>CM062233.1:27341685-30287331 GCA_031216185.1 Syzygium aqueum | reverse complement strand
TTTTGGCATTGTCTAGAGTGACTTCAAAGGTGTGACAGTTTGCTTGGGTCTTGGCTTTGCATTATAGATAGTTGTTCCACTAAAGACATCTCTAAACAACCGATTGACTACATCTCTGGTTGCAGTGGCAAAGAGAATCTCGGCTTTTGACGATCCAATTATGGAAATTCAGGAGCTTGTTGTGGTCATCAAGCAGGATATTACTGCTCTCAACTATGCTGTGAAGGATCTTCAGCTCCTTTGCAATTCCCGGAATGAGGGCGGTGTCTCCAGTGACACGGCTAGTCATTCAACTACTGTAGTAGATGACCTAAAATATCGATTGATGAGCGCTGCAAAATGCTTCCTAGAAGTTATAGACATGCGAATCGAGGTAAGTCAAGAAGCTGCTGGAGGTTCACATGTGGAATGCTTCCCTAGTTCATAGAGTTATCTAATTTTGCTTTGCTACTGCTTGACTCGATTAAGTTGGTTATTAATGTGTCTTGGATAATCACATTGCGTGCAGTCATAATCATATTCTGTTGTTTACATGTAGAACATGAAGGTAATTGAAAAAAGGAGACGGTTATTTTCTTCCACTGCTTCAGATGAAACCGCCAATCCTTTTGTTCGTCAATGTCCACTGGCTGCGAGAATAGTTGCTAATGCCTCAGCAGCTCCACCTCCCCCATGGGCTAATGGGTCGCCGTCGCCGTCGTTGTCATCATCACCCCCGTTGCTCCCCAAGTAAAATCTGTATTCTTTAGCACTGTTGTTTGCTATCTGCCAGTCCAAACTACTTTGCACTTACTTCTCACGGCCGAGCATTTGTTTGGAGCTCTGAATTACTCATACGGTACACTTGCACGAACTTCATCCTATCTTTGAACAGCTGCGGTGTAAATGTTTTTTTAGGAAATACTGTGATCGTCCTGTATGTTTGATATTGCATCTAAATCGTACTCATCTGTGTGGTTCTTCGAAATTGAAGCTGTTGATCGCATCAGAAACCCCATGATCTGCTATCAAGTCAAATTGCTTGTCATTTGAAACTCTTTCTAGAGTCAATTATCGTTTTTGTGTTGCCTAGTATACCACCGATGGGAACCTATGGTTGAAGAAGGCAACAGAGAGACAATTCTGGAATTTCTAGCACTATGGTTGGCTCTGCTACCGTTTTACTGCAGTATAAATAACCTTATGTGATTGAACAAATACCGTGCTTCTTTAAATTGCCGCGGTCTATGATCTTTTCTTGGACAGATTATTGACATTACTGCTGTTGAAATTGTCTGAGCAGGAGCACAACGGTATTCAAACTTTTGCAGCAATGGGGAGGAATGGCGGTTGACAGATTTCACACATTGTGTGAGAGGCAAGGGTAGAGTTGCTATCGAGAACTCAATTCCAACATTATGAGGGAGGAGGGTCCGTGACACTGTATAGGAGATTCATTTCAAATGCAAGAAGGCAGTTACTTGTTGCGGTTCTCCTGTCCCAGTCCCAGTAAGTTCGTATCGACAGTAAAATTCGGAACTGCACAACAGTTTACTCCGTTGTAACAGACGTGTTCGTGTTCCTTCGGGGCAGTTAGCTCGTCCAAGATTATCATCCTTACCCGCATAATCTGTTCATGCACTAAAAGCTCATGTTGGATTGCCTTAAACTTCGTTCATACTCTCGAAACTTTTTTTTCCTAGTGGATGTGCATGTCCATGGATTCATTTTGCCTGAATGGCCGAACGAAGATTGTTGACTCAATTGGATCCGATACAATCAGGATCACCTGACCGGAACTCCCTAATACCCGGAAAATGTAATTTGCTAGCCTGCACCCGAAGCGTTTCCCTGCGTAGTGAACAGATTAAGTGATCACATTCTCATCTATGCAAAATTACGGACGACTTTTCTCGTCGAAGGAGATATGCAGAGCTGCTGTTTCTCCGTAGATGCTCTGGTAAATTTTACAGGGATCGTAAAGAGGAATGTTTTTCCAGCATTCCATGACGTCAAAGAAGTACAAAAAACTAAAGCCGGAGCTATTTCCGTGGCCTAAATAATGCGTTGATCTGTAAGGCTAGTTGTTCTTCCTTTTCTTTTTATAGAGACTAGGGCCGTCGAAAAAACCGGACCCGACCCGATCCTGAACCGAACTGAAACAAGAGAGAGAGATATCAATGATCGCGCCCGTAGTTCTGCTGGTGTTAGCTGTCGTAACATGCGGAATCATGTAAAGAGGGACATGGAGGTATATCTTTAGCGCATCATCTCTTACATGAGACTAGACGAAGACATGCTCACTTCTATTCCGCTCCGCTATGATCTGGTGATCATCACTCGTTCAACTCCGAGCTAGTTACATTCTTTAAGGGTCGTTACATTCGCCGTGGCCTATTATCGCAGTCATCCTCTTCTTCGTCACCGTCCCGAGGAGCAGTCCATGTCGTCGTGTAGGCATTCGACGGAGCCATGCTTGGTGTCACGACGGTCATCGCCGTCGCGGTCGATGCAGTCACCATTGGCATGAAATCTTCTCTCGTCCCCACCAAGGTCCACGTCGTTGCCGTAACGATGTTGCTCGCACTTGCCTACCGGGTCATCATCACCGTCGCAGTGGTCCATCATAGCACATGGCGGAAGCGAACCGCAGTGCTCGAGTACTGAATTGGCATATTTTCTTGCTGGACGGGTGTCGAAACCGCCAAATCGATCACACCCATTGAGTACCAGGGCTGTTTGTGATACGGATGTACAGCCATCACCATTGCAAACACAGTCACCACGGGCGTGCTCGGGATCAGGGTCCGCATTGTCACAGCCATCGCAAGTCTAGAGTACAGGAGCGGTACACAACTTCAACACTACAGCAACCGCGACGATGGCCGCCGCAACAATTGCTGCCATCGCAGGGGCACTCGACATCATCGCGGCAGTCGACTCGGTCGCCACGGGCGCAGACTCAGATCAAGCCAGCAAAGCCCTTTAGACTGTGGAGAGCGCTTGCATGGCAAGGCGCGAGGAGAAGGAACGCTGCAGAAATGTGACTTCTGTGAGCGTGTGCGACTAGTTACGTATCGCATGAATAATTTAAACAATATTTTTTCTAAAATAATCCTTTATATAACTTGAAATAATCGGTGACTGGAAAATATTTCATTATCGTGGACGATAAAAATTATTTTCCTAAGCGATGCGAGTGATTTTATTCTTAAGATAATGTTTTCCAAATCATTCATTTCCGACAAATGAGATATCTATTTACTTTAAGACTGACTTATAATATAAGGTCGAATTAATTGCAGTGCTCAGTTACTTATTTGATTTATCGCCAATTAAACAATGTTATCTTGAGAAAATCTACTAATTGTTAGAAGTATAATTTATAGCTAATGTGCAAGTTGACAACCGCATTTTTCTCATTATATAGATTTAAATTTCACTTTTGAGATCTTATATTTATATTTAAAATATTTTCACCATCAAATCTCCGTTTGATACGAAATCTCGAAGTTTTTCGGAATGCGCCAATTCAAACGTATAAACGGCAACTCATTAAACTTCGATAGAAAGTAACTTATTGCTTAAGAAAAAAAATATTAAAATAAACCCAATTTTAGTGACACAAATTATCAACACTACAATTATTTTTTTTTTTGGATAATGATATAAACAGTCCATGAATTTTATCTCAATGTGTAATGTGATCCCTAAATTTTTAATTTATTCAATATCATCCCTGAACTTTTAGTATATGTTCAAATCAGTCCATAAACTATATGAAAATGTTCAATGTAATCCATGAACTTGAATTAATGGAAATGGCAGCATTGAATATTTTCATATAATTTAGGGATCAAATTGAATACGTAATAAAAGTTCACGGATGATATTCAACAAATTAAAAGTTTAGAGACCAAATTACACATTGAATTTTTTTTTTCTTTTTTTGTGAATTATCAAAGGAAAATCCATCCTCTTCCGTGCAACTGTGGACCCACCTTTGGGGGTCGCCACGTGATTTCATGGGCAAAGCAAATAGAGACCTTATAGACCTCGCGACGACGAGGTTTCAACATTCCAATTCGTACCATTTTCCTTGGCTCTCTCTCGCGTGCCGACGATCCCGCATTTTGGCCATCAAGAATCGCCACGGAGCAGCGATTTCATCTCCTTCCTTCCTTCCTTCTACACCATTTCCGATCGGATCTTGCGATCTCCTCGATTCATCGCCTCGTCGCCGGCGGGGGGGGGGGGGGGGCAATTTTAGGGCTCGGATCTTGCCCGGGATCGCGCGGGGGTCTTTGATTTGGAAGGTAAGCAGTTCTGATCCGCCGGCGCTGCGGTTCCTTTTGCTCCGGTGCGGCCGCGAACGATTCGCGAGGGAGCGAGGAGCGGTGGAATTCCGTGTCGGTGGATCGGAGTCGGGTCTTTTATTTTTGAGGTCGTTTGAACTGTAGAAATCTTGGATTCGCGTTGACGTCCGTGTGCGAATGGGGGTTTCGATTTCGTGGTGCGAGAGAGAATGCCGTTCTGGAACGGCGATTTTTCGCGCGGTTAGTGGCGAAATTCGATCGATCCAGATCTAGGAATTGCTCGTGGTCGAATTTTGCGTCTCTGTTGGGTTTTGGAGGGTGGGAGGTTGGGGGAATTTGCTGTTTTAATTGCGTTTGGTGATACGTGTAGATCTGATGGGGATCCTTTGGAATTTCTTTGTGTTTCAGTGGTTATGTTTCGGTAGAGCTCGAAGAAGAACGGAGTGGGAATTCTAGAGAAAATGCTGGGAAAGGCAGCTCAGTCGTCTTTTCGGGATCGGACGCAGGAGTTTCAGAGTATAGCGGAGAGATTAAAGAAGTCGGTTTCAAATGGGCCGGGACCGAATGGGCCGAGCAGCAGCAGCAGCAGTTCCAAGGCGGAAGAACAGCGATCGGGGGTTGCCCTTCAATCCGAGTTCAATCGGAGGGCTTCGAAAATCGGGTTCGGGATACATCAGACGTCCCAGAAGCTTGCCAAGTTGGCGAAATGTAAGGATCCGAATGGTTCGGAAATAGCAGCTGTTTCGTCTGCAGTTATCGTTACATGTTTGATCCATGCCTGGGCAAAGCATATATTTGTCTTTTCTTAGTAGCATTGTTACATTTTTTGGCATTGTCTAGAGTGACCTCAGAGGTGTGACAGTTTGCTTGGGTTTTGATTTTGCATTATAGATGTTCCACTAAAGACATCTCTAAACAACTACATTTCTGGTTGCAGTAGCAAAGAGAACCTCGGTTTTTGATGATCCAACTATGGAAATTCAAGAACTTACTGCGGTCATCAAGCAGGATATTACTGCTCTCAACTCTGCTGTGGTAGATCTTCAGCTCCTTTGCAATTCCCGGAATGAGGGTGGTGTCTCCAGTGACACGACTAGTCATTCAACTACTGTCGTAGATGACCTGAAAAATCGATTGATGAGCGCTACAAAAGAGTTCAAAGAAGTTCTAACCATGCGAACCGAGGTAAGTCCAGAAGCTGCTAGAGGTTCACATGTGGAATGCCCCTAGTTCATAGAGTTATCTAATTTTGCTTTGCTATGGCTGAACTCAATTAAGTTGGTTATTGATGTGTCTTGGATAATCACATTGCGTTCAGTCATAATCATATTATGTTGTTTACATGTAGAACTTGAAGGTACATGAAAATAGGAGACAGTTATTTTCTTCCACTGCTTCAAAGGAAACCGCCAATCCTTTTGTTCGTCAACGTCCACTGGCTGCTAGAACGGCTGCTAATGCCTCGGCAGCTCCGCCTCCCCCATGGGCTAATGGGTCGTTGCCGTCGTCATCATCATCATCCCCGTTGTTCCCCAGGTAAAATCTGTATTCTTTCGCACTGTTGTTTGCTAGCTGCCAATCCAAACTACTTTCCACTTACTTCTTACGGAGCAAGCTTTTGTTTGGAGTTCTAAATTATTCACATGGTACACTTGCACGAACTTCATCCTATCTTTGAACAGCTGCGGTGTAAATGATTTTTTAAGGAAATACTGTGATTGTCCTGTATGATTGATCTTGCATCTAGATTGCACTCATCTGTGCGGTTCTTTGAAATTGAAGTTGTTGATCACATCAGTAACCCCATGATCTGCAGTTGAGTCAAATTGCTTGTCATTCGAAACTCTTTCTAGAATCGGTCGGCTACAATCTTGCCCATCTGTTTGAATTGGAACTGCTACGTATTCACCTACTAAGCCATCGGACAATTTGTTATCTTCAGAGAAGATCAGCATTGATTCCTCTATAATTTCCTCCATAGGACTGATGTTTAATTTGGACATATTCAATCTGGAACCAGTTTCATTTTTTTAGCATATTATTGTTATCTTTACTTCAGCGACAGTGTTCGATGTTATGTAGAGAAGGTCTTGGACGCAGTACACTTTTCAAAGCTCTCCTGCGATTGTAACCCATCTCTGCTAATGGGATGATAAGTACCTGTTCTATGGGACCTGTTGCAATGCCCCTAATGCAGCAATAAGCATTAACATGATTTGCGGATGTGGTGACTTAGTGGCAATGAGTGGCAACATTGCATTGTTTCCAGCATCATTATGAACTAAACGATTTTCTCTGCATTTTGAATTTGGTGGGTATGCATGATTTCTTTAATTTCAACTTGTTATCAATCTTTGTGTAAATAATCAAACTTCTTAGTGGTCTTCCCTTCTCTTTTGATAAGAAATTGAAAATGCAAAACACGTCAAATCAATTATATTGTCAGGATCCGATTTGTGCATTTTACTCTGAGACGCTGTTGACATTACTCATCATGCAATTTATACAATTTTGGTTGGGGGAATTAGCTTACATGTATGCATTTGCTGATATGACCTTCAATGTCATGTGTAATTCTTCCTCAGAAAGCAGGGAGATGGGGAGAGTCAGCCTTTGCTGCAGCAAAATCAACAGCAACAACAGCAATTGGTTCCTTTGCAAGACAGTTACATGCAGAGCAGAGCTGAAGCCCTCCAAAATGTAGAGTCTACCATTCATGAGTTGAGCAGTATCTTTAATCAGCTGGCGACCCTGGTTTCTCAGCAGGGAGAGATTGCAATCAGGTGTTTTTCCTGTCTAGAGTATCTCTCATGCAAGCTATTTAATTATATGTCAGTAACCACTTTATGTTTGAGTATGAGAACATTTTTCTGGCTTATTAGACTCTTACCCTTTTGAAATCTTGTCTGCATTTCTTCGTTCCTTCTCCTTTTCTTCTTTTGAATTAAGTTATGACATATTAAATGTCTCGCGGAAATATAATGCAATTGATAATGTCCTCCTCTACTGAATATAACTGGAATAGTCTTAAGAGAGCATTCCGCCATTGAATCATTCTAGCTTCATGTCAGATAACACTGATCACCATTTTTCATCTCTTTTCTGTTTGTCATGGTTTAGGTTCCCTGCTAGCAATACCATGATGACATTAGTTAGGAAAGTTCATGCGCCTGCAGTAGATGTTATCTCCTGCATAGGGTGTCCTCTAGGATTGCTAGTGAGTTTTATTTTATGTATGGTGAATGAGGTCTTTCCCAATGAAATTTAACATTATCAAGATATTGAATTGAAAAAAAATAAATTATGAAATGAGAAGTAAAGTCGTTTGATGTGATGGTATTTCCAATCCCACATAGAATCGTTGGGGCTAGTTGATGAATGAGTCGAGCTAACAAACCTAGAAATTCTTTTGTGAAACTTCACATGAACCATATGCACATGCAGATGTACAATCGCCTACATATAGTTTCTTCTTGTGATGTAGAGACTTCGCTAAATTCTGTAGGAGTGTTAGATTTAGAAGCTAGTTTGTTTTGCTATTAGACTATTCTTGCTCTCCTGCTTCCACCCTGCGAGTGGAACGTCAGTCATGATTTCTATTCATGGAAATGTTCTGTCCGTGTAAATTTTCATGCTGATCATTGTTTCGACAGGCATTTCACAGTTTGTTTATTTGGTTTCTGTTAGGATTGACGAAAATATGGATGACACGCTCGCAAATGTAGAGGGTGCACAGGGGGCTTTGCTGAAGTACCTGAACAGCATATCATCAAATAGGTGGCTCATGATCAAAATATTTTTTGTATTGATCTTTTTTCTCATGGTTTTCCTATTTTTTGTGGCTTAGTCCATTTAGAACGTAAAAACAAGAGGAGATAAGCGACTTCTTTTACTATGATACACCTGTTCATCCGTCCGAACCCCTGTCAGATATATTCTCTTGTGAGGAGGTAGTATCAGTGTTTTGTGCTCAGTTCTCGTTTGCCTTTCGATGTAATGAAAGCACATAATCGTAAGAGATATCCTTTTTGGCCGGTGGATCAATTGTACAAGATGATGGAAACCACAAAACTGATGGAACGTTTATAGTGTCCCTGCTTTTCCAGGGTGTTTGAATGCAGCGAGCTTGTACTTAAAACATTTCGTGCAGCGGAGTGGCCCTCTATTGTAGTGAAGTATCTAAGTAGCTCAGTCTTGTGGTGAGCTACTTCTGCATCTTTTCTGCAACCTGCCTCTGCTGAGGTACTTCGGGTGCGTTTGGGAATGCTTTTCAATGCAGCTATGAGCACTCAAAGTACCTTGAAAAACTTCAACATCGGGGAATAACGATCTTTTAATAATATTGTCTATGTGCAGGCCAAGTACATGCGTATGATGACACGATTCAAGGCAAATGGGAAAATCATTAGGGTGAGGATGCAACAATTCAAGAAGGTCAATTAATTTGTGTGATAATGATATGGCGGGCGCGCAGATAGACAGAACTTATCTTATTGACTTTGTGTGTGTAACTTGCATTTGGATCACGACGCTCTAGTCTAGTGATTGTCTTGTCATACTATTGGATGAATTGATTCCCCTTCTGTCATTTGATCAAATTATTAGAGAGGCTTTCAAGAGCTTATTCGTGCGCTTTCTCAATTAAGAACGGACCCTGATCATGTGCTTAACGGCTCGAATTCATCTAGGTTCTCACGGGACAGACAAGCTTGAAAACTGATTTTCACCGGGTTTGGCAATGGCATTTTGTTAGAAGCTCGACCCTATTCGAAAAATATAGCGTACTTTCTTTGATTGATAATCCAATTAAGTGCTGAAATTAAAAAAAAAAAATCAGTCACATTGACTTAAAAATGCAGTTAAGTGGAGAGATCACTTAATAGGGGAAGTAATGAACAGACTACTTAATTCTTCAAGCAGAAAAGGTAACCGACGGCAATTAGAAATCCTGTCAATTTATATTGTCAAAACTCATCAGCGATGATCTCAATTTCATTAAATGCATATTAACAATACTCAGTGCTCAATTCGAAGTTATTATCAAATAAGGTCTTACATCAGACCAAAAAAAAAATTTACCGCGTTTCGTTTTGGAAACGAATCGGCCCGACCCGAGACCCCGGTTCGAACCGACCCGCTCGTTCGGAGAAACGGAGGACCATTTTTCTCCTTATCCGAACCAGAACATCCGGCACCGCCCCCCAAAAAACGTCACCGTATCCAGCGTTCCGCAAACTGAAACTGGTAAAAATCCCTCCCCTGCGGAAAAAAAAAAATAAAAAAAAGAATGATTAATTAATTTATAAAAAAAGAAACCCGTATATATAGCCGTGCGTCCTCCTCCGTTTCCTCGTTATCCCCACCACCTCCCCCCCTCTTCTCATCTCCATCGGAACGGCGAAACCCTAATTCCTCTCCGTCTCCTGCTTCCTTCCTTCTCCGCAACCTCCTCCTCCCTCTTCCGCTCCCGCAGCCTCGTCTCCGCCGCCCTCGGCGCACCATCTTCTCGAGCCTTCCCGTGCCGGAATTGCCTGCGTGTAATCCCTCCGACCGTCCTTTTCCGGCGGCCGCCGACCTCCGATCGCCCCCCGTCGCGTATCCATTTTCGATTTGCGCGAATCGATTCCAATCTGTGCAGCCAGAACGAGCACCCGTCGGTTTCGCTTTTTATTTTTTTTTTTCGGGGGGGTCGTCTCTTTTTTTCTTCTTGACATTCGTTTTCGGTTTCGCGTTTCGTTTCGACGGGGTTAATCGCCTGTGCAATTCGTCGAAAAAAATTCACAAATTCTTGTCTCGCCGCAATCGCGCCTAAAGAATACGATCGATAAAGTTCCCGATCGTCCTCCCCCTGTAGAGTTTCGAGCCGATTTTTTTTTCCCCTTCGGATAGATCGTCGCGTCTGAAAGCTCTGTGGGAAAATCGCGTGGGGATACCTTCGGTTTCGATATCTTTGGTCGGTGGGTCTCGAATCGATACGCAAAGGTCCTTATCGTTTTTTTTTTTTCCTTTTTTTTGGAGAGATGGTTGGTGGAGGTGGCAGGAGGGACGAGGGATCCCTGGTGATCAACAACACCAACGTGTTCGCCGCGCTCGAGACCTTGAGGAAGAAGAAGAAGTCGGATAAGGATAAGGGGTCGAAGAGCGGGAAAGGGTCGTCGAAGTCGGCTGCCCAGTCGCAGGCCAAGGAGCCCGAGCCTCAGGTTTTCTGGGCCCCGACGCCGCTGAAGGAGAAGTCTTGGGCGGATGTCGATGACGATGATGATGATGATTATTATGCCACCACTGCACCGCCCCCTGTAGCGTGGGGGAAGGCACCCCAGACTGAGGAGCAGCAGGCCACTATTGTAGAGGTTTGTCATGGCATTGTGCATGTAAATCGTGGATATATTGCACATAAGATGCTCTGATGTCTCTTTCCTTGGTTGAATTGATGATTGGAGAGGAACCTTTGATTGGATTTTTTGTTGGCTCAGTTGTTTCGAATTGGTTCTATGATTCAGCAGATGAGTTCATGGTGAGCATGCGTGTTGTGTAGTGCAGCGACCATTTGTGCTCTGTCGCTATTATGTCCATGGCACGATTACTCATTTTTAAGCTCGGACACGATGCTTAACTTTCGGGTTTTGTTGGGATGATACATATACTTGCTGTCCGGCGACATATCCGTTGTTATCTTAGATTTTAAGAGCAGACATGAACTTGTTTGGTTGCAACTTGAGTATTGTTTTCATCAGGTGAAATGGTTACTTTTTTGTTGGTACGTGTTTAATGCCGTGATTATATTTTAGAGTAACCGCCATAAGTTTTCTTAGAGTTTGAGATTTACAATAGGCCTAGGCAACTGTAGACAGCACTTCGATCTTCTCGAGAGCTGTCCTTTTACGAATTGCCAATTGTTAGCTTTCAGTTGTAAAATGGAAGACAACGTTTATGATACCACAGCTCCATGAAATTCGTCTTATCAGAATCAAGAACGTGGCGATGAGTTGCTGTGAAACGGATTAAGTCGCTCTTAAATGCACATGTGAGATGTGTCTACCCAATATGTTGCGAGATATAATTTTTTTGTCAGCGGGTTGGGGTTCAGGAGGTTTATGCCACCTCATTGATTCTGGTTTTTAGTTACCAAAAAAGAACGATTTTTTCTATTTTAGGTATATCATGTGTCTGCTTTCATAATAAAAAACCGTCGGGTGTCAGTCTCTCTAGAAGATTAGCTTAAATCTTATTATGATTATGTTGTTCCTCGTTCATTATACACATTTGCTATAAGGATTTGCCGTCATTTCTGCTTAATTGTATCATCCTTACGCAGTGAGTAACTGCAGGCAGAACTTGGAAGTCCTTAGTCTTTTGAAGTCAGTAATCTGAGTGAAAGTCTTGCCACGGATAAGTACTAGCACCATAATGTTTTGCTTGCCTTGCTGGAATATGATGTTTTTTCTTAAGCATTCCATGAACTTAGCATCAATAACTTTGGGGGGTTTTCTGTTTTCTTCTTCTATTCACTGTTGCTTTGGACTATCCATTGTGGTACTGCTTTTTGGTTTATTCTTTGAGTTTCTTAATGTCCTATTCATGTTCTTGTGCATATGTCAGTATAATAAAGCCTAATTGAGTATGCTGTGCAATGATCATGAAGGTAATTTTTTTTTTTGGATAAAATGCGGTGGCACAATCTGAAAATGATTGTATTGCTGCTAAGTTAGACGTCTATTCTGTATGGCTGCTGTCGAATGTATTGTTGTGGTTAGTAAACCTATTTACTTTTTTTATGTGACCTTGGACATCTGATTTTGGACCTTAAAACTTTTAGTTAGGGGTTGAGAATGGAAGAGAGAAGACTGACTTTACTGTTAAAGCTTACTTGTTTAATTGTTAGCCATGATGTGCTATCCTTATATTTTACTATGTATTCTGAGTACAGGATACAGAGAGTGAGGATGATATTCTTGATGAAGGGGATGATGATTTGGAGGAAGAACATGAGCATGAACAAGAACATGAACAAGAAGTTCCAGTGCACCCAGAGCCAATGGCTAAAAGGCCTGCTGAAGTTCCTGCTGTATCCAAAGAGACAGAGAGACAGCTCTCCAAAAAAGAAAGGAAGAAGAAGGAGCTTGCGGAACTTGAAGCACTTTTGGCTGATTTCGGTGTCGCACCGAAAGAGAACAATGGCCAAGATGAGCCACGCGGTAATTAATTATGCATCATCTTTTATGATCACAGTGAAGTTTTACAAAAAGGATGGGTGCTGACATCCCATGTCCTTTATCACTGACACAATGGGAAACTAGGATATTCAGGCACAGCAGCATGTTTAATTGGGTGGCAATCCATTAGAGTCCATTTTGAGATTATTAATGGTTCAGTTGTTTCTTATTTTCTTTTCTGTTACTGATCTTATATTGAAAGCTATTGGCTTTCTTTTTCGAGTCCAGTCAGTTTTTTGAATCTTACCTTAGCTATGCATTGTCATTTACAGATGCATCGCTAGATAAGAAAGATGCGGAGCCTGATGCTGAGGGGGAAAAGAAGGAAAGTGCTCCTGGAGAGTCGAAAAGTGCCAAGAAGAAGAAGAAGAAGGACAAGTCTTCCAAGGAGACAAAAGAGCCCCAGGATCAGCCCAACAGTACAGATGTTGTGAACGAACCAGAAGTTGGAGCTGAACAGGTAGGTGAAGATGGATCATCTGTTGACATAAAAGAGCGGCTAAAGAAGATGGCCTCAATGAAGAAGAAGAAATCCTCCAAAGAGATGGATGCCGCTGCAAAAGCTGCTGCTCAGGAGGCTGCCGCTAGGAGTGCAAGGCTCGCGGCAGCAAAGAAAAAGGAGAAAAACCATTACAACCAGCAGCCAGTACGGTAAAGGACCTGAGTGTCATTTGGCATCTGCGTCTTAAACATGTACTTTGTGCTGTTCATATGGCAATTGGGAATAATCTTTAGGCCTTGTGGCTCTGATTTCTGAGGTGACCTTTAGTTGTATTTGCTGTGAACTAGAAGGTTTTTCTTTTTTGAATCTTGGATTTGTTGTGGCACTGTTGCCGTGGCCACAAACATTTTGCCAGTTTTGCTTATATGATTTAAATTCATCCTTGGATGATCGATAGTTGCTTATAGTTTGGTATATAAGCCTATGTCTACCCTAGATGGTAGCCGCTAGGAAATCTTGACGAATATCTCAGACCGTGAGCAGACTAAGGCATCCTCTGGCTGATGTAGAAGTAGGATCCAGGGTGCTAATCATCAATTAGGGTTGCCAACTCTTGTTTGCGTGTTGTGCTCGTGTTGACTATTCTGTTCCTTCGTGTCGTTTGAAAAAATGTTTAATACATTTTCATAATGTTTTCTATTCAAAATGAATGAAAACGTATTAACTCGCTTCGGTTTCGGTTAAGTCGTGCCTTGTGGGATTCATGGTTCTCTCAACATGTTTGTGTTGGGTTCGACTAGTGTTCTCGGTGTCGCTTTGGAAAATCTTCTTTAGTATGTGCATCTCTCATTCAGGTGCAAGTTTGGTACTCGCGCTTTCCTATTTATGGATGAAAGGGATATAATAGAATTTGATGTTTGTGGAGTTTCGCCTTACGAAAAGATTGAGACAGCTGAGGGATAGTTTGGGGGGGAGAGGGGGGGGGGGGAGTAATGGCCTGCATGCATGCATTGATGTACGAAGCTGAAGTTCGAATTTAACAAGTAGATGTCAAACATGTTTTGTCATCGAAAGTAACAGAACAGGAAAACTAGTTCCTCTTCAATTTTGGGTTCGCATTGTTCGCATATTTGTTCTTAAATGACGAGAAGAGTTTGTAAGGCCCATTTCTGGCTCGGGCTATTCAAGAGCCTATTGGCCATTGGGAATGGGTGTGGCTACACTTCTTCCTTAATAATACTTGCAAACTCTGCTGAGTTTAATTTTTGTGTGTATGTCCCTGTTGACACTAGACACAAAATCTAGGCCTAAACATGAAGAAGAAGCTAAGAGCCTGAGGCTAGGTCAAGACACACACACACACACACACGTAAGGCTCAATCGATACAACGCTTAGCAAGCTCATCAATCATGAATATAGTAACAAAACCATTGGCTTTACAAAGTTCATTGATGGAATTCTTGACGAGTTTATCAATCGTGAGTTTATGAATGGACAGAGTTTAAGTGAAGTTCATCACATGTAGAAACGATCGATCGATTTGAAACAAGAATAAAATGTTGTAGAGTGAGTCAAGGAGGTTTCCATCGGTTAGATTAGATGATAACCGTAGCTAAAGGATTGGGGCTGCTGCAAATCATTCCTAGAATGCCGTGCAAGTAAAGAGGCAGTCGGAGATTCTTGCAAAACAAGATTACCGTACATAATAGAATGACTCATTAAAGATACAAAAAGAATCAAAGTAAAACACATCATACAAGACCGACACAGATAAGATACTACGGGAAAAAGTCCCACAATATCAAAAGACATAAGAGATTATAAAGAGCCTTTTAGATTTTGAAGATGAGAAGATTGTTCGTAATAGATTGATTTGGATTAAATTTAACCCAAATTTGAATTGCAAATTCGAATTAGATTTAAGTTTTTGAATTTCAATAGTTGCCTTCTATTGTAAGTTTTTCCAGCTATGTCTTGTTATCTTTCTACTTTCTCTACACATTTTATTGATTTTCATTAAGAAAAATCCAATTTCAATCGTCGAGCAAGTATGACAATCAAGAAAATTGAGTCGTCCGTTCCAATTCAATAAAGTTTTCGTGCAATTACCTTTTCGTTTTTAGTTATTTGTCTGCGCATTATTCAGTAACTCGAGTTCCACAGAATCTTTAAGACTTCGAGGCATATTGGAGCCTTCTCGCTTTTGATTTAAATTCAAATTCACGATGCTTTAATTGGCCATCGATGATCTTCGTTCGGACCTTAATAATTGAAACCACTGAGCTTCGAAAGGCCACGAGTTCACAGAAACACACGCGGCAATCTCTCGTATCTTATACGTTGTCGTGTGTTTTAGGAGAACAAGCAAGCAACTATTCGAAGTCAGAAACCTTGGTGACGTCCACCTTTTCCTGGAAAAAGACACTGTCCGGAAGCAAATCATAACAAATTTTTTGAGCCAGGCTTGATCGAAAGACGTTTCGTGTTGGACGAGGCATAAACATGCGCAAGTGCGTGCAATTCAAGCAACGTTCATATGAATTTTGCATGTGAACATAAGACGGACTCGAAAGAATGTTAATTCCTTTTGTTAATAGCCTCTCTGCCACTGCACATCTTTTGCCACCGGAGTAGCCTTTCATGCAGAAACAGCTTCAGCCGCTACCAGAGCCTTCAACTCCCATAAGTTTGCCATTGCCTCCTGTCAAACCTTCCTCCGGAGAATCTCCAGCTGCAAAAACCTACCATGGCGGCATCAAGAACTCTCATTGATAAGAGCTCCATCGCAGTCGAGCTTGATAATCCCGTCACGGGGTTCTCGCCATTTCAAAAATCATCCGGGGTGGGTTTCGTTTTCTTTCTTCCTACTAGCGACATGCAATAATCCAGTTAAACTCGACATATTCATCAATCGCTTTCATCTAATAACTTAAACTTTTAAAATAATTTAGCAATTATACTTCATCTAGCTTAAACTTCACAAGGTGTCCTAGGACATGTGTTGCTTTGTCCAAGCATCCACAGAAAGATAAAGGCTACCGCGGCCATTTCACACCAATTACTGTATGGGCAATTTGGTCAGAAGGCTCTCGAAATGTTCTCTCTCTGTCCACTTCTTCCCTCTCAGAAAAACAAAAATTAAGCCCAACGTCTCAAGCAAAGCCCCCCCACGTCCATGTCCATTCCTCTCTCTTTCGAGCGAGCGACGCTTGTTGTGTCGATCGAGGCTGGCAGCGAACGCATCGACGAGTAAGCGATTCTCGCGCTTCATTCGTTTCGTGCTCTCAACGTTCACTTCGTCGGCGTCGTCGTCGTCTGTCCGCCTTCTTCTTCTAGTTGCATGTGCGCCGGAGCGGATCTTTTCGGGCTTATGTTCTTGTTCGATTGAGTGGGTGCCGAGTTTTCGAGGCTCCGATTCGTGGGTAATGGGAAATTTTCGATCTTTTCTTCAAATAGTCGTGCTGTTGACTCTGGGGTTCGTTGGCGAGGGAGTTAAGGTGATTAACCGGCTGGGCTGATAGGAGTAGCTCAGTGAGAAATTCAGCTCGAAGAACGAGATAAGCGCGGCGGGTTTTTCTTTTCTTGGATGATTATCGTGTCTTTAGGATCCAGTAACTCACGGAAACGATTGCCCGTTCGGTTGTTTTTAGCTTTGGAGTGAGTTGTTTCCGTAGTTTCTCGACTTTGGCGCGGCGTTCGTTTCATTTGGGGATCGCGGGATGACTTTTGTTCGTTGGTTTGGTTTAATTTTCTTGCAGGTTGTGAATGCTTGACCGACGGGGACTGTTTTGATATTGTGGGGGACTAAGAGCATTATGCTTGGTCTTAGTCCCCAGCAGATGAGCTGCGACAGCTCGAAATCATCCAGGCAGGGATAATGAGTATGAGACTTCAGAGCCCTTTTCTTGGTGTTACCCTTTCTAGCTCAATAAATAAAAGAAGCAATGTTGACCTTTTCGAACCAGAAAGAATGCAAAATCGAAGGGCGATTTGGAAGTGTAAGTGTGCTAAGCCAAACCCCTGGGTGTCCAGGGTGATTTGGTTCTCTCACTTCTACAGGAAAAATGTGGAGTTACTAAAGGATAATCTCGGGTCAAGAAGTGGATCGATTGTTAATTGCGTCAAGGAACCTTTTTCTAGGAGCAAGGCTCTGGTAAGGTCTTTGACACCTCAATGGCATGAGGGACTGATATTATTTAGGTGCTCAATATTTATCGCTGTGATATCTGGGGTCTGCTTATTGGTATGGTATGGGCAATCAAAAGCCAAGGGCTTCATTGAAGCCAAGCTTTTACCTTCTGTTTGTTCCACCCTTAGTGATTATATCCAGCGCGAACTTGACTTTGGAAAGGTTAGAAGGATTTCACCTTTAAGCATAACCTTGGAGTCATGTTCTTTTGGTCCTCATTTGGAAGAATTTTCTTGTGGTGAGGTTCCCACCATTAAACTTCGCATTCGACCTTTTTCTAGTTTGAGGAGGGGAAAGATTGTCATTGACGCTGTTCTATCCGACCCATGTCTCTTGGTTGCGCAAAAGAAGGATTTTACTTGGTTAGGGATTCCCTCATCAGAGGGGAGTCTGCAGAGGCGGTCTTCTACAGAAGAAGGCATTGACCATCGGACAAGAACTAGGAGAATTGCTTGGGAGGAAGCGGCCACTCGGTGGGCTAGAGAAAGGGATGACGCGGCTAGGCAAGCTTCAGAGATTGGTTATGTGGTCCCTGAGAAAGGCTCTGGTCCATCCAAAGAAAGTGTTAAGGAGACGGAAAGTAATTTCACAAAATCGACGAGTGCCGAGTCCTTTTTGTGCATGGAGGAGAAGATGCATTGGAGCGATCATCATTGTATGGACACAGGTGTCGATTATGATATGAGGCATGCAGATCTAGAGAAATCATTTGGTGTGAAAGTACCTGACTCTGGACGGAACTTCTGGTCTACAGTGATCAAACGAGTTCGAAAGCACAAGAGGAAATCTAACGGTGGTAGTTATTCTGAAGATGTTCTTGCTGCTAAGAAGAGAATACTCAAGCGCAGTGCAACAGCAGCAGCGTCTTATTTCCAGAGACTATCTCAAAGGACTTCTGATGAGACCTCACAATCACTTGCAGGTTATGATTTTATGAATGTCAAGAGTTCTCTACAGGAAAGTCAGGGGGATATTGTCGATGTTTCTGCGACGAGTGTCAAAGGACAGTCGACAGATGATACCCGTATGGGTGAACGTCTCGAAACTTCAGAATTGGATCATCTTACAAAGAACAAAGATGAAAATAGATCTAACCGTAGTTTGAAATTTGTATATGATCCTTTTCTTATGATATTTGGTAGATGGAATGGAGTGGAAAAACACGGGCAAAGTTCTTCAAGTGTAAATGTTGCTGAAAGAGTCAATGCTAAATATGACAATACTAGGGTTGACGTTGTCAATCAGCATGTTGATCATGTTATTGAGTGTGCAAAGGGTGATACAACATATCAAGGTTCAGCTCTTGACAAAGCTGACCACTCGGTTGCAATGCAACAGCCCTTGCACCGATGGCATCTGAATCTGAATTTTCCCTCATCTTATGGAAAAATGGCTGACCAGTTCTTCCATAGCTTTGCTGTCACCTTGGGGAAGCTGAAGTCAACAGTTGCTCCAAAAGTTGAAGAGGTTGTTGCAGAACTCATTGATGGAGCTGAACTAGCGCAAACTGAAGGCATCAGCAAGATGCTTCCAGTTACTTTGGACTCAGTTTACTTCAAAGGTGGGACATTGATGCTTCTTGCTTACGGCGACACGGAGCCCAGGTGCGTATTGTTTGGATAATGTCGATTTTTCTTCTTGAAATTTGGTTGACTTCTTTATTATTGTTTGCTTTGAATACTATCCTTGTCCTATTTATTTGTTCACTCACATTCGAATTTAGTTATTTTGGTGAGCAGTTAATAATTATTTTTTGTGGAGGTAGATGAAGTAAACACCCAAAAGTGATCAATACTTGATAGGTTTTTGCTGATATATTGGTTGATCGTATCTTGAGATTTGCTTGTACAATGCCTGAACCTGAGGATGTGTTGAGAATATTCCTTGGCTGGTACTGTTGGTGTTAGCATGAGTTTTTTAGGTGAAATGCTGCCTACATACAACAATATAGGAGATCAATCCTTTTCTGATTTTGCTTAACTCAAGTTTCCTTTCTGTAACATTTTCTGCCATGAGAGTGCGTAATGTGTCTCAATGTGTCCTAACTTCAATGATGGTCTCTGCTTACTAGAAAGGACTTGATTATGGTCTACTAACTTGTCAT
Source organism: Syzygium aqueum (assembly GCA_031216185.1). Taxonomy (NCBI): domain Eukaryota; kingdom Viridiplantae; phylum Streptophyta; class Magnoliopsida; order Myrtales; family Myrtaceae; genus Syzygium; species Syzygium aqueum. The sequence goes on along the minus strand of CM062233.1, from coordinate 30,268,087 downwards.
CAGCCAACGTCTAAAGTCATTGTTTATGTTTCTGCACATTGTTTTAAAGAGTCACTTCCCGCCTTATGGTTACACTATCATTTGCTATATCAATGTCCTGTCATGTGAGTTTGTTGATCTTGTAGGTATAATATTTTATGGCAGTCATTGATACAACTATGTGCCGTCTCTATCATTTACAGCTAACAAGAACGACAAATTATTTTTTCTGAATGACGTTAAGTTCTCCCTCTTCGGTGCAATATGTTTTTTTTTTTGGTTTGTTAATTATATGAAAGAGCAAGCTTGTTTGCTTGTGAGCTTACCATCAACAGTGTTCTGCATAGTTTTGCATGCCAATCTACTGATAACCCTAAGAGCTGTGATGGTACTTTCTGGGGAATGTCGTTTGTTTCTTGGACATTTTATGTGAACTTTCCGCAGTCCTCTTTCTATTGTTGAAAATAATGTGTTCTCCTGACTGAGCGGCGTCCTTTGACTTTAACTTGACTAGTGTAACCTCATAGTTTACTTTCCCATGACGTAATTTTTTAGTTCAAGCTACAACATAAACTTTTTTTTTTTGCACTTGGGTGATTTGTTAATGCCGAGTATTTCCCAAGTGTAAGTATTGGTATTGTCGCTTCTTTTATATTTAACTCTTTGTTTCCCATAGTCTTGGTATACCTCCTACAAACTTCGTCTATCAGTCTTTCATTGAAGTATTCCTTGATTGAAAGATGCCTAGTGCATAATTTAGCAACACAGAAGTGATAATATGGTAAAATCTGTTTTGGGTGGAAAGAAACTTGGAATCTTTGTGAAGTTCTGATGCACGATCAATTTTGTATGTCATCTATTTATTGATTGTTTCTGTCACTGACTTAATCCAGAGAGATGGAGCATGCAGATGGACATGTGAAGTTTCAAAAGAATTATGGCCTCATTCATGTTCAACTGAATGGTAATTGTCAGCTGTGGAGATCAGATGTAATGTCTGAAGATGGTGGTTCACTGTCTGCTGATGTTTTTGTCGACATTCTCGAGCAAAAATGGCATGCCAATCTGAAGATAGCTAACCTTTTTGCTCCAGTAAGTATGTGGCGAGATGTTAATGTGAAATGTAAAGAACTTGCATTGTGCTGCCCAGCAGGTGGCAAGTTTCTCATGCCTAATGCGCTGCCTGTCATTTTCTGCAGCTTTTTGATAGGATTTTAGAAATCCCGATTACATGGGCGAAAGGTAGAGCCACTGGTGAGGTGCTTTTCTAACTTCATGCTCTTCATTTTTTTTTCCTAAGAAAATTTGTGGTCCACTTCTCAATGTGGTAGGATTTCTTGCGTTTCTCTCCATATGCCTCGAGGAAGTTTTGGTTAACTTGGAGTAACATGTATTTCATGGGTTAAGATGCTAATTTGCTGCCATCACGTTTTCAACCTGCTGAAGAACATTTTCTTCTTCAGCAAATATTGCTCTACAAGATGATTGTGGCGTTCACAATTTTTGTTAATAGGGTGCTTTTAAGAGTGAAAATATAGTTCAAGACATCATGAAACAGATTGAGTGAGTTGATCAGCCAACATTCTCGCAAGACTTGATGGTACTACATATGAGTCCCTCTTTAGGCTTTTTTGTTGCAATTTGGATTTTCATACCTAGGCAGCAGTAAATAATAAATACTAAGGCACGGTTCATTAATCCTAAGAATGCCTAGGGCAAGGTTCGTGCGGATGTTTTTTGGAGGACCTTGAAGGAAAGTGGTCCTCTCTATATCACAGAACTGCTGGTTCAGTATGATAAAGCCCAATGTTTATCACCAAGTGATGGAGTCTGAGATGCATTATTAAGCTGGTAGTTTAGATTTAGTGAAGTTAACCAACATATATAACAGCTGGAGAGCATCTGACATCATATCTGTGGACAGCTTTGTCAGCAAGTAATTCAATGATTAGGCAAGAGCAACATACATGATTCAGTGACTGTTTCTGAGAATACTAATATGCATAACCTTCTTTAAGTCCTTCTCTGTTCCCTTTATTCCTTTGCTTTTCCTCTTCTTTTCGTTTCCTTTTTTTTGAAGGCTCTGCTTTGTTCCACAGGTTCATATTTGCATGTCCAGAGGAGAAACATTTCCCAATATTTATGGTCAACTTGACGTGACGGGATTGGCTTTTCAGCTATATGATGCTCCATCATGGTTTTCTGTATGTCCTGGGTTAATTTTTGCCAATTCGACATTAATTGACCATAAACTGATAAAACAAATTTTTATAATATGAGTGAGAGGATACACACATGAGCATTTACACTGTGCAATTTCTTTCTCTGATATTCTTGAGTTATTATCACTATCAGTGGTTGTCATGCACTTGCACATTTAGCATAAACTCATGAACTTTCTTTCTTTGTTGTACTTAAGAAAATTAATTAGTGTTCATCATGGCTTCGCAAAGTAGAGGTTTTACTGAAATTGCCTATTGTATCTCTTCTATAGGATGTTTCGGCAAGTTTATCTTTCCGCGGTCAACGAATATTCTTACACAATACAAGTGGATGGTTTGGCAGCGTTCCCCTTGAAGCTTCTGGAGATTTTGGCATTAATCCTGATGAAGGAGAATTTCACGTAATGTGCCAGGTATGTGTTAACCTCAACATAACTTTCAAGTTGCACCTCCATTGTTCGTAGTTTGCTCCTGCTTTTTGGATAGACATTGTCACAATTGCTAAAAATATATTAATTTAATCGAATCGTCACTTTGATAAATTAACTGACTGAGGATTGTTAGTAGCTATTTCCTACATTTGTTAACAGGGAATAGATGTCACCAAATAGGATGTTTTTCTGCTTTCCTGAATGAGATTTCTTGTTTTTATTCCACTGTCAAGTGGATTTGTTACTGAAAATAGCAGTTCCAAAAAAAAATGTTCATCTTTACTGCAGAGGCAGTCACCACAAACCATGTCCTTGGCCTCCCCAGCCACTGCAAGCACTATAGCTGTCCGCATCCTCATTGGTGCAGCCACAATCACTTATTACATTTACCGGTGTAAACATATAACATAGAATTTATGTCGTTCAATAACAACTTACACTTTTAGAACAAAGATTGCATAGTCAACTTTACTGTGGTATCAGAGTCAAAGGTCTCAAGTTCAATTCCTCACTTTCACCAGCTGATGAGTTTTCCTTCTTTATATGGCAATAGGTTCAACAGTTCTTTCATTGGCAGATACCAGGTTTGCATGCCAAAGGTCTCTTTCCTCTTACCAGCCTTCCCGTGAGGGGGAGTGTAACATGTGAAATAGAATCATGCTGTTCGTTTACGCCTTAAGCTTTTAGAACAAAAATCCTGCAATCAAGTTTAATAACCAGCATAGCCAACCTTGGTTCAATACCAGTGCGACTTGGCTGTACTTCACTGCTAGTGTGGATGGTGATGCCACCTCCCAGTACTTTGATAGATGCAGCCTCCACCACTGCCAGGACCCGTGCCACCTTACAATTACCAGTACCATTGATCGTTGCTATCATTAAATGTTGATTGAAGTTGCAATGGTGAGTTTAGGATATAACTGAACTAAGGACAGTTAGATATATAGATATGAGGTAAAAAATTTTGGGGAATGAAAATTAAGGTGATAATGAGATAAATGTGTATCATCTGTTTTTTACTCAGCCAGGTCCACCTAGGAGTTACCTGTCCACCAGTCCTAATTCCACTAAAGTTTGTGCTGACGGTTGCTGTTATTTCATGTGTCTCTTTGGCTGTCTAGTTTAGTTTTAGATAGTAGCTCAAAATAATAAAATTTGTCTCACCTTAGCAGTTTTGTCGGGTGGATATGCATGCGTCTGCATCTGTATACATGTATCCATGTTTCCTAAATTAACTGAAAATTATCGGATGTGACAGTGCATGAGTCAGTAAGTGGTTCTTTGTCTTTCTCCATGCCATGTACTTACCTGTACATGCTGTACAAGATTAATAACAATGAATCTGTGTCCTTGGGCAACATCATGGCACTCAATTTTAACATTTTTTTTTTTGGTAAGGACTCAATTTTAACATTTCACTTCTCTAAATTATATAAATGCCCCGTCTTATTATTATCCGTAAAAGGTTACTTCTCTTTTGGCTTGAGAATGGTCGTATAGAAGCCGGTGCTATTTGGGAAAAAAGATATAGCCATATTATTTTCCTTTTGACAATATGAGTAACTGAACGGTAAGATTGCTTTGAAGGATATGAGCTTGAGTCATGATATGTTTTTTGTTTGCATTTGCTGTCACAACTATATGAGTGCATGGTTATGTCATTCTTGTTTTCCATATCTGGCTTCCTGTTCATTCTAGTAACTGCCCGTCCTTCTAATTCATTATCCATAGAAATGTTTCTGTTTAGAATTGGGAAGGGTTTCTTTTGTTAAACGTTTATAATCAGCAAATGGAGGCAGCAGTAGCTTTAGCTTGAAATGATATGAATAGCTGAAGGGTAAGATTACTCTGAAGGGCATGAGCTTGAGCCCTGAAAAGTGTTTTGTTTTATATTCTGTCATAACTATTTCATTGTATTCTGTTTTTCAGGTTCCTTCTGTCGAAGTGAATGCCTTGATGAAAACTTTCAAGATGAGACCTCTATTATTTCCGGTATGAATTAACTCAAGAAATCTTAATTTAGCTATGTGATTGCTATTGTTTGTTGGCAGGAGAGATGGGAGACAGGAGGCTTTCTTTCGCCTTGCTTAGCTCCATTCGGTTTTCTTTTGACCATTTCTCTTGGCTGCAGCTTGCTGGTTCAGTAACTGCAGTATTCAACTGTCAGGGTCCACTGGATGCTCCTGTGTTTGTGGGTAGTGGGATCGTTTCAAGGAAGGTGGCTCATTCTGTTTCGGACTATCCTGCATCTATTGCATATGAAGCAATGTTGAAGAATAAGGAGGCTGGTGCAGTGGCTGCATTTGATCGAGTTCCATTTTCATATGTGTCAGCCAATTTTACTTTCAACACTGACAATTGCGTAAGAATTTTTGTGATCACTTAGTTAATTGTAAAAGCAGCCACGCTTTTTCCGGAAATGCTTAAATAGTATAGTGGGATAAAGCTAGCTTCCATATTATAGGTTGCGGACTTGTATGGTATCAGAGCTAGTCTTGTTGATGGTGGTGAAATCCGTGGGGCTGGGAATGCATGGATTTGTCCAGAGGTACTTCATCAACCTTACTAATATCCTACATATCCCTTCATGTCTAATGTATGATATATGCTGCTTCACAGGGGGAGTTGGATGACTCGGCTATTGATGTAAATTTTTCTGGAAACTTATCTTTTGATAAAATCTTGCAACGGTATATGCCAGCTTATCTTCATTCAATGCCACTCAAGTTGGGAGATTTAAGCGGAGAGACTAAACTTTCTGGGTCACTTCTAAGACCGTAAGAGTAGTCTACCTCTTCTTTTCTACTTTTTGGAGATCCAACTCCTTTGAGTGAGATCTTATTAATTGTTCAGTTGGTGAATCTACATCTAGGTTGCAGTTGACTTATATAAGATGGTTTATGATCATAGGAGATTTGATATCAAGTGGACGGCACCAAAAGCTGAGGGATCATTTAGCGATGCTCGTGGGGACATCATTATCTCACATGAGTATATAACTGTTAATTCTTCATCTGTTGCTTTCGAGTTGTACTCAAAAGTTCAAACATCGTATCTCGATGAATACTGGCTTGAGAAAAGGGACGTCAATCTGATGAACTCTGTTCCGTTTATTGTTGAAGGAGTTGACTTGGATTTACGAATGCGTGCTTTTGAATTTTTTAGCTTGGTTTCTTCTTATTCTTTTGACTCTCCAAGACCTGTGCATTTAAAAGCAACTGGAAGGATAAAGTTCCAGGGAAAGGTTACAAAGCCATTGGGCCATGGTAATGGGCACATGAGTACTGATAACAGCTTGGGAAGTGCGCACATGAATGTTGAAGAGAGCTCAAAGAATCTTGTGGGTGAGGTTTCTATCTCAGGTCTCAAACTGAACCAATTGATGCTAGCACCTCAGTTGGCAGGGCTCTTGAGAATTTCACGTGAATATATTAAGGTAACGGCTATGCAGTGTCATTTTTAGAAGTAATTTCCTTGATATACCATGGCATTGTAGCTTGCTTTGTTAGGAAAATTATTTTTTACGATTTATTTTGTGTAGATAGCCTCGTACATTTTTCAGTATTAGTCAAGCTTCTCGCAAATAGTGCTTGTGCGGCTTTCAAACAGGGAATGGCAGAGGGTTTTGTAGCAGGAGTCACTAGAAAACGCCATCACAGTGGCTGGAATGCTGAAAGTCTAGATATAATTGTCTACAATTCCTTGAAGGAAAAAAGCTATTGCATTTTTTACATCGGATGCTGCATGATTTCATATGATTTTGGTGCTTTATGAATTAATTATATGCCTCCTATCTGGAGTTAGTTACACTGTTGGAATTTTATTGAATTCGTTATTTAATGAGGCATTAAAGACAGAATATTAAGAAGGTAACTAATCTATTGAAATTACCATGACTGCAGAAAAAGTAGTCCTGATGCAACTTGTGTGGTTCTTATTGGATTTCATGTTCCGAAACGACCTTCTTCTAATTTTGCGTTATTGGTTTCTGATAATGCAGTTAGACGCCACAGGAAGACCAGATGAAAGTCTTACACTGGAGGTTGTGGGTCCACTGCAGCCTAGTGAAGATAATCTCCAAAACGGGAAAATGTGTTCTTTCTCTCTTCAGAAGGGGCAGCTAAGAGCTAATGCTTGCTTTCGACCTCTACATACTGCCAACTTGGAGGTACTTCTGATTTCATCAGTTCTTTACAAAACAATGGAATTAGTGTTGAAGATTGACTGGTATTTGCATAGGTTAATATCTTAAATATGACTTGGAAATTAATATCTGATATTCCCTTTCTTGTGTTGCTGGGTATAGCTACGCCATTTGCCTCTCGATGAATTGGAGTTGGCTTCACTCAGGGGAATAATTCAAAGGGTAAGTTCTCATGAAGAGTTGCATGTTGACTTCAGTTCTTTTCCTTGTAGGATGATCTTTTCAGTAGTGCTGCTTTGGACATATATAGCTTCACAAGATTCATCTTGCTTGTTATACTTACACCATCTGTACACTGGAACATCCTGTAGTTATAAAGATCCTACTCTTAGGTGGATTTGGCATCTAATTACAATTACACTGAAATTATTTGCTTTTTTTTTACCCAGTATGATCACCCGTATATATATGAGTGAAGAATCATGAATTTGATTGGCAAGTTTGAGGTTTTATACTGTCAGAGGCAATGTAGGAGCCTTCTAATAATTCCTTATGAGATGTGAAAATGTGAATTTCTAATTTCATGGTTACTAGAACATTGAATTATTATGAAGGGTTACATAGTTAGAATGACTTGCCTCTTCTCTACTCAAAGGATCTGCATTATGTTCTCAGGTATAGGAATATATTTGAGATTGGTGATAACATTTAACATTTAGCTGTTGCTCTCTTTTCTGCTGCTGTTTTGTTTTCAGGCAGAAATCCAGCTTAATCTTCAGAAAAGAAGGGGTCATGGAGCTTTATCTGTGCTTCGGCCAAAATTCAGTGGTGTGCTAGGGGAAGCTCTTGATGTAGCCGCTAGATGGAGTGGAGATGTTGTGAGTGCCCAGACTCAACTTCCTTTGTTTTCTTTTCATCCCTGGATGTTTCTCAATGCTTACAGTTTAGGCAGTTAATTAATCAGTTGAGAACATCATGATCAGCATTATGGTTGTTGGATGTTTGGCAATTTCTTTGCCTGGTATCCCACTTTACCTGATTTTCAAGTAATTTATATGCATACTAGTTGCATGAGAGAACATCTGCAATTCTCGTAGTTTTTTTCCTTGCTTGTATATAACCTCTTAGCAACTTTTAGCTATAGGATTTTCCTTGGTAATGATTTTGGACTCGTTAATAGTGTCAGTCTTTATATTTGTAGAGCTTAATTGGCATGCTTAGTCACCAATTTTGTAGCATTCTGTTGGTTCAGTGATGGAACTTTAATCTGTTATCTCATGGGATTGTCACCTGTAGTCAATTTTGAAGGTCATGTCTCCCGGAGTTAGTCAATGCACAGGCTCCTCTTATACAGTTGGTCACAAGAAAGTTGCCCATTCACGACTTAAAACTTTGACTGACATTCCTGTTCCCGTTTTTCAGATTACAGTTGAGAAAACCATTCTAGAACAAAGCCATAGCCGATATGAACTTCAAGGCGAATATGTCTTGCCTGGCAGCAGGGAACGAAGCCCTTCTGGTAAAGAAACTGGTGGCTTGTTGAAAAGAGCAATGACAGGGCATTTGGGTAGTGTTATATCTTCTATGGGAAGATGGAGAATGAGACTTGAAGTTCCTCAGGCTGAGGTTGTTGAGATGCTTCCACTGGCGAGACTTCTTTCTCGAAGCACAGATCCAGCTTTTCATTCTAGATCAAAGGTTGTTTTCCTCTCAATCAGTTGCGTTTGAACTTAAATTGGAACTGGTAAAAGTACCAGACTTGCAAAAATTTCAGTGAACTTAATTTAGTCGAGATAAAAAGTTCATATACTGCCCATCTAGTAATAATGGCACTCTTTGTTGCGGTTGGATGAAAAGTATTGATTGTAGTATTTTTCTGAAGTAGATCATCTACTAGGAAACCATATTCTGAAAACCGAAACAATTGAAGTTTGGCTTCAATTAAGTACCATAATACAGGTTGCCAGAGCAGATGATTACAGTTCATGTCGTCAGATTTAGGCTAGTGGATTACGATATTCCATATGATATCCAAGAGACTGCTGAGCATCCTCTAACTTTATTTATTGTTGCTTTGCTTTTGTGAACTTTCTTGCTCTTCTATTGTTCTGATTAAAATTATCTCCATTTGTTTCCCCTTATCTTTCTAGATTTAACCCTCTTTTTCCCCTTAAAATCATGCCATCAAAATTCATTGTACCACTGGTCTGCACTTATTTGCAGGATTTTTTTCTTCGAAGTTTGCAATCTGTGGGATTATGTACTGAAAGCTTACAAGAACTCCTTGAGGTACTTTATTTCTGCTTGTATTCAGAAGTGGCATTGCTAGATGGCTATTGATTGATGCTTGGAAAGCTCAATATTTTAATCATTTTGAAGCTGTATCATCATGCCATGATGCTTAATTATCTGTGTCTCAGGTGATACGTGGGCACTACAGTCCAGCAAATGAAGTGATCCTTGAAGACTTAGCACTTCCTGGTTTGGCTGAGCTTAAAGGTAGCTGGCATGGCTCTCTTGATGCAAGTGGTGGAGGGAATGGGGATACGATGGTAGATGTCTTTCCTTCAAAGAATTATTACTATAGCCGTAAACATTGAGATCTCTGGAGCACAAGATAAGACACTGGCTTTTAAATAGGGAGCCTGTTGTGCTCGTATGACTGGGAAAAATTGAATTCATTTTACAGGGGACAAAAGTCTTGTGCACTTAGATGAAGTAATTTTCCTTTTCCCTGTTTGGAAATATGTTTTTTGCCTGTCAAATTCTCTTAGTAACAATCTTAGCTGCTGTCATAACTGAATCTCGATACCACTAACTTTTGCTTTCTTCTTGTTTTTTTCCTTTCTGTCTTCCAGCATAGGACATGGTCCATGTGATCCTGTGATGTCGAAATTTCTGAACTTGCTTCTAAATTCTTTGATGTGTGTAGATCGGACAATGAATTGTTACGTTGTCTCTGTGATTTAAATTCAAAAACATTTTGATGGCATATTGCTTAGTTTCATCCTATTTACAAGTCCGCAATTTCGTGGCTTATCTTGCTCAAGACAATTATTTGTACCGCATGAATCCTACAGGCAGATTTTGACTTCCACGGAGAGGACTGGGAATGGGGGACCTACAAAACTCAGCGGGTTCTGGCAGTTGGTGCATACAGCAATGATGATGGATTGCGGCTGGACAATTTTTTTATCCAAAAGGACAATGCCACAATCCATGCTGATGGAACTTTGCTAGGCCAAAAAAACAACCTGCATTTCGCTGTTCTAAATTTTCCTGTCAGTTTAGTCCCTACTGTCGTCCATGTTGTCGACTCTTTAGCTACCGATGTTATTGATTCTTTGCATCAATTACTAGCACCAATTAAGGGTATTCTTCATATGGAAGGAGATCTTAGGGGTAGTCTGGGTAAACCAGAATGCGATGTCCAAGTGAGACTTTTGGATGGTGCTATTGGAGGCATAGATCTTGGACGTGCTGAGATTGTTGCATCCTTGACCTCTTCCAGCCGTTTTCTGTTCAATGCGAAATTTGAACCGGCAATCCAAAATGGTCATGTGCACATTCAAGGCAGTGTTCCCATCACCTTTGTCCAAAATAACATTCTTGAGGAGCAAAACATTGACAGAGATGAAACTCAAGCTTCTTGGGTCTCTGGCTGGGCGAAGGAAAGTGGTCGAGCGTCTCTGGATGATACTGGTGAAAAGAAAGCCTCTAGAGGTAGAAGTGAAGATGGGTGGGATACCCAATTAGCTGAAAGCCTCAGAGGTTTGAACTGGAATATCCTAGATGTTGGGGAAGTAAGGATTGACGCTGACATAAAAGATGGGGGCATGATGTTGTTGACGGCTCTATCTCCATATGCCAATTGGCTTCATGGCAATGCAGATATAGTGCTTCAGGTGAGTCAATAGGGATTTGTTAGTGTGTTCCTCTGACATGATAAAATTGTTTATAATTTGTTAATGCAAACTTCCGTTCAGTGTGATTGGTTTGCCCTGTAGCTTACCGCTTGCTGATGAACAGGTCAGAGGTACAGTTGAACAACCTCTGCTTGATGGATCTGCATCTTTTCATCGGGCTTCTGTGTCTTCACCCGTGCTCCGTAAACCACTCACAAATCTTGGTGGCACGCTTCATGTGAAATCAAATAGGCTATGCATTGGTTTGTTAGAGAGCAAAGTAAGCAGGAGAGGTAAATTGTTCATAAAGGGAAATTTGCCTTTCAAGACAAGTGAAGCATCTCTTGGTGATCAAATCGACTTGAAGTGTGAAATATTAGAAGTACGAGCTAAGAATCTTTTAAGGTGATCAATTCAATTTCAGGAACAGTAAAGCGCATATTTCTGTTATTGCGGTCACTTTTTACTATGCTTTGGTTTTTATTTTTTCTTCAGCTGCCAATGTATTGTGATAGCTGAATGTTTGGTGTGTCTGTGGTTAATGATTTTGTTCTTGTTTATTACATTGTGGTCTCTACCCTGGAAGATAATGGGGAATTATCTTATTCTTTTTTTCTGATTGTCCATTTGTGGCCTTTTGAGCTTATGATTTCTCTGTATTTCTGATGCTTGCACATACGTGATCAGTGGTCAGGTTGACACACAGATGCAAATAACTGGTTCCATTTTGCAACCTAACATATCTGGGAATATTAAATTGAGTCACGGAGAAGCATACTTACCCCACGATAAGGGCAGTGGAGCAGCACCTTTCGATAGATTGGCCTCACAGCGGTCCCGGCTCTCTGTTGGTGGTGTGAATCGTGCATTTGCTTCAAGATACGTTTCCCGGTTTTTTAATGGAGAGCCTGCTGCTTCGCGAATTGGATTTGCTCCACGTTTAGGTAATACATTGTCTTTTGTGTGATATATGGTCATTTGTGCTTGTGAAGCAAGCTTAATTTGTTGAATTGTGCTTCTTCTGAAATTTACTTGGTTATTAAGATAAAGTTTTCTACTCCAGTAAAAATATTTCTGTTTTGAGTGGGATCTAGTGTGTTCCTTCCAAGGATTTCCATGTTTCATCAGCAAAAACAGACAAATATTAAGGCTTAGTCATAAGAGTATTAATCCCAAAACAAAAGATAAAAAGGAGAGGTGCAAAATCATCAAAAGGACGATGTCTTTGCAAATATTGAGAGATGAGGTAATTAAGGAAATAGCTGGAAATTAAGGAGGATCTCCTGAATATATGACATGACAGCTATATTGATTTCCACTTCTGTTCAACATAATAAAATATTTCTCAATATGACTAGTTAGCGAAGTATAAATTTCTAAGTAGAAGGAAAGAAGTATGCATAATCTTATTGCAGGAGTTAATATCCTTGCAATGCTCCCTTTGCAGTCAAATCAGCTGAAGTTAAAAAGGAAATGGATCAAGTAAACATTGCACCAAAAGTAGATATACGCCTCAGTGATTTGAAGCTCGAGCTGGGGCCAGAGCTGAGAATTGTGTATCCTTTGATTCTCAATTTTGCTGTCAGCGGAGAGCTCGAGCTAAATGGCCTTGCTCATCCCAAGCGGATAAAACCCAAAGGCATCCTGGCATTCGAAAACGGTGATGTGAATCTTGTTGCAACTCAGGTGCACCATTTGTATTCACCTCATTTGTATTCACCTTTTTCCTATTTTGGTGCTGCAGTTGCTCTGCTTTATCATCTGTATCCTCCTGCCTGATTTTTGTTGGAATCTCCATCCAGGTGAGGCTGAAGAAAGAGCATTTAAACATAGCCAAGTTTGAGCCTGAGCATGGACTAGATCCAATGCTAGACTTGGCTTTGGTTGGATCAGAGTGGCAATTTAGGATCCAAAGTCGAGCAAGTAATTGGCAGGATAATTTGGTTGTAACCTCCACCCGCTCTGTGGAGCAGGATGGCCTCTCACCTACTGAGGTACTTATTAATATCATTTACAGCTCTACTTGCTAGTACTCTTTTCAATGACTGGTAAGCCAGTCAAGGCAAGAGATTCTGCGCCATACAAAAATTGGCTCAACTTTTAAGAAGTGCTATTGGCCACTTTAATGTTTTATTCTGTTTTTTGGATATTGTGCACTAAACAAGTTTGCTTTGTTTCCATCGTTGTCATCCACCACACAATCCATTTGCTTATATCAGAATTGACGGGATCAAATCCTTTTAATTGTTTCCTTGTTTGTGATAGCATGTGTGGTGACTTGAGAGTTGGTTTCTTGATTGCATTTTGTTTGTGCAGGCCGCTAGAGTCTTCGAGAGTCAGTTGGCAGAGTCTATCTTGGAAGGTGACGGTCAGCTTGCATTTAAAAAGCTTGCAACTGCAACTCTCGAAACACTAATGCCGAGAATAGAGGGAAAGGGAGAGTTTGGCCAGGCTAGGTGGAGAGTGGTCTATGCACCACAGATTCCAAGTCTGCTCTCTGTTGATCCTACAGTTGATCCTCTCAAATCTCTTGCCAGTAATATTTCATTCGGTACAGAAGTTGAAGTGCAGCTTGGTAGACACCTTCAGGTTTGCAACTCTTTACCCTTGCTCATGTTTCAGTTGTTCCTTGATTCTATGTTTCGACATTGGGTCACACTCCATGGCCAAAGCCAGCAAAAATCGTAGTATCTCTTGTGCAATGTTCTCATCCATTCCTGCCAACGTGTGCTAGTGGTCCCAAAATTCCCAGTATCGATGAAATAGCGGAGTGTCTTGAGGAAAAAATTTGATGAAATTGCAATAAACAATCGTCATGTATCGCAAATGTGCCAGAAGAATATTGTAGCTTAAGCTTTTCTATTGCTTGCATTGTTTTTTACCAAAACAATTAGGATAGAGATGGGGGGCTTGTGGACACTGGTTCTTCAGATTTTATGAGGGAGAATTAGGTCTCTTGTTGATTGTTGAGACCATCTTTTCTTTAATATTAATCACATTAATATGATTGACACCTCAATTCATACCCACATCCTGGTTTTATTTTCTCTAGGCCTCTGTCGTGAGGCAGATGAAGGATTCAGAGATGGCAATGCAGTGGACCTTAATTTACCAGCTCACGAGCCGCCTGCGGGTGCTTCTACAATCCGCTCCTTCCAAACGCTTGCTCTTCGAATATTCCGCTACCTCCCAGGATTAGACCGTCGCCCGTCTGCCGACTTCCATAGCCCCTTCCTCGAGAGCCAGTGATACGCCCTTTACAGTTATGGTTCTGCCCCCCTTGGCTTGGGGATGGTGATATTTAGGTGCTGTAAATATGTGTTGTCATTCTTTCGCTCAAAATCGTTGAGCCTCCATGTTCTTTTTTGCCTTGTAATGTACAGTAACAGAATGCTGGCGATGCGTTACATAGCTTCGTCATTCATTATCACGTTTTAATCGAAGAAAGGGATAGGTCGAATTGATTCCCCGTCGGGCATTTTCGCACTCAAATGAGGGAAGTCGTGCGGGGATTTTCACATGATTTCTTACTTTGTGCGGCTGAATCCAACTTGTTCGGAATTAGTCGCTCAGTTCAACAGCACCGCGTCGTTGTGGTATTGCTCATCAAGTGGTCACCTTAGAGAATTCGTGGGTGTAGTCGCCATAACGAGTTACCCGGCAATCACCCGAAAATCGAATCATGTCGGCCCGTCGGTTATCATTCCGCGGGCTCGAGCAGGGCCCTTGGGCCGGGCCTAATTGGATGCCCGGGGCTGCTCATTGTAAAAATTTCATGCATAAATGGGCTGTGCTTTACAACCAAGGAGCGCCCTTCAAGGCCCATATGGCTCAGGCCGACCTGGGCGGGCGTGGACCTCGAGGCCCATTATCAGGTCTACGGGCCTACTCAGCTGCGGGCTACATGAAACGTCCAGCCCAACGTCATGGCGGGCTGGGACTGTAGTTGGGCCCTGAAAACCATGCCCTAGGTTACTCATCGGGTCGGCCCGAGAGGGTCACCTATCGGGTTATTCACGACAATACCTTCGGGAAAAATGGGCTACTTGGGCCGGGCCTGGCCCTTTAAACGGCAGCCGCTTATCCAAGCCTACCCATTTGATCGTCAAAACTTTTGAGTCCGGCCCAGCCCAATGCATGGATTCGGTTGGACCGAACTAGGCCCTTTAGAGTAGGATAATTAATTAAACTAAGCCTGCCCATGCCCGTCTCTAATCCTATACTCTCTATCCATACCAAAAATGGTTTTTAGATATTCCAAATGTAATCTAAACCATCAATTTTGAAGTTCGTGTTGATCCCGATACGTTTTAACGTAATACCCGAAAGCTTATTCCAAAAAGGTGTTAGATTACTATACCTAAACGACGTCATGCTTCTAGATTTTCATTAGGATTGGATCCCCGATCGGCAATCGAAATTAAATGTTAATGTTCCAACGGCTAAAACATGTAAGGGCATGATGTTCACATGGCATAATGGACTATCCCCTCCATGAGTACCTAAGAATTGCTCCTCCATATGAATAAACACAGCTCCTGCCTCTGCATCTGTACAGTATAGGATGGATGTGCCCCGAAATTGAACGCATGGACACGCAACAAAGAGACCAGAGTAGAGAGACCGGCGTTGTCATAAATTTCAATGTTCGTTCTCGGTCGCCACCGGTACATTCCGTTCACGAAAGGGTTGACCCCTCAAAGTTCATATATTTCTCGACTTCCAAACAATTACATTGCGAGCTAACAAACAGCTTGGAAAATCAAGACACTTAACCACGGCGATAACCTTGGAAGAGGAAACATTGGCCTCCATATCCTCAACTAAAGATCTAGTCCAGGCTGATAGCCCATATCAGACTATTCGGACTGATAGAGTAAGACCAGCAAGAAAGATGACCATAAACAGAAATAGGAGGGGAAGATGAAGAAGGTCCTGAAACTCAAACTGGAAAAGAGGAAAGTATCATCTTCTTATTCTGACAAACATACAAGCCATGATGACAGAAAACAATCCAGCCAAAACAGCTAACAAGGTAGATTAAGTGCAACAAGACAAGTCCTCAATGCAAGCGCCTGCAAAAGAGCAGAAGAGCCTATGAGGGTAGACACATCGCGTATCCCAGCTACTCGCCATAACGCTAAAGGCTTCGAGTAGTAACAAGTGGACATGCCCCTCGAACAGAACACATCAGCAGAAGCAGCTGAGAAACAGATCACACCATAAAGAACTTATCACCAACTAGGTGCACGGGTAAGTGTCTTCTGTTGTTCAACCAATCATTTGGAGAAAGTGTATATTAAGTCCTCCATATTTGACAAAATCACGCATGCTTAATGTCATCTATAACTAGAGACTCTTGAATCGAACCGCACAATCACATTCAATCCCAGAAGATAAAAATCAGAGACAAGCATTCATCCACTAATTGCGCCTAAATCCACTCCCCCGCCACTGAATTAACTGATGTAATTCAATGAAAAATATAGAGCTTATTCATCAGTTATAACGTTGTTACCACATAAACAATGATGTTTTCATCCTAATTCATAGTTGATGTCAACTTTTTCGGCAGTATAAACCTTACTTCAGTACAGACAAGCAAACAACTTGGTTCTTCTTCACTAATTAGTAACTTGCTTGAAGACTCAAGAGAACCTGCATCCAGCAACATTCACAAGTATAAACCTATAAAACCGTGTTCCGATGAGTACTTGTCTCCATCTCCCATGAAACCATTTAATTTCACTTGCAATTATGGCGTCGTTCGTCTTTGATCATTATGTTCAGGTATATTAAGATTTCTTGAGAGTCAAGACATTCGCAATTTAACTCTCCAGGTTCGATTATACTCCAGTGGATCAGATTACACCATTCTAGAGACCCTACGTCTGTAAATTCATGACACAAGGAGTTCACATTCAATCTCGACAAGCTTCAGAAAATGCGAGCAATTCGAATATAGGAGCCTTACTCAAGCCGCTTGGGACGGGATCATCCCCGTCTTCCTCGCATAAGCGAAAATCCCGCCGGCCTCAATCACCGGCCCTGCATCGCCGATCGGCTTCAGCTCATACTCCTTCCCGGTGGTGTGGTTAATCAGCTTGCTCTCCGCCAGCTCGATCGTCACGGTATCGCCCGTCCTGCACTCCTCACAAATCCTCACATCCGTCTCCAGCGGATAGACCTCCCCGGTCGCCACCGAGTTCCTGAAGAATATCCGGGCGTACGACTCCGCCACCACCGCCACGACTCCCGCCGCTCCGAGCGCCACCGGCGCGTGCTCGCGCGAGGATCCGCACCCGAAGTTCGCTCCCCCGATGACGATCTTGTACTTGGTCTTCATCTCGTCGGGGTCGATGAACCGAGTCTCGTAGGTCGAAGGGAGGCCGATCAGCGCGTAGGACCCCAGCTTCTCGTACTCGGAAGGGTTCGAAGGGACCAAGGTGAGGTACTCGGCGGGGATGATCTGGTCCGTGTCGATGTTGTCCCCGACGACGTAGCAGAGGCCGTGGAAGGCCGTGGCCGGCTCGCCGGCGGCATCCGCGGCGGCGCGCGGAGCCGGAGCCGCGGCGGCTTTCCTGGCCGCCACGGAGGCGAGGCCGGTGCTCGCCGAGAGCTTGGAGCTGCTGCTCCCGCCGGGCGACGGCGGCGCGAGCTTGAGGTCGTGGGGACGGTGAAGGAAGTGGCGGCGAGGATTGTGGAGGTGCTTGAGGCTGGCGAAGGAAGGGTTCAGGGCGCGAGATTGCAACGGAGTCGCCATGGAAACGAGCTGGGAGCGGAAGAGAGAAACCCTAGACGGTGGTGGTTGGAAGCTGCGGCGGCGGCGGCGGCAAGCGGGTTTTTAATCGTCTTTGGGGGGGCGGCGCAGCCGGAGAATAAGTAAGGCTCAGGCGAGTGAGAGGTTTCAGTGTTCGTTTTGTCCACGAACACTGCGATTTTTTTAAAAAAATATTTTTGGGTTTTTTTTTCTGGTTTGAGAAATTCATTTTGTGAACTACTCTGTTTAATAAACAAAAAGAAAGATAATTGTTGAGGCCAAGACCAGATGCATTTTTTTTGGGTGTTGCTTGGTAATTGAATTTCGATTTTATAAGGGGAGATTTCGTGAATCAATCGCATTTACTGATTTACTAATGACAGTTCGTTTATTGCGACAGCATAATTTAGTTCTTTCTACAATTCTATTCATCCATAGCTATGGATTCTCGTTATATATGTTGATGATTGGCATCATATGATGGCTAGAAAATCTAATATCTATTAAGGTTTAACGGAAGTTGAATGCTTTTTAGTGTTGAGGATTTAGAAAGTTATGTTCGGAATACTGAGAAATCAGTATGGAAATCCAACCCGACTCTACTCATTGACACCCCTACTGAATTTACTAACACAAAAAGAAAATGTAGCACCGTCTATTGAAAAGCAAATGGTGGAGTTTGTAACCAGTATTCACTGAATGCCACAGTTGAGCTACAGCTGCAGACCATTTAAGCATAGCAATTGTGCTCTTCAAGGATTTGATGAAGATGAGCTTCCAGGATTGTGGGTCGATTCATGAAATGGACAGGACAGTTCCGACGATGCAAAGGATAAGATACTGAAGAAGTAACAGACAAATTCCAGTATGATTCTGTTAAATTCATTGGAGTACAAAGAGAATGATCTCCAAATCTTCTTTTGGAGAAGTACTGTTTTACTAAATGGTACATCTAAAAGCTTGACACTCGAGCAAGCAAAAGAAATAGGGTTACTGCAAGAGCTCCTAGAGAACAAGGAAAATTCCCAGGCTTATTTCGCCGAGAGGCGTATGGTTTGCCGCCTCGCATGGGTCATGATCTGAGAGTTCCTTGTCATGAATGTACTGGTCTGGAAGCACCAGACCATAAATAAATGCTACAACAACGAGAACATGAATATGGACAACAAAAACGCAGTTCGACAAAAAAATGTGAGTTGACATCCGATTAGTGGAGCTCAAATTCACCCTTGAAGTGCCGCAATGTGGGAAGTCACTCCATCTGATTATTCTCAAGTTAGCCCTTCAGGAAGATCAGTCGTAGTTAAATCTTTGGAAGAGTGAAAGCGCAGGTTCGGAGGGAGTTAAAGTCGCCACGTGTTTGAACTGCCATACCAAGGAGATCAGTTGAACAAGTGTCAATGGAAAACATATAATGATATATTAAGCATGGTCTCCGATAATTCAGCAAAAGAGTGCGGTCTATAATATCGCAGTCCAAAGGGTACTCATGATTGGGAACTAGTTTCCTCACGACCTGTATTTGAAAAAGGGAAATCCCCCTCAGTTTGACTATCGTTTGTTCAACTATGAAACTGACAACCAAAGTTCATGGATGACGTACTGCAGGAAGAATACTATATGTGTGCTATATAATGGAAAAATGGAAGACAGGTTTGACAGGCTAAAGGCAGATTCCCTGATCCCCCCTCCCTCAATCTTCACCCAAAGTTTCGAGGTGCAAATTCTTGCATAGTTCCTCTTTCAAGGAAAGTATCGAGGCAATGGCATTGTGGCCTTGCTATGGATTACTTAGTAATGAGTAGTTACCTTTTGTTGTCTGTACTTTTCACGTATAGCATTTAGGGTGGAACCATGGGTGTTGAGCTGCAAACCTTCCAATGCAAGAACCGCAGTTTTTAACTCTGATGCCTTGTAATTGGTGTAGTGTTCTAAAGTTAAATTCTGCAAAAAATACATAATTCCAAGCTTCATGGCAAACATGCATTTGATTGAGAAAGAGATATGGATAGTCAAAAAATTGCATACCCAAGGGTTGTCAGCTTGATTGAGTGTCCACCTGGCGAGAAGTACAGCAGATGCAGCCGTAAGGGAAGGCAGAAACTTTAGGAAGCTATACTCAACAAGCGTTATCTCCGCCAAATAATTTGACAAATATTCTAGTTCAATGGAAGGGACCTGCAACATTAATTGAGATTTAGCTTTTTACACATTGACTAACTACAAACCTCAATCCAGGAACAAATACCTCGCTCGATACTTGGGCAGCTTGAACAAATCTCCTGGAGAAAAAAGGAAAGGGAGCATAAAACTCATGTCATCAAATAATTCAAACAACATGCGAGCTGGCAATCCACCGTTAAATGAGAGTACTACCTTAGAAATGTTTTTATGGTGGGAACAGACAACTGAAAATGCAGGAGATTTAGAACTTGACTCTCCATTTTCAATACCTGCCATATAACTTCCGTCAAATATTTTAAAGCATTAATTAGAAGAAACAAGAAGTTCTGAATCATTTCTTACACAAGTGTCCTATGCAGTTGTAATGGTTTTCTTTTCTATGATATTCTACAAATCTTGGAGCTGGAATTTGTTTTGGATTATCCTTGAAACTACTCTTTGCATAATACTATTGCAAGGTTTATCAAGAGAGAGGTTTAACTTATCGAATCATTTTAAGAGCTTGAGTTATCCAACTCCCAGTACAAGCACTATAGGAACCATTATTTAATATGCCTCAATACTTGAGTTGCACATCCTCAATGGAGGTGATTAAACAAGCAGAGCACTTTTATAAGCATATTTCGATGACAATACTTCTTATTGTTCCATTCTCATGCTCAACTAAGTTAAAACCCCAAGTTTGAGTTGAAATTACACAGGATCATCTTGACACATTTTTCTACATTACAGGATAAGATAATAAAAATATGGATAATGGACAAAAAAAAGGTAAACTTGAAAATTGTCCTTTATTTTTTCCAGCAAAAGCTTTCCTTTAAATTTACAAGGGGTTGTAATGTCTGGTAAGAGTGACCATCCTATGACCGTGACAAAGATTTTTGGTTAACTCTCAATCTACTGCAATTCTCACTTCTCAGCATACTAATAATTTAATCATTTTGGAAGGAAGAATATACTAGTCAAAGGACAATTGCTGTATTAAGTACAAGTCAACTTATTTAATACTGACAGGGACCATGGAGGTGATGTGAGTGCTGAGGATAGAGATAGATAAGAATGAAGTGGCAAAAAGAGCACCTTACCTCTGGTCTTGTATAGGTATTGTCCGTGATAAAGCAAAACTCTTCCACTCTTGGTGGACAAATTTCCTCGTACTTCCTTTAAGATCCCAAAAGCATAGGAAGATTAAAGTTATTTCGTATTAGGTATGAAGAAGGAAAACCAAAGTTCACAATTCACAGTGACTGCAGCCAAATGTAGAACTTACGAGGCAATTAGCATGCAAGTAACACCAAGCAATTGGAGTCTTTGCTTCTCAACAAAGTTTTGTGAGAGAAACCGGTCTATAAGATTCACAGTGAGGTAAAGAGTATCGGGAACTAGTTTATATTCTTCAGAAACCTAGAAAACAAAAGAATGGTAGAGTTGGCAAACTCAATGAAAGATGACAAATCAAAAAGAACATAGACTAAACCAAATGCGACAATGATGATCCATGACAGGTAGTCTCATTGCTAACTACACAAACCTCAACAAGCCAGTCAATTAGAATTCCACGCATGTTTGGAGTGATATCTTCCTGCAGGGTTTCCATATATATAGTTGAAGGTCTTCGTTCAAGCTGCAAAAGGCGCAGATGATATTGATACAGCCATCAATAGGTTGCTGATGGATATATACTGCTGCAATTTGATAATCTTTATATCCTAGAATTCCATTTAGTCTCCGTTCAAAATTCAGATGTTGTGGTGAAAGTGAAACATACTTCCCTTGATTTGCTCCTCCCCTTTAAAGTTTTACTCATTTCAGTAACTCACTAATACTAACTTCACTCTAAGCATGAAGTAGCACGGCATGGATACTGGAGATGAGATTACTTTTAAAAAGACGGATAGAAGGAGTCAGCGGCCATTCGGATAAAAACATATGAAAGAGATAGGTCTTGTATTGGCATAAACTACACAATTAGCATTGGTTCAGTAATAGCCAGCTCAAGAGATTGAACGATATCAATACAAACCTCTGTTATGCGTTTATAGTAGTATATATCAAGTGCATATGGGGTGCAAGCTTGAGGATCCGCGGGTTTTGAATCTATATCTACGATACTTGGATGAACTTGGGCTGCTGACTTCTCACCATTTCTATATTCTGTATATCCAGCAAATTGAATTAGACTAGATAAGTTATACTTCATTATTAAAATCAGGAAAATCTTGTCATCAAACAAATAATTCTTTTAGCTTTCTGGGAACAAGAAATGACCTTCATCATAAGTTCTAAGACATTCATCTCGTGACTTTCTTGAAGACTCTGCTACCGCATCCCAGACAGATATACTATGCTCTGAATTTTCTCGTTTTGCCCATTTGTCTGGGATAGTGATTTCTATAGAATCTGCCACTTTTATTTTGGACAACTCTTCTACAAATTCCGCTTTGACATCCTCCTGAATTATTTGAACAGCTCCACTTTGATGCACATCTGTGTCCTTCTTCAGAGACCGCTTTCTACCCTGCTTGCTGGTCTGCCAATCAGCAACAAGAGTCACCAGACTTGGAACATATAGCTAGCTGAAAGTGTAAATGCTGGACATAAAATGAGCCATGGAATCAACTCAAAGCAGACAGCTGTTTGAAGAATGGACAAAGCAAACTGTAAAATGCTCCGCTCCTCTGAATTGGTGGGAATATGAACTGATAACCAACCACTACCTCATGACAAATACAGCCTCCCCAAATGAAGAATGGAGTCAGTTGAGAAGAAAGCCTTGCACTAACCTGAGCTTTGGTAGCATTGACGCAGTTCAAGTATGAATTCTCACAAAAGATGTTGGTGACATCTTTGAGTACTGCTCTCTTTTTGTGCTGCTTGCCTGCATTTCCAACCTTCGTTCCTTTTTTCTCGTCTGATGCTGATCTATTGGTATTTGCACAGACAGTACGCCTTCGTTCCTGTTTAAAAGAGGGCCTTGAGGATGAGAGCATCCCCGTTGACATGCCCAATGCTTTAGCCCTTGATCGGGTAATTCGGGTAGTGGGTGCTTCGTTTTTTGTTCCGACTGCATTTTCTTTGTTCATATTTGCATTCCTCCCTGTGGGAATACGTGTCATCAAATTAAATGGCTCCTCATTGCACCCACTATCCTGAAGATAAAATTTGACATTAGATGACTGGAACTAAAAGATGAATTGGAGCAGACAATTATAGTTTGAATTTGTGGAAGATACAGGCATTTACACAAGCAAGGTAAACCATAGGCATCATGTTATTCTTGAATTTCAATGAAGAGAATAGTCTCTCATGCCATCAAAACTAGTTCCCTGTCCCTTTAGGCAATAAGGCCATACCAACCCAAAGGTCATGGGCCATATTACCTCGCAAGAACTGAATAAGTGAGAACACCTCATCTAGTCATTCTCAACTTCTGAAAATGTCTGGACACAACACCCTATGTCAGTTCGAAGTTTCTAATCCACAATTTTCAAGGTAAAACTAATGGATTAATGGCTACCAATGCCTACACAGGAACTGAATCTGGATAAATACAGGGCTAAATCAACAATTTGCTTCAGAGTAGGTTCAGGAAAGCTGATCATACACCGCAAAAGCAAAGCAGCAGCTCAAAACCACTTTAATGTTTCTCTGTTTTATTCCATTCTTGGGCTTGGGCTTGGGCTTGCGCTCGGGCTAGGTAGTTACAGTTACCCAGATCGTCATATTCAAAACAATACATATTAAACTCACACATCTCGGCGACAAAAAACTAGAACAATTCATTTACTGGAAAACATTAACATGTTGAGGAAATTACCTTGTATCACGAGCAACGATGAACGAGCATTCTGCAAATGCTCAATATGAAATTTGAAAAGCCAAGTGTAAAGACCAAGTCACCTGACAAAATGAAAAGGAAAATTTATGTCTATTTAGTCCTGAAATTTAAATCATCAGAGACATCCTTTTGCGCAAGGCTATCAGCCTTACGGTGCTTGGAAGGATTAATCATTGTATACTCCCCTACACCAAAAATGTGCCCTAACTTGGACCTGACCTCCAGGTCAAAACGAAGCTTGAGCATCCTTCCATCTGCACAAGGATTGCCCTCGAACTACTGTGCTTGAAAGTTTGGAAACAAGATTAAATGGCAACTTTCTTGCAGGAAAACCAGTATTGAGGCTTAGGGGGAGTCGACCCCAGTTGTCCATTTTCCTTTTAATGTGAAATACTCAAAAAGGGTCCGATTTGGCTCATGAACAGAAAGCTGAAGGGACAAATTTGTGCCCTCAAAATAAGAACTCAAGAATAAAAGAGCAGCCATGATGAATCAACAGGAGCATCCGGACAAACTCAATATAATTCCTGAACTTGGTATTGAAATAACTTTCTACCTTCCAAATCTTGACCACCCAAAATCAGGAAGAGGAAAAAGGAGGAAACTTGCGCTTTGCTTTCGCAAGGTTTGCTTTGTGCATAACATCGGCGACCAAAATCAGCTTTACAGCTCGCAAGTACTGTAGACGATCCCAGCACATGCCGCTGAGTGACAGTTCGCAGAGAACGCAAATGCAACATTCATCACAGAACGAACGAGACCTACACCGTCACTAACTTGAAATTCAAAATTTGGATCAACCCAACACGGCCGCAATCAAAAGCAGAGCTAGCGTTGAGCTAGAAATGCCTTTCGAAACAGACGACTTGCGGGAAAACCCAGCCCGGAACTCCAGAATGAGCTCAAACTTCACAAAAAAAATCCCAGCTTCCACCCAGAAAAGGGAAAAAGGAAAAAATGAGGCAGACATCGTACGACATCCCGAACACAGATCCACGAGCTGAGTCTCCAGACAAGATCATGGGGTTCTCAAGAATCTGTGCACCGCCGTCCGTCGAACAAATCCTCCCCCGGAACAGATTGCAGCCATTGCATACCCGACCAAATCATCCACGCCCTAGAGAGAGAGAGAGAGAGAGAGAGAGAGAGCTTACGCTGCCGCGGTTGGAGCTCCGCGACCCCCTCCGGAGGAGGCCCGGAGGGAGGGAGGCGTAGAGAGAGAAAGCTCCGTCGGGAGGAGAGAGAAAGTGGGGAAGGAGAGGGAGTGAAGGAGAGTGAAGGACAGAGAGTGTGTGCGAGACTGTGCGTTGATATAAGCAGGGGGGCGAAGGGGGGGGGGAGCGTGAGAGAGCGGGACGGAGGCACAGTTCAAACTTACGAAATTTCTAATTGGTCATCATCATTATTATTCCTTTTTTTTCTCATTCGTTTTTATTTTTTTTATTTTTGTGCTTTTTGTGGCTTGTCCACTGTGTATTTTGCCTTCTTGGTCAAAGCTTCTTTTGGCATATGTACTCGTACGTTTTCTTTTTATTACTTTGAAAAAACCGTACCTTCGAATGATCCTTTTATGTCACGCGTTGTGGCTCTATGAATTTATATCGATATTCACGGTTCGTCTTAATATATTATTACCTCACCAATACGAGCCCCTTCTCAAGAAGATTCCTGATCTTTGGTGGATAGAACATCAATATCCGACGTGATTTGTATGTCAAATTTTGAAGGTGATGCAGCGGGATACAGTGACTGTGGATCGAGTTGTATTAACTGAATCTTGGATATGAAATGTATCCGAACCGCCAAAATTAATTATGACTTCAAAATTTCGGACTTAAAAACACAAAATCGAACGGTTTTGCTCAAGAGGGGCTCGGAGTTCTGTTAATGACTTTCGCTTTTGAGAGATCGATATTCTTTCTTCCTTTTCCCTTTAAATTAACTAAAAGGGTCATCTGAGTCATCTATAAATACCACGAGCATCATTTTGGAAAAATATTTATTAGCGGATTATCGATACATATAATTTCGCCAAATGATGTTCTGATTAAGGAATAAAGAAGGTCAGTGATTATTAGCGGGATTTTTATCAATAATAAAATTGTCGATTTTTTAATGGGATTTTGAGTCAAAAATAATAATAAAAGGGATCTGTTGATTCAATTAAGTCAAATTGTCCTTTTTCTTGTCAAATCTTTCTTCTAACATGCAAATACTTCAGAAGTATGTGAAAGAAAAAGAGGAAAATGAAACGAAGCTGAGGAATGTTATGCTAGACAAGATCCACCTTTTATCTGATTTTTTTTTCCTTTTTCCGTTGACAAGTTAATGAAAATTGAAAGTATAATAATATTTGCCACTTCTTGAAGTTTAGGAAATAAAAATCTATGGACTCAAGCTGTCTCAAGTTCAATTTTGGCACGTGTAATAAAGTTGTGATCCTCTAGACTTTTTGTGGCCGAGGGCCTTTCGATGATGAATCCATGTCGTTTCTTTGGCTTTGTTCAACTTTCAAACGTGTCAAAAGGAACTTGAATTTATCATATGTGCTGATGTTTGCACTTAAATAAGAGCTCACGTTCTCCATTTCTTTCCATATAAAGCAAAACAATTTGAATTTTGACTTTTCAAAACTTTCTTAAAGCCAATCTTATTACGTTCCCCGGCAAGGTAATTATCATTTGCTATCCATCATTTAGCTAAGTCGGCACTAGCGTGTATATCGTGAAGAGCAAACCTTTCATTTAGCTAAGTCGGCACTAGTGTGTATATCGTGAAGAGCAAACCTTTGCTGATGTGGACGTCGGCTGACCTACTTAGCATTGATATTGACAAATTTTAACAATATTTTAATATTTTTCACATTTTTTTATTTTTTTCTTTTCCTTTTTTTGCTTTTTTTCTTTTTGCTTTTTTTCTTTCTCCTCCAACCGATCACCGGGGGTCGACAACCAACCATAGGGTAGGGTCAGCAACCTCACCTAGCCACGTCAAGGTCAAGCCTCACAGTTGCTAGGGAGGGCAAGCCTCGTCATCGCTAGGCAAGGCTCGACCTCGCCGAATTTGGTGAGGCTGGCACGATCAACCTCGCCAGCCCTTCCCTCAAGTTGATTGCCGACGCTCGACGATTGGCTAGGGGAGGAAGAAGGGGAGGAAAAAAATAGAAAAAGAAAAAATTCAAAAAAATATTAGAATATCATAATATTATTAAAAATTATCCATATCAGCGCCACGTAGGTCAACCGGTGTTCACATTAGCGATTTCCTGCTAAAATTGGCTAGATTGACTCAATTAATAAGAAGTGAAAATATTTAGAACTCAATTGACAAAATTGAAAGATTTAGAATTGAATTGACAAAAATGCAATAGGTTAATGACTTTTTGGACAATCCCTCTACCACATTGTGCATATCTTGTCCACCTATTAAGAATATAATGAGGGAGGACTTAAAAAAAATATAAACATGTTGGAGCACACACAATCAATGACAACAAAGGAAACCAGTCGAAAGAGCGACATAAGCAGGTGATTTCTTGTTTTTCGCATCCATTTGACCGCGAAGCGTTTGCATTTCTCGAAACCTTCGACTTCATAAATAGAAGTTGTTCCGACTTCATCTCTCGCTGGAGGACATCTAGACGCCCCCCGATACCTCAATTGAAACCACTTGAAAACCTCATGAGTGGAGATGTCACTCGGGACTCAGGTTTGGTGGTTGGGTTCCTAAGGATTTGAACACGATTACCCTAGACCTGAGCATAAGCATCAAGGCTGTGGGGTTGGCCTCAGGGACCCGAGCTCGAGCACTGTCATGACCTAAATCCCTTGTCAGCCACCTCGGAGGAGTAGGTTTAGAGGTATTTCATTGAACTCTGCCTAAGTTCATACCTCGCGTGACATTAGTTGTTTAAATCTATTTGTTCGATAGTAGTCGCCACTAGTCATGATTAAGGGTCGGCTAGAAATCCTAATCAAGACATGGGAGTGTTATCTCGAAAATATACATAACCAGAGATTCTTAGGGATCGGGTATTTGATTATACTAGGATTTCAACTAATGCCCTTTCGGTATCTAAACTTGACTATTTGCTAATCAAAATGTCATGGCAGTCTTTTACTAATCAAGAATTTTGAATTTTCATCCTAACTATTCTAAAAGGGGAAAACAACAATTAATGAATTTAAAGCGCGCAATCAAATGAAATCAAAATGAAAGTGACAAATAGCAACCTAGCATTGTCTTTAAAAAAATAATAAAAAAATCCCTAAGGTAAAGCCCTAAAGGCTTATTCAATTTTGGGTTCAATTTTTTGTTCAAGCCAAAAGTGTTTATTAAAAGCCCCAAACTAAGAGAATTCTACATCTTTTTAGCTTTTTTCACATTTTCTATTTTTCTGAATTTTTTTTATTTTTGGAAAAATGGATTTCGGATAGGGTCAAGGGAAACCGGTCTGATTTGCTAGTCTGACACGGACCCTGAAGGTCCGAGTTGGGATCAAGTCGGGCCAGCCACAAGGTCCAATTCGCCTTAGTCTGATTGGTTTGGGCCATTTCAACAAATCAAGCCCAAATTTCTGATTTTTCTTTAAACGGTCCAAGCCGCAAACTAAAATAAATCCACATGCTCGGCCCAACTCAAATAACACTTCCAGCCCATGGTGCTTCCGATCCGACCCAGTTCTCAACCCAATTCTGAATCCAACCCGGTTGTTTTTATTATACTCCTTTTATTTTTTTTATTGTTTCCTTTTTTATTTTTGTATTTCTTTTTCTTTATTTTCTCCTCCCTTTCTCTAGTCTTCTTCCCGAGAAAATATTCAGTGGTTGTGCACGCTACGTCACGTGCCTACTTGGCATGCACAAACTCACGTGGACCACTTATAAAGGGAGACGTGGCTCTGATATGGAATTAAAAAAAAAGCTATATTTTAAGTCTCTCTTCACTGGAGCCTTAGGCAGACTAACTCTGCTACTAGAAAGAGGCGCGAGCTAAGGGTGAGTGCGGTTTCAGGATAGAACCGGGAACCAGACCCGGTGAATCTAGTTCGGTTCCAAGTTCCATGGACAGAGGGTCCGATTTTCGGTTCCCCATTTTTAGGAACCGGCTGTTCCGATTTTGATTCTCGGTTCCTATAGGAACCGGAACCTGGAACCGAAACTGGATCGGAACCGGAAACCGGAACCTGGAACCGGAAACCGGAAACCGGAACCTGGAACCGGAAGAAACCCTAATTCGGTAATTCCCAAATATTCCCTTATCCTCTTGAATCACACCTTTGAAATTCCAAAGCATCCGTTCCGCCACACACGCACACCCCCCAAACCAATCCACAGACTCACTCACTCTCACACACACACCACTCTCTCTCTACACTCTCGCAATCGAATGAATCTCTGGCGAGAAGCAACAATTTCCTAGCTATTCGCTGGCCCTCCGTCTCGCGACTGCGGACCCCTGCATTTCTTGGCGGATTCCTTCGGCAATCACCCTGGATCAGCCCGAGGTGTACCTCCGGCGTCGTTCTCTCTGATTTCTGTGCGCCGTTCGACTTTCCCTTTCCGCAATGTTGAGTGCCGAGCTCGATTTCAGCTCGGATGCTAGTTGTCGTTCGTTTTCGGTTTGGTTCGGTCAGTAGATTCTAGTCGTTTGCCTCGTGTTTGGCAGTGAAATGGGTCAACCGGCGCGTGTCTGGAAGCCCTAGTCAGTGCTCCGAGCTTCGCGCATGTGGAGCATTTCGAGTAGCTTCTGGGGAGAGCAAGCTGAGTTGGGGGTAATCATAGTGGTCCTTGGTGCCATGGTGCTGAATTGGGGGAAAATGCAGCTGCTGTGATCGAGATGCTCTTATTGGGTGTTTGGTGTCGTGGCTCAGTTCCTTGTCTTGGGATCCATAGGGGTGCTGAGTTTGGGTCGGTTGACGTGGTAGTTTTCGTTTGTCTCGGAATGATTTTCTTTGGGTCTAGATCTGAGTCTAAGTTCGGAAAATGTTAAATTCGTTCTCCTTACCACGTGCATACCACATGCGCTACCAAATGTTTGAACTAGACTCACACAAGCTTGTCTCTGTGCCATATGTACGAACTGACCACCATATGTTTGTAATAATGTCTGAATGAAGCTATGTTTATTTTTAAGGAAAAACTTTTGAACCAAAACACTTGGTTGCCCATTTCATTACTTGAATCGCAACATTAGTCTTCGATTCATCTATATCGCATTCATTCTCCCGCGATTTGAGTCTATGTCTGTGTGCCTTCTCATTTCATTACTGGCCGATTATGGAGAACATAGGGATCCGGTTTGCTGGACTGTCAGGATGCACATTGGTTTGTGATATCTGAAGATGGTGTTGCGTTACATAATTTTTTGAAGTGTGTTGTTCATGATAAATGTTTTCATTGTTATGCTCTTTAGATAGAGTAAAACACAGTTTCTGGTGATAATTGTGTGCAATGAGATGTCAGAGTTGTATTATGATGTGGAAATGTAGTAATTCAACTCAAAGTTAGTTGATTTCTATAGTTAATTGGTATGATACTTTGATTTAGGTTCTTTCATTAAGATATGATAATATCTTACTGCATAAAGACCACTAGTAAAAGTTCAAGTGCTCTTGGCTAATATGTTCTCATGTTGTTTGCTTGGCAGGAAAAGAGCAACTCTAATGGGTACCATGCATTTGCTCCTCGGGGAACAACAATTATGTCTAATGACTGAAACTTAGCTCTTTTAGTACGAATGTCTTCGTTTCAAATGTTTAAATTGATAGAAGTAGGATTTAGAGGAGTTGGTGACGTCCTCTTGCATGGCAGCAACATCCATTTCATTTTGTAATATCCTCTAACAAGTCTAGTGACTGAAACTTGGTGACAAGTCTAGTGACTTTTGTTATGTTTCTTCTCTTTTATCTAATGAAATTTCTTGCCAAATAG
Source organism: Syzygium aqueum (assembly GCA_031216185.1). Lineage (NCBI taxonomy): Eukaryota > Viridiplantae > Streptophyta > Magnoliopsida > Myrtales > Myrtaceae > Syzygium > Syzygium aqueum. The sequence continues at coordinate 30,237,692 of CM062233.1, read as the reverse complement.
CAGCCAATTCTGTTTCCTCTGTTGATAATTTTGTTTGTTTTGTATTCTCTCTTATTCGGTATTATTGCATTCATTTTTCGTTTTGTTTAACTAAAAATGAAATAAAAAAATAGAACCTGTTAGACCCTGGAACTTGTGACAGGGTAGGTTCCAGGTTCCACGTTCTAACGGGTAGGTTCCAGGTTCATCATTTTGAGGAACCGATTCCAGGTTTTAGGCAGAACCTATCCGGAACCTGGAACTGCTCATCCGTAGCGCGAGCAAAAAGTAAAGCAATTAATGTGCGCATTAATTGCTGTGTTCTCTCTCTCCCCCTCTCCCTCTCTCTTCTCTTTCACTCTTCTCCTTCCCTTCCATCTTTTGTGCAAAAAGAAGAAGCCCGCTTTCTCTTTTTTCAAAATACTCTCCCCATCTCTCCCTCCCTTTCTCCCTCCCAAGAGCCTCGGGGTTGCATCTCGAGCTTTCTCTTTTTTTCAAAATACTCTCACCATCTCTCCCTCCCTCTCTCCCCCCCAAGAGCCCCACGGTTGCATCTCGAGCCCAGACTCGGCGCCTCTGGCATGTTGCCTCTAGAACCACTCCCTCTCTGTTGCTCCCAAGAGCCCTCGTCGATGGCATCCCATGCTCAGATCCGATGGCGAAGCCCAAACCCGGCACCTCCGCATCCGCCGTTGCCTCTAGGAACCACTCCCCCCCTCCTCACCCCTCTCTCTCGCTCCCAAGAGCCCTCGCCGGTCGCATCTTGAACACCGTCTCCGCCATGGCATTTTGGGTTTTGCACATAACTGAGTTGAGCATTCATTATTGCATTTTGGGCAATAATGAACACTCTACGGTATCTCATGTGTCCAAAATGATGAATAACGGGGATTGTTTTCCGGAAACGATGAACGGACGATGGAAGAAGGGGAAGAGATTTGCCGGAATTCCTCTACGCAAGTAGAGGAACTGAACACTCTCTTCTTCAAGAAACCTTGCCTCCCAGATGATTTTTTTTTTTTCTGATTTCTTCCTTCTCTTCTTTCTTCAGTCAAGTGAGTATATATCTTCCCACGCCTCCACTATGTGTTCTGTTTTTCTGATAATGACTTCTACAGCTCAGCAAGTGTGTGAAACCTTACCTGGATTTGTTTCCGTCACATGTTCGTTTCGTCACTGCCACTCTCACTCACAGATGTTCCCTCTATTCGTCACCATCTTCTGCTCACAACCGTGAGCAAGCAAAAGAGATCACAGGTGTGAGGCTGGGCTGGGGTAAGAAGAAATGGGCTGAAAGGAAATAAATCGAACCTAAAGACAAAATAAAGAAAAAGAGAAGAGAAGAGAGGGGCCGAATTCGGTCCAAGTGAGGAAAGAAAGGTAGGCCAAACGTGCAGTGGGCCGAATGCGCATATTAGGCCCAATCGGGCTGGGTAGAACGAGAGTTTTTTACTTATTTATTTATTTAATTTTTTATTTTTTGAAATCGAGGTGTCAGTTGACACCATGTAATGGACCCGGATGCTAAGGAGCCTGACTTAGTCATCAAGGACTAAGCCCTTGCCTTGGGGGAGTTAGGCTTAGTCGTCGCGGTCCCTAAGCCCTAGTGTTTGAGACCCTAGCTTGGTCAATGAGGAATTGAACTCGAGCGCCAGTGATTTAGTCGCAGAAGTTGGGTACCTAGGCATGGTCGCAAGGGACCCTGACTCAAGACTAAAGTCTTAGGGCTAGGCCCAAACTCTGTGGATCTAGGCCAAGCCACCAAGGACTTGGGCACAAGCATCAATGGTTTTGATGCACGAATGTTGGGGTCTTATCGTATTATGAAAAATGATTTCTAACTCTTAAATTGAGAAAATCATGTTCTTGAATTTAAGAATATATATTTTTTCTATTAATTATGAAAAGATATTCGGTTGACTCATTTTCTTAAGTAATTCAAACATCTAAAAAAGGAGAAAATGCTTTTTGATAATAAACTTTTCGTGAAATAAATGAACCCAAAAAGAATATTATACGTCACGAGATCCACCTTTTATCTTTTTCCGTTGACGAGTTATTGAGAATTGAAACGAGGATTTTTGCCACGATTTAAAGTTCGTGAAACTGAAATCTATTAACTCAATATCTATCTCGAGTTTATTGTTTTTGGGTCAAATCTCAAGTTCAATTTTAGTATATGTAATAAAGTTTTGATCCTCTAAACTTTTGTGGGTGAGGGCATTTCGATGATGATTCTATCCATTTCATTGACTTTGTTCAACTTTCAAACGTATAAGAGGAAATTTAGACTAATCATATAATTTTCTAATAATGTTTATACTTACATAAGAGCTCCCGTTTTGTATCTCTCTGTATAAGACAAATCAATTTGAAACTTTATTTTAACCAATCTTATTACTTTCGTGGAGAGGTAAATATCACTCGTTTAAGCTAGTCTGTACTCCACTGTTCCTTTTTTGAAATCCCTTTCACAAGATGGTCTTTTTTTTAGCTCAAGTTTGTTGTAAAAGTAAATGGTGATCTTTGGAATCAACTCAGAAATCAATTTGAAGTATAATATGCGAGAAAGGAAGAGATAAGAGAGAAGTGGAGAGCAAATGTTAACCCTTTTACTCACCTCAACAAGTTTATAAAAGCCTCTATGTATAGGCTAGAGGGTACATGAATAATATAAGTACTTTGTACGTGAATGTATGTGTTCATGTATACTATTAATGGAGGAGGTGATCATGTATATTGAAAGAGGGAATGTATAAAACTATTCATGGAATGGTGAAAAGTGATACATCCACGTCATACAATGTATTTATAGCACTCCCCCTTGGATGTTCACCTTTCATTATATGTTGTTTAGACTGCCTCATTAAAAAAAAAACTTTGCCAAGAAAAACCTAGTGGGACAAAAACTTGGTGAAGGGAAAAAGAGTACAGTGCGTATAATACTCCCCCTCATTTTAATAGTCATTGCAAGCAGGCTGTTTCATTAAAAACCTTTGGCAAGTAAAAACCCTGTGGGAAAATAAAACTTGGCAAAGGAAAAAAGAATATAGCCATAAACCTTATGGGTTCCATCCTTCAAGGATGGTTAATTCGCTCCCCTTGATTGAAGTAGTTGTCCAAGCCGACGCATTCCTATTCCATAAACAAGTTTTTCAAATGTGGAAGTAAGTAGGGATTTAGTGAATAAATCTGCAAGATTGTCACTAGAGCAAATTTGATGGATATATGTATCACCTTTCTCTTTGAGTTCATGTGGGTAAAATAACTTAGGTGAAATATGTTTAGTTCCGTCACTTTTGAAAAATCCATCATGATTTTGTGCAATGCAAGCTGCATTATCCTCAAGAAGTATAGTAGGGGCATCATGAATTGAGGATAAGTCACATGAATCTTGAATGTGATGTATCAAAGTTCTTAACCAAACACATTCTTTAGCAATTTCAAATAGTGCAATAATCTCAGTATGATTTGAGAAAGTAGAAACCGTACTTTGTTTTACTGACTTCCATAAAACTGTCGTGCCTTCATGGAGGAACACATAACCAGTTTTTGACTTGGCATTATGAGGATCATGCATATAGCCAGCAACTAAATATCTCATCAATGTTAAATCTCTATTTCTTTGGTAAAATAAACCAAGGTCAACAGTTCATTAGAGGTAACATAGGATATGTTTAATGCCATTCCAATGTCTTCAGGTTGGATTGGCACTGTGTCTAGCTAGAACATTTATTGCAAATGCAATATCAGGCTTGGTGCCATTCGCAAGATATAACAGTGCTCTTATGGCGCTAAGATAAGGAACTTCAGGTCCTAACCTATCCTTACTTTCCTCTTTAGGTCTAAATGGGTCTTTGTCCACTTCAAGTGAACGGACCACCATTGGTGTGCTGAGAGGATGAGATTTATCCATATAAAATGTCTCCAATGTCCTTTTTGTATAATTAGACTGGTGCAATAAAACTCTTTTTGGGAGGTGCTCGATCTACAGGCCGAGACAATACTTGGTTTGACCCAAGTTTTTCATTTCAAATTACTTCTTTAGGTGGAAATGAGTTTCTTCAAGTTATTTTGGAGTTCCAGTTATATTCAGGTCATCAACATGTACGGATATGATGGCAAAGCCATTTGGTGACCTTTTTATGAATGCACAAGGACATATTATATTGTTTACATATCCCTGCTTCATGAGGTAATAACTTAACCAGTTGTCCCACATTCGACCGGATTGTTTAAGACTATACAATGATCTTTGCAATTTAATACTGTATATGTTGTGATTTTCATTCTTTCCCATATGGGGAATTGGAAATCCTTCAGGGACTTTTATATATATATATATATATATATATATATATATATATATAAGTATCAAGTGACCCATATAAATATGCAGTCACAACATCCATTAAGTGCATATCTAGATTCATACTTACTGCTATACTGATCAAATAATGGAACGTAATGTTGTCCATTACGGGAGAATAAGTGACATCAAAGTATATACCGGGTCTCTGCGAAAGCCCTTGGGCAACTAATCTCGCTTTATATCTTACCACCTGTTTCTTTTCATTGTATTTTCTTACAAACACCCATTTATATCCAACAAGAATAACATCTTTGGGTGTTCGGACAACAGGTCCAAAAACACAACGTTTATTAAGTGAGTCTAGTTCTGCCTTAATTGCCTCCTTCCCATTTATTCCAATCTGAACGCTTCTGGCATTCAAGAATGGATTTTGGTTCTGGATCTAGATTATCTTTTGAGATAGTGAGTGCTACTGAGAAAGCAAAGGAGTCATCGACGACAATTGCAATTCCATCATATCTTACTCCCATATTCCTATAATTTACTGCAACTTATATGTTAACATCAACCAAACCCTCTTAGTTTCCCAGATCAATAGGATTTGGCCATTCCATATTCCCGAGATTATTATTTGGGTCAGCTGCACTAATTTCACCAGGATTGCATTCCTCTGCAGAAGGCGCATTGGGTGACTGAATGTTTTTTCTTTTTCGCAGATTTATATCTTTAGCCTCTGTGGGTCGTCCTCGCTTCCGGCGTTGACTAGGCTCATAAGACATTTTTGGTCTCAAAGGGATCTCCACTCTTGGTGGTGCATTTTCTGTAGGAATATGGGACTTAGTCACCCCTTTATGATCAGTAAATGCATCTGGCAGTTTACTTGCTAAATTTCGCAAGTTAATAATCTTCTGAACTTCAGTCATGCTTGTACGTGGATCAAGGTAATTCAATTGATCTTCCTTCCAGGAAATTTCACGGCATTTTTTAAGCTTTAGGCTTTCTCCCCCTAATGCCGGGAAATGTGCCTCATCAAATATACAATCAGCGAACCGGGCAGTAAACAAGTTGCCCATCTGAGACTCCAAATATTTTATGATAGATGGAGACTCATATCCCACATAAATGCCAAGTTGATGTTGAGGCCCCATTTTGGAACGCTGTGGAGGTGGTATAGGAACATATATGGCACAACCAAATATTCGCAGATGGGAAATATCAGGTTCACATCCACGTACAAGTTGAATCGGGGAGTATTCATGATATGCAATAGGTCAAATTCTAATAAGTGCTGTAGCATGTAATATTGCATGTCCCCATAAACTAAAGGGTAATTTGGCCCTCAACAGCAATGGTCTAGCAATCATTTTCAGGTGTTTAATTAAAGATTCTGCTAGGCCGTTCTATGTGTGAGTATGTGGCACATGATGCTCCACGTCTATCCCAACGGCCATACAATAGTCATCAAAAGCCTTAGACGTAAACTCACCAACATTATCTAACCAAATATTCTGGATCAGGTAATCAGGGAATTGTGCACATAATTTAATTAGCTGAGTGAGTAATTTTGCGAAGGCCATATTACATGCTGGCAACAGGTCAACGTATCGCATTGAAGCATCGATCAGGACCATGAAGTACCTGAAAGGTCCACATGCATGGTGGATAGGCCCATAAATATCCTTGAATTCTATGCAAAAATATAGGAGATTCCACCCTTACTTTAGTATGAGACGGCCGTACAATTAATTTACCCTCAGTTAGGGGTGTCAAGAACCGAACCGAACCGAACCGAAATTTTATGCGTTTTTGGTTCAGTTCGGGTTTCGGTTTGGATAATGATAAATAACCATCCTTTTTTTGTTGGTTCGGATAATTTCAGTTCGGTTCGGTTAATAAACCGAACCGAACCAGAAAAAGTTAAAAACCCATGCTCGACACTCTCACCACTCCCAAAACCCAGAACTCTAGAAATTTCCTCCTCCCCACGTCCAGGCACACCACCGCCAGCGACGGTTCAGGGCCCCCGTCACCACGTCCCCCACCCGGAACAGCAACTGCACGTCGTCTGGGGAACGGCGCCGCCACCGCCGCCGCCGCGTACCTAGACAGAAACTCCTTCACCCTCACCCTGAAGGGGCCCCCTACCCCGCCGATGGACGAGGAGGGCAACGTAAGGAAGTCGAAGAGGTCGGCCGTGACTCGCCTGTTCATGCGCTTCATCGGCCTCCCGAAGAAGACCATGGTCCCGACAGCTGCTATGGTGGCGCGTGGGGTCAAATCTCGCTGGGGAAAGAGTGGCAGGGGCTGATGGGGTGGCGGATCTGGAGGGGAGAGCGAAAGGTGCGAGGGGGGAAGAGGGGAGGTTGAAAGATATGGGGACGGAGAGGAAAGGGGTGTTGAGGTTTGTGAGATTGGATTGTGGTCTGGGCGAGTGATGACGACATATCGTGCTTCTTTTTCGTTGCCGATTCATCGATTTCCATGGCTAAAAAAGAAAGAGGAAAACCGAAAAACCGAACCGAACCAAACCGAGCCGAACCGGATTTTCGGTTCGGATTATATTGGTTCGGTTCGCGGTTCGGTTCAAATCAAACACACACCATAAACGGTTCGGTTCGGTTTGGTTTTTCAGGAAAACCGAACCGAACCGAACCGTTGACACCCCTACCCTCAGTGCACACATCGTATACATAATCAGTGGGTGAAGGGAGCCCATGATTTGTTAACGAATGCCCAACTGAATGTTTTAATATTCGGTGCATCATATTCAACTCTGGGTGACCCAAATGGTCATGCCATAATTGAAAACCTTCCGGGTTTGTGAACTTTAGGTTCATCGCAACATGTTTATTGCTCACATGTATGTAAGTATAGTATAACCTGGAGGAGAATGATGGTAACTTTTCTGTAATTTGTTTTCTATATCCACTCATCTCGGTTAGATACAAGTATTCTTTACCACCTTCGGTCTCGGTTTCAACGTGAAACCCATTGGAACGCATATCTTTAAAGCTAAGTAGGTTCCTTTTAAACTGTGGGCAAAATAAAGCATCATTAATGAAAATTTCTGTGCCCATTGATAGCATTACACAAGCTCTTCCGGAGCCTGTAATTGTGTTACTATCGTTTGAAATAGTGGTAATATTCCCTTCACATTTTTTCAATTTCTCAAAGAACTTCCTCTGCTGGAGGATAATATGTGTAGTACCATTGTCTACAAGACAAAGAATACCATTGTTCTCCTCGAGGTAATTGTTTAGCATCATTGATTACTAACATAAAAAGAATAAGAAATGAAATTATAATATTAAACATGAATATTATTCAAAACTAAGAGAATACGTGTGAATAAACATAAAATTATAATATATATATATATATATATTGCTTAATCTAAATCACCAAAATGATCAATATCAAGAGATGTATTGTCAAGAGATGATTCTTTATTCTCTATTGAGGGCTTGGTTGCAACGTTAGCTTCCCTTTTTCTCTCATCTTGCTCTCTTTTATAGAGGTCAACCAGGTGCTTTGGGGTGCAACAAGTGCGAGACCAATGGCCTCAAAACCACATCTATGACAAATATTGGCACCAACCTGGTTAGGTACTCCTTGACCTTTTTTTTCTTTGTGGACCATGTTTAGGTCCTTGTGAACCTCTATCTCGGTTCTTAGAAAGCTGATTTTTCAAGTCACGCCCTTTGCCCCTCCAATGTCCGTGGCTCTTGTTATTACGATGTGCAATATGTGCTTTAGGCACAGGTGCAGATCCAGTAGGACGAGAATTATTGTTTTGTATCAACAACTGGTTGTGCTTTTCAACTACAAGTAGTGTAGAAATTAACTTCGAATGCTTGGAGTAATTCTTTACGCTATACTGCTACTCGAATACAAGGTTATCGGCATGAAAGGTGGATAATGATTTTTTTTCAATAATTCAGTCTCTGTGATCTGCTAGCCATATAGTCTTAGTTGTGATACAATTCGGTGAATAGCATAATTATATTCTACTACAAACTTAAAATCCTGAAAGCGTAAGTTGGTCCATTCAAACCTGGCGTGACGAAGGACCACTTCTTGTTGATGATCAAAGCGATCCTTTAGGGATTGCCATAGAATTGCAGGTCTTCCTTAGTCAGATACTCAACCTTTAAATCTTGATGTAAATGGTGGCGGATGAAGATAAGAGCCTTAGCCTTTTGGGTTGGAGTACAATTTGATTCTCGGAGAATAGATTGACTGAGATCTAATGATGTTAAGTGTATCTTGACATCAAAAGCCCATGGTAGATAATTACTTCCGGTAATATCTAACGTTGCAAACTCTCTCTTGGTAATGTTTGACATATTTAAAAAGAAATTGTAGAGATATTAGATAATGGAGAGGTAAATGTATGTTACCTTGAGTGACATCCAAGATTCTAACCGACTCATGCTGATAATGTGTTGTAAAAGTAAATGGTGAACTTTGGAATCAACTCAAAAATCAACTTGAAGTATAATATGAGAGAAAGGAAGAGATAAGAGAGAAGTGGGGAGCAAATGTTAACCCTTTTACTTACCTCAACAAGTTTACAAAAGCCTCTATGTATAGGCTAGAGGGTACATGAATAATATAAGTACTGTGTACATGAATGTATGTGTTCATGTATACTATTAATGGGGGAGGTGATCATGTACATTGAAAGAGGGAATGTATAGAACTATTCGTGGTATGGTGAAAAGTGGTATATCTACATCATACAATGTATTTATAACAAAGTTCAATATTTTCTTTTTTGGCCCTTTCTGTGAAGTTGTCTTCCTATTAATCTATAGCTAAGTTGGCACAAGTATACATCTGTTTTTGGAAAATAAACCTTTGTACAACAAGTACCACACGGGTCATCGCACCAGGGCTTGTGCCAATAATATTTCTTTTCACCAAATTCTCTGGAGCTATCTAAGATATTCTAAATTTGGCCACTAGCCCCACCTCAAGCTCACGACATTCGAGTATAATTTTTTAGTCTTTGTGCTACGATCATCGAGTGAGGGGGTTATGCAGCAACTCGTGTTTCTCAACGGGATCTAACATGAATTTGGCAGATTGAACTTGTGATCATATTCAAATTTCCTCTCTGATAATTCATGTTCTATATCGTGTTGTGCACGTGCGAATGGTGAGTGCATAGTATTACCAACCCAAGGTCCAACAGGCTTAGTCAATGCGCTACATGCGCCTGATGGGCCATGTGAGACGAGTCATGATCTCAGACATGTCAGACGAATCCAAGCAAAAGACGGTAGTCTCTTCTATTCTAGTGCCTAAGGTTTCTATGTGGTGAGTACACAGCAAAAAGCCATCGAGAAGAGTTCTCGTGTTGGCCGAACACTTTTTCTTTTTCTGGCCATCATCAGGTGTTTGCTAAATGTGAATTCGTCAAATTCGTACATAGCAAACACCACCGGAAAAGAGACGAGGATTCAGAAGGAGAAAACCAAAAGGAACCCATCAAAGTTAATTCAGAAGTCTGCAAATTGGCTCATTTTCCACGATTTCCTTTTTGCTGGAGCATATAATAGGAAGAATACTACCGGGAGATGGGAGAAGAGTGCAGATTTCAAATTACATTTTGTCTTTAAGAAATTGATCAGCCATTTTGCTTGTTCAGTCTCCAATTTCTTCAGTATTGCCCTCAGGGTCTCCAGTTCGGCATCAGTGGCATCAATGTCTTTATAGACTCATCTTCTTCCATCACCTCCATGTTAATATATTTGGCACGTTCAGTCTTCATTTCCTTCAGCTCTGCCCTTTGCGACTCCAATTTTGCTCTCATTGACACCAATTCCTCCATCAATGGCCTCAAACTCACTTCTTTTGCCTTCACTTGTTGTTGCCCAAGTTTAATTTCCTGTTCTCGTCTTTGAATGTCTTCCTTTAGTGTTATAAGATCATCTTCTTCGACCACCTCCAATTTCACCTACAAGGTTACTAATTTTTGTCAACAATTATCCAAAATTCTGTCTTTTGCAACATCGTATTACTAGAGGAAAATCCATGCCTTGCTGTGAAACGGACGAACAATTACAGTAAATGTTAGATAACCTGAATTAACTAATATTAAGTAATAACATGTATATCAACTCACATTTAAAAATTTCGAATTTTTCTATGCATCACTGTTCCGACATAATGCTTATAAAGAATTAATCAAGCGCCCCAAAGATTACGAGATTATATATGTGTACATTAAATGCTGCGATTACAAGGTATGAATCGAAAGTATAAGCTCAAGAAAAATTAATAAAGAATTAAAGAAAAGGGAAACAAATCAACAAAAGAAAAGAAAAAGAAATAATAAAGGTAGTGTGGAGGAACTCTATCATCATCAATTTAGATAACAAGTGAGATTCCAAAAAGTGGATGAGGAGCTTTAGAATAGCGACTCACCGGAGACGAGGCACATTCCACATGAGCAACTAACTTGCACTTGCATTTGCTGGTCTCACAAAAGTAGACCCATTTGTTGGGATCCCTCCTCCGCTCGTAGATGTCGCAGTAGAACTCTCCCAAATCATCTTCAATATAGGATTCGCGGAGCACTAATTCATCAACGTGATGCTCACTTTTTATAGTTGGTAGAAACTGAGAACAGTCATGGTGAAGAGTAAACTCGCACTGCACACAACGAAAGAGGTAAACATTGCAACTTTTACGGCAGGCGCTGCACGCCAAGCCCTCATAGCTATCGGCCGTCGCAAAATAGATGAGAGAGTGCTCATGGAAAGGATGTTTCAGAGTTGGCATTTGAGCACAGTCCACATGGAGATAGAAATTGCAGTCTCCACACGAGAAAGCGAAGGTGTCCCTGATTCCCGTAGAGCAACGGCGACACACGGTATCTGTAGATAGAGGTTTGAAGTAGAGGGTGAGTGGATGTAGCGAGTGAGAGGGGTGTACCAAGTTGGACGGTAGCTGCGCACATGATTTATGGAGCTTACACTTGCATCCTCGGGAAAAGCATTTGTACGCCAGTACTTCCCACCCTATAGTCCCGCCACAAACTGCGCAATTTTCAGAGTCACAATCGTAATAAAGCTTCAGCTCATGCTCATGGAAAGAATATTGAACCGTCATGCCCACTTCTTTCTCGAGATCTGAGAGAGTTGCAGAAGCGCAAGTTTGATGGATAAAGAAGTCGCACACTTGACAAGTGTAGCAATAGGAATCACTTCTTACTGGAGATTCGCAGCTTGGTCATTCGTGCTCCTTCTCATCGGGAAGTTTTGCGAAGGTCAAAGTGTGCTCGGGGTGAAGGTAGTGTTGAATTGCATGGACGGGTGGTTGAACACATGATTCGTGAAGGAAGAATGAGCAATCTGGACAACGGAAGAAGTCGCCCGGTGGTATGGGGTCGTAACACTTCTGGCATTTGATCTTGGTCCGAGTTCTCGAATGGTAGGAGGACAGCTGATGCGGATGCATAGTATGATTCATCACTGATGGGCGTCTCCTAATTTCCTCTTTCTCATCATCATCTTCACTAGGCATGGTCGATATCACACAAGACAGATTGAACCGTAATTTGCATTCCTCATCCTTACAGCGGTACCCTATCTCGGGGAACAGAGAGCCGCACGCATGACAACTACCCTTATTCGATGAATCGTAGAAGAGATAGAGAGGGTGCTGGAGGTGGAAAGGGTGGGATTGTATCTCCAGTTGCCTCGTGGAGGAAGAATTACACTCGCTGCATCCGTATGCCTCCTCCTCCTCCGAGATCTGCACCTAGCAACCTTCGCAGAAAGTTCCCGTTCTCACAGGGAAGGAGGTTAATGGATGCTCATGAGTGGATTGCAGTCGAGATTCTCCATGGCCGGCCTCTCGCAGCATCGAACAATAGTACTTCTCAACCACAGAGTTGCCATCGCAGTGCCAGCGATGAGCTTGAAGTGGCACCCACGGTCGAACTCGACACATCGGTATTTGATTTTCTCCAAACCGTAATTAGACACTCGAAGGTCCAGCGGGTGCTTGTGACAAGGATGTTGGATCTGACGAGGTGGTGGTGGAGCACACGAAGTGTGAATGTAAAACCCGCATTTTTCACAACAGTAGACGGAAGTGCTGCTATCGATGACAAGTCCGCAAAAGTCGCACCGAAAGAATTTACCGTATCCGCGTTCTTGTACGAGGGTTGGGAAGTGTGGGCTCAAATTTCGCAGGGACAGGATGTGAGGATGGAGGGGACTTTGGAAGTTACTCATTTTGGAAGAAAGAGAGAGAGAGAGAGCGGACGCGGGCAAATATGGATGGTGCAGCAACAAAACCTTTTATATAGGCTCCGTTTGATTCAACTTTGAGAGAACTTCTCCGTTGAAGAGAGAACTTTGAGAGATCTTCTTCGTTGAAGAGAGGGCTTGAGTTTGCAGCATCTCCCATACCCCATTTCTCTACAGATCCTCAATCCGAAAGCCCCAATCCATCAAAACGAGGCAAGACCAAGCGAGGCCCATGGAGGATGCTCGATGCTAGGCGAGGCAACACCAGACGAGGCGAGGCCTGTGGCGGATGTGCGATGCCAGACGAGGCAACGCCCAGGTCACACGATTGTAGGGTGACGTAGATCTGGCCCTTTGATGGTTGAAGTGAGCCAGGCGAGGGCCGCGAAGGATGCTCGACACCAGGCGAGGCAACGCCAAAGTTGCGCTACAGCCAGGCGACTTAGATTTGGCCCTTCGACCGTCGAAGTGATCTAGGCGAGGGTCGCGCAGAATGCGTGACTTCGACGTCGACCCTTGACCTACGGGATCTTAACCTCGGTGACCGGTGACCGCCGACCTCGACCTTGGCGACCGGCGACTTGACCTTGACTACTTAGCTACTGAGCACAAAGACAATGGGTCGAAAAAGATGAAAGAAAATGGTTGAAGATGATGAATAGTATCTTTTGAGAGCACAAGTGAAACACACAGTTATCAGTGAGGGCAATAATGAAAAGAAAAAAAGTCATTTGACCCCCAGTCGCCTCTCATCTTGTTGTCGCCGACTCCGACGCAACTATCCAGAGCAAGGTGAGTCTGAAATTGAATTTTTTGGTACTCTTTTGGGCAACCCAGCTCATCTCACTTATTGTTTCTACGTTTTTTCATTTTCGAAGCCGGCTTGTAGTTGTGGTCTCGTCGTCCTCACCAGCCTCGGGCGAGTCTCATTTCGCCAGATCCAGTGAGGTCGAGCCCCACTCGAAAGTGGCGAGGCTGGCCCTTGCTGGCCTCTAGGGAAATTACCCTTCGCCTGAGGTTGGCGATGGCGACCATCGCCGATTGTCACTTGTGGTGGGGGATTTGCTTGTGGGGAGGGCATAACCAACGAATGGGATTGTGGTTGGCCTTGACATGGGTGCACTTGTCAAAGGGCTTCTTGTGAGTACTGGTTGGGATGGACTTGTTTATGTTTTTGGCAAATTGGGACTGATCCTAGAGTACCTTAAACTAGAGTTAAGTTCTTTTTATTTTTCTTGTGTGTACCCTCTTTAAGCTGATTTTGCTGTGGTTGTTTAAGTACTTGGAAACGGGATTTAAATGGTTGACGTCAAAAGTGTACTACGAATATGGTTGTGCTTCAGTCCGGCAATGTGGGTATCTGTATTGCTTGTTTCGCTATTGATCTTGATTAATAAGAATAATTTACAAACAAGCAGACTGCATATTTAATTTGAGAAAACAGTAAAAATCTTTGTTAGAAATTGCATATCATGATTAATTATCTGCTTATCGAATTCATTGTAAATGGTATAGCAGTAAATAGCAGTTGTCCTGTTTTCATTTGCTACAATGTTTTAAACTAATTGGTACAATCTTCTAATGTGAATAAAAGTGCGATGGCAATAGTTAAAGTAATGTCTGTTCCACGGAGTTTTTGTCAGGTTTAACAAAAGAATGCCTTTTAATTGTTTATTCTTCTTGTGATGAGAATAAACTCAAGTTTCAGTTTACCAGTTCTTTTGTTTGGTTGTGCAACAATCTTTTGGCTCTTACTTAAATTTGTTTTTAGTAGAATCCTGACAGTGTTGTATAATTTGATTTTAGTTAATGGATCAAGACAAAGACATATTAATGGAAATGGATGGATATAATGAAATGAGTCCCCGGTTCGCTCATGGAATTGCCATTCCAAGGAGCTGTTGAAGTGAACTATACGATCGTGAGTGTGACAAACAAGGTGAGGGTATCTAACTTCCATCCTTCTCTTGGTAAAAAGCGAGCTAATTAATTGGAGGCTTTTCGAGAATCACATATGAGAAAACACAGAAAACAACTAAGGTAAAGTGTATTCATTGTAGAATTGAGTATAATTATTCTGTTGATCATGGAATGTCTACTATGCAGAAGCACTTGGCAAAGTGCAAAAAGTATCCTCATGCAGATAAGAACCAAATGTTGTTTGCACCACGTAACAAAGATGTGGTTGGCGAGATAGGGGAAAATACTAGTGGTGATAGTGTCTTAACAACGTGAAAGTTTGATCAAGAACGTTACAGGCACATGTTTGCTCAGATGATTATTATTGATGAACAACCTTTTTCCACGGTTGAGCATGTCGGTTTTCGTGATTTTGTCACTGAATTACAACCTATTTTCCAATATTTATCACGATTTACGGTGGCTAGAGATTGTATGAAGTTATATTTGAGTGAAAGAACTTGTTTGAAAGCTTACTTTGGTAAGCTTAATTCTAGGATTGCACTTATGACAGATATGTGTAGTTCCATTCAAAACTTGAACTATTTATGTCTCATTGCACATTTTATTGATGAAAGCTGGAAGTTGCATAAAAGAATCATCAATTTTGCGGTGATGCATAGTCACAAGGGTAAGGAGATTGGGAAAATGGTGGAGATTACGATTGAGGAATAGAAAAGAAGGTGTACACAATAACCGTGGATAATATTATTTCCAATGATGTAGCCGTTGGTTATTTGAAGGAAAAATTTTCAAGGGAAAGGCTTTTAATCTTGAATGGTGATGTTTTACATATGAGGTGCATAGTTCATATATTAAAACTTGATTGTTCGAGATGGATTGAATGAGGTGCGTGGTTCTATTGCATGTATTTGAAATGTAGTTAGGTATGTAAGAAGTTCTCCCATGAGAGCCCAAACATTTCAATATTGTATTAAGAGTGAGAGGATCGCATACAAAAGTTCAGTTTGTTTTGATGTTGCCACTAATTGGAATTCCACTTATCTAATGTTAGACATCGCCATAAAATTCAGGAAAGCTTTGGAAAGGACGAAAGAAGATGATTCATCTTTCTTAAGGGAGATTGACTATGATTCTCCTTGAAATGAAGATTGAGAAAATGCCATAATTCTTTTAAAATTTCTGAAACAGTTTTATGATGCTACCAAACAGATGTCGGGGAGTTCATATATTACCTCAAATGATTACTTTGAGAGTATAGCTTTTTTGTATAAATATTTGAATTATGTGGTGGATTCTTTGGACCCTAAGCTTCAATTTATGGGTTTAAAAATGAAGGAAAAGTTTGACAAGTATTATGGGAGTTTGGATAAAGTAAACATGATGGTGTTGATTGTGGTTGCGTTTTTTTTTTTTTTTGGTAAGGAGGTTGCGTTGGATCCTACAAAAAAGTTGAATTATGTGAAGTTCTGTTATGGATAAATTTATGATGATGAAGAGAAAATTGATGAGATGCATGATAAGGTGAAACTTGCCCTGGAGCGTTTGTATGAATTTAATGAACAATCTTTTATTGGTTCTAGTAAACAAAATTTTTGTGGTTCAAGTGTGAGTACTAGCAGTAGTGGTTCCAATGTCAATACTAATAACAATGAAGGTAACAATGAGGATGACATCCAAGCTTGGCAAAAAAGCTTTTTTCACATGAAGAAAAAAGTGCTTGATGAAAACAAATCTGAGCTTGATCGGTATCTTGAAACCGAAAGTGAAGATGTCATTAATCTTGACCTTTTGATATGGTGGAAGAGTACTGGGTCAAAATATAAAATCTTATCTTTAATGGCTTGGGATGTTTTGTCCATTCTTGTGACTACTGTTGCTTCGAAGTCGACGTTTAGTACATTAGGACGTGTGCTTGACGGCTTTCGAAGTTCTTTGACTCTTAGAGTGGTGGAAAATTTAATTTGCACTCAAGATTGGCTGAGAGACGTTTCCGTACCGATTAATGTTGAAGAGTGCATTGAGAATGCGGAAAAGTTTGAGTCGGGTGAGTCGTTTAAATTTTTTTCTATTTTGTAATTCATTCACATATTTATCTATTAAGTGAATACTTTATTTAATCTCTTTTTTGGTTTTTAGATTTGGATTATCTTATCGAGGACATTATCATTGGTAAATAGACTTCCTTTTGTGGAAGCTCTGATTTTGTAGTGAGTAAATAGACTTAATTAATCGGCATATTTGCATTTGTCTTTAGAGCATGATTTCTTGTTGATTTTTCTTTATGTATGAATATCACGATTTTTCTTAGAGATTGAACTCATTGAAAGTAACACAGCTGGATTTGGGCATGACAAAGTTATTGTTGCTTGTCATCTGCCTCTATGTGGCATTTTCTAGCTCTTTTGGTGGAGGATCCTTGGTTACAATGACACACTAAAGATTATATGTTTCACCACACCAAAACAACATTCCAAATGCATTGTTAGGTTCAATGGACATTGAGACTATTGTTTTGTGTGGAGTTAGCTTTTATTCTACATATACACAAAAAGATTGTCTAACAAAAACTTAACTGGTGTTCATTCTTTTCCTTCTCATCCTGTGATGCCACTCAAACTGCATATGGGAATCTAACTTAGTTCATTAGTTTTCAAATCTTTGCTTCGCATGGTTTATAAACATCCCTGGTTTTCTCAGCAAAAGTTGAATGTTTGTTTATCTTCCAATTATGTTTCTAACATAGTGGATTGGCCTCTTTGCATGCTTGGAATTTCTTTCTCTGAAGTGTTATTTTAGATCTAATATACTTGTGTATTGCCAAAAAGGGTTATTTGTGTTCATGAATGCTCTTCAAGAAAGTTAGTTTTGCATTTATGGCTAGAAGTCGTGTCACCCCTATTTTCATTATGGTTGTCATCTCTAATCACGGTTTTTATCTCGTGTTTCACCAAACTTAAAGAAATTTATCTAATAAAAGCAAAGTGGTAAGTGCCATTGGTGCGCCATTTTGGAGTTATATGAATGGAAGCTTTATTTTAATAAGTAGTGAATTAAAAGAATCTACTGTTTCTTAATGCTTGCTACTTATTCACCTGACATCATTTTACACAATCTTAATTGGTCCTCTAAGATCACAAGTCACAATTATCTAATGTTGGTGATGGCTGTTTTATCTTCGTCATCCTCATTCAGTGACATAAATTGCATTCCTAGTGCATCTTAAAGCTTTCCTTTGCCTATCATGGGAAAAGGAAACACTGCAAGACAACATAAACTTGATCATTTCTTTTTGTTTAAATCTTTAGTCTTCAAGTATCGACATAGGGATAAAAGGGAGTCTACTATTAGATTGGAACAATGTGTTGGATCTTCCATACAACAATTGATTGCTTCGGGAGGTCCACTTGCAATTTTATATGGTCATAATTTAAATAAAACAATCCCCTTTGACATATAGTGCTTTTGGATTGTTGATTTTGATGGATTATAATTTCAATTGCTCATTTTAGGGATTGTTGCTTTTGGCGGATAGTAGTTTTTTTTATTCATCTTTTACTTTGAATCGTTTCATTTCTACCCATATTATTTTGCTAGAAAAAAAATGAAACTAGAAAAAGGAAAAAAAATAGGTTCTCGAGTAGACCTTGAAACCGGACCGGAAAAACAGGGTCGGTTCCAAAATAGGGTCAAGGAAAAACATGGTAGATTTCAAGTTCCGAAAACTAGGAACCGGTTATAACATGGTTGGTTTCATGTTCCAAGTCTAGACCTTACCCATTTTGGAATTGATCACTCTTAATAACAATAGCATTTCCAAGGCTAGCATTTGGCCAATAGAGCCTCAAAAACACGTGCCAAACACTTCATATTTTCCTCAAGGGGCTTTGGAAGCTTTGAAAAAGCTGAACCAAATAGGCCCATAATAAACCAAACCTCCTTTTCCAATTTCCCCATTTAAACAAACAATGGCCGTGCTTAAGTAATTTGCACTACCAATGCATATGAAGCTGTGCTTCCTTTTCTTTGCTTAATCGTAAAGCACAAACGCGCAAAAAGCCGCGCTTCCTTTTGCATTAACAGCTAAAGCTTTCCTTGCTTTCTCTTTCTCTCTCTTTTTGCCTTTTCTGCGTGTTGGATGGTCTTGGGCCTTTCTTACCCCAAAAACTTGCTCAAAAGGTGAGCTAGCTTTTGGATTAGCTAAAAGGGTGATCATCAATAATAACCCGAATAATATCAGATGAGATATATATACTGAGCACGCAAACACAATACGATTTTTTACGTGAAAAACCTCCTCGGTGTGAGGAGATAAAAAACCACGGGATTGGAGTCCACCAAAAAATCTTTGCTATTAGCAAAATTAGGTTAACAAAGTTCTACTCTAGTAAATACTAGAGGTACATTGACCATAAGAACATCATTCTTGGCAATAGACATGAACTTCACAAGAGAAAGGATAAATCTCATAAAAAAACGTACTTTTGGTGCAATCCATGAAAACCTGATGTATGGAGTTTCAAATGAATATCAAACCAATTAGATTCGAGAAGAATGTGGCACAAGCACCCCGATAAAATTTCAGCTCAATCGGATCACGAATCAACTTTTGATGCCAGCTTGTTGAAAATCAGATATTTCCTCAACCCAGATTTTCTGCACTCTCTCTCTTGTTACTGCATCTCTAAAAGCGTTCGTTTGCAGCTACGACATAAAAGATAATGAGAAACCCTATTTCTCCATATGGATATTGTATGGGCTGAAGCTTGAGCTTGCAATTCTTTGAGCTTCCTCCATATAAGAGTGAACTCAACCAATAAATCTCCCCCTCGCGACGATCTAATCCAATTTCCAAGTTGGACTAGGACCTCGATCACCCATTTGTGAAAGTAAAGTTAATGGAAGTTGTACTTACAAAGTGGAAATTAAAGTGGAATGGGATAGAGGAACAAACTAATGTTATATCTGTTGCGAAATTCAAATTGGCATTAGTATAAATATTATGAACAATACAGAATTGTAAAAAAATGAAATTACAATAACAGAATTGGAATCGATACAAATGGATACCGAGGCCTGTGTTCGACACAGTTTTCTTAAAACAGATTCGTTCCTTCCAGCACGTGTATGATGAGGTTTTGTGAATGTTTGTCTCTCAGGATACAACGGTTGACAGCTAAAAAGAAATCGGCATTTCAAAACTTTCGGCGAACTTGAACAAATCGGAACAGAACACTTTCGAAAAACAGTGCAAAAATGCAGAGAATTGAAAGAGAGGAATAATTTGATAATTTTTAAAATAGAATGGGAGTTGAAAATAAATCAAAAGGCAAAATTGGGCTCATCGCGAGGCCCACTTTTCTGCCTTGCAATCGTATATATGAGACGTGTGCTCGCGCTCAAGTTTCAGCTTGTCGGATGTCGGATTTGCACCCTCCTTGCGCCTGTACGTGAGGTATAGTGTTTATACTATGATAGTTATTACTTCAAATGAATGTAACTGTATATAAAACACTCCATAGTCTTATTTCTTTTCTAATGTGAGATTAGTGCTTTTCCACTTCTCACTTCTAACTCAAGGGTGTTCCTTTAAGCATCAATTTCTCAGTCATTTACCCATCAATTTATTCCATATTTCTAACAATTCCCCACATAAATGAAAATTATTTTAGTTTTGACTTTGTGATAGTGTTCAACAATTGAAACCCGCATAGGATAGGTAGGTGTTACCCTTTAAACCTTCCCTTGTGAAAGTATATTTACTTTACTAGTTGTCTAGTAGACATGATATCCTTGAACATGCAGCTTTCTTATGTAAATGAACCATACACTTCACACAGGAATCATCTAAACATTTGTTCAGTTATCATAGTTATGTTCGTTTTAGCAATGAACATCAACCTGGTTCTACAAGAGTTTCTAAAGAATTTAACCCTTAAATAATTTTTCTTTGAAGTAGCCCCACTTCTCTATCACATAGGTGATTACTTAATTTTTGAGTAATTTGTTTACTCCACTTAAGAATCATTAAACCAAAATTGCTATCCTTTTCTTTACAATATCACCGATATTTTATATATGAATGGTTTTAGGGATAACCCCCACAATGACATCACTAAGTTTATATAATTAAGTTGTCCCTTTAAACCTAGATCTTGAGATCTTCAGTCAATTAGGTTGAGTTTTCTTTATACCAACTTTTTCTTTCATGGGCTTCAATCCTATTCCTCTTGTCGATTTCTCAATTAACTCTCTGTTTAACTGTTTGATTAGCAGATCCACAATATTATCTCTTGACTTTACGTAGTCAATAGAGATAATTCCTGTTGAGAGTAGTTGTCTAATGGTATTATGTCTACGACGTATATATCTAGACTTACCATATACATATTACTCTGTGCTCTTCCAATCACAGATTGACTATCACAATGTATACTTATTGGTGGCACAGGTTTTTGCCATTTTGGAATATCCTCCAAGAAATGGCGTAGCCATTCAACCTCTTCACCACATTTATCTTAAGTTATAAATTCAAATTCCATTGTGAATCTGGTTATAACAGTTTGTTTACAGGATTTCAAAGATACGGCTGCTCCTGCTAGTGTAAATACATATCCACTAATAGATTTTGAGTCTTTTATATAAAATATCCAGTTTGCATCACTATATCCTTCTAGAATAGTTGGGTATCTGGTATAACGCAGGTCATAATTCCGAGTATATTGTAAGTACCTAAATACTCTCATTATTGCTTTCCAATGGTCAACACTCGGATTGCTCGTATATTTACTCAATTTACTAACCGTATAGGCAATGTTTGGTCTAGTACAACTCATTAAGTACATTAGACTTCTCTAAAGTACTCTACTTGAGAAATACCCTCTTCTCTATTCTTGGACAGATGAAGACTATTGTTTAATGGTGTTCTAGCAATACCATAATCATTCATGTTGAATTTTTCAAGAATCTTGTCTACATAGCGTGACTATTTTAAAATAAGACCTTCTGACATTCTTGTGATTTTAATTCTTAAAATCATATCAGTAGGTCCCATATCTTTCATGTCAAATCTTGAATTCAACATATATTTGGTAGATTTGATCATTTTATCATCATTACCAACAATTAGTATGTCATCTACGTAAAGACACAAAATGATATAGCCATTTGTTGTCTCTTTAATGTAGACACATTTATCACATTCGTTGATCTTAAATCCATTGGTAATCATTGCATTATCAAACTTGTCATGCCACTGCTTTGGTACTTGTTTTAGGCCATACAATGATTTCACTAATTTACAGACTTTCCTTTCTTATCCTGGAACTATAAAACTCTCAGGTTGTTTCATGTAGATTTCTTCATTCAAATCACCATTTAGGAAAGCTATTTTTATATCCATTTGATGTACTTCTAGATTTCGTAATGTTGCAATTGCAAGTATCATCCTGATGGAGGTTACTCTCGTCACAGGAGAATCTGTATCAAAGTAATCTAAGCCTTCTTGTTGTTTGTATCCTTTGATCACAAGTCTGGCTTTATATTTATCAATGGAGCCAACTGCTTTCATTTTTTTTTTAAATCCATTTGGACTTTAAAGGCTTACAATCAGGAGGAAGATTCACTAGCTCCCTAGTATGATTCTTCAGAATAGAATCAACTTCACTTTTTATTGCTTTTTTCCATAGAGGTCCCTCAGAAGAATTCACAGCTTTTGCATAATTTAATGGTTCCTTTTTCTAACAAATAAGTTAGAAAATCATTTCCAAAATATTTTTCCACTCTTGCTCTTTTGCTACGTCTCGGTTCTAGTTCATGATATGAGTCATGAATTTCATGAGCCGAATCATGACTTTCTCCATTCATAGTTTCATTCTTTCGTTTAGATGAACTTGATTCATAATTGGATTTTCAAGGAAATACATTTTCAAAGAATGATGCATTCCTAGATTCCATGATCGTATTCTTGTGTATATCTGAAATTTTAGATTCATATACAAGAAATCGATATGCATTACTGTTATGTGCATAGCCTATAAAGATACAGTCGACCGTTTTAGGACCTATCTTTGTCTTTGTTATTGTTGGAACCGCCACTTTTGCAAGACACCCCCACACTCGTAAGTGTTTGTAAGATGGTCTCCTTCCTTTCCATAACTCATAAGGGGTTTTATCCTCTTTCTTTCTAGGTATCTTATTTAAAAAGTAATTACTTGACAATATAGCTTCTCCCTACATATTTTGAGGCAAACGTGAATTTAGTAATATCGCGTTCTTCATTTCTTTCAATGTGTGATTTTTACGTTCAGCAACATCATTTGATTGAGGAGAGTAAGGCGCAGTTATTTCATGTATAATTTTGTGTTGTGCATAGAATTCATTAATTGATACTTCATACTCGTCACCTTTATCACTTCTCAATTTTTTTAATTTTCTTATTAAGTTGATTTTCAACTTCATTCTTATAGAGAATAAATCTCTATAAGGCTTCATCTTTGCTTTTAAGCAAATACACATAGTTATTTAGTGTTATCATCGATAAAGGTAATAAAATATTTATTACCACCTCTCGTTTGTATAAATTTCAAATTGCAAATATCACTATAAATTAATTCAAGGGGTTCGGTGATTCTTTCAATTGTTTGAAATGATGATCTCGTTCATTTTGCCTCAACACAAATTTCACATTTATGTTTTGAATCAATTTGGAATGAAGGTACATGTTCCAAGTTAATTAATCTACGCGATGTATTATAATTAAACATGTCCTAGTCTACCATGCCATAAATTGAAAGACTCAAACAAATAAACGGAAGACTTATTATTTTTATTGATAATTGTCATTACATTGAGCTTAAAAAGCCCATCAGATACATATCACTTCCCCACATAAATTCCAGATTTAGACAAAATAACTTTATCTGACTCGAACACCATACAAAATCCCTGCTTATTCAACAGAGACCTAGAGACTAGGTTCTTTCGAATTTCTGGCACATAGAGGACATTGTTTAGAGTTAGCTCTTTTCTAGATGTCATATTCAGTAGTACCTTCCCTTGACCTTCAACAGTAGAAGAGGCAGAGTTTCCCATAAAAACCTTTTCCCTATTAATTGGTTCAAGATTTATGAATAGGTCTTTATTAGAGCATATGCGCCTAGTGGCACTAGTGTCAATCCACTATTCCTTCAGATTGGACCCAACTGAGTTTACTTCAGAAATCATTGCAGAAAGGTTTATGTTGGACGGGCTCAAGTTTCAGCTTATCGGGTGTCGGATTTGCACCCCCGTTACGCCTACGCTCGAGGTATAGTATTTGTACTATGATAGTTACCACATCATCGAGGATCCACGTGCAGGCCCCCGGTTACACTTTAGTTGTTTTGCTTTAATAAAGCAGAAATATATAAAGTAGTGGCCTCGTGTGATCTTCCAAAGCAGAATTGGGGGTCTATCTACCACACAACGCATGTCTCCAGACCAGACCAGGTTCGCCATAATTTTCATTTCATGGGTGTCGTTGATAAAAGCCATTCGATTCTGACGACAAGTTCCATCTGCGTTCTTTAAAGCTTTGATGAAATGATATGTCTCTGTTCTCTGAATGATTGCGTGATACACGCGTGTAGGAATAGTGTCATGACATCTCTTGCTGATAAGCGCACTCGGCCATTGGAATTTGGGAACAATGTGATTTCTTTTCGTATAGGGATCCCCTATGGAATCTCTCCATACATTCTAAGGATTTTTGTGAAACTGCATGTGCAGTGCGGTAATAAAATAAGAAGATTAATATCATAAAAAATTATAAATTAATATATTTTAAATTAAATTTTAAATTGATATATTTATAATAAATTTATCTTCTATTAGTTTTCGTGAAATTTACTGTCAAATTGTCAAGTTGAATAACACGTGACAGTTGACGGGTGTACTAATTTGAGGTTTTACCTTTCATTTGTCATAGGTGTACTGATTTGTGATTTTTCATGGTATTAATTTAATTTAACGAAAATTAACGCAGGGTAAATTTATCACAAATATACCGATTTGAGGTTTTCGATGAAAATTTATCACAAATATATTAGTTTGAGGTTGGTTTTATTTGGTAGTATTAACCCTAAAATAAACACGATTAATTTGACTCGCCGGTCCTCCGGGTGCAGAGTCTGTTTCTTTTCCTTATTCACCAAAATTTGCGCCTTCTTTCATGAAGGTTTTGATGACGATGTGCCTCCCGTCTCCAAAAGTCATGTATAAATATACTGGACTTAATTCCAATGGACCACACTAAAGATAATGATCTTTTCTAGTAGAAAACTACGTGCAGTATAGTTAAGTAATGGAACTTAGTGTGCGGATTAAATGCGTGATACATGAAAGCATAGTAATAGCTAACGGCCCTTCTAGTGACCACAAGTCATTTCATTCGGGATGTAAAAATGTTTTGATTTTGAATGTTTTTATCATGTACATATTAGAATCAATGATTTTGCGTTCAAGTTGAGATTATACAAAAGCAAACACCACCACCTAATTGATGCCGTTAGATAGAGAGCCTGGCTTCTATCGGCGAGTCGAACATGACTCGCAGAGGCGACGGACGAGGGGTTGGGTCCATTTTCGATCAAATCAAATTCGATTTCATATCACATTCGGACACGAGTCATTTTGGCTTATAAAATGTCAAACGCGGGGATAAGTCGGACTACACCAGGTGGTAATTCCGCGATTGAAAGGCAAACTAGTTGGATCTTGGTTTTCGCTCCTCGGCTGGAACTTGACCACGATGTAATCAAATTCATCGATTTTTTCGTAAGGAAATCAGGTTGTGCCATTGCAAAAGTGATTGAAATTAGGAATATTGAAAATTTTTAATTTCTATTAATTTTCATGAACTAGTTATTTAGAGGCATTTTGTACATTTTGACCATTTGAGTTTTTTAGCTTTAAAATGTATGACTAAACTAATAATATTGATAAAACCACACAAAGCACTCCCTTGTAAACTAAACTTTCTTATATTGTGGGGAAAAGGAAAAACCAAAACCACCTTCTCTTCGATTTCGAGTTAGGTCTTACTCGAATGGTCGAATATTTGATTTTCCGGAATTGTTTTTTATACACTGGTCGATTCAATTATAAATTAGCTACTTCATAGGTTGATTCAACTTTCACGCAGATTCCATTGATGTATATATACGAATATATAATTCTATTTACTAATAATAATTATTGTTACGATCGATTTTTATAATGGGCATACATTATATGTTCTTGGAGAAGAAAATGAAAGGAAGAAAAGAAAAGAAACTTAGAAGCAAAAAAAAGAAAAAAAGAGCACTTGGTTTGAATCATTTGGCCACTTGAGTATAGATGGAAAAACTACCAATCATCCTTAGTCAAGTCCATCAAGATCATTGATCAAAAAGGTTTAAAAGCAGACCATAATAACCTAGGAGTCACTCTTATCTAGATTGAAATCAGGCAAACGTCAAGAATCTCCACAATGCTTCATGATCTATTCCATGAAAAACACGAGACTGAGTAACCACAAGGTGATGACTGATACTTGTTAGTTTAGTCGACACTGATTGAAGTTCTGAAAGCTTGAGCTGAAATTGTATCGACCGAGTGTCTGTGTTAGTCCAGATCTTCAATATGATCATAATAGCCACTTCGTCCCACTCCCACATTTAGACTAATCTGGCTGTTTTAGTCGAACGTGCAGGAACGCTCTTTCCTCAAAGTTGTAGATCGGGATTATGCGATCATATTTGTAGGGATCTTCCAAACAAGAGATAGGATATATGAGTTCGTTTTAATTAGGGATCATGTCTAGCGAGTCCGATCTGATTTCCCGTCACGATGAAGGATGTTGCAATCAATCTACTCTGGGAATCATTAGTAAGTGTTGAAGACCACTTCGAACGACAGTAGCTTAAGAAGCTCTTCATTGCCATAAATTACCAATTTCTCTCGCTTCGGATAATGAGAAGTAGAGTAGGACAAGGAAAATGAAATCATTGGATCTGAAGGCCCCCATAGTTTTCTCTATTAAGCACCAAAGCTCACAAGACTAACTGACTAGGCTGGATTAGTAAAACAATTCTTACAAATGATAGTCATCCATGTATGCTCAAGCAAACTTCATCTTTAAGATGCTAGTCACCTAAGCAAATCTTGTGTCGGTATCAAAAACATTATGTGAAGGATGACAGTACCACATTTTCACATTCTTCTTCGGAAAATGAAAGGTTTAATACCAAGAAAAACCCCAAATCAGTACATCTGTGACAAATTTATCCAAAATTAATTTTTTAACCACAAAAAATTCCAAATCAAGAGGAGCTAACTTTTCTCGGAACCATCCCCAAAGAAGTCTTTATTCATCAAATATAACTCTCTCTCTCTACACCAGGATCAAGCTCCGCGTTCTCCAACGGAGGCGTGAGCCTCCAAATCTAGGCTTGATCATTGATCTCTGGCGTAAGGGCTTTGAGCCACCGAGCATGGTGGAGCAGTGGCGTTGTAAATTACAAGGAGAGAGACAGATGAAGGGTGGCTCAGGATCGACGCCCGTGCATGTGTGCTGTGGTGAGCAATGAGGAGGCTGAGACGGCAGCCGGTTCGACAGCGGTTGCGGCGACAACTTTAACTATGCTAGGGTGGCTTAGTTAGTAGGGAGGTTTGTGTTTTCCCGGCTCGGAAAAGTTTAGAACCGAGATGAGGGCATTTTAGGAAGAAAAGCCAACGATATTGTAAATGATTGTGTAATGATAACTAATCTAACCAGCAAACTGGTATTGAGGATGAAGGCTCGGAATTATAATAGGTAATATTAAAATAGAGGAGGAAAAATGGTAATGGATTAAGAGTTGACGATGGCATTTGATATTTTCAGGAAAAAAAAAAACAGGTGCTCAAACACATGGATCATGAGATACAACCTGTAACGATCCGGTCCGATGAGGGCGAGGAGTGGTCGTCGGGCCAGAGGACCTGGATAAAGAGTGGCTCCTAATAAGCTTTTAGAATGGCAAAGGAGGTAAGAAATGAACCAAACTGTACATTGAACATAAGTAGAACGATTATGAAATATATAAGAGAAAATTGGAATTAACTTACAAAGGGGCTTTTTAACATAACAGCAAGTTTTACTTTAGAACTCTACAACTAAGCTTCCAAAGTTAAGCAAGCTCGGGTTAATGCACTACCAGGATGGGTGACCTCCTAGGAAAGTACGTGCCTGTACATCAAAGGACGAAATTGTAAGACTCGATATGGGACTGGTTAAAATAAACGATACTGCGAGTAAATTAATCCAGAGATGTTACATAGCTAGTATTGGAGTTACTCCAAGATGCGTGTGGTTATGACGGGGAATCCGATATTTAAGTGGACAAGAGAAGTCCCAGGAGTATTAAGACCTAAAAAAAAAAGTCCCAGGAGTAAGAATTGTATCTTATTGGAAACCAGTTTTATGTAGACAGCCAAGTTTCATATCAGAGGTGAGGCTTATGGAAAGGGTATCCGATATAATCTAGCCAATCGGAGTTTCCTTTGTCGCCGCGTCAATCGTTCAGGATTCATCGGAACGATCATCCACATGCTGCTTATCGTAGCCATTAATCACGATCTATTCATGCATCTGATTCTATACAAAACTAAAAGTCTGCACCAGCAACAAAACTAGGCGTGCACAATCAAGGTCGCTATTGACATGAAAAATCATGGGAATACAAGTGCAATGGAGCGTCTACCACGCCTATCACGACGCATCTCCTTTTACAGGGTCTGGTTCTCCATCACTTCTTCCACTGAGGCAATCTTTGTACCACAACCTGCAAATAAAACACACGAGCAGAGATGCTTGTTAGACCTGTATGTCCCCAATAAACAACAGAAATTCTCAAGTAAGGGTGATTTTGTTTAACTGAAAACTTCGTTATAAAGAAAAATATTATATATGTAAATCATTTTTAACCAAATGGTTAGTTTACATTTGTTTAGTGGTATAGAAAAAGTAATTTCCTTTTTGGCAGAAGGAAGTCGTTTTCTCCCAATCTAAGCTTGTTGTTTTTAGTCCATGAAAAACGTTTTCCATGGATCGATTAGTTTTCCGTCATTTAAACACCGGAAAATCAGAAAACAATTATCGGGAAACAGTTTTCCTTCAAACAAACGGACCCTAATCAGTGACAAACA
The DNA here is from genome assembly GCA_031216185.1 of Syzygium aqueum. Lineage (NCBI taxonomy): Eukaryota > Viridiplantae > Streptophyta > Magnoliopsida > Myrtales > Myrtaceae > Syzygium > Syzygium aqueum. Next base: position 30,209,009 of record CM062233.1, on the reverse strand, counting down.
CAGCTTACTTTCTTCCAGATTTCAATGAACTTGCAAAAATGCTTCCTAGAAACTAAGGGACAGTACAGGTCCATGTGCTTTACCTTTCCAGAGTTTTCTTTATTCCCCACAATAGTTTGACAAGCAAGTCTCCATGAGTCAGGTTTCTGGCAGTTGGAGCCATTGTTAGAACAACTTGATTATCAAGGTTATAACCCGTATCCATTAGACTAGCAACTTAAGGGAGAGAGAGAGCTTACTTTCTTCAAATATCGAAGTTCAGTGTCGGTTCTCTCATTTAGAAGATCCTTCCCATCAATAATCTGCCCAACAGGACAAGTTTCGATCATCCAATAATAGACACAATCTTCAAATTGTAGGATAATACTTAGGCAGCTCATGTTGGTCTCTAAGCTCTACAATGACTGCAAGCCTCGGCAACAGAAAGAGAACCATGCACATGAAGAAAGCACTCTTAACATCTTCATCCCCTGAAAGTACATGCTCTAAGAATGCAAATCAATGTCATACTCAGACCTCGAGAGCCCTTCATCCTTCATAGTTTGATCTCATTAAGGTGCTTTAAGCATCGGTTTGTTCGAAGCATCGACTCGAGAATTCTCAGCTCAAAAACTACATTGAAATTTCATTCTTCCATCTCAAGAAACCAGAAACATCTGTGCTCTTCCTGAAGTGTGCTTCACCATCACTTCTACGACGATATACTCCGGCGTCCTAATTCCCTGTCTTAGTTGCAAGAGCTACACAGCAAACTGCCGAGCCATACATACATACATACCTCCACAATGCAAGTTCCACAGCTTCCACCGCCTCCACAATTCATCACTTTCCCCTGCAAGAGAAGAGAATATCATCAAACACTTCTAATGCATCCCAAAACTCACAACCACGCTTTAACCACAACAGGTACTCAAATTGCACAATGCATTGAGAAACCAATCACGCTATCGAATTCATGACGAGCATCACCGACCGAATCGTAATCTCTGTCCAAAACTCATCAAACAGCGAGAAATTTGCACGAAGAACGAACTTACATACGTGGCATAGAGCTCGATCTTGTTCTCGTTCATGATGTTCCTCAGCAGCTTCTCTCCGCTTACGGCCCTAGCCTTATCCACCGGATACGAACCGTCAGGCGCCGGCTTCGGCTGCCATTGAAACCGCTTCGTAATCAGCAACACAAATTTTCTTCACGCACCACATCAGCATTTCCTCTAACTAACATGACGACTATTCGCAGAAGTTCCATTCACAAACATACAGACTTCGCGGAACGCGTGATAATCACTAAGGGGCAGAGGTGAATTACCCCGACGAACTCGAGCTCGATCTCCGGCATGTCCGGCGCGGCCGACGAAGGTTCCGTCGAGCTCGCCGCATTCGACGACAGAGCGAGTCTCTTCCGGTGAATGATCTTTGAAGGTCTCTGTTGGTTTCCGAACTTAGAGGCCGCGTCCGATTGCCGGAGGTGTGCGGCGGCGGCGGCGGCGGCGGCGGCGAAGCTCAGGGAAGCCATTGTTGCCGCTCCTTCCTCCTCCTCCTCCTCCCCTGCAAAATTTTTTGTGCGCGGAAGATTTCTGGTTCACGTTGCTTCTGCTCGTTCGTGGTTGAGGCTCCGCCGCCAGGCGCTTCCAACCGAAGTAACTGAAGACTGGAGAGAGAGAGAGAGAGAGAGAGAGAGAGAAATTTCAAAAGAGCCCCCCAATTAGATGCCTTTTCTCAAAGTAACCCGGAAATGGTACCTCGTTTTTCAAATTGACCCCCGAACTGACACACCGTGTTTCAATTGACCCCCCCCCACCAACTCATCACCGGAGGTGGCAAAATGGGTCTAGAACCCATATTTGGACTCGTAAATGGTTCATTGAACGGGTTAATTGATCGATTTGGATCGGACCTTTTATGACCCTACCCAAAATCGACCCGACCCGACCCGAGTCATCCATTTGACAGGTCTACTCGTCACTGGTGCTAAATTCCTCCATCTGGCCAACTTCCCGCAGCTGCGAAGGGCGCAATTTTGTCCCAAAAATAACATGTCCTCTCTGACGAACACTAGATTATTGTCCCAAAAATTTCATTTCCTCTCTGACGAACACTAGATTATGAGATCACAAAACTGTCAGACCCAATTGATTTAAGCTTTGACCACGGAAACTTACTCCCCCTTAATCCTTAAAGAAGTTCAAATCACCGCGTCTAATTCATGATTTTGACGAAAATTCTTACATGAGAGGAGAGCAACCAAGTCGGTAATTTAGCAGATTCCCAAATGCATAATCTTGTGGTCAATGATGATCCTTCGTCAGCTAATACCCGACGAGATACTTCAATTCCGTTGTGATCGTGAGATTTTGTGGAACCATCGTCGACTGTTCTAACTATTTAGATAAAGGCGTGTTATATTATTCCTCCTCACACTTAATCTAGTCTTTCTGCCTAGTATTAAGCATGGACGTTTTTAATTAAAAAGATAAATTGGGCCCGAAAAGAATTGAACTCAGGAGCTTATACTCTAATACCATGTGAGATTTTGCAAAACCATTACCAACTGCTTTAAAAGCTAGATGAAGGCGTATTTAATATTTAAATATTCTATCAGTTGCTACCGAAGGTTCGGCGAAATACTTCAGTATGTCAAATTGCAGATGCCATAAAATGGAGTTATCACTATATTCTATAGGTTGCTATACGGAGCACTTGCACTTCTAAAGTTAGAAGGGTCCATTTGTTTGAAGGAAAACTATTTTGGAGAAATAGTATTCTGACTTTACGATGTTCGGACGATGGAAAACTAATCGACTCATGAAAAGGTTTGTCTAAACTAAAAACAAAAAAGCTTAGGTCGGAAAAAGATAACTTTACTTTTTGGCAAGAAAGAAATCATTTTCTCTAAATCACCATAAAAATGAAAACTAATCATTTTCCCTAGAAGTGATTTTCAGGAAAATATTTTCCTTTATCACGAAATTTTCGATCAAACAAACGTGGCCTAAATGATAATCCTGACGTGCCTTCCCTGGCACATTTGGCTTCTCAGACATCTACTGATCTTTCACATACTTATCTTCTCCAGTAGGAGTTCGCATCCTATTGCAGTGATTGACCAGACATTGGTGGATCAGTAGATCGCTTTCCTGTCTGTCTTGACCTCTTCAATCGCCCTTCCTCTTCTTCTCTTTGTATGCCGTCTGTAGATAGGGAACAACGACAGGGAACCTATGACAGAAGAGTTAGTTTCTTGAACCAGTTTCAGGCAACTTGTGCCTTACGAAGCTTCCTCTTCAAAATGTTCCGGAGCTGCTAAAACCGATCGCGTTTACATTGCTGGGGCAGTCAAGATTTTCAGGTTTCCCATACTAGACAGCATAGCAGGATAGCTATGTAATACTTATAAATTACAATCATAGGTGGAAATTACCAAATCAAGCCTAAACCTACGAATGTCAATGTAGCTCTAAAATTTTCAAATTTTGCCGATATAGTCCTGAACATTTCCGTGAAATCTTGTTGTAATCATTCCGATCAATTTTCACCTGAAAATGGCAACGTGATGGTGCAGCCATCATCGGCTGTCCTATATGTCACGTCTAGCGTCGACTTGGAAGAACTCAAGCAAGACAACCCCGTTTCGTGTACTTTGCTGAATCTTTTGAACTCTTTCTTTTCTCTCTCTTTTTCCTTTCCTTTTTGTTTCTCCTTTTGTGGTCAATGCTCATCTCCTTCCTTTTCCTCCTCCTTTATTGTTCATCTTCTTCGAGAACACACACTTCTCTTCGCTAGCACTCGGCAATCACTAATAATGCACGACATACCCATAAAATAGAATTAAGTTTCTCGTTGAACTTTTCTATGTTTCACTATTCCAATATGGTCGCTCCAAATCTCGCCCGACTAAATTGCATGACGTGGCATAGAATGTGGTACATGAATATGATGAGAAGAGAGGCTTATATCAAGTATGATGATCCTAACGTTAGAAATGTAACTCCTAACGCCATCAAAAACCAAGAGTAAGCGTCGGCATAACACATGACAACATCATAAGTAAGATCTAAGCACGGTCGTGTTCGATCTGAACATGACGTCACTGTCGCTACGCTCTGAATATGAATATGCAGCCAATGAACTGCAGACTGCGCATGTAGCATGCGAAACTCAACTCTTCGACCGATCATAGTTCACGGGGTGTAGACCAAATGAGGTACGCGAAAACTGGCACGCACGCCACCTAACCAGCTGTACCGCAACCCCCAACTCCAAAAATATTTTCTCGAGTAAATTATTCTCGTAAACCACCTTCACATTTTTGGACTTTAATCCACCTTCAATCGGCCCAATCACCAAACCCATCTACAGAGCTCCAAATCTGCATGAACAAAGCTTAGTAAATAGCCCAATGTGAATGCTTCCGTAGGCAGACTCCGGTACAAGTCTTTCTCACTGATAATTGCACTTTTGGGAGCAGATCACTTCGGCTGGGAAGCGGACACACTTATCATCGCTGAAGCCAAGATATTAGTAATGGGCTTCTCGGACTTAAGACTGACCCATTGCTTAAGAGAGTCCAACAAGGTCGCGGACTAGGTTGCTCCCTACCCCAAAAATTGGTTGTCCAATCCCCCTGAAGCCCTCGGGACCTTATTATGTTTTGATTCCGCATCTTTGTCTCCGAACACTTTCGTTTAGTTAATGAGAAGTCTTTTCTGACCAAATAAAAAGCATAAGAGAATGCTTCCGTAGCCTCTTCGATTCTCATATTTTAATCAATTTTTCCAGCGTCGAACGCATTCAAGAACTACTCATTCCTCGACCTCGTCTTTCTTTTGCTTTTTGCCGGGTGGCGTTGAGCACAATGATGAAAGAGCAGAAGATGTGACAGAAGTGGCGTTGACTAACTTTTTAAGAAAGAAATCGAAATTAAAGGCACGAAATCCGAATCTTTACCTAAGTAAAAAAGGTGATGCAGATCTAGGATCTAACACTTTCATATAAATTCAAGGACCAGCTCTTGATTAGGTCTATGATGCTAGATCTGGTCTGGGGGGGTAAAGGTCAATCTGTCTTTAGAGTCAAACCATGCAATGACTGAAGGGTGTTCCCACCTTTCCTTAAGGCTTTTGCATTAGTTGGATTTATGCCGACATTGAAAATTGCCACCCACAACATTTTTTGCCGTCATGTCATCTGCCTTTTAAAGAGAGTAAGAGAAGCTATTGCATAGGCTAATTTCACTGTTAAGGTGACCCATAAATTTAATTACAACATGCTAATACATTACCTCTATCTTTAATCTGGTGATTCGACGTGAATTTCACGATTTTCACTAGATAATATTGGAGGTTAAACTCGAGCTTCTTGATCCTACGAAGAATTTTCAATGACCTAAAGGCCTTTCGATACTTAAGTCAAGCCACTTGAAGAAAAGTGGGAATTTTATTTCGAGTTGGTGAGATTAGTTGAGACTTTGAAAATTTACCTGAGTTCTTCTCTGTTTAATTACATACTTGCTCGTTCGATTGCAACTGCCTGCAAGTGAGGCCAAGTTTCATAATTGATCCATTATTTGTCAACTACTCTTTAATCAATCCACTGTTATATCAGTATGCGCTACATTCCTAGATTAACCCACTCAAGATATTATCCGCTTTGGCTCGTTTCATATTGAGTATCACGATTTTGTCATTTGACGTACAAGAAAGTACTCATGAGGTCACCCATCCTAATAATGCTCTCGTCTAAGCACTCATAACATTGGACTTCAAATGCCAAATGCTGTCATCACATTAAAAAAACGCATCTTGTGAGATAGTTTTAGTTTCACCTATATATTTAAGGAATGCTCTCCTCATGTTCGATGCGGAATTCAGTTCATTCTTATCCCCTTCACCATCCTAGAAGCTTAGGAGCTGCTCCTCGTTTAGGCGCCCCAATGATCATTTGCCCACCCTCGTCGGATCGGGTATTTAGACTATGGGCAGCTCGACCAAGAAAGCAACATGGACATTCAATATTTCCTTGATGTCTTTTGCCACTTCGTTACTGACTTCTGTATCGAGGTCGAATATCACTTCGTCCTCTATCGAAGTGGAATACCACTCTGCTATCCGAGTTTCTTCCTTGCTCTATTGCTTTGAAGTCCAATTTTTTATACAAAGCCGTTTGGCCACATCATGTTATTATCTGCTTGGTTTAATCGAAAGTCCTACAAATTTCAATGATTAATTTTCTCTATAACTCCCAGTCTTTTCTATTTTTCGGATCTGACCTTACTTTAATATTTATCAATAAAATCGATTCGATGACAATGCAATTTAACCATTGTGGCCTTATTGTATGTGGAATGGAGTTTCTGATGCAGGGAAGTCTGTGCGTGGATCGGTCTACGCTTCAAAACTTTGTGGTTCAAGTTCTATAACTTGGGATGGAAAGCTACAGCTAGATGATGACCCACATTAGATTTAATGTCGGCGAACTAAACATTTGCTATTTTGTTTTCTTTATAACGTCGATCGTTTGGTTTTTCGGAGCATCTTCTGACGTCGATCGTTGAATTCTTTTAGAGCACTTAACTAATCTATTTGTGTCACGGCAGTTCCCTCGTCCTATCGCAATCCAATAATCGTCATTATAATCAAGGTAAGACGCCTCTTTAAGTAATCTAAAAAAGACAAAGTTCTACCCTTGACGGTGATCCCCCCAAATCTTCGCCGAATAAACAAGCTACTTACAATCATCAAGTCTTTGTATATAGCACAAAACGTAAAAGGGCTTGGTGAGAAGGCAAAATCTTCCACGAAATGGGCAAATTCTAGGTAAACTGAGAAATTTTCCAATGCCCTATAAATGGGAGTGGAAAACGCTTCGTCAGATCATGATGTGCCGACTTGACGTTTGGCCTTCAGCCACATGTCTAAATTTCTAGTGAAGCCAGCGAGTCTTGGAATGCACCATTTTCTTAGTTCATGCCTCCAAAAAGTCAATTTTTGCGCACGCGTTTGGTGCGGCATTTGCAAGTGGCTTTGGACCTCTGGAGACCCTCAAGCCTAAATTTTTGTGTTTGGTAACGCAACCTTTAGTGCAAAGTCAAGCTTTGAAAATGCTCGAAGCTCACGGCAAAACCCCTCGACTTTTGGGCTGTATCATTTTCGGAACGCTATTTCAAGGGTTTAATCAACTTTTTTTTTCTTTCAATTTTGGCCTCGCTAATATGTTAGTATTCCTGTTTTACTCACGTTGCTTGGATAGAGACAAAGACAATAGTGGTTGGGAGGTTGAGGGATACCGACGTACCTTCATTGACGGTCGCTTGATGCCGACAAGCTTTGCTTAGACGAGATCAGCCTCACCTTGGGCCAAGCGATGACCTCAGCGCCACCTTGGCTGGGGTTGCCCAACCGGAACGGGCCGTCCCGAGGTCTCACGGCTTCTAGTCGATGCTTGCCGAGCTCCAGATCTAGCTTGCCAATGGTCGCACAATGCCAGCAAGCTTCACCCAAGCAAGATCTGTCTCACCTTGGGTCGAGCAACGCTGGATGCAGCCTTGGCTAGGGTCACACAACCTTGACGAGCCTTGCTGAGGTCTTGCGACCTTTATTCGACCCTCGTCGAGGATCACATGACACCACCAAGCGCAATGCCAGCAAGCGCATTGCCAAGGGTTGCTTGACGTCGGCAAACTTCGCCCAAGCGAGATCTATCTCACCTTGGTTCGAGTGACCTCGGCGCCTCCTGGCTGGGGTCCTGCATGCGACCCCAATGAGCCTTGCCGAGGTCTCACGGCCTCTGGATGACGCTGGCCAGGTTGCAATAGTCCCTATCCTCTCTTTTTTTCTTTTTTGCTGTAATTTTACTCCATTGAAAAGTCTTTTCACTAAAATGTACCCAGAGCCGACTATTCAAACAATATTTGTTGTTATAGAACACCTTGAGTTAAAGAATTTTGTCTAGATACAAAGTCATAAAGCTAAAATTTTCCCAAACGCACTGTAAGTACCTTCAGCATAAGAGAAAGGATCATTTGGTCTCGGTTAGACTTTCCCCATATTTCACCTAATTTCAACATAGCACAAGTAAACTTAGGTGGGTCGGTAATGGTGGAAGAAGTTTATGTACAAGTACTAAAAGCTTAGTTGAAAACTGCTTCCAAACATGAAGAGTACTATTTATACCGACAAAAATCGGCAAATCTCTAGTACTGTGCAGATACCCCTATTTATAGGTTGTTTAATCGATTGACTATGTAAGTTAAACCTTGGCCTCGAATTATTATGAATTCTGTAAGTATATGGATATGCTGTCCCAAGTGTAGTGCCTCTGGGAACTGATTGACTTGCTGCTCCATTCACATAAAACCAAGAGAATATACTCTTAATCCATCGCCAATCGTCATTGTCTCACACCTGTGTCACGGGCCAATAGTATCCTGACCGAGAACGAGCCTGTGCAGTGCTTGATAAGCTGGAACTGGTTTTCCTCAACAGATCGTTTTCAAGGATAATTTGGTAAATTACATCCTCATAATTGACCTTACCGTGCCTAATTTGCATCGGATATCCAATCTCTAGAACGAGATATAAAACACTTCAGTACAATAATTGATTTTGGCATACCCCATCATCAGGAGAGCGAGATTAGCTCATGACCAGTTTGCGAACAAGAGGCAAACCCCAACTTCAGAGATCCTCTAAGATGATAGTCATCCCATCCTTGGATTTATAGCACAAACAGTCTGACGCCGCTCCCACGAACTAGTTGTATGAACACTTCTCCATTTCTCATACTCATTCTGATGCCACAAAACCTCACTTTCAGCTCACATGTGTATGGGAGAATTCGGGCCATGACACTCTTCCCCACACAAATTCTGCAACGTCCTCGTTGCAAGCTATTCAGTCACTTCCTCACGTTCTTCAACCATCACCGGCCCTCCCTTGAAACTTATACGAATGGTAAATGCTTGTGCAATAGAACAGGTCACTCCACTCCATTAGTTGCTTCCCTTGATAAAAGTTATTCCTGAATCTCCAGTCACTTGTGCTCTCCCTCGAAAGTGTGGCATCTCAAGCCAATTGTGCTCCCGTGGCTGTCATTAGGACACCGGCATCAACTCTCAACCAATTTGCGGACGGGAACTAACCCTGCCTTCAAAGATCCTCTAAAATGATAACTATCTCATCCGTGCCCCAACGCTACTCTCACGAACCAATTGCATGTGGCCCGTAGCGATTACAATCTTATGCTTACCCTATGTCATTGCATATGAAAAAAAATCATTACCTAAATTCATTTCACTAAATTAACTCCAATCACAAGTCAATATATAGTAATTAAGACAGCGATGGATTTTGTTAGGAAAAGTGAATGGTCCAATACATTAGTTTATGTAGAAGTATGATTAGTTCTCCCCAATTTCCACTACATATCATCTAGATAGCAAAGTTCATACTATATTTGTATCCAATTAGTCCCTTTAAGTGGGTCCATTTTTCATTTTCCCACTAGTGGACAAAGCATGTGTCCATTGTCCACACGAGAGCACAAAGAAAGAAGAAAGCAAAGGAAGGAAAAAACAGCCTCGTCATGTAAACACTAAAAACTGTTTGGAGTCTTATTGAGATGCCACAATTTCTACAAATTTTTCTGTTCCCTGTTTGTCTTATTCAACCATCCCCCACGTCCTTCCAAAACCACATACAGACACCACTTCTGTCCACCGGCCGGCCTCTTCTCCACCCCATTAACATTTGAACCAGATGTTTTACATTAATATACTCACTCAATTAGCGTGTGCTTAAGAGCGTGTGTGTAAATATATACACCCTTATTTGATTAATGAAAGAAGACCGTATAAAAAACCCTATCTTTCCTTGTTAGCTTCTATTTTCCCTTCAAATTCCAGCTTTTCATGGCTACCCTCTCTGAAGCCTACACAGAAACACCTCTCCATCTTCAGCACATCATCCCCATAGACTTTGATTCTGTTGAAGAAGTGCCGCAATCGCATTCATGGCCTCAATCCGGTGACGAGTCTCCAAGGAGGATGCTCGAATTAGATGGCGACCACTTCTCACTTCCATCCGTCGATCTTGATAGCCCGGATGCGGTCGAAATGGTGGGTCATGCATGCAAAATTATGGGCATATTCCAGGTCACTAAGCACGGAATCCCTTCAAGTCTTCTGAGGGAGGTTGAGTCGCAAGCTTGGCGGTTTTTCTCACTCCCGGCGAGAGCCAAGGTAAAGGCCCTAAGGTCCCCCAGTGGAGCTACGGGCTACGGCGTCGCTCGGATCGCACCGTTCTTCAACAAGTTCATGTGGCATGAAGGGTTTACCATGATGGGATCGCCATTGGAGCATGCTAGGGAGGTTTGGCCTCATGGGTATCTCAAGTTTTGGTGAGTGATAACTTCCATGCATGGACCATTCATGCACGTAGAGAAGGTGATGATTAGGTAGATGGTTCATTTAGGCATGACTCGGTAGAGCTAGGGTTTGGCTGGAGAAATCTTTCATCAAAGCTTGGTAACAATTAAGAAGGTCTATATAAATCAATAAGTAGATGATAACTGAAAGTACTTTTCATTGAGTGCAAGGAATATGGTCCTCTACTTCAACCCAGAACCTAGTTCAATGCCATTCTAGTACCAAAGGCAAATTGAAAAGGTTGGCTACTATTTTTCCCTAAATTCTTACTTGCATGATGACTAAATTGAACAGTCTTTTTCCCTTCTTTCTAGAGATTCGGATACTCCTCCAGAAAGTAGTCAATTTTGTGATTCTAGTGAACATCAATATCAAAGAGCTAAAAGAGAGGAGAGAGCTCCATGTTTACTAAAGATTAGAGACACTAAAGCTTGTTATTCAAGCTTCCTACCAAGTGATGCTGAAAATGTCCATCGCATGTATCCACTTCTTTGGTCTTTATCGTTTATGTAGATCTAATAAACCGCTTGTAGCGACAGCTTTCAACATGCTCAACACTTAATTTCTTATTTTAGCGAAAGAGTGATTTTTAGCAACGAATAATGCTATAGGTACAAGAATGTATTTTCAAAATTTGGTTTTAAAAGTGATAGAGAAGACTCTTTTGATTACTTAGAATATGTCCCATTGGTAAGTCAATTAACTAGTCTTTGGCATCGTTAGCATTATTGATCTTTCTTCTACTGGCCCTAATCATGTTTTTGTCCTCTCTTGTTCTCTTGTGGTCACGTACAACAGTGAAGTAATGGAAGACTATCAGGACAAAATGAAGTCGCTCTCCGAGAGACTACTCGCCATGGTCCTGAAGTACCTCGGCATATCCGAACGCGACATTGACTGGCCGCAACTCCGGGGCAACGCGTGCACCGCGCTGCAGCTGAACTCGTACCCACGGTGTCCCGACCCGGGCCAGGCCATGGGGCTCGCACCGCACACCGACACCTTCCTCTTGACAATACTTCACCAAAACGACAGCGCACATGGACTCCAAGTCCACAGGGAAGGCCGAGGTTGGGTTCCCGTGTTTCCCATGAACGGTGCACTTGTGGTGAACGTGGGTGACATGCTCCACATCATGTCTAATGCCATGTTCCCCAGTGTCGTTCACCGGGTGATCCCGAGCGAGCATAGGCACCGGCTATCGGTCGCTTACTTTTACGGACCCCCGGCAGATTTTCGCGTCGGCCCGGTTCACGGATTCGCATGGGCCTCGGGCCGAGAGGTCACCGCTCGGTTCCGGTCCATCACGGTGAAGGATTACGTTCAGATGAAGGCCAAGAATCTTGACATGGCACTCTCTATGATTAGGATTAGATGATAAAGAATCAACTCTTGTTTTTGTTCCTTCCTTTTTCCCCTCCCGTCGTCTTCTTTGTAAAGTCTGGTCTTTGTTGTAAGTTCCCAGTCAGGTGCATGACGCATGATTATTCCATAAACTATTTGAACGCAAACGTCTCGATGAAACGCCGCTTGTGAAAGGACGAAAGTTCCACGTTTCTGCATTTTAAGAGAGCCCGAAATTGACACTTACGATTACGTAGTTCATTTGCAAAGCTTCAACAGGTGGAAACCAAAGTCGCCTTAACCTAAACGAAGCAATTATGGTGCGAGTTCTTGTCCTGAGCCTGCGTGTTGGAATTGTGCTTATCTAAACGAGCCAAACGGAAAAACTCTTCTGTCAACTTTGCCCGCCTCGTATTTTACAAGTTGAAAGGAAAAGAAGAGGACAAAGAAGAAACAGTTAGACACGTTTTGACATTACATTGGGGCTTGGATCTTTCTTTTACCCATGTGAAGATGAGACAAAAAGAGCCTCTTGTGCAGCGATTGGAATTTCTCCACCGTCGCTGTTAGCAGCACATTTTTATCTTGTCAAGCATCACCAACATATGATGACAAGATGCGATTGCCACGCTTTAAAGCTTTGCAGACAGGTCTGTGTTCGTTCCCATCAGATTGAACCGCCCTGTCCGGTTCCCGGTCCGATTCCCAATTCCTACAGTGAACGGGCCCATTTAAAGTAAAGAAGCAGATTCTTATGATAAAATATACAAGTTGTACTAATTTACTGCAAAAGCATCAGTTGATTAAGTGGTTATCTTGTTTATTCGTGTTGAAAACCATTATTCAATTCGTGATGGGTTCCAAAGAACCTTTTGTTTTTCTAAAAGAAATTTCAAAACTGATCTAGAATTGATTCAACTAAGGATCCAGATTGATTTTGAACCGGTTCGTTGGTAAAACCGGTGGTTCCCGCCTTGGAACCGAGAATTGAACTACTCCCATACTGGTTCTAGGTATGCAGAACTGAATCGAATATCCCTAGATTAGGTCCTGAACTGGTGATTCCATGCCAGTTCGGTCTGGTTCCCAGATTGAATTGGATCCTTTGCTCAACCCTATCACCCACGTCTTTTCTTGATCTTATGCAAGAACGGCACCGATATTAAGTACAATTAAGAATGACAATAACTAAAAGCCAAAATCAGTGTATCAACTGAGCCTCCAGAAGTTAATTTTTTTTTTTTGGACGAACTCCAGAAGTTAATTGGCTAAGTGGTAAAACGCTTTGTTTGAATACGGTAATGCCAAATTCAAATCAACGTACTTCTTAGCTAGATGAAATTTTGGGTCTAAGTGGCGGGATGGTTTGCCTATATTTTGTTAAAATTAGCCGAGGCTAATTAAGGTTCAAGATTTTATATGCTATGATAATAAATTATTTAGACCTTCAAATTTAGGGGCCAAGAGTGCTTTTTCATTCTTAAAAAAAAATACAGAGAATAGTACACGAGGGGCAAAGAAAGCTGGAAAATAGATTGTCGCGAACAAGTCAAAAGCAGTAAATTTGAAACCAGACAAGAGTGCATAGTCAAACTATTCTTCACCCACCTCTGTCTACAAGTCCTTTCACATGACTTTGTGGTGATCATGTGTCAACTTACGCAAGGGATAATCTTTTTTTTGGTCAAATAAATTACGCATGCAAGGTGAAACAACCAAAATTTCAATACTTAGATAACCAAACAAAAGATTAAATATACACTTCAAGTTAATGTATATGATTTGACATTTGATGGTTATAATAATTAATAACGTAAAAAGCGAATGAAGAAGATAAATCCCAAGTCGATGTTTGATTCACATTCTGGTGTCAACAGATTATAACAAAAAAAAAAGTCAAAGTAATTCCGACTCAATTTCGTTCCAAACGCACTCTTCTAGTGGAGTCTTACTACAGATATATGTACAAGGGTTTGCATGAAGTTCATTAAACAGTAAGGCGGTCCAATTTTTTTTGGAATGTAATGATGAAGATAATAGCTGTTTTAGGACCTTTATCTTATTTTCCTGACATGTATTTGATAGCTAAAACACCAATAATTAGATTGAAAGTTCCGTGAACACCTGGAAGACTTAGAATCAGAAAGTAAAATACCTCCAAAATAGACCAACTTTAGCATCAGTCCAAACGAATCTTGATGAAAATGGAGTTTCTCATATTGTTTGCAATTCCATGCTATGGCAAGCTTATCTCTAGGCTGAATTCTGTGCAAGTGCAAGAATTCCTGGCGTGATTATCATCGTACAAAGTGAAGTGACAGGTTTAAAGAGAAGCAGCTGTAATGTGTTAACAGAATGACTGGTCTCCTGATGTTGTGTTTGATGATGGGACCGTTTGAACCATGGAAGAGTTTGGGACTTAGGCCAAAACTCTGAAACTGTGTTTTTAATGAAGTGTGACAGAGAAAATTAATTAACAATATCATTGCATTAATCTAATCTTTTGGAGATGGACTAAGCATTCCTTTTGAGTGGAGTAAGAAATGAAATGAGATTCACAATCATTCTATGATTGAATGTGTGCTGTTTTTATTTCTCTACCATGCCTTTTGCTCTATCTCATGCCAGTAGATTTAAACATTTCCCCTTAATTTAAGTTATACCGAAATTGAGAATATCTTGTGAAACCATGGACTCGAGCCCGCGGCAACATCACTCTTTCTTGATCAGAAAAACCATTAGGAACAAGAGTGGCGCCGAGCATACGACCACAGATTTGTGAATCGGTATACCAAGTGATGTGATAAACTGTTGTTAAGTAAAGATGACTAACTCTTCTCATTCTTTAGCATTTTTCTTGTTTACTAACCCACCTTCAAAGATCAGAGAGGGTTAGCTCTTCTTTCTACCCTCCTCCTTCTTGTCCTTTTCTGGGGAGTTTGGAAGTGTGTGGCTCTGTGCCCCCTTCTCCGTGTCTTTTATTTTATTATAATCTGATTTATTTCATGGTGGTGGGGGAGAGGTGATGCATTTTGTCCTTTTCTGAGGATTTCCAAAGTTTTAACTTATTGACAACTAAGGAGACCTTAAAAAACAATGAAATGTAATCAAAAGGATTCCAGTTGCCCATCTGTCCGCCCTGAGAAGGGCAAATGCTATAGATATTTCTTCTTGCCTAATTCTGTGGCCCACCCAAAATTTGTCCTTGGTAGAAAGAGTTTCAAGAGCATCAAAAAGCAGCATCTAGAGAAGGTGCAATCCTTTCATCCATGATTGGTATACTCAGATATGGATGATATCATTGTCTCTACTACCTCCTCCATTAATGTTGAGGACAGTGGATCATGAAGTTATAATGTCTTGATTGGTGCATGATGGACAAAACACTTTGTTCCTTTAATCAAGGACCATTTCAAAGGATGATGCGCAACACAAGAACCAATCTTGGCATGGATTGCGGTTCTTCTTAGCTGAATAAAGTAAAGAGCATGCGGCCAAAAGAAGTAAATTAACAATGCAGAGAAAAGCTCTCTTTTTCATTTGTCTTGTTGGGTGCACAACATGGCACTTCCAAGTCCCCTCACACAATTCACAAGTGTGCCTACAGAAGAAAACACATGCATATGATGGGATGTCAGGCTTAGTGTCGTTTGTGTTGCCCCTTTTGTCCTGATGCCAAAAGGTAACAGATGTAACAGGCTTAAAATACTCTAGTACAAAGACAAATGCACAACAATCTCTTTAACCCTTTTGCAATAAGATATTTCTTTTCAGAATAGGATAAATCACCCCATCTTGACATGAGAATTTCAACTACTAGCTAGCACCCTTTTCAATCATAAAATATCAGATTAGTGCATATCCAGAAAGATTTAAAACCCATAAACTAAAAGAAGTCACAAGTAAAGATATTCTCATCATTTAGCTCGGTTAGGAGTAAAAGATGACTATTGGCAAGACCCGGAAATTCATGTTGACCAATAGTTGAACAAGAGAGCTTTGCATATTTTAAGTTTTTCTTTAAAATAGGGATGACTAGGAAAATGATGATCCAAAGCTAATCAACTTGGACGAATTATTACATAAAGATTTGGCAAAGCAAAGAGAAATGTCCAAAAATAATCATATTATTATCAAAGGTAAGAAAGGTTGTATTTAGATGATTTTACATAATTCAGAACCTGATTATTGACTTTTGTGTTGGCTTTGAAAACCATAAACAACAATTTAAGGCCTTGAGGGAACATCAAGAGTAACTAAAGAATATGTCGCTCCATACACTCTGCAATCATTTACCTGAACATGCTAACTGGGACACTCGATCCATGATGCCCCCACATTGATGATTTTCAGGATGACCTGATGCATGTAGCCTCAATCCTGCATTGCATAGAGACTAGTTTCCTACGCAGGCATGTGGTACACAGGTCATGTGAATCATCTTTACCGAAGGTGCACCCTCATATTAGTTCCACAACTTCACAAGCTTCCTATCACCTCAACTTCACATAGTGTAGCAGCATTTCTGGACTGAAGTTCATTTTTAAGTCTCTGGTTTCTCGTGATTACCTCCTGGAAATTGGATGCCTTAATTTAGGCTTCAAGTGTATCGCAAGATCTTGAAGTAATGTAATAGACTAAGCTAATGTATAGCTAAGGATTAGAAAACTAGAACGGAACAAAACTAACATAAACAACATATGCACAATGAATTGGTATTGATTGGTCATAATACTTAAAAAAGTAAAACTCGTAAGAGAAATGAAACTTCCTCATTGCTGTTGGGTTGGTTGTCATTTCTCCTCCGGAAAGATGCTACCAATTTTTCAAACAAATGCCATTTCTTCTATGGTTTCTCTAAATAAGCGGTAAGATATAAGAGAGATCAGATTGTTATTAGTCAATGCGAATTACCCAGTCGATAGAGGATTCTAAAACAAGTGGTAATATAACTTGATTGCGCCCTGAACATTAGTTCCTCAGTTGACAGACTCCCAAGAAAATGGAGGATCTGCATCCCTCTTTCTATACATTAAAAGTTCTTTCCCATATACAGATCAAATCATCCTCAACCACCACTAGGCCAAGACCCTTTTCCTATTTTATTTGGAGCTATAATGTTACTTAGTCCCACTAAAAAGAGGTGAATTAACAACAAGGAAGGGACCAAGTGATTTTATAATGTCAACGTCACATAGAGATCCCACCATGGTATAAAAGGATCCCTCTGTAGAAAGATGGTTCATTTGTAGTTTCCACCACTGTAGACAATGACCTCAAAAAAAATAAAAGCCAGTAATAGCCTTTCACAGCATCGTCACAAAAACCACTGATTACTTGATCCAACTCTATCATATGAAAATGGAGCACATTTGGCTTCTTTATATTTAGAATGTGAAGTGAGTAATTTTCTCTAAGGCACGTAAATGAGGAAGAACAGTGTACTTTAGTTAGTTACTGTTCTGCGGCTAATGGTTACCTGAAGAGATTTCAACAGACTAGAACCACGTCTTTGCCTAGCTGCTGCAGCTGCATACTTCTCCCTGAGTGTTTTACAGACTCTCTGATCTGCCTGGATCCCATCTTGCACTTTCTCTAGCTTCTGCATTACAACACAATCCATCTGTGCTGACTAATACAAAAAATACTGCTAAAGGAAGAAAGAGATGAAAACTGACGTATAGCTTCTTCATGCTTTTAAGAAAGTTTGTCACGGGCCACAGTTTTACAACGCATAGTTTAAGCATCTAAGACTTAACTTATCTCAGGCTCAGCCAACCCGAAAGTCTTCTGACACCAACATATCAAGCATTTTTTCAAAATTTTCATCATGCCTCTAGAGCTCTCCCAATGGGCATCAGAAAATATGTAAAAGTAAAAACTGGAGAATGTGGTACTAGATGTGCAAGTCAATTGACAAAATATTGCAATTAGCTGGGTGCTCTAAGAGACCCAAACACCGAACATAAGGAAAAAGATCAATTGGTGAACAGAGTATCAAGACTAAAAAGAAATATATTAGCACCAGTAGTCTTTCTCCCAGTAAAGATTAGATGGGAAAAGTTCTACCAAGAAACCGTCAATTTATGCAAGTTTGACATCCCCGAATATGTTCTTTTAACTAATAAGGCATCCAACCCTATACAGGAAACAGAGAAGAAGTAGACATATTCAGATGTTTGGAGAGACGTGACAAGAAAAAACGAGTGAGAAAATGCAACTAAAAGAAGGCAAAAGCAATCTCTATTTTATTCTTAAGACACAAACCATAGAAGGTTCAGCACAAGGCCGATTGTTCAATCATCACTTAGCTGAACGTACAGCAGTGATGTATAGTTAGTAAAAATTGCACATAGGACCATATAATTCGCGTTACAGCTTCGTGCAGTGAAATTAATTCTAAGCAAAGCCGGAGGAGGAGAACGCACAAAGTTTGTATATAATTTTACCTGTTTTATGCCCTTCAAAATTCCTTCCATGGAATCAATAAGTTTCAGGCGACCGGCAGTATCGCTTATAGCATCTTGAAACTGAATGGAATTACCAACAAAATAGTTAAAGGGAAGGTAAACCTGTTAAAAAATTGATGACCAACCAAAGACTTATGTTTTTTTTTTTTTTTTTGGTTTGTGATAACTTCCTTTAAAAAAATTCTAGTAGTAAAACAGCGCAATGGAAAAGCCTTTTAGTAAAAAAGATACTAAATATTGCATTTACCAAAGAAAATGTCACGACTTAACATGTTGGCTTCTATCTCACTAAATCTTTCGATGCCAAATGTGATCAACAATGCAGCAAATTATAACTCCTTCAGTAGGAGTTTATGATTGTTGTTGAAAAGCACTACCACTTTGAAGGCACAAGATGCTATTACTTCCAAACCTAATTAAGGGCTTCGCTAAAAGAGAATTGTGGGGGCTCCATGAGCCCTTTCAAAATGAATTTCACTGCAGCTAGATACTTCTCGTTTGAGGCAACGTTCATGAGACTTGAAGAAAGAAGAAAAGGTATCTGGTAAAATAGAATGATTACAGGAGAGGACATGGGGAGCACTTCAAAAGTGGAGGGGGAACAGACAAATATCGGGATAAGGACACTACAAGTGCTAAAACTTGTGTATGGCGCTCACTTTTGATGCCAAAAGTTTCCGTCGGATCACTTAAGTGCTAAACTTTTTGAAAAACAATCACTTAAGTGCCATTTTGATCGGAAATCTGACGTGGCATTTTTTATTAATTTCTGAAGCTTATGTGGCTCGCCGAAGGATGAGTCAGCATTTTTTTTATTATAAATAATTTTTTTCCTGTTCTTTCTTTTTGCCTTTTTTTTCTTTTTTTCCTTTTCTCCCCTCACCGGTCGCTTCGCCGATGGCCAGCCCAGCCAACGGCGAAGCTCAGGGAGGGCTGGGCGAGGGTCGCCCTCGCCCAATCTAGGCGAGGCCGCCCTCGCTGGCGACAGGCGAGGCCCACGGCTGGCAAGGGGTGACCTCGCCTGTCGCCGGCAAGGGATGGCCTCGCCAGATCTGGGCAACAGGCGAGCCTTGCTGGCAACAGGTGAGGCCGCCCCTTGCCGGCCTCGCCCATGACCGGCAAGGGGCAGCCTCACCTGTCGCCGGCGAGGACGGCCTCGCCAAGATCAGGTGAGGGCGACCCTCGCCTAGCCCTTCCTGGGCTTCGCCGGTGGCCAGGCCGGCCACCGGCAAAGTGGCCAGTGAGAAGAGAAAAGGAAAAAAAAATAAAAGGAAAAAAATTATTTATAAGAAAAAAAATGCTGACTGTACATGCTGACTCATCCTTCGGCGAGCCACATCAGCTTCAGAAATTAATAAAAAAAAATGCCACGTCAGATTTCCAGCCAAAATGACACTTAAGTGATCGTTTTTCAAAAAGTTTGGCACTTAAGTGATCCCGCGGAAACTTTTGGCATCAAAGTGAGCGCCGTACACAATTTTTGGCACTTGTAGTATCATTGTCCCTACAAATATTACTCAAGATCTTTGATCTATAATGTTATACCTGGGAATTTAGCGAATTCAATAACGATGTTTCCTTCAGCATTAGCTCTTTAATCTCCAATAGTGCATTATATGTTGCGTAGTATTTACGTGTTTGTCTATGAATTTCCTGGAAATTAACAAACAAAAAGAATTGTAATTGCAGTGTCAGCACTAAGAATAGTTTACACACAATGTACAAGATACAAAAAACGAACTCCTCACCGCAATATTCATATTCAACTCGGAAAAGCGGCGTTCATACCTGCAAAGAGAGCACTTTGGTTACCAATCCCTAAAAAACTTACTCTCATACTAGGGGAAAAAGTTTTCCCTTAAACCAGACCCAGATTGATCCACTCTGATTTAGTTCAAAATTGAAAACGTGTTAATAATGGTCTGCCCAGCAAGTTTGTTTAAAGAGTCAACTAGGAAGCAAATCATTATGTGAACAGGATCAACTATCTAAAGTTAACAAGTAGTAGCGATACTCGAAAGGAGAAGAGAAGGCCAGAAACTAGAGTTTGGATCTCATCAATGTGGGGTCCCATAGCTTAATTCATATTTTCATGGCAGAGCATTACTAACTACATCCAAGAAGGAGAAGAACAAGAATGACAATAGATTTTGGATCTTCAATTAGACAGGAAAAGAACAACTAAGGAGAAATGGCTAGATGTGTTGGAGCACTAGGACACATTATATCGATTTATAACCTATGTTATGATTTTGACACAGACTACAATGCTAAATAGTCGCTGGCACCAGAGTAAGGACTAGGAAATGATAAAACTAGTCTATGGAATCAAAACAATGAAATCAGGAGTCAAATTAGAATTGAAAAATCTGGGTGATAAAAGCAGACCACCTCATCATAGATTCTAGAGAAATCCAAAAAACAAAAGTAGGGCAAGGGAGAAGGAGAACATACTGAATGAGTTCCGACTGAGAAGGCACATCTTCAAGTTGCCGCTTTACAGACAATACCATCCTCAGTCTAGCCGCTAGTTCCTACCATTGAGAATACATCATGCAACATAAATGAGAATTGCAGGACCTCTAACTTTCATGTACAAAGGAAGCTCAATAGGTATGAAAGCTAAGCTATATCACTGGACCAAAAAAAAATCAGACATGCAATAGCAAGTCATTTGCTACCGCGTTCTGCCAAAGAAATCAAAACAAAGATAATATCCATTTGAAGAAATCTAGCACTCAAAGGTTGCCTGCAAAAATTGATTGCTCTACTACGCAGAGAGGGAGCTTCTATACCTTGATCAATGGCAGCAGTTTACTGGATAGATATCAGAATCAAAATATGACAGGTTTGAAATCCCAAAAGTATTTTTATGCAGTTGATAGACCATGGGTCTTTTATCAAAATGATTGTGGTCTTATAAGAAAATTTGCATGCACTGTTATAACAACATGAACATAAAATTTTAACCAAAAAAAAAACATGAACATAAAATCAAACAAGAAATCTCGACCAAATTCTTATGACAGGACGAGATTTGACTAGAGCCATCCAATGTCAAATCCAAAGATAGACCAAATTAAATTCACAACAAGCAGAGAGGATATGCAGCGAATTGCACTAGCTAATTAGCAATCCATCTCAAACGCTATTCGTCTCATCCACTGAACTAATGGAAGGGCCCCCAGGAGAAGAGAACTTCCATTATGTTTCTGCTCATTATAATCCGTACAAGTTACAAAGGGTTGGCAGAAGAAAGCATCAGCTAAAATTCTTAAGCAGAAAAAATGAAGATGAACACAAAGTAATATAGCAGCTCTTTGGGTGAGATAGAAAAAAAGGACATCAGAATCCCAGCAAAAACTACCTGCTCTCAACATGATCCTTATATCCCTATCACTTGTGATTTGGACCATGCAAAACATTTCAATTCATACACAGACGGTATAAATGATTATTGTTGACTAGCCTCTATAATGCTCAATCACTGACTAACTACCATGGCTCAAAAGTGTTCATCAGATATATGCAAGAAATTATGGATTGGTGATATTCTGGCAGTGGACCAATATATACAACCAGATGACATAAGTCCTCGAGGAGAGTAATAAGACTCAATACCTTCTTCGCAAGGTGCAACTTTTCCAATGATATGCTAATACAATGATCTAGATCATCATGGAGACTCTTGCTATCACAGTCGTTGGATATTTTCTCCTCCAAGTGAATAATCTTGGCTTCCAAATCTAATTTCTTTGCAGCGTAGTCAGATTGGAGATCCAATTCTTTCTTTTCCAAGACCTGTAGCCATTTCCATTACGTAATGCAAAAGCAG
Organism: Syzygium aqueum; assembly: GCA_031216185.1. Taxonomy (NCBI): domain Eukaryota; kingdom Viridiplantae; phylum Streptophyta; class Magnoliopsida; order Myrtales; family Myrtaceae; genus Syzygium; species Syzygium aqueum. The sequence continues at coordinate 30,186,934 of CM062233.1, read as the reverse complement.
GAGCAAAAAGCTCAAAGTTATTGGGGGAAAAAAAGGAAAAAATAAGGATCTACACATGACAGATGATGAGAGAATATGGTAGGACATCAACATCCTGGCCAAACCCCAGAAAATGAAAATGGACATTGATTTGAGACTAGATTAACAGTTGGTCCAGGAACAAAAGTATTAGCTTAAAAAAAAGGTTTAGAAACATGTCTACATAGTAGAGGGAGAATATCCACCTTCAGTGACTCCATGAGCAACATTAATCTGTGAACCACAGAATCAACTCTTGCTGCCCTGATTTTCTCATGTAAGAGTTGCATCTCTTCTAAAATATGCATTCTCATCGGCTTCTGGCCAGGAGAAGAAGAAAACTAAAGTTACCACCAGATGGATCTAGCTACCACAGGACACAGAGAAAAGAGCTTCTGCCTTTTGCAGAAAGTACTCCTAAATAAGTGTTAATCTCTTGCATGAATCCGAATTAATTAGCTCCAGCCATTATAGCATCTCACTAAAATTTTCCTCTCGATCGTTGTATCTTGACTCAAAAGTAGTTCTTGGAACACCTAATCCACCATCAAGCTGCCAAAGAGTATTTTCCCGATCTTTAGTGAAAAGTCCTGTGTGAGTATCATGTGTGTCTCTAGAGCAAAGATGGCATGATCTTAATAGCAAGAGAGATTCATTTTACGACAGAAAAGAAGCTACATTAGCACGTAAAGACGTAAAACTAGTTCAGAAGCATGGCGCCGTACCAATTAGCAAAACTTACCTCATCCCCCGTAACTCCATTCCGCATCCGAACATGATTGACCAGCCACTGTGCAACAGGATACACATTTCGGACCTCGAGGTTGTAAATGTCCGAAGCTTGCAGAGGGTGCGGGCAGTTTATCAATTTTAAAGCTTCTTCAACACCGTGACTTGCTTCCCTGAATACCAACACAAACGCCACAAACGCGACGAAAGAAGTTCGATCCAAATACCCAATTACCTTGTGATATGATTGCAAAAATAGGGCAATAGAAACTAAATCGACATGTCGCCCCGAAAAGCAAATAATTTACTTGAGCAAGAAACACAGGATTTAGGCCCAATTGGTCAAGACCCAAGTTCCCCTCAGAACTCATATTAACCAAAAGGAATGCATGCTCTCTAACAACCAACAACCTCAGAACACAGGTGTGCAAACTTCATCTTGAGCAGTGCTATGATGTGAAACTCAAGAGGGTCCACCACACCCCATGTGGTGCCACTGCTATCAATGATCAACCCACTAAAACGAACGAACGGATCGAAACAAAGGAACGTCCTTTCTTTCATCTCCCCCATAAATGTCTCATCTTAGGACAACTACTGTCGACAGAGGAGCTGTAACCCAAATTGTCAATGCTCCCCATCTCGCGCGCGCGCTGCGCACAGTAGAGAGAGAGAGAGAGAGAGAGAGAGAGAGAGAGAGAGAGAGAGAGAGAGAGACAGAGAGAGATTGCCTGATGTTATCTTGAGTTAGAGTCTCAGGCGGAAGGAGGCTGAGCTCGGGATCGACGGCGCGTACGCACCGGGACAGCCCGGCGGCGAGCGCGGCGGCGTCCGGCGGGCGGGGCCGTCGTGTCCGGCCAAGATCGATCGATTCGAGGAGATCGATGACGGGCTTCGGCTGACTCGAGGAATCGGACGGTGGCTCGGCCATCTCCAGAGTCGGAGCCGCCTTTCTGCCGTTAGATCTTCTCTTTACTATTATAGAGCGGATTCGCGAGCCTGAAAAACAGGGCTAAAATTGGGTGATAGTGTATTTTCTTTTCCTACTAATTTTCTCGACCTATATAATAACTCAGTGCAAAATCATTTTTATTTTTTGAGTTAATAAAGTTTTAAGCTTCAAGTGAACATGGATTCCTTGTTTTTTTTTTACGGTATCTGTTTCAGGAGATTAATCGACCAAATTGAATCTCTACAAATTTCTTAGATAAACTCGGGTTAAGCTAAAAATCAAACGATCCGTGCTTGATCGAAGCTCAATCAAGATCAATTATGTATCTAAGCTAACTTTAATTTATAAATGAGCCCTAGATAGACCACAGATAATCACATTATTTATTCCGTATAAGTGAGATCTACAGCTTTAATTCAACAAGAAAAATTACAAGGACAATGGGATAAGCACGTTGAATATAAATCTTCATTCCGTTCTTAATAATATGCAAAATCATCACTTGTCCTTGCCTAATATTGGAATTTCCAAAGCTAGAATAATGCCCAAGATACATTCACATTTAAGAGAGAGAGAGAGAGAGAGAGAAACTAGTATAGTAGTTCATTAACATGGAGAGATGCACACTTTAGCATGTTTGATTGATTTGTGTTTCTTCATTTTGAGAGGGAGATCATAACCATATGAGAAATCATCAAAGCATGAATGAAGGCCCCTTACATTCAATTGTTTCTCATCATTCTTACATTATGATCTTTCTCCTCTGGCAGCAGGAAGCAAATTAAGCTCCATGTGATAGAGAGTGCCTAGGTCATGATCATTGAAGTCGTTGGTAAAGGAAATTGATCCGTCTCGAGAGATGACCATGACATCTAGTCGGACTAGAGAATTCGCTTTGAACTATCCGGCAAATTCGGCAAACCCACACGGAACAGGAACCTAAGAACGCTATACAACGAAAGGAGAAATCTGCTAATAGTTTCTGAATTTCGGTCCGATGTATAATGTCATCCTTGAGCTTTTGATTCGTTTGATGCGGCTTTTGAACTATTACTAAATGTTCAAGCATGGTCCTTTTGTTAATCAAACAAAGAAGAAAGTCGCCGCAAGTCCCTAAACTATTACGAAATGTGCATAACAAATCCATCGATTTGATGAATCAAATCTCTCAGCTATCCATAACAAAGTTAAATCAATTCTTCAATATTAATCACAAATTTTCAAAATTACACTATTGCCTAGATTTTAGAATACCTTTTTATTTCAATTCATTTCTTAAACAAAAAAAATGCCATCTTTTTATTATCTTTTTTTCTTGTTGATCTTTATAAACATTACGATAGTTATACTTAAAGCATATTTTAACTTATGATCTTTATGATAGAAAAATCAAAACCTCCTTTAGTGTTATATCAAGTTGTCTATTTATTTTTATCGAGATATCTAGATTCTAAACACGATATTAATTTATCAATAGATGCTAATACATTTTTCAATCTAATCTTGTTTCCAATCTTGTAGATAGATAAAATTTCTCAGCCTATGTACTTCTCGTTTTTTAAATTTAGTCCAGGCAAAAAACCCAAACCCTTCATTGCCCAACACAATACATATGCTCTTTCACAAGAGAGGAATGCAGCAGATCAACATGACATTATCGGACCAGAACGCTCTCACGATGTAGGAATTTCTACAGTCAATCGCCAGCCGTGGCTAGTTATGTATGATGGGACTCTGTATTTAGCCCCACCGCAGGCATAAAACCTGCTTGGTATGATCAATGAGCAAAGACAGGAGAAACTTCGCGCGGCACAGCGGGTTAACGGCACTATGCACTTTGCCGGGCGGGAGGGAGATCGGAACTAAGATGAGATCCGTGATCCGTGATGCCGACGGTGCCTTCGTCGCATCATACAAAACATGCAACAGTAGTGATTTAGTAGAACGCCTTGATCGCAACATATGCAAACACACGGTTGTTACAAGAAAAGAGTTTGCCCCCCAAATTATTCACGAATGCATCATTCACACGAGGAAATGACGACTTCAACATGTCCACTATATTTTTTACACAGTAACTCTTATATGAAAGACTCCATTTAATCACCCAACGGATGGAATCACCAGAGAGAGTAACTATCTCTTAGGCTCAGATTACGTATTATCAGTTTGCAGTTATTCCTATACACAAAAAAGGTAATACCTCAATAAAGACTACAGCAGGGGCCAATAGGCGGCCCTGATTGTAAAAGGGTTTTGGGGGGTGGGGAGGGTAGTATGTACGAGGTTTGACTCTCGTCCTCTATAAGAAGCAAAATAAAATTTAGAGAGTGGTGAGAGTTAGAGATAGGACAGATAAAAAAATAAAAAAAAAGATTACAGCAGGGGAATACTTTCTTAGAAGTCCCATTAACCTTTTTCCTTCCCTTCACCCATTCTTAGTGTTGGTAGATCCACTTGTTTCCGAGGGATGGAACCGAAACATAGTTCAATCCATCTCAAGCTCTTAAACACCTAGAAACGTGAGGGTTCCTGGAAATCTGTTTCTTTTGGCCCTTTCAGTTGAAGAGAACGAAACCGACAATGAGAATTCCAATCCAACCAAAAAAGCATATGACATCGAAGTTCAAGTAAGAAAGACATGGCATGAATACCGAAGGAGAGAAGTCAGCAATTATCAATGTAGAGTCCTATCCAAGAAAATTTCCTTCTCTACGGAAGGGCCAAACATTACAGGTCACTGAAGCATTCGCAGAAAGCTTCAGCTTGACAGAAGAAGTCATCCCCCGATGTACAACAGCAACGAATGTCACAGTTAAATCCCATTGCTCGTGAGAAGCTTTATATTTTTATCAGTGAGACGACACCAACTGGGCGTACTGAGGCAACTGATCCAAGGACAAAATACAAGAACTTTGATGGGAACAGCAAACTCAGTCTTCCAACCTGAGAGCGGAGGACAAATACCTGGAGATGCCAAAGTAACACTTCCACAGCTTCACTGTCTTGTCGTGACTAGCTGAAGCAACCAGGCCTGTCACATTTGACACTGCCAATGCAGCAATTAGTCCATCATGAGCCGGCAAAGACATTGTCTTATTCTCGGCCATATTCCAAATCTCCAGGGTCTGCAGAGAATTTTCAATTAGCTTAAACCAAAGCACAGTGAAACCAAGATCTTATGGGGCAATAGAAGTCTAAAGAGTCTATTCACGTGACTTGTACTTTTAGTTAAGGCAAATAGCTTTTGCTGTTCCGTGGCTCTTGTAGAGCCAGCTTCAGAAGCCATGATTCTGAAATTGCCAATTAACCGGCCTTCACTACTTCGAAGGATAGTGAGAAAGACGCCTAATTTGTACTACTCAATCACTTGACATTTTAGAAACTCATAAGCCTGATTAGAATCCCAAGAAGCTCGCTAAAAATTTCTTATATAATCCTAAGAATTCATAAGATTTGGAAACATCAAACCACGTACTTACATCTTACTTCTCCTATATAAGGAGATAGAATGCACATGAAAATGCTAATATAAATACTTTAAATGTGTCACTTACTTGGTAGCATCCAATCACCAAAATTGAAGGATAAGTTGGGTGGAACACACAGGAATTCACGTACACAGTCCCATTCACTACCCAACCCAACTGCCCAAACTCTCACAGAGTTCTCACTGACAGACGCAAGTAACTCGCCAGTAGAATCCCAACACACAGAATCAATTGACTTACTATGCCCCTGCTTCCAAAATTCAGATTCATGCAGGAACTATCAACATGTTACGAGAAGAACGAAACAAAAATAAAAAAAGGTGACAACTGTGACTATCTCAAAGAGTAGAAAGGCCCACTTAAATTAAAAGGCCCTGCAATTGAAAGAGTAACAATTTCAATAAGGATAAGACAGATGCAAATCATAAAATTCTCTGAAAGTTGACACACACCTAGAAACTAATCGTGTCATTAATATAGCATCCGTAAATGGTGACACATACTTGAACGTCATATACTTAAATACAGCAGATAAAAAGATGACAAGCTTAGATGACAAACTTTTCACCTACTATTATTTCTCATCTGGATCGAGCCTCGAACCTAGACCTGGGAAAATGACTTTTTTAAGGCCAGTTGACTCACACATATTCAGCAAGCCAATAGGGTCACCAAAAGACCCTAGCATAATAAACGAAATATCTCCCTTCACCACTATAAAATTTTGGCTGAGACGAAATAATAGCTTTTCTTCTAATGCTCAGAGAAAGAAAACATATTGTCGTTTAAAATTTCAATACAATAACAGAGCATGAACTACAGCCATCAGTAGCAAGCATACAATGCAATGGCGTAAAATTCAACCGATAACAATCACCATTTGACTAGACCGAATAAAAAGGAAAAAGTTACTAAAAATTCAACCTGCAAGGTTTGCCTGCACGCATGTGTGTCTACATCAAAATATATTTACGGCATCATCTGCAGCTGCAGCAAGATACCTTCCAAGACGTGGTTGGAATCTCGTGTGGGCTAGGCCACCCTGATTCACGAGCAACATAAGTTATACGATTTTACAGAACCGAGATGTACTTGATGCACCATCTCACTAAAACCCACAAGGGGCAGCACGATTAGTATGATAATTTAGATTGATTTGTACCCTGAATACCCTCGAACAGCTGCCATTATAAAAGCTCCAGTATCTTATCTCACCATTCCAATCGCAAGAGCAGATAAGATCATCTCTATTTGGGTGGAAGTCCAAAGACATAACAGTAGAAGAATGCCCCATAAAAGTCCGAAGAGAATAACCAGGCTGAAATGCACAAATGATCCATTGATGATACCATATGCACAAAGACATTTAACATAGAGCCAACAAAAGTGAAGCTAAATACATCCTACCTAATAATTTTGGAACGTAAAAGCTCAAAATGTATTAGGATCTGCAGAACCAGTAAATAGGCAAAACAGCCTTATAAGAAAAGGAAAGCCTTATAAGAAAAGAAAATAACTAATCTACGGGATATGCTAGGGATATACTAGACTACTGTTACCAAAAGTACAATGACACAGCTGTACAATCCATAATACTCCCCCTCAATTTGGGCATGAGGATCCCGAATGCCCAACTTGCCGAGAATAAAGCGAAAGCGATCTCGTCCAAGTGCCTTGGTAAATATGTCAGCTAATTGAAGGCTCGTAGACACATGTGAGGTAGCAATTATTCCCGATCTAAGATGTTCACGAACAAAGTGACAATCGATCTCGATATGCTTCGTGCGCTCATGAAAGACCGGGTTCGCTGCAATGTGTAGGGCAGCTTGATTGCCGCAGAATAATCGAGTTGGCGACTTCATCCACACTCCCAGTGAAGAAAGTAAACTCCGCAGACATATGATCTCACTAACTGCTGCTGCCATAGCTCGATACTCTGCTTCTGCTGATGAACGCGAGACAGTGGTTTGCTTCTTAGTCTTCCATGAAACTGGATAGCCTCCTAAGGTGATAAAATAACCCGTAACCGATCGGCGGGTCAATGGGCAGCTAGCCCAGTCTGAATCACAATAAGCTTCAAGTTCAAGAGAGTGAGGCTGTAGAAAAATCCCCTGGGCAGGGGACTGCTTCAAGTAACGAAGAACTCTCATGGCAGCATCCCAGTGACCTTGACGAGGCTCCTGCATGAATTGCACCAAGACATGAAGAGAATAACTAAGCTCCGGTCTGGTTATTGTCAAATATATAAGCCTCCCAACTAGACATCTATACTTGGCCGGATCCGATAGTAAATCACTGGAACATGTCGATAGGTGATGGTGTTGTTCCATAGGAAATGATGATGGTCGTGATCCTAGCACACCACACTCAGTCAGAATGTCAAGCACGTACTTCCGTTGACTGAGAAAAATTCCAGAGTCCATCCGTGTAACTTCAATGCCGAGAAAATACTTCAGAGATCCCAAATCTTTTATCCGGAAGCACTTGTTCAAATAACTTTTAAACGAGGTACAATAGATGGAACTATTTCCAACTATGATCAAATCGTCCACATAAACTAACACTCCGATAAATACGCTACCTCGAGTAAAAGTGAAAAGAGAATTATCTGCTCCTGATTAGAGAAAACCATATTGTTGAAGTGCATCTGCAAACTTGGAAAACCAATTCCGCGAAGCTTGACGGAGCCCATATAATGATTTTCTGAGCTGACACACACCGCCTTCCTTAGCTAATGAGAATCCTGGTGGTAATTGCATGTAAACCTCGTCATCTAAATCCCCATGTAAGAATGCATTATTCACATCCATTTGATGCATTTCCCATCCCTTTGCAACGGCAACTGTCAACAAGCATCTCACCGTCACGAGCTTAGCAACTGGAGCAAATGTCTCATGATAATCGACTCCTTCCACTTGTGTAAAACCTTTCGCTACCAACCGAGCTTTGTAACGTTCGACACTCCCATCTGCATGCCGCTTCACCTTGTACACCCATTTGCATCCGATTGGACGTTTCCCAGGCGGAAGTTTCTCAATGGTCCAAGTTTTATTAGACTCGAGAGCGCAGATCTCTTTCGCTATCGCATCTCTCCACTTCGGATCTTGAGCAGCCTTGCGATAGGATGTGGGTTCGCTGTCAGAATCAATGGCAGCTAGAAATGCCACGTGACGATTAGAAAGACCAGAATAATCAATGAAGTGCTCGATAGGGTGGGACGTACCTGAGGAGTCCGATGAAGTGGGTAATGAGAGAGAGGGGGGTGTCACATGCCGTGCGGTGTGAACAATGAAGTCCTTAAAACGTCCAGGAGGATTCTTAATCCGATTCGAACGTCGTGCCACCATATCTGCTTTTTCTGGGATTGTTGTATCAACATTATCAAAAATCTTTGTCTAATCTCCCTCTTCCATGTCAAGTTGCTGATTACTGACAAAATTCGGATTGTTAAACCTTTCTGAATCAACTGGCCTGCCCCCACTGTCCTGCTCAGACCGGCCCACTTGTTGTTCTGCCGCTGCCTGTTCTGGGTTAGGCTGAGTTGATTCAAGCTCATCAGTTGAATCGTCGTATCGAATAATTGAAGGAACTCCATCAAAGAATAGTGGACTTCCCTTCTTTGGTTCGGCTGGTTGATTACTCTCTGTGACAAATGGGAAAGTATCTTCGCAAAACTGAACATCCCTTGATACGAAGAATTGTCGTGTCTTCAAATCATAAAGTCGCCAACCCTTCTTTCCTTGCGGATAGCCAACAAATACACATTTTCGAGATCTTTCTTGAAATTTATCTTTGGTTCGAACATGAGCATAGCATAATGAACCAAAAACTCGAAGATTCGAGAAATTAGGTGGTTTGCCGAAGAGTACCTCATAGGGGCTTTTGTTGTCGAGCAACTTTGTGGGCGTAACATTAATGAGATGAACTGCGGTCGAAATGCATTCACCCCAAAAATGTGTTGGAAGGGATGCTTGAAACATGAGTGCCCGAGCAACATTGAGGATATGTCGGTGTTTCCGTTCAACCTGTCCATTTTGTTGTGGTGTCTCCGTGCAAGAAGTTTGGTGCATAATACCTTGGGCGGAAAAGAAATTCTGCATCTCCCTTGATAGGAATTCCGACCCATTATCACTTCTCATCATTTTAATCGTACGATTAAATTGATTCTTAATTAGAGCACAAAAATCGATGAGAAAACGTCGTGCTTCAAATTTCTCACGTAAGAGAAACAACCATACACCTCGACTGAAATCGTCAACTATTGTCAAAAAATAATTGGCACTACAACTGGATTTAATCTTATACGACCCCCACAAGTCACAATGTATCAGCTGAAACGGGTAATCGGCTTTATTCATGCTCAAATCAAACGAAGAACGAGTATGTTTTGCTCTCAGACATACATCACACTCCTTATTGCCTCTATCCTCTGAATTTAGATTAATACCATTCAACTTTATTGTGCGGGATGGATGACCGAGCCTCTGATGCCACATGTCCATGGATTCTTCCAGAATTGCTTGACATGTAGATGGCGCGATCAACACTTTCCGCAGGTAGTAGACCCCCCCTCGAAGCTCACCCACTCCAAGGATCCTCCTCGAAGTGCGGTCCTGAATTAAACATAAATTCGAGCAAAAAGTTACAAGGCAATCTATCTCTACTGATAATCGTGCAATGGAAATTAGATTGCAATTGAAAGTAGGCACATAAAGCACTTCAGAGAGCTGAATGGAATTAACAATCATCACTTTCCCAACTCGGGTGGCTTGTATTTTGCCCCCATTAGGAATATAAACCGGTGCACCGCCTTGAATTGGCAATGATTTTGAAAAATTCTCAAGACTTCCTGTCATGTGTCTTGAAGCTCCAGTGTCTAATATCCATTCATTCTGTAAATTCACAAAATTATTATCGACAAGTCAATCATAATCATTTGTGTCCGAGGCAAGCAAATTCAGTAATTTCTGAAATTGATCATCAGGCAGGGCCTCCAAGCGATCAGCCCGTGACCTATTAATGGTCTGGACTGCATTCGCCCGATCTGGGCCTTGTGGATTCGGAGTCTTCACTCGCGGCCAGCCTCGCTTCCATTGATTCTGTCCGGCCCCTCTGCCCTGTCCAATGGGCTTCTTTCCTTTGCTCCTTTCTGCCGTGTACCATGCTGGGTAGCCATTCAAGGCCTAGCAGTTGCTATTCGTGTGGCCCAGCTTGCCACAATGCTCACAAACCAACCTTGCTTCGGATGACTGCTGCTGCTGTTTTCCGACGTTGTTCGGTCCATCTCCTCCTTTTACGAGAAAAATAGCTGCTTCTGGTGTCGAATCATGAGATCGCACAACAAGTTTTTGACGTTCTTCGTGCACAATCATTTGATATACTTTATTTAGGCTCGGCATTGGCTCGATACTAAGGATGTTGGACCGTACTGTGTTGAATTTAGAGGTGAGACCCATGAGAAACTGAAATATCTTCTCTGTTTCCCGTTGTGCCACGAACTTGTTGTTGGCTCCACAGCTGCAGCTCGGTTTCTCAAGGTAAAACTCGAGTTCATCCCACAATAATTTCAATTTGGAATAATATTCCCGCACACTCTTCCCATCCTGCTTGAGAATACAGATCTCTAATTGATTTGATAAATCCGAGTCTGATTTCCTTCCGAGTACCATTCTTTGAGATCGTCCCATAGTTCTTTCGCGTCCATAGCATAAGCGACTGTTGATTGGAGGTCCTTTTCCATTGTGTTGAACAGCCATGCTAAGATTGTGGAGTTGCAAATCTCCCACCTTTCTCGCATCGGGTCGTCTTCCTCCGGCTTTTGAAGTGACCCGTCGATGAAGGGTAGTTTGCATTTTGCTCGTAACGCAATTAGTATACCACGTGACCATGTCAAGTAGTTGTCACCATTTAGATTACAAGCGATCAGAACGTTGCCCGGGCCATCCGACGACTCAAGCCGATACATCACTGGAATCTCAGCCCTCCTGGCCAAGCCATCTCCCTTCATGATAGTCTTCGGTAAAACGGTGTCCCTTCTCACTCTTGTCTGAATCACTCACGTCCGCCATCCTATGAAAACTTCAAAAAGAATTCAATCGGTCCCAGAACGAAGATGCTCTGATACCATAATAAGTTTGGAACGTAAAAGCTCAAAATGTATTAGGATCTGCAGAACCAGTAAATAGGCAAAACAGCCTTACAAGAAAAGGAAAGCCTTATAAGAAAAGAAAATAACTAATCTACGAGATATGCTAGACTACTGTTACCAAAAGTACAATGACACAGCTGTACAATCCATAATACTACCACAATGGGGAAAAAAAGACGGTCATTTAAATCTAAGCATGGTCACATGTATATTTGCCCGCTACATTGACCAACAACTACCAACACCGGAAACTCTTAATAATTGATCATTATCAGGGTAATATCAAGGAACCCCGACATTGAGCTTCCAAAAGAATGCATATAAGCCGAGAAGGATAAATACAATCCTAATAGTTACAGACCCTATTTCATATAAAAGCCACACAACAAATGCCATAGAAGTCTGCACTTGAAAAACAGCAATTCATTGACCTCAGAAGAGAATGCTCTCAAAATGATCTATGAAGGAAGTAGCCAAATCTTCACTTGATCATTATCACAAGACAGTACGCATGGCAGAATTTATCAATACCAGCAGGCTCTGGAATGCCAGCTTCAAGGGTAATAAGAGGAGATGATCATCTCATGCAAACTAGTGTGGAAATTCAGAGAACTTGAAATATTAAAGCAACTCTCTAGGTTTTAAACAAGGGTCAGATTGCATAACCATTCACATGGACACTTAGGCGATAATTCCTAATATCAACTCAATATATGCGTTCCTAAAATTTCAATGTTCAAATTTTAGAACAATGGCAACCCCAATTAGGGCTACAAGCCTAAAATCGACCACAAAGTCATTTCTTATTGATGTCGCAAGTAGCAACAAGCAAAAGACGGATATATGAACATCTGAATAATAAAAGGTGACCAGCTTTAATTAAAAGTCCTGCTCCATTCCTATAAACGACCAAAATCTTCTGTGGTCATCTCTAAGGGACAGACTACCAACTTCTTCACCCTTCGCCATCATGCACTAACTATACATTCAAAGTCCTGTCAATTAACTCATGCTAATACATCTGCTTGCTTGGTGCTACAAGTGTAGATCATATTCTATGCAACTTTCCAGGGTATGTGGGAAAATAGCTTTCATCAGATTGTTCATTCCAGAAACAACAAACTTGTAACATAGGCACTTATATCATAGTGGCAAAAAGTTTTGAAATTTCATCAGTACATATAGTCAGACAGGCACCTCGTGTAGTTCAGTACATCAGAAGGCTGTTGCAAGAAGCATCAAAGACAAAAGGAATTGAAAAATCTAAAAAAAACACCAGTGTCAATGAGATATTATGTTCACCAACATTGTCAGCATCCCAGACTCTGACAGTCTTGTCAAAAGAAGATGTTGCCAGGCGAGGCATGGTTGGACTAAAACGAACATCCGTGATCAAAGAAGAATGTTCTTCCAGAGTTGTTTTTAGCTTTAAAGTATCTGCACGCCACAGTACAGCCTGCGTAATCCAGAAATTTAACCCTCCCACGTCACACTATGGCAGAAGACAGCGTACCATCATGTCTACATATAACTGCCCATAACTTACTTTCTTATCATGTCCACCAGTAGCAACCATCTGATGAGAAGTGGCAACAGATAGCCTTGCTGGTGCTTGCTCGAATGGTACTCACTTCAGTAAATGAGAATTCTGTAGTACCCAATTTGAACACTATGAGTGAAACTGCGGAAGACACTTCATCATTTAGCCTACTAGGGAAATGATTCTGAATCAAACTTTGATTAGTAGGACCTGAGAATGGTATCTGTTGAGAGGAAAAAACTGAACTGAATACTTGGTTAGGTCTATGTGACCCCAAGCTATCTATTTATAATAAAGCCAAAAAGGCCAAAATTACAATATTACCCTTATTGCTGCAATATATAAAATAATAAAAGAAATAGACAAATATGCCCCTATTAGCCAAGTACTCTCAACGCTCCCCCTCAAGTTGGATCATAGATATCACACATGCCCAACTTGACTAAAACAAGATGAAACGATTTACTCCCTAATCCTTTAGTCAACACATCAACAAGTTGATCACCGGATTGAACAAAGGGCATACAAATTAAACCACTCTCCAACTTCTCTTTGATAAAGTGTCTGTCAATCTCCACATGTTTTGTACGGTCATGATGTACAAGATTGTGAGCAATACTAATGGCGGCTTTATTATCACAATATAGCATCATAGGAATAGGAACAGATACACAAAGATCTTCAAGTAATCCTTTAAGCCATAACAGTTCACAAACTCCATATGCCATTGCACGAAATTCTGCTTTAGCACTAGATCGAGCAATCACATTCTGCTTTTTGCTACGCCAAGTCACAAGATTCCCTCCTAAGAAGGTACAATACCCATAAATAGACTTTCGGTCAGGAGATCCAGCCCAATCAACATTTGTATAGACTTCAACTTTCAAGCCATCACGAGGAGATAAAAGGATCCTTTTTCCGGGAGCAGACTTCAAATATCAAAGGATTCGAAGAACAGTATCCATATGAGTAGAGTATGGATCATGCATAAACTGACTCACTAGGCTCACAGCAAAAGCAATATCAGGTCTGGTATGTAATAAATAAATCAACTTGCTCACTAACCGTTGATAATGACCCTTATCTACGGGATCACCATCCTTTTCTCGAAGACGAGTATTGACTGCAATAGGTGTATCAGAAGGACGACATCCTAATAACCCAACTTCTATTAAAAGATCAAGGACATACTTCCTTTGGGATAGAAAGATACCTTTTGAAGATCTGGCAACTTCAATCCCAAGAAAGTATCGGAGCTTTCCAAGATCCTTTATTTCGAATTCTTGTCCAAGAAAATTCTTCAACCGGCTTATCTCATCAATATCATTCCCTGTGACAATAATGTCGACTACATAAATAATAAGAATAGTGACTTTAGCATCTGATCTCTTCACAAACAAAGTATGATCAGCATTACTTTGTTTATACCTAACAAAGATCATAGCTTTCTGAAACCTACCAAACCAAGCTCGAGGTGATTGCTTTAAACCATAAAGTGTACGTTTTAGCTTACACACTTTACGTTGAGTTTTGTCACAAGAAAAATCTGGAGGAATCTCCATATATACCTCCTCTTCTAACTCCCCATGAAAAAAGGCATTTTTTACATCTAACTGCTGAAGATCACATCCCTAGTTTATAGCACATGAAAGTAACACTCGAACAGTATTCAACTTGGCAACAGGAGCAAAGGTTTTTTGATAGTCAATCCCATAAGTCTGAGTAAATCCCTTCGCCACCAACTGTGCTTTATATCTGTCCACAGTACCATCCATCTTCTGTTTGACTACAAACACCCACTTACATCATATCGGTTGTTTCCCAGGAGGAAGAACAACAAGATCCCAAGTGTCATTTTTCTTCAAAGCATGCATTTCCTCCACCATTGTTGTCTTCCACTTCTCATCTGCAAAAGCTTCTTGCCAATTCCGTGGAATAGAAACATAAGATAAAGTAGATACAAAAGTACGATAAGATCTAGACAAAGAGTCATATGAAACAACATTGGATATAGGGTGTTGAGTACAAGTTCTAATACCCTTTCGGAGTGCAATAGGAGGATCAGAAGGAGAAACCTCATCAGAAGGAGTAGTAGAATCTGGATCCGAAGATGATGACTAAATAGGCAATGTATTAGTGGTCTTAACCTGCGTGTTGGTAGTGGAATTCCTACAACGATATGTCTTCAATGTTTCCCCACTATCAATTCGCCTTTGATAGATTCCAATACTTTGCTTAACAGGTGTGGTTTCCCCCTGAACCTCTGATATCTCCCCCCAAAGTATTGCATTATTCTCTACTTGCGTTGCATCGTTCTCCTCTTGAGAAGGAGAAGGAGAACGATCAAAAACTATTGGAGGAGGAGAAGGAGAAGAGTAAGTAACATCCTTAAGAACATCTAGAATTGGCAACACCTCTACACTAGGACACTCCCCCTGAAGAGGTGGAGCGGAATAATAAGAAGTAGACTCACGAAAAACCACATCCATAGATATAATATTTCGCCTAGAAGGAGGATGATAACATTTATAACCCTTTTGAGTAGCTGAATATCCAAGAAATATGCAGCGGAGATTGCGGGTTTCCAACTTACTGTTAGAGGTTGTGTTACGAGCATAACAAACACAACCAAAAATTTTTGGAGAAAGAATAAAAGTTGATGATTCCTGTAAAACATCAATAGGTGTGCGAAAATCAAGAATTCTAGTCGGCATCCGATTGATTAAATAGGCAGCGGTTAAAATAGCATTACTCCAATATTAAGAGGGGACATGACGTGCAAACATAAGAGACCTGGCGTCCTCTAACAAATGTCGGTTCTTTCTTTCGACAACACCATTTTGTGCTAGGGTATCAACACAACTGGTCTGATGAATAATGTCATGATCAAAGAGATACCATTGAAACTGACTTTCAGCGTACTCAGTGCCATTGTCACTGCGAAGAATTTTCATTGTGGCGTTGAATTGAGTTTGAATCATTTTGTGAAAATTTTGAAAATAACAAAAAACGTCACTCTTATGCTTCAACAAATAAACCCAAGTTGCACGAGAATGACAATAGCTAAAAGTAACAAACCATCAATGACCAAAAATAGAAGTACGTCGGGAAGGACCCCACACATCAGTATGAATCACATGAAAAGGGAAATGACTTTTATTATTTGAAGATGAATATGTAGAACGAGTTTGTTTAGCAAAGACACAAGCTTCACAAAAAAACTCGTTTTTATTACAAGTTGAAATGAGACTCGGGAAAAATTTTTCTAAAGTTCCTAAAGGGGATGACCTAATCTGCAATGCCACTGATGGAGATCTGTCAATGCTAAATTAACTTGATGGGGCGTAGTAGACGACATAGAAGTAGAAACCCCACTACCCTCGAGCAGATAAAGACCACCATCCAAACTATCATATCCAATCTCCTTTTCCGTTACCAGATCCTGGAAAATACAATAAGAAGGGAAAAAAGTTACTTTACAATTTAAGTCTCGAGTCAAACAACTAATAGAAAGGAGATTAGTAGAGAATGATGGAATATGTAAACAGAAGACAAGAGAAGAGTGGAGGAACAATTGATAGACCCTTTTCTAGCGATGGAAGAGAGGGTTCCATCAGCTACACGAACTTTGTCTCTACCAGAAGTAGGGGTGTATTGATGAAAGAGACTAGAAGAACCTGTCATATGATCTGTAACCCCTGTATCGATGATCCATGGGCTAGAAACAGCAGATGTATTAACCCCCCAAAGAAGATACCTGAAGTGGCTAAATTTGAAGTAAAATGGGAAGACGAATTGGCAACTGTGGAGAAAGCAGCAGTAGTAGAAGCTTTCAGTAGACGTCGAAATGCCTGAAGTTCTTCTTGGGATAAACCGATATCAGTAGTAGGTGTAGCAGTAACAGTTTCAGTATGGTTTGCCTTGTTTTTTGTCTTTCTCTGTGCCTTTTTTTCCTCAAAATCTGTAGGTTTTCCATGTAACTTCTAGCAGGTAGCCTTAGTATGATAAGGCCTATGACAATATTCACACTTCACAACTTCCTTAGGGGTATCATTAAATCGAGAGAACGAACCAGATTTAGTAATAGTGTCAGCACTAATTTGTAGAGCAGATCGATCAATAGTAGAGGATTGGAGCATTGCTATCCTACGGCTTTCTTCTGAGTGAACTAGGGCATAGGACTGTTTTAGAGTGGGGAATGGAGACCGGCTAAGGACTTGAACACGTATCTGATCATATTCAACATTCAATCCTGCCAAGAAATCATAAACTCTGATCTTGTCCACATGGTTTTTGTAGGCAGCAATGTCTGTAGCATTAGTTGGTTGATAATCGGTATAATGATCTAGCTCTTGCCATAAACTTCGAAGCTCAGAATAATATTGAGATATAGTCATCTCCTTCTGAGAAGTGCCATGAACCCTTTTTCGAAGTTCATACACCTGTGCATCATTCCCGATTTGACCATAAGTATCCCTAGCAGCTGACCAAATTTGCGCCGCAGTATCAAGAAGCAAATATCCTTTTGCAATATGTGGCTGCATCGAGTTAAGCAAAAAAGACATTACCAAAGAGTCACTCAAGATCCACTTGTCTTGAGTAGCACCCGATGTTTCCGGCTTCGCAGAAGTGCCGTTGATATGACCTGTAAGCCCACGGCCTGCAATGGTCAAGAACACATATCGAGACCATATCAAATAATTTGTGCCGTCAAGCTTCACGGAGATTATAGCGAAAGTAATATAATCTGTACGGCCATCTCCTGTAGGTGGAGGGTTCTCAACTGAACTATAGGACATTATCACTGGTAGTAGGCTAAAAATATCCTCCAAAAAATCAGGAAGATTAGATCAAGGGAAGAAAAAAATCAATTTTTTCAAGATTTTGAAAACTTGAAAAAAAAATCGATAATTCTAATTCATCCCAAAGAATCTGAAAAAATAGGATGGTCCACGAACTGCAGTGCTTTGGTCTTCACACATGAGAGAATTGTAGGCCAGCGGCAAGGCAGAAACAATTCCAGACAAGAAGATCCAAAAAATCGCAGAAGAAGTTGAACTACCTATCGCGGATTGCAAAGAAGTTGTAATTATGTCATAGAGGTAAAGTTTAGGGCAGACACTAGATTCAAAGAATCACCTTATTAATGCTGCCCTACACTGTGAAAGAGAGCAAAGGAGAAGATGAGAAAGAACTGCTGTGGGAGAGAGTGAAGGTGTGAAGAGAGGAAAAAGAGAGGTTGCGTAGAGGAGAGATTAGGGTTAGGGTTTCAGTTCAGATCTGGCTTTGATACCATGTTGAGAGGAAAAAACTGAACTAAATACTTGATTAGGTCTATGTGACCCCAAGCTATCTACTTATAATAAAGTCAAAAAGGCCAAAATTACAATATTACCTTTATTGCTGCAATATATAAAATAATAAAGAAAATAGACAAATATGCCCCTATTAGTCAAGTACTCTCAACAGTATCTAAATTAACAACAAAGAAGAACATCTTAAGGTAAAGTTCTTCCATTAATTATCTAAGGATATTCATCACGATTTTATGGTTAATGACAAATTACCTCGACGAAAGTTATACTTGACTTCAGAGGCAGGCTAGTTATCATCATGTGACAACTGGTGACATTGGGTTCTTTTCCTTCTTTCCATATACATAGAAAGCGATAGAGAGAAAATACAAATTATCTTGTCCGTCATTAGTCAAAGGCTTGTCGTGAAAGTCTTTTTTCTTCGTTGTAAATTAGTTTACTGAGTTTGGTCCTTTTTCTGCTTATGCTACTTATGTTTCTCAGTTTGTCGGTCAAAGGTAAGTCCTTCTGAAACTCTTAAGTAGTTGGTTCTGCATGGTTCTCTTCTGTTACTACCAGCTAAACTCTGAGCTCATTGAAGCCTCCAAGAAATAGGAGGCTAACAGATTTCTTTCACTGCCACACACACACCAGATGCAAATTTGGAGCAGAAAACAACAGTTACTGAGATGGGCATGTCACCAAAATTCCTCATCAACGGGGAGAATTCTCAGGCACCTTCGCTGACATCCATGCAGCGACCAACAGGATGTCAACGATCTGTCTCATCACGAGATACAAGTCGATCCATTTCTGCCTGCAAACGAAGGTGCAGATCAATACGGAGCAACACGACAACCGAATTCATTCTAGAAGATCATCGCCAATCAAAAGGCAAAAGTCTAAATCTGGCTGACCGACAGATACGAAGGCGATGGAAGACTTCCACCAGTACCGTCAGCGCCAAACATCATAGACGGCTTGATATCATGTTGGGGCTTGGATCTTTCTTCACCCATGTGAGGATGAGACAAAAAAAGAGCCTCTTGTTCTGCGATGGGAAAGTTTCTCCACCGTCACTGTTATCAGCTCATCTTTATGTTCTCACGCATTAGCACATGATGAGCAAGATGCGCTTGCCGCACTTCAGAGATTTTCAGACAGATGCGTGCGTGTCCGTTCCAATCAGATTGAGCCGCCGATTCCCACAAAAAGCATTTGTTGATCAAGTGGTTATCGATTCAAGTCTTAATGCGCTCCTAGTACATTTTTCTTCTAAAAGATACTTAAGACTGATTTAGAATTGATTCAATCTAGAAACCGAACTGGTTGAATCGGTTCCATAGTAGAACCGGCGGTTCCTGAAGGGATGTATTGAGAACCAAAACAGAACGATCACGCAGAAGACAGAAAATAGACGATGCACGAATTTACCTAGGTTCACTCTCGAATAGGGCTACGTCCTGTAAAAGATTTCACTATATTTTCGGTTTACAGCCACTCAACTCGTTACAATAATCAGAAAAACGAAAAAAATATACATGTGCCCCAAACGGGCCCAAAGCCTAAACCTATACGAAATCTCTTAATCTCACACTATACAGGTCAGCTTAAATAAAAGCCCAAACCCGTTGAGGTTTTGGAGGTGCTGCCCCCGCCCGCACACCGGTGAGCGGGGCAGCCCTCCACTGAACAGGCAGCGGAACCCCCGTCGGGGGTACTGCCCCCGAACCCCCACCCGCTAATCGGGCAGCGGGGCACCCGTGTCGGCGGTGCTGCCCCGAACCCCGGCATTTCGCACGCAAAGGTCACATGTCGCCAGATAATACTTCAATTTCCCTAAACTCACGTGGGCGTACCCGGTATGAAAAATAAGGGTCCCCGAAGTATTCGCCAACTCCAACAGTTCCAACCTTGGAATCGGTAATTCAACCGGTCCTAAGCTGGTTCAATCCTTGAATCAGTGGTTTCATGCCAGTTTGGTCTAGCTCCCGAGCTGAATTGGATATGGTGCTTGCCCTTATCACACACGTTTTTTCTTGATCTTATGCAAGAAAGACATTGATATTCAGTAAAATTAAGAATGTCAAAATAACTTAAAGCCAAAATTGGTGAGGGGAAGGCTGAGTTCGGGATCAAGGGCGCGAATGCACCGGGATAGTTCGGCAATGAGCGAGACGGAGTCTGATGGATGTGGACCTCGTGCCCGGCCAAGATCGATCGATTCGAGAAGATCGATGATGGGCTTCTTCGCTCGAGGAATCAGACGGTGGCCCGGCCATCTCCAGAGTCGTAACCACCTTTTTGCCGCTAGATCTTCTCTCCATTATTTAGAGAGTCTTGCGAGCCTAAAAAACAGGGCTAAAATTGGGAAATAATACTTTTCTTTTCTTACTAATTTGCTCGATTTATATAACAACTCTGCCCAAATAATTTTTATTTTTTGATTTAAAAAAGTTTTAAGCTTTAAAGTAACAACGGATTCCTTGTTTTTTTTATGATATTTATTCTCGAAGATTAATTGACTAAATTAAATCTCTACAAACTTCGTTGATAAACGTGAGTTAAGATAAAAAAAAAATCAAATGATTCATACTCTATTGAAGCTCGATCGAGATTGATTCTATATCCATTACCAACTTGAATTTATAAATGATCCTTACAGATACCAAAAATTATCACATTGTTTATTCCTTATAAGTGAGATTGACAACTTTAATTCACCACGAAAAATTGCAGGGACAATGGAATAAGCCCATTGAATATAAGTCTTCATTCCGTTCTTAATAATGTGCAAAATCATCACTTGCCCTTTCCTAATATTGGAAATTGTCCTTTCCAAAATTATTAACGCTAAGAGAGGGAGAGAAACTAGTATAGTAGTTCATTAACATGGAAAGATGTACACTTTAGCATGTTTAATTGATTTGTGTTTCTTCATTTGAGAGGGAGATCATCACCACATGAGAAATCGTCAAGCTTGAACGAATACCGTAAGTTTATGTTACATTCAATTGTTTCTCATCATTCTTACACTCTGATCTTCTCCTCTAGCAGCAGGAGGCAAATTAACTCCATGTGATAAAGAGTGTCTAAGTCTTGATCATCGAAATCGCTGGTAAAGGAAATTGATCCGTCTCGAGATAACAGTGACATTTAGTCAAACAAAACATCTACCTGGGATTTCGTTTTGAACTATCCGGCAAAGCAGGCAAACCCACATGGAACAAGAACCTAAGCATAAACTACAACGAAAGGAAAATGATACTACTAAATTTTAGCTCATGTGTAATATCATCCTTGGACTTTTAATTCATTCGATGTGACCCTTAAATAATTCCTAAATATCCTATGTAATCCTTATGTTCGATCAAACAATGAAGAAAGTAGCCACAAATCCCTAAACTATTGTGAAATGTGCAATCTAATCCTTATATTATTGCCAAATGTGCAATCTAATCCTCAAACTCCCAATTTGTTGAATCCAGTCATCAACTTTCCATAATAAAATCAAATCAATTCTTTGGTGCTATTCACAAATTTTCAAAATTACACTATGGCCTATATTTTAGACTTTCTTTTCATCTTAATTTATTTCCTAAATCAACAAAAGACAAGATGTTCTTTTTGTTACTTTTTTTACATTTTCGGTCTGTATAATTATCATCACACTTCTAGTTAAGCATATTTTAACTTATGATCTCTAAAATAAATAAAAGTGGAGCCTCATTTCAAATTGTATCGGATTATCTAAGTATTTTCATTACAATACCTAAGAACGATACTAATTTATCTATAAATACTAGTACAAATATTAATCCAAACCTTGTTTCTAACGTTTAGATAGATAAAATTTCTCATCCGTTGTAGTTCGTGTACTCTTAATTAAATTTATTTGAAAGAACTTGAACCTTTTCTTGCCCATCACATACATATGCTCCTTCACAAGAGAGGAATGCAGCAGATCAACTTGACATTATCGGACCAGAACTCTCTTATGATGTAGGAATTTCTACAGTCAATCGCCAGTCGTGGCTCATTATGTATGATGGAACTCTGTATTTAGCCCCCACCACATGCATAAAACCTGCTTGGTACGAACACTAAGCAAAGACCGGAGAACCTCTGCATGGCACCGCAGGTTAACGGAATTATGCACTTCACCAGGCGGGAGGGAGAACAGAACTAAGGTGAGATCCGTAATGCGGCAAAGTATCTTTAGCATAAAATGATATGACCGAAGGCAATGCAAGGGCGGGGGAGTCATAATCTCTCGCCTGACCGGTACCAAGATTATCCAGGATTGAAATTTTTCTATATCCTGCCACCCCAGACCTTCCATTTTCATGGTTCTGGTTCCGGGCCTTCTCAGACAAGCCACCAAAAATAAACAGTTCCAACCAAACCAAAGGCAGGAAGGGCGTGCCGGCAGAGAGGGAGAGAGAGAGAGAGAGAGAGAGAAAGCCCAGATTCGCATGTTAGTCCCTATGTTGTTTCTGTGTTCTGCCACCAAACCAACCTACAAAGTGGAGGGCATAAAACTAACTGGAGAATTTGTTATCACCAAGAGCCAAGCATATCAGACGAGCATCACATCGCTGAAAACAAGTTACTTTTACAGCTGCTTCTAGCTTTTTCACTCGGCAGCAATACAATATACGGTACCACTATATATCTTTGAATGCGAGGCATGCCAACAGTGCATTCATTGCATCATACTAAACATATTACAATAGTGATTTAGCAGAATGCCTTGATTTCTACATATGCATTCACACGGTTATTACAAGAAAAGAGTTTGCCACTCAAATTGTTCACCGATGCAGCATTCACACGAAGAAATGACGACTTCAACAAGTCCATCATATTTTTCGCACAGTAAATCTTGATTCGTTGCAAAGGCTATAACTCTCATATCAAAGCCACCATTTAATCACCCAATAGATGGAATCACCAGAGAGAGTAACTATCTCTTAGGCACAGATTTCATATTATCCATGTGCAGTTATTCATCAATACAAGAAAGGTAATATCTGAATAAGACTACAGCAGCGGAATACATTTTTAGTAGTCCCCATAACCTTTTTCCTTCCCTTCACCCATTCTTAGAGTTGGTAGATCCACTTGTTTCCTACGGATCTCACCAAAACATATTAAATTCCATCTCAAGCTCTCAACACCTAGCAACGTGAGAATCCATCGAAATCTGTTTCTTTTGGCCCATTAAGTCGATGAGAATGAAACCCACAATGAGAATTCCAATCCAACTAAAAAAGTACATGACATCGAAGTTCAAGTACAAAAGACATGGCATGAATACCAAAGGAGAGAATACGGCAATTATCGATGTAGAGTCCTATCCAAGAACATTTCCTTACATCTAAGGGCCAAACATTACATGTCACTGAAGCATTCGCAGAAAGCTTCAACTTAACAAAAGAAGTCATCACCCGATGTACAACAGCAACAAATGTCACAAAAGTTAAATCCCATCGCTCATGATAAGCTCTAAATCAGTATCAGTGAGACGACACCAACTGGGCGTACTGAGGCAACTGATACAGGGACAAAATACATGCACTTTCATGGGAATGGCAAATTCAGTCTTCCAATCCAAGTGCGTAGGACAAATACCTGGAGATGCCAAAGTATCACTTCCACAGCTTCACTGTCTTGTCATGACTAGCTGAAGCAACCATGCCTGTCGCATTTGACACCGCCAATGCAGCAATTAGTCCATCATGAGTTGGCAAAGACATTGTCTTATTCTCGGCCATATTCCAAAGCTCCAGGGTCTGCAGAGAATTTTCAATTAGCTTATACCAAAGCACAATTAAACAAAGATCTTAAGGGGCAATAGAAATCTAAAGTCTACTCTCGTGACTTGTTTAAGGCACGTAGCTTTTGCTGTTCCATGGCTCCTGTAGAGCCAGCTTCAGAAGCCATGATTCTGAAATTGCCAATTAACCAGCCTTCACTATTTCGAAGGATAGTGAGAAAGATGCCTGATTTGTACCAGACAATCACTTAATATATTAGAAACTCCTGAGCCTGATTAGCATCCCAAGAAGCTAGCTAGAAATTTCTCATATAATCCTTAGAAATTCACAAGAATTGGGAACATCTAACCATGGACTTAAATCTTACTTCTCTCATGCACGGAGCTATAACGAACATGAAAATGCTAAAATAAATACTTCAAACGTGTCACTTACCTGGTAGCAGCCAATCACCAAAAGTGAAGGATAAGTTGGGTGGAACACGCAGGAGTGGACCTTGTTTCCATTGCAGCTCAATTCATGTACACAGTCCCATTCACTACCTGAACCAACTGCCCAAACTCTCACAGAGTCTTCACTGACAGATGCAAGT
The DNA here is from genome assembly GCA_031216185.1 of Syzygium aqueum. NCBI lineage: Eukaryota > Viridiplantae > Streptophyta > Magnoliopsida > Myrtales > Myrtaceae > Syzygium > Syzygium aqueum. The sequence continues at coordinate 30,162,390 of CM062233.1, read as the reverse complement.
AGCTCACCAGAAGAATCCCAACACACAGAATTGATTGACTTAGTATGCCCCTGTCATCAAAATTCAGATTCATGCAGGAACTATCAACATATTACGAGAAGCCGGAAACAAGGAGAAAAAGGTAACAATTGTGACTATCTAAAGACTAAAAAGGGCAACTTGAATGAAAAGGCCCTGTAAATGAATGAGTAACAATTTCAATAAGGATAAGATAGATGCAAAACCTAATTCTCTGAAAGATGGCATACACCTAGAAACTAATTGTGTTGTTAAAATAGCATACGTAAATGGTGACACATACTTGAATGTCATATACTTAGATACTGCAGATAAAAAGACAACAAACTTTTTTCCCACTGTTATTTCTCATCCGGATCAAGCCTCTAGCCTAGACCCGGGAAAATACTAACTTATTTAAGGCAAGTCGACTCATACATATTCAGCAAGCCAATGGGTCACCAATAGACCCTAGCATATAAACTGAAATATCTACCATCGCCACTGTCAAATTTTGGCAGAGATGAAATAATAGCTTTTATTCTAATGCTCAGAGAAATAAAACAGTCATTTAAAATTTCAAAACAATAACAGAGCATGAACTACAGCCATCAGTGGCAGGCTTTCAATACAATGACATAAAATTTGGAAAGGTAGTTGCAGATCCAAGAGGAACCGCAACATCATTAAATTATAGCTACTAGACAATCATTCACTAAGCAACAATATCCCCTTTATTCCGCCAATAACAATCCCTATTTGACTAGAATGAATAAAAAGGAAAAAGTTACTAAAATTCAACCTGCAACGTTTGCCTGCACACTTGTGTCTCTACATCAAATAGAGATACGAAATTGTCTGTAGCTGCAGCAAGATACTTTCCGAGACGGGGTTGGAATCTCAACTGGGCTGTGCCACCCTGATTCACAAGCAACATAAGTTAAACGTTTTTACAGAACCACTTATGCACCATCTCACTAAAACCCACAAGGAACAACATGATTAATACGATGATTTATATTGATTTGTACCCTGAATACGGTCGAACAGCTGCCATTATTAATGCTCCAGTATCTTATCTCACCATCCCCATCGCAAGAGCAGAAAAGATCATCTTTCTTTGGGTGGAAGTCCAGAGACATAACAGTAGAAGAATGCCCCATAAAAGTCCGAAGAGAATAACCAGACTGAATGAAAAAATGATCCATTGATGAGACCATATGCACAAAGACATTAAACATAGAGCCAACAAAAGTGAAGCTAAATACGTGCTACCACAAAGGGACAACACAGACAGTCAAATAAATCTAAGCAAGGTCACATGTCAATTTGCCTTCTACATTGACCAACAACTACCAACACCGGACACTCTTAATAATTGATCATTATCAGGGTAATATCAAGGAACCCCGACATTGAGCTTCCAAAAGAATGCATATAAGCCAAGAAGGATAAATACAATCATAATAGTTCCAGACCCTATTTCATATAAAAGCCACACAACAAATGCCATAGAAGTCTGCACTTGAAAAACAGCAATTCATTGACCTCAGAAGAGAATGCTCTCAAAATGATCTATGAAGGAAGTAGCCAAATCTTCACTTGATCATTATCACAAGAGAGTACCCAAGGCAGAATTTATCAATACCAGCAGGCTCTGGAATTCCAGCTTTAAGAGTAATAAGAGGAGACAATCATCTCATGTAAACAAGTGTGGAAATTCAGAGAACTTGATATATTGAGGCAACTCTCTAGGTTTTAAACAACAGTCAGATTGCATAACCATTCACATGGACACATAGGCGACAAAATTCATAACATCAACTCAATATGTGTGTGTGCTTTCCAAAAATTTCAATGTTCAGATTTTAAAACAATGGCAACTCATAGGGCTACAAGCCAAAAATCGACCACAAAGTCATTTCTTATTGATGTTGCAAGTGCCAACAAGCCAAAGACAGGGATATCTAAGTATCTGAATAATAACATGTGACCAGCTTTAATTAAAATTCCTGCTCCATTCCAGTAAAAGACCAAAATCTTCAGTGGCCAGCTCTAAGGGACAGATTAACTACTACTTCACCCTTCCCCATCATGCACTAACTATACATTCAAAGTCCTGTCAATTAACTCATGCTAATACATCTGCTTGCTTGGAGCTACAAGTGAAGATCATGTTCTACGTAACTTTCCAGAATATGTAAAAAAAAATAGCTTTCATTAGATTGTTCATTCCAGAAACAACAAACTTGCATCAAAAGCACTTATATCATAGTGGCAAAAAGTTTTGAAATTTTATCAGTACTTTATAGTCAGACAGGCACCTCGTGTAGTTCAGTATATCAGAAGGCTGTTGCAAGAAGCTTCAAAGACAAAACGATTTGAAAAATCTAAAAAACACCAGTGTCAATGAGATATTATGTTCACCAACATTGTCAGCATCCCAGACTCTGACAGTTTTGTCAAAAGAAGATGTTGCCAGGCGTGCCATGTTTGGACTAAATCGAACATCTGTGATCAAAGCGGAATGTTCTTCCAGAGTTGTTTTTGTCTTTAAAGTTTCTGTATACCACAGAAAAGCCTGCATAATCCAGAAATTGAACCATCCCACATCAGACTATGGCAGAAGACAACATATCATCATGTCTACATGTAACTGCCCATAACTTACTTTCTTATCATGTCCACCAGTAGCAAGCAGTGTCCCATCTGATGAGAAGTGGCAACAGGTAACCTTGCTGGTGCTTGCTCGAATGGTACTCACTTCAGTAAATGAGAATTCTGTAGCACCCAATTTGAACACTATGAGTGAAATTGTGAAAGACACTTCATCATTCAGCCTACTAGGGAAATGATTCTGAATCAAAGCTCAATTAGAAGGACCTGAGAATGGTAGTCTAAATTAATAACAAGGAAGAACATCTAAAGGCCAAGTTCTTCCATTAATTAACTAAAAATATTCATCAAGATTTTATGGTAAAAAAAAATTTATCTTGAGGAAAGTTATACTTGATTTCAGAGGCATGCTAGTTATCATCATGTGACAACTGGTGACATTGGGTTCATTTCCTTCTTTCCATATAGATAGAAGTGATGGAGAGAAATTACAAATCATCTTGAAAGTTCATTAGTGAAAAGCTTGTCGTGAAAGGCTTTTCCTTCGTTGTAAATTAGTTTATTGAGTTTGGTCCTTTTCTGCTTATACTACTTATGTTTCTCTGTTTGTTAGTCAAAGATAAGTCCTTCTGAAAAAGTAGTGTTTCTGTATGGTTCTCTTCCGTTTCTACCAGTTAAACTCTGAGCTGATGGTGGACAAAATCTTAAATATTTTAAAAAAGGAAAAAAGGCTCAGGAGGACGCACTAGAGTTCATGAATTGGTAATAGTGGTTCAGACTGAAGGACAAAATAAATCCCAACAACATCTATAGGAATCAATAGATCAGTGAAGCCTCCAAGAAACAGGAGGCTGACAGATTTCTTTCACTGCTATACACAACAGATCTAAATTTGGAGCAGAAAACAACAATGTGAACAAATATAGCAATTTTGGTGACAATATTTCCCTAGAAAATCTAAAGTATATAGAATAGAACAAGTCAGATAATTCTAGTTCAAAAACTACAATTAAAGATGGGCATGTCACCAAATTTTTTCATTAATGGAGAGTTCAGGTACCTTTGCTGACATCCATGCAGCGACCAACAGTATCTCGAGGATCTGTCTCATCATGAGATAAAAAAGACTCAACATTATCATCAAGAGATCCGTCGTCTACAAATCGATCCATATCTGCCTGTAATTGAAGATCCAGATCAATACTGAACAATATCACTGAATTCGTGCTAGATGATTATTGCCAGCCAAAAACAGAGTCTAAATCTGACTGACCAATTGATTTGATGGCGATGGAAGACTTCCAGTGCCCTCAGCGCCAAACATCATTAACGGCTTGGACGAACTACCACTATGTGGCAATGGAGGCATAGACATCACATCACCAGGAGTGTGAGTTGATGGTGTAGAAGGTGCAGAGCTAGGGGAGGGACCTGCAGTATTTGCAGTTCCAGAGCTATTGGCAGGACCTGAAGATGACACTGGCTGCTTTCGTTTCCTCCCAGATTGGTTTTTTGAAACCTTAAATGCATCAAGGAAGATGTTAGGAATCCAGCTACATAAATACTATAGAAGTACCCAGTAATCCAATCCAGCAGTCTTCAGGTGATTCTGCTAAGAGCCTTCTTCTTAAGACTTTTAGAACGATGCCAATGAAATTATTGGATGCCCATAGGAAAAGCTTCCAACTCCTCCCAGAAAAGATAACATGAAAATTAAAAGATGGCCGTAACCTCCCCATAGCAGATATCTTTCACCTCTGTAATTTACTGACAAAGCTCCAGAACTTGCGACAATATCTTACATATCAGGGAAGGATCAGAGGAAAGGCACGTGTCAAGTTGGCAGCTAAACAGTTCTCAAGTGAACACTGAACACTGGTGAGGAGAATAGAGATCATGCAAGTTTGAGACTAAAGCAACGATCTTCTTCTGGCACTAATTGAGAGTTGAGACCAAAGGATTTTGCAGGGCCAGTCAAAATTGCACACATTTAAGAACTACCAAGAACAATCACAACCAAAGGGCATACTAATTAAGCGGAGTAAATATTCAAGTACTAAAAAAGGTAATTGCCATTTGGACAGACCTGATCATTTCCTCGAAAGGAATTCGACATGCTACCATCCATGTTAGCGCTGCCAGCACCACCCATTTTCTCTTGTTGATGAAGATTGTGGTTCGAACTCTGAGATTGCTGATTCGCAAGTGTGTGCTGCTGCTGCAGCTGAGGATTACTGTTCTGTTGGAGCTGATGCCGTTGATGTTGATACTGAGCCAACCTTAACTACAACCATTGTAACATTTAACATTCAAAATGACTATCAAACTTCCCTCAAAACAACATTGGGAAAACTCTCAAAGAACTAATACATCAAAACAGATACAGGGGAAAAAGACAATAGGCATAGGAAGTACCTTCATCAGCAAATCTGTCTCCCCTCGAGGTAAACCAGCTTGTAAAGGTGATCCAACGTTCGGGACCACATCTCCAATGGAATTTTGAAGTCCATCCTTGCCCATTATATTCCGACTGCTCAAAAGCATCCGGAGTCTTCTGTTGTCTTCACTGGCAGATGGTGAGGTCAAATTTTGCTGAGCAAGCATAAGCTGCTGCTGCTGGTGTTGTGGTAGCATCTGTAGTTGATGAAATGGCTGAGGGGCTTGTATAAAGGACTTTTGCTGCTGAAGTGTGTGAAGCTGATCTAGTCCCTAAGGAACAAAGATGTCAAAGAACAGGACTTTCAAAATGTGTGCCTTGCCAAAAATACTGATGTTATTTGTAATAACTAACAAAAGGGGAGAGAGAGAGAGAGAGTGAGAGAGAGATTTACAGTAAGGGGCCAGCCTTTCAAAGTCAAATTATTACCACCCTGATTTGACCCTGATGCATCACGACCATTGAGGTTAGTTGAAATGTCATTGTTAGTAACAGTTGGCCAATAAAGATAATTAAATGTGGTTAGCAGTAAATTCATGATTCAGCTTATCTTGATTGCTTTTAGTTTTTTAATTCGACATCATGCAGACTTCAGAAAAGAAAGCAAGAAATTACACACGGCAAATAAGAACATAATTTACGTCAATAATTGTCACTTTCATACTAATAGACGCTAACAACATACCAGGAATTCCTATCAAAGATCCTTCTGGACCAGGGCCTCTGGGGTTCAACACAGAATTGATCTCGCTTTTTATGTCCTGATCCCAGTCATTGATAAGAACATTGCAGATAATGCATATACATATCCAAATCAAAGGTTTGGCATCTTTCAAGAAATTTCGCATACCGGTGTGGATCCAGGCAGCTGTTGGTTACGAGCTTGAACTTGTGGAGACATCCCACCAGCAGTACCATGCAACACTTGCCTAAGACCAAAAATGCCAACATCAGAGACCAAAAAAATTATCCTTCCAGCAACAATTTGACATTTATTCCCATCAATAAGTGAGATAAACAAAAGTGAGTGCAAGCTGTGTATATCTAGTCAAGATTATCAATCCGAAAAACATGAAAAATTTGTATCGAACAGGCTCCATCAGAGTTTAGTATTTAACATCATTACATCAAGCTTTACACTGCACATTAATGACATCATTGTAAAATGGTTGGTAAAGAGTATATCATGCATATGTTTCCCTCAGTGCACCAAATTGACTAGTAATCAGTTCTTTGAACCAAAAGATTGCACTGGTAGTGTGAAGAAGCTCTCCCCCCGGCACTAAGTAGAAACTCATTAAAAGTGTGAGAGCAAAAATTTTCACTTAAATCTCATGTTCTCATAGGGAAAATCGTAAGATAACGGAAAATGATGCCAAAGCCTAGGTATCACAAGAGATTCACCCCGAAGGCTGGCCAGTGGCAGCAGCTGATTTCAGAATTGATGCATGATTGGCATCCAAAAGCTGGCCCACATTCTCACCAAAACGCTGCTGCAAAACAGAAAAGAATACCGACTCTTTCAATCTAACAAGACTACCAAGCTTTCCCATACCAACTCAGAAAGGGTCCAACCTTAATAGCTGTTTCATCCAAGCCTTCCCTCTGATGTGGCAATTTTAATCTTTCCTCATACATTTTCGTGGCGAGGGCATTAGCTCCAGGACTCTGTCGCATTAGGGGATCATTTCCTGCAAGCCCGTTGGAGTTTCCATTTAGAAGATGCGCTCCATCTCTTCGCTGCTGTTGCTGCTGCTGCTGCTGCTGCTGCTGCTGCTGTTGCTGCTGCTGCTGCTGTTGCTGCTGCTGCTGCTGCTGCTGCTGCTGCTGCTGCTGTTGCTGCTGCTGATGCTGCTGCTGCTGTGCATGTCTCTGCAACAAGAGTTGCTGCATTTGTAGTTGCTGCTGCTGCTGATGCTGTGGCTGTTGGGACGGCTGTTGCTGCTGCTGCTGCTGCTGGTCCCTCGCTTTGATCAACTGCGTCTGCGTATCAAAATATGCTAGCTTGATTACACTAAGCCTTTATTTTATAAGCTAGACAGAGGCAAAAAAATGGATCATTCAGAAAGGTATGTAAATACGCAAGCATATTTATATTGAACTAGCAATGACAGGAGATGTCTTAAGCTAGCAAAATAAGATATTGTCTTGGATCAAATCGCATAGAAAATTCCTTCCATCAAGCAGGCTAACCCCCGATAAATCACTAAGTTCCGTTCAGACACCAGAATATGATGTTTTACACTTAGAGTCAGAAAAGACCAAAGAGATCCTTAAAATCTAACTTTGTGTTTGATAAAACTGCGAAGCTATGGACTGACTTTTAATTTTTGAGTGTCAAAACTCCAAGACGAAATCTATTTGAAAAAATGTTAAGTTCACATACAGAATCCACTCATAGCGTTTCCAATCATAGGATGAAAAATTTACAATTTTACGACTTTTACCATTCTACCCTTACTGTCAATTTAAATGTTACGAGTAGCATTGCTTTGGAACCTCAACACCTCAGAATTTCTGTTATGTTATAAAACACTGCATGAAAAAAAGACCGGTAACACCTTTCAGATGTTTACAAAGATTTGAGTTAACAAAAAGAAAAGGTTTCGCTCAAATTCCTATACGAAAAAAGTTCACTCTATTGTATACATCACGATTTTCCCAGTACTGTCCATGAGATATTGACATTCCACAGGGCAACGAAGAAACAGCTCTCTCTCTCTCTCTCTCTCTCTCTCTCTCTCTCTCTCTCTCTCTCTCTCATGCACACACGAGTTGAAGACCACCAAGTCATGACCAAAAAAGGATATAAGAATTTAATTACACAGCAAATAGATTGGGTTGGTGGAAGGACATTATGCAATTGAAATAAAGTCCAGCCACAGGGTAACACGGAAAACTAGAAAAGAATTCTGGACAAAAGATGGTATTATAAGATTTCAGGGGAGTACTTTTGCTAGCTCTTATTATTCTAATACATATTAATTCTCGGGCCCAACAGTTATCTGCTACATTTAACGGGTTAGAGGTTGAATGATATCATTCTTAATATGTTCTTTCAATGACAATGCAAAGGATGAAGTGTATATGTGCATACACTAAGCACCCACTCAGTTCAATGTTCAATACAGAAATCAAGTAGGCATCCCTGTACTTTACAGGTTAAGTTATTTTAATGTTAACTGAACTTTTTATATAAAGTGCCGGTTATTTGGACATTATCAAGCCCTTAGAATGCCATAAAGTGCTGAAAATCACAATTTCCGCACTTATCGAGTTTATCAAACACAACCTAAGTCAACTATCCAACCAAGGAGCATATTCATCTCAACCAGACAAACACTAAACATCAGTTTTGCCACAAACAAACAAGGCCATCTTCAAATCTCTAGCATGTCGATGCCATTTAACAGGGCAATGGGATCAAGCACGTGAAAGCATATATGCAACAATACTCTGGCAGACATCATGTGCAATAAAAATGTGACCTATAAGATGGTTAAACATTGCAGCTTCTGCCAAAACAGGACAGATGTTCCAATGAAAAACAGGGGTGTGGGGATGATATAACTGCAACTCTCATTAGGATAGCCATGAAACAGAGAACTTCGGCAAAGGTTCACCTGTTACTTCATTTTCAACTTCACCATCTACGACACTATGAAAGATCCTCAATTCAAGCAAACGTACCAAAAATTTCTTTAAAACCAACCTCAATATAAGATGCCGCAACCTCTGAGTGCTTTTCATTGGTCCGAGCTATGAAAATATCCCAGAAAACCGACCACCACTCAAAAAGAAAGCCTCCGGGGGCATCAATTGCTGCAAATATGCGCAAACTTAAGTACAGGGGGAAAAAAGGACCGAATAAAAAAAGGAAATTTTGAAATTTACAGTACTTTAAAATGAATCCAAAGCTTAAAAGAGATAATCCACAGTTCTTTCTTAGCCAAAGGAGATTCTCACCAACAGGATCAGAGGACACTTTCCCTTCAGCTAGAAAAGCCTGAGCAGTGGCTTTCAAGTCTCTCTTCACTAAATAATCATGGATGTAAACATCCAACCTGCAATCAAAGCACAGTTTTTTCGGCAAGTTAAAACTACACGCCTAAATGAAGCACACACTAGGAACAAATTACAACGATTATCTTGGAAACAGAAGACAAGGTATTAGAAAAAACAATCGCCTAGCAGATTGAATCGACCTAAATGGGAGAGTAATCAGCAAAAACACCAACCGGAAAAAAAAAAATAATTATTTTGCTTGACAGTACACGACCCCCCGAAATCGCCCAAAGATAATGCAAACACACGAAGAAATCGCGCGAGCAGCGAATAAACGGAAAAAGCACAAATCTTGAGCAGGGCAAACAGAAGCAACCCCAGCAAGGACAGCAGCACACTCCATAAACGACCGAAATCGAGCAAAATGGCGAAACCCCACCTCATCAAAACGACCAAGATGACCTCGGAGCATCGAAAGAACTCACATTTTATCAGCTTCCCAGTTGGTCTGGGACATGTTGGGCGATTTCCAAGACTCCGGACCGAGCGGTCCGAGGGGGGAAAAAAGCTTTCGGCTCCCCAATCTGGAAGACGCAGAAGCCCCGCCTCGAGCTTCCTCTCCGTGCCTTCGGCGCTCTACGCCATGAACGAGACGAGTAGGTTTCGCGAGCGAACACAGAAGCAGAGAACACAGACAGAGAGAGAGAGAGAGAGAGAAAGAGAGAGAAGGAGAAGAAGAGGGAAGAAGAAGAGAGAGGAATCTGTCTGTAGGAGAACAGAAGCAGAACCTCCAAATTTTCAGCCTTAATGCAAATAAAAGTTTGGAGGAAAAAAGATCAGAACAAAAGGGGGCGTCAAAGGAATGTGAGACCGGTAAATTATATATAGATATATGAAGATTTTAGGCATGAGATGCTCTAATTAGGACATGAATCCTATTAACCTAGGAAAAAAATTTAAGATTTCCCACTCGGGAGCATAAAAAAACACGACCCGTCTGTGGGACAATCCCGTCTCCCGTCCAGTTTAAATGGGTATGGTAATTAAGAAGATAAGGCCGGTCGAATCAGCATCGCTCTGTATTTCCTTGTTGAGAAAAGAAGAGCACACGAGCCGCGCAGGAAGAGAAATTGCCGGAAAAAAAGAAAAAAGAAGAACGGAGCATCTCCCAAAAGAATTGTATGGTTCGAAGATTTAATCGAATTTAAATTACGGATTACTAATTGCGAGTCGATCTTTATTCTGTAATTCGGCCACAATCATCCGTCTTTACGGGCGGGGGTTCATTCGCCAAATTTTGCAGAGAAAAACTCGCGGCCGAACATTAACCCGGTGAGGGTTAGATGCAGTCTCCCGAGCATAGGAATCAAGCGACTCTAGGCGGTACTCGGTAAATTAGCGCCGTAAATAGAAATTAAGGAGAATAAATCGATCGATCAAAGTACCGTGAAGCCAATTAAAGCCAGCCTTATTATTTAACTCACACGATTTCCACATGATCAACTATTTTATGTTGGTCCACCTACACCTATCCAAGTCAAAGTGCTTCTCCTTTTTTTTCAATTTATTTTCTCCCTTTGCGGGAAAATTTCGCTCGAGACTTTTTGCATTTGCCGATCTTGATGTTTGCAGGCGAAATTAATTAAAAAAAAATAATCACGGAAATAGGTGCCTTGCCGATCAATACAGCGACCGGTGAAAAGACCATAATGCCCACCTACCTCCTTTCCGGGCTCTGCCCCCGGTGCTCTTTCTTTAATCTCGCCGGAGCCCCCGCCGGCCCGGCATCAAAATGACGTAAGTACCCTCGACGCGAGAGCCATTTCGCGGCCTCCGCTGGGGGGTGGTCAGGGCTAGATTTGTGATTTTGCGATCGATTTCGACACTTCTGCCCGCGATTTGCGCGCTTGGCAAGCAAGGGCTAGATGCGTGATTTCGTATCGATCTGGATCGAATTTTATTTTATTTGGTCATTTCTAACGTGCGACTTGCCCCCCGTTTCGAATTTTTTATTAATAAAATGCAAAGCTCCTTCGAGAAGGTCGTTTCCCTTCTCTTTTTTGTTATGGCTTTTGCCCAATTTTGCTTGCATTTGAAGCCAAACGAGGGCTTTTCAATCATTCGCAAATTTCTCCCCCGCGCGAGAGAAATCGAAAGGAATCTTAATCTCATCTCGTTCGCTATTACCACACAAAAGGACCGGATAAAGCTTTGGCAACAACGTGGTAAGATATGCCTCTTTGTTCCTATCCATTCGCAAGCGAATTGAGCACGGAGTTACCGGCGTTCCCGGGGAATCAGAAAAGGCTTTTGATTTAGGGCAGCGGGCTAATCATCATCCGGCGGAACCCGATCCACGTGTCCCGAATCTCTGGTTCGTAGAGGAAAAAAACGAATTATAGTCGGTCCACGATAGATTAGCGTCATCTCCCTTATACAAAAAAAAAAGGCCATCAGCATATTGAAAATGAGTATACTGACGTTGCGATCGGTATAGCTCAGGAGAGCCCGGGCCATTCGCGGAGCACCACCTCGCGAGAGGGGCGATTCGCGCCCCGCTTGGCAATTCATCAGACCCCCTCTGAACTTCACCTCGGCCGTGACGAAGCGAATAATTTTGATTTTAGATATCACGGGAGATCGGGGGTAAAAAAAAAAAAAAAAAGCTCGCGTTGACCTTTCTAGCTTACCGATGGTTGCCCTTCATCGTCCATCCCACCGCTGACTTAAAATGAACTTCCCCAGAAAAATGTTTCGAATTTGCGTATATATATATATATAAGAGAGAGAGGCTGCTGTAGATCGTGATCACGGTCAAACTTTATGAGTCGATCTTCTTTTGGCAATTTTCTATAGTTTCTCAAGGACTGGACCTTGGGAAGATGATCGAGCAGTCAAAACTCAAAACTTGTTGGAATTCTGCACTCGACAAAGTTGGTAGGTAAAATCCGACCATGGAGTTTCTCTTTCGGCCATACGAGAGGGAAGGAGTCAATTTCGGGCCAACATCTTTCGGCCATGTCCCTAGTCGTGCAATTCAGGGCTCGTCTGGTCCCGCTTGCCCGACGAGCCAGCCCAACCTCATAACGGTCATGGGAGGGCAGGGCGAACTCTCGTTGACCGATTGCTAGGCACCGTATGGTATCTTTCGAGTACAAATCGATCGGCCTACTCCACCTTACTCTGATTGCGAGACCATAAAAAGATAGGCTTAATCCAAAGCGGGTCGAAATAGCTTTCGAATTATTGAATTTCAAAAAATGGAAAACTTTAAGTTTGGTAGGTAACATGGATGAAGTTACTGCAATGACTATAGACTTAGAAATAAAGAGTAAATCAAAGAAATGATCTTAAATCTTTGTGTACTGACTCAACCCGGCACGAAGTGAAGGGATTGGATTTCACCTGTCTTTAACAAGAGTCCTCGCTCCTCTTTGCTTCCTTGCTAGTAGGCTATAAAAAGATAGGCTTAATCAAATGTATCGGTTGAGCGAGATCGAAAACGTCTTTCGAATAATGGAAGCTCGTAAGATGGTTAAGAGGTTTTCGCGAATCCTTTTCATAAGAAGAGGAAGTAGAGGAAATAGAAGAGAGTAAACAACTTGGGCAAAACCTCTAATGGCAATTAGGTTTTTTCTTCTTTTGGTGTACATAGTCGGAAAGAAAATAATTAGGCAGAATGACACACCAAAAGTCCAAGGATCATATTGAATAAATTAAAAGTTCAAGGATCAAATTATACATTGGGCCAAGGTTCAAGAACTGTTTCCGTCATTTTCCCTAAATAATTATGAGTTTATCGAGTTAGTTGCTAATTTTAATTAACAAAATTATATCTTCAGTAACAAAGTGGGCTGAGAGAACGAACAAAGGGAAATGGGCCTCTTGGGCTTTATGATACAACTTACCCAACCTGGTCCATCTTCACAAAGACCAACTATATATCTATTCTTGCATTTAGCTTTGCTCTTTATTTAATCTTTTTATTATGTCATGCCTTTTTATGTATACATAAATAACTTATCTTTGTAATTTGTCACCTGTTTGGGATTTTTTATGATCAAAAATTTAGTTTGGGGTATATTTGTCACAGGTATGCCAGTTCGGAGTTTTTTGTGGTATTAAACCATATGAGAAAGATGGCAAGACATACAAATGATATGATGAGTTGCTGATGAGCATTCTATGTAACCACCAATGGTGTCGTGTGAACTCGTTAGAGAGAAAGTGTGCTATAAATTGGGACTTGGGTGTGATTGTTTCATGGAAAATGAATGATTTGAAATAAAAAAAAATTCTAAAAAAAATCACTCGCATTGCTTACAAAAATGAATGAATGAGAAATATCTTGATCATCTACGAAAATGTTTTGACATAAATTGTTATCGATAATAAAAACATTTCTCACCGATTAATTATTTCAAGCGATATAAGCGGTAGCTTCCAAGAAAATACTTTCCAAATTATTCATACTCCGCGAAACAAACAGAGTCTCAGTGTTTAGCCATATCCAATTCAATATTACATGACAATCCCCGACAAAATAATTTATTCTGATGGTGTGTTTGTTTCGCGGGAAAATTTCATAATAAAGGAAAATGCTTTGCAATAAATCATTTTCTAGGATAATATCTTCCCCTTCTTAGATTGGGGAATTCATTTTCCAAACTTATTAGTGGACATAGTTTAAGCTTTCTTTTGGCCTTTTTCCTTTAAGCTAAAAGAGATCATAGAGAGATAGAAAGGGGATGACCATCTCTCCATGCAACTTCATTCTCTTTACTATTTTCACCACGTACGTGCTATGGCTTAGGTCATTTATCATGGAGATGCAGATGAGAAGATAGATTTCCATCGCGGGATTACGTGGGAACAAAAGATAATTTTGGGCGACAAGTTTCTAATTGGACAGGGGATGGGAACAACGTGAGCAACTCCACTTCGGGTCATTGTAATTCCGATGGTCCAAGCACGCATTTGTCGAATAAAATGACAAAGATGAGTTCGCATGCTTGCATAGCGCGTGCACGGAGTCTAGTGGCATAGTGAACGCAATACTTCGACTAGCTCAACGTATCAATTCGGCAACGACGGCAACGGCAATAGTGATGTTGACGACACTGATATAGAAAAGTGAAGCTAAGTTTGCATACGCCTTTTCGTTAGGTTTTATTTTGAAAGTCCAATGCACTGATAGTGATACCGCCTCACCGACGACAATTCACAAGGCGAATCCTTTGCATGTCAACGGATGCATACGTTCAAATGCCATTTGCGTGTTTTGAGTGTCACGTATTGCATGGTGATGTAATTTAATTTCTAAATTGGGTTTAAAGTATTTGACCGTTGGGCTCATATAATATTATTTCGTCGAAAATGGGTGGTTTGCCCAAATAGTGATAAATCTTTCCCCCAAAGTAGATTCTGGGTTTTTTAATAGGAATCAGTTTTGTGGCGATTTTGGATAGGAACTCAGTCTTTGGCTTTTATAGTGAAGATGAACGGTAAATTTAAAAGGAAAGTACTGAAAATGATAAACAAAGATGGGAAATGAAAGGACAATAATGTTAATAAACTGAGAAAAATGCATTCAGAAAATGTGTTCGTGGTCCTTTCCATGATTACACAGGCCACCACTTATACAACCTGCTAATTACAACCATTCATCAGCAGTTATTGCTTTATGTGCAGTTACAATTGCACTCCTGAGATTCCAAGAGCCCTTCTACTCGCACGCCGATCATATTCTACAAGTGGTTACGACTTCTCCGATCATCGTGTTCTCTTCTTGTTTTTAGCCCTTAGCCAGGTTTTAAAGATGGCTAACCCCTTTGCTTCCTCTGTCGATAAGTCTCGCTGAACACCTATTGAATACTTTGTTATATTTATAATATGATCCCACGTTTAGAGATATAGTTTTTGAAATAAAACTTATCCATTGGGTTATGACCTACATTTTTTTTTAAGTGACGGTTATCTACATACGGTTTTTTTCACGTTTCGTTCCCGTTCGGTGACAACCACCCTTTTCGATAACCGTCTTGATGGAAAGCGGTTTTATAAAAGTTGAACGTTCATTCTGTAAGGTGAGACACAAGGTCTAACGCAAACCTCTCAGTCGGTAATACACCATCGGTACGCCAAGGAATTGGGTTAGTAAAGCGCACCCATAATCGCTGCCGAATTGACGTCAAACTACCGTAGATTTTCAACAAATATAAAGTTGAACAGTGGTTGGAGGTCAGTTTATTTTCAATCATGTTTTCCGCATTTGATTCTAATTGTGATTGAATTTTATTCTTCTATGCATGATTAGAATCCTTCAGTTTTATCCTAACAATCGGTATCAAAGCATGTTTAGTGTCTCTGCCTTGTTTTTGTTGAATTTTGGGTGCATTTTTCGAGGCTTTTGAGATGAACAATAATTCGGGCATTTTGGGGCTAAGAGGAAAATCGCCGATTGCGGCCAAATTCTGACGACCCACCGCTCAACTTCGGACCAAAACGATCGCACTATCATGGAGAAGAATAGCCCTAAGTTAATATGGCATATCGGTGATTGCCGGAGGCTAATTGCGCGGCAGAAGTTGCGGGTTAGGGTTTGTGTGTTTTGATGGAATTTTGCTTGATTCGGGCCTATTTCTTGGTCGTTTTCACCGATTTTTGGATTCATGTGGTTGCATCGGTGTGTTCTCCGAAACCTAATAATTATTTTGGTCTGAGTTGGGCTGCTGGAGGAGACCCATTCGGTTGAAGGTGCGGCGGAACGGCAAAGAACGTTAAAAAAAAAAAAGGTCTACTCGTGCGGAAGAAGAAGGCGCATGGCCCCACGCGCGCACAACTGCCAAGTGCGTGCGGGCCATACGCGCGGTAGTTCCAGGTGCGTGCTCGGCACCCGCCCATGCTGTGACGAGGGCGCGTGCCCCGTGAATTGGCAACCCCTTCATTTTATGTTTTTGCCCCCTATGGTTATTTACTGTTTTGCCCCATTTGGCCGAATTTATTTACAGTTTTGCCATTAGAGGCATTAAATTACTATTTTGCCCTTCGTGCATTATTTGTGAATATTTTATGCATGAAATTAAATGTCCAGTGATCCATATATTTTAATTAATTAGAGAGTAGCCACAACATCTTTAATTAATTAAATTATATATTAAGAGCCTCCGGATCACATTTGGAAATGAACATTAATTGTAATTAATCTTATTAATATAATGAATTTTATCCCACAGGAATTTTCATTATATTAATTTTGATTAATTAGGTTGAAATATCATATTATTTTTCTTAATTTACCCACAGGGATTAAGGAAAGGAATATATTATGATAGTTTCTTCATGAAATCTATATGAATCTATTTAAATTAAAAACTTAGCCTATAGGCAGTTTTTATGTTTTGTGGTTCATATTTTGTGACATGCTTTACATTGGTAAAACATGATTTTTGTATATTTTACCTCAAATTTTGTAACATAAGCATGATTGTTTGATATGCAGTTGTGCAGCCTGTGAATTTCTCTGAATTTAAGAGTGATATTCCCATACTGAATGGTGAAAACTATAAAGTTTGGAAGGAGTCGATTCTTCTTCAATTAGGGTGCATGGATATTGATTATGCTATAAGAAAAAACGAACTACCTGCTCCTATTCACACAAGCACTGCAGCTGAGATAGCCCTTTTTATGAATAATGGGAGCGGTCTAACCCCCTTAGTATGATGTTCATAAGGACTAAAATATCTCTAAGTATCAGTGGTTCGATCGCTCAACATAGCAATGCTAGGGCTTTATTGGAGGCCATTGATGTGCAGTTTGAGACTTCAGAAAAGGCACATGCCATGACCCTGATAATGAAGTTTTCATCTCTAAAGCTTACAAGTGTTAAAGGTGTGCGTGAGCACATCACGAAAATGAGGGACATTGTAGCTCAACTGAAAAACCTTGAGGTTGAGATATCTGAATCATTTCTTGTATACTACATTCTGAACATTTTCCCATAATAGTATGCACCTTTCAAGATCTCCTACAACACACATAAGAATGAATGGTCAATTAATGAACTCATGACCATGTATGTTTAAGAGGAAGAGAGGCTGATTATGGAATTGGGAGAAAGTGCTCATTTGGCAACACAAGGAAAGAATAAGGGTCACGGCAAGCAGAAAGGGAAAGGTAAAATACCTCCCCAAGCTGACATTGAGAAGGAATCCAAATGTTTCTTCTGTAGAAAGAAGGGGCATATAAAAAAGAATTGCGTCAGATTTAAGGCATGGCTCGATAAGAAAGGTAATCCAACCTCTTGTGTTTGTTATGAATCTAATATGGCCGATGTGAGTCACAACACTTGGTGGATTGATTCTAGTTCTACAATCCACATTTCGAATTCCTTGCAGGGTTTTCAAAACGACAGGAAGCTAGTGGAAAGTGAACAAAGCATCTGTTCAGAAAACAAGATGTGTTCGCATGTGAAAGCTATTGGGACATGTAGATTAGTTCTTAATAATGGCTTTGTTTTGAATTTGGAAAGGATCTTTTATGTTCCAAGTTTCTCTAGAAACTTAATTTCGGTTTCAAGACTTGTACCTTTGGGTTACTCTTTTAACTTTTCATATGCAAACTTTAGTTTATTGTTTAAATCTGAAATTGTTGGAAGCGGTACTTTGTCTGATGGCCTTTTTCGAATTAATTTACAAGACAATGCCTATTATAATGCAATGCATGTTCATGATAATGCTAGTGTAAAATGATGTGTTGTGAATGAAGATTCCTCTATGTTGTAGCACCGGAGATTGGGACATATCTCCATAAATAGAATTAAGCGATTAGTAAATGATGGAGTACTCGGTACTTTGGATTTTACTGATTATGATACTTGCATGGATTGCATAAAGGGAAAGCAAACCAACAAGTCAAAGAAAGGTGTCAAGAGGAGTACAGACATATTAGAAATCATACATAAAGACATTTGTAGTCCTAATATGGACTCATATGGTCAGAAATACTTCATCTCTTTCATTGATGATTACTCACGTTATATATATCTCTACTTGCTTCATCATAAGCATGAAACGTTGGATGCCTTTAAGGTTTTTAAGGCAGAAGTAGAGAAACAATGTGGTAAGCAAATTAAAATCGTGAGATCAGATAGAGGTGGAGAATTTTATGGTATAGATACACTGAAGATGGACAAGCATCTGGTCCGTTTGCAAAGTTTCTTCAAGAGAATGGAATAGTTGCCCAATACACTATGTCTGCTTCTCCGGACCAAAATGGCGTAGCAAAAAGAAGAAACCGAACTTTATTAGACATGGTACGGAGTATGCTTACTAGCTTCAAACTTCCTAAGTCCTTGTGGACTAAAGCTCTTAGGACAACAATGTACATACTGAATCAAGTTCCAACCAAGGCTGTCCCAAAGATACCTTTTGAGTTATTCAAATGTTGGAAACCAAGTTTGAGACATATACGCGTTTGAGGATGCCCGTCTGAAGTAAGAATCTATAATCCATAGGAAAAGAAGTTGGACCCAAGGACTGTAAGTGGGTATTTCATTGGATATGCCGAACAATCCAAGGGATAGAGGTTTTACTGTCCATCTCATACTACTAGGATTGTGGAATCAAGAAATACTAAGTTTCTTGAAAGTGACTTAATTAGTGGGAGTGATTGATTGAAGAGCATTGTTCCTGAGAAAGATCATTCAGATAGTCAATCTTCCACTTCAAGTATTATGTTGGTTGTTGTTCATAATGCCCCTTCAGTTCAGCCGGCTATTGAACAACCAACTATTGAAGTTCCACAACCTACTGATATTCATCCGGGTAGATCCAGTTGTTTAGCAATTACTAGAAACTGTTGAACAACAAGCTTCTCAGGAGAATATTGATACAACATTAAGAGTCTGACTGTAATATTGGAGTTGAGAATGATCTCGAAACGTTTTCACAAGTCATGAGTAGTGATGAATCCAATTTGTGATACAATGCCATGAAGGATGAGATGAGTTCTATGGCTTCAAGCGAGGTATGGGATTTGGTTGAGTTGCCTAATGGTGTGAAGGCCATTGGTTGTAAGTGGGTCTTCAAAACTGAGAAGGACTCATTGGGCAACATTGAGAGATATAAAGCTAGACTTGTTGCCAAATGATTCACTCAAAAAGAAGGAATCGATTACACGGAGACATTTTCTCCAGTGTCTAAGAAAGATTCTCTTCGTATTATTTTGGCATTGGTTGCCCATTTTGATATGAAATTACATCAAATGGATGTGAAAACGGCATTCCTCAATGGGAAACTAGAGAAGGAGGTTTACATGAAACAACTTGAAGGATTCTCCTCTAGTAAAGGTGAGCATTTGGTGTGCAAGCTTAAGAAATCTATATTTGGCTTGAAACAAGCATTTCGCCAATGGTACTTAAGGTTCCATGATGTCATCTCTTCATTCGGCTTTGTAGAGAATATCAGGGATCAATGCATATACCAGAAGTTCAGCGGAAGCAAAATTTGTTTTCTTGTGCTGTATGTAGATGATATTCTACTTACAACCAATGATAAGGGGTTGTTGTATGAGGTGAAACAATTCCTCTCTAAGAGTTTTGACATGAAGGATATGAGTGAGGCATCTTATGTCATTGGTATTAAGATCCATAGAGATAGAACTCGAGAAGTTTTAGGACTATCTCAAGAAACCTATATCAATAAGGTCATGGAGAGATTTTGGATGAAAGATTGTTAACCAAGTATAGAACCCATTGTAAAAGGTGACAGGTTCAATTTGAACCAGTGCCCAAAGAACGATCTAGAAAGGGAACAAATGAAGAACATCCCATATGCTTCTGCTGTCGAAAGCTTGATGTATGCTCAAGTTTACACTCAACCTGACATCGCTTTTGCTGTGGGAATATTGGGAAGATATCAGAGTAATCCAAGGATGGATCATTGGAAAACTGCAAAGAAAGTGATGAGATATCTTCAAGGTACTAAAGGCTACCTGCTTATGTATAGACGGACTGACAACTTGGAAGTAGTTGGTTATTCGAATGCGGATTATGCTGGTTGCGTTAATTCTCTAAAATCAACATCAGGATACATTTTTTTGTTAGCTGGCGGAGTCGTGTCATGGAGTAGTGCGAAGCAGACTTTGACTGTACTTCCACTATGGAGGCTGAGTTCATTTCTTGTTTTGAGGCTACCTCGCATGGTGTATGGTTGAAGAGTTTCATTTCAGGGCTTAGAATTATTGATTCTATTTCTAGGTCATTAAAAATATATTGCGATAATTCAGCTGCGGTTTTTACAGCTAAAAATGCCAGAAGTGCCAATCGAAGTAAGCACATCGACATTAAGTATTTAGCCATAATGAAACGTGTTAAGGAGGAAAAAGTGGTCATTGAACACATTCGCAATAAATTGATGATAGTTGATCCTTTAACTAAAGGCATGTCACTAATGAAGTATAAGGATCATGTGGCTAGTATGGGAATAGTTCCCATAATGTGATTTATTGTCGTATGTACGACTTTTGTTATTTGAAACTCTTATTCAGTTGTAATGTTATTCGTAATTTCTGGTGTACACATTCGGTTGTTTATGAGAATAACAATTATCCTTGGTTCTGAAATAAACATAAGGTTTATTCATTAAGATGTGCTGTCACATATGGGCTAACATTAAAAGAATAAGATGCATTGTGATACATGGAAGATATTACTCGCTCTTAGAGGACATGTTGCCATGATTCATGTGTCTTGTTTCTTTTCTTAAGCATAAGATTTTCATGGATTTAGTTGGATAATCCGTATGATGAAAATGTTGAGATTAAGTGGGAGAATGTTATATTTATAATATGATCCCACATTTAGGGATATAGTTTTTGAAATAAAACTTATCCATTGAGTTATGACCCAGTTTTTTTTTCTTTTAAGTGACGATTATCTACATACGGTTTTTTCCACGTTTCGTACCCGTTCGGTGACAACCGCTCTTTTCGATAACCGCATTGATGGGAAGCGGTTTATAAAAGTTAAACGTTCATTCTGTAAGGTGAAACACAAGGTCTAACACAAACTCTCTCATTCGGTAATACATCATCGGTACGTGAAGGAATTGGGTTAGTAAAATGCGCCCGTAATCGCTGCCAAATTGACGTCAAACTGCCGTGGATTTTCAACAAATGTAAAGTTGAACAATGGCTGGAGGTCAGTTTATTTTCGATCCTGTTTTCCGCATTTGATTCTAATTGTGCTTGAATTTTGTTCTTCTATGCATGATTAGAATCCTTTAGTTTTATCCTAACATACTTGTCAATGCCGATTCCACGCAGCCGTCGATCCTTATACTTCATAGACATCGATACCCATGCTATATAGTTGTCCATTGTTCAATGGCTTGAATCACTTTCGCTGACCAGTCTCCCCTTACTTCTATCGTGCAGATCAACGACAACGAGTCGAGTTATTTTGGTGTGTGTATATCTCTGAATTGTTTCAAAGTGTACAGGGTAAGAAAAATGTTGGTGGCCAACGTGGGGCATGTTGGTGGGGGAAGAAGTCGAGAATGGTGGGCACTGTGAGGTCCTTCTCTTCCTATGACCCACTTCTCCGTATGTACCCAGCAGAGCCAAAAGCAACAGCACATTGGAACTGAGATCAGGTGGACCCCTAGGAAAAATAATGAATAATAATCAAGAGAGAACAAAGGTTAAGACCAAACCCTAGCGCCAGAAGCCCTTAGACTAGGTGGGGGGGGGGGGGGGGAACATCGCAAGGAGGAAGGAAGGAGAGAGGAGGAATACAGCCCATGAACCCGCAGACCTTTGACTGTATCCTAGTTAATTCCCCCAAGGAGCCAAAAACCGACACGGGTCCGAGAGAATCTTAACGGGGAATCGACAGGACGGACGTCAGTTTTCTGTCGTTCCCCCTCTCTGCATCTGCATGGAAAGAGAGCGTTTTGCATGCATGCAGCGTCGCCAGTTGCATGCATGTACGTTTTGTTCTTCGTGCATGCCATATCGAGCCAACCTATGCTTTGTGCATGGTCACAGTAGATGTAGATACGTCCCTCCATCTATCGAATTCAAAAGTGTGGGGAATCGGTAGCTGCACGTCGCATCGATCTCACGAGCAGTAGCAGAGTCGAGCGAGAGGTGAAGCGAAAAATTATGGAAATCTTAGCAGCTGGGATATCGACAAAATTTACCAGAAAAGAAAAAAATGTTCTGAAGTACAATGCAGAGGGTCCACCTATTTTTGGCTCATAGTTCTGCCTTCTTTTCTAAGAATCTCGAGCGAATTTCAAAACTTTATTTGTTAAGTGACGTGCGGCTTTACATTGTTCGACTGGTTTTGTTGTTCGTTAAGTTTTTGGGTGTACGCGAGCTTAACTAGCATGTAAAGCATTTGGACTATTTCTCGATCATATCCCCGAATTTGTGTTGTTAGGCTTCTGTTGCTCCACCCTAATAGGTGGTGCCATGTATACATTCTTTCGCCCACTTTGTGATGGTTTAAACTTTTGGGAAAAAGTGATTACTCTGCTCAGGTTTTAATAAAGATTATCCGATCGGATCACTGCACGCCTTTTGTATTCCGATGTCTATTGTCGCTCTTCTTCTCATGCCTGTTTTTCCGGCCTCTAATTATCCATTCGATGTGGTTACATATATATCCGACCTCTCACATGTAAAGCGAGAGTTAGATATGAGGAGGAATGTTAAGGGCTATACTATAAATACATAATCATCGTGCGTTTCTCACTGGTTTAAACTTTTGGGGAAAGCGGTTGGTCTAATGAATTTCACTTTTTGTCTTGCTTTCTGCTCTTGTAAAGTGTTGGAGGTGAGAGCACAAGACCCAAGTATAAAAAAAGGCTAATTAAGGAAAAGAAGATGCTGGTGTCACCTTTGGTATATAACCGTGGTTTCACTTAGTTTCGTCTCAAGATGGTAAGTCAACTCGAATGTGAAGATTTATTCAACAACGAGTTCCAAGTTGAAAAACATACTCGTTGATAATTTCACATTCCATGATCAGGAATCAACAGATGAAAATCAAATGTTAAACATTTTTGCCAAGTAATCAACTACATCAAACTCCCAGCATTTCCATCATAAATCTCGCACGTACTCTTAAGTTGTGATCTTTTGTGCTTGTTGGGTCTTCAATATTCTTATTATGTGTGAATTTTTTTAAAAAAATATTAAATAGACTATAAAAGCATATGATCATTTCTATATAGGTTTTGTTGAATTTTTTGTTGTCCGGCTAAGTTCGTATATCAGAAATTGAAATCAAATATTGGGAAAACTAACCTGAAAGTAATACAATTAAATAAGTAGAATGTTGATCCGAGCCCAACGAAATAACGTCGTATCCTTAAGAAGAATTTAGCCCCTCAATCAGTATCCGAGGATATTGGACAATCGTCTCCCAGGATAGAACGGATCTCGTTCCTCCGAAGTGGTACGTATTCGGAGAACTCCTTCGAACGCAATTTCGCAGAATAATCACACAAAATGATAATGATGAAGTGAAAAATGTCTCGAGTGCATCTGCAAAATGTCTCGCGGGAATGTAGAATGCCACGAAGTGTCACTACCGAACTAAACCGTTCGGATATATGTATATGGCGAAAATTGACGAGTTGCGAGTAACGAAAGCTCGTTGGCGGTTTCGTTCGGTTCGTGAACAGTAGCGAAGGTTCACTTGAACCGGTTTGGTTCATGAACAGTCGCAAAGGTTCGCTTGAACCGAACCTCACGAACAGACATGTTTGATTTCTAACAACGTCTCTGTCTGAAGAAAATAAAAAACCGACCTGGACGGCGGTGGCGCGGGCGCGGGGGGGGGGGGGGACCGACCTAGCTTGGCGTAGGTTATCTCTCTTCCACAAAAGTGGGGTACCCCTTGGGGCCCAAACCTATTTGAGAGGCTCCTCAAAATAATTCCTCTCCCATCACCTCTTCTATCCTACATGGGACATTTTCATCCACACACTTTTCATTCAATTCTATGGGATTTGGATGCCAAAATCCCAACATTTTTATCATCAATTGAAAAGCAACAAAGAAGAAAAAGCAGCAAATGAAACGCTTTCCATTCCCAGAAAAGGAGTGCTCGAGAAGGATGACATCAAAGCTAGCTTTTTCAAGAAAAGTTGGAATTTGGATTCAATCCTTTAGTACGCGAAAGAGAGAGGCAAAAGTACCCAAAAAAAAGTGGAGAGAACATCCAAGAAACATACGTTCCCGAGTGTGTATGTTATGAAAAAAAAGGTTGTAGAAACTTTTTGTTAGTCCTCGACAACAACCTCGGACATACAACTCTTCTGCGCTCTAATAGCTTTGAGAAAGCTCTCTCTTACCCAATTTCAAGAAGCTGCAACCTTGAGGACAAGATGCTGGGTATGTGGAGATACGATTTACCAAAATTTACCAAGTGATTTTGCAGAACTCTTATCAAGTCTTGAGCATGGTTATGGTCCGGTTAATAGAACGAAAACTCGTTATCTTTGTTGTCATTTAGTATATCGAGTGTGGTGATCGATGTTGGTAAAGCAGTGTTATTTAAACTCAAAACATGCATTGTCAATCACATGGGATAAACTATAGTGGAGTACAATCCTGCACTAAAAAAACTCTACATGTCAATGCCTTATCAGCCAAGCATTCTTCTGATGACCAGATCTGATTTCTTGGTCCCCACCGGAAAAAAAAAGGGGGTAAAAAGTTTCACGTGCTCCCTTTTCGGGAAAAGAGGAACAAGGAAGTCCTCTTGATCACATCCTTCTCCGGACCTCAGAACACCCCCCCCCCCCCAAACATCTCCCCAGTATGAAAGGGGCGATGTCGTAGTTCTTTCTACATTTTGACCTTCTCTATATAAGTATGATATTGGAAAACAAGGAAATATTAAAGGTTTTGAGAACTTCATATGCAATTCTTAACATTGGCAAAAACAGAGAAAATCAAGGTAGAAGTCATCATGAAAGCATATATACACAAACGGGTTCTCTCAAATCTCAGCGCAGAGAGATAGGGGTTCTTAGCCTTATCAAATGGAACATGCATGCATAATCTGCTGCACTGTCTCAACGCAGAAGAGATCGATGCGTCAGACGCTACACAGAGAGAGAGAGACAGAGAGACAGAGAGAGAGGGGTGACGCGAAAGCTCACCTCAGGGGGCTCGAAAGGGGCTGATTTGGCAGCGTGCGGGACGAGGACGAAGGCAATTCGGAATGACCCAGAAAAGAACCAAGCTGCGGACCTTTCTTTTTAACTCGCCCTTTGTCTTATGGCGGCAGGCGCAGGCGGAGAGAGAGAGAGAGAGAGAGAGAGAGAGCACGGGGAATTGCTTGCATCAGCGAGCTGCTGCAGAGGCGTCAATCCCAGTCCTCTGAGACTTCCGTACGGTGGGTCACTGTGCAATCAGAGCCCCATCATTGTCTCAATTATCAGATCTCAGCGCGCTAGAGAGTGCGAGAGAGACAGAGAGAGAGAGAGAAGACATTGATGGTGAAGCCGATGAGTCGTCACGGGGGCGCATCTACTAAAACTCACGACTCATTAATACTCACCGCGTGTGCGCAAACAGGAACTCGCAAAACCAGCGACTCCCATCCCATGGCCATGAACCGCTCGAACTCGAGCTCGGTCCGATTCCTTCCTAAGGCGGAAGAATTCAAGTTGAATTTACGGGGAGGTTAAGGATGCGTTTATTTTGCAGAAAATAAATAATTTGAAAAATACTTTTCAAGAAATGATCATTTCAATCGCTTACGAAAACGAATAAACGAAAAATATTTTCGCCATCCATGAATTATTTCAAGTAACACAAGCGATCATTTTTTAGTAAATATTTTACAAATCATTTATTTTCCGCGAAACATAATATTTGAGTGCCTTGTGAGCCAATCCATTTGAATGGTTTAATTCTTAGACCATACCCTTATGTTTACTCGTATATGTTGTAAAACGGGGAAATCATCCAAATTATACTAATTTTTAAGTCGTGCAACGCATGTAATATTCAACATCAAGTCGGAGTTCAAGTTTAGAGTGAAATTTTCCCCCTTCTCTTCAAATCGAGTTGAGTGGACTTGAGCTCGAACCTAGAAATCAAATAAGAGCTTGAAATAAATCTAGTTCATCGAAAGCTCGAATTGGACATTAAACCTTGCAATCTTGGAGTTGAGTATTGAGCAGTAATATCGGTCGACCGGACTCAATTGCAAGTGCCCATAGCACCCCTTGACGAGGCAAATTTTATGTGGCTTGGGCCAATAATAAGATTGCCCCACCTCAATTATATAGTTTTTAGGGCGCAAATGATAACTATTCCGTTTCCTTATTTTTATTTTTTTCTGTTAAAAAAAATTTGGAACAAAAAACCGTTTGGCAATGCAACTTCATTTTTTTATTTTACTTTCAGGACAAATTTTTAGCCGAGAAATAGGTTTAGAACAAAAAAAAGAAAAGTGTGTATTTATATAATAGAAATTTAAGAATAACATATCAAGCGAATTTCTATCCCATGAACAGAAATTTTATATCGTTATCAAATGTTACTTTTTGCTCAGAAACTCATCCAGGGAAGAACATGGTTTTCATTTGGACTCTTAGGATATCTATGTTTTATATTTAGTTCTTTTCATATACATGGCAATTACAAATAATATGTTCAAATATGGATTATCTATGAATATTCTATATATTAAGCTAGGTAACCGAGACGGTAATTAAGTATAAAATTATTGAAAAATAAATTATCAACAAAAGCTTGAACTCGATACTAAGCACTTTCGAATCGTGAAGTTGAGTCTCGATTAGAGTAATTTTTGTGGACTCGACTCGATTGCTAGTATCTGTAGCTCCATCTCGAGTTATAACAATCTTCTTTCGACATCAACATAGGAGCCTTCCATATTCTTCAGAAGAATCACTGCATTAAGAATAATGGTTGGCATACTTTCATATAAGTCGAGGGAGCACCTTCAAGAGAGACGAGTTATGGACTAACCCGTCTCCATATTTAGGATCCGTACGTTTTGCCTGTGAATGAAAGCCGGAAACTACTTGTTTTTTTTTCACTTTTTCGTTAAAATTCAAAATAAAAAGTAGGATCAACATGTAAGCAAATGTACATGTGAATACAAAACAATCACTAGTTGGTCCAAAAAATTTAGTGCAAGCATACGAAGCTGCAATGAACTTTCCATGAGCATCAGCTTTACCCAGGAGCTCAAAACCTTGAACTTGCAGTGCCCGGGTAAAGGTGGGTGTTCTTCAAGATTCCGTTCCTGAAAACGAAATATGACGTCGCCCCAGAGAGAAATATAAGCCAGGAAGAGAAAAAAGAAATGCACGGAAAAATCATTGTCCAAGGATTGTTCTGAGGTACGTTCGCTCCGGTCACATCGAGTTGCAGGCGACCGAGGCCACGTCAATCGTGGGTTATCATGTGAAAAATGAATTATTTTATTTTATGATTTCATTCAAGAAAAGAATTAAATGAGGCTGCAAGAAATGCGAGTCAAGATTACCAGGGGGGTGGGGGGCAAATCTTGGAGCCATTTGACTTGGATTCCATGCACGTAATCTCGCTGGGAGGAGCTCATTTGATGAGGGCTCTGATTGAAAGGTGACAGCACAAGAAGCAAAGAGATATTGATGCCAGAGGCTGCGATTTCGTCAAGGCGAGTGTGGAAGTAAACAGTATAAAATGAAGAAAAAATGTCTGGTTCGATTCGATTCTGAGAAAGGATTTTGTTATCCAGTAGGCGCTTGCCACTGAAATAGTGGGATGATGTATGTACATATGGTTGTATTTCGATTCATACGGCTAGTCAGCAAGATATTTTCGAGTCTTGAATTTTAAAACGGAGCGGAAGATGTGGGTTCGGTTGTTTGTATTCTTCTGTAAACCGATACCGGGTACTTTTTTTCCTTGGTTTGTAAAAATGAGATGGTGTATGAGCCCCGCTCTTTCCTGGCCTCGACTCGTCCGCGCCTTCTAATTCGCGGGCTTTCTTTTGTCGTTCTAAGGATCTTCTGTTAAATAGAATGTTCATAACGGACGATTGTCCTTAGTTTGAGCCTAGTTTGATTTCCATATTTTTAACTTTCAAGGAACTAAATTGTGGAGGATGAAAGATAAACGAAGATTTGAGTGTAGTCATACATGATCTGGTTTTCTTCTCCTTGATTTCCTATTTTTAAAAGTTTTGGGATTTTGTTTATGCAATATTGTTGCTTGGTAAAAGGAGAACCATTTGAGAGGTTTCAATATATAATATAGCCTTGTTTAATTAAATCTCTTAAATTTTCTTCGCTCTCAACTTTTAAAAGAGAGCTATCCCAATTTTAAGATCGCCAGATCGATCATAGTAACATCATTAGAAATTTATGTTATGGTGTAGATACAAGGAAAATGAGAGGCTAGTGCGAAAAATGTGGTTAAATTCAAACTTGGCAAACTAAAAATGTTGTTGTTTTCATTTTTCCACACTTACATTCATTTCCCCCTCTCCATGTTTATAAATGGTGGCAACAGGGCGAGGAGGCGAGGAGTTAACGATTGGACATGCTAAGGGTGAGCATAGTTTTAGGGTATAACTAGATATTAGAGAACTGGACCCGTGGGAACCGGCCTTATTCCAGGTTCTAGGGTATGCATTGTAGGTTCTAAATTCTAAAAATTGAGAAATTGGTTCCGACGGATAA
This sequence comes from Syzygium aqueum, assembly GCA_031216185.1. Classification (NCBI taxonomy): domain Eukaryota; kingdom Viridiplantae; phylum Streptophyta; class Magnoliopsida; order Myrtales; family Myrtaceae; genus Syzygium; species Syzygium aqueum. The sequence goes on along the minus strand of CM062233.1, from coordinate 30,133,611 downwards.
ATTCTAAGTGAAACCTGAAATGAGTTTTTGTGTTTTTCTTGTTTTATATCTTTGCGGAATCCTGCAGTATTTCATGGCATCCACTAATGAGTGTGTAATCTGGAGATATTAGTATGAGTTCCCATTTCCGATCATATCCATAACTGAAACTTTTATTTTGTTAATGTTTTATATATTTGTGTGTTTAAATATAAATTGATCAATGAATTGTAACAGTAAATGACGGTCATTAGAGGTAATACCTCACTGTAATCGTTCAATTAATAATATAAGTGTGTAGACCTTAAAACTAACTTTAAAACTTGTGATTAGGTTCTAGATTCTAGAGTATGGAAAATAGATTCCAGGTTTCGAAAAATTGGGAATCTATTCTGACTCTAGTACCACTAGCCCCTAGGACATGCTGCAGCGTAGGGTTGACCGGGCAGCTCTTCTAGCTGATGGTTTATTCAACTTGAAAACTCGTAGTAGCTCAAAGGAGATACAAAGTTGGAACCAGCAAAGCAAAATTGTTAGCATTTACACAGAGAGAGAGAGAGAGAACCAAGTACAGAAAGTAAAACACAAGGTGTGAAGAGAAAATTCAAAGTACCACACAGCCAATTCTATCACTTAGAACCCCCAAAGTACCACACGGCCTATTCTATCACTTAGAACCCCACAACCCCATCAATGATTTTTTGGAATTCTCTTCGGACAAGGTTTTTATGTTGCTTGTGACTTTTCTAAGTGGGATGAGATGGGAATCACTGATATTTCTGATAAATCATTTATTGCCCTCCATTGATCTGCAATGTCTTTGGCAATCTTAATGGCGTCGCTGGCCGCCCACAACCCCATCAATGATTTTTGGAATTCTCTTCTGACAAGGTTTTTATGTTGCTTGTGACTTTTCTAAGTGGGATGAGATGGGAATCACCGATATTTCTGATAAATCATTTATTGCCCTCCATTGATCTGCAATGTCTTTGGCAATCTTAATGGCGTCGCTGGCCGTCCCAAGGAGGCCTCTCCTTGTGAATCCAACTGTGTACAGTCCATTCTCTCCTTTCCACCCATCAGGAAATGGGGTTTTGGGCATGCCCTCTTTGGTGAAAAACTCACTCTGCATCACAAACCCTAGAACATGTCATCATCAACTTGAAGATAGCATTCTAGAGAGATCTTTTATGCTCGTTGGTTCTAGTAGGTAGATTATTGTCATGGCAGATCAATGCTCAAAACAAGAAGCATGCCCCTTTTCCATGAGGAAAATTTTGTAATAAGGACAAAATGATCACAACAAAACCAAATCCCAGTTTCGTACATAAGTGGAAAAGGGCAAAAGGAACAATATCAAGGCCATGGTTTTGCAATCTTCGCCCTCCAAGGATACTAACATGTCATGATAGTTACAAATCATGAATGCGCATAGCATGTATACGTCGTCCTTAGAAATGGAAATTCAAAGAAATATGCTGAACAGTCCCCAACAGGCCCCTACTAAATTTTTTTTTTATTCTATTCTTGCACGGAAAATGAAAGAATAGTTTTTGAGTGTTTCTTCACACTTTGCATGTGTCCAAAGATAGAAAGGGATAGATGATATACTATGATACAGGACTAAAGCTAAAATATGGAATCTCACAGAGTTAAATTAAGTAGAATGTTTACTGATAAAAGCTTACCTTGAGCCAGCAAGGAACACTGCTCCTATACCCTGTTGCTAATATTATGGAATCAAACTCCTTTTCTTTTTTATCCATGAATTTAGCTCCAGTTTTTGTGATCTCTTTAACATTTGCCATCACCTGAAACATAAAAGCCTGAGAAAACTTAGCATATGTTGATGTCAGTAAATATGGGCACAGGACAAATGGGGGGGGAGCCAAGCGAGGAGTTTCTGTTTGAAGTGCCTTATAATGACCTTGATGTTGCCGGATTTTATATGAGAAAGAGCACCGACATCGAGCACGGGGGTTTTTCCGGTGATGTTTTTGAGCTCGATTGGGCCAGTTTTGGGCCGCCGGAGACCTAAGTGGTCAGTGTTGCCTAAGACAAGATTAGCCACCACAAGGAGGAGCTTGTCAACCATTCTTAGGGGAAGCCATTTGAGCAGTGACATTGCTATTCCAAACGTTGAGAAGCCAAACATTTCTCTAGGGAGAACATGTACCTGTTGACATCACAAAAGCAAACTTGTCAAGGCATTTAAAAAAAAACTGACAAATCTATGCTAATCCTTTTAATCCTCAAATATTATAATTAATTTAAAAGAGGGCATATCTGAATTCTAAACTTCAATACTCTAAGTTGCCAGAACTTTTGGTAATCAATAATTGGATGACCAAAAAATGATTGGAAAATGATTACATGGAAGAAAAAGAAGAACAACAGAGCAAGAGGCAGAGAGAGAGAAAAGCTGAACTCACTGTGTTTCTAACAACCATATAAGGAGTTGCCTTATGCCTACAAAGGTCCAAGCTAACTTCCATCCCAGAATTGCCACAACCCACAACCAAAACCCTCTGGTTTCTGAAATCTGAACCAGACTTGTACTCACTAGAATGAACCACCAAACCATTGAACTTGTCCAGTCCAACAATCTCTGGCACAAAAGGCTCTGCATTTTCTCCTGTGGCAACAATGAGCCACCTAGAAATGTACTGAAACTCCTGAGTTTGAACCCTCCAGAACCCACGAATAGGGTCAAACTCAGCTTTTGCGACATTCTGAATGAAGTTTGGCCTTATTGAGAAGCGCGAAGCATAGGCCTCCATGTATGATATGAACTGGTGCTTGGTTGGGTACTTGGGGAAATGTTCGGGAAAGCCCATGAGTGGTAACTCGCAGTACCGCTTAGGCAAATGCAATTTGAGGCGATCATAGGTTCTGTGTTGCCATAAAGAAGCTATGCAATCACTCTTTTCAAGAATCAGTGAAGGAACACCATGTTCAGATAGGCAAGCTGAAGCTGCTAAACCGGATGGCCCCGCACCTACTATGATAGGCCCCTTAAAGAACACAAACGTCGTTTGAGGGTCTAGTTCTCGATCTTTACAAGAACCCATGATGTCAAAATATGAGAAAAGAGAAGATGGGTGGTTCGAAAATGTCTTCGAGGAGCAGAACAATGAGTGCTTTTCTTGTGCTCTGTTTTCACTTCCCCTGTTTCTTCATTCTGAAATGCTCTGTTTGTGGGTTCTGTTTCCCATTTACTTCGGATATTCTCATGTTTGGACTTAGGCTAGCGTCGAAAAGAGAAGGCTAATGCATGGAAGCAGAATGGGGCATGTGATGATGAAACAGAGGAGTGGAGAGAGAGAGAGAGAGAGAGAGAGAGAGAGAGAGAGAGAGATGAAGGTGAAGGAGGAATTTCTGTTTCTTCTAAACTAGGCTTCATCAGACAGTGGCGGGCAATGGTCGAGAGGAGCTTTAAATAAGTACATCCATGCACGGATTTAAAGAAAATTGAAGAGAAGAGACGTAGGTATTTTCGATGATTCTTGGAAGGAAGAATTTCAACTCTATTTAGAATTCATGTACAAAAATGATACATGAACTAAACATTAAATTGATGCAAGAATCTGGAAAATATTCATGAATTAAATAGATACAAGAACCCAAAAGATACATGAACTTGAGAGATATGTGAATTAAGTAGATACACGAATCTAAGAGAGACATGAACTTGAGAGATGCATAAATTCAACAGATACACGAATACAAGAGATACATGAACTAAAGAGACGTATTTCATTTTTTGCTCGCATTCGTTGATCCATTTAACCCACCATAAATACAACAAAGATTACTTATAATCTTTTCTAAACTACCTGACATTATCTGTCTCTCACCTATATGAAAGCGATCCATTTTCTATTTTTATTTCTTCTCCAAAATTCTCAGTCTCAATTTTCAATTGACTCTATTCCTGAAAGAATTTTGTCTTTAGATGATCCCAAGAGACACGAAATCATGGGGCAAGATATCAAACGAAATGAAATGAGACTGAAGATATCACAGGGCAAAATATTAGATTAGATAATTTCGCTTTTGAACTACTGCTACTTGAATGTTAAATCTGGATCGTAAGGATAGAGGATAGGGAGAACTAACCCTGATGGAACGTCACTTAACTAGATCAACTACTTTATTTTGTTAAAGTTTGAATAGACAAAGTAGTTACAGAAATGGTACAACACACACCCATGTTTGTCCAGTCTCACTTTTGGGGAGTTTGACTGGGGTTGATATCTAGAGTTAGGCATTTTGATTCTCTCGTGACCATCGTCTCGAAATCAAATTACTTACAAATTTCTCTATGCTTTTAAGATAAGATGACCGGACATGTCTTATGATTACAATGAAATACTTAATGATAATCGTCGTTCATCTTTGAAAGTTATTTATAAGATGGCGTGATAAATTTTGTTATGGCTATGGACAACGGCTTGTAGATTTTTCAGCTCGATGCTTCGATACGAAAATGGGAAAAATATTTTTGTTGCTATATATATTTTAAGTAAGATTAACCAGGAGTTGAGGGTGATTGTGAAATTGCGGCGTCAACGATCAATAGTAATGGGACAGTAATCACCTCACTGAGGGTTTGATAAATATGGATAATGAAGGGACAACACTCGTAGATTTGTTAGTGGGGAGAGGTACCATTCGATCACTTGCACGATAAATAAAAAGAGAACCCCATAAAATCACCGAAATCGATTAAAATATGCGAAGTCTCCACCGGCCTAATCTTCGGAGGGAGAGAGAGAGAGAGAGAGAGAGAGAGATGTTGGATATTGCTAATGATTTTTAGCATTTTGAGCGAGAGGATTAGGAGATTAAACTGAGGTGCTTAGTCAATAAAGATAGAATCACTACAAATTATGACGCCTGGATTTACCAAAAACCTAGTGGAGAGAGAGGGAGGGAGGCTAGGGTTTAGGATCTGTGAGGGATTATATATATGTCTGGGGATGGGGGGAATGTAGGGTGGGATGCAATGCAAATGCAATATGATATTTTTGTCCACTACCAAATTTCTTTTCTTGAATTGCTTTGGTGCTTTTCTAATAATTGTTTCCTTTGACTTTTGGACTTTTGCAGGACTTGTGGTGGGTCATCTGAAGATCTGCTCGGAGTTCCATCTATTTTGGAAATGATGAGGGCTTGAGGAGCAGAGGGAGGGAGCACCTAGCTTTTGGAATTACACAGGTCACTTATATGAACATTTATATAAATAGTTAATTGATTCTCAAAAGATTTAATTACATATCAAGGATGCAGTGGTTTGTATTAAAAAAGAAGTCACTATCTATGTACCAATGGTTATCCATTTTCCCTTTCGGCTAAGACCAATTATATATGATTCAATATATATGATTCATATTTGGTGAAATCTTTCGAATGTCATGTTTTATTTGTTCCTTTACACTAATTGGGCACGGGGAAGGCATTGAGGGGTCAATCTCCATACCTCATGGTTGGCGAGGGCATTCACCGTCACTAATTAGATTTTATTCTTGTGTCATGGTTGCGGTTTGGTGAAATTCTTGAAGTCCATCTTTCAATTAAGGAGATTATACACCTTGAATTGAGTGGTTAATGAAGAATTACTCGGGTCTGGCCGAGCTGCTCTTATGTCCAGATTGATCTTGACCTTTGCATCCCAATTTGAGTCCATCTTTCAATTAAGAAGGGGTTATGTACCTCGAATCGAGAGATTAATGATGTATTACATTCTAGAGGGGGCCTCTAGGAGTTAGTCTGTCGAGCACTCTAACCATCGAGCTCTATTTTTTCAAGATAATATTGAATATCGGAAATTTTTTTGAAGTCTCTCCAACATTCAACACGTGGGCATCGGAGCCCATAAGTAATCAAATTGTCACACATATCACTAGTCCAACGGTGGTTACGGAATTCGTTATGACATATCAATGTACCCCGTTGGCCCAACTTTCCTTTATTTGAGCATAAAAAAACCCTTTTGTCGTGTTGTTGTTGGTACAGAAACATGGACTGCGCAACATAGGTAAAAGGTCTGGGCAAGCTATAGAATGCAAGAAAGTCGACAAAGCAATGATGATCCTTCAGCGCGTGCAATGAAAAGCAATAAGCAATCCTATGACTATACTATATAAGTAATTTACATTATTCCAAAAGATAAAATAAATAAATATAAAGACATACTACACCACCCATATTGTTCCATAGAGTGGCTCCTTTGAATAAAGTGGTCTATACATAGGTTGCCCGTGAAGGATTTGGAAGATGAACAATGATGATTAAAACACATGCAAAGATGAGTTGCGGAAAAGCCGCCCGCAGATAGAGGATTTATAGATGGTTAGGACATTATTTTAATCCTTGTTACGGGTTTACCGACGTCGGTTTAATCTTAATATAATGGGTTAACCGTTGACTAAGGTGAAGAAAATAGTGATCATCCATCTTGTAGGTACTCGAATTTCATCTCAGAGCAAAGAAGATGCACTATCGAAAAAAAGTTAGAAGGTGAAAAACCGCGATGCACGAAAGAGTCCAATTTCATCGTGCTCGGGTCAAAAAAGCGAAGGATTTAATATTCCCCTTATCTCGTTTCTTTGCAAAAAAAGTCGAGATCGTTACGAGATTAGGAGAAGTGATTGGATGAGACCCATCATAAATAAATCTCGGGAAAAGTATCGGCCAGATTTCACCCGACAAAGTAAAAGTCGAATTCGCATTTTGAAGAGTGAGGGTGGAAATATATTTGAAATTTGAACGCAAATCATAATTGTGCCAAGTTAGTTTGTAAGAACCTCTCTTCATTCACTGCAGACTTTCCCCTTTTCTGGGGACGCTTTGATTGAATTAACGCCTCTAATATCATGAGCGAGAGATAACACCAAGTTGCCATGAATATTGCATTTGAGAACATATAATATATATATGTGTGTGTGAAGATTATTGAAATCTTCTGCTGTAGATTGAGGCTTCAGTTCAGCTCAGACCATCATACGGATATTCACTCGCAAGATCTGGTCGGTCACTTTTGTACGGGTCCCCAAACCAAGATTCAGTTGGCTCTGCCTCAAGATTCGAATATCACCGCTTTGCAAGTTGGTCAAGTATGTCTTTCATGAATTATCTGAAAAATATTTTTATAAAAATATAATTATTTATAAAATATTTTTGTTGTACAAGAAATAATAATGAAAATATTTTTTATTGATGAATTATTTTAAGTGATATAAGCAATCATTCATAAGAAAATATTTTCCAAATCATTCGATTTTTACGAGACAAATCAGAACCTCAAATCAATAAGAAGAGTCATGATAATGAATTTTCCTATGCAATCGTTAAGCGTTATTTATGTATAATACAGAGGGATTCTATTTTCAAAATCGGTCATGTTCATGAGTGCTATCAAGATACTTGTTGAGCATACTTAATTTAAAACAATTCAATATTCGAAACGGATAACATAGGAGAAGTCAAAATTATGACATTTCTTATCTTTAATAATTTAACAAGTACCCTTGGTGGCGCTATTTAACGGAATAAATAAAGCAAAAAATGATTTTGTTTCAAAAGTGATTTGTTTCTTGGGATCTCCCTAGGCTGGTCAAATTTGCCTTTCTTTCTTGTCCGATACACCAATAATCTGTCCTAGAAATGTACAGTGCAGATCCTGGAGCGATTATGGTCATTGGTGTTGGTGGTGGACCGTACTTGATAATCTGTCCTAGAGCGATTATGGTCATTGCTGCTGGTGGTGGACCGTACTTGGTGCTAAGCCATGCCTCTGCCAATCCATGCATCATCTTTAATTAGTGAAGTAGTGCCACATGTTTGGAAGACTTGAACAAATTTGGCAGGCCAAAATGCATATATATTCTGAATATATATATGTATATATTAGCTACTCGAGATATATATGTGTGTGTTTGTGTTTGTGGGCGCATGCTCTTTACCTATAAGTCGAATAATTTGAGTTTATACCTCGAGCAGCCCCATACTTGATGCAACGATCTGTCTATCGTGTCGAATTTCATATTCATAATCACGGCGCGAATTCGGATGGCATGTGATTGCTTTCCGTGTTATACCGAATTCATGTCTGTTTTTTTCTCGAAAAAGATTATTGCTTGTATCTCTTATAAAAATGAATAAGAAAAAGTCCATCATCAATGAAAAAATGTAAATATAAATTGGGTGTAAGGATGCAAGCATTTTAATTTCTTTTCTAAAAGATATAAATAAATGTTTTTTTAAAAGATATTTTTCTAATCATCGATTTTTCTCGAAATAAATACATATGAGATGTAAAAAAAATAAAGAATTATAAAATAAAATCAAACAACGAAATTGTGGAAACCTTTAGAAATTGAAGGGTAAATCAAAAGAAACACAAAGAAGTGTCCTTACCTTTTCTTGAGGAAGTAATAACTCGCGGCCCTAAAAAACTTCACCACTTTGTTTATTTAGTAAAAAATAAACAATTTAGAAAATATTTTTCTAAAATGATATGCAGTATTGCTTGAAATCATTAGCTAATGCAAAATGTTTGTCATTATTTACAATTGTTTTTGTCTAAACATTTTCGTAAATACTGAATTTTTTTTTCGTTCATTCGTTTTTGTGAGCGATATAAGCAATCATTTTTAGGAAAATAGTTTCAAATTACTAATTCACCGAAAACAAACAAAGCCAAGAATGTCATAACTTCCGTGTAGAATTTATTTTGGTGTCGTAACTTTCCGATCGTTCATTTAAATGTCATGACTTTTGAAAGACGTGATATTAAATGACTTAAGCGACACATATCTCACGACGACAAACTTTATTTGGATTTGTTTCAGTTGTAACATATCCAACCCAACTTTTTTTATTGTCTTTAAGAGAGTTAAGTCCAAAGTGGAAAAAAAACGACCAAACCACATCGTAGAGCGGCCCTAGAAGGGGGCCGCATTGAAGATGAATCAATGGAGGTTCTTATCTCTTGTTGTCGTTCTCTCTCTCTTACTCTACATAGCCACAAATGTGGAGTAAACAGCAGAAACCCAGATCAGACATGAATTGCCAGCTTTTTCAGTCATGAAATTCAACAAGGTAGTGCAAGCAAACTGTAAAGAACAGCTTGGAGTAGCCGAGTCATTCGGGTGGACCAGCTCTTTCAATTGGGTTTCTTTTGAATGCTGTCTCGGAACACTGGAAAGTCATTCAAGAGTCGAGGACTTGCAAAAGCTGCGAAACGAGCGTGCAGTTAGTCTCGACTCGCAACGTTATGAGGAACGGATGATGATGGTCGAGTGGGGAAAAAACAACGGAGATACTGCATAGCTAATAACGTGGATTAGGGTTTGTGATTGGAAGTTCCAATTTGGAACCTAAATTTAGCTGCAAATCATAAGCTAAATGATGTCATTTGTTATGCTTTTAATGACGTCATTTTCCCGTCGAATCAAGTCAAACCCACGTTGAATTTTCGAGTAAGAAAAACCACCAAGTCGCTCAAGTAAACATTTAAGTGATTGATTGAAATGTTATACCACTAAAGCAAGCACAATACGAAAATTATAACACTATTACTCTCCTTTTCTCCATGTTTGGATACCCGTGTTATTCGTCCACGCATAATTGAATGGCGATACCGTTAAAGGTAAATATGCGAAAGTCTAGTATTCAACTTGACTTTTTTTTTCGAAGCCCAATAATGTTTATTTTTTCTAATGAACCATGAGAAACACTATTATTGTTTAAGAATTCAATAATGATTAATTGACTGTACACCAGCTATGACCTTTATATAGTAAAACTGACTTTTGCTGGTTGAAAGTAGGTAATGTTCATTTTCAATTTTCCGAATAAAAAATGACTTTAGCTTATTAAATGCAGTTACTATGTCTTTTTCTTTCTTTGTAAATTGAATGTTATTTTGCAAATTACAAATACTAAATCCAATCATAATGTATAATCTGTAATTCATCAAAGCAAAAAGAGAATAATTCAAAGTACGTAGAACATGATCCTACCTAGAGCCTTTCCAAATTCAGATCTACATATAAGATTATATTTAGTATCCGATATAATTGACCGTTGCTATATAGGATAAAATTGACTATTGCTAGAAATAGGTACTAAATGGAGCAAAAAAAAAAAGATCATATATATATGTATATTAACTTATGTAATAACTGTGCAGTAGTTTTGGAATGTCTAAATTTTAGTTGAAAATATCTATACTGTTATGAAATACATGAATGAATATTCATTATATTCAATGTACCTATTATGGCACATTCGTAACCTACGTACATGAATGAATATTCAATGTACCTATTATGGTACATTTGTAACCTACATTCTACGTACATCTCCAATGAATGCCCATCTCCCTATTCAATGTATATACATTGATATTAATGATATGTGCATCCTTGTTTTCTTATAAATATGAGCTTAGTTTTGGTCATTGTGTAAAGAAATTAGAACAGAAGAATAGAATGAAAGAGGAAAATATATGGTGAAAATAAAATTTCTCCTTTGACTTTCTCTACCATCTTTGGTGTTTATTTACTTTCTCTACTTAATCTCTCTCTATTTTCTCTATTATATTCTTGCAACGTAATATTTTACAACACGTTATCAGCACGAAGATCTACCAATTGAGTAAATAATTTTTGCAAGGTAAGTGTTCTCTTTGTTTTCATTAATCAACTTATACTTCATCTTCTCCTATCAATTCTTCATTTTTCTTTTTCTTGGCCTGAAGCCAATTTCCAATCTAAAAGTATCCTTCTGCTCCCGAAGTGGCGGTGGATATTTGGAAATCCTTCTAATTAATTTAAGGATTCATTTGTTTTGCAAGAACTATGACAAATATTGAAAAGCCCAAATTCCACATCCTCGAAGTAAGTGGAAATAATTATCTATCCTGATGCCTTGACATGGAAATGCACCTCCAAGGGCAAGATCTCGCTAATGCAATTACAGAAGACGGAATGTCAAATGCAAAAGATAAAGCAAATGCACTGATTTTTATTCGTCGTTATTTGCATGAGAGCATGCAGACTTAATATTTATCCGTTCGAGATACTCAGACCCTATGGAAGAGGTTGAAGGATAGGTATGATCATCCCAAGACTGTTATCCTCCCTCAAGCACAGTATGACTCGCAAAATCTCAGACTGCAAGATTTTAAATCAGTGTCTGACTATAACTCCGCTTTATTTGATATTGTTTCTCGGCTTGAGTTATGCGGTATTAAGCTCACTGATGTGGAACTGTTAGAGAAAACTTTCTCTACCTTCCATGCTTCGAATATTGTATTACAACAGCAATACCGACAGCGTCAATTTGCCACATACTTTGAATTAATTTCTGTGCTCCTCACTGCTGAGCAAACTAATGAATTGCTGCTCAAAAATCATGATCTTAAACCCGCTAGGTCAAAAGCATTGCTTGAAGCACATGCTAACTTTGAAAAAAATACTAGCCATTTTATGGGCTATAAAAGCAGGCAAGAGCATAATCCTAGAAGGGGTGGCAAGAAATTTAACTGCCCTAGAAAATCTAACTTTGGCCCGAATCATGACAAAGAAAAGAAGCAAAAGAAGGTGACTAATGAAAGTATTTGCCATCGTTGTGGCATGACTGGGCATTGGTCACGTACTTGTCGTACGCCAAAGCAGTTTGTTAATCTATACCAGGCATCTTTAAAAAATACAGGCAAGCGTGGTGAATCTCACGTCATTGAAATTAATCCTGTTGCCATAACCACTGTTGAGGCCAACAACATCTCTGTTGGTGGGACTCCTCTTGCTCCTGAAGTAGCAAATGCATCCCTGGATGTCTCTGATTTCTTTGAGGACCTCTGATTACTTTAATGAGGCATCACACCGGTGGATTATAACTTAGACTTCGAATTTTATGTTTCTAATAATTTCTTTTCTAGTTGCTTTTCTTTAAATGTATTACCTTTTATTGTTCTTTAATATGGTTATGCAATGAAATGTTTATAAACCTAATATAATATTTATTATTTTGAAATTTTATTTGACCCTATAACTAATATGAAAATTTTATGATACTTGACACCTGAAGTTGTCAACATAAATGCAAATGGAAAACACCAAGAAAAAGGAAGATGTTTGTTTGCTTGATAGTGCATTAACACATACCATATTTCGTAGTAGACACTTTTTCTCGAGTATGACATTGCGTAAGACACATGTCCATACAATATCTAGTCCTATTCCGATTATTGATGGTTTTGGGAATGCCACAATTGTTTTGCCAAAAGGCATCATCCTGCACATTGAGAATGCATTTCTAAGCGGTGGATCAAAAAGGAATCTGCTTAGCTTCAAAGATGTACGCCGTAATGGGTACCATATTGAAACTATTCATGAGCAAAATAAAGAATATATTGGCATTACCTCTTATAAGATGGGCCTAAAGACCATCCATGAGAAGCTGGGAGCTTCTTCTATGGGTTTGTATGGTGTCATGATTAAGGCCGTTGAAACCTATGCCACCATATCCTAGAAATTGGTAAACCCTGATCAGTTTAGAATATGACATGATCGCCTTGGTCACCCTGACGCTTCAATGATGCGTAGAATAATTCAGAATACAAAAGGGCACCCATTAAAGGATACAAAGGTATTGTTGTCCAAAGATTATATTTGTGAAGCTTGTTCACAAGGAAAACTCATTATCAAACCTTTTATAACAAAGGTTGATCTTAAATCCCCTTTATTCCTGCAAAAAATTTAGGGTGATATTTGTGGATCAATACAACCACCAAGTGGACCGTTTCGATATTTTATGGTACTAGTGGACGCATCCTGTAGATGGTCCCATGTTTGCCTATTATCTACACGCAATGTCACATTTTCACGTTTACTTGCGCAGATTATAAAGCTCCGGGAACAATTCCCTGATTATCCAATTAAAAGCAGAAGGATGGATAATGCTGGTGAATTTACATCAAAGAGTTTTGATACATATTGTGCTTCACTCAGAATCGAGATTGAGCACCCGGTTGCATATGTTCATACTCAAAATAGATTGGCAGAATCATTGATTAAACATATCCACATCATTGCCCGCACTCCATTATTAAGAATGAATCTCAACGATACAGCATGGGGTCATACAGTTTTGCATACGGCAGCCCTAATAAGATTGCATCCCACTGCTAGTCTCTTACAATCTCCCCTTCAAATGGTACTTGGTTATGAACCTGATATTTCACATTTACGCACCTTTGGTTGTGTAGTTCAGGTGCCTGTAGCATCACCAAAAAGAACGAAAATGGGTCACCAACGCCGTTTGGGCATTTTTGTTGGGTTTAATTCACCGTCTATCATTAGGTTCTTGGAACCGACTACTGGTGATCTTTTTACTGCCAGATTCGCAGATTGTCATTTTAATGAGTCTATGTTTCCATCGATTGGGACACCTAAAACCGACATGGCTGCGAAGCAAAAACCAGTTAAGGTTTTCTCCTAGAATGAGAAAATTTTATCTCAATTAGACCCAAGAACTCCTAAGTGTGAAAACGAGGTGCAGCGCATAATCCATTTATAGGCTATGGCCAATAGACTTCCTGACGCATTTAATGATGCTACTAAGGTAACGAAGTCTCATATTCCAGCTGGAAATGCTCCAGCTAGGATAGCTGTTCCCGAAGGACAAGCTAAAATGGATCAAAATTCCCCACACTTGAAACATGGTAGACCGATAGGATCAAAAGACACTGTTCCTCGAAAATGAAGGGGAAAGAATCAGGAATTTGCTCTAGAAGAGTCTGGTGTTATGCTTGCTCCCAAAGAGCTTGTTGCCCCTGAAGAAGCACAAACCCATAAAAAGATCACCAACCCTGGGAATACTGAGAATCCCATTACATATTATAATGAGATTTGGGATCAGAATGAAATCATCATTGATGATGCTTTTGCATTCTCATTTGCTCATAAAATTATGAATGATGATTGTGAGACGCAATCTATTATCGAATGTCGTCAAAGGCATGATTGGTCTAAATGGGAGGAAACAATTAAGGCTGAATTAGCTTTCCTAACCAAACGAGAGGTTTTTGGACCCATAACTCACATCCCAGATAATGTAAAGCCCATTGGATATAAATGGGTATTTGTCCGAAAACGAAATGAGAAAAACGAGGTTGTCAAGTATAAAGCCCGACTCGTTGCCCAAGGATTCTCCCAGAGACCTGGAATTGATTATGATGAGACATATTCACCTGTGATGGATATGATTACATTTTGTTTTCTCATTAGCCTAGTACTCTTTGAAAGATTGGAAATGCGTCTTATGAAAGTTGTGACGGCATATCTATATGGCTCATTACACTCGGATATTTATATGAAAATTCTCGAGGGATTCAAAATGCCTGATGCATGCACTTCCCGCAACTTATTCTCAGTAAAATTGCAAAGATCTTTGTACAGGTTAAAGCAATCCGGTCGCATGTGGTATCAACGCCTAAGTGAGTACCTAATTAAGGAAAGGTACAAGAATGATCATATCTGCCCATGCGTGTTTATTAAGAAATCAGAAACCGAATTTGCTATTGTAACATTTTATGTCGACGATATAAATTTAATTGGAACTCCAGAAGAGTTAGCTAAAACTGCTGAGTATTTGAAAAAGGAATTTAAAGTTAAAGATTTGGGTAAAACCAAACTTTGTCTTGGTCTAGAGCTTGAGCATAAAGCAAATGGAATAATCGTCCATCAATCAGCATACATTGAAAGATTACTTAAACGCTTCAACATAGACAAGGCTCACCCATTGAACACCCCTATGGTTGTAAGGTCTCTAGATCCTCAAAAGGATTCATTTCGTCCTGGAGAATCTGATGAAGAGATACTTGGTCTTGAAGTACCATATCTCAATGCAATTGGGGCTTTGATGTACTTGACACAATGTACGAGACTAGATATCACTTTTGCTGTAAATTTATTGGCACGTTTTAGTTCTGAGCCAACTCGGAGACACTGGAATGGAATTAAACATATTTTTCGTTATCTCCGAGAAACCATAGATTTGGGATTATGTTATTTCAAGGATTCCACTACCTCTGGTTTAGTTGGATATGCTGATGCTGGATATAAATCTGATCCACATAAAGCTCGCTCTCAAACCGGTTATTTATTTTGTTTTAACGGCACTGCCATTTCTTGGCGTTCTACGAAGCAATCGCTAGTAGCTACATCTTCTAACTACTCTGAGATTATTGCTTTATATGAAGCTGGAAGAGAGTGTGTTTGGTTAAGATATGTTATAACACATATTCACAATTCTTGTTGTTTAACACCGGTTACAAATTCTCCCACTATAATTTATGAAGATAATACTGCTTATGTTGCACAAGTTAGGGGATGATACATCAAAGGTGATAGGACCAAGCATATCTCGCCAAAATTTTTCTATACTCACGAATTCCAAGAAAATCGACAAATTGATGTTAAGCAGATTCAATCCATAAATAATCTTGCAGATCTTTTTACCAAATCATTGCCAATGTCAACTTTTGAGAAATTAGTATATGGCATTGGTATGAGGCGAGTTCATAAGATGCAAGATTGACTAGCCCAGCAGTGGCTATATAGCTCAAATTGAGGGGGAGATATTGTGAACTATGCATTGCACTCTTTTTCCCTTTTGTCCGGTTTTTGTCCCATTGGGTTTTTCCAACTTAAGGTTTTTAATGAGGCAATTAATGCATCCATAAAAGGGAGAGATCATAAAATTTGTGCTCTGTACTCTTTTTCCCTTTTGTCCGATTTTTTGTCCCATTGGGTTTTTCCGGCTTAAGAATTTTAATGAGGTAGTATCATTCAATGCACATTCATGAATACAATGAATATTCAAGGGGGAGTGTTATGAAATACATGAATGAATATTCATTATATTCAATCTACCTATTATGACATATTCGTAACCTACGTACATGAATGAATATTCAATGCACCTATTATGGTACATTTGTAACCTACATTCTACGTACATCTCCAATGAATGCCCATCTCCCTATTCAATGTATATACATTGACATTAATGATATGTGCATCATTGTTATCTTATAAATAGGAGCTTAGTTTTGGTCATTGTGTAAAGAAATTAGAACATAAGAATAGAATGAAAGAGGAAAATATACGGTGAAAATAAAATTTCTCCTTTAACTTTCTCTACCATCTTTGGTGTTTATCTACTTTCTCTACTTAATCTCTCTTTATTCTCTCTATTATATTCTTGCAACGCAATATTTTACAACATATACATCTATCTATATGTATCTATTCTAAAGTTCACTTTTGCTCAATGAGGGCATTCAATGTGAATGGTAATTAAAGGAGAAGTTATTTCTTTTGCACGAAAACTTTACGAGAAGTCATTTTAAAAGATCTACATAGTTATAAATGCTACATTTATTTACTAAAATTGCAAGCGACAAGTATTAAAATTCAAGAATAAAGTAAATGCTACTTTTTTTAGTCAACAATGATGATTGTTTAAATTGACTAATCAACCGTGCCAATCTAATTTCGACAAAAAAATCGTGTCAATTTAAAAAGAAAAAAGAACAGTCCATCATAGATTAAATGTTAGTGAAAAACGAGATCACTACAAAAAAAAACATGGATTTCGCCACGAAAATTTGCAACGGGAAATTTGTCGTGGCAAATTTGCGATGAACTTTGTGACGGAATTTGCCACGAAATAAAAATCCGTTGCAAATTTGCGATGGAAAATAAATACGTCGCTAAATCTGTCGCAAATTTGCGACGACCACTTTTCCGTCGCAAATTAGTGACATAATTAGCGACAGATTTATTTTTCGTCGCACATTTGCGACGGTGAAAAAATTCATCGCTAATTTGCAATGGATTTTGCGACGAAAACGAATTCGTCGCTAATTTGTAGTTTATGATGTACAATAACTTCCGTGATATCCACCCCACTTATCAATTTCTCTCTCTCTCTCTCTCTCTCTCTCTCTCTCTCTCTCTGTACTGATTCCTCATATCCCCCTCGCTTTTCTCTCTCTTTCGTATCTCTCAATAAACCTATGCGTGCGCGCACAAATCAATTTCGTTAAAGCTTTTCTACTAGTAAGTATTATAGCTAATTTCGTGACTAATTGGTGACGAATACGATTCGTCGCAAAACTATTCGTCGCTGGATTATAATATTTTAATTTTATTTATTTTTTTTAGTTTTTTTTTTCGTAACTTCTTCGCCGGTCTGGCAACCGACAACTGGCGAGACCTCGCCGGCCATGGGGGGAGGCCGCTTGGCTTCCCTCCATGGCCGTCGACCTGATCTGGGGAAGGCCGTCGACCTGATCTGGGGAAGGCCGACCGACCTCGCCCTATGGCCACTGGTCGACCTTGCCGTCGCCTAGATTTGGGCGACGGCGAGGTCAACCGGCGGCCACGGCGAGGCTGCTCAGCCTTGCACAGATTTGGGGGAGGCCGAGTGGCGTCGCCATGGCCGCCGGTCGACCTGATCGTCACCCAGATCTGGGTGACGGCAAGGTTGACCACCACACTTGAGCAAGGTCCAACTCACCGGCCTCAGTCGGTCGCCGGACCAGTGACCGGAGAAAAATATTGGGAAGAAAAGAAAAAAATTGAAAACATTGAAAAAAATTAAAAAAAATATAAAAAAAAATGAATCTTAAGTGATTTTTTTTAGGTACATGTCCATTTGAAGGTCTCGTAATCCAAGTGAATGTTGCAATTCTTATCAAATTGACCACTTTCTACTACAAAGATTTCAGTCAAATATTTGGGTAAGTCTTATTTACATGGTAATTTTTTCAATTTCAAAGTAATTATTACGTCAAAAACAAAATTTAATTTTCCTAATTTTATGGTTTTAATTAAGAACAGTAGATATGATATTTTTAATATTTTACGGGATATTTTTTATTTTTATATAGACACAATGCAAAGAGAAAGGGCTTGGATGTATAATAAGAACTTACCTGGATGTCGAGGATTGACCGATGAGTTTCGTACTAGGTTGGAACTATTTTTAGACTTTGCTAGTAGTAAATATGAGTTCATGAATGGAAATAAGTTAGGATGTCCGTGTAAAAAGTGCAGTAATGGTAAATTTCATGTGTGTTATAAAGCTAGAAAATATTTTTGTAGATTTGGGTTTACTCTGAACTATTATAATTGGACTTTCCATGGTGAACCATTTATATCTGATGAAGGATATCGAAGAAGTGATCAATTTTTAGTTAGGGAAGAATGTAGCTATTATGATCAATTGAACCCATACAAAAGGGTGGTGATTGATGTAGCTGGTCAGAATTTTGTTTCAGAATCGAATAATGCAAATACTAGTTTTACTCCTACACTTGAACAAGTGGGTACTAGCCATGCATCACAATTGGAAGAGATAAGAGTAACGGGTTTTGATGAGAACGCGTGTAATGAAACTTTTCCATCTAATCAGTTTTGGAAAGTGTTGAAAACAGCAGATGAACCTTTATGGGCAGGTTATGACAACCACACTAAGTTATCAGTGACAGCAAGACTGTTAAATATCAAGGCAGAGCATAATATGTCTACGGATTGCTTCAACTTTTTTGTTGAAATAATGCGGAAATAATGCCTCGTGATAACATCATGCCAAATGATTTTTACGATATGAAAAAGTTAGTAGATAACTTAGGTCTTTCGGTTGTAAGGATTGATGTATGTAGTAGTGGTTATATGTTATATTGGAGAAATGATGAAAATGTAGAATTTTGCAAATTCTGTAGCCAACCCAAGTACAAGATTAACAGGAGGCAGGGTCGTAATCAAAAGCGTAGACCATGCAAGCAAATGTTGTATCTGCCCTTAACCCCAAATTGCAAAGGCTTTATGCGTCTCAAGCCACTGCTGAATACATGACTTGACATGCAAACTATGAAACAGAAGAGAGTCTAATGTGTCATCCTTCAGATGCAGAGGCATGAAAACATTTTGATAAAACATACCTTAAGTTTGCGATAGAGCCTCGAAACATCAGGTTAAGTCTCTGTACTGATGGATTTGCCCCATTTAGGAAATTAGGAAAAAGTTATTCATGTTGGCCAGTTATCTTAACGTCGTACAATCTTTCACCTGGTATGTGCATGAAGACACCTTATATGTTTTTGACATTGATTGTGACTGACCTGCAAAATCTGAAAAAGTTAATAGATATTTATATGCAACCATTGATTGAAGAGTTACAACAGCTATGGGATTAATGTATCCTTACATGTGATGTTTCTACCGATCAAACACTTATAATGAAAGCTGCTCTTCTTTGGACGATAAATGACTTTCCAACTTACGGAATGTTATCTGGATGAAGTACAGCTGGGATCTTAAGATGTCTGATATGTTTGGAGAGATCAAAGTCATTTAGATTAAAACATGAAAAGAAACCTAGCTATTTTGACTGTCATAGGCAATTTTTACCGATAAATCATACATTCAAAATGAATAAAACAGAGTTCATCAAGAATAGGACTGAAAGAACACTTCCACCATTGAGGTTGACTGGCGATCAAATTTGGGAGCGGGTGCAGGACTTTCTAACTATTGTTTAGAACCTTCAAGGCACGACTACTTCGTACGGAAGTACATATAAGTGGACTAAACGTAGTATATTTTGGGATCTACCATATTGGAAGGCACATCTTATTCATCATAATTTTGATGTCATGCATATAGAAAAGAATGTTTTCGATAATACCATAAATACTGTGATGGATGTCACCGGAAAAACAAGAGACAATTTGAACGCAAGAAAAGATATGAGTGATATTTGTGATCGCCCAACACTAAATGTGGATGCAAGTAGTAGGGGACCAAAATCAAAAGCAGTTTATACATTGGATAAGGAGCAGAGACGAGTTGTTTGTCAATGGTTGAAATCTGTGCGATTTCTTGATGGATATGCTTCAAACCTCGAGAGATGTGTTGATTTGAATAAATGCAAGTCGACAAGTGTGAAGAGTCATGATTGTCATATATTTATGGAAAAACTAATTCCAATAGCTTTCAAGAAAGTTCTATCGAATTTTGTACAGGGCGCCATTACAGAGTTAAGTAATTTCCTGAATGATATTTGCTCGATAGTGTTAAAAGCATTACACATGGAGAAACTAGAGAAAGATATTCCAATTATTCTTTACAACTTAGAAAGGATATTTCTTCCATCGTTTTTTGATTCGATGGAGCATCTCTTAGTTCACTTGCCTTATGAGGCCAAAGTTGCAGGTCCCGTCCAATTTCGATAGATATATCCATTTGAGAGGTAAATTTTTTTTAAATTTAATACAAATTACTTCATTGTATATTATGTTCTGATAAACTTTTTTCTATTGCAACTATATTCTTATATCATTTGAAGAAAAAAGTGAAGAATAAGGCATGCGTTGAAATTTCAATTTGTAATGCATATATTATGGAAGAAGTAACAACATTTGCATCATACTATTTTGAGCCGCACGTGCAGTGCAAGAGGCGGAGAGTAGGCAGCAATTATGAGGGCCCCATTGATCCCAATTGCAAATCATTCATTATTTTCAATTATCTGGGTCGATCAAGCGGCGTATATACGTTTCATTACTTAATAAGCGAAGAATGGCATGCAACCCATATATATATTTTACTGAACTGCCCAGAAGTCGAGCCATACTTCGAGTAAGTGTAAATTTGCAAATATATGTATTGTGTGTCAAATATTTTCTAATATTTAAATGGTATTTATTACTAGGATTTTTCAAACTTCAATGTATGGACTACCACCAAATGAGTTTGACCATTTGTGCGATGAACAATTTGTATTATGGTTCAAAATATATGTTAGTTGCCTATGGAACAAAACCAAGTTATTAATATTTAATACATCGTTTATTAAAATATATATTATTGACTTTGTGTGTGTAACTTTATGTTCACAGTAATCATGATGCACTTGGAGAGCAATGATTGTTATATCATCTGTCATGGGGTCCACAGTTAGGAGTATGAAGTTGGCTAGCATATTTCATAAATAGATATAATTTTCACACTCAAGATATGGAATGGGAAAAGCCACAATGAATAGTAGTGTGTCTGTTCAATCATCTAATAGTGGTTGTTCAAAAGATGATTTTTATGGCTTGTTGGATGAAATCATAGAGATAGAGTACCCTGGATCATTAATGATGCGGGTTGTGTTATTTAAGTGCAAGTGATTCGACCCCGTCAAAGGAATGAAAGTGCATATGAAGTTTAATTTGGTTGAAATAAATCACAAGAAAAATATATGAAATATGAACAATTTGTTTTGGCACAACAAGCAATTCAAATATGTTATGCATCATATCCTAGTTTGAAACGTAACAAAACTGATTGGTGGGCTGTATGTAAAATCAAAGCATGGAGAAAAGTCGAGGAACACTGGAAGGATAGAGCCTATCAACAAGAGGAAGTTTGTAACACGGTTGAAACTGAGGAATATAACATTCCAACTTTACGAGATCCATGTGAAGCAATGATAGATGTAGATCCAACTGAAATTTGCGAATTAAACGTACAAGATGGTACAGAATCTGATTTTGAGACAGATGATGAAGATGATGCTCATGAAGAAGATGAAGATCAAGATCAAGACGAGGACGAAGATGAAGACGTACATGAAGATTAAAATTTTTGTGACAAAACACTAATGATGTGTAATTATTATTGCGACATGTATTATTTTGGTTATCATAATTATTATTATTGTTCTTGTTATTATTGTTATTGTTATTATCGTTATTGTTATTGTCGATTATTCTTATTAATGTAATTGATTGTCGGAAAATTTGTCGCTAAATGGCGGCAAGTCAAATATTATTTGTGCGATGACATTTGCGATATTCTATTTTCCATTGGATTTGGATCGTCGCTCATTTCATGACAAAAACTTATTCATGGCTACTGTTCACTGAAGATTTATTGACGGAAGTGAAATTCGCGGCAATTTTTCGAATCCGTCGCAAAAGATAATTCTTGCAACGGAATTTTGTTTCCATCGCAAATTTGTGACGGAATTTTTTTTGCGATGGATTTTGCGACGAAAAACTATATCCGTCACAAATTTGCGACGAAAACATAATTCCGTCGCAAATTTGCGACGGATTACAAAATTTTTGTTATTTTTGAAATCCGTAGCAAATTTGCGACGGATTTATTTTTCTGTTGCAAAATTTTGCGATGGACAAATAACATTCGCGCACGTTTTGCGACGGAAAAATAACATTCGCGCACGTTTGAAAATTTTTCGCCCCTTTCTCTCTCTCTTCTTCCCCCATGCCCGCGCACGTGGCCTCCGATCACGTCTGGTTAGACTTTTCCCTTCTTCTTTTTCTTTTCTTTTTCTTTTTCTCTTCTTCTTCTTTTTCCGTTTGTCCTCCTCCGGCGTGGCTCCCTTGTTCTGCCCAGCCACCGCACTCCGGTTGACTCGCCACCGCACGCCGCCTTCTCTCCGACCTAACCGAGCCGGCCCGATCGCACGTCGCCCGGACCAAACCGCTAGCCTACCGTAGCCATTGTTGTTGTGCGCCCAGTAGCTTGCAGCCGCGAGTGTCGCCGCTCCGCCCGTGTGCTTGCCGTTCGCCTAGCCGAGCACGTCGCCGCCCAGCTCGCCTGCCTCGCTCGAGCTCGTGGCCGTTGCCGCCCAGCTGCCTGAGTCGCCCAGCTGCCCGACGTCGTTGTCACCCAGTAGCTACCCGAGCTCATAGCCGTCGTCGTTGCTGCCCAGTAGTCGCCGATGCTGTCATCGCCCAGCATCGTCGGAGCTCGTAACCGAGTTCGTCGCCGCCCAGCCACCACCTAACGCCATCGCAGCCCAGTTGTGCCCGAGCTTGTAGTCGTCGCCAGGCCACCGCCCGATGCCGTTGTCGCCCAGCCATCGCTCGACGCCGTCGCCGCCTAGCTGCTGTCCGATGCCGTCGCCGACTATCCTCTCCTGAGCTTGTAGTAGTCGTCGTCGCCACCCAACAGCCGCCTAACGCCGTTGCCGCCCAGCCGCCGCCCGACACTGTCGCCGCCTAGCTCCACTGTCGCTCGCCTGACCGTGGCCGAGCGCTGTACTGAGCGCCCGGCCAACTAGTCGCCACTTGCGATCGCACCCGCGCCGATCCTACCACTGGCCGACCGGCCATTTTGCCATATTGTTTGATTTTTCTTGGCCTTGAACCAAGTAAGCGACTCCCTAAACCCTACCTAGTATAATTGGTATTAATGAGAGTTGTTTAGGGATTATTTAGTGTTGGATTGATTGACTAAGTTAGGAGCCGATTTCAGGATTGCATGTGGCTTTGATCGATGTACGTCTGGTTAATTTGTTGATTATGTGACCAATTAAGCGTTTAATGACGATCGTGTGGTTGATTAGGGTCTGCATGGAATTCATTCTGAAACAGAATGACGATCGTGTGGTTGATTACGCGTTTTTTCAGAAAATGCATAAAAATGAAAAATTCATTAAAATTTATAGAAAATAAAAAAAATCATATTTTGAGAAAATATGAAATCGTGGTTAAGTTTTTTTTAAAATTAAAAAAAATTTAAAAACTTCACAAAATGGCTTAAATACTTGTGCCCACCCACTTTGAGCGAAATTTAAATTTTTTGAGGTGCCCAAAAAAATAATTAAAAAATTAAAATTTTCATAACTTTACAAAATAGCTTAAAATACTTGTGGCCACCAACTTTGAGTGAAATTTAAATTTTTTAGGTGTCCAAAAAATTAATAATAAAATAAAAAAATTTCAAAACTTCACAAAATGGCTTAGAATACCTGTGGCCATCCAATTTGAGGAAAATTTTAATTTTTTAGGTGCCCAAAAAAAATTTAGAAAATAAAAAATTTCAAAACTTCACAGAATGACTTATAATAACTGTGGCCATCCACTTCGAGTGAAATGTAAATTTTTTTAGGTGCCCAAAAAAGTTAAAAATTAATAATAAAATAAAAAATTGATAAACTTCACAAAATGGCTTAGAATACCTATGGCCACCCACTTTGAGTGAAAGTTAAATTTTTTTAGGTGACCAAAAAAAATTAAAAAATTAAAACATTTCAAAACTTCACAGAATGACTTAGAATACCTGTGACCACCCACTTTTATGCAAAAATTTGAATTTTTTTAAGGTGCCCAAAAAAAAATTAAAAAAATCCAAAATTTCAAAATTTCACAAAATGGCTTAAAATACCTGTGGCCACCCACTTTGAGTAAAATTTAAATATTTTTAAGTGAAAAAATCAACAGTTCATAAAAAACTTATGTTCTGAAAATTAATTTCTGGAGTAGAATTAGTCATGCTTTACTAAACAGATTTCTCCTTCAGAAATCAATTTTTGGCAAAAATTCTAGAAATCAATTTTTGGCAACAATTTGATTTCTGGAGCAGAATGATTACCATTCGCACCCTTAGTTGTTTAATGCCAATGGTATGGTTAATTAGTTTAATCGTGTGGTTGATTTACTTAATTGTGGTAAATTGGTTAATTATGGCCCGATCGTGTGGGTTGATTGATGATCGTGTGGTCGAGAATGAAGATCATGTGGCTGAAATTGATATTTCATGGTTGATCTTGTACTTGATGAATGATCGTGTGGTTTGAAAGTGGATTGTGTGGTTAATTATGACTATTGTTGGTTTAGCATGACATATCGTAATCATATATTGATGTTTGATATCAAAATGAGTGCGATTTATAGTATATTTGTTCGTAGGAAATTGCACATCATAAACACTCGGCATTGGCTAATTAAGAGGATACATTTTCTGCTTCTGAAATAAAATGGTAAGCTTCGTCATATGTCATTATGTGTCCGTAATACGTATTTTTATATTTTTTACATATTTATCTAACCTTCCCACTTGTCAGTATAAACGTGGAAGTCACATGCATAAAAGATTAGCCCCTTCCTCATCCTTATCCCCGTCCCTTTCCTCTTTCCCTGCTCTTTCATCTAACCCTCAACCACTATATGCTGATGGACAATATGGACACGTAGGCCCTTCCTCCAACACTCAAGAACATGTTAGAGGACTTGGACACATGCGAACTAAATATCCTTCAGTTCCATCACCTTTAGATTCATCTCTTTCCGTTCTACCTTATTATTCAGCGCAACAATCTAATAATGACAGAAACACAGGTGAAGAAGATAACCGATTCATGATATGCCAATTTGGAGATTCGTAAGTACTTTATTTTTTTTAAGTATATGTAATATTTATGGTTTTAGATATGGATGTCAACTGAATTGTTGATGCTGCACAATATCCGTATGTTTGCGGATTCACGGATGCTCCGTTTGTTGTGAGGGATTTGAATAAAATAGTAAAAAATTATTGAATGGGGCAGTATATTAATTATAGCAGTGCTCCATAAGAAGTAAAAGATTTGTGGTGGAATGAGTTCAATGTAAGTTTTAGATATTCTATTTTCTCACCAACTAAGTTCGGTGTAGTATATTGATGGTCAAGAATAATGTAAAGGGACCATAACAACTCTTTACTTTTCGGTAGAAAAAGGGACCATATATTTTCCCCGAGATGACCTTTACAAAATCTATCGCCGAATTGTCTGGTGCATGGTAATGGATATGTGACCATCATAATAACTTTTAGTTGTTTTTTTTATTGCAGTGAAAGTTTAGGTGGGATGAAGAAGAAGAGAATGAAGTGAGAAGAATTTTTAAGAAGAAAATCGGTGATCACATACGAAATGTGATGAATAGAGCAAAGATCAAGCAAGTGAAGTCGGCTTTCATTACAGTTGATAATTGGACGGAAATTAACAGAATTTGGGAAACTAAAAAGAATCAGCAAATCAGTGAGCAGAATGAAAAGAATCGATTGTCTAGTTCTAGTGAAGGGCTTGCCACATATGCTGGGGGCTCTATCAACATTGGGGAGTATCGCAAACGAATGGTAAGTATGTTAAATAAATTATAAGTTAATTTAATTCAATTACTCATGTTTACATTTTGTAGGCACATGAATTTGGACGGAACCAACATTTGCAGTTACATTTGAACGCACATTTAAAAAAAAAAAAGATAAGACAGGGACTGTCGATCGAGCAAAAGCTATTAAGGTATGTAAGGTTATACTTTGGACGTTATGGAAACTAGAATGAAAACCGTGAATGCTTTTAATATTTATGGTAGTTATATATATGAAGTTATTTTATTTTCATCTATATTGTTAATGTAGGAAAAATATGATGAACTTTTAATGAACAATGCTAGTGGTGGTGATGGTGTTATTGCATCTGAGCCATCAGTTGACAGTATGGCATTATGGGTGGAGGCAACAGGTGGGATGAAAAAAGAAAAAAATATTTAGGATGAGATCCTTGTCAAGGGAATACATGACGAATCATGCTGCAACTTCATCATCCAATGCGCCTGTTCGAAGGAGGACATGACATGACGAGTAATTGACCCAAGAATTGAACCAACTGAAAAATATACTTGTAGAGAAGGACGAAGAAATAAATGACTTGAAACAATAAATGCAAATCGTTATGCGACACCTCAAACCTCCATAGCGATGAGGTTCCTCCTGTACCTCCCGTCAATCCAATAGTTGATGGGCAAAATGATGAGCGACACAATGATGCTGAGATTGATGATGATGATGATGATTTTCTCGGTCCTTTCTAGTTAAAATTCCCAAAATCGGGGGTAAGTTTGCTTCACAATCTTTTGTGCCATTAGTGTAGTTTGCGCAATGTGTTCCTGCCCTATAATTACTTTCTATGCATAACTCTCTTACAACTAGGTTATTTGCTTGCGAAAAACTGATAATTTAGAGATGCCAGGATGACATGCTTGTTACAAAAATCATGATATTTGAACATTGTAGAAATACATGCCTTAATTGACTTTGAGTCATCTCTTCCTGGGAATTGGTGTTGGTAATTCACCTCTCTAAGTCATTAAACTGTTGAATGCTGTTTGGAGAATGTTCTAATTTTTTGTAGGTGATAGAAATACGGTTTACAAGAGTGAAAAAACTACAGTGGATGTCAAAGTTGACTCATATTCATATGTAAGAACATTGATGTTCGTCCTGAAACGTTTTTTTGTTAACCCTCTTACTTGTTTTTTTTATATCTAGTTCCACATCCATGCATGAACGCTTCTTTTATATTCTGGATGATTGAATATCTTTATTTATGTATCCACATTTCATCAGGTGTCGACAAAAGTGACTGCTTCTAGTGTCCTACTGAGTACCAAAGCTGCCCAATCTTATGTCTGGTTTGTTGATTTTTCAATTTTGAAGCAAAATCTATGGTTGTCCCGCCTCCTTTGAATGTTTTGAATGTATTATCAGATTGAATATCAAATAATATTATGTCGGACTTTGCAACTTTGCATATATTATTATTTTTTGCGGACTAGTATCTTTCCTTCAGTTATTTTTTTCAATTATATGGCATTGTGTCTGGTTCGTTCGTTTTCTTTTTTTGAAACTGAATCTATGATTGTCTCGTGTCCTTTGATTGTTTTCAATATATTACATGATGTTCATTAATGCGTAGCTATTGCTATCGACAATATTTGATGGCCCAAATGGTGTATAATTTTGCGATGAATTTTGCGACCAATATAGTTCGTGGCTAATTTGTGACGATTAAGTAGCGTCGAATTTTCCGACGTTTAAAGTTCGTGGCTAATTTGCGACGAATTTTGCGTCGAATCAATTTTGCGAAGAATAAATTTTGTGACGAATAAAGTTCGTGGCTAATTTGCGACGGATAAAGTTGCGACGGATAAAGTTCGTGGCTAATTTGTGACGAAAAAAGTTCGTTGCTAATTTGCGACGAATTTTGTGGCGGATAAAGTTCATGGTTAACTTGCGACGAATTTTCCGACGAATAAAGTTCATGGCTAATTTGTGATGAATTTTGCGACGAATAAAGTTTGTGGCTGATTTGCGATGAATTATTTACGACGAATTTGTTTCCGTCGCAAAAATTTGCAACGCCGAATTAGCGACGGAATTTTTTCCGTTGCTAATTTCGTCCCAAATTCGATTTGCGATGGATTTTGCCAAATTTTTCGTCGCAAAAATCGTCGCTAATCCCTTATTTTTTTGTAGTGGATGTAAGATGCTTGATAAGTATATAGTGAAATAAATTATTAAATCATGGAAAATAACATAAATGGTCCATAAATTTTTTCCCAATATACAATGTCGTCTCTAAATTTTTAATTTATTCAATGTAGTCCTCGAACTTTAACCCGATATGTAATGACATCCGCAAACTTTCAGTTTGCTCAAAATGATCTCTTTGGTACATATTTAATTTAGTATTTGAACTATACGAAAATGTTTAATGTTGTCCCTAAACTTATATTAATAGAAGGATAACATTAGACACTTCCATATAGTTTATAAACTAGATTGAATATTTACTAAAAGTTCAAGGAATATATTGAACAAATTAAAAGTTTAGATTCAACATTGCACAGTTTAGCTAAAATTTGGGACCACAATAAACTAATTCAAATTTTAGGAACGACATTGCATGTTAGACCAAAGTTCATGGACCATTTGTGTAATTAACTTTCAATTATCTATTAAAATGATTTAATTGTTTCTTCTATTAATTAAACTTCATTGTTATTTTTATAGCAATATCTGCAAGTTCTGTATTTTCTTACAAATGAATTTTCTGAGTATAGAAGGATTTTTAGTGAATATTTTTTTTTGATAACTCAGCAACCCCCGGCACGACCGACAGCCGGAGGGATAAACCTGGGGTGACGCTAGCGCAGGACCCACCACCACGGCGCCACACTTAAGAATCCCTAACGACTACGCTGGGGTTCGAACTCTAATCCCTTCGTGGGGGGACAAGAATGCAAGCCAACGCAGCCGCTGCGGGCTGTGGTGGATTTTTAGTGAATATTAGTATTCACAAAACTTTGAAATCATGCGAAGCATGGGCAATAAATCTAGATACTGCGCAAAAACCGCACTTTCATTTCATGTTACGATAGACATAAGAAAAAAATTATGACAAACACTAATGGAAAAACATCCCACGTCATTAATGCATGAAAATTCACTTATATATGTGTATATAGAAAAAGTCATCAAAAATCTCTGCTGCGACACATTTATCCATAACTTTTTTTCTGTGAAATAAAAAATTCAAAACTTACACCCGTGTGACACATTTACTTCCGTTAAGATTCCGTCAACAAGAATCGTTAAAAATTTATCTATATGAACGCCGAAAAAACAAACGGTGTTGACACTTAAGTGAAATAAACACGATGTTGTCTTGGTCAAAGAATCATCTGACTGAACCTTGACAGAGGGTAAATGTGTTTTATAGGTATAAGTACGAAAAAGTTTAAGATATGTGTGCCACAATAGACATAATTTGGGATTTTTGATATCACAAAAAAAGTCAGGGTAAATATGTCACGGACAGTAGGAGTGTTAGAGCTGAACCGAAAAATCGAACCGAACTGAGAATCGAAAATGTCATGCATTTCAATTCGGTTTGGTTTTCAATTCGGATAATGGAAAAATAACTGTTCTTTTTTTTTTTTTTTCGATTTGGTTTATTTCAATTCGGTTTGGATAGACCCGAACCAAAAAACATAACTTCCTCCCGAATCCTTCCAAAACTAGAAAAAAAGAAAACCCTAATCCTCAAATCCTCTCTCTCTTGCCTTGTTTCGCGTTCTCGTGGCTCTCTCGGCACTGCTCAGCCCCTCTTTTCGCCATGTCGGCTCCTACATTTGCATCGAGCATCCGCCAACTACCGACGGTCCTTCTTCGATGTCGGCACGCTGCTCTATGACGGTTATCTCTCTCTCTCACACACTCCATCTTGCTCAACTACGTTCGGCGTGTCTTGCAGCTTAATTTGTACTTGCGATTTTCGGATTTGTTGCATTGCTCCTCTGCTTGCAGTCTTAGTTTTGAGTCGAGGTTTAGCCGTTGCAATGGTAGCAATGTTATCTTAACTAATTAGCAGCTTCAGTCCTGGTGCTCGGCGTCGAGAAATTCTTAGCCGTTTTTGGTCTTCCCGGAGGAACAGAGTGAGATGGAGACTCTTTTAGTCTAATTGCTACCTATTGTATTTTTAGCTTCTTTGCTAGATAAATATGAAAGCAATGCGCCAGAAACTCTATGATACAAGCAATCACACGACTCTCGTGTAATTTCACAACCACCCTTTGGGTCAGGTGTCCTGCCATTTCTTATAACTTACGTATTTCTCCGTAAAATTCTGCGTATATGTTTTAGTTGAAAAAAATTTCCAGTTTTGCTGCTCTAGTATTAAACTTTCATATCAAGTTCCATCCTCATATTTCTTCTTCTTTTTTTTTTTTTTGGGATAAAGTTGCCATTTTGAGCTTACTTTATTGGCTTCCCTTCTCAATTATGCTCCTATTTCGATTAAGTATTTGCTTGCGATACAAAAGTATTGACAACTTGACGCAATCACTTGAATCATATGTATATTGGTTTGACACATTATATCTTATTATAAGAATAATTTCAGGTTCTAATTGTCATAGATAAAAAGATTGATAAATGTCTTCAATGAGTGAATATAGTGGCACAGATAGAAGGAGGATGAGATCTGCTGAGTGGGAACACTTTAAAAGGACAGAAAATAACCCAAACCAAGCTGAATGTTTATATTGTGGAGCTCTTCGTGGCTGTTTTACTAGTCAAGGGACAAGTGCAATGTGTAATCATTTACGAAGATGTAAGCAATTTTCATATGCGAACTTTGAGAAAAGGCAAAAAAGTGTCTTGGGTCAACTTGTTAAGATTAGTAGTTCTAGTTCATTCAGTCCATTGAAATTTGACTAAAATGCTAGTTGAAAAGACCTAGCAGTGATGTTCATCATTGGTGAATGGTAAATGAGGCATTTTGGTAATTTGGGAGTAGAATCCAACAGAAGTTTTTAATCCCCTCAAGAAACACATAGAGAGAGGACTGATATAAATTGAAAAAAAAATTTCGATACATCTTCAAGGGTTTATCTAAGAACTGACATATGGAATTCTTGTCAAAATTTGAGTTACATGTGTTTGATTGCTCATTTTGTAGACGTTGATTGGAAGCTGCGAAAGAAATTTTGAATTTTTGTCAAATCTCAGGATATTCTGTTGAGATTATAGGAAAAACAGTTAAAAAATGCTTGATTGGTTGGGGAAATAAAAGAATTTTTTTCCAATCATTGTGGATAATGCAAGCTCAAATGACTTGAGCGTTCAATACTTGAAAAAAGACTTAACTCTTGGAATATTCTAATTTTGACAGGCGAGTTACTCCACCTGAGATATTGTGCTCATATATTTAGCTTGATTGTGAGAGAGGGTTGGAAAAATATAGATGATTCCATTGTTAGAATACGTTCAGCTCTGCGCTATGCGAGGTTTTCTTCTACGAGGTTGCAATGGTTTAAGGAGTGCATTGAGCTAGAAAAGTTCGAGTCCAAGAGTCTTGTATGTTTGGATGTGGAGACGTGTTGAAACTCAACATACATGATGTTAAAAGCGGATTTGAAGTTTCAAAAGGCTTTAATCTTAGTAGATATTCGGGATAAACAATTTGTTGAAGAACTTTCCTAAAGTGAGAGGGTTGCCTATTAGTGATGATTGAGAATATGCCTGTCGATTTCTTCATTTCTTATACGACTTTAAAAATATCGGGTTCTTCTTTTTTATCATGTAATTTTTTATATCCTTCAATATTACAGTAGATATTTTATTTCTCACTTTCATTGTGAATTTAATGCAGAGTTGTTAATTGCGACCGTGGAGCTGAACTCGATATTGGTTTCTCTTGATGATTGATGAACTTGGAGATTGGTTCTATCTATTTCGACTCTTCTAAACGTTCGGGATCTATCTCGGTTGCTGAAAACTGCAATTTGAATTTGCTTGGGAGATGGCTATTGTCTAATAATTGGATTGTCATTCTCACTGATTCAGTTTATGGGGCTTTATGTCGAGGACTGTGATTCTGGATTGTCCCTACGTCAAACGGGTTTCTTCTTCTCATCTTGCTGCTGCTACACTATCAGATTCCTTTGTCTGGTTGAGTTCATAGTAGATTTCTCTTGAAGAAACTGTTGGATGCTGTCAATTGAAGAATTCAGAACTTACAACTCTGTACATTTGCCTCTATGATCATGCTCTTCACAGGCATGTATCAAATTTGAAAGACATGGAGCTGTGGCCCATTTTTTTTTTCCTTTTTCTTTTCTCACTTGAATAAAAAATAAATGTCATTAAACATAAAAAAGGTATTATTTAACCTCCACTTTATTCGGAACGGCAATTCAGCGATACGTAATTGAAGATATAGCGTAAATAACTAAAATATTTACACATTAAAAAGCCAAAAAAAGAAAAAAAAAATTGAAAACTGAGCCGAACCAAACCCAACTTAACCGGCTTTTCAGTTCGGTTCATATTCAGTTCGAGTCGAGGTTTGGTTTGATTCGGTTTGGCCCTAACGGTTTGGCTTAGTTCGGTTTTTCAAGAAAATCAAACCGAACTGTTGACAACCCCGACAGACAGTGAGCATAGTTTATGGTTTTTTCGCCACTTTTTTTTCCATATAAATAAAAAATTCTGTTTGATTTCCTCTCTTTCGTCGAACTTTTTTTTTTCCTTCTTTCTTTCGGGTTTTTTTTTTCCATTTTTTCTCGTGTCGGGGTAGAAAAATGCAAAGGGGGGAAGAAAAGTGGGTCGTCGCCGCCTTTGGTCCCGCTCACCAAACCCCGCCAGCGACCGAGCGGGAAAAAACGACGGCGTGTCTTGACGACGAAGGTCAAAAGCCCCCCAAACCAGCCAGTCACAGCCGCGCATTCACCCACCATCCCTAACCTCGCGTCAATCGCCCAAACCCCGCCCTCCCTCTCTCAACTTTCGCTGCGCAGATCCCTCGCCGGCGCCGTCGCCGGCGCCGTCCGTCGCACCGGCCACCCCGTCTCCCTGCTCCGAGCTAAAACCCGAAGTTCCCTCCGTCGGGTCCCTCTGCAAAGCTCCCATCTTGCAACGAGGATTCGAAGACGGGCGCTTCCAGATTCCCGCCGCGGCCGAATCTGGGGGGTTCCGACGACGAGCGCTCGCCGCCGTTTCAGCAGGTAACTCGCCGGCGGCGGCGGCGGAGGACCCGCCGGGTCCTGCCGTTCGCTTCGTCTGCTCCCGGCTCCTTTTTCTTTCTAGGGTTTGTTTCTTCTGAACTGGTCGGAGATTGAGATTTGCGCTCTTTGAAATTTCAGCCCCCGAATTTCTTCAGTGCATTGTTGCTGCCCGAGGTGGGCATTGTCGCGGAAGGGCCTCGGTTTCGATCTATTCGCGTTGGATCGTTCGGCGGGAGGTCTCGGCCGGGTGATTGGCGTTTTCCGGGTTCGTTTTTTTTTTATGAAGCTGTGTGGAGGAGGGGGAGGAGGGTGTGATGGTGGTTGAAGGGAATGGAGGGCAGTGAGGAAGTTGATAGGAATGGGGCAAATGGTAGTGGCTCCGGCGATGGCCGGCCTCCGAACCCGCTCGCCGCCTCCCATCGGCAGTGCTTGAGCAACGACCGGGTCGCCGCGGTCCCGCGCAAGAAGTCACTTGTTCGCCACCCTTCTCTCGTGAGTCGTCTGATCCCGGCTCTCGTGAGTAGTAATGATCTCGGGTTTGATTGTTGGGTAGAACGGCGGCTTGATAAATCCTTGTCATTTACACGTGCGGTTGTTTGAAGTACTAGCTTGTCAGTTGGCAGGTCGATTCTTCAATGTTTTTGAACGGTTAGCTCCTACAATTAGGGATCATGCTGTTTTTTGGGGTTTATGATCTGTCCTTCTGGACCTGATCTAGTCTGTATAGGAAGCGTTAGAACTGAGTACTTGGTCAAATGCTTGATCCTATTTGAATATTCTGTCCTTACTTCAATAGGTAAAGACAAAGATGTCGGATATCGCTGATGATCCAATCTCGGGTGTATGGAGTTGTGAGTCTGAGTTTCTTCCGGTGATTCGCTCGGGAGCATGCGCTGACATCGGTTATCGTACAAGCATGGAGGATGCATATGTTTGTGTTGACGACTTTGCTCGTGATTATGGACTCACTAACATGGCTGATGGGCCCAATGCGTTCTATGGGGTATTGGCCTTCTTTACTTTCTATTTAACAGGCTTTATGTTGGGAGCATGAGCTGAAGTTGTGCTCGCTGCTATCAGTATCTTTTGGTCTGCATCTGAGTTTTCTTACTCTGCTGATCCCTTGTTTGTCTGTTTTCATGTTGATGTTCAAACTATCTTAACGTGGACGAATGATGTTGATTTAAGTATGACCAATCGTAGAGAAAGGATTTTGTAGTTCCATTGATAGCTCAAATGAAAGACAAGTGACTGTTATTCTGTCTTTCTGGTCTGTCTTTTTGTCCATATGCAATTTGTTGATAGAGGTAGATGCAGATAAGGAATGTAACCTTGGTTTGGTGCTTAAATATTTAATATCTTGTCGAATCATGGAGGCTGCTGCTGCTTTATGACATTATTATCGAAGTTGTGCCACTAAGTGGTATTAAAATTTCTTAAAAATTGCTTCACTGGCTCTTTAGGAAGGGCATATCTCGCAATGAACAACCGCTTCCAATTTTTTCTATGACCAGGAAAAGCTTTCTGCATTTGCGTTATATGTTAACATTTTGGTTGCTTTGTTCTGTTTGGTTTTTGAAATACAGATCCGGCTCTCTATGGGAGTTTGTGTTATATGAAATGAATGATGATGTAAGCTTAACATTTTAAGATTATGATTTTGTTTATACCCTGCTAGAATGTGAGTTGAATTTTGTCTACGTTTTTTCTCCAAATCTTTTAATGAGAGAACTCTTTTATCAATTGACCAGGTCTTTGATGGGCATGGGGGAAAGCATGCTGCTGATTTTGCTTGCTACAACTTACTGCAGTGCATTATTAAAGATGAGGACTTTCCACGGGAGATTGAGAAGGTTGTTTCTTCAGCATTTCTGCAAACTGATGCTGCCTTTGCAGAAGCTTGTTCCTTGGATGCTGCTCTTGCTTCTGGGACCACGGCTTTGGCTGCGATTGTTATGGGAAGGTTAGAATTTTGTTTGATGATGAATTTTTCTATAAATAGCCAAGAGAAGGAATATCATTAATCTAGATTCAATTCCGAGCTTATGATGTCTGTTTCTTAGACAGTGGTTGGGTGTTGGGCATTACTCTTAGGCCTGAATTGTTATCCTTTATTTTGTCTCTTGATTGACAGCATTGTTCTTTTATTCTAATTAACAAAATCGATCTATGCCAACTGTATGTCCAGAATTGTGGGTTTCGATGAGTTGAGTTGCCTTCATATGATCATTATTTGGTGCCTAATTTTGGATTCCATCTACGTATTTTCTTCTGCGAGATTTTGGTGCGAGCTTTATTCCCATCACACCTTTCCTTATTGATGATGACAACACCATGATACAATAACAAGAACAAGCCTCGTTAACGTCCCGAAAATTTTGAGGCTGAATTTGCTTTTGGTGTTTTCATTTGAATTCAAACTTGTCTTTTAGTTCTTGGTCTTGCGTTTTCTGATCATCTCTATTCATTTGGTTTTTTCCTATGTGGTATTATCCCGATGAAGTAAATGCACTTTTAGCCAAAAAGAGTTTGCTTTCAACAATAAAGGTGGAAATTTTGTGCAACTGAGTGTTAGGTTGCGTTGGCTCAACTTAGTGCAAGAGTAAAGATGCTCAGACCTGAAATCAAGTGAGCTGGATATTGACATTTAGGAAAAGGCTGAGTTATTGCTGTTGTTGCCCTTTCTTATATACTGCAAAACCTTTGGTCTGAGGGTTTATTTAAAGCATTGTCCATGAGCAGTGCTTTAGCGGCAATTATGCTAAAGCATAAATGATCATAATATATTCCCTTTCTTTTGTATGTGATAGCATATCATTGATAGTTGCTAATGCTGGAGACTGTTGAGCAGTACTATGTTGTTGTCCATGAGCAGAGCAATTTTCTGGGTGCTTTAGTGGCAATTATGCTAAAGCATAAGTGATCATAAACTTTTCCTTTTCTTTTGTATTTGATCGCAGATCGTTGATAGTTGCTAATGCTGGAGACTGTCGAGCAGTACTATGTCGCCGTGGGAGAGCGATTGAGATGTCAAGGGATCATAAACCAGTCTGCACCAACGAGAAGAAGCGAATTGAGGCATCAGGAGGGTATATCTGTTGTGATGGGTACCTTAATGGACAACTTAATGTAGCTCGTGCTTTAGGTGATTGGCACGTGGAAGGAATGAAAAGTAGGGAAGGAGGGCCACTAAGTGCCGAGCCAGAGCTAATGAGCATGGATCTGACTGAAGAAGATGAATTCCTCATCATAGGGTGTGATGGAATTTGGGATGTGTTTAGAAGTCAGAATGCTGTGGATTTCGCTCGGAGGAGACTTCAGGAGCACAATGATCCAATTATGTGTTGTAAGGATCTGGTAGATGAGGCTTTGAAGAGGAAGAGTGGGGATAATTTGGCTGCCGTAGTTGTCTGCTTTCGACCAGAGCCTCCACCCAACTTGATCGCTCCACGCCCAAGAGTTCATAGGAGCTTTTCAGCTGAAGGTTTGAGGGAAATTCAGAGCTACTTGGACGGCTTGGCTGATCGAGGGGATAGAGGCTAATTTGAGGTTTATTGTCGGTTCATTTTCCTCAAATATTTCATCGAGATCAATTTTTTACTAACTGTAGGTTTAGGTGGTCATGATTTTTGAGTTACAAACTGTAATATATGCGGGCATAGTGTCGGCAGCACTTTTCATTTTTGTAGAGATCTGCTGTGAGTTCCGAGTGTTGTTTTTGGCCGCTTGACGATACCGTGTTCAGTATTTTCTTCTTGTTTTGTGCATTTAATTATGCACATTGGTAGACTTACTCCGTATGAAAGATTTGACTGTGGGTATCAACTATGAAAATGAGTGCTTTGATTTTTGTATGGAGTTCACCGAATACTTTGAGGCTTCGTTTGGTCGCATGACTTTTTAGCGGATATGACAAAATTGGATATGATAAGAACATGATGAAATTCCTAATGTAGCATACAGAATTTGATAAATGTTCTCGTATAACATGGACATCGGTATATGAACCACCACATGGTGCTGCGACATAGACTGGCGACCACTACTAAGGTGGTCGTACTGTGGACGCTGAAGGACGATGACCAAATCAGGCGCGAGCGCTGATGTGGTAGCTAAAGGACGGCGACCACGAATCACTGACCAACGCAGGCAGCAACAAGGCGGTCAACACAAGCAAGAACGAGGCATGATTGGTTATCCGGTGGGCTGGTCCTCGGCCTGGAACTGATAGCCGACCTTATGGCTTTCTTTGGAAGTGGACCAATAAGGACCGATCTAGTTCGTCCTTGAGAACCACGGCTAAGCATGGCTTAACAACCTTTGCTCTTTAAATGGTTTCAAAGTAAAAATGGCAGCACATCTTTCCCTTACAAACCGATGCGGGACAACTTTTTAGGTTGACTAAAAAGTGAAAAAAAAAAAAGCAAAATATGAGCCCAAGTGCGAGATCCCGCCTCAATTTGCAAGGAATGGGATACGCTGCTTTTTTACTTTTTAAGGCAAAATAGAGCCCAAATATGAGATCCACATCGACTCGTGGGAGTATCCTACAGATTGTGGATTATTTTAATATACTAAGGGCCTTTTGCTAAAAAAAATAAAAACAAAAGAACGGTGCCGATTAGGTTCGATACTACCTTAGAATCGGGAATTGGACCGAAAAGTGTCGGGAATTGTGGAATTGGACTGGCGCCCACCCGTAGTAAGAACAAGGTGAGAACAAAGGGAGAGAATATAGACATTGACCAAA
Source organism: Syzygium aqueum (assembly GCA_031216185.1). Classification (NCBI taxonomy): domain Eukaryota; kingdom Viridiplantae; phylum Streptophyta; class Magnoliopsida; order Myrtales; family Myrtaceae; genus Syzygium; species Syzygium aqueum. The sequence goes on along the minus strand of CM062233.1, from coordinate 30,095,671 downwards.
GCAGCAGGCGATAGAAAGGCCCACGAACCTTGGTGATGATGACCATGAATAGTCGTGAGCGCCTCCCTCTCCCCTCAAAGCGTTAGACCTCTGTTGCGCCATCGCGCTTCGATCTCTCCCTCCCCTGTCATCGTTGTTGTTGAGGGGAAGGCGATCCAGTGGAAAACGAGATCGAGCTCGAGCAAGGGATTTTGAGAGCTTATCGGCCCTCAACCTGAGCCCAGGCTCGGACCTCATATTCGAGCTCTAAGGCTCGATCATGCCGGCTGAGCTCGGGCTCTATGATATCGAGGACGGCCATGGCTTGCCTAGTGGAAATTAGAGGTGACGGGCACTAGCCTAGTGTTGAGGAGTTGGTGGTGATCGGTTGCGGAATGCAGAGGTTGCGACGGTGGTTGAGGGTGGAGGCGGCGACGACCGGCTTTCACGGTGGTGGTCCTAGCGTGGCGGCTGATGGTTCTATTGTTGCAGGCGGCAAAGGGCAGTGAGGCGGCACCAATCATGATCATTCAATATCCAGAGATATCCAAATTATGTCTCACCGCTTGGGTTGGATTTTTTTTTTATCTGGACAACATCCGAACATATCCGGATCTTGCATTGTCCCAAGCATACATTGGATAAAATATTCTATCCGGGGTTATATCTGGCCTACCAAACGTAATCTAAGCATTGCAACAGTTACATTTAGAAAGCTTTTTCGCTTAACTTCTAGGATCCCCAGCTTTTAAACTTATTTCATTTCTCCATATGCAAGTGCTACGGCATCTGACAAGCCTTAACCCCAGAATTAAGCACACGAGAGCACAAGTTGAATATCTGTATATATTCGAACTTTGCTTTACAACCATGTTTTGTATAAGCAGGAAGACAACTGCGGCAACTTATTAATTGAAGTAGTCGTTATGATTACTATGAAAGTACATTCCACTTTCTTCAATAAAACTTTTGATCCGCATATATATCTTGGAACTACTGAACTTGTATTCAATTTCTCTCCGATCTCCTGTTGTGCCGTCATCATCTCTTTTGGAAGTTGAACGTTCTGATTGAGAAGGCAAAGATGAATCCAAAGAGGACAGGGAATCCGATCAGCACGATCGCAACTACTCCCGGGAAGTCATGCCTCAACCCAAAATAACTCCGCACGAACTCTTCCACGGTCTCGCCAGTGTCGAGCTTGTCCTTGACATCTCCATACTGCGAGGCCACCAGTCCGTACATTGTCCAAGAAGCTGGACATGCCCAGTAATACCATCTCCACCGGACAGGTATTCTCTGTTAAAACAAAAGTATCAGCCCTCATCAGTTATGATTTTCCTTTGAAGTCTTTTTCTATTTGGTTTGAGTGAAGATATCGATGAACTTACTGTTTGAGGCACGACGAATCCCGAGAAAAGGTTCCAAATCAAATAGAATGCGGAAGAGGTTATGGCAGCTATGTTTTGGTTGGGCGTGGCTGCCACGCTCATCATCCCATAGAAAGTGTAGTATAACAAGGTGAAGAACATACAGAAGATGTACCAGAAGAACTTGCCGGCTGTCCAATCGAACCCAATCATTGCATAGACAATCACTCCATAGATGACAGTTTGGACAAAGATGGAGGGGATCTCGATGATAACCTGTGCGAAACAATTTTGTCAAATAACATGATGGATTCTCTCCAGACTCTTTAGAGTGCTAAGGGCTTGTGGTCATTGCTATTTTCCAATGAACTACCCAAGTCTATTTCTCTCACTTAGTTGCGAAAGGGAAACATGTCCGTACATGTGCAAAGGCATAGGGCAGAGCGGAAGACATTCCAGCTGCTCTCTCTCGACAGAAGACTGTCCTCTCAACAGCCACAACTGGTTGAACCGATGATGCATTTTGAAATCCGATGAAAATGATAGCCGTGTACATAGCGCCCATGGCGTTGAAGAGATCTTGACGGTTACTCCTGCAAGTCCCTCAAGTTTTGAGCAAATAATGCTGTAACTGAGCCAGTATACTTCTTTTCCCTTTCGCGACCAAAAAAAGAGTTGTACTAATATATCTATGCATAGGGATTTCTATCTATCACCTTTTGGAGCCGAGATTCCAAAATATCGTGCCGAACATTAAAGCGACGAAAGTTGCATATAGAAGTCTCACGGCGTTGTATGCTGGGTTCCGCCAATATGACCAGTGTTGTTTCCATAGGCAAGCCATACACTGGATGGAGAACGATTGTGAATATCGTGTTGGAAAGTAGAGGTCCTTCGACCGTGGTGGAGACGTACCTAGTTCCTTGATCAGAGCTTTGTTTCTCCTGATTTGACCATTATAGACACCGGACATGTAAATGGTCTGCTACTAGCATTCTAATCTCTTTTTGATAATCTCTTCGAGGTTGTCGAGCAGAAAAACGAAAATGTTTCTGCTTCTGAAAAGTAATTTCTTACCTAAGCAGTTCCGAATTCCTGTACACTTCAGTGAAGTCAACCCCTAGGATTTCTTCTTGAGCAGCTGTCGTCACCTCCAACATCCACGTCGCCAGGTTGTATCCGTCTTTAATTTTCGGAACTCCGCTAATACCCTTTGATTTAACGCATGAAATGTTAGCATTTAAAGCTCAATGTAATCTAAACTCGGCTTATTACTGCGCAGCAGTGAGCTCACCTCAAAGTAGTTGATCAGGTGTGAGGAATGCTGGCCTAATGGACCGATGTAGATCTCCTCTCCGCCTCTTTTCAGAAGAAACAGCTGCATATTAATAAGGAAAATCTCTTAGATAGATAAATCCTGTGAAAATACAAGCGAACAGATAGCTTGGTCCCTTATGAGAATTTTCGTCGAACCTCATCAAAAGCATCAAATATGTCGATGCTCGGCTGGTGGATGGTGCAAACAAAAGTTCGCCCCGTATCAACTGTGTTTCGAACCATTCTCATTACTATAGCAGCTGCCCTGGCATCAAGACCGGAGGTAGGAGCGTCCATGAATATGATCGATGGGTTGGCTACAAGCTCCACTGCAATCGTCGGCCTTTTCCTCTGCTCGATGGAGAGGCCATTCACAGCAGGCAACCCAACTTGCCCTTCTCGTAAGGGGTAAGCTCTACGAGCTCCATCACTTCTTCAATGAAAATCTGCAATAGTTGGACCAAATTACTAGCTAGCATCCTAAATGCTGGGAGGGACTCGGGGGCCTCAACAATATTATGCTGTCTGAAATGTTAATGAGCTGTGGTTATCCTTTGAGAAATGCCAAAAATTCTTTCAATTGATGTGGGGAATGATGTAAACCATGAGGAAAATTCCGTCGGGTGCAGCTTATCAAGAAAACCCGAACTGTCTTCTGAAAAAGTGGGAGCGTATCTTTTCTACTGATAAACATGTAAAGAGTATATCTAAGGTGCCAGATGACATAAAACTAAGGGACCAAGTAATGTCTCTACCTTCCTAGTCTCAGAATCCACTTCAGGAGGTAAACGAAGCCACGCAGAATACACCAAGGACTCTTTTAACTGTGACGTGAGGAGAGTGGATATCGGTTTGTTCACAGTATCCCGATATGCAAGCAAATGTTTCTTGCTTCTTTGGGTACCCAGATACAGTGATTGTCCCATTGAAGTATCCACCGGTTTTCCTTCCGGCCAAGACGTCCATTAGAGTGGTCTTTCCTGCGCCACTGACACCCATTAAAGCCGTCAGCACTCCTGGCCTGAAAGCACCACTTACACCTTTTAGAAGTTCCAGCTGATCTTCAGGTATGCCTTGTGCTTTCATTTCCTGCAAACGTGAAACAAACTCGCTGATTCCGTCATGTTCGACACATCGAAAAGTCCTACCCATCAGTTCAATTGTCAGAACCAAAGCATCTTTGGAGCAAACACTACCTGGGGCATGTTGACGGCGTATCTGATATCATCGAAAGCAATAGAAAGCGGCTCGAAAGGAAGAACCATTCCTCGTATCCTATTCTGATCTGAATCGTTTATTTTCCCTACTCTCGTAGACAATGTTCCTGATGCGGAGCTTCTTCGGTGTCCACTCTCTTTTTCTGTATTATCACGATACTGATGCCTTTAGCTTGAGTTCTACTTGACAGGCAAAAAGTGCAAGATATGTGGGTTCTGAGGCTCACCAGATGAACTCCTCTGGCTCCCTCTTGATGATAGCCCAATGACCTCTCCATTCTTGCTTGCAGTTTTCTCTGCCAGAGTCTCCTTTGAAAGTATAGCTTGAGGCTTCCCAAATGCTGCAGCCAAATGTAAGTCATTCACCAAAACTGTACAATGAATCCCAAAAAGAACAGCCTTGCGAGAGAGGCTTACGGTCCAGATATTTCAAGGCCGCAGTGAACAGGAAATTAAAAAGAGAAATATATCCAATCGATGCTCCTACTCCGATCCAATACCAACGCACTTCGGGTAAAATTCCCTGGGACTTCAGGACCAAAACTCCTAAGGGTTCTGTGTAGTTAGGAGGAATCTATACCACAAAAGCTCCGAAACTTCATCAGTCGATACTCTTTAACAATTTTAGCGACCTTTATTAATTCTTTGTACTGTCTTTAATGACAGTTTTGTAAGAAGGTACTTACATGTCTCCACTGCTTTCCAAGAAATTCATTTACAGCGATAGCGTTCTGTCCATACATCATTGGGGAAATCCAATAAACCCATATTCACCACGGCTTAATATCATCTGATTTCAAAGAATGTCACATCAGGAAATTGCATGTGAATTGCACACCGAAAGAATGAATATTTTAGATATCTGGTTGACCTCTTGATATGACGAATCCGCTGAAGACAAAAACGGTGAGTAATCCAAACGTTCCAAAAGTATTCGCCACGATCATGTTCCTTCCTAGTGCCCCAACGAATTGGAATAATCCAGATGTCACCTGATGTAGGCATAGGAGCAGAAAATACCGTTTGAAGAACCTGGTATCAAAGATCTTATCAGTATCTGAATCATTGGATCGAAGTTCGAAATTTTGAAAAACCGTAATTTGATCAACCTTCCAGCATAAGGGTCAAAGCCTATGACATAGTAAGTCATGATCACCCAAATAGCAACTTCTACAAGAGTGCTCGGAATCTTCAGGATACATGTGGGTAACGAATATGCCCACGCAGGAAAGAAGAAGAGGTCTCTCTGCTTGTAGAAGACGGGGAGCTTCATGATGGTCATGCCTAGCTCTGAGAATCCATTGAACATTATAATGAGCAAAGTGAAGTAGAGAGCACCGAAATAAATCCCACCATCCATCACTGTATCTCGGTGCGTATCAGTCCGTAGGAACACCGTCATTGTTATGAAAGCCATAAGGATCAGCTGATGTTCAACGGGAAAAGTAAGTATGAGGACATTGCAAATAAAATTGACAGACGAAACATAACGCTTAGTCGGAATTACAGGCTAAATTAAGAATACCAATTCTTCAACTTGCTCACCTGGAACATATTAAAAATGTAGACAAATAAGTTTCTCTTCATTAGCAAAAGTTCCCTCAAAACGCAAGCTCTCAACAGTTCTTTCTGGCTCACCCCATACTTCTTAGTTGTTAGAGCAGCTGGATGGCCTTTCGACTTGTCGAACGGGATTGCAAGTTGGTCGCCTACTTTCTGACCGATGTGAAATGATTGAAATGCTTCGGAAAATTCCTTGACGGTTACAAATCGGTAAGGGGAGTCCTTATGCGCCCAATACTGCTCTTGATCTTTCCTTGAAGTCACCTACAGATCACATTACGGGACAAAATTATGATTGAGTCAATTGTCACTCATAGAACGAAGAAAAAGTGATTTGAAATATTACTTCTTGCAAGAAGTCAGCTACTCCTTTCCTTTCAGGACATTTAAAACCCATGTGATCGAAGAATTCAAGCACATTTTCTCGGGGACCTTGGTACACGATTTGCCCATCCGAGAGAAGGATGATATTGTCAAACAGGTCGTAAGTTTCCGGTGCAGGCTGGAGGAGGGATATTAGAGCAGTCCCATTGAGGATGTGTATGGACTGTCTGAATGAGCTCACTATTTGAAAAGTTGTCGAACTATCCAAGCCGGTGGATATTTCATCCATAAAGAGCGCTCTGGCTGGCCCCACGAGCATCTCCCCTGTTTTATGTCTAAACGAAATTGAACAAAATCAACCGAACTTGAGAAAAAAGTCATGGCAATCATCCATCTACATGATATACTAAAGCGGCCTTCTGAGTCTTACCCGTTGTGACTCGTTTCTTTTGTCCACCAGAGATGCCTCGTATCATTTCATCTCCCACCATCGTGTCGGCGCAGATTTCAAGTCCCAGAATCTAAATTTAAGCATTGCAAAAAGAACATAAATTTTCAGATTTTGTGTTTTCTTCTTATCCTCATGGCAAAATCAGAAGAATGGACTAGTGGTGTTTTTTCTTGTTCATACCTTGAGTATACAATCAGTAACAATATTAGTCTCCTGCCCTTCCAGGGCAACTGCCTGCAGAAGATTAAGAGCAATAGAAGCTCTTACGGGCATTAATACATGTTTTTGACCATATTTTGCACATTCCGAAGAAAGAAAGTATATGCATGTAAAATCTGCAATCAGAAAGCTGTTAAACTGTTCAATAGTCACGGTCTCATTTCTCACCTTCATAAAGATATCTATATCTGGATCGGGTTTGATATTTGCCTTCGTCTCTCGTCTTGATAACTCTGCTAGCATATCTGAGAAACAACGGTAGTATTATACCTCAAAATCCTTGCTCTTTTCCAGAATTTACTCTTCGAATCATGGTAACAAAGAAAAATAGCGCAGACTCACCATAATGGGATCCCATGCCTTGACACCTGGCCGAGAAAGCCAGAGTTTCTCTAACAGTCAATTCTCCTATATGGAGATCATATTGACTTATATAAGCCGATGTCCTCTGCGGTACGAATTCTTTCAGCCCGTGTCCGTTGTACGTGACTCTTCCCGAGGACTGAGATTCACAAGCTCTTCGCGTGACTTACACACTAAAGACTACTAAAGTAAGGCGGCTCTAGAAGCACTTTCTTTATGCTTACTTTCAAATCGTTGCCGAGCTTCCCAGCTAATGCTAGAAGTAATGTGGTCTTGCCAGAGCTTGGAGGCCCCAGAAGTAATGTCATTCTGCAAAAGAAAAATAAAAGTAGTGAGCATTTTATGCTGATAAAAATCTATAGAAACTCTCTCTCTTCTTACCTACGAGGCTTGATGATTCCGCTGACATCGTTGAGGATCGGTAATGGTTTCTTTCTACTAGGAAGGATGTGAAAATAGTTGAGAAACTCCTGTTGACATTGATTAATATGAGATGGTGTTCAGTCAGTTTGAGCAGAATCCAAGAAAAAACAGATAGTTCATGAATTGACTATTAATTACCTCAAGTATGTTGACAGAGAAATTGAAAATTGTGGGTAGAGCTCAGCTTCCAACATAAGCTTCGGATTTGACATTTAGATGCTCGAATCGGACTTCAATCGAAGGAAAATCCAGTCCAACTCTGTTTATGATACAGAAGGACAAACACAGATATTATAAAGATTGATCATGAAACTTTCAGCTCATAAGAGAAAATACCATTTCTCAGATTAAGTTTCTTTATCAGGGTAAAAAAAAAGAAAAAGAAATCACACCACTTTAACATGCTCTTAAAAACCATTGCAGTCACCAACTAATTCAATTTCTGAAGTGCTTATAAAGTCGTCAGCATGTACCTCTCAATCCTCTTCTTTAGCTTTAACAAGAACTTTTCATTGTCTTCCTCAGCTGTATTCAGCAACCTCTCCAACAAGTTCCTCCTCTCTATCGATCCGAGATTCTCGACATCAACCTCTCTTATCTGGCCTTCTTCTTGGGCGAGAATTCCCCGCCGAATACGCAGATACGTTGGAAGCTTTTCAAGTGCAGCCCACTTCAGAGCCTCCTCATCATCCTCATCGCTGCTAGACCTTGAGAAGATCTCCTTCCCACTGTTCGTCCATATATTTGAGCTGCTCAGCCTTGCACTGCTTATTCTAAATGCATCGCCAGTGTCCATAGTCACCCCTAAAAGCTACACAAATGCTTCACTGAATGGTAATTTTCATGCAAGCAAGCCTTTGTCCATGACAATGTGCGTGAAAAGGGTCAAGAAAGTTCGAAGCCTTTTTAGATGCTTTTGAAAGCTTCTGATGATGGCTAAACAAGAGGGAGTTGCATTTTGTGTGTATATATAGCTTGAGTAGAAAAAAAAACGCCAAAATGAGTTCAATAATTTTTTTTGTTCTTTTGATTAAGGGATAAGTGTATTGAAAGTCCTAAAACTTGTCACGAAAGTACAATTGAGTCCTAAAACTTTCAAAAAGTGCAATTAAATCCTAAAACCTGTCAAGTTGGTGCAATCAAGTCCTTCTATTAACTCTATCTAACTTGACAAACGGAAAATACTAATAAGTTTTAGAACTTGATTGCACCAATTTGATAAGTTTTGGGATTTGATTGTATTTAATTGACAAGTTTTGGGACTAAATTGCATTTTTGTGGTGAATTTTAGGACTTGATCGCACTTTTTGAAAGGTTTAAGACTCAGTTTTAGGAATTGCAATGCAATTATCCCTTTGATTAATTTTGTTTCACAGGTGGGTTTGGGGTAACTGCATTTATCTTAGGAGGAAGGGAAGAGGTCGGAGCATGTTCTGGTACTATTTTTTTTACAAAATAAATGTACTGAATGGAAGTGGGAAGGAGAAGGTTGATTATTACATGTATGATAGCTTTTCATTGCCAATCACGCCGGTGGCAGATGCAAGAATTAGGCCGGGACGGATACTAGATATGGGCGAGTTTTAGCCCGTGAACGAAATTCGATCCAAAGTCCAGCTGTGTGATTTTAATTAGGAAAGTTCTGATTGGACTTCTGATCGACCGAACATTTGAAGCACTGGCATTTCCTCGTCGGAGTTGGATGATTGAGTAGGCAAAAACATGGAAATGGATTTCCATGCTAGAGTCGGTGAACAAAGAGTTTCCTAGTTTGATATATGTATACATACACGTGTGTGTGTTTATCACGGGTGTGGTTTGGTGCCTTTGTTGATGTAATTTGGCAGAGTTGTCTTCTTCGTGGGATCTAATTTTGCACCCAATTGTTGCAACACCTCTCGTCCCAGAGAAAAATTGGTTAGTGGTTCTGCGCCTTTGGAGCTGTAATTAGGCGGTGTTGTCTTCTTCGTGGGATTTGATCTTACACCACGTTGGTGCAGCAGTTATCGTCCCTGAGAAAATAGATTAGTGGTTTTGTAGCTGCACGAAAAAAGGAAGTCCACAACCCAAATTGAACATGTGGAGGTTCTTCTTTCTGGATTTCATTGGGTGATCTGTGCTGCGCATCCAGTCGAGATCGCTTAATTGTCTTACTAAAGGTGTGCGTGTTTGGAAGTCACGAGGTAATTCTTCATGAATTGTTTTGTGGAGCAATCACGTGAAACTGAGTACCGTGGGTTTGGGTGTAATTTAGGGTTCGGAAGCACTCGAGTGAGCGAGCGGAACTCCGTAGTTCTCTGACCGATTAGTGAATTCTTTGTGGCTAGCTCTCCAACCGATTAGTGAATTCTTTGTGGGTAGCTCTTTCTGTAGAGTGGATATCACCAACCTCTGAGCTGAACCATCATTCTTCATTGTTTTCTTTGGTACTTTTCTTTTTTCTACGTTATATTTGGATTATAAGATCCATTAGCTTCCACGTTATTTCAAATCATAGTTAATGTTTTTACGCTTCAAAGCTTCAAATAATGGGCATGAAACATTTTTTTTAGCAGCGGCCACGAAACACTTTGACTGCGTTTGGTCATCCGGATTTCTAAATAGGATAGGATAAGAAATCCTGAGATTTCTTCATATCCTATCCATTGTTTGGTAGACTACGGATTTAAAGTCGGATATGATAATTTTTATTTTATTTTTTTGCTATTCACGGGTTCGGAGGAGTTAGTGAAGGAAAAAAAGTCGAGAAATTTTTTTGGTGAAAGCGCATAAGGTGTGAGGATGAAGATGACGGCGAGTGGAGTGTAGCATTTCTGGAAAAATAGGCATTAGAAATCCTATCTAGCTCTATCTCACCTCCTCTCCCCCTCGAGATTTTTTTATCTGGGTTATATCCGGTTTATATCCGACCTTATTCTATCCTGGACTACCACCAAACACAGGATCGAATAGGATAAAACATATCCTATTCTAACTTTTATCCGGTCGACCAAACGTAGCCTTTAGGAGGTACATTTTAGAGGGTGGCGCGATGGCCACAACCTGCTCTTGGTCAGTTATTCAATAATGCTATGCAATAGTATTACAATATTCATCTTGCAGAAATTGATTCCCTAGTTTGAAAAACAATGCAGCATGTATGACTAGGAAATCAACAAATGATCATCTTTGGACAAATTAATCATTAAGAGTGCATTCAGAGTCATTTAACTACACCTTTCACCTGAATAACTCTATAGCTAGTGATTGCCTCTCTTCTCTCGGAAGAGCTTTCCTCTACCCATCGGGGTAGCTTAGAAAAAGGTAACCCTAACTGCATAACATCCAGCTCAACTCGCTTGTGAATGCTTCCCTCTACCCTTGAAGCAAGTTCAGTCAAGGTAAACCCTAACTGTTCCTCTCACTCTTCCCTCTTCTGGCTCTTTCACTTTGAATCAATCACTGATTCTCGGCAACCCAATGAGTCGAAATCTATATACCCACCCAAAACCCCTCAACTTGTTTACTCATAAAGATCCGAACACGCAACCACAACCCCAAGAACACTCGTTGTAGTTGGAACCTCTTGGTGAAGGCGAGAGATCCTAGTCTCGTCCAGTCTGGGGCTTCATAGCTGTGGCGAGTTTTGTACACTCCAATGGAGTCGGATGAAGACGCAAATCAGAGGCTTGCGCTGCTCTGCAAAAGATTAGAAAGATTGTGGTCAGACAAAGTTACTAAGAACGTGGAAGGCTCTCTGGCATTAGCAAAAGGTAAGGAAGTTAGAATGACGCTGATTGGACAACTACTAAAAAATCCTAAAATCAACTTTCAAGCTCTTCAAAATACAATGAGGAGAGCGTGGAGAGTGGATAGTGCAATATTCACACCTTTAGAGCAGGGTATTTTTGCTATAACCTTTGATTCCCTAGCTGTGAGGAACAAAGTGATGGACCTTGGTCCATGGTCCTTCATGAATAATCTCTTGATCCTGAAACCATGGGAACCGAACACCACTGCTTTAAGCTATAGATTCGACACATGTGACTTTTGGGTACACATTCTGGGGCTCCCTTTCGAGTGGCTTTCTGTGGAAGTTGTTCGCGAGGTAGCTGGAAATATAGGCCAAGTACAAGAAGTTAAAATTGAAACAAGAGGTATGGTGTCTTATGGAAGGGCGCAAGTGACATTGGATCTCAACTTACCCCTACAGTCAGGCATGCTTGCTGACACTGAAGGAAAGAAAATTTGGCTGGATTTTAAATATGAGAGGCTCCCTTATTTTTGTTTCTCCTGTGGAAAAATAGGACATTATGCTTCTGACCACAATCTTTCCAGTGCGGAAGAAGACTAGAAGGTTTAGCCCATATGACTCTCAAGGGGATAAACTGTCACTATTAGATGAAGATCAACCACTGGAAATACCAATCCGGGTAATGGAAGGTCCTAGAAAATGGGTTGTGGTGGCTAGCCCTAATAAGCCACCAGAGCCATTATGAAAATCTTACGCTAGAACTGTCAAGGGTTGGGCACACCCCTGATAGTCCAGTATTTGAGAGCCCTAGTGGTTCAGGAAAGGCCCGAACTACTTTTTCTTATGGAAACAAAGAACCGAGAAGAAAGGATCCAAGGGGTACGGAGGATGTTGAAGTTTGATGAATGCTTTGTTGTCAATCCACGGGGAACAAGGGGCGGCTTAGCAATTTTGTGGAATGCTCATGCAGCACTATCAATCATACACACTTCAGATGAAGTAATAGACATTGAATGTGAAGAGGAGATCTATAAAACAAAGATGAGAATTACGTTTGTACATGCATCATCAACTTTCCAAGAAAGAACCAAGACGTGGGATGAAATCTATAGAATTAGCCAGAGAAACTAGCTGCCTTGGGTATGCTTGGGGGATTTCAACGAGATAATGTACCATTGGGAGAAGGTGGGCAAACGATTGGCAGAGCACTACAGACTTCATACTTTTAGGGAGTTTCTACACAGTTGTGAACTAATGGACCACGAAAGTAAGGGTTGTGCATACACCTGGTCCAATAATCGCGAAGGAGATGAGCTGGTGAATGAAAGACTGGATAGAGCAGTTAGCACCATCAGATGGAGATTACAGTTCCCTGAGGCAGATGTGCACGCATTACCGGCTGTTGGTTCTGATCACTGCCTGATCCTAGTAACTATCCATTTAGCCCGAAAGAAAAAAAAGATGAACTTCAGCTTTGAAGCATACTGGTTAGAGGACGAGGAATGCAGAGAGGTAATTAATAGGGCATGGTTTTCTTCAACAATGGTAAACGAGGGCCTCGAGATAAGGATGAGACGGGATGCTGTTGCCCTACAAAGCTGGAGCAAGGGGAAGTTTACCAATGGGTAGGGGAAAATAAAGATCCTAATGGCACAAATACAGTCCATCACAAACCAGCCAACCGCAGGGAACGAAAAAGTACAACTGCAAAAGTTGAGAAACGAGGTTCAAAGGCTATGGAGTCAGGAGGAAATGTATTGGGCTGTGTACTCGAGGATCAATTGGCTAAAGTGGGGAGACCAAAACACCAAGTTCTTTCACGCCTCAACGATACAAAGGAGACAGAGAAACAAAATTTCAATGCTGAAGGATCATACAGGGAACTGGACCTGGGACCAAGAGCAAATAAAGAAGATGTCCTATGACTTCTTTAGGGATCTGTATACCTCAGTTGGGCAAAGGCAATTCACTCCACTTCTTCAATATTGCTCATGTAGAGTAAAGGAGGAAACAAACATCAGGCTGATTGAGGAAGTTACACTAGAGGAAGTTAAGCAAGCTACATTCTAGCTTGGCTCTTCGAGGGCCCCAGGTCCGGATGGTTTGAATGGACAATTCTTTCAACATTACTGGGAAGATATAAAGCAGGAAGTAGTATCAGAGGTCAGAAATTTCTTTCTTAATGGAGTGCTCGATCCTCAGTTGAATAGAACACTTATCTCCTTGATGCCAAAAGTAAAAAACTCAGAGAAGCTGGAAGAGTTTAGACCCATAAGCTTGTGCAATTTCGCATACAAGATCATTTCGAAAGTACTAGCAAATAGACTGAAACCATGGCTCCCAGAGTTGATAGAAGTTGAACAGAGTGCCTTTGTAGGAGGAATGCAAATTCAGGATAATATTCTTGTTGTCCAGGAAGTCCTACACCAAATAAGGGTTTGGAAGCGAAAATGAAAATTTCGGGTGGTCTTAAAGTTAGACATGCAAAAGGCTTATGATCGGATTGAATGAGATTTTTTAAAGGCTTGTATGATTACAATGGGGTTCGACGAAAGATGGGTAAATTTGATAATGTAATGCGTTACAATAACCTCACTGAGTGTTAAACTCAATGGGGAACCCTTGCCCTACTTCCAACCTACAAGAGGAATAAGGCAAGGTGACCCCTTATCCCCATACCTGTTCATCCTGGTTGCAAACTTCTTGTCCATGGTGATGAAAAAAGCTGTACAAGACAGCACATTGAAAGGGATATGACTGAATAGAAACTCCCCTGTACTTTCTCACCTACTCTTTGCAGATGATTCAATCTTCTTTCTAGATGGGAAGATACAAGAATGCCAGAATCTAACGAGCATCATAAACCAGTACTGCTTTGCTTCGGGACAAGCAGTCAATTTGAACAAGTCGGGTATATTCTTCAACAAGGACTGCCCTAGTGATCTAAGAAGGAACATGGCTACAGAACTAAGGGTCCCGAAGATTGAAAAAACAGGAAAGTACTTGGGAATCCCCTCTAATTGGGGAGCTTCCAAAAAGCACATGTTTGCTTGGATCCTGGCAAGGGTACATATGAAGCTCGAAGGGTGGAAAGAAAATACTATGTCAAAAGCGGGGAAAGAAATCCTGATAAAAACGGTTGTTCAAGCTCTACCACAATATGCCATGTCAATCTTCAAGATCCCAGTTTCAGTATGTAGGGCAATCGAACAAAAAATAATAACCTTATGGTGGAAGAATCAAACCGCAACAAAAGGAGTCCACTTGAGGAAAGTCGAAATCCTAAAACAGAGAAAAGACAGGGGAGGCCTTGGGATTAGGGATTTAATATCTTTTAACAAGGCAATGTTGGGAAAACAGGCTTGGAATCTAGCACAGAATCATCAAACTCTGTGTAGTCAGGTGTTAAAAGGTATCTACTACCCAATCAAATGTTTCTGGAAGCCAGAGAAGGGATCCAGACCATCGTGGGGATGGTGGAGCATACTTATGGGAAGAACATCAATTGAAGATTTGGTAATGTGGTCAGTAGGGAATGGACAGAACATCAACATCAGGGAGGATAAGTGGCTAAGATGGGGAAGGATAGGGGGACCGGCGAATGCAGGGGATCCAAGATTGGCCGCTGATCTGATAAATCAGGAAGAACACACATGGAAGGAACCAGTCCTGCGAAGGGTATTGGATGAAGAGGTAGTGCGAGAGATCCTCACGGTACAAATTAGACCGTAGATGAACGAAGATAAGCTGGTCTGGACTGGCACGAGGGAAGGGGAGTACTCTGTTAAGAGCTGCTACAACAACATTTGCAAGAACGAAAACATGGAAACTCAGAGCGCATCCTCCTCCTATCAACCCCCAACTAAGCTCTGGAATAGAATATGGAAAATGAATACTCCACATAAAATCAGAAATTTCATCTGGAGTGTGTGTCAGAATGCACTCCCGACGAAGGAAAACCTGTACAGAAGGAAGATGGTACCTGATCCGAACTATCCATTCTATGGAACACATGCCGAGACGCCGGAACATCTATTTCTTCTCTGCAAATGGACAAGGGAAGTCTGGGAAGTGCCTGCTCTGAATATATAGATTTCCAAATATCAGATTACCAGAATAGATGACTGGATGCTAAAATTCTTACCCAGAAACAACAAAAACTCACCGGATTTCGAGCTAGTCTTGATTATTCTCTGGGAAATCTGGAAAGCAAGGAATAGCCTTGTATTCAGGCATCATCTCCCGGACCCAGAAGCGTTGATAGAGAGAGGACTGCTAATGCTCAGGAATTTCAGCAAATGGAACAACACGAACAGGAAAATTGAAGCTGAAATTTGTGAGGACAATGAACCCTGGATCCCTCCAGAAAGAGGAGAAATCAAAGTCAATATAGATGCTGCTTACCAACCTAGTTCATTCGAAGGATCGATCGCCTGTGTGTGCCGCAACTCGTCCGGGATCTTGATAGACGGATTCGCGAAGGATGTCCTCGTCTCCTCCGCAGAGCAAGTTGAGTGTTTAGCCTTGACAGAAACCCTCAATTTCCTCTTGTCTCAGGCAGGTGATAAAATTATTCTAGAGTCAGACTGCTTTACGTTAGTCAACAACGTGGAAGCTTCGCAGAAACTGCCGTGGGAACAGAGGGCCCTTATCTGCGAAGCTCGCGAGCTGCTTCTTTCTTTCTCTAATGTTAAGCTCCAATATTGTAATAGAAATAGAAATAGAGTGGCGGACTGGGTAGAGAAGGCTTACAGGAAAAAAAAACTCTCTCAACATTGGTTGACTAGTCCTCCGCAGGCCCTCACTGAACTGCTTTGTTTTGACACCCCGTTACTGGGTTCGTCTGTATCTGGTTATAAATGAAAAGCCTTTAGTTCTGACCAAAAAAAAAAAACTACACCTTTCACATCACCCTTCTTCTATCTTTAAGTGACTGTGTTAACTTGGCCCATTTTGTTTGGTACCAAGATGATCTTGAGGTGAATTAATTCACGAATTTGAAACTCCGTAGGACGGGTCGGGCTGGTTCCAAGGTCAATTGAGCTCGAGAATTGGTTTTTAATAAAGGAAAATTTCATCTAATTTTTGTAAACAAGCATTAATTTCTCATTTACCACTCATTCAAGCTTCGTAGTTTGCCTTTTCTTATTGTTTTAGGATCTCTTGCCGACTAAAATTTAGTGCTTTTTAAAACAAAAGATTCATAAGAAATCTCGAGTTTCTTTTTTTACGAAGTTCACAACAAATTACGTTATTATTAAGTAGGATTTTGTTAAAAAGCGCCTCCTAGGTATTTGTTAAGCAAATAAAGAAAGAAAGTTCACAATCTCAATTTTCCAATACAAGTTTTTTCCAACATGTTACTTCATAAAAGCATGCTTACCAAGTGTTCCGAAGGTTCTCGCTAACGTGGCCCGCAAATTTCATGTTCTGCAAACGAAAAAAACCCTAATGTGTGTTATGACTAAGAAAAAAAAAACAACTTTGCGGACGCGTTGAAATAGCGTTAGCAAATTTCCTTGAACAGAAAGAATACGATGAGATTTAACTGATTTTTTTTTCCTTTTTCTTAATAAAATTCATCTATGCCAACTATATGTCCCGAATTGCAGGTTTTGGGTTGTTGCCTTTGCATTAATCAATTTGCCTTTACGACATCATGGTACTGCAACATGAACAAGCCCCTAATGTCCTGAAAATTTTGTGGCTGAATTATACTTTTTGTGCTTTCATTTGAATTCAAGCATGTCTTTTAATTCTTGATCTTGTGCTTTACTGAATCATCTTGTTCATTTGTTTTCTTCCTACGTGGTATTATCCAGATGGAGTACACACGCTTTCAGCCAAAAAGAGTCTGCTTACAACAATGGAGGTGGAAATTATGTGCAACTGAGTTGTCGGTTGCATTGACTCAACTTAGTGCAAGAGCAAAGATGCTCGGATATGAGTACAAGTGAGCTGGAGATTGTCATTTCGGAGAAGGCTTAGTTATTGCTGTTGTTGCCCTTTCTCACGTGGTCTGCAAAATCTCTAAATACAGCTTTCATTGGTATGAGGGTTTATTTAAAGGGTTTTCCATGAGCAAAGCAATTTTCCTAGTGCTTTAGTGGTAATTACACTCAAGCGTAAATGAATGTAATTTGTTCCTGTTCTTTTGGAGGTCATGTGGGAGAGCGATTGAGAGGTCGGGATCATAAACCAAGTGGCAGCAAAGAGAGGAAGCGAATTGAGGCATAGCAGCATCAGGAGGATATGTCTATGATGGGTACCTGAACGGCCACTCAGCGCCGAGCCCAAGCTAATGAGCATGGATCAGACTGAAGAAGATAATTTCCTGGTCGTAGGGGGTGATGAAACTTGGGATGTGTTTAGGAGTCAGAATGCTGCAGATTTCGCGTGTAGGAGACTTTCAGGAGCACAATGACCTAGTTATGTGTTGTAAGGATGTGGTAGACGAGGATTTGAAGAGGAAGAATGGGGATAATTTTGCAGCAGCGGTTGTCTGTTTTCAACCACATCCACCTCCCAACTTGTTTGCTCCACGTTGAAGAGTCAGGTGTGAAATACCACAAGTGCCACCACTTTTGTATCACGCTCAGGTGAGCGTCATAACTTTTTTTTCTTCCCTCACATGAGTGCAATGATTTCTAAAATTGTTTATTGAAGAATGTCATAACTTTCAATTGATCACATAAGTGCTATAAATTTTAAGAAACATTAATTAAAAGTGTCATGCTGCGTTAGATTTCCGATACTTGTGCCAAGTGTCTTAAAAAAGTTATGGCACTCGAATGATTAATTGAAAAGTTATGGCATTTAAGTGAATGCCGTGCTCCGACAAAAAAAGAAGTGGATGCCTTGCAAAGTTATCATACTCGAGCGATAAGAAAATTTTATGGTAAAGTGAGTCTTGTACGGAAATTAAGACACTTCTGATTTGATTTCCCTTCAACAGTTTATAAGAGCTTTTCAGCCGAGGGTTTGAGGGAACTTTAGAGCTGGTTAGATAGCTTGGCTAATTGAGGATATTAACAATATTTTTCGTGTTTGAGCTCGTAAAGAATACTCAATCAAAGTAGGTTTTCTAGTTTGAGAACGTCATGATGGATTCGAAGAATGTTAATGAGGCCTTGCTTGATGAGAAACAAGGCATGATGTTATAGACATTTTGTTGCGACACTCCCGAGGGCGAATGAAATTTCTCGAGGTGGTTTGACAGATTGCTATGTTAGCGTAGGTGGTTCCTCTTGAGAGGTGGCACTAATACTTGACGCGAGCTCTCTCAAGCCTTACTTAGTATAACTTAATTCTTCCGTTGATTATGAATAATATTTTACTTTGAGAGCCGCCACAAACTTATTAGAGGTCGGTTGGAGATTTGATTCCGGGTATTTGATTATGTCAGATTTATATCCAATGCCCAAATTGGTACCATTCATGCACAATTGAGCTCAACATAACGGGCCATAAATTCATATATCCGCAACCAATAATCAAAGTGAAAGCACGAAAATTAAAGAACGACGATAAAAAAATCAAAAATTTGGGCGCGGTAAGTGAAAATCCGATAAGGTCAGACAAAGAATATATATAGCCTTGTTATAGAGGCCCAGGATAGGATCCTCGTGAGCTAAGCGAAAAATTAAACATTCAATTAATTCTAAAGCTCCCGTTCAGCAAGATTAGATCAATTTTGTTAACATTAAGGAAGCTGTTTTACCTAATCTCAAGGATCTCCCGCTTTATTTCACCTGGTCTAAGTGCCATGGCATCTGACAAGCTTTATCCCCAGAAGCAAGCATGAGAGCACAAGTCGAACAATTTATTCGATAATTTTCTGGAGACTTCATAACTCTGCCGTACAACCTTGTTTCACAGAAGCCGGAAGACAAGTGTAACAACTTATTCATAGAATTGCTTGAAGTAGACTGACTCTTCAAAACTCAGTTCCACTTTCATCAATCATACTTTTCGTCCACATATGTATCTTGCGACTACTGAACTTACATTCAATTTCTTTTCAATCTCCAGTCGCCATCATCTCTTTTGGAAGTTGAATGCTTTGATTGAGAAGGCAAAGATGAATCCAAAGAGGAGAGATATTCCAACCAGCATGATCGCGACCACCCCCAGGAAGTCATGCCTGAACCCGAAATAACTCCTCACGAACTCTTCGACTGTCTCGCCACTGTCCAGCGCGTCCTTAACATCTCCAAACTGCGAGGCCACCAGCCCGTACAATGTCCAAAAAATTGGACATGCCCAGGAATACCATCTCCACCAGATAGGAATTCTCTGTTGAAACAAAAGCATGAGCCCTCATCAGTTATGCTTTTACTTTAATTCTTTTTTTTTTTTTAATTTCTTTACTGTTTTTCCACTTCCGTTTCAGTAAAGATATCGATGAACTTACTGTTCGCGGCACGATGAATCCCGAGAAAAGGTTCCAAATCAAAAAGAATGCCGAAGAGATTATGGTGGCAATGTAGTGGTTAGGCGTGACCGCCACGCTCGTCATTCCATAGAGAGTGAAGAATAACAAGGTGAAGAACATACAGAAGATGTACCAAAAGAACTTGCCGGCTGTCCATTCGAACCTGATCATTGTATAGACAATCACTCCATAGATGACAGTTTGGACGAAGATGTAGGGAATCTCGATGATAACCTGCGTGAAACAATTTTTTCAAATAACATGATAATTTCTCTCATGACTCTTCCTATTTTCCAATGAACTACCTTAGTCAAATTCTTTTACTTAGTTATGAAAGTGAAAGATGTCCTTACGTGTGCAAATGCATAGGGCAGAGCGGAATACATTCCAGCCCCTCTCTCTCTATAGAAGACGGTCCTCTCAATGGCCACAACGGGTTGAACCGACTTCGTATTCTGAAATCCAATGAAAAGGACAGCCGCGTACATTGAGCCCATGGCATTGAAGAGATCTTGCTGGTTTCTCCTGCAAGTCCCACAAGTTTTGAGCAAATAATGTCCGTAACTGAGCCATTATACTTCTTTTCCTGAGTCCAATTTCTCTTTAATTCACACCAAAAAAAGTGTAGTACTAATATATCTATGCTTATGAAATTCTGTCACCTTTTGGAGCCGAGGTTCCAAAATATCGTGCCGAACATCAGGGCGATGAAAGTTGTAAATAGAAGTCTCACGGCTGTGTATGCCTGGTTGCGCCCATACGACCAGTGTTGTTTCCATAGACAAGCTATACACTGGGTGAAGAACGATTGTGAATATTGTGTTGGAAAATGGAGATCTTTCGACCCCGGTGGAGGTGCACTTAGTTCGTTGATCAGAGCTTTGTTTCTCCTGATTTAAACATTGGAGAACGCGAGACACGGTGAAAGCTCTGCTACTACGCTTGTAAGCTCTTATCTTTTCAACCTTAAATTTTATGACAATTCTTTTGATGTTATCGAGCTGAAAAATGTAAATGTTTCTGCTTCTGGTGAAGTAACTTCTTACCTAAACAGTTCTGAACTCCTGTACACTTCAGTGAAGTTAACCCCGAGAATTTCTTCTTGAGCAGTTGTCGTCACCTCCAACATCCAAGTTGCCGGATTGTATTGGTTTTTAATTTTTGGAACTCCGCTAATGCCCTTTGATTTGGACGCATGTAATGTTAGCGGTTAAAGCTCAATGTAATTTAAACTCAGTTTCTTACTGCGCAGCAGTGAGCTCACCTCAAAATAGTTGATCAGGTGCGAGGAATGCTGGCCTAGTGGACCAACATAGATCTCCTCTCCGCCTCTTTTCAGAAGAAACAGCTGCACATCAATAAGGAAAATATCTCGGATACTTTGTTGTGTGGAAAGACAAAAGCAGACAGATAGCTCGGTCCCACGTGAAAATTTGTGTCGAACCTCATCAAAAGCATCAAATATATCGATGCTTGGCTGGTGGATGGTGCAAACAACAGTTCGCCCTGTGTCAACCGTGTTTCTAACTGTTCTCATTACTATAGCAGCTGCCCTGGCATCGAGGCCGGAGGTAGGCTCGTCCATGAATATGATGGATGGGTTGGCTACGAGCTCCACTGCAATTGTCAGCCTTTTCCTCTGCTCAGTGGAGAGGCCATTAACACCAGGCAACCCAACTAGTGCTTCTTGTAACGCGGTAAGCTCTATGAGCTCCATTACTTCTTCAATGAACATCTGCAGATGTTGGATCAAATTTCTAGTTAGCACTCTATTGCTGGGAGGGACTCGAAGTTAGCCACATTTTTACACCATCTAAAATGCTCATGAGCGGTGGTTATCCTTTAAGAGATGCCAAAATCTATGAGATGAACAATGTAAACCATGAGAAAAATTCCATCTGGTATAACTTTTTGAGAAAACCCGAAACGGATAAAAATGTAGAATTCACCTAAGATGCCGGATGTCATAAAACTAATGGATCAAGTAATATCTCTACCTTCCTAGTCTCAGAATCCACTTCAGGAGGTAATCGAAGCCATGCAGAATACACCAAGGACTCGTAAATTGTGACGTGAGGAGAGTGGATATCGGTTTGTTCACAGTATCCTGATATGCGAGCGAATGTTTCTTGCTTCTTTGGGTACCCAGATATTGTGATTGTCCCATCGATGTATCCACCTATTTTCCTTCCAGCTAACACGTCCATTAGAGTGGTCTTTCCAGCACCACTGACACCCATTAAAGCCGTCAATACTCCTGGCCTGAAAGCACCACTTACACCTTTTAGAAGTTCCAGTCGATCTTCGGGAATACCTTGAGCGTTCATTTCCTGCAAATGCAAAAACCAACCCACTGATTCAGTTATGTTCAGCACAGAAAAGTTCTGCGCCTTCAATTGTCAAAACCAAAGCATCTTCCGAGCAAACAGTACCTGAGGCATATCTATGGCGTATCTGATATCAT
Organism: Syzygium aqueum; assembly: GCA_031216185.1. Taxonomy (NCBI): domain Eukaryota; kingdom Viridiplantae; phylum Streptophyta; class Magnoliopsida; order Myrtales; family Myrtaceae; genus Syzygium; species Syzygium aqueum. Next base: position 30,073,814 of record CM062233.1, on the reverse strand, counting down.
CAAAAGCAATAGAAAGCGGCTCGAAAGGAAGAACCATTCCTCGTTTCCTATTTGGGTCCGAATAGTTTATGCTCCCGGCTCTCGTAGACAATTTTCTATGTGCAGCGCTTCTTTGGCGTCCACTGTCTTTATCTGTATTATCACGTTAGTGATCCCTTTAGCTTAAGTTCTACTCGACAGGCAAAAAGTACAATATTTGTTGGTTCTGTGGCTCACCGGATGAACTCCGCCGGCTTCTTCTCAATGATAGCTCAATGACCTCACCATTCTTGCTCGCGATTTTCTCTGCCAGAGTCTCTTTTGATAGTACAGCTTGAGGCTTCCCAATTGCTGCAGCAAAGTGGAAGTCATTCAACAAAACGTACACCGAATCCTCTGAAAATAGAAGCCTTGTGATGAGAGACTTACGATCGAGATATTTCATCGCCATAGTGAACAGGAAATTGAACAGAAAAATGTATCCAATCATTGCTCCTACTCCTATCCAATACCAACGCACTTCAGGAAAAATGCCGCGGGACTTCAGGACCAAAACTCCTAAAGGTTCTGTGAAGTTAGGAGGAATCTGTACCACAAAAGTTCTGGAACTTCAGCGGTTGATACTCCAAAAATTTTAGCAAACTTTGTTAATTCTTTGTTATTGTTCAATGACAATTTCGTAAGAAGGTGCTTACATGTCTCCACTGCTTTCCGAGAAATTCATTTACAGCGATTGCGTTCTGTGCATACATCATTGGGGAGATCCAATACCCCCATATCCACCATGGCTTAACGTCATCTGGTTTCAAATCATGTCACGTCAGGAAATTGCATATGTAATTGCAAATCGAAAGAATAGTTTTTTAGACGTCCGGTTGACCTCTTGATATGATGAATCCGCCCAAGACCATAATGGTGAGTAATCCAAACGATCCAAAAGTATTCGCCACTATCACGTTCCTTCCTATTGCTGCGATGAATCGAAATAATCCAGACGCCATCTGATGTAGGCATAGCAGCAGAAAATACTGTTTGAAGAACCTGTTAGCAAAGAATTTATCAATAGCTGAATCATTAGATCAAAGTCTGATATTCTAAATAAATGTCATTTGATCAACCTTCCAGCATAAGGGTCATAGCCTATGACATAGTAAGTCATGATCACCCAAATAGCAACTTCTACTAGAGTGATCGGAATCTTCAGGATCCATGTGGGTAGCGAATATGCCCACGCAGGAAAGAAGAGGAGGTCTCTCTGCTTGTAGAAGACAGGGAGCTTCATGATTGTCATGGCAACCTCCGAGAATCCATTAAACATCATCACAATCACAGTGAAGAAGAGAGCGCCAAAATAAATACCACCGTCTGTCACGGTATCTCGGTGCATATCAGTCCGTAGGAACACCGTCATCGTTATGAAAGCCATAAGGATAAGCTGATATGCATCCAAAAAAGGAAGTGTTAGGACATTACAAATGGTATTGACAGATCAAATGCATCACTTAGTCTGGATTGCTGACTAATCTATGAAAACCAGTATCTCAACTTGCTCACCTGGAACATTTTGAAAAAATAGACAAATGAATTTCTTCTCATTAGCAAAAGTTCTCTCGAAACGCAAGCTCTCAACAGTTCTTTCTGGCTCACCCCGTACTTCTTAGTTGTTAGAGCAGCTGGATGGCCTTTCGACTTGTCGAACGGGATCGCAAGCTGGTCACCTAGTTTCCGACCAATATGAAATGACTGAAACGCTTCAGAAAATTCCTTGACTGTTACAAACCTATAAGGCATCTCCTTGTTCGCCCAATACTGCTCTTGATCTTTCCTTGAAGTCACCTACAGATTATATTACAGAAGATAGAATTAATGAGTCAATTGTCTCATATAGCGCCAAAAAATAAAAATAAAAATGTGATTTGGAATATTACTTCTTGCAAGAAATCAGCTACTCCTTTCCTTTCAGGACATTTAAAACCCATGTGTCCGAAGAACTCGAGCACGTTTTCTCGGGGACCTTGGTAAACAATTTGCCCATCCGAGAGAAGGATGATATTATCAAACAGGTCGTAAGTTTCCGGCGCAGGCTGGAGGAGGGATATTAGAGCAGTCCCATTTAGGATGTGTATGGACTGTCTGAGTGAGTTCACTATTTGGAATGTCGTCGAACAATCCAAGCCAGTTGATATTTCGTCCATAAATAGTGCTTTGGCTGGCCCAACTAGCATCTCCCCTGTTTTATGTCAACACGAATTGAAGAAAATCAACCTAACTTGATAGAAAAGGGATTGCTATCATCTAACAACACGGGATACTAAAGCAGCCTTCTGGTTCTTACCTGTTGTGACTCGTTTCTTTTGTCCCCCGGAGATGCCTCGTATCATTTGATCTCCCACTATCGTGTCGGCACAGATTTCAAGTCCTAGTATCTAAAATTAAGCATTGCGAAAACAACAGAAATTTTAAGTCTTTGTGCTTTGCCATTTTCCTCGCGGAAAAAACAGGAACGGACTAATGGTGTTCTAACTTTCTTGGCTATACCTTGATTATATAATCGACAACAACATTACTCTCCTGTCCTTCCAGTGCTGCTGCCTGCAGAGGATTAAGATCAATAGAAGCTCTTATGGGTATTAATTAATGTTTTTGACCATATTTTGTGCATTAAGTAAAAAGAAAGTATAATAATCCGCAATCAGAAAGCTGTTTGATCATTCATTAGTCCTGATCTCATGTCTCACCTTCATAAAGATATCTATATCAGGATCAGGTTTGATGTTTGCTTCCTTTTCTCTCCTTGATAACTCTGCTAGCATATCTGAAAACAAATGTTAGTGTTATACCTCTTAATCCTTGCTCTTTTTGAGAATTTATCCTTTGAATTATGGTAACGAAGAAAAATGGTGCCAACTCACCATAACGGGGTCCAACACCTTGACACCTGGCCGAGAAAGCGAGAGTTTCCCTAACAGTCATTTCTCCTATATGGAGATCATATTGACTTACATAAGATGATGTCCTCTGCGGTACAAATTCTTCCATCCCTTGTCCATTGTACGTGACTCTCCCCGAAAACTACAATTCACAAGATCTTTGTGTGACTTATACACTAAAGATTTCACTACTATAGTAAGACAGCTCTTAAAGTACTTTCTTTACGCTTACTTTCAAATCTTTGCTGAGCTTCCCAGCTAATGCTAGAAGTAACGTGGTCTTTCCAGAGCCTGGAGGCCCCAGAAGTAATGTCATTCTGCAAAAGAAGAAAAAATTAGGTCAACAATATCAGAACTCACTTCCTGAGCATTGTATGCTGGTAAAAATCTGTAGAAACTCTCTCTCTTTCTCTCTCTCTTCTTACCTGCAAGGCTTGATGATTCCGCTGACATCATTGAGGATTGGTAATGGTTTCTTTCTACTAGGAAGGATGTAAAAATAGTTGAGAAACCCCTGTTGACATTGATTAATATTAGATGGTTTTCAGTCAATTTGAGCAGAATCCAAGAAGAAAGTAGATATTCAATGAATTGACTGTTTCATTACCTCAAGTATGTTGACATAGAAATTAAAGATTGTGGGTAGAGCTCGGCTTCCAACATAAGCTTCGGCCTCGACATTCAGATGCTCAAATCGGACTTCAATCGTAGGAAAATCCAGTCCAACTCTTTTTATAGTACAGAAGGGAAAATGCAGATTTTTTCAAGATTTGTAATGAAACTTTCAGCTTGGAGAAGAAAATACTATTTCCCATATGAAGTTTCTTTCTCTAAATTAAAAAAAAAATTACTTTGACATGCTCGTAAAGAATATGGCAGTGACCAACTAATTGAATATCTGAATTGCTTATTAGAAGTCACCAGCATATACCTGTCAATCCTCTGCTTCAGCTTTGACAAGAACTTCTCATTGTCTTCCTCAGCTGTCTTCAGCAGCCTCTCCAACAAGTTCCTCCTCTCTATCAACCCGAGATTCTCAACATCGACCTCTCTTATCTGGCCTTCTTCTTCGGCTAGAATGCTCCGCCGAATGCGCAAGTAAGTTGGAAGCTTTTCAATTGCAGCCCATTTCAGAGCCTCCTCATCATCCTCATTCCTGCTAGACCTTGAGAAGATCTCCTTCCCACTGTTCCTCCATATGTCCGAGCTGCTCGAACGTGCACTGCTGATGCTAATTGCATCACCAGTGTCCATAGTCACCCAATAAAAGCTAAACAAATGCTTCACTGAATTGAAATTTTCATGCAAGATGGCCTTTGTCCATGAAAATGTAAATGAAAAGGGTCAGGAAAGTTTGAAGCTTTCTTAGATTCTTTTTGAAAGCATCTGAGGATAGTTGAACAAGAGGGAGTTGCATTTGGTGTGTGTGTATATATAGCCTGAGAAGAAGAAAAAGATGCCAAAAGGGGGTCAATAATTATTATTTTTCTTTCGATATAAGTTTTGATGCACATGTGGGTTTGAGGCAATTGCATATATCATAGAAGGAAGGAAACAGGTTGGAGCATGTTCTGGCACGACTATATCTAAGAGATAATTGCACTTTGGAAAGTCAATGGAAGTGGGAACAAGAAGGTGGATGATTACATGTATGGTAACATTTCATTGCCAATCCTGCCGGTGGTGGACACCGGAATTAGGCTGGGACGGACAAGGGATTTAGGCTGGGACGAGAAAAACTTTTTACGCATAAAAGCTTTAAAAATTACTTGCATGACAAATTTTACGAGGGAATTTAAAGTGCACATTTGGAGACGACAGGAGAAGGTGGCGCAATCGCCACAACCAGCTCTTGGTCAGTTATTCGATGATGCTATGCGATAGGATAATAGTATTCATCTTGCAGAAAGAAATTCCCTAGTTTGAAAAGTAATGCAGCGTGTATGATCGGAAAAATAACATATGATGATCATCTTTGATCATATTAGTAATCAAGAGTGCTCACAGGTATATCTGAGTCTATTAACTACTCCTTTCACATCGCCCTTCTTGTATCTTTTCGTGACCATTAATTTCGGCATTATCGTATGTACTTATCAGTAATCTTGAAACATTAAGATGACTTCTCAATGTTAGCATCACATACTTCAAATTTTTGTGGATTTTTAGAATCCACGTGATACACCCGTTTTTGTAGCCAAAAACAAGTTTGTCTGCATGTGTTCAAGGTGTCAGGAAATTTCCTCGAAAGGGAAAGATATAAGAAAAGAGATTGAACTGACTTGAACGCGGAGCCATTTATATTGCAATGTTGGCAACCAAATGTACTTCCACCTTAAAATAACACTTATTTTCTGCTACCGAGGAGGCGAGGAATTGAATAGAGAAAACAAAAGATTCTTCAACGCAAAGCCAGCTCGAGGAGCACAGGAAACTCATTACTACCTAACGTGTCTTACTTGCGACTCTAGTAACTAGGAAGACGTGTCCCAACCTGTCAAGAAGTCGGTCAGCGCTCGTTAATACCCACGTTGTGAACAACCAAAACCGGTATTTTTGTATTGAAGTTTCATCTTAGAGTTCAAACGAGGTACCAGGCACATGCAACCCTTCTTTCTGTACAGGAAAACTCACCTGCCGCTCATAGGTTTGCTGTATACACAGCGGATTCATTATATTATGAGTACAAAGGGTGAGATGAGAAGACCTGAGACTCTTTCAGGGACCGCGGGAGTTTTATCCCCGCACCGGTGTATTAGGTTTGAGTCATGACTACCGTTCATTTTGAGTGAACCCTTATTACAATCCCACCACGATTCCAACTTTATGTGTCCAGAGCTCGGTCTTTCAGTATAAATGCTTTTAAATGATTAGTTCCCCTGTAAGGATTATCGTGTTTTTGGGGATTATGATCTTCCTTCTGGAACTGATTAATGCAAATTGGTTAGTCCATGGGAAGAGCTAGAACTGAGTTTGTCATCAAATGCTCAACCCCGTTTGAATATTTTTTTTCTTACTTCATTAGATAAAGACAGAGATGTCGGATATCTCTGATAATCTAATCTCGGGTGTATGGAGTTGTGAGTCTGAGTTTCTCTGGTGATTTTTTCAGGGAAATTTGCCGATGTTGGCTTTCCTACAAGCATGGTGAACGTATATGTTTGCGTTGGCGACTTTGTTCGTGATTGTGGACTCAATAACACGGCAGATGGGCCAACGCATACCATTGGGTATCGACCTTCTCTACTTTCTATTTAACAGGCTTTCATGTTGATAGCATTAGCTGAAGTTGTGCTCACCACTCAGTGCTATCAGTATCTTTTGGTCTGCCTCTGATTTTCTTAATCTGCCGATTGCTTGCTCGTCCGTTTTCATGTTGATGTCAGTCTATCTATTCTTTTCCAACTTGGACAATAACCACCGCCTCCCTGGCCCCCGGCTAGTTCTACCAGAGGCCAACCACTGACAATAACTCCCGCCTTAATACAACTTTACAACTTTCATCCTTACGTTCTCCCCCTCACGTGTGAACTGCCAGTTAACTTATGGTCTCTAATACCATTTGCTTGGGGGGTGAAGTTGAAGCCTAATACCTTAACCTAGGGAAATCGCCAGGAGAGAATTCAAGTTCGAGCCCATTAATATATCCAATTGGACCTACTTTAACTTAAAAGCTTAAACCTGTGAATTATGGGTCAATTACTAAAAAATATCAAGTACTCCACACCACACCTATTGTTCCATATAGCAGTTTTTTTTAACACAACTCACACGGGCATCTCAACGTTTCAAAGAGTAACTCTTCTCAAAATTATAAAGATTGTTGAGTTAGAATTTCATTCTAACTAAAATTTTCTTGTTGTTTAGAAGGATCCAACTACAGGAGAACTAGTAGAGAGGTTCCCCCTTTTCCGCCCGACTCTTTGGTCTTAAGAATGTTGGTTCTAAGAATAAGTGGTTGCCCTTCTCCAACCCTTACTAATTAACTTAAGGGCAGACAGCTAATGCAATCAACTTATCGAGCAGGATTCTATGGTTGGTATTATATCGACTTTATTATGATCAACCATAGAGAAAAGATTTTGTGGTTTCATTGATAGCTCAAATGTAATACAATGACTGTTATTCGGTCTTTCTTGTGTACCATTTGTCCATAAGAAATTTCTTGATAGAGGTCGATGCACATGAGGAATGTAACCATGGTTTGGTCCTTAACCAGTTAATATCTTGTGGTACCTGTGCTGGCTGCTGCTTTAGGACATTATTGAAGCAGTTGTGCTACCGAGTGCTATTAAAGTTTCTTAAAAATTGATTCTCTTGATCTTTAGAAAGGACATATCTTGCAATAATATCCGCTTCCGATTTTTTCTATGACTAGGAAAAGTTTTCTACACGTGCTTTATGGTAGCACTTTCGTTGGCTTGTTCGGTTTGGGATTTTAAAATACAGAACCAACTCTGTATCAGATATTGTTTTATATGAAATGAATGATGATCAAGTCTTAATATTTTAAAATTGCAATTTTCCTTATATTCCGCAGGGTTATGATTCAAACGTTTTCCTCAATCTTTTTTAATTTTGTTGATGAGAGGAGAATTGTTGTGTCGATCGATCAGGTTTTTGATGTGCATGGGGGAAAGCATGCTGCTGATTTTGCTTGCTACAACTTGCTGGCAGAACATTACTAAGGATATGGGCTTTCCTCAGGAGATTAAGAAGATTATTGCTTTAACATTTTTGCAGACCGATGCTGACTTTGCATAAGCTGGTTCCTTGGATGCTGCTTCTAGGACCATAGTCTTGTGTGACATCTCTGGATTAACTCACAGAGATATTGTTTGCTTTGGCAAGTACCACACTAAGCCCGGTTTTATCCTTCCTGGGAGGTCACCCATCTTAAGAGTGATTCCACTTGAGCATGATAGATTTAAGCACTGCCCTTATGTTAGAAGGCGGCTCCGTGAGTTAATTTCAGTTTTCACACACACACATCTTTCCGTATTTGATGCAAAGTTCAGTCAATTCTTGCCCCTTCGGCATTTTAGAAGCCTGCTAAGAGCCGCTCTTTGTCCATAAACTCTCTATGCGACCACTCCCCCATCCTTGTCTGATCGGATCGTTACTCCTTGGCTGCTATTATTATAGGGACCTTAGAATTTTGTTGGATGATGAACTTTTCTGAAAATAGGCTAGAGAAGAATATCACGGATCTGAATTCCATGCTGCGACAATGACGTTTGGTTCATATACAGTTGTTCTGTGTTGGGCTTTATTCTTAGGCCTAACCTCTAATCCTATGTTTCGTTTCTTGATCGACGGCGCGAGTTTTTCTTTTTCTTTCCCTTTTCTTAATAAAATCAAACCATGCTAGCTATATGTCCCGAATTGTGAGTTTTGGCGAGTTGCCTTTATATGGTTGTTGTTCCTGTTGGATTTGATCTGTGTATTTTTCTTATGGGAAAATTTGGCGCAAGCGTTATTTCCATTGCTCCTTTTGCTTATTGATGACGACAACACCACGATACAATAACATGAACAAGCCTCTTCAATGTCCTGAAAATTGTGTGGCTGAATTTGCTTTGTGTTTTCATTTTGAATTCAAACATGTTTTCATTTGTCATTTTCCATGTTGTTTTCATTTGTCAATTTCAAAAGAGGTGGGTTTTTCTTAAAAATAAATAGAAAAGAAGAAAAAAATGGGCTCTCTTTATAGAGCAAGAGATGGCACGTTCAGGAAAGGGAACGAAGAAGAAAAGAGAAGGAGAGAAAGAAAGAAAGAAAGAAAAAGAAGAAGAAAAGGAAAGGAAAAGGAAAGGGGTACATGTCACAAGGGCCTCACCGAGCATGATTTACTTCGATTCGCAATGCCAAGTAAGAATTTTATGCCATCTATTCGTCTAATCGGAGTAGTTTTCAGAATTATGTCACAAATTCGAAATTATGTGAAATTTAAATTGCATAGTCCTATTTTGGAGTTGTTAAGCCGTGGAGTTACGTGGAAATCATGGATTAGGGCGTTGTGGAGCAATGGGGTTTGATGGGAGTATCTAAAGTAACTTTTAGTTAGAGAGAAATTTTAGAATTTCACATGAGCTTCGCATTGCGGATAGTTTCAAATAATCTCTTTGGGCAAGCGATTTGTTGACGTGTGGGAGTTATTTTGTTAGCGATTAAGTTTAGTTTAGCCAATTCGTAGTTGAGGTAATGTTTTACTTGATTTTGGTTTTGACATCAATTTTCGTTTAATTGATAGGATAACGAGATTGTCAGCTCATATAGCTATGTTGTTAGGTTTTGGGCATACTTTGAAAATGAAAAGGATTAGACATATAATGTGCAAAGTATGATTTGGTTGAAAGGAAAAAATGATATTTATAGCATATTTGATGCATAAAATCTGGATATGGCATTTACTACCCTTTTGATTATTTGAAATGGCATGGAAAACATTTTAGGAAATGATTTACAAGTTGATTATTGTGAAATGGTTCGAAAAATACTTTATGAAATGGATTGCAAAAATGTTATATGTATTGATTTGGGAATCTAATTTATAAAATGTATTCTGTTGTGAAAAGGTATATGTTTGGTAAAGTGAAAACAATTTCTGATACTGATTATGGATTGGTTTCGTGGAAAAAATTGATATATGAAAGGATATATGTTTTGGTTGCTTAAAATTTATTCTAATTATGAGATGGCTCTGAGTTTGTTTTGGATTATCAGAGATGACTGTTTGATGCTCATTATCGGTGTGACCCGATTTGGGGTTTTTGGGTATGCATACTGGTTTGAGGATCTCCTTTCAGCCGAGCCACTAGCTAATAATGGGTAGAGACTTTGCCAAGGGGAAGTTTCAGTCATCTTATTTCTAGGTATTGTGTTGTGACCATGGTTGAATATTCAGCATGAGATGGATCAATATAACAGACTTGATGTGTGGTCTGAGATTGATAAATGAATAGACCATTGATATGTGAATTGATGAGATTGATCAATAGACCGGACCATTGATATTTGCTTTGCCATTATTGATGAAATGAGTAACTTTTTATATGTATAAAGCTTTGTTGAAAAGATGAAACTTGTTTTTATCTTACATATATATGAAATATTGTGGATTTGAATTAAATGAGTTTTGGTATGGTTTTGAAATATACGTAGTGGGAGCTCAATTTTCCTAAAAAAGATATGCACTACTCACTAAGTTGTGATTACTCACCCCATTCATTCTAGTTGCAAATAATACGGGGATTTCAGTATTTGGATTTTGGATACTATTGGGTATGAGTTGTGTATGCTAATGATATATGTGGGGTTTAATTGAGTTTGGAGATGTATACGTTGTTGATGGATTTTAGAACTCTAACCATGTAATGAGATTACTGTTCTATCGTATATATAGATGGAGATATATATTATGATAACCGGTTAATATTAGTTATGTTTGAGACTGCATCCTTCAGGTAAAAGGACGATCATGTCTTTTCTCCTATTTTTTTTGTAGGATTCGGGGTGTGACATATGTGGTATTATCTGGATGAAGAATACACAGTTTTAGCCAAAAGAGTTTACTTACAACAGTGAAGGTGGAAATTAGCGCAACTGAGCGATAGGTTACAAGAGTGAAGATGCTCATACTAGAATTCAAGTGAGTTAGAGATTGGTATTTGTTGGAAAAGACATAGTTACTCTTGTTATTGCTCTTTCTCATATGGTCTGCAAAACCTCTAGATACATATTTAAGTGATCCAATGATTTATTTAAAGCTTTGTTTATGAGCAAAGCAATTTTTTGGTGTTTTAGTGGCAATTATGCTAAAGGCATAAATGATCATAATATTTGACTTTTCTTTTGTATGTGATAGCATATAGCAAATCGTTACTAGTTGCAACTGCTGGAGACTGTTGAGTAGAGTACTATGTTGCTGTCCATAAGCAAAGCAGCTTTCTTAGTGCTTTAGTATGCTAAAGCATAAATGGCCATAGTCTTCTCCATTTCTTTTGTAATTGATAGCAGATGTCATTGGTTGCTAATGTCGAAGACTATCAAGAGGTACTATGCTGCCGTAGGAGAGCGATTACGATGTCAAGGGACCATAAAACAATAGGCACCAAAGAGATGAAGAAAATTGAGGCAGCTGGGGGAATATGTCTATGATGGGTACCTTTATGTAGCTTGTGCTTTAGATGATTGGTACATGAAAGGAATGAAAAGTAAGGAAGGAGGGCCACTCACTATCGAGCAAGAGCTAATGAGCATGGATCTAACTAAAGATGACGAATCTCTCGTCATAGGGTGTAGACCTGTCAAAATGGGTATCCATTTATCAACCTATATTTGATAGGTTGAGTTGTTATATGGATTAGTTATATTCATTAAATAGGTCATAAATGAGTTTAGAATGGTAAAGTCTACAATAATATAAGAATCAAATGGGTTCACAACTTATTTATACGTAACCCACTTCTATAACTCTTTCTTCACTCTCTCTTGCACTCTCACCTTAATTAGTGTGGATATGAATTTTCTTAATTGTGTCAAATATCTAAGTGTTTTAGCAATATAGGTCTCAAAAGAGACTTCAAGAGCACAATGATCCAGTTTATGTGTTGTCATACCCCAGCTCCTACAAGTATAGTGGAAATGATATATATCCAATTATATATATGATAAAACAGGGAGTTGGTTACAGAATTAGATTTTCTAAAACATTAACAAATACTATTTTAGACATATATCCAAAAGTTCAACTACTAAAAATTCCCTGTTGATATCGCTCTCATCACACTTGGTGCTACCTGAAGAATCTAAAAAAGATTTGAAATGAATTGAGAGAACAACCATAGCTCAGAAAGTAGTACGTATCTCTTCTAAGCAAATCGAGCGTCCACTATACATGTTTATAAAGCAATATCATAACAAAATAATCCAAACTCAAGATATAATATATGTACCAAATCAAATATAAGTTATCTCATTTCAATAGAGCTTTATACGTATCATAAGTACTCATTCAATCAACAATATCAAATCAAATATCAACGGTCATTTCCATTAATCAATCTATATGAAATCACAAATCAATTGTCCATTCTATTGATCAATCTAGTGCTCATATTTAACTATGGTTACGCTTAACACCCATGAAAAAGGTGACCAAATGACAATGTCTTGACCTATATTATCCAGTAGCTTGGCTCATAAGGAAATCTTGAGAATAGTATACATACCCACAAACCCTCAATGGGTTCAAAGCACAACACCAATGAGCATCAAACACTAATCCATCATTAACAAACCATTTCAGAATTCATTTTATAACTTTTCACAACGTTTTTCATAAAACAATTCTCAAATCATTCACAAATAATCAAAAAAATAATAAATATTCAACCTTATTTTATGCAATATGCTTTTCCATAACTCATAATATATCGGATCCCCATCACTTTCAAGACACAAGTTTAAGAATTCATATAAGAGATAAGAACCAATCACTGCTAAACAAAAGCCCAACTCAAAAGTTACGTCGCTTGGAAAGTTTCAAAATCCTATCAAAGAAGCATTATTCAAACATCATATTTACATGCCAACTGACTTCGATTAAGACTCTACTAGGCAACAAATCATTTCACTGTAAGTGGACAAAAGACCTCAAGGACAGCCTCACGCGACGATTAATCTATTTGTGGTTTCACAACAAACTTTGTCGGTCCATATTTCTCTCTACCAAACTCTGATTAAAGTGAACTTACTGTCGATTGAAAGATCTTTTGAGGTACTAAAGGACCCTAAACTTCACCGACCCAAAATCTAGCCAATAATAAACGAAATCGACACGGAACACTGCAGGTCAAGTTACTATACAACAATTTCTGAAGATTTCGAAAATTCAATATTGACGTCTAAATCGCAAAACGTAAAATCCTAGGTACGCGAGGGACCCAATTATTAGTATCGGAGAGCTCAGACTCGGTGGGAGCGTCACCTGAGAAACCAACAAAGCTAGGGCTACAATCTTCTTTTTACCCCTAGAACAAAAAGGAAAAACACTTGTAAGAGGGAAAGACGGTGAGAAACTCTTATCGATCACATGCAAAAAGGCGTTTTCAGGTATCAGTCGATGTTTCCTGATCAACAGTTCAACTGTGACTTCTCTCTTTTCTTTTTCTCTGTTTCCTCCGAGATCTCCCCCACTCTTTTCTTCTTTCCTTTTTGTTTTGCTTTTTTCTTTCCTTTTCTCTGCGCTTTCACTTCACTTTAAAATTCACAAAAGGGAGGAGCTCATTTTGCATTATTGGGGTGAGGAGCTGACTTGAGCCTTACCATGGGCTTTTGTGCAGTTTTTTTTTTTTGAAGTACAATGATTACATGTGTTGTAAGGATCTGGGTAGATAAGGCTTTGAAGAGGAAGAGTGAAAATAATCTTGGTTGCATTTGTTGTCTGCTTTCAATCACATCCTCCGCCCAACTTATCGCGCCACGCTCAAGAGTGTTGGATGTTTTTTTTTTTTTGGTAAAGACAAGAGTGTTGAATGTTTGTTTGTAAAACGAACAAAATAATGCTTCCTTTGTTCCACATAGAAAACTTATTGGGGTGTGTGCTAGTCCACACAATACCCGCATGCGAGTGCGCGAATAATTGCACGATTTTGGCGCTATTGTTAGGCGCACTTAGCACTTTGCACTTTGCAGGCTTGCACGGCCGCAGTTTAATTAGCACTAATCTTTATTTTTTTATTTTTTTGTAAGGTTATTTCATTAATCTTTATTAGTTGAAATGTTGTTTTTTGTTTATTAAATAATTTTTGAAATTATGAAAATTCGGAATTTTATTTATATATTTTATTCCGAATTTTACATGTATCTTTTCAAGACAATCTTTGGAGATTATACTTGTTCAGTTTTTAATATTTCCCGAAGGGTTGTGTTTGTTCAGTTTGCAACTTCTTCCGAAGGAATATATTTATTAGCTTTGCAACCTTTCGTGAAAAGTTGTCTATGTTCTTTAAAACCGATTTCTATAAATATCAGTTTTTCTCGCAACAAGAAGGATGATATCAATTTTCAAGTCTTCTTTCAAAAACTACAACCATCATTTTCAATTGTTTCCTAGAGAAAGCCTGGAAAAATACTAGAATTGCTATCTAGTATTCTCATTTTGAAACTTTGTTGTATCCTGGAGGATTTTTGCCGGTTACCATTAACAACATTGTGGGGTAAATAAATCCTTAAGGAAAGTGATATCACATCTCAAAGTCCAGCTTGATTGCTCTTTTGATTCGAAGCCATTTATTTTTATAACAAATAGTTCATAGGAGCTTTTTGGCTGAAGGTTTGACAAAACTTCAGAGCTACTTAGATAGCTTGGCCGATCAAGGAGATAGAGACTATATCGAGGCTTTTGTCCGTTCTCTGTCCTCATATACTTGATCGAGATAGTCTTGCCTATGGTGATAATTATTAAATATGTCTTGAATTTTATGTACTTGATCCGGTTCATGACCCGACCCTACATATTTTTTTTTTGACCCAAAAGTGGAGAAAAACTTGAGATTTGGTTCGTGACGCGGATGGATGGACCTATTTTTTGGGAGCACTATTTATACTGCGGTTAAGTTTTCTCATTGATATAAAGAGAATTTGTTTTCAGAGAGTTTTGTAAGCCTTGAGGTTTTGTTAAGTTGTTGTTTTGACTTCTGAAAACTATACTCTCTTTGATTATAGTGAAATCTTATCTTGCCTCGGCCGTAGACGTAGATCACCTTGTGATCAAACCACGTAAATCCTTATATTCTGTATTTATTTTTCCACATATGTTTCCAACAATAATTTTGGAGTTACAAACTGTACTATATGCGGCATATTGTCAGCAGCACTTCTCATTTTTGCAGAGACCTGCTCGAGTTCCGATTGTCATTCTTGGCTGCTCGACGATAACGTGTTCGGTATTTTCTTCTTGGTTTGTGCATTTAATTGTGCATATTGGTAGATTTACTCCGTATGAAAGATTTCACTGGAGGTAACAACTCTCAAAATGGGTGCTTCGATTATTATACGGTACTCACTGAATGTAAGTGCAACACTAAAAATGGGTGCCTTAGAGTTGCAACACTTCCGTTTGGGATGCAACTTGTAAACTTGTTTCACCTGATGTAAGTGCTATGGCATCTGACAAGCTTTATCCCCAGAATTAAGCATGACAGCATAAGTTCAATAATTATTCGATAAATTCTGAAGAACTCATATATATATATATATATATATATATATATATGTGTGTGTGTGTGTGTGTGTGTGTGTGCGCGCGCGCGTGTGCGTGTTTTTAACTTTGCTGTACAACCATTTTTTGCAGAAGCAGGCAGACGAGTGTTGCAACTTATTTGTCGAATTGCTTGAAGTAGTCTTATGGTTACACTTTCCTACATGACTTAACTCTACAAAATTTTATTCCACTTTCTTCAATAAAACTTTTGATCCACACAAATATCTTGTAACTACTAGACTTATAAACAATTTCTCTCCATCTCCCGTTGTGCTGTCATCACCTCTTCTGGAAGTTGAATGCTCTGATTGAGAAGGCAAAGATAAATCCAAAGAGGAGAGCGAAGCCGACCAGCACGATTGCAACCACTCCCAAGAAGTCATGTCTGAACCCAAAATAACTCCTCACGAACTCTTCCACTATCTCGCCGGTGTCAAACCTGGTCTTAATATCTCCAAACTGTGAGGCCACCAGTCCATACAATGTCCAAGAAAGGGGACAAGCCCAGTAATACCATCTCCACCAGATAGGAATTCTCTGTTGAAAAAAAATATTAGCTCCTCAGATATCTTTCATTGTTTTTCCATTTTAGTTTCAGTGAAGATATCCATTAACTTACTGTTCGAGGAACGATGAATCCTGAGAATAGGTTCCAAATCGCATAGAATGCAGAAGAGGTTATGGCGGCTATGTTGTGGTTGGGCGTGACCGCAACGCTCATCATCCCATAGTAAGTGAAGTACAACAAGCTGAAGAACATATAGAAGATGTACCAAAAGAACTTGCTGGCGGTCCATTCGAACCCGATCATTGAATAGACAATCACTCCATAGATGACAGTTTGGAGGAAGATGTAGGGAATCTCGATGATAACCTGTGCAAAACAATTTTGTCAAACAACATGATGGATTCTCTCAAGACTCTTTAAGAATGCTTCTTGAAGTCATTTCCTAGTTTCCAATGAACTACCTAAGTCTAATAATTTTACTTTGATGTGAAAGTGAAGCATGACCTAACCTGTGCAAAGGCATAGGGCAGAGCGGAATACATTCCAGCCCCTCTCTCTCGATAGAAGACAGTCCTCTCAATACCCACAACAGGTTGAACCGAAGTTGAATTCTGAAATCCGATGAAAAGGCAAGCTGCGTACATAGAGCCCATCGCGTTGAAGAGATCTTGCTGGCTTCTCCTGCAAGTGCCACAAGTTTTGAGCAAATAATGTCCATAACTGAGCCAGTGTACTTATTTTTCGAAGTCCAATTCCTCTGTGTTTCGCAACCAAAAAAAGAGTAGAACTTGTTTATCTGTGAATATGGATTTCTGTCAATTACCTTTTGGAGCCGAGGTTCCAAAATATCGTGCCAAACATCAGAGCGATGAAAATTGTGAATAGAAGTCTCACGGCTGTGTATGCCGGGTTGCGCCAATACGACCAGTGTTGTTTCCATAGGCAAGCCATACACTGGGTGAAGAACGATTGTGAATATTGCGTTGGAAAATAGAGATCTTTTGACCCTGGTGGAGGTGTGCTTAGTCCGTTGATCAGAGCTTTGTTTCTCCTGTTTCAATCGTTCAAGAAAGCAAGACATGTAAAAGTTCAGCTACTAGGCTTTCTTAGCTCCACTTCTCAATCTTCAACTTTATGATAATGTCTTTGAGCTTCTCGAGCTGAAAAACGAAAATTATTCTGCTCCTGAAAAGTTTCTTCTTACCTAAACAGTTCCGAATTCCTGTAGACTTCAGTGAAGTTAACCCCGAGGATTTCTTCTTGAGCAGCCGTTGTCACCTCCAACATCCAAGTCGCCGGATTGTATCCGTCTTTAATTGTTGGAATTCCGCTAATGCCCTTTGATTCGGAAGCATGTAGTGTTAGCATTTAAAGCTCAATGTAATCTAAACTCAGTTTCTTACTGCGCAGCAGTGAGCTCACCTCAAAATAGTTGATCAGGTGCGAGGAATGCTGGCCTAATGGACCGACATAGATCTCCTCTCCGCCTCTTTTCAGAAGAAACAGCTGCATATCAATAAGGACAATCTCTCAGATACTACGTTGTGTGGAAAGACAAAAGCAAACAGATAGCTCAGTCCCTCATGAAAATTTGTGTCGTACCTCATCAAAAGCATCAAATATATCGATGCTTGGCTGGTGGATGGTGCAAACAACAGTTCGCCCTGTGTCAACTGTGTTTCTAACCGTTCTCATTACTATAGCAGCTGCCCTGGCATCAAGGCCAGAGGTAGGCTCGTCCATGAATATGATGGACGGGTTGGCTACGAGCTCCACTGCAATTGTCAGCCTTTTCCTCTGCTCGGTGGAGAGGCCATTCACACCAGGCAACCCAACTAGTGCCTCTCGTAACGGGGTAAGCTCTACAAGCTCCATCACTTCTTCAATGAACATCTGCAGATGTTGGATCAATTTCTAGTTAGCGCTCTATTGCTGGGAGGGACTCAAAGGCAGCGAAGTTTTAAGCTGTCTAAAATGTTTATGAGCTGTGGTTATCCTTTGAGAGAAGCCAAAAATTCTTTCGGTCTATGTGGTGAACAATGTAATCCATGAGAAAAATTCCGTCTGGTGTAGCTTTTCAAGAAAACAAAACTGTCTTTTGAAAGATTTGTAATGTATCTCTTTCTACTGATAAAAATGTAGAATTCACCTAAGATGGATGTCATAAAACTAATGGATCAAGTAATCTCTACCTTCCTAGTCTCAGATTCCACTTCAGGAGGTAACCGAAGCCATGCAGAATACACCAAGGACTCGTAAACTGTGACGTGAGGAGAGTGGATATCGGTTTGTTCACAGTATCCCGATATGCGAGCGAATGTTTCTTGCTTCTTTGGGTACCCAGATATTGTGATTGTCCCGTCAATGTATCCACCTGTTTTCCTTCCAGCCAACACGTCCATCAGAGTGGTCTTTCCAGCGCCACTGACACCCATTAAAGCCGTCAATACTCCTGGCCTAAAAGCACCACTAACTCCCTTTAGAAGTTCCAGCCGATCTTCAGGAATACCTTGAGCTTTCATTTCCTGATAACGAGAAAATGTTCAGCACATCTAAAAGTTCTGCACCTCAGTTCAATTGTCAGAACCAAAGAATCTTCTGAGCAAACAGTACCTGGGGCATGTCTATGGCGTATCTGATATCATCAAAAGCTATAGAAAGCGGCTCAAAAGGAAGAACCATTCCTCGTTTCCTATTCAGGTCCGAATCATTTATGCTCCCAACTCTCGTAGACAATGATCCCGATGTGGCGCTTCTTTGGCGTCCACTCTCTTTTTCTGTATTATCACGATAGTGATCCTTTGGCTTAAGTTCTACGTCTAAAGAAAAAAGAATACAAGATATGTGGGTTCTGTGGCTCACCAGATGAACTCCTCTGGCTCCCTCTTGATGATAGCTCAATGACCTCTCCGTTCTTGCTTGCAATTTTCTCTGCCAGAGTCTCTTTTGATAGTACAGCTTGGGGCTTCCCAAATGCTGCAGCAAAATGTAGGTAATTCACCAAAACTGTACACCGAATCCCGAAAAAAAATAAAGAACCTTCTGAAGAGAGACTTACGGTCGAGATATTTCAAAGCCACAGTGAACAGGAAATTAAACAGAAACATGTATCCAATCAAAGCTCCAACTCCAATCCAATACCAACGTGCTTCGGGAAAAATTCCACGGGACTCCAGGACCAAAACTCCTAAAGGCTCTGTGGCGTTAGGAGGAATCTATACCACAAAGGTTCCGAACATTCATCAGTTGATATTATAAAAATTTTAACAACCTTTATTAATTCTTTGTGTAGTCTTAATGACAGTTTCATAAGAAAGTACTTACATGTCTCCACTGCTTTCCGAGAAATTCATTTACAGCGATAGCATTCTGTCCATACATCATTGGGGAGATCCAATAACCCCATTTCCACCATGGCTTAACATCATCTGATTTCAAACAATATCACGTCAGGAAATTGCATATGTGAGTGCAAATCAAAAGAAGAATTATTTAGACATCTGGTTGACCTCTTGCTATGATGAATCCACCCAAGACCATAACGGTAAGTAATCCAAATGACCCAAAAGTGTTTGCCACAATCACGTTCCTTCCTACTGCCCCGATGAATCGGAATAATCCAGAAGCCATCTGATGTACGCATAGGAGCAGAAAATACTGTTTGAAGAACCTGGTAGCAAAGCTTTATTAGTATCTGAAGTATTGGAGCGAAGTCTGGAATTATTGAATAATTAATTTTATCAACCTTCCAGCATAAGGGTCAAAGCCGATGACATAATATGTCAAGACTACCCAAACAGCAACTTCTACAAGAGAGATCGGGATCTTCAGGATCCACGTGGGTAGCGCATATGTCCATGCAGGAAAGAAGAGGAAGTCTCTCTGCTTGTAGAAGACGGGGAGCTTCATGATGGACATGGCAAGCTCCGAGAACCCATTGAACATTATGATGATCAGAGTGAAGAAGAGAGCCCCGAAATAGATCCCACCATCTGTCACTGTATCTCGGTGCATCTTGGTCCGTAGGAACACCGTCATGGTTATGAAAGCCATAAAAATAAGCTGATATGCATCAGAAAAAGGACGTATTAGGATATCACAAATGTAATTGAAAGATCAAATGCATCACTTTCTCAGGATTGCAGACTAAACTAGGAAAACCACTGCTTCAACTTGCTCACCTGAGACATTTTGAAAATATAGACGAAGGAGTTTCTCTTCATCAGCAAAAATTCCCTCAAAACGCAAGCTCTCAACAGTTCTTTCTGGCTCACCCCGTACTTCTTAGTTGTTAGAGCAGCTGGATGGCCTTTTGACTTGTCGAATGGGATCGCAAGCTGGTCGCCTAGTTTCCGACCAATGTGAAATGACTGGAACGATTCGGAAAATTCTTTGACGGTTACAAACCTATAAGGTGTGTCCTTATTCGCCCAATACTGCTCTTGATCTTTCCTTGAAGTCACCTGCAGATCAAATTACAGAAGATCAAAGTGAATGAGTCAATTGTCACGTATAGAGCAAAAAAAAAAAAAAAAAAACAATTGACATGTGATTTGAAATATTACTTCTTGCAAGAAATCAGCTACTCCTTTCCTTTCAGGACATTTAAAACCCATGTGTTCGAAGAACTCTAGCACATTTTCTCGGGGACCTTGGTACACAATTTGCCCATCCGAGAGAAGGATGATATCATCAAACAGTTCATAAGTTTCTGGCGCAGGCTGGAGTAGGGATATTAGAGCAGTCCCATTGAGGATGTGTATGGACTGTCTGAGTGAGTTCACTATTTGGAATGTTGTCGAACTATCCAAGCCGGTCGATATTTCGTCCATAAAGAGAGCTTTGGCTGGCCCGACTAGCATCTCCCCTGTTTTATGTCAACGTGAAATTAAAGACAATCAACCTTGAGTTGATAAATAAAGTGATCACAGTCATCTAACAACATGGGATTCTAAAGCGGCCTCCTGAATCTTACCCGTTGTGACTCGTTTCTTTTGTCCACCGGAGATGCCTCTTATCATTTCATCTCCCACCATCGTGTCGGCGCAGATTTCAAGTCCCAAAATCTAAAATTAAGCATTGCAAAAAGAACAGAAATTTTAAGTCTGTTTTCTCCTTTTTTTCATGGCAAAAATAGAAGAATGGACTAATGGAGTTTTGACGTTCTTGATTATACCTTGAGTATATAATCGGTAACAACAGTAGTTTCCTGTCCTTCCAGTGCTGATGCCTGCAGAAGATTAAGGTCAATAGAAGCACTTACAGGCATTAATAAATGTTTTTGACCGTGTTTTGCAGAGAAACGAAAGTACATAAATGAAAAATCTGCAATCAGAAAGTTGTTCCACCGTTAATTAGTGTGTTCATTTCTCACCTTCATAAATAAATCTATGTCAGGATCGGGTTTGATATTTGCTTCCTTCTCTCTTCTCGATAACTCTGCTAGCATCTCTGAAATACAATGGTAGTATTGTAACTCTTAATCCTTGCTCTTTTTTAGAGTTCATCCTTCAAATTATAATAACGCAGAAAAATAGCCTGAACTCACCATAACGTGGTCCGACACCTTGACACCTGGCCGAGAAAGCCAGAGTTTCCCTAACAGTCATTTCTCCTATATGGAGATCATATTGACTTATATAAGCTGATGTCCTCTGCGGTACAAATTCTTCCATCCCGTGTCCGTTGTAGGTGACTCTTCCTGAGGACTGAGATTCACAAGCTCTTTGTGTGACTTACACACTAAAGACTACTAAATTAAGACAGCTCTAAAAGTACTTTCTTTAGCTTACTTTCAAATCTTTGCCGAGCTTCCCAGCTAATGCTAGAAGTAACGTGGTCTTTCCAGAGCCTGGAGGCCCTAGAAGTAATGTCATTCTGCAAAAGAGAAATATAAATTGTGTCAGCAATATCTGAACTTCACTTCTCGAGTATTGTATACTGACAAAAATCTGTCTCTCTTCTCACCTGCGAGGCTTGATGGTTCCACTGACATCGCTGAGGATCGGTAATGGTTTCTTTCTACTAGGCAGGATGTAAAAAGAGTTTAGAAACCCCTGATGACATTGATTAACAAGTGACAAGGTTCAGTCAATTTGAGCAGAATCAAAGAAAATGTAGATATGTTATGAATGTAGTGTTAAATTACCTCAAGTATGTTAACAGAGAAATTGAATATCGTGGGTAGAGCTCGGCCCCCAACATAAGCTTCTGCCTCAACATTCAGATGCTCAAATCGGACTTCAATTGTAGGAAAATCCAGTCCAACTCTGTTTGTAATACAGCAGAGTAAACAGAGACCTTATGAAGATTTATTTTGAAACTTTTCAGCTCAGAGAAGAAATACCATTTCCCAGATCGAATCTTTTTCACAGGGTAAAAAAATATCAAACCACTTTCACATGCTCTTAAGAAATATTGCAGTGACCAACTAATTGAATGTCCGAAATGCTTATGAAAAGTCATCGGCATGTACCTCTCAATCCTCTGCTTCAGCTTTAACAAGAACTTCTCATTGTCTTCCTCAGTTGTCTTCAGCAACCTCTCCAACAGGTTCCTCCTCTCTATCAACCCGAGATTCTGGATATCAACCTCTTTTATCTTGCCTTCTTCTTCAGCGAGAATGCCCCGCCGAATTCGCAAGTATGTCGGGAGCTTTTCGAGTGCAGCCCACTTCAGAGCCTCCTCATCATCCTCATCCCGGCTAGACCTTGAGAAGATCTCCTTTCCACCTGTCCTCCATATGTTTGAGCTGCTCAAACGTGCACTGCCTAGCCTTGAACTGCTCAGCCTTGCACTGCTTATTCTAAGTGCATCACCAGTGTCCATAGTCAGCCACTCAACCTACACAAATGCCTCACTGAATTATAGTTTCATGCAAGAAGGCCCTTGTCCATGAAAATGTGCATGAATATGACCAAGGAAGTTTGAAGCTTTTCTAAATGCTTTTGAAAGCTTCTGATGATGGTTGAACACGAGGGAGTTGCATTTTGTGTGTATATATAGCTTGAGTAGAAGAAAAATATGCCAAAAGGTGGTCAGAGTTTTTTTTTTCTTTCGATTTGACTCTGATTATCAAGTGGGTTTGACGCAATTGCATATATCATAGGAGGAAGGAAACAGGTCGGACATTTCTTGTACTACTTTTCTTAAAAAATAATTGCACTTTAAAAAGAAAATAGAAGTGGGAAGGAGAAGGTTGATGATTCCATGTATGTATTGATAGCATTTCATTGCCAACCATGCCGGGACAGACGCGGGACTCAGGCCAAGACGAGATAGCTTTTTTAACTTATAAAAGCTTTAATAGATGTAGATGTCGAAATGTTCCACATCCCTTAATAGTAGGGTTTATATGCTCTCTATACACATTTGATCTCCCTTCACCTACCAGCTTAAGTTTTTGAGTTGGACTTTCAATATCGTACCAGAGTTGATTTCTACAGGATGCTATGCCATAGCATGGCGGTATTCTTCTTGCGGAAAGTGAATTCCTAGTTTGAAAAGTAATGCCAGCATGTACGATTTGAAAAGTAACATATGATGGTCCCCTTTGGCATGATTGTAGGTATTTATCAGTAATCTTGAAGCAACTTGATCTTTTGTGCTTGCTTGATTGTGAATGTGGGATATGATACAGATTACAGACCCGTTTATATTAGATTACTACCGACCACTTGTA
Organism: Syzygium aqueum; assembly: GCA_031216185.1. Taxonomy (NCBI): domain Eukaryota; kingdom Viridiplantae; phylum Streptophyta; class Magnoliopsida; order Myrtales; family Myrtaceae; genus Syzygium; species Syzygium aqueum. Next base: position 30,050,448 of record CM062233.1, on the reverse strand, counting down.
CTTCCACCTTGGTAAAAACATTTGTTTTTGACAACCGAGGAGGTCGAGGAATTGAATAGAGTTGGAAAGATTCTCCAACGAATGGCAGAAGTTTGAGAAGCACGAAATGTTGTGTACTGCCTAACGTACCTTGCTTGCAACCCAAAGTAATTAGTAAGTCCTTATCCCAACTTCTCAAGAAGAGGGTCAACCCTAATTAATTTAATATATTGTGCCTCAATAAATTGATGCGTACATTAGGAACAACCAAAAGCATTATTTATTTACTGAAGTTTCATCTAGAAGGTCGATGAGGGACTAGGCGGTAGGCACATGCAACGCCTCTTTCTAATACAGGAAAGCTCACTTACCGCTTGTGGGTTTGTGGCATATGCAGCCGATATAAGTAAAAAGGGTGGGATGAGGCGACTGATATTGGGGACCCTCTCTAAGACCACATAAATTCTATATTTGTGATGGAATGTTCGGCATGAATCAAGACTACTCTTCATTTTGAGTGAATCTGTCACCAACGGCTCACCACGACCCTAGTTGGAGTACTATGTTATGGTATGGCTGAACCTATGCCACAAATGGACCAAGGCTTCCTGAGGTCGAGGAGTGATAGGGTGTTCGAACCACAAAACCACGGGGCCCCAATTAAATCACTTCAGTGTAAAATCCAATGTTATTAGACCAACTACCGGTGTAGTAAAAGGTTCAGTGTCATTCTCGATAAAATATGGTGACACGAAAGAACCCCATTCCCGATGTAAATTTTTATGTTCCGCGATGATCTTTTACCACATAGATAAAACTTTATTGTTATAGAAAGACATTAATGCTCTAACGCTTGCCGGTGTCTCAATAGATTTTTATCATCGATTTAAAATACATCGATTTTATCGACAGTTGAAATTTTTATCCATGATCGATTGGATTTACACCATTGCAATGGGGTAGTTTTGAACGTCACACCCATCATGTGGCAAGTGAAGTCTTATCTCGATGCACGTAAACGAGCAGTTTACATGCTTTTATGAGAAGTAATCGGTTTCAAGAACATATTCCCACAAAAATACAATAAAGTAGACTATCAATACACTTGTGAATAACTAGCTATATTATTTAATTAAGAATATCTTCCTTGGAAAATCAGTGGATACTTTGATATAATATATAGGGAAAAAACCACCAAAAACGAAAATGCCCATGAAATTTTTCTGTTTTTTCTTTTCCTTTTCTGACCTAAGATACGATCGCATTTTTTTAGTATACTTCGCAGCATAATGCGTTGCGGTCCCCTCAAAATTATCAGAAAGTCGCTTCTGATTTCTGTTAGTGCTGTCGTATGATGATGAAGGGTTCCTTTTTAACTAAAAGGGAGCCAACAACGTCTGCACTTAATTACCTCATCCAACTTCAATGATTTTCTTAATCCCTTTTCTTTTTTTTAATTTTCTGATCTTGTTCTTCGAGATGGAATGGAAACGCCCATGCGGGTTTGACTTTGCTACGTGCTCCTGGGGCGTTCAATCTGGGAGACATGCATTACATTTCGGAGGAAGGGAAGAGGAAAACAATGGAAAGAAAGAAGGGTACATGATCTTTTGGCTTTTGGCTATGGCTATGAACTTGTTTCGGTCAAGATTCATTTCCATTTTGAATGTTTGACTCGCCATTGAGATCTCAACTTCTTACTTTTGGGAGATCTCTTTTGCTTCTGACTTTGCTATGTAGTCTGACTTTGCCATTTTTCAATGACATTATTTGCTTGGGTGACAAGGTTTTTATGCCTGCTGTGCTTGGATTCTGTCCAGCGATTTCAGACTAATGAGATACAAACGCAGTCAGAAACGACATTATTTGCTTGGGTGACGAGGTTTTTTGCTATGTAGTCTGACTTTGCCATTCATGGCTTAGAATTCCTTTCTTGCTCGTTACTCAATCTAATGAGATACAAACGAAGGGATGATTTTCTTGCTTGTTACTCAATCTAATGAGATCCAAACGAAGGGATAATTGTTGTTGCATTCATAAATTTGCTGTTGCACGATTGTTTCAATGCAATCCTAAACCTTTGCGCAAAATTTTAATATAGTCATTCTGGCAAAATCCAGCAAAAATTGGCTTGAAACTGTTGACATGATGGTCTAATCATTTTTTATAGTCTTACGTGTCACGGCTGGCGAAGTGATGCGGATAACTTAACTCGAAAAAGGACTCCGTTTTACTTAATTTACTAATTTTTTCTTATCTTTTCACTGTTCATCTTCTTTTATCTACAACACTGGCAAATCATCAACCTATAATCATTTCCAACCTCTGGATCGTCATTGTTCGTCACCTTTGCTAACATTGGCGAGGATAGGGAAATTTTGAATCGTTTTCTCTCTAAGTCTGGATCACGAATAGGGAAAGTTCAAGAAAATCCAATTTGCCATGGGAAGACAAAGGCAAGGCCCAAAGGGTGTGAACACTAGAGGGCTCAACCTCCGCCGCAGCGTCAAGCTGAACCTCCTAGATCCGAAGGACTTGAGCTCCGTCACGGCATTGAGCTCGAGCTCCAAATTCAGATGCACAAGGACGAATCACAAAACCTGAGGTGAGCTAGTTTGGAGAAGGAGAGCACAAGGGGAAAGAAGGGCGGTAGGGGAACTTGCCTACCTGTGCAGAAAATATACTACAACAAGAGGCTTAGGAGCTCTAAAGATGTTAAAAAGTTCAACAAAAAAATTTAAATTAACAGGTGAAGGAAGACCACGTGAATATAAAAATCATATAGGACTCATTGTCAAGGGATGCGAGACATTATCACCATACCCCATTCTATGTGTAAGCCAGCTTAGAAGCACCATGTGAAATTTAATTGATGCGAGGTGGATGCATGTATGAGAAATATGTAACACTGGTTCTGACATCATATTAGAAAATCCAACCTAAACATTTAAGCTAATAGGTGGAGGGACATATTTAAGATGATGAACGGTTGCACGGAAAAGAAGGAAAGAAAAGAAAAAAGAAAGAAAAAAATTTAAAAAAATAAAAAGCAAAGTCATTTTGTCCATGTCAGATCGTTGGCCACAGGACCACCGCATAAACAATTTCAAACGAGAATTGATCGGAAAGTTATATTGAAATTTCATGCAAACGTTTAGGATCATATTAATTCAATTAAAAAGTTTTATAATTGCATTGAAGTATGTACAACAGATTTGAAACTGAAATAGAAATCTTACATACGATTGATATATCCATTCACATGGCCACTCATGAACTTTCCACTCACGAATTAATTTGGCTATTAGTTGGCCTTCTCTCATGCCAACACTACACATGTGCAGGTACGTCATGACAAATGTTAAATTGTGTCTCGAGTTTTAGCCGTATACGGAACCCGATCCGCCGGAAGCTTTTGATTTGTTTGAAATGCGATGTGTCTGGAAGTTTGATCGCGAGAAGCTTTGCCGCTAGAAGACAAAACAAGGGGCGTTCTTATTTTATGATATATGTATCTCCATGGTGAAATAAATGGACTCTAATTGCCTATTACTTTTTGGGTGTACGGAACGACAGCAAGTGGGGCCTAGTAAAAAATAGAATAAAATAAAATAAATAAAAAGGAGAAAGGTTTTTTTTTTTTTAATAAAGTGCACATAACCCTAGAGTAGCTCTCCTTCAGTAGCAGCCACACAAGAAACAAGAAGAGAGAAGCCAGATGTGCGTTCTTTCGAACAAGAGCCGCTCGAAGAGGAGACAAAGGACGCACGACGTTCGTGGCTTTCGGTTGCACGGACGTGAACGCATGGATTTGTGCCGTGAGTTTTACGTACAAATTGAGCCATTTATTTGTAAATACTTTGAATTTAAGCTTAACCTATGTATACAAGACACTCGAGCACGAAAGCAATTGTAACTCTGATTCTCCAATTATAGCGAATTAGTTACTCCTGACTTTCCTCGTAGATGTAAATAACGACACTCGGATTAAACTGCGTAAATCTTTGGTGTCCTTTATTATTCATAATTTATTTCTTTAATGCTTTCGCATTGATTTGAAAGATCCTGGTTAGCTTTCGCGTTAATATCACAACAATAGTAACGTGGATCCTCCCATGTTTTGCCACGTACAATGCATTACTTACCAGTGAATCCTTATTTTGACGTTTCTGTGCTGATTCAATTTGACATCAAAACAAGATTACGTGATCCATAGGTTAAAAAACCATCTCAACGGTTCGTGACAAAATGGAATTTAACACATGCTCTTTTGAAAAGTAGAGGAAGAGAAAACAAAAGGAAAGAATGAACAGCAAGGAAACGCTTTGTAACACGTGCTCTTTTGGGTCTTAACTTGGCTTATGAACTTGTTTGGTCAGAATTGATTTCCAATTTGAATGTTGACTCGTCATTGAGATCTCATCTTCCTCTTACTTTTGGGAGATCTGTTTGACTTTTGATGTTGCCGTGTAGTCTGACTTTTGCTTTTCGTTGCCTTTTATTGCTTGCACAGCATGCCTTACGCTGAAGAAATTCCTGTGCTTGAAATCATTCCAAGAATATTTCAATGGCATGTAATTTAGCTTCGTGGAATTGTCTCACTTCTCCTAGCATTTCTTTTGTGGAGTTCCCTTTAGAATGGTCAAATTTTCATTATTTTTTTTGGCTCAAAAGTCCTTTCCTGCTCGTCACTTAATCTAATTAGATAATTTTTATAATGTTAACATTCCCACACACGTGAATTAATTTCGCTATTAGTTGGCTTTTCCCAATGACAACACTTTATATGTGTGCATATGTCATGATAAAAAAATGGTGGATCCTACTACGTTTCGCGGTTTATAATGCATTAATGACTACCACATCCTCATTATAGACATTTCTATGCTGATTTAATTTGACAACGGAACAAGAAAACATATTGATTCAGGACGAAATGGGATTTGATTGATACTTATGGGTTTATTTGTTTCATTGAAAACTTATTGTAGTTAGAAAGTGTTGTTCGATGTCAGAGAAAATTATTTTCCGCTGTTTGTTGGGGCTGAGAATAAGTAATCCTTCAAAATAATATGAATCACAAAGAATTTTGGGAAGAAATTATGTAACCATATTCGTAAAACATTATATATGATCTTGCTTTTTGAGAATATAGAAGAACATGAACATTAATGAAAGGGAAAATTCCAAAAAGGAGACCGAAGTGGAGTTATTTTATCAAATAAGGGCATGAAGTGAATATGATCTCAAATAATGGCATAAAATGATCAAATCGTCTCAAATAAAGGCCATAAGTGGCCAAATCGTCTAAAAAAAGGACTTTTGGCCGGCCAATGACTACTCTATAGCTGGAGAAGGGGTATTTTAGTAGAAAAAATAAGTATATTTTTTTGTTTACTTTCTTTTTCTCTTCCTTTTCTTTTTCTTTTTTTTTCTTCCCTCCTAGCCTTTTTGCACTTGCCCAGCGACCTCCATCGAACTCAGGCGAGGCCGCCCTTGCCAGCGTCAGGTGAGGGCCGCCCTCGCTTAAGCTAGCGAGGATAGCCCTCGCTAGAGTTGGGTGGGGGTTGCCTCACTTGGGCAGGGCGGGCAAGGGTTACTCTCGCTGGAGTCCGATGAGGGTCACCTTACCCGAGCTAGCCTCGCCCAATGCCGACAAGGGCAGCCTCCATCTGAGACCGGTGGAGGGAAGAGAGGAAAAAAATAAAGAAAAGGAAAAGAAAAAACAAAAAAAGGAAAAAAAATTCAAAAAAGTAAAAGACGAAAATACCCTTTGGCCGGTAAGGTCAAGTCCTTATTTGAGACTGATATGACCACTTCAGGCTCTTATTTGAGATAATATTCATTTCATGTCTTTATTTGAGAAAATGAGGACACTTTAAGCTCTCATTTGAGATAAGATCCACTTCAGGCCTTTATTCTCCATTTCGATCCTCCTTTTGAAATTTTCCCTTAATGAAATATATCTAGGAGATTGTAAAAAAGATTCATGAAAAAAACATATGAGAATTATCGGGGGGAAAAAAGAAAAAAATTGATGAGAGATAGGAAATAGAAATAGATGAACCGATTATTCTCAGTTGGATGCAAAACAAGAAATAAGGAGAGAAATCTTATGGAAAATACGAAGTTTCTTGAAATTAAGAGGAACCATGCTATTAGACCGCATCTCTTGTTATTTGTCTTGTCGTAATGAGTTTGAGAGGGCAAAACTTTCGGAGTGCATATCTGATCGCTCTAATGACTTTTTTGGGCAATATTTCTTTTGATTATGCATATTTTTCAAGTAGAACGTCGAGGAAAACACAAAATTTCTCGAAAGTAGAAGCAACCAGCAAAACGTCTTCTTTCTTTTCCATGCGATACACGTGGCATTATTTGGAATTGCTTAAACTGAGAATCTAATATTAAATCCCGATCCAGAATTAATCATCTTGAATAAATATACGATGCATTTCTCTCGCTTTTTATTTTTTTGTTCGAAATCTACTCTTCTTCTTTGGAGAAGGAGACCAACCACGTATGAACATGTGGATTCACGTGCAGTTAATTATATATATATATATCATGTAACTTGCATCAAATTATTTTGGGACAATAACATAAATAGTCTCTAAAGTTTGATCAATATCTAATATGGTCACTGGACCTTTAATTTGTTTAATATGGTCTCTAAATTTTTAATTTGTTCAATGTGATCCTTGAACTTTTGGTAAACGTTCAAACTAGTCCCTAAACTATATGAAAATATCCAATGTGATCATTCCATTAAGTTAAGTTCAGAGACAATATTGAACATTTTCATATAATCAAAGAACTAATTTAAACATGTGCCAAATATTTAAGAATAATATTAAACAAATTAAAAGTTTATAGATGATATTACACGTAAGGTTAAAGTTTATGCACCGCATCAAACAAATTAAAATTTCAAGGGTCACGTTGCATGTTGAATCAAAGTTCAAGAACAATTTGTGTTATTTTCCCAATTATTTTCACGTGTCTATTTTTTAAATTAATTTCGCTAGAAAATCCACAAAATCTAGCTTAATATTATTATGTATTCAGCATATATGAGTACCGTAGGTGCGTATCCCACAGGATCCGGAGAAGATCCATCATATCCTTCTAGATTCAATGATTTGTAACCTTATAATAAAATTATAAAAGGTACATGCATGCATCTGACATAGTCGGCGGTCTATAATACACACTATACAGACAGTCTCCAACTCACACGCACCACATCTTTATTTTATTTTTACTCATGCTTTTCAATAATTGTTAAAATAAATCAACCACAAAATCATCCCCAAGACGTTCTTCTGTCCATTGGTATTCTCAATTTTTTTTAAATTTTCGTGGGTCGCATTTTCTTAATAGTGGTGGTTTACCAGTAGATAATAATACAAATTTAACAAATTAAATAATTCTACATATGGTCGATGGAATTGTCTGTCAACCCATTGACCAAATACGAGTTGGAAGTGGAACCAATACGATGACGTACACCGTGATGAAAATCATCTTGTGACGTTCCTTCGAGGGTTTTGAAGGCTTTCATCCTACTGTAGAGAGCTGTTGCTTCCTAGAGTTTTGCTTACTTTTTTTTTCTCTTCTTGGTACTATGAACGAACACAAGTCGATTTTGTCCAATTTTGAGCGGAGTTTATGACGAAAATAATTCATTCAAAGTCCAACGTCAACGTTGGAAAAACCACATGATTGTCTGGGCAAAGTTGGTGTCGTGGCTAATAGATAATTTCCATGACTTAAAAAAACAATCTAAAAAGATATCGGTACGATTTAATTGAGTAGAGAAATTGTGCATCACGATTTGTAAGCTCTCTCGTGAATGATGTCAACCCAATTAATAATTCTCAGAGAGAGGAGATTATGTTTTGAATATGTACTTAATAATTTATTTTTTGTTTATACATTATCCTAGTAATTATATGGCCATACGCACCTCTTTCTCTTTTAACTTGCGATAATGACACAATTGATTTTTGAACTTTAGCCTAATATGTAATGCGATACTTAAACTTTTAATTTGTTCAATGTAGTCCCTAAATTTTAACCCAACGTGCAATTTCGCTCCTGAACTTTTAATTTGTTCAATGTAGGCTCCAAACTTTTGATAAATGTTCAATCTATAACTTAGATTATATAAAGATATCAAATGTTATCCTTCCATTAATTTAAATTTAGGGATAATATTGAATAAGTTTAGGAACCAGTTTGAATATGTACCAAAAATTCAGGGATTATATTGAATAAATTAAAAATTTGGGAATAATACTGTACATTGAGCTAAACTTTATGAACTATTTTGAATAAATTAAAAATTTTGAAATTATATCGTAGGAGTCAAAGTTTAATGGTTGTTTGCGTGAATTTTTCTTTTTTAACTTTTGTGGAGAATCTTCGCAAGTTTGAACTTCCAAGATGTGCTGACAATTCCGAAAGATTTTCTTTTGCTTGCTTCAATGTTGGGCACACCCGTGATTGGGAATCTTTTCGTCAAAACAACAGCTGATTTTGCAGAGAGGGCCAATTAACTGAATTTTTTTTTATTACAAAATTGTCTTTTTGGGTCCTGTCAATGACTTCATAAGCTGTCCAAACAGATTGATTTGGGACATACCGACCTTCTTCAGTGTACTTTTTAAAGGGTCAATAAATGCTTAATATCATATGATAAACTGTAGGGCTCTTTCGCCTGCCTGATGCAGAATTTTGTTTTTATCTTTTCATGTTGTCTTAGGGTTTTAGACTTTAGTGGCCAACATCGTTTTTTTTTTAACTGTTGATTAGCAGGAAGCATTTAGACCTAATTTGAGCACATTCTGCTAGAGGTTTGATTCGGATTCTTCTACACTAGCTGCCAAAACATCACAGCTTGTCCTACCGCATTGATCTTTTTGGGAATATTCCCATTTGATTGGGGTCAATGTATTTTGATAGTATACTAGAAACAGCATATCTTAGAGGGCTGGGAACATGATGATCTCCAATAAACAAGCTCAAGCTTTACTCATCTTCTTCCATTATATGCATTACATATTCTTTGTCGGGTGATATCTGTCCGTCTTGCGGCTTGTGACTAAACGTATCTACTGTAGAAACAGTGATGGATGCATATCTAACTTGGGGAGGCGAGATAAAAAGAATATTTGTAAATCTTGACCCAGAGGAAGCGGGAAAAAACCGGGGAATCTTCATGTGAAGTCTTATGAATCACGGCATGTACTTATGATAAAAATTGCACCAAGTGCCAAGCGGAAAGCGGAGCAAGAGCCTTTGCTAGCTCCCTCGACTTGTCATCAGATTAAAATATCATAAAAGAAAAAGTTCGAGGCTCACTAGTGAAAAGAATAATTTTTTTCAAGTATTATTTGTATTAAAATATTGATATGTATGACCGTTAGAATTTCATTTGGGGGATCATTGCCCATCTCCTAACTTCTAAAAGAGACAAAACAAGTTTAGTTACCCTTCTTTGGCATTTTTTGTCTTGTCTCTATTTTTTTTTGGTCGAATTGTCTAGTCTCTTTGGGCATCTTACTTTGGCAATTTGCTTTACAAGCATTCATGTGCTCATGATGTTTATTGGAAATGTTTTGGGGTCGTCTAAACTGTCATGACATTAGACTTGAGCAGATCATTAGAAGATTCCATTTTAGTTCTTGTTCGAATCTCGGGATCACCGAGATGTAAAACTTTCAGAGTGTATTTCCTCTCCGTGGGGGAGACAAAGATATAAGAGAACTTAGTGGATAAGTATTGACATGTTAAAATAAGAAATGCATTCATAAAATCCATCGCCACTAGTGAAAAGTGCATTTTTTTTCTCATATTATTTGTATTAGGAGACTGATATGTATGCCACTAGAATTTCATTTAGGGGATCAGTTCCCATCTAAAAGAGACAAAACAAGTTTGGTTACCCTATTTTTGACATTTTTTGTCTCGTCTCTTTAGGCATCTTACTCTGGCAATCTGCTTTACAAGCCTTCATGTGCTCATGATGTTTATTGGAAATGTCACGTTTTGGGGTCGTCTGAACTGTCATTACACAACTGAAGTCAGAAAAGGAAAACTCAAGTGCAAAGTTGATCGTTATCGGATTGAGCATTAGAGACGAGCACATGTTACTTGCACTCGGTGCATATGAGCTCAACTCACATGAATCCTTGAATTAGGTGGGTTCCACTTTATCTGACGGATCATATGAGCGCAGCTCCAGCTCATATCATCCAGATGCAGTTAAGTGTTTTGGTTTTTCCTTGATAGGACACTTACAATCCAAAAATGGTGAGTGCATGAAGTGGGATTGCCACCCATCAAAGAAAGTGAGATCTGAAGTGTGGAGCACACACCGAGAGTTCACGTGTGCTTCGCAAGCATATCATCATTGTTTTCAAGGACCATTAACTTAGTGATCATGCTCATCCCAAAATCAATCAAATCTCTTGTTAACCGAATTTACGGGATTTCCCACGCCATGGAAGTCAATAAGTGAGGAATTAATGTCGTTTCACATCTTGTTATTCCACAATGCAAATGATTTCACAGGTAGAGTGAAAAGACAACATGTTATAGTTTTGATCCAAGTGAGGACTTCATGAACTTGCATGGCTAAGAACTAGTGATGACTTAGGAGTGCTCACTCCTGACTCTTGATTCTTGACTAGTCAAGCTCTATTCTTGTTCACTCCCATTGAAACGGTAGGCCCCAAGCTCTTGAAAAGGTCATCCTCCAAAAGCTTCACCAGTTCATCCTCTGGAAGTGTCACCATGACCACCCGGCTCATCGGCCCATCTTCCGGGGTAGAAGGAAGGATCACAACCTGCCCTTGTTCGCATGATGGCTCGAGATAACAAGAGACATGAATCGGTGCATGCATGTCTTCAAAGTGGGCCGTATGAGGTTCAGTGCCTTCCAGATTAAGAAATAGTAGCTCGGAAAAGTTGAGGGATCTAGCGTTCTCGGGTTGGCTATCGTCATTAAGCTCTAACCACTCTACTAAATCCATGACCCCATTCTTGTCCAATTTTGCCATCATCTCTCCTATGGCCTTAACTGCTCCTGGTAAACTATTGCCTTCCTCATTATCTCCAGCATGAAGACTTTTATTGTAGACCATGCAGTTCCCAAAAAACTCTCTTTCAAGGCCCAAAAGTTTTCTCACATCTAGGCCCAAACACATGCTTACAAGGCCCTCTCTTTTTCCCTTCACCTTGCTTATGCAGGCCCAAAAGAGTCCGGCCAGCGCCTCGAACGGCGACGGGCATGGCCCATCGGCAACGTCCATGGGCCGGGCCATGGTGACGCATGATCTGACTACGGGCTCGCTGAATGCAAGACAGACGGTGGTGAACTTTGCACCGGGATTGGGGCTTGAGGTGTTGATGAAGGTCTTGTAATGGTTGATCAATGAGTTGCTGTGGTCGGGATCGTTTCGGCGGCTTGGTTGTCGTTTCGGGAGCAGGCGGAACGACGGAGGAGCAGTCAATTTGGCATTGAGAGTCATGTCTGCCCAAGCCTTGATGAACATGGTGACACAGATTGGATCAGCCAAGAGATGGATGCAGCTCAACCCAATAGCAAACCCTCCTCCTTCAAATTCAGTCACCTGCAAATCAAAATGGAGAAAGTAATCTCCTCGAAAGATATGCTCTGTCTCGTGAAAAAATGGCCAACCAGCATCAGAAGAAAAACTTGGTATTCATTATTAATATCAGCTGAACCTGAACATAGAAGGTGGACCAAAAATATGGAGTCTGAAACATCTCCTCCCAGTGGACGAGCCTCAACTCGTCCTCCCTCCCCGCGTTCCGCAACCAATCCTCGACGCTTCCTCTGGCTCGAGCCTCCACCGCCCTCACTCCCGCATCGTTGCACTCGATCTCCCACCGCCCTTCGCCGTCCTGCTGCAGACGCCCGGTCGCTTTGGGAAAGCTCGTGAGCGTCCTCGCGAGGCTCTCCCTCAGCATCCTGGTCCATTCCCCGGCTTCCCTGCCCGGGCCGTCCGACCGGTAGTAGTACACGACCCTCAGGTGCTTCTTCGGCTCCATCAGGCGGTCGAGGACTGACAAGGGAAAGCGCTTCCCCGGTTGCACCGGCTTCGTGCTCACCACGGTGCGCTTGCACGTGTACGGGATCTCGGCCATGGACCAATCAGTTTGTCGAAAGAGGATCAGCTTGGGAGGCATGCAAATGTGTTTTTGTGATTGAGAGTCCAACGTTTTGGTTGGTGTTTATAGTGTGGACAATGTCTCATGGTTACCGGAAAAAACTACCTTCTTTAGTTTGTTGCAAGAATGAAAATTTCGTGATGTTTGCGCTTCTGGCATGTATTTTATGAAGATCCTTTTTCTTTTTTTTTAGAAATATGTATTTTAGAAGTCCTAAAACTTGTCACAAAAGTGCAATTAAATTTTAAAACCTGCAAAAAGTGCAATTAAATTCTAAAACTTATCAAATTACTTCAATTGAATCTTAAAATTCACACCGTCCAATTTGGCAAACAAAAAATGCTGAAAGTGGCTTTTTTATTATTTTTTCCTATCCCGAGGCGGCGGCGGCGAGGGCTTGTAGCCCTCCCCGCCTATCCTCCTCCTCCTCTTTATTAAAGCTTATTTTTTAAATTTAATTTAAATAAAAATTAATATTAAAAATCAAATTTGGCAAAAACGACGTCGTTTTAGTGTTATGTTTTATACTTTAGCCATGCTATTGCCTCGTAGGAGAGAGAAAATATCAAAATAAGCCACTTCAACATTTTCAGTTAGTTAATTTGATAGTGTTAACCTTAAGATTCGAAGACTTGATTATAATTTTGTGATAAGTTTTGGAACTCTTAGTGAACATATCCCTTCCTTTTATTTAAAGAAGAAACCGACACAAATGGTCCTTGAACATTGATCCAATATGTAATGCGATCAGTATTGTGTTTGAATTTTCAATTTGTTCAATATAATTTTTGAATTATAACTTGTCCCAATCTTGAATTAATTGAAGAATGACATTGAACATTTTCATATAATTCAGGAACTACATTGAGTATGTACCAAAAGTTCAGGAACCACATTACATATCGACCCAAAGTTCACAAACTATTTATATCCCAAACCGAAATAAATGTGAAAATTAATTATAATTGGAGAGAGATATTACAATAAAAATAGAAAATAAAACATTAAAAAATAAAACCTATTCGGCCCATTGGCCCTTAGCTCCTCTTTTTTTTTTTTTTTTTTTTTTTAAGTTTTTCATTTATTTTCTTTTGGGCCACAAAAAAAATCGTTTCGTTTTCTCCTGCTTCATCAATCGGAGATCAGAAACAACTGCGGAAAGCGCCACCGCCACCGGAAATCGGAGCGAAGAGATCCCTCCGCCGAATCGATCGGAATTCGACAACAGGAAGCAGCTCGATCGGATCCGCCGACGCAGCCCGCGACACGCAGAGGAGATGTCGAGCTCGGAAATGGTTGGAGGCGCCGGCACGTGGTCGCACGCGCTGGTCAAGATCTCGCCCTACACCTTCGCCGCCATCGGGATCGCCGTCGCCATCGGCGTCTCCGTCCTCGGCGCCGCCTGGTAAGGCTTCCCGATGCCCATCTATATCGTGCGCGGGGCTCCGCGATTGCGTTCGATCTCGTGCGGTTGTGTCCGTGGTTGCGATGGGTTTTGTGCGTTCGATATTTCTGGTCACATTCTACTCCCGAGTGATCGTGTGGTTTCGTTGTTCTTTCTTCCTGATCTCGTTAGGGGGATTTATATAACCGGAAGCAGCTTGATTGGTGCTGCAATCAAGGCTCCGAGGATCACTTCGAAGAATCTTATCAGGTAATTGACCCCAATTCCGTTGCTTATTTGTCTGAGAAAGTTGCTTTTTCTCTCTTGCCCCTTATCTTGAAACTGGTGTTGAGAACGGAGATGGGATGTGGTTGTGCTAGCTAGTTAGATCTTTAACACTAAGCTAATTGCTGCTCTTGTACCCCCTTTTGCTGTAGCAACTAACTAGAAAGGATAAATCTTTTGTTAGTTTTCTTGCTTGAATACTTGAGGCAACAGTGTAGAAGAAGAAGTGTAATCAACTCCGGACCTCTAATTGGTTTAAAGTTGCTGTCTTTGTGGGTAGAAAGAGCTTTCTTGATGAAAGTTCGAGTGCTTGGCTAGGTTTTTCCTTTGAAGGATGAACCTGGGGAGAGAATTTACGTCACATTGAACAGTTGTTCTTTACAACTTTGGGTGTAAGTTGATCATGTATATCGTGGAATTTGATGTTACTCGCTTAAGTTGCATTTTAGTAGTGCGGATGAAACTGATAACTCCTTTTCTTCTCATTTTTAGTGAATGGTAAATAGTTGCCGCACTCAACTCTCAAGTGTCTTTCAATTCTATCCACTTGCTACTTAGATCATATCACGTACTTATTCTGTCGAGTAGACTTTGATCAGCAATAAATATTACATAAAGGTCTGAACTTCGTGGGGGATCTTGCTTTATTGTTGTATACAAGACAAGTTCCTCACGAACTGATGTTTGCTGCAAGTTTACCCTTCTTGGTGTTTTGGGATCATGTCAGTTGATCTAAAAGTTTAAGCTAGTGGATGGAGTGTAATTTCATATCTCGAAACTCTATTGCTCCCCTTCACACACATCTTGGCATTTGGCTCAAATCCTGATTAATGCAGATGAGGGACTTTGAGATGTGAATATAGGATCTCTTGCACTCATATGATACAGGTTTATGTAGCACCACTATCAGTTCACCTAAAAAGTTAAGTAGCTATATGGAGGTGTGGTTTATCTTTTAATGTCCTAACTCATTTTTGTGCCACTAATTCTGTCTAAATCATATATTAGAAAGGTTTGACAACTTGGATTATTTACTTAAAGTTTCCACACACATCTCTTACGTTTTTCTTTATCTCTTGTGATCTGTATCTCTAGATAAAGTGATGTATAATTCTGAGCCATTGTATGATGTAGAAAACATGCTGATTTGTGGAATCAATTTTTCATTCGCCTTGTTAGTTCCTTTCTTTGGTGTCAACCTGCTGCTTTCACATAGCAGAAATTGTGACTAAACTTGCTTCATCTTGCATCTTGGCATGCAATGCTGTGTCTTCTTTCTGACAAGTCCTGTTTTGTACTAGACTGGTTGCGTTTGTGCTAATCCTTTTAATGTTTTCTTATGAATATATTACAATCGTTTCAGGATTTTAATTATATTCGAAAAGTCATATCATCTCTCTCTCTCTCGATCTCGACATTCATTGCTTGCAGCATTTGGGGCATATAAAAGTCGATTCTTTTGCTATCTCATGCCTTCTGATACGATGTGGTGCACCTTCTCTGTTATTGCAGCGTAATCTTTTGTGAAGCTGTTGCTATTTATGGTGTCATCGTGGCAATTATTCTGCAAACAAAGTTAGAAAGTGTCCCATCGTCTCAGATTTATGCTCCGGAGTCTCTTAGAGCTGGATATGCTATCTTTGCTTCTGGGATTATAGTGGGCTTTGCAAACCTTGTCTGCGGGTTCATCTCTCAACCCTGTATTCTTATGCATTAGAATGGATTTCTCTAGGAGAGACCTCTTTTTTCTTTAAGCTGATTTATCTCTGATTCATGATCGTTGCCACATGTTCCTGGTGATAGGGTTTGCGTGGGAATAATTGGAAGCAGCTGCGCTCTGTCAGACGCCCAGAACTCTTCACTTTTTGTCAAGATCCTAGTGATTGAGATCTTTGGTAGTGCGCTCGGGTTATTTGGGGTGATTGTGGGAATAATAATGTCAGCCCAAGCTACATGGCCTTCAAAAACCGTATAAATTGTTGGTCTTGAGGAGCTCAATTTACGAGAATGGAGATGTAGTTCCATGCTTCCGCTGAACTCTGTTTTCTGAGCCTTGTTCTGGTTCATTTGTAGAGTTGTAAACCGGTGTGTGTTGATTCTGTTCAGTCTCTTGTTGCATTAATTATGAGGGAATAGAGTAAAGCTGGATCACTAGTAATTAGAGCGTTTTTACTTTACATGTGACTATATGCTACTATAAATGGAAAGATGGGTGCCCATAACGCCATGTATTTCTTGAGAATGCTTCTGAGCACATCAGTTTTGAGCCTTTTTCTGAGCTTTACGAGCATTTCAGCAAGACGCCGAATTTGAGAGCCTTACTGTAACTGGCATCTACTTTGGCCAATACAGACATGAATTAGAGGATATCTTTAGGCCCGTACATAAAGATGGTGCTTGTGTTTTGTCGATGCAGATGTAGTCATTACTATAAATTTTTCTGACAAGCAGGTTGTTGGGCTTTCTAACAAGCCAATTGTAAAGAAGAATGAGTAGAACTTTGAGCTGTTTGATGTCTATACCGCAATTAGTTTCCTCTTCCATTTGGATGCGAACTTACATGACCAGGAGGTGGGGACACTAAGAAATTTGAGTGCCTTCCATATACATTCGAACACAAGGACACCGGATGCTATGCATGTCCACGGCTCTCGACTGATATGCCTTGTTTTAGTTCATTTTTTGGGACAGAACTTAGAGGTTGGACAACTGCTTTGGAAGTTTTTCATGTTGGCAGCTTCCGTTGATATGATTCTGGATCAGTGAAAAAGAGGATGGTCTTTTCTTGTCTGATTTGCATGAATAGGGAAAACTTTGGGCATTAACCTTCATGAAGCAAAGCGCGGTTAGGCGAAATGTAGCTATCTTATTCTTAACAAGCTAACAAGCTAATTGAGTTGTTAAACCAAGAAGTGATGTGTGTACAGTCCCGCAATTTACAATTAGCACCACATAATATGCATTTGGACTGGAATCCAGGAGCAACATGTTCCTTGATCTTCAATTAAGCCATCAAATTGAAGAGCTCTCTGGTAGGGGAACTTCATTAAAGAAGGGCATTTTCTTCTGCTGAACCTCTTGCCACTCTTCACGACTTGACGTCATAGGATCAAACTGTTCCCAGCCAGCGACAGACAAACCTTGTTTGATGCGGCCCAGTTGCCGTGAATGTAGGACTTGCTTCGAAGTAACTGGAAGCCGTAGAGACTGATATTTGCAAAGAGCTGAATGCAGATTCTCAACTCCCCATTTCTTGAGGCACAAACCAAGAACCGCAGCATCCAATATAGACATGTTAGTGCTTCTCAAACCGTGAGGAGTCGTCGGGTGAGCGGCATCTCCGACCAATACCACATTGTCCCAGAAGATCTGCTCTAAAGGATCGCAGTCATATATGACGTTTATGAAAGGTTCTTTTGTTTCTTTCATTATTCTAGCCAACTCAGGAAGCCAAACTTCCTCTGCATCTCTGTGCATCTTCTGGATCATCTCGCTGCTGACTTTCATGGTGACAGAGTTTCCCTGTATGAAATTTCAGAAAGATGATACTATCTGTTGTTTCTTCTTGGTTTTCCTACACTAAAATATATGGTACAGAACTTTACAATTGGTCGAACATTATGCTTCCTGATGCATCTTTTTTAAGCACAATGTGGTTTTTTCTACTAAAGAGTTCTATGGCCTAAAATATCCTTAAATTAGAATATTGTGGCCTGAGGACACAGTAGCTGTATAATTCTTCGCAGAAGCTCAACGCATTTGTGACATAAAAAAGGCCAAAGTGGATAGAGCAGGAGCAGCAATGAAGATAAGTTATCCTGTGAGGAAACTAAGTCTTCCAAATTAGGACCATCTATAGTTATCAAGACTCAGAGTCTGCAGATAACCACTCGTTCCAATTTACGATGTTCAAGGAAGTTTGGCATCTAGAATTTACTTCACTTGACAGGAAATTGCAGAGAAGATAACATTTCAGCACGTGTTCTTTCTTTTTGTGATTAAAGATTACCTTCAGTTCAGGCTGAGGCTGATTGACGTACCAAATCCAATTAAGCCTTTTGTTCAGTAGTTCATAAAACACGCTATGAGTCCCAGAACCCAGGTCGAAGTACAGACACTTTCCAAGATCAGGGTAAGCTCTCTTGATCCCTAAAATGGCTTCTGAATTTTCTCTTCCTGAAAAATCAAGAACTCCCCTCCATGCACAATAACCTGAATACCTACAAAAACAGTCAGCTATCATCTCACACAACTAGCTCACATGCAAGTCTATTGCGACAAACAATGGCATGGGGATCTAAATTTATTGGTTTCGGAAAGAACCTCAGTTTAACATCGGGGAGGAAACTCTGTCGAATGGAAGACAGACAGCCATCCGCTGCGACAAGCAAGTTACCCTTTATCTCAATGGTGCCATTGGTCTTGAGTACTTTAGTTTTGATTTTGACTTCAGTCTTGTCGTCAGATAGGCTGAATGACAGGAACACATGACCATATAACACCACACTCAGTGGTAATTCCTCGCGAAGAAGGCAATGGAGGTCAGTCCAGTGCGCTGCTCTGAAATCGAATTCCTCATCTCTTGTGAGCATCCGGCTCACCTTCTTCGCACTGTCTGTTGCATTGTTCTGCAGTGTTTTTCCTAAGAAATTAGCAGGGATTGGATAGAATGAAATTATGTACTTGAACTCATTCAGAGGTGAACTCGGTCTAATTTGTCGTAACTAACACTTGAAACCATACTGAGACGGTGAAACGATCGATTGGGTTGTTGGGTTTCACTTTTTTCACAAAGACAGGACATGATCCTCGTGTCATCTTACATAAACAATCTGCGAAATTCACATCTTCATGCAAGTTTTTTGTTTACTCTTTTCCGCTTCTGTTGGCTACAGCAGAAAGATGGGAACTGAATCATACACAGACAGTTGTTTTACCGAATATCAATCCAATAAATTGAACCTTATCACCAGATTCACCACAAATTCCTTTCTTGGATGAACCAAACAGTAATCCATTTCAACTTTTCTGTTCAATTTCCATCCTAAGAAAACCACACTTCGAGCCTTTATGGCTTCTGTATCAGTTGAAAGCCACGCATTACCTTATAGCTAGATTACGAACTAAAGCTTCAAGCTTTGAAGCTGAATCTAATCATTTTCGCAGCCATAAAAGCATTCGTTTATTCTTCATGTCAGAACCAAACAACAAACGACAACCCGACTCGAAAAAAACTCGTCCTTTTATGTCCTCGAGAACTCAGAAGACGGACAAACAGAGCGTGACCTGATCAACAGAGAGAGGCAAAGTGGCATCGTGGAGTTGCCGGCCCCTCCCGAGCCAGGCGTCGATCTGCTCCCGTGCCGACGGTTCGAGCCCGAGCCCCGCCCCGGCGGGGCTCCCGGCCGGCGGCGCGCTGGATCTCTCGACGACGGTGACGTCCCATCCGGCCGAAATGAGCGCGTGCGCGCAGGACAATCCCGCGATGCTCCCTCCCACTATCACCGCCTTGGCCTTGGGCTTCGTGGGTTTCTTGGCTTCTTCGTCCTGGCCCTCCATTGGGAATCTGCGAACATGAATGTCTCATGAAAGCTTCTGGCTTTCGTGTTTTTGCTCCTGATGTTGGGTCGGAACATGTGGGCGGTTTGGCGCTGGATGATGGAAAGCCATAGCATGACAGCGACAGCCAGATATTTTATGGAGTAGCCATATAATATGGCCATGATGACATCTGCCAAAACTAGTCAAGATAATTTCAAAACTCAAGCCCAGAAATTGTTTGTGATACCCATTATGGGAGAGCAATGTGATATGTCGTCGGCATTGCGTTAGCCATGTAGAACGACGATCGATAGGTTCGACATGCTTGCTGTATTGTAATCAGAGTAATGTTTTGGTCGAAGTACGGGTTACGGGTTATTCTTTTCTGGGTATCAAAAGATACCAAGTTAAAAACTTCCGTTTTCTTTTCGATGAGTAATCACTGGCGTTCCTATTTCTTGATATGTGAATGCACGCATGGCTAGCTTTGGCACACACTGATGGATCAGGAATGTTCTCTTATTCATAGATCAGGTTGGCTAATTTGTGCAGGTGAGTAACAAGTTTTGTGCTGCTGTTACAAGGACTATCGCCACTGTAACAAGAAACGGGCACACTACATAACATCAGTTGGCCTAATCCAAGTGCTTCAGTAGATGAAGTGATCTTTAACCCACTTAACACAAACCTAAGGTGAATGTCACCAACAGTAATGATCCTGGATTAAGTCATGTACTTAAGAAGATGCATCTCTTGCTTTATCCAGCTAGAGCTTACAATAATTTGTGACATGTCTGAAATCCACATCGACATGCCCAGAATGGCAGTAAACACGAGATGATCAGCATTTGCCGGCAATAAAAAGTGGCTTCATCAGCTCTATCCAAGCAAAGGGTTATGTCCGAAGAAGGGCACGCTTCTCAGCTGAAGCATCTCACATTCCTCCCAATTGGCTGTGTTAGGATAGAAAGGTCTACAGTCAGGAAGCGTAAGGCCTTGTTTTATCCTCCCAACTCGCCGGGCATGCAAGACTTGCTTGGATGCTACAGGTAGCCTAATGGATTGGTATTCCTTGAGAGCAGCTATTAGATTTTCCGACCCCCACTTCTCCAAGCACCGGCCTAGGACTGCAGCGTCCAGAATAGACATGTTTGTGCTTCTCGCGCAGTGTGGTGTTGTGGGGTGTGCCGCGTCGCCGACAAGTACCACATTGTCCCGGACTATTTGTTCTAGGGGATCACAGTCGTAAATGGCATTGATGAAAGGTTCTTTAGTTTCTCTCATGACCTGAATCAACGTCGGATGCCAAATTTTCTCTGCATCTTGGTACATCTTCTGAATCATATCATCACTTACTTTCATAGTAACTGAATTCCCCTGTATTTGTCAATGACAGACAAAATATGAGATGGCGCAAGACATAAGGGATATATACATATATATATAAACATATTAATATATGATGATTCCTATGATCTATGTTTTAATGAACTCAGGATATATTTAGACCCAGATCTTCGATGAGATATGCTCATGTATTTCCGCCATTTAATCTTGTGAATAAACAGGAAAATTATTGGACAATGTCTGGCACGGTCATTTGTCTTTAACTACATCCGCGACTGCTATTACTATCGTACAGTGAGGAGCAAGATGGGCAAATATTACCTTCAAGTGAGGTTCAGGTTGATTTAAAAACCATATCCAGTTCAGCTTTTTGTTTGGGATCTCGAAAAGAATGTTATGATGTCCGGGTGCCAAGTCGAAGTACAAGCATTTCCCGAGCTCCGGATGTGCCTCCCTCACGTTCTTGATAGTTTTAGAATCTTCAATCCCTGAAAAATCAAAAACTCCTCTCCAAGCGCAGTAGCCTGAATACCTATCTTATCAAAAGAATCATGAAAGATAACGAAAATGTCTAAGTCAGGGATTGATGCATAGCAATTTGGACTGAGAAGTAGCAACCTTAGTTTGACGTCGGGAAAATAGTGATTGCGAATCGGAGAGGCGCATCCATCCGCCGCAACAAGCAAATCTCCTTCTATTTCAGCAGTCTCTTTGGTGGCGAGAACTTGAGCCTTGATTTTGACCGTTTGCGTTTCATTGGAAACAGAGAAAGAGAGGAAAAGATGGCCCCATAGGAATATTTCTGGTGGCAATGCAGAGAACAGGTGGTCATGAAGATTAGCCCAATGTGCTGCTCTATGATTGAAATTCTCATCTCTTGATAGCGTCTTCCTGGTTTTATCATCATTGATTGCCTGGCTCTGGTGCAAACACACGCATGGCAAAATTCGGTAAGAACCAGGATACAATTTTCAGTGCAACATAACAGACAAGATCAATGTCTATATGTTCAGCAAAAGAAAAGAAAGGACCCATATCTCATTGAAGAACTTAACATCTCCTCTCAGTGTCAAGCAAAGCAAGAACTTAGCAATCACGGTGCAAGAAAAAGGATATATTCTGCGCCAATTCTCTAGCAGTTGTGATCTCAACTTCAAAACATATTATAACTCAGACCTTAGGAAGGCTTGAAATGGACTGAGCTTATCGTATGAAGTTTCCTTACAAGATCAATGGTGAGAGGGGAGGTGATTTCATGGAGGAGTTCAGGGCGTCCAGTCCAGGACCCAATGAGCTCCTGAGAAAGTGGATCCAACGCGAGTCCTGCACCAGCAGGGCTTCCTTTTGGAGGTTTTCGCGATTTCTCTATGACCACGACGTCCCACCCGGCCAGGATGAGCGTGTGCGCGCATGACACGCCTGCTATGCTCCCTCCTACGATCACAGCCTTCGGCTTTGGCTTCAGCTTGTTTTGGTGAGGAAGATCTTGATTGTGATTCATGACTTCTGTTGTATCTTCTCCAGGACTTGCTCTCTGTTTCTATCTCGTAAAGAAGAAGAGAATAATGAAGTAAAAAATCAAAAAGAGTAAGAAATCAGAATGTTTATGGTGGATAATCCTCTACAGATCAGCATGAAGATAACACCGATACCATAACACCGATACCATTTTACAAAGTCTAAAAGGTTGACCGGGTCTTTTTGAGGCAAAAGGGGCCTTGAATACCATAAAGACAATCCTAGAATATAATAAAGACAACAAAGAATTGAGCCAATGAGGTGCGCTTTTCATCGATACGTTTTTACAGTATAAATAGAGATATTGTCACCTATAGTTATAGTAGAAGTCAATGAATAAAAAAGATAACAATTTGATCCACATGGAAATTGAATGAAAAACAAATAAGAAAGTATTTCCAAATAATCAACTCATGAATACTCTACTAAATGTGTTATTTTCATATTAATTTGTAGAAGATTTTGCACCGTAATATTCAGATTTTTTTTTTACTTTTTGATTTGTTACTTCAATAGGGACTGTCCTAGACTCCAGGTCTTGTGTCTCATTTGCTTTTGTGACTTTGGATGGTCGATTTAGACAATAGTTGCAGGAAGTTGAATCCCCTGAGTCCAGGAGCTGATAAGTAGAAGATAATTGGGTCATTGACAAATTTAATGTGCTAATAGGGTCACCAATCACCCGTAGAAATAGCATTATAAATCTGATATGAGATTCTAAAGTCAATTAGGGCGCGAATAATAATCATCCTGTTTCATAAATCAATTTCTGACCAGAAATAAATTTTTTTATTTCTCTTCCATGAATGAGTTTATGAGCAAAAATACGTATTTGATAACGATACAAAATTTATGTTCGCCGAAACAAAAATTTATTTGATAACAGCACAAAATTTCTTTCTCTCGAACAACCGGCCAGTGGACAACGGGTGGGCGATGGCGGTTGGCAGGAGGCGGTGGCGGACGGTGGTACGCACAATGCAGAGAATGGTGGCACGCCCAATGCAGAGGATGGCGGCAACATGTGGTCCGTGCCAGGTAACGGCAGGAGGTGGGCAATGGCGGGCGATGGGTGGCAACAGGAGGAGGGCGGCGGGCAACGGCGGGAGGAGAGCGGTAGTGGGAGGTGGCGGCCGACGACAGGATGCAGGCGGCTGCCCACGGCAACTCGCGGACGGCAGGAGGTGGGCGATGGCCCATGGCAGCTGGCGGACAGTGGGAGGCGGTGGCCCACAGCGGCCAGCGATGGGCGGTGGGTGGGTGATCGGCTAGTAGCGAGGGCGAGCAACAAGAAGAATTTTTATTTCTCATTTTTGTTCTAGAAATAGAAAAGTAGAAAATTTTTACTTCCCATTTCTATTCCAAATCTATTTCTGAAATCAAAATTTGTTCCAAAAATAAAAAAATAAAATTGAGTTACCAAATGAATTTCTGTTCCAAACTTGCTGTCAGGAATAGAAAAATAGAAAAATAGAAAAATAAAATAGTTATAATTTGCAGCCTTAGTGTTTGAAAACCAGACTTTCTTAATTTTAATACACAATTGTAAATAATAGCGCATTAATCTCTTGACATTTCTCGTGAAAATGGTGGCAATGAAATAATTTCGTTACAAACCTTCATTCACGATGCAATCATCATTTAAAAGAAAACTCATGTAAATTCATATATTATTTAGATGAATTTAACCTTACACAATCAATTCTTCTATAAATTTAGATAACTTAGTATTCAGAATTTACCTAAAAGGAATCGTCAAAGTATTCCACTAAATTGATAACCGGATGCCTCACTTTGAAGCCATAAGATTAATATATGTATGTCAAGCCGCTTGATCTCTATTTTCAAATTAAATGACTACGTGATTACTAAGTTGGACTTTAACTTTAGTCAACTCATATAATTTAACTACTAAGACTACGTCATGATTAAGTTCAGCTTATTCATCAAAATTAAAATTAATTTTCTATAATTCCAGATTTCCAGATTATATGATTGCCCTGATAAAATTTCTCATTTTACGTTACTACCATAACATCCAGTCTCTCTTAATCAAGCTATAGTAATGAAATTTAATTACCCAAGGCCATTCATTTACTATCTAAGACATATGAATATCTTATTTACACTATAGACATGCCACAAATTTTATAAAGTTACCATTTTTAAATTAATTTAAGTTCAAACTTTGATTAATCACATAAATTGTCTGGATTAAGCAGTTAATTCTAAAAATAACTTAGTTACCTATCTAGGGGTGAGCATGGTCCAGGTTGGATCGATCTAGCACTTAACCTTAGGATCAATCCGTACAGTGTTGCTATGCAATTTTTGTGATAAAGGACCGAGCCTATTGAGCCTAGGACTGAGGATTGGACGATTCTATGGGTTTGGTTCGATTCTAAGGTTAACTTGGGACCAACCAATTCTTTTTTCGTTTCATTTTTTTTTATTAACGATCCACTTTGAAAATATATATATATCTATTGATAATGCAATATTAAGCAAACAAACTATGAACACCATTATAAATCAAACATAAATCTAAGATAAGGCAACAACAAAAATCTCTACTTGCTACTAGACAAACACCTAAAATAAAAATAAAAAATAAGATGGTTAAAATACATAACATAAACCATAAATAATACAACTTCATATCTTGTTCAACTTTTGAACACCTGAAAATAAACAAACAACATAGTTAATACTTACAATAGTTTTAATTTGAAAATACTATTAGTGCAATTGATAGAACATCTCATCACTTATATTCATTGAACTTCAACTTGTAAACTCTACTTATCGATAGTAATCTCTTCGGTAAGACAATCCATATCTAAAAAATAATAAGGGAAAATTTCGTTTTAGTACTCAAAGTGGGGCCTTTTTCTCAATTTGGTACTCAAAGTGGACATAGTCTCAAATTGGTACCCAAAGTGCCCATTCAGTCTCAATTTGGTACCCAAAATGGGGCATTTTTCTCAATTTGGTACCCAAAGTGGACGTAATCTCAAATTGGTACCCAAAGTGCCCATTCAGTCTCAATTTGGTACCCAAAGTGCTCATTCAGTCTCAATTTGGTACCTGGGTTCGCCGACCGGTTAAATGCTCACCGGCCGGCAAGAAATTTACCGTTCCGGCCACCGGAACAGTATTTTCTTAAACTTTTTTTTCTTTTCCTTTTTTTTTTCCTCTCTTCCTTTCGCTGGCCACCGTGGCCGGCGGAGGTCGTCGGCGTCCAGCGAGGGCTGCCCTCGCCTAGGTGAGCGAGGGCTGACCCTCGCCGGATCTGGCGAGGGTCGCTCTCGCCGGTGTCGGGCGAGGGCCGACCCTCTCCGGATCCGGCGAGGGTCGGCCCTCGCTCACCCAGGCGAGGGCGGCGAAGGTCACCGACGTCGAGCGAGGGCGGCCCTCGCCCGACGCCGGCGACCTCCACCGCCCTCGCCAGATCCGGAGAGGGTCGACCCTCGCCCGACGCCGGCGAGGGCGACCCTCCCCATATCCGGCGAGGGTGGCCCTCGCTGGACGCCGGCGACCTCCGCCAGCCACGGTGGCCGGCGGAGGGAAGAGAGGAAAAAAAAAGAAAAGGAAAAGAAAAAAAATTTAAAAAAATATTGTTCCGGTTGCCGGCCGGCGAACCCAGGTACCAAATTGAGACTGAATGAGCACTTTGAATACCAAATTGAGACTGAATGGGCACTTTGGGTACCAATTTGAGACTACGTCCACTTTGGGTACCAAATTGAGAAAAAGACCCCACTTTGGGTACCAAATTGAGACTGAATGGGCACTTTGGGTACCAATTTGAGACTATGTCCACTTTGGGTACCAAATTGAGAAAAAGGCCTCACTTTGGGTACCAAAACGAAATTTTCCCAAATAATAATTCATTCATTAGATATACAAAGGACTTAAAAAGTTTTAAAAAATATGCATGACTTAAACTTATCCAATTCAAACTTTTCAACATTCTCAATGCACTCTTCAACATTAATAAATGGGTTAATACCACGAAAAACCCTAAACTGGCACACTTGTGACAGATTTACCCCAAACTATTTTTTTGACCATAAAAAACCCCAAACTGGTACATTTGTGACAATTTTATCCCAAACTATTTTTTTGACCACCAAAAACCCCAAACTGGTACATCTGTAACAAGTTTACCCCGAACTAATTTTTTAATATTATTTTTTTTATTTTTTCGATTTTTTTTTAGTTTTTCTTATCGTTTCTTTTTCCTTTCCTTTTCTTTTTTTTTCCTTCATCTTTAACCTCAAACAAAAAAAAATTCGGGAAGTGTGAATTTGGTAAGACATATTAAATTGAAATTAAATTCGTAAGTTTGTATCTATAATTTTTTTCTTTATAATTTCTTACTATATCAATTAGAAATAGTACAAAAAATTCTTCTTGCGTTTTATTTATTATATATTTCAAGTGATCATATTGATTTATGAATCGCCATGCACATATAATATCTCTCATCTTATATACAAAATATACTAATTTTGTAAATTAATCTGTTAAATTAAATTGGTAAGCAGGACATATAGAAATTGTTGATTAGCTGTACTCCAAGCTTAGGTAACAATCCTGTGTTGGACCCCATCAGTTTGCCTATCTACTTGCACCAAAAAATAAGAAAAACACGACAATAATATAATGTCTTTTTCGCGAGACATTTAAATGTAGAAAAAAGTGGTTGGCATGAAAATTCATGCATATAAAAGAAAGTCTTTTATTTAGCGTTTATATTTTTTTTGGTCAAAATGTAGCATTTATGTTACGTGTCATGTTATTGTGGTATCAATTACAATATAACAATCCATTGTTGGTCCAATGAAGATGAAGGAAAAAAAAAAAAGAAAAGGAAAGGAAAAACTAAAAAAATTCGAAAAATAAAAATAATAATATTTAAATATTAGTTCGGGGTAAAATTATCACAGGTGTACTAATTTGGGGTTTTTGGTGGTCAAAAAAATAGTTCGGGGTAAAATTGTCACAGATGTACCAGTTTGAGATTTTTTATGGTAAAAAAAATAGTTTTGGGTAAATCTGTCACAAGTGTACCAGTTCAGGATTTTTCGTGATATTAACCCTTAATAAATAGATGTCACAAGGGTCCTGGGGTTTCTATTTTCAATACCAGAAGAAGAGGAGGGAGGGGCCTAGGGTTCTTTGGAAAATAAATAAATATATTTATATTTATGTATTTATATATATGTAGGGTTGGTTTGGACCAACCTTCAAGTCCCGAGATCGAGGACAACTCGCATAGTACAAGTTCCAAGGGTACTAGAACTAGGGGTCGACTCAATCCCCTTGAGAATCGGACTAGGACCAACCAAGTTGGGCTAGTCCAGGGCTAGTCCAAGGTTGACCCTAGACTATTGCTCACCCCTAATCATCATGAGGTTTCTAATTACGTAATGTAATCCACCCCTAGAATTTTCAATTTTAGCATGTTAGTCTACTAGTTTTGTAGAATTACAAATTTGCCACTAAAGTTTCTAAAGAAGTTATTTCTAAATGGTTTGATTTCTTTATTGTTGATAAATCTTGATAATCCATCGATTAACACTTTGAACCATAATAGAATACTTTTAAAGACCCCTCTCATTTCTACAAATTTTTACAAAAGTCTTCCTAAACATGTCAAAATTACTAAAATGCATACCATTTTCACATTTTTCCAATCCAAGTTGCAACAAAAACTTTTTGGTAACCATTTAAACATATTCTAGGCATGTAGAAAACTTTTGAGATTCAACCAAGAGATCACAATAGCTTAATATAACAATATGTGAAACATGACATTCTTGAAGTCCAATCAAACGTTTCATCAAATCTCAAACTAAATGAGCAAACATCAACCAACCAAATTCAAGAATGCCAAGTAGATTAATCTAATTCAGTCCCTAGAGTTTTCACTTATTTTGAGTAGAAGGACCTTGAACTAATCAAAGCATTAATCACCTTGAATGCAAAACAAACAAATCATAAAATTAACAATTATCTATATTTCTAAACAAAACCCAGTTAGATAAAGAAATTAAAATGAAGACCATGACTTTTTACTCCGCAAGACCCTTGATAGATGAGATTAAAAGTTTAGACAACTCAAATTGAAGAGATTTTGGAACTTGGCTGGAATTTGAATTGGAACTTTTCTTTTATTGCAAAAGATTGGACGATAAAAAAAAATTGAAGTTGAAATTGTGAAGATGAGTTGGTTTGGCCAAATGGAGCAAATGAGGGTGATTCGTTTTTATTTTCGTTTCTCATTTTCTCTTTTAAAGAACAAGTTAACCATGATTAAAAGACATGCCATGAATGATGTTATCTAGTGGTTAAGTTCTATGATAAAAATTAAGAAGAGCGGGAGATAATCGTGTGACAAATGTATTTTCTTGAGTAAAGATGAAGATATTTGAAAATTTTCTTGATGATATTTGGTAATTATTAGCAAAAGCTGTAGAACACGAGGAAAATCTTAACTCGGTAAACTTTTCAATTTGATAATTCTCTGATACATATTTCGGGGCATATTGGTTCAAGCTAACAATATGTTTTTCACCATCACTCTCTATAATGAACTTATATATAAATATTCATTAAGCATATTAAAATGAGTAAACTCTTATTTCTAATTTATTCCTTGAACTATGATATATCGTACTTTTTGTAATCCTCAATGAAATTTTACTTTCAAAGACCATGGACACGTAAAGTATTTTTCTAATTTTCTGAACATCACAAGTTCAGTAACCTAATTAAAATTTCATGAATGTCAACCAAAATTCAGGTGAATATTTATTATCTTATATCCTACGTACTATCAACTGATACGTAATATTCTGAATGTCATAACTATTCCCCCTTGAAAGAAACTTTATCGTTGAAATTTGGATTTGCTTGATCATTCAAACAATATGGATAATTGTGTCTAATCTCATCTTTGCTTTTCCATGTCACTTCTTTTGGATCGTGATAATATTCTAAATTAAATTCATAGTCTTGTTTCTTACGATTTGTTCCCTACAATCCAAGTTTTGTCCTAGCTTGTTTACATAAGTTACTCTCTCGTCTATCTCGATTGTCTCCAATCTAGTACATGTGTAACATGTGTAAGATCTGGGTCATACTTCCTCCTCAAGATGGACACATGAAAGACATTGGAAATTCTTGGCGGTAATGCTAAATGGTAGAAAAGTCAACAATTTTCTTGAGAATTTCAAAAGGCCAATTGTACTCAACTTGTCTTTATTTTCAAATTGTGATACACCCTTCATTGGTGATAAGTTAAGGAACATATGATCACTAATGTTAACTTGAAGACTCCTCCAAAAATTTGAAGTGAATATTGGATCTTGATCATGTGATAGTTCCAATGACTTCACCTAGTCAAACAATCTGTTGGATTTACAATTCATATTTTTTCAATGAATAATTTACTCGCATAGCCAAAAAGCAAGCATAGTTAACTCATCCACTATTACCAAAATGGAATCGTGGCTTTTGACATTCCTGATAACTCTTGCACAAAATCCATTGTTATGTGCTCTCCCTTTCTCGGGTATTTCCAACGGTTTCAGCATTAAACCCGATTTACGATATTATGCTAAAGTTTTCAATATAATTTGGTACTTTTTGGAGGGACATTGTAGTTGCCACGATGAGGTTCAGTTAATATTTACTCTTTAAATCGACGCATTAGGTACACAAAGACGTCCATGAAATTATAGTACTCCATCCTCTAACACTTGAATATGTGGCTTGTTTCCTTATAAAGCTTCTTTTCGAATTTTTGAAATCTCAAAATCTATTTGTTGCATAATTTTGCTTCTTTACACAATTTCTAGCTCAATTCTAAGAGAGCTGTCACGTTTGAAATACTACTAATTTTAAATCCAAACTTAAAATCTTGAACTTTTTCAAATATCTTTCCTTGACAAACAAATGTGCAACTGCTTGTGCAGACTTTTGGCGTAACATTCTGAATTTCGACCCACTTTCGGGATCCAACGAAGTGGATATTATTTCTCATCTGATTTTAGTACGTCTCGCCCGGAGCTGGCCTCTCGCGGGATACTGATTAATGGGAAAAGCTAACTAGGAAAACGGTACGTGGACCGGGGACCTGATCGCGAATCGGGCACTGATTCCGAGAAACGATAGGGAAGTATTTTGGGCCAGTGTGGGCCGATCTTAAGAAAGTGACAGATTTGGTTTGGCCAACGATGTACGATCAGATTACGGGTGATTTCGCTCGACCGAAAGTATGAGTGGCAAATAAATCCTGAATTCGAACCGAACGATCGTGACCCCTGGAATAATCAATAATTTCTTGCGTTCTCTCGGTAATCGAATCCGTCATGACTCGAGTGACCCTAGGTCGATACGCGTAACCCTTAAACAGCCACCTGTCAGTGAGAGGCTCTAAAATTCTGTATTGAGCAATTTTGATCGTCAAATTAGACCTGAACTTCGATGTCGAAATTCTATGGGTGTTTGCGACTATTTTGCAAGGTCGACGTCATTTTTGAGTGGCCACACACATTTGGGGTTGGTACGGTCGAAAAATGAAATTTCGATTCGGGACAAAAAAAAATTACCGTTTTGCCCTTGGACCCTATACTGCGTATTCCGAATTTTGGATAATTTTGGGCAATAATTGAGGATTAAAATAAGTGAATAAGGGATTAGAATTATTGAATTACCCATTTGCCCCTCAATTATTGGATTGGACTAATTATGGACCGTTAGATAAGGGTAAAATGGTCCGAGGGCTAGGATCGCGACATGTGGCACACCTTTTTGACCCATAAGACCCCTTTGACCTCTCTTTCTCCTTCCATTTTCCTCCCCCATCAGCCGTGCACTCCCTCTCCCACGCCACTTCTCCTTTATTTTCCTTTCCTTCTTCTCCTTCATTTTCTTCTTTGTTTGGCCATGAGAGGCCCTCGCCGGAGGAGCTCCGCCGCGCCGCCGTGCCGTCACCGCCGCACCATCTTGCCACCACCAGCAGTCTCATCTCTCTTTCTTCCCTTTCCTTAGTCGCGTGAGCAGCCCCCACCGTGGATAGCCGTCTGCAAGCCGCCGCCGCTTGCGCCGCCGTGGAATCGGCTCAGCCCACCCATTTTTCCCCACTTGTTCAACCTTGTAAGGAGCTTAGGAATCTGAGTGAGTGGAAACCCTAACCCTTAATTAGACTTGTTTGCACTTTGGACAAGTTTAGGGGTTATTATGATATTTTAGGGGTTAATTAGTGTGGGCTGATTTGGGACTGAAGTTATGGTGACTTTAATGGTCTAAAGTGATGATTTAGGGATGGTTTAAAGGCTGTGGATAATTGGATTAGTGGTTTGTTGAGCTTGGTTTGCTTGGTGATGCATATTTGTTGATTTCCGGTACGGTTACTGTTACGTCACCGAATTTTGTTATTTTTGGTGTGACCTGTGTGGGCAGAATTTGAAGAAGTGTTCTTCATAAAAGTTATTCTCAACATCTTTAAGTATAACATATTTTAATTTGGAAAATTTTCAAAATCATTTGATGTCATTCGGAAGTTCATCTTTGGACCGAAATAAAACTGCCCGATTTACTATTCACCCGACCTTCGGGTCTGTTCAAATTTTTATAAATTTTTCCAGGCCTATTTTCAAAATAATTCCTTCACAAAAATTGTTGGGGACATTTTTGGATATAACATATAAAAATTTCAAGGTTTTCCAAAATGATTTGGATATCGAATGAGTTGTATTTTGATGGTCTGAGAGGCTGTCCGAGCGAACCGGATTTTGTCTGACTTTGAGTGTCAAAACGAGGTGTTTACAATTAGAACTGAGTTTCGAGTTATCATGGAAAGTGTTCATCGAGATGTTTTGTACAATATATCCAAATTTCAGAATTTTTGGAATTGATTTACTATTTATTTCAAATGGATTTCGGCCACTGTGTAACTGCCTAGTTTGGACCCGATTTTGTTCACTCTCGGGTTTTATCTCTCTCGAACTGATTGGTGGCTGTCCACATTGAGGCGTGACCAGATTTTAAAATCGACAATGTGAGTATAACCTTTTAAACCCGGTCTAGGACAGTGTACATTTTTAGACGGACCCGGTTTAGTTTATTAGTGGTACGATTTGAGGAGAATTGATATTGATAGTTCGAGGTTGAGGTGAGATCATAATTAATTTGATGGATTATTGTGGCGATCTAGTGACGAATTGGAGATCGATAATAGGGCAAATAGTGGCTGTCCCCAATAATGGATATTTGGATTGGTGTCATTAAATTGGAGATTTATTGGCCGAATTGCCGGGTATGCCCGGGTTAACTGGCTTATTGATTGTCGTGCTCAATTGTTTAATGCCATATTGCCTGATTGCGTGTTCGGGCAATGCTGTGTGTGATTGACCAATCATTGATGTGAATGTTATTGCCCAAGTGCGTGAATTATGTTTTGGGCCACATGGTACTAGTTGGCCAAGTGCGCATGTTATGTGAATAAGTATGGGCAATTAATTGACTATTTGAGCACGTTGATTTGGCATGTTTGTTGAAATGCCGTGTTGAAATTGAATGCTCATGTTGCATTGTACGACATTGCATGGTCACGCATCATGTATGTCGAGAATGGGGCATGAGATGAGATTGTGCGAGAATGCGTGCCTGACATGAGCATGTGATCACCTAATTACCCGATGCATTTTACGCTGGGTTCAGATAAAATTTGGCAGTGTGCCGTGTGATCACCTAAGGCCTTCGGGTCGTGGCCTTCGGGTCGTGCCATCCTCATGCACTTTGTAGCAGGACGATGCCCGGTACATCTGGAAGACGACTAGCCTCATGTACTTTGAAGCAGGCTTTGGTTCGTAAGGAAATCGGTGTTGCGCCTCATGCACTTTGTAGCAGGCTAGAGACACTGGGCCGGTGGCGTTTTTACTCTGGCCACGAAATGTTGTGATTGGCCTTCGGGTCGGGCCTTCGGGTCGTGGTCTTCGGATCGGGTCTTAGGACCGGGCCTTTGGATCGAGTTAATGGAAAAATGATTACGCGTGATGCATAGTGCTTCATTATACGATAGCATCTGCTGGGTATGGTATGGGACGTATTTAAGCGGATTCTATTTTATAATCGAAACACACGAGAGATCCTGTGCCTGAATGACATTTGAGCTAAATTGTGAGCATAGCATGGCAGTGGCATTTGTATGCATAAAAATGCATGAGCCAGAGTGCGAGTATGTGAGACTCGATGAAAAGCATATGGTACGAATACTGATGAGTATGAGCATACGCATGACGTACGTGTGAATGAAGTGTTCGTGTGTGGATTTGATTATTCTATTAAAATGATTAACCTGCAGGGTCAGCAAGATAAGCAATCTGGGCTCAAGGGCTTAGATCATTTGATTGACATTATTGTCCATTGTTGTGTTGATTTGCTTGTCGGGAGGTGCATGTTAGCCTATTTTCGATTTAGGGGGCCTACTTACTGAGATTCGTCTCATAGTTGTTTAAATCCCGTTTTTCAGACCCCTGTTAGAGGATACCTGGTGTACCCGATTAGTATGAGGATCCGGAGCCCATAGAGCAGGATTCCGAACAAGATGGCAAGGTCGAACAGATGGATTCAGAGGACGAGATAATCGAGGCTGAGTCTGAGACATCAGGATCTGATCCCGATTAAGTTTCCTACGATCAGCCTTAGCCGCCTTTAGGTCAGGCTAGTAACCCTTTTGATTATAACCACACCTTATACTGCCCCCTTGGCCACTTAGGGATTTTGTTAGTAGTGGCCGTCAACCTGCTTTCGTTTGGTGATTTGTATTGGCAGATAGTGGACATTGTATATGTTTTGAAGTTCAATGCGAGTCTTGATTTTTTTGGGCTTTGAATTGTTCCACGTTCCTGCTACCCTTGGTCATGTATTGTTTTGTACGGGTGTTTTAATTATCGCTTCCGCATGTGCCTTATGCTCTGTGTTGGGAGTTGGGTCGGCGATGCGGCTTGGGACGTCGCAACAAACTAGATCGGTACGTGAGATTATGTTTCGAGAGTACTTAATGACTTCTTTCTTGTCCAGACATTATCGGAATGATTCTTGCGTTATACGCACCTCTTCCTTTTTCTACTTTTGTTAAGGAATCTTCCGCAAGTTTGACCTCTTTCTTTTTCTACTTTTGTTGGCCTGTTTGCTATAAAAATATCCGAGTGCTCTTCAGCTGTGCAGAATCCAATTTCAGTGTTGGAGCTCATTCCTGACAATTTCAGGTTTCTTCTAGCTTCTATATGCAGTTTTGGTGTAATTATTCAGGCTCAATATTTTTCGGAGTCATCACCTAGAGTTCATTTGTATCGGATTAGGCTAGCGAGAGATTTTGATTAGTCAATTCCCCATTTGGATTTTTCTGACACGGTTTGTATTAGAAGATAAATTCCTAAAGCTGGAATGAAGGAATGCGTCAGGTCGAGAAGAAATCTGCTTAGAGACCGAATGACATCTTCCAGGAAGCTCTGGAAGTACATATTATAAATCCATGTCGAATTCTTTACAATAGATGCAATTAACCGCCGATGGCATCTGCAGTTCTTCCGGTCGACTTTTCTTCAGTCACATGATTTATTGTCTATTAACTCTTCATCCGCACATATCTCAGTATTAAGACTTTCTCGTGCTTGGGATCGCGGGCTTTGTGGCCCACAGGTACCTGGTAGACCTTGACGAATCATCTATAGGACGCATCTTCACTCGTGCGCCTTGTAGGTTAGGATTGGAAAACTAGCTTTCCTCTGGAGAGTACATTTAAGAAGCTTACCTCATGCATTGCATGCAAGTGTTTGATTTGGTGTTCCTTCTCTAGAAGCGAAGACTAGTTTCCCCCTATGAGAGGTGCCTTTGCCATAGTCGTCGGGATAGTTAGGAAGATGAGGTTCCTGATAAGGATTTGTGACCGATTGACATTGCGAACCAATTGTTATGACGGACATTGAATTTCTACCTATTTCGCTATCTTTACATAGGTGCTGACTTTCTCCCGAAAAGAAAATAAATGTTTGGTGCAAAAAGGTCACCTAACGAAGCCTCTGGTGAGAAAATTTCCAGAAAAATGCTTCCTTTACGTCATGGAGGACGCGCTGCTTTCTGATGGCTCGTCAACTTCATTTGAATTTAGTGAACCATATCTATCTATTATCTAGAACTCTGACTTCTTCTTCTTCTTCCCAATTTCTTGAAGTTTTACAATGGTATCCCTCAAAATGCTCCTCAGGATTCCAGAAAGCTGACGCTACTTGAAAGGGACAATACGCGCAACCTTAACTACCTGCGTTTACTTTGATCGAAAAAAGAAAAAAAAATAGTACGTGTGTTTACCACTTTAGGATTACGAGTGGTCTCTCTCTCTCTCTCTCTCTCTCTCTCTCTCTTGTCAACATTGGGGTAAATTGTCCAACTGATTATAAATTTGTTATACGGATGCTAATTTAATCCAAAGCTTTTAACATTTGCCAATTTAATCCTAATTCTTTGCATGAAATTCTACCGTAATCCTTCTAGCCGATTCTCGTCGGAAATTACTGACGTGGTGATTCAGGCATTGCCGACCATCCTACGTGGCACATCGCCACACCAGCAATTTCCAGCAAAAATTGACCGAAAAGATAATATTGGAATTTTGCACAAAAATCTAGAACTAAATTGGCAAAATTATATGGTTTAGAACTGAATTAGCATCTGTATGATAGGGAATCTTTTTGAATTCATAGCACATTACTAAAAATATAAATGGGTTTCGCGGTATCAAGGTAAAATTTAGTTAAACACTTTGAAAGGATCTCAATCCATTCGGATTAAGAAATACTTTTTTCCCACGAATTTCATTCTTCTGTGGTAGTAAGTAGGCTCAGTAACATCGAGTGATAGAGATGGAATACTTATATCGATGCACCTGAGAATTTGAAGAGCGTTCAAAACTTGGTCTTTAAGAGCTTTAATGAACTTATATATGCCGCAGTTATGAAAGATATCTAGATAAAACACAACTCGGTGCGGATATGCACATCTACTGGGTCCTTGAGTTGTCGATAATAGATGTGGGTCCTTTGGGTCGAGTTAATGGATAAATGATTACGGTGATGCATAGTGCCTGATTATACGATGGAATCTGCTGGGTATGGTATGAGACGTATCTAAGCGAATTCTATTTTATAATCAGAACACGCACGAGATCCTGTGCCTGAATGCCATTTGAGCTGAATTGTGAGCATAGCAGGACAGTGGCATTTGTATGCATAAAAATGCATGAGCCAGAGTGCGAGTATGTGAGACTCGATGAAAAGCATATGGTACGAACACTGATGAGTATGAGCATACGCGTGACGTACGTGTGAATGAAGTGTTCGCGTGTGGATTTGATTATTCTATTAAAATGATTAACCTGCAGGGTCAGCAAGATAAGCGATCCGGCTCAAGGGCCTAAGTCATTTGATTGACATTATTGTTCGTTGTTGTGTTGATTTGCTTGTCGGGAGGTGCCTGTTAGCCTAGTTTCGATTTAGGGGGCATGCTCACTGAGATTCATCTTATAGTTGTTTAAATCCCGTTTTTCAGACTCATGTTAGAGGATACCTGGTGTACTCGATCAGTATGAGGATCCGGAGCCCATAGAGCAGGATTCCGAACAAGATGGCAAGGTCGAACATATGGATTCGGAGGACAAGATAATCGAGGCTGAGTCTGAGACATCAGGATCTGATCCCGATTAAGTTTCCTAGGATCAGCCTTAGCCGCCCTTAGGTCGGGCCAGTAACCCTTTTGATTGTAGCCCCACCTTAGACTGCCCCCTTGGCCACTTAAGGATTTTGTTAGTAGTGGCCGTCAATCCGCTTTCGTTTGGTGATTTGTATTGGCATATAGTGGACATTTTATATGTTTTGAAGTTCAATGCGAGTCTTGATTTTTTTGGGCTTTGAATTGTTCGACGTTCCTGCTACCCTTGGTCATGTATTGTTTTGTACGGGTGTTTTAATTATCGCTTCCGCATGTGCCTTATGCTCTGTGTTGGGAGTTGGGTCGGCGACGCGGCCTGGGACGTCGCAGCAAACTAGACCGATACGTGGGATGATTGCGTTTTGAGGGGTTCGGGGCGTGACATTTGGCTAAAAGCATTAGCAACCGTGTATGCCTCTCTTGGATAATTTTAAGGGTGCATTTGGTAACCATTCTGTTTTTGGAAATAATTTCAGCTCAGAAATAATTTTTTATTCTATTTCCGAAAATAATTTCTAAGCATTTGAATGTGTTTGATAATTGCCCAAAATTTATATTCTTGGAATAGACAAATACCATAAATGTGTTTGGTAACTACACAAAATTTCTTTTTATTGATAATATTTTAATAATATTTTGAATTTTTGTATAGTTCTTTCTCTTTTTTTCTTTTTGTTTTTTCTTCTCCTCCTTCCTTTGCCTATGGCTAGGTCGTCGGTGGTGGCAATCGACCATAGGGGAGGGCCACCCTTGCTAGTGAGGGCAAGGGCTGCCCTTACCGGATCTGGCGAGGGACTGGCGAAGGCGACCCTCGCCCAGGCCGCAAGGGTCCAGCCTTTGCCAGATCTAACAAGGGTGGCTCACAGCTTGGGAGAGGGTCCGGTAAGGGCGACCCTCGCTAGATTCGGCGAGGGCGGCCTTCGCACAGGCCATGAGGGTCTAGCCTTCACCTTTGCCGGCCTTGGCTTATGGCTGGTTGTTGGCCATTGACCAGGAAAGAAAAGAAAGAAAGAAAAAAAAATTCCTTTCCATTTTTTATTCTTGTTATTAGAATCAAGAATCAACTTTTTTTATATTTTTGATTCTGTTCTAAAACTGATTCTAGGAACAAATTTATGCTTGGAAACAAAAAATTTACCAAATGGATTTATGTTCTTTTTTTGTTCCTAATAACAAAAGAATAGAATCAAGCACTGTTTGGCCGGTTACCAAACAGGCCCTAACTCTCCCAGTCATGATCTTTCAATAATTCCAATAAGGCCTTTGCCTTGTGTTCATTTCTTTTTTGGAACACAAGTACTTCAAACTCTTATGGTTTGTGCAGTATCCAAACCTTTCTCCATACAAATTGTATGGAGATAGCTAGGAGGTGCATTTATTTATTCTACAATTTTCATTGTTTTAACAATTAGACAAAGAATCTCGAATTGAAAGGCAAAAGAGAAAATAGGAGAATTAGACATGGTCATGATGAGATCCTCCCTCTATGAGTACAATAATTAAAATTTACCCATCAAGATAAATGAGTGAAGCGACCGACCTAAACATTGATTTTACTATTCCACATAATGAAGCAACCAGGTGCCAAGCACTATGTATATTGATCATTTGGTGGTGTTGTGATAATGATTACCCAGTTCTTTTTTTGTCGGGAAAATTTCAAATAACGATTTGAAGTGAGCCAATTTTCTCAAAAACATTCCTAGAACAAACTTTGTCTCAAATAAGTAGCCAACTTAGTCTCAAACCAACACCCCTAGCTTGCCCGGTTGGCAAAATCTTCGTCACATCTTCAAAGTTCAATTTGTGGTGATTTACCATAATTAGTCCTCCAAGTGATACAAAAGAGTATACTAGAACAATAACTAATCCTTCAACAAATGGTCGATGGAATTGTCCATTAACTGATTGACAACAGATTATGTAGAACTAATACAATGACTTTTACCCATATTAAGATCATATTAGGGTTAATACCATGAAAAATTTCAAATTGGTATACGTGTGACAAATTTATCTAAACTAATTTTTTGACCACAAAAAACTGCAAAATGATACACCCGTAACAAATTTACTTCAAATTAATTTTTTGATCATAAAAAATCTGAAATTGGTACACTTGTGACAAATTTACCCTCTGTTAGTTTCCATTAAATTCGATCGATACCAAAAATCACAAATTAGTATACTTATGACAAACGGAGGGTAAAATCCTAAAATGGTATACTCGTCAACTGTCATGCGTCATCCAACTCAGCAATTTGACAGTAAAATTTAATAGAAATAATTAAGAGTAAATTTATTACAAGTGTACAAGCTTGGAGTTTTGGCGGTTAAATAATTAGTTTGGAGTAAATTTATTATATGTATATTAGTTTAGGATCTTTCGTGGTCATAACCTATCGTGTTATGACATTCTTTGAAGATTTTCAAAAACTTTATCGTACTATAGAGCTGTGAGTTTCGTAAAGTTTTGCTTATTTTCGCCCTTGGTACTATGATCGAACACAAGTCGATTTTGGCCATTTCCAATGCCTTAGATGATGAAAACAATTTAAACAAAGTCCCACGACAATGTAGGGAAAACTATATAATAGGGGATATTATCAAAAAAGTCAAACTTATTGCACTTATGCTAATTTAGTCATAAACCATTTAATTATATCAACTGAGTCTTAAATCTTTTGACAATTTGTCAACTTAGTCATTCCGACCAATTTTGATCGGAAATTGCTGACATAGATGCTTGTCATCTTGAGTAGCATTGTTGACGCTGATGTGAACAATTTAGATATATATATTTTTAAATTTTAATTTTTTAAAATTATTTATTTATTATTTTCTTTTTTCTTCTTTTTTCTTTTTCCTCCGCTAGCCCTTGGCAATTGCTAGCAACCGATCATAGGCAAGGGTCAACTTGTTGGGATTCAGCGAAGTCAAGACTCACTTGCACCTAAGGTTGGTGAGGCTTGAGCTTGCCGGTATTAGGCTAGGTGGAGCCTAGTTAGCCTTGGGTGAGCTCGACCTCGACTCTTGCTGGCCCTCTCTTGTGTCTGGTCACTAGCTAATGCTAAGGCCCAACAACTACTAGAGGAAGAAGGAAAAGGAAAAAGAAAGAAGAGAAAATAATAAATAAAAAATTATTAAAAATTGTAACATTTTTTAAAATTTGTAAAGATCGTTCACGTCAGCATTAGTGGTGTCACATAGGATGCCGACGTTCATGTCAGCAATTTTCAGTCTAAATTGACCAGAAGGACTAAATTGACAAATTGTCAAAAGGTTTAGAATTCAATTGGCACAATTGAAAGATTTATGACTAGATTGATACATGTGTAATAAGTTTAGTACTTTTTTTGATAATTTGTCATAAGTGTTTGGACAAAGTTGAATCTGATGATAAAAGAATCTAAAAAGATATCGATGCAAAGCAATAGAGCAGAGGAATTATATATCATAATCTTCGATCAATATACCGTATATCTCTCATTAATTGTAAGCTCTCGCACAAATAATGTTTGACCATGTTAAAAATCTTCAGAGAAAGGAGATTATGTTTCGAGAGTACTTAATGACTTCTTTCTTGTCCAGACATTATCGGAATGATTCTTGCGTTATACACACCTCTTCCTTTTTCTACTTTTGTTAAGGAATCTTCCGCAAGTTTGACCTTCGAAGATCTGACGACAAGGAGAATGACCTTCTTTTGCTTCCTTCTTTGCCGCCTTGCTGCTTACGCCTTTGATTGAGTCTTCGTCAGACAAAAAATGCAGCTGATTTTGCAGACAGGACCAACAACACGTGTTATTCAATATTCATTTCGAGTGTCATCAATGACGCAGGAACTGTGCAATGGATTCATTGGGCCATACCCCATCTTCTTCAGTGTATTCGAAAGGGTTGACAAAACCCTCATATCATATTATATACCTCTGTCTCTTTACCCGCCTGATGCAAGACTCTCTTTTATATTTGAATGGTGACCTAAGGTTTTGCCTTGGCGGCCAAAATCATCTGTTTCTTTTTAAACTATTAACGAGCAGGAAGAATTTCTTAGGGATTCTTTAGAGCTAATTTGAGCACATTCTGCTGTCTAAACCAGCTAGTTTAGCACTCTGACTTTTGAGGGAATTATCTCATGTGAGAGGGGTCATGAACGTGGATAGTGTACCAGAAGTCCAGAAGTAGCATACGTTAGAAAATAGCAACTTAACCTTATTCATCATCTTCTTCTTATAGCTTATCATACTTTCAGAGAACGTAACACATATACACATAGGGCCTAGGACAGCTAGAAAATAGCAAGAAAACAGGAGCAGAAATAGGAACAGATTTCCTACTTCCGTATTCTAGTGATCTACTTCCCAATTCTGAGGATTCGGAAACGAAAGGAAATAAAATAAACGGAAACAAAATAATTTCCTATCTTGAGATTTTCTCCTAATTCTTCGACACTTGACTTGAAGGAGGCAGGGGGAGGTGCGGTTAATGACTGAACATATCTTCATCAAAACAACGATGGCAGCATGTCGTACATGAAAAGGTCCGAGACTCTATTTTGTTCATCATCAGTGACAAGTACAACTTTTTTATAGTGTTATTTGTTTTAGGAAATTGATACGTACGTTATTAGATCATAGCCCATTTCCTAACTTTTAAAAGAGACAATTCGACCAAAAACCTTGAGGCTCTTACTCGTGGGGTCCACCGCCGGGTCCATCTTGTCATCTTCCTGGGTTCTCACCGCCAAAAGCCTTGAAGCTCACGTGGTGCTTCGGTGCATCCTCCGTGTGAACACGACGGAGCACGGTGCTGTCGCAGTCCGCATGGACTGAGCGGCACTGTAGGCGACCTGGGACGAAGTTGAAGATGTCAATGCCGAAGCCATTGTTCGAGGAACAGCACACAAAACAATGGAAGAAAATGCGGAAAAGGTTTCATGTTGACGATGCTTAAAGATGTTTGGCATCTAATATATGCTCATTTGATACAACATTGCAGAGGAGACAACATTTCGGCGCATGTTCTTTCTTTTCTCGATTAAGATAACAGCATTCAACAGTACATTCACAAAATCGAAAAATTTACCACAAAAAAGCACAACCAGGATTATACCAGAAGATTACCGACAGACTACAGTTCAGGCTCAGGCTGACGAAACAATGGCATGGGGGGGGGGGGGGGGCTCTATATTCATTGGTTTCAGAAAGAACCTCAGTCTAAGGTCGGGTAGGAAACTCAATCGAATGGAAGACAGACCACCCATCTGCTGCGACGAGCAAGTTTCCGGTTATCTTGATGGTGTCATTAGTCTTGAGAACTAGAGTCTTGACTTTGCTTCAGTCTTGTCGTGAGATAGGCTGAACTACAGGAACAATATTCCCATGACACAGCACCAATCAGTAATTCGGCATGAGGATGGGCTCCTCGTTCACCTTCTTTTCACCATCCGTCGCGTTGTTATGCATTGTTTTTCAGGAAAATAGGAGTAATTGGATCGAAGGGAATCATGTTTTCGAACTCATTTAGTGGGACTCGGTCCAATATGGCGTAGCTCACACTAGAAACCATACTGAGATGGTGAAACAATCGATTTTTTTTTCGCAAAGACTATATGATCCTCATCTTATTTTAGAGAAACGATCCGTGAAATATCACATCTTCTAGCACCTTTCTTGTTAGCTCTTTTCCACTTC
Source organism: Syzygium aqueum (assembly GCA_031216185.1). Lineage (NCBI taxonomy): Eukaryota > Viridiplantae > Streptophyta > Magnoliopsida > Myrtales > Myrtaceae > Syzygium > Syzygium aqueum. The sequence goes on along the minus strand of CM062233.1, from coordinate 30,007,716 downwards.
TTTTTGGCTACAGCAGATAGATACGAACTGATAACAAACCTCTGTTCTTGCGCATAAATCATGCACATAGTTGTCTTTCCGAATGTTGATGCACTAAATTAAACCTATCACCAGATTCAACGGAAATACCTTTTTGGCTGAAGCAAACAGAAACTTATTTTAACTTTCCTGTTCAAATTTCTGTCCTAAGACAACTACACTTTCCAGCTGGCAGCTTCTATGGCTTTGTATCAGCTGCAATCCACGCATTCTCTTAGCTAGATTACGAACTAAAGCTGCACGCTTTGAAGCTGAACCTAATCATTTTAGCTGACACAAAAGCATTCATTTATCCTTCAAGACTGAAGCACTCGAAAAGACATATCCTTTTATGTCCTCGTGAACTCAGAAAACGCACGACAGAGAGTGACCTGGTCAAGAACGATAGGCAAAGTGGCATCATGGAGTTGCTGGACCCTTCCAAGCCAAGCCTCGATCTGCTTCCCAGCCGGAGGTTTCGAGCCCAAGCCCCACGCTCCCGGTTGGCGGTACACTAGATTTCTCGACCACGATGGCATCACATCCTTCTAAAATGAGCGCATTCATTCAGGATAATCCCTCAATGCTGCCTCCACTATCACTGCCTAGGCCTTGGGCTTCGTGGGTTTCTCGGTTTCTTCCTCTTGGCCCTCCATTGGGAATCTATGAACATGATTGTCCCATGAAAGTTTGTGCCTTTTGTGTTTTGTTCCTGATCTTCAGTCGGAACATGTGGCGGTTTGGCAAGGAATGATTGAGATTCATAGCTGGACGATGACGGCCGGAAATTTTATGCAGTAGTTTTATTATATGGCCATGGCATTTGCCAAAATTATCAGATAATTTCAAAACTGAAACGTTATCTGTGATGCCTATCACGTGAGCATGTGAAATTGTCATCGACATTACATTAGCCCCGTAAAAGATGCACGATAGCTTTGCCATGTTTGCTGTATTGCTATAACACAAATGTTTCAGTTCGAGCACAGACACTAACTAGGTTATTCTTTTCGGCTGTTTAAAGGAACTCCACTAAAAACTTTCTTTTTTCTTGAGATGTTAATGCATAAATGGCTAGCCTTGACACACTGTTAGATCAGGAAACTTTATTTATTCATAAATCAAGTTGACTAATTTGTGTGAGTGAAGAACAAGTTTTGTGCTGCTGTACAAGGGCTATTGCTACCGTAACAAGAAACAAGTACGTTACATAAAACAGTTTGCCTATCCAAGTGCTTCAGCAGATGAAATGATCCTTAACCATCTTAACACAAATCCAACGTGAATGTCACCATCCGTAATGATCCTGGTTTAGGTCGGACACTTAAGAAGACACATCTCTTGCTATAACCAACTAGAGCTAGAAATAATGTGTGACATGTCTGAAACCCACATTGACATGACCAGAATGGCAACAAATATGAGATGATCACCGTCTGCCGACCAATAAAAGGTCACTCGATCCGAGCAGAGGATTATGTCCGAAGAAGGGCACGCCACTCTGTGGAAGCATCTTGCACTCCTCTGGAGTGGCTGCGTTAGGATTGAAAGGTTCGCAGTCAGGGAGCGTGAGGCCTTGTTTTATCCTCCCGACTCGCCGGGCATGCAAGACTTGCTTGGATGCAACAGGTAGCCTAATGGATTGGTATTCTTCAAGAGCAGCTGTTAGATATTCCGACCCCCACTTCTCCAAGCACCAGCCTAGGACAGCCGCATCCAGAATCGACATGTTTGTGCTCCTTGAGCTGTGCGGTGTCGTTGGGTGTGCCGCGTCACCAACAAGTACCACATTGTCCCAGACTATTCGTTCTAGGGGATCACAGTCATAAATGGCATTTATGAAAGGTTCTTTAGTTTCTCTCATGAGCTGAACCAAAGCTGGATGCCAAATTTTCTCTGCGTCTTGGTACATCTTCTGAATCATGTCATCTCTTACTTTCGTAGTAACTGAATTCCCCTGTAGTTGTCAATAACAGACTAATGATCAGATTCCATAAGGCAAAAGGCACTCATGGAAAGAGATGCATAACACAAGTACGTCTATGATGATTCCTATGATCTAGGTTTTAATGAATTTGGGATATATTGATACGCAGATCTTCTATGGGGTATATGCTCATGTAGTTTCTCCAACTGATCTTGTGAATGAACAGGAAAATTATACGATGATGTCTATCCCGATCATTTGCGTCTTTAACTACATTCACAACTACTATTACTATAGTACAGTCGAAGAGGAGCAAGATGGGCGAATATTACCTGCAAGTCAGGTTCAGGTTGATTCAAATACCATATCCAGTTCAGCCTTTTGTTTGGGATCTCGAAAAGAACGGTATGATTTCCGGGCGCCAAGTCTAAGTACAAGCATTTTCGAAGCTCCGGATGTGCCTCCCTAACTTTCTTGATAGTTTCAGAATCTTCAATCCCCGAAAAATCAAAAACTCCTCTCCAGGCGCAATAGCCTGAATATCTATTATATCAACATAATCATGGTAAGCTAACAAAATGTCTGAGTTAGGGATTGATGCATAACAATTTGGACAGAGAGGTAACAACCTTAGTTTGACATCAGGGAGAAAGTGATTGCGAATTAGAGAGAGGCATCCATCTGCAGCGACAAGCATGTCTCCATCTACTTCGGTGGTTTCTCCGGTGTCAAGAACTTGGGCCTTGATTTTGACCGATTGCTTATCATAGGAAACAGAGAAAGAGAGGAAAAGATGGCCCCATAAGAATATTTCTGGTGGCAATGCACTAAAGAGGTGGTCATGCAGAGTAGCCCAGTGTGCTGCACTATGATTGAAATTCTCATCTCTTGCTAGTATCTTCCTGGTTTTCTCATCGTCGATTGCTTGGTTCTGGTACAAATAGATGCACAAGAATTTGGTAAGAACAAGGACACACTTTTGAGTGCCACATAAAGAACATGATCAATATCTTTATGCTTAACAAGAAACAGAGAAAAGGACCAATGTCTTATTGAAGAACTTAAAACCTCCCCTCACTGGCAAGCAAAGCAAGAAATAAGATTCATTTTGCTAGTGCAAAGATATATTCTGCGCCAATTCTCCAGTGGTTGTGTGATCTTATACTTCAATACTTAATCATAACTCAAACCTCAGGAGGACCTTAAATAAGACTAAGCTTGTCATATGAAGTTTCCTACTAGATCAATGGTGAGAGGAGCGGTGATGTTATGGAGGAGTTCGGGGCGTCCAGTCCAGGTCCCAATGAGCTCCTGAGAGAGCGGATCCAAGCTGAGTCCCGCACCGGTGGGGCTTCCTTTCGGAGGCTTGCGCGATTTCTCTACAACCACAACATCCCACCCCACCCGAATGAGTGCGTGCGCGCACGAGACGCCTGCTATGCTCCCTCCCACGATCATGGCCTTTGGCTTCGGCTTCGGCTTCTCCTTCTCTTGATGAGGAAGATCATGGCTGTGATTCATGACTTCTGTTTGTATCTTCTCCAGGACTTTGCTCTGTGTTTCTAATCCATGAAGAAGGAGAGGAGAGACTGTCCAAGACTCCCTATTGTTGCAGGTAAGTGGGAATCCAGGGAGTGCAGAAGGTGTTGAGAAGTAGAAGACAATTGGGTCATTGACAAATTTCAAGCGCTAGGCATGTGGTTGGTTCATTATGTGGGACAAAAATCAATGTTCAGGTCTGTATCTTCCCTCATTTTATAATTTTAATCTCTTATTTGATTCTATAACTTTATCTTTTGCCTTTCAACTCGAGATTTTCTTTTGGTGACAGAATTGAAAAAAAAAACTTGAAATCTTTTGTACAACTGTTCAATTAATGAAACAATGTAACTGTAAACTATTAGCTCGAGTAACACGATTGTTGTACAACACTAATAACATTGAAACTAGAGGTTTCAATCGTGACTTTTATATGACACACAGCCTACGGTGTTCATTTGTTACAGGACCCATGTCCATCGCCACGGATTCAAGTAGTTACCGTTCGAAAACTCGGCGATTAATTCTATTAACCGCGACGAATATGAATGTCGCGTAAGATGACAAAAAAATTGCAATTTCTTTTTATTTTAAAAAAACTAGTCTTCTTCTTTTTTTTTTTTTCATATTCCTCAATACTTTTAACCTCCTCTTTCATTAGCTGTGGCGGGTGTTATAAATGATGCTCTCGCCACATGTTATGGGCCGAAACCATTGTTGGGCCAGTTCTTGGGCCTTAAAAAAAATCCAATCTTGCTGCGGTGTCCATGTCCGACCCGAGTCCCGAGAGCAAAGGAAGAGCGCCGCAGCCCGAAGCTCGATCTCGCGGCGTCGATGACGCGTCCCCCGTCGCTGGACGGCTCTCCTCCATGAGGCGCCGCTGCTGCTCCTCCCTCCCCTCGTCCCTCGCCGCCTCTACCTCCTCCTCCGCCGCCGCCGCCGCCGCCAGCTCCGCCATGTATCCTCGTCCCAAGGTGAGTTTCCTCTCGCCGCCAGCTCCGCCATGTATCCTCGTCCCAAGGTGAGTTTCCTCTCGCCGCTGCGCATCGTTTTTTTTTTTTGGCGGATTGGTGAATTGCGATTGAGCTGCTGCGATTCGAGCTCTCGAAACCGGCGCTCGTCGCTGTCTTTGATCAGGGAATAGCATCTGTTAGGCGCTCGCGCTCATCTTCAGTGATTCGGGAACTTCAGTAGAACGATACTTTTTTTTTTCTTTTTTTTTTTTGTGTGTGTTGATGTTCGGATTATCCGTGCTGCAATCCTTCCTGCATGTCGAAGGAACTTTTGTTCGATGTATGTATTGGTCGGGTATATGTTTTTTCGTGTCAATTGGGATTGAAACTGTTGTTTTCGGCGACGAGGCGATGCTTCTGTTGATCGAAACAAGTATTTTGAGTATCCAATCTATTCAAGCTGGATTTTTGATAGGATTTGTGTATAGTTTTGTGGCTCAGTGCGTGTAAGTGGATGTTGGTTTTATCCTGCAGTACCGTGGCGGTAGATATCCATCCCAAAGAAGCTTCTCTGACTCCCCGCACAATGGCGGAAGAGGCCAATTTCCGAGTGGTGACTCCAATGTCCACCCGGTCCAAGGTAGAAACCGAGGATTCCAACAAGGAGCGAGGGTTAACTTCATCACTGGTGACTCTCACTTCCATGCAGTCCAGGATGCAAATCAGGGATTCCGACAAGGAGAGGTCGGTGATTCCGCCATCCAGGCTGGGTATCGGCCTCCGTTCCATTCAAGAAGGCATTTTGTTCAGAGCCAATCATACGGGTTATCCTCTGGTTATAGCCATGATACACAATTCCACCATCCCCAGCACTATAATCAGGGTCAGAGTATACAGCAATCCCTGCAATATAATCAAAATCGACAGTTTCAGCAGCATAGGCCATCGAAACAAAACCAGCCAGTCTGGAGACGTCCACAATCTGATTGGAGTTTAGCCGCTCGGACATCAGAAGGGCAAAGGTCTAGGCCACAAAGACCTCCCGACTATCGAATTTGGGAATATGCAAAAACAGAGCCACCTTCGGACTATGGTATGCCATCATGTGTTCCATGGTTTTGACAATGAGAATTATGGAGATACGCCTCTCCGTATTAGCAGATGTTGTGTGTGATCTGTTGACTATGGAGGAAGTAACTCTAAGCTTGATGAGTTTTATGCATAAGCTCTGTAAACTTGCAAGCTTGGTTTTTACGCTTTGTGGGGATATATATTGGGAAATCTAAACCCCCCCCCCCCCCCTCCCCTTATCTTTGCCCTCCTCAACTTTCTACACATAGCCTTAATGTATAATTATCAGATCCCGATTAGCAATAGAGGTCAAATTTATTTTATTATTGGAAAAGTTTGAGATTCCCTGATTTGTTGCTTTTCCTATAATGCGATTTGGTATTTTGCAGCTACAGTGAGAATCTTAGTTTCGTGAAATATTTCTGAAGAAGAAGACTGGAGAAAGTAAAAGTAATTCTGTATGAGACATATATCCCATTGGGAGAAGTGGTTTAGCTGCTCGTTAAACAAATTTGCATGTGTAGCTTGATAATTATGCCTCGAATTGAACATTCATCTAAACTTATTGAAGTTAGAATTTTAATGGTGGATTGTGCTTAAGAAGACAACTATTATATTTAGTTTGAAGAAAACCGATATCAGATTTTTAAGATCGAGATCCTCATGCAACACCTACTGACAGTCATACCTATGATTGTTTGTCACCAACTATTTCCCGCTTCCAAGGTCGAATCTAAGCTTTCTTAGAATGGTGCCATCTTTGCAGAGCGGTTTGTCATTCTCTCATACAACATATTGGCTGACTACCTTGCTATAAACCATCGAAGCAAACTCTACTATCATATACCTCGCCATATGCTGGACTGGCAGTGGAGAAAGAGAAGTATCTTGTTTGAGCTTGGATTATGGTCTGCTGACATAATGTGCTTTCAGGTTCCTTGTTGTATACTATATAAAGTCTATGTGATGTGCATTCATGCAGTAGTGATTGTTTCATATTCGTTTGATAGAGTTAATTGAAGAATTCAATAAGAAAAGATGGACAAGGTTAGAGGCAATGGCAGACAGTTCTTATTACTTCATGTTTGACATGTCTGACATGAACATGTCTGTTGGAATTTACCTGAAAAGAATTGTAGACAAGGGCTTCCATTATGTTGCACTTTTTTTTCATTAGCAATGTGTGTTTCGTGTTATTTTCAGGAGGTTGATAAATTTTATGAGCTGGAGGACGAGTTAAAGTCACGAGGATATTGTGGTATTTGGAAGGTATGTAGAAATATGTGATCTTGTCTTTAGATTGTAGCTACCGTAGTTATTTTTTTAGCATTTCTTTAGGAGCTTTCACCTTTTTCTTACTAAACGAGAAGATGAGTCTACATAGTGGTGTTACTTCTATAAAGTGCTGTCAACAATAGTTATTTTATGTCTTGTTGGAACAGAATTTGGGATTTTCATCTCCACAATTTGCATTTGCTCTCTAAACAACAAGTTGTTAGAAAAGGAATCTGCTTTCTTGTTTTGTTTTATTTCGAATGTGTTATGTAATTTTGATAGGTCTACCGAGAAAGAAGTTGCTGAGATATATCATTTCTTTTTTAACTTGTATGTGATCATGTCTATTAGTTATCAATTTTAGCTGGAAAGTATGGAACCAGTCGATATTGATTTGGAACTTAGGCCATATAACTGTTCTAGTAGCTTGCTGCTCAGTTTGGAAAATTCAGATTTCTGCCCTTCTGAGGAAGATATTGTTACTCTTTTTGTAATAAGTGTCTCTTGGTCCTTGAGGTTCATCCCATACAACAAGTGTGCAACAGTAACAAGGTTAATCAGGGTAAAGATGCACTAAGATTTTTAGAAAAGAGATTGCCATTTGATCCTGAATCTCAGCAAGACTGCTTTGAAGCATAGAATAAGAGTTGATAAATGATGCTGATTGTGTCCTAATGCATGGTTGACTCGGCTGGGGGTTTTAGAATGGTTTCAGTGGGATCCAGACAAAGGAATCTTGTCAATGCATGTCTGGATCGGATGTTATTTTCATTACATGAACAACGTGACATGTGGATGATAATACATGGATAATAATATTAAATTGTTAAGCCAATTGATTTTTTATGTGAGTATCTAGCCTTTTCTTGAGATATTCTTTTCCGGTTTCACCATAAATCATGGCTTATATCTCTGGACAACTCGCAGAGGATAAATAATTTGTGGAAAATGGAGATAACTCCACTTTTTCTCTCATTTGTAGATGCGGACTGGAAATCCAGTTGACGGCTGTGCAATCTTTTGGCGTGCTTCAAGGTAAACATCTATTTTCCTTCATGACTGTGAACAATTGTGATTTGATTGATCTAGCTCCGTGGACCATTAGGCATGCTTAGCTGTGGGGTCGTGTTGTAGTTGAATCTGTTAGAAGCATGATGCCTACATGAGTACTTTAGCTCTAGCTGGTCTACGCCATGTTAAGGATTCATTTGATGAGAAGTACCGTCAGCTATGTCCACTGTCAATTTATTATTGAAGAATATGGGCGTTTATATTTCTTAAGGCCTTACATTGTAGGATTGACTGTTTCTCGTTTAATATATAATATTATATTAATTGTGGATACTGATGGATATAAAGTGTGTGCTAATATTAGTTCCTTTTCCACATGATTCATAAGATTGTGAGCTTGTTTATTTGCGACAGTGCCAATTCCTTTTATCTTTATTGGCTGTAAGAGATCTATATATTTCTCTTCAAATTCCACACAGTTTACCAGATAATAGCAAACTCATTTGGAGAATGCGGTTACGAACTAATTTGATTTTTCTTTATTAGGTTCAAGTTGCTTCGGGAAGATTGCATTGAGTTCAACAAGCTGGGGCTTCGGGATAATGTTGCTCAGATATGCGTGCTTGAGGTACATCAATACCTAATTTAAATGATGATAGAAAGAACAGGGACATTCAGTGGATTACTTAGACCTCATTCATACTCACAGTTTTTCTTGATGGACAGCTAGTGAGTGAAAATGAGACTGGAAATACAGCACATCAATCAGCCAGGTAATACTAAGATCTCTCTCTCTCTCTCTCTCTCTCTCTCTCTCTCTCTCTCTCTCTCTCTCTCTCTCTCTCTCTCTCTTTCCAAGCCCCAATTGTACAACAAAAGACAAACAAAGAAATTACCATACATAGTAGCGAGGATACAACTACATAACAAGGATGGACAAATTTTATATTAAATACTAGTAGTGGAAGTTGAGAAAGCTGTACAAAAATAAGTTAGCTTGTTGCTCTTCTCCTCTTGACCAGTCCATTTAGTCTCATTTTCAGAATTTCTGAACTGACCAAAGTGCTTGCTGCTTCTTTCCCATATCTCATTTCCATGTCATGTTTTTATTTCTGGTTAGATATAGTTTTTGAACATCAAAAACATTGATATATTTTGCCAAGTGTGGTTGTACCTTTGGCGTTCCTCTATAAAATAATAATTTTATAACTTTCATTAGCATCTGAAAAGCTGTGGTGCATTCTTTCTAGCATGATGATTATAAAGCTGTTACAATGAACAAGAAAAACGTTCGTGGTAACAGTGAAACTTAAGAGGAAAAAACTTGATATTGAGATGCAACTGCTAGATTTATTTGCACTCTGAAGTGACCCTTTGTGATGCAAATTTGTTGTATCCTGGGGCCTATTTAAATGATTATGTGCATTGTTGCATGAGTGGTCAAGTTTCTTTGCATTCATTTTTATTTAGCAGTCATGATACTTTTATCATTTTTATGTGACATTTGGTTGTGTCATTGACAGTTCAGCAGGTTCTAGAAAGATTGTGGTTTGTAACATTCATGTGCTCTACAATCCTAAAAGAGGAGAAATTAAGCTTGGTCAGGTGATAAATGGTCGGATATCCAGCTTTATATTCTATCACACCAATTTGATCATGTGATTTTATTCTTCTTCATCTATTCTATCAAGTGTCAACTATGTTTCTGAATATGGAAGCTAGGTTTTTTTTCATAGTACTGCTCTGCCATTCAAGGCATGGTTCTCCATGTCCAGCCAACAAAAATAGTTTTTTTTTTTTGGGGGGGGGGGGGGTGGGGCTGGTCAGGGAGGAAAGAGAAAAATAGAGAAATGACGCATAATTTATGCAGTTTGGCCACTTACTTACCTCTCTGGAGATACATGAGCTGAACTGAATTCAATAAAATTTGGAATACACAAGTTCAGCGGAGAACTTTCTGTATATACTATATATTCTCACACTCACAATCGGGAGAAAATCAAAGAGATACATCGACCATAATAGGAAATTAAAAATAGCCAAACTGGTCCCAAACCCTTGGCTTTCACCGCAGACCTCCAGAAAAAATCTCAAGTCGGTTGACTCAAAATATATCAGCTTAGATCAACAATTGGGCTGGGTTCACACAAACTCAGCATGTGAATGAGTTTTGAGTGTGGCAATGGGGACATTTCACTTCAAAGTCAATTACATCAGATTGCAAAGTTACTGAAAAGTTAAAAAAGGATGATGAAAATTCTGTAGGAAGATTCCAGAAAGCCAGATTTGCATACTTATTGCTCTTTAAGAGCGAATGTATATCTTCACATTTATGTGTTCTCTGTACAAAATGTATTTATATGCCAATTGCATGAGTCCCGCATTGAGATACATACATGAATTTGACAAGAGGACATACTGTGGGATGGTATGTTACATGTGCTACTCTTTGGTTCTTGACATTATATGTTATGTTACTTAACACCCTATGGCTCAATAAAGATGATCAAGATCTTTTTCTATTTAAAAGTGTTTTATACAATATATTTTGTTTAGATAAACCTAGGTTTTTTTTATAGAGAAAGTAGGTGATGTTGCTATTTTGCATCTGTTCAACAGATAAGGGCTCTTTTGGACAGGGCTTATGCTGTGTCCCGAGCCTGGGCTGATGCTCCTGTTGTTCTTTGTGGAGATTTCAATTGTACTCCAAAGGTTATTGCTCGATGCCTTATTTCTAGAGCTGCTTTCATGCCGTAAACCTGATTTAGTTGTTCTCCAATTGATTCAAGTTCTAATATATCATTACAATCTTCTCCTTATGCTGTACCAGAGTCCTCTGTACAACTTCATATCTGAGCAGAAGGTAAGTTTCACATGTTAGATTACCTTTTCAGTTATTTTGGAAATGATGTAGGTGTTTGGGTGGTAGTGCTCTGTGCCTCTTAACTTGTGTGCTTCATTTGATTTGGCAGTTAAGTTTGTCTGGACTAGATAGAGATAAAGTATCTGGTCAAGCCTCTGCAGAAATTCGTCCAACAATACCAGATGGTCAAAACACTCGGTAAGGTTTAAATCAGATTTTGGAGCTGTAAGTGGAACTTGAATTTGCCAATGGTTCTAATGCCAATGTTGCGTCACCTTTACAAATTTATGCAGCGGTCAACATCAATTCCGGTTGGATGACAATAAGCTAAAAGATTTTACCTTGGATGAGCAGAAGCAGAGGAACCAAGATAACAATAAGGAAAATTCTCTCAATGTGGACGACCCTTTTCAGCATAGGTGTACGTACAGTGCTGCAGCATCCTCTGCTAAATCTTGCACAAACAGGCAGAGTGCAATTGACAGCAGCAAACTTAATTCTGAACTGAGAAAAGACTCTGAACAGAATCCAGCAGATGCTGCAAATGAAAATGGATTACCTTCCGATGCTTCTTTGGAAAAAGAACCAAACTCTGATACTTTGGTTGGGGGGACTGTGTTTCCTCTTGATGATGTCAAGTCAGGCAAAGATAAATGGACTTATCAGATGGCTTCTTCATGTGTCACTGAGCTATCTGATTTAGATAATTTGCAAGCAAAAGATTGCACAGACGTTGTATCGACAGCTTCCTTTACAGGTGAAGACTATACTAGTAGGGCCCCTGTAGATCTTGAATCTCTAGATTCAAGTGATGCAAAGATCACTTCGTTTGTGTTGTTGTGCGAAAAGTCTACTTCTGATGTTGCTGAAACCACTTCTTCAGAAGTTGCAGGGAATGTACTATCCCAATCGGTCAATGACAAACAGGATAATCCTTCAACCTTACATAGTGAGTTACTTGTGGATACCATGGGTGACTCAATAGATGAGGAACTGAAGAAGTTATCTCTCGGTGAGTCAGAAGAATCTAGCACGGAAGTTGGATGTTCTTATGAGGATGATGACACATTTTTATCTGCATTACACAACTTAGGAGGCGCAGATTCCTCTCCTGTTAGTCAAATTGTCAAGGAGTTTTCATCTGGTTTGGATTTTGAGCCTGTTGAAGGGGAGATCTCTTCTTATGATCCTTCATTGTGGACACCGATGGAGATAGCTACAGCAACTGGCAGTGCAGATTGTCTCTTTTTGGAGCATCCTCTCAAACTTAAGAGCACATATGCCGAAGTAGAGGTAGATTATACATTCAGAAGATTCTTTCTTGATTTGTTTATTTTAGTATACATGTATAATAGACTGCATAAAAAGGGTCCAGACCAAGATATCAATGCGTGCATCTATGCAGGATTCTTCTGGGACTAGAGACACAAACGGGGAACCCATGGTCACCAGTTATAATCGATGCTTTATGGGTACAGTCGACTACATATGGTAAGTCCTCCAATCTAAATAAATCCTACTTGAGACCTTTGATAACTGGAGGAATAAATGAAGAGGACATTCTTTTCCTGATGCTGATGAGGCTGCATCTCTTAGTTCTGCTCTATGCAAATTTCAAATGGTTCTATAGAATACATAGACATTCTTAGCTTCTTGTTATTTCACCTGCTTTCCAATGATGCATATGGTTGGAAAACTTCTCGTATCCAGGTATTCTGAAGGTCTGCAGACGACAAGGGTGCTTGCTCCCATACCCAAACAGGCTATGCAATGGACAACAGGGTTCCCAACTAAGGTATATAGCTTGAATCTGCTCCACCTCGGAAGTTACAGAGTGAATAGAGGATCATTTATAGATAAATTACTCATGATTTCTGCTTCCCATCTTAAACATTTTATTTCCTATCATTTTGTTTTTGGCTTGGCAGATAAGTAACACATGCTACCTATTGTGGATTGGACTACCTTATTGAAATTCCTCAGCATTCTAGATTGTCTTTAGATGCTATTGCAAAGCTAGTACCTTGTTAGTTATCAGTAAAAGGACTAAACATTGATATGATAAAGGTGCATAAATTTTTTGCTGAATGTAGAATTTTGTTTTGTGATGATGAAGATGCTTTGGTCTTTTTCTTTTTCTTCTTCTTTTTTTCAGAAGTGGGGTAGTGATCATATTGCGCTGGTCTCTGAATTGGCGCTCACAAAGGGTGCAGCCGATCAAACAAATGAAGTTCAGTGATAGACCAGCCTTTGGGACCTGAGAGTTGTAAAAATATCTGAGTGCTCTTCAGCTGTGCAGAATCCAATTTCAGTGTTGGAGCTCATTCATGACAATTTCAGGTTTCTTCTAGCTTCTATATGCAGTTTTGTTGTAATTATTCAGGCTCAATTTTTTTCGGAGTCATCACCTAGAGTTCATTTGTACCGGATTAGGCTAGCGAGAGATTTTGATTAGTCAATCCCCCATTTGGATTTTTCTGACACGGTTTGTATTAGAAGATAAATTCCTGAAGCTGGAATGAAGGAATGCGTCAGGTCGAGAAGAAATCTGCTTAGAGACCGAATGACATCTTCCAGGAAGCTCTGGAAGTACATATTATAAATCTATGTCGAATTCTTTACAATAGATGCAATTAACCGCTGATGGCATCTGCAGTTCTTCCGGTCGACTTTTCTTCAGTCACATGATTTATTGTCTATTAACTCTTCGTCCGCACATATCTCAGTATTAAGACTTTATCGTGCTTGGGATCACGGGCTTTGTGGCCCACAGGTACCTGGTAGACCTTGACGAAGCATCTATAGGACGCATCTTCACTCGTGCGCCTTGTAGGTTAGGATTGGAAAACTAGCTTTCCTCTGGAGAGTACATTTAAGAAGCTTACCTCATGCATTGCATGCAAGTGTTTGATTTGGTGTTCCTTCTCTAGAAGCGAAGACTAGTTTCCCCCTATGAGAGGTGCCTTTGCCATAGTCGTCGGGATAGTTGGGAAGATGAGGTTCCTGATAAGGATTTGTGACCGATTGACATTGCGAACCAATTGTTATGATGGACATTGAATTTCTACCTATTTCGCTATCTTTACATAGGTGCTGACTTTCTTCCGAAAAGAAAATAAATGTTTGGTGCAAAAAGGTTGCCTAACGAAGCCTCTGGTGAGAAAATTTCCAGAAAAATGCTTCCTTTACGTCATGGAGGACGCGCTGCTTTCTGATGGCTCGTCAACTTCATTTGAATTTAGTGAACCATATCTATCTATTATCTAGAACTCTGACTTCTTCTTCTTCTTCCCAATTTCTTTAAGTTTTACAATGGTATCCCTCAAAATGCTCCTCAGGATTCCAGAAAGCTGAGGCTACTTGAAAGGGACAATACGCGGAACCTTAACTACCTGCGTTTACTTTGACCGAAAAAAGAAAAAAAAATAGTACGTGTGTTTACCACTTTAGGATTACGAGTGGTCTCTCTCTCTCTCTCTCTCTCTCTCTCTCTCTTGTCAACATTGGGATGAATTGTGCAACTGATTATAAATTTGTTATACGGATGCTAATTTAATCCAAAGCTTTTAACATTTGCCAATTTAGTCCTAATTCTTTGCGTGAAATTCTACTGCAATCCTTCTGGCCGATTCTCATCGGAAATTACTGACGTGGTGATCCAGGCATTGCCGACCATCCTACGTGGCACATCGCCACAACAGCAATTTTCAGCAAAAATTGGCCGAAAAGATAATATTGGAATTTTGCACAAAAATCTAGAACTAAATTGGCAAAATTATATGGTTTAGAACTGAATTAACATCTGTATGATAGGGAATCTTTTTGAATTCATAGCACATTACTAAAAAAATAAATGGGTTTCGCGGTATCAAGGTAAAATTTAGTTAAACACTTTGAAAGGATCTTGATCCATTCGGATTAAGAAATACTTTTTTCCCACGAATTTCATTCTTCTGTGGCGGTAAGTAGGCTCAGTAACATCGAGTGATAGAGATGGAATACTTACATCGATGCACCTGAGAATTTGAAGAGCGTTCAAAACTTGGTCTTTAAGAGCTTTAATGAACTTATATATGCTGCAGTTATGAAAGATATCTAGATAAAACACAACTCGGTGCGGATATGCACATCTATTGGGTCCTTGAGTTGTCGATAATAGATGTGGAACCAATTAAACTTGCTCTGTACACTATGTATATTCTTATTAGAATACAAACTGACTTTAAGTACCAGAGGTTCCCTAACAGGCCACATCCAAGTACTGTCCTTTCTCAGTGGTGTGCAGGTCCAAGGCTCTCTACGTCCATTACGAAGTTGAGGACCCGCCGGATTTGCGCAAAAACAGACGGTTTATCAATAAATACACAAGCGGACACTTTGTTTCGTGAAAACTCTTGAAAACTTTCTTCTGAGCTGTAGCTTGACTGGTCCTTGATTGCTTCTGTCAATGAGGCAAGACTCCAAAAACACTCCCGCCAGTCGAGGTTGTTGTTATTCCAGCTCCTAACTTACGTTGGAATCGTGATGTTTTCTTTGGTACTGTCTCGTAAAGAATGTAGATAAAGTTGGGTCAATGACATCAAACAAAAGGACTAATACCCATTGAATCCAGCTGGAAAAAGCGGTTTGTGTTGAACTCGTACGCGCTGCAAAAAGTGTCCTTACCTTCAAGGCCGCCGCAAATCGTTGACCCTGCACATCATTCGATGATACATGAACATGGCAGAACGATTACAGAGATAGTAATGATTGCCGCAAAAGCCGCAGACCCAGCTAATGAAAGAGCACCGGACTTTCTTTTGTTGTATTATACTTTAAGGCTTTAGAGCTGCTGCACACTCAAGGAACTACATGATTCAATCTTCTCACAATATGAGGCTTCAATCACGCCTGCATTTCTTGCCCATTCGGCCTGTCACATGCCAGTTAATTGATGGCCCCAATGATATGCTCGAGATATTCTGATCAATATAAGGATACTTGATTCGGTGCCGTGATATTAAGTTAACACGTAACGTGTTATTCGATGATGCAATTAATGCAATCACGAAGTGTGAAATGTGACAATTTCATTTTGAATATCAGAGATTTATTTTATTGTGCTTCACGATAACGATCAAGCATTCAACATCAAACAAAAGAACGAGAAAGAAGTCTGCCTGAAGTACGTGCCCACCACTTCACCATGCAGTGTGCCCTTCTTCTTGCGTTCTTATTGGGGTGATGGAGAGTGTCATGAAGTTTTTGCAACTTCCAACGACTAGCCCATCTTTATTACATGTTCCCACCTCATTTTCTTGATGTGCAAAGTCAGCTTTCTTATATTTTTTTACTTTGGGAGGGCTTCCCCAAGTTTTGTGGAGCTTTTTATCCACGAATTTAAATTGCATAACCCATTTTCACACAATTTAAGTTGCGGGGCAGATATTCCATATAAGTGTATAAAGACACAATAAATATGTAAGATAAATGATATGAGATATAAATGCGATGCGTCTTTACATTTAGATGTTTGGTCATCATAATACATACTCATTCCGCACGATTTGTGTGGTTATTGATGCTTTGTGATTCCTTTCCTATTCATAGTGAACCTACTAACCCCATCACCACAGACTAAGGTATAGATTGACTTTGATAATCCATTGTGCGAAATCATGAGATTATAGGGAGCAGGGATGAAACAAAACTATCGATGTTAGTTCTCAAGAGTAAGGGAATGAGATCCTCTATCCAATCGGTATCTCCATTCAGCATCACATCCATCCAAACCGTTGATCAATGCAGATAACGGTAAGCATGAAATTTATAACTAATGCATCAATTGTCGATATTTGTTAAGACACCAATAGAGGCACTGAATGAGTTAAAGGATTCTTGTCCAAGAGTAAGCTTTGGCTGTAGCCAACTTACGGCATTGGTGTCCGTCTGCGGTAACTAAATTGGAAGCATATACTAATTGCACATGCATTAAACTGGATCTGGTCCATTAAATCTCGTGGGTCCTCATCGGATTCAACCCTCCATATTCAGTTGAGCACATGTAACCACGGACTAATTTCTGCTAAATTCAAATGCAAACTAGAATTTAACAGCAAAATAGAGGTAGTCCCATTCATTCCAGAAGGTCAAGGACAAGAAAGAAGGGCTTTGTAGATTAAAACCGAATTTATTGACCCAATAGGTTGTCAACTAGGAATAACGTTAAAAAAAGAAAAGTGGCGTCTCAGGTAGTGTATGTACTAACAATTCCGTGTGAATGAATTCAAAATGTTTTTGTTGTCTAGGGTTGTGGATCTAGAACTATGATTGATTTTGTTTATTCAGATACGTTCAGACGATACTTTCTCAACCCTTCAAACTAAAAAAAAAAACTTTCCAACTTGAAAAAAGGGAAGATGAGTTGGCATCACCTAAGCTGGATCTAAATTCAGATTACATTTATTAGAACAAGTCAGTCAACTTCACATTGGTAGCTTTTCTTGCCTCCAAATTCATGTGATCATCCGGACAATTTAGAGAGAGAGAGAGAGAGAGAGAGAGAGAGAGAGAGAGAGAGAGAGAGAGAGTCAAATGGTATGATGAAAATTGACTTTTTCGTAAGGCCCTATCGGCCATACATATTACAGCAAATTGAACAAGCAAAAACAAAATTGTTGGAGAAAGTATTAGTGGGCCGTATGTATAAAGATCATCTCGACCGTCGGATATGGTGGGTCCAATATGACTCCTACCAATTAAATAAAGAGTAATTACAGCATACACTATTATAAAAGAAAATTACACAAGCAGCCTTATACGCCATTTAATCTACCAATCAAGGGTGAATAGAGTCGCTGGTGTAAAATAAAGCTTACATTGATGTGTAAAACTTTGCTCGGTCACTACTTAATCTGAAATCCTGACAAGCAGAGACAACCGGTTCAAATCTGAAATCCTGACAAGCGGACGACCATGTTGCTACTCTTGAAGACGACTCATTGCGGCTGCTCTTGAGGATGAAGATCAATGGACGAAAAACAGAGGACTTGAAACGACAATGGCGGTGGTCTATTGGTCAGGATAGAAACGATAAGGGCAGAGGCTAGGGTTCTTTTTTATTTTCTTCTTAAGATTGATAGAAAGGAGCAAGATAAAGCTAGGGTTTTTATACGAGTCCCTCTCTCTCGGTAGTTTTGAATACCATGTAAATATTCTTGGTTCTCCATGACATGGTAAGAGAGAACATTTAAAAAAGACAACATCTTTACTCAATAATGTAACTTTTTGAAATTTTACAATCAAGAGGTATACTCGAACGATATGTATAGTAAAGGAAGTAATCTAATCTAAAAAGAAAATTACTTGTCTTATTTTAACAAGAAAGAACTAGCTATCCTAGAATACAATTATATCAAATATCTGTAATATCTAATGGATGAACTTAAAACTCTAATAATTGTCAAAAAAGTCACAAACCAATTGTGCGATAACCAATTCAGTTTTAAACCTTTCAATTGTGTCAATTTAATCATAAACATGTTGTATGGCGGTCAATTTAGTCTTATACCTTTCAACTGTGCCGATTTAGTCATAAATATTTTGATAATTTGTCAATTTAGTCCTAAAATTTTTAACGATGTGCCAATATAGTCCTTCCAGGTAATTTGGTCGGAAATCACTAAAGGACTACATTGGCAAATCGTTAAAAATTTTATGACTAAATTGACAAATAATCAAAATGATTATAATCAAATTTGGCACAATTGAAAGATTTATGACTGAATTGGTCATCGTACAATAGATTTAGAACTGAATTGTCATAATTGAAAGGTTTAAGATTGCATTGGCTGCCGTATAATAGGTTTACGACATTTTGGACATTTTTCCATATAATTCCTCAATCATAAGAGGGGTGAACTCGTTGACCCCGCTCAAATGTGGATGTTGTATATGTCCCCCTCAAACCCTGCCAAGAAAGATGTCAACAGAAATTGCCGTCGTTAACACACTGCCTTCGGCGTCACCGTATAAAACACACAAAACGAAACCATTGACTTTTCAATTCATCACCGTCGTGAAGTGAACGATTTCCGCATTAAAAAGGACGAACAGTCCGTGTCATCAAAGGCATATGGACTAGCGCTTGCACCTCTAATTGATACAGTTCACACTCACGGGTGAAACAATGTTACACGTTCAATCTCAAACTTGATAGACATTGTGTCATTCGTATGAGATGACGATTTTTGTTGCACCATTTGCATTCATGTCGGTTACTCAGCATAATTTCTTAATATTATCGCTGCTAAATTAGTGCACCTATCGAGCAGCAACAAAAATTAGCACTTCTCGAAATAGTGTAAATTCAGTTCAATGAGATTCGTGAAGATTGCTTCTGTCGAAAAGGAAAAGGTCAATATTAGAGGCGTTCGATTCCAAGGTAGGTTGATTCACGGCCTAAAATCGAAAACCGTCCTTGTGAACTAGTTCCCAATCTTTTAGAACTAAGAATCGAACAAGTCGGCTTTGGAATAGCCAGTTACACCATTTCATTGGAGAAAGTACCAAACAATATCATAAACCTATTGTACTAGTGTCAATTCAGTCATACACCTTTCAATTGAGCTAATTTAATTCTAAAACTTTTCACATTTTTCCAATTTAGTCCATTCGGTTAATTTTGGCCAAAAATTTGGTGTGAATGCTAGCCGTTCTACTGTGCACGACTGACGCTGACGAGGATAATTTTTTTAAAAAGTTGAATTTTTAATTCTTTTTTTCTTTCCTTTTTTTTCCTCTCAATTGGCCCTCACCCAGGGCTGCCCTTGCCAGCGGCCAGGGAGGGCTTGTTAGTCCTCACCCAATGGCCGACGACAAAGGGAAAAAAACGAAAGAAAGAAAAACAAAAAAATTAATGAAATAATTTAAGAAAAGAAAAGAAAAGAACAAAATATTATAAAAAATTCAAAATATTATTACAAATGTCCACGTTAGCACGTCAAGATTTACGGTCAAAATTGACCAGATGGACTTAATTTGCAAAATGTGAAAAAGGTTTAGGACTGAATTGAAACAACTTTTTGGTACTTTCCTCCATTTCACTTCAAAAACATTTGTTGCTCAAGTAATTATGTTATTATTTGTACATTTTTTTAGAGGCTTCAACGCCGATTTAGAACCGGATCCAGTGCTCGCCTCTAATCAAGAATACAATGATAGAACTTATCGACATTCAACCGTATCGAATTCAAGTTTCTGTAACTAAATCCGTGTCAAGTTTAGTTTATATTAAATGGACGCTTAGTTTTTCGACCCAAAAAAAATGGGCGCTTAGTGTTAATTAAAACAACCAAATAGGTGAGGAAACGAACGTACTGTTGATACTCGACATTGACGGCTGCGGCAGAAGACTTTGCAATCGTCCCAAATGCCGTTGTCGAAAGGACAATGGTCGCGCCATTACTCGAGGGACGTGAAGACGAGGATAGCGCTCGGTCGACAATTCGGACTTGGATAGTCTGGCTGGGAATGCAAGTTCCAGAGACGGAGGCACTGATACACCGCACTAGGTACTGCCTCCCGCATGACGCTCCATTGTCCCATATCCCTTCACCTGCCGCCGCAAAGAGGTTGCTCGACGGGAATTGCGATGGATCATTGCCGAAACATGCGGTTGCTGGATCATAATGAACAAACTTATGAGAGGTCGCTGGATCATAATGAACAAACTTATGAGAGAGAGAGAGAGAGAGAGAGAGAGAGAGAGAGAGAGAGAGAGAGAGAGAGAGAGAGAGAGAGAGAGAGAGAGAGAGTAGATTTTACGTACGTGTGTATGGAGGACTGTAGTGAGCGGCAGTGCCGACGTCGGCACGAGAGAGATGAGTTTGCATTGTCAACATAAGAAAGGTGAGTAGAGAAAGAGAGAGAAGACGCGTTCTAATGCTGGAGGACTTCATGGTTCACGAAGAATCTGCGAGGCCAAATGTGACACCTGAATGGACTGAGATAAGAAGAGCTCCGGTTGCCACCTTTTATAGACATGTATAACCAATCCGACATGTGAATGTGTACATCAAAGTCAATGAGGTTCGATATCATTTGTATACATCTGGATGACACTCCACATGACGACAATTGCCTTCAGACTGACAAATGCAATATGAAGCATCAACTCACACAATGAGAAATCAACCTGAAACTGCAATACATATATGCATTCTAATTTAGAAGCTTCTAATTTCTATGGTTTTTTCTTTTTCTCCTTTTTAATCTCCGAAGTTTCCATGCTGTAGCTGGCTGAAGAGGGAATTTCTGCTTTGAACAATTCTTTTGCTGTCGTACTGGTAGTCTGAAAAGTTTGCTTTTTCCGCTAGGTGACCAAATGGCAAATACTAGTTTCCAGATGCAGCGCGTCATTTGTAATTCCAGCTCTACAATAGAACATTCTACTCTTTTTGTCGGTTCCCACTCGAAAATAGTTTGTGCGCCGTAGGTAATACGCAACAGGGACACGTGAAGCAATAAATTGATAAATCATGTTGGTGTATATCATGCGGGCCTAACAATGTGACTGTAAGCTGTGCAACAACACTTGCCCTTCTCTCCCCTCCCTCTCTCCCCCTCCGTCGCAGATAGCGTCACTGCTGTGCCGAAGAGATATGGGAGGAGAGAGTTAGGTTTTTTGTGGTTGGTGCTAGATGAACACATTGCGAAGATTCATTAGCTAATTGAGTGGAGACAGTAGTGCATGGGGAATGTACATGGGTAAAGTTGCTCATCATCCGGGCGATCGATTTGGTCGCTTACCAATTAGAGACATTTCTCCGATTAGCATGGGGAAAATTGTCTCTAGAAAGAGGTAGAAGAAGAAACAACGTCCTAGAAGCAACAAACTGTGGGCTGAGAGTCTAGGAGACTTACCTGGTAAGTGGCTCCGAAGAGGAGGTTTTTAGATGTTGTATTGGCCAAAGATGGATAACAAGAATTTATAAAGTGTTACAATGTTACTCAACAACAGAGAGAGCGAGAGAAACTGAAATTCCATCAATTGCCTTTCCAACACAAGAATGAGGGAATTTGTGTTAGATGTCGAAGAGAACCACTTCCATTTTTTACATTTTCCGAAATGATCTTAGCATTAATTGTTGTAGAGAAATTACTACACAGATGGCAAGCTCAAAAGCTGCTGATAAATGATGTGGCGAATTAACCACTGAAGTTTACCGCAGTGGCCACCCTTTCTACTTGGAAAGAGGAAGGTGAGGAGTTCGATTCCTCATCTTCTCATAGAGGCTATGGTTGGGGACATTTATTTTTAAATATGGATTTCGACTCCCACGCTCTGTAAAGAGACGGGGCAAAAGTATTTAAGAGTTGGTGGCTAATTTATTACCATGTAGGGTCAGATGATTAACCAATTGGAAGGATGCTAATGGCTATTTTGTTCCCTTACATACGGATTTCTCAAAGGTCTGAAGTGTGAGATAGATAATTTGATAATTATATATGTCAATAATGCGTTAGTCGCTTTCATTTATTGTCCATTTATGCTTGTCCAAATGTCATGCTTTTTATTTCTAGAAGGGATTATACAAAACAATCGGTCATCATCCTACCTAAAAGCTAGCCCAAAAGGAAAAATCTTCTCTATCTACTGGATAGACTTTGCTTTATGCCTCTAGAGATGGGAACTGAATTGACATCGTCCGCGTTGTCTTCCTATAATCCTCCTGTTGTGATGGCTGATGAGCTTGAGGCATGATCATCAATAGACTAGATTGTTGTGATTATTCACCCTCACCCTTTACATTCGGTTCTTTCTTTTGATGCAACAAAAGAATAGACCCTCACCCTTTACATGTACAGTATTTGCTTTGACTCCTTCACTCCTCGTACAAAAAAAACTTCCATAAATTAGTGTTTTAAGAGAGAATGCTTTATTACTCTTATTGTATCAGATATTTGGAATGATACATGTAAGACGAAGGAGACCCACACACAGACACATACTTGAGTCTCTCTAAATACAACTGTAGATCTCCTCCTAATCTAACAGTGAAAATCCAATATTTTTATATACCACCAACCTCATTAATTACACGAATTCTTTATAATTAAAGTGTACATTAGCCATAATACCCTTAAGATTATTCTAGAGTACCAAGGAAACTCAAAACTTTCAGGACATGATCCATCATCCTAGGCATATTGTGCTTTGAATACATTCGGTCCATGACATATGTATCGTGTCAAAGCACCTATGTACGATCATCCACTCATTGACCCAACAAACTTTCGTATCGTTTGCACGAGCCTTAAATAATATTTTTCGGAAACAATTGAGACGAAGCGGAGCAGAGCTAAGTTCCGATTTCCAATTTTTTTCTGACCCTACCTTCGAATGCTAGGCCCTGTGATTTTCCCGCCAAGTAGCTGACACAGATCGGATCTAGACGTGAGATCGAGTGGGCCTGGACGTGGAAACTGGACCAGCAAAGCAATGGATCATGGGCTCGTCGGCCGACCTCAAAACACGGGGCACTTTGCCCATAGATTCATCTTGAGTGAGGTCAACAACAACAGTCACAGTCACTGTCACTGTCACAGTCTCCTCCAAGTATCCTTAATCTCTGCTACCTGACACACACGCACACAAATTTGTAATAAGCATTCTATATTCTTTAACAATGTTGCTATTGAATCTCAAGAATGTGCAGACCATGTTGTGTTGGTTGTGTTTTCTGTTTACTCCTTTTAATAAACTTTGTTGCATCAGCAGTGGAGAAAATTCCAGAAATAGGTCAGAAATAACTCCCTATGACATGGGACGCCGCTGCTTTTCTGATTGCTTGGCAACTTCCTTTGACTTTAGCGAACCGTATCTATCATCCAGAACTCTGACTTCATCTTCAAAATCTCCTCAGGATTCCAAAAGGTTGAGGCCACTTGAAACTTTGAAAGGGACAAATCGCTGAAGCTTTAGCCACCTTCGTTTACCATTTTAGGATCACGAATGGTCTCTTTTTTATATTATTTGTCAATCGAGTGGTTCGATGGATTGAGATCCTCTCACAAGCATTGGACTTCTTGCCAGAACCGTACGGTGGACGTCATCTTTGCCATTTAAAAGTCCTGCCGGTGGATTTCTTTTCTTGAACAGCCGAATGTAAAGCTTTTTGCTTTATGCTTGCACATCCGGTGATTTTGTGCCGTGAATTTTACATTCAATTTGGATTTGGGCTTTATTTAGGTCTGAGAAACACTCGAATGCATGGGCAATTATAACTCAGATTCTCCAATTATATATGATTCTTTGCTGCTGGCTCTCACTGTGGAGTAGGTATCGATACTCCGACTGAATCACATAAATTTCTGATATCTTATAGATTTCGCATTGATTTAATTGCAAGATTTACAACACTTTTTGCCCATGAATTTCATCTTATGTGGTGGTAAGCAGGCTTAGTAGTTTCAAGTGATGGAGATGAAACACTCGACGGATGAAAATAATAAATTGATGATTGTTCAAAACTTGGCTCTTGTATGAGCTTCTAGTAATGAACGAACATATGCTGTTGTGGAATGGATCTAGATATAACATGAATCGGCGTAGATATGCAAATCAAACGGGTCCTCGAGTTGGCAGTAACATGGCGGTAATAGATGTAGAGCACATTGGACTTGCTCACTTTTTATATTGTCCCCCCCAGCATAAACTGACTTTGGTATCGTAGGATCCTTAATAGACCACAATCCAAATACTTTTCTTTATCCATATTGGGCTGGTCCACAGCTCTTTACGTCCACAACCACGAATTTTCGGACCCGCCGGACTCCAACAACAGCTGGTTATACATACATGCACAAGTGGACAACTTTGTTTCAAGAAACTCTTGAACCTTTCTTCAGAATTGTAGCTTGACTGGTCTTTGGTTGAACCCGTACGCACTGCAAAAAGTCCGGTGCTTACCTTCAATACCAACCCAAATCGTTGACCCTGCACATCATTCTATAATACAAGAACACGACAGAATCGCTACACCTCATGATCATTGCCACCAAATCTGGTGCACCAGCTAACAAAAGAACACGGGACTTCATTACTTTTTTGTACTTTTTAGCTGCTGCACGTTCATGGGACTGCAGAATTCAATCTTCTTCTCGCAATGCGAGGCTTCAATCATGCCTACAGTTCTTGCCTATTTGGACTGTCATGTGCTCATCAATTGATGGCCCCAATGATACACTCCTGAGATTCTAACTAACCAAATAAGAAATCCTTGATTTGATTCCCCTATGTTAAGTCAGCGTGTCACATGATATCTAATGATACGGTTATGAGAGAGAGAGGCAAGTGCGACCATCAAGGATGCAATGGGATGGTTTCAGTTTGCATATCCCAAACTTATTAGTTTGCATATTACGAAAAAATATAGAAATATCCGACATCAAACAAAAGCAAGAAAGAACTTTGTCTAAAGTACGCGCCCACCACTTCACCATGCAGCTTGCCTTTCTTCTTGCGTTCTGATTGGGGTGATGTGGTCAAGGGTGATGGGGAGTGTCATTATGTTATTGCAACTTCCAACGACTAGCCCATCTACAATACATGTTCACACCTCGTTTCCATGATATGCAAAGTCAAATGTCTTTATCTTTTGACTTTGGAAGGGTTTCCCCAAGATTTATGGAGCTTTTTATACATGAACTTAAATTCCATGACACATCATTTTCACGCTTCAACCCCATAAGCAGCGACTGCGAAGCAGATATTGCATACAAGTGTATAAATTCACAACAGACCTGCAAGATACACGATATGACATATAACTTCAACACATGAACAAAAATTAAGATAAGTGCAGTAAAAATTATTTATTAAGTTCATCGCTAATGCTGGAAATGCTGTTTTAGTATGTTTAGAGGTTCGGTTATCATAATACATACTTGTTCAAGATGATTTGTGTAGTTATCGATGCTTGTGATCCTTTTCCAATTCAAAGTAAACCTTCCAAATCTGTCACTACAGACCATCAAGTTGGCATGTGATTAGCGCTGGCACTCACAAGGATGACTTTGATCATCCATTGTGTGAAATCATGAGATCATATAGAGGAGGGATGAAACATAATCGATGATGTTAGTTGTTGAGAGTAATGAGATCCTCTACCTCATTGATATCTCCACTCAATATCTCAACCATCCAAACCATTGACCTATGCAGATAAGAGTAGTTATGACAATTTTAACTAATGTACCAATGGCCACCAATAGAGATGAGTGGGTTAAAGGATGCCAACTTGCAGCGTTACTACACATATACGGTGTCTAATTTGGGAGCATATACTAAACCGTATTACATCTACTAAACCGGATTTGGACTGGTAAGTCTCGTTGGACACATCAAATTCAACATTCCAAATTCAGTTAAGTTTACGTAGCACAATCACCAAAAAATTTCTGCTATCTTAAATACAAAATAGAAAGTACTAGCAAATTAGAAGTGGTCCTATCCTTCTCGATGGTCAAGGACAAGAAGGGGTTTGTAGATTAAAATCGAATTTGTTGACCCAATTAGTTGTCAACTAAGAATAAAGTTAAAAAAGTAGCATCTCAGATAGTATTCACTAACAAATCCGTGTGGATGATTATCATCTTGGTCATCCAGCAGTCGCCGATGAATGTGAAAAGAACCAAGGAGGGCGAATACTGTCAGGTACACGATTGATTATGTTCATTAAGATACGTTTAGACAATTTTTTCTTGACTTCAAAAGGGAAGATTGACTTGGCATCACCTAAACTGGATCAAAACTCAGATTAGATTTATTAGAACAAGCTAGCCAACTTCGAGTGCGTTTGTTTCGCAGAAAATGAATGATTTGAAAAACGTATTGTTGAAAATGATCGTCTGTATCGTCTACAAAAATGAATAAACGATAATATTTTAATCGTTCACGAAAGTTTTTATACATAAATTGTTTTCGATAATGAAAATACTTTGGGCTAATACAACCAAAAATCTCAAACTAGTACACCAGTGTCACATTTATCCAAAACTAATTTTGTATCACAAAAACTCCCGAATTGGTACGTTGTGTGATATTTAATCCAAATTGGCTCACCCTTGCCACTTGTACCCTAAACTAATTTTTGGATTATAAAAAATCCCAAACTAATACATCCATATCACATTTACCCCAAAAAAATCTCATATTTACCACAGTTTTGGATAAATCTGACATATGTGTACCAATTTGAGATTTTTGGTGATATTAACCTAAATACTTTTCATTGACTAATTATTGTTAGTAATACAGGCAATCATTTTTAAGAAAATATTTTTCAAATCATTCATTTTTTGCAAAATAAAGAAGCTTTCATATTGATATCTTTCTCGCCTCAAATTTCATGACAATAGAGAGAGAGAGAGAGAGAGAGAGAGAGAGAGAGAGAGAGAGAGAGAGAGAGAGAGAGAGAGAGAGTTTTGGTATGATGAAAACGACTATCCATAAATTCCTCTCGAGCATACATAACACAGGAAAAAAGGAAACGAAAAACAAAGATGTCGACCGCCAGGAGAAAGTTTCTTTTTTTTTTAATGGGACAAAGTATTTTTTTTTGTTGGTCCTACTCTATCTCTCTTTCACGATACACACTCAGACTTGCGCCCCGCCTCTTGCAGGGCGTGGGCGCCGAAACCCACATCTTAACTACGCAACCTCACCCCTACCCTCCCGCGAAGGTGGAGATTCGAACTCCAATGGGACAAAGTATTTAGTGGGTGTGTTTTATGTATTAAAAATCACCTCGACCATTAGATGTAGTAGGTCCCATATGGCTCTTACTATTTAAATAAAGAGAAATTAGAGTACACCTCCGTGTCAAAAGAATTACACAGGCGGCTTATACGCCATTGATTTTGAGAGAATGTAACTCTAATTCTCAAATCAAAAGTGAATAGAACCGTTATATAAACTCTATACAAATGATGTATGCTCTACAAATTTTTAGTACATGCAAAAGATGCACTAAGTAATTTCCAAATTATTAGACTAGTGAACTCGTTGAGTAGCTCAAATGTGTACATCCTACGAGAAAATATTCATTGGTTTGTTACCACCACGTCAGCTGCTCATGTGGTGTATTTTTTTTGTTTGGTTAATACCACGAAAAATTCTAAACTGGTACACTTGTGACAATTTTATCCCGAACTATTTTTTTGACCACAAAAATCTCCAAACTGGTATACCTATGACAAATTTATCCCGAACTATTTTTTTGACTACCAAAAACCTCAAATTGGTACACTTGTGACAATTTTACCCCGAACTATCTCTTTGATCATCAAAAAATCCTACACTGGTACACCTGTGACAATTTTACCCTCGAATTAATTTTTTGACCACTAAAAACCCTAAACTGGTACATTTGTGACAAATTTACTCTCTGTTAGTGTTTGTTAAATTATATATATATATATTTTTTTTTTGATGACCCGGGAACCTCCCTTTCGCCCGACAGGCTATTCGGTACTAAACCCGGGGGAAGACTAGCCCAACAACCCACCGCCAGGACCCCCCACTTAAATCGCTGACGACGCAGAGTTTCGAACCACTCACCTCCTGCGATGGCGGGAGAGCCCAAACCAACTGCGCCACCCACGGGTTATATTAATATCACAAAAAATCACAAATTGGTAAACTTGTGACAAACAGAGGGGTAAAACTTAAAATCGGTACATATGTCAATTACCATGTGTCATTAAACCAAGTAATTTGACAGTAAAATTTAACGGAAATTAACGAAGGGTAAATTTATCACAGGTGTACCAGTTAAGCGTTTTTGGTGGCCAAATAATTAGTTCAGTGGTAAAATTGTCACAGGCAGACTAGTGTGGGGTTTTTGATGGTAAAAAAAAATAGTTCGGGGTAAAATTGTCACAGGTGTACCAGTTTAGGGTTTTTTGTGGTCAAAAAAACAGTTTGAGGTAAATTTTTCACAGGTGTATCAGTTTAGGGCTTTTCGTGGTATTAACCCTTTTTTTTCATATCCACTTAAAAATTGACACGTGTCTTGAATTAAATTTAAAAAATTAATGTGAAATTTCTGGAATTCCTTTGTCTGGCTTCGTCTTCCATGGCTACCCACTTGACCTCGGACGATTCGCCATGGCTGGGACGCTTGCTGACTCTCCAAATTTGGCCGTCGGCGATGCTTATCCAGGGGATGCTGCTTCTTGTCTAGATTTGGTCGTCAATGGCGCTCGCAACCTTGCTCAGCCGGTGAAGCTACTGGCTCTCCAAATCTGGCCACCGGTGTTCCTTGTCCCAGAGACGCTGCTGGGGAGTTGTAAAAGTTGTTTCGTCTCCTTAATTCACTGTTGAATTCGCAATTTCCACTGTTTGTGTCCCGTTGAATATGCAACTTTTAACGCTCTCTCTCAAGTTAACCTCTAACTGCGGACATGGCTAGCGTGGCTAAGACTGACGGCGAATATGTTGCTCGCGGCCATGGAGGAGCAACGACGGAGGCAAAACTCAAGATGCAAATCCAGATCTGGAGGAGCACGACGAAGGGTTGGGGTAGGCCTAGGTCTATGAATGAGTTGCGATGGTCGGATTTGTCGCTTGTGGCCATGGAGGAGCATAACACGGAGGCAGAACTCAAGATGTAAATCTAGACAAGGACGACTCCATATCCAAATCTGGATGAGCAACAACGAAGAGGTGGCTCAGGCCGGCCATGACAACGCCGGAAAGGGTGGCTCGGCTTGGACGTGAAGGACAAGACGCCGGCAACTCCACTTATGGTGACGATGAGGGGCCATTGGATCCAAGCACAAAAACTCCATGGCTGAACTAGGCTTTTATTTATTTATTTATTTATTTATTTATTTATTTATTTATTTTGTTCTACATCAGCAGGCACTAGTCAACTTTTTAGTGGTTGTGAGATGAAAATGCCCACCACATCTGCTGTGATGTGATGATAGCAAACCACTGAATATTTTCTCCATTTAAACCTTATCAAGATAGAAGTAAAAAAAAATCGCACGTCATTATCACTTTGCCTTTACTGTCCTAATACCCAAAATAATCTATACCATATAGAACACATAAAATGTAACTATTAACTATTCAATTCATCACTGTCGTGAAAATGAAAGATTTTGGCATTAAAAAGGACGAGGAGAACGTGTCATCAAAGGCATATGGACGAGCGATTGCCAACTTTAGTTGGTGTGGTTTACGCCGGAAAAAATCAAAGCAGTCTTCAATTCCTATTTGAACTTAAAAAAACCATTTCTTCATTATGTAATGGCTCACGGATTCAGTCTCCAACTTTCATAAACAATGGGTCTTCCGTCTGAGATGACGATATGTATTGCACCAAACTTAGCCAAGTTTGTCAAAACTGTGTAAATTCAGTTCAATGAGAATCAGGACGATTTCCATTTCGCGGAAAAGAAGGTCAAGACATACCATGTTAGAGCTTATCGACGCTGAACCGTGTCAGATTCAGGTTTCTCTCACTGAGTTCGTGTCAAAGTTTCGTTAATATCAAATGGGTTCTTAGTTTCCATTGAAAGACAACTATGTAGGAGAGGAAACGAACGTACAGTTGATACTCGACGTTGACAGCTGCCGCAGATGACTTTGCGATCGTGCCGAACACCGTCGTCGAGAGGACGATGGTCACGCCATTACTCGAGGGACACGAGGATGGGGACTGTGCACAACCGACGATTCGGACTTGGATAGTCTGGCTGGGAATGAAGTGTGAGAATGAGCTGTAAACTATATTTATGATTGTAATTAGCTAGAATCAAGGATTATAGTTAGCTAGTTTAGCAGATATATTTTTTTAATATTCTTTCTTTTCTTTGTATATATATATATATATATATATATATACGCCTCTAGGTCATTATAAACTAATGAAGGAGATATACAGAAAGTGAGGAATGTTGTTTTCTTCCTCGAAATATCTTTGTGTTAACGTGGTATCAGAGCAAAGGGTTTGGCTTGCTTTCTCTATTGCGCTGTCCGGCGTGCGTCCTACCCGATCTTCTTCATCTTTGTCACAATTGATTTTGGATCCATGGAGGATCAGAACCCTACCGGAATAGTGATTCCCCATCAGAAACAAGGGGGGAATTCGACCACGGAAGCTTTTTTTGGAGAATCTGATTGTCAGATTAACTCATATTCTCACTCAGAACCAGACAAATTGCTCTACCAACTTGTTTGTTTGTTTCAGGATATTCTCAAGAAGGAGATGATTGGGCGTGGTGCTAAGAGAGGGGGGCTGTATTACATGGATGACTTCAGTTTCGGGAGTGCAAGTCATGCTAGCGATACATCCATTAGTAGGGAAAAATAGATTTGGCATTGGCATTGACGGTTGGGACATCCGTCATTTGGTTATTTGAAGCGATTATTTCCTGAATTGTTTTTGAATATGAAGGATTTAGATTTGTAATGTCAAACTTGTATATTGGCTAAGAGCCATAGATTTCCTTTTCCTATAAGTTTGAATAAAAGTGAAGCTCCTTTCTCTTTGATACATTTAGATGTTTGGGGTCCATCTCCTATTACTGCTGTTTTGGGTTGTAGGTGGTTTTGTGATATTTGTTGACGACTGTACTAGAATGACATGACTTTTCTTGATGAAAAGTAAGAATGAGGTAGCCAAGATATTTAGAAATTTTCATACTATATTACAGACCCAATTTAGTGGACAGATCAAAGTTTTAAGAAGTGATAATGGTGGGGAGTACATGAATGAATACCGTAAGGAGTACTTTCAACAACATGGCATGATCCATGAGTCATCCTGCTCTCGAATACCTTAGCAGAATGGTGTGGCAGAGAGAAAGAATAGACATATTCTTGAGATAGCTCGAGCTCTGTTGATTGAAAGTCATGTGCCTCAAAGATTTTGGGACAATAGTGTGACTACAGCTATTCATCTCCTCAATCGGATGCCATCTAAAGTCTTAAACTTTTAGACATCACCACATACTTTGTCTACATATGTGCCTTTACCTTCAGTCTTGACCATCCGTCCTCGAGTGTTTGGGTGTGTTGCATTTGTTCATATCCCAAAGAATCAACGGACGAAACTTGATCCTTATGCACTACGATGTCTGTTCTTGGGGTATTGTACACACCAGAAGGGATATCGTTGCTATGACCCTTCTACCCGACGAACCTATGTGACTATGGATGTCTCGTTTGTGGAAGCTGAATTCTTTTATTCGGGTTCCCATTCTTTCTTTCAAGGGGAGATACAGACAGACAGGGCGATTTGGTGGGAGTTTCCTCATAGTATATTATCTGGAGGGGTGGAGAAAGTATCTTTTGAAGGGGCGGAAGAGCCTGGTAATATATTATCTGTAGGGGTGGAGAAAGTATCGCCTGAAGGGGCAGAAGAGCCTGGTAGTATATTATCTGGAGGGGTGGAGAAAGCATTGTCTAAGGGAGTGGAAGAGGCATCATTTGAGGGTGGCCAACTTCTACAGGAGCAAAATCACAAAAAACAATAGCTTTCCTCTTCTCCAGTACTCGACTCAACTCCTGAGAATATTCCTGAGGAAAACTCTCCTACTCCTTCTTGTATCTTTGATGAGCTTAATACTTCTGTGGGATATAAATTACCTGTTAGACACAATCGAGGTAAGCCTCCAAATAGATATTTGCCGGATGTTGAAGAGAAGAGAAGTACATATCCTATTGCAAATTATGTGTCAACCAAAAGGTTGTCAGGCCTAGTAAAGGCATTATATCGAACGTGTCCGCAGTTCGTATTCCAGAAGGGGTACAGGATGCTCTGAAAGATCCCAAGTGGGTTCAAGCAATGGAGGAGGAGATGGCTGCATTGGAAAAATATGAGACTTGGAAGCTAGTAAATTTACCCAAGGGAAAGAAGATTGTGGGATGTAAGTGGGTCTTTTCTGTAAAGTACAAAGCAGATGGATCGATTAAGAGGTACAAGGCAAGACTAGGAGCAAAGGGGTATACGCAAGCTTATGGAATTGACTATCAAGAGACATTTTCTCCGATTGCTAAACTTAATGCTGTTCGGGTCTTGTTGTCTCTTGCAGCTAATTTAGACTGGCCACTACACCAGTATGATGTCAAGAATGCATTTCTTCATGGTAATCTCGAAGAAGAGATTTATATAGATGTTCTGCCAGGTTATTCTTCATCCTCACAGCTTGAGGCGGTGTGTAAGTTAGAGAGATCATTGTATGGTCTGAAGCAATCTCCACAAGCATGGTTTGGCCGATTCACTTTGGCGATGAAGAGGTATGGATATTCCCAAAGTGACTCAGATCACACATTGTTTCTAAAACGACATCAAGGGAAGGTAACAATGTTGATTATCTATGTTGATGATATGATTATCACTGGAGATGATTTGATAGAAATATCTAAGCTCCAAGAGAAACTTTATGAGGAGTTTGAGATGAAAAATCTTGGGGGGTTGAAATACTTCCTACGAATTGAAGTAGCGAGGTTGACAGGGGGAATATTTCTCTCACAAAGAAAGTATGTGCTAAATTTATTGACAGAGGTGGGAATGTTGGACTGCAAAACTGCAGACACACCAATTGTTCATAACCATAGACTTGGGGAGTATCCAGATCAAGTGCCAACAAATAAAGAAAGATATCAAAGATTAGTTGGCAAACTAACTTATCTATCGCATACTTGTCATGATATTGCATGCGGTGAGTATTGTTAGCTAATTTATGCATGCCCCAAGTGAAGATTGTATGAATATAGTGTTGTGTATACTTCGCTACTTGAAGTCTTCTCCAGGACGAGGTTTAAGGTTCTTAAAAAGGGGTCATCTTGAAATCGAAGGATTTACTGATGCAAACTAGGCCGGGAGTGTTCATGACCGAAGATTAACTTCAGGATACTTCACTTTTGTGGGAGGAAACTTAGTTACTTGGAGGAGCAAGAAACTGAAAGTAGTAGCATTATCAAGTGTAGAGGCTGAATTTAGAGGGATGGCCAAATGGGTGTGTGAGCTCCTATGGCTTAAGAAGTTAATTTTAGAGATTGGGTTCGCTCCTAAAGCCGAGATGAAGTTGTTTAGTGATAACAAAGCAGCAATTGATATCTCTCATAGTCCAGTTCAACATGACCGTACCAAACATTTTGAAGTGGACCGTCATTTTATCAAGCAAAACTTGGACGCCAAAGTGATTCGATTTCCATTTGTATGGTCTGAAGATCAGTTGGCAGATATCCTGACAAAGGCTGTATCAAGCAGGATCATCTATAGCTCACTTGACAAGTTGGGCATTTACGACATCTATGCACCAACTTGAGGGGGAGTATAAGAATGAGCTGTAAAATATATTTATGATTGTACTTATCTAGAATCAAGGATTATAGTTAGCTAGTTTAGAGGATATATTTTTTAAGATTCTTTCTTTTCTTTGTATATATATACGCCTTTAGGTCATTATAAACTAACGAAGGAGATATACAGAAAAGTGAGGAATGTTGTTTTCTTCCTCGAAATATCTTTGTGTTAACATGAAGGTTTCGGAGAAGGCCACGCTGATGCACCGCACTAGTTACTGCCTCCCGCACAACTCTCCATTGTCCCATATCCCTTCACCTGCCGCTGCAAAGAGGTTGCTCAATGGGAACTGCACTGGATCATTGCTGAAACACTCCGTCGCTGAAACATAACGATGTCAAACTCACGAGAGAGACCGAGACAGAAATAGAGAGAGGGAGATGTTACGTACGCGTGTATGGAGGAGAGAGAGATGAGTCTGCATCGTCAACAGAAGAAGGACGAGCAGAGGAGGTGAGAGAAGTCGCGTTCTAATGCTGGAGGACTTCATGGTTCAGGAAGAATCTGCGGGGCCAAACGTGACACATGAATGCAATGAGATAAGAAGAGCTCCGTTCTCGATATATGTCATCCTCTTCGGACTTTTAAGACCGATCCGACATGTGAATGTGTACATCAAAGTCAATAGATGACCTCCCACATGACGACAGTTTGCTTCAGACTGACAACATGCAACATGGTGAACCAACCTAACACCGCGAGAGCCGGAGAATCTGGTTCTTGGGGAGTTCCGAACTCGTCCGAACGAGGAAACTCAGCTGCCCGAGCTTCAAGTGACCAAGCTGAAATCGCAACACGCACATATATAAAGTTTTATTCAGAAGCTTCGAAGTTGTTCATTTTCTTCTCCTTTATTGATCTGCATTTCGACGACTCTTTTACTGTCGTACTCGTATTCTCAAGTCTGAAAGGGTTTGCTTTTTGTCTCGGTTAGGTCGCTGATGGCAAAGATTCAATGCGCTATTTATTATGCCTCCTCTAGGAATAGAACATTCCTCCATTTTTGTCGGTTCCTAATTCTATAAAAATGAAATGAGTTTTCCCGACAAAAAAAATTATAAAATGTTTTTTGTGCATGGGATGCAATTCGGGATAATTGAATGTGGAGCAATAAATCATATTTAGGTGAAACTTTCGAAAATATTTGACACGTAAAGTTTAGCCATAGTATGTGTCAATTTGGTTTGTAAAGCATCTTGTAAGATGCATGTGACTTTATCGATTTCGAGTGTAGTATGAGTCAGTAGTGTCGGTATGGTTTGTATGAGTCAGTCACTACACTACCACTAACGAGCCTTTGGCCATAGTATGTGTCAGTATGGTTTGTAATGCATATTGTAAGATGCATTTGACTCTGTGTATTCCGAGTGTAGTATGAGTCAATAGTGTGCGTGTGTCTAAGCGGCCTTATGTACCATTAATTTGAGAGAATGTAGCTATAAGTTCAAATTATGGGTGAATACAGCCGTCTGTGTAAAACAAATTTTACATCGGTGGGGTATGCTGCAAATATTATGGAATCTTCAAGAAAGTGATAGAAACAAAAAAGTCAAAATCTACATATTTAATCAAGAATCTTACTTTTTAACATGTTACAAGGCTCTTCCAGAGAGAAGAACAAATAATATAGTTAAGGGCTGCATCTTTACTAAAAAAGTTAACTTTTTTATATATTACAATACATGGATATTTATACCTGAACAATATATATAGGAAATGAAGTGAGATTGTCTTACCAAAAAAGTTAGCTATCTCAATCTTATAAGAAAACTAGCTATTCTAGAAAATAACGAAATATCGTATAGTATTCTCCGGGGAGGTGTAACAGATGCCCTCAGTAATTTCCCAATTATTAGACCGGTGAACTCGTTGACCAGCTCAAATGTCCGTGTGCATGTCCCATTCAAACCCTGCCAAGAAATATGTCAAAAAAATTGCCATCGTTGTCACTTTGCCTTCAACGATGGAGTACCCAAAACGATCTAACATGATATAAAATTAATGACTTTTCAGTGCATCGCGGTCGTGAAGCACGATCTTGGCGAATAAAAGGACGAAGAGTCCGTGTCATCAAAGGCATATGGACGAGCGCTTGCCACCTCGAGTTGATGTGGATCGCGTCGGAAACAGTCGCAGCAGTCTTCAATTCCTACTTGAACTAAAAAGCCGCCGTAACGTTACGTCATCTATCACGGGTGGAAACTTCCACACGTCAATCTCCAACTTGATAAAGGTCGTGCCATTCGTACGTAAGAGATGACGATATGTATTCCACATTCGCGGTTCATGCGGATTACTTAGCTAAACTTAGCGAATATCGAAACTATGTAAAATGGATCCTTGGTTACGATCAAAACACAGCCAATTAGGTGAGGAAACGAACGTACTGTTGATACTCGACATTGACAGCTGTAGCAGACGACTTTGCGATAGTACCGAATGCCGTTGTTGAGAGGACGATGGTCGCGCCGTTGCTCGAGGGACGTGAAGACGAGGATAGTGCTCGGTCGACGATTCGGACCTGGATGGTCTGGCTGGGAATGCACGTTCCGGAGACGGAGGCGCTGATGCACCGCACGAGGTACTGCCTCCCGCAAGACGCTCCGTTGTCCCATATCCCTTCACCTGCCGCTGCAAAGAGGTTGCTTGATGGGAACTGCGATGGATCATTACCGAAACATGCGGTCGCTGAAACATAACGATCAAACTTATGAGAGAGAGAGAGAGAGAGAGAGAGAGAGAGAGAGAGAGAGAGGGAGAGATTTTACGTACGTGTGTATGGAGGACTGTAGTGAGCGGCGGTGCCGACGTCGGCAAGAGAGAGACGAGGCAGCATCGTCAACAGAAGAAAGGTGAGTAGAGAAAGAAAGAGAAGCGGCGTCCTAATGCTTGAGAGCTTCATCGTTCTGGAATAATCTGCGAGGCCAAATGTGACACCAGAATGGAATGAGAGAAGAAGACCTCCATTGTCACTCCATGTCATCATTTCTAGACTTTAAATGGGCAAATCAAAGTCAATGAGGTTCAACATTAATCGTCATTTGTGCTGTGCTAGTCTGCATTCATATGCATGACAGATGATATAAGCTTCAGACTGACACATGCAATATGGGCAAAAACCAACTTACACTGTGAGAGCTGGGAGAATCTGGTTCTTGGGGAGTTCCAAGCTCGCACAAACGATGTCGTTCAGCTGTGCGGTATTCAATTGATCGACCTCAAACTGCAATATATACTTAGTCTCATGCAGAATCTTCGAATATGTTCTTTTTCTCCCTTTTCTAATGTCTGAAGTTTCCATGCTGTTGCAGGCTGAAGACGGAATCCTGCGTTGAACAACTCTTTTGCTGTCGTACTCGTCTTCTAGAAAGTCAGCTTCGCCCGCCGTTAGGTTGCCAAATGCCAAATACTAGTTTCAAAGATTCAGCGCGTTATTCTAGAATAGAACATTAATTCCTCCGGTAGGTAATTGAAACGTAATTTATGTGTCGGACGCAATGCATGATGATGGCACGTGAAGCAACAAACCAATTTTAAGTGCGGCTTCTAAAGAATATCGAAAAGTAAAGTTGGTGCAGATCACGCGGGCCAAACAATGTGATTAATTAATTACATCCTATGTACCTGCAATGGAGAAATTTGTCGAATGTATTAAGATGTCGGCCATTGGAGAGGCCAATTTCCAACAAGTATATGGATTTAGCCCAATGCAAATGTGCATGGAGCACAATTTGTGACAAGAAATTTCAATGGTGAAAGACTTTATAAAAATTTGGGCAAAAGTCACAAAAAATTCCAAGCTATGTTAACCGTGACACATTTACCGTCCGTCAAGGTTCCAACAATTAGCACCGTTAAAATTTTGCTTACATGGATGCCGGAAAGCAAACGCTGTTGACATAGCTCCCATGTGGTTTAAGTAAAATAAAAACGATGTTACTTTGGCTGAAAAATCATCTGATAGAATTTTGACAGATGGTAAATATGTCACATAGGTAGAAGTTTGGGATTTTTATGTCACAAAAAAAAATGTTATGTTAAATGTGTCACTGTGGACATAGTTTAGGATTTTTGATGTCACAAAATAAAGTTTATGGTAAATGTGTCATTATAGGCATACTTTAGAATTTTTGGTGGCTTTCTCCCTAACACTTTTAGACTATGGAAAGTTTAGTAAGAAAGGCAATACGATGAATTCCTCCAACAAGTCGTACTTTCTCAAAATAGGAAGTTCGAGCTAACCCCTCTAACTTGCAAGACAGCTGGCAAAATGCAGTGAACAATTGATTAAGGCTTTGTTTGCTTCGCAAAAAATAAATAAGTTAAGCAAAATTTTCCTAAAAATGATTATTTGTATCGCTCAAAACAGTTAGCCAATAAAAAATATTATCATTACCTACAATAAGTTATGTCTAAACATTTTCGTGAACGGTGAAAATATTTTTTTATTCATCCATATATGTGAGCAATATAAATGATCATTTTAGAAAAATATTTTTAAGTTATTATTTTTCACGAAACAAATGAAGCCTAATATCTCAAATTTTATGCTTTTCCCTAAAAGATTTCAAATCCTTAAATGCATCAATTTTTTTCTCATAGTTGTTTTAGCTTTAAAATTCTCTCTTCAGCCTTTTCTAAGGAGAAAAATGAAAAGAAAAAAAAAGGAGAAAACAAGTATCGCGACCGACCTCCTGAGCCTTTTCGAACGACATGCAAAAAGAAGGAGGGCTCACCTGGTACATGCTAAGTCTAAATTCAGGACTTAACTTGGACTCTCCCAAGCCCATACCATATCGTGACTTAGGGTTTAAGTTTTTCAACATACAAATGGTTTACATGAAGGAGTCGCCGCTAATCGATTTGAGGTAGGTTGATTAAAAACCAAAATAGGATGATGAGAGAATCACCCTATTCCTACAAACCAGAGACTAATTGCGTTCAGAGACTTGGTTACACTAGTTGAATAACTAATACCCTTTCGGTACCTTTTTACCCTGTTCATTTCGAAAAATATTTGTCAGGCAATTTGGATTGATTTTAGGACATTTCTCCTAACATATGAGGTGATCAAACGAGTGCATAATCAGAAACGATTAGCAATCAAAGCAGGCATGCAACCTAAGGTTTTAACTAAGTCAGATGACATTCAAAACACAACAGTTCATGCGATTATACTGTAATTGGAAAACATGCACGATGCCAGCAACAGAAGGTTTATTTAACTAAACATGCGATTTATGCAATAAAAAAAACATGCATAATAAGTTAAAAACACTCAAATATACCGCATAATTTAAAATTAAAAAAATTTTAAATTTTTTTTAGAAATTTTTTTAGAAAAAGAAAAAAAAATATAAAAGGACAGGATAAAAAGAAAATAAATAATAAAAAATTAATTTTTTAAAAAAATAATAAAATATTATTAAAAAGGGTCGGGCGGATCCGACCCGGGTCAACAGATCTGACCCAGGAGTTAACTAGGGTCGGGTCGGCTGATCCGGGTCGGTCTGACCCGGGTTCACAGACCCGCGGGGGGGGGGGGGTGAGGCGCCAGCAGAGTCAAAATTGATCGTCCGCCGGCCGACCCAAATTGGCGCCACCCCCAAATCGCCCTCCCAAGACTGCCATTAAGCCATGCCACTCACCTGAGCGGCCGTCGGATCGCCATCCGCCGATCGGCGATGGAACCAAAAATCAGCCTCATTGGGGCATTTCGTCGAGCGCCTGGCATGCGCGGAAAAAAAACGGGGGATTCCGACCTCCTCCGGCGACCTGGCCGACTCCGACGGCTGAGGTTTGGTCCCGACGGAGAGTGGGAGTTGGGATCGGCGACGGCACGGGCAGGGAATCACGCGACACGGCGGGCATGAATCCCATCCCAACCGTGTAAAAAAATAGAGCAGGATAGGGAGTCTCAACTGGGGGGCTTACCGGTCGACGGCATGGCTAAGGAGCTTTCCGGTGGCTGCGTGGGCGACGGCGAGGCTGTTGGCTCCTCCTCCGACTCCGGCGGACTCTCGGCTCACTCTCTTCCTCTCTCTATTCCCTCTCTGTTTGTTTTCTCTATGTTTTTCTCTCAAAACGACCGACTGGCCTCTCTCTCTCTCTCTCTCTCTCTCTCTCTCTCTCTCTCTCTCTCTCTCTCTCTCTCTCTCTCTCTCTCTCTCTCTCTCTCTCTCTCTAGCTATATATAGCTGGCAACAACGGGCCCTTTGCTCCTCTACGACGGAGTGACGACGGCCTGCACCGGCCTATGCCACCCCGCAACTTTCGTGGCCATTTGCAGGCTGGTGCAAAGCATAGTAGAGGGGGCCGGTTCAGTGCAATAAGGAAGGAAGAGGAGAGGGAGAGAGCCCCGGGAATCTGGGACAAACGGGACTGGCCATTAAGGCTAGTCCCGTTGGCGTGCTCCTCCGGGCCTCCTCTGTCCTGATGGCGACATCACGAAGCTGCTCCGGCGTGTCACGGTGGCATCAGGAAACAGGGGCAAATAGGGGAGGGGAAAGGGACAGCCAGCCGGAGGGGGAAGAAGGAAGGAGAAGGAGGGGCTGGGTCGGGCCAGGCCGAGCCCGCGCGGGAGGGGGGGGGGGGTGGAAAGAAAGAAGGAAAAAAGAAAAGGGCCTTGGGCCTGCGGGGGAAAAAGGAAAGGGGAAAAAAAACAAAAACGGGCCGGGTCGGCCCGACTCCGACCCGGCCCATCGCTAATTTTTTTTTAAATAGACACACTAATAGACCCTATTAATATAAATATGCTTAATTTCTATATACAAGACATTTAAATAGAAATATTTTTTTTAGGAATTAAAGAAAATTAATTCCTAAATTTTATGCAATTAATTTTGGGTAAATTAAAAATAGGTGTCAACAGCTGCCCTTCTTTGAAGGTGAGCTCGCAGAGGTTGCGCTCGCAGAGGTTACATTCAAAGATAAAATGATACCTAAATTTGGTCCATGCATGCTCAATGAATGCTATTTTTGGCGAGACTGGAATCCCATCTTTATGATGCGATATAAGATAATGCATGTTAAAACAAATAAAAACATACCTGGGGCTACTGACCTTGCTGAAGGGTAGAGTAATTTCAGATAGTTGATATTGTATGTCGAGGACCCGAACCTATCTTCGGTCGCCTTGACGGGAGGAATGGTTTGTTTAGGACCCGAACCTATCTTCAGTCGCCTTGACGGGGATTGCTTTTGTCTAGGAGCCACACATTTCTTCAGTTGCCTTGATTGGGGAAATCGCTTACCTAGGACCTGAACCTATCTTCGGTTGTCTTGACTGGATTTCATTTGTCTTAGACCCGAACCTACCTTCGATCGCTTTGACTAGGGATTGTTTTCCCAAAGTACCTGGGGGTCTTCGTCCGAGGATTTGATGGTTTGCCTGGTTGGTCCTCGCCAGCAAGTCTTGAAAATACTCAAAAGATGAGCACCTGGGGGTCCGCGCTCGAGGATTTATTGGTTTGCCTAGTGGGTCCTCGCCAACAGGTCTTGAAAAGGCTCAAACGATGAGCACCTGGGGGTCCTCGCCCGAGGATTTGTTGGTTTGCCTGGTGGGTCCTCGCCAGCTAGTCTTGGAAAGACTCAAACAATGAGCACTTAGGGGTCCTCGCTCGAGAATTTGTTGGTTTGCCTGGTGGGTCATCGCCAGCAGGTCTTGGAAAGACTCAAACAAATGAGCATCTGGGGGCCCTCGCCCGAGGATTTGTTAGTTTGCCTAGTGAGTCCTTACCAGCAGGTCTTAGAAAGACTAAAACAATAAGCACCTGGGGGCCCTCGCCAGCAAGTCTTGGAAAGACTGAAACAATGAGCACCTGGCCACGTTCCTATCTCTTAAGGGCATGTCTCCTGTCAGAAAAATTTTCTTGTATAAAGACATACGAATTCATCGAAAAAATAGACAACTAAGGCTATTCTAGAATATCGTATGAAATCTCTTGATTGCAAATCAAGGTGCATTTCTTTTTCAAAGGAACCCAGTTTACCTTCCGGGTTTGAAAAGAAATGTGATGAAATACCTAGGGTTCCTTACCCGGAGGTTTAATGCATCATCCGTTGAATAATCGACCTTTTCAGGGCATCTCTCTTAGGGTGATAAGGAAGGCTTCTACAGCACCTGAACTTTTGTGTCCTATCATTGGAGATTAAAAATCTGAGTTGTCAAAGACGATTAGCACAAACATGCATGCCTTTATCAGGGATAGACAAGCTAGGTTATTCCAGAATGTGTAATTGTGCAAGGTGACTTTGCCATGTTTGCGTCGCCAAATATTCACCGAGGGTAATAATCAATTGAGACAATTTTCTCTCGCAAGGTGGACTTCTCGAGATGCTAAACGAGGGACTTTCAGTCAAAAAGGACTTTCCACTTACTGTCATTAAAAAGGGTTATTTGTCTCGTTCATTAATCCGAGAACATCGAAAACACTCAATCTGACCGTTATCACATCTGCAAGGGTCTAAGCTTTCTCACAAGTGGTACGACGCTACCAATCTGAGAGGTCTTCTTCAGGGTTGTAATGCTAGCTTGGTCAATGGCTTAACAAATGTGATTGTCCAAGTCAAGGCCATGAAGGAAAATATTTTGCAATTATCTCTAGGTTTACAAGTCAAGAACCTTGCAAAACGAGATAAAAATAATCTTGCTCACACTTCCTCGAGCGTTGTTTATAAACATTTGAAATTCCACATTAATTCAAGTGCCCTAGTCATAAGAGACTTCATAAAGGATGTAACGTGGGCTTGGTTTACGGGTTGAGGAACGAAATGATCGTTAGGCTAAAAAATATGTGTAAGCGTGAGAATTGTTGATAATCTTGCATTGTCACCAGTCTTCTTATCCGCCGTCAGGATTTTTCTGGCAAACTCCCTGTGTAATCCTGTGTTTCGCTTTTTTGACAACTTTTTCTTGAGGAGATTCTGCATCAAGCATTTTCCTGGATACCATTTTATCTCTGTTCCAATTGCTTTATCAAGAATAGGTTCGTCTTTGTCTGTCATGTGACAGATCTTTGTCAAGACGATGTCCTTAAAGTGGGAATTTGTATCGAATAAGAACTCAATTTTAAACCCTTTTGGGGTTGTCTATCCTACACCTAATTAACAACTTTGAGGTGTTTGAGAGCACTTTCATCATGCTCAGAGATCTCCTCAGCTAAAACTTCATCGTTTTTCTTCTTTTTCTTTTTCTTCTCTTTGTTTTTTTGTTTTTACGGGCATTGGCCTTACTTTTACCAGGCACACTGCTTTTTCATGCCTCTAGTTTTCAGCATTTTTTGATGTTCTTCTGGTGTTATCAGGACTAGCCTAAATAAAGTTGAACAGAACAATGTTATTAGACTCTTGGAGTCTTCATTTTGATTCGGTACTCTGGACTCTGACGATCAAATTGTTGTGACTTTTGCTTTGCCTCGGTGTGAGGGATGATCACCAACTGGATTCATACGAAATGAAATTACTGGCTCAATTGGGCTAGCAAGGGATATAAGTGTGTGGGATAGAAAAAGAATTGCTCTTCGTCATCCTAAGGCACTTAAACCATCGTGGGAGTTCATTTGCAATAAAACACTCAAAGATTAATGCGAGTGAGAGCAAGAAAACTTTTATTCATCTTTTTCACTTTGTGTGAGCTGTTGCAGCTGATGATCATAGAAAATTTTAAATATTACAAACTCCTCCTTCTAGATAAAAACATCAATGTTATCAATAAGATATTAACATTGTGAGCAGACTTTAGTTTGCTGCTTCTGTCTTGACAAAGCCCTCTTAGCCTCGACTGTCATGTCGTCGATGATGTGTTTGTCTTGGATGACTCTGTCGAGGACCGTCAGATTTGTGAAGGTGATGAGGCCAAAGCCATGGGGGCGGTGATCAAAGGGAAGTGATGTTTTTCTTGTTTCCTCTGAGTCTGAATCTTTCCTGTGATGTTGATACCTCAAGCTGCCCCAATGCAGGGTGGTTTTTGACAAGGGTAACTTAGAAGGAACCTCTGAGTGCATGGGCTCGAAAATGGTCAAGTAAAGGATTAATGGTAGTATATATGGGAGAGAAATGAATTGCCTCTCGTCATTTTGGTTACCGTACCTTATGCGAGAAATCCCTTTACCTTGTAGAAATGAAACCTTTTCACTCATCTTGCAAGGATTTGGTATGTGAGAATGTGTATGGACTAAGAATTGCCTCTCATTATCCTGACACACCTCGTTCAACACATCGGAGTAGTTCGACACCTTTCGTCTGATTGTCAAAATTTTCACAGGGGATTGGTGAATTAAATAGGTAAAATTACCATTCAAAATTTTTCAAAAGACATGCGATGCACTTGGAGGAAGGTTAGGCATTTATTTGCTTTGACATGCTTCCTTTTTCCCTTGTTGTTTTGCATTATTACGAGGAGAGTCTTTGAGGAAAAAAAATACTTACCTATACCGTAGTGGCTAGGCAAACCTGCAAAGTAATAAGAGAAACCATGTTAATGAATGACTTTTTGAGGGATGAGAATTAGAAATGATACAAATTACCTTTTTCCATTTTGCCTTCAAAGATAGCATAGTCTTTTCTCCTCTTTACTTTGTTCAATTTTCTCTGTCTCAGTCTGCTCCTCCATACTCTTGGTCTCAAAGCTTGAATGAAATTCTCTACAATTAGAGGTGCTTTCGAACAGAGGGTTCTACTATCAGTACATGCTGTGACAATACGGTTCCAGCATGTTGAGAAGTTTCTCATGGATGCTTCGATTCTGACTGCATAGGGCATGTGCAATTGCTTGTATGGGGAGTTTCGCGACAAAGCTAATCTCTACTTTAAAGATCTTTGACAGATGTAGGCGTAACTACCATCGAGACTTCAGTGATTGTCCAGATCGGCTTCGGCGCCATTTTGTCATATGCAAAGTCCTTTCCAGCTACTCGCACCACGAGTGTTTTTTACT
The DNA here is from genome assembly GCA_031216185.1 of Syzygium aqueum. Classification (NCBI taxonomy): domain Eukaryota; kingdom Viridiplantae; phylum Streptophyta; class Magnoliopsida; order Myrtales; family Myrtaceae; genus Syzygium; species Syzygium aqueum. The sequence continues at coordinate 29,962,757 of CM062233.1, read as the reverse complement.
CAATTTCGTCCTATGCAAAAGGAAAAAATGTCATTTCTATGCTAAAGTGGATGAACGTTAGGAACGAAATGCACCCTTTTTGATGGACTAGGGGATTGCATGCCCCCTAGTCTACACTTCCAATTAAGCACTTTTTCGTCATATTTCATTCAAGATGTTCTAATATTGGTGCTTTATCCGGCTCGTTAGCATGTTCTCCAGTTCATTATTTGCAAAAGAAAAGGGATGGAATGTCATTTCCAAAATTTGTTAAGGAATAAGACATACATTTTTCTTTCAGAAGGGGTAATCTTTTCTTGATCTGCCCCTGACTTTTGTATGAAATAATGTTTCGCTCATCATGGAGTCAAGGAATGCTCAACATTCTCTTTGACTCCCTAGGGCTGATATCACCCACCGGTAATAATGAGACTTTCCCCATGTTTCCTTTGAAGATTGGATGATTTTCGCTCGGACTGCTCCTATCAGATGAGTTGGTCTGCTAGCATCATCAGGGTCTGATATACTCTTCAATTTGTGTCATTTTCAAGTGTCCCCTTTTGTAATAATAAATCAAAAAGGAGTATACTCTGAGACACGAGGTGAGCGAGTTAGAAAAATAAACACGGCTATGAGCATGCATGCTTTTCCACTATCATTCTTTTGACTTTTTGAAAAATGATAAAACGCTTATTTTATTTTCAAAAGCTTAGAAACGAGGAAGCATGAGGAAGCCCGGGCCTCAGAACACTTTCCTTTACATGGCTAGACATCATCAACGAGCCGGTTTGGGATACTTCGTCAGGCCCTCAAAACAAAACATTTGTAATTCTTTTGAATGATTCAGGCAAATTACATTTGTTGGAATGGAAATTGCAAAACCAAAATTCCAAGCGTAATTAAAGATCCAGAAAATTGGGAATCTTAGAAAATAGTTGAGACTTTAGAAAGTAAGAAAAGCTCCCACATAGGGGAGGACTCAAACTATTAAATATGTCTCTATTCTAAGGGAGAAAAATTGAGTTTTCAGTTTACTTAATGACGACACCCCCCGCCTCCTGCTTGATTGGGTGGTGTGTTGCGGAATGAAAATATCTTTGCATCCAATAATTTCTGGACCTTGTTTTTCAAGACAACACAGTCATCAATGGAATGTCTCATTTCACCCAAATGGTAGTCACATGCCTTAGGGGGATCATAGTTGGGGAAACGTTCAGGATTTTCACACTTTGGCTCTTTAGCAAGAAACCTCTTTTCCAGGAGAATAGATAGGATCTGAGGCATAGGCAGATGGAGTGGTGTGAACTGTTTTTTGTTATTTCGCCCTTGGGGTGGTCGGCGGCCTGAGGCCGATTGCTGTTCACTGCTCATCTGAATCATTGGGGAAGAACGAATGGTTTTGGTGTATGCAACATCCACATCTGTCAAGGGTTCTTTCTCCTTGTTCATGCCGAGTTTCTTGCTTGTGGAAGTGGGGTCTGTGAATCACCCCTCACGCAATCTTGTTTCAATTCGTTCACCTATAAGAACAAGACGATTAAGGGATTTAGCAGTGGCACCAACCAGGCGGTGTCTGTATTTATATGGAAGGGATTTAATGAACAACTTCACTTGATCATGATCAGTGAGTTGTAGGGTAACCTGGGCAATCAAGTTTCTCCACCTGATGGCATACTCTTTGAAGGACTCGCTCTTCTTCTTCTCAGCACGTTCCAAGTCGTCACGAGTGAAGGTGATATCGAGGTTGAATTGGTACTACTTGAGGAACGCATCGACGACATCATCCCAATATTTAAAAGTATCGACATCTTTTGACATATATCATGTCAGGGCTAGTCCCATCAAGCTCGCTTGAAAAGTTTGAATCATGAGGGGTTTGTTATCAACATAATGGGTCATCCGCACATGATATATGTGCAAATAGTCTCTAGGACATGAGGTGTCATCATATTTCTCAAATTCGGGCATCTTGAACTTTTCTGGTACTTTGACCCGTTTGTATATAGACAAGTCAAGCACGACAGCATGTTGCGGGCCTTGTAGCTATTTCAGCATCTCCTCGACTTTTGCAAGGCGTTTATCCTGTTCTATCATCGGTGCAGCTTCCAGTCCAAGCTTCCTGATGGCGAGGGGAAGCGGATCATCCTCTAGCAGTAACATTTTGCTATCACTGGCGGAGGCTTTTCTTTTCCAGTAGACGGGGGTGGTAACACCAGCTCGATTGTTGCAGACGCGGGTGTGAGCTTGCTATTGATGGATTCAATCTGCTTGGTGAGATTTTCAAGTGCGTTGAAAACCAACTTCATTTAGTTTTCCATGTTATTGAGACGGGCATTTTCTTCGGCCATTTTTGTAACTACCTGTCAAAACGTTGAAATAAATTATTATAATGTCCAAGAAAGAATTATTTCATGACTTAATCATAATATTATTATACATTTTCTTTATTTGCAAAGAAAAAGGAAGCAAAAAGGGGTTTTATTAATATTAACATTACAAGCGGCGTCCTCGGGGTTTGAACCCTGGTCGCCTCGGATCGTTTCGCTTCATCCCGAGTACCACTGGGCCGAAGGCCACAGTGGTGTCCTTATCGCCCCAAAAAATTTATTTAGGACATAAAAAAATGGTCTAAGCTATATTAACATTAGTACAATCCATAAACAATCTTAAAGAGGAAAAACAAAACCCCTAAACACAAATAGTGGGAAATATAAAAGACAGAGGCTTTTAACTGGGGTTCCCTTTCCCGGATACTCATTCTATATCCGACGGGGAAGCTACGATTTCTCGGAGCTGCTTATTTTCGCAATCAATAGGTGGCCTAACAGTAACAAATCAATTGAACAAGTAGGCAGAAAAATAAAATAAGAAAGGGTAGAATATGTACCTTTCCTTGAACCATGTCAATCACAACGACATACACGTGAGGAGTGAGGTTCGATTTCTATCTAGAATGGCCCTACAAAATGAAATTAAAAGGGTGCTTAACCATCGCAGTCTCGCGTTGGTGTCAAGTCCTTTTAATTTCGGCCAAATCGAAAGGAATATTTTATAGTCACGCAAATAACGGCAAAAAATATTTCTTTATGATTTTTTTTAGAAATGAATTTCGGGAAAAAGAAATGCAACCTCTACATCGCGGGCTCGCGTTCGAGGTCGTATCTTTCTTAACGCCATCCTAAAATATCCTATCGCGGCCCAGGTTCGGCAGCATGGTTGTGTGTGTAATAGTGCAGTGCTAAATTTAAAGCATGCACAATAACTTATAAACAAACAATTTGAACCTACAAAAACAAATAACACCTTAATGTCAGGATCATACCTGAAGTCCTGGCTACCAAACAAAAATTATTTTGAACAGGATAAAATTTTTTGGCCTAAATCCACTTTTTTTTAAAAAAAACAAGTCCTCAGCGGAGTCGCCAGTCTGTCACGACCGACCTCCCGAGCTTTTTCGAACGACATGCAAAAAGAAGGAGGGCTCGCCTAGTACATGCTAAGTCTAGGTTCAGAACTTAACTCAGGCTCTCCCAAGCCCCTACCATATCGCGACTCAGGGTTTAAGTTTTTTAACATGTAAATGGTTTACATGAAGGAGTCGCCACTAATCGATTTGGGGTAGGTCGATTAGAAACCCAATTAGGGTGATGGGAGAATCACCTTATTCCTACGAACCAGAGATTAACTGCGTTCGAGGACTTGACTACACTAGTTGAATAACTAATGCCCTTTTGGTACCTTTTTACCCTGTTCATTTCGGAAAACGTTTGTCAGGCAATTTGGATTGATTTTAGGGCCTTTCTCCTAACATGTAAGGTGATCAAACGAGTGCATAATAAAAAACGATTAGCAATCAAAGTAAACATGCAACCTAAAGTTCTAACTAAGTCAGATGACATTCAAAACACAACAGCTCATGCAATTATACTGTAATTGGAAAACATGCACGATGACAACAATAGTAGGTTTATCTAACTAAACATGCGATTTATGCGATAAAAAAAACATGTATAATAAGTTAAAAACACTCAAATATATCGCATAATTTAAAATTAAAAAATTTTAAATTTTTTTTAGAATTTTTTTTAGAAAATAAAAAATAGAAAAGGACGGAATAAAAAGAAAATAAATAATAAAAAAATTAATTTTTTTAATTTTAATTTTTTTAAAAAAATTAAAATAATAATAACAAAATATTATTAAAAAGGGTCGGGCGGATCCGACCCAGGTCAACGGATCCAACCCGACCGTTGACCCGGGTCGGGTCGGCTAATCCGGGTCGGTCTGACCCGAATTCACAGACCTGCGGGGGTGTGAGGAGCCGGCGGAGCCACAATTGGCCGTCCGCCAGCCAGCCCAGACCGGCACCGCCCCCAAATCGCCCTCCCAGGACCACCATTAGGCTACGCCACTCACCTGAGCGGCTGTCGGACCGTCGTCCGCCGGTCGGTGACGGAACCAAAAATCAACCTCATTGGAGCATTTCGTCGAGCGTCTGGCGTGCGCGGGAAAAAACGGGGGATTCCGACCTCCTCTGGCGACCTGGCCGACTCCGACGATTGAAGTTTGGTCCCGACAGAGAGTGGGAGTCGGGATCGGCGACAGCACGAGCCAGAAATCACTCGACACGGCCGGCGTGAATCCCGTCCCGACCGTGTCAAAAAAACAGAGCAGGACAGGGAGTCTCGACTGGGGGGGCTCACCGATCGACGACATGGGTGAGGAGCTTTTCGGCGGCTGCGTGGGCGACGGCATGGCTGTTGGCTCCTCCTCCTACTTCGGCGGACTCTCGGCTCACTCTCTTCCTCTCTGTTTGTTTTCTCTCTGTTTTTCTCTCAAAACGGCCGATTGGCCTCTCTCTCTCTCTCTCTCTCTCTCTCTCTCTCTCTCTCTCTCTCTCTCTAGCTATATATAACCAGCGACGACGGGCCCTCTGCTCCTCTGCGTCGGCGTGACGACGGCCTGCACCGGCTTATGTCACCCCACAACTTTCGTGGCCATTTGCAGGCCGGTGCAGAGCAGGGGTGCCGGTTCAGTGCAATGAGGAAGGAAGGGAGAGAGGGAGAAAGCCTCGGGAATCCGGGATGGACGGGACTGGCCATTAAGGCTAGTCCCGTTGGCGTGCTCCTCTGGGCCTCCTCTATTCTAATGGCGACGACGCGGAACTGCTCCGGCACGTCACGGTGGCATTAGGAAATAGGGGAGGGGAAAGGGACAGCCAGCTGGAGAGGGAAAAAGGAAGGAGAAGGAGGGGTTGGGCCAGGCCGAGCCCAGCCCGCACGGGGGGGAAAGAAAGAAGGAAAAAAGAAAAGGGCCTTGGGCCCGCGGGGGAAAAAGGAAAGGGAAAACAAAGAAAGATGGGCCGGGTCGGCCCGGCTCCAACCCGGCCCATCGCGAATTTCTTTTTAAATAGACACACTAATAGACCATATTAATACAAATATGCTTAATTTCTATATACAATGCATTTAAATAGAAATATTTTTTCTTAGAAATTAAAGAAAATTAATTCCTAAATTTTGTGCAATTAATTTTGGACAAATTAAAAATAGGTGTCAACAACAAGAAAAGTGTAGACCTTATGGGTACAAATAGCAAAGTAATATTCATGACCCTAAAAGAAGGCCATGTTTTCCTCTACACCAGTTTTTTTAAAAAATGCCTTCAATTGGTCATTCATAAACATGTACATCGCCCACATTTAGCTTTAATTAAGTTTTACGCGACAATCAAGGCTGAGAGACCTCTCTCCCTATCTTGATTTTTACAAACATTGGATTCGTGCCATGTGATGATACATGCCAGTTGAATAAAGGAAACCCTAGTAGCACACGCCCGTTTGTCTCTCCTCTGTCTCTCTCCCCTTTGCCTCAGATGCGTCACTGCTATGCCAAAGAGAGATGGGAGGAGAGAGTTTGGGTTTTTTTTTGTGGTTGATGTTACATGGACATAGTTGCAAAGATTCATTGGCTAATTGAGTGGAGACAATAAATGGGGACCATACTCGGGTAAAGTAACTCCTCCGCTGAGGGGGATCGATATTCATAACTTACCAAGTAAAGGTATTTCTCTGATCAGGGATAATGAAAAATTAGCTCTTAAAGAAAGAAGAGAGCAAGCTACTGTGCAAGATGCTGCATCAAGAACTCTTACACAACTATCACAAAAGCGGTCAAGAATATAAGTGTATAAAGTCGCAATAAAGCTGTCAGATAAATTATATGAGATATAACTTCGATGCATCTTTACAATTAGATGGACGGCTATCGGGGAAAAGTACCAAAAAAGTCACAAACTTTTTGTATTTGTGTCAATTTAGTCTTAAACCTTTTTTTGTGCCAATTTAGTTATGATCCTTTTGCATTGGTGCCAATTTAGTCAACAAGAATTTTTGTGCCAATTCAGTCATAAACGTTTTGTATTGGTATCAATTCAGTCATAAACCTTTTTGTCTTTATGTCAATTTAGTCCTTCCGGCTAATTTTGACCGAATTTTGCTAACATGGACGTTGACCAATCACCGGTGCTAATATGGATAACTTTTAATAATATTTTATTTTCTTTTCTTTTTTTCTTTTTTTTCCCTCCCCCCCTCCTTCCTCCAACTGGTCGCCGGACCGGCGACCAGCTAGAGGCCACCTCGCCGGCCATTGGCGAGGCTTTCCCAACGGCGAAGGCGAGCCTCACCATGGCTAGGCAAGGCTGGATCTCGCCAGATTTGGCGAGGTAGTGCCTCGCCCAACGGCCGGTGAGGTGGGCTCTGGCCTGTCATCGGTCTGGAGACCGACTGAAGGAAGGAGGGAGGGACGGAAAAAAAAATAAGAAAATAAGTTTCAAAAATTCAAAAAAAATTAAAATATTATTAAAAGTTGTTCACGTCAACGCTGGAAATCGGCCGCCGCTCGGCCAGCATCCACGTCAGTAAAATCGGGCCAAAATTAGCCGGAAGGACTGAATTTGCATAAAGACAAAAATGTTTAGGACTTAATTGACGCAAATGCAAAAAGTTTAGAACTGAATTGACATAAAAAAACGTTTAGAACTAAATTGGCACCAATGCAAATGGTTTAGGACTAAATTGGCATCAAAAAAAGGTTTATGACTAAATTGGGACAAATATAAAAGGTTTAGGACTTTTTTTACACTTTTCCCCGGTTACCGTAATGCATACTCATTCGACACGATTTGTGTGGTTATCGATGCTTTGTGATTCTTTTCCTACTCGTAGTAAACCTACTAAACCTATCGCGATCTAAAAAATTTTCTCCTTCTCAGGTTAATGGATTATTATTAAGACTAGGCTTAATTCGAGCCCTCCGAAACCCTTCCAATTCGCAACTTAGGGTTTAAGTCTTTAACATGCAAATGTTTCCATGTTTGGAATCGCCACTAATCTATTTGCGGTAGGTCGATTAGAAACTTAAATAAAATATACGGAGATATGTTTTATTCCTACGAACCAGAGATTCTAAACTCAGGGACTTAATTACGCTAAATCTAATCTAAAGTCCTTTCGGTACCTTTTTCTTTAAAAAAAAAATATTTTGGCAGGCAGTCTGGATCCATTTTAACTTAGTCACTAACATGTGAGGTGATCATGCGGATGCACAAACCACCAAAGTAACACTCAAGAAAGCATTAAATAAATTGCAAAATTGAAAGAATTACTTACCTCAAAGCAATGTAAACATATGCATTGTTAGCTAGAAAATCACATCAACAATCCTAATATGATTTCTAATTAACAAGCAGTTCACTCAATATTTTTTTGGATTTTCACTTATTTAAATGAAAGCTAACCTATATGCAATGACGTGCAAAAATTGACAAGTGATTAATGCAACCTAACATGCACACTATATGTCATGCAACGACGTGACATAATTCTAATGACGGACAAATAATTTATTTTTTGGTATTTTTCCAATGAAATTCGGAATAAAAAATGCCTAAAATAACATGCAATCTAACGACTTCTTTCTTTTGTATTTTTTATTAAAATTCGAAATAAAAAAAATTACTCAAATTAAGAATGCAATCTATCTTAATCTATCCTAAAGCAACTTATTATTGTCTTGAGATTTTCATGAAAATTCGAAATTTAAAAATATCCTAAATAATCCACTAAGATTAAAACAATTTCTAATTTAAACTAGGAAATATGCTATCTTAAATCCCAATTTAAATTAAATAATTATCTCATCCTTTAGGACATATTTAAGAATTCGTAAGCATGCAAAATTTCTAATTTAAATCTAACTAATAGATTTTTTTTGTTTTCTTTATTTAAAAAGGAAAAAACAATTAAGCAAAGATAACGATCACATTCAAACCAACCACGCAATCCGCAAGATTTTTCTTATCAAACTCAAATTAGGCAAAGAAATCGAACTAACGGTCATATCTATAGGGTTATAGATATTGACGGAAAGTTGACTGTTCAAATTTTGAAAGCTAATAAAATCTATTATCGTATCCAAGTGATTATGGATAAAATGACGATTTTTCCGCATCGCCGCGTATCGTACCTTAGGGTTAAGGTCGGATAGTCGTCTAGATACATTGCTAAATTAGGAATGATTCCTAATTTCGAATGTTTAAAAATATTACGAATATCATAAACATTATCCTAAGATATCTAATTACCCACACGATATTCACGGAATATTCAAAATTTTCAAATTAGGAATTTAAATATTTTAAAAATATACCGGATAACATCCTTACTTAATTTGCAGATAATTTCCAAATTCAAATCACCAATGGCTCGGGATTGCGGATCATGGGACGAGCAACACGGTGGCACGGTGGCTCACGGCGGCGTCGTGTCGACGGTGCAAGGCCGGGCAGCAGCGGCGTGGGCGTCCGGTGCCGAGAACGGCGACGGTGGCTGGCGAACGGCGGCTGTGGCGGGGCAGCAAGCAGCTCTGGCACGGCGGGATAATCTTCGGGTGGCTGGTGGCGACTGACTATGGACGCCGGCGGAGGGCGGACGGCGGCTGTGGCTAGGCGTCCGGTTCGGCTGAGAAGCACGACGGAGCAACAGCTGCGCGACTGTGGACGGCGTCTCCGGTGGGGCTGCTCCGGCACGGTGTACAGCGGGCGACGGTGCTGGTGGGTGGCGATGCTGTGATCAGCAGCCCCGGCGGGAGGAGCAGGGACGTCCAGCAGGGGCGGCAATGCGGTGCGGCAGGGACGGCGGTTGCAGGGCGGCTCCGAGCAGCTGTTCCGGATAGAGGTCGGGGCCTCCGGTGTGACAAGGCAGCAACGGGCGGTGCAGGACGCCTCCGGGAAGCAGCAGCGTCGGCGGGAGGCAGCGGCGGGAGGCGGTTGCGCACTGCGAAGGGGGGCGCGGCGGTGGCGCGGCTCCAGCACGTGCTGCGCGCGGAGGGGGGCGCGGCGGTGGCGCGGTTCGCCGGTCTCTCTCTCTCTCTCACTCTCACTCGAGCTCTTAAAAATTTCTGATCTGAAAATTGTGTCTCTTGATTATGTGACCTTAACATATATTTATAATACTAACCTAGGCCAATTAGATGGGCTTGCTAATCCTAATGAGCTTAGGCTTTAATTATTATTTAATTTCAAGTGGGTTGAATTAATGTGGGCTTTTATTTAATTAAGCATAATGGGCTAATTTAAGCTTAAATTAAAACAACCGAGCCCGTTTGGCTTGTGATTTTCGGCCCTTGCTTTTCCGAGTGAGCCGAGTCTTGTTCGATGAATTTTAAGCTCATTTGCCACCACCGATCCGATGTGGAATGCAATTATCCTAAATGGACCTAAACTATATGTTATGCAATTTCAATATTTTTGTTTAGGGGTTAAAATTTAATCCGTAATTTTCTATGCAAATTACGACTAAATGGTCGGCAAAATTTAGGTGTCAACAGCTGCCCCTCTTTGAATGTGAGTTCGCAGAGGTTGCATTCAAAGACTAAATGATACCTAAATTTGACCATGCAGATACAATGAATGATATTTTTGTCGGGATTATGAGTCCCATTTTTGAAATGCACTATGAAATAATGCATGCTGACATGAAAAAACACATACCTAGAGTTTACTTACCTGACAGGAGTGATTTCATAATTCGAGGCATTACTCTGATTCTGTGGGTTGTTTGGCAAATGCTTGAGCTCAGTCCCAAAAATATTGCCTGACAAACTATTGGGGGGATTCTGGTGTCCTACAATTGAATCAAGACACACGAAGAAAGCTCGAGGCATCCAGTTATCAGCTGAGGTGCCTGATAGAAAGATTCAACAAAATGGAGTTCATTCCGACTTTAACGAAATACTCAGTCATCGTCTGAAGTATTCGTTAAAGTTTAGCCGTCATACTTAGATATTGTCATAGGTGTTTAACGGGGGAGTTTGTCCTATTTGTACAAATATTCCGACCTTTACAAGATACCTATACCTTTTTCATAGGTACTTGTAAAGATTCGGCCGCTGCGCCTAGTTATCATCATAGGCACGACACGGGGGAACTCTTGAAAGATTGGAAAAATGTTCCGACCTTTACGAGATACCTATACCTTCCTCATAGATACTCATAAAGATTTGGCCGCTGCACCTATACCTTTCTCATAGGTACAATGCGAGGGAACTTTTCGAGATTAAGAGAATATTCCGACCTTTTCGAAATACCTATACATTCCTCATAGGTACTCGCAAAGATTTGGCAGCTGCGTCTATACCTTTCTCATAGACGTGTCACGGGGAAATCCTCTAAAATTAGGAGAATATTCCGACCTTTTCGAAATACCTATACTTTCCTCATAGGTATTCGTAAAGATTTGGCCGTTGCGCCTATACCTTCCTCATAGGCGTGTCACGGGGGAATCTTCTGAAATTATGCGAAAAGTGTGCCTAACAAAATATCTGGTTATCATCTGAGATATTTGAAAGGACTTGATTGATAAATACCTAGATATCATCGTAAGTACTTAACGATTTGGCGAACAGAGGAGCTAGCCCGAGTGTTCAAGGGTTCCTTGACAAAGTACATGAATATCATCAGAGGTACCTAAAAAGACTTGATCAATAGATACCTAAATATCATCAAAGGCGTCTAGAGACTGCAATAAAATGATCAAATATGGGGCCTGACAATTGCTCGAACAGGTTAGGGATACCTGGATAGTCATAAACATCAAAGGGATAGAGATATACTTACCTGATGATATCTCTGACTCTTGAGGGTGTGTCTCTCGTTAGACACGGTTTTAGGCAACATGTAATATGCATTCACACACTATCAAGAACGCATATACTCGTGCACTACGAATTCAACTGGTTTTCATGCATGACGATTTTGTTAAATCGGCATTACAAAACTTCACTGGGAAAATCATGATAAGACAATCCGAATTTACAAGTGAATATCCTGAAAATGTCGAATAAGGGATTTCCGTTCCAAAAGGGCTTTGACTCATTCTCATTGAAAAAGGCTGATTTATGAGAATCTATCTATCTTATCATCATCATGTCGACAAGGGTCTGAGTATTCTTGTAAGCGGTACGACCTTACCAATCTGAGAGGCCTTTGCTATGAACGTAATGTGGGCTTGGTCAATGGCTTAACAAAGGGAGACTCTTTGAGTGGAAGCTATTGAAAGAAAACATTCCGCAACCGTCTTCGGGTTTACATGTCAAGAACCCTGTAAAATAAGATAGAAATGGACTTGCTCGCATTTTTTCGAGCTAAACTTATAAACATCTGAAACTCTACATTAGTTCAAGTGCCCTAATCTGAAGAAACTTTGTAAGGAACGTGATGTAGGCTATGCTCATGGATTGAGAAATGAATGGATCATTAGGCTCAAAATGTGTATAATTTGGGTGAATAAGTTGGTGATCATCTCGGTATTGTCACTAGTCTTCTTCTTCATCCTCAAGCATTATCATTTTAGTAAATGTTTTATTGTGCTTGAATTCACCATTTCTCTAAATTCGTAGGACTATGACTATCCCACTGGAGATGATTTTAACACACCTTTTTTCATTGGGCATTAGCCTTGCTTTTACTAGGCACACCATGTTTCTTTGCCCTTTTTTTTTTGCACTTGACACATGTTGCTTACAATGTAAACACTGGCCAACTATATCTTGACTTAATGACTTGCCATTTGAACTCTCAAGGATTTTTATCTTCTATCGATACTCCGAATATGTTGTTTAGACAATGATGACCTTTGTCTTGCCCCAGTATAGGAGATGATCACCAACTGGGTTTAAGAAACGAATTTGCAGACTCAATTGGGTTTAGCAAAGGGTAAGGTGTGTATAGAATAGAGAAAGACATGCTCTTCGCCATCCTAAGGCATTTGAACTTCGCGTGAATTCATCTGAAAAAGCAACACTCGAAGATTGATGTAAGTGAGAGTAAGAAAATCACTATTCATTTTTCACCTTATGATACTGACTTACCTCCAGTTTGCCCCGATGTGGAGTGGTTATTGACAGGAGTAATTTGAAAGGATTTCTCCAAGCGTTTAGGCTCAAAGTGGCGAAACAATAGATAACATGTAGTGTTTAAAGTAGAGAAATGAAATGCCTCTTGTCATCTCAGTCGTCGTACCTGTTGCGAGATAACTCTTTACCTTGCAGACATGGAATTTTTTTAACTCAACTCACTAAGGATTAGTACATGGGACTGTGTATAGGATAAGGCTTGCCTTCCATCATCCCGATGTACCTCATTCAACCCATTCAATTCATTCCACATGAGTTATCAGATTGTCCAAATAGATTTCCCCTTTGAAGTCGATGATACGAACCGACAAAACAACCATGCAGAATTTAAAGCCAAGACGCAAATCTTAACTTAAAATTGATTGAAACCATTTATTCATCAGTGAAATGTTTGCAATTCAAAGTAAAACCAAACACTTGAAAACTTTTGCTGCAAAATGTTAGATTTTATAAGGGATAATATATCATCACAGCATCAGAATTAACAGGAGTGGAGAACTCAGAACCATCCATTTCTGCGAGAATCATAGCACCTTCGAAAAGCGCCTTTTTAACCACATATAAACCGATGTAGTTTGGGACAAATTTACCCCCAGGAACAGGAAAGACTGGTAGTACCTTCCTTAGGACTAGATCATTTACCTCAAAGTGTCTTGGACGCACTTTTTGGTTGAAGGATCTAGCTATCCTCTGTTGATAGGTTTGACCGTGGCAAATGGCTTTCAATCGCTTTTCATCAATTAGGTTTAACTACTCATGCCTTTGTCGTATCCATTCCACCTCAGACAACTCTATCTGAGATAAGACTCGCAGGGAAGGGATCTCTACTTCAATGGGCAGGACTACTTCCATGCCATACACCAAGGAAAAAGGGGTTACCCCAACAGAGGTTCAGATAGAAGTCCGATATGCCATTAATGCAAATGGCAATCTTTCGTACCAGTCACGATAGTTTTCAGCCGTTTTGGCCGGGATCTTCTTAATGTTCTTATTAGCGGCTTCAACTACTCCATTCATCTGTGGACGATAGGGAGATGAATTCAGATGCTGGATCTTGAACTCATTTAACAACTGATCTATAAACTTGTTGTTCAAATTCGTTCCATTATCGGTGACAATAGCCTCGGGGACGCCATAACGAGCGACTATGTCTCGCCTGATGAATCTTACAGCATTCCTTACAGTGACATTTGCATAAGATGCCGCCTCAATCCACTTGGAGAAATAATCAATCGTGACTACAATAAATCGGTGTCCATTCAATGCCTTGGGATTGATTGGGCCAATCACATCGATACCCCACATTGAAAAAGGCCATGGCTCAAACAACTGATGTAATTCTGTCTGGAGAATATTTATTTTATCCCCGTGAACTTGGCAGCGATGGCATCTTCGAACATGTTGGATGCAGTCACTTGCAAGACTAAGCCAATAATAATCCATCCTCATGATCTTCTTAGCTAACATGTGGCCATTCATATGTGGACCACATATCCCCCCGTGTACTTATTGCATGATTCTAGTAGTTTCAGCTGCGTCTACACACCTTAATAGGATCGAATTATAGGATCTTTTGTACAGCTTTTCACCAATGACAAAGAATTTTGAAGCCATTTTCATTATGTACTTCCTATCGGCTAGAGTGCTTCCCTCAGGAAATTCTCGTCTCTGGATGTAACTCATGATATCGTAATACCATGGCTTTTTGTCAGGTTCTCCGGTCACAATCATACAGTAGGCCGGTTTTGTTAGGACTTCGATCTTCAATGGTTCTATCTCTACTCTACCAGTCACTTGCAGTATGGATGATAACGTAGCTAGCGCATCAGCAAACTGATTATGGGATCTCGACAAGTACTCAAAGGAGATGTCTTTGAAGTCTTTTATGATTTCTTCGAGGTATTCATGGTGCGGCACTAATTTGGTGTCTCTCGTCTTCCACTCTCTTACAGTTTGGAGAATAATCAGAGCGGAATCACCAAATACTTTCAACTTGGTTATCCCCATTTCCACTGTGACTTGAAGTCTGAGGATACAAGCTTCGTACTCAACTATGTTGTTGGTACACGAGAACACCAACTTTGCTACTACTAGATAATATTGCCCATTTGGGGATATTAAAACTGCCCAAGTGCCAGAAGCAGCTAAGTTCACGGCTCCATCGAAGAACATGGTTCATGTGTCTTCCTTTATTACCAAAATGCGATCTTCTGAAGAATATCTATTATCATTTGAGATTCCAGGATTTTCGGCCAACACATCAGTAATTACTCGGCCTTTAACTGACTTCTGTGGCATCATCTGGACGTCAAATTCTGAAATTAAAATCTGCCATTTGACTAGCTTCCCTACCAAAGCCAGTTGATCAAGTAAATACTTGATGGGATTATTCTCAGTCGCAAGCAAAGTCCGATGATGCAATGTATATTGTCTCAGCCTATGGAGCACCCATACTAGTGCAGCGCAAGTCTTCTCGCCTTCAGGATAATTCAACTCTGAGACGGTAAACTTCTTACTTAAGTAATAAATGGCTCGCTCTTTTCCATCTTTAGGATTTTTCTGGGCTAGCATCACACCTAGAGACTCACTATGAATAGTGAGGTAAAGGATCAACGGCTGGCCCAGCATTAATGGGACAAGCATTAATGGCTTCATCAAGTACTGCTTTAGTTCGTTAAACGCTTCCTGGCAATCATCGTCCCATTCCACTTGAGCATTCTTCCTTAGAAGTTTGAAGAATAGTTTAGCAGTTTCAGAGAGTTGGGAAATAAAACGGGCTATGTAGTTCAATCTACCCAGGAGGCTCCGTACTTCTTTCACAGTCGATGGGGGTTGTAGCTCACATATAGCCTTTACTTTGGAGGGATCGACTTCAATGCCCTTACTGCTTACTATGAATCTAAGTAATTTGTCCGACGTTGCTCCGAATATGCACTTCGCTGGGTTGAGACAGAGTTTAAACTCACGGAGTCGGTCGAACAGCTTCTTCAGGGTATTAACATGACTCTCTCCGGGTCGAGACTTGGCAATCATGTCATCGACATAGATCTTGATCTCATTATGCATCATATCATGGAAAAGAGTTACCATTGCCCGTTGATATGTTACCCCGGCATTTTTAAGATCGAAGGGCATGCCCTTATAGTGGAATGTCCCCCAAGGAGTGATGAATACTGTTTTCTCCTTATCGCCATCTTTCATTCTTATCTGATTATAGCCTGAGAAACCATCCATGAAGGAAAATAGCTCAAATTCAGCAATACTGTCTACCAGAACGTCTATGTGTGGTAATGGGAAGTCATCTTTAGGGCTAGCCCTGTTCAGGTCACGATAATCAATGTAAGCTCGAACTTGGTCGTCATTCTTCATTACTGGCACGATGTTGGCCACCTAACTAGGGTATTGGTGACTTCGATGAATCCTACTTTCAAGAGCTTTATGATCTCTTCTTCTATTTTCTTCGAAAGCTCAGATTTGGTTCTCTGTAACCTCTGTTTCTTGGGCAGCATGCTAGGATTAGTAGGCAGGCCATACTCCACAATAGAAGGGTCTAAACCTGGCATATCGGTGTACGACTAGGCAAAGATATCCTGGTAATCCTTCAGCAATTGAATTAGGCGTTTGGCTTCACATTCGGGAAGGGTTGCCCCTATCTTCACCTCTTTGGTTTCTCCGAAATTACTCATGTTAACGATGACAGTCTGGTCTGATGTAAGGACTTTGAGCTTTTCATGCCACTCTAGATCGCGATGAATATCCGAGGAATCGTCAAGTTCGCTGGCATCATTAGGATCAAGCTCGGTTGCATATAATTCATCATATTGGACCATTTCCATACCCTCACGTGTCACAAGATTACCCATGAAACATAAAGCAGGAGATTCGAAAGGACAAACAGGGCTAATCATTGCATTTTTTTATAAATTTTTCTTGACTCTTTTTTGAAACTCTCTAAAAAAGTTTTAATACGAGAAAGCATGAAGAAGCCCAGGCCTCAAAATTCTCCTTGAACTATATTTTCTTTAATCGGTTGGATATCATCACCGGACTGATTTGATGTACCTCAACATGCCCTCAAAAAACTAAAAATAACTTGTAATTTCATTGATTATTTCGAAATAAATTACATTTATTGAATGAAAATTGCAACCATCAAGTCCTAGAAATGAAAAGTCTTGAAAAGAAACACCCGACACGGGGCAAGCTCTAGAAAGCAGTAAAAATTCTCACGCAGGGGAGTATGCGAAAAAGTAAAGGTTTTACTCTTGTGGGCCTGTGCCTATTCCCTCTAACGGTCCTTCTTCGATAGCTCCAATAAAGAAATCTTCGAACAGGGCAGTGATTCCATCTATTGCATCATCAGAATCCCCTGTCGTTTGAGGTGTTGGATCATCCATACCTCCTCATTCATCCGAGACGATGTCACGGGGGTCAACATAGAAGCTCGGGGGTGATGAGTACTTTACATAATAGTCAAACTTGCTGCTTGGTTGCCCCAAAGTGTCGATCACCTCCTTCTCTTCATGCAACATCCTTGCGGGGCCTGGGAATGTGGTGCGAATATGCGGAGGTAACCTACCACGCCCGTTATTTTGAGCAATTCCACGTCCACGTTCTTCACCATTCGGCTCTTCTTCGGATGATGTCTATTCTGCCCGTCTCCTCGACCTTGACCTCGACCGCGTCCACGTCTGCTTCCGCATCTACATGCACCATTATTTGGATCACTCGGCCCTTAATACCCCAACCCAATAGTGTGGGGCCTTCAAGAGACCTTCACTGATCAACGGATACCTTGACCATTCCTGTCAAGGCCTTCGCTCGGAGTAAAGCCATGGGACACTATTACTCTTCCAACCATTACTGCAGCATTTGACACCTCAGGAACTGGTGGTGATGATCTTCTAGATGCATGTATGGTTGATACGAGCTCAAGCGACTGATAGCTCGATTCTATTTTGTAGTCTAGCTCAACATAGGGGATAACCGTTGCGTGATAAATTGGGTGCTCTTCTTCACCGTGTACTGTGACTAACTTTCTTTCTACATCGAACTTCACCTTCTGATGTAGACTGGATGGTACAACTCCAGCAGTATGAATCCATGGACGATCCAACAGGAAATTGAATGCAGTGGGAATGTCCATAACTTGAAACAGGATGTTGAACATTATTGGTCCTATCTGTATATCAAGGTGGATTTCTCCCATCACTTCTTTCTTCGTTCCATCAAAGGTTCACACTGAGGTCTTCGCAGAATTTATCCTAGAAGGATCTATCTTAAGGCGGTGTAAAGTCGCCAGAGGACAGATGTTCAAGGCTAATCCGTTGTCAATGAGTACCCGAGCTATATACGAGGCCTTATATTTGACAGAAATGTAAAGTGTTTTGGTATGTCCTCTCCCTTCTTGAGGGAACTCTTCATCCAAGAAGGCTATAAGATCCTTGAGGAGTATGGAAGCTACAAAATCCTCCAATTTGTCATGATCGATCGTCTCAGGCATATGGACTCCACTCAATACCTTCTTCAAGGCCTTTTGATGTTTGACAGACGTTTGAAGGAGTTCAAGTAGAGAGATCTGCGCAGGCATCTTGCGCAATTGCTCAACTATGTTGTATTCAATAGCCTTGATCACGGTCAGGAATTCTTTAGCTTCTTCATCAGTGACAGGTTTTGCAGGTTGGGGATTAGCTTGGCCACAGGTGCGTCCAGATTTGGTAATTAAGTCGACATCGAGACTGTAGGACCAAGGGACTGCTTTATTATCATAGTACTCGTACGGTTGAGGTATCTTGATCACTATCCCTTCATTGGCTATGGGCGTGCTTATTATGATCTCTTCATCATCGATCAAGTCTTCGAGCGGAGGCATGTCTTCAAGCAGAGGATCGAGCTTGTCCTTCCCGGTGTTCAATGTAGCAAATTCCTCATCCTAATTAATAACCACTTCGGAGATAGTGGAAATGATGTCGTATGAGGTCATCTGTACGTGGTATAGCTGCAGGTAGGCTTTTGGGCAAGAGGTGCCATTGTACTTGTTAAAATCTGGCATCTTGAACTTCTTTGAGATTTTGATCTATGAGTACAGAGACAGATCGATCGAAGGTGAATCCTGTGAACCTTCTAGCTGCTTCACTCTCTCTTCAAGTTTGTTGACCCGTTCATCAGGTTTGTCTTTGTTGACGATAATCTGGACGGGGTCATCTACTAAATCGGGAAGATCGTCATCTTTCTCAATATCGGCATTTTTTTCACCTTTATGCTTTGGGGCTGATGCCTCAGGAGATGCTGGAATGGGGGTCAGCCGAAGGGCTTTGATCTCATCGAACATCTGTTGCATTGCGGTGACGACTTGCTTGATTTGGTCCTCAATGTCAACGACATGATCTCGTAGGTCGGTTTGATCAGCCATTCTAGTTCTCGACCGCGTACGAATAGGAGATCGTGATCGGTCAGTAACTACCTAATTTCACGGATGAAATAGACATATAGAAGTGTCAAGAAAAATCACACGCTAATCCATAACATTGGTCTAACCGCTTTGATTAAAAAAGACCTCTTTATTGAAATGATGAAAATTTTTACAACGACTATAACTTGAAATCACTTAAACAAAATGCAAAAGCAAAAGACTCAATTCTTAAATAAGTTTAAAGACTCAAACTGAAACGAGAAAACAAATTCAAGCTTTTCTATTTAGCTTGATCTATAGACATATGGGAGGCGACTTCCTTCTTCAACTGCTCATAAGCTCGAGCTATCTTGGATGCTTTTTCTTGAACTTCTTCGGCCTTCCTTTTGAGACGGTTGTTCTCTGAGCGAGTGGCGGTTTTGAAAAGCACCTTGGGTATCTTCGAGAGTAACTCCTATGGTACTTTGTGTTGTCGAATGTATTTGGTCGTCGCGAAATAGAACTTCTGTTCCCCCTTGAGCTCTTCTTTGGGCCGAGCTATCTTTAAACAACGACACTTTTTCCACATCTTATTGAGCTGAGCTACGGTCCCTTCATGGTCTTTATCATCATCGGTGAAGTCGACATGGAGGAGTTCCGGTTGTAACGCCGGAGGGAGCCCTTGGAGAATCTGGTATTGACGAGACACTCTGGCAGGGTAGTATTCGATTGCACCAGTGAAACCCAACAGTGGAACCGGCCCAATACCATTACACGTAAGCCGAGCTTCCTCGACCTTGAACCAGTTAGCATGCCATTGGAAAGGTCTAGCGTTTTTCATGAAAATAATCAACTCGGAGCAATGATAATCAGGTGCATTCCCTTGTTTTTCTTTATACTTTAAGACGGGATTACTAGAATCACTAAACTTGGATATCGTGAGTAAATCGTCACACCCTTTTATGTGAGATAAAAACTAAATTTGCAATAGTTCAAGAGGGGCATGAAATGTTTTGTCAACATGTTGCTTGAATTTAGTGAGGGAAATAAAGGTCTTGGCTAAATGGTGTTAACAAAATTCTTTTCAAGACAGTCTTGTCAGACTAACCATGCAATTGACGGATTATATGCATTCTTACAGTGAGGAAAAATCACAAACCCAAAAAATGCTAGCAAAAGATTTTGCCCTTTTGAAAAGATGTGGCTTTTTCAAAACATTGACTCAAGAATGAAAAAGGACATGTCCCACGATTTGCTTTCAAAACTTTTCCCAATTCATCTTTTCCGATATTCAAAAATTCACACAACATTAGAGTGGAGTCGATTCCCAAAGGTGGCGTAATTAATTCCGACTCTAAAGGTTTTCCAATGATCACACTATATTCTTCTAAAGTCGGGGTGATCTCATGCTTACCGAATATAAAGGAAGATGTCTCGGGGCACCAGAAGTGTGCTAATGCTCGAACGAGGCCGGTACGGACTTTGACTTCCAATAAGGGGAGAAGCCTCCCAATGTGGCCCGCAACTAGCTTAGGTTGGTTATGCTGAGTAGATTCCACTAGGCACGGAGCTCGTCCTTAGGAGCATCAAGAATCTAGATGTCTGCCCCTCCCATAGTGTATAGATCAAAACTCACGATCGACCTAATGTCATGGACAGACCAAAGAAAATACGAAACGTAAATAAATTGTGAGATTAAGGTTCAGAAAACTTACTTCACCAGGTAGGATAATGGCAATCACATAGACATGCGCATGAAATGTGAGGTTCGATTCCTATCTAGACTCTAGCTTGCAAAGTAGAAACGCGAGGATTACCGAGCTAAACCAGTTATGGTGGTGGTTAGGCTAGGATTCCCCTGACTCCAGTTTATTCAAAGAGCCGACCCAGATTGCAAAGGGTGCAACCGTGGTGGGAACTCAATAACACCATGAAAGAACTTTCGAGACCAAGGAGGGCGACCCGTACCACATAATTGCGGTTGGGGTATCCACTATCTCAGTACCATCTTAAACCTGTGCCACCCAGGTCCGGCAGCGGGTAGTGTGTGCGGTGTAGTGTAAATGCAAGGCATGCACAGCAGGTTATATTATACAGCGCTTCGTGCATAAAATAAATCATACATCCAAACACCTCCCTGCAAAACAAAGGTTAACAATCACGCCTCCCCTTATACCTCCCAATCTGCAAAAACATTTAACACCTAAAATATTAGGGATGTACCTGGGATCCTTACTGCCAAGTAAAAAATATTTTTTGAAAAGAGAAACTAGCCTAAGTCCACTAAGAGTTTTAACTCAACATTTCTAGCGAAGTCGCCAAGCTGTCACGACCTAAAAAATTTTCTCATTCTCAAGCTAATGGATTATTAAGACTAGGCTTAACTCGGGCCCTCCCAAGCCCTACCAATTCGCAATTTAGGGTTTAAGTCTTTAACATGCAAATGTTTCCATGTTTGGAGTCGCCACTAATCTATTTGTTGTAGGTCAATTAGAAACCTAAATAAAACATAGGGAGATATGTTTTATTCATACGAATCAGAGATTCTAAGCTCGGGGACTCGATTACGCTAGATCTAGTCTAACGCCCTTTCGGTACCTTTTTCTTTTAAAAAAAATATTTTGGCAGGCAATCTGGATCCATTTTAACTTAGTCACTAACATGTGAGGTGATCATGCGGGTGCGTAAACCACCAAAGTAACACTCAAGAAAATATTAAATAAATTGCAAAATTGGAAGAATTGTTTACCTCAAAGCAACATAAGCATCTGCATTGTTAGTTAGAAAATCACATCAACAATCCTAATATGATTTCTAATTAACAAGCAATTCACTCAATATTTTTTTGGATTTTCACTTATTTAAATGAAAGCTAACTTATATGCAATGACGTGCAAAAATTGGCATGCTATTAATGCAACCTAACATGCACACTCTATGTCATGAAACGATGTGACATAATTCTAATGACGGAAAAATGATTTATTTTTTGGTATTTTTCTAATGAAATTCAGAATTAAAAAAATACCTAAAATAACATGCAATCTAACGACTTCTTTCTTTGGTATTTTTTATTAAAATTCGAAATAAAAAAACTACTCAAATTAAGAATGCAATCTATCTTAATCTATCCTAAAGCAACTTATTATTTTTTTGGGATTTTCATAAAAAATCGGAATTTAAAAATATCCTAAATAATCCACTAAGATTAAAACAATTTCTAATTTAAACTAGGAAATATGCTACCTTAAATCCCAATTTAAATCAAATAATTATCTTATCCTTTAGGATATATTTAAGAATTCCTAAGCATGCAAAATTTCTGATTTAAATCTAACTAACAGATTTTTTTTTGTTTACTTTATTTAAAAAGGAAAAAACAATTAAGCAAAGATAACGACCACATTTAAACCAACCACGCAATCCGCAAGATTTTTCTTATCAAACTCAAATTAGGCAAAGAAATCGAACTAATAATCATATATATAGGGTTATAGATATTGACGGAAAGTTGATTGTTCAAATTTGAAAAACTAATAAAATCCATTATCGTATCCAAGTGATTATGGATAAAATAACGATTTTTCCGTATCGCTGCGTATCGTACCTTAGGGTTAAGATCGGATAGTCATCCAGATACGTTGCTAAATTAGAAATGATTCCTAATTTCGGATGTTTAAAAATATTGCGGATATCATAAATATTATCCTAAGATATCTAATTATCCACACGATATTCACGGAATATTCAAAATTTTCAGATTAGGAATCTAAATGTTTTAAAAAATACCAGATAACATCCTTATCTAATTTGCATATAATTTCCAAATTCAAATCACCTGTGGCTTGGGATTGCGGATCACGGGACGAGCAGCACGACGGCACGGTGGCTCACGGCGGCATCGTGTCGGCAGTACAAGGTGGGGCAGTAGCGGCGTGGGCGTCCAGCGTCGAGAACGGCGACGGTGGCTGGCGAACAGCGGCTATGGCGGGGCCGCAGGCAATTCCGGCACGGCGGGATGATCTCCGGGTGGCTGGTGGCGGTTGACGGTGGACGCCGGTGGAGGGTGGACAGCGGCTGTGGCTGGGCGTCCAGTTTGGTTGAGAAGCACGGCAGAGTAGCAGCTGCGCGGCTATGGACGACGTCTCTGGTGGGGCTGCTACGGCACGGTGTAAAGCCGGCGACGGTGCTGGCGGGTGGCGGTGTTGTGATCAATAGCGCCGGCGGGAGGAGCAGGGATGTCCAGCAGGGGCGGCAATGCGGCGCAGCAGGGACGGCGGTTGCAGGGCGGCTCCGGGCAGCTGTTCCGGACAGAGGCAGGGGCCACCGGTGCGGCAAGGCAGCGACGGGCGATGCAGGGCGCCTCCGGGAAGCAGCAGCGTCGACGGGAGGCAGCGGCGGGAGGCAGCTGGGCACGGCGAAGGGGGGGCGCGGCGGTGGCGCGGCTCCGGCACGTGCGGCGCGCAGCCGTGGTGCGGTTCGCTCTCTCTCTCTCTCTCTCTCTCTCTCTCTCTCTCTCACTCGAGCTCTTAAAAATTTCTGATCTGAAAATTGTGTCTCTTGATTATGTGACCTAAACATATATTTATAATGCTAACCTAGGTCAATTAGATGGGCTTTCTAATCCTAATGGGCTTAAGCTTGGGCTTAGGCTTTAATTATCATTTAATTTCAAGTGGGCTGAATTAATGTGAGCTTTTATTTAATTAAGCATAATGGGCTAATTTAAGCTCAAATTAAAACAACCGAGCTCGTTTGACTTGTGATTTTCGGCCCTTGCTTTTTCGAGTGAGCCGAGTTTCGTTCGATGAATTTTAAGCTCGTTTGCTACCACCGATCCGATGTGGAATGCAATTATCCTAAATGGACCTAAATTACATGTTATGCAATTTTAATATTTTTGTTTAGGAGTTAAAATTTAATCCCCAATTTTCTATGCAAATTACGACTAAATGGTCGGTAAAATTTAGATGTCAACAAAACCCATCACAACAAACTAAGGTAAATCAAGATAGAATGGGATTAGAGCTCGGACTAACAAGGATTGATTTTGATCATCTAATTGTGAGAAATCTTGAGATCATAAAGCAGGGTTGAAATAACAATATTGATATTAGTTGTTAAGAGTGAGTGAATGGGAACCTCTATCCCATCAATATCTCCATTCAGTATCTCATCCATCTAATCCACTAATCAATGCAGAAAAGAGGAAAAAATTTCAAATAAGAATCTAAAGTTGGGTCATTTTCTCAAAAAATGACCCAAAGTTAATTTAATTTCAAATAAGAATCTAAAGTAGTCAAATCAATCCCAAATAAGAGTCTGACTTACTAGCTGGCAAGTAGTTGATTTTTCCGACGGTCAGCATTGGGCATTATTGTTCAAATCAAAATATGAACAAAGATTAAAAGAAAGAGAAAAACAAAAAAAAAAAAAAACTCTATCGGCCATCACTAGTCTTTGTCATGTCTCTCTCCTAGACGACGTGGCGGTAGTCGGCCTCGGAGGACATGAGATCTAGGATCTTCAAGGTCGGAGTCGCCGAATCTGGGATCAACAACATCATATGCAACGTCTTGTGCCCAAACCCATGGAGATAGAGGGTGGAGGGGCTTCACTCGATGCTCGAGACTGCGCCTGGGCTTGCAACCACGGATGTCGCCGGTGTCAGAGGATAACATATTTGGGACCTCCAAGGCCAGTGACGCCGAATTTGCGCTTGGCGATAGGGATTCGCAACTTGAATCCAACGTCCTCAACTCATATATGTCTCGCAACCGGCAGAGATAAAGGATAAAGGGAAGGGGCTTTACTCAATGCTCGAGGGTGCGCCTGGGCTTCCGATGACAAGGTGGTGGCAAAACATGGGCGAGGTGCTCTAACAGACAACCAGAGCAGATATAGAATCATGACAAGTAGTGGATCGCGGTGCTACACTTGAAGAGGACTAACTGTGGCTACTCTTGAGGAAATAGATGGACGAAAAATAGGGGACTTGGAACGACGAACAATGGTGGTCTTACCGTCAGGATAGAAACGATACTACTAGAGACTAAGGTTTCTTTTATTATTTTCTTTTTAAGATTGATGGCGAAAAGCAAGATAAAGCTAAGGGTTTATATATGGGTCCCTTTCTCTTGGTAGCTTTGATACCATATAAATATTCTAGGATCTCCATGATACGGGAAGAAAGAAAACAATGGCTACATTTTTACTCGATAATTTAATTTTTCTAAATTTTACAATCAAGAGGTATACCCAAACAATATGTATAGTAAAGAAAGTAATCTAATTGAATAAGAAAATTAGCTATCTTATTCTTACAAGAAAAAACTGGTTATCCTAGGAAACAACCATATATCAAACAT
Organism: Syzygium aqueum; assembly: GCA_031216185.1. Lineage (NCBI taxonomy): Eukaryota > Viridiplantae > Streptophyta > Magnoliopsida > Myrtales > Myrtaceae > Syzygium > Syzygium aqueum. The sequence continues at coordinate 29,937,543 of CM062233.1, read as the reverse complement.
CTCTGGTTTCTAACAGATGCACTAAATAATTCCTCAATCATTAGAGGGGCGAACACGTTGACCAGCTCCAATGCGCTCGTGTATGTTCCCCTCAGACCCTGCCGAGAAAGATGTCAAAAAAATTGCCGCCGTTATCATTTTGTCTTCAGCTTCGTCTTTCGCACGCCGACGTCGGCACCGCTACTCACTACAATCCTCCATGCACACGTACATAAAATATCTCTCTTTCTCACACATAAGTTTGATCATTGTGTTTCAGCGTTCGTGTGTTTCGGCAATGATCCAGCACGGTTCCCGTCGAGCAACCTCTTTGCGGCGGCGGGTGAAGGGATATGGGACAACAGAGCATCGTGCGAGAGGCCGTATCCAGTGCAGTGCATCAGTACCTCAGTCTCTGGAACCTGCATTCCCAGCCAAACTATCCAAGTCCGAATCATCAACCGTGCGCTATCCTCATCCTCACGTCCCTCGAGTAACAGTGCGACCATTGTCCTTTCGACGACGGCATTTGATGCGATTGCCAAGTCATCTGCTGCAGCCACTGACGTCGAGGATAGCGCACAATCGACGATTTGAGCTTGGATAGTCTGGTTGCGAATGCAGGTTCCGGAGTCGGAGGCACTGATGCACCGCCCAAGGTACTGCCTCCTGCACGACGCTCCATTGTTCCACATCCCTTCACCTGCCGTGGCAAAGAGGTTGCTCGACAGGACGGCCCTGAATCATTTCCGAAACACGCGCTTGCTGAAACACAAATGGTCAAACTTATGAGAGAGAGAGAGAGAGAGAGAGAGAGAGAGAGAGAGAATCAGCCGAAACACAGGGTCATCGGGGCGTTCCAAGCTCGTGCAAACGAGGAAACTCAGCTGCGCAAGCTTCAATTGATCAACCTATCGCTGCAATACATATATATATAGTCTTTTGTAGGAGCTTCTACTTTCTAAGTTTTTTTTCTTCTCCTTTTTCTAATCTCTGAAGTTTCCATACTGTTGCTGGCTCAAGACTGGAATTTCTGCATTGAACAACCCTTTTGCTGTCGTACTCGTGGTCTGAAAAGTTTGCTTTTCTCGCCGTTCGGTGGCCAAATAGCAAATACTAATTTCAAGATAGGACACGTTATTTATTTATTTTCCTGCTCTACAAGTAAACATTCCGCTCTTTTCAGCGGTTTCAATCATGACAAGGACTAATTGTGCCACATTTTCCCCTATTCATGGTTGAAGAAATGCCCCGGTCGGTGGATTAGAAATATGTACGTCACCCACATTTAATTTTAATCAATTTTGCACGTAGGTGATTGGAGCTGAGGGGTGCTATACCCATGCACTTGACCTTGTTCCCCGTCTCAATTTTTCACAAAGTTGAATTCGCGTCACATGATGGTCCAAACAAATTAGAAGTGAGAAACTCTAACAAAACTCGCCCTTCTCTCTCCTCCTGTCCCCTCTGTCTAAGATCGCACCGCTGCTGTGCCGAAGAGGGATGGGAGGAGAGAGTTAGGTTTTTTTTATTGATGCTAGACGGACACGTTGCGAAGATTCATTAGCTAATTGAATGGAGACAGTACATCCGGGTGTTCGAATTCGTCACTTGCCAATTAGAGACATTTCTCCCATTAGGATGGGCAAAATTGCCACGAAGAAGAAGAACCTACGTACTAGAGATGGGAACAGAATTGACATTGTCGCGTTATCTTCCTATAATCCTACTATTGTGATGGCTGACGAGCTTGAGGCTTGATCATCACTAGACTAGATTACTGTCATTACTCACCCTCACCCTTTCCATTCGGTTCTTTCTTTTGATGCAACAAAGGAAGAGACTAAATAATCGAAGTAGGAATGTAGCAAGACCAAAATATAAAGGTTGACCGACCCTCATTGAAGCCGACTTGCAGCGTTGCTACACATTTATGGTATTTAATTTTGGAGCATATACCAAACTGCAGTACATATACTAAGCCGGATTTGGACTGGTAAATCTCGTGGGTCTCGTCAATTTCAACATTCCAAATTCAGTCGAGCACGCGTAACACAATTATGAAATAATTTACAATAATCTGGATACAAACCGGAAAGCAACGGCAAAATAAAAGTAGTCCTGTTTCTTCTAGATGGTCAAGGAGAAGGAGAGCTTTGTAGATTAAAATCGAATTTGCTGACCCAATTGGTTGTCAACTAGGAATAAAGTTATTAAAAAAAAAGTGGCATCTCACATGGTATATATTATAGCAATTCCGTGTGAATGAATATCATCTTCATCTCTATACATGAGAGATCGAGGAAAGCTCCTTCTTGGCCATCGAGTGGCCCCCGATGAATGTGAAAAGAACCAAAGAGGGCGAATACTATCAGGTGGAGTCATTTATTAACGGCCATTGTATACAGAATAAATTCAAAGAAAGCTCTGTTTTCTATGTTTTGGATCTAAAACTGTGATTGATTAGTTTACTAAGAAAAGTGTAGACGACATTTTCTCAACTTTAAGAGGGGAGATGACTCGGCATCACCTAAATTGGAGAGAGTCTCTACTGGACCAATGGTCCGGTTCCCGAATGGATCCAAGCATCAGCGGGCAGTTCCCGGTTCCCGTTTTGTGGAACCAGCCTTAAGTGGGCGGTTCTCGATTTTAAGGTGGAAATCACCCAACCTAAAAGCGATCATTCCTAGGGAAGAGAGAGATTTTTAAATGGTATGATGAAAATGGACAATCCATAAGGCCCCATCGGCCATACATTATACAACAAATTAGGAAAAAATAAAAATTCCCATAAGTGGGAGAAAGTATTCAGGTGGTATATGTATGAAAAATCACTTCAAGCATATTATAAGTCGCATATGGCTCCCGTTAATTAAAAAAAAAAAGCAATTATAGCATTCGCGCTGGAGTAAATGTTGCATCACTGGGGAGAGAATATAGTTAAAATCTACATATCTACTCAAGAATGTTACTTTTTATATATGTTACTATCAATGGGTATATATGCCCGACCGATATGTATAGGAAATGAAGTAATCTACTCTTAAGTAAAGTAGCTATCGAACTAACAACAAAAATAAATACTTAGTAAATAACGAAATATCAGGAAAATTATCAAAAAAGTCATAAACCGTTTGCAATTGTGCCAATTCAGTCCTAAACCTTTTTTTTGCCAATTCAATCCTAACATTTTACAAACCAGCCAATTCAGTCCTTTCGACTGGCCAGTGCTAACGTGGCCGCCGACCGGCATCCACGTGGCAATATTTTAATATTTTTTATTATTTTCGGAATTTTTCCCTTTTTATTTTTTTTTTCGTTTCCTTCTCCCCCCATGGCCTGTCCGGCCAGGGGGGAGCCTCACCGGCTAGGGCCCAGCTCCGGTGAGACGGAGCTCGCCATGGCTGGGCAAGCTCCGCCTCGCCAAATCTGGGCGAGGGCGGAGCTCGCCCAGCTAAGGCGAGCTCCGCCTCGCCGGAACTTGGCGAGCTCGCCATGGCTTAGGCAAGCTTCGCCCTCGCCTAACCATGGCAAGCTCCGCCTCGCCAGAGCTGGGCAAGCTCGCCATGGCTGGGTGAGCTCCGCCCTCGCCGAGATCTGGCCAGGCGAACCTCGCCATGGCAGGGCGAGCTCTGTCTCGCCAGATCTAGGCAAGGGTAGAGCTCGCCGGCGAGCCTCCCCCCTGGCCGAACAGGCCGGGGGGAGAAGGAAAAGAAAAAGGAAAAAAAATTCAAAAATAATAAAAAATTATTAAAATATTGCCACATGGACGCCGGCCAGCACCACATTAGCCGGCCGGTGGCCACGTCAGTGTGGGCCGGCCAAAAGGACTGAATTGGCAAAAAAAAAAAAGGTTTATGACTGAATTGGCACAATTGCAAAAGGTTTAGGACTTTTTTAGTAATTTTCCCCGAAATATCATATAACATCCTTAATATTAATAATATCTCTATCAATATTTTCTAACAAGAATTCTCTAATATCCATAAACATACTTAGATAGTTCCTCTCAAGCTAGAGCATCCAACTTGCATTTATCGACCAAAAAAAAACCTTGCATATGATAGGTACGACTTTCTTCCAAGATCTATGACCAAGGCACCGTGTAAGACTGATATTAAACTAGACAATGATGTGGATGCATAGAATCATATTCAAGAGAATGACAATTGCGTAAATTAGACCTTATATGGCAATTTGAATGTAATCCACATCATTACGGACCTGACAAGCACCAGATAAACACATGCTTAGAAAGTTCACACATCTTTCTCTAAATTGGGATGTTTGAGGACGGTAGCTTGATTTTGATGGAGAAGAAAAAACCAATGACAATGGTCGAGAAGGATGCACAACATATTGAAGCTAGAGAACGCGGAAGCTCAATTTGTGGTAGACTTCACTAATACAAGGATCCCGATGACAAGATTAATGTTAGGCCATAAGAAACAACAACCCCCTTCCCGACGACGACGGAGAGACCAGCGACTTACGAGATCGAGCAGCTCTCAGAGACAATCGCAGCAGATCTGAGACCATGATAAATAGAGGATGATGGTGCTACTCTTGAAGACTAGTGGTTGTGGTTGCTCTCAAAGTTGAAGATCGGTGTACGAAAAAGAAAGGACATTGTACGACAAACGGTGGTGGTCTTCGTGTCGGGGTAGAAAGACGATCGTAGAGAGGGGGTTCTTTTTAATTTTTCTTTAAGGCTGATGGCAAGAAAAAAGATAAAATAGGGTTTAAATTTGGGTGCCTATCATCTCGTGGCTTTGATACCATGTGAATGTTCAAGGATCTTCTAGAGAGAAGAACATACAATATAGTCAAAGGTTGTATCTTTAATCACTAAGTTAACTTATTAATATATTACAATCGGGATATATTTGTACCTAAACAATATGTATTGGAAATAGTGGTAATCAATTCCAAGTGGGTTGATTCCAAACTTATAACCTGGAACCTACCTTGTTAGAACTAATTCTCAGTTTTTGGAACTTAGAACCTATCATATTTGTGCTAGAACCTAATATGTTTTTTCGTTTCAGTTCCAAGGCCTAACCCGAGAACCTGGTTTTTTTATTCATTTTTTTGTTTGTTTGTTATAGCAAAATAATACGAGCAACAAAATGGTTTGAAGTAAAAGATGAACAACATAAATCCATATCCGACAAAAGCAACAATCCATAAGATAGACACGTTGTCAAGTACAATTATAAACGATAAAAAAATTCAATCACGTAACATAAAACATTAATTATAATCAGAGTCAATGAGCCCTGTTTCCAATGGAGAATTAGCAGGTTAGGCACATCGACGGCAAAGACAGGTTGCAAAATTGAAGTCAGTGAACTGCAAAACAAGAGAGAGGCGGAGCTAGGATTGCTGGGAATAGAGAGAGAGAGAGAGAGAGAGAGAGAGAGAGAGAGAGAGAGAGAGAGAGAGAGAGAGAGAGAGAGTTTGGTTGCTTCAGGTTGGGTTACTGCAGGCATGGGTCGAAGGGGAAGACCGAGAGAGGATCGAAGATGGCGGCGAGGGTTTCCGGCGGCAAGAGAACGGGATTGTGCCATACGAACGAAGAGGAAAGAAGAGAGTATGAGTAACAGAGAAGGAGGCTGAGGTTAGAAGAAAAAGATGGCAAGAGAAAAATTAGAATTTTTAGGCTTTATGAAACTAGTTTCAAATTTGGTCCGATTTTTGGGTGGTTCTTAATTCGGAACCGGACCGATTCTCACTGATTCCAAACATTTGAAATTGGAAATCGGGAACCAGACCAATTTTCAAGATAGTCCAGTCCAATTGTACATTGCTAATAGGAAAAGAAGTAATACGAACTAACAAAAAAATTAGCTTTCATAATCTAATAAGGAAACAAGCTATTCTAGAAAATAACAAAATATCAGACAATATGGCCAATATCAATTTCCTTATAATATTCTCCAACGGGGAATTCTCTAAAATCCATAATTATATTGATCAATATCCAGTTTAGCACGTTTAACAGATGAAACCGCATTATTTCCTAATTATTTAGACCGGGGAACTCGTTGACCGGCTCAGATGTCCATGTGTATGTCCCCTTCAAACCCTGCCAAGAAGGATGTCAAAAAAATTGGCGTCGTTATCACTTTGCCTTCAACGTTGTAATACCCAAAACAATCTACATGATAGAGAATGCATAGGATGAAACTAATGACTTTCAGTTCACGACGGTCGTGAAGCACTATCTTAGCATAGAAAAGGATGAAGAGCCCGTGTCATCAAAGGCCTATGGACAGGCGCTTGCCACCTTGAGTTGACGTGGATCACGCCGGAAACAATCATAGCAGTCTTCAATTCCAACTTAAACTAAAAAGCCACCATAACTTTATGTCAATCTCCAGCTTGATAAACATTGTTACATTCGTAAGAGATGACGATATGTATTGCACCATTAGCTATTCATGTCGGTTACTTAGCCTAACTTAGCAAATATCAAAACTGGGTAAGTTCAGTTTAATGAAATCAATGAAGATTTGCTTTTAATGGTAAAAAGAAGGCCAAGATATACCATGTTAGTGCTTATTGACATTGAACCGTTTCAGATTCAGGTTTTACTCACTTAATTCGTGTCATGTTTAGTTTACATCAAATGGGCGATTAGTTTCGAACTAAAGACAACCAATTAGGTGAGGAGACGAACGTACTGTTGATACTCAACGTTGACGGCTGCGGCAGAAGACTTTGCGATAGTACCAAATGCCGTTGTCGAGAGGACGATGGTTGCGCCCTTGCTCGTGGGGCGTGAAGACGCGGTTAGCGCTCGGTCGACAATTCGGACTTGGATAGTTTGGCTGGGAATGCAGGTTCCGGAGACAGAGGCACTGATGCATCGCACTAGGTATTGCCTACCGCACGATGCTCCATTGTCCCAGATCCCTTCACCCGCCGCGGCAAAGAGGTTGCTCGATGGGAACTGCGATGGATCATTACCGAAACACGCAGTCGCTGAAACACAATGATCAAACTTATGAGTGAGAGAGAGAGAGAGAGAAGGAGGGGGAGGGGGAGAGAGATTTTACGTACGTGTGTATGGAGGACTGTAGTGAGCGGCAGTGCCGACGTCAGCACGAGAGAGATGAGGCTGCGTAGCCAACAGAAGAAAGGCGAGTAGAGAAAGAGAGAGAAGTGATGTTTTAATGCTGGAGGGCTTCATTGTTCTGGAAGAATCTGTGAGACCAATGTGATACCTGAATGAAGTGAGAAGAGAAGAGAAAAGCTCCATTGTTGGCTCAAATCCTTAAGTAGATCAACATTTTTCTCATAATTTTGTAAAACTTAAAATTATTTACTCTATTCAGTCTTTTTAAAGGAGAAATATGAAAGAAAGAAAGAAAAGAGAACTGTAGACGTTAAGCCTATGAACTAAAATTGTTGGAGATGAAGAAGAAGAAATTATGTATTAGGGGAGGAATACTACTTAACATTGTTTGTTGTGATCAAAAAATTAATAATTCCGAAAAAAGCCATAACAAAAAATAATTGGAGATGAGGTACAGCTAACCAAATCTACCTCGTCTCCGTAAGGCGATTAGTTCCTACCAACGATATTAAGCAGCTTCATGAACTATGTCTTTCAAAATACAACACCTTGAATCCGTTTGAATTTGCATTATGCAAATAAGACTCTATCGAACGCTTTTTGAAGTCGGCACACTTAGATAAAATTGAAGTGAGGATGTAAGTGTTTCTAGTGACGCTTTGAATGAAGAATTTCAAATTTATTTATAGAGTTTCAGAATTTATGTGAAGAAGCAATACATGAACTATGAATTAAATAAATACAAAATCCAAGAGATACATGAACTCAATAGATACATGATTTAAGTAAATACACGAATCCAAGAGATATATGAACTAAAGATACATCTCGTTTTAGTTCACATTCATTGATTTATTAACCCTCCATAATTACAACACTAAAAAGTAATGATTCTAAAAAAGTGGTCTCATTTTTCTCTATTCCTAGTTGAAGAGATGTCTCTAATTGGTGGGTTACGAACATCTACTACTAAGTTTAAATAAGTTTGTACGTGGGTGATCAGGGCTGAGGGGGTGTTGTACCGATGTACTGGCCTCATTTTCCGGTCTCAATTTTCCTAAGCATTGGATTCGCGTCATACAGCGATCCATGCCAAATGGAAGAGATGAACCCTAACAACACTGACCCGTCTCTCTCCGCTCCCTCTCTCTCCTCTTCCTTAAATCGCGTTGCTGCTATGCCAAAGAGAGAGGAGAAGGGAGAGTTAGGGTTTTGTGGTGTTTGATGCTAGATGGACTCGTTGCGAAGATATGGGGACTGTATATGGGTAAAGTAACCCCTCACCTGGGTAATTGATGTTCATAAATGGCTGCGAAGGAGAAGGTTTCTAGAGGTTATAAGTGTTGTGCTGTTCCTCAATAACGGAGAGGGAAAAACCGAAATCTTGTGTTAGAAAAATCAACTATTATTTACCCATCAAATTTATGGAAATTTAAGATGCTACGTCAAGCAGAACCACTTCCAATGTTTGACGTTTCTGAAATAATCTTAGCGTTAAATCGTAGTAGAGAAATGCAAGCTCAAAACTACTGATAAAAGTGGTGATTTGATTACCATGTAGGATTACGTGATTAACAAATTGGGAGGATGCTGATGGCTATTTTGTTCCCCTGCACACGGTTTGCCCAAATATCTTAAATGCGATATGAAAAATTCGGGAATTATACATGTCATTAGCATGTAAATGTCTTTCAATTACTGTCAATTTGTGCTTGCCAGAACGTAGATTTTGTCATGCTTTTTTCCTAGAAGGGATCATACAGAACCATCGGTCATCATCCAACCTAAAATCTTGCCCAAATGGAAAAAATCTTCTCTTTCTATTGGATGGAGTTTGCTTTATGCTTCTAGAGATGGGAACTGAATTGACATTGTCAGCCTTGTCTTCCTATAATCCTACTGTGGTGATTGCTGATAAGCATTAGGCTTGATCATCACAAGACTAGATTGCTGCGATTACTGACCCTCGCCCTTTCCGTTCGGTTCTTTCTTATGATGCAACAAAAGAAGAGACTAAATAATCGAAGTAGCAATGTAGTAGGACCAAAATATAAAGATTGGGTGACATTCACTGATACAATAATTTTAAAAAAAAATTAGGGTCTTCGAAATTACCTGAAGATTTCCTTTGACTTCTTCAGCTCTCGTACAAAGAAACTTTCAGAAATTTAAGAGAGAATACTTTATTGCTCTTATAGTATTGGATATTTGGGATGATACATATAAGGAGGAGGAGACCCATATATATACTTGAGCTTTTCTAATTACAACCGTAGATCTCTCTCTAATTTAACGGTGGAGATTTGATTCCTTATTTACCACCTACCCCCATTAATTACAAGGATTCTCTATTAAAAAAAAAGTGTGCATTACCCATAATATCCCTAGGAACATTGTAGAGTACCGTGGAAACTCTAAACTATTAAAAGTTTCAACACTTGTTCCATCATCTTGGCCACCTCCCAGACATGTGCCATGAATACATGCGGTCCATGACATGTGTATCATGTTAAAGCACTCATACACGCTCCTCCGCTCGATGACCCAACGAACTTGCATATCGTCTACACGAGCCTTGAAAAATGTTTTCAGAACCATCGAGATGAGCGGAGCCGAGCCAATTTCTGATTTCCAATTTATTTATTTTTTTCTAATCCTACCTTCGAATGCCAGGCCTATGGTTTTCCCGCCAAGCAGCTGACAGATCGGATCTAGGGTTGAGATCGAGTGGGCCTGGACGTGGAAACTGGACTTGCAAAGCAATGGATCATGAGCCATCGTATGGCTCTTTGCCCAGCTAAATAGCCCAAGCCTGCTTTCTTTCCGTCACTAATTGCAGCGCTTTGGCGACGAAAACATAAGAAACGACGCATTCTTTTTTTCCATGCAGAAAAGCTACAAACATCCACAGACCCTGCTAATCATCCAACGCCATCTTAGCAAATCCATGGATTCAACTAAGCAACACTCACAGTCTCAGTCTCAGTCTAGGATAAACATAGGTTTTTTTATAGAACAAGACAGTCGATCTTGCTATTTTGCATGTGTTCAACAGATAAGGGTTGTTCCGGGTTGGGCTTATGCTGTATCCTGAGCTTGGGCTGATGCTCTTGGTGCTTTTTGGCGACACTTCTATTGCACTCCATAAGTTATTGCTTGATGCCTTGTTTACAGGGCGAATTTCATGCCGTAAACCTGATTTAGTTGATGTTTTCCAACTGATTCAAGTTCCAGTATGTCATAACAGCTCTCTCCGTATGCTGTACCAGAGTCATCTATACGATCTGAACAGAAGATAAGTTTTGGGTGTTAGATTACCTTTTCAGTCATTTCACAAATGATGTTGGTGTGGGGGTCGAAGGGCGGTGTGCCTCTCAACTTATGCGTGCTTCATTTGATATGGCAGTTAGGTTTGTCTGGACTAGATAAACGATAAAGCATCCGGTCAAGCCTCTATAGAAATTCATCCAACAAGAGCAGATGTTCAAAACAGTCGGTAAGGATTGGATCAGGTTTCGGAGCTGTAGGTGGAACTTGAATTTGCAGATGGTTCTAATGTAAAGATTGTTTGTCCTGTACGAAATTTTGCAGCGGTCAACCTCGATTCCGGGTGGAGGACAGTAACCTAAAAGATTGTACCTTTGATGAGCGGGAGCAGAGGAAACCAGGACAGCACTAAGGAAACTTTTCATAATCTTGGTGACCCATTTCGGCATTGGTGTACGGACTGTGACACGGCGTCCTCTAACAAATCTTGCACAAACAGGCAGAGTGCGAGTGACGGCAGCAAACTTAATTATGGAACTGAGAATATACTCTGAACAATATCCAGCAGATGATGCTGCAAATGAAATTGGATCACCTTCTGATGCTTCTATGGATATCAAGGCAAGCAAAGATAAACGTACTTACCAGATGGCTTCTTCATGTGTCGTTGAGCTATCTGATTTAGATAATTTGCTAGCAAAAGACTGCACAGATTTATCGAAAGCTTCCTTAACGGGCTAAGACTGTCCCAGTAGGGTCAGAAGCAGGAGTTGACGGGGGAAAAGATGTTGGTAAAATATATGCTCCTTCGAATTGTAGAAGAAAAGAAACTTCAACTTCAAACGGGATAAACAACGAAGTCAGACTTTAAGGCGTGATATCACTTTCTTTAAGAAATTATTTGCCCCACGAAGTTGCTAATAGTCACCGGCAAATTTCCTCCAGGATACAACAAAGTCTCGATTTTAGCAATTTTGATATATCTTCAAGGTCTCTCTAGGAAAACAATTAGAAAGAATGGCTGCAGTTTTTTCGGAATAAAAAAGTGTCTGAAAAATCCGAATAAAGAGACTTGATATTTAACCATGTAAAAACCAATTCACTAATCGCAGCCTTTCGAATAAAGGCGTCTCTTCATCGAAAAGATATACAGTGAATTGGTACGAAATCAAAAGTCACGTTGAAAAAGGATATATTAAAATTCGGAATAAAATAAAAGAATAATATTTTTTAATCATTTTTATTAATCAAAATTTTATAAATTTTGAAAAATAATCTTTGAACAAACACAACCTTTCAACGGTGAAGGAGTTATGTCCGAAAAGACATAACCTTCCAAAGGTGAAGTAGCTATGTTCGAAGGGACATAATTCTTCTAAAAGTTGTAAGAACGCCTAATAACCGTTAGGCTAAATAATAAATTTCGAAATTAATTAATAAAAAAATAACCGCAACTCTATTGCGAACAGTCACACTGCTTCAATAGGATAAAATCGTTATTTTATAATAATAAATACAAAATTTAATAAATAAAAATAATTAACGAGGATCAATGCTAATTATCATCTACAAGCGCGCCAAGTGCTAAGTGCGCCTAATAATCGCGCACCCGCATGCGAGTATTGAGAAGTCTAGTCCACACCCCATTGTCTTCATTTTAACATTGAAGAAGACACTTACACATATAAAGTGGTTTACCTTATCAAAACTTTCTTATGTGGGACAAAGGAAAATGCATTATTTTGTTTGTTTTTTTTTTTTGGTAAGGTAAGTATGTATATAACTTTTCATAAAAACCAATACAACCTAAGCTCAAACCAAGTCATGACCTAATAGAGACATAGGAATGTCTATAGAAGGATAAGAGAGGTTCAACAGGAGCTAAACAAGAAGAGAAAGCGAAAAGCAAGGAAAAGAAAAGAGAAGACCCAAAGAGGGACAACTAGCCAATCAAAAGATTGGAAAAGGAAAACGAATCTAGGGATAGCTCATATTCAAGGAGAGAATAGAAGCCGGGAGGTCCCAATTCCTTAGCAAAATACGGTTCCTATAAGTGTCCTGGATTCCACCTATGGAGTTGACTTTGTCCTTGACAGCTTTGAGAAGGTGTTTGCGCATAGCCGGGATGTGAATACTCTTGTTCCTGAATATAGCATTGTTCCTTTCAGTCCAAATGAGGTGACATAAGGAGCCAAAGGAAAATCTAGCAATCCGGTGAGCAAACGAGGAACCTCCAAAAACTTGCATCGCCCATTGGATATGGTCCTGCCATGGCCTGTTGCGCCAGGGTAGACAGCATTTCGTTGCCCACATGGAAGCCAACCTGTTGGTCATTGAACATTCAAAGAATAGGTGGTTGATAGAATCAGGGGTAGAACTACAAAAGACGCAGAGAGCGTTGTCAATCCTTCCATTATGCATGAGGAATAGCTGGGTAGGTAGTCTATTAAGGGAGACCACCCATAAAAGGAAGGCATGGCGTGGAGCAATAGATTGATCCCATATAAAAGTGTGCCAAGGAGCCGATCGTCCTCTCATGCGGATGTGATTCCAAGCTAGAGCAACCGAAAAGGTTCTTGAAGGGTGAGGGAGCCAACAAAAGGTATCATCAGCATCATTCGAAAAAATCGAATGGGGATCCGTCCAACTCATAATAGAAGTTAGAGTAGGTGAAGGTAGCCAAGTACCCTCCTAGAAAGTCCTAACCGAGGCATCCCTAGGAATGCCCGAATGGTAAATGTTCCTATTACTGAAAAGACGGTATAGAGGGCCTCGAGAGTGTCACGAGTCGAACCAGAAAGAAACAGAATGGCTATTTCCAATCTTCCAGTAGAACATAGTTTCGGCAGTAGGCCTCATGTCTAGGATCTTCTTCCAGGTCCAAGAGCAGAAAGTGGGTTTGGAGACTATCCAGAAGTTGGTCTTTTTTATAAAATTAGAATGAACCCATTGACACCATAAGCATTCTTTATCCGTGAAAAGAAGCCATATGTGCTTGATGATCATCGCCCTGTTGTACTCAACAAGTCGTCGGATGCCTAGCCCGCCTTCAGCCTTGGGTAAGCAAACGGAATTCCATGTTACCCGAGCTCCACCTGGCCCAAGATCAGGGCCTTTCCATAGGAATTGGTGCAAGGTAGCCTCAATCGTGTATAAAACGGACTTCGGGAGGGAGAATATAGTGGCCCAATACACCTGGATAGAATAGAGGACCGATTTAATAAGTTGAAGCCTACCGGCAAAAGACAAAAACCGGTGGCTCCAAGAGCGAGCTCTAGCTGTGATAGCATCAGTTAAAGCTTTGCAGTCCGCCTTGCTGAGTCTGGTGGATATGATAGGAACACCAAGGTAATGGAAAGGGAGGGTTCCTTGCGTAAACCCGAGGCATTGGAGGAGCTGGTCGCGCAACTCCGGGGACCCTCCATAAAGAAAGACATCACTCTTGGAGGGGTTAGGTTGAAGCCCAGACCATTCAGAGAATAAACAAAGAGCTTGCTTGATTAGTTCAACGGATCTGAGGTGGCCTTCAGCAAATAGAAGAACGTCATCCGCAAAAAAGAGATGAGAAAGCTTGGTAGATTTGCAACGCCAATACCAGTGGAAGTCCGGAGTCTCTGTTTTGGCTTTGAGAATCCCCGAGAATACCTCCATAACCAAAATAAAGAGATAAGGTGATAAGGGGTCGCCTTGACGAATACCACGAGTACTTCCAAAGAAACCATGTAATTCCCCGTTTATAGAGATAGAGAATTTCGCAGTAGAGACACAAGTCATTATCAACTTGACAAAAGAAGGAGGGAAGTTGAAAGCTAGCAAGGCGTTTTCGATGAAGGTCCAATCAACAGTATCAAAAGCCTTGTGAAAGTCCACTTTTAGGGCACACTTAGGAAGGTAAGGTTGGTGGTGGAAATCCGCGAAAAGCTCTTGGGCAAGCATAATATTATCACTTATTCGCCGCCCTTTAACAAACGTTGTTTGGGCCGGGCCGATAAGGGAAGGAAGAACATGTGCTAGCCGTCTAGCCAATAATTTGGAGATACATTTATATAATGTATTACAACAGGCAATAGGACGGAAATCAGACATCGCCGAAGCGTTGGTAGATTTTGGCACTGGTGTAAGAATCGTGCAGTTGATCTCTTTGAGTAAGCATCCCGTCTCAAAAAAATCTTTGACCGCCTTAATGGTGGATGGGCCAGTGATCTCCCAAGTAGATTTAAAGAAATCAACAGTGAAACCGTCTGGGCCCGGGGCTTTGCCCTTAGCAAGTGAGAAGAGGGTATTTTGGATTTCCTCATCTAAGACCGGTTGTGACAACAAGTGTCTCTGATTATCATCTAACGCTCAGCCAATGAACTATCCAATCTCCCTAACCGAACTATGGATACCAGCATTTGAACCATTGAGGAGTCCTTGAAAGTGGCCAACAATGTGTTGTCTGATCCGGGGTGGGTCCGATATGAAGACCCCATCCGCATCGGAAACCGAAAGAATTCTGTTTTGCACGCGCCTTTTATTTACAAAGTGATGGAAAAACTTTGTATTCAAATCGCCCTCCTTGAGCCACCGAATGCGAGACTTCTGACGGAAGAAGGACTCCTCTGCAAGGCACAAAGAAGAGTAAACTTTCGTGAGCTCCATTTCACGTTCCTGTAGGGCTTGGTCAAAAGGTTGAAGCTCAAGAGCTGTTTGAACAGCAAACAGATCAGTTCTAGCTCGGTCAGTCCTCGTGGAAATGTCGGAGAAAGAGGATTTGTTGAGCTGCTTCAAATTCGCCTTGAGAGCCTTTAGTTTGCAGCATATTGTGTACATAGGAGAGCCCTCTATCCGAGTGTCCCATGCTTGCTCCACAAGTTCCAGGAATTGGGGATGCGAGGTCCAGAAGTTAAAGAACTTGAATGGCTTCTTGGCGTGATGAGGCTGGAGGATTCTGAGCACCATAGGAGAATGGTCGGAGATCCCATGAGGAAGGAAAGAAACTTCCGAATAGGAAAATTGCTGAGTCCAGATATCATTGGATAGTACCCGGTCAATCTTGCGAAGTTTCCTATTCACACCTGTAGAGTATGTCCAAGTATACCTACAACCCACATATCTGATATCTGCAAGCCATGCCTGATTCAAACAATCCCCAAATTCATCAAATGCCGGGATCCAGGGAGTTGAACTACCTAGTCGGTCAGCCGGTTCTTTAATGGCATTAAAATCACCCGCAACAAGCCAAGGAAGAGTACAAGAAGAGAGCCTCAAGAGGTCAGCCCAAAGAAGCCGTCGTTTGACAAAGGAATGCTCACCATAGACAATAGTACATAGACAAGTTTTGTTCAACTGCAGCATTCTGATCTGCACATGTATCATCTGATCCGAAGAAGACAAAAGGGTGATGTCCAGGTCAGCCGGGTTCCACCCAAACCAGATCCTACCAAGAGGAGAGGAATCATAGTTGGAGAGCCAAACCCAATCAGGACAAAGGCCTCTAGAAATATCAACAAAAAGAGAGGCTTTGGATTTGGTTTCAATGACACCGATGCAGGAAAGGCAATTAGAACGAATAAAGTGTCGAACCTCAGCTTGGCGGAGGGGATGAACTAGCCCCCTAATGTTCCACACTCCAAAAAACATAGCAAAGGAAATTTACCGCTGAGAACGCCGAGCCTGTCGCCTCCTAGATTTCTTGGAGGAGGACAGGCTAAGTGTCTTTAAGTTTTGGTCCAGCAATGGTTCCATTCCATAAGAGAGTTTGGAGGCCCCTTCATTTACCGAGGCTACAGTGCGTGACCGCGTGTTGGGGAGGGTCACCAATGCGGGTTCCTCATCGAGCAGGTCATCAGAATCAGCCTCTAACTGAAGGCCAGATGATTCCCCGGTGGAGGACAGGGATACTTGGGCATGAACATCAACGAGCTGGTCAGAGGCCTCATTATTGCTTCTTGTCGAGGACGGGCCCTGCACAAGTAGTAAAGGACCCTTTTGAATGGGGTCTGTTGTCAAGGAGGCCATTTGGGTCGGGGTGCTCATGCCCCCACTATCGGGAGACACTTGAGATCCCAGAACAAATTGGTTCTGGGGGGGTCTTGGTCAGATGAACCTCCCCGCACAGTAGTAAGGCGGTTAGCAGAAGAAGGGACCTCATTCAGATGAGAATCAAGTTCTGAATGGGGTCCATCTGGGGTTGGGCTCATCCGAGAGGCCGAGGTCCTGGTCTTGAGGAGGGGACTGTGTATACAGAGCATGAGAGTCTCCCTTCCCATGTGTTGTAGACCGAGGAGCTCCAGTGTCAGATGGAGTGTGGTTGGGGTCCTCGAGAGTAGAATGCTTGGATTTATTCCGAGAGACCAACGTCCAGCAAGCTTCTGTTGGTGGCCGAGAGGTGGCCTCAGGTCTGTGTTCAGAAGCAGAAGTACAGCCAGCATCCGGTTGTGGCGACGAGGCATTCATAGGTCTGGGTTCAGAGGAAGTCGGGGCACATTGAAATCCAACTGAGCCTGTTTTATGTCCAAAGATGCCGCAGGAAGGGCATGCAAGTGGTTTCCACTCATATTCAATGTTGATCAAGTGCATATCCCCATCCCATCTGACTTTGATCGACTCTAGCCTAGGCGCCGTGGCCTTGATTTCAACACAGACCCGGGCAAAGGAGATTCTTGTCATCTGTTCAGTTTGAGAGTCAACATAAAGAGGTTTGCCTATTGCACTAGCTATTCTACCAATGCCTGCAGAAGACCAGAGGGAGAAGGGAATATCCCTGAGTCTCACCCAGACCGGGATGGTGTCTAGTATGCCTTTCTTAAGCATAAGTTTTGCATGCCATTGCTGTAAAAGCATAGTGCTTCTGAAGATTGACAGAGGTCCCGAATCAATCTGTTTCCTCCGGAAGTCTGCATTTGGGACTTGGATGAAATAGAACCCATTCTCATGTAATTTGATGTCAGCAACCTGGTCTCCCCAAGCCTTCTTGATGGCTTCTTCGGTAAGTTTGAAAGGGATTTTCCTTCCAATATAATGTCCGACGATGCATTCAAGCCAACGTGGATGTTCTTTAGCTGCTACATCAGGTGTTATGTCCACAACCAATTCGCCATTATCAACCATCGGAGGGACATACGCAAGGTTATAGCCTTTAGCCATCACTCTTGCCACATTTGCCCAGGTTCGAGCACCAGTAGCACCATTCAGATGTGCTTGGGGGATAGCAGACTCCTTTCCCACATTCGGATTACCAGCCTTGGGAGGTCTCGATGCAGACCGATTAGGGACCCCCTTTAGACCACGCAGAGGGGGTAAGTTCCTATTCTTTGAGCGACCTCTGCTCTTGCTGCAACTATGATCTCCTTTTAGCAGCAATCTCGGGCCATCCATTGATGCAACTTCCTGACCATTGAGGACCCTTTTCCCCTTAAGAACCGTTACAGGCCCCCCTTCCTCAGCAGTCTCCCGAAGAGACTCAACAACCAGAGAAGATTCCATTGAAATATCCTCAAGCAGGTTACAACAACTGGCCCAGCTCAGACCATCCTCAGCTAGACAATTCAACAAACAGCAGGTATGCAGAACCGGGGAAACCTATCCTTATACTCAGCAAATATAGAAGTCTACCCAAGCCAAGACAGAGCAGAACCAGAGCAAATGTACCTTCAGAAGCGGCCCAGATAATTTATCTGGTGATGCACTCGCTTGGCCGTAACCCCCAACGAGTTCAACAGGGGTTCCGTCAAGACTCCAACCCTCCTGAGCTCAAGGCGAGAGGAAGATTGCAAAGGAGACACGGAGAGGGAGTTTGAAGACAGAGTATTCTCCCAGGAACACAGCCTAGCTACCTGAGCCGTCGAAGGTCGGGATTCCAGAGACGGACAAAGAAGGAGCAGGAATCAGATCTGAGATTCCATATTCCAGACTGCAAGGGATGGAAATTCGTTCGAAGGAGAGGAAGATGAACAGATGAGGGTGCTAGCCTCCAAATCCCAGCACAAAAGCTCGCCGGAAAGCAGTCGGAATCACCATTCCTCCGGCGGGTGAACAGTGTACACGAAGAGCCCAACAGAGAGCATCTGAACAGTGAACAGTACCCGCGAAAAATTGGTTTTAAATTTATTTTGTTTGTTTTACAAACAAACAACCAACAATCCCCTACTTTGTTTGTAAAACAAAATACCAACTAAGATTATAACAAGAATACAGCCATAATTTCCATGAGATTAATATATATACATAAAGGTCTCTTATGAGTTAAACATTTACTTAGTACAAGTACATCAAGACTCTATCAAAGTGACAAGTAGTTCGGCTTTAAATTTGTACTTTTAAATAATAGAATTGGACATGCCGCATATATACTAACCTCTTGTTTCAACGAGAAGTTTCATATTATTCAGCACTATTATGGCCTTGTGCTTGATCATGTTTCATGAGCTCTCCAGAAAGCAACCCTAACTTTCGTAAGAAGCGACACCACTTCTAAGCTCATATAGGTGAAGTATCTACCATGTGTTTTTGTTACTATTAACACATTACATATTTGTATAATACTTCATTAAGAATTCAATTCACCCTTCAAACCGTAACAGACGATGCCGACTTCTCATATCAGGACTATCGTCGGTATCAAACAATCACTTTTCAGTAACTTGTTTTTACCCATTAAACGTTATAACTAGTGATGTTCTAGAAAAAGGTCGGATTACCATTACTGATGATTTTAATTAAAGGGTTTCAGCCCCATTTCTTGTGAGGTCATTTTTACGATATCTCTTGGTAATGCCTTTGTCAAAGGATCAGCCAAATTATTACCTGATCTCACGTTGACAATTGTTATGGTACCATCTTTAATCAATTGTCTCACAAACTCATGCCTTAGGCTAATATGTCTAGACTTCCCATTATAGGTGCTACTATAAGCTCTTGCCAAAGTAGCCTGACTATCACAATAAATAGAAATAGGAGGCATAGGACTAGGCCATAATTTGATATCCAACAACAAATTTCTAATCCACTCAGCCTCTTTTCCAATTGCCACTAAAGCAACAAATTCTGACTCCATAGTTGAGTGAGTTATACATGTTTGTTTCTTGCTCGCCCAAGAAATAACACCTCTACCTAAAGTGAAAAACCATCTTGAAGTGGAATGTTTATCACCCACACTTGTAATTCAACTAGCATCGGTGTATCTTTCTAATACAACTGGATAATTATTATAGAACAATCCCAAATTTTTAGTTCTCTTGAGATAACCAAAAATTCTAGCAATAGCCTTCCAATGTTCTATATTTGGATTACTAGTATATCTACTCAACTTACATACCGAATAAGCAATATCAGGTCTAGTACAATGCATCACATACATTAAAGACCCTATAGCACTGGCATATTTAAGTTGTGCTACCGCTCTACTAGTATTATAATTTAATTTAATACTGCTATCAAAGGGAGTACTCATTTCTTTGAAATCAAGATGACTAAATTTATTTAATATTTTGTTAACGTAATCACATTGGCTCAAAGAATAACCCCTACTATGCCTTTTAACTTTAATACCTAAGATAGTATCTACTTCACCCAAATCTTTCATTTTAAACATGAAAGTTAGATACTAAATAAGCATATCATCAACATATAAACATACTAAGGCACCATAGTCTTTAGTGAATTTCGAGTATATACACTTATCAGCACTATTGTGTTTGAAACCACTAGACAATATGACTGAATCAAATTTCTCATACCACTACTTAGGTGCTTGCTTAAGCCCGTAAAGAGATATACTTTCCTTTCATTTCCAGGAAGAACAAGACCCTCTGGTTGTTCCATGTAAATTTCCTCATTTAAATCTCCATTCAAAAAAGCAGTCTTGACATCCATTTGATGAACACAAAGATCATAAATAGAAGCTAGAGCAAAAAGAATTCAAATAGAAGTTATACGTGCTACAAGAGCATATGTATCAAAATAATCTATTCCTTCCTTTTGTCTGTACCCCTTGGCTACTAATCTAGCCTTGAAAGCTTGGATAGAACCATTGGAATGAATTTTTCTCTTGAAAACCCATTTGTTCCTAATAGTTTTAGATCCTTTTGGTAAGTCTACTAATACCCAAGTATTATTAGACATAATTGAGTCCATTTCATCATTTATAGCTTCTTTTCAAAAAGAAGCATCTCTAGAAGACATAGCATAACTAAAACATTTAGGATCGTCTTCTAAATTTAATACTAAACGGTATTTATTACCATGTTATTATCTTCGTCTCCTTCAACAAGAAAAACGTGAGTAATATAATCCGGACCTAAATGCTTTGATTTTCTTACTCTAGTGCTTCTCCTCAATCCAGTCATGTCTCTAGAATTATTTGTTTCTTTCTCATGAGAACCTACTTGAGTTTCTATAGGTTTTGAATTATTTTCAATAATTTCAGAACCCATAAAACATTTATTCTCAAAGAATTCAACATCTCTTGATTCCACAATGGCATTGGACTCTAAATCAAGAAGTCTATAAGCTTTATTATTTTCAGCATATCCAATGAAAACACTTTTGATAGCTCTAGGACCAAGTTTCGTCCTCTTGGGGTCTGGTACTCGGTAATATGCCAAGCACCCCCATACTTTAAGGTACGACATATTCGGTTGTCTACCTTTCCATAATTCATAAGGACTCATGTTATTTCTCTTAGATGGTATTCTATTATGAATATAACATGCAGTAAGCAATGCTTTTCCCTAAAGATTAATTGGAAGCTTTGAATTCGAAAGCTTACAATTAACCATTTCTCCAAGAGATCGATTTTTCCTTTCAGTCATACCATTTTGTTGTGGAATGTATGGTGCGAAAACTTGATGAATAATACCATGTTCTTCACAAAATGAAGAAAATTCATTTAAGAAATATTCTCCTCCTCTGTCTGAACGTAGAACTTTAATTTTCCTTTCCAATTGATTTTGTACTTCAGCCTTGTATTTCTTAAACATGGTAAAAGCTTCATACTTTGACCTCATGAGATAAACATATAGGTATCTACTGCAATTATCCACGAAGGTAATAACATACCTTTTACCATCACGAGTTAATATGCCATTGAACTCGCATATATCGCTATGAACAAAATCCCACAAATTCAAATTTCTATTAACGCCAGGAAATGGTTTCTTTATGAGTTTAGACTTAGCACATATTTCACATTTGTCTAATTCGCCATTGAAATTAATCAAGTCTAACTTTTTTTTTTTGGTAAATATCAAGTCTAACTTTTTCATATTCTTTAAATAGCGAAAATTTATATGTGCTAATCTACTATACCATAAAGAAGCAGACTCAACGGTATAAGCAGAAGATACGATAATATTATTGATACTTAGTTGATACATGCTGTCATTGGCATAACCCTTCCCCACAAATATCCCATTCTTCGATAGGATAACCTTGTCGGATTCAAACAAAATTCGAAACCCCCTCTTACAAAGTAAATCAATTGAAACTAGGTTATTCCTAATTTCGGGTACATATAACACATTAAGAAGAGTAATCTTCTTTCCAGAAGTAAGATCAAGTTCCACCGTGCCTTTGCCAGCAACCTTTGTAAGAGTGTTGTTCGCCATTAGGACCTCTCGAACATTGTTGTCAACAGTCTCTTCAAATTGCTTAAACATATATTTGTCCTTGCACACCTGGACCGTAGCCCCGGAGTCTGACTACCAACTGGATTGGACAGAAGCAGAATTGATTTCAGAAACTACAACCACCTTATCATTGATTTCAGAAATTCTCGAATTTGAAAACTTGATTGAAATCATGGCCACAAAGTTCTCTTCAACCAAATTCGCATCTACCTTCATTGTCGGAATGTTCTTGTCCTTGAACATGATCATCTTGCGGTGCTTGCACTCCTTAGCATAGTGTTCCTATTTACCATAGACAAAACAAAAACCCTTCTTTTTCTTATGTGTTTTCTTAAATTTCGGCCCTTTCTTTACCTTGAAATTCAGGCGGTTTTTGGATTGAAATCCATTACCCTCCATAGCATTCACTTTGGTATCAAACAAAATAGAATTGTCACGCACACTTGACTCTTCCTCAATTTGAAGATGTTTCTGAATTTGCTCCAAGGATATGTCCTATGATTTATGCATAAGCCTTTTTCCATAGTCTTTCCAACTCGGAGGCGATTTTGCAATAACTGCTCCAACTTGAAAGGCTTCTGGAATTTCAATTTTCAGGGCACAAATTTTGTTGACTAGCACTTGTAGTTCATGGACTTGCTCCAACAAAGGTTTAGTATCAATAAACTTAACATCAAAGGACTTAGCGATCAAATACTTATCGGTACCTTGCTCTTATGCTTTGTATTTGAATTCAACCGCGTTCCAAATTTCTCTAGCCGACTTCATTTTAGTGAACAAGTCACAAAGTCGATCAGACAATGTGTTCAGAATATGTCCACGACACAGCAATTCGTCCTCCTCACATTTCTTCTTTTCCTTGTTAACTCTTTCTGTGGCTTCTGCATTCGGCTGGCCTCCTTCAGTAGTAGGCTTCGGATCCTATATAAGCTTTAGGTTAGGATCCAAAATATAGGATATCTTCAATGCAGTGAGTAAGAACATCATCTTGTCCCTCCAACGAGCGAAGTTGTTCCCATCGAACCGGTCTAGTTTCACCATGTCTTGGTTTATGACCTTGATTGTCTCTGACTCCATTGTTGAATGAATAATTCCTTAAAATTGTTGGTAAAAAATATGCTCCTTCGAATTGTAGAAGAAAAGAAACTTCAACTTCAAACGGAATGAATAACGAAATCAGACTTTGAGACGTGATATCACTTTCTTTAAGGAATTATTTGCCTTACGAAGTTGCTAATGGTCACCGGCAAATTTCCTCCAGGATACAACAAAGTCTCGATTGAGAATACTAAATAGCAATTTCGGTATACCTCCGGGGTCTCTCTAAGAAAACAATTAGAAAGAATGGCTGCAGTTTTTTTCATAATGAAAAAGTGTCTAAAAAATCCGAATGAAAAGACTTGATATTAAACTATGTAAAAACCGATTCACTAAACGCAGCCTTTTGAATAAAGGCGTCTCTTCGTCGAAAAGATATACAGTGAATTGGTACGAAATCAAAAGTCACGTTGAAAAAGGATATATTAAAATTCGAAATAAAATAATAATATTTTTTAATCATTTTTATTAATCAAAATTTTATAAATTTTGAAAAATAATCTTTAAACAAACACAACCTTTCAACGGTGAAAGAGTTATGTCCGAAAAGACATAACCTTCCAAAGGTGACGTAGCCATGTTCGAAGGGACATAATTCTTCTAAAAGTTGTAAGAACGCCTAATAACCGTTAGGCTAAATAATAAATTTCGAAATTAATTAATAAAAAAATAACCGCAACTCTATTGCGAACAGTCACACTGCTTCAATAGGATAAAATCGTTATTTTATAATAATAAATTCGAAATTTAATAAATAAAAATAATTAACGAGGATCGGTGCTAATTATCATACGCGAGCAAGCCAAATGCTAAGTGCGCCTAATAATCGTGCCAAAATCGCTCACGCGGGTATTAAGAAGTGTTGTGAACGTATGCGGAAGAGCAAAACACGGAACACAGAGATTTACATGGTTCAATCACAAGGTGATCTACGTTCACGGGCGAGGCAAATCAAGATTCCACTATAATGAAATAGAGTACAGTTTTCAGAAGTCGAAACAACGACTTAACAAAACCTCACGGCTCACAAAACTCTCCGAATACAAAATTCTCTCTACAACAATGAAAAAACTAGCCGCAGCCCAACCCTCCGCGTTGCGAACCAAATCTCAATTTTCTCTCCACCTTCAGGTCGCACAAAAAATATGTCAGGTCGGGTCATGAACCGGACCGAATACATAAAATTCAAGACATATTTAACAAAAAGTCTAGTTCACACCCTATTGTCTTCATTTTAACATTGAAAAAGACACTTACACATATAAAATGGCCCACCTTCTCAAAACTTTCCTAAATGAGACAAAGGGAAATGCACTATTTTGTTTGTTTTACAAACAAACAACCAACAAAAGAACATCAGGAGCATCTGATTACGTCCTAAACCGATTAAGTTAAACAGGACAATGATCCCCGCCAATCCTATTATAAATCATTACCGATTAAGTTTTGGTAATTATCTATCTTCATTAAATGTAAAAGTATATGGCATCATGGAATGGGAAAATTACCAAAAAAGTCATAAACCTACTGCATGGATACCAATTTAATCTTTAATCTTTCAATTTGACCAATTTAATCATAAAAATTTTGACAATTAATCAATGTAATCCTTTTAGCCAATTTTGGCCGAAAAATACTGGCGTGGATGCTGGCCGTCTTATGTGATATGGCCGAAAGACGGCCGTTGCAAATGTGTACAATTTTTTGCAATTTTTTTCTTTTTTTTTTTCTTTTCTTTTCTTTCCTTCTTCTTTTTTCTTTTTTTCCTTTGCCACTCTGTAGCCTTTGCGATGGCCAACAGAGGTCGCTAGCCACAACCAAGGGCCGAGACGCCCTCTCCGGCCCTCGCTAGCCATAGTGAGTGCCATCAAGCCCTCACCCAGTGCTGGCGAGAGTCATCAACCCTTACTAAAAAAGCGAAAGAAAGAAAAATGGAAAAATTAGAAAAATTATTGTCCATATCAGCGCCAGTTGTGCTACATAGGACAAATGGCGCTCACGTCAACGAATTCCAACCAAAATTAGTCAAAAGAAGAACTACATTGGTAAATTATCAAAAGATTTAGAACTAAATTGATCAAATTGAAAGGTTTAGGTCTGAATTGACAAACATATAATAGGTTTATGAATTTTTTGGTAATTATTCTTTATGGAATGGATCGATTGTTCATGTGTTCATGCAGTTGGACACTTTAATTAGGTTATCATGCTAGGCACTTTCTTTTCTATTTTTATTTTCAAAGTTCAGATTAATTAATTAACCAGTTGCCTATGTTGCTCCATTAAAATTTGTGGCCCGGAATGCTCCGTCAATTTCAAGAATGATGGGATTCGTCATGTTAGCATAGTTCAATAATATAAATCAAGTGGTTTATTGGATTGAGATCCTCTCGATTGAGGGAATTATTCCGAATCGTCACATAGTATCAAAAAAAAAAGCATGGGGTGTTGTGCTATCGGGGTAAACTTTAGTAAAATACTTTGAAAGTGTCTCGATCCATTCGGGTTAACGACTACTTTTTCTCCCTGAATTTCATTCTCGTGTGGCAATAAGCAGGCTTAGTAATTTCAAGGGCTAGAGAGGAGATGCTCAAACAATGCACTTGAGGAATTGATGGAATGTTCAAAACCGGGGTCTTGTTAAGAGCTTCCATTGAACTTCCATATGCGATTGATGAATGTTCAAAACTAGGGTCTTGGTAAGTGCTTCCATTGAACTACTATATGCCAGCAGGAAACGGATCTAGATATAAAATAAGGCGGTGTAGATATGCAAATCCAGTGGGTCCTCGAGTTGGCGGCAGTCATACGGCGGCGTTGATACGACACGCACATGCAAACGAACAGACATGTGTATTTCTTCGATGAATAAAAGAGGACAGACGCCTCCAATTACGGGTGTTGCGCAGGCAATTTTATCCTTTGTTTTTCCCTTGTCCTAGTCATCGGAAGCGCATGCAATTGGATATCACAGCATCTCCACGTACAAGAGGAACTAGATCCATCAGAAAGGACGTCTCCAAGTACACCTGCTACAAGTAGAAATTTGAGTCAAATGACCAACACAATTTCTACCGTGAAAACCAGTCCACCGAAGTTATCCGTCCCAATTCCATTAATTACGACCAAATTGCTCTTGTTCAAAGCCGTATGTACAGATCGAAAGACCCGATCCTATTAAGTTCATGGGCTTGTCGTGGGATATTTCATCGATTTTGGGTTATCGGACCTCTGAATCTGTGTCTCTAATGGTACCAAGAAATTTCATATAGAAGAAAAATAAATATGGGTACTGTGTATGATACAATTTGCGGTGGGGCTCGTGTACAGAGAAAGGATCTAGGGTATTATAGGGAATTAGAACACACGCATGCACTCTAATCTCTATGATAAATTAATTGATCGAAGGATAGTCAATGTGCAATTGCAACTCATTCGGTCAATGTAATTGCATTCAAGTTTCTCTAGAGAGATAGCACTATTCACCAAAGAGATGTATTCACTAAAAACGTGTATATATAGATATATATTCTCGTTGCCAAAAGGCATAAGAATATATCAATAAGCCATTTGGACAATATTAGAGAATGAGACAAATGACACGTACTGATAATTCAATTTAAAATTTTACTTAACGAAACAGTTTGCTTTCATGCCTTAAAACTATGCAAAATGGATAATAGTATAAGAGTAGTAAAAACATAAACCACGAAATTCTCTCCAATTGTCTTGCAGTTCAAAACACAAAAAGGCATTGTCCCGAAAATTTTAACGAATAAACACATAAAAGAAATGTTTTTTTATGAAAGAATAAAGGGAAAGGAAAAGAAATGTTTTTTATGAAAGAAAATAGGGAAAGGAAATGAAAGGAAGATAAAAGAAAATAGAATATCACCTTTCACCGCACAAACCTAATTCGTGATCGGGACAAATGTCGATAAAGCATAACTTATAATGAAATTTGATTATAATGATATTTTTGTTGGAAACATACACAATGAGATCATTTTAAAAATATTCTTTTTTTTTGGGACGTTTTAAGGAGAGAAAGGAAGCTTAAAGCAAAACCCAAATTGAGGGGCCGGAGTCAAACACAAATCACCCATATCATCTATCCTCAAACTCTCGAATGAAGATTGAACAGAGCCGTTCACACTTCTACAGCGTATGCACTAATTTTCCTTAAATATATTTACCAAGATGCAGTTCAATACAATTTAATAGATGCTCTGACTAATTTATTAATAATTAGACAGATGAAATCGTTGACCAGCTCCAAAGTACACGCGGATGTCCATATCAAATCCTGCCAAGAAAGAAGTCAAAAAAAAAAAAAAGTATAGCCGTCATCGCTTTGTCTTCAACGTCCTAATCCCCAAAATAATTAGAAACAAACAAAATGAAACTATCTGACTTTTCAATTCATCGCTGTCTTGAAGTGAACGACTTTACCACTACACGTAAGGTCATCGCTCACGGGTGATAAAATTTCACAGTTTCCATCTCCATCTTGATAAACATTGTGCATGTCGGTTACTCAAGTGTCATTTCTTATCAGAACAATGTAAATATAGTTCGATGAGATTCATGAAGATTTGCTTTTTACCGAAAAAAAGGTCGAGATATACCATGTTAAACGCTTATTCACGTTGAACCTCGGGTTTCTCCCGTGAAATTTGTTCCATGTTTATTGATATTGAATGGGCACTTTAGTTTTGATCAGAAGACAGCCAATTAGGTGAGGAGAAGAACGTGCTGTTGATACTCCACGTTGATGGCTACGGCGGACGACTTTGCGATTTTGCTGAAGGCAGTCGTCGAGAGGACAGTGGTAGCCCCATTACGCGAGGGACGTGAAGGCGAGGATAGTGCTCGGTCGACGATTCGGACTTGGATATTTTGGTTTGGAATGCAGGTTCCGGAGACAGAGGCGGCGCTGATGCACCGGACTATGAAGTACCTACCGCACACTATACCGTTGTTCCATATTTCTTCACCTGCCGCCGCAAAGATGTCGTTTGATGGGAATTGTACTGGATCTTTGCCGTAACACGCAGTTGCTGAAACAAGTAATCAAGGTTGAGAGAGAGAGAGAGAGAGAGAGAGAGAGAGAGAGAGAGAGAATGATTTTTCATACGTGTGTATGGAGGACTGTAGTGATCGGCGGTGCCGACGTAAACACGAGAGAGATGAGACCGCACCACCATCGGATGGGCAAGTGGAGAAGTAGTGGGAGAATCTGCAAGGACAATGTAAGACCTGAATGAAATGAGTCGAATGTGTACATTGAATTCCACGAGGTTCTATTGCAGTCGTGATTTGTTGTGCTGTGATTATATGTATACTCTGTGCATACAAGCAAAGGTCACAGAGAGATTTTACGTACGTGTGTCTGGAGGACGGTCGTGAGTGGCGGTGCCGCCAGCAGCACAAGAAAGATTTGCCTGCATAGTGAGCAGAAGAAAGGCGAGTAGAAAAAGGATGAGAAGGGGCGTCGTAATGCTGGAGGGCTTCATTGATCTTGAAGAATCTGCTAGGCCAATGGGTACCTGAATAGAACGAGAAGAGAAGAGCTCTATTGTTGGTTTACGTGAAAGCAAACGAGGTCGATCTGTACGCATGTGTACGTACTAAAAGAGGTCACTCAGCTGCACGACCCACCAATGGCAAACCCTAGTTTCAAGTTTCAAGTTTTAACTCGTCATTTATAATTTCTCCTTTGGAACAGAACATTCTCCCTTTCATCGTTTGCATCGGAAGTGATGCGGGACAGCGGCATGTAGAACGGTAAACCAATTTCAAATGCGAATCTTAATTGAAAATTTTGACATGTAAAACATGGTGCAAGACGGGCCAAACAATGTGATTAGTTAATGACATGTTACAAGCCCTGCAAGTGAGATGTTGAATATCCTAGAATGTGGACCGATTTCCAACAATTATATGGAATCGACACGATCCCTACATGCATAGAGCATATTATATGAACATAAATTCACACGGTGAAAGACTTCATTAAAAAATTCAGACAGATTAAAAGTATTGTTAAAAAAAGGTGTTGACACAACCCCCTTTTTGTTTTTTTGTTTTTTTTTTTGCTTTTTGGGGGTTTGGAGGAGAACATACCAACACATATGCACATTTGAACGTTCAGCCAGAAGATATGTACACATATGCAGATGCATAATGCACATAGATCGCGTTTGGAGGTGGTGAAATCATCAGCTCCGCAAGGGACGACCACCCCTGAAGGCGGGCCACCCGAGAGCCTCTCCGGGGTCAAAGCCTCCGCACACTAATCAGTGAGTGCAAGAAAGAAACCCTAGCAGGACTTACCCTCGCTCCCTCTCTCCAACCTGCGTCAGACCGTGTCACGGCCGTGCCTCCACCCTTGCCGCTGCTCCACCCTGCCATCTCCGGCAAGCCAACCACCAGACTTCGCGCCGACGAACCGACCCAGCTAGCTACCTCCAGCCTGTAGATATAGTGGGAACTGTATTAGATATAAGATACTTCTATTCTCCGTCTAAAAATATAGAAATTTTCCTTCGTCGTCCGACTCGTTTCTGCTAACCCAACTTCGCCCGCGGTTGTCGTCGGATCCCGACCTCAGGAAAATCCACCTTGGATCGTCGCCGACCCCAACAGACCTCGTGTGTAGGGCTCGCTCGACTCAAGCCTCGATCTCAGCTCAGGCTCGTTGCCAACCCCAACAGACCTCGTATGTAATTCGAGACTCGTGCTCGGCTCAAGCCTCAATCTCGGCTCGGGCTCCTCGCCAACCCCAACAGACCGCATCGAGCTCCCTCGCTCGGGTCCAGTTCGGCCGAGCCCGGGGTCCGAGACTAGCGCTCGACTCGAGCCTCAATCGCGGCTCGGGCTCGTCGCCAACCTCAACAGACCTTGTATGTAGGCCTCGCTCGGTCGGGTCCAGTTCAGCCAAGCCCGTGATTCGAGACTCGTGCTCGACTCAAACCCTCGATCTTAGCTTGGGCTCGTCGCCAACCCCAACAGACCTCGTATGTTGGCCTCGCTCGCTCGGGTCGAGTTCGGCCGAGCCCTTGATTCGAGACTCGTGCTTGACTCAAACCATCAATGTTGGCTCGGGCTCGGGCTCGTTGCCACCACCGTCTCGTCTGGATCGACGGTGGCGGTGACAAGCAAGAGAGAGACTGAGGGCTGAAGGGGATGCGCACAATGGAGGATGAGAGAGAGAGGAGCTCGCGACTCAGTCGAGTCTAGCCGTACCGGATCTGAGGCAGACAAAAGGTGTCAGCGCAGAGGCGGGTGGCGGCATGACGACACATGCGACGGCGAGGTCCTGCAGAGGCCGGTGATGACGGCGGCGGCGGCGGCATGCGTGGGAGGGACTGAGAGAGTAAAGGAGGCATACCTGATGAAGAAGTGGCTCCGCAAAGACGCCGGATGATTTCGAACTCGCTTTGGTTGAGGACTGTCCTGATGGGGTAGGGAGGGTCCTAGATTGCGTGCCGGGTTGCTGGATCCAATACAAAAAGCAACAACCTAAAAGCCAACCCAACAGAAAAAAAAAAAAAAAAAAAAAACAAAGAGTCCCCTTTTTATTTAATGTGAGTTTTGATCATGTCTTTGATCATCACCAACCATTCCTTTGCCTCGCACTCAAAAAGAAATGATTAAATAATCCGAGTTGGAATAGCATCAGAATGGCAAAAGGTTGAAAGCTACAGGCCTAAGATTTTCCCGCCAACCAGCTGATTGATCAGATGCAGTCGTTTGGTCCGGAACTCTCTCATGAAACCTAAGACCAGCAGAGGAATCGGGATCAAGGACTCGTCGGCTGACCTACGAACTTATGGCACCGGGAACTTTGCCCCCACTAACTAGCTCAAGCTTAAATCTGTCAAAATGGATGATAAACTCATTTATTAACCCATATATCAATAAATGGATCAGAAATTGATTAGTTTTATTCATTAAATGAGTATAAACATAATGTAAGAGTTAAATTGATCATAAATGGATTTACAATTTATTTAAACTCAACTCAACTCTCTCACTATCACTCAATCTCGTGCTCACCGCATTGTCATATCAGTTTGGGTATGAGTTTTCGTAAATTTAGTTAAATATGAAAGTGTTTTAGCAATATGGATCGGATTGGAGTGGAGTATAAATTGGGTATGGATTATTAAATTTTCGTTACATGAAAAAACATGTTAAATTGATTTGTTTGAGTCGGACAATTTTCGACTCGACCTACCCGTTTGACAGATTTACTTAAACCTGCTCTTGTCTCCCTCCCTAATTGCAAAGCCATAGCGACGAGAGGGTCGGTCATCAACAAGAAGACCGCGCAGTCTCTAATCGGAATGTTGTGACCGGGAAATGCGAAACCTCTTGGGAATGGAAACGATCACCGGCAACGACGAGGGCCCGGACAAGGCTCCCCCCTCTTTCCACGTCAAGCTGATGCTGCTTCGGGTTTGATTCTAATTATCAGGCTCTCTTCGCAACACCGCGTTCCCTGCAATCACATGCCCCTTGTTTTTGACTTTGCGGCCTCGGAACGAATTGGTGATTCCGAGAGTCGATGCCATCCTTGGTCGACTCAGCCGGTTGGTACAAGGTCGCGTTCAGGCCCGATCAGTTCGATCCCTTGGATGGTCCAGAATGCGCGAGGAATAATCTGGGGCAACGGTGGAAGGCAAGAGGGGCGTAACGTGTCCAGTTCATCCGTGCAAACACACACTAGAAGACAAAAAGGACCCATCTTGGGCACGCGTATTCGAGAGACGCTTTGGCTGGACCAACAGAAGAAGAGTTGGTAATATGAATGCGTTGTTCCCTTTTTCCCATTTAATGGTCAATGCCATGATCATTTACTCATGTCCCCTTTTTTTGAGAATATATGAATTCTTCTAGGATGCTTTTTATGAGAAGTTGTATCCAAGGTTTATTCTGAGTCTGCAGCACCCGTAGCGTGTGACATTGATGAAACTACTCAGATAATTGGAAAGAGAAAATAAAAATATATAATATCGCAATGTTTGATGCTAAATCCACAATTTAAAATTGACCCTCGATTCAAAGAGGAATAACAGATGCTGCTTGATCGGGTCGACACGAGATTAGAATACCCTTCTTTTAATTTTACCTGACTTTTCTTTTCTTTTCTTTTTTATAATATAAATGATAAGCACTTATATTGAATCTCTGCAATATTATTAAGAGAAAAAAAATCGGCACATAATTTTCAATATCAATATGTAGTTTATATAGTTTACCCCCAAGCAATCGGCCTATATAGCTTAAATTGATGATCCCTAGATGTGCTCTTTAGAGCAGGGCAGGTCTTGCTAATCAATCTTTATAAGATGATTTCATTCATTTTTATCGTTTTAAGTGATCAGTTCAACATTATTGAGGCGATGGATCGTTGCGTCCCGGCGAATTAGCAAACTTAAATAGCAACATCGGATTCATCAAAGAGTTGAAATGCACATGAGATTGCAAAAGAGACCAAGAAACAAGAAAGGGAATGGAATGAAGGGGAAAAGAGGATTATCGGACCCAAACAAGATGGTTTCTTATTTCTTCTTTTTAACTCCGAGTTCTCAATTTACTACTTGAGCTGGTTTCTTAACTCAAATGTGAGTTAATAATTTCTAAGTTAGAGTATTCCAATATTAAATTACAGCTTAAACTTTTAAAATTATTGATAGTAAAGACAACGAAATTTTATATAATAACAGAGCATGAGATCTTGAGTCGGCACAGCAAGCGATGGGTAAATACGGATTCGTCGATATGCAACCACGAGTAAACAATCTGCACATGTTGGTATTTTTGAATGACATTCCAAAAGCTCCCGACACTTTGGCCTAAACTCTTGATTTTGTTCTAGGAATCGATTCTAGGACCTCGTGATATTTTTCTTAGTAGTAGCATAGATACGAAATATTGTGTGCATAATGGCTGATGCACATAATATATGTCTGTCCGGTCCCATTTGCCATCTCAACTATTGAAAAAACCAATACACATTTAATCAAACTACTTTTGTAATTCCAATGTAGTCTCTAGACTTGTGATTTGTGCACTTAAGTCCATAAATTTATAGGAATTTGTCCCGATTCAATCCCTTGAAAATAATGTGTCTGATGATGCTAACTAAAAGTATTGTGCGAACAAAATCAATGTCACCTTAGAAAATTACTTTGTCCTCGCCAGATTTCAAGAATAATAATTCAAGGCACGGCAATTAGACAAATTCTCAGTAACCTTCCATTTCACAGATGATGCTGATTATTTTGTAATCTTGGATGAGTGTTGCTCCCAAGCTTCATCTGTATAGAGGCCTAGTAACTGCAAAGATCCGGTGAATCTACTGCCGTATCACCTTCTCTTGCCACCTTCTCATGGCAATTTGTGGGGTCAACCAGCCACTGAATTGAGTCAAAGCAGCTGATGTTACAGGCATTTGCCAGCCAAAACGACTTGCTGACTCATATCCTTGAACTTGATATCTCGTAAAAATGTTTCCAAAAGCTAGCTGTTCCTTGTAATGAAGGTAGGTCTCTATCCATCCATGTATAGCTGTCTAATATTATGGGCAAAGTTTTTTAATTGATACATTTAACATTGGAAAATTGTTCAAAAAGTCTTAAACCTATTGTACGGAAGCCGATTCAATCATAAACCTTTCAATTGTGCCAATTATTTTGGTCAAAATTCACTTGTGCCAATTTATTATTAAACATTTTGATGATTTGTAAATATAGTCCTTTCAGCCAAATATCCAAAGAATAAGTTTAGGATTAAATTGACAAATCTTTAAAAGGTTTAAAACTAAATTGACACAATTTAAAAATTTAGAACTGAATTAACCTCCATATAATAAATTTATGACTTTCTGAACGATTATCCCTATTTAACATAATCTCCTACCATGGGAAAGTAAAGTCCCACTTTGATAGTTTTTAGTACCCATTGTAAGACAATCATTCGTTCTTAGGAGAAGGTATTACTTCATGGCTGTCTCGCATCTTCTGTGTCGACGTGATAGTGCAAAATCAAACATTATTAGGTGAAATTGAAATGTACAGTTACATTTTTATCCTAACGTGAATCATGGGTCACTTATTCATAATTTTCAAGAACTTTTTATAGATGCAATATATACGATTCTTTCGATCGAACTTCTTGCGTTGATTACTGGTATTAAATGCCGATATCATTTTCTGATTTTATCCTCATGTGCCAATCTTAAACAGTTCTTATTTACTACATCTTTCCAACACATCATATCGTTTTATTACGAATACGCGATTCGATTGGTTTACCGCGATAGCATCTCACCCTAATCTAGCACAAAACATTTTTCTTTTGCGGTGAAAAATCCTCTCTTTCTATTTAATGGAGCTTGCTTTATGCTCCTAGAGATGGGAACTGAGTTAGTATCATCGCGCTATCTTCCTCTAATCCTATTGGTGTGATGACTGATGAGCTTTAGGCTTGATCATCACCAGACTAGATTACTGCGACTACTCACCCTCACACATCCGCGTTCGGTTTTTCATTGTGATGCAACGAAGGAAGAAATTACGTAATCGAAGTAGGACTATGGCAAGACCAAACTATAAAGGTTGGCTGACATTCGGTGATACAAGAAAATCGCCCAAAATTCAGAGTCTTGAAAATTACTAGATCGGCATGTATTTGTCACAAGCCGACACTTGAGATTGCAACCATGTGGCATCTAGGCTTTCCTTTGACTTGTTCGACCTTTTTTAGAGTCGGCTAAGCTCAGCCTTCCCCTCGATCCCACCCCATATCGCAGAGAGAGAATTTAGAAAGAGGAGTGTTTTAGGAGAGAACATTATATTATTCTTCTTGTGTTGGATTTTGAGATAATACAAATAAGAGAAAGAATCTCATATATACTTGAGCTTTTCTAATTATAACCGCAAATCTCCTTTTGATCTAATGTTGCACATCCAATAACCCTATCTACCATCCACCCCATTAATTACAAGAATTATTAATAATACAAGTGTACATTACCCATAGTATAAACATTCTAAAGGAGCCAAAGTTTCAAGACTTGCTCACTCATTTTCGCCACCTCTTAGACCTCTTGTGCCTTGAAAACCTTCGGTCCATGACATATATACCACGTCAAAGCGCCTATATACGCTTGTTCACCCGATAACCCAACGGACCTGCCCATGGTTTACACGAGCCTTGAACAACGTTTTCGGAACCATCAAGATGAGCAGAGCTGAGCCGAGTTCCGATTTCCATTTTTTTCTTGTTCTGACCCTACGTTTACAAGGCTATAGGTCTATGATTTTCCCGCGAAGCTGCTGACTAACCAGATCTCTTGACATAGGTAGGAACTGTTTCGTGAGATGTAGTGGGCCTGGATGTGGAAACTGGGCCAGCATAGCAAATGGATCATGATGGGCTCGTCGGCTGACCCTAAAAGCATACGACACTTCCCCCAAGCAACTAGCTCAAGCCTGCTCCTCTTCTCTCCCTAATTGCAAAGCTTTAGCGACGACGCCTGAGTTATCAGCAAAAGGTTCGGGTGATCTTCAATCGGAAAGTCACAAGTGGGAAAATACCAATTCTTTCGAAATGGCTATGATCATGAGAAAAAATGCGCATCATGCGAAACTCTCCCATTATATGATAACTATATCTTCCTAAAGTTAATGATATTCTTGGTTCGTCCCGTCGGTTAGGAGAAAATATTTAATGGTTACATGGTACCACGTCAGAAGTTGGCGTAGCATTCATTTATGTACCGAAATCCAATTAGAAATTAACACGTATCCTTGACGTGGCAATTAAATAAGAAATCAACCTTGCTTTTGTTTTACTCTCCTTCCTCAACCATCTGCAGTGGTCCATCCGCAGATCAAGAGGTCCATGGCCGAGCCATCCCACCGTCGTTGCCGCAACTCGCAACGGAGCCACCTTCTTTGTTGTCACTCACGGCCATGCTTGACCGTGGCCAGATCTGAAACCATTTTCCATGGCGGAGCCACCCCCTTCCTTATCGTCACTCGCAGTAGGAATCGTCCATCACCAGATCTAAAACCGTTTCCATTGCCCCACCCGTCGTGGTCGCTACACCGAGCGGCGAGTTCCCCCCCTATGCCTTCGTTGCCGCAAATCAGATTTCGCCAAACAAATTTGGCCAACCAAATCTGGACAACCGTTTGATAGTTTCCCCCTGATTGGTATTAGCTAGCTTCTGGTTCCAATCATTTGGGTCTATTGGATGGCCAAAAATGCAGTAGAACAGCTACAGAAAAGTCCAAATTACACCAGATATAAGGTAACGTGTGCAAATTCACTTGTGCAATAGTAGAAGACAAAGTACCAACTACCAACCTTGTACGCTTTCACATTCATCCGAGAGACTCTTATTCCATCACCTAGCTGGCACAGCCAAGAAACAGTGGGAAAAAGAAAATTTCTTTTTTTTCCTTTTTTTTCAATTAGAAGGTGATAAAATGATTAATTCATGTCCTTCTTTTTATAAATCAGAAATAGAATCTTCTTAAATATCTTTATATTTTTGTAGCTTGCTTTTGCGAGATATTTATTTTGTACACGAGGTTTACTGTGAGTTCACATCAAATAAGAAGAAATTACCAAAAAAAGTACAGATGCTAATTCAATCATAAATATTTCAATTATGTCAATTTAGTCATAAACCTTTTGACAATTTGTCAATACAGTCTTTCTGGGCAATTTTAGTCGAGAATTGCTAAACGGTCAATGCTAGCGTGGACAATTTTTCATTTTTTTTATAATTTTGGGAATTTAAAAAAAATT
Organism: Syzygium aqueum; assembly: GCA_031216185.1. Taxonomy (NCBI): domain Eukaryota; kingdom Viridiplantae; phylum Streptophyta; class Magnoliopsida; order Myrtales; family Myrtaceae; genus Syzygium; species Syzygium aqueum. The sequence continues at coordinate 29,900,679 of CM062233.1, read as the reverse complement.
ATTTTTTTTCATTATGGCCAACAAGGACCCGACAACCCTCATCGACCATAGTAGAGGGCTTACAAGCCGTCGCCTGTCACAAGCGATGAGCATGACCCATGCCAATTGTCTATGTAGGGCCACTTCCCAAGCCCTCGCCAACCATGGCTTAGGGGTAGCTAGCAAGGGCAGCCCTCATAGGACATTATCTGTGGCCGATCGCCGGGCAATCACCTAAGACATGCCATTGGCGAAAAGGAAAAGAAAATATATTGTAAAAAAATTATTCATGTCAACACCAGTCATATGTCAATAGACATGCAATCCTATTGATAAAAGGATTGGGAAGTGATGATGCTAGTATTACAGGTACGGGGTTCAATTCTCGTGCTTTGCAAAAGGTAAAGCAAAAGTCCAAGAGTAAGGAGACTTAGAGATATGATAGACAAAAAAAAAATACATGTTGTGCCATGTAGGACTATCAGCATTAATTAGACCATTGCGTTAGTGATTTCCGATCAAAATTGGCCAGAAGGACTTTATCGGCATATCGTCAAAATGTTTATGACTAAATTAGCATAATTAAAAAGTTTAATATTGAATTTACCGTCCTACAATAGATTTAAGACATTTTAGATAATTTTCCCCATCACATTACATGCAAGAAAGTAACATATAGGACCCGCGGAACTATCAGATGATTGGAAAGAGTAAAGAGAGAACAAATTAATAATATCACAATAGTTAATGGCTAAAAGCAAACGGCTTTTAGGGTAAAAAACGAAGTGTTTATTTCGGTTCGGTCCGAATCAAAATAAATTGAATTGAAAAAAAAAGTTGGTTAATTTTAATTATCCCAACCGAAATCAAAACCAAATCGAAATGTACAAAATTTTCGATTTAATTCGGTTCTGACACCCCTAATTAATGTTAAATCCTCACTTTCATTTCAACCCTTGATTCAAACTGAAATGACTGTCAATGCTCGTTCAAAGTCCGCAAAAGATTAGGATACACCCTTCTTCTAGTTCTGTTTGTCTTTCTCTCTTTTTTACATAAATTTTGGGAAATAAAGATAATGAGATTCATATCCCTAGAGCATCATCATAGATACGAAATATTTTAATGCAAATCGGCTGATGCACGAAATATATGTCTGTCCCCCACCATCTGTCATCTCTACTTTAGGAGGACAGCTCACGTTCTATCGACCTTGTTTTGGTTTTTCCGATGTAGTCTTTGTACTCAGTTATTTGTGCACTTAAGTCCATAATTCCATAGGATTTTTGACAATTTAGTCCCTCGAAAATTACTTTGTCCCGGCCAAACTTCAAGGGTAACATAATTCACGGTACAGAGAATTCGACAAATTCTCAATAACCATTAATTTTCGCATCTAATTCTGATAATTTCCATATCTTGAATGTATGTGGCTAACATGCTTCGTTGCGTGTGAATCGCCTGCATTCTCTTGCCATACTTTTGTGTCAATTTGTCGGCTCAACCAGCCACTGTAATGGAGTCAAAACAGCTGATATTACAGGCTTGCACCAGCCAAGAGAGTTGCTGACCCCATCTCTTTCACTTTGATTTCTCTTAAAAATCTTAAATTAGCCGTTCCTGGTGATGATGGTAGGTCTCTGTACTTCCATGTATAGCTATCTAATATCATGGGCTAATTATCTTCTTGATAAATGCATCTAACATAATCACCTAACCCTACTTTGCTAGTTCTTACTAACCAATATAGTATGATTCTAAGGAGAAGATATCACTTCACGGCTATATCACATCTCTTGTTATGTAAAAGTCAGAGTTTTCAAGATATTTTATAAATGCAAATTATGCTATTCTTTCAATCGAAATTTTTGCACGTTGACTGACATTGATCGCTGATAACATTTTGTTGTATTTACTGCGGTTTTCCTACACATCGTATCGTTGGGAACAAGTACGCGATTTGATCGGTTGATATTGATATCGGGTTGACATCTAGCACGAAGCAAAATTTTCTTTTGCTTTGTGAGGAAGAGAGGTTTATGGGGGGCAAGAAGAAACGCATTTTGTATGTCTCATTCCCTCCTTCCGTGAAGCATCATATCACATCGCTTGAGGCCAAAAATACATTTCTCCGTTGATTGCTGTGCGTCCAGCTATGGAAAACATGGAAAACGCGCAAATATCAAACGTAGAGAGAGAGAGAGAGAGAGAGAGAGAGAGAGAGAGAGAGAGAGAGAGGACTACAATTATATATTCATGCAAAACACAAGAAACGACACATTCTCTTCTCCCCTGGAGAAAAGCTCCGAACGTGACTGAGGTCAACAAAGACAACAGTCACAGTCTGGGTCTCCTCCAAGTATTCTTAATCTCTGCTACCCGAGAGAGAAGCACAGACAGGGAGCTAGAGAGAAACTTATAGTAAGTCTCTTCTTCAACAATGTTGCTACTGAATCTCGCTGTATTTCTGAATACCCCATTTAATGACTTTTGTTGCAGCAGCAATGGAGTGTCTCAAGACCCCCTTCAAAGGGATCGTCAAAGATGCCAGAGGAAGAGCCGCATGTTACAAGCAGGACTGGGCTTGTGGGTTTTGTTCCGGCATGAGGTACCATCTTTTTCTTGATTGATTTTACTTCTACCCTGCAGTCTGAGAAATTAGATCTCATCCTTGGAAAAGAGAACATTTCTAGATCTTTTTGCTGAAGGTGGTTTTGATCGTTTATGTTCAGGATTTTGGCCCCAACGGCATATATCTTCTTTGCTTCTGCTCTTCCTGTTATAGCCTTCGGGGAGCAGCTAAGTCGAGACACCAGTGAGTCTTTCGATTCTCACTCTCATTATCAAAACTACAGTTCACTAAAGAGAGAGATTGAAGTTCCTCTGTCTATTCATGTCTAGTTTTTACACTGATCATGCACTTATGTTACACTCAATGTTAGATGGCAGTTTAAGTACGGTTGAGACTTTAGCTTCCACTGCTATATGTGGGATTATCCACTCGATTTTTGGTGGCCAGCCTCTTTTGATCTTAGGGGTCGCGGAACCGACTGTTATAATGTACACTTATCTGTACAACTTTGCCAAGGGGAGATCGGACCTGGGGAGCGAGTTGTATTTGGCTTGGGTTGGGTGGTAAGGAATTGAAGCTCTCCTTTCTCCTATGGTCACATAGAGCTTACGTTGGTGTCATGAATCAAAACTTGTATATGGCCAATTCACAGTACGGCATCAATTGCAGGGTATGTGTCTGGACAGCATTACTGCTATTTCTTCTCGCCATATTCAATGCCTGCACGATCATTATGAGATTCACTAGGATTGCAGGGGAACTCTTTGGCATGTTGATTACTGTTCTTTTCATGCAAGAGGCCATCAAGGTACCATATAGCTTACATTCGGCTCAAAAATTGTTAAACTGGAACAGGACTAAATAAATTGGTGGTTATTAATCCTCATGAGTACCTTTTCAACAGGGGTTAATCAGCGAATTCAATATTCCTAAAGCTGACAACCCAGCTCTAGAGAAGTATCAATTCCAGTGGCTCTATACAAATGGATTGCTCGCCATTATCTTTGCTATCGGCCTGCTCTATACTGCACTCAAGAGCAGAAAGGCAAGGTCTTGGCGATATAGCACTGGTACACAAACTTAACCTTTGTTCTTGGTTATTTTTATCTATATTGTTCTCTAAGTAAATTTTTCTGCTTTTTTCCCCATTTTTTCCTGATTGTTTCCTTCTGTTGTTCATCAGGATGGTTCCGCGGATTCATAGCTGATTACGGTGTTCCTCTTATGGTCCTTACTTGGACGTCGTTATCATTCGCAGTTCCGAAAAGAGTTCCCGATGGAGTTCCAAGAAGACTATTTTGTCCACTCCCCTGGGAATCTGCTTCTCTGCACCATTGGACAGTAATTGAGGTATTAGTTCTTGAATCTTCATATTATTGCACCTTAAGTATCAACATATCTACATAGGTTGCTATACGTTTTTCCAATAGATCTTGAAGACTGGTATCTGCGTTCTTTTCCCCCTTCCTTATGACCTTAGTCACATTCTCAAAATTATAACTTATGCGAATTCATTACCTTTGTCCCGCAATTTGCAGGATATGTGGAAAGTTCCTCCGACATACATATTCGCTGCTTTTATACCAGCGGTGATGATAGCAGGGCTCTATTTCTTCGACCACAGCGTGGCTTCACAGATGGCTCAACAGAAGGAGTTCAATCTCAAGAAACCGTCAGCTTACCATTATGACATCTTTTTGCTTGGACTATTGGTACCTGTGTAGCTGATCATGCCCATTTCATTTAAAATAGGATTTTAGGCTAACGTTTTGCTAAGTGCTATCATTTTGGTTTTCAGACATTGCTATGCGGATTGCTTGGACTTCCTCCTTCCAATGGAGTACTCCCACAGTCTCCTATGCACACTAAGAGTCTGGCTGTTCTCAATAAGCAGGTCTGGAAGGAATGTTAAGAAAGTTCTATCTTTACTGGTAGTGAAGCATTTCTTTTTATTTTCTCTCAACTGTGGTTAAAAGGAGCTTTTGTGCAGATGATTCGAAAGAGGATGGTTCAGAGTGCAAAGGAATGCATGAAGCAACGAGCAACCAATTCCGAGATTTATGGAAAGATGCAAGAAGTGTTCATTGAAATGGACAGGACTCCAACAGTAAGTTCCATTAGTGCGCATGATTTTCTCCATTTGCGCAAATATGCATAGCTTTTACTTGGCATTGAGCATGGTGGATATCTTTCTGCAGTTCACTTCCACAGTTAAGGAGTTGCAGGAACTGAAGGAGGCGGTTTTGAAAGCGGATGATGGAGAAGACGGAAACACTAAATTTGACCCCGATAAGTACATTGACGCCCACTTGCCTGTCAGAGTCAATGAGCAAAGGATGAGCAACCTGCTGCAATCATGCCTTGTGGGAATATCAGTATGTGCGATACCTGTCATTAAACTAATACCTACATCAGTTCTTTGGGGTTACTTCGCCTACATGGCTATTGATAGTCTACCAGGGAATCAATTCTGGGAAAGGATTTTGCTTCTCTTCATCACCCCTGGTCGACGTTACAAGTAAGCCGCGCACCTTACAAGTTGCTCGTACTTTATAAATTGATTTGATACGGTGACCCGGAGGTTGCTTGCAAATTAATTATGCTTTTGAGTAAAGGCAAGTCGTGATGTTTGAGAGCGGAAAATATGTAATATGCACTAAAAAATTCGATTTCGCCTTATAGTACTCCAAATTTCATGTTTTTACTATTTACGATTTTGCAGGTCATTATCATGCTGTCCTGATCTTACCTTTCCTTTCTGTAAGCAGAGTTCTGGAAGGAGTTCATGCTTCATTTGTCGAATCAGTACCGTTCAAATCCATCGCAGTGTTTACACTCTTCCAATTCGTGTATCTTCTCATCTGTTATGGGGTGACGTGGGTGCCTATTGCTGGCATATTGTTTCCATTGCCATTCTTCCTTCTTATAAGCATAAGGCAGCACATTCTTCCCAAGCTGTTTAAGCACGATCATCTTCACGAGTTGGATGCTGCCGAGTACGAAGAAATCGCTGCCACCCCATACCGCAGTCAAAGCCTCTCGTTCAAGGTATACCTATGCATATGTCGGTTGAACAATTAACACACAACTACAATGCTGTTTGGAATTTGTCTTCCAAAAAAATTTTCAACTTCGTTGGAATTCCAAACATTTTCACTTTCGTAATGAATCAAAACATTTGTTTTATGCTTGAGCAGGACATAAGACCATCTGATTCTGGTGATGAGGACAGCGAAGAAGATTTCTATGATGCTGAGATATTGGACGAGATGACAACAAGTAGAGGAGAGTTGAAGCTCAGAACTGTGAGCTTCAAAGAAGAGATGCTCTTTCGTGTGAGGAACCAAAACTTTCACTCTATGAATGTATCATAAGTTTTTTTCAGTTCTATTGCACTTACACTGGCTTTCGGTTCTGCAGGTCCGCCCAGAAGATGCCTCTCGAGCATGATACTTTGATAAATTTCCTAATATTGTCAAATAGCATAGTTCGAGTTCCTCTGTATAGACTGTTGACAAGAGTATAACAGGCCAAAGGAAAAGCTGAAGAAAAAGCCAAAAACTGGAGGATTGATTGCCTGAAGCGGTCTTCCACAGGATAACCACCTAACGGAAATTTTATTTGCTTACTCAAAATTTTTAGAGAATACATTTGAAGGGGAACTAGAGATGGGGATGGATATAAGGATTAAAAAGTGAGTATTGGTAAGAGATGTAGACAGAATTTAGCTTGTGCAAGCATTATTTGGACACTATTGAACGTCTGAGCTCTATTATGCAAATGCTGGTTTTTGCCGGTCAGAAAGCAGGAAGGCTTTAGGACAGTTCTACGGACTACAGCTGAATAACCTAAGTAAAACATCTAAGCTGCATTTGTGACTGAAATAACATTCCGTGGCACCGTGTCGGAACAATTCGTTGGCAGTTCTATTTGAAGTGTCTGCTCTTAGATCCTTCTTCAACTTCTTCGTAAGGAAAAAGTGGATAAGATAATGAACAGGCGAAAAGGGAAGATGGCATGTTGGCAAAAACATCCTGTATCGATAAATTCTTTATCTGTATCAATTTACAAATGACCGGGAAGAAGGTTCACTGAGTTTATCCATAGTACGGTCATCCAACCAAAAATTCAAACTAAAACCCGGTGAGCTGATTCCAACACTTTAGCTCCACTTCATGGCATTCACTGTGAAGTGTGTAAGCCATCTATCTTCACTAAAATCCTTCATTTCTTTCTGTTCCCTCCATGTATACTCTAAACTAAACATGCAGTGTATGGGAGAAATACTGAAAATGAAACGAAACCCCGAAAAACGTTATATGTCCAAATCACACCATCAATTACTGCACCCTCGAGCTTGAGATCTCAATTAGCGAATTGCTTATTGTGATCTAGAGAGGAATTCTGTATCCTTTGACTCTTTTTTCCTTGGTAGATGTGAGTTATCATCTCCGTCTTCTGCAACCAGTATAAGAAAATCGCCATCTCTAACGAGCTCTATCTCTTCAATTTCCGCTCTGTCTTTGCTCAGTACTTTCGTAAAATTCAATCCGAATTTCCTACCACCAATGTGGAGAAGTTCTTGAATAGACTCAGGCAGCAGCACAAGCTTACTGGCGAGTTCACCCTTCTCTCGGCAGCTGAGCGTCACACGAGCCGGGGGGTTGCCTAATTTCCAATTAACAAACTTGCCAGGAGATGAAATAACGTCCTTCCCCCCTGCATAGAAACCAAAATTTGTGATAAAGGCTTGTCTTTGAAACTCGGGGAATATGTAGCTGACATTTTCTATCATGAGTTGCATAATAACAAATGTACAATGGAGATTCATGCCTGAGCAATCAGAGACAATCTCAACGCATGATATGTCAATTCTAAGAACAACTCAAGAGACTTTTGCAGAAGTCCAAATATAGCTTTATCTTTCTTAAGCTCGTGAACCGCAACATCAAGTTCGGTGCTCGAGCCTCTAATGTCCAACTAAACTATCAAAGGGAAGAACCAATGTGGGTAAGCTAGTAAGATACTCCATATATTTGCTTCATCCAAACTGTTTCACTGTCGGTCTGTCATATTAAAATAATCATCTAGTGATATCGTACTCCTTTTTTTTTGTGTCGCATATATATCAAACTCCTTGATTGAGGATATTGTACATAAGTACCATTAAATACTCGAAAAGGTTGGAGATATATGAAATAAAAGGAGCAATTGTTCTATACCTGTATTTGCAGCTGACATTATCCCAATAAGAGAATTCTGAAAATTGTTGGCTTTACGGCGACGTCGATTATCTGACCAAGTAACCTCTGCAATAGTTGGCATGGACTCCTGTACAAATGGACGGATCGAGGGCTCACTCGAGTGCTGGCTGAGGGCCGAAGGTATCAAGGGCTCGCTTGGGTACTTGGCAAGATACGGCACCTCCCGTTTATTAGAGATACTATCAGGACGTCTAAACACTTGCCCACTTGAGACGGTGATAACTCTTTTCGTTTGGAACAAAAGCTTTATATCTTCGTGGCCCTGGTGATCTGCCAAAGCCCTCGGGGTCCATCCATATACATCGGGCTTATCAACATCAGCTCCTTGGTCTAACAGGAACTGAACTATCTCAATGTTGCCCTCGGATACAGCCGTGTGAAGAGGTGTAGTTCCATTGCTAGTGGGCAGTGTTACATCCCCACCATACTTGACTATGTCTTTGAGAAGTTCTAGATTGTTTTGCTCAACAGCAGCGCAAGCAAAATGGCCCACTTCGATCGATGAAATCGTTGCACCATTGTCTAAAAGTAGCTTAATCATGGATTCATGCTTCCCCACTATGGCATCCCAAAGAGGAACACTACCTTCAGAATCTGCATAGCAAATGCTATCACAACTACAGCCACATCTCTTCAAAACATCGATGAGATTGGTGAAAATTGTACAGCTACAACTAGGTGCGAGACAGAAATTGGACACAGCGCTGATCTCATTAATGTTCCAAGCAAAATTGTATTGAAATGCTCCAAGTTAACAAACAAATTGTAATATTGAAGCAAAAATGGTTTTGAAATGCAAATAAAGTGGAGTACCTTTGATGTTAGGGTCTCCTCCGAACTCTAGAAGAAGGGTCACGCAATGTTGACTTCCAATAGATGCTGCAATATGCTGTTGCACGCGGAGTAACAAAGTTAGAATTAGGAGATTATGGAAATGAAAGCTCCAAGTACAGAGTGGCCTACCATTGCCGTCCTTCCGTTTTTATCTACTTCGTTTGGATCTAAACCACGTCTCAAAAGCTGGTGCAATAGTAGATCGTCGCCTCTCATTGCTGCAAAACATAAGCTAAGAGGCAACTCCATATTCCCCCTAGCGAGCATGTGCTCCGTCTCATTCAGTAGTTCTTCCATCAGCGGGTGCCTCCGTTCTTTCAAATGCTGCAAGAAGCATAAAAAAGATAATGCTACGAATTTCTCATCTTCTGCGCATAAAATTGGGCAGAGTTGGTTCTGTTTGAACAAATCGAGGGTCAGAAAGCAACTTTGAGCAAAACATCTATGTTGCTGATTGTCTTTCATCCATAATTAACTATATTTACTTCTGTCGGTTTCAGGTAAAGAAAAAAAACTTTGAGACAATAAGTCAAACATCATACTTGGATCAGCGAAGTTGCAATCTAAGCTTACCTGAAGTAGATTGTTCATGATAATTGTTCCATCTCCAACATTGGCCTGAACGATATTCAGAAAGGACGTACGATTTAAACGTAGAAGCTGGCTCAATCTTTTAGTCCTGACTGTAAAAAGTTGTGGCCGGTAACAGAGAACGCCTACTTCGCCGCAGACATCTCCTTTCTTTGCCTCACCAACTACCTGCAGGCAATTGTTTCGCGGGTAAACACCCAAGGTTTCATCAGAGTTGAGTTAGACATATATATACTTATTGGAAAAAAAATCGGTTTACACATTCTTAACTTAACCCAACTTGCCTGTTCTATTCCATTTCTTTGCACAATAAGTTCCTGTCCGTAAACCAAAATGTCAGAGCAGCAGCTTATAGAACATCTCACAAAAATGATACATCAAGTGTTTGGATTAAGGAAGTATCCAAAATTTCATGTCCAGAGAAAAATGAAAAGCAAACAAACGGTCCATGTAAAGCAAGCAATATTTTCTACCGTAAGATCCTTCCACAGAACTTTTTTTTTTTCGAACTTTCACTGGAAGTTAAGTAGTTCAATTTCTGTATTTTTTCTAACAGAAGGAAAGATAAGTTACAAAGCTAATTTTAATTGAAGAACCAGCTTGTCTTATGCACTTCTGTTTAACTCTCTCTCTTAACCAAAGACCAAATGAATGTACGTATTCCTGGAACTGCATAAATAATTCACCTGGAACCGGGGAATGAGTACTAACTTCTTACCACAGTACCAGTGACCAGTATGTACAAGTCTGTGGGCGCTTCATTCTGCAGGATCACATCTTCTTTCGGAGGAAAATACTCGGCTTTCATCTCTGACACCTTCATAGAGCAGACTTCAACCATAAATGGGAATTCAAAACAGCGTCGGTGTTTTAACTCTAGACGGGATTGAATTTAACAAATCAAATCATGCCTAAAAGACAATCGTAACGCATTTACAAGGATCCTGATGAACAGAAGACAACTGTTTCAGGTCATCTGATACTTCATCCACAGCACCTCTAGTGATTGTAAAAACTCATTACCAGCTGAAAAAGCAGGTCATTCGAAACCCCTCGGAACAAGTACACCTGGTCAACGAGCGAATAGAACAAAAAGTGTGAGATACTTGATCGGATGGCCTTAGGAAGGGCTTCAAGAAATTCCTGCTGCTGAAGACCTTCTGAATCAGTTCTATATCGCAAAGTTATATGAGCCAGCATTTGGTCTTGCAGGCGAACGGGCAATTGGTTCCTCTGTGCAAAATTCACCGCTGATTGGATTGTGTCTCTCTGCAATTCAAAGAAATGGACATCAGAATTTAGAGAGTGTCAAGGCATGCAAAGACTAGTCCAGATGCATGTGATGGGCCAAAGTGTACTAACAAATCTTCTGGTTCGGCTGGTGCCGTGGACAACCAAGTTGGTCATATTTCCGATCAAATAAGCAGTCAGTCCTAGATTGAAGAACATGTAGAAGATGTCAAATATCATCTCTCTCGTATTCACAGGATGCAAATCACCATAGCCAGTTGTAGTAAGCGTGGTTATCGACCAATATATCGATGTAACATAACGAAGCCCCAGACTCTTATTGTGGAAATCCCCCATTGAAAGTCCAATCCATGTGTTCTTTGGGTCTTTGTAGCGTGCAGCAAGAAGATAGTAGAAGCATGCGGCCATGTGCACTGCAAATAGAGTAACCTAAAGCGCAAGCCAATGGTATAGTGAACATTACTTGCGGGGAACACTCAATTCAAGGGTAACAATAAGGACAAAAAAACTGCATTGCAAAGTGAAGACACTCACAAAGGTCAGCTTCACACACCGTACCCAAAAGTAGTTAAAGTTTTTATCTTTCTCCAATCTGAAAGCATTAAGAAGAAGACAATTGGTAAGTAACATATTGGAAGAGGAAGCAAAGAGCTAGAAACTAGGTCACCATGGAAAAAAAATGTGAAATGCTGCCTTCATTTTAATATTTCAGCACTTTGTCGCTTGAAAGAACAATGAGACAACGTAATGATCCTTACATTCATAAGAAGATAAAACCATGTACCAAGTTCTGAACATATCTATTGAAATGATGACATATAACAAGGACAAGCTCGTCAACAGAGAAAACCATTTACTGGTGATCGATTCAAGCAAGATAAATGAAGACTTTAGTGCAAACAATTTCAGCGATCATGGTAAAGTAAATCTCCACCATATTTGACAAACAAAAATAAGAAGTTGGTTAGGAAGTCAAACATATATGTCGACTCTTGTTACCTGGCAAACATCGAACTGACTCTTCGAAGACGCCAGAGTCGAAGCATGTTAAATATGCCGTACTGCTTGAGAGGAGATGGTAAAATACTTCTAACGACTTCAAAGGGGATGGTTGAGATAATATCAAAGGCCAACCAAGTAGTCACATATCTCAAAGCAATCCTCTTCCTGTCATCGACTAGAAGATATGAAGCCTTATCCAAATAAGCTACAAAGAAGGTCAATATGATGTCGATTGCAAAAAATCCATTGACGACATTGTCCGCTATCGCCAGAGGTCCCTGTGGTTTCTCGAGAAATCCAAACTCAAATGGTGACACCCATGCGGTGTAGAAGACTAGAAGCACCAGAAATGTTTGCCAGAATCTGCACAATGTGTCCCGATTAAGAAGCATTCCGGATCAGAACAAAATAAGCGGATGACATAGCGAGGACTGAACCCACCATCATCTTATGATAGAACTTCATATCAAGGCAAAGCTAGGTCCTCTTTCAAGACAATAAGAACCGATAAAATGAAGAATTGCATCGCAAGTAGTTCAAAGGTTTGTTCAAAGACGAGTCCAGCATTATGTCCACAGGGAAAATACAAGTCTCTCTGTCTATTGATCAGCGAGATCTAATTTTTTCACAAGTACGACTATGTCATGAGCGGAAGCTACTTCTACATGAACAACAAGAGATTGAATTAAGGTATATCATCACAAAATAGCTATCGCCGGGCATTAAGCAAAGAGTTCACTGTGTGCCATCACTGAAGCACAACTCATTCTAATTATCCCTTGACAAAGGACTAGAAAAGTAAGACAAAAGCAGACACCATCAATCAATGTTCTCGGAGAGAGTTCAAGGGAAATTGATGAAAGCTACAAACCACCGTAACATGTTCCATCCTTGAAAGGGGAAAAGCACAGGACAACCCACTTTCAGCTACATGGCACTCGAAAACAACCGCACTCATCCAAAACAAATGATGCGCGATAATTACAGAGACCCTCAAAGATCACCTATTGATGCATCAACAAATCAAAGTCGACCAAGCCTTAGGATATGCATAATGCATGGTTATTGAATGCATTAATGGACATCAACCTCTCGATACTTTTCCACCCCAAAACCGGGGAAAGATGTCCCGGTCAACTGGACCAAGAACCTGTAGTGGAAACAAAAGCACCATCCGACAAAAGGGAGAAAAGATTTAAACATGTCCAAGAAAACTGTCGACTTTATTCCAACTTGACCAAGCCAATCAAATTTCACGTATCCTATAGAGATACACTGATCAGAAACAACAGTACAGACCGGCCGCCCATCAACCAGGTGCGACGATCACCCGTGCTGTCCGAAGCACACCCGGGTTTCCTACTCCTGAGCTAATCCCGCGCCCTACACGTGAAATTCTAGCGGGATCGTGATCGACTCTAATCTATTGGAAAAGGAAGCAAAACCATGTCCCATCAATGGGGACGCGATGAGGGAAGGGACCTGTAGCGGTAATCGAAGGGGCAAATGATGAAGCGGCGCAGCTTGACCCTGCGGCTGGTCTTGCCCCCGAGGGACGGGAGGATGCCCGCACTCATGCTGTACTCGTCGTCCCGCGACAGCTGCTCCACCGCCTCCCGGTCGTGCCCACTCCCCGCCACGCTCTTGCGCCAGTCCCCATCTCCGCCACCGCCGCTGCACATCGATATCGGGTTTCGCAACATTGCCCCTCCTCGCTTCTTCATCCGCCCCCACCACCCCCCCACCCCAATACTCCGACCACCCACCTCCCCAGAAAATACAGGAAACACAGATCTCTCTCTCTCTCTCTCTCTCTCTCTCTCTCTCTCTCTCTCTCTCTCTCTCTCTCTCTCTCTTCTTCGTGAACTACAAAAACCGCAACTGGAAACAAACCCAGAAGACAGCAAAGGAAGAAAGATGCCCGTGAAGCCACCAACTCTCTGTCTCTCTCTCTCTGTGCGCTTTTTGTCCTTTTGTTCCGTTGGGGAGAGGGTTGCTTGTGGGAGATGAGATTGGTGTTTACGCGATCTTGGGCGAACATGGAGCTACGTGAGTCGCGTTTTTGGTTCCGTCCCTCTCGCCATGCAGGCGATGCCAGAGGTACACACACTTTTCAGTTTTATAATTTTACCCCCCCTTCTACTTGTAAGGTCTCACTTTCGCCCCCGTGATTTTGCACCCCAGTCCCTCCTCATCATCGCGAATTGCGCGCTGTTCGATGGCAGTTTCTCATGGATTTAATACCTCGTCCTGCTGACGCGGCGCGATGCAATTGCTTACCCATTGTCGCCGCCGTCTTCTTTTTGCCGAGTTGTTTCTTCCGACCCCCGCGCATCTTTATTGCTATTATCATTTGTAACGATTGATTTAAACGATGGATCTGATTAACATCTGAATCGTGTTGGAATACTGCTAATTATGGTAATTATATGTTTTTTAGAAACACGTGATCTTCTTTGTGTTTATTGGTTTAGATTTTTTGATTGAATTTTCTAACGAATCGGATTAGATTAAAAAAAGATACGGTGATCAGAGTATGATTAAGAATTTTGTTCTTGATGGTAAATTTGAAACCCAGTTTCAAAATGTTGTTTAGGGGGAAAGAACGGATCTGTTATCTTCTAATTGCTCTTTTGTTTTCGTTTTTTTACTTTTTATGCCAACTAATAAAAAAAATGAATCCTTACCAAAAAATAAAAAATAAAAAAAAATGAATGCATGAAAAAAAAATTATCAGCTTTTGAATGCATCAATTAATTAATGAGAACACACATGCTTCCACCTCTTTTCTTTTTCTTTTTGTTTTCCAGAAAACATCCGTGACTAACCACGAAAATCTTCTGATGATGAAAGCGGTTAGATTGTTAAAAGGTGACTTCTCATTTTAATTTTTAAAATTCCCTTTTTGAGCTATTTTTGTCATCAATCATCACATACCGAATCTAAAAGATGATTTCCAATGACCCATGATCAAGCCGACGTGTCTCAAAATAGTGAATTTCGGACTATAATCAATTTATACGTACCATCCGTACGTGATGCTTTAAGTGATAGAGTTTATTTTTAATATTTAAATCGCATATTAAACTTTTAATTTGTTCAATGGGGTCCTTAAACTTTAGATCGACGTGCAATGTAGTCCCTGAATTTTTAATTTGCTCAATGTGGTCCATAGACCTTTGATATATGTTCAACATAGTCTCTAATCTATATGAAAATGCAAGATAATATTGAACATTTTCATATAATTAAAGGACTAAATCAAACATATACTAAAAAGTTCAAAACCACATTAAACAAATTAAACATTCAGAAACTACATTGCATATTGGGCTAACGTTTATGAACTCCATCGAACAAATTATAAGTTCATGAATCACGTTACACATTAAGACAAAGTTCAGGTACCATTTGATTTGTATCATTTTTCTTTTTATATAGGGAAAATTTATTTAAAGTTAATTAAAAACGCTGAATTCTTTTTCATATTTTTTCAAAATTATTAATGTATAAGGCAATCTTTTGCTTAAAGTAAGCCAAACTAATGCAACATTCAAGGGACAAAAAGGAGAGGCCATCTTTAATAAAAGAGAGCGTAAAATTGTGAGCAACCAAATTTAATCAGATAGAGCAGAAAAAAAGAAGTTAACACAAGCCAAACGACGCCGCTTCAGGGAGCTGGTC
This sequence comes from Syzygium aqueum, assembly GCA_031216185.1. NCBI lineage: Eukaryota > Viridiplantae > Streptophyta > Magnoliopsida > Myrtales > Myrtaceae > Syzygium > Syzygium aqueum. The sequence continues at coordinate 29,885,502 of CM062233.1, read as the reverse complement.
GTCGCTCTCCCTAAAACCTCCCCGTGGTCGGAGACCAGCGCATTGGTCCCCTGCGAAACTAGGGGAGATACGAGGTGGTTGGTTGCAGAGGACGAAGCTCCAGTCGAGGAAGAGGACCGACAATGTCGTCGCTTCTGCAGTCGTTTCTGGATCCGAAGAAGAGCTGGCTCGCCGCCCAGCACATGAAGGCCCTCTCCACGCGCCTCCGCCATTACGGTCCTCCCTCCCGGTCCCTGAAACCCTAGTTTTCCATTTGAATTCGCGTGCTGCGTCCGTGTGTTGCGTTCGTGCTCCCTGCGTTGATCGTCTGGGCCGGTCATGCGGCGCCGCGAGCTGCTTCGGAGATTCTTTTGATTGGGTTTTCGTTCATTTGCTTGGGGTGAGTGAGTGTGGGAGTGAATACTTTTGAGCTTAGATGACCTTGTGATTGGATGATGGATTTGGGAATGCAGGGCTAAGGTATGACGATTTGTATGATGGGTACTACGACCTCGACGTGAAGGAGGCGCTCGATCGGCTGCCGAGGGAGATCGTGGACGCGCGGAACCAGCGGATCAAGCGTGCCATGGACCTGTCCATGAAGCATGAGTACCTTCCTGAGAATCTTCAGGTATGAAGAACACCTGTTGGGCGACGTTTGTGCTGGTTTTGTGTTGGCCTGAATTGCTTTGGATTTGGTAATCTAGGCGAGGCATGTGTTTTCTTAGTCGGCGACTCTTGTGATGAGTAAACGAGTACTTGGTTTCAGTCGGTGAGCACCGTGTGGTTGGGCAAATTTTATGGTGGAATGTGGTTTGCTGTTTAGCTTTAGCTTTTGACTTTTGAGCTAGCAAACTAGTTCGTTTGTTTGCTGAAAGGTAGTAGCAACAATGTTCAATGGCAGTCATTGGGTCATTCAGTATTATTTCAAACCTAGCCACCGTTTGTTCTGTAATATGTGGCTTGCCCTGTTCTTATCTGCCAGTTTGATGTTTTGTCCAAGTAGACGCATTTCAGAACAGATTAAGCTCTAGTCAAATGTGTAGGTGCACCCTTGGAATTCAGCATTTTTAATAGGTGGCTGGCTCATCTGTTTGACTTGTAAGTTTATGGAGATAAATGAGTTCACTTTGGACACGACTGCTGGGCCTATGAACTGACACGACAAGAATTGTATATTGATGCATGGCTACTTATAATATTTGCCAGGTTCCCTGTTGGCCAGGTTTCTTGTGACGTAATAACTCTATGAACCATCATTCACTTTTAGAATGATGGTCCTTTTAACACCACGGGGCAACCTGATAATACATTTTACCAGTTTGATTTCTCAGATTTACAAAGGGGACACTGGGCATATTTCATACAATCTGCGGATTGTTTGACTCTCCATTCTCTTTTTAAAAGTTTCTTTTTTTCTGAATTGTGAAATTACCTCCATTGCTCAATTCCAAACAATGGCAACATACAAGCAATCTTGATAGAGTTCTTTCGTGTATTGTTGTTACTCGCTTGTTTGGGATCACCTTAGCTTCATATGTTAAGATTTTCTGATTGATACTTGGAAGGATGATTAGTTTCTGTAGCCTGTACAAAATACATATTCTGTACTATTTACATGATATACGTAAGTGTAGGTGTAATATTATCTACAGATAATATTTTCAAAACTTGAGTTTTCTATTTAAATCTGAAAAATCAAACTGGTAAATCTGAGAAATCATTCTGCCATGTGTGGTGGTATATTGTATTTTGAGTTTTCTATTTAGTGACATGACCTTGTAAAATTAAAGGGCAAACTTTTTACTGAGGCTGTGGTTGTCTCTTATGTAAAGAAGATAAACAGCATTCATTTCTTTCCCTCTGCACGTTCTCAAAATACTATATACCACCACACATGGCAGAATGCAGTATAGGTAGCTCTTTTGCAAACTCATAACTCGTGCATCTGTAGGTACAGTATAGGATTTAGTCACAGCTTGCCCAAGTTATTATTGCAGCTGTCTTATTTTTGTCGCTTTCAATCTCAATAATTTTCTTTTTTTTAAATAGGCTATACATTCATTTATCCTAGCTTTTAAGAATAAAGTTCTGATTCTATGTTTACAGCTGACAAGCCAATGCTGAGTATGCCTGAAGACTAGTTTGTCATGCATGTGGACACCATCCATCAACCTCTTAATTTATACACAAGTACAATTAGAGATCTATGCTCCTAGCAGTTACATTACCTAGATTCACCTAATATTGCAATATATATTGTGACGATGGACTGCCTATGTTAAATTATAAGCGGAACACGGCTCCTTGCATAGCATGGGTTTGTATGCTATTTATAACTTGTATGGTAAAAGCAGAGACTGTCTTTAGTCACTGAATTTCAGACTTTTGGGGGTTTCAGCTGTTTGTCCCCATTAAACAATTCAAGTGGTTGCCCATTTTAAACAAACGGGAATTGGAGACCATACCATCCATCTCTTGGATGGCGGGGTGTGTTATGTCAGTACCAATCTTTTCATTTTTATGGACTGTTTTGATAGTTATTGAGAAAGAAATTACTGTAGATGGATTCATTGTGCGGATTATCTGTATATTCTGATCTGTGCAATCTGGTCATGTAATTCCTAGGTTATGCAAACTCCATTCAGAAGCTACCTTCAAGACATGCTGAGTCTGGTGAGTTTTTTTATTAAACCCACTATAATGAGCATTGCGCCTGGCTTTTTGATGGGCTGTCATTATATTATGTTAAGCGTCATGTGGCTGTCTTATTCTTAGTAATACCGCTGACATTGGTTCTTCGAATGATTAGGCTTTCCTCTTATGAGATACTTGATCGTTGAATTTATATGTCTGGCCTTTATACATGATGATGGTAAAAACCAAAGGCATGCTATCACAAAAAAAAACTAATCCCCTGATAAGCAAGGAAATAGACCATTGGAATGCAGAGTTAGATGATCTTAAAAGATACATGAAAAACCAAAATTGAGCCTTTGTGTGACCTTGAGTACTTGCATATTTAAGATAATACCCGCAGTCGGAGAAAGATTGGACCTGTTAAGGTAAAAATGTGGCATTCTAGATGTTATACACCTCCTGGTCACTGCTTATGTTTTCCGTGACACTTTTAGAATTCTGCAAATTGGAATTTGGTTTTAATATATGCACCTGTAATAGTTAATTGCAATATGTGACGTGCATTGCCAGTTTGAAACTTGATTTTCACTGTACTGGGGTGAGCTTGTGCTAAATTGCCATCTTATATTGTAGGTAAAGAAAGAGAATGCAGAACGTGAGGCTTTGGGAGCTTTGCCTCTTTATCAGCGCCAAATTCCTTGAGCAGTGCAGTTTTCCTTCAGCTTTGCACTCTATGCCAATTCCTGAGATTCCTGTTGCATTTTTGGCCTTGAAAATCTCATTTTGAAGGTTTCATTATTTCATAAGCCAGATGGCTTTGCCAGTTGTTGGTCCCTCCTTAACTATTATTGGATGAATTGTTTAGCCGCACTGCACCCGTTGCAATAATATCAGTTCAGTGATATGTTTTCCCATTTATTTGTTGAAGAATTCAGATATTCCTCCCTGAAATTGGAACTTCAAATCAGTTTGACAGTGTAGTAGAAATTGAAATCTGTCACTGGCTCAGATATGTAGAGGGAAAGCTAGTGGTTGAGACAGCTCCTATTGTACAACCAATTTTGAAGGGCAAATTATCACTGTCCTTTCTTTTCATTCTTGTTTTCCAGATGTGATAATACCCATATGTTACATCTGAACTGAGCAGCTGCGTAAAGCTTTCCAATCACGAATGGTTTCAGGTGATACCTCTTTAACTTGGCAATCATTCAGTTATTGAGCTGGTGACATTTCCAGGACAATTTCAGAGCCATTATTGCTTCACACTGTCGGTCGTAATTTAAAGAACGAGCCTTACTAATTAAGTTTCGCATTTCTCGAACATAATGGTAGTTTCTAAAAGGTTATGATTCTTTTCCATTTTGGATATGGGGGTTTCTCGGAGATCTCAGTCAATTTCATCCGGTCGCGGCAGTGCTCCCGTGCAACCGGGTGACTAGCACGACAGGCGGTCATTTCGAGGTAATTGTCTTCGGCAGGATTTAAGCTCATAATCCTGGTAGTTGGTGAGCATTAACTCCTTTCCTGGTTATCTGTCTTCAAAATTGTTTTGTATTATCATTCTCGGGTTTGTAGTGTTCCTCCATCTTATGTTCATTCACAGAATTGGTCAACTTGCTCTGTTTGCACTGTTAACTAAAAATAGCATCAGAAGGGTAAACTGAACATGGTTTACAATATGAACGCTAGAAAATCGAATTTGGCCAATGAATTACAAGCCTTCGTGCTTTACGATCAACCATGCTTTGTCTCATGTAGGCCAGAAGGAACATAACGAGTGCAGAATGTACCCTTTCTGTTCTTTGCTGTAACCGAACTTTTTAATAAGGGATAATGACACAAACGATCTTTGAACTTTGGCTCAATATACAATATAATTTTTGAACTCTAAATTTGGTCAATATAATCCCTGAATTTTAGCCGAATGTGCAATATTGTCTCTAAACTTTCAATTTGTTCAGTGTGGTTCGTAAGCTTTTGGTACATGTTTAATTTAGTCCCTGGACTGTATGAAAATGTTTAATGATGCCCTTTCATTAATTCAATTTCAAGAATAATATTGAACATTTTCATATAGTCCATGAACAGAATTGAACATGTGCTAAAAGTTTATGGACCACATTGAACACACTAAACATTCAGGGTCAACATTGCATATTGAGCTAAAGTTCAGGACCACATTACATATTAGGCTAAAATTTAAGGAACATTTGTGTCAATCACCCTTTTAATAACGGCACCGACACGTGAGGACATTCTGTAGCTTTCTTGGTACCTGGTAAAAGGGCCAAGTTTTTGGGTGGTGATGTCAAAAACATTTCAAGGTCTGCCTGCAATTCACTATGGACCCCGAAGCCTCCGTAGTCTGTACATAGTTAGCGGAACATAACCAATCTATTTTGTGTCAGTTCACGAGACTCTAAAAACTGCTTGAACGGTTCGTTGCCAGCGACTCGACATCGAAATCTGGAGGGGAGAGAATTTTCTATTATGGGAGCATTTCCATGTGCATGCACGAGGCCATTCTTCAAGGAAGGAGGGTCCTGCATGTCGTGCACCAGCTACCTAAATGATCGACCCGAGTTTGTCTCTCGACCTTCATCTTCGATCTATCATAACGACATTGCATTGCCTTATAAGCAACTTAGCTCTCCCTACTTGCTAAATATCACTGTAGTTATGTTCTAGTTCTGTTATGCTACTCAAGTTAAGAAATAAACAGTACGATATGTTCTCTTGAATCTGCAGACATCACCCGTATATATCATAAGATCAAACAATAGAACTTGCCCCATAATAATCTTCACGGTTCTAATCTTTTTGAGTTAATGATAAGTTTAGTCTATATTCATGCCGTGGGTAATCCAAAATATGAGGTTAATCGTCCAAAAAGTTCTAAACTTATTGTTCGGCAGGCAATTAAATTTTAAACTTTTTAATTTGGCCAATTTAATCATAAACCGTTCAATAATTTGCTAATGTAGTCCTTCTAATAAATTTTGGTCCGCAATTGCAAATGTGGACGTCAGTGACCAGTAGAGGAAGAAGAGAAAAGGGAAAATTCATATGATTTTTCTAAAAAAAATTATAAAAATTATTCACATCAATACCGGCGGTTGTGTCACATAAAACAATCAGCGGCCACATTAGTGATTTCATGTCAATTTTGATCGGAAAAGACTACTTTGGTAAATCATGAAAAGATTTAAGACTAAATTTTCCAAATTAAAAAGAAAATTAGCATTGGAAATTTACTTAAAGACTTTTTTGTTATCGAAAAATCTTTAATTATACAATTTTCTCCTTTTTTTTAATTTTCTCTTCGTCTTTTTTCCTTCCTGTGGTCCAGAAGTTTGGACAGTTTTTGGTCACTATCCCAGCCGCCAGCCGCCAGGAGACAAGTTCATTGAAGAGGGCACATGAATTGTTTCATTTTAACTGTTGGGTCGATGCAATGCGGATCAGAAGCGGTTCCTCATGTCCTTTTTCCCAGCACATCGAGCTGGATCAAAACAGTGAAAAAAGCCCTATCATGTCATGTTAAACTCAAAACATTCTAGCGCTCCGTTTGTTGAGCAGAAGATGAGTGACTTCAAAAATCCTTTTTAAAAACGATTGATTGTATCGATTGAATTAATGAGTCGATAGGAAATGTTTTCATTATCAATATGAATATCTCAATATTTTCATGAGTAGTAAAAGAAAAAACGACATAAACAGTCCATGAATTTGACCCAATAAGCAATGTGGTCAGATCCTGAACTTTAATCCAATGTGTAATGTAATCCCTTAATTCTTAATTTGTTTAATGTGATATCTGAATTTTTGGTATATATTCAATTCAGTCCCTGAAGTATATGAAAATATTTAATATAATCTTTCCATTAATTCAAGTTCGATGATTACATTGAATATTTTCATATAATTCGAAAATCATATTGAACAAATTCAAAGTTCAATAGCCAAATTGAACATTAAATTAAAATTCAATGATTATATTAAATAAATTAAAAATTTATGAATTAAATTATATATTTAATCAAAATTCAAAAACTGTTTATGCCATTATTTCTTCATTTTTCTGCGTAACACATGAATCCTTCGTTTCACCCAAATCTCGCGGTCACAAGCCCTTTGCTTGCCCAATCGTCACGGTGGACCATATCGAAATTGGTGTCAGGCCTCATGTTAAGTCAAATTATCGAACACACCGACGGGAATTGATTGGACGTTTAAAATCGACAGTGACTTTATTTTCTTGGGTATTACGTGGTGCCTTGAAAATGACGTGCTGCTTTTCTCACTGTATATGCTTGGCCAATGCTTGACATATGACCTCTCGTGTTCTTGATCGGAAAGCACGGCACGAGGTCATGTCGTCGCACATCACGGGTTCTTTCTTTTTGTGTTTTCTTTTTCATCAAAAGAAAATCATATTTATTACTCAAAAGGATGCATAAAAAATATATAGACTTTCGTGACAAAGAAAATCGAACCAAAGCAAAGCTAAATATTACAAAATAAAGTCAATTTAAAAGAAAAAAAAAAGAGGACCAACAAAGTACCGACAGGATTAAGCGCACACTCATTCCATGAAAACGAGTGTGCGCTTAACGAGCGAGAGTCTAAGCAATAGCGGCTCGTTCCCGTGGCAATTCATCGCTATTTAATAATCTACGTTCGATCTTCTTTAGTTTATCATCTTGATGCAGGTCCTAGTTTGTCTGTGTAATAATTGAACCTTCTTTATGTAATGAAAGGTTTGTTTTAGCAACAACTAAAAAATCTACGCCCGTTCCCTCGTAACCCAAGAACGCGAAAAGCATGAGGAAATTATTGCACTGACATTATTTCTTTGACAATTTCAAATCAGTCATTCCATATAAATAACAAATTTTCATAAATTACACTATTGACCATATTTTAAAATATCTTTTTCTGGTGTGTTTGTTTAATTGAAAAATAAATGATTTGAAAAATGATTACTTGTATATTTCTCGAAATAAATAGTCAATAAAATTTTGTTCATTATCGATAAAAATTTATATTTGCATATTTTCGTGAACGATGAAAACAATTCGTATTCATTCATTTTCGCAAGAGATTAAAGCAATCGTTTTTTTGGAAATATATTTTCCAAATTATTAATTTCCCTGTGGGTCCCACCGCTCTGCCCTGACCCGATCCAATCCCTCCCCTCGGGCCCTCAACCCCCACCTCCCATCGTGGCATGTTTCTCTTCTCCCCCATGCTTTCGTCCTCTCCTCTGATCGAAAACATTTTTTGCAGGACTTTCGATAACGAACATCTCAATCATCGATTTTCTCGCATTTGTAGTGGGTTCTCCTTCTTTGTAATTTTCTGTAACAAACCCTTCGTGCGATATGCATGTAGTTTGCTTATCGTTTACCTGAAGAGTTTATCTTGACCCTCCATATACCAACACAAAACTTCACCCACCAAACTCGAGCTCTTAAGCTAGAAAATTATCGGAAAAATGACATAAATGGTCATAAGCTTTTACCCAATATGTAATATAGTCCACAAGTTCTTAATTTTTTCGACGTTGTCCATGAGCTTTGACCCGATGTATAATATGATATCTGAACTTTTAATTTGTTTGATATGATTCTTGGACTTTTGCCACGTGTTTAATTTAGTCCTTGGACTATATGAAAAATGTTCAGTGTTGTCTCAAATCTTGAATTAATTGAGAGACTACATTAAATATTTTTACACAATTTAGGAATGATATTGAACATATACCAAAATTTTAGGGACTATATCGAACAATTTAAAAATTCGGTGGCCATATTACATATTGAATCAAGATTCAAAAATAATTTGTGCACTTATCCCGAACCTATTTAAGACGATCAAACCATGTCACGAATATTGTGCTTCAACATCTCCAACGTTAACCGAGCATTTATCCGATGAGTCTTCAATTCACAAAACTACGTGTGTCTCGAGAGTGTGAATCGTGTGTTCCAGACCATGCACGCTTTATTTAGCAAGTATAAAATGACCGAAAAGCCCTCGAGAGACATCGCGGCCTCAGTAGCAGGAAGGGCCATACGTGACCACCGATAAGCTTCCAAATTTGCGTAATTTGCTAATCCTTACAATCCGACCCGAAGGAATGAAATTTCAATTCCCCAGCAGTAAATTACCCGCCCACGTGAAGTCGCAGTCGCAGTCTTGTCAGTGGCAAATTCCGTGATTTCCGCGAAATCCGAGGTCCCTTTTGAACTCGTGCATGCATATAATGCCATCGTTTCGCGTCCTTCGGTGCTCCAGTCATTGTCCAAGCTCCCATTTCCCAATTTTAGCTGCGCAGCGTCTCATGATGAGAGCGGCCATCTCAGTGGCGGTGCTGCTCCTCTGCGCCGCCGCCGCCGCCGCCCACCGTGCCTCCGCCTTCGTTGACGGTAACTTCTGCACTCTGCTTATGCCGATTCATGCCTGCTCATCAAGTTCGTCCATGGCCAAGAACATCTAGCCCTCGCAACCAAGATTGTCCTGGACGTTGATGATGGGAAATTATACTTGCCAAGCTTATGTTACATGATGTTCATGCCTTGACATTTGCATTTTGTCAATCTGAAACTCGTTTCTGCTCTCGGGGTTTGCAGGATTAGTGCCGAACGGCGACTTCGAGCTCGGGCCAAAGGCCTCGGACATGAGGGGCACGGTGGTGCTCGGCCGCTACGCCGTCCCAAAGTGGGAGATCTCGGGGTTCGTGGAGTACATAAAGTCGGGCCAGAAGCAAGGGGACATGCTCCTGGTGGTGCCCGAGGGCGCGTTCGCGGTCCGGCTCGGGAACGAGGCCTCGATCAAGCAGGGGATGAGGGTGGCGAGGGGGATGTACTACTCCATCACATTCAGCGCGGCGCGGACGTGCGCCTAGGAGGAGAAGCTCAACATATCCGTGGCCCCAGACTGGGGCGTCCTGCCGATGCAGACGCTGTACAGCAGCAGCGGCTGGGACTCGTACGCCTGGGCGTTTCAGGCCGAGCGCGACGTCGCCGAGATCGTGATCCACAATCCGGGGGTCGAGGAGGACCCTGCTTGCGGGCCGCTGATCGACTCGGTCGCGATCAGGGCTCTCTATCCTCCGAGAGCAAGCAGTAGTAAGGACCCATTTCACCGAATTCGCCTATCAAAGCTATTGATTGAACAGGCTTCATGCTTATATACTCTGCTTTTCCACTCGAATGCGAGCGTGCGCGTGCATTGGTAGTGCAATTTCTTGTCGTTTTCGGGCGTTACTACTGAAATTCCTACACAGCTCAGTCGTGACCATCAAATTCGAACTTCAATGAGTGGTCTTCTGCAGTTTAGTGTCTCCGATGAAGTAGTTCACCTGAGTGTTATGAACGACCTATGCAGGGAACCTGTTGAAGAATGGGAATTTCGAGGAAGGTCCCTACGTTTTCCGGAACGCGTCGTGGGGCGTCCTGATCCCTCCGAACATCGAGGACGACCACTCCCCCTTGCCCGGTTGGATGGTCGAGTCGCTGAAGGCGGTCAAGTACATCGACTCAGACCATTTCTCGGTCCCCGAAGGCAAGAGAGCCGTGGAGCTCGTGGCCGGGAAAGAGAGCGCCATTGCCCAGGTGGCCCGGACCTTCCCCGGGAAGACATACGCGCTCTCGTTCGCCGTCGGAGACGCGAGCAATTCCTGTGAGGGGTCCATGATCGTCGAGGCGTTCGCAGGCAAGGACACCGTCAAAGTCCCGTACGAATCGAAGGGCAAGGGAGGGTTCAAGCGCGCCGTCCTCCGGTTCAAGGCCGTGTCCGTAAGGACTCGGATCATGTTCTACAGCACGTTCTACACCATGAGGAGCGACGACTTCTCTTCCCTCTGCGGTCCCGTTCTGGATGACGTGAAGCTGTTGAGCGTCCAGAACCCGTGATCCAACGAGGTCGGCTCAAAAATATCCTTAGGAGCTCAGCCACTTCCGTCTCATACGACGAGATGAAATATATGGGTTTGTCCCAGCCGGAAGAGGATCATTGATTCATACGGTTGTTACTTGTTATAGAGTGAAGAACAGAGAGGTTTAATTCCTTGTATTGTGGCTTTCTTTTGAGCAAATCATCCAAGAAATAAGAGCTGCACAAGATAAGCTATGTTAGAAAACTACTTAGGACTGTTGTATTACGAGGAGTGAGAGTGAATTTTTTATTATGTTCCAATCACGAACATCCGAAGCAGGGGTACTGAAAACACACGCACAGTCCATCCCTCGTGCTCAAACGCTTTCCGATCTCTCCATTACGTCCCCCAAATCCTACTCACAGCATTACAGATCAAATTGAGATGCAAATGATTTCTTAAGGAGGCTCCACGACATGTTTCTCCTTCCAAGCGTGAAGGGTGGTAACAGTGCTCCTCCCCATCACCTGCTTACTTGGCGAACAAAAGAGATTTGGAATCAGCTCTTGCTCCAAATACAGTTAGGCAGAAGAAGCAGAGGGAGCGATATGCTCTGTAATGCTGTGTTTTTCGATCACTTGGGTATGGTATCGCTTGCAAGCCTCCAGTACAGGGCAGCACAGTCACAGCATTCAAAGAGAGAACTTCAACGATTCATTCCAAAAGACATGACCGTGGAATAGGATCTCTTAATCAATAGGCATGCGGTTCTGTTGGTAAAGGAATTGGAGTATGGGGACGCTAGTATCACACATGCGAAATTCGAGTCACGCGATCTACAAGAGTAAGAACAAAAGTAAAAAAGAAGAGTAAGAGATATGACAAATCAAAAAAAAAAAGAAACAAAGAGAATAAGATCTCCTCGGTGAAAGCCCCCTAATCTGCCAGCCATTGTGCAGTCCAAATTCCAATCGGCTCAACAGGCTTTTTCAAAATTGAGCTTCATGATCTGCCACATGTTTTTACGAAATTCAGGTGGTATTTTGAAACAGGGTATTAACCAAGAGAGAATTAAGTCAATGAAGCACACTAATTTTATTATTTTATCCCCTCTTATAGTCAATGTGAGAGTTAAATATAAAGATAATAGAAACCTCAAACTGGTGAACTAATTTTTTAACCACTAAAACCTAAAATGGTACATTTGTGATAAATTGACCCTCCGTCAAATTAGATTAATATCACGAAAAATTACAAATTGATATACCCATGACAAACGGAGGGGAAAATCCCAAACTAATATACTTAATAACTGACATATGTCATCCAGCTCAATAATTTGATAAGGAAAATTTAACTCTGCAGTTTGGGATTTCCGGTGAAATTAACTACGAACTCCTGATTTTACATGAAAATTAATTAAAAATAAATCGAGAATTTTTTTTTGAAGAGGCCGCCTCGTGGACGCTCGATCTGTTGCTTCAACGCAAAACGTCCCCCCCTTAAAATTCAGTTATTCAGTTGCACCCTCTGTCGCGGAGTTCACAACAAACAAGGGAGTTCGAGTTTCTCGGATCGCGACTGACTTCTCTCTCGATTCTCGGCTCCTCCCCTCCCAAACCCTAAGGAGTTCCTCTGCAACTGCAATCGAAGCCGTGCATGGCAGAATGGCGAGCCTCGGTCTCGCGCTCGTTCCGCTCTTTGGTTTTATGGTCGCCGGAGGCATGGCGTCGTCGCGAGCTGACCGGTGCGATCGTCGCGATCGCGTCTGCATTCACAGGCGCTTCCCGGATCGGCCGGCGGTGGACTGTCCGAGCTTCATCAAGGTTGCGATGGTCGGCGATGGCGGTGCTGGTACGCACATCGCCTCTCTCTCTCTCTCTCTCTCTCTCTCTCTCTCTCTCTCTCTCTCTCTCTCTCTCTCTCTGTGGTTCTAGAGTTCGCATCTGTTGTCTCGGCGTGCGCGACGCAATGGAAACCGCGGTGATGCTCCACCGAACGAAATGGAGTGGAGAGAGGAAGAAATCGCGGATACGGATGCATTCGTTGTCGTACTTGTCCGCCGTTATAGCCGTGGAGATGAAGGGGCTGGTGTCCGTCGGTGTGCGGAGAGGGATTTTCTTTTCTTTTTTTTTTTTTGTTTTCGGTGCTGATTGCGTGTGTCGAGACATTTGCTTCATCTATGATGTTTTTACATCGTGAAAGCATTGTCCGTGATGTTATAGTTGCGAGAGACGGAAGGATCGTATCTAGGAATAGGGCCAATGATCGGAAAAGCATGTGCCTCCGCTCTTTTCTACTATTCTGGTAATAGAAGAGGAAGTTGTACTGGTGCGATGTTAATAACATGTCTGATTCGGAGGTTAGGCTTGATTGCGCGAATTTGGGCGTGCGCTGTCTTTGACATTTCTATTGCTTGAGAAATTACAGCGTTAGTGCTGAGTATAATCTGTTCTTGCATCTGACACATTAACTGTAAGATAGCGAAACATTGTAGTTGGGCAAGGTGTATGCTATTTGTCTGGCTTTACATGTCTGATTATGTTTGGTGTATGACAGATATGAATTTATGAAAGATACTCCAGTGTATTCTTTTCACATTTTTCTTGCTGCAGTTCACATTCAGATTGCTTTTATATCTGCGATTGATTTCGCTACTTGGATATTCGAAGCACAGGTCATCGGATGTTATTGGCATGGACCTTTTTCTTTTTTTTTATACGATTATGGTCGCTCATGGCCTCATAATTGTGGCTGCAGCTACTATTGGCGTGGAAGTTCGCCCTCTGAACTTCTTCACAAACTGTGGGAAGATCAGGTTTAACTGCTTGGACACTGCTGGTCAAGAAAAGTTTGGTGGCCTCCGAGATGGTTACTAGTATGTGCCTTTTCTTTTCCATATTGAACTTTAAGATTTGTTCTGTGTAGTTCCATGTATATACTGTGGTTTCTTTGTGTTTTTCTGCTTGGTAATAATTCCATTTGGAAACTCTTCGTGCTAAAAGTGGTTGAAGCAATTGTCATCAATATTAAAAAATGAATCAGTTCTAAATGATTTACACCACTTTGATATGATGACACTTTTTGTTGAAATGGACACTTGTAAACCCCCTTTACATCGATGACTATTAATGGTTTCATCTGGTGCTCTTCCCAGATCACCATAAAGCTTGTTCTATGGAAAAGGAACAAAAAGAAAAAGGTAACACTCAATGTTCTTTCTTTGTGTGAAACTTTTAATTTCATTTACCGTCTTTGCTATCTTTACTGATGTACAGTGATATTAATTATCTTTTTAGCTTAGTATTCTTGCTGTACATTGATATTACTGGATGATCATTTTCATGTCATCACATACTTTCTTTCTGGAGAAGAATCTCATAGCCGTGTAGTTCTTTATGTTCTTAGAATCTGCATTGACATGTTCGGCATTATGATGCGCAAAATTAGGTTTGGATCTATTTATTTTATCGCATTATGTTTGTTTCATGTCTTAACAAAAAAGTACTTGAGAGATTTAAGCTTGATAACTCCAAAAAGAGACGCCAATCTAACAAACAAGTAATTCTCCATTGCTACTTTGTACCTACTCTAAGTATGAAAGAGTCAATGTTGTATCTAAACAGATAGTGAGATGCTTATAGGGCACTGAGAAGTAGTGTGAGCTTGCTAAGCGGGGTAAGCATCAATATAAGTGGAGGTTTTAGATTCTGGAGAGAAAATTTAGAACCGGAGATCCTTGAACTTGCTTATCCTTATTCTCCGCATAACTGCTTGATTGTCCACTATCGTCCAAGTTTCTTTGTTTAACTGGTAATAAAGTATGCAAATTCTACATAATTGTCAACTTGGTGTGGAGCTCAGTATTGATACAGCTAAATACAGTTGTGGACTATCTGGTAAAAAGAATTGGTGGGTGCACTGAGTTTGAGTTCCTGCTGTTCCATCAGATGTTGCCGTGAAATCCTGTTATAGCTTCATCTTTTTTCTATAGATGATCAACCCGCTTTCACGGAGGCTGAGTCAGTATCCGATCAAACTTTCTTTGGCTTCATCAGACGTTGTTTCCTAACCATAGAAAGCGAAGCACTTTCAGACGTCAGCATGTACTAATTGCTCCCCCACACTCCACCCCCACCCCCTATTTGAGTAAGGCTGGAAGGAATTGGCAGAATTTTGTTAGGTCGAAATGAGGGGGAACCGGGTCATGCAACGGATGGAAGCTAGACTGTGAGGCAAAAAATCCGAGATTTCATAGAATAAGGAAAAATCAATGAGGCGGATGAACAAGCAGCTCCTAAGAAGCCCAGCGAGAAAATGGGAGTTTTTAGGAACTCACTCTCTAGTCACACTCTGGTCTCAACATGCTGGGCCAAGGAAGTGTCCGATTTTCTATAACTAATCAAGATCAATAAATAGGAAGAGGAGTCAGCCAGGAATAGGAATCATTTGACATAGTTCATGCCACGATGATCAATATGGAAAGGCAGTTTTGTTGATGCATTCCTGTTGAGAAAGTTTTTCTTTTTTCTTTTTTTCTCCAACCCTGGATGAATAATGATGATCTATAGCACGTTATTCGACATTGGTTAATTCTTTCACACTTGCTCTTCTTCCTTGTTCATTGAGAACCTCATTCTGTAAAACTTCCAATTTAGGTGAGCTGGTGATATCACTGGATTGCTTTATACCCTTGAAGATCTTGCCTGACATTTTTCTTGCATATTCTTCTTCGAATTTATGTAGTTAATCATGTGATTTCATTCTTTCATCTTACCAAGTAGAACCAAATATGGTTCTTTTCCTGTGCAGTGTACACGGAGGAGTGTGCCGTTATCATGTCAAGAATTGTTCCAACATGGCATCTGCAGGTATGCTGTGGAAGCTAAAGTTTATTGCTCCTCTTAATTATTGCCTGTATTGTGCTGCTAATCTTGTCACTTGTTTTCTGTTGCGTTGATGAAGGGTGTGTGGAAAATATTCATACTGTTACGAGTGGTGACATAGTCGACGTGGAAAACCGGCAGGTGAAAGCAAAGCAGGTCATGTTTCACAGGAAATAGAATCTCCGGCATTACAAATCATCCTCCTCTAGGACCAACTACAACTTCGAGAAGGCCTTCTTGTACCTTCCCAAAAAACTTGCGCGGTAACTTAATGTTTTCTCATGTCAGATTCTCTTTCCTTTGTAGATCTGGCACTATCGTCAGTTTTCTTGCATCTGGTTTTCTTCATTCAGGGATATCAAGACCTTCATTTTGTGGAATCACCTGCCCTTGCGCCACCCGAAGTCCGGCTGAGCAAGCGAGGTAATAATTGATATATAGGTCCATTGCTTAAAAAAAAGAAAAGAAAATTATTAGCTTTTTGTTGTCCAATCAAACTTAGCTTGAAACTGAGGATACCACTAGCTTGTCAGTGTTACAAAACCCAATCTAAAAACTTATTGGGGGGATGAAAAACTACGTAATATAAAAAAGCGGTGTGGGGGTAGTTTTGCCTTGTTAGAACCTCTCTTTCGAAGCTCGTCTTTGGATTGGAAAGAATTAGTTGTTTGAAAAGAAGAACTATAGACGGAGATACCAACAGAGATTCTATTGCTTTTTGCAGGCACGAAGCTGAATTTTAGCTATTATCACTGCTTTGCTCAGCCCCTCCCTGATGACGATGAAGACACTTTCGAGTAAAATAGAGTTCGTTCGTCGTACGTTCCTTTATGGAGGACCCTTTCTCTGTGTTTGCTGTTTTGCTTAACGTTGATATGTGCTTCTTGTTCTCCGGACTCGCAAAATTGCGAATCTTCTAATTAATCGAATTGGGCCTTAGTTGGGATTTGATCATTTCAGCCAATAAAGCCCTATATCCGGCCCATGGGCCTCGACAATGGACCTTCGACCCATGGAGACACGATCGGAACGACCCTTTGCTATTCGTGGGCCAATGAAGTCAACAAATGTCTGGTCCATGGCCTTTATTATTAACTCGAATGGGCCTTGACGAGGCCCCAATTTTACTCCACGGGCCCACTGACGCCGAATGTCCTGTCCACGAAGGCCCACTGAGCAGGGCCCATTGATTCTGTCCATGGGCCTTCAGCCGAAGGTGCATAGCAAAGAGGCCTTTTGGGATTTGTGGGCTTCAGCCCAAGGCCGAAAAATTGGGCCACATGGGGTCCACTTGGGCCTTGGACAATAATTATCCGCCCCCATTTAGGTTTCGTCAGCCCAAATAAGGCCCAAAATATCAGTCCCACGGGCCTGTTCAAAGATTGGGCCTACACCCACGAAGGCCCATTGATGGTGATGCAATTTGACTTTTGGGCCTTGGGCCCCAAATATCGGCCCAGCTTATCCGGCCTATGTTCTGAATTAAAACATAATTTTTTGAATTCGTAAATGATATAATGGAGGCCTTCAATCCAAGGCGCACACATAGGATGGGCCCACTGTCGGATTCGCAGCCCAATGAAAGCCCAAAATCAGGCCCATAGGATATAAATGGGCCTTGGCCTATAAAAGCGCACTTTTGGGTTCCTTCCCAATCACGCCCAGGACGGTTTTTTAAATGGGCCTTGATCAGCGAAGGCCACTGATTATGGACCCAATTTAACTTCGTGGCCCATCAAATATTCTGTCAATGTGGCCCACTGAGCATGGGCCTATCTTTTCAGCCCATGGGCCTCAACAATGGGCCTTCAGCCCAATGGACACAGAGGATGGGCCCACTGTCAGATTCGCAGCCCGATGAAAGCCCAAAATCAGGCCCATAGGATATAAATGGGCCTTGGCCAATAAAAGCGCACTTTTGGGTTCCTTCCCAATCACGCCCAGGACGGTTTTTTGGCGAAGGCCACTGATTATGGACCCAATTTGACTTCGTGGCCCATCAAATATTCTGTCAATGTGGCCCACTGACATGGGCCTATCTTTTCAGCCCATGGGCCTCAACAATGGGCCTTCAGCCCAATGGACACAGAGGATGGGCCCATTTATTGGATTCGTGGGTCCAGTCAACGCCCAAAATGCCTGGGCCTCGACTTGAGCCTTGGCCTATTAAACCCCACTTTTGGGCTTCGTTAGTCCAATTAGGGCCTAAAATATCCGGCCATGGGCCTATCTAAATAGGCCACCACCCATGAAGGCTCACTGGTGGTGGCGGAAATTGACCTCGTGGTCCGAGGCCGGGCCCATGGTCTAACTTTTTTGGATTTGTGGGCCCATGCCCAAAATATTGGGCCCGTGGGCCTTAAATGGGCTTCTGACTTGGCCCTTTGCCAATTAAAGCCCACTCGTTGTGGCAAAAGATGCGACCTATGGGCCTGTAGGCCTAGTAATGGACCAAAATAAATTGGCATGGGGCCAAAAGATGGGACCAATTTTTGGACCAAAAACGGCCCACCACATGATTGGGCCTTAACTAGGCGCTGACCGTGGGCTAACTGCGGGCCGAAATGGCACAGTTAAGGCCCAAATGCAATGGGCAAGATTGTAGACCTTCGGAGAGATGATTATGGCATGGGCACACTGAGCCCCGATAATGGGCCCAATTTAGGGCTTATTCAAGACCAATCATTTAGTCGATAAACGGGCCGAGCCCATGCAATTATCGTGCCATACGACACGCCATAATGCCACAGGTAAGGAAAACGAAGAAAAAAAAAATAAAACTCTAATAAACTACCTTTTTTCGCTTCTTCTGGTGGAGCAGAACGTACAACAAATTTTAACCCACTCTCTTGAAAGGGTGAAAGTGAAACCAATTTAGTCAACAAAGGAGCAGTGTCCAGACCAGGCAGTTAGTTGGGCTTGGGAGGAAAGAAGAGAGGAGAGCGGATCCTATGAAACTCATTAGCACTTATCAGTGTCTTCTTTCCATACGAAACGCGCCAAAGATGTCACGACTCCATGTACCTATTTCGAACAACAAATATGTGGTTAGCATCGGATTAGCAGTCGATGCACTGCGGGGGGTAAAACATATAATGTTGGAGGTATTGTGGGTCCAAACCTGATTGATGCTCAGTTTGACCCATGTATCTCACTTAAGACGGCACAACTTGCAACCATGCCCGCCAAATCCAACTGCGACCAAACCCAGGAAGTAGACTGATTGCACAAACTAACGACAAAAAGATGCATCAAGGATACTGCTTACTGCTCAATGCCAACCACAAACCCAAATAAAGAAAAAAAAATTTGAAGAGAGGAGAGACTGCTCACCTTAACTCCTTATCTCCAGTCTGTTTTATCATTTGGTGTACTATCGTCTTGAGACTCACGACTGTTTTCGCCACTACTACCTTTAGGACCAATACAAGGGGTGAGAGGAGGGAAAGCGGGAACTGCCTTCAGTATAAACTTGCGGCCACTCTTCAAGGCCACCGAAGAACTTGTATTGAGTGCATGCAGATGACTGTGAGGAGGAGAAACACGCTTGCGATTGGGGGAGCTAACTTTCACTGATTTTGCAGTGGTCGGGTCGTCCTTCAATACTTCAGGCGTATCATCTCCCAGAAGGACAGAAAGTCCAACATCCGACATGGGATCTTCACAAGATTTGGCACCAACTAATTGAGTTGCCGGGGTAACTGGAGAACAATGCCAGCGAAGGGAGTTGCCTGCAAGGTGATTATTTCCAGGAAACGTCGGGACGATTGAATTGCGGATGTTATCATTTGCTTTAGATGACTCCATAGACGAGCCAGCCTTTATGGGGAGGCTTGATATAGGAGTAAGGCGGCATAAATTCAACAATGAATCACGTCTAGGGGAGATTTCATCCACCATCTCATTTTCTGCATCATTGTCATCTGCAACCTGATTAAAAGAACCTGATTCCAGAGTGTCTTTTTGTCTTTCCTGTGGTATGTCTCTAGTATCTACACTTCGTGAAGGTCTTCCGGATTCTGCAGATGATGACAAGATCTTCTGATTTGAATTAGGTGACAGGATGTTTCTTGTAGAAAGCCGGGATCTCAGAGGACCCTTTCCATGGCTGGAGATGGAAAAATGAAAAACATAACTGATCAGCTCAAGAAAACTCGATTCAATCCTTCAGCTCTTCGTAGAATGAAGTCAGACTTCAAGCTATCACAAGTCTTACTCTGAAAACTGCAATGATGGTGTTTGTGGAATTAGCTGGACAGGCTCATACGAATGGGTACGCAAGTGATCTTTCTCAGATGCCACTGTTTGCAGCTTCACATCGTTTATGCCTTCCAAGCTTCTCTCGCTAACTCTGCTGCCTGTTACTTCCCTAGTTACACAATAATCTGACAATAACCACAGTTTAGACTTTAATAGAAGAAAACTTTGAAGTATGGCATGTCTTGCCCTCTTCTTTCTTTATTCAAACTTAGATATCATAAGTTACCATGCCAATCATAAGTTATCATGCCAATCATTTCAAAAAAGAAAAAGAAATGCTCACAATAAATGCTTACCCTCCTTTGTTCCATAAACATTTTTGCATCCTTCACATCGGCAATTATCCGAGCATCCAACATTAGCCTATTAAAAAGGCAGACACACAAGTTAATTACAAGGATAACAAGCATCCATGACTGTCAGTATAGCAAGATATAAAACCTGATAGCATTCACAGTATTTCTTTAGACACATTGACTTTTTGCAATTGCATCCTCTCTTGTGCCGTGCTGATGCTGGTGTTGACCAAGCTCCATCTTCCTGTGGATAGTGAAGAAGATTATTAGTTGCAGCACATAAGTCAGACTAAATCTAAAATGGATCATACCCTATTATTTGCTAAAAGCTCCCCGCTACTTTCTACAATCTTTGGAGCAAATGCCTGCGGATTGCGAGATTCAATTTGTTGGCGCGTCTCAAGAACTGTCTGTTCATATTGAGGTCTATTAAGGCATCCTTGGCATGAACAAGGTTCGACACAATACATTCCAGCGGCAAAACAGTCACAGTAACTGTTAAGAGGCAAAAGCATAAGTTGCACCACTGCAGAACATGGGAGGGGAAACACAAAGTAAAAGTTAATTAGCTTACAGTTTCAAGCATTTACTCTTCTTACAATTGCAACGTTTGCAACCATCATTGCTGAAGGTGCCCATTGTCTTGTTCCTAGTGAACCACAGTGAGAGTTAGCAGAGTGCTTAAACCACCTATAGAACAGAGTGAGAAATCAATTTCTAAGAAAAAGAAAGTAAACTAGCCTTTTTTTTTTGGGACTCAGTTGGATAAACTCCTCTGATCCATCAACAGCTGCTAAATCAAGCTTCCTCTTTTCACGTGGAGTATCATAATGCTCATGTGGTTTCAACAAATTCTGGTCCTCAATCTCAGGAAGAGAATCAGAAGCTACAGATGTCGCAGTTTCTGAAACCTTCTTCTCGTACCTTTCAGCTAAAGCCCCTGATGGAACTGTCTTCAGTGTGTCTAATGAAGTTGCACATTCGCTTGATTTAACCCACATATGGCAGGTTTCAGCGGAGGTTAACTTTATATCCTCTACATCCTGGTGGTTTTCCTCTGGGTTAATGTTTTTGGCTGCCCTGCAACTTACTGTTCCGGTACCAACAATGCTATTTAAATGCAAGCCAATACCCGATGGCTTGGATGCTATAATGGGAGAGCTTCCACACTGGCGACTGGCCAGGATGCTTGTGACAGTAGCTAGTGATCTTGAAGAGTCCAAGCTACGTGCTGGTAAACTTAAAGATCTTGAAAAACTATTTGGGTGTGCATCATCAAATTGAAGACAGCGTCTAAGCAAGCCTCGCTGATGTAGAATAATCTGCAGCAAACAGATTAGTTATTGACACGGCACAAACAACAAGGAGGAGAAGAAGAAGACAAAGAACCCTATTTATCCTTCTCCTTGCGCTAGACCTCTGACTACACTGTATAACAGAAAACAAACTTGGCAATTCCCTAAGAAACAAAATTCCATATTGGACATTGTCCATGCCATAATAGCAAGACGACAACTTCATGACACCAAGCAACCAGCAATATGCTCAATCTAAACATAAAAAGTAAAGGAGATATCTCACAGATAATATGCTAATGAAAATTTGAGTTGACTATGTAGAGTTAAATACATGGGATCGACTCCTTTATTTTGATTAAATGAGATCCTCCTCGCGCCTCCCTATCAAAGTCTATAGCTTTCCTTGTCAAAGTTCCTAGTCGGCTTTGTGCAACTTACTCCTAAAAGCTTCAAGATTTAAATGGCATCAGAAACTTGAGTTTTCGACCATCCATGAGTGAAGCTGATAACTAAGAATAAAATGGAGAGATGAAGACTTAATTTACAACAAAGTCCAATCATCATTTACAACTAAACCTGATCATAGGCCTGGCTTGGTTTTTGATATAGGCCAGTGGGGCTGAGATGGGCCCAAAGGAGAATAGAAGTTGCATTTGAGGGCTTCAGCAAGCGGCTTCCTCATATGACTTGGTTGACCTGCCCGCATTACCTTTCCAACCCCAAACTTCTTAGATTTGTTTCTGTTTGACTTTTCTATGATTGGAGTCCTTGTGACGGGATAATAATGGGATGTTATGAAGATAGATATATAAGCCTGATCTTGGACCTAATCCAAGCACAAGGCCTAGGTAGTTTGCAATGTGCCATCCTGCACAATAGCGACCTCCATGTACAACTAAAACAGGAGCTTATGATTTTTTGATCTCCAAATAGACCTCTCGCGCGATTCATGAAGAAACTATTGTAAGATTAACTAGAAAATGAAATAGAAGTTCTTATTTGGTTACTACACCGTTATCAAAACAAAATAACACAATCACTTGAATAAATGCGTTCATAACACCATTTTGTTAGAGACAAGTTCGATAAACCTGCAAACACAAGCTAATTCTTTCTCTCAGGGACAATGAACTTTAGGAGAAACCCGACCATTACGTCAAACGAAATTTAGTCAATTTCATAGAAGACGAACAAGCATCTAAAATGATGCATATTTTACAAAGTAAAGATGCTAATTTTGTTATTGCTAAACTCACTGGAAGGAAATCGTGCCAAAGATAATTTAACCACCGTCATAACAGTTCTGGGTAAAAGACAAGCATAGCAGCCACCAAAACTGGAACTTCACTTCAGCAGAAACTTCTACTACAAACCATCAGCCATACTCCACAATCCTTACACAAGATGTCACGAACATAAAATCTTAAGCCAAAACTACTTCTCAGTCTGGTTTCCAGAACTGTCAGCAAATGACAAGGACCGCAGAGGCTAATCACAGCCAAAAGACAATGATGACCTCTCATTGATATGTCATCCTGACACTTCATGCCTGCACTCCGCAGCTATTTATAAAGGAGGAAGAGCAATATTTGTCTGATTTATGCTAACAAAGATGTAGAAAACTGTAAACATTTCATCCTTGGTCATTCATTTCAAGCTGGGGACTACCTGCAATAAGATGAAATGGTTTCCAGCAGGCATTCAGAAAAGCTCCATTCCCATTTTAAGGACTTCTCACAGTCTTGCCTTCAAAGCCTCACAAGAAGGTTGGTAAAGTATAGAGAGGCCATTATCTTCCACTGGTTAATCATATCAATGACAGTGAAAATTGCTTGAAGCCATAATGATTGAGGACCCTTTCCCATTAAAAGTTCAGTTACTTTACTATAAGCAGTGCCTTCTGAATGTATCTAAAATGTATCCTCCACATTTTAAAGCATCTTAAATTCATGGCTCTGGGTTCACCCATCAGAACATCTACTAAACACATTTAGCAACCCTCACAGTAATTGCACCATCCTAGGCTCAAACATTAAGCAAATAACCAACTATCTTAATACATGTATCAATTCCTTGCCATTCAAACATATCTCATTGCAGGTACTTTACATGAAATATTTATACTTAACTAAGATGATAATACAATGAACAGATCGTACAACAAACAAAGGATGAATGTCATTTGCCCGTGGAATAGTGGAAAAAGGAAGCATAACCATAATGGCACAGAAAATAAGATAAATTACACCATTCTATAATAAAGACTAAGCCTCCCCAAATAAAGATATTAAACTCTAATGAATAGCTGCGGAGAGATGTCTACTTCGACCAATTTCAGGATATGTAGAAGCTGGCCTTTCTAAATTTCGAAAAACAAAGAAAAGATGACTGCATGGAAAGCCATTGACACCAACCTCAGGGTGATGTGAATCAGCATGTTCACTTAAGGTTGCCTGTAAATCCACTCCATCTTTAAATGTGTCAACCATCGGACAGGAGTCAGGGAGCAATTGCAGGCCATGAGATCCACACTGATGGCTACATCCTGCCAGCTGCATAGTATAGTTTGTAAATAGAGGAAAAAAGTTGTCTAAAACACATGCTAATCAAAATTAATAACTTAGCTAATGGGAAGAACTCTCTAACTACCTGAGCAACTGAATCTAAAGATTGTCGCTTCTTAGATATATTTTCAACAGACAAGTCAAGCACAGCTTTTATGCATTCAATAGTTGATTTGTCTCCCCCATTATGCTCATCTTCCGCTTCAGTTGGCTGTTGATTACACGCTAGCCTTTCCTGAAGCTCCTCCTGTCTTTCTTTGGAGAAACCGTGAGGTAAATTCACTTCTGCCCCATATTCATTGTCCATGTTAGTATCTTGGTCAAACTTTGAGAGGTTGTTCACCAAGTAAGTGACATTACTCAGCAAACAATTTTCCATTTCTTTCCTAGGGTGGCCCACGAAATGAGCAGAATTGGCACAATCAACCTCAACAGGATCAGCCAAGTATTCATCGACACACCCAGAAGAACTACATGGCTGAGCTCGTGAAGAGTCTCTGGTACTAAAGTTGCCTTTATCATAAGTAACAGCTTCATCTCTTGCTTGGGCAACAAGTTCATTGGGCTCCTCACAAGCCTCTTCGATTTTGTCCTTACATTGATTTTCATGACGAGATAACTCTTCAATGGACGGCTGGACTGATTGAATCCTGTAAGTACCAAGGAATTGCAGTCAACTATATATCAGTGTTGCTCTGGAATTTGCTAACTAAGCAACCAAGGCAATTTAAATGTCTCACCTGTCCAAGAAATTGGCCTTGCGCTGTAACTTTAAATGTGGTGAAGTAAATACGAGAGGAGAAGAATTAATCCCAGGGAAAACTTGCGGAACATGCGCAGCCTTGACTGGGTTTATTGGAGAGAGGTTCTTGACGAAATTAGAGAAAGGGGACTCCTACAAGTGAGAGAAGAAGCTAAGTTGCACATAGCATCAATCAGAAAACATCATGACCAAACCCAAAGAGCTACACACGTTACGCGCACATTGTTTCCCCCAAATAATTATAATAATATAAGCATATGCAGGTGATCATGGGCTACAAATTTGGCGAACAGTAGAGTAAAAAAAAAATCACATTGCGCAGGGGCAGCACCGACATCATAAACCTTAGCTAACACTTGTCTTGCCATCTAATCATAACTGAGGAGATTAAACGCTTGGGAAAGGGGATCTATGATTATGCATACACAATTCTACAACACCTGTTTTCTGGGAGCTCAAGTACATCGATAAGATCTAAAGACAAAAAAAAAACACGAGAAGAGTCAAATGCCTCAATGTACTTATCTGATATCATCTTCCTATATCAGCTTAAAACTTGCATCTGCCTCACAAGAAAAACTACAAAGTCGAAGCACGTGTTTTTTACCTTATCAAATACAAGCATATAGAAAATCACGCATCAGTGTTACTGTCCATCCCATGCTATCTCACAAACGCTCGTCAATAGATTTCTCAGGAAATGGCAGACCGCCTGAATCACTTCTAAACAGACACTATTCCATCAGCAAACGCGAATGCAACAGCCAAACAAACACGCACAGGGAGGATTGCTCCACCGAAACCTCCCGCATCCTACTTCGGACCACGATAATCCGGCAATGATACCGACCTCAGCTCTCTCGGAAGGTAAGAGAAACAACAAGCAACCGGCAACCGAAGCGCCGAACAACAGAAACCGAGAATCGGAGCCGGAAAAACAAAAAAACCGAGGCGGCGTTCGGAACCGGTAAATGAGATCCGAGAACTCGCCGGAAACAACCACCAAAACACGCCGATTCCCCCCCCCCCCCCCCCCAAAAAAAAAACACGAAACAACGAGAAGAAGCAATCCGGGAGCGAGAAATCGCGAATTACTTGGACGGGAGGAGACTCCGACGAGGCGGCGCGGGCGCAATCGGCCGCGGCCGCGGCGTCGCCGGTCGTCTTCGCGGCAGCGTCGGGAGACTCCATGGCCGGCGGGGAGAGAAAAAAAAAACCCTAGCTCGAGCTCCGGAACGAAACCCCCAAGCGAAGGAGGAGGAAGAGGAGGAGCTGATGCTGCACTGGCTCTGGCGCCGGCATTGCTTGGAGCTTCGCTCTTATATTTGGATTCCAGCTAGCAAGTAGAAGCGACGAGAGGGAAGGGCGAGCGCTCTCGAAATGAGAGGCTCGCGTTTTCGATTTTCTTTTTCCCCTTTTTTTTCTCGACGGCATTTCCGAATTTTTTGTTGGGGAGGGGTTTCGGTTTTTTTTTTTTAAAAATTTTTAAGGAGGTTTTTCGTTTTGGGCAGCCGATGAATATAACGAGGATAAGGAGAAGGGGGGAGGAGGCTGAAAAAGCGGGCGTTTGAAAACCGGGCGGGAACACTAGCTGTTGCTACCTCCCACCTCCCCTCCCCTTGTGGGGCCGAATGGGCCCCCCCTAATTGGGCCTCTTGGTATTTGGGCCTGGCGCTGGCTTCTCGGCCCACGATGCGATTCTCGGCGCCTCGTTTCCCGTCCGAAAGTTTTTTTAGTCAGGAAATTCGGATGTTTTCCTCCCAAAAAAAAAATTATATATCGTGAAATTAAATTTCTTCTTTGGTTAGTCGAGATGTTGTTGTGCATATGTTCTCGTGAAACTTGAGGCGGTCCACGCACGTCCGGCTCGCGATGGACATAAATTAACGCGTTCTCGATAGGTTAAGATGCTTTTGATTTAATTGATTAAACATGACAGCATCACGTTATTGCAACTCACTGTTAATACATACGAAGTGAAACGAAAGGCATAGTTCTTGATCGTGACATCACTTAACATTAATTGCAAAAACAAATTTCGGAAAGCTTCATTTGTTTTTTTTTAGATAGGGGGGGAAGGGAATTTCGACACGTTTGATAATTCTAGTATCTCGAGAAATGACTAGAAAGATTGTTGGAGATCAATGGTGCCAAAAAAGTGTGGCTGCTATATCGTTGGTTCTTAAAAGGCTCGAGGTCAAGAGAGGGAGGGACATTTTCGACTTTTCTTATTTCCGCGGAGGCTAAGGTGCATCGGAATTTAAGTACGCGATTGTTGAAACTCCATGATTGGGAACCAAAGTCAGTCAACGCTTCCCTAGACAATGCAAGAAAATAATTATTAGCAGAATAATGCACAAGAGGTCAAATAATAATATTGATCGAATTAGCCTAATTCAATTGGGGACTTGTAATTGACAGAATAATGCACACGAGGTCAAATAATAATATTGGTCAAACAATGCTTGCCTATCTGACCGGCGAGACATGAAGATGACGCAAAAAGCGAGAGACTCGAAGAAGAAGCGCGAATGCATTCTCAAGAATTAGGTAGCAACTGAAGTGATTTTGACGAAGAATTCACTGAGCGAGTTTTGGCAGAATTTTGTTCGATCCCAGAAGACTATTTGGGTCTTGAGTTGTCTTCTGGAGTTCAGCATCTGCAACAATTCTCAGCAATGGCCGACAAGAAGAGCAACAGAGGAGAGCTGTTGTTGCCTCTTTTTGCTCTATTCTTTGGCTCATCTCTTGGGGCAATTGATACCATCGGACCCAAAGACTTGTTGACAAGCAATGATACTCTCGTTTCGGGAGCGGGGGTCTTTGAGCTTGGCTTCTTCAATGATGTCGCTTCGGGCATTTACTACCTGGGAATTTGGTTCAGGGCCGATCCGAGCAGAAGAGCCGTTTGGGTCAACCGCGAGAACCCCATGATTGATTCATCGTGTACTCTTCAAATAAGGTACGATGGTAACTTAGTACTGATAGACAGGCGACAAACCCCGATGATAGTCAATTCAGGAACAGTCGCAACAAATGCAAACACTTTTGCAACACTTACTGATTCTGGGAATTTCGTTCTTAAACAAGGCGGCACTGTTATCTGGCAAAGTTTTGATTATCCAACCGATACGTACTTGCCCGGCATGAAAATCGGGCTATTCAGTCTCAACACGGATCGGTCCAGGATACAAGTCCTTGTTTCGTGGGTGAGTCCACAAAATCCATCTCGAGGCTCGTTCACTTTAGGAGTCGACTATGGCGGGTCAACTGAGCTTAGCGTTTGGCGGGAAGATAATGTACACATGGATATCGGGTTCTGGGACAGACAGAGATTCAGATTCATCTTCGCAATCACATCAGATAGATACAATTTCAGCTATGTTTCGAATGAAAATGAGACCTACTTCACTTTTAGTAGCAAAGGCACATATGCATCCACATGGTTCGTGATGGCTTCGACGGGCCAACTCGAAGAGTATAACATGATTGATGCCAACGGTAACATTTCGTTTTCGTCGGTGAGCCATCAGCTGTGCAGAGGTTCACAAGGGGCTAATTCCAGTAACTGCTTGACTTCGATTCCATTCATGTGCGAGGAGGGCACTGACTTCTTGCAGGTCAATGGCACAATCCCAAATTCAGCACTTGTCAGTACAATGCACATGGGGTTCAGTGAGTGCGAAGTCTTGTGTCAGGGTAATTGTTCTTGCATGGCATTCATGTTTCGCCAAGATAATCAGACCGTGTGCCAACATTATTACGGGAACAAGAAGGACTTATTGAGGTCCAGATATGGAGGAAGCGGGACATTCTACGTGCGAGGTGACACTTCTGCAGAAAAAGGTCAGTATGAACAGGCTTGAAACAGAATATGGATGTTTGAACTAGTAACTATTTGTTGTTTTAATTCTATATTCATAACCCATTTAAGACTGTCGTCTTTGTGCATAGTATTACTTACTATTCGGTGATTGGTTCTAGTAGCATATGACATCTTGCAAGATTGCCTGACTAGGCCAAACAGCGATATCCTACTGAACATTTCTTTTTAGTAAGACAACCAGTCCTTTAAAATGAGATAATCAATTGGTCGGTTATTAACAGGTGACACACCAAAAGAATCGGCATTCAAATATAATACTCAGCTGCATATCTACAGCTAACAATGTATCTGCTGTTCAATTCATCGAGTATATGCGTGATGGTTTTGGATTTTTAGGTGGAAAAAGGAAGAAATCACGGTTGATTGTCGCTGGTGCTCTGGCTTCTTTATCGGGCCTTATTTTGGTACTCTTGTCTTACCTGCAATGGATTCGGCACAAGAAGAAAGGTGAACTCTCTTTCTCACACACGCATTGATGTTGATGTTCTCTCAGTCTCATGGAATGATTAATTCTGTGAACAATTTTATAGCAGGAGATAAAGTGAGGAATGGAGAAGAGACGAGTCGTAGCTCAGAGACGACATTACTCCCAATCAGGGTTGGAGCACCTGCTAAAGATCTTGCAAGAGCAAAGAAGGCAGAAATAAGCCAGCAGAGAGACCGAGAATTAGCTCTGTTCACTTTTTCCAGCATAGAAGTTGCAACAGACTACTTTGCGCCAAGAAATAAACTTGGCGAAGGCGGTTTTGGCCCTGTTTACAAGGCAAGCAAGGCATATAATCTCACTACATTATGTCGACAATAATTTTAGATGAATTAGAGAAAAATATCAACATTAACAAAATGTGGATGATGATTCCAGGGTCAACTTCCCGAGGGACTGGAAATTGCAGTGAAGAGACTGTCGAAGATGTCTCGGCAAGGGTTGGAGGAATTCAAGAACGAGGTCACTCTAATATCTAAGCTGCAACACCGGAACCTCGTGAGGCTTCTGGGATGCTGCATCGAAGGAGAAGAGAGCATTCTGATTTACGAGTACATGCCCAACAAAAGCTTGGATTCGTTCATTTTCGGTTCGTCTTATCTTTTTCTGTCTGTGATCTGCTCCTTGCTTGATTTGGTAAATTGAATGCCTCATTTTGACATTTGTGTTGTCTGTCAATTATGTGATTCCACTCAAATGAAGATCCTGCTAAAAGAGTGCTTTTGGATTGGAGGAAACGCGTCGGCATAATTGAAGGCATTGCTCAAGGGATCTTGTATCTCCACAAGCACTCTAGGCTCCGAATCATCCACCGCGACTTGAAGACCAGCAACATATTGCTGGATGGCAACATGAACCCCAAGATATCCGATTTCGGTATGGCGAGAATCTTTGGAGAGAATGAAACTCGGGCGAAAACGATTAGAGTTGTTGGGACATGGTAAGCCCTGATGTATAATCACTAGCCCAATACATTAGTTGATTTTCCTACTCGTTTACTCAATCATCCTTATGAATGCTCGAATTCTATGTTGGTTAGTGGATACATGTCCCCTGAATATGCAATGGATGGTCTATTCTCGGAGATGTCGGACGTGTTCGCATTCGGGATCATTTTGCTGGAGATAGTGAGCGGCGAGAAGAATATTGCCTTCTTTGAGTGCGATCACTCTTTGAACTTGCCAGGAAAAGTAAGTAAACTACTCCATAATAGACTGTTGTTCACTAATTTTTGTCATCATCTGAGCTGGGCAATTTGGTACGATATAGGCTTGGAATCTGTGGAAAGAAGGGAAGTGCACAGAATTCATGGACCGGACACTAGCCACTTCTTGCCCCAAAAATTCAGTGGAACGGCTCGTTCAGTTGGGCCTATTATGCGTGCAAGAAAGGCCAATGTATCGACCTACAATGCCGGATGTGGTCTCTATGCTCAACAATGAGACAATTCCTCTGCATCTTCCGAGAGAACTGGCATTCTTAACCCGCAAGACGGATTCGGCATCGAGCTCAGGAAGGCACAGACATTTTTCTGCAAGTGAGATCACAGTTTCAGAGTTGTGTGCCAGGTAAAAGGTAAAGGCAAAGGATTATCCATCAAGACCCAATAGCATCTTACGCCATTGAGGCTAATCTATTATGTTTCCAGCAAGAGTTGGCAAAGCCAACCGGTGTTGTTACTGTTGCTTCATGTATGAGATTGGTCTTACTGCAGAAGGAAGAAAAGGGCAGGTTACAGATGGATTTGTCCATAATTTGATAGGGATAAACAAATTTGATTATCTCATTAGACAATACATTTCTTTAGTAATTGGAATAAATTGACGCATTTCTTGTTTTCTCTCTGCTATCAACCCACCTTTTGGTTAAATGGTTAAGCGTTTTGGAATACAGCAACTACGACTTACTATTAACACATTTAGAGTGAAGCAAAAGGCATGGTTACAAATACCTAAATGTTAATGGCCAAAACAAATTTCGACCCATTTTGTGTTTGTGGCCACGAAAAGAATTTCAACAGATTTGATGCTGTCAATAACTCGAGAAATGACTAGAAAGATTGCTGGAGATCAAATGGTGCCAAACATAGTTTGCTACATTGTTGGAGGACTTGATCTCATCATGGTCAATAGAGGAAGGGACATTTTCGACTTACTCATTTTTTTGTGGATAGTATGGTGTATCTGAATCTAATTACATGATTGTTGCCACTACATGCTTGTAAACCAAGACAGTCAACGCTTACCAAGACAATGGGAAAGCAACAACACAATCATTAGCAGAGTCGATGCACGAGAGGTCAAATAGGACTGCTTGCAATTTATTGTGAGCTGAATGTCAATGGTTGACTGACCTTTACTTTAGGGCCGCAAAAGAAAAGATTTTCAGATCATCGGGTCAACCATTAGAACCTCCAAAACGAGATTACTCATCGCTTTAACAGGATGATCTTATGTTGTTAAGTAGCTCATAAATACTAGTATTTTTTTTTCAAAATAATTACTAGTATTTTAAGCAGATGAAGTAAAGCAAATTTCGTAGTGTCATACTCGGTTGATTGCATCCCCTGTATACCAGCGAGATCAATGAAATCTTCACGGAAGTCAAACAATTCTTGTTTATCTGATCGATGATACATTGAGAAAATGTAAATCTGAGGCCTATTCTAGTTTGACCAAGAAGGGAGAGATTCGAGGTAGAAGCGCAAAAGCATTATGGAAAAGTATGTAGCAACTGAAGTGATTTCGAGGGAAGACGTCGCCAAGCAACTTCCAGCAAAATTTTATTCAATCCTGGAAGACTGTTTGGATCTTCAGTTCTCCTTCTGGAGTTCGGTATCTGCAACAATTCTCTGCAATGGCCAACAAGAAGAGCAACAGAGAGAGCTATTGTTGCCTCTTTTCGCTCTTTCTTTGGCTCATCCCTTGGGGCGATTGACACCATCAGACCCAGAGACTTGTTGCCTTGACTAGCAATGACAATCTTGTTCCCGGAGCCTGAGTCTTTGAGCTTGGCTTCTTCAACGACGCTGTATCGGGCATTTACTGCCTGGGAATTTGGTTCAAGGCTGATCCGAACAAAAGGGCCGTTTGGGTCAACCGCAAGAATCCCATAATTGATTCCTCCTGTACTCTTTAATAAGGTAGGACGGCAACTTAGTACTGATAGACCGGCGACAAGGCCCGGTGATAGGCAATTCAGGAATGCTCACAACGAACATGGACACTTCCGCAACACTTCCTGATTTTGGGAATTTTGTTCTTATAAAAGGCGATGCGGTTATCTGGAAAAGTTTTGATTATCCGACCGATACGTACTTGCCTGGCATGAAAGTCAGGTGGTTCGGTCTCAATATGGATCAATCCAGGATACAAGTCCTCGTTTGCAAAAATAAAGCTGAATCTCTCTCAGTTTCAGAACCCGAAATCCATGTGTACATTATCTTGGCGCCAAACACAAAGCTTAGTCCACCCATTATAGTCGACTGCTAAAGTGAATGAGCCTCGAGATGGATTTTGTGGACTCTCACAAGACCCTTAGAACCTATAAAAAAGAGATGGTTGTGACGTCACTCATAAGAATAAGACGTTCAACTCCCTAAAGCACGTATAATTGAGAGACTCAGAATATCAGTGCCTTGGCTGTTTTACGCATACGCATATAGGCTGTGGAGTATGCGGGGCATTTCTTGTTTTGTTTCTTACCACAGTAGCAAAGGCACATATGCATCCACATGGTTCGTGATGACTTCAACGGGCCAATTTGCGGAGCATAACATGGTGGATGGCGATGGTAATATTTCGTTTTTGTCAGTGAGCCATCAGCTGTGCGGAGATTCACAAGGGGGTAATTCTGTAAATGTTTGACCTCGTTTCCATCTACGTGCAGGGAGGGCGATGGCTTCTCACATGTCAATGGCACAATGCCAAAATCAGCTCTTGTTAGTACAGTGCACATGGGGTTCTGTGAGTGTGAGGTCTTGTGCCGGGGTAATTATTCTAGCACGGCATTCATGTTTCGTCAAGAAAATCAAGCCGTGTGCGGACTTTATAGGGGAACAAGAAGGACTTATTGAGTTCCAGAGACGGAGGAAGAGGGACATTCTACGTGCGAGGTGACACTTCTTCTGAGAACGGTCAGTTTGAACAGGCTTAAAACAGAACATGGATGTTCAAACTAGTAACTACTTGTAGTTCTACTACTATAATCATAACACGATAAATACTCGTCTTTGTGCATAATATTACTAGCTTTGTTTGGTGATTCGTTCTAGTGTGGCATCTGATATCTTGCAAGATTGCTTGATTGGCCCAATAACCAATATCCTAATAAACACTTCTTTATAGTGAGACAACCAGTCCTACATGAGATAGTACTATGTCGCGTATCTGCAGCTAACAATGTGTCTTCTGTTCAATTCATCAAGTGTATGCTTGCTGGTTTTGGATTTTTAGGTGGTAAAAGGAAGAAATTGCGGTTGATTTTAACTGGTGCTCTGGCTTCCTTACCGGTTCTTATCTTGGTACTCTTATCTTACTTGCAATGGACTAGGCACAAGAAGAAAGGTGAATTCTCGCGTTCTTACACACACTCACTGACGAGCCATGTCGATGTTCTGTCAGTCTCATGGAATGATTGATTCTGTGAACGATTTTGTAGTAGGAAATAAAGTGAGGAATGGAGAGCAAACGAGTGAGAGCTTGGAGACGACATTTCTCTGAATAGGGGTCGGAGCACCTGCTGAAGATCTCGCAAGAGCAAAAAAGGTGGAAATAAGCCAGTAGAAAGACCGGGCATTAGCACTGTTCACTTTTTCCAGCATTGAAGCCGCAACAGGCTACTTTGCGCTGAGAAATAAACTTGGTGAAGGCGAATTTGGCCCTGTTTACAAGGCAAGCAAAGCATATAATCACACTCAGTTATATCAACAGTAATTTTAGATGAACTGGCGAAAAAAAAAATCGAAGGTAACAAAATGTGGATGATGATTCCAGGGTCAACTTCCTGAAGGACTCGAAATTGCGGTGAAGAGGCTTTCGAACATATCTCAAGCACGGATTGGAGGAGTTCAAGAACAAGGTCACTCTAATATCTAAGCTGTAACACCAGAACCTCGTGAGGCTTCTGGGATGCTGCATCGAAGGAGAAGAGAGCATTCTGATCTACGAGTACATGATGCCCAACAAAAGCTTGGTTTTGTTCATTTTCGGTTAGTTTTTTCTTTTTCTATCCGGGATCTGCTATTGCTTGATATGGTAAATTGAAACCCTCATTTTGAAATTTCTTGCGCTTCTGTTATGTGATTCTACTAAAATATGGACCCCGGAAAAAGAGTGCTTTTGGATTGGAGGAAACGCGTCGGCATAATCGAAGGCACTGCTCAAGGGATCTTGTATCTCCACAAGTACATTAGTCTCCACATCATCCACCGCGACTTGAAGACCAGCAACTTATTGCTGGACAGAGACAAGAACCCAAAGATATCTGATTTTGACATGGCGAGAATTTTCGGAGAGAATAAAATTCACGCGAAAACGATTAGAGTTGTTGGGACATGGTAAGCAGACCCGGTGCATAATCACTAGCCTCGTACATTAGTTGCATTTTCCTACTCGTTTACTCAATCGTCCTTATGAATGCTCGAATTCTATATTGGTTAGTGGATGCAATGGATGATCTATTCTCGGAGATGTATGACGTGTTCGCATTTGGGGTCATTTTGCTGGAGATAGCGAGTGGTGAGAAGAATATCGCCTTCTTCGAGTGCGATCATTGGTTGAACTTGCTGGGAAAAGTAAGTAAAGTACTCCATGACAGACCGTTCTTCACTGATTCTATCATCATCTGAGCTGAACAATTTGGTTCAATATAGGCTTGGAATCTACGGTAAGGAGGAAAGCGCAAGGAATTCATGGACCGGACACCAGCCACTTCTTGCTCGAAAAGCTCGGTGGAACGGCTTGCTCAGTAGGGCCTATTATGCGTGCAAGAAAGGCCAATGTATCGACTCACGATGTCGAATGTGGTCTCTATGCTCAACAACGAGACAATACCTCTGCCTCTTCCGAGAGAACCGGCATTCTTGACCCGCGAGACGGATTCGGCAACGAGCTCAAGAAGGCACAGACATTTTTCTGCAAGTGAAATCACAGTTTCAGAATTATGTGCCCGGTAAAAAGGTAGAGGCAAAAGGATTAGCCATCTTAACCCAGTAGCATCTTATGCCATTGAGGCTGATTTATGTTAGATTTCAAGCAAGAGTAGGTAAAGCCAACCACAGTTGTAACTGTTGTTTCATGTATGAATTTAGTCTTACTGTGCACAGAAGGAAGAAAATGGCACGTTACATATGGATGTACATAATTTCATAAACATTCAATTGAAGTTAATCATCGGCGATTTTTCTAATCTAACAGATCATTGCGAAAGCCTCCAAGAGTGTTCTCGCTTTGCCGGCACGGCAGTGATGGAAGTTGGCTCGGGATCGAACCAGTTCAGCCCGTTGCCTACTTGGCCCATAGAACCAACTCGACCCATTTCAATCGAACTGAGTGAAAATAGATAGGCTTCGAAAGACGAGCACAAGGACTATTATCAATGTTTGATGTGCTAATTAACACAGAACTTGCTATGCTTTTCTTCTTAATTTGGTGAAAAAAAGTTAGTGCTACATGCTTGCTTAGCCGGAATTCGATGCCCACTTGTAATTTTGGGGACTCTCGAGAATAATATAAAGATATTGGAGTACTCAAAAGCAAAAGAAAAGCTGTGAGCTTTATCATTTGTCATACACCTCAAACTTATCCACCCCACAAATTCACGTGCATGCATGCAACCCAATAACCCTCACGTAAGGAATTTTTCTACCTCGATGTGCGTGAAATCAAAAAGACACACCACTAAGATCATGCCACCTTATAATGTGTAAAAGGTGTATAGGTTGCTTTATGCGTACATAGGTATCTGTAATGGAATATTAGAAGTGTATATGCATATGTATTGGAGAAAATTATTCAAGATGTCCCAAATTTATTCTATAAAAATCAATTTAGTTGTAAAATTTTCAATTTTGTTAATTTAATCCTAAACTTTTTGATAATTTTCTAATGTAGTCTTTCTAATTAATTTTTACCAAAAATCGCTGATATGAACGCCAGCTATCCGTGGTCATCCTACATGACACGGACAGCCGGCATTAACATGAACGATTTTTGCAATTTTCTTTTTAGATTTTTTGAATATTTTCCTTTTTTAGGCGCTAGCTGTGCCATGTGGACGGCCAGCGCTAATTGAATCACCACGTAGGTAATTTTCGGCCATATCCATATTAATTTAGACTTAGTAAACCAATTTATTAAGTTGATCTCGGTATCTCTTGCAAGTTCAAGAGAGTAGAAATTGATGATGAACGGGATAATGTACCAATTAAGAAAGAGAACTGCTGATGAGAAAGAAAATAAAGGGGGGAAGAAACAAAATAAAAAAAATTAAATCATAAATTAGATGGGAAGAAGAAAACAACAATTTAGGTAAATTCAATATGGAGAATTTAACCTAAGCAACCTCATCAAATTATTCAAATATAATATAAAGTAATCCTAAAGTTGAAAAGGGAAATAGATATTTCAAAATGATTGGAGATCACGTTTACAAGAGAATTCGGCCCGATCCAGCTCGAGCTGGACTCACTCATTCCCGCCTCCTAAATTTTGGTTTTTTTATGTGGCCTAAAATTAGTTTTACCAAAAAGATCTTAAATCTATTGTACATATACCAATTCGGTACTAAACTTTTTAATTTGGCCAATTTAGTCCCGAATATTTTGATGATTTGCCAATGTAATCCTTTTGAATCAATTTTGGTAAAAAATCGTTGATGTGGACGTTAGTCATCCTACGTGGCATGGTTAGCACATGAATATTTACAATTTTTAAAAAAAATTGTGAATTTATTTCTTTTTTCCATTTTTTATTTTTAATTAAAAAATACAAAAATTATCCACGTTAATGTCAGCTGTGCCACGTAGTACGGCCAACATCCACGTCAGAGTTTTTCCGACCAAAATTGATTAGAAGGATTACATTGACTAAATTCGTCAAATTGAAAAGTTTAGGATTAAATTGGCGTCCGTATAAAAGGTTTGTGACTTCTTTGGTAATTTTCTACGAGGTAATAAATGTAATAATGTATCCTCAACACTAGGGATAATTATCAAATTAATCTTAAACCTATTATATGGATCTCAATTTAGTAACAAATTTTTCAATTTTGTCAATGTAGCATTAAACCTTACCCTGAAATTCCAATGTAGTTTTTTTGGCCAATTGCCATCGAAAATTGATGACATGATATCTAGTTATTGCCGGTTGTCCTACGTGTATGTTAATGCAGACAACTTTATTCAAAATGACGTCTTACGTGGATTGCTATGTTAGCAATTTACGACAGCAATTGGGCAAAAGGACTACGTTAGAATATTGTATAAAGAGTTAGAACTACGTTGGCAAACTTAGAGAGTTTGGGATTGAATTAACATTAGCACAATAACTTTACGATTGAAATGAAAAGTTTTCCCTCAACACAATGTCCCTCTTTTCCTAATTGCCAAGCAAATCCTTTTGGGCAACTTCTCACAACACTCTCCTTCTTATCAAATATTGTTCTTCCTCCAAAATTGTTTTAAGAAGAAATCTATTAAGCTTTGAGATCATATATATATAAATATATAAAATCCTACATGTCAATGTTTGTATATATAAAAAGGTTCGGGTGTTTCACGTCACATAAAAGTCAAATCACGAAAGACATATGATTTGAAAAGGTTAAAAGTTAAAGTTAGTTCAAATCGATAATGCATGTAATATCTAAACGCACACGGTAAGTAAATAGTAGATGGTAAATGAGACTCTAATTATCAGGTGTACATTCTAATCTTTAATCAAAATTTACAACTTTTCTTTTAACCAAGAGAAAATTTTAAACCGAGGAAAGCAAGAAGAAAGAAAATGACAATGGAGGAGGAGGAGTCAGTGCATCGAAGAAGACAAAGGAGAGAAGACGGGTCTTTCTTTCTTTCTTTCTTTCGTTTTTTCTTTTTTTTTCTCTTTTTTTTAAATTATTTTGTCTGTTTGTGTTCATAAAGGAGGGTCAAATATTCTTGAATCTCACCAAGACTTGTCTTCCATCGTCAGCTTCAAACTGTCTTTATCGAAATCTACCATTTCCTTTCCGTAGTTTCCAGACACCATTTCATGCGAATTTGCCCCCTTTTTTCGAGTTTGAACGTGGTCATCAACCGAGGCACACATTGCTCCTTCCTTTCGTAGCAAAATCTACTGGACATTACATTCATCGTCGGTGTAGAAATCACTTCGTTTTGCTATGGCGGTAGCGCATTACTACGTGTGAATCTGACTTCAATTGATGAATTTACCCCGCTAGTCCATAAACGGACTCAAACATGCACACGGCATTGCGATATTTCCGCACGAATATGCTCGGAAACTCAACCCCGATCATTGCGTGGTTAGCACAAAACCCCGTGCTTTAGCCCCTATATGTCTCATTGAAATGGGTTCCTAGTTACATGTGCTTCCTTCAATGGATGTATGTCCCTTGCACGCACACGCGCACACACACGTTCACCATGGTGTACATTAATTTCGATGGTCTTTAGCAGCAGCTGCAATTATTGTTCAAAATTTGCTTGGTCAAAAAAACAGGCGTGATTAAAAATTGAAAAAGAACAGCAATAAAGGGAAAGGAGGAATTAGTTTGCTACGGAACATAGACAACTTTTGACTCGTGTCTTCCAAAATTTAAGCTTCAAGTACAGAGACAGAATATTCGAAGGGGCAAATTACGGGGGGATAAAGGGGGGGATTAGGGGATTTTTGTTCGCTTTTCCAACGTAGGATGACCGTTAAGGGATGAGGAAACCCTAGCATCTAACGTACTTATTAAGGTTGCTGCTGCTCCTGTCAATACTTAAGTTTGTTCTATGCAGATAAAGGAAAAGTTTCGGGAGGAATTGGGAACCTTCTCAAAGATTTTTCGAAGTAAGCGACGTTCTTTTCTGTCATGAATTACCAAACGTTCCGCATGGCTTCTTGAAGATTTTTCGAAGTGAGCGACTTTCTTTTTTGTCGTGAATTACTAAACGTTCCGCGCGGCAAGCGGAGCTAGCTACAACAGAAACAGATTTCCATTGGAGCTCGATGTAGGTCCTACGTGATTTGTCGTACATGACCAGCTCGATCTGTCACGATGAAAGTATCATAGACTATAACTCGACATCAGGGATGAAAGTTACTCACCAAGATCAGTATATAACAAAAGCTAATGTGGGCATGTCCATATGCCATTGGACATGGACACAATGTTTTGCATACCAATGACTACAAACGTTATTTAAAATGACAGAAATAGTCCTTGTGTGCAATATAGTTCCCTGAATTTTTAATTTATTCAATGTAGTCCCTGAGCTTTTATCCAATATATAACGTGGTCCCTAAACTTTTAAATTGTTCAATGTGATTCCTGAACTTTTAGTATATGTTCAGTTTGGTCTCTGAACTATATAAAAATGATTAACATTGTCCTTCCATTAAATTAAGTTTAGGAATAGCATTGAACATTTTCATATAATCCATGAATTAAATTGAACATGTACGAAAAGTCTAGGATTCACATTGAACAATCCACAA
The DNA here is from genome assembly GCA_031216185.1 of Syzygium aqueum. Lineage (NCBI taxonomy): Eukaryota > Viridiplantae > Streptophyta > Magnoliopsida > Myrtales > Myrtaceae > Syzygium > Syzygium aqueum. The sequence goes on along the minus strand of CM062233.1, from coordinate 29,845,858 downwards.
GTTCGGGGACTTGAACAAATTAAAAGTTCGGGGATCACATTGAACAAATTAAAAGTTCAGGGATCACATTTGGCCAAAATTCAAAGACCATTCATGTCATTTTCCCTTCAAAATTCTAGCATTGCTCTTGCATGAGAGATGATGCATCTATTAGCCGCCTCAAAAGGGCCCAAAGAAGCTGTAGACTGAGCTCTCCTTTGAACTCCTTTTTCGTTTTTTTTTCCTTTTTGAATCCTTGGAATAACATTTCTGATTATTATCATTTTTTTTCCTTCATTCTTTATTTTTTTTCTTTTTTCCAAATTATGGTCACTGAGATTCCTTATGGTTCAAGGAGGCAAAGTTGAGGATATTGAAAAAGAAATCTCTCTCTCTCTCTCTCTCTCTCTCTCTCTCTCTCTCTCTCTCTCTCTCTCTCTCTCTCTCTCTCACACACACACACAGTGAACTTGGGGGGTGTTCTTGAGGTGACCCCAACAAGCATATAAACCCGCCCCAAACTCTCATATCCATCACCAATGATAAGTTGTGCTCAGTACAAATCTGTCTTCACTTGACTCCTTTCTTTCCCAAGGTGAGTTTTGAAACTACAATGTCATGTGTGTCGTCATGAGTCATTACCTCCAACTTTAATTATGTCAAGCAGTAGAAGCAATGTTCTTTCATGCAAAAACCATCATTGAGCTTTGGTGTTCAGGTGTGATTAAAGATGAGCAGACCAGGAGATTGGACCTGCAGGTCGTGCCAACACCTGAACTTCCAGAGGAGAGAGTCGTGCCATAGGTGTGGAGAGCCGAGGATGGGCGAGAGAGGCGGTGATTCTTATGGTGGCTTTGGCGGGAGGAGCAGCTCGCCATTCGGGTTCACGGGCCCGGACGTCCGGCCGGGCGACTGGTACTGCAGCGTCGACAACTGCGGGACTCACAACTTCGCCAACCGCTCTACCTGCTTCAGGTGCGGTGCGCCAAGGGACGAGTCAGATGGTGGCAGCCGTCGTTATGAGAGTGAAATGCCTCGGTCGCGAGGTTTTGCAGCCGGTGGTGGCAGCAGTGGTGGCAGTGGAGGTGGCAGCAGTCGCTGGGGGTGGAGAGCTGGTGACTGGATTTGCACCAGGTAGGGTTTGATATCTTCATGTGAAGCATACATGTTCATGAATTTATCATTTGATTCATGAATTATCGTATGCTCGTGTGCATGAAATATCACACTAACAATCTCACTTACTCAAAGTTCACTATGTTTGATTATGCTAGCTAGCTGTTGGAGCCTTGACTCGAACTTTATGCACGGGTTGCTCCCATTCTCTTTCTTCTTTTCTTTCCTTTTTGGCTCTCATACAGACTCGACAAGATCATTCTTATGCACGGCGTGAATACTGTCAAAAGAAAAAAAACTGCAGAAGTGTCGAGCATCAGCATAGACCCAAGCAACTGCAGACGTAATTACAGATGTAAACACAAGCACGTGTACTACCGGAACGTTATAATTAATTTCTTTTCAATTTGTGCACTGTGAAATGCTCAGGTCAGGATGCAATGAACACAACTTTGCCAGCAGATCAAACTGCTTCAGGTGCAATGCACCAAGAGAATATTCATCAGGTGGCCGGTCTGATTATTCTTCTTGAAATGTTCCATCATCTGGTATGTAAGTACTATCTCTCAGACAGTAAACTGCAGAGAGTGTGTTTTGAGAATGACATTGAGCCGGTTCGGCGAGTTACGATCACGTCTTGTGTTTCTTTGTTCTTCAGGAAGAGCCTGGAAAGAATCGAGCAAGAAAATGCAGCCACTGTCTTTTGTCTCTCTTTCTGCCAAGAAAACATTTTCCATTGGAGTTATTTGGTGGGCCTAAATGACAGATCAAAAGAACATAAAGAGAGTTTTCTTCTTCTAATTCTGCTTCTTCTTTTTTCTTGTTTTTTGTCCGGTTCTATGGTGTTTTTATGGTCTAGTTTGTTTTTGCATAGCATTGTAGCTTGCGGGTTAGTAGTTCCTATATCACCTGTTTGAGAGGGTTTTCTGTGGTTATTGCAGTACTGTCTGAGAATTTCTTTTATCTCCCCTCTTGAATTTTCTTTTAACGGTATTTACATTTTTGCCCTAATTAGGAAAGTAATGGTACTTGGAAAACATTGCCGATCTCTCGAAAAAATTCTTGTACGGAATCGGACCATATGAGCCCACTCCCTCTCCACCATTAAATGGTGCGAACCTCACATGATTTAATAACTTAAATGAAGTGATTCACGGGCACCGAGTGCATGCAAGATTGAGCGATTCTTTGTTTCCTCTTCTTTTAGTTACAACCCCTCTGATCCTTTGCTTAAGGATATTCTTTCGTTTGAAGTGGTCAAAAATAAACTTGACTTAGAACTGCAAATTCATTAGGCCATGGATCTTTTGGCAACTGCATAAAAAATTATTATATTATACATGCCTTTGGGGAAAGAAACTGAGATGAGTGGACCCTGTTCTCTTCATATCTGCAAAAGCTGGGGCATTAGTCAAAGAAGATAAAGATCATATGCAATTTCAAAATGGCATAAAGAGGAAACTACACAGCGTAATCTAGTAATGATTAATAACACTAAGTTTTATTCGAATACTCTATTTATTTTGTCTCTCAGCTGATCTTAGGCCAGGGATTCCTGGCGTATAGTTTACTGGCTAAGTTTGGCAATCTGATGCAATGTGCTCTTGGTCACATCTGGACTAATTGATAAATCATAGTCAAACATGAGATGAGTGTTATATAAACCATTATTTCCAAAAAAACTTAAATCGTTAGGAAACCAACGAGTAAACAACCTATGTATATATGTAGCATATTACTCAACACTCTCCTCGCGAGTAAGGAGAGATGCGTGAAACACAAAGTGTGGATGTTACCACATCAAACAGACAACCATAGACGTAAAAATGGGCAGAATAATAGGTATGGAGATAGAATACACACAAGACAGGATTCTAACGCATGATCTGCACTTTAACACCATATTAGACGAACCATTTTTCCAAAAAACTTCAGTAATTAGAAAACGAACCGACAATGTATATATGGTGTATTACTCAACAAAGAGTAATGCATGGTATATATCTACCATAGTATGCATGCCTTCACGGGATTTAATTGCAGAAGGGAATTCAGCTCAAGACCTGCTCTAATTTTTCACAGTTGAAGACTCCCAGGCAAACGACGCAACAGTTAAATCATGAGAAAGTTAAAGTATTAACAAAATAGATCTCACTGCAGATTCAACTATCGGAATTGCTTCCCAGTTCACCCTATTTCTGTTGTACATCTATAGCAGGAAAAATAATCAAATAGTAGATAGAATAACTTCCCACATTCATCTTGCATCATCCTATGTTTTCTATCAGAAATAAATTACTTACTGTAAAAAGTAGGATAAAACTACAGAATACCTCTACCGTGATTTCTCATAATTCTTGTCAAGGCACATAGTAATATGCCGTCAGGTCATAGGTTTGCTTAACCTAGGTTTTAACATTGATTAATGTAAAGAGGGCGCTAAAACAAGAAGATGGATCTGCTTTTAAAGAATAAATTCACATTGGATTCCAGAGCTTTTAAGGGAACAGCTTTTAAAGGTCCCCTCATTGACCTGATGGGTATTTAACCGCAAGATTTATTAGTGGTCAAAAAAGAAGCCCAACACCACCTTCAATCAGTGCCACTGCTACTACACTCCATTATTTAGCTTTTTGCAAGATTCTTTGTCCTGCTTTAAGCATTTCCTTTATGTTACTTCACTTGCTTTGCTGGTGTTAGTGAAGTACCTCCCCACTGATGTATCAGCCAAACAAAATTTAGGATTTTTATATGGCTCATAAAAAAGAAAAATTAAAATTTACATGTCCAAGTTGAAGCAGCTATCATTCAAGTAGTGCTCATTCTTCCTTCCTTCCTTCCTTCCTTCCTTTCAAGCCATCAAGTGCCTCTCTCTCTTTAGTAGACAGAGAGAGAGAGAGAAAGAAAAGAGACTCGGTAGTGTTTAAATGAGGAAAATACAACAGCATCGTACCAATGAACTTATCTTCCCTGCATTTCATTGATCACATGGTATCGACTACAATATAATGGATTAATGCAATCTTCTCGGACAAAGAAATCCGGATATGTGCGCTAACATATAGCTAGATCAATAATAAATGAAATGCAACATCCATGATAATTATTCACATTAGGTATCATAGCATTCTCTTTTAAACCATTTCTCTCTTGGTTTAGTAAGATACGACAACGTCCTAAAGAGGTCTTTAAGAAGATGCGATCATAATTTCCGTGTTCCGGACGCATTCTAATCTAAAAAAGACAGGATATCTAATAAAACTCATGCTCAAGAAAGAGCACCGCGCGTCGTCCTCGTAAATCATAGAATCTGGACCCAACATCCATCTTATCAGACAACTGCAGTGTATCAAGTACAAGAGTTGAAAATGTTAATCAATACTGTGATGGTCAAACGGTAGCAAAAACAAGATAGCTTTTATCCATTTCAAAGCTTGATAAATTGACTTTATTCACTTTTTAAAGTTCTCCCCTTTCGTATTTATTCATAAATTTAGCAAAACGCACACTCTCTAAAGTTCTTTACTTTTATCCCTTTATAAAAAGGAGCCTTTGATGTCTCACACATTTCAACTACAGTTGGCATGCTGCATTATTTCTCATGGGGTGATGCACCACTTAAGCTCATAGAAAACACACTGCTAAAGCCATTTACTTTTTTCTGATTAATCTCCTTCAGATTAATAAATTACATTATAATGTGGATACCACTTGCTTAGATAAAGCAAAGTTACGAAGCCGTACTAACACCCCACAACTACATGTATCAACAACCTTTTTTTTGGGTTTAAGACAGACGCATTTATCAAAAACTATAGTAGTTCAAAGATGAGTGCATCCCCAAGGTACTTTTGGTGATGAACAATCGTAATGTGTCCTCATCTTCGATTCTGTAACGTTTCCATAACAACAAAATTAAGTTTGCTCTTCTTTGATCTATTACCAGCGGTTAGCTGCTAGGGTACAGCAGCAAATTACAAAAGAAGTCCTTGCTGCATTTGAGATGCTGTTTCTGTTTGTGTTCCTGATATTAAGATGATTTTCTAATGGAGAATATCAGAAAACTAGCTGAGTATATTCGATGGTCTATATGTTCTTTTGTCTGAAATTGCTTTTCAATCACTGTTTTATGACCTCAAACAATCGGAGGTTCTCAGAGTTGTGATGGAAGTGCTAATCTTTGGCATCATTTGGGCTCTTTAGCACACTAGATATGAGAATCTAATTTGGTTGTTACTTAATCCAAATCATCGGGAGTTCATGACATAGAATTCCACAGTTCAGAATCAACACATTGATAGACCAGGGAAGAAATAGAACCTTGTCACATGGGTCTGAAGCTCTGCTAAGCAGAAGATTTTACAAGAAAAACAGCAACACGCAGCATGCCTTCAGAAAGAGCATGTCAACAAGCTTGCCACTCTCGTGCCCCCACTTTGTCCCTTTTTCGGCATCTGTATTCCTTCTTTCTTTTTTTTCGTGAAAGGTGTAGACTAAACTGGGAATTGTAACAGGTAAGTGGGCTCTTCTCGATGGTTCACCCACTAAGCTTGAAACCACTTTTTTTGCAAGGCTTTAAGAAGTGACATTGAGTTAATAATGCTGCTATTGGCAGATTTTTAGAATTGAAGTAAACCGATGCCTGAAGGAAACCCAGCATCCAGATTAGAATGGTTACAGCAGATCCATTGCCAAATTCGAATGGGATTATAATGCACATAACGCTACTTTCAAGAGGGCCTATCAGGGATGGACAATTAAGTTCGCTAAGAGTACGTACTTTGCTAATCGTCCTTTTTTTTCTGCAACGGTAGCTTGGTACATAGAATTCGTAGAAGTTCTTCAGCAGCAGAATTAGTGATTGCGAATCGCAGAAGCTCTGCAGCTTTGCAGCACTAATAAACCTCTACAGGACACGTAGGGATCATTTAGGGACTACAAATAATGTGCATGTGGCCACCAGTTTATGCATAACTTGCCTGAAACAGAAATTAAGCAGGTAGGAAAGGAAAGGAGCCTTAACATGCACATCACTACCAACTTTGCCTAGAAGCTTACAATTGCCAAGTAGGAAAAGAATAACAAGTGATCGTTGTGGTTGAGGACAAAGCAGGAACGGCATGAAAACTACTAATGACCTCCAAAGAAAATGAACTTAATTGGGTAAAAGCAGTAAAACATGGGTTTCTGAAGATGTATTTGACAGACGGGGATTACAGTTAGGAGTCTACTTCCCTCAGGTAAAGACAGTTTTGTCTTTACTCTTTGTTCTCTGAATACTGTCTTTACTCTTTGCTCTCTGAATCTTAGTAAGCAATTATTGTTGTTTTCTAACTTGTGAGTTCAGCATAAACCTACTCACTTGTGCGAATGAATCAGAAATAATATTGAAGAGATACTGCTCTGTCATAACAACCACACATACCCAACAAGCCATATAAAACTCCCATTCCAATTGATTTCAAAAGTTGACTGAAGATCCATATGTTAATGTAAGACTCTCCAAAATTTTGACAACAAGAATCCTAACAAAACAAGTGACTTTCTCAATAGAAATGTTGCCTATGATTCATCTCATTTCAGCTTAGATTTTGATGAGCTCTGCAGCGGCTTGGCAATAGTTCGAGCAGGGGCAGGTCTCATGGCCTTCTTCACATCATATTTAATGGATGATAAGGCACAGATCAATGCAATCAACATTGTCGGATAAACATAGACTGCCTTTGCCGGATCCACATTCACAGGCTTTCCCAAGATTCCCTCCTTGACAAGACCCCAAATTATCAGCAGTGTCCCAAACATGCTCATCCTCCCTGGTTTTAGCAGACCCACGATTGCTCCTGCCACAGAGAAGTAGCTTCCGGCAAGAACCTGGAAGAATCAACAGGTAATGAAACAAAATGTCACTAACTCCAAATTAACAAGGAGCATGCAAGAAGTTCGGTTGTATGACATCTCAGACACTCTTAAGAAAAACGTGACACTTCCAGCATTCTATTGCGGGTAGAATTGGGACATTTACGAGGAGACAACTGTAGTATTCACATCAAGCAAAAGAGCATGCCAGGGAAAAAGTACCGACGCAATAACTGTTTGCCTGTAATAGATGCTGGAGTTTTCCCTTAAATGTGTCAGATTAAAAAAGAAGCTGAAACAAGAAGCTGCTATCCAAAGAGCGTAAATCTTTTACTTCGTGATCATGCACATGCACTGCAGTGTGACAAATGTACAATTTATGTCTGTGTTTAACTGAAAAAAGGAGCACGTGCAACAGGAAGATGAGACATAGAAAGATCAAGCAAAAAAGAACCTCCAAGCGCCGTAGATCAACTACTGCCGAGGCTTCTTTCACAGTAGTTAGATTATAGATATCTAGCAAATCATTCCAGCTTGGAACTGTCATCTCCTTTACAAGGCCATTGACAACAGCTCCGGGGTAGAGAAGGGCCTTCACCACAGGAACAGGGATTATCTCACTGGCAATAAGCTGAGATGATGTGACGTGTATCGGGGTCGAACACATACCAGACCTACATGTCACCCTGCACGGTAGTCCCGAACAAGATCAATTGACTTAGAAAAATGCTTCAAAAAGGATCCTCCACTTTCTTCCGTGTTAGTAAGACTCCAAACTTTGTACGTGAATTTGAAGAGAAAAAAAGATAACAGCTAGAGTTTCCAACTGTATATTAGATCTCAAACTATAACTGTCTCTTAGTAGAATGTCTGAACTTCACTGAGCAGTTATCATACTTAGAAATCTAAACTATCATAAGAGCAAAGTAGGCGTGGCGGAGAATAGAACAAGCTGGTGCAGTATTAACAGTCTAACTACTTTGCACGGGAAAGTATAAACAAGGTGTTGTTTGCCACAATACCAGTCTACAGGAGCACTTACCAAGTAGTAGTAACCAATGGTTTCCAATGGAAAGACTACCGGCTCCCGGAGAGTAGTCAAGAAACGAGGTTTCATTACGTAGATATACTCAATTTGTCAAACTATCAGATGAAGCATGCTCGACCGATTTCAGTTTTTCCGTTATCCCAGGTTAATATTTAGCGTAATACTAAGATCTCCCGCTCCGTCACGACGCGGTAGAATCGCAAACGGACAAAGTTATTTCCTTTCTTCCCCCTCCCCCCACGCTGAAAACACGTCCTAACTCCAAACCAGTGACATCCTAGATCTACTCTACATGCTCGACAGAACATCCGTGATTCTCTTTCCTTAGCTCAGAAAATGGCCCATCAACTCTTGGGTACTTGAAGAGCAAACAGAACCACCGGCGAGGACCGCCCGTCGACTACAGCGCACAAGAACAGGCTTCTCCATGCACACAAGACTGACAAAAACGAAGCCACACCGCGAATCACTCGTTCAAAGTCCCTTCTTTTTTCCTCCGACCACACAAATAGAGAGAGGATTCCATCATCTCCGATCTCTTTACCGTAACAACCAACCACGCGCCGCTTCCGTTCGAACTCAAATTCCATTCGTCAGCGACAGCATTCCAGCTCGGCCGCCACCGCCGGCCGGCGAATCGCCGCGGAACACGGACGGTGAAGAGAGAGAGCAAGCGATCCGATTGGAGAATCGAAAGCCCGGCGAAGGCGTGTTGGGGAGACGGATCGAATTACCTGAAGAGAGGGATCTGGAGGATGATGAGGAGGAAGTATATGCGGGAAGCTATCGGCGGGACTCTGCTCATCCATCCCCTCGACGCCATTGATGACGAACGGACCTCGCGATCCGCGGCGTCGTTTACGCCCAGAGCGAGAGTTGCAGACGACGAAGGAGAGAAGAGGATTGAGCTTCTTGAGCGAAGAGGAAGACGTCGAAGTATATCTACGCATCCTGTCGTATTATCGAGGGCATTATTAGATTTTAGGGATATTATTTGATATTTGGTTATTTTTTTTTAAAGATAATTGGTTTTTTCAGAAAATTAAAATTTCTCCAATTTTCTATGTGTAATTTCGAGTGCAAGGAAAAGTCGAGTTACCGAGTTCGGATATAATTTTTAGGTATTTTCTCTTTTCGCCCCTAATAAAGAATTCACGAGTAAATAGATAATTCATGAGGAAGGCATTCGAACCGAACCTGAGTCCAAAGCAGAGGCCAGACCCAAGTGAAGAGAATGATCAGTGTCAATTTATTTTCACTTTGTGGAAAGTGATAATAATTTTTCAATCTTCTACAATAATCGCATATTGACATGATAGCAATGTTGTGATTTTTCTTTTTGTCTTTTATACTCATTGAGAGAGAGAGAGAGAGAGGGTGGTTGATGTCATAAGATATCGAAAAGAAAATGTCATCGACTCACGAGAGCTCAAATGATTGGACGGTGCAAACCACAGAGCATACATGTTGTTTAGTGGGACGTCCTTGTACATTTTTTGTTAAGATAATGAGATGCTGCTTCATTAGGTTAAACTTGACTATCGAAGGCTTTATAGTAACTCAAATTTCTGAATTTGGGTATCAACCAATTTGATATGATCCCATCAAAGGGAAGAAAAAAAAAATATTCGGAAATTTTCAATCGATTAAGGACCCCGGGAAAATAAGGTTATCCATTATAGGACCGACTGGATTGGTGACATACGAGCGAAACCCCCTCATTTTCTCTAAGTAATATTCTTGAATTCGATTATTTGCTCGTGAAATGACGTGTGTATTTTTCAATAAAACGGAGGATTTCATTACAAACATTTGTTGAACCGGTTATGCCCAAGAGAGAGAAGTGTCCTTCAAGTCCTCGTCAACCAGAGTTCCATTAGTAATAATTTTTCTTTACGAGGAAAAGAGCGAGAAAGGACGATCAACGCTTCCGATTTCCTCCTGCTGTTTTCATAATACATTAATTGATTGTTTTTTTAGCCAGTATCATCGTGCGTTCGTTTAAGATAAGTAAAAATAACGAAAAGAGAACTCTCGTGGAGGCTCGGTGTGGGTGCGAGAACTCCATTAACTCGACCCGACCAAGGTCAGCTGTTGCCCCTAACAAAAGGCGATCGACGGTAGCCATTTTCTCTGGCCCTTTTTTTATAATATGTTAGTTAATTTTTTTTTTGCCAAAATCATTACGTAATTAGTTAATGTAAGTAAAAAATAGGGAAACTGACATAAATTATCTCAGAATTTTGATCAAATATGCAATGCGATTCCCGAACTTTTAATTTATTCAATATAATTTTTAAACTTTAGCTCAATGTGTAATGTGGTCCCTGAACTTTTGATTTGTTCAATGCGATCCCTAAACTTTTGGTACGTATTTAATTTAGTTTATGGAATATATGAAAAAGTTCAATGTCGCCCTTAAATTTGAGTCGATAGAAGGACAACATTAGATATTTTCATATAATTTAGGAATAAAATTGAACATGTACCGAATGTTCAAGAACCTTATCGAACAAATCAAAAATTCAGGGACGACATTGCACATTGGACTAAAGTTCACGGATCATATTAAACAAATTAAAAGTTTAGAGAAGACGTTATACATTCATGCAAAGTTCAGGGACCGTTGGTGTAAATTATCCCTGAAAAAATAATGAAAACTCCTAACAAAGGTTGTTAACAAGGTAGGAATCAGGATTCATGGGCCGTGGTCTGAAAACAAGATTTTGGGCCCCCAAGACTTTCAAGTACATCGTTCCCATTTCTTCAACAATGGCTTCGTTCTTCCTCTGTTTTTCTCGCTCTGTTTCTCTCTCCGTCAAACCCCTGTACACTGGGGGGCAAAACCCCCTTGGAGATAGAGATACCAAGGCCCGCCATGGCTTTCGCTCCATCCATTAACGCTTCGTTCTCTGCTCAGCTCCATTCTTGGGTACCCAAGAAGTGCCTCTTTCTCTGCACTGATCATGAACCCGCGAACCTGAAGTTCTCTCTTCCCAGGACCCGTCCGTCTCGCTCCTCCTCCGCGCTCGCTTTCGGCCGCCGTCGCAAGGACGACGCTCCGGTCGCGAAGAAGAAGAAGAAGGGCACGAACAAGGTGAACTCTATGTCTTCGTTCTTGGTATTTTAAGACAAATGTCTGCAGCCGAGCTGACTTGTCAAAGGCGTCGGTTTTGAGCTCGGTGTTTCTCTGAAGCTGTTCGATGTATTTCGTGCTGTGTCGTGTTGTGCTGTCTGCTGTGCTGGGTTGTGTTGCTTCGTTCAAGTTTCGTCTCCGTTGTGATTGAACCCCGATAGCGAGCTTCGAAGAGCTTGCTCTTTTGCTTGATTAGGCTTGGTGGTGGTTGCGGCAGTGTTTGGTTTGGGCTGTTGTCTTCAAATTGCATTTTGAGTAAAGTTCTTTATAGCCGAGGAGTACTGTAATGTGCTGTGATAAGAACCAGATATGAGGATTTTGTTTGAAATGGAGAATCTATGACAATCTTGGCTTAGTGAATTGTTTGCACGTGGAAAGTGGATTCTTTCTTCCAGCTTGGATGTGGATTTTTTGGATTCATTTTTCACGAACAAGAAATGATGTGGGCGGGGAAATGATTGATATCTCTGTAAATTATCGGTGTAGGAGATGTGAGGTTAAATCTTGAATTTAATATCTTTTTTATTCTTTGCAGCAGATTATGCGTAAAAGTAATGATGAGGAAGAGTTGGATGAGGATGCGTTTGAAGCGCTATTCAATCAGCTTGAAGAAGATCTAAAAAATGATGGACTAACATTGGACGACGACGACGACGATATAAGTGAAGAAGACCTTGCTAGGCTCGAGCGTGAGTTGGAGGAGGCCCTAGGTGGTGATTACCTGGAGATGTTTGCTGGCAACGCGGAAAACTCAGAAGTTGATGATCATGCTGACGCAGAAGATGGTGGTGATGATGATGATGATGTTGAGAGCCCGGTTGAACTAAAAAGATGGCAACTTAGAAGATTGGCTGTTGCTCTGAAAGCTGGTCGCCGGAAAACTAGTGTAAGCATTTTCTGTAACTCATGGTCTTCACATAATTGATTAACTATTTATGTTGGCCCATGTCATAGTTTGTGAAATACTGGACTGTGAATTCACTCAGATATATGAATACAGAGGTGGCATTATGTTATCAATCGCACATATAAGAAGAGGATAGAAAAGGTTGCAGGAAATTATGTTCTGACTTGGACTTTGACCTTCCTTTTACATGATCGGTGATGATAAATTTCATCCTTCATGTGGTTTTCCGCTTGCAGATTAAATGTCTTGCTGCTGAGCTGTGTCTTGATCGATCTATTGTTCTTGAACTGCTGCGAGATCCCCCTCCAAATCTTTTATTGATGAGTGCTGCATTGCCTGATGAACCTGCACAAGTGCGAACGGTCCTTGAAGCTGAAACCGCAGCAATCAATGTTGCTCCTCATGAGACAACAGCAGATGCTGCGGACCGTGAACCCAAACCCACCGAGAAGGCGCCTCTTCATGTGATGCAACAAAGGTGGTCAGCACAGAAGAGAGTGAAGAAAGTGCATGTTCAAACTCTGGAAAGAGTTTACAGAAGAACAAAGCGCCCAACTGTAAGAGAAAGTTACACCTTAACAATTTGTAGATTTTGTTTAGTGGCGACTCACCATTAAGTATCTTATCATGTCTTCCACCTTTTCCGTATTACTTTCTATCTTGCTTTTTCGTATGGGCGAGATGAATTGGGGAATAGTAGGATTTTGAACCCAAGATCTATTGGATGTCAGAAAGGGTAGACCACCACTAGGCCAACTTGTTAGGTGTATTCTTGTCGATCAATGCACTACACAGTAACAACAAAAGATTTTTGACGTTGGTGTTAGAAACAGGGTTGGAGTGGGGTTCTCATTTCTATTCTTATGTTTGGTCCACTTTGTGGAGTAATAATAGCTATTCATTCCCTAAGGAGAGGAATGCCCGTTCCTTTTCTCTGTTTTTCAAACAACAGATTTTTTGTGTGCAAGTGTAGCGCTTCTTTTTTTGTCTCTCCCTTGCTTCTTTTTAAGGACATATTTGACATTAAGCCTTTTGGATTATTGCATTGTTTTTCTGTCAAAATCAAATATAAATATTGCATTGCTTATTCTATTTCATTCCTCTTTCAATTCCATTGAATTCCTTTTCCATTCCAATTCTTCTTCAATTCTGTTTTTACATAATTCCCTTTCGCTGTATCAAGAGCCATTGAATCCAATTTCTTATGTTAAGAGTCGTAATTGTCTTGAAAGGTACAGTAGGATTTCATGAAGGAAAATTCTCCTTAGTTTTGCTTAGGAATCCTGATGCTGTTGAGAGTAATTTTGCTGCTTCAGTTCAGTATATATTTACGCGAGAGATGCAGAATCGCTCCTTTTTTGCCTTATTCCCTCATGAGAAAATTAAAAGCAGCCGACAATCCGCTAACTTTTAGCGATCACTCCATATGAGGGAGCTTATTTGTTCTTGAAGCTTCGAATCTTGGTTATCAGTTTTGATGTTCAATTCTTTTTAAGGTCAACAGATGTCCTTCTCCTTTGAAGTTAATCGATATTTTGCGGCAACTTTAATTATTTCAGGATTTTGATTCCAATATAGAAACTTTTCGATGCGATACTAAACAAAGGAAAAAAAATGGATGCAGAATGCAATGATCAGCAGCATTGTGCAAGTGACCAACCTACCCCGGAAGAGAATCGTGAAATGGTTTGAAGACAGACGTACTGAAGATGGAGTTCCCAAAGAACGAGTTCCTTACCAAAGACCGGTGCCCGAAACCTTTTCTTGAAAATGGATATGTAAAGCTGTATCAATTGTTTTTCGTTCTGTGAATTGGTGAACGTTTAGCCTTATGTGCAGCGCTGTTGGTGATATCATAATGATATAATGACATTAATTTGATGCAGTACACTCATGCTTCACGATGTTTCTCTGTCTGCAATATGTTGTCTTACTGAACTAACTTATCTCACCTAAATCAAAGCTAGAGCCAACATTTGACGCCGGGGGTTCAGAGTGCTACTTGATCTATGAACGGATGATAGCGTTTCATCCATGACAGCGGAGATCATGGATCTTGATCTTGATGGGAAAAATCGCACTGATCTTGATAGGAAAATCGCTTTCAGTGACAATTGTCGGCGTTATCATTCCATCTATGACAAAGTTCTTGGCAGGGACTTTCATGGCGTGAGCAGGATTGCCGAAGTTGATATCTTGGCCATTTTGATGCAATTCATTGCTTATTGGCGCTGGGAAACACTGAAAGATTCGAACAAGCAACCTTTTGTTGGCACTAAGATCATCAGCTCTGTTGATCACTCTCTCCGGACTGAGTGGAGATCTCCGACTTGTCCTGCTTTCCTGGACGGGCCGAGTATCAATAAGAGATGGTTCAGGGAAGAAACGTGGTTCATGTATGATGCTTGCTGCGTAACAAAACTATAAAAGTTCAGCATTTGGGATTGGATGTTTTGTTGAGTCACGTGATCTTATTTGACTATGTTTATCTATTCTATTATAGTCAGTTTGTTGTCCTAGTTTTTAGGAGTCTGTTTAATAGTGGTGCTGAACATGGGTTTGTGTTTTATCAAGTCAGTAGGTGGTTTCTACATGTTGCTATTTTTAGGAGTTAGTGGATGCACTTTCTTTCTTAACCATCATGTATTAGCTCTTTAAAAAAGCATCCGTTGTAAGCATTTTATTTTGTAAGAAGTAAGAAATAAACGTACTACATTGCATATTGTTAGTTTTCTTTCTCTATAATAGTGTACAGTGGTATCATAGCCTAGTTGTGAGAAGGTAGCGGCAATTTTTCAATGGCCACTGATAATTTCGTTGAACCAGCTATCCCTCGCTTTGATGGTCACTGTGATCATTGGAGCATGTTGATCGAGAATTTCCTACAGTCCAAAGAGTACTGGCATGTCGTTGATTCTAGAGTAGCAGAACTAGTGGCTAGAGTGGTATTGACTGATACACAAAAAGTTGACTTAGATGCATTGAAACTAAAGGATCTCAAAGCTCGTGCAACTTCAAGGGCTTCGGACAGAATTTGAGAACCTACCCATGATGACCGGTGAATCCGTTACTGATTACTTATCAGGAACAATGATGATTGCTAACAAGATGCGGCTCCATGGCGAGAAGATGGATGACATCACCATCATCGAGAAGATTTTTCGATCAATGACATCGAAATTTAATTTCATTGTTTGTTCCATAGAAGAATCTAAAGATATTGATGAACTTTCAATTGATGAGTTGCAAAGTTCTTTGCTGGTTCATGAGCAAAAAATTGTCTAGCAAGATAAATAGGAACAAGCATTAAAGGTAGTAGCCAATCCAAGAGGTCCTGAATGTGGGAAAGGGAGATGGAACGACAAAGATTCACACCAGAAATCAAATGAGGATCATGCTACTGATTTCAAATGGAAAGCGAAATGCCGTGACAACAACTATTCAATTGGTAACAAATCGAAGTTTGTAGATAAGTCAAATGTTGAATGTTATAGATGTCACAGGTATGGCCACTATAAGTTTGAATGTAGAACCAATCTCAACAAAAATCGTGGTGTAAAATCAAATTTTGCAGAGAAAGTAGAAGAAGTGTCGTTGTTGATGGCCTGTCATGCAAAAGAAGAGGTTCATCACAAGTTGTGGTATTGAGATACTAGCTGCAGCAATCACGTGTATGAGGATAAGTCTGTATTTTCAGACTTGGATGAATCATTCCGTAACACTGTGATGTTTGGTGATAAATCTTCAGTTTCTGTCATGGGCAAAGGCAACGTTAAGATCTACACCAAGGAGAACTCTACTCATATTATTTCTAGCGTTTACTTTGTTCCAAATTTGAAAACCAACTTGCTTAGCATTTGTCAGTTACAAGAGAAGGGATACGAGATCTCTATCAAAGATAGAGTTTGTCGCATTCAAGATGAAAAGTTGCACTTAATTGCTCGATTCAACATGACAACAAACCGAATGTTTCCACTATATCTCGATAACACCACCCAATGGTGCTTCTTTGCGAGATTGAAGGACTAAGCCTGATTGTGGCATTTTCACTATGGACATTTGAATTTTGGTGGTCTAAAAACGCTGCAGCAAAAGAATATGGTGACGGGTCTTCTGCAAATTCAAAGTCCTTCTCAAGTTTGTGAAAAGTGTGTTAATGGCAAACAACATCGAGATCCACTTCCGAAAGGAAAAACATGTAGAGCGAAGAACGTGTTGGAACTGATTCATTCAGACTTATGTGGACCCATTAATTCGACATCAAACGGTGGTAAACGTTATTTTATAACGTTCATTGATGATTATAGTAAAAAAAAACCTGGGTTTATTTTCTGCGGGAGAAGTCTGAAGCTTTTTTAGCTTTCAAAAACTTCAAAGTACTAGTCGAAAAAGAAGCAAGCACACCTATAAAGACTCTTCGCAGCAATCGTGGTAGAGAATATAACTCACAAGAATTTGTAAATTTTTGTGAGACTCAAGGAATTCATAAACAGCTTACAATAGCTTATACACCGCAGTACAATGGCATTGCAGAGAGGAAGAATCGCATGATCGTGAACATGGTACAAACCATTTTGGCAAGAAGTGGTGTCCCAAGAAGTTTTTGGCCTAAATCTGTCAATTGGAGCATTCATGGATTGAACAGAAGTCCCACACTTGCTGTTCAAAACTTGACGCCTGAAGAAGCTTGGAGTGGATGCAAACCAAGCGTCGAGCATTTCAGAGTCTTCGGTTGCATAGCATTTGCCCACATTCCAGATCAGAAGAGGAGCAAACTTGATGACAAGAGTGAAAAATGCATTTTTCTTGGTGTTAGTGAGTAGTCAAATGTGTACAAATTGTACAATCCTATCACCAAGAAAATTGTCATAAGTCATGACATGATTTTTGATGAAGAGTGGTTCTGGATTTGGGATGAAAACAATGTTGAACAACAAATACAAGCTGATTTTGATGGAGAAAATGAAAAAAAAAAAAGCAACAGCCTTTGGAGAATGCACAATCCGTAGAAAATGAGCAACAACCGGCAATCAATGAATGCATTTCAGCCTCTGAAACAGTAGATGAACAACAATCTCAACGTGTTAGAAGAAGGCCTGCATGGATGAATGATTATGAGGTAATTGGGATTGACCAAAGTGAAGGTCCCCTTACTCATTTTGCTTTATTCTCAGATTGCGATCCAATAGCTTTCAAAGATGCCGTTAAAGAACCAAAATGGCGGAAGGCGATGGATGCTGAAATTGCAACCATTGAAAGAAACAATACTTGGGAGTTGATAGAGCTTTCGAAAGGGCAAAAGACCATTGGCATGAAGTGGGTGTACAAGAAGAAGCTGAAGGAGAATGGTGAAGTTGATAAGTACAAAGCTAGCTTAGTCGCAAAAGGCTACAAGCAAGAGTTCGGCATTGACTTCAAAGAAGCATTCGCTCCAATTGCTCGACATGACACAATTAGGTTGGTGATCGTACTTGCAACACAAAACTCATGGCCTATCTTCCAATTGGACGTGAAATCAGCATTTTTACATGGCAACTTGGAAGAGCAGGTATTTATTGATTAACCTCCTGGTTATGTAAAGTTTGGAAGTGAGCACAAGGTGTATAAACTAAACAAGGCTTTATATGGACTAAAACAAGCTCTAAGGGCTTGGTATAGTATTATAGAGGCCTATTTTATGAAGGAAGGTCTTCAAAAGTGTCCATATGAGCATACACTTTTTTGTCAAAACTGGAGATGAAGGAAGATGCTTATTGTTTGCTTATATGTGGATGATTTGATTTATACTGAAAATGATAGAGCCATGTTTGAAAAATTTAAGCAGTCTATGATGCTTGAATTTGATATGTCTGATCTTGGAAAAATGCACTATTTTCTTGGGATAGAAGTTGTTCAATTTGCTGGTGGAATTTTCATTTCACAAAGAAAATATGTGCAAGACATTTTAGACAGGTTCCAAATGAAGAATTGTAATCCTTCTAGACACCAACTGAGGCAGGTTTGAAGTTAGTGAAAGATTATGAAGAAAAGAGAGTTGACAACACTATGCACAAGCAAATTGTGGGAAGCTTAATGTATTTGACCGCAACAAGGCCAGATATAATGTATTCTGTGAGTCTTATAAGCAAATAAATGGAGAGTCCTACTGAGATGCATCTCTTTGCTGCCAAGAGAATATTTCGATACTTGCAAGGTAGGACTGGTTTTGGACTGCTCTACAAGAAGGAAGAAAACTCAAGCTTGATGGGCCTCACTGATAGTGATTATGCTGGAGATCAAGATGATAGAAAGAGCACTTCTGGATATGTATTTATGTTGGGTTCGGGAGCTATTTCATGGTTATCAAAGAAGCAGCCGATTGTCACTTTATCAACCACTGAAGCTGAATTTGTTGCTGCAACTTCATGTGCTTGTCAAGCTATTTAGTTGAGGAAAATTCTTGAAGAACTTCATTTCAAGAGTCAAGGACCTACTGCAATTTATTGTGACAATAGTTCAGTAATAAAGCTCTCCAAAAATCCTGTTTTACATGGAAGAAGCAAACATATAGATGTGAAGTTTCACTTTTTAAGGGATCTCACGAAGGAAGGAGCCATTGATCTCATCTACTATAGAAGTGAAGATCAAGTTGCTGATATTTTTACTAAATCCCTCAAGTTGGCTGCATTTCAAAAGCTGAGAAACCTGCTTGGTGTTGACAAGTTGTATTAAACTGAATGTTGGCAAACTTTCAGTTGAAGGGAGGGATTGTTGAGTCACGTGATCTTATTTGACCATGTTTATTTATCCTATTATAGTCAGTTGTTTGTTGTCGTAGTTTTTAGGAGTCTATTTTATAGTGGTGTTGAACATGGATTTGTGTTTTACCAAGTCAATAGGTGATTTATGCACGTTGCTGTTTTCAAGAGTTAGTGGATGCACTTTCTTTTCTTAACTATCATGTATTAGCTCTTTAAAACAATATCCGTTGGAAGCATTCTATTTTTTAAGAAGTAAGAAATAGACGAACTATAACATGTTTTCTGTGTTGATGTTCAGACAATCAGGACAGAAAATGAGATACATGCGGACCAAACTATAGTTTTGTCAAGGGCAAGCAACATAAGTCCAATATGAGTTGACCCACACAAATGCCATCTCATGACCTCTTTCCAAGGTTTTTTCCTTCCAATTTCTCCGAGCTCTCTCTCTCTCTCTCTCTCTCTTGTCTATTTATATCTGCTTGCATACGCTGTGCGACATAGAAACCGAAGTCAACGAAAACTCGCTCGTCATTTAGAACAAGCACGAACGCAGAAGCTCGGGTCATGGCCACTTTGCAGAGGTCGGGGAAGTCGTTCAGGAGGCAGGGCTCGTCGGGGCTGGTCTGGGACGACAGCCTCTTGTCTAATCAGCCTTACGAAGGTGCCAAGAATGACAAGAGTGACCTCAAAGAGCTCAGGCCGTGCCAAAGCGCCAGAGCCATTTTTATGGGCATGGACTTCAACGGCAAACCAAACAACGCCGCGCCTCCAGCGACATGCCAGCGGCCCTGGTCGTCTTTGGGTACGAACCCTTCTCGGAAAGCCTACACCCGCAGTCTCTCGGGCGTCTTCGGCAAACAGTACCTTGTCAAGAAGCTGAAGATGGGAAAGACAACTGATCCATGAAACGTCAAGATAAAGAGTGAATGTCAAGGTCATGGCGCACGGTCCTCTCCTCGTTTGTTTTCATTCAAACAATGCCTCTTCTTTTCACGAATGTTTCTTCACCTAGATAAGCACGCCCGTCTAACAACAGCGCGAGCAATCATCGTCATCGTCGTTGCATAATTTAGTAAAAATCTTGTATAGGAGGAGAATACAAACTTCTTGGGGATTATTTGGCACAGACTCTGGCATCACTGTAAGTTCATGCATTCTGTGAACACAAGGAAAGAACATTTTCCCTCTTCTCCGTGGCTGCACAGCATATGAGCCTGGTCTACCTGGTATCCCAACCGCTGTCCATGCACAGAAGAACTGAATGATCCGACATAGCCACGGGCATCAACGAGAGAAAGGCCTGCTCGTGCAATGCGGACCTACCACGAGCACTTCGCTTCTTCCAGTTTGCACGAAACTCGAGCATGGGATCAAGTCCCGGTAATGAGTTCCTAAACCTTTTGGCTCGATTCCGCGCGCACGAGCTGAATCTACCTTCGAGCCATTGACCAAAATATGACCGTAATCAAGTCGTGCCAAGCCCAAGTCCAAAAAAAAAAAATGGTCTCTAGGCAAGTCCAAGCCGATTGCCTAACCCGTCGTATGTTCGAATCGCATTGATCAAGCTCCGGAGATATAAAAATAATTTAAATTATCTGGATCCAAATTTCGTGCCGAAGTATGATGGGACGTGAACTAGAGAGGAAGCATGGGGGGAGATACAGATGCCCATCCCCTGGACTTATATGAATACAGTTGTCATTTTTTTATTTATTTCATTTATACCTAGGACTATATAGAGGAGAAAGGGACCATTCAGATCGAAAGGGACTTCAAAAAAAGCTTTGGAAATGACGAATCGGCTTGTAATCCCATAACTCCTGTGGACCACCCCCTAACAGTTGCATTTTCTTCGATATTTTTTTACTAAAGCATAGGGCTATGCAAAGAAATCGGAAACTGCCTAGAATCGGATCAAATCGGCTCAGATCGGCAATTCCTATGAGAATCAGTGAGTATTGTTCTGATTCCCGGTTCCAGTCCTAGAACCGGCCATCCGGACTAGACTGGTACATATATAATACATATACATATATCGATTTTTTTTTAAATATATATTTTAAAATCCACCCTCAACTATAACTTCCTAGAAGATTCTGCAAGAACTTGTATAGATTGAAATATAGAGGCTTTCTCTGGTACATTGTTCAAGATTTATGGACTAATAAAACCATAAGAGCACCAAATGTTAATTGAAATACATAAGTACTCATCATTTGAACTATTAACTCGTCATTCGTGTGTTTATCAAGCTAGTAGAGTTCATTTCTTAGTCCGTCTAGACTTCATTTGAGGGACAAAGGAAATCATTTTGTGGTCATACGTTGTTTAGGCCTGTGTGAGATTCGTGTTTGATTTGATTTGTGTATACCAATTGAAAGCCATTATGGAACCATAAGGTTGTTTTTTCTTGATCAATCAATGACCAAACAAACCGGTTCACACCAATCTTATCTACAAACCGATATATATACACACACATCTTTTTTCTTGTAAAGAAGTATCCACATAGAAACTAAATTCGTCATAGTATTGATAGAGATTGGGGACCGGTTCCATAGGGACCGGACCGGCAATCCGATTCTCCGTGGATCTATGGAACCAACGGATAATTTCCGATTCCAATTTTTCAGAATCAATCCTTACTAGGTGGTTTCTCAATTTCAAGGTGGAAATCGCCCACCCATGATCACCCTTACTAAAGCATGTTGATTATAACGTATCATTTTCTAACTATATAAGTAAATGAAAGGGGAAAAAAGGGCGGTAGATCAGCCATTTTTGGGTTTTAGGGTTTTACCTAATTGCAAAATTGATAAAATTGCACCGATTGCAATAGCCAGAGTTGACGAAGATCTGGCAGGGCGGTGAGTTCATGCCCTTATTTGATATTAACTTAATCACTTTGGGCCCTTTATTAGATGCATGGTCCACCTCGAGCTATTTTAAGAAAACGATTTCATTTCAAGTTCTTATTTGAAAAAAAATTCTATGATTATCGACAAGAGATAAGCTATTTAGAGTGCGTTTATTTCGTATAAAATGAATTATTTTGAAAATATTATCCTAAAAATAATCTATTGTATCTTTTATAAAAAATTAACAAATAAATAATATCTTTATTAGCTACAAAAATATTTAGACATAAATTGTTGTAGATAATAAAAAAGTTTTCCTTGACTATTTATTTCACCCTATTATTTTTAGAAAAATATTTTTCATATCATTCATTTTTAACGAAACAAATCATTCCGAAGAAATGTTTGAGATTTACGCAACTGGTCCTAAGCTAAAATTTGAAATACGCGAACTCACCAAAGTTAAATATCGGAAGATGTGGACCCCATCTTACGTGGAAATTACCTTTTTATTTTTATATAATTCTTCAAATCTATAATTTTGGAGAATTTACCTTGTTCTGTCGCATACAAGGCAAAAATAGACAAATCCAACGCACGCTTTATTTGTGGATAATAATTTTTTTTCAGAAGAGTTGATAATTCAAATAATCTTTTTTCATAATCGCCATAGCAAGAATTATCAACCTACACGAGAATTTCACCACTCACGGATACCATCCGTCAATTGACTCGTCAAAATTATCGTTTGTATCGGGCCCGTCTTTCAAAATCGGATCGAGTAAAACTCGAATTATTGCGAAAAATTAGAGCATATACTGCCGGTCGAGAAAAAAAAAATTATTTGAAATTGTAAAGTTGAGAGGGAGGGGGACGCCGACGCCCCCACGAAATATCGAGGCTAATATTAATTGCTGGTCCAACTTGTCAAGCCAATGCAAGTTGGTCTTCAGAATGTTTTCCCATTTCGTTAAATTCCTTTCCCGTCCTAGCTGTCTTTAGCATAGCGACATTATTTGGATCCTATTGTTATGATATTTTTTAGCATTATAAAGTAGAAAAAATAACACGAACAGTTCTTGAACTTTGACCTAATGTATAATTTGATCTTTAAATTTTTAATTTATTCAATATAATCCATAAACTTTAGACTAATATTCACTGTGATCTCTGAATTTTTTGTGCATGATCAATTTAGTCCCTGAACTATATGAAAATATTCAATATAGTCCTTCCATCCTTGAACGTTTGATGCATGTTCAATTTAGTCCCTGAACTATATAGAAATTAGACTAAAGTTCGAGAATCACATTGAATAAATTAAAAGTTTAGGGACCACATTGAACATTAAGCTAAAGTTCGGGGATTATATTAAACAAATTAAAAGTTCACAGAACAAATTATAAATTTGGCCGAAATTCAGGAACCATTTGTATCATTATTCCTATAAAATACAAATGAAGAAGACAAAAATAGAAGGATATTTTTCGAAAACAAAATAATAAGTCAAGTTATCCGGAGTTTCTTCCCAAGCTCTTGTCTCGTAGTTTAGGAAGTTCTTTTCAAGTTCAAACCAGGTTCCACTAGTCAAATACGATCGATTCACCCGAAAATAACTCACCCGCATGTATAGCTTGACGTGATTAATTTAGATAGCGAGCATTATAATCCTTTAGCTGCATTAAATCATTGCTTTGTATATAAGAAGAACAAGTGACGTTATTCGAATTTTTATAATGTATTTTTAGAATTTGAGTTTCATCCCAAGTTTAATTTGGAATCAGATTGAAATCCCTCCTTTGGTAATCAAATTAAGCCGAGTCCGACTTCGAACGGTTCACTATAGAATCAAACTCGAGACTTATAAATTGAGGTTGATAGAGCGTCAAGGTCATTTATAAGTTTATAAGCTAGCCAAGTCGAGCCTTAGCATCAAACTATCGT
Organism: Syzygium aqueum; assembly: GCA_031216185.1. Classification (NCBI taxonomy): domain Eukaryota; kingdom Viridiplantae; phylum Streptophyta; class Magnoliopsida; order Myrtales; family Myrtaceae; genus Syzygium; species Syzygium aqueum. The sequence continues at coordinate 29,822,271 of CM062233.1, read as the reverse complement.
GACTTGACCATGCTCGCTTACATCTCCCATCCTATTGCACAATAAAGCCGTTTGTTTCGCAAAAAATGAATGAGTTCTCCATTCATTTATATCGCTTATACAAATGAATTACCTGTAAATATTTTTATCGTCTACGGAGATGTTTAGACATAAATTATCATCGGCAATGAAAATATTTTTTGCTAATTAATTATTTAAAGTAATATAAATAATTATTTTAATAAATATGTTATGAAACCATTTATATTTTCGCCAACACAAATCAAACTTTCGTACAAATCTATCTCCAAGGCACGTGAATTCAGGAACCTCAATTTCCGGGAATCGAGAGACACGACCTCCTCAATCCATGTCCGGATCCGATATCTCCCCACCCACTTCCAGTCCTGTCCGTCCGATGCGCCTCCCGATCTAACGGCCCAAGTTCACCCACGATCCCTCCGCTCCGTCCTTTGATTTAACCACCCCCTCATGGCCAGCATCCGTCCACGACGCCACCCCCGGGGCCGCTCGATCGAGACCCCGATCCAACGGCCCTCGCGGGTCCTATGATTTAATACTCCGGTTTACTTCGTTGTAACATTAATATCGTCCCCTCGTCATCCATTTGAATAATCACCCGAAAAAGCAAAAAAAATAATAATAATATTTCTCTCTTTCTCTCTCTCTCTCCAAATTCGCAGTGGACAGAAGAAGAAGAAGAAGAAGAAGAAGAAGCAGAGGAAGAAGAAGAAGATATGCAGGAGCAGGCGACGAGCTCCGTAGCCGCGAGCTCGCTCCCTTCGAGCAGCGAGAGATCTTCGAGCTCGGCCCTCCAAATCGAAGTCAAAGAAGGTCTAAACTTCAGTTTTTGCCCCCGCGACCGCAAGAATTTCTTACGAACTCGCGCTGAACACTGCGAATCGCCGCACTAACCACACATTCGAGAGACGGAAGCTCTTCGATCTTACGGACAATTTCTTCCGCCTTCCCCCCCCCCCCCTCTCGAGCCTCGCGTCGTGTAATGCGGTGTTCTCCGCCTGTTGAGCATTTCGCGGTTTGGTTTGAGCGATGTGATTTATGCAGACGTTTGGGATCGCGGTGAGGTTCGATGTGGGATTTCGTCTAATCGGATGGTTTTTTTCTGTTCCTTTTGGGTGATGATTAGGCATGGAGAGCGACGAGGAGATCAGGAGAGTGCCGGAGATGGGAGGGGAGCCGGCGGGGACGTCCGCGGCCCGCCGGGAATCCGGTTCGGCTGCCGGTCCGGACCGGGCCCAGCCCGCGGGTCAAAGTCAAAAGAAGAGGGGGAGGAGCCCCGCTGACAAGGAGAACAAGAGGCTAAAGAGGTAAATTCCGCCGTCCGCCCCTGTCGTGGCATTTTGGTGATAATGGGCGATTAACGGGGTCAAAATGTCGGACGCTGTCTTCCCCCTCCCAGGTTGCTGAGGAACAGAGTATCGGCGCAGCAGGCGAGGGAGAGGAAGAAGGCGTACCTGAACGACTTGGAGGTGAGAGTGAAGGAGCTGGAGAAGAAGAACTCGGAGCTGGAGGAGAAGCTGTCCACGTTGCAGAACGAGAATCAGATGCTCAGACATGTAAGTTCGGAATGTCGAATCCCGCGCGGACATCGCCGTCGCGGGTAGATCTCGATTCGATTCAATTGACGTCGTTTTCTATTCGGAATGTGATCACCATCACCGTCATGCTTCCTTAATCTATTCGAGTGCTCTCTAGTCATGTGCAACGTGCATTGGAAGAGCGAAAAAGAAGTGATTTTTTTAAGAGCTACCGTCATTATAAAATTTACTATTAGTCCATATTATTATAATGCTGGAGGGTCTTGTTTGATTCCTGAATCTGGTCGTGTGAAGGAGAGGTGGGTCGTGGGTATGATGTTAGTAGTGATGAATCACAATCTTGTAGATGTACTTAGTTGATTACCTTGCTTAAAAGCCATTAAATTTATGTTTTTTATGCTAAAGTTGAATTCATTCGCAATAAGAATGAACAGTCATTGTCTACTAGTCTGCGGGCACGCGTTTGGAACTGAGTCATGGAGTATGAAGAATCAAGGCAATAGATTAATATAGAGTGTTTGGTGATTTACTCAACAGAAAGGGGTGGTGGTTGATTGAGTGATAGGAGGAGCAGAGAAGTCAAATTACATCCACGACATTATCCATTAGTCTTTGTCTTGTTTTTTCTGTTCTTTTTCTTCACACAGGAAGTTCTTTTTACCGACTTCGGTGATTTCCGGCAATCCGATCTTTAGAGAGAGTTCGAGTTCTCATCGTTTGATATGGTCTGGTGAATGGGTAACCGGACAAAAGCGTGTACATCACGCAATAATGAAGCATGATTGATTTTGGGGGGCGTCGCCCCACCTAGATAATTAGAGATGGTACATATCATTTTCTGGTATAGATTGAATAGGGTGCCATTAGGTCACTGGTGGGGTATGGGATGCTCTTTGATGGGCTTAGGTCGGGACCCCATTCCTGGGTGCTCATACTTTGTTTTGACGCTTGTTTTGGCTTTGCCTTGATAGGTTAAACATTGGCATATGCAAGTTAATGTCAACTGGTACTTATAGCTAGGACAGGCCATTTCGTGTGAAATCTCAGTACCTCATAACAGAGTACACGTATGTCAATGCTCAGAGCCTTATGTGTTGCATTTAATCCTCCTGAAGGGTCATTTCGCTGTCCTCCTGTCGATATCGTCCTTCAATTTTAGTACCAGAATCGCGATTTTCTTTTGGTTAGGTAGAATCTCAAATCGGGAAGTGGCATGTTTGTGTGCAAAATCAAGGTTACTTTCGTACATGGAACCAGTTAACACGATACATGATATGTGATGCATACCCAGAAGCTTAAATGGTTTTGTCGCAAGTCTCGTGACATCTAAATTATGAATGTTGCAGATACTGAAGAACACCACGGCGGGGAGGAGAGGAGGAAGCAGCGGCTCCAATGCGGACGGGCCCTTATGAGGAAAAATTTACGCCCAATCGGAAGCTATATAGCCATCATATCTGGGTTTAATACAGAGGAAGAGGTTGAAGATCTGTGCTCTCTTTGGTTCCTTGTTTTTTGCCCATTTTTAGATTAGACCTTCCAATCATTTAGGGGGTTAGAAGTTTGGCAAAAGTCAGTCCGGTCTGCGATGCTTCCTGTCGTTTGAGGATTCACAGAAGGGGAGAGAGGAAGGCTTGTTGATGTGCTTGTTTTCACTTTCCAGTGGTAAGGCATGATGGGCCTTTGCTCGAAAGCTTGGTCGGTGTGAAAATAGCTGGGTCCTAAATTGTGATGTGGGATTGTGGTCGTACAAAAAAGTGTTTGCTACGGATTCATGGATCCGATACTCATCGTTCACCGGATCGACAACATGACGGTTCTGCAAACGCTCTGAACCCAAAGTTCTCTTCCCGGACGTGTGATTATAGTCCAGTGTTACATCTGGACAATGGCTTTAGCAAGACAAGATAATTTTTTTTTGGTCGAAAGCAATTCAATATAATGAGAAGGAACTAATTGAGCTAAAACCGCTTAAAGTTGAGTTAGAACTGAAATTTGGCTAAAAGAAATACGGACGTCCCAATTAGGGTGCATGTGTTTTTGGAAAAATGATTAATTTGGAAATTGTCCTCTTAAAATATAATTTCTATTGCTTACAATAATGAATAAATGAAATTGTTTCTTATTATCCATGAAAATGTTCAAATGTAAATTATTATCAATGATGAAATATTTTTATTTTCTAATTATTTCAAGTAATACAAATGGAGTTTTAATTATTGTTCCATTTCACATCAAGCAATTTGAGAATTGGACATGTAAGCTCAAGACACCTGAAAACATATATGATTTCCTCTTTAAAAATTCGAAAATCATTTTTCTAATATGACTATATATCGACGTTTAAATTAGAAACTCTATGTTTGAACAAAGAAAATCCTAACACTCGATCTCGGTTCTCACATGTCTAGGATCGTGCACCTCGCGCTTGAGCTCGGGACTCTTGTGCCAATGCTCGGATTTATCGAGGTCGGGCCGAGGCCTTGATGTCCGTGCCTGATGCCCCAACACCCAGGCTTGGGTCCATAAAAGGACAAACGCGGGACCCTAGTACCCATGTCTAGGTTTACGGCACTCGAACCGAGTCCATTGAGGCTAAGGCTTAGACTTCGGTGCCGTTGCTTGGGTCCATCGAGGCTAATGCTTGGGAATCTGGTGGTCGTGCTCAAGTCCATCGAGGTCATTCCCAAGTTTCTGATAGAAGGGCTTGGGTCCATCAGGGCCGAGCCTAGGACCTTGGTACCTATGCCAAGATCCCCGCACCTGAGACCCAAGACCTAGATGCCCAAGCCTATGTTCCTGACGCCCGGACTCGGATCCACTAAGGCCAAGCTTGGTACCTTTTGTGCTTGTGCATGGATCCTTCACCCCCGAGTTTGGGTCTATTTGAGGCCATGACTAAAAGAGAGCAATGCTTGGGTGCATTGAGGTCTAGGCTTGGTTGTCAAGGACCTAGGCACAGGCATTAGAGTTTTGAGCCTGAGCACGAGCATCGGGGCCTAGCTTCAATGGACTTGGGCTTGGCATTTGTGGATTCAAGCTCGGGCACTGAAGACTTGGCAAGTCCTAGCCTAGTGGACTTGAGCCTAAGCTTGGGCAGCGAGTTCCTACGCTAAGCTTTTGTGGACTAGAGCCCGAGTACTAGGATCTGGGCATCACCTTTGCAGGCTGGAACCAATGCCTATGCTCTTACTTGCGACCTAAGTGCCCGTATCGGCGTTTTCGCCACCCGGGTTAGGATCTATTAAGGTTGGACTCAAGATTTTGGTGCTTGTACTTGGTTATCAACGCACGAATAGAGTATGTGTATATACAAAAATCAAATCATATATTTTTTGCTAAACAACGGAAAATATTTTCCAGTTCTTTTTCATATTTAACTAAACACCGAAAAATATTATCATTTTCCTGAAAAACATTTCCATGAAATAAATAAAGTCTAAGAAATACGGGTTTCTCCCAAAATGTCATTCAATTTTTTTGTTTTAAATTAAAAATATAAACGTAGAAAAATGTACACATTTCCATTTTTTTTTACCGAGGCTCCCGTTTCCTTATCACATTTCCAGAAAAGCTAAAGTAGAATTTTTTTGTCGGTGACTTCCACGAAATGCGAATATAATTAGCGCACGCATTAAAATGGAGTCCACCGACAGCAGCTGCACCAGCGAACGGGAAGCTACCGACAACAGCCGGTGACTCCTGGGGGACAGGCTGTGAACAGCGAATGATGAAAGCGGGGGCAATTCCGAAATTATAAAAAAAATCGCCCTCGTTTTGTCGCTGATGCGCACTTGCGAACCGCCGAGGTCGGGACGTGTCGTTCTCTGATTCGTTTCTTGGAATGGAGATCACAGGGGGCAAGAAAGATGACTTCGTTATTAATCAATGGGAAGGCGACACGTGGACGAGCTCATGGCGAGTCAACGTAGTTCGGTCGCATCGGGTTTGTTAAGGTTGAGACAGCGATGTCTGAACAGACTTCGGATTTCGGCTCACTGGTCGAAGTGAGCCGGAAAAATGGACAAATTCAGAAGTAATAATAATTCAAATTTCTTTTTTTTAATCTGAAAAAAATCACCAAAAATTTCAAACTTCGTCACCTGTGACACATTTATCCCGAATTTTTTTTTGTAACACCAAAAATCCCAAACTTTACTTTTTGTGACACATTTACCCAAATGTATTTAGTTCATGGGTATTTTCAGCTTTTTCTTTTTTTTTTCTTTCCCACGAGGGAGGTCCTCACCGGTGTCGGGTGAGAGCTGCCCTCGCTGACATCGAGCAAGGTTCGCCCTCGCCAGCGTAGAGCGAGGGCGACCCTTGCCGGATCGCTTAGGCGAGGGTCGCCCTCGCCTGGGCGATCCGGCGTTGGGCGGCCCTTGCCAGCGTCGAGCCAGGGCCGCCCTTGCTCACCCAAGCGAGGGCGACCCTCGCCCGACGCCGGAGAGGGTCGCCCTTGCCCGACTCAGGCGAGGTCGACCCTCACCCAACGCCAGCGAGGGTTGACCTCGCTTGAGTTGGGCAAGGGCCGCCCTCGCTTGCCCAGACGAGGGCGAACGTCGCCCGACGCCGACGAGGGCCCCTCTCGCCGGAAAGGGAAAAAAAGAGAAAAAAAAGACAAAAATGCCCATGGATTAAATACATTGGGGTTAATGTATTACAAAAAGCAAAATTTGGGGTTTTTGGTGTTACAAAAAAAAGTTCGGGGTAAATGTGTCACGGGTGGTAAAGTTTGGGGTTTTTTGTGATTTTTTCACTTTTTAATCAATAATAATTCGAATTTCGATAGGCAAAGGATGAACGATTCAATTCCAACGTTTACATGACAAAAATAAAATAAAATAAAAAATTCCAACGTTCATTAGTTTACCTTCATCTAGACAACTAGCTAATTTAGAGGCATAGATGATTTTCCGGTGATATGAACTTTTCAATGATGAAGATTAACCTGACCCTACTTAATGAAATCATAATTATATTTTTATTCGGACAACCACTAATGGATATTCATAATCTCTTTAGAGGGAATGTATGGCATTTTGAGTTTAATTGTATGTAAAGGCTTTTTATTTCTCTAATCCAAACAAAAGAAGTCGATACAACTCTTTGAAATTTTCTTTTCTTACAATAACGAGTTTCTATATACATAAATTAGAAATAAACCCATAGACACCTTCATTTCTGGATGTGGGGATCGAATCCCCCATCTCCCCGTAACGGTTACTCTTGACTTTCGAGTTTATAGATGTGAAAAATATATACATCTTATTCCAATAACTCAAACTCGACGTTATATATATATTCAATAAATGCATGTTATGTTTTAGGATCTTTACACACGAACAGAAGAAATCACCGTTCACGTTCAGAAGTAACTTAAGCATATGTATCTTTTATAGTAATTAAACCAGTACAACATTGGACAATGACAATTCGTCTATTTATTAATATAATGCTACGAACTAAACCGTGCTAAACAGTAGATAGTTCCTGAGCCTATATTTACTAACTATAGTGGAAGAAGAAATTGAATGATAAAATTAGGATTAGAAAAATGCGGAAAATACAAATTTTCTAAAACTGTGATCTTAATAGATAGGATTAGGCACTTGATCTTCTGTTAAAAGGAGGCCAAGGCAATTTATACAAGAGTGATTATGACCGCACCAAAGAAGAAAATGTTTTCCGACCAAAAAAAAGGAAAAAAAACATTTAAATATTACTTATTTAGGAAAATCCCAAATTCCCCACGAGCAGACGGATCCATCCGACTCGACTCGCTCCGCGCCCTCGCGAGCCGAGCCGCAGGCCGAGCGAGAAAGCGAGCCGAGCCGCCTGCTACTCGCTCATCCGGTGGAGAGGGGCTCCTCACCTCAACGACCGGGAATAAAAAAAAAGAAACGGAGCTCAATTATGGAAAACGACGGCCCGAACGATAAAAACGACAAACCATCGACGGGATATAGCTGGGCCGAAAAGCCGGACGAGATCGGGAAGAAGCCGAGAGAGAGCAGAGCAGTGTGCGCGCTACAGAGAGGCATGGCGTGCTGAGAGGGCGAAGAAGAGCTTCCAGTTCCTCTCTCTCTCTCGTCGGCCAGATCTCTCCCGCTCCATCTTTGATTGGTGGGTCTGAGCGAGGATGGAGGCTAATGCCGGCCTGGTCGCTGGGTCGTACAAGAGGAACGAGCTGGTCCGGATTCGTCACGACTCGGATGGTGGAGTGAGTTGTCTGTCTTGCTCTGCTCGATTCGTCTTCCTCGTCTTTCGTTTCGCTTTCGAATCGGGCTTAGTTCCGTCTCCTGGGTGCTCAGAGATTTTGGGTAGCATTCGGATTGTGTTGATCTGGGCGTTGCTTGCCCCGAGGCTGGCTTGTGAGCTCGAGCTCTGCTCTGGCTTGGCCGTTTAGCTTCCTAATTCCGGCTCTTGTACGCTGGACCTTCGGCTGCCGGTGGTAGCAATGTGTAGATCGGAGTGTCGGTAGCTCTGTCGGTCGGTCGGTCGGTCTTGTGCCGTGCTCACTGTCTGGTGCCGTGGAGTTTTCTTTTTTCTTTTTTGGTTCGAAGATCGGTCGACATGGATTCTGTAGCGATTCTGGAAATCTAATTCTTCTGCTTGCGATTCGATGCTTAGTTTTGTGATGGGGGTCGTGGCAGAGTCGGGTTTGAACTGTCTTAGTCAACGATGCGAGTTGTCTTCCTTTTCTCTGTTGCTCTCACTTGGGGTTGCCAGATCTTGGTTGTTTCATTTGCTTACTCTTCTTCTAATGAAGTTTATGTTCTTCTGTGGAAGAATTACTGGGTATCTTGTTCGATTTAATATTGGGGCAAGAAGCTGAGATCTAGATAATTCATTTCTTTTGTAAGTATTACTGCTTCAGGGGCGGAATAGTTCTGACTCTTCGATGTGGACATCACTGTTTTACAATCCAACTGAAAGTGATTGTTTCGCGTGTCTTATCTCTTTCAAATTTAAGAGATTTCGGCTTACTTGTGCATCACTGTAGTTGTTTTAACTCACTGGAAGATTTACAATCAAAGTGCGAGTAAGTCCTTGCTCTTGTTTTGATGATTGAAAGTGCAATGACATTGGTTGAACTGCATTCTTTCTCACTTCAGCTCTCATGCAGTCACCAATTCCCACAATATTTTAATGCAATTTGTGCTCAATTTCCTCGTTGTATGAAATCGCTATATGCGGGTGGAGAAGATGTAAAGCATAAGTCACTAGTTTCTATCTACGATGGAGTCTGATGATTGGTAATTGTATTTATGTTGCAGCCCAAACCCCTGAAAAATTTGAATGGCCAGATCTGTCAGATATGTGGTGATAAAGTTGGACTTACTGCCAACGGCGATGTTTTTGTGGCTTGCAATGAGTGTGCATTCCCTGTGTGCCGTCCTTGTTATGAATATGAGAGGAAAGATGGTAATCAATCATGTCCTCAGTGCAAGTCTCGATATAAGAGGCACAAAGGTCAGCTTATTCGGCGATGGTTCTGTCAGTGTCCTATTTCATTGTGTGGTCTACATATAAGTGATGAAGTTAACGTGGTCTTCTTGTCACAGGTAGTCCTCGAGTTGATGGAGATGACGATGAGGATGAGGTCGATGACCTGGAGAATGAGTTCAATTATGCCCAGGGAACCAGCGCTGCAAGGCGACAATGGCAGGGAGAAGATCCAGATCTTTCTTCTTCTTCTAGACATGAATCTCAACATCCAATCCCTCTTCTAACCAATGGGCAGCCGGTACGCAACTAATCGCAGTCTGATGAGTTCTCAACTTTGTGTACATTTCCATTACGTACATTTTACATGATAAACTTCTTGGATATTATATCAACTATAGCTTTTATATTACTGGATTTTATTGTTTGCTAGAGATATATGATCTTTTCCTATTAAGTATGTTCTCATGTCTTCTAGTTTGTTCTAGTCGTGCTCACGAGATTACTGAATAAAAATGTTGTCAGTATTATCTGGTAGCTTTACATTGGGCGTGGAAATAATACAGTTATCGCTATTGGCTTCTGTTATTTGTTTCTTCCACATTAAACATTTATTTGCTTTTGTGTGATTCAGTACACCTTGTTAAATATGTTGTTGAACAGTCAACAAAAAAGCTACATTATTGTCTTCCTTTCTACCTAAAAATTTACAGATGTCTGGTGAAATCCCCTGTGCTACACCTGACAACCAATCTGTAAGGACTACATCTGGACCTCTGGGCCCTTCTGATAAACACGTGCACTCGCTTCCCTATGTTGATCCTAGACAGCCAGGTTTTACAGTAACTTCTGTACTTTGTGCTCTAATATTTGAAAAGATGTGCGTTGCTTAGGTTTGTTGCCTGTTTCTTTGGCATAACAGTTCCTGTGAGAATTGTGGATCCATCAAAGGATTTGAATACTTATGGCCTCGGAAATGTTGACTGGAAGGAGAGGGTTGAAGGATGGAAACTTAAACAAGAGAAGAATATGACGCAGATGCCAAACAAATATCATGAAGGGAAAGGAGACATAGAAGGCACTGGCTCTAATGGAGAAGAACTTCAAATGTAAGTGTGTTTTGAAATAATAACTATTAATAAATTGTGCCTTCGGCAGCATTATCTATCAATATTTATTTATTTATTTTCATTATTCTTTGACCTTGCTTGTTGTGTTTGCTTATTTATTTTGACGAAATTAAATCTAGCGCAACCTCCAGCTTCAGCATAGTCGCCTTTTCGGTTGGATAGACATGCAGATTCAATGTTTGGGTGATGACTGTCATGGTGTTTAAGATCCATGCAAGCGATTGCTGAACTTTATTCTTTTGAAAGAGGAGAAATTGCAAATTCTTTGGGAGGGGCTTTTGATTTTGGTCAGATTTTAAGAGTGACGAGTTTCTGCTTAATAATAAACTAGAAATGCTATGGAATTGACTCTCTAACCTACTAGCCTCCATCCTGCTCATAGTCCACCTAACAAACAGATCTGCAAAAATGACGCTTTCTTGACCTGTGAATCTGACACCTGATCTCTATGAAGATCATGTTTAATTGGTTGATATCTGTATCTTTGCTTTGCATTGAGTTCAATGGGGAATATAAACCCTTTTCTTTTCTGTATACGCGCATGGCTGATGATGCTCATCAACCTCTGAGTCGTGTGATGCCTATATCATATTTGTTGATGTATTTTTCTTGCAGGGCTGATGATGCTCGTCAACCTCTGAGTCGTGTGGTGCCTATAGCGTCGTCTCACCTCACTCCTTACCGTGTTGTAATTATCCTTCGGTTGATTATTTTGGGCTTTTTCCTACAGTATCGTACAACACACCCAGTGAAAGGTGCTTATCCTTTGTGGCTTACATCGGTTATTTGTGAGATTTGGTTTGCATTATCCTGGCTTTTGGATCAGTTCCCAAAATGGTCGCCCATCAATAGGGAAACATACCTTGACAGGCTTGCTTTGAGGTAGTGTTGCTCATTCAGTTTATGTTGTGTGCGCTGAACTTCTGTTTGAGTTAAGCTTTAGAGTGAGGCTAATCTTTCTGGGTACATCATCACCATAATTTGTTTTTTGTTTTGTAGATATGATCGCGAAGGGGAACCTTCACAGTTGGCTCCTGTCGATGTCTTTGTGAGTACTGTGGATCCTTTGAAAGAACCTCCCCTCATAACAGCGAACACTGTCTTGTCCATACTCGCAGTGGATTACCCTGTCGACAAAGTGTCGTGTTATGTCTCTGATGACGGGTCTGCGATGTTGACTTTTGAAGCCCTCTCTGAAACTGCTGAGTTTGCAAGGAAGTGGGTGCCCTTCTGCAAAAAGCACAACATTGAGCCACGAGCTCCAGAATTCTACTTTGCCCAGAAAATAGATTACTTGAAGGACAAGATACAGCCTTCTTTTGTAAAAGAACGCAGGGCAATGAAGGTGAGTTATGGGATGTATTGGGTAGTTGGTGCTTGCATGCTGTCATAGGAGCTTAAACATAGTCACCGACTGCTTACCTTTCTGTAACCGTATTATGCTTGTCATACTTGACCTGCATGCATAGTGTAAAGACATGTAATGGACTTGGATAGTTTTGTGAATGCTTTGCCAAATCTCTTGCTCCTCTCCTCAGATACCTTTTAGTCCTTGTTCTTTTTTCTTCGCCTTGTGGTCCTTGTCTAGAAAAGCACTAAAACTGAATGAAGGTCATTGGGAAGGTCCAAATATCACATATTTTACCTTTGTGACTCAGTTTCTCGGGAAAGGAAAAATTGATTTAGTGGTTTGCCTATCGACAATGTGGCTATTAGTCAGATGCATTATCTATTACAAATTGTTTAGGTATATATAATGTAAAATTGTCTGATCATGTGTTTTGTAGAGAGAATATGAGGAGTTCAAGGTGCGAATCAATGCTTTGGTTGCAAAGGCACAAAAGATGCCAGAAGAAGGGTGGACAATGCAGGATGGCACTCCCTGGCCTGGAAATAACTCCAGGGATCATCCTGGAATGATCCAGGTGTACACTCTTATCCAGTATTCCAGAAGCATTTAAATCAACCCTATCCTCTCTTATGTGTCTGGTTAATATTTTCTTTTTGTTGTCCAAAATAATAGGTTTTCCTCGGCCACAGTGGGGGACTGGATACTGATGGAAATGAGCTACCTCGACTTGTTTATGTTTCTCGTGAAAAGCGACCTGGATTCCAACATCACAAGAAAGCTGGAGCCATGAATGCTTTGGTTTGTCATCTCTATACATCTTATGTGGCTTTTCTTGTCTTGTGTCTCTTTTAGTGACAGGCTGACAGCTGTAAATTGCAAACACATGAATGTATGTTGGTGGGTGTTGTTGTGATTTAGTTTTTCAGTTTAGATTCTTTATTTAGGTTCTTCATTGCTTGCTTGCATTGAATCTGTATCTATATGCATTAGGATCCTGATTAATGGATCTCTTGGTTCGAGAAATTGCATTCCAAGTTTACACTTCCTTACCGAAGCCAATTCTTTTTGTGCTTTCAGTTTAACGTGAAATTCTTTTTTCATGGATCAGTTATGATTTATTTTTTTTCTTGTGTGGGATCATAATGTTGATAGTGCTGTCTCTAGCTTATAGTAAAAACACTATTTCTCTTCATATTGAGAAACAAATATTAGAGTTTGATTTTGCTGCATTGCTGCTTTTCTGAATGTTGTTCTTATCTGCTGGAGATACTGGTTAGATCTGCTTGTTATTTTTTGGCATTTCTGAATGTATAACTTTCTGTTTTATGTCATGTAGATCCGCGTTTCGGCCGTCCTAACCAATGGAGCATATCTTTTGAATGTTGACTGTGATCACTACTTTAATAACAGTAAAGCACTGAAAGAAGCAATGTGTTTCATGATGGATCCTGCTTATGGAAAGAAGACGTGCTATGTGCAGTTCCCACAACGTTTTGATGGGATTGACTTGCATGATCGATATGCTAACCGCAACATTGTCTTCTTTGATGTAGGTGTCTCTTCATCTTTATCCTATTTCCAATATGCTAGTTATTTATGTTCATTTGTTGCCTTTTTTCTGTGCTAGATTTTCATATTCATGATCTGAATGCAGATTAACTTGAAAGGGTTCGATGGCATCCAAGGCCCTGTCTATGTTGGAACTGGATGTTGTTTCAACAGGCAAGCCCTTTATGGATATGACCCTGTATTGACTGAGGAAGATCTGGAACCCAATATTATTGTAAAGAGTTGTTGCGGTTCGAGAAAGAAGGGGAAGGGTGGTGATAAGAAGTACATTGACAAGAAAAGAGCAATGAAAAGAACTGAATCCACCATTCCAATTTTCAATATGGAAGACGTTGAGGAGGGGGTTGAAGGTAGGTCTTGATTTAATTTTGAGTTTCCTTCCGTATCTTTGGACATAAGAGAACAGACCTATACTGGTCCAGATGCCTGGACTTACTCCATGATTACTGTTGAAACTAGCCTGAATATATATTAGATTGGGCTATCTTCCCTTGCCCTTTGAGGACCACCTTAAACTTTAGAATAAACAAAATAATGTTGCTCTCTTTTGATGTTACTTAGTTGTTAGACTAACTTAATATTACCTTTGCTAAGTGTGATGTCATGTTGATGGCACCAATTTGTTTCGTAGGGTATGATGATGAGAGGTCGCTCCTGATGTCTCAGAAAAGTCTAGAGAAAAGATTTGGTCAGTCTCCAGTTTTCATTGCAGCTACTTTCATGGAACAGGGTGGCCTACCACCATCTACCAATCCTGCAACGCTTTTGAAAGAAGCCATCCATGTTATTAGCTGTGGCTATGAGGACAAGACTGAATGGGGCAAAGAGGTATGTTGTACAATCTCTACTCCAGCGGTAAAATTTCATGTCATATAGTAGGAATTAACTCGATGTACTTTCTACAAACAGATTGGATGGATATATGGTTCTGTTACAGAAGATATTTTGACTGGATTTAAGATGCATGCTCGTGGCTGGATTTCAATCTATTGTATGCCTCCTCGCCCAGCATTCAAGGGGTCTGCTCCCATCAATCTTTCTGATCGTTTAAACCAGGTTCTCAGGTGGGCCTTGGGGTCAATTGAGATTTTGCTAAGCAGGCATTGTCCTATATGGTATGGATATAATGGGAGATTGAGGCTCTTGGAGAGATTGGCGTACATCAATACAATTGTGTATCCCCTCACCTCAATACCGCTGATTGCGTATTGTATGCTTCCTGCATTTTGTCTTCTCACGAATAAATTTATTATACCTGAGGTAAGTGATACACCTCTCCTCAATGTAGATTATTCAATCTTATGTGCTGCTTTGGTTTGTTGTATGTTATTTATGTTGGCTCTGCTTTGGTCTTCTTTACTTCTGTCATCTGATCCTTGCATCCCCACCTCTATGGTATGGAGTTGTTATCTTAATATTCAGTTTTCAACTGGCTCTGCATTTCTGTGTTAATAAAGCTTGAGATGGATGAGAAACCATTAGGAAACATTGGTCAAAGAAGCTGCCTAAACATCATTCCAACAGCTATGGTGGTTGAATAACATTCAGCTGCTTGCCAGCAAACTTAGGCCTTTTGACATAGTTAAGTAAATAAGCCCCAAGTCAACCATATTCTAGTAGCCCTTACCATGTGGTCACCAAAATCCTCCTTTTCACAGGTGGACTCTTCTTTGTATTTTTTAGGGTCTGATCATGATCCGTAATGACATTTATCTGCATTTGTTTTTACCTTCAAAGCAATGTAGCAGGTAGTCCTGGCTCTTCTGCATCATTTAACTGTTTAACGTATACATTGACAAAAGAGTGCTCAATTACTATGCTAGTTTCCATTTTTATTAGATACTCTTGTTATGGTGACTCTATGCTAGACTATCTAGAGCTACATGTTAGTAATTTCAGCGTAATTAAAGATTGTTTCCTCTTTTGTTTCATCCGATGACTGACCCTATGTTATAAAAAATTGCAGATAAGCAACTTTGCTAGCATGTGGTTCATTCTCCTCTTTGTCTCAATTTTTGCGACCGGAATTCTTGAGCTCCGTTGGAGTGGTGTCAGCATTGACGATTGGTGGAGGAACGAGCAGTTCTGGGTCATTGGTGGTACATCTGCTCACCTTTTCGCTGTGTTCCAAGGGCTTCTTAAAGTGCTTGCTGGCATTGATACCAACTTCACAGTCACTTCGAAAGCAGCTGATGAAGATGGAGACTTTGCTGAGCTTTATGTGTTCAAATGGACATCGCTTCTCATCCCTCCAACCACAGTTCTTATTGTAAACATGGTTGGCATTGTAGCAGGTGTGTCTTATGCGATTAACAGCGGGTATCAGTCATGGGGTCCACTGTTCGGTAAGCTGTTCTTCGCCATATGGGTTATTGCTCACCTTTACCCATTCCTAAAGGGTCTGTTGGGCAGGCAGAATCGTACTCCTACTATCGTTATTGTGTGGTCTATCCTTCTTGCTTCCATATTCTCATTGCTCTGGGTACGGATCGACCCGTTCACCTCGGACTCCACAAAATCTGCTGCAAATGGTCAATGCGGCATCAACTGCTAATTCTATCATGCTCGCCTGGGGCGGTAGCCATCTCCACATGCTTATAGTTCTTTTATGTATATAACAAGATTCTCATTGCCACCCAAAGTCACTTGCATCATTGAGGCAATGCCCTCGTCCGGGAAGAAGCTGGCTGGAAAACAGAAAAACAGAGAATGTCATTTTTTGTCGTGTCCTTTTCACAATGTCCGTGTCGGATCAATATAGGCATCCCGAACCTTTGATTTGTCTGTTGTTATTTATTGTGCAGTAATTTGTTGTTTTATCACGAGGATGTAGCACTTTCGAACTTAATCCAGCACTTAAAGGTTGAATATAGAACAAGTTCATTGGTCAAGTTTTTATCGCTGTTCCCGCCATTCTCTTTCAAATTGTCAACAGGTATCTTGTCAACGAAAGTCTCTACGGAAAGCATTTCCTGCACGTCGGTTAAGTCTCTTTATCACGTTACTGATAATTGAAACGCAGAGCAATGCTGATGTGCTCTTTGTACATCTTCAAATTCAGACTCGACGGGGTCGAATTATCGCCGCTTTTCAATTTCTTACTAAATAGCAGCCCCTCGGTGCCGCAGCAAGAGCTTGTCTTGCAGTGTGACCAGCCAAAGTTTGCATCAGAAACAAAATCAATATACGACGAGATCGTTTAATACCGAGCATTGTTCTGTCGAAGAAAGCTTAAGGTACTCATACCTGGTACTATTATTCATTTAAACCGGCAATCTAAAAAGCTTCCTCGTGCGAGGTACTCCGAGAGATTTATGCACGCTCAAAGCAGCACCTGCGAAAAACATTGCATCTCAATCGGCATGTTCTCAAACAAACCGGCCTTCTTTCTTGGTTCAACTCTTGCCAATTCATCTTCTCACGAAAGGTGGTACTTGCATACTCAAACATGCCAGTGCCTTCTTTAGAAGCACACAAAAAACTCCGAAAGAAAAGTAAAAACCCCTTCGATATCTTTGCGAGTGTATGTAGTACTGACCTCGGTAACAATAACTTCCTCGAAGAATTCTTCCCAAGAAATCCTATGAGAAAATGAAAAAGAAAATAAAGAAAAACGATTCAGCCGCAGTAAATGAAGTAGTCATCTTCCTCCACCCTTTCTGTAGATGACCCAAAGCAAAAGACCTCGCTTTTTTTCTTGTCATATATGTGATCAAGCCTCTTCATTGTCCTCAACCAATATCCTCTTGCACGCTTCGTAACACATGAAAGATATCCCGGCAGCAGGCACCAACTTCATGCAACTAGGGCCTAAACCTCTATATAGACCTCCAACCCCTTCCTGCTCGAGTATACTTGCAAGAGCGTGAATCACATTTTTGTACACCTGCCTTCCGCTGAGTGCTCCCACTTGCATATGCTTCCGAGCTACCTCCAATGGGAAAGTTGCACTACTCGAAATAGCGCCAGCTAATGATCCGATGAGAAGGGTCTCAATGTTCCCAATCTGCTCTTGCTTAAAAAACTTCCGATACGCTTTTCTCAATGTGTCATAAGCAAAATAGTTGGTGGCAGCATATGGAATCACTCCGATAAGACTAGGGGCAAGGCCTCTATATAATTCTGCGGGTCCCTCATCCCTCATTATCTTCAAGAACGCATCAAGCATACCATCGTAAACTCCCCTCTGCCACAGGGAAGGCAACTGTATCGTGTTAGCAATGACAAGATTCAATCACATCGTGTTAGCAATGACGTGGCACTATACCTGGATGGTGAGTCGAGTTTTGACCAACTCAAGAGGATATGTGCATATTGTTGAGCTCACACCAGCACAGGCACCTGCAATTAAGGAGGCAGGAAGCGGAAGCTTTGGTTGCTCCCCAGGTTTATGCGACAACTGTTTGTTGACCGTATCATAAGCAAATAGCTGCAATACATGGGACCAGAAGTTCCATTGAAAATTAAGGGATTGTAGAAGCTGGAGAGATTAAACCAGGGAGCAAGGATACAAGGAACCAAGAGAAATCTTGGGCATTAGTTAAATCCGCAAGGATACATAGCACATCATGAATAGATCCGCAATGACAGCTAAGCTCCAAAGAGATGAAAGAAAGAAAATTCATATGATAAGATTGTTTACAGGTGACTAAATGAAAGAGAGCATCATTGCAGAAAGGAGACACATTTTCCAGGCAGAATATAGAGAGAAGCTGTCATACTGGGGAAACAATGTACAAAGCTTGTAGAGAAGACTAAAAACCAGAATGTCATGAATACAATCTTAATTATACATTGATATGCTGATTACCTATATATGCATATACGGAGAACCTCTTAAAAACATAATAAAATGCAGGAATAAAGTCAGCTCACGAGTCACATGAGCTGTCGCTCGAATAAGAAACACAAGCAGCTCAGAAGTGCAACGGAAGAAAGACTAGAAAGCGAGGTCTAAGAAGTAACAAAAGATTTTTGCCACTCATTTGCCAGAGAAATCACATTCAAGATGAGCATCACCTTTTCCCTCAACAACCCAGAAAAGCCAAGAGAAACTGAACGAAGTCATGCAATGCATAGAACTTATGAGGAATAAATGAAGATCTCATGACCATTGATTAATTTCCAAAAAGCCCAACAAAGCAAAACTTACGCCCACAACAAGCAGCGCACTACTTATATAAGTTATACAAATATTCACAGCAGTGGACAACAGATTGAAAACAACAGTCTAGCAGTCATGCACAAACCTTAATAACAGTTGACAGGAACATCGGGTAGGGAAAACCATAATAAATACTGACAATTCAGATTACATGGATGCTGGATAGATTTTCCATATTGTAACATAGGAAACAACGCATGGTGATCTCCTGAACGATAACGAGGTCAACAACTAAATGCTCCGAAGCACCAGTCAAGCAAATAACATCTCAATGGCCACAAAGTGGCTAAAACACTAAAATTAAGCAAAGAAAAACAAAAAGGAACACCCGTTTACCTCAATGGCCTTGCTAGGAGCAACCCGAATCACATTCACCAAGTTACCTCTAAACAAGCCCTTCCAACCATCATGCTTCATAATATCACGAAAGACCTCAGTAGTGGAATGCCCACTACTCCCAACCATCAAATGCGTTCTAATCGTCTCCAAAGGGGCCACAGCGGTTCGCGAAACTGCCCCAGCAATCGCACCACTAATCAACCTCCTCAAGGAAGGATTTTTAACCTTTATTTTCAGTCTAAGCCCAATATTTTTCTTCTTCACTGTCCCTTCCTCCTCGGGAACACCCAGTATCCCAACTCCCTTAGGTATCGACACATACTTCACGAATAATTCAACATAGGGCATCTTTATGCTGCCGCCGCCGCCACCACCACCATCTGTTTCCGCAGGGTTGGGAGGATTCGGCGTAACGCCCAAATTCCTCCCCATTTGACCAACACTGGCAAACAATCCACCTCCAGGATAGAATTCATCATCCTGGCGACACCATTGTGACCCCAAACTACTAATAGACAAAACCCCATCGTTATAATCGTCAAACAAATGAGCTGCTTTCTTGCCCATCTACTAAAACCTCGTCAATAAACTAAGAATCCCACTGCTTTTCACGAATCAGAAGAGGCAAAAATCCCAACTTTGGCAACACAAACCTGGGATTCTTCCTCTACCCACCAAGCAAAACCGCAGAAAAACGCTTCCTAGTGGGATTCGATGAACACCCAGAACAATGTTTCATGGCTGCATATCCATTGGAAGCAAACAAGAAGGGAAAGATGGGATTTTTTAATGAACAGGTATAGGCAGAAATTTGAGCACTCGATTCGAAAGTGGTGGATGGAGTAAAGCAAGGAGCACAAAAGGGAATAAGGGGAAATGCTAGTTGGAAGATCCGGTTCTTGGGTATTTGGTGTGAAGAATTCGAGAGAGGAGACGGTGATAGCTATATTCAAATAAACAACAAAGGACACAGGTTTTTTAGTCGAAAACTTGCAAGAACGAAGAGGGGTAGGTGAATCCTTTCTTTTCGGCGCAGTGTTGTGTCGCTGTTCAAGCGTGTGCTTTTTATATTTGGGTGCGTTTTTGGCTACGTCGTCTCTTCGAAGGATGGAGGAGCCGAGCTACGCATTCTCTTTCTCCCTCTGTGACTTCATGCTGCACGGACAGAGGAGGCTGTGATTGCACGCTGGGATATTTTT
The DNA here is from genome assembly GCA_031216185.1 of Syzygium aqueum. Taxonomy (NCBI): domain Eukaryota; kingdom Viridiplantae; phylum Streptophyta; class Magnoliopsida; order Myrtales; family Myrtaceae; genus Syzygium; species Syzygium aqueum. The sequence continues at coordinate 29,802,511 of CM062233.1, read as the reverse complement.
TCCATTTGAATATTATTCGTAAAAGGACACATTTTAAAGATTTCATAATCTCTCGGGGAGCTTTGTATTTCCGTTCTCCATAACTGGTGAGGGAAAGTCCTTGCATTTGGGGGAAAAAAAAATTAAGGCGAGGGTGATATCTCATCAACAAAAGGTACCATTTGAGTGATTATTATAGGATAAGCAATCGCGACATCTCTAATTTTGATTCACGACGTGTTTTGTATTTTTGAAAATTATTCTAGTACTCTCCATTGGATCTAATTACCAGCATAAAAATTTTCGATTTATCTTTGATATTCACTTTAATCAGAGTGAATTGAATTCGCCGATATCGAATTTGTGAATTTACATTTACCATCGTCATGTCACAGGATATCATGTCAAATATTTTCAAGCTTTTGCGGAAATGTGATAGACTTAACTCTTTTTGGACAGTAAATAGAACCGGTTGCCTCGGGAACCGACCATGGTTCGAAAGCTTGCCGGTTTGTGTTTATGCTCTAGGCTTCAAGACGTCCTTTAGGGACTGCTGCTCCAGTAGTTTTGCCCAAGTGTTCATTTTCGCGAAAGGTAGGTTAGGAACGGCCGAAAAACTTAAAAGCAAGAGAGACTTCGTACAGTAGTTTGCCCAACTGTTCATTTTTGTGAAAGCAAGGTTAGGAACGGCCAAAAAACTTAAAAGCAAGAGAGAATTCGTGCAGTAGTTGGAGTCCATGTTCATTTCTTCCAAGGCCCAACAACAGAAATGGCCCAAATAAGGTGGTGATTACTGATTAGTTTCCCACCAATTGACCATATACTTGGACAGTTGGACTTGGAAAAGTAGATGACAGTGCGGTCATGGTGTAGATAACCATACAGTCCTCACCAGAAAAGTAGGGAGATTGATGGTTTAACTTCAGATGCCCCCAATCTATAGATCTGTCAGTTGGCAGGTGCAAGTAATATAGATCCAAAGTTACCAACCTTGTGGATCAACACTTTGTCATTGATCAACAGTTTCTCATGCCTAAAAACTACATGTCATAAGGTATAGTTATGAAGGGGTAAAGAGCAACTTAAGGTTCTCATCTCAATCAGATGATCTCTGCACCCAATATTTTCCCTGCGTGGCCACATATTGGATCCATTAGCAGGCCCTAATGAGTTAAGGTCCATGCTAATGGATCAGTTAACTATTTTAGGTTAATTTTGTGTAACCCGCAGCACATAATATTTAGATGATTGGTCATTTCAATTCACTACTCGTCCTCTGCATACTCTCCACCATACGATAGTTAAGGATGGCTCCATCATACGACGGTTAGCGATGGAGCTTCAATCAGGGCGGTTAATTAACAGCAATAGTACTTTAAACACGTACTCGAATCGAATCTTGATACATGGAAATATTGTTAAGGGAAGCAATATATACCAGTGAAATCCAAAGCTTTTTTCCTAAAAACTAAGCTCTCTTTTGTAATGTGGGTTTTCCAAATGGATCCAAAAGCCTACAAAACTAACGGGGTCAAACACATGTTACTTGTATAATTTCAAAAACACAACAGACAAACAAGAACACGAGTGGGGGTCGCCCACTGAATGAGAGGGCCCCTTGAGCATAATACCAACGGATGGTCAACAGAATTTCAGATTAAGATATGTCACTAACGAGTAGCTTTTGTAGATTGCATTGAAGTGGGGAGGGAAAATGATGTCCAGATAAGCAGAAATTAACACACGCCTCTAATCTAAGAATAACAGACTGTTCAAGGATGTCCTAAGATGTCGAGGTGATCCACGTTTCTAAATCTTAAGTTTGCACCAATGGGGCATTGAACTCGTGCTCAGAAAAGTTGAATGCGTTGTCTATGGACCATTACATACTCATGAAAGTGGGGGTGATGGATGCATAGAATGTTGCGTGAGAATCATCGAATGATGAAGGGCTTTATATATATAATCCATCAATCCCCTTGAAAGCACTTGTACTCCCACAGATTTGTTTTGAAGTTTTTGGTGGAAAAATTATCCAAAAAAAAAATTTCAAATTTAATGTATGGAAACAAATTCAGTTTTAAATAATTCATTTTTGTCAATTTACTCCTAAATCTTTTGATAATTTGCCAATATAGTCCTTTCGACAATCTTTTTAGAAAAAAATTCTAAAAAATTATTTATATTAGTGCCGATCATGCTATGTTTACGTCAGTGATTTTCAGTCAAAATTAGTTAGAATGATTATATTGACAAATCGTCAAAAGATTCAAAATTAAATTGACATAATTAAAAAGTTTAGGATTGAATAGTTATCCTTACATTAAGTTTTTGACTTTTTTCAATAATTTTCACATATTTCATGGGCTGTAACCGACCTTTTGTAGTAGTCATAAGTTCTCTTCTCACCACTTTCTAGTGCTGCGCATGCGTCATGGGTGACGCAATGTAGTAACGCTCCACGTGAGCATCTCAAAAAGTTCAAAGACTTGAAGTTTTAAAGATAACATCTTCATCGCAAAAGGGAAAGAGAGAAGAAACGATAAAATTCCGGCGAGCCTATGAAAGTTGGAGAATCTGCGGGGTGCGGCCCGTCCGAAAATATAAGTGCATATGCATGCGGTATTCTAGTTCCCGACGGCAAAATACGACTCGTTCTCATCGTGCGTTTTGGTCATTTTTAGAGAGAGAGAGAGAGAGAGAGAGAGAGAGAGAGAGAGAGAGAGAGAGAGAGAGAGGGGGGGGGAGGGGGCTATAAATAGTCGACAAGTTTGTCTTCCCAAATTTGCAAGATCGAGTTTCAAATTTTGCTACGAAGAAAGATGGGCCAGATAGTAATGGCAATAGTGGTATGCATGAGCTTAATGAGCACAGACATGGGCTTGTTCGTTCTTGGAGACGTAGGCACTGCTTCTTCCTACGACCCGCCATACACCCGTGAGTACAAAACCCGCGTTACATCTTCTTTTTCTTCTCCCTTTTTCAGTCTTCAAACTGATTCAGCCAGCAGAACTCGGTTTAGGGTTACTCGTAGGATGATTTTTTGTTTGGCACACTGGCTGAAGAGAATGGGAAATACCGTCGTACGTGACGTTGTGCATTGTTTACAAGAATGCAATATAAGTTTATCCAAGAGATTCGAATTCCCAACAAGGCGAGAATGACACGTGACATTTCATAAAATATCCCCACACAAACAACAGAATGACTTTCTCATATTGTCATATGTGTCAAAGCTCCACACATGAAATAATTCTTCTGTAGGATAATATGACGGTCATAATCTTGCTTTTTTCCGTCATTTTTTAATTTTTTGGGTGGCAGCAACCAGATGTAATGGGTATAGGGCAGACCAGTTTCCGCCGGGGAACCTGTTCGTGGCGGTGAGCGAAGGGTTGTGGGACAACGGAGCCGCCTGCGGGCGAAGGTACCGGCTTCGGTGCTTGAGCGGCAGCAACAGGCCGTGCAAGGACGGCACGGTCGACGTCACCGTCGTGGACTACTGCCCCAAGTCTCCATGCCCCTCCACCATTCTCTTATCCAAGAATGCCTTCTCCACCATCTCCAAATCTGCCTCCGCCAAAATCAACGCCGAATATATCCAGTAAAATTTCTAATTGTTCTACATCTCTCTCTCTCTCTCTCTCTCTCTCTCTCTCTCTCTCTCTCCATTTTGGTACCAAATAAGCAAGTTTGACGTTGGATGAATCATTCACCTTTGTTTTTGAATGCAGGATATGATCAGGGTTTCTTTGCATCCAAGGAATGAAGAATGGAAGAGGGAAGCTCTAGTTAGAATTTTTTCCTACGTTATTGGAATTCAAATGTTACCCTCGACATATTCATATGTAGATGTTTGCATCTTCAAAGTGAAAGAAAGACCGTTTGAATAAGATCCCGAGCGAAACTCTATCTCATGCGATAGGAAACTATCGTTCATGGACTTGCCATCGAAGTAGTTGTTCATGAACTTACTGAGCAATCATGACCATAAAAAGAAGGAAGAATAAACGTGAGCCATATTTTGTTGTTATATAATTTGGAAAGACACATTTCGATATAAATCAAAGCTAAACAGCCTTTAGGGTACCCCTATTTGAACCATTAATATATGGGTCTTATTAGACATCTTTACAATTCTACTTTCAAAGAAATTCAACCTCGACCAGTCCTCCCAAATTTAGGTGATGTTTTCGACTAAACAAACGAGGCATTAGTCCTGCAGGAAATCCAAGCATGCGATGATACGAACATTCTTCACTGTCATTGAAAAAAGTATTGAAGCACTTTCAAAACGAGGGCTACGGGGTAGATTAATTAAAAGTCAGAGGTTCAATCACTATAAAGAGAAAACAAAAACTTCCACTATATGATGTGTACACAGGGAGTGCACAGTAATAGGCTGACATCGTCACCGAACAGACTGTTAAGAAGAAATCAATTTCGAGCCTGTCAATATGTTTTGTTGGACTCGCATTCAATTAAAAACTTTAAATTATAGAATTATGAGTCAATTATGATAGCTTAATTACTCTTTTCTGATGTGAGGCATTCTAACATAATTTATCCATACATATCAACAGTATATGCATGTTACTGTTAATGCAATAAAAATGAGTTTTAAACCAATTCGCGATAAACCCTCCAGTTGTGATCTCAGTTAAGGGTGGATAATGACAATTTCCAACTCCGCACACTGTTGGTCACGATGTTCTTTTACAGATAATGCTAGTTATGTCGAGGATTGAATGCGCTTCTGTAATCAATAAATGATTTGACATATTTCAGTCTATACCGTGGACTTCCTATAAGAGCCGTCAAATCTGTTGCTATTATCAGCAGTGAAAGTTGCATGCGCATTTCAAGACCTATTCTTGTTCACCCGCCAGATCACTCACCAACCCAATTTAATGAATTCAAAAGCATCTTTTGCTTCTTAACTTTACATCCACAAGATCAATCAACAAAAGGAGTTCCACTCAATCGCCGAGGCACAGCCGCCACCACCGAGGCAATTCGATTTGATCTCTTCATCATTTTCTTATCACTTATGCCATCAACTTTATTGGACTTCATGCTACGTTTATGTAAACTTACTGTTCGCTACGAGAAATACCTTTGACCGAATTTTCAATTTTTCGATTTTTATTAAGATAGGTTATGTGACTAAATTTCTAGGAGAGTTGCGGTGAAAAACAGAATATATCACAGGATTATATGGAACAAATGGAAATCAAATGGATTAAGAATGGATCTGAGATTAATAAAGTTCCAAGCTAAGTTACAATACTCCTATGAAAGCTGTAAATGACTTGAAAGTTAACTAAAGTTGCAGGAAGCTGTAAATGAAGGAAGTAAAGGTACAGAAGAAACTAAAATGAAGGTAAACTTGAGTGTTTTTGCATTGTTCTCGATCCCGTCTCCTCTTTCTTTTTTCTGAGTATTTGTATCTCCTCATATCCTGTAACTGCTTGTCGGTTACTTCCATATTTTCAAACTTTGAATCTTGGCGCTTCCAATGACTGCCTTATCTAACCACGTTTTCCAGTTTCATTATCCGCCAAAACTTGATCTCAACCGCTAGGATGATTTCAAATTTGGACAAGTAACTCCCCACAATCTGCTCGTGTCCACTATCTCCGCTTTTTGCTCATAACCTCATGCTATCATGACTTATGTGGCTGGCCGTGATTCATCTTCACTGATTTTTTGTAATTTCAGTATATTCCCAAATTTCGCGAAAGAGTCAATGTCCCGAGGCATGATGGCTCCGATGCCCCTTTTTTTTTTTTACTCCCGAACTATGACTTTTCATGTTTCGGTAAATATCCCAATCTTCATCAATTACTGAATTCGGGATATGATGCTATTCACGCTTGCTTCCAAGCATGTTCCCGAATTTTATCCAAACGAATTTCGGAAGATGGCTGATTCCTATTATACACTAGATTCGACATTAAAGCCGACTCAGCATTTATGTTGATCCTCATTTTGGTGTCAACACTTACATATCGGACTAACTATCCGGTGAGTACTACCAATTGGAACATGACAGCACCTCATACCCATTCGAGCAGTTCACAAGAGAAATAGTATATTTAAGGGGTACTTAGCTGATTAAATCTTTAGTGCCCGTAGTGGCCGCATAGTTATCTCCAAGTGGCAGTATTAGTTTATGGCCAAGAGAAAAAAAAAGGTGGTAGCAGTAGTTTAAAGGCAGCGCCTTATGCTTTGTGAATGCAAAAGTTTGATCATTTATACAAGTTGCAGTTTTCGTCAATTTTATACATGACGGAGTTGAATGAGACTACCCACTTTTCCTTGTGAACCTTTTGCACTTTTAATACCATAAACTTTTGTCATGTGTAGAGCTAGTCTTCAATGTATTGTACTAGGACAATCGAGATGACATCAGTTCCAATTGAACTAAACAGGCACGATAACAGAAAATGAAAACGTATAAGATTCGGACTTCAAATAGCACAAATGACAAAAACCAAAAGAAGTCATTTTTGTGCAAGCAGAGACTAGAGAGAGAGAGAGAGAGAGAGAGAGAGAGAGAGAGAGAGAGAGAGAGAGAGAGAGAGAGAGAGAGAGAGAGAGAGAGAGAATTAAATCTATGCATGGACAGGACTCCATTGTGCCTATAAAAAAGATCAAAGGAGGAGAATTGCTGGAGAACCACAAGCCTTCTCTCCGACCCACCTCCGTCTAGGCTCTATGCCGGTGCTATACTAGCAAGAACAATATGAAGTCACTCTTACCGAGTCTATGTCTAATAATCTTGTGCTTAGTTATTTTGAGAGTTCTAGGGGATGTTGGGACTGCCATGCCTTATGATCCTCCATATTTGCGTATGACAAAGTCAATTCTATTTTCCTGTTCCAACATCTTCCTTAGTTTATCTTCATTCAGCACCAAATGCAAAGGCGGTCTTCAGTCAATGCTCAGGATGGAGGGAAGAGAAGAAAACGGGAAGAAACCTTTGATGGAGTTTATGAGCCACAAACCTAATTAATGCTGCTCAAAATCAACTAGAACAATTTGCAACATAAGAAATTTCTTATGGCTACTATATAGGAGTTTTAGTTTCCTAGCTCCTGCATGTAAAGCAGAAAAGGGTGCATAAGAAAAATTACTTTGGCTTTGCTGATTTTTTCTGGTCTTAATATGCAGCCACCAGGTGCAAGGGATACAAACCGGATCAGTTCCCTGAAGGAGGGTATTTCATCGCAGCAAACGATGGCTAATGGGACAATGAAGCAGCCTATGGACGGCGGTATCGAGTGAGAAGCATCAGTGGACCAAAAAGGCCCTGCAGAGGAGGAACCATGTTCGTTGAAGTGGCCGATTACTGTTGAAGCAAGCTGTGCCCTGCAACAATGATCCTATCTAACGAGGCTTTCAATGATATCTCAAGATACCCTGATGCCAAGATCAATGTTGAATATAAACAGTAACAAAATCTTCTGTTACTCTCTATCTTGAGGCAGAATAAGTGTCATGATCGTGCTTATCAGGGCTTTCTCTTGCATGCAGGGATTGATGAGAATGCGAGCCAAAATTGGAAGGTTTATTTCGACATACAAGCTGTATAAGCATAAACAGCCTGATGACAACACCAGTAACTTCATGTCTTTTGTTGTGAAGGTAGCTTCATATGATAAATACCCAAGGAATCTGCTTTACACATGTAGCCTGTACATTACCAGATGTTACTCTAACTTGCCCCACGACAACACGAAACCACCAGTGTGTAATCGTCTTGACTAAGATATTAGATTTCCATTACAAGAAACATCCATGGAGGCAGCGAATAGGCATGAATCAGCTCTAGCAGAAGCAGCATGTAATCTATGGAACTTCTAGAAAATGCTCCATCATCAATTACCCTGTCAAAACGCATGATGAATCCATCAAGTCACTCTGTCAAAACGAATGATGAATCCAAGGCATGTTCTTTTTTATTGCTTTGCAAAGGCCAACGTCAAGACATCTGACAAACGAAGTAATTTCTCTCAGTATAGGTCCATAATAAAGATAATGGAAAAGATAATGATAAAGAGGGCCCACCTGAATAATGGGGAGACCTGGTCGAAGAATAAATTTTGTATAATTGATTGTGGACTTCATCTGTCACTCACTAAAGGAAAAATACATCACATTATTATTGTTGGACATCAAATAGACAGAAAATAGAACAATTGGAAACTGCGATAATAGTTTTATCACTTTTCACAAGATCGTGATTCACTCTACTTTTAATTTTCCAATTCTTGGCGATGTCTCTCAAAAGAAGGATGATAACTCTGAACTCCGTCCAGATACAAAGGTGTCTGCATTTCAATTAAGCGTGATACCTGCATGGAGCCCATAAAGTTCAGAAATGGAGGATCATAACTGAGGAAGAACAGCTAAATGTTAAGTCCAAGTCGAAGAAAATGATCTAGCATAGAACCAACCGTACAAGATTAGATTAGATAAATATCATCCATCCAGTGGCATATGCATCAATATTAAGAAAAAGAAGTAACAAAAAACTAAAACAAACAAGAAAGTAGAGCTCAGTTTACTGGCAAATTCTGTGTAGTTGTGAGATTAAAACAGTTGGTTCGCAATTTTGTTTCTGCCTCAATAGTATTTTAATGATATCTCATGCAATGGCGCCAACTTCAAATGGGGAAATGACATTACATTCAATGAAAGTGTACTCTGCCCAATAAATGCAGCTCCACACCCTTGAACGAGAGAGAGAGAGAGAGAGAGAGAGAGAGAGAGAGAGAGAGAGATCAAAGAGGATCACTTACTGCTCGGCGAAATGCAAACATTTCTTCTTGACCAGATAGCATTGATATGATCCCAGTTGGTGCACCTCCAGAACTCATATTGCCTTCTGCTAAGACATCTCGACGAAGTTTACTTCCTTCGATCTCAGTCTCAAATTGAAAGCTGGGCAAGGCAGATATACACAAACAGCGATAAGTTCATAGTTTTGAATCAAGCCACCAAGCATCAAACTTAATTCAAGTAAATAGTTTATGGTTGCAAAATTCCTGTTACGCCAGCACAACAATTTCATCAACTTAAGACAAGCAAAACAATTGTAGAAAAAAATCTAGAACATTGAAAATAGTAAGTATTGGGTTTGCAGTAGCTACTAATTCCTGGTTTTGAAATCCATAGTTGCTACAGAAGGTTCTGGGACATAGATACCATTCTTAACCAGGGTTTCCGTTTATGATATTACCGTTCCTTCTTTCCATGCGTCCAGAGTTTTCTCATTTGAATAAGTTAGGATCACTCAAAAATGTCATATTGCATCATGAACATGAAGATTATAGGATATAAATCCTTTAAATCATTAAAGTGATGGAAGCACACATGTTACCATGCCAACATTTGTTTCTTATAGGGGTTCTCGGCAATGTAGGATATATTTCTGTGGACAGGAATATAGGCCTAGGATGCTGCTTCTACTCGAATAAAATGATAAGAAAACTGCAGGAACACAGGTCCATTTAAATGTTCAGTTGCTACATTTGCTTAATTCTAAGGCAGGACCCAGCCATTTCAGTCAAAGCAGTTTTAATATGGGAAAATCAGAACACTTGAAGCCTGAAGACTGCATCTGTGCTCCTGTCTCTGGACCGCAACAGATGGAATAATTATCTTACTGAAAAAGGAGTCACCTCTCCAAATCAAACAGAGTACCATCTTCAGTTCCTTGAAATAAATCATCAATAGAAGAAGCTGCAGAGCAAACCAGGCGGCAGTGATGGTTGTATAGCTCATCGATGAGGGTGATAAACCTCCTTGCCTGAAATTTTTAAGTAATTAATTCTATGAGAAATGCCGCAAAAAAGCGGGTAAGATTAACAAAAATCCCTTACCGTCTAGTTGAGAGGCAGGTAGGAATTAAAGACTCAGTATATAAACAGAAATTGAAGACACACATGCGTCTACACACACATAAAAATTTTCAACATGTGTGAGTTTGTTACATTTTCATCTGCATGTCCGATCAGACAACATTCTACTTCCATTTTATCAGAACTTGATACCATTGTTTGCCATACATAGAGATTCCATGAAGCAGTATTTCTAGAATGAATAGAGTCAGTACTTAAAAAATGGTGATGTACCTTATCACGGATGCTCATGCTCATTTTGGGAATGTCAGATATGAAGACAGTATGATAGTTCCTAGCAACTGCAATATAATCTGCAGCTCCCACCTGTGCATGACAGGAAAAAACCTTCAACAAAAGCAACAAGCTTTACATGATAAAAGGAGGTTAGAGGTCGTTATTAAACTTAACTTGAAAGTTCAGAGACATTGTCCATAAAATGAAGGTAAGAGAACATTATTAGACTTCCAGGAAAGTATCAAATTGACAAGATTAATTAACTTCCTTGCCTCTGGAACAAGGCAATGAAGATCATGCAGAACCATTTCTTTTTCTATAATTCATCAAGAAATTCTACTCTTAGTACTTTAACATCAGCAACTACTATTTTTCTAAAGGAAGAAAAGCACGAGAGGTCTCCCTGAACTTTTCCAAATTATTTAATCAGGTCCTTGAACCTTTTTTTTTGTGCGAATTGGGTCCTTAAACTATATGCTTTTCATTTACGACTTGTTCCTTCCATCAAAATTATGGAAAAAAATGCCGTCGTGGTTGTTAAGTCGCCGTCAAATGCTGACAAGGCAGCCTTAATGGCATTTAAAAAATAAAGAAGGATACAACATTTATGGAATAGTAAAAAAACAAAATTAATATTATAAATTTGATTTTAAAAAAGTAAATCTGATCCTAGGCCGGGTGACCTCAGCAATCAGCAGTTTGGGTCGAGCCACCCTAGGATATTGCATGGCATGTGCAACCCCAGGCCAGATCTGGTCCAGCCTGCGCGACCCTGGCCAGGTGTCACCTGGGTTGGCCCGACCCCAATGGCAGTCGGCAAGGGCGGCCAAGCCCTTGCCAGCACATGGGGGGTGCCACCACTGCCCCTTGCTGCCTCCCCCTTCTTCTCTCTCTTTCTCTCTTAAGGTTTGGCTTTTTGTTATTGAAAATATTCGGATATGCTATCCAGTCCACACATGAAAATTATATGTAAGCACTAATTTGTCTTGTCAGCATTAATGTGGCGCTGATGTGTTTGTCCATGTCAGCATTTCCGCAACTGGAACAAAAAAGCATATACTTCAAGGAACCAATTGCACAAACAAAAAAAAGTTCAGGGACCTCATTAAACAATTTCAAAAAGTTGAGGGACATATGTTGTCTTTAACCCTTTTCTAAAAGAAAGCAAAATTAGACAACATACCCAATTAGCTTTCCAAGAGACTACTCAGCATTGTTGTTTCTTCCTAATTAGATGGTTAGCTCCTTTATTCCATTTTTCTCTTTCTTAATTATGTTGTAGATTTTGAAAATTCTTTCTTACAAAAAGGTTCACATCATGCTGCTAAATAACAGAGCTCTGCCCATGTTAACCCGTCATGAAGAGAGATTCGACTATGCATCATGCATGTAAAACAAGATCTCGAATAAGAAACTTACTGGATGCCAGACTGATAACATAAAGTAACGGAGTCTCAAAGAGAGGAAAATACCGTACCGGCCGACCACATAGATGCTCAAATGTAAACCGTGCCACTCCATTGCAGCTTTCTGGAACGTCCAGTGTTCTGTTATGATTTATATACATTACAGCAGTTTCATCAAACTATAGACATGCTACTACTTAAACAAATGGAGTACCTTCCAAACATCACTCCTAGAGTCGTGGAAGTTATTTGTCCACCTGACTTGCTTGTTAGCTCATGCCAAACCCTCTGGAATTCCTTCTGAGCATTGCCATCTAAAGGCCAGAAAAAATGAGCCTGCACTTGCATAGTTGACATCTCAACAACCATATGATAGAAAATCATCTCAGAATATAGTAACTTGCTTTGAATTTTATAATGCTTAACATCACAATCAGAAAAATATGAAATACTGGTTGTACGCTTGTGCACTTTCCCATTTAAAAGAATTAGAAAACACAGGACACCATCTTTCACCTGGTCTATGCATCTTTCTGCTATAAGACGTCGATAGTCAATGTCACTTCCTATCAGAATTGTCTGACAGTGTTCCTCCAATTTCCGGACTAATTTAAGAAAGATATCCCGCTGCATTCCATCCTGCATCACAACTTACAAAAGGCAGGAGTTATGTGAAGCAAGAAGAGCACATGGTCATACTTCGCTAATATTAGATAAGCATACTCCAGACTCGAAGAGAATTCTTCCAACCTACTAACTAATTCGGCGACTGGCAAAACTCATGGCTTATACGGTCAATAAATTCCGACACGGTAATACAGATGCAAATAAAGCTTCCTAAGTACAACGAGTTGCTAGGCAAGGAAAAAGGTTCTGCGGCTTTACAAAAGGCTGACATACTTGATTTAAATCATTTGGTGCTCTGTTACTGGTGGCCACAAGAACTGTTCCACTGCTCAATAATCTGCTTAGAATTCCAGATAAGGTGACAATTGCAAATACATCAACAGTCTGCATTAGACAGCAAAAACATTTGGAGTCAAAAAACATGCGGGAACATCTCCAAGATAATTTCTCTGGAGATTATCTTTGACCCATTTATCTGTCAAGGTAGCATCTCTGCAAGAATAATAACCAAATTAGGACACAGCACAAGAGCATTTACCTGTATCTCATCGAAGCAAAGAACACTGGCTCCTCCATGATCCTCTCTCTGATCTATGAGAAACATGTCTGCCACCGCTGGTAGGATGTTCTTCATCTGTACCTCTTGCTTGTACCTTTCTTCTGCAGCCAACCATTCCTTAACTTTTGTATCAAAGGGGAGATTCATGATCCAGCTAGATATACTGGACTGCAAAGGCTTGTCCTCTACTTGTTTCTTCCAAATCTGATGCATGCGTGCATTAATCTCAAGCATTGCCTACATAAAACCAGAAAGGCAACATCACAAGCTCAGGAAAGGACTCAGAAAGAGAATGTCTGAAAAAAACGTACACAATAGCACTGCTTTTTAACAAGGGGATAGTTTCAAGACATTGAAGAAAAGGCTTACCTCATGAAAGTGATACCGTCTTCTATGCTTAATAATACCATCGGTAGCGCTATAAAACATATCCATAAGCATTGTCTTCCCTACAATTTTACCGTAATTATCAACAGATTTAATGTTCTACAAGTAACAATTGGGCAGTACAAAGTAAGTGAAGACAATAATTTCAATGCTAAGTTTTTATTAGTTTTCTTTTGCTGATATGAACAGCTAAACCCTATTGGAAAGTCAATCTCAGTGATTATACTGCTGCAAGGACATGAGTGAACTATGCTGCGTGTCTCTTTCTGTGACAGCAGAATTTACTAACTTACCACTTCCCACATTGCCATACAGGTAAAGTCCTCTTGGAGCAGGAGGTGCAGTAGGACGCCGACCAACAATTGAGTCCAACTTCCTCTCTCTGTTGAGATATGAGACCCATTTTCCAACTCCTGCTTCAGGCCTATTCCTGATAAAGCAGAAAAAATTGGAAAATATGCCTCTTTAATCAATGCAGCTAGCAGACATCAACCTTTATCGTCCATGCATTTCTCTATGAAAATAAGCAATATCCAACAAATAAGGAAGTGTGAAATGAAGTTCAAATTCCAATAAAATAGTGTCATCACGAAAATTAGGAAGCCTTATTTCCAGAAATATCAATAATTTTATAATGTAGAGCAAGTGGGGAGGACATCATCCAAAAAATTAGGACTAGAAGCAAATGTAACATGTTAGGCGAGCCAATAACGTATCTAGCGATTAATCAATTATGTTGTTGACATATAACATAACCACATCTAGAGTAGTTGCACTTCCATGACATCCTGCAAAGGAGATTTGTCAAATAAGAAGAAATAACTCTATAAAGCAACTTGCTTCATATTAATATACGATTGCAAAAATTATGTGTCGAAAACTAAAAATTCATAAGAATATCAAGAAAAGAACCATTTAAAAAAATGCCACATTTTCTTCAAATGCATTTAGAGTGGGGCTTACCGAGACATCCACTTCTCAGCCAGCTTATTTCTCTGCTTGCTGACAGATGACCATATATTTCCATGCTGCTTCATCTCTGCTTCTCCCATCAAAATCCTGCGGCGTTCATCCTCCCTCTTGTTCTCCCAATTGGCTAGCTTCATCTGCATAGAGAAAGGATAAACCATCGGTAATGAAACATAAGTAACATAATTTGAGTTCCTTAAAGATGATTACCAAATTAAATTATGAATTAAACAAGGAAAATGCATATGTAATACATGATACTCTTCCATATCTTTCTCATACTGTTCCAGCCGCCCGAGTAGATTTTCCAATTCGATAGCTACGCTTTCCTGGCAAGGATCATGCTGCAGCTTTCCCTGCTTGATGAGATCCTTGTATTGTTCAAGTGGCCCTGAAAATGGGTTTTGCTCTCAGAACCAAAAGTTGAGTTCTCTAAACAACTTAACATAGATGCATGGACCCTTCACCGAGTACAATGCCAGACATGACACCTAAAAGAAGGTGCTTTAGGACAACCCATCTTTCACCCTAGCATTTGCCCAATGTGGACAACGCATTGAAGAGAAATACTAGCTCAAAGACGGGAATAAGTCCATCATCGGAGCACAATTCGAGCACATTTCTTTGATTGATTGTCCGAATCTCTCAAGCGGCTCTTACTTATAATTACCAGCTAGAAATAATTGATGACATCGATTATCCGTAGCCTTCCTGATCAAGACATAAATGCCGCGATAAAAAAAAAATCTATACTTGCCCCAGAAAAAAGCTCGAATTGGCATCACGGATATAATCCTACATTACGCGCGCCTATGAATTACAGAACACACGGTCGTCAGCACCTCAAAATTTGTCGCAATTCCAGCTTCAGCCAATCACTATATCGCATTCGTTGACCAATGCCCGGGAAAGAGGTCAACGGAACACGAATTTCGCACCGACTACTTGCTCGGCGAGTTAGCAGAGACCGAAGCCCGAGGCAGTCATCGCTCACCAGAGAACCGAAATCAACAAATCCTAGAACGCCGCAGGCCACGCATGCAGCTAGAGAGAGAGAGAGAGAGAGAGAGAGAGAGAGAGAGAGAGAGAGAGAGAGAGAGAGAGAGAGAGGTATGACCTGGACGCTTCGGAGAAGCGGAGCCGGAGAGGCCGCGGCGGAAGCGAGCGCGAACACCGTCGTCGACGGCGCCACGGCGGGAAGGCCACGGGGAGAGAGCACGAGCGATGGAGCGAGCTCGGCGCACGACGGTTCGGTGAGCCATGTCTCGCCGGCTGATGACCGATCGATCGATCGATCGACGAGAGGAAGCCAAAGCAGCGCCTCGTCTTTCGCTTCGATTTCGATACTCTTTCCTGCGACCGGGAAAAAAAAGTGCAGAGGGAGGAGGAAGGAGGAAGGAGGAGGAGGCGGGAGATGTCAGACGTGGCGGCCGGTGGGAAGTGCCACGTCAGAAAGTGCGTTGGCCTTTTGTGGTTTCCCTTTTGGAGCGAGTACGGAAGGAGTGACGTGGATGGATTTTGACCATCAAATGAGACTCCCGCGAATGGAAAAGACCTTTGGCAATAAATAAAATTAAATTAATTTTGGGATAATGGCATAAATGACCCTTCAATTTTGACTAAAATATACGAGGCGATCAATGAATTTTTAATTTGTTTAACGTGATTTTTGGACTTTTTATACATGTTCAATTTAGTTATTGAACTATATAAAAAAATTCAATATTATGCTTCTATTAATTCAATTTCGGGAAGAACATAGAACACTTTCACATTGTTAATGGACTAAACTGAACATATACTAAAAATTCATAGATCATGTTGAATAAATTAAAAATTCAAGATCACATTTCACATTGAGTTATAGTTTAAGAATCATAGTCAACAAATTAAAAATCAAAGACCGTATTGCATATCGAGCCAACCTTTAAAAACTATTTTATGTCATTTTCCCACGTATTTTTGTCATTCACATAGGTGAATGCTAATTCGAATCATAAGATTTCAATAGAACGACGTAGATCGTTGGCGTCAGATCTCAAGCACAGGCACGATAGGTTGTCGGATCTGACGACTTTGTGAAGTCGATTGCCAAATCCTTTCCTCTACAGTATTCGGCCGCGTTTTTTCGGCATGGAGACGTTCAAACTTTTTTCTTGTGATAAGGAAAGTTATTAAACAAACACGAACAAAGTCTCATTTTATTTACCAAGAAAAGAATACCCACTTTATATTTATTGAAGAAATTACTTTGCCGAATTAAAATTGTATAAATGTTCCTAAACAGCATCAGTACTGAGTTGAACTTCATGACATGAGAGAACAATCCACCATTACCAATAAGATGCACTCTCCTCTTCGAGGATGGGATTCATCAGCACAGAGAAGGCAAGAATCAACACATTCAGAGAACTCTGCACCAGCTTGAGACAACCGGAACCAAAACATGCGATACAATGACATTTGCATCATCCGCAGTTTGATCCACTGTTGAGTCAATAAAGAATCATCCCGAGTTCGAGGATAGGCCGATGAGAACATATTCCATTCGACGAAGGGCGGAAAATGAAGAATCCAACATCAATTTAGGACAGAAAAGTTTGCAGGTCGAGAAAAGCAGAAGTATGATTAAACAGAGATTCATTTGCCACATTGAGCTTGATGCAGTTCCCTCTAGTTTTTGGCACATATGAACTGCACTGCTCAGATTGTCCAAAGTTAAGAGCTCACAACAGTCCATCGAAACAAGGCAAATTGCACAAAGCACAGGCTACTACAGCTCATCCACCATTGAGGCTGCAGTATCCTCAACATGTTTAGATTGAGTCACATTATGAGTTTGAGATCATTAGATGAGACATCGTTGGAACGAAGAAGAAAACATTAGTAGCGACTTCTCGACAACCAATGTCAGTTTGGATGATAGGTCATCATCTGTTATGCTGATTTACCTCTCTCCAAAATTGAGGATGCATATACCTGCTAAGACAAGGGACATGAACTATAGAACGAACTAACTCATGCGAAAAGGAAGATTTCATGGAGACTAATCTGTTATAAGTCGAATTCTGCCAAACTTTGAGACTTGAAATACAGATAATTCAGGGCTGGTCAAGCATTACTCCACATGCTAAGAGGTTACCAGTTAAATCATTTGCCAAGTCTCAGAGACAGCTTTTATTTTCACACACTCCAGATTTGAACTTCCATAACCTCCACAGTACATCTCAGTTCAATATTTCCACAGCAAAGTGAAGAATGAACGTGACAGTGATAGCTGCATTCCCTTTCCTCCATCATATGTCAATGCCAATGAACGAGATCTACTCACCCACATAACGTTTTACAAATCTGCTAGCAAAATATGCATCTCATTACTCGTGAAAAATATAGGGCAATGCAAAGGAAGAACGGACCGACCTAACCATCCAAATAAGAATGTTGGGTGGATTCATATGGTGAAATGATGATATCTACCGTTGCCAGGAGTTAAAGAGTGCCTAGGCTAGCGACTGCAACAACCAGTTACCGATCATTATCTTTCACGTTTAAATGTCGTCCCGTAAAGGCTTTACCTTCAAAAAGTACTGACAAGTCACAAACACATGCAAATCTCATGGTGTTCAAGTAAGAGTCAAGGACAGCGAAATCAAAGATGCAATGTATATACCAATCCAGCAACTCAAGAAAAAAACTTGCATACATAAATAATTCATAAGAGTCAATAAGCACTGAACTCAGTGAATGATAGTCGCTACATCGCTAGTATGAAGAACAAAAGGGGAAACTGGGAAATATAGCAGACCATAGAGATTCCTCAACTCAAGTAAAGCACATAATCAGATCCAAAGCAATAAGAGGCGTGAATCTCGACCCTGCCACAAGTACAAGACATCATTAACTAGCAGATGACTAGGATAACGTAAATGCCACATACCAAATGGTGTAAATGGAAATTGAGAGACATGCCACTCAATTCACTTGCCCTTTCTCCTAACCAATTGTATCCACCAAGACTCCCCGATAACTTATTTCCATACTCAACTCGATATTCGACTATCTCTAAATCCGATCAAAAATTAGGCTTGCGAATCTCTCTTCTCCCCCATTCCATCTCCATCCCTCTGCTCCAGCAACCTTCCCGCCTCCTCATCCGCCTGCGCAGCCTTCTTCTGCGCTTCCTTCGCCTTCAAAGCCTGCAGTTTCGAGTGATTGTAATACCCCACGCCCAAGAACGCCAGCCCATAACCAAACAGATTCACGGGCGTCACGGTGTCCTTAATGACGGACCAAGAGAAGGCGATCAGCAACCAATCCTTCACAACCCCCGCCACATTCATCGTCAAGGCCGAGGTCTTCCCAACGAGCAAGAACACAGCCAGATTCAAAGCGAAGGCGCACAGCGAGTTGGTCCCGAAGATCACGAAATCGAAGTGGAAGCTGGAGGTCTCCTTCAGGACCGGGTACTCCACGAAGATCCACGGCACGAACAGGAAGGCCAAGCAGCAGGGGGCGACGTAATACAGCGAGGTGATGGGATTCAGCTGGATCCCCTTGGAAGTGAGCAAGATTTGGATCATGACCAGCCTCGTGGCCTCGAACGCGACGGCACCCAGTTGGAGGATCACGCCCCAGGGGTCGAACTTGGCCTCCCCGTAGGCCGCCACGGCCACCCCGAACGAGATCGACAACATGTTCACCATGGTGTCGGCCTTAAAGTTCTCCTTTTTAAGCAAGACCCCGATGGAGTAGACGGCGACGGGCATGAGGGCCTTGAGCATCTGGATGAAGGAGACGGAGAGGTAGATGTAGGCGGAATTGGAGAGCCAGAGGGAGACGGAGTAGAGGGCCCCGATGGGGACGACGGAGGAGAGGTAGAGCTCGCGGGACATGGTGACGGGCTCGACGAGCTTGAAGACCTTGACGAGGAGGAAGGCGAGGGCGGCGCAGAAGGACATGTGGATCATGGTGAGGGAGATGGGGAAGGGCCAGTTGTAGAGCTTCCGGTCCAGGATGTACTTGTTGTACACGATGACGGTGAAGGAGAGGAAGATCCAGACGGCGACGTAGGTGTAGGAGAGGAGGATCTTCTTCACCACGCCCTCGCTCAGGGACCCCGACCCAGAACCGCCCTTGCCCATTTCGGCCCGCGAGCAGAAGGTCGAGGAGCGGCGGCGGAGGACGAGTAGGGCGGCGGCGGCGGCGGCGCGTGGGATCGGGAGGCGGGGGGGAGGGTCGGAATCAGATTCGGGTGGGGGAAATGGGGGAAGATCTGAGAGTTTCCACAGAGAGAGAGAGAGAGAGAGTGAGGGAGGAGACGATGAAATGATTTTTTTTTTTTGGTATTTTTAGCGAGTTCTTTTTTTGGGAATATTTTAAGGTGCGCGCTTGGAGGAACTGGGCTTTTAGGACAGAGGTCGTTCGAGGACCGTTGATGTTTTTGGGCCGCGCCGATGGAAACTGTAGGGCCCATGCGCGTGGATTCAAAATTTCTCCTCTTTTCTGTCCCAGGTTCTCTGTTTGTCTGCAGTTTCAATTCGTAACCAATCATTGGGAGTTCTTCAGCTGAGTTTTTGGAGGGACAGACTTTTAATTTATTTAACGTGGTCTTTAAATTTTGTCTAAAGTGTAGTGTCGTCCCCGAATTTTTAATCAGTTCAACACGGTCCTCGAACTTATGGCAAATGTCTGATTTAGTCCTTGAATTATTATATTCCCGAATTCGATCGAGTCCCTAGATTATTTAGTCAAATGACTAAAATTGAACATATACCAAGAGTTTGGAGACCACATTTGTGCCATTTTCCGGATCACAAAAAATCCCTTTTGCATTTTGGCAAGGTGATGTGGTCCCTTTTGCTTATAGGCCCGAGTCACAACTAAACTCAACTACAGATCTGCTTCTTCTATTTTTGTCACTTGCGAACCGCGAGTTAGTACATTTTATGGACAAAGATACTATTATCGGCATAATTTTTTTTATTTGGGCAAACAAAAGAGAGGGAGAAATTTGAATTTAGTGATGCAAAACCTAAGTTGGCTGACCGTTCGGCGAGTCCTGTGAAACACAGAAAGGACAACGAGAAATGTACAAAGGCGAGCCTTGAGGTATCCTTGCAGGCATATTCCGTGCATGTGCAAGTGCGGGGGCAACTAACTTTTTCAAATTTAATATAAAATAAATTTTTGCATTTCAATTTCAACGAGCTGCGTTTGTAGTCCAACGGTTAGGATAATTGCCTTCCAAGCAATAGACCCGGGTTCGACTCCCGGCAAACGCATGCTTTTTTCTTTTATATTCCTTCCCTTTTCTTTTTCCATGCGCCCTTTTTTAAAATAAGCACGAGAAGCTAATTTCTTTTTTCATGCATTTAGTCGAGCAATAGAAGCTCATTTTCCTTTTATGAGTAGATTCATGTAGCGCCCTGCTAGGAAAATTCGAAAGAAAACTCTAGTTATGTACAAAAACTCGAAAGCAAACCCTAGTGACGTTCGTTTGTCTCATCTGATGATAACTCCGTATGGCGGCAGAGCGAGTTCCTTCGAAAGAAAACTCTAGTTGTGTACGAAAACTTGAAGGCAAACCCTAGCTACATTAGTTTGTCTCAACTAAAGATGACTTCGTAGGGCGGCACATGGTGCGAATACCAAAGGTCTATGCATTTTCTTTCGATGACTGAGGAGCAATGAGAACTTGCTGTGGTCGATTTGCCAATCAAGGGCTTAAGAATAAGCGACCTGCCAATAAAAAAGCTCTCTTTATTGTACATGATTGAACTTAATCTATCGGTCAAAATGACGAATCGACTCAACCAAATTTTCACAATTTTGTATTTACGAGGAAAAGCATGTCGATGAACCCGAATCTTTCCTAAAACCTGATATACATATGTTTATATATGTTTTGGTCAAAATGCATAGTTCTCAAATTCAATTTTAAATGGATACTTTATGCAAGTGTCATATTGTAATCATATCTATAGTTTTATCACCTAACTTATTCTTGTATAAACTTTCTATACCCATTAAGTTTCAGAAAATAATAATTAGTTTTATAATTAACCCTTATACAAATATGAAAAGATGACACAATTAGTCCCTAAACTTTGGTGTAATGTGCAATTTCATCCTCGGGCTTTTAATTCATTCAATATAATCCTTGAACTACTCCTAAATGTTTAATTTAATCCATAAACTTTCTAGTTATTCAATCTAATACCTCAACAAGAAAGTCAAATCAATCATTCGGTACTATTCACAAGTTTTATTTATTACGCTATTACCTATATTTTAGAATATCTTTTCATTTCAATCGATTTCCTAAATCAACAAAAAATATTTTTTTTGTTAAAACCTTTTGGTCTTCATAAATGTTACTATAGTTTCATTTAAGTATATTTAAACTAATGATCTTTATAATAGTAAAAATATAACTCATTTAGAGTTATATCAGATTCATAGTACTTTTTAATTTCAATAAAAGTGTTTTCATAAGAATATCGAATAGCGATATCAATTTGTCTATGGATTTCTTGTACTTATTTAATCTAAATCTTGTCCATAATTTTTATATAGATAGAGTTTTCAAGTTTTTGCGTTTCGTGTTTTCTTAATCAACAGAAATTAAAATAGCTGCAACATCAACTTGATACTTTTACTATTATAGAGATCGTAACTATCGTAATATTCATAAAGATAAAAAGGTAAAAAAGTAATAAAACGATGGTCGTATTTTTTTGTTGATTTAGCAAATGGATTGAAATGAAAAGATATTTAAAACCCGAGCAATAGTGTAATTATGGAAACTTGACTTTGTTATGGAAAGTTAAGAGATTAGATCAAACCGTTTCAATAACCATATTGAACGATTTAGAAGTTCAAGGATGACTTTGCACATTGAGTCAAAGTTTAGGAACTATTTATGTGATTTCCTTGCATACATACACATATATTATTTTTTTGGTCGGAGACATATATATCATTACAAATATCTTTTCTATAACTAATTTTTTTTAAATTTTTATTATTCTTCTTAGGAAAAAAAGTCATAGAAAACCATAAACTATACCCATATGGCACATTTGCCGTAATTTTCTTTTACGACATAAAAAATCCCAAACTATGCCTATTGTGACGGATTTACCCTAAACTTCTTCTTGGAACATAAAAAACCTCAAATTTGTACCTACATGACATACTTACCCTTTTTCAAAGTTCCGTTAGATGATTTTTCAATAAAAACAACGTCATTTTATTTCACTTAAGCCACGTGAGCGTCACATCAATACCATTTGCTTTTCGGCGTTCATGTAGGTAGATATTTAACAATTCTTATTGATGGAACTTTGATGGAGGGTAAATTTGTCATACATGTGCAAGTTTGGGATTTTGTGTCACAAAAAATAGTTTAGATTAAATGTGTCACATTTGGTATAGTTTGAGGTTTTTGGTGTCTTTTGTCCTTCACTTTTGTGGTCTTTATCCTTGACCATCTGGTCTTTTTCTTTACTATGAACGATAGTATCTTTTTATTTGGAAGCATCAAATAGGAAAATATTCATCTATTGTCAAGCTTTATTTTCTCAACTTAAGTTTGTATACAAGAGAAAAGTTAGATCAGGAAAGATAGACGAACCACCCTCCGAGACGGTACGGATACAGCAATAGATCAAGCCTCTGTTGGTTTAACATCATTGTAAGCATGGCACTAGAGGTACAGTGAAGGCAGCTGATCCATGGGCATTCTTGAAGAAACTGGTGAGGGGTTTTCCAGAAGACGATGTTATGGAGATGTGGTTCATCATGATGTTATTGCAAGATTGCACAATTGAATGTAATCGCCTGGTGTAGCTGAAGTCCCTTGAAACCCACTGTAGGTCACATTGTTCACAAACAGATTCGAGTTCGATGATTGCATCAACATGTGTTAGTCATATACGTGAATGATGAGTTCTTGACACTAAACAGACAGTCATACACGTGAGTGATGAGTTCTTGACACTAAACAGACAACATATAATCAAGGTGCTTGTCTTGTGTGTCCTACTGAAGTTCGGTGATACGGTGAATTGCTGTAAAAACTGGTCTATGATGATGGGGTTTGCAGCTTGCACGAGCATGATCTGCTTGAAAATGATCCTCTTGACCTAGCCGGAACTGCCCTATAGAGGAAGGGAGAGAAAATAGGCGGGAAAGGATCAGAGGTAAAACCCTTTTCAAAATGAAGATCAAGAATTCATTATCGTATTGTGATGATCTCTTTACCTGCCAAGTCTTGATCCTTGCTCCGTTAGTTGTTCTAGTAAATGTACAATTCCGCACATGTACATCTTGAATTGTTTCATGGGCTCCATGTTCTCCTTAGCTTCCAACACTTTATCTCGCATTGCAAGAGGCAGATTGGATTAGATTTCATAGTAAAATCGGCGATGATAAGTGATTCAGCAAGGATTGTAGCTTCCCTTATACCATGGCCCGGACCACATGAATCACTGATGATATTGATAGAGTAGGCGTTACCATTTATGGCGATACAATCATCCCCTGCGCGTCATTGTAGCACACATGAAGAGTGTGATCAATTGTGGGTACTCAAGGACGATAAGAACGGGTACTAAAACTGGGTAAAGCCGGTGAGAACGATGATGGGAAAGTTTCGAAATTAGCCAATTGAGTTCCTGTTCCAATGTTAAGATCATGGATTGTGACATGGTTTGAAGAAGACATGTCAATCCCATCAGTGTTAGGGCTGAATTTTTTTTTTGTTGATCGAAAAAACTACTTTTCATTTCATTAAGTACGGGTCCTATTACAAGACAAAGAGGCTTCATAGCAAATAAGCTCCCAAAAACGTGATTCTAGTATTAAGGCTGGAATGAGGTGCAATTATACTGTGGTTGGAGAGAGTTGCACCACTACAAAAGTCTCTAGCAATGTGATCCTTTAGGACTGTTAATGATGCGCAATCGACACATCGCTAGAAATTACTCAATGGAAAAAAAATGAATTTGGCAATCATGAGAATATGGAATGAGTTGTTAGTCAAAGAGTTTGTTACCACCGGTCGATAGCAACCCAATGAAGCCTGCAAATTTAAATACAAGTAGCTTCCCAAGGAACGAAAATTTCACAGCTACATGAGATGAAAAGTTTTATTAGTGTATGATTTTAGTCAATTGATATTTTTTTTAGTGATTTATAATTCGCAATAAACGGAAAAAGGGTGACCTTGGCTCCACTCCACCAAAGTGAACCTTGGCCGTCGATTACTCCTGCAGCCTCTCCTGATGAGATTCGGTATATTAAGAAAGGCCAAACAGCTATTTGCAGTTCTGCAATTGCTATAATGAACTTGGAGAAACCAAAGCTCCACCGATCTGTTAATACACCAAAAAGAAAGAGCAAAAAATCGTTAGTTTAGCTAAAAAATCTCCGTGAGTTGCCAGAAAGTCGCCATATGAAATGCTTCTCGTGACCAAACTTGAGATCTGTCGCTGAATCGTGCCACTTCTGGCGACTTATTTGCATGGTTTCCTTTTCTATTTATTGCAATCTTTATTGAACGCAAAGAAAAAGACACGAAAGCTCAAACCCCATATAAAAGCTTCAATATCAAAACGTATCAAAAGTTGACTCATATGAGACTCTTGAGTTAGATAAGGATTTGAAAACGTATGGCCAAAGCTCCACAAGTAGCTTCCCCGAGCACCATAGTTCAGCACATTATAGACAGGCGATCCTTCCGCATTCCTATGGCATACAATAGACAAGGCTACGAGACATATGAAACTTGCCTCAATGCCTTCCTGCAGCACAAAACGACCTTGTATCGGTACATTCCCATTTCAGTCACTGGTATGACGATGTAATTCAGCTTAGTTTGGATATCTTCTAACATTTCTGTTTTGTATACTTTCTATAGCAAAGAAGTTTACTTTCCAGTTTCTACTCTCCCAAGAGCACTTTGAGATTACCATCTATTATGGCCCCGGGAAATTTTGATTTTTGAATTGAGACCCATAATTCTTCAAACTTTCGTCACTTACCCGATTTAGTCTATCAGTCCTCTACCATTTTATGGACATAAAAGAATTTGTCATGACAAATTGAAAATTAATAGCAAAAGCTGCCAACTTTGCACTGCTGACGGGGGTTGGTTTGAAAAGAAAGAGGAAGACTAGATGCCACACATTTCATTCCTTTGTGACGAAAATATTGAATTCGATGAATTAAGTGAGTTCACCACGAAAATTTGATCCAAAGTTTGTACATAATACGTTTCAAATTGAATGGTGTAAAAAAGGTATCGATCACGTGGCTCTTTCTTATGCACACACCACATATCGTATCATGAGTTCGCATGATACGTGCAAATCGTCATGAGTACTTTCGACTCGTATCCGTCAATTTGATGTATTGGCAAAAGCCTTCCTTTAAACCGCAGCTTGCTCATGTGCTTAGCAACTACCTAAGCAAGCGAGGCACGGGAGGCGTGGTCAAAGTAGCTGATCCGTGGGCATTCTTGCACGAGGCAGTGACCGTTCTTCCAGGCGTCGATGATGTTATCTTAATGTTGTCCAATATGATATTCGAGCAACCTACGCTGGAACAACTGAGCGTGATGGCTTGAGCTGAAGCGCTGGTCCCTTGATAGCCGGAGTATGTCACGTTGCTCACCACCACGCCCGATGCCTGCATCGACATGAATACATCACCTCAACATCTCATGTCAGAAAACTAATGTAGGAACCTTAACCCTAATATTACTGCTACATAAACAAAAATCTCGCGTGTATGTTCAACACGTTGTGTAAGCTTGTACTTGAGAGGCGCTCCTGCCTCAGTAGATAATGCTCAACAGAAAACATTGTACATTGTTAATTCTTTAGATGGCAATGTTACACTAATGTGTTCCGAATTTCTTTGGGAGATTACCGCATCCTCTTGCACTACTACGTTGGTATAAAATTGGTCGATAATGATTGGATTCTTCACCTCGTTGAGCGTGATTTGATCGAAAACAATACTCTTGGCGTATCCTGAACCAATCTGTTAAATATGTCTTGAATTTTATGTACTCGGTCCGGTTTATGACCTGACCCGACATATTTTTGTGCGACTTGAAAGTGGAAAGGAAATTGAGATTTGGTTCGCGATGCGAAGGGTTGGGCCGATAGGCCCAACCCGCAGCAAGCGAACAAATCTCCAAAGCGGACCGCCCGAGCTGGAGGAATCGAACCAACGTGCGGGGGGTTCGGGGGCTACGCCCCCGAGAAAATTTTCGGGAACCCTATTTGTACAGTGGCTAGGTTTTATCATTGTTATACAGAGAGTTTTGTTAGCTGTGAGCTTTTCGTCGTTTTTCGACTTCTGAAAATTGTACTTTCTTCGATTATAGTGGAATTTGTCTTGCCTCGCCCGTGGATGTAGATCACCTTGTGATCGAACCACGTAAATCCATGTGTTCTGTTTTCTACTTTTCCGCATCTGTTTCCAACACAATCTGTATGTATTAAACAAAAGGAGATAGGTTAGTGGGAGGAAAAGGAAAATAGTAAGAGATCTATGTAATCGTGTTTGTTCTTCATTGAGATCTATCATCATTCTTTTTAAGCTATAGAGCCCACAATCACCTGCCAAGTCTCGATCCTCGCTCCATTCGTAGATCCAATGAAGGTGCAATTGCGCACTTGTACCTCTTCGACAGTGTCGCAGCTTCCATGTGCACCTAAGCTTCCGACTCTATGCAAGCATAGAGACACAAACCATCAGATTTCTAATGTATATATCCTAACTATTAGTTCGGATCAAATTAGGCACATCTCGACCATATTGACAACACGACATCTGACCTTATGCCATGGCCAGGTCTGCACGAAACTCCGGTGATAGTAATATAGCTAGAGTTGCCATTGATAGCTATGCAATCTTCTCCTATATTGCATTGCATTGTGCAACACATCAATACCATGTACGAAGAAACTTTACTGCAATATAATTAGAGATTATTTACCTGTTTGAATATTAAGGTCGTGGATGTGAAGGTGGTTGGTGTGAGAAATGTCAAGTTCATCTGTGTTAGGGCTAGTTCCAGGTGCAGTTATTCGGAGATTGGAGATGGTACCACCATCACAACCACTGATGGAGATGTGGTTCCATGGACTGTTAACGTGTTGCAGTCCACTTTGCACCAGATTGATGCAATGGAAAAAGGCCAAGGCCCGCGAACACAGTTTTCTTGTTATTGTCGTCCACAAAAGAATTGGAAAAGTAGACCGAATAACACAATGCAAGCAAAAGTTCCAAGATTTATGGAGATATAGAACATCACATAAATTATCACGCTCTAATATCCATCACTATATCGACTAATAGAAAAATCTCGAATCGGTTCAAGGTGTTGGACAACGGCTTCTTACAGTTGGTCTATTCTCGCAACCCCATCGATCCCTATAAGTAAAAATCATAATTCTATTTAAATTGCATAAATATTTGACAAAGAAAAGTAACGTTGAACTTACACACATATATATTGAAAGGAAAAATGATACAAATAGTCTTGAACTTTGACTTAATGTGCAATTTGGTCCCTGAACTTTTAATTTATTCAATGTAGTCCCTGAACTTTAATCAAATATTCAATGTGGTCCCTGAACTTTCAATTTGTTTTATGTAGTCCCTGAACTTTTGGTACATGTTTAATACAGTCCCTGAACTTTATAAAAATATTCAATGTAGTCCTTCCATTAATTCAAGTTCAGAGACTATATTATATATTTTTATGTAGTTCAGGAACTATATTGAACATGTACCAAAAGTTCAGGGACTACATTAAACAAATTAAAAATTCAGGGACCACATTGAACATTAAGCTAAAGATCGGAAACTACATTGAACAAATTAAAAGTTCAGAGATCAAATTGCACATTAAGTTAAAGTTCAGGAATTGTTTGTGTCATTATCCCATATTGAAATTACACTTGTGGATACATGATGATGTATGTTGACTAACCTTGGCTCGACCCCACCATCCGATTTACCCTGATCCTATGACATTGAGATTGGCCATGTCTCGGAAAACCAACCAGCTATCCGCAAAACAGCCTTTCCATCCACTTAGGATGTATTTGGCAACCGGCCAAACGGTAACTATTTCTATTCTTTTATTTTCAAAATCAGTTTTGGAACATAAATTTATTTGGTAAATTTTTTGTTCCAGGGCACATATTTGCAAAAATTTGTTCCCAGAATCAAGAAGCAAAAAAAAAGTTATTTCTTGATTTTGGGAATAAGAATAAAAAATGGAAAATAATTTTTTTTCTTTTTCTTTTTCTTCTTTTTTCTAGCCTATGGCCGGTGAGGGCCGCCCTTGCCGGATCCCGTGTGGGTGACCCTTGTTGCCGCGAGCCGCCCTTACTGGATCTGGCAAGGGCGGCCCCCGCCCAGGAGGCGAGGGCGTCGCGGCCCTAGCCTGTGGCCAGTTGCCGGCGACCTGGCCATGGCCAAGGAAAGGGAAAAAGAAGAAAAAAATAAAAATAAATAAATAAAAAAGAAATATTAAAAAATTCAAAATATTATTAATAAAAAGAAATTTTGTGCAGTTACCAAACGTATTTCTATTCTTTTTCTATTTCAAGAATAGAAATTTTTGGCAGTTACTAAACACCTTCAAATGCTTAGAAATTATTCCCAGGGATGGAATAAAAAAGAATCAGTTTTGAATAAACATTATTTTCAGAAATAAAATGATTGTCAAATGTACTCTTTGTGAACTAGGAGCAACTGAAGTCCCATCAATATGTTCTCCAAAATAAGAGAATCGTGTACTGTACTTTATGCTATGTTTTGGAGCGAGGACGGTCTGGTAATGGAAAAAGATTTACTAATAATTGATAACTTCAAACTTATAAATGTAAAGATTCAAACAGTTCAATGAATGCATGGCTTAAAAATTTATGATGAGAAATGAGGTTGTTTTGCCCTAAAAAAGTTGTAAAGTAGTTCTTTTCGATATACTCAATCAAGTTATCTCTTCGAGTCGGAACTCGTATTGCGTGGATTCATCGCACGATGTAGATATAGTCGAAAAGTTTGAGAAACAATCTGACATACATCACGGAACAAAAAAAAAATGATGGAGAGTCTCGTGCGTCTAATTGTTACTACTGATTTTGACTATTATATTGTCGGCCTTGAATGAGTTTTGTCTCACAATTTCCTAACGATTTTGACATGTAATTCAGTCCACAAATCATTGGCAAGAAAAACTAATCCTCCAAGATCTTTGTCCCTCTTACCTGAACGAACATTTTTGAAGACTTGCACGGGCCTTTGAAAAAGACAGGAGAAAGTCTACCAAAAAAAAAAAAGTCTAAACTTCTTCCCACCAGGAACAACTAAAGTGGGTGCGCCTTGTGCTCCACTGTCTCCACATGTATTTCCTCAAGCTTTCACAAAGGCCTAAAAAGAAAAGGAAAAGGAAATCATCGCATAAACACGAACAAATCAATTTAAATAACAAAGAAACAATGAGAAGAAAACACGCGTTTTTTCAATAGAAGGAAGAAAAAGGGAAGAAATTAAGAAACAAAAAATGTACTTGAGTGTCATCGTTGACTCCATTTCCAATTGCACCATAGTTTATCACATTGTATGAGGATGGTGCTGCAACGATTCCATGGCTTAGTAAAGTTGACGAAGGAGCGAAGAGAACCAAGTATATTGCAGCTACAAATCCCTGCAAGACCAAAACAGATTTTGAAGTTGAGCCAAGGAGCTGACCATTTCATAGAGAACTGGCATTTTTCGAAGGGCATTGGGAGGAGCCGCGACTTGGCTTAGATATCGGTAAGGGAAATACTAGATGTGCTATAAAGTGTCGCTAGATTATTATTATTATTTTTGGTAACCCGGGAACCTCCCTTTCGCCCGACAGGCTAGTCGGTACTAAACTCGGGGGGAAGGCTAGCCCAGCAACCCACCGCCAGGGCCCCCCACTTAAATCGCTAGCGACGCAGAGTTTCGAACCGCTCATCTCCTGCGATGGCGGGAGAGCTCAAACCAACTGTGCCACCTACGAGTGTGCCCCCCACTTAAATTGCTAGATTCTTATTATTATTATGAGGTATGGCCAATAATTGTCACTGGGGAAAATTTTGATCACCTAATAGTCGTCAGATCGTACCACTTATGGCGACTTACTTGCATGGTTTCATTTTTTATTTTTATTTTTATATATATATGCAATCTTTATTGAACACAAAGAAAAAGAGAGGAAAAGCTCAGACCCTGTGTAAATATATAGAAAGCTCCAATCAAAATGTATCAAAATTTGACATATACGTGACTCTTGAGTTATATAATGACTTGAAGACGTGTGGCCGGAGCTCCACAGGCAGCCTCCCTGAGCACCGGAGTACAACACGTTATAGACAGGATCCTTCTGCATTCCTAGGGCATACAATGGGCGGTGCTACGAGACAAAAGAAACATGCCACGACGACGTCATGCACTATTTAACAACATTGTATCGATATGCTCCCATTTTAGTCAATGGTGTGACAATGCAATTCAGCTTAGTTTGAATGCCTTTCCAGATTTCTGTTTTGTATACTTTGTATACTAAATAAGATTAATTTCCAGTCTCCACTATCCCAAGAGCACTTTGAGATTACCTTCTATTATGGCCCGTAGAAATTTTG
The DNA here is from genome assembly GCA_031216185.1 of Syzygium aqueum. Taxonomy (NCBI): domain Eukaryota; kingdom Viridiplantae; phylum Streptophyta; class Magnoliopsida; order Myrtales; family Myrtaceae; genus Syzygium; species Syzygium aqueum. The sequence continues at coordinate 29,771,739 of CM062233.1, read as the reverse complement.
ATTTGTGATTTTTTTTTGGTCAAATGATTTGTGAATTGAGAGCGGTAATTTTCACGCTTTCGTCGCTTAGCCGATTAAGTCCATCATTTCAATCTCTACCATTTTCGGGACATAAGCGAATTTGTCGTGATAAATTGAAAATTGGTAGCAAAAGCTACCAACTTTACACTGCTGATGAGGGATGGTCCAAAAAGAAAGAGGAAAACTAGAAGACATACATTTCATTCCTTTGCTATGAAAATATCGAATTCGACAAATTAAGTCAGTTTACCACGAAAATTTCATCAAAGTTGATACATAATATGTTTCAAATTGAATGGTGTTGAATGGTGTAGAAATGATATCGATCATGTGACTCTTTCCTATGGGCACACAACATAACATATCATGACTTCGCATTATACGTGCAAATAGTCACGAGTACTTTTGACGCATATCCGTCAATTTGATTTATTGATGAAAGCCTTCCTTTTTATTAAAAATGACATGAGAATACATAGCATCGTCTTATATCAGCTGAATCTCAAATTCTCACATATGTCAATACGAATAATTGCATGAGAGAAATGGGAGACATCTGCGGAATTATCATAAATTGATGAAGTCGTATGTCTACATGTGTAAACCGCAGCTTGCTTATGCGCTTGGCAACTACCTAAGTAAGCAAGGAACAGGAGGTGTGGTTGAAGTAGCTGATCCATGGGCATTCTTACACCAGGCAGTGACCGTTTTCCCAGGCGCCGATGATTTTATCTCGATGTTGTCCAATATAATATTCGAGCAACCTCCACTGCAACAGCTGAGTGTGATGGCTTGATCCGAGGCACTAGTCCCTCGAAAGTTGGTGAAATTCACGTTGCTCACCACCAGACTCGATGCCTGCATCGACATGCATATATACATCGTCTCAACATCTCATATCAGAGACCTAATAGAGGAACCTTAACCCTAATGATACTGATAGATAAACAAAAATCTCGTGTGTATGGTCAACAGGTTGTGGAAGCTTTTACTTGAGAGGCGCTCCTCCCCCAGGTAAATAATGCTCGACAAAAAGCGTTGTACATTGTTACTTGTTCAGCTTGCAATGTTACACAAATGTGTTCGTAATTTCTTTTTGAGATTACCGCATTCTCTTGAGCTACTACGGCGGAATAAAATTGGTCGATGATGATTGGATTCTCCACCGCATTGAGCGTGATATGATCGAAAACAATATTCTTGGCATATCCCAAACCTTCCTGTATGTATATAAAGAGGAGGAGATTGGTTAGGGGGGGGGGGGGGGGGCAAAAAGAAAAGAGTAAGAGATCTATGTAATCTTTTGTTCTTCATTGAGATCTATCATCATTCTTTTTTAAGCCATAGAGCCCATGATCACCTGCCAAGTCTTGATCCTCGCTCCATTCGTAGATCCAGTGAAGGTGCAATGCCGCACTTGTACCTCTTCAACTGTGTCGTGGCTTCCATGTGCACCTAAGCTTCCAATGCTATAGATGCATAGAGACCCAATCCATCAGATTTCAAATGTATATATCCTTTCGGATCAAATTTGGCATATCTCGACCATACAGACAACACGACAGCTGACCTTATACCATGGCCAGGTCCGCATGAAACGTTGGTGATAGTGATATAACTGGATTCACCATTTATAGCGATGCAGTCATCCCCTATATTGCATAGCATTGTGCGACAAATCATCACCATGTACGAAGAAACTTTACTGCAATATAATTAGATCTTATTTACCTGTTTGAATATTGAGGTCGTGGATAGTAAGGTGGTTGGTGTGAGAAATGTCCAGTCCATCTGTGTTATGGCTAGTACTAGGTGCAGTTAGTCGGAGATTGGAGATGGTACCGCCATCACAACCACTGATGGAGATGTGGTTCCTTGGACTATTAATGTGGTGCAGTCCACTTAGCACCAGATTGATGCAATGGAAAAAGGACAAGGCCTGCGGACACAGTTTTCTTGTTGTTGTCATCCACAAAAGGAATTGGAAAAGTAGACCAAATAACACAGTGCAAGAAAAAGTTCCTAAATTCATGGAGGTATAGAATATCATCTAATTTGTCATGCTCCCATATCCATCACTATATCGGCTAAAAAACAATCTAGAATCGGTTCGAGACATTAGCCTGTGGCTTCTTACAGTTGGTTTATTCTCGCAACCTGCCGATCCCTGCAGACGAAATCATAATTATATTTAGATTGTATGAATAATTGAAGGTGAAAAGTAATGTTGAACTTATACAAACATATACATAGACACTACACTTATGTATACGCAATAATGTGTGTTGACTGACCTTAGCACCACCCCACCAAAGTGAGCCCTGGCCGTCGACTTGTCCTGATCCTTTGACGTTGAGATTGGCCACGTTTTGGAAAACCAACCAGCTATCCGCATTGCAGCCTTTCCATCCACTCGGTGAACTAGGAGCAATTAAACTCCCATCAATCTGTTTTCCAAGAAGAGAGAATTTTGTACATTATGCTATGCGTTGGAGCAAGGACGCGGTGATAATGAGAAATTTTTTATTAATAATTAATTACTTAAACTGAGAAATGTAAAGGTTCGTATTATTGGATGAATGCGTAGCTTAGTCTTTAAAATTTTTTGACGAGACATGCAGTTCTTTTGCCCTAAAAAAGTTGAAAAGTAAATTCTTTTAGATGTACTCAATCAAGCTATCCTCTGAGTCGGAACTCATATCGCGTGAATTCATCGTACGATATAGATGTAGTCGAATTGTTTGAGAAATAATCTGACATTCATCATGATACAATAAAAAATGACAAATACCCTCGTGCGTGTAATTGTTGCTACTGATTTCGACTATGACACTGTATGCCTCGAATGAGTCTTGCCTAACAATTTCCTAATGATTTTGACATGGAAGTCAGTCCGCAAGACATTAGCCAGAAACATTAATCCGCCAAGATCTTTGTCCCTCTTACCTGAACGATAATGTGTGAAGACTTGCATGGGCCTATGAAAGAGACAGGGGACAGTCTAAACGTCCTCCCACCAGGGACAACTAAAGTAGGTGTGCCTTGTGCTCCAGTGTCTCCACATGTATTTCCCCAAGCTTTCACAAAGGCCTAAAAAGAAAAGGAAAAGGAAAAGGAAATCATCGCATAAACACGAACAAATCAATCTAAATAACAAAGAAATAATGAGAAGAAAACACGGGTTTCTACAATAGGAGAGAAGAAAAGGGAGAGAAATTAAGGGAAAAAAATGTACTTGACTATCATCACCGACTCCACTTCCTGTTGCACCATAGTTCATCACATTGTATGTGGGTGATGCTACAACGATTCCATGGCTTAGTAAAGTTGACAAAGCAGTGAAGAGGACCAAGTATATTGCAGCTACAAATCCCTGCATGACCAAAACAGCTTTTGAAGTTGAGCTGAGGAGCTAAGTACTTCACAGAAGACTAGCCTTTTTCCAAAGGGTACCGGGAGGAGTCACGACTTGACTTAGATCTCTGCAAGAGAAATACTGGATGCACTAAAAAGTATTGCTAGATTTTATTTTGTCAAGTGGTATGGCCAATAATTGTCACTAGAAAAAATTTCAAATAAAGGTACAAAGTGTAGTCCTTTTCTCTTGAGAGAGCCAAAGTTGACCTTATTTCAAATAAAATCCCGATGTGGCCAACTTAGTTTCAAATAAGGGCTCGAGCTCACCGGTCGGCAAAAGTCTTCGTCGGTAGGCAAGAACGTGCATCTCATGCCTAATGCTTCACTAATTAAAGAGCTAAAAAGGAGATGGAGATGTCAAATCAACGAAAATGTGAAATTAAAAACACTTAAGAGTCTACTCTCTCTTTGTAATGAATTCTCGCTACTGATCAAAACGTAGTCATGAGACTATCCTTTCGAGAAATGGTACAAGAATGAAAGAGCAATTCTCTTTTTTTCTTTAGAGAAGCACATGAAAAGATTGATTTTTCGTAAACTATGTTATATATATATGTTATTTCTCGAACGGTATACAACGTTCATAAATATAAGAATCCACACGTTTCATGAATTTTCACATGCTGTGTACGAAGTGAGAACATAAGACAGAAACGATAGACATAGCAAGTGAAAATCGAAAACCAATAGAACAACAAGAGTAAGTGAGAAAATAAAATAGAGCCCTTCAAAGATTTAGAAGTGGAATTAGTCAAATGATGCAAAAAAACAAAAACTAACAGAAAAAACCCCCAAAAAAATACATATATGACACTCACCATCTGGCACACTAAGATGATAAAGGACCTTGTTGGCCAACCAAAAAACAGAACAGATGAAATGCGAGATGGAGAGATGTTCGGGTGCTGTCCTAAACGTCTTCCCAGGGTTTTCATTTATAGGCGGAAGTGTGGAATTATTTAGGTACCTGCAATCCCAGCATTTATTTATTTTTTTTGGTAAGGCCAATCCCAGCATTTATTATTGCACCTATAACAGGAAAAAAAAAATGTACTCCTCAATTCCTCCCCAACTCAGGCATCAAAAAAGCGGATAAATTCATTTACATGTCGTTTCGTACTTCTAGTCTGTATTTGCCCGTTGAATGGCAAATAAATGAGTACATATGTGTGACACCATTATCTCGAATTACCTTAGTCACATTCCCGAAGTTTGATCGCGTAATAAAGTAACGAGATAAGACTAATTGCCTGTATATGACATGAATTTGGATCCATTGAGTTGGTGTATCGATATGAGCCGTTGATTTTGTAATCAGCTTGTTGTTGTACCTTCCGAATTCCAGTTACTCTTTTAAAGCACGCTAGAATGTTACCACAATGATAGTGATTATTCCTCACGGTCGATAGATCTGGACCTTTGGATTGGTTTCTACTTCAGGAAGGAGCAGATTAGATGAATAATTGAAACACCGGTCAGAGATACCTTACTTACCTAGTAAAAGTGCTTTGTCCCAAGGTAGTAATTTTAGCGTAATTGCCATGTGTTGGAACGAGATGTAAAGAGTAGTTTCTTCAAAAATGGAAAGAGACTATCTGATATAAGAAATTCGACTACCAAAAGTGGTAAAAGAAATCTTGCATGGTCGAGAAAAAAAAGAGATGGATTAAATTCCGAATGGTCATGAATTTTCTTAATTGGTTCCGTTTATTCATGATTTGAAGTTTAAGGTATACCTTAATAGCAATGCATATCCAATTCTTCTTATTGAATTAATTAAGAATCGTATCGAATTAATCGATCGATTAATCATTGATTATTATTACCTTGAGAATCGAAGCCTATACTTTAATGTAAAGATGGAATCTAAGGATACCGAGAGAGCAAATAGACGGCAATGAGTGATGCGAAGGAGAAAAGGAATTTCGAAACTCCACTTCTTCCTTATCTTATTCTTAATAATTTTATTAGGGGTGAGCAAGATCGATCGACCGAACCAAGAACCGCTTGAATTGGACCGGACCGGCCAATTTTGGGCCATTCCAGGGGGTGTTGGGCTGCGTTTGGGAAGGCTTTTGGGGAAAGCCTTTAGAGAAAAGCAAAGGCCTTTAGTTTAAAAGGGTTTTGTGAAATGCAAATACTGTTTGGTAAACTGTAATTGAAAAGTGCCTTGAAAAGCAACTTTAGGGAAATGCTGTTTGGTAAACATATATTTGGAAAGTTCTTTGGTATGACTAATTTAAGTTTTTTTAATTTTAATTTATTAAAATTTAAAAAAAGGACCGTAACTTTTATATTTTCGCGTTGAGAGTAACGTAAAAGAAATATATTAACAAATATATATCACATCAAAATGGATCATTCTAGATCTTTCTCAATTAAAAAGAGTAATTTCATTATACTAAACATAATCACTTATGTCCCGAGCAAAGAAATATGTTATCCTTAAATAATTACATGGATACGCTTGGACATTCCAATAAAATATGCATTTAAACTAGTTGTCATTTTGGCCAACATTCAAAGAGTCCAAAGGGATAGCAACCCCCAACATTCTCATGTCATTATCTACTAGAAATGGATGCTAGAACAAACCACATTTGTGCATTAATCAGTGTGCAACACCACAAGTGTTTAACAAAATTAACCTCATCAGTTTTGAAAAAAAAAAAAAGAACCCACATTCTCTAGTACAATTCCCTTATGTCTTGGGAGCAATCCCTCCCACAAAAAGTAACGACCAAGTAGAAACCTACATTGTTGTTTCAGAAATGGTCACACAAATAGCAATGACCGAGTAGAAACCAACATCGTTGTTTCATCAATGGTCACTCAGTATGACTATATCTTCTGTCTGTCTCTCCCTTTTTGTCAATCTCAAGACTTAAACTTGCACATTGTTGTCTCATGTTCACCACATGCTTAGTCCTTTCCAGCAACATACCGTGTTGAACTATTGCTCAGTGATACTCAGCTTGTCTTTCACCATTTCTACTCTCTAAGCCATCAATTCCTTCTCAAACTTCAATTAGGAAATCATCTCTTTGTCGCCAAATCTGGAGTTGAATCCAGGCAAAATAGCCATAGTCATCATCCTAAAAATAGTCATTTGGTGATGTCAAATAACAAGTTCGATACAATGATGCCAAAAAAGTGATATTGTACATGAATGTAGTATGCAAATTTAAAAAGACAAGATGAGACTTGAGCACAGAACTATGATCGCAAATAAGTTCAGACCTACAACAATAAAATGTGAAAATGGCCAAATAAGTAACTCTGAGAACCCATTTGACCAAAACACCAACCCCAACCTCATCTCCATCTTAACAAAACGAAGAACAAGAACAAGAACAAGAACATAACCAAACATTGAAGGAACGCAAGATCCTCAACTCAGAATTCATACTGCTGATGTAGCATCGGCAAATGATGTAGTTCTAGTGGAGAACTTGAGGTAATCAATGAAGAGAATTAAACTTGGAGCCCCGACAAATGTTTTGGAAGAAAATAAATCAAACTATAAATAATTTCTTTTCCACAATCTTCCACTACCAAATGTAAAAAGGCTTCCTTCTTGCAGTATTTTCACAGTGTATCAATGGTTCTAAAACTCAAAACATTTCACTTAAAAAGTAATATATGATTGGAACACCAGTCAACTAATTTCCATATCCTAATGCGCAAAATCTCCGGACACGAAGCGATCAAAAGAACATATCATCATCATAATCATTTCAGTGAACTTAACAAAGATATTCATGAGACATTGGCAAACGATTCAGTTCCTCCCTTCTAAAATCCTCTTTTTCCAGCAAATTGAAGGTAATTCATTGTATTTCTATTGCGACAAAGAAAAAAAAACGTATTTCTATGCTAAACAAGCAATTATTAACATTTTGCCAGAGACCAACTGTAGCAAAACAAATGAACTAATCACTCAACCCAACTCAATTATCAAAACACAAAGAAGTGGACACCCCCAAGCCTTGCTAATCAAAGAAATTAAGACTCATCTCATTCCCACATAACAATTCCCAACTTTCGCACAATATCCGCAAGCCAAATCAGCCGGAAATTCATTACTCGAGTAATAATATCTCAATCAAGCACAACATCGAAACAACCATTCACAAAATCACCGTTTGTTTCACAAAATCACCGTGTGCTTAAGAATCACAACTAAAAAAAAGCACAATGAGAAGGAATCGAAGCAAAAGAATTTGGATTCGTGGTGAGATGAACAATTGGGTTTTGAGCAAAGAGAGAGTCCATCAAGAGAGAGGCGACCATGAGAGAAGCGAGCGACTGCTTAGTGAAGACAGAGGCGACTAGAGTTCTTTCTTCGAAGAAGCAGGGAGAGAGGCGAGCGTGAGCGAAGAGGAGAGGCGACCATACATGTTCAATGAAACAGATGATCCGATTTTTTACAAACCAATTCGAAACACAACACCACGAAAATAAGCACCTTTTTTAGAACAAAAAACCAACCATTCACGCCACCACATCAAAAAGGAATCGACCCACAAAAGAAATAAGAAAAGGCTTCATCGAGAGCGCGAAAGAGAACAAAACTTCGAGCTCGACGAATCCAACAAAAGCGATTGCAACTCACTATAGAGTGTCGAGACGACCAATTATGGAGACGCTCCACTCGAACACGTTGGTCTCGTCCACCAACCCTGCGGAGAACCCATCCACCGGGTTCCTGCAAAGCTCTGCAACCAATCACCGACACCCACATGTCCATCTACTGCGAGAAAAGAACAGAGAAGAAACCCTAAAAAAAGGGAGGCGAAATCATGGTCAGAATCAGGACCTCGGAGCTGCTTTTGGAGGAGAAGACTAGCTTGATTCGAAGCCATCAAACCACCGATTATTAAGGGAGGTGGGAGTCTTCGTTGAGTGAGGGAGGCGGGGGGAGCGGCTGCTTGTAGATCTAGGGTTTCTATTTTTACAAAAGGCTAAAGTTGGAATTTTAATAAATATTTGAGGGCAAAAAGGCAACCAAAAAAGTTTACTTATCCCATGAAGCTGCATACCGAGAAAGCTGAAAAGCCCAAGGCACCTTCCCATCTGCCTTGGGCTTTCAGCCTTCTCAAGGCTGACTTTTTCTTAAGGTGGGTTCTAAAAATTTTACCAAACACTCCATATTTGGTTCAAGGAGCTTTGGACGCTCAAAGGCACTTGGGAAAGTCGTTCCCAAACGCAGCCTTGGTCCAGTCCCAAGTTCCTATTTTTGAAACCAGTGATTGGTCGTTCCGGTTCCCAGTTTTAGGATGGGAACCGAAGCAACTGGACCGACTATATATATAGCGATAAAGTTGTGAGGACCACACTTTTTTAGCATACATCATTTTTTGGGCCTACATCTACGGGTACGTATTGAACTGGGACTACTATTATTTTCTTTTTTGTTGCTCTAATAAATGTGGTGTTCAGTATGAGCATTTTTTTAGGATATTGTCGCGACCTAAAAGAAAAATCGTGGTTTTTCAATTTTAGGCTAATGGATTACTAGATCAATTAAATTAACTAACCTAGCTCGAATTCTCTCAAACTCTATCAAATCGCAACTTAGGTCTAATTGTGAGCATACAAATATTTTCAATGGGAGTCGCCACTAATCATTTAAGGTAGGTTGATTAGAAACCTAAATAAAATAGCGGGAGTACTATTTTATTCCTGCGGACCAGAAATTATAGATTCGGGGACTTGGTTACGCTAGATTCCCTAACGTCCTTTCGGTACCAATTTCAAGAAAAATGTTTAATTTGACAATTTTGATAAATCTTGACTTAGAGTTCAAAGGTGCAGAAATTTTTTTTTGATTTTCTTTTATTTAAATGAAAGCTAACCTATATGTAATGATGTGCAAAAATTGACATGCGATTGATGCAACCTAACATGCAAACTATATGTCATGCGACGACGTGACCTATTTCTAATGACGGGCATATTATTTTTTTGTATTTTTTTAAATAAAATTCGGAATTAAAAATGCCAATTATCTAAACATGCAATTTTAAACTAAAGAAATTAACCTATTCTAGAGTAATCCTTTTTGGTATTTTTTTTATGAAATTCAAAATTAAAATCAAGTAAAAAATATAACCGCTAAATCTTTCGAATTAAGTTTCGATCTGAAGCCTGACAAATCGACCCTAAAATTCAAAATTTCCACTATGAAAATAATTCTATCTAAAGCCTGATAGATAGATTTATTTCCACGTGCGCGGTTGCGGATTAGGAAATTTTCCTAATTGATCACATCTTGAAAAAATTTGATATCTCAAATATTCTGGATATATTCAAAGGATTTCGAAAATTCAAAATTCTATCCAAATTAGACAAGTAATAGATATCTGAGATTTCAAAAAAAGAAACAAATCCTAATTGTGATGATGCAAATTATTCAAATATGCAAAATTAGATATCCATAAACACAAATTAGACAACAAAATATTTAAATTAAATCAGGATGTGATAATTACCTGATTTGCTGATTTCTTTTCTAATTTGAATTTGCGACGATCGGGATTGTGAATCGGCGGTGCGTCGGGAACGGCGGCACGGCGTCGGGAACAGTGACAGCTTGCGGCGATGACACGACTCAACTCGTGGTGGTGGGGTTCGCTCAACACGGTATGAACGCTGACGGAGTGCGATGGCCGGTTCCGGTTGCGGGACTCATCATGGGAGTTGGAACACAAGGAGAAAAAGGAATCAAGCTTCCTGATTTCCCTGAAAGACCACCCCCTCTCTCTTGTCTTTTCCTCTCACAGTGTCTACGTATTATGCATAGCCCTTCCCTATTGACCGATCCTTTCTCACGTTCTCCTTGCCAACTATGCTTATGCTTGCATGAAATACAATCACAAAGCCCACAATATTATTATCAAATCTAGACAATACTCAGAAAAAGACAAACGAGCCCTTTGATGTTCTTGTTCACAGTGCAGGAGAAGCAACAAATCGTGGTTATTGGTGATGCAGGAATTGCTCACGTGATTGACGCAAGAGGAAGCCACGGTCTGTAGTAGCTCTTCAGCGTCCCGGTTGAGTGGAGGTCAACACAGCAAAGCAGCATCGGCATCAAGGGCAGCAACACATCGAACAAGCTCAGATCAGTTGGCTTGCCGAGGCAATAGGCACGGTGGCTAGGTGGTTTCGCCGGTGGGGACGGACGGAGCAAGGACGTCTGGGCTGAGCACAGCGGCGGAACGGTCTGGGTAGTGGCGGAGCGGTCTGGACAACGGCGTGCGACGGCGAGGGCGCGACGTGCGGCAGTGCAAGCGGTGGCTTTGCCGGTCTCCTGCTCTCTCTCTCTCTCTCTTTCTCCCTAAAAATTCTCTCTTGTGTCTAAAAAAATCCCATCTGAAAAATTATGAGCCCCCTTAATTATGACACATAACGATGTATTTATAATGTAAACCTAGGTCAATTAGCCAGGCTTTCTAGTCCTAATGGGCTTAGGCTTGGGTTTAGACTTTAATTATCATTTAATTTCAAGTTGACTGAATTAATATGAGCTTTTATTTAATTAAGCATAATGGGTTAATTTAAGCTCAAATAAAGACAACCAAGCCCTTCTGACTTGTAATTTTCGGCCCTTTTCTTCCGAGTGAGTCGAGCCCCGTTCGGTACCCGAGCTCGATTTATGTAATAAATTTTAAGCTCGCTTGCCACCGCCGATCCGATACGGAATGCAATTAATCTAAAAGAACCTAAACTATATGTTATGCAATTTTAATATTTTTGTTTAGGGGTTAAAATTTAATCCATAATTTTCTATGCAATTAACCACTAAATGATGCGCCGAAATTTAGGTGTCAACAGCTGCCCCTCTTTGAGTGGAGGCTCGCAGAGGTTTCGCTCAAAGACAGAAACCTAAATTTAAACTATGCAAAATGATGAATGATTTTTTCTATGCAATGATGCATGATATGCAAACAATAAGGAACGTATGCTAAGGCTTCTCACTTCATGCGGAGCGGTGAAAGAGCCTTGCATACGGATCGCACAAAAAGCATCCAAGTGAATGAAAGCTTTATAATGCTGTGAATTCCCTCGATCTCCAAACTTCTAGTCCACTGGAAGTAAGATTCTAAAGGTACTGGATTGCCTATCTGTTACATGTAGTTTCCTACATATGCGAAATAACGCATGATATGAAGAAAGAATGGGGTGTGTTGCCTATACCACTGGGTAATCACGAAAAGGATCATGAAATGAGATGTGCTTCGTACTCCACTTAGCAACACCAAATGAGAAATTATGCTGCCGCGTACTCCAATTGGCAACATCAAATGAGAAATTATGCTGCCCCGTACTCCACTTGGCAACATAAAATGGGGTGTGCCGCGTACTCCACTTGGCAACATCAAATGAGAAATTATATTGCCGCGTACTCCATTTGGCAACATAAAATGGGGTGTGCCGCATACTCCACTTCGCAACACCAAATGATAAACCATGTCGTCTGGTCTGCTGGGCGAACATGAAATGGATCATGTCTCATATTCTACGAAAAGAGAAACAAAGAAGAATAATTAGCAGACGTACCTGAATTCTTCTTACGCTATAAAAATGATGGAGCCAATTGCATTGCCCCTGTTTTTTTTTTTTCTAAGAAAAGGTTAAAACAACACATGCGCAAGGGCAGAAAACATAATTCATGAATCTGCCTGCATTACCAAGCTTCATTGGGGAGTTTTATTAATGAGAACAACCATTTCATCCTTTTGACAATTTAATCACATTAAATGAGAGACCTTTAATCAGAAAGGACTTTTCACTCGGTTTCAATGAAAGGCTTTTGACCTGACCTTTGATGCGGGTATAAGAATCACTCAAACTCCCTTCATTGTGCTTGACAAGGGTTCGGATATTCTCAAAATCAGTATGACTTGGCCAATCTGAAAGGTCTTTATAAGGACTGAAACGTGGGCTTGGTCAATGACTTAGCAAAAGGGACTCTTCAAGTCGAGTCTATTGAAAGAATTGTTATCATCAGCTGCTCCAGGTTTACAAGTCAGGAATGCTGCAGAAATGAGATAGAGAAATCTTGCTCGCACTTCTTCGAGCAATATTTATAAGCATTTGAAACTCTACGTTAACTCAAGTACCCTATTCTGAAGAGACTTCGGTAAGGGTTGTAATGTAGGCTTGGGTAGGCTTGAAATGAATGGCCTATTTTCATCAAAAGAGGTATTATGAACATGGAATTGGTGATCATCCAATCATGCTACTGGTACTGTTGATCTAGCTCTAGCAATTGCTCCATAAGTGAACATTCAAATGGTCTTTTCCTTGAAGACTGATCTTGCACATTGACTCAGTTCTTGCTGAAGCTTTTCTTTTTTCATTCTCTCTTTTCTTCTCTCTTTCTTTTTTTTGAGAGAGAGAGAGAGAGAGAGATTTTCCTTTCGAGAGATTTTTCTCTTTCTTTTTCGAGAGAACTTCGATTTAATAGAGTCCTTTTGCGTCCTTTTTGATGAATTTTCATTTGAGCTCCCATTTACCTCGAGTCACGTTGAACTTGCTTTGAAATTATTTCATTTGTTTATCACCAGAATGATCACCAATCGGGTTGAAATGAATTCACCGCTCAAATTGGGTATGCAAAGGGTATAATGTGTAGGGATATAGAAAGAAATGCTCTTCGTCAAATCTAAGGCACTCATGCTAACACAAAATTTGCATGCAATAAATATACTTGAAGATTGATGCAAGTGAAAGCAAGAAAATTCTAATCAATTTGAACTTTCTAAGGAATTGACCCAGCATGGGATTGTTCCTGACAGGGGTAAGAAATGAAACTCCGTTCAAAGAGGTTTAGCAAATGATAACTTGTAGTGTTTAGATAGAGGAAATGAATGCCTCTCATCATTTTGGTCGTCATACTTTTCGTGAGATAATCCTTTACCTTGTCAGCACGGAATTTTCACTCAACTCGCACTAGGGATTATTATTCAGGACGTATGGAAATGGCTTGCCTTTCGTCATCTTGAAATCTCTCATGCAATATGATCGCTTCATTAGGACAGAAACAGATTGTCCGATCAAAAGCTTTCCTCAAACAAAGCTTAGTAATATCAATTGATTCATGAAATTCAACTTGAAACTTGATTGAAACAAAGTCAAAATGAGTACAAATCAAGTGTAATATTTCTTCACAGAATCAGAATTAACTGGGGAAAAAATACGATCATCCATCTCGGCCAAAATCAAAGCACCTCCTGGAAGGACTTTCTTCACAATATACAGGCCGTCATAATTTGGGCGAATTTTCCTTCTGTAAGAGGAACTATCGGCAATAACTTCCGCAGGACAAGGTCGCCTACCAGGAAATGTCGATGCTTGACTTTCTTGTTGAAAGATTTAGCAACTCGTTGTTGGTAACACTGGCCATGACATAAAGCTCTAAGCCTTCTTTCATCAATCATGTTCAACTGGTCTAATCTCTGTTGGATCCAATCTGCTTCTGACAATTGTACTTGTGAAAGAATACGTAACGAAGGAATTTCAACTTCAACAGGTAGAACTGCTTCCATACCGTACACAAGAGAATATGGAGTTGCCCATGTAGATGTACGGATAGAAGTTCGATATGCCATAAGTGCAAAAGGTAATCTCTCATGCCAATCGCGATAGTTTTCAGCTGTTTTAGCCAAAATCTTCTTGATATTCTTGTTGGCTGTTGCGACCACTCCGTTCATCTGCGGACGATATGGAGAGGAATTCATATGCTTGATCTTGAACTCTTTGAACAGATCATCCACCAATTTGTTATTTAGGTTTGACCAATTGTCAGTAATTATAGTCTCAGGTGCACCATATCGAGCAATGATGTCTCGACGAATGAACTTCACCACAACTCGGGCTATAACTGTAGTATAGGACATAGCTTCGATCCACTTAGAAAAGTAATCGATAGCGACCAGGATAAATCGATGCCCATTTGACGCTTTAGGATTAATTGGGCCAATCATATCAATGCCCCACATAGAAAATGGCTATGGTTCAGACATTTGATGCAATTCATTCGGAGGAGTTTTAATCTTGTCATCATGGATCAGACATTTGTGATAACTCTGAACATGCTAAATGCAATCACTCTCTAAAGTGAGCCAGTAATAATCCATCCTCATTGTCTTCCTTGCCTGCATATGACCATTTATGTGTGGACCACATACTCCTTCATGTACTTCTAGCATTAAATGAACAGCCTCGGTTGAATCAACACACCTTAATAAAATCGAATCATAGGACCGTTTGTACAAGCATTCTCCGCTCAAGAAGAACTTTGACGCCATTTTCCTGATATACTTTTGGTCAGATGCGGTACTTTTCTTAGGAAATTCCTGTGTTTGAAGATATGTCTTGATATCATGATAACACGGCTTGTTGTCAGGCTCTTCTATCGTGGCCATGTAATAGGCCGATTTCTGTAAAACCTCTATCTTCAAAGGTTCAACTTCTGAACCACTTGTCACTCATAGCATTGCCGATAACGTAGCCAGAGCATTGGCAAAACTGTTTTGAGTCATTGGCAAGTATTTGAACGAAATGTCTTCAAACTCTTCCACCTACTTCTCTAGGTAGACGTGATAGGGCTGCAACTTAGCATCTCTAGTTTGCCACTTTCCAACGGTCTGAAGAATAATGAGGGCTGAATCCCCGAACACCTTAAGTCGAGCTACTCCCATCTCAATTGCAGCTTGTAACCCGAGGATACATGCTTCATATTCAGCGATATTGTTCATGTAAGGAAATATCAGTTTCGCTCCGACCGGATAATGTTGTCCGTCTAGGGATATTAAAACTGCCCCGATACCTAATCCTAACAAGTTTACGGCCCCATCAAAATGCATGGTCCATACATACTCATCAATTGGCATGACTCTATCTTCTAGCGGATTCAGGTCCTCGTTTTTCCCAGGATTCTCGGCCAAGACATGAGCAATTACTCGTCCTTTGACTGATTTCTGAGACGTGAATTGAACATTAAATTCTGAGATGAGAATCTACCACTTTGTCAGTTTTCCGACCAAAGCAGGTTGATTAAGCAAGTGTTTGATTGGATCACTCTCTGTTATAAGCAATATTCGATAATGCAAGGTGTATTGCCTCAATCTGTGTAGCACCCAAACTAGTGCTGCGTACGTTCTTTCTGTTTCGGAATAGTTCATCTCAGAGGCTGTGAACTTCTTACTCAAATAATAAATCGCATGCTCTTTTCTATCTTCTTCACCTTTCTGAGCAAGCATGGCACCTAAGGACTCACTGTGGATTGTGACGTACAGGATCATAGGTTGCCCCGGCGTCGGTGGAACAAGCACCGGCGGATTCATCAAGTAGTGCTTAATCTTGTCGAACGCCAGTTCACACTCTTCATCCCATCTGACTAGCGCATTTTTCTTGAGAAGTTTAAAGAAAGGCTTCGCTGTCTCAGATAGCTGAGAAATAAATCTGGCTATGTAGTTCAATCTACCCATTAAGCTACGAACTTCCTTTACTGAAGAGGGAGATTTTATTTCGCAAATGCCCTTCACTTTTGACGGGTCAATCTCAATCCCTTTATTACTAACAATGAAGCCAAGTAGTTTGCCAGAGGCTGCCCTGAACACGCATTTTGCCGGATTGAGGCGTAATTTGAACTTGCGAAGCCTGTCGAATAATTTCGTCAAGGTACTTATGTGATCTTCTCCATGCCGAGTTTTTGCAATCATGTCGTCAACATAGACCTCGATCTCATTATGCATTATATCATGGAACAACGTGACAATTGCCCGCTGGTAAGTTGCCCCAGCATTTTTGAGAGCGAAGGGCATCACCTTGTAATGAAATGTCCCCCATAGAGTGATAAAATGTTGTTTTCAACTTATCATCTTCGTTCATCAAGATCTGATTATAACTTGAGAAACCATCCATGAAGGAGAACGGTTCGAACCTAGTTGTACTGTCCACGAGCACATCAATGTGCGGGAGTGGAAAATCATCTTTGAGACTAGCTTTGTTCAGGTCTCGGTAGTCAACGTACACTCGAACCCGATCGTCTTTCTTCAACACTGGGACTATATTAGCAACCCATTCTGAGTATTTGGTAATCTCAATAAATCCCACGTTAAGAAGCTTCATGACCTCTTCTTTGATCTTCTTTGCCAGTTCTGGTTTAGTTCTTCGCGGCCTTTGCTTCATAGGCTCGACTGAAGGATCAGTCGATAGACAATGTTCGACGATCGATCGGTCAAGACCCGGCATGTCAGCATAAGACCAGGCAAAGATGTCTTGATAATCCTTCAACAACTGGGCCAATCATTTGGCCACATCTTCAAGAAAACATGTCCCAATCTTCACCTCTCTAGGATTCTCCGTGTCGCCAAGGTTGATCACCACGGTTTCTTCGGCAGTCAAAGGCTTAGATTTCTCATGGATTTCCAAGTTCTGTCATATCTCTTTAGCATTCGGATTAGAATCGTCTGAGTCATCTGATTGACTTGCATCACATATATGAGGATCCACGATTCCCGTCCCTTCGCATGCCTCGAGATTAGTCCTGAAACATGAAAAAAGGAGATAAAAAAGACAAGAGAAGGCTTAACTACTGTAATTTTCAAACATTATTCTTTGCTTTTTGAAATTGATTTTGTTTTCGAAGACCTCGAAACGAGAATTCTTGAGAAGCCCAACCCTCAGTTCTTACCGTAGATGACAAATTTTTCAATCGTTGGTTATCGTCATCGGGTTGGTTTGGGGCACTTCAACAAGATTCTCAAAATGAAAACAATTTGTAATTTTATTGATTATCACCAAATGAATTACATTTATTGAATGGAAATTGCAACGATGAGTCCTAGAAATGAAAAATCCCAAGAAGCAGCTCTCAAGACGGGATAAGTCCTAGAAAGCAGTAAAATTTCCCACACATGAGAGTGTGCGAAAAAGTAAAGGTTTTACTCTTGTGAGCCAGTGCCCATTCCCTCTAACGGTCCTTTCTCGATAACTCCAATGAGCATGTTATTGAACAGAGCAGTGATTCTCTCCATTACATCATCAGGATCTTCTGTCACTAGAGGTGTTAGATCATCCATACCTCCCTATCCATCGGGGACGATATCACACGAGTTAATATAGAAGCTCGGGGGGAGCCGAATATTTCACGTAGTAGTCGAACTTGCCGCTCAGTTGCCCCAAAGTGTCAATCATTTCCTTCTCTTCATGTATCATTCTTGCAGAACTCGGGGGTGTAGTCCGGATGTTTGGAATTATGAGAAGATCGTCTCGGCCTTGGCAGAGCCACGAAGCACGGAATGTGAATGCCCCAATATCTAAGAGATCCTGAACCTTGTGCTTTAGAACATAGCAGTCATCAGTGGAGTGACCAACTTCTCCCATGTGATAGTCACACTTTTTGGATGGATCGTAATTGGAGAATTGCTTATGATTAGGCCGCTCGGACTTAGTGGAAAGCAAGCCCTTTTCTCAGAGAATCGTCAATACTTGAGATAGAGACCTGGGGAGAGGAGTGAATTGTCTTCTAGCGCCTTTTCGTCGATTAGAGAACGGGTGTCTAGGTGGGCTGTCTTGACATCCAGGGAGTAGCCGTGCTTTGCTTTGCTGAGGCCGCGATGTTGGAACGAGTGGATCCCGATCACCTTGTTCATGCTTTACAAACTTTGGACGCAAGGTGCTTAACCCCTTAGGGTCAGGGGACTGCTTTGTCATTCGAGTCAGTGCTGAAGGGCTTCGTTTGAATCGTCACCCTTGGCCCTTGAGGAATGGGACGAGTCATGGTGAGTTGTTTCAAGCAGTTCGATAGATGTGCCGTTTGCCTCGAGATTTGTTGGAGTATGACAGAGGCTTGCTTCAGGTCCTTTTCGATATTAGCGAGGCGGTTCGGCACTTCACTCTGAGCACTTTCTCTCATGGCTAGGCGGGAACGGCCGGTGGTCGACGATCCATAATCACTTATCTTGAGTATCAACTTCCTCGCGGTGGCGGCTCACAGCTAAGGGCGTTTCGGCTTGGCGGTTGGCTGACGTATGGGGCTGGTGGCGAAGGAGCAACAACGAAGGAACTCGGTGAGGTTGCCCCTTGGCAAGGCTCGAGCGATGGATCGATAACTGTGGATGATCCGTAGTCACCTGATTCAAGAGAAATGAACTAAATAAGCACATGGTCAAGACAAGGTTGGTCCATAACACGCTTTCTAGTTTTTTTTTATTCTTCATTTATTCATTAAAATACTCGTATATGAATGAGGCTTTATGGAAAAGTGCTCTAAGCAAAGAAATATAAATAACACTCTAGACATAACCTAAGAAATAGATGCATCGAAACCCCTAATCATAAAACTAGGAAAACCAAAAATTAAGACTCCCTAGAAGCTATGAACTGAAAACAAATTCTCTAAAGTATTTTTTTTTGCCATTTTTTTATTATAAAAACGATGACAACCTCTTATGAAAATAATGACCTATAACACATCCAAGAAGATGAAGACATAGATTGAAAATAAATTCTCTAAAAAGCCTTCTTTCGTTTTTATTTTTTTATTTTCAAAGGACTCAATGATTGTTACTTTCGAATTGAAAACCGATCTAGACCCATCATGGACCGACCCAAAAAAACGAGAAAATAAGTAAACTACAAGATAAAAGTTCAGAAGACTTACTTTACCAGGTAAGACCATGGCAATCACATAGACATACACATGAAATGTGAGTTTAAATCTTAATCTATCTATCCTAATGGCTTTTGCAAAGTGAAATGATAAACGGAACGACATGTCGCTGCCTAACGCACAATCATCATGACTAGTCGCAGCCTCGCATACAATAGTCATGACTAGTCGAGTCCAATCACTTCGGCTTGGTTCAGTCGACAAGGGAAACTTCCATGCGTAGTAGCCTCACGTGCATGAGGACGACCCTTGAGCCATTTTTTTTGAAAAATTTTCGGGATTCAAATGGGATAACCTTTAGCCAAGTCTTACCGCCAAGGTTAAAAAACCATTTAAATACCATTTTAAAACTATGGGTGTGACCCAGGTCCGATCACAGGTTGTGTGTGGCGTAGTGCAAATACTGTAAATCATGCACAACAATTATATGCAAACACCGCTTCAATAGTGTAAAAATTAAATCACAATTTCATTCCACCAAGCCTACAAAACAAAGGGTTAGCCGATCACTACTCTCCTTATAACTCCCATCCTGCAAAACCATTTAACACCTAAGAATGAGAATTCAATCAAATTTTGTCAAATCAAGTGATTTTTCATGAAAAATTTTGGCTTAAGTCCTTCTTAAATTTTGAAAAAAAATTCAAATAATCCCCAGTGGAGTCGCCAAGCCGTCGTGACCTAAAAGAAAAATCGCGGTTTTCCAATCTTAAGCTAATGGATTACTAGATCAATTAAATTAACTAACCTAACTCGAGTTCTCCCAAACTCTACCAAATCGCAACTTAGGTCTAATTGTAAGCATGCAAATATTTTCAATGAGAGTCGTCACTAATCATTTAAGGTAGGTTGATTAGAAACCTAAATAAAATAGCGGGAGTACTATTTTATTCCTACGAACCAGAAATTATAGATTCGGGGACTTGGTTACGCTAGTTTCCCTAACACCCTTTCGGTACCAATTTCAAGAAAAATGTTTCATTTGACAATTTTGATAAATCTTGACTTAGAGTTCAAAGGTGCAGAAATTTTTTTTTGATTTTCTTTTATTTAAATGAAAGCTAACCTATATGTAATGATGTGCAAAAATTGACATGCGATTGATGCAACCTAACATGCAAATTATATGTCATGCAACGACGTGACCTATTTCTAATGACGGACATATTATTTTTTTGTATTTTTTTAAATAAAATTCGGAATTAAAAATGCCAATTATCTAAACATGCAATTTTAAACTAAAGAAATTAACCTATTCTAGAGTAATCCTTTTTGGTATTTTTTTATGAAATTCAAAATTAAAATCAAGTAAAAAATATAACCGCTAAATCTTTCGAATTAAGTTTCGATCTGAAGCCTGACAGATCGACCTTAAAATTCAAAATTCCCGCTATGGAAATAATTCTATCTAAACCCTGATAGATAGATTTATTTCCACGTGCGCAGTTGCTGATTAGGAAATGTTCCTAATCGATCACATCTTGAAAAAAATTGATATCTCAAATATTCTGGATATATTCAAAGGATTTCAAAAATTCTAAATTCTATCCAAATTAGACAAGTAATAGATATCTGAGATTTCAAAAAAAGAAACAAATCTTAATTGTGAAGATAATCCATCTTCTTTACTTTGGAGCTCCTGGGTCCATAGTATGAAATGCAGAGGAACCCCATTTTTGCAGATGGACATAAAGGGTAGTATGGCCTAGAGTTGGCGATGTCTCCTCAAACTACATCATGTCCTAACCCTAGTCATGTCTAATCCAAGATATTGCTGCCATGATGTCTTGGATGAACTTAGACACAAGAGTCCTGCTGAGGAGTGGTATAACTTAATATGGAGTAGCGGCGTTAGCAAACATAATTTTATTGGTTGACTAGTATGTAGGGATAGGCTTCCGACAGCAGAGATCATATCACGGTGGATGACCTCAGTCGATGTTCAATGTACCTTCTGTAGGGCAAGTATAGAGAACACGACTCACCTTTTCTTCCAATGCGAATGGACAGGTAGCATCTGGCGCAATATTCTTACACAACATGGGATCAGGCGTAATGTATGGGGATGGAATAAGGAGTTTCAATGGATGGTTAGAGCAACAAGAGGCAAAGATTTGGCAGTGAAACTCCTCAAAGTATCTTTCCTAGCGACTGTATATTGCACTTGAATGGAGCGCAACCATAGGCGGTTTCAAAACAATCCAACTGACATTCAGATTATTTTGACGAAGGTGCAGAAAAATGTAAGAGGTAGAGCTTCGCTATACCAAAAAATCAAACCTTCGCAAGCTAACTTTGCTTTAGTTACTTTATGGAGACTTCCTACCTCCAT
This sequence comes from Syzygium aqueum, assembly GCA_031216185.1. Lineage (NCBI taxonomy): Eukaryota > Viridiplantae > Streptophyta > Magnoliopsida > Myrtales > Myrtaceae > Syzygium > Syzygium aqueum. The sequence goes on along the minus strand of CM062233.1, from coordinate 29,750,281 downwards.
ATTCTCGAATTATTAGTACTAGTTGTAATGCCGGGGTATGCCCCTAAGCTATTGTACATCATCTGTTATATACTACTTACATTTTACACCAAAAAAAAATCCTAATTGTGATAATGCAAATTATTCAAATATGCAAAATTAGATATCCATAAACATAAATTAGGCAACAAAATATTTAAATTAAATCAAGATGTGATAATTACCTGATTTGCTGATTTCTTTCCTAATTTGAATTTGTGAAGATCGGGATTGTGAATCGGCGGTACGTCGGGAACGGCAGCACGGCGTCGGGAACGGTGACAGCTTGCGGCGGTGACACGACTCAACTCGTGCTGGTGGGGTTCGCTCAACACAGTATGAACGCTGATGGAGCGCGATGGTCGGTTCTGGTTGCGGGACTCATCATGGGAGTTGGAACACAAGGAGAAAAAGGAATCAAGCTTCCTGATTTCCTCAAAAGACCATCCCCTCTCTTTTGTCTTTTCCTCTCACAGTGTCTATGTATTATGCATAGCCCCTCCCTGTTGACCGATCCTTTCTCACATTCTTCTTACCAATTGTGCTTATGCTTGCATGAAATACAATCACAAAGCCCACAATATTATTATCAAATCTGGACAATACTCAAAAGAAGACAAACCAAGCCCTCTGATGTTCTTGTTCGCAGCGCAGGAGAAGCAACAGATCGTGGTTATTGGTGATGCCGGAACTGCTCACGTGACTGACGCAAGAGGAAGCCACGGTTTGTAGTAGCTCTTCAGCGTCCCGGTTGAGTGGAGGTCAACACAGCAAAGCAGCGTCGGCGTCAAGGGCAGCAACACATTGGACAAGCTCAGATCAGTTGGCTTGCCGAGGCAACAGGCACGGTGGCTAAGTGGTTTCGCCAGTGGGGACGGGCGGAGCAAGGACGTCTGGGCTGAGCACAGCGGTGGAACGGTCTGGGTAGTGGCGGAGCGGTCTGGACAACGGCGTGCGGCGGCGAGGGCGCGGCGTGCGGCAGTGCAAGCGGTGGCTTCGCCGGTCTCCTGCTCTCTCTCTCTCTCTCTCTCTCTCTCTCTCTCTCTCTCTCTCTCTCTTTCTCCCTAAAAATTCTCTCTTGTGTCTAAAAAAATCCCATCTGAAAAATTATGAGCCCCCCTTAATTATGACACATAACGATGTATTTATAATGTAAACCTAGGTCAATTAGCCGGGCTTTCTAGTTCTAATGGGCTTAGGCTTGAGTTTAGACTTTAATTATCATTTAATTTCAAGTGAACTGAATTAATGTGGGCTTTTATTTAATTAAGCATAATGGATTAATTTAAGCTCAAATTAAGACAACCAAACCCTTCTGATTTGTAATTTTCGGCCCTTGTCTTCCGTGTGAGTCGAGCCCCATTCGGTACCCGAGCTCGATTTATGTGATGAATTTTAAGCTTGCTTACCACCGCAGATTCGATGCGAAATGCAATTAATCTAAAAGAACCTAAACGGGGTAACAACAGCATTAGTGCCAAAGCTTGTGTACGGAGGTCACTTTGGTGCCAAAACTTCCATTTGCATCACTTTAGTGCCAAAAAATTTGAAAAACGATCTTTTAAGTGCCAACTCCAATTTGGTTGGTCGGAAATCTGACGTGGCAATTTTTTATTAGTATTTGAAGCCGACGTGGCTCGTCGGAGTGCACAGTCAGCGTGCAAAGAATAAAACGACGCCGTTTTATTCACCATACCTACGTAGCGCCGTTTTATTAAGCTTCCTCTCCCCAAAATAAGAACCCTAATCCCCAAATTGAAATATGAAAGGCGGAAGCTCAGCTCGCGCTTGCAGATGGAGGGCGGCAGCTCACGCTTGCAGATGGAAGGTGGCAGCTCGCGCTTGCAGATGGAGGGCGGAAGCTTCAGCAGCGGCTCACATTCGATTAAAAAAAGCGAATTAGATGGTGAGTGTTACTGTTTTTGTGGGTTACCGAGTCTGAGAAGAACATCTTGGACTCAGTTAAATCTCCGGAGAAGATTCCATGGATGCGACGGGTATAGAGAAGGCTCAAAGTGCAAATATTTAAAATGGGTTGATGCCAAATTCTCCGGCCGAGCCACAGAAGTGATCTTGCAGCTACTTGAAGGACGACATCAACCTCCACCTACATTAATGGACGAGTTAGATGATGTCGACTCAATGCAAGCTCAAATGAAGGTTTAACATCTTTAATCGACCATTTGAAGAGGGAAGTTTCAAGGCTGAAAATTGAAAGAAACTTTTATCGAGCATTGATTGTGTTGTTGTTCTCTTGTGTAGTATATTCAAATTTGAAGTGAGTAATGAGAAGAAGTTTATATGTTTACCATAATCAAAGATGTTGAATATTTACTTGTATTGGGTCATTTGTAAGTAAAGTGTGTTACTGGTTTGCTGCAAATTGTATGGAACAAAAGGCTTTATTCCAATCTATGGTGGAAATGGAAGGTTGGAGTTGGAATTCATTGGTTGTGAGCGCTTCAAATTTTTGTTGCTTGGTTCTGTATTGTATATATTGATTTGGTTTGCTTGGTTTTTGCATCAGATGTAATGGTTTGCTGCAACCATTACATCTGCAAATCATGAAGAAATTAAAGGGTGGTGACAATTCACGAGTAACTATTTCAGTGCCATAAGCTGTAAATAGTGATCATTTCAGTGCCAATTTTTTCTGAAAGTGATCATTTTAGTATCAATCACAATGAAAAAGTGATCACTCGTGTTACAGGAGTTTAAAAAAAAGAACAAGTCAGTTTCAACTATGTTTCCATTGGCTTGCACCAGTCGTGGTGCATGTTGTTGCACCAGTTGAGTTGCTGGTGCATCTTGTTCTTGTACCAGCTCATACAAGTGTTGGTGGAAGAAGACACACCAGCACCCAGAGTTGCACCGAGAGCTGTGTTGGTGCAACAGGATGCAGCAACAGCCACAATTGCACTAGTGCTATGCTAATGCATCTTGTTCTTACACCAGTACTTGTATTTGCTAGTGCAAGAAGATGCAACACCCACAACTTCAACCAGCACGTACATCCAGCACCCACAACTTCAACCAGCAACAATAATCAACCAACAACTTCTAAAAACAACATCAGCCTCATAACAAGGTGCGAGACAATAAAATAACAAAAACATTGTTGCCATTAACATTGCTTGGTTCTTTACAAAAATAAACATATCCATAAAAAACATCAGCCCCCAATCAGTCAACGATCCCCTCCCACCTAATATGTCAAAGCGAACACATAACAACAATGGTAGCAATCCCCATCAGTAAAGATACCATGTCCAGCACCCTCCCATTAGTCAATATGCACAACACCCCCGGCTCCTTTTCCTTTTGCACTTTTGAATTGATTCATAATTCGGGCACTCTTTCGAACTGGACGCGTAGGTTCATTAACTGGCATTTCTGTCACATTCTTCTCAGCATCAACAATTTTTTTTGTAGCACGTGTCATGTGTCGGGACCTCTCCGTAGGAACATTGGTCCCATGATCAGTCGGTTGAGAAGGAACTAGTACCGGTTCTGTTGGTTGAGATTGAACTGGTGTAACTTTATTTGTTGGTGGTTGTTTTGAAGCTGTACTCGCTGTCTTCTTCTTCTTCTTTGCGCTCTTCTTTGGCTACGCGTTTGACTCTTGAGTTGGCCCACCTTGAGAGATAAGCACCTCCGAATTTCTTCCAGGCTACAAGAACATAATTATATCCTTAACCAAATGAATTGAAATACCATAAATTAAATACATGAGTCCTACAAATCTTACATTGAAAATAGTCATTCCAGTACGTTCATTTGTGTAAATCCCATAACCATGTTGCCTTATTCTTTTTCCAAGAACCCCTCTTGTTCGCTGTGGTGCATCACTTTGAGCAACTTGTGAGGGAGCAACCTGTGGGGCTTCCCGTCCTTGTGCAATTTGTGCAGTTGGTCGTCTTCTCACCTGAGAAACACATAACAAAATTAAACTCAGCCCATAAAAGACAAATACAACAATGTATAGCTTACTGGATATTTTTTCCTCATTTGTTCAATAGTGGACTCAGTTGTTGTTGTTGCTGTTCTGCCTGTAGTTGTCTCTGCACTTTGGCCTACAACAGGGCCTTTTGTTGGCCCTTTAGTAGGCCCAAGAGCAACCTCTTCAGTAGGTATTGTTCTTGGCCCACGATCAGCTCTTGCAACAACGTCTTGTGCACGTTGCCTTTTCAACTGACAACCTTTCTTATTGTGCCCTTCCTTGTGGCAATAGGAGCATTTCATCTTCACCCCGATCTTACTCATCCTCTGACTTGATGCCTCTCCCTCTTGTATTATTCGTTTTTTCTTTGGCCTTCCTATTTGCTTCTTTAGTGGCAAAGGTAGAGGGCCTTCATGATTTGTTGGCTCCCAAAATTTGCTACTTCGAATAAGCTGCATCATGAATTGGTACGGATTAAGGTATGAGCTTTTTTTGTACCAATCATGTAGGTAATCCTCTGGCCTTTCTTGCTTCATCAAAATGGCACAAATAGCATAGGGACAAGGAATTCCACTTAGTTCCCAGGCTCGGCATGAACACTTTCTTCTATCTAGGTTGACAACATACTTATCATTATTGTGAATGATCTCATATCAATTTTCTCCATTCCAAACCGGATGGCAGAACCTACTAGCAGCAACGTTCGCATCCAATTTCTTTACAATTCTAGGACCGCATTCTCTGCCCCACTTGATAGCCTCATCTCTTTGCATGTGCAGTTTGGTCATGACCATAACACGAATATCCTCAAGCATGCTGATGATTGGCTTGCACCTGGCCTCTAAAATTTTGCCATTGAAAGCTTTACTGAGATTGTTGTCAATTATATCACATTTAAATTCTTCGCTAAAGAAGGCCCGACACCAGTGCTTAGCTTCTGTCTGGAATAGTGCATCAAAGCCTTCTTTTGTCAGCTGCAACAATCCCTCTTTGGCTAATCTAAAGTCAGCCATGTTGGTACTCTTTGCTATCTGTCAAAACTGCTTCTGCAGCATATCTCCTTTGTAGATCTTTGCCCAATTTGCATATATGTGCCTTGCGCACATTCTATGCTCAGCATATGGCATCAACTCAGCCAATGCAGGAACAAGTCCCTACAAAAATTCAAATCAACAAATACAAGTCAGAAAATACTCAAGTAATTAATATTAAAAGGGAATTAATTGACAATGGTATTACCTTCTATTGGTCGCTCATGAATGTCCATCCTCCCCCATTGTTTATGTCAAGGTCAACCATTAAATTCTTGAGGAACCAAGACCAAGTATCCTTGTTCTCAATCTTGACAACTGCCCAAGCTATCGGAAACATTTGATTGTTGGCATCTCTCCCCACAGCAACAACTCCCCCTTGCATATACCCTTAAGAAAACATTCATCCAATCCTACAACTCTTCTACAACCAGCCAAAAAACCCTGTTTGCATGCATCAAAACAAACATAAAATCTATCAAATCTAGGCCCACAATCAGGTAGTGGCCTCTCTACAACCTCAGCATATACTCTACTAGATGGGTTTTGAACCACGCATTCGCGAGCATAATCCCATACCTGCGCATATTCTTCCTTGTATCGACCCATCAATATTTGCATCACCCTCTGCTTGGCTCTCTTGCACTGATTCCTCGACACATTAACTCCTACCTCCTCCTTCACTAACTGCTTAAACTGAGGGCATTTGATCTCGGGCATTGCTTTGATTGTATTAAAAAAATGTTTCGCCAACCACACACTTGTTACCCTTTTGTTATCAAAATGAATTGAACAAGTATATTCCTCCTGGAAGGACTTAATCTGAAATGACCCCTTCCTACTCATAGCGCCGTATAGCTTCCAATGACAATTGGGCTGTGAGCACTTAGCTCTCATAAATTCCTTCGTATTTCTAATGAATTCTACGCTCCTCTGGTTAATAATAGAACTTTCCACAATAGCTTCTTTTAATTGTTTTGCATTATCAAATTTCATGCCGACACACAAAACAGGTTTATCGACATTTGGATCATAGCAAGGGTACTTACTTTTCCTTCGACGAACAGGTTCTTCATTATCATTCTCCGAACCAGCAGTTTCATTGCCGCAACTTGCTGTATCTTCACTTCCATTACCTCCAGCTGGAACTCCATCTAGCTCAAGCCTTTCTCCTAAAGCTGGGAGTTTTTTCTGAAAAATTCCCTTTGTTTTTGTCTTGATTGTTGGAGTTCATCATCGTCTTCATCACTTAGGAAATTGACAATTAGCAAAGCTTCATCTTCTGACACACTATATTGAGCAACTTCTCATTCTAATCCAACTAAGTCTTCATCAGCGACAGCTTCAACTGAGACTTCACCCACATTTCTATCAAAATCTGTCTCCCTCTCCTCCCTCCCTTGACTCTCATGTTGCCCTCCGTCTAACGTAGACTCATCCCCAACCCGATTACTATCATTTCCATCATTTCCATCATCCTCATCAACCTCATCATCACTATAATATTCAACATAGACCTTAGCTTCATCGCCGTGAAGATAATGGTAAATGATATCCTTAATACCATTATCGTCACTAAAAAATCTCAAGCCATCCTTCAATTCCTTCCTAGGAACACAATAGTGCAATTGTTGCACTTTACATCGAAAAAAATACAACAAATCCTTCACAAAATCAATATATGATGGCTTTCCAACATTGACGTAAATAGTACCTTCATTCCCACCACAATATTCCCAGTCATTAGGGCCAATAACAAACTCTCCACCATAGCAAACAATGACGCCTATATGATTCCCCTCCATTTCAATGCTGCACCCAAAGAATAAAAATAAAAAGTCATTCATTGGGACTATATAGCATAATCATCAACAACTTTACATTTAATTGATTAAACAATTATCGAAAGAAACAAAGGAAGCCGATTTATTCAATTGATTAAATAACGTAATGTCCCCAACACCCAGTTTTCAATTCGACCCCATTCGATCCCCACAGAAACACTAATCACTGTCTCCAGCACTTCAACCACTGTCCACAGTACTCCAACCCATTTTTCAATTCCACCCCAACACCCATTTTTCAATTTGACCTCATTCGGTCCCCACAGAAACACTAATCACTGTCCCCAGCACTCCAACCACTGTCCCTAGTACTCCAACCCATTTTTCAATTCGACCCCAACACCCATTTTTCAATTCGATCCCAACACCCATTTTTCAATTCGACCCCATTCAGTCCCCACAAAAACACTAACCCATTTTTCACTCCAACCACTGTCCCTAGCACTCCAACCCATTTTTCAATTCGACCCCATTCGATCCCCACCACTGTCCCCAGCACTCCCACTAGTTTCCCTCTACGCCGAGCCCTCATTTTCCCCTCCACGCCCTATTTTTCAATTCAGTCACATTCGGTCCCCACAATTTTGCCCTCCTCACAAAAGTGATTAAACAAAAGTGAGGTCCCCACTATTTTTCCCTCCCCATAAAAGCAAGCAGTCTAAGCCAAGCCCTCATTTTGCCCTCCGTGCCCCAATTTGCCTGTCGAAACCCTAAATTCTCCACCCAATTGACCTACGGCGAGAACATGACAAACCTAAGTGAAGCGGCTGAGCTATGGTGGGTCAGCAGACAATGGCGCAGCTACGAAGACGGCAGACCGACGGCGGTGGACAGCGGCCGAGCGACGGCGGGTGAGCAACGGTGGGTGAGCGACGGAAGGCGATCGAGGGAGCTAGGTCGAGCGAGGGAGAACTCAAAATCTAAGCCCTAATTTTAGTCCCTTTCTTCAGCGACGTCGTTTGTTAAACGCATTCCACGTAGGAAAATAAAGCGACGTCGTTTCTTGTGAAGGATGGAAAACGACGTCGTTTATGCCATTCCACATGGACTGCGATTTAAAATATTTGTCACGTCAACTTATTTTTCTTTAATAAAAAAGTCACGTATTTTTTTGGCCGGAATCTCTCGTCGTTGGCACCAAAATGATCATTTTTCCTCCGATTTGGCACTAAAGTGATCCAAATGGAAGTTTTGGCACCAAAGTGGCCTCCGTACACAAGTTTTGGCACCAATGTTGTTCTTACTCCTAACCTAAACTATATGTTATGCAATTTTAATATTTTTGTTTAAGGGTTAAAATTTAATCCATAATTTTCTATGCAATTAACCACTAAATGATGCGCCAAAATTTAGGTGTCAACATCACCCACATTTTTTTCATTCCCAACTTCATTGAACAAGTGCTCCATTGGAACTGGATCGGACTGGTTGTCCGATCCCTAGTCTCAAAAATTAGGAACCGGCTCTCCTAGTCCGATTCCCAAATCCTGGGTAGGATCGGACTGGGCCAAGAACTGATCACTCCTATATTTTATTGCACACTTCCCAAGAATTTGGGGGAAAGCTACACTTGTTATGCAAAGGCAGGAACCTAGAAATGATTTGCCTCTGTACTGCCTTGGTACAGAGGGAGTAGGAACCCAATTCAATCCATGCAGATTAGGGCCCGTTTGGTTTAGCGTTCTCAAGGGGCTTTCGGCCTTGAAAGTCCCTTGGGGAAATGCTGAACATTTGGCAAGCATTCTCGACAGGTTTTCGCTCGAAAGCCAGCATTGCAAATGCTGAAACCATTTTTTTCCCAAACTATCGTCACTTATTTTTTAATATTCCGGTTTTGACCCTCATTATTACAGTTTATCTTATTTGCACAAGGGTGGCCGACAAGGGCCGATAACACCGGATCTAGATGACGAGGGGCTGGTGAGGTTGCTTGACCCAGGCAATGGCCACCTGAGATCACGCAACCGCCCAAGCGCCGTCGGCCTAGGTTGCACGACCTTAGGCATCGTCAGCCTGACCTTGAGTGACGGTCACCAGCGCCAGATCTAGCTTGTAGGTAGCCACAAGGGTAAGCCTTTTTTTTAATAAAAAAGAAAATCTCAATGCCCTTTGCAAAAGAAAAAAAAATAGCCAAACATTACTTAGACTAATGTCCCATTTGGTTCAGCATTTGGAATGCTCGTTTGGGTTCTAAAGTCCCTTGGCCAAATGCAAATGGTGTTTGACAACTTTTTTTACTTACTTTGACGAGATGCAATTGCATTTGGAATGCTCTTCAAGAGACTTTTAGCCAATGCAAGAGTGAAGGTGCTTTGGAAAGTTGCATTTTCGGAATGCAACTTGCACTGTTCATCGCCATTGTTCATCTTCTCCAAACCGAGATCCGGCAGCTGGCAACCGCCGCCTGAGGGTTAGCTCGACCCTGGCAACCACCGCTAGGGGGTTGCGCAACCCCCACGCAACGGTTGCCTGAGGGTCGTGTGACCCCAGGTGGTGGCGGCTGGCAACCAGATTTGGTTGGCGGCGGTTGGCCGGCGACTTGGTTTGGCTGGCGATGGTGGCCGATGGTTTAGCTCCATCGAAGCTTTTCTTTTAAAAAAAAAAAAAGTATTAGCAAAAATCCTTTAGCCCAAGTTGATTTTAAAAAATACTTACCAAACATTACTTGTATTTCTAAAAGCCCTTTAGCCCAAAAGTATTTACATTCCCCCAAAGTCGAACCAAACGGGCCCTAAAGTAGCTTTACAAAGAACTTTTTACCAAATGCCATTTATATTTTCCCAATGAACTTTAACCTAAAAGTAGTTGCATTCTCCAAGTCTCATTTGTGAAATAACCATTCGTGAGCGAATGGTTATTTATCCACAATTCTCGACGCGTTTCATGCCTTATGATATGCATAATTAATCATTTGAAAAATTAAAACATTCATAATGAAGTTTTTTAAGAGAGTATTCCATGAACACTTATACATAAGACCTCAAGACGGACCCCATACATTTTTCTCTATTCTGGAGTGTGCAAACTATAAAAATGGTAGAAAGTACGGGTACTCATCCATAAACATCAAGAAAACCTACGTTCTTAAGGAAAACGAGAACATGGACCACCAAGAAGTCCTGCAGCTGCCTACTCGTGAACCATCGACATTGTTAAGTGCAAAACCTGATTAAGGTACTCCACATATATGTACTTCAAACTGTCAAATATGGTTAAATATCACGCACCAACCCAAATCAGCAAGTAATACCGCAACTAAACTCAAAAACGTTAACCCATAGCTCTACAAACTGTTCTCGTACGCATTAGATCAAGTCCTCAAAATCTACAGCGGAACTAATAGAGATGCTGAGCAAGAACCGCAGAGAGACTAAGGACACAAGATACGCCTCCAGCTTGCAGCTATCCATGTCTAAACGTTTCAGAAGTCGTCTCTCCAAACAACCCTCTAGGATGGCACTGCACAAAAGTAACAAGACATATGTCAAGACTTAAAACCTTTCCATGCATTGTAATGCTAGAATGCCAAATAGTGTTAAGCATAATGTACAATTCAGAACGTCATTGCAAAAGGAAAAGCCGAACAGAGAGCAGAAGCCAAAGAAGTAAATATGATATCCCTGGCGTTCGGTGGAGACAGTTTCAAAAGAATTTTTACTCTTCTACATGCTACCAAAACTTAAAAAAGTGTCAACCCATTGAAATAGGGTTGGGCCATCTTCATCATAGACTAGAAAGGTTACCGGTCCTAAGCAAGTAGGCTAGACTACTAACAAGACGTACAAAACCAGCATCCGATCAACGTACTGTATGTGGAGGTATCTATCTGTTCAGGAAGCTCCTTTATATCCACCTCGAACCTTGCTTGAACCTGAGATAACATATTAAATGCAATGAACACTTGAATGAAAGATACCCTAAAATGACAAAAGAGCACCAAATTGCAACCTGGTTGAGTGTGTCAGAATCTGAAGCAGAAGAAACAAATGTGATTGCCAGGCCTTTAGTGCCAAATCTTCCAGCTCGACCAACCTGTGGTAAATTTAGTGCAGAAAATGTGCTTAGATTTGTTCAGGAATCTTAATACAGCTAGACCAAATATATATGGAATATAAGATTACGAAGGATACCCTGTGCAGATAAGTGTCGGCAGAATCTGGCATGTCATAGTTAATCACAATATTAACACGTTCAATGTCTATCCCCCGACCGACCAAATCTGTCGCAACAAGAATCCTTTTATGTCCTTCTTTGAAACCTTTGTACCGTGTCAACCTACAAAGCACATCCTATTATAATAGCTACTAAAAATTTAAAATGTCGCAAGGCAACTAAACTCCATAATGGCAAACGAAGAGAGACAATGCAATCTCAAGCACAACAAGAAGTTCATGATCTCCCAAATACAATTAGAGAAGAAGCAACACTTAAGGCATGTTTGGTATGACAGTATGGAACTGCATGACAAAATGGAATGGAAAAGGAATGAAATAGAAAGGAACAAAGATTTCATTTTTTTTTGGTTTGGCAAGTTTCTGGGAATGGAATAGAGTGAGATTTCTTTTGTTTGGTTTTAAGTAAAATAATAAAGAAAAGGAATCGGAGTTATGATAAATAAAATTTATGGGCACTTGCATTTTCATTTAAATTAATAATAATTAAAATTATAAAATCATTTGAAAAACATTAGACAGTTAATAATTTACTATAAGTATCTAAAAAAGTCACATATTGATGAATAAAATTCTTTCACTTTCATTTATTTTATGAGTCGATATGGCTCTAGCCTTGGAAGTCGAATGGTGATTCCACGGCCTAAGGAGTGGAATGCCAATTTGTAAGGAGATGGTGGAATGAAAATTCCCGTGGAATCAACATTCTATTATTCACAGGTTGATCCAAGTATCAAAAAGGGAATTGGCACTTGAAATTGTGATTCCATTCCTACTCATTCATGTGAATTAAACATGCCATAACACCAAATCTAGTCTAATTGCTTATTAAATTATTCTTGTTCTGTTTTACATTGGTAAGGTGGCCTTTCAAGATGCTTCCTATTCTAGAAAGGCATCATTGCTCATTCTTACAAATCTAGGTCCTCTTCCTCGGCTAGATCACTAGTAAGAATGATTAGGATGAACAAAAGCACAATCATATCCACCACTTCGCCCCCAGCATCCATGTCCGAATGAAACACACTATCAAAAACCTGAAACCATGGCATGCAAGACTCAACTTGAGTTGCCTTAGCAGTAGGGGCGTTCCTTCAACCATGCCTCAAGAAAAAGAGGCCAACATTTACTTCTTATCCTAGTGTTTTGCACCATGAGAGTTTGCTTGATCCTAGATAAGGAATCTCGCCAAGTGAACACAATCAAATCGAGGGTGACTAGCCTAGCGGCCCTTCTTTGAGGAGGTTCTCCGCATTTTGGAAATGAAAAAAAGTCATGCAGTAGGTATATCATTCTCCACGCTATTCAAACTAAAATGCTGTTGTCTGAGGAAAATCACATCAGTATGATTATCCATTATAAAATAATCTTGATAGAAGAAGGCCATCAAGAGCAAACTCATAAGGTTGGCAAAAAATTTCTAGCAACAAAAAAGCACCTATAAGCACGCAGAGAGAGAGAGAGAGAGAGAGAGAGAGAGAGAGAGAGAGAGAGCGAGAGAGAGAGAGAGAGGAACCTTTCCTCCTGTGACATGCCAGAATGGATGCATATAGAAGGAAAGTTGCAATCCACAAGTAACTTGTTTAACTCAGCTGCTCGGTTGACACTTTTGACGAAGATTACGACTTGGTTGAAGTCCAATGCATCAAGAAGGTCATTTAGCTTGCGATTTTTCTCCCCTTCACTTAATTTGATGTAGTGCTGACAATTGAGGGTGATTTTCAGTCAGAACACTGGATATCTAACTTCACGAAAAGGAGCTACACAAGAAAAATTGAACTCTATAATACCTGTACAAGACCATGAAGGGTCAACTTGGCCTCATCAACATATATTTCCATAGGCTGAAAGGAACAAACGTCAGCAAATTCAGTAAATCAGATTAAACGCCTTCCTCAAGCTAGGAGAAGCCACTACGAATTGAACAATGCATCATCCATTGAATTGCGGTTCTGTTCCATCTGATTTGCCTGCTTATCGAGCTCTCCACCGCCGCAGCAAGCTGAAGTTGTTCTTGACAAATTCAGGTTTCAATTTAACCACCCCAACCTTACCAAAAAACAAAAATTTAACCACCCCAATAATATTCCCATCACCGCAACCATCAACCCCCCACCAACGCCCCCCCCCTCTCTCCCCCACCCAAAACAAGGAAGAAAAAAAGAAATAAAAAAACAAAGAGTGAACTAATCCAACCACTTCGCCCAGGAAAAGGGGAGGAGGAAAACGCCCACCTTAAAACCATGCTAACCATCAGAAGAAAACATCAAAGATGCCCAGTACAACAAAGAAAAGCAAACAGAAGCTTCACTGGAATAGTCCCACCCTTCATGGTTGACATTCTTAACTTTCCACCAATTTCCCCCATCGAGCCGGATATTCCGCGTCATGAAGTTAAAGATACAGCAGGTTGGAGCCACACACGCAACTTGCAGGGGGACCATGGAGTTGCCATGCTGCAAACATCTACTCTAGTCGCAAAAAAAGCTGCTAATATCAAGTTAGACTTCAAATTCAAGTTATAATGGTGATGAGACATTACATCTTGCATAAACTTCTGGCAAACTGGGCGGATTTCTTTGCTGAGCGTTGCTGAAAACATCATGACTTGCTTATCATGAGGCGTCATCTTGAATATCTCCTGCACATCTCTCCTCATGTCTGCATACAATACAAACAATATCCACACTATCTTAAGCTGCAACATAATGCTTGAAAGAAGAATCATTAACTTAATCCTATCGGAAGGCAGAGCTTCTTTCTCTTTTTCTAGAGATACATAAATTACCAGAAACCTCGTACCGAGAGATTCGAGCATCTTGTCACACTCATCAAGGATGAAATGCCTAACATTCTTTAAAGAAAGGTCCTTGTCCCTTGCCAGAGCCAAAATTCTGCCAGGTGTGCCGACAACAATATGGGGGCATTCATTCTTCAACAGCTCCTTGTGGATTCTGACATTGACGCCACCATAAAAGACTGCAATCTTGATATCTGGCAAATACTTACTGAACCTCTCAAACTCATGACAGATCTAGACAACAACAAAGAATGACTATCTCAAAAGGATTGCGAATGCAAGATAGAGGAAAAACCTCACAATCACCTACTGACAGAACAAAATCATTAATAAAGAGGATTGAAAATAACAAACTTGTTTTCCTCGTTAAGTTGAAACATGGTAAGATAATTAAACGTACCTGATAGGCTAACTCCCTCGTGTGACAGAGAACAAGTGCAGCAACTTGCCCAGCAACTGTTTCAATTTGTTGCAAAGTTGACAGCACAAAAACAGCAGTTTTCCCCATCCCAGATTTTGCTTGGCATATGACATCCATACCCAATATAGCTTGAGGAATGCATTCATGTTGGACTGATGAATCAAAGAAAGTTGCATCGAAGGAACCCTTGGTAAGTAAATATTATGTTCCTGCCCCTTTCACTTGAAAGGATTACCACCATAACTTTTTCGCTGAAAGATTGTGATGCTAGAACATTACCTGAAAGTTTAGATGTTAAGAAGCATGAGAGACTGAAAGTGGCATGAAGTAGAGAGAAATGCCAATTCTGAAGAGGGGCAAATCACGGGAAAACTAATGTTCACGGGCCAAACCCAGGTACTCATGCAAGTCGAAGCTATCTTCTTCTCCAGGGAAAAGTTAATTAATCGTCTCAATTTCCTTTCGGAAGCAGAGTGATCGAAAAACTATAAAATTTTAGAAGAAACATCCACAATAGAAAAAATTCCTCAATATGCCTGGCAGGTGAATACAGAAGAAATCAAAAGGGGAAAACCATGTGAGATGTGAGAAAGATGAAGACAAGCAATAGATATATTCATCATTTTCAGTCAGAACTGCCATGAGAGCTTTATAAGCCTCCCGAAAGTGATCAAAACAGGAAAGAAGCACAAAAACAATTCCAATTCCCTTAAAAGTCCTCTCACACATCGAAATATCCAAAAAAAAAGGAAAACTTTTCATTCATCTCCATCCTTTCCTCCATCTACCGTCAGTCAATCTTTGCTTCCACAATATGTTGATGCAAATTTTGAACTGATAGAACAAGGACACACACACACACACACACACACAAACAATTGAGGCTACAACCGATACATAAACACCAAAAGAAATTCAAATGAGTATAAAGTTTGCCTTCGGATGGGTGCTCGAAGCCCGAGTCCACGATAGCACGGAGCAACTCTGGCTTCAAAAGGAAGTCTCTGAAACCCGAGCTGTGAATCCCAACGTAACCCCTACACAACAAGGAAACTACAATAAGCTCTCCGCGCAAAGAAATGGCGACAGCCCAACATTTAAGGAAGAAAAAAAAAACCCAAATCCCAACTTTCTAAACCGTTCACCCGCATAGGGGAACTCCACAATCCGCAAGTTTCCATCTTCCCCTACTCTATGCATATAACCCTCACCCTCCCAATTCAACACCACACCACACCGCCTGAACGAGCTCGCGTCAATCAGCACAAAGCCAAGCTCCACCCAGTACTGAGCAGCACCTGAGAAGAAAGCAAAAGAGGCGGAGAAACGAGCTACTCACTTCTTGGCGGCTTCGCCGTTGACCTTGGCGGACGCGGGGTCCACGGCCTTGTCTTCCTCCTCCTCGTAGTCGAGGAGCTCCTCCTCGTACGCATCGTTGTCCCTCGTCTCCCCCATCGCCTGCCGCGGACCCGAGAGGGGGGTTGGGGTTTCGCCTAGCGTCGCTTCGGCGCGGAGGGGGCGACCGGATTCAACCGATTAGGGTTCGGCGCACGCACAGAGAGAGAGACAGAGAGAGACAGGGAGAGAGGGAGAGGTTACCGAAGAGGAGGTGTAGAGAAAGAGGGTTGAGCTGCGGTTCTTCGTTCTTCTTCTTCTGCTGCGGAGGAGGAAGAAGAGTAGACGGGAAGGACGTCGGAGGAGGACGGGACTTGCAGGAAATTCTCTCTGCGAAGTGAAAGAAGGAGGAGGAAGAAGAAGAAGATAGCAAAGCTCGGATCAGGATCCGGATCCGTTTTGGGACGGCACGACGTCGTCGGAGCGAGGTGATCCGGATGAGCCGGCGGCCCCCGCCGCCCAAGCCCGTCGGGCCCGAAATGGGAAATGGACGGGGCCCGGGTTGGCGTTCCAGAAGGAAGTCCCGGACATGATTGGGGCCGAGGGCGATCCGGTTGTTTCGTGAAAAATATTATTCGGGAAAATGATAATACTTTCCGATATTTTGGCCGAAACCTAAAAATGAACTGGAAAATATCTTCCGAAAAATCTAAAGATTTATCGTAAAATTCAAAATTTTAAATTTTTTTCTTTCCTTTTTTTTTCCTTAGCGATCGGCCACCGGCGAGGGACGAGCTCGCAGATCTGGCAAGGCCGAGGCTGACGAACTCGTCCCTTGCCTATGGCCAGTCGCCACTAGCCAAGGGACAAGAAAAAGAGAGAAATAAAAAATGATTAAAATTTTGATTTGGAAAAATAATTAAAAATACGAATTCCTTTTTAAAAATTTTCATAAGAATGAACATTTCATTAATCAAAGGACTTGAACTCGAGCAGCGATGACCCATGCATGGCCTTTGTGGACCAGAGCTCGAGCATCAGGGACACGAACATGGCTTTTATGGGCCGGAGATTAGGTGTCGGGGAATCAGGCATGGGCACCAAGGGTTCAAGCTCAACCTCATGGACCCGGGTGTGGGCGCTGGGCGGCGGAGACTTGGTCCTGAATGCCAAGACTCGAGAACTAACGTTATGATTTTCGTGCCCAAGCGTAAAGTTTTGGGCCCAAGTGTTAATATTTAGTCATATTTTGAAAAATGTTTTTTGAATTTTCAAAGGAGGAAATTATTTTTCTGAATTTAAGCATAGGTTTTCCGTTGACTTATTTTTTTAAGCGAACTGAGTGCCGAAAAATGAGGAAAGTGTTTTTTGCGAAACAAACGAAACGTTAAACCATATAAAAATTGATAAATAGAGCCAAGAATATTAAAAAAAATTACAAAATAGTGGACTATTCGGAGGAGAGCAGGAGGAACGGCTACATAAATAAATAAAATTATCGCAAAATTACCGAGCAACTTCTGTGGCGACATAAAATTTTGCAACATTTCATCATCTTTAGCATGACAAAAAAAAAATCATACCCTCGAATTGATTTCCTTTTTAAATATCGTTAAACTATAACTTCGAATTCACTTATAAGCGTCGCCCACAAATTCACAGCACACTAAAAAGTACCAAGCCTCGAGCGCCATCAGCGAAGGGCTTCGATGAATTCTCTGGATTGTGTTTACGGACCCGTAACTCCACATTGATAAAATATTATGCTTGATCGAGCAAACCGGCCCGCCCGGCCCGACCCGACCCGATTTGCGCAATCCTATGTTTCACTAGAAGATATTTTTCCAAGAGGCAAAGAGGAAGAAGACATTATCTTCTATGTCTCTGTTTTTTTCCAAAGACACATTTTGTGACTTTATGTGGTTCCCGGCTCAGAAGCCAAAGAGACGAGCACTTTGATTGCTCAGCAAGAACTTGCTCGTTCTCCAACTCTTACATGGCATCTGCACCTTGGAGCTGCCCTTCTCCTTCTTCCTGCTATGCCAACTCAAAGTCAGGTCTCTCTCTCTCTCTCTCTCTCTCTCTCTCTCTCTCTCTCTCTCTCTCTCTCTCTCTCTGTGAGTTTTGCTTGGCTCCAGCTCATGAATTTGCTTCCATGGTCAGAGAATCAGCTGACCAATCCTGTCCCAGCACACAAACTTCGCCCCATAGACCATGGCACAATCCATCATCATCCTCCAGCTGCTAAGTTTCGGCTGGTGAAAGCTCAGGTGAAAGATTTCATTATAACTTCGACGCGGACCGCACGCCTTGTTTATCTGCCCGTTCGACGTAAACTCAAAGTTTCCTTGGATTTTGCCCGTCCAGGTTGCGAAGGACGACGGGCGCACGAAACCAAGGAGCATGATTTGCGCCGACTGCGACGGAAATGGTAAGCTCGTTGCTGCTCTGTGATGGAACATCAGAGGGATCATACTCTGTTACTGTGACTTCAGGGTCCTAGATCGCCTGGTTCTGATCAACACTACAATTCACAGTACTATGAATATAATCTCTAGAACAGTTGCATTATGCTTTGCCTGAGTTGGGCAGGGCCGCCACCGCCCGGTTCAGGCCCGAACCGGTAACAAAGTTAAGACTCCAGTTTGGGCATAACCCAACGTACCCATTTGAGTACTTAGGCTCGGATGACCGCAGATGAATCTCCTGAAAAATTTTCAATTTAATGTGACGTGCGCTGTGAGCAGAATTCTTTCTTTTTTCTGCCCAAAAGTACGGATTTTTTTCCGTGCTAGTAAATTTCAACAAGAGGTTTATCGGTATCAAAAACTCATCTACACTTTTATGACATAACCAACTTTCTTTTTTTATAACTTGCAAATTAGTGTTTTGTATAAGTATTTCAACTTTTATTTTTATAACTTGCCAACGCTTGATTGAAGAAATTTAGGCGAGTCGCATAAAAGAAGTTGGTAGTTTTATTAACAGTCGATAAATTTAAGGCGTTACTAAAAATGGTAAGTAAATATTTTTTTTTTTGGTCTGAAGAAAGGTAAGTAAAGTCAGTAAAAGATGAGAGAATTTTTTTTTGTCAAAAATAACAGAAATTGATATTTTAAAAACAAAAAAAAAAACCCAAATCAATGTTGGTAGCACAAACTGGTTGGAGACTTGATTGAGAAAAAAAAATTAGTATTTGCTCTAACTGAGGTTGTAATTTCTGAAGAAAAGAATTGATAAATTTATGATTTGATAAGTAAGGTAAATGAAATTGGTAATTTGGTAGAAAAATTGCAATTTGAAGAAAAAAATCAAATGATAGTGAGCAACTCAAATGAGAGTTGGTTACCACAAATAATGATTGCTAATTTCATTGAATAGTTGGTAGATTAAAATAAATAACATTAGCAAATACTATGATAAGTTTTGTTGTTGTTAAATGTAAGAGAAGTTGATATTTACAAAAGGGTTGATTCCATTAAAAATTTCCAAATTAGTACTCATGACACATTTGCCAAAACTAATTTTCATCTCACAAAAAATCTCAAACCGGTATAATACAGACGTCCTAAGTAACAAGATCCACTCTAACAACGGTATCTGCATCTTTCATTTCGATAAGCTTCGTTGATTGTCATCAGAACGATACTTTGATCAATTGGAGATGGATCGGATTTTAAACTCTCCAATAGATTCTTATACACAATTCAAACGTGCTGATTACCTCATTGAAAACTCACTATCTGATCTAATAATGGTTTCATTTCGTGTGTTATGTCAATATGCAGGTGCAGTCTTGTGTTCTCAATGTAAAGGCGACGGTGTGAACTCTGAAGATCTCTTCAATGGACAGTTCAAAGCTGGCGACTCTTGTTGGCTGTGTGGGTAAGCTCTGAGTTCCCCGGAAACGAACATCGTCGCCAGCAATACTGAGAACCTCGGGCCACAGAAACCTGTTCCCGAACCTTCAAGAACGCGGACTTAGAAACGTGCCGGTCCTTTTGGCCTGCTTTGTTCTTGATACGAGATGACAGACCGCGAGTTACTCTTCCTCTTGTGGGTGGGATTGTAAGCTTTACACGTGATCTTTGTATGTGCAGAGGCAGGAAGCATATGCTGTGCGGAAACTGTAACGGAGCGGGATTCGTCGGCGGCTTCATGAGCACTCCCGATGAGTAGACTGGTCGAGTTGAGGCAGCCTGTGATGAACGATGCTACTACATTCACAAGCTCTGTCAGGCTCAAAATCAAAAGCTGATCCAAGGTGTGAACAGGATGGATCTTTCGTAGCAATGTGTGGCTACTCATTTTCGTTTTTTGGGTGCAAATGTGTAGATTCAGCTGTTTTCCTTTACTAGGTTTTGTGTATCTGTAAAATGTGCTGGGAACAGCAACCGCCCTGATCAAATCTCAAAGGGAAAAAAAAATACAAAAAGCCCCAAATTATGCTCGTCGTGACACGTTTATCTAGATTTTTTTTGACATCAAAAACCTCAAACTATACCCACATATACTCTAAATTTTTTTTCTTGTGATATAAAAAACGTCCAAACTTGTATCCATGTAATACATTTACCTTCCATCAAGGTTCCATTAGATAATTTTTCAGCAAAAACAACAACGTTTTGATTTCACTTAAGTCATGTAAGCGTCATGTCAACAATGTTCGCTTTTTTGCCTCAATGTATGCAGATTTTTAACCGTTCTCATGTACAGAATTTTGACGGAAGGTAAATATGACACAAGGATATAAATTTGTGATTTTTGGTGTCAAAGAAAAAAGTTTAGAGTAAATATGTCGAAGTGATCATAATTTAAGGTTTTTGATGGTTTTTGCCCGGTCTCAAACTTTAGTGAAGTTCAAAGATGACATCCGAAATAATACAAACGAAGCACACCAAAACCTGCCATCAATTGCTCTTTTCTATATATAACAAGCACACTAGATATCGAATCTAGTAATGATTGACAGAGAGGGATTCTGTTTTATTTTAGTGTTATTACAAGAATTAATGTATAGAGATAACCTACATATAACAAGCACGCTGGATTTGAAACAAGTAATGATTGAGAGAGATGGATTGTGTTTTATGTTAGTTTTATTAGGAGAATCAATATATGGAGATAACCTCATATCGGGTATCCTCGTATCATGGTTAATCAAGTTCAATTTTTGGAGTACACGACACAACCAACTTCAAATATGTTGGAAATTACGGAGAAGTCGGACAGTCCAATTAAACGCGTTCTGTTCTTATGTCTTGTACTGACGGTGGCACCGACACTAAATAAAATTTGTCTAAGCTTTTATTGTCACAATAGCACCTTTCTAATGAAGGGACCTAACTTTTTTCGTACGTGGTATATATACGTTCTAACCGTACATTTTCCCCTCGCACAAAACTCAACACACCCTCACAAATTATCTATATCTCTTGATCGATCTCGTTCTCGGCTCTTTCTCTCCCATTGGTAACGACGAAAGCACGGTTTAGAGGTAATTATCAATTTTTTATCCTTCTCCACTTTTTTCTTGAAGTTAAGATGTTGTGAATGAGTCGTGTGTTTGTTATGCTTGATCTGTAGTTTGGTGCTAAATCTAATTTCGTTTCGTACATTTAGGGTTTCGTTTTTGGTGGACGTATCTCTTCTTTCACTACTCTATCTACGCGTTTCACCGCTCCACCAGAACTTCGCTCCGCCCCTGTCGTACTCCAACTAAGAAGTTTCTACGATACAGAAATGTTCGGGACCCCCATTCTCTCTTGTTCACTACTCATTCTCTCGACCGCTAATTCGTTTCCTCTTTCTTTATCATTTCATGTCTCGACCATCCGCTCGATCTCCTTTTTTGGTCACTCACGCGACGTCTGTCTGCCCTAATGCGAGAGAAGAGACGACAAACTAAAAGCCCCCCAATGCAAAAAAACAAAAAAGAAAAAAAAGAAAGAATTTGAAAGAGAAAATAAAATATGACAAAAAGGAAAAGGTAAATCGAAGAGATTCTCCTTGTTTTGGTCATAAAAAGGGCATTGACAACGAGACCCTATCAAGGGGGTTACGTATCAATCAAGCACTGCGCAGTTCCTGCGGAGCCCAACAAGCTATCACAAGAGCTTCTCAAGGAAGCTATCAAGCACACCGCAAGGAAGCTGGGGAGTCCAACAACTTATCAGACACTTTTCTTGGGCTATTTACAAAATGGTCCTACTATTGTCACTATTCAATTTTCGGTCCCTGTATTTTATCTCGCGACCGATTTGGTCCGCAAGCACACTCCTTATTCTGTCCAAATGTCCGTGGAAAATGCCGACAAGTAGTCATGGCCACGGGTCGACTTTGGCCGGAACCGGTCCGATCAAACCCAGGCTCGACCCGTTGACAGGGCCCATGGTTCGGAATAGGAGCCGGCCCATGGCCTACAGGCCCGGTTCCGGTTCCAAATTATTTTTAAAAAATAATAATAACGAATTTTTTTAAAAAAATTCGTTATTTAATTTTTTTGATAAAACAATTTGAACTCTAATTACCATGCATTGTAAGTATATTGATCTCTAATTACAATACTTGGCTTGGGTGTATTGAACTGTAATTACAAGGCTTAACTTGTGTTTTATACATAAATACCTCTTCGTTCCCATTTGATGTGGAACTTTCGGCTTGCCTTGAACACCTTCAATGTGAGACTCTTGGCTTGTTTTCATACAAATGCCAAGAGTCCCACATCGAATGGGAATAAAGAGACTATCAAAGGGGTTGTATATAAAACCCAAGTCAAACCATGAGCACGTGAAGTTGTATGCTTTTGGTGTCTACGATCCTTTGCTAGTTAAGAATAAAGGATTCCATTGGACCGCCTAGAACGGGACCAGGCCAATGGTTTGGTTCCCGGTTCTATGATTTGCTGGTTCGATTCCTAGTTCTAAAATTAAGAGATTGATCTTACAGGTTCGGTTCCCGGTTCCGAGCGGAATCGGACTGAACTGAGAACTAATCACCCCTACAATTTACATTTTGATTACAATTTATATTGAATAATTTATTATTTCATAATTTTATAATTCATTATTTTTTATTTCATAATTTATTTTTAAAATTTTTAAATTGCGAACCGGAATTGGCAAGTTCAAAATCGGAATCAGAACCGCTAGGGGCGGTTCTGGTTTCGATTCACACATTGTCATGAACAGGAACCGGCCGGTTCCGAACCGTGGCCATCACTACCGACAAAGCACTGGAAATGGACATGGTATAGGCAAATAAAGGCCGAGGGGAAAATTTACAAAACCAATGCCAATGATGTGCTCCAGTTCAATTTGGGTCCCTGAACTAACCTTCAGCCTTGATTTTAGGACAATATATTTTTTTTCATCCAAATGCAAGCAAAATAATGTTGGCTAAGTGCTAAAGATTAATGTGTGGCCCCGAGATGTTATAGTTAGTGCAAAATTTGAATTGAATTTTACTAAATGATACGAGTATTGCTTTCGAGGGATCGGCCCGTGTGAGCTGGGCGAAGCGTTACGACTCTAGGCTAAATTGTCCCTCGTACCAGGTTATGTTTGCAATGAATTGGCACTGGTTAGGACAAATGCGCTAGCAGCTAGCGAAAGCAAGCTTATTAGGTACCTATAAAGGAAACTTGACTGGAACCACACATGTAAGTTCCCTTGCATCTGGCTCATACATGATAAATCTTTCGGATTTCCTTGAACTGGCTAACCTATTCTACACTTGCTCGACAATTTTTGTTCTGCATCTGGACGCAAATATCTTGAAATCATGATAAAAATTCGGTTCACAGATTAAATCTACCACAAAACATCGACGATAGCATGAGGATCGTCCTCATGATTTCTCTTCTAACTTTCTTTTTAGATCTCCGACGCTTAGTCAGCATCAACGTCGACATTATGTCAGAAATACGAAATTTGTCGTGAAATTGTGATCGGAGATTAGTTTAGGGACGAATTTTATTGCAAGATAAAAGTAGGGGGTCCAAAATTGAATAGTGGCAATAGTAAGGGATCGTTTCTGTAATTTCCCCTGTATATTTTTTAGTTCCTCTTCCCCGCTCTCTCACTTCATTTCCAGCGTGGCTATTTATACTCTCCCCTTTCAATTTTCCATCTCACAGGAACTCGCACTCCATCTCTCCCATCATTATCATCACACCAAGAGACGCTTCCTGAGGTAATTTGCTATAGTTAGCTCTCATTTCCGCTTACTGATTTCTGCAAACTGATCTCTTTGCCTGTAAGCCGATTAGAGGGAACGTGCAGAAACCAACTCTTCTTGTTTAGTATGATAGCAATGTCTTTACATTTGGCGCTATTACCAGTTCTGGGTCTTCGTCCAATTGTCTGTTTGGATCGTTGATCTTTGTCTTGATGAACATCGCGCGGTTCTTTTGTTTTCTGAATGCGGGTCGTGGTCTCTTCGGTTGTTTCGCAATCCGAAAGCCTTCTTTTGTGTGATAGCTGTGACCAGCTTAGGTGGTGGATCACGCGCGGGGAAACCACAATGCTACGGATGTTTCGTGACTAAAGGGGTAAGGGCAGATGAGACATGCCTCAATTTCATTTTGCTTGTCATTGAAAAGTAGATGTATAAATAGAGCTGCTCTGTTTTTGTCGATGTCTGAAAGATAAGGAACCATGGAAGGTGTAATTGTTGATCAGAGGAAAAAGGGAAGTAACTTGGCAAGTACGTTTATTTTGGATTAGAAAATGAAGTTTCTCAATGTCATCTACTTGCTGCCATTGGGCTGACTGGTTTGGTCTTTAACGTGGGATGCCTGTGCATAGATATGGAATCGAGCAGGGAAGTTTCTTGTGGCTTGGGAGAATCAGGCTCTGTCGTGCTCTCTGTTTCAGAAAGGTATTTATCATCAATACTACATTGGCGATTTATCTTATACTACAGCCTTGCTTACAGCCTCTATTTTCCCTTTTTATTTGTTTCGCTTTTACTACTGAAAGCTTCTGTTTTTTTTTTTTTTTTTTTAACTTAGTTCCATTCTGTGACCTGTCTTTTCTGCTCAAGATACTAGCTAGTAAACATAGTTATGATCATTCATGCCTCACTAGAATGCTGTTTGGTGTTGTTAGTTATGATACCCTATATGTCTTTTGAGCAAAAAACCTCACTACATTAGATATGTTATGGACTTACATCTAGGGATATTTCGCATATATCTTTTATTAGTTCACTGCAAAGACGTCACTGTTTTACCTATTTTTCCTATTAGCTCAGACCAAGGCGTGGGTTTTTTTTTTTTTTTTTAAAGTTTCAGAGAATTTTTCCAACAATATCATTGTATGAGAAAGAGTTTTGGTTGCGATTTGGATACCGTTGCAGGTGATAATAAAGCTACATCCACAGTAATTTACAAGAACAGTGTGTTTGGAAGAAAAATGGAGTCAAAAGGAGCTAGGAAGGACATAGCGATGACCCAAGTTATTGTCGGTGGATTTGATCGAAATGTGACGGCAAAGGAGCTGGTGAAGTATTTGGAAAATACAGTTGGCCGTATCATGAGGTGTAGATTGAAAAATTCCTGGACGCCCCCATATTCTTATCCAGATTTTGAGGTGACAAGGTTTGACACCATCCAGATAGTGGATGAATATAGAAAGGTGGAGCCACATGCTTTTGTGCACTTTGCTTT
This sequence comes from Syzygium aqueum, assembly GCA_031216185.1. Taxonomy (NCBI): domain Eukaryota; kingdom Viridiplantae; phylum Streptophyta; class Magnoliopsida; order Myrtales; family Myrtaceae; genus Syzygium; species Syzygium aqueum. The sequence goes on along the minus strand of CM062233.1, from coordinate 29,725,050 downwards.
GCCTGAAGCTGCAACCTCAGCTAATGAGCTTTCGCTGCACAATGGGCTCTTTTTGAATAATAAACCTTTGAAAGTCAGCCTGGGGCCTGATAATCCATACCATGTGAATCAAAGGAGGAGGACTACCACTCCTTTTATGTTGCCTGACGTGCGCCTAGAGATAGGAAACTTCATTACGCCAGAGGAGTTTCTGGTAGGGTGGAGAGGACCCTCATCTGGGGTTGATTTTTTTGTAGATCCTTTTGATAGTATGTGCAGGTTTTGCTTTACAAGGAAAACAGCTTTTTCTTTCAAAGACCTGCCCATCTATGCCGTGATAAATTGTGAATTTAAGATGGAGTTCTTGGTGAGGGAAATCAATGAGATAAATCGGCACAGAGAAATGTCATCCATTGTTGTCTTCTTGCAGCTGGCTTCAGCTCCTCGTGTGTATTATAGGACCGCTGATGACGACATAGAAGTACCAGTTCCACTTGACCTGTTGGATGATCAAGATCCTTGGATTCGAACTACAGATTTCACAGGTAGTGGGGCTGTCGGTCGGTGCAATACCTACAGAGTGTCAGTTCCGCCACGCCATGGACTGAAGTTGAAGAATGCCATGGATTATCTTAGGGAACGAAGAGTGCAGGAATGCTCCCCTAGACGGTACCTGAAGATTCAGGATGAGCCTAATTTTGGTAGGCCTATGTTAGATGCCTTCTTTTCTACTCATCACAAGGAGATAGCTTTTGATGTCATGTTCTTGCTGAATGCTGTCATTCACAAGAACGTGTTCAGCCAACACCAGCTATCAGAGAGTTTTTTTGAGTTACTGAAAAGCCGACCAAAGGAGATCAACATTGCAGCCCTAAAGCACATTTGCTCTTACAAACGCCCGGTCTTTGATGCATACAAGAGGCTGAAACTAGTTCAAGAATGGCTGGTGAAGAATCCTAAACTTCTTAAAAACCAGAAAGAGTTTAACGACATTGTTGAGGTAAGGAGGCTCGTCATAACCCCAACTAAAGCGCATTGTCTTCCACCTGAAGTGGAGCTATCCAACAGGGTACTCCGGAAGTATAAGGATGTTGCCGACAGGTTCTTGAGGGTGACCTTTATGGATGAAGGCCAGCAGACGATGAATGCTAATGTCCTCAGCTATTACGCTGCTCCCATCTTAAAGGATATCAAGTCGATCCCCTTTTCCCAGAAGACCAAAATTTTTAAAAGGGTGAGGACGATAATGGCAGATGGGTTTTCTCTTTGTGGTCGGAGATACTCATTTCTGGCTTTCTCATCAAACCAACTTAGGGACAAGTCTGCTTGGTTTTTCGCTGAGGACAAAGAACTCGATGTGAACAAGATCAAGGCGTGGATGGGAAAGTTCAGTAACAGGAACACTGCAAAATGTGCTGCTCGGATGGGACAGTGCTTCTCATCCACATATGCAACTGTGGAAGTTCCACAAAATGAAGTAGATCGTGATTTTCCAGATATTGAGAGGAATGGCCATTGTTTCTCTGATGGAATTGGCATGATAACACCTGATCTTGCCAGGGAGGTAGCAAAGAAGCTGAAACTGGACCTGGACACGCCTTCTGCATATCAGATTCGTTATGCCGGTTACAAGGGTGTGGTAGCTTGCTGGCCAAGCAAAAGGGATGAGCTTCGACTTTCTTTGAGGCGTAGTATGAACAAATTCCGGTCGAGCCACACTACCCTGGAGATATGTTCCTGGACCAGGTTTCAGCCTGGCTTTTTAAATAGGCAGATTGTGACCTTGCTTTCGACGTTGAAGGTTCCAGATGAGGTATTTTGGGCCATGCAGGAAAAAATGGTTTTCAAATTAAACCAGATGCTCGTTGACTCAGATGTGGCATTTGATGTCCTCACATCGTCCTGTGCCGAGCAGGGAAACATTGCTGCGATAATGTTGAGTGCTGGCTTTAGGCCCCAGTCAGAACCTCATTTAAGAGGCATGCTCAAGTGCATACGAGCAGCACAACTGTGGGGCCTCAGGGAAAAGGCTAGAATATTCGTTCCCTCTGGCAGGTGGCTGATGGGGTGTTTGGATGAGCTAGGAGTTCTCAAAGGAGGTCAGTGCTTTATTCAAGTGTCTAGTCCAGCCCTGGAGAACTGCTTCATAAAACACGGCTCCAGATTCTCTGAGACTAAAAAGAACCGACAAGTCATTAAAGGGTACGTTGTAGTAGGCAAAAATCCATGTCTACACCCTGGTGATATGAGGATTCTGGAAGCAGTTGATGCTCCAGAATTACACCATTTGTACGATTGTCTTGTTTTTCCTCAAAATGGGGAGAGGCCCCACGCCAATGAAGCTTCAGGAAGTGACCTTGATGGGGACCTCTACTTTGTCACGTGGGAAGAAAATCTCATTCCACCGAGTAAGAAGAGCTGGACTCCGATGCAGTATGACCCTGCAGAAGAGAAAAGGCTGCCTCGCGAGGTTACGCAGAAGGTAATTGTTACTTAGTTGTGGTTTTTTACAAGCATTTAGGCTTTGTCAAATTGGAACAACTTCAATTTAGGAATGATGGCCCTTCGCATTTGATTTATACTCCAACCATTGACAGTTGTTTTGATTATGCTTAAATGACTCTCGCAATGCATCTTTTGTGTTTAGTTTTTTTGTTTAATAAATTAGTGGAATGTTGGATCTTAAGAGGATTGGTGCAGATGTCCTTCATATGGATAGATAAAACAAAGCACGAGTCTGTGTGCATGAACATTTTTTCTCGTACTGTGGTAATTTTCTTTCTGCCATCTTTTCTGACCAAGTTTGACAGTGCCTCATAGATTTTCCCCCTTTCTGGTCTTTTTGAGAAGATGCTTGTAATTTGGAAGTTCCCGTTGGTTTGATCTGAGGAGTAGCAAAAGTGTCTTTAAGACTAATCTCCCGATTAATTTTCTTGATAACTATAAACTTACTACAACATGCACTCACGATAGTTACGGAGCATCAGCATTTTTGTGCCACACCAGGCAATCAGATATGTAGCGAGAGATGTTTTAAGTTCTTCATTAGCATTTGATAGGTCTGATCTCTAAGTTTGCTGCAGAAAGACTCCCAGTTTCTCATGATGTGGCTCAATTCTGCAGGATATCATAGAGTTCTTTGTTAAGCACATTGTTAATGAGAACCTGGGGGCAATCTGCAATGCGCACGTGGTTCATGCTGACCGTAGCGAACATGGGGCTATGGATGAGAACTGCATTCAATTGGCTGAGTTGGCTGCCACTGCTGTTGATTTTCCCAAGACTGGAAAGCTTGTCACTATGCCTCGCCATCTGAAACCAAAACAGTACCCGGACTTCATGGGGAAAGAGGAATTCCAAACCTACAAATCAACTAAAATCTTGGGCAGACTCTACCGCCAGATTAAAGATGCTTATGATGAGGATTTGAATTCCTCAGAACCATATTGCACCCCTAAGGATATTCCCTATGATACAAGTCTCGAGGTCCCGGGTGCTGCAGATTTCATTTCCAAAGCGTGGGGCCATAAGTGCTCCTATGACAGGCAGCTGAGCGGGCTCCTGGGCCAGTACAAAGTGAACAATGAAGAAGAGTTGGTGACCGGTCATGTTTGGTCCATGCCTAAGTATGCAAGCCGCAAGCAAGGGGACCTGAAGGAGAGACTTAAGCACTCGTACACGGCATTGAGGAAAGAATTTCGAGAGATATTTGAAACGTTGGATTCGGATTCTGAGTCATTGAGTGATGAAGAGAGGAATTTGCTGTATGAGCAAAAGGCATCTGCTTGGTACCAGGTCACCTACCATCCAAAATGTGTGAAGAAATTGGTGGACTTGCATGAGCACGATGACGGAGGTACAAACGCCTTGAAGTTAAGCTTTGCTTGGATTGCTGCTGACTTCCTTGCTCGGATAAAGATTCGGACGCAAAAGGTAGGAACCTTGACTCGGCCAAGCCCATCAACTCTCTTTCCAAGTACATTGCAGACCGTATCTGAAATCGGTGATTAGCTGTAAGATCCATGGTCGGGTCTTGGTCAACGATTTCGTGGTTGCAAGTCCACTCTGCCAATTGTAGTGGGTATCCATTTCATATTTCAAGTTGTTTGTACTGTGTATATATCAAGAATTGCGGAAATTGAGGACATTAGAATGAACCTTTTGGAAGTGTATAGACATGCAAAATGTGCTGCGGATGGTTCAAATTACACTGGTCATGAGCTCTACGAAATTAGTTGAACTCTGATTGTGATGATTTAATCCCCCAAATTTCTTGCAGATGAAGATGATAACACTGACGATCTTCATTTGCTCGAAGAAGATTGTACAACTTGCCATACCTGTATTCACTTATTTTTAAATCAGAGCATTACCCAACCCATCTTTTTGGAGGGGAAAAAGTTACAGGTACTATAGCTTCTTCATGTAGGTCCCTCATGGAGTCCCTAAATGTATTAGATGCCTTAATTCATTCATTCGTTCCACAGGTGTCCCAGATGATATTGCAATCTGGACACTTTGGGATTTGATAGTACTACTGGGGAAGGCGCAATGATTTGTTCATGAAATAGCAATAATAATTATAAACTTATTCCAAGCTATCAAAGTTTTCCTCTTAAAAAAAATAATAATACTAATAATATTAATAATAAACTCATTCCAAACTATCAAAATTTTCCTCAGTGCATTTTTGTGCAGCGAGATTCATCATTGGGATGTCATTTGTTGTGATTTGTTTAATCTACAAGTACAAAAGTAGGCACTTAGCAATGGCCAAAACTTTCGAAGAATTTTTGCAAGCTCATAACAAGTTTTTGCCCATGAGGTTCTCTTACTTGAATATTAAGAAGATCGCCACAAATTATGGTTTTATGAGCAAAGGAGTGCTCAGAAGTGTCAACGGAGTGGCTATCGAGATATTAAAGAAGTCTGAGGCTCATGGCCAAGATTTTTTCAGTGAAGCGGCTACTATTGAAAAAATTCACCATGTTAATGTGGTGCAACTCATCAATTTTTACTTTGAAGAATTGAAACAAGCTCTCACGTATAATCTCATGTCAAATAGATCTTTGGATAAACACTTTTTCACTTAGGAAGGTGATGAGTTAGGTTGATTACAGAAACATATATGAGATTGCTGTTGCAGGTGGCGAGGGGGACTGAAAACTTACATCGGATCTCTCCTCTATGAGTTCTGCTTCGCTTCTGCTTATTAATTTGCTTCCATGATCAGAGACTCAGCTGACCAATCATGTCCCAGCACACAAAATTCGTCCAAGAGACCATGGCACGACCCATCATCAGCCTCCAGCTACTAAGGGTGCACATGAGAACGTTTCTGTGCTCGGGAATCATTTCTGAACAGAAATGGTTTTTTTTTATTCTGTGCCCGGAAACAATTTCTGAATATTTTAAGGCGTTTGGTAACTGTCCAAAATTTTTATTCCTGGAACAGAAATGCGTTTGATAACTACACAAAATTTCTTTTTATTAATAATTTTTTAATAATTTTTTGAATTGTTTAAGATTTTTTTTTTTCGATCCATTTCTTCCTTGGCCCAGGGGTCGTCGGCGACCGGCCACAGCCCAGGGATGGCGAGGGCGTCACGGCCCTCGCCGCCTGGACCTGGCAAGGTCAGCCTTGCCCAGATCGGGCGAGGCCGAGCCTCGCCGTGGGTCGCGACGGCGAGGCTCGGCCTCGCCAGATCTGGGCGAGGTCGAGCCTTACCGTCGTGACCCACGGCGAAGTCAACCTCGCCGTGGGTCTCGACGGCGAGGCTCGCCTCGCCCGATCCAGGCGACGAGGGTCCTGCCCTCGCCCTCGCCCAGATCTGGGCAAGGTCGAGCCTTGCCGTCGTGACCCATGGCGAGGGTCCAGCCCTCGCCCTCGCCGGCGAGGGCGACCCTCACCTCCGCCGACGCCCGGCGAGGGCCGTGATGCCCTCGCGCGACCCTGGGCTGTGGCCGGTCGCCGGCGACCAGCCACAGCCCAAGAACAACAACACAAAAAGCCACAGCCCAAGAACAACAACACAAAAAGAAGAAAACAAAAAAAAGAAAAAAAAATTGATTCTCAAAATTGTGCCGAGAAACAAGAAGCTACTTTTTTTTACTTCTTGTTTTTCTTCCAAAACTGTTTCTCAGCACAAATATTTGCAAAAATGTGCCCGGGCACAAAAAATTTACCAAACGCATTTCTGTTCCCAAACTATTTCTGGGAATAAAAGAACAGAAATTTGTACTGTTTGGCACTTTACCAAACGGGCCCTAAGTTTCGACTGGTGAAAGCTCGGATGAAGCTTTTCAGCTTTAACTTCTATGCGAATTATATCGTTATCATATCAATCCTCGTCTAATTCATTGTAATTCAGTAGTATGCACCACATGTGTCGTTCGTCCGTCCGTCCGTTTGATTTAAATTCGTAGTTTCCTCGAATTTTGCTGATCCGGCTGCGAAGGATGACGTCGCACAAAACCAAAGAGCATGATTTGTTGCACTAACTGTGACGGAAATGGTAATCTCTTTAATCGAGGTTGGTAATTTTTAAAAGGGTTAATATCACGAAAAATCTTAAATTGATATATTTGTAATAAATTTATCAAAAATTATTTTTTTTTATCATAAAAAATCGTAAACTGGTATACTTATGACAATTTTACCTTGAACTATTTTTTTGATCACCAAAAACCCTATACTAATGCACTTGTGACAATTTTACTCCGAACTAATTTTTTGACCATAAAAACCTCAAACTGGTACATCTGTGACAAATTTACCCTCTGTTAATTTCACTTAAATTTTACTATTAAATTGCTAAGTTTGATAATACGTGATAGTTGACGGATGCATCAATTTAGGGTTTTACCCTTCTGCTTGTCACAAGTTTATCAATTTGTGATTTTTTGTGATATTAATCCAATTTAACGAACACTAATGGAGGGTAAATTTATTACAAATATACCAGTTTGGGATTTTTAGTAGTCAAAAAATTAGTTTGGGATAAAATTGTCACAGGTATACCAGTTTGAAATTTTTGGTGGTCAAATAATTAGTTCAGATTAAAATTGTCACAAGTGTACCAGTTTAGAGTTTTTTGTGGTAAAAAAAAATAATTTGGAGTAAATTTGCTACATGTGTATCAATTTGAGATTTTTGGTGGTCAAAATATTGGTTTAGGGTAAAATTATCATAGGTGTGCTAGTTTACGGTTTTTCATGATATTAACCCTTTCTAAAAAGAGTTGTTGGACTCAAAAACTTAATGAGCATGAAAAATTAAAGTGGTAACTCAATTGAAAAGTTGGTAAGCTAAACAAAAAACAAATAAAGGTTGATGTGAGCAACTTAAATAAGAGTTGGTAATCCAAAAATACTTGCTAACTTAAATAAAGATTAGTATTCCAATATGATAGTTAATAAATTTAAGGTGCTGGTAAAAATGATAAATAAAAGTTTGTAAATGATAAGAGAAATTTTTTTCATTAGAAATAAAGGAAGTTGGTAATTTGAATTACCAATAAATAACATTGATAACTAATTCAAATAAAAGTTAGCAAAGCAAAACTTGTTGGTAACTTGATTAGATAAAAGTTGGTAATTATTCTAATTCAGGATGGTAATTCTATAAAGAGTTTGGTAAATTTAATGAGTGACTTAATAGAAAGGATGGCAACTTAAAAACAAAAACTAAGTAAATGTTCGTAAACAAATCATATGAGGCTTATGAAACCAAAACTAGTACCTAATGGGAGAAGAATTGGTAAGTCAAACAAATAAAGGTTGGTAAATTCATATAATAGTTGACAAATTCACAGTGTTTCTAAGAGAGACAAAGAAAAGTTGGTAAACGATAATAAAAGTTTTTAAATCAAATAAATGCTAGAAAGTAATTCAGATGAGCATTGGTAATCCAATTGGAAAGAAACTGGTTGCATAAATTAATGTAGGAGTTGGTAAATTTAAGATGTTGATGAGAAAGACAAATAAAAGTCAATAATAGATAAGAACAGTTGATAATTTGTAAATTGTCTAAAAGAGCTAGTAATTTCATGAAAAGTGTGAGTAAATTATTGATATGTTGCTGTATATCGGGATATCAGTACGTTTTTCTTGAGGCTGGTCTCAGAACAGAGACCGCCAAAGAAGCCAAGATCAATTGCAACAATGTTCTTGGCATCTTCCATTTCAGTCACCTTCCTCGACCGTCGGCGGAGCGACAACATGAAGCTCCATCAATCGGAGACGGGTCAGATTTTGAACTCTCCGGTAGAATTCTTATACACATTTCACTTGCTGATCACCTCATTGAAAACTTGCTGTCTGATCTAACGATGGTTTCATTTTGTTTTTTTTTTATGTGAACTCATAGGTGCGGTCTTGTGTTCTCAATGTAAAAGGCAGTGGTGTGAACCCTGAGCATCTCTTCAATGGACAGTTCAAAGCTGGCGACTCTTGCTCGCTTTGCGGGCAAAGCTCGAGTTCCTCGGAAATGAACATCGGTCGCGAGCAATACTCGAAGTCTCGGGTCGCCAGAAAGCGTTTTCCCGAATTCCCAAGATCGCAGACTTACAAGCGCGTCGGTCCTCTTTGGCCTTCTTTATTCTCGACACAAGATGACGGACTGCGATTCGATCTTCCTCTTGCAGGTGCGATTCCAAGCTTACGCGTGATCTTTGTATGTGCAGAGGCGGGGAGGAAAAGCCGCGCGGAAACTGTAACGGAGCGGCATTCGCCGAAGGTTTCACGAGCGCTTACGACGGGTAGACTGCGAATTTCGGCAGGCGAATTGAGGGTGTATATGATGAATGACGGCGCACATATGCAAAGCTCTGTCACGTTCAAAATCACCAGCTTATTCAAGGTTTTACCAGGATTGATCTTTCATAGCAATGGGTGGCTAGCCTTCTTCCTTTTTTTGGGGTGCAAATGTGTAGCTTCAGCTGGTTTTCCTCATACGAGATTTCGTTGATTAGTAGAAAGAGCTGCGAACGGCAACTGCCAACCAGCGTGACAAATTCCCTTTTTTGCTTCGAGAAAAATAAATAATTAAAAAGATATTTTCTTACAAATGATCGCTTGAAATAATTAATCAATGGAAAAAGTTTTCGTCGCCGATAATAATTTATGTCTAAATATTTTCGTAAATGGTGAAAAACATTTTTTCGTTTATTTATTTTGTAAACGATACATAAGATCTTTTTTAGAAAAAAATGTTATTCAAACCATTCATTTTCCGTGAAATAAACGGGGCTCAAATTTCAAATTATTGTCGGGTTTTAAGATGGTATCCAAAACACAATCCAAATGAAGTGCACCAAAACTTGCCATTTAACATGTACTCTTATATGTCGAATCTAATAAGGATTGAGAGAGAAAGACAGGGATTTGGGTTTTTCCTATGGTGTTAATAGGCTAATTAGATAACTTTATATTTGAAAAGGAAAATGAGTATCTTACTATTGGGGTTAATCAAGTTCTATTTTCGAATCACGCGCCGCAACGAATTTCAAACACTTTCAAAAATCTAAGATTTTCTACTAAATGAGACAACGGATGAGGGCGGTCAATTTGATTAAAGCCCGTTATGGTTGCTATCCCCGGTAATAATGGTCGGAACCATACCGGATAAAATTTGTCTAAACTTTTATTGTCGCGATAGCACTTGCCTAATGAAACCAGGTAACCTTTTTCGTACGCGGGCATATATACGAATTCTACCGTTCCTTATTCCCTCACGCGAAACTCGAACACACCATCGCACATTATCTCTCTCTCTCTCTTCATCGATCTCTCGCTCTCGGCTCTTTCTCTTCGATCGGCAACGATGAAAGCACGGTCCGGAGGTAATTCTCAATCTTTGATCGTTCTCCATTCTTTGCTTACCATCAAGATGTTGTGAACGAGCCATGTGCGTTCGTTATTCTTTGATTTGTAGTTTGGTGCTAAATCTAGTTCTGTTCTGTGCATTTAGTATATCGTTTTTTTTTTGTGGCCATAGGAACCCGCGATTGTTTTCTTTTTTTTTTTTTATCCCCGAGACATTTTTCCTTTGGTTCCACGTCCCTATCCCGAAGTTCAAGTAATTAGAAAATTAATTTCGCCGCTCTATCGGAAACTCCGACCGCTCCTACCGTACTTCGGCTCGATAGTTTCAACACTGTGGAAATGTTTCCGACCCCCGACTGCTCTCACTCACTCCTCGCTCTCTCGACCACTAATCCATTTCCTCTTTCTCTATAATTTCATATCCCGACCATCCACTCGATCTCCTTTTTCCCACGCACATGATATCCGTGTGCCCTAACTCGATAGAAGAAGCAACAAACTAAAAACCCCGATCCAAAGGAATTAACAAAAAAATAGGAAAGGAAAAGTTGGGAGAGAAAAAGAAAGATTTAAGAAAAAAATAAAGGGAAATTAAAGAGAATCTTCTAAATTTTGGCCTTAGAAAATGGAAAGGGAATTGAAAAGACAAAACCTTCTCGAGGAGGGTTATGAAGCAACTCCGCAAAGGAAAACTGTGGATCCCATGACCCTCTCCAGGAAGTTAGCTTTGGCCTTCAACAAGCTATCAAACAACATTTTCGGGGTAATTACAAAACGGTCCTTCTACTATCGTCGCTTCTCGATTTCGACCCCCCGGACTTTTATCTCGCGACCGATCCGGCCCCTGAACTGGCCTTTTCTTGTCGCAATTGCACGGCGAGTTCCATGTTCCGTCCAAAAATGTCCGTGGAAAATGCCGACTGAGCATCGGGGACGAGCACGTGGCATCGATGTGGCATGAGCAATTAAGATGCCGAGGGAAAAAATTGACGAAACCAGTCCCTGTCGCGTGCTCTCTGTTCGATTTGGGTTTCCGAGCTAAACTGACGCGCAATTACCGGCACAGAAAATGAGGCGATTCTTCCTGAATGGTCACCACACGGCTCTCTCTCGAGATTCTGTCAACGTGGTCCAGCGAAGCGTTACGACTCTAGGCTAAGTTGTCCCCGCTGTATGGTTTATTCTGTAACAAATGGGCAATGGTTAGGAAAAAAGAATTGCCTAGTAACCAGCAGAAGCGAGGTTATTAAATCCAGAACCACGCGCATGTATGCACGCATGTACGTTCCCTACAAAATCGTTCAGATCACCCGTGAACTAGCCGAACCATTCGACGCTTGCCCAACAATTTCTTGCTTCTGCATTTGCACGCAAATCTCTTTGAAATCAAGATGGTAAGTTCGGGTTAGGAAACAAATCTATCGGAATACAAAGCACGAGCGCGCCCATCGAACATCGACAGCAGTAACATCGGTGACCAAATGTGTCATAACACAAAAGTAGGGGGACCAAAATCGAATTAGCGGATTCTTTTCGGCTCTTCCCCTCTCCCTCTGCCTATGCACATATGTCTATATATATATATACTCTTTCCTTTCGTTTTTTCCCTCTCGCAAAGCTCAGCACGCGCCCTCACGCTCATCGTCTGTCTCTCTCTTTCTCTTGGGGGGTCCGATCGGTCGCCGTCGATCGGTACGGCCTCGACGGAGACGGCGATTCCGGAGGTAAATTGCTGCGGGCTCGTCCCTTCATTCTTGCAAAGCGATGTCCTTGCTCGGGAGCCGATTGATGGGAACGGTGCCAAAGAGGCCCGACCCTTGTAGTGTGAATTCGACGGCCGTGTCTTTACGGTCCCCCGATTGCGTCTGCTCGGATCGTTCGTCTCCGTCTCGACAAGCACTTGCGCGGATTCGTCTTGCTTTTTCTTGGTTTTGGGTCGCGGTCTCCTCGTTTGTGTCGCGGTTTCCGGAGGCAGCTCGAGCTGTCCCCGTGCTGTCAATCTGAAGCGGGCGGAGCTCTTTTTTCTTTCTTTCTTTTTTTTCTTTTGGGTGTGTGTGATAGCTGGAAGCGGCTTAGGTGGTGTGGATCGTGCGTAGATAAGTACAGTTCTATGGGTGTTTCGGGGCTAAAGGGTTGAGGGCAGGTGAAACACGCCTCGGGTTTCAATTTTTGCTTGTGTGAATAGAGCTGCTTTTGGTTTTGTCTTGTTGGTGTCTGAAAGATAATTGAACCTCAGAAGGTGTGCGTGTTGATCGGGAAAGAAAGGGAAGATAACCCGACGAGTACGCTGGTTTTGGGTTAGAAGATGAAGTTTTCCATTGTCATTTACATGCGGCTATTGGGCTGGGTGGTTTGGTCTTTAATGCAGATTGGCCGTGTATAGATATGGGATTGAGCGGGAGAAGTTTCTTGTGGCTTGGCAGAGTTCGGCTCTGTCCTTTGGCTGCTGCAGGAAGAGATTAATCATCAATAGGACATTGGGATTTATCTTAGGCTATCGCCTTTCTTACAGCTTCTATTTTCCAATTTCTGCGCGTCACTTTTACTACTGAAAGCTACTGTTCTTTTCTACTTTGTTCTATCCTGTGAACTTGTCTTTTCTGCTAGATATACTGGCTGGTAAATGTAGTTACCATCTTTCGTGCCTCGCCGGAATGCGGTTTGGTGTTATTAGATGTGATGCCTTTTATGTCTTTTGGGCAAAGAACCTCACTATGGTAGACATTTTATGGAACTTACATCTTATGATGTTTCGCATTTATCTTTTATTAGTTCACTGCAAAGACATCACTCTTTTACCTATTCTTCCTGCCAGCTCAGAGCAAGTGGTGGGTTTAAGTTTGAGAGATTTTTTCCATCAATAACATTGTATGAGAAAGAGATTTAGTTGGGATTTGGATACTGTTGCAGGTGATAATAGAGCTACATCCATAGTTATTTTCAAGAACAGTGTGTTTGGAGGAAAAATGGAGTCAGAAGGAGCTAGGAGCGACACTGTGGTGACTCAAGTTAGCGTCGGTGGATTTGATCAAGATGTGACGGCAAAAGAGCTGGTGGAGTATTTGGAAGATACAGTTGGCCTTCTCTGGAGGTGTAGATTAAAAACTTCCTGGACGCCACCAGATTCTTATCCAGATTTTGAGGTGACAAGGTTTGACACCATCCAGATAGTGGATGAATATAGAAAGGTGGAGCCACATGCTTTTGTGCACTTTGCTGTGCCTGCAGCTGCAACTTCGGCTTATGAGCTTTCACTGGACGATGGGCTCATTTTGAACGGTAAACCTTTGAAAGTCAGCCTGGGACCTGAGAATCCACACCATATGAATCAAAGGAGGAGGACTACCACTCCTTTCAAGTTGCCTAACGTGCACCTGGAGATAGGAACCTTGATTACACCGGAAGAGTTTCTGGTAGGGTGGAGAGGACCCTCATCTGAGGTTGATTTTTTTGTTGACCCTTTTGATAGTATGTGCAGGTTCTGCTTCACCAGGAAAACAGCGTTTTCGTTCAAGGACCTGTCCATCTATGCTGTGATAAATTGTAATTTTAAGATGGAGTTCTTGGTGAGGGAAATCAATGACATCAAACAGTACAAAGAAATGTCGTCAATCGTTATACTGTTGCAGCTGGCTTCGCCTCCCCGTGTGTATTATAGAACTGCTGATGACAACGTAGAAGACTCGGTTCCATTTGACTTGTTGGACGATGAAGATCCTTGGATTCGGACTACAGATTTCACAGCTAGTGGGGCTGTCGGTCGATGTAATACTTACAGAGTGTCAGTTCCGCCACGCCATGGACTGAAGTTGAAGAAGGCCATGGATTATCTTAGGGAACGAAGAGTGCAGGAAGTCTCCCCTAGAAGGCCCTTGAAGATCCAGGATGAGCCTAATTTTGGGAGGGTTATGGAAGACGCCTTTTTCTCTATTCATCACAAGGGGATAGCTTTTGATGTCATGTTCTTGCTGAATGCTGTCATTCACAAGAATGTGTTCAGCCAACACCAGCTATCAGAGAGTTTTTTTGAGTTACTGAAAAGCCAACCAAAGGAGATCAACATTGCAGCCCTAAAGCACATTTGCTCTTACAAACGCCCGGTCTTTGATGCATACAAGAGGCTGAAACTAGTTCAAGAATGGCTGATGAAGAATCCTAAACTTCTTAAAAACCAGAAAGAGTTTAACGACATTGTTGAGATAAGGAGGCTCGTCATAACCCCAACTAAAGCGCATTGTCTTCCACCTGAAGTGGAGCTATCCAACAGGGTGCTCCGGAAGTATAAGGATGTTGCTGACAGGTTCTTGAGGGTGACCTTTATGGATGAAGGCCAGCAGACAATGAATGCTAATGTCCTCAGCTATTACGCTGCTCCCATCTTAAAGGATATCAAGTCGATCTGCTTTTCCCAGAAGACCAAAATTTTTAAAAGGGTGAGGACGATAATGGCAGATGGGTTTTCTCTTTGTGGTCGGAGATACTCATTTCTGGCTTTCTCATCAAACCAACTTAGGGACAAGTCTGCTTGGTTTTTCGCTGAGGACAAAGAACTCGATGTGAACAAGATCAAGGCGTGGATGGGAAAGTTCAGTAACAGGAACACTGCAAAATGTGCTGCTCGGATGGGACAGTGCTTCTCATCCACATATGCAACTGTGGAAGTTCCACAAAATGAGGTACATCATGATTTTCCAGATATTGAGAGGAATGGCTATTGTTTCTCTGATGGAATTGGCATGATAACACCTGATCTTGCCAGGGAAGTAGCAAAGAAGCTGAAACTGGACCTGGACACGCCTTCTGCATATCAGATTCGTTATGCCGGTTACAAGGGTGTGGTAGCTTGCTGGCCAAGCAAAAGGGATGAGATTCGACTTTCTTTGAGGCGTAGTATGAACAAATTCCGGTCGAGCCACACTACCCTGGAGATATGTTCCTGGACCAGGTTTCAGCCTGGCTTTTTAAATAGGCAGATTGTGACCTTGCTTTCGACGATGAAGGTTCCAGATGAGGTATTTTGGGCCATGCAGGAAAAAATGGTTTTCAAATTAAACCAGATGCTCGTTGACTCAGACGTGGCATTTGATGTCCTTACATCGTCCTGTGCCGAGCAGGGAAACATTGCTGCGATAATGTTGAGTGCTGGCTTTAGGCCCCAGTCAGAACCTCATTTAAGAGGCATGCTCATGTGCATACGAGCAGCACAACTGTGGGGCCTCAGGGAAAAGGCTAGAATATTCGTTCCGTCTGGCAGGTGGCTGATGGGCTGTTTGGATGAGCTAGGAGTTCTCGAAGGAGGTCAGTGCTTTATTCAAGTGTCTAGTCCAGCCCTGGAGAACTGCTTCATAAAACACGGCTCCAGATTCTCTGAGACTAAAAAGAACCGACAAGTCATTAAAGGGTACGTTGTAGTAGGCAAAAATCCATGTCTACACCCTGGTGATATGAGGATTCTGGAAGCAGTTGATGCTCCAGAATTACACCATTTGTACGATTGTCTTGTTTTTCCTCAAAATGGGGAGAGGCCCCACACCGATGAAGCTTCAGGAAGTGACCTTGATGGGGACCTCTACTTTGTCACGTGGGAAGAAAATCTCATTCCACCGAGTAAGAAGAGCTGCACTCCCATGCAGTATGACCCTGCAGAAGAGAAAAAGCTGCCTCGTGATGTTACACAGAAGGTAATTGTTCTTTAGCTGTGGTTTTTTACTAGCATTTAGGCTTTGTCAAATTGGAACAACTTCAATTTAGGAATGGTGTGCCTTGGCATTTGAACCAGTGACGGATATTTTTATTATGCTTAAATTAACATAGCGGTGACTTGCAATGCATCTTTTGCTCTTAGTTTTATTTTATTTTCTTATAATTAGCGGACTATTGAGTCTTAAGAGGCTTGTTGCAGATGTCCTTCATATGAATAGATAAAAGAAAGCACTAGTCTGTGTGCATGAACATATTTTCGCTTACCGTGGTCATTTCCTTTCTGCCACCTTATCCGACCAAGCTGAGTAGTGCCTGATAGATCTTCCCCCTTTCTGGTTCGTTTCTAGAAGATGTTTGTAATTTGGAAGTTCCCGTTGGTTTGATCTGAGGAGTAGCAAAAGCATCTTTAAAACCAGTCTTCCGATGAATTTTCTTTGGACACTATAAACTTACTACAACATGCACTCGGTATAGTTGATTTAAAGACAGCATCAGCATTTTTGTGCCACACCAGGCAGTCAGATATTTAGTGAGAGATGTTTAAAGTTCTTTATTAGCATTCGATAGGCATCATCTCTAAGTTTGCTGCAGAAAGACTCCCAGTTTCTCATGATGTGGCTCAATTCTGCAGGATATCATAGAGTTCTTTGTTAAGCACATTGTGAATGAGAACCTGGGGGCAATCTGCAATGCGCACGTGGTTCATGCTGACCGTAGCGAACATGGGGCTCTGGATGAGAAATGCATTCATTTGGCTGAGTTGGCTGCCACTGCTGTTGATTTTCCCAAGACTGGAAAGATTGTCAGTATGCCTCGCCATCTGAAACCAAAACAGTACCCAGATTTCATGGGGAAAGAGGAATACCAAACCTACAAATCAACCAAAATCTTGGGCAGACTCTACCGTCAGATTAGAGATGCTTATGATGAGGATTTGAATTCCTCTGAACCGAATTGCGACCCTAAGAATATTCCCTATGATACAAGTCTCGAGGTCCCGGGTGCTGCAGATTTCATTTCCAAAGCGTGGAACCATAAGTGCTCCTATGATGGGCAGCTGAGTGGGCTCCTGGGCCAGTACAAAGTGAACAATGAAGAAGAGTTGGTGACCGGTCATGTTTGGTCCATGCCTAAGTATGCAAGCCGCAAGCAAGGGGACCTGAAGGAGAGACTTAAGCACTCGTACACGGCATTGAGGAAAGAATTTCAAGAGATATTTGAAACGTTGGATTCGGATTCTGAGTCATTGAGTGATGAAGAGAGGAATTTGCTGTATGAGCAAAAGGCATCTGCTTGGTACCAGGTCACCTACCATCCAGAATGGGTGAAGAAGTCGGTGGACTTGCATGAGCATGATGATGGAGGTATGAGCGCCTTGATGTTAAGTTTTGCTTGGATTGCTGCTGACTTCCTTGCTCGGATAAAGATTCGCAATCAAAAAGGTGGGAATCTTGACTCAGCCAAGCCCATAAACTCTCTTTCCAAGTACATCGCGGATCGTATTTGAAAGCAGCGATCGGCTGCTAAAGATCCATGGCTGGGTCTTTGCGAAGGATATCTTGGTTGCAAGTCCACTCTGCCAATTATAGTGGGTATCCATTTTATACTTCAAATTGTCTGTACTGTGTTTATCAAGTATGAAGAGTTCTGGAAATTTAGGACATTGGAATGAACTTTTTTGGAATGTGTGTAGATATGCAAACTGTGCTACCGATGGTTGAAAATGCAGTAGTCCTGAGCTCTGTGAACTCAATTGAACTATGATTTTGATGATTCAATTCCCGAATATCTCGCAGATGAAGTTTGATGACACTTCCTTAGTCTGCTGAAAGAAGCTTGTACAGCTGGCTATACATGTGTTCACTTCTTGTAATTAGATGCCTTAAGTATTACTTTGAAAAACATCAATCAATCGATTTGATCCTCAAGTATAAAGGAAAAATCTTGGGATTTGCTAGAGCTGAAGTTTGATTATTTTGTCAAGTGACATGGACATCCAGCATAACAAAAATAGAACAGTTATGTAGATGAAAGATCTAAAGTTCGGTAATTTTGGTAAATAACATCCAACATAAACCCACATTCTTGAAATTGAATAAATATGCCACTTCTGCTTGGACATTAAAGATCAAGATGAGTTACATGCAGCACACATTTTTACATCATTCTTTTTCGAGATCTATTTAAGCCCCTTGCTATTTAAACATCTGTAATTACTTGATCATACATTTATATATAGCATACAGTATGAGGAGCCTAGACACCAAGAATATATTTATAACTTAGCCCTACATCCAATAAAAAAAATGAGTATCCGGGTATTCCGGTTAATAAAGTTCTATTTTAAGAGTTCATGCTACAACTAGTTTCGAGTACGTTCCAAATTCTGAGATTTTGTACTGAATGAGATCACAAATAAGTCGAGAAACCCAGATTAAATCCGTTCTGTTGCCATCCCCAGCAATAATGGCGGGACCTGCGCCGCATGAAAGTCGTCCGATTTTCATTGTTCACGATATCACCTATATAATGAAATGACGTGACCTTTTTTTTTCTTTCATGTGTGGGATATGTACATGTTCGAACCATACATTATGCCCTCACATAAAACTCAACACGCCCTCACGCATTATCTCTCTTTTCCATCCTACTCTCGGCTCTTTCGTTCCGGTTGGCGACGATGAAAACGCGGCCTGGGACGTAATAATTAATGTTTGATTCTTCTCCATTCGTTTATTTATTTTATTTTAAATTTGAAATTTTCAGAGGATGAGACATATGTTTGTTACGTTTGATACGTAGTTTGGTGCTAAATCTAGTTTTGTTCCGTACATACAGTTCCGTTTTCTGCTGGACATCTCTTTTCCTTGGTCTTTGGTGTATACTTTCATATAATTTAGATGGCATTCTCCAATTTTCACTTAAATCAAGTCCTGCTACTCCTTTTCCTAGTAATGATTTTTCTACATATTGGAAAAGCATTAATGGTTTTTATTTGTCAATTTTCCCTACGAAATGTCATTTTTATCCCCTCACAAAAGAACCTTTTTCTAACCTAATTAAAGGCCGTTCCATCTACGCATTTTGCCACTCTGCGAAGAAAACTCTCACAGCCCCTGCCGTAGTCCGGCTTGATAATTTTCATTGGCCGGGGATATTTGCGACCCCTAAATGTCTCTTGATCACTCTGCTTGTTCTCTCAATCACTAATTCATTTCCTCTTTCTCTGTTCTTCATAGTTTGACCATCCACATGATCTCTTGATTCTACACACATGACGTAACCAGAGACTTCACTTGGATCATCGGTGTTCAGTTTGGAGGTAACCTTACCAAAGAAAGAGAGCCGAAACTCTGATAAGGGCCTCTGGAGCCTGTTCGTTTATATTGTAGTGACCGCGAGCTCCACCGATGCATTTCTTATTTCAACATGTCGGTATCTGCACGTCCTGTCCCTCCATTTCCTTTGTATTTTTTCTTTCTCAGGGAAAGGGAATACCCTCTAAAAGTTTTACATTCTGGTGATCTCGATATTCGAACGAGAATCAAGATGAAGCATTTTAAGGTCTTGCTAAGCACCCCCTTACGTAAGAGAAGGAATACCAAACTAAAAACTCCAATCCAAAGAAAAAACTAAAAAAAAAAGGAGGAAAAGTTGGAAGAGCAAAAAAAAGAGAAAATCTTCTTATTTGGTCATGAAAGTGGAAAGGGCATTGAAAACAAAGACCTTCTCAAGGAGGTTATGTAGCACTCCCTAAGGAAACTGTGGGCCCATACAAGTTATCAAATACTTTTCCCAGGCTAAATACAATAACGGTCCATCTATTATTGTTTCTGTTCAATTTTGGTCCCGTACTTTATCTCGCGACTGATTAGATCGTTAAATGAATTTCAGATCAAAATTACATGACACATTTCCATGTTCTGTCCAAATTTCCATGAAAAATGCTGACTAAGCACCGAAGACGAACACGTGGCCCTGATGTGGTATAGGCAAATAAAAATTTGAGGGTTAATTGCGGAATTCGTCCCGGTGCCGTGGTCCTGCTCAATTTGAGTCCCTGAAGTGATCTTCAGTCTTCAATTTACGACAGTTTTTTTTTATCGCATCCAAGTAAGTGCAATTGAAATAATTTTTACTAAGTGCTACAGATTAACATATGGCTTTTCTTTACCATAAAAAAAAACATATGGCGCTGACATGTTACAATTGGTGCAAAAATTGAAGCGATTCTTGCTGAATCATCACCACATGAGTATTACTTTCAAGAGATTTGGCCCATGTGGGCTGCGTGGAACGTTACAACTCGAGGCTAAATTATTTCTCTGATTTGGTTATTTTGTTATAAATGGGCAATAGTTAGGATAAATGCGCAAGCGGCTAGCAGAAGCAAGATTATTAAATACCGATAAGGACAGCATGACCAGAACGATACATGTAATTTTTATCCCAAAATAAAGTGCGAGCAGCAGTTGAACATCGACAATAGTATAACTGTATAGGGATCATTTTTTTTTATTTTTTGCATATCTCCGGTACGTAGTTAGTATTTACGTTCCCGTTTTGACAGAAATATAAAAAAGGAAAATTATGATCAAATTGTGATCAGATATTAGTGTAGGGATCAAAACTGTCACAAGATAAAAGTAGGGGGACCAAATTTGAATAGTGACAATAGTACATGGATCATTTCTGTAATTTCCCTCATTTTTTTTTCTTTATTTATACTCTTCCCTTTCATTTTTCCACTCTCACAGAACTCACACTCCCTCTCCTCGCACTCATCATCGACCGCAGAGACGCGATTCCCGAGGTAATTACTAACTCTCGTGTCTGCTAGTTGATCTCTTTGCTTTGCTAGAAGCCCGCTGAAGGGAACGAGCAGAGACCCAACTCCTCGAGTTTGGTCTGATGGCAGCAATGTCTTTTCATTTGGCGCTATTAGCAGTTCTGGGTCTTCGCCCAACTGTCTGTTTGGATTGTTCGTCTTCGTCTTGACGTGCTGTTCTTTTGTTTTCTGAACGTGGGTTGTGATCTCTTCGGTTTTTCGCGTGTCTGGAGCAGCTTTGTGCTGTCCCATGCTACAATCTGTTCGTTGGTATCTGAAAGATTAATCAGGAAAAAGAAAAAGGGGGAGATAACTTGGCAAGTACGTTTATTTTCGGTTAGAAAATGAAGTTTCTCATTGTAATTTTTTACTCGCTGCTATTGGGCTTATGGAGTTTGGCCTTTAACGTGGTGCATCCATGCATAGTTATGGAATTGAGTGTCCTTTTGGTTGTGATGGATTTTATGGTTATTGGGCCGCCCATGCTAGGCTAACTAGCCCGTAATTCAGAAAGGCCCACAATTTACAAGAAAGAAATAATCGCCATAAGAGAGTAATCGTGGGTTATTTTCTTAAGTGGACAAAGAATGTGTTTTTCCAAGGAGAATGAAATATAGAAGTGTCTGTATTCCAAAAACAGAACGAAGAAGCAAAACACTCTCGCTCACGAAGCCAAAGAAGTGCTTGCTCTCTCTCTCACAACGCTGCAATAAGTGCATTTAATATGTGGAAAACAAAGGTAAGTTCTGTTGTGCAACGTATCTTCCGATCAGTGATTCAAGTGATTCTGGGCATGTTGTCCGCGCTTTCTCGTTTATGTAAACGTTCTTGGGTTCGTTTCTTGTATGCGGTTTGTGCATTACTCGACAGTTCAAGATATGTAATTAGGAATATGTTGTTCTATCAATGGTATCAAAGCAATGTTTTTGTTTCCTTATCATTGAGCATGTTTAATAAGCGACTTTGGAAATCGCGAAACGGCATCGACGAATGCTTGGGTATGAAAAAGACACCCGACCATACTGTTCGGGGTCGTTTCTTGATGTTCCGTGAAATGAAAATCATTTTTGAATATGTAGGGTTGTAGTTCTTGTCAAGATGTCAAGATAAGAAAATCAAGTGGTGGCACACCACCGGAGGAGGCCGGACGTGCCCCCATGTGCGGCTGCAGCATGTGCATGTCACGCACACGCTAGCAGATATCGCGCGCGCGTGCCCGGCACGCGCCACATGTGCGCGTGTAGACGTGGCTGATGCCGCGCTGATGTCAGCCATGCCGGTTATCTGATCAGGTTGATCGACCAAGCCCGGCCAACCCAACCTGGTTGACCGACTCGACCCGATTGACTCACCCGTTGACTGTTGACCGAATTTCAAAAAAAGAAATTATCCGTGCATATGGTTGCATGCGAGCTCCATTTGTAACATTCTTGGTAACAATGTGTGCATTTTGGAATGCCTATAGTGATATTATGTGGATTATGAGTTATCCTTATTTGTTCTACATTTGTTGCAGGAACAATGTCACGTCATTTTATTCCCACGCCTATCTTCGTGAGAGCGGATGAACAAATGGAGAGACTCGCTAGGCTAAGAGCTGAGTTGGCTACCTATCGATGGGATGGATGTGACTTGGTGAAACACATCATGAAGGTCAGTGAGATGATACAGAATGTCATCCGGAACGGTTACCATATGTCTAACAGCGAGATGATTGATGCCCTGAGAAGCACTCTCCCATATGAATGGCGCGATGTGATGGATGATTTATGGAAACCCCCGGAAATCGAAGTGGTAGACAGTGAATGGGAAAGTGGTGAAATCCCCGTTGTTCCGAAGTATAAACAACTTGCAGTGGATTTTTTGAAAGAATACATAAGAGTTGGGGCAGCGAAGACGTCAACTCTTAGCATGAATTCATCTTGGCGTAGAATGAATGCGCCATGGAGGAATCATAAGAGTTTTCTGAGAGCCTATCCATGGCTGCCCAATGTGACCTTAGAATTTTCTGAGGATTTTTCTAAGGAGTTTGATAAGTCCTTCCCGGTGGATTAGATAGATGAGTGGCGTTGATTTCGTTTATTTTATATTAGGCTAGTTTTAAATATCTTAGGTGGATATTTCTTTCGTTGTTGATATTACCCTGTTCCTATGCTGGATTCGTACCTTTTTATAAATGGAGTTTAGTTAATAAATGTTGAATGTCAGTATTTGCTGCTATTATTATTATTTTATTTACATTTCTTGTGGGAAGTTCAAGGAAGTTGTAATGACTTTAAGGAACTTAATTTTGCATAAATAATTATATTAATGATAATTCCAAATAAGAATGTTTTAGATGATGATTGGAAACAAAGTGACATTTCGACTCTTAAACCTTATTTGGGTTTAATTAATACGATTAGTTTATGCAAAATAGATGCATAAATGTTAGGCATTAATAATTCGTGCATATATGTCTGAAATGTTCATATACAATGACTTCAACATCTACGAATATAGTGGCTGAGTTGAACAAAGGAGAGAAATTGAACGGCAAGAATAATGAGATATAGAATATGAAAATTCAATATGTGCTAGAAGAACAAGAAGCACTCAAAGCTCGAAACCAAATTATGGAAGAGCCTAAAGAAAGCCTGAAGATGGTAATCCTGCACAACATAAAAGGGATAAGGATGCTTTTGCTGCTTGAAAGAAGAAGAACTCTATAGCTCGCATTACATTGCTGAATAGGATGAAAAATGATATCATACGGGAGTTTAAGCGTTTTCATAATGCCAATGATATGTGAGTAGCATTGGCAGCAAGATTTGATCAAACTGAGACAACTCACGATAATGTTTGACTCATATAAAATGCTTCGTGGATAAACAATGAAACAACATTTGAGACGTATGCCAAACATGATAAGTAAGCTAAAGGATGCTGGACACATACTGACTGATGAGTAGCAAGTGCAAGCAGTGATTCGTTTTTTACCTCATAGCTGGGACCATATGAAAGTCCACTTGACCCACAATGAAAATATTAAGACTTTTGAAAATGCTATGCACTATCTTGAGCTAGAAGAGGATCGCCTTTTGGTGGCTAAACTATAATCTGACATTTATTTTGTTAGTTCTAACTCACCTAGGGCTTCGGGCTCCAAGCGCAAGCGTCTGGGTGGTTTCAAAAGGTGGAAGGCCAAGGGAGCGAACTTTTCAGGTAAGAAACCGAAGCTCAACCAATATG
Source organism: Syzygium aqueum (assembly GCA_031216185.1). NCBI lineage: Eukaryota > Viridiplantae > Streptophyta > Magnoliopsida > Myrtales > Myrtaceae > Syzygium > Syzygium aqueum. The sequence continues at coordinate 29,701,484 of CM062233.1, read as the reverse complement.
AGAAAGGAAAACGCTTTTTCAAGAAGAACATTTCAAAGGTGAAGTGTATCAACCGTGGCAAGAAGCATCATTTCGCTCGCGACTATGGCAAGCCAAAGAAGGTGGAAACCCTTAGTATACTTAAGAGTGTTACTTATGTATCTAGTTCTGTTTTTCTAACTGAATCTCATCTTTTGTAGACTGTAGACTTAGAGCGCGAATGGTAACCATTCTGCTCCAGAAATCAAATTCTTGCCAGAAATTGATTTCTGATTTGATTTCTGGAATTCTTGCCAGAAATTGATTTTTGGAGGAGAAATCTATTTGATAAAACATAACTAATTCTGCTCTAGAAATTGATTTCTAGGACAGAAATTTATTTTTATTTTTTATTTTTTGGGCACCTAAAAAAATAAATTTCACTCAAAGTGGGTGCCCAAAAATATTTTAAGCCATTTTATGAAGGTTTGAAATTTGATTTTTTTTTTATTTTTTAAGGCACCTACAAAAAAATAAATTTCACTCAAAGTGGGTGCCCAAAGGTATTCTAAGCCATTTTGTAAAGTTTTGAAATTTTTGATTTTTTGATTTTTTTTGGGCACCTCAAAAAAATTAAATTTCACTTAAAGTGGGTGCCCAAAAGTATTCTAAACCATTTTGTCAAGTTTTGAAATTTTTTATTTTTTTATTTTTTTTGGGCACCTTAAAAAAATTAAATTTCATTCAAAGTGGATGCCCAAAGGTATTTTAAGCTATTTTGTGAAGTTTTAAAATTTCTTATTTTTTGTTTTTTATGGGCACCTCAAAAAAATTAAATTTCACTCAAAGTGGGTGCCCAAAGGTATTATAAGTCATTCTGTGAAGTTTTGAAATTTTTGATATTTTATATTTTTTGAAAAAAATTCGCCAAATTTCCTATTTTCACGAAATTAGACTTTTTTATTTTCTGGAAATTTTTATGAATTTTTCTAGAATTGTTCAATTTTTATGCATTTTCTGAAAAAAAAAAATTAGTGAGAAAAAGAGAGAAAATAGGGAGAATGCATTCTAGAAGAGAGAAGTTACAAAAAATAGCTTCTCTTTTTCTTGCCCAAAACTCATTCTGGAATAAAAAATGCATTCTGGAATCAAGTATTTTTAATAAACGCATTTTTATTTCAGAATGCAAAAATTACTCTAGAATGCATTCTGGAAATTTTTTAACAAACGTATTTCTATTCTGGAATCTATTTTGGAACAGAATTTCTACTGCAGAATGGATTCCATGTGCGACCTTATGGGCCACAAACCATGTAGCAAAGGACAGAGATGCCTTAGTGGAGTTCCAATGAGTTCTGCAAGGAGTGAGGTGGATATATGTGGGGAACAATTCCAAAATAGAAGTGAAAGGGATTGGCACCTGCCAATTGAACATGCGTGGTGGTTGCACATTATTCCTCCGTGATGTTTATATGCTCTAGAATTTCATCGGAATTTAGTTTGTGTTGGTTTTATTTTAAACTTTCATAACAATGGTGTTGACTTGTATTTAGGAACAAGTTTATATAGTTCTAGATATTTTCTGGATGATTTTATTGTGTTGGATGTTAACTACAGTAATGTTAATGTTTGTTATTTCTTATTCATATCTCCTAACTCTTATGATAATGATGTGAATGTGTAGCATACTAGATTTGATCATATAGGCCAACAACGAATGAATAGATTAGCCAAAGAGGGATTATTAGGCAATATTGAAAAAGTTGATTTGCCTATTTGTGAGCATTGCCTAGCAGGAAAAACAACATGAAAACCACTTAGACAATGAACAAGAGCTGAGTTTCCTTTGCAATTAATCCATTCAGGCATCTGTTGTCCAATGAATATAAGAGTAAGGCATGGGGTTGTATACTTCATCACATTTATAGATGATTACACTCAACTCGGACATGTCTATTTGATTTATCATAAATCTGAGATATTAAGTTGCTTTAAGAAATTTATGAGCTTGGTAAAAAATCAATTAGATAAGAAAATAAAAGCATTAAGATCCGATCGAGATCGAAAATATTTATCTAATGAGTTCAAAATTTTATGTGATGAAAAAAGAATAGAAAGACATTTGTCTATTCCATATGCTGCTCAACAAATGACGTTGCAAAGAGGAGAAACATAACCCTACTAGAAATGGTTAGATCTGTGATGGCACAAGCTCACTTACCAATCACTTTTTGGGATGATGCTTTGTTAACTACTACTTATATAGTTAGCCGTGTATCTTCTAAATCAGTTACTTCTACTCCATATGAGCTATGGACAGATAAAAAAGCATGATTTAAGTTTTCTTAAACCTTTAGATGTACCACCTATACTCATGAACCCTCCCACAAATATGGAAAATTATGTCCTAGAGGCAAAAAGAGTATTTTCATAAGATACTTGGAGTACTCAAAAGAGTATGTATTTATAGATGAGCAAGAAAGTAGAAGTATAACTGAATTCGAGTCACGAGATGTCGCATTCTTAAAGAATGATTTTCCTAAAAATGGCGAAATAGGTGAAGACTATTCCGTATTTGAAACATTGAATTGTGATAATGAAATTATGGGAAATATACCATCCTCTCATCCTAGTGGGAGCAATATAAGAAAAGAGGGATTAAATGTGAACCAGTCTCAATTGCAACCACCTAATGAAATGATGTCACCATTATCTAATTCGAGTAAGAGCGAAATAGAGCACGATGATGTACCAAGTGTACAATCTCACATACGGCAAATGAGTCACAAAAGCATTCCCTGTCGACGTTTTGATATTGAATGGGAAGCTTTCATGGTCGCTCCGCAAGAAGAGGATGAGCCGAAGAATGCAAATAAGGCTCTAACATGCCCTAATAAGAAAAAATGGATGCAAGCAATGGAAGAAGAAATTGAGTCAATGAAATCCAACCGAGTTTGGGAATTAGTTGATCTTCTAAGAGGACGCAAAACCATTAGGAACAAGTGGATTCTCAAAATTAAGCGTAAGGCTGATCACTCAATTGAAAGGTATAAAGCTCGCCCTGTGGCAAAAGGGTATAATTAAAATTAAGGAATTGATTACGAAGAAACCTTTTCTCTTATGGTGAGATTTACCTTAACTTGCCTTATTCTGGCAATAGTAGCAAGTATGGATCTTAAATTACATCTAATGGATATGAAGATTGCTTTTCTCAATGGAGAATTAGAAGAATAAATTTATATGGAACAACTTGTTGGTTTTATTACGAAAAACCAAGAACAAAAGGTATATTGACTTTTAAAATCGATATATGGCCTTAAGCAGTCTTTGAGGCAATGGTATATACGTTCTCATAATGGCATATAATTTTACAATAATTGATGAAGATTATTGAGTATAATCAAAAGATCCAAAGATCAATTTGTGATCTTATCATTATATGTAGATGATATATTGATTGCTGTAAGCAATAAGGAACTTGTTAATACCGTTAAAAATTAGTTATCTTCTACTTTTGAAATGAAAGATATGGATGAAGCTGCATATATTTTTGGAGTTAAGATTTCAAGGAATCATTCAAAGAGATCATTGTCTCTTTCACAAGAAACGTCTATAAACAAAATTCTTGAACAATTTAGTATGCAAGATTGCAAACCCATAAATACTCTTATTGTAAAAGGTGAAGGATTGAGCCATAGACTGTCTCCTAAGACTCCACAAGAACAAGAACGAGAACAAATGAAATGTGTTTCTTATGCTAGTGCTATTGGAAGCTTAATGTACGCTATAATATGTACAAGACCTGATATATGTTTTGCAATTGGAATGGTAAGTAAATACCAATCCAATCCAGGTCAAGCACATTGGACAACCGTCAAAAGAATCTTGAGGTATTTAAAGGATATTGCTGATTATTCGCTAAGTTATCGAGGAAGGGATCTGCGGCTTGAAGGCTATTCAGATACTGACTGGGGAGGAAATTTAGATGAAAGAAAGTCTACTTTTGGATTCGTGTTCTTGCTGAATAATGACGCTATATCTTGAAGCAGTAAGAAACAGACATATATAACCTTATCCACGATGGAAGCTGAATTTGTAGCACTATTAGCAACAATATCACTTAGGTATTACTAAGAATGTTGCAAACTCATTGCTGGTTAATTATGATAACCAAGCAACGATAGCTTACACCAAGGATCCCAAATTTCATTGCAAGATCAAACATATAGATACTAAGTATAACTTTGTAAAGGATATGGTTACACAAAAAGATGTGAACATTCAATACATACCAACGCGAAGAATGATAGCTGATCCTATGATGAAGCCAATTTCTAGAGATATTTTCCTTGGTCACGTAAAATTTATGGGACTACGTAAAGGTTTATGTACTAGATATTTATATTTCCCTAGAAGTTCATGTTCAATAATATTTTTCTATCATTATTAATGCCTATGAGTTTATTTGGCATTTATGCATATGCTTAGTGCATTATATTAAGAAAGTATGTCGAACAGATGAAAAATTAGCCTACTCACATGGGTAATCGCCTCTATTTACTATGTGATAAATAGGGATGAGACAACTTTAAGCTTTATCTAGATGATAATTGAGGGCTTAAGCTTAAAATATAGAGTCGCCTTAACAGAGTGTTAAGATGAAGTCATAATATTTATTATGTCCAAAAGTAAAATAATCTACATATTTTACTTTATCTGTCTTTGAAGCCAGATGTGAGTTCTGATGGATTCTTTAAAGAGAGTAGATTTGTGAACTCAAGTTAGACATTGTGTATGTCTAAACTATCGTCTATACGATATTTAAATACAAATACACATGCTCTATAGGAAAGGAGTTAATACCGTAATAGTATTTCATACTACGTATGCATGAAACGATCAATAACAATTGGCAAAAGTTTTGATCTCTACTTTTATGCCGTGTGAGATTCTTGAGGATACTAGTTCCTCAATCAAGTGCCCTCACGACTCTTACTTATTCTCAAATATTTCTATTCAATGTTTGCTATCATAGAATGTTGCCAATGATCATGCATTGATTCTCAAATATTTCTATTCAATGTTTGCTATCATAGAATGTTGCCAATGATCATGCATTGATTCGATCTAATGAGACATTTCTAGAAAAGCAAATTGAACTGAAATTGAGAGTTTTAAGGGAAGAGGAAGATCGATTTGTTATTTATGTCATGTTCTATTTTGTATTCATAAGTCGACCAATTATGATTATTTATGTTTAATGGTAATTGTGAAGACTATATATATATATATACACACTTAAAGAGATCAAGAAGGATATAAATGTGACTGATTGATCTATGGTATAGCATACGAGATTTACTTTTAATGATTATGTCCAATTTGAGCTGTTATATATTCCTACAGATGTATGGCAACGAACTCTGAAAGCATGCTAATCGCACAGATTATTTGCTAATATAAATATTGCAGAGAAGAGAGAGTTATTTTTAGCCTATCATGAGCGAGTGGGAGATGATGAGTTTTATGGTTATTGGGCTGCCCATGTTGGGCTAATCCAGCCCGTAATTCAAAAAGGCCCACAATTTATAAGAAAGAAATAACCGCCATAAGGCAGTTATCGTGGGTTATTTTCTTAAGTGGAAAAAGAATGTGTTTTTCCAAGGAGAATGAAAAATAGAAGTGTCTATGTTCCAATAACAAAACAAAGAAGAAAAATGCTCTCACTCATGAAGCCAAGTGCTCTCTCTCTCTCTCTCTCTCTCTCTCTCTCTCTCTCTCTCTCTCTCTCTCTCTCTCTCTCTCTCTCTCTCTCTCATAACGCTGCAATAAGTGCATTTAATATGTGGAAAACAAAGGTAAGTTCCGTTGTGTAACGTATCTTCTGATAAGTAATTCAAGTGATTCTGGGCATGTTTTCCGCACTTTCTCATTTATGTAAATGTTCTTGGGTTCGTTTCTCATATGCGGTTTGTGCATTACTCGATAGTTCAAGATGTGTAATTAGGAATTTGTTGTTCTATCAGGTTGTTGCATAAAGGAATTAATCATCAATAGGACGTTGGGGATCTATCTTATACTATGACCTTGCTTACAGCTTCTAGTTTCCCATTTTTGTGCATCGCTTTACTGCTGAAAGCTACTATTCTTTTTTACTTCATTCCATACTGTGAACCCCTTAGCTGGTAAACGTAGTTACAATTTTCGTGCCTAACCCAAAGGCAGTTTGGTGTTATTAGATATGATACTTTATGTGTCTTTTGATCAAAGATCCTCACTACATTAGACATATTATGGGACTTACATCTAGGGATATTTCGCATTTATCTTTTATTACTTTGCTGCAAAGACGTCATTCTTTTACCTATTTTTCCTATCAGCTTGGATCAAGGTGTGGGTTTTTAATCTTAATTTTTTAGAGATTTTTTCATTCAATAACATTGTTGAGAAAGAGATTTGGTTGGGATTTGGATACTGTTGCAGGTGATAGTGGAGCTACAACCATAGTTACTGTCAAGAACAGTGTGTTTGCAGCAAAAAAATGGAGTCAAGAGGAGCTAGGAAGGATGCAGTGGCGACTCAAGTTATTGTTGGTGGATTTGATCAAAAAGTGACGGCAAAAGAGCTTGTGAAGTATTTGGAAGATACAGTTGGCCTTATCAGGAGGGGTAGATTGAAAACTTCCTGGACACCCCCAGACTCTTACCCAGATTTTGAGGTCACGAGGTTTGACACCATCCAGATAGTAGATGAATATAAGAAGGTGAAGCCGCATGATTTTGTGCACTTCGCTTCTTTTGAAGCTGCAACCTCGGCTTATAAGCTTTCACTGCATGATGAGCTCTTTTTGAATGATAAACCTTTGAAAGTCAGCTTGTGACCTGAGAGTTCATTCCAAAAGAATTAAAGGAGGAGGACTACCACTCCTTTTGAGTTGCCTGATGCGCACCTAGAGATAGGAAACCTGATTACTCCGGAAGAGTTTCTGGTAGGGTGGAGAGGACTCTCATCTGGGGTTGATTTTTTTGTTGATCCATTTGGTAGTATGTGCAGGTTCTGCTTCACCAGGAAGACAGCATTTTCTTTTAAAGGCCTGTCCTCCTATGCTATGATAAATTGTGAATTTAAGATGGATTTCTTGGTGGGGGAAATCAATGAGATCAGACAGCACAGGGAAATGTCGTCTATTGTTGTACTCTTGCAGCTGGCTTCACCTCCTCGTGTGTAGTGTAGAACTGCTGATGACGACATAGAAGTATCAGTTCCATCTGACTTGTTGGATGATGAAGATCCTTGGATTCGAACTACAGATTTCGCAGCTAGTGGGGCTGTTGGGCGGTGCACTACCTGCAGAATGTCAGTTCCACCACGCCATGGACTGAAATTGAAGAAGGCCATGGATTATCTGAGGGAACAAAGAGTGCAGGAATTATCCCCTAGACGGTCCTTGAGGATCTAGGATGAGCCTAATTTTGGGAGGCCTATGTTAGACACTTTTTCCTCTACTCATCACAAGGGGATAGGTTTCGATGTCATGTTCTAACTGAAAGCTGTCATCCACAAGAACGTGTTCAGCCAACACCAGCTATCAGAGAGTTTCTTTGGGTTACTGGAAAGCCAACCAAAGGTGGTGAACTTAGCAGCACTAGAGCACATTTGCTCTTACAAATGCTCGGTCTTCGATGCATGCAAGAGGCTGAAAATTCTTCAAGAATGGCTGCTGAATAATCCCAAACTTCTTAAAAACCAGAAAGGGTGGAACAACATTGCTGAGATAAGGAGGCTCATCGTAACTCCAAATAAAACGCATTGTCTTCGATCTGAAGTGGAGCTATCCAACAGAGTGCTCTGGGAATACAAGAATGTTGCTGACAGGTTCTTGAGGGTGACCTTTATGGATGAAGGCCTGCAGACGATGAATGCTAATGTCCTCAAGTCAGTCTCCTTTACCCAGAAGACCAAGATTTTTAAAAGGGTGAGGACAATAATGACAAATGGGTTTTGTCTTTGGGGCCGGAGATACTCATTTCTGGCTTTCTCATCAAATTAACTTAGGAACTGGTCCGCATGGTTTTTCTCTGAGGACAAAAAAATTGATGTGAAAAAGATCAGGGCATGGATGGGAAAGTTCAAAAACAGGAGCACTGCAAAATTGGCTGCTCGGATGGGGCGGTGCTTCTCTTCCGCATATGCAACTGCAGAAGTTCCACAAGAGGAAGTATATCATGATCTTCCAGATATTGAGAGGAATGGCTATTGCTTCTCCGATGGATTTGGCACTACAACACCTGACCTTGCCAGGGAAGTAGCAGAGAAGCTGAAACTGGAACTGGACACGCCTTCTGCATATCAAATTCATTATGCCGGTTACAAGGACGTGGTAGCTTGCTGGCCAAGCAAAGGTGATGGGATGCGACTTTCTTTGAGGTCTAGTATGAACAAATTCCGGTCAAACCACACTACCCTGGAAATATGTTCCTGGACCAGGTTTAAGCCAGGCTTTTTAAATAGGCAGATTGTGACATTGCTTTCAGCATTAAAGGTTCCAGATGAGGTACTCTGGGACATGCAGGAAAAAATGGTTTTCAAATTAAACCTGATGCTTGTTGACTCAGATGTGGCATTTGATGTCCTTACATCCTCCTGTGCCGAGCAGGGAAACATTGCTGCAATAATGTTGAGTGCTGGTTAGGCCCCAGTCAGAACCTAATTTAAAGGGCATGCTCACATGCGTACGAGCAGCACAACTGCGGGGCCTTAGAGAAAAGGCTAGGATATTTTTCCCCTCTGGGAGGTGGCCAATGGGGTGTTTGGATGAGCTAGGAGTTCTTGAAGGAGGTCAGTGCTTTATCCAAGTGTCTAGTCCAACCCTGGAGAACTATTTCATAAAACACGGCTGCAGATTCTCTGAGACTAAAAAAAACCGACAAGTGATTAAAGGGTGCGTTGTAGTAGCAAAAAGTCCATGTCTACACCCTGCTGATATAAGGATTCTGGAAGCAGTTGATGCTCCAGAGTTACACCATTTGTATGATTGTCTTGTTTTTCCTCAAAATGCGGAGAGACCTCACACAAATGGAACTTCAGGAAGTGACTTTGATGGGGACCTCTACTTTGTCACGTGGGAAGAAAATCTCATTCCACCCAGTAAGAAGAGCTGGACTTTCATGCAGTATGATCCTGCAGGAGAGAAAAAGCTGCCCCGTAATGTTACACTGAAGGTAATTGTCGTTTAGCTGGGGTATTTGACGAGCATTTAGACTACGTCGAAAAGGAACAACTCCATTTTAGGAATGATGTGCCTTGGCGTTTGACTTGTACTCCAACCAGTGACAATTATTTCATTATGCTTAAAGTAACATTGTGCGACAGTCGCAATGCATCTTTCGCGTTTATTTTTTTGTTCTTGTTCTTATGATTAGCGGAACAATGGATCTTAACAGACATGTTGCAGATGCCCATCGTAAGGACTCTGTGTGCGTGAACACTTTTCGCTTACTATGGTCATTTTCTTTCTGCCACCTTATCTGACCTAGTTTGATAGTGCCCGGTAGATTTTGTTAGATATTTCGGTAGTTTTGAAATATTTGTTAGAATTTATGACCGCCATAAAGCCATCATTTTGTAACGGTTTTGCAACGGTCGTATAATGGCTTTCTAACGGTTTTGTAACGTTTGATTTAATTCTTCATAAAGCCTCCATTAATTTATAACGGCCATCTAACGGTCACTTTTTAATTACCAACTATTTTATAATGTTCTTAACGGCTTTTTTTATTATATCTATAAATTATTACTTTGAGCATAATTGGAAAGTGTTATATATACATATAAAAACAAGAATATTGTTTTTTGGTAAGAAAAAAACAAGAATATTATTTGTTCTTTCTTTTATTTATCTTTCCTTTCTTTGATGGGATATTGATGCAGAATCTACTAATGAAGCGTTTCTGGACAGGTTAGACAAGCAAAAGTCCAAACGAAGGGCGAAGGGGGAAGAACAGCAATGGTGCCAAAACTTGTGTACGGAGGCCACTTTGGTGCCAAAACTTTCATTTGGATCACTTAAGTGCCAAAAGTTGTGAAAAATGATCACTTAAGTGCCACTTCATCGGAAATCCGACGTGGCGTTTTTTTATTAATTTTTCAAGTTGATGTGGCTCGCCGGAGGCTGATGTAGCTCGCCGGAGGCACACGTTGCACTTCTTTTCTTTTCTTTTTCCTTTTCTTTCTTTTTTCCTTTCTTTTTTTTTTCCTTTTCTTTCTTTTTTCCTTTCTTTTCTTTTTTTTCTTCTTATTTCCGGTGGCCGGCGTCCGGCCACCGGAAATAATAAAAAATAAAAAAAAAAGAAAAGAAAAAAAGAAAAAGAAAAAAGAAAAAAGAAAAGAAAAAAGAAAAAAATCAGAAAAAATATTTAAAAAATTGAATTATACACATGGAAATGCCACGTGTCATTAAATTTTAAATATAAAAGCCACGTATTAAATTTGGTCGGAATTTCTCGCCGTTGGCACTTAGGTGATCGTTTTTTCTCCGATTTGGCATTTAAGTGATCGCCGGCGTAAACTTTTGGCACTTAAGTGATCCGAATGAAAGTTTTGGCACGAAAGTGGCCTCCGTACACAAGTTTTGGCACCATTGCTGTTCTTCCCCCGAAGGGCGAAAAGGTGATGCGACTAGAACCGGCGGACCCGGTTGACAACATTAGATCGGGCTTAAATTCGATTGTTTGAAGCAAAACGGCAGTCTGAATACAACTCACTGCCTATGATTATGACTAACGATAGATTTTAGCGATTCGAGATCGTTTACATGGGTTTTTCCTATTATTTTAATATTTTTATGGATTTTAATTTTAAGGGCAGTTTTGTAATTTTGATATTTTATGTTTTATAATCCTAGTAGGGTTTGGTTTAGAGATATATAAGCTTGTTTTAGGGTTCTTTTTGGAGAATAGAACATTATCATCAATATTGTATTTCGAGATTTTTTTCTCTAAGCAAGGTTTTGCTTGAATTACTCACTGAATGCTGCGTCAGGTGGTATCAGAGCCTATGGCGACTGGCGGTGGTCTTCAGACGATGATTAGGAGACTGGAGCCCTTCCTCTTGGGGGACGACGAGCTGCAATGTTTGGAGCAGCGTTTAATGGAACGCTTGGATCAACGACTTGATCAAAGTCTCTGTCGTTTCGAAGAACAATTTGACGAGTTAACGGATCAATTCGAAGGTCTCGGTGTTGATGTGAACCGGAATCGGCGAAACGACAAAAGACCGGGTGCAAATCTTGCTTGCGGTGATCCTGTTAATAGACCTGTTCTTGTCCGCAGGCAGAATAACCCTCTGTTTTCAGAGAGTTCGGAAAAAGAAGAAACAGATTATTTTAATGCGAAACGTGCTGATTATGGAGGATTTGGAAGACGACGTTACGACGATTATGAAGGTAACGACTTTAAATTGAAGGCGATATTCCTTATTTAAATGGAAGTCTAGGCATAGAAGAATTTCTGGATTAAATTGCTGATATAGATAGATTTTTCGATTATATGGAGACCCCTGGTGAGAAAAAGGTGCAATTAGTAGTTTGTAGATTAAAGGGCGGTGCATCCGCATGGTGGGAGAGATTGCAGAATAAGAGGGAGCGAGAAGGGAAAGAGAGAGTTCGAACGTAGACTAGAATGGGGAGACTGTTGAAGTAGGAATTTCTTCCACCTGACTATGAACAGATTATGTTCCAGCAGTACTAACATTGTCAGTAGAGCAATCGGACTATGCATGAGTATACGGCCAAATTTATGAGATTGGCGGAGCGGAATAATTTATCAAATACGGAGGGACAGTAGGTGACCAGATATCTTGATGGTTTGAAACCCTTCATTCGAGATAAAATTGGGGTGCAATTTCTGCGAAATTTAACTGAATCAAATAATATGGTGATGAAGGCAGAATTGATGCAGCAAGACAGGGGAAGAAGAGGCTACGAAAATTATTGAGCTAGCAGTTCGATCAGTTCGGTAGAGAAGAGCAGTTTTAGTAATTGCTTTAACGCAGGGCAAAATCAGGAAGATAAGGCGGTAAAAAAACACCCTATGAACAATGCGAGGGATAAAGGAATGCAAGCAAAGAAAATAACGAATCCTAACCTTATGCTAAACCAGCCGCGATAAAGTATTACAGGTGTAATCAGCATGGGCACCGATCTAATGAATGCCCTCAGGGAAAAACCATAAACATAGCAGCAAGAAAAGAGGAAGAGGATGGATATTGCTGTGCGCCGGATGGTGAAGACAATGATTTTGAAGATGAAGAAGAGGAGCAAGTAAACTGTGTGGTGCACAGAATGATGTTGGCCCCAAAACAGGAAGATGATTCGCAACGCCTAGGGGTGAGCGATTTTCGGTCCGATCCGGTCCGGTTCCAATGGAACCAATCATGTACTTTTAAATTAGGCTTTCTATTTTTAATAAATAAATGTATTTATTTTTCTATTTTCAAATGGAACCAATCACGTTCCAATGAAACCAATTCCATTTTCCAATGGAATCAATCCTTAAAAAAATTGGTAAAGGCAAGAGGGAATAGATTAGGCTTTCTTTTTTTCTTCAAAAAATTTAAAAAGTAAATATATATTTATCGGTCCGGCACGGTCCGGTCCGGTCTGGTTCCCACCCTAGAACCGGGAACCGGACCGCCCGGAAACCGATTCCACTTTTAGGAACCGGGAACCGGACCAATATCCTCGAGAACCGGACCAAATCGGCCGGTCCGATCCCGGTTCGGGCGGTCCATCATGCTCACCCCTAGCAGCGCCATCAGTTATTTCGAACCAGGTGCACAATTCTAGGAAAGATCTTTGCTGTGGTTATTGATAGTGGAAGTATGAAGAATATCATTGGGAAAGTGGCAGTGAAGAAGTTAGGAATACCCATGGAGAAGCATCCTAATCTCTATACGTTATGATGGATTAAATCTAGAGCGAAAAGCATTCAAGTAACTAAACGATGCAAAATTCCATTCTCCATCGGTAAGTATCATGATGAGTTGTATTGTGATGTAGTAGATATTGATGTAAGTCATGTGTTATTTGGGAGGCCGTGACAATTTGATCTAAATGCTCAGCATTCGGGAAGAAGCAATCGGTATAACCTTGTAAAGGATAGAGTGAAGTATGCATTACTGCCACTGAAGAACAAAGGAAAACAAGCTGCTGAAAATAATTTCCTTACCGTTATGAGGAAATTTGAAGCTGAGGTTAAGGAGATTCGACATATTCACGTGCTGGTCGTGAAACAAGTAATTGAGACTGAGGCTGAATTACAAGTGGAGGAGCAACCTAAAGCAATCGGGCCTTTATTGAAGGAATTTAGCGAACTGATTCCTGAAGATATTCCTAATGGGTTGCTGCCTATGCGCAATATTCAGCACCATATAAACTTAATTCCTGGTGCTAGTCTGTCTAATTTACCGCACTACAAGATGAATCCTAAAGAGAGCGAAATTCTAAAAAGGAAGGTAGAGGAATTATTGCGAAAGGGGCACATTCAAAATAGCATGAGTCCATGTGCTGTTCCGGCCTTGTTGACTCCTAAAAAATATGGGAGTTGGCGGATATGTGTAGATAGCAGGGTTATTAATAAAATAACCGTGGATTACAAGTTTTCAATTCCGAGATTGGATGACATGCTGGATAGGCTGCACAGTGTTAAGTGGTTTTCAAAGTTGGATTTAAAGAATGGGTACCATCAAATTCGGATTCGGCCTAGAGATGAGTGGAAGACAGCTTTCAAAACTAATGAGGAGTTGTATGAATGGTTGGTGATGCCTTTCGGACTTCCCAATGCTCCAAGCACTTTCATGAGGCTTATGAATCAGATTCTGAAATCTTTTATTGGAAAATTTTTTGTAGTTTATTTTGATGATATCCTGATTTATAGTAAGACAGAGAAGGATCATCTAATACACTTAAAGGAGGTGTTGACAGTTTTGCAGATTAATAAGCTGTATATTAATCTTAAGAAGTGCGGTTTTTTTTAACTAATAAGCTGTTATTCTTGGGGTTTATTATTATTGCTGAAGGAATAGAGGTAGATGAGGCGAAGGTAAGAGCAATCAGAGAGTGGCCGACTCCTAAAATAGTTTCTGACGTTAGAAGTTTTCATGGATTGGCTACTTTTTATTGGCGATTTATTAAGAATTTTAGTACTATTGCAGCCACAATTACTGAATGTATGAAGAAAGGAAAATTTCTATGGGGAGAGGAAGCATAGAATAGTTTTGCTATTCTGAAAAAGAAGTTATGTACTGCACATGTTCTTGTTTTACCTGATTTTGATAAACTGTTTAAAGTGGACTGTAATACTAGTGGAGTGAGTATAGGAGCTGTTTTATCTCAAGAGTGCAGATCAATTTGCTATTGTAGTGAGAAGGTCAGTGATGCAAGGCAGAAATGGAGCACTTATGATAAAGAATTCTATTCTGTCGTAAGGGCTTTGAAGACCTTGGAGCATTATTTGATTGGGGAAGAATTCGTCCTTTATTCTGATCATGAAACTTTGAAGTATCTAAATAGTCAGAAAAGGATTAGCAAAGATATGCATGCGCGATGATGTCAATTTTTACAAAAATTTCATTTCAGATTACAACACAAGTCAGGTGTGCATAATGTCGTAGCAGATGCATGGAGTAGAAGAGCTGGCTTGTTGATTACATTAAGCCAAGACATCTTGGGGTTCAAGCAGCTGAAAGACTGTTATACAGATGATGATGATTTTGGGCAAATTTGAAAGTCACGTGCTTTTGGTCAACCTGTGCAAGAATTTTATGTGCAGGATGGCTATTTGATGCGCAGCAAGCAACTTTGCCTTCCTCGAACATCATTACGAGAGAAGGTAATTCGTGATTTACATGATGGAGGATTAGCTGCACACCTGAGTCGTGTTAAAACTATTGCAGCAGTTCGAGAGCAATTTTACTGGCCCCAGTTGCGTAGAGATGTCAGCAGGTACGTACAAAAGTGTTATGTTTGCAAGACTGCTAAGAGGAAATCTAATAATACAAGTTTATATATGCCATTACGTGTTCCTAACAATATATGGGAAGATCTGTCCATGGATTTTGTGCTTGGTTTACCACAAACACAAAGAAGCGTGAATTCTGTTTTCATTGTGGTTAACAGATTTTACAAGATGGCGCACTTCATTCCTTGTAGGATGCCTTCTGATGCAGTACGTGTGGCCAGATTATTCTTTAAGGAAGTGGTTCATTTGCATGGTATGCCCAAGTCTATTACCTCAGATAGGGATAGTAAATTTCTAGGGCATTTTTGGCAAGCTTTGTGGAAACTATTTGATTCATCTTTGAATTTTAGTAGCACAGCTCATCCACAAATTGATGGGCAAACAAATGTGGTTAATAGAACTCTGGGAAACTTGATTCGAAGCATTTGCCGAGATAAGCCGAAGCAATGGGATGTTGCTTTATCACAGGCAGAGTTTGCTTATAATAATGCAGTTCATAGTTCTATTGGCAGGTTGCCTTTTTCTGTTGTTTATACAAAGGCTCCTCAGCATACTCTGGATTTGGTACAGTTGTCTAAGCAAGCGAATAAAAGTGTAGCAGTAGATCATATGGCTAAACAGATTGTGGAAGTGCATCATGAAGTCAAACAGAAGCTGGAGGAAACTAATCAAAAGTATAAAGCTGCAGCAGATAAACACAGACGGAAGCAGGTGTTTGCGGTAGGTGATCAGGTCATGATTTTTCTTCGTAAAGAGCGCTTGCCAGTCGGATCTTATAGCAAATTGCAACAAAAGAAGTATGGACCTTACATTGTCAGCAAGAAGATCAACGATAATGCTTATGTCATAGACCTTCCACATAGTATGAGCATATCTAACACTTTCAATGTTGCTGATTTATCACCGTTTCATGAGTCTACGGAGCCGTTTTATCCAGATCCTAATTTTAACTCGAGGGCGAGTTCTTTCAAGTGGAGGAGAATGATGCAGAATCTATTAGTAAAGCGTTTCTGGACCGGTTGGACAGGCAAAAGTCCAAACGAAGGGCGAAATGGTAATGCGACTAGAACCGGCGAACTCGGTTGACGACATCGGATTGAGCTGAAATTCGAACGTTTAAAGCGAAACAGCGGTCTGAACACAACACACCGCCTATGGTTGTGACTAATGATGAATTTTAGCGATTCGGGATCGTTTACATGGGTTTTTCCTATTATTTTAATTTTATGGATTTTAATTTTAAGGGCAGTTTTGTAATTTTGATATTTTATGTTTTATAATCCTAGTAGGGTTTGGTTTAGGAATATATAAGCTTGTTTTAGGGTTCTTTTTGGAGAACAGAACATTATCATCAATATTGAATTTCGAGATTTTTCTCTCTAAGCAAAGTTTTGCTTGAATTACTCACTGAACGCTGCGTCAGATATACACATAACATTGTTCCTGTTCTTTTTAATATTCAGTGCGAAGTATAAAAGAAAGTCTGTTGTATCTTGGGACGATAGCCGCTAGAGTAGAGATGGCCACGGTTCGGAACCGGCTGGTTCCGGTTCGAAACCGGCGGTTTCGGTTCGTGGCCACATGTGAACCGGAAACGGAACAGCCCCTAGCGGTTCCGGTCCGGCCAGTTCCGATTTGTAATTTAAAATTTTTTTAAATAAATTATGAAATAAAAAAATAAATAATTATAAAAATAGAAAATAATGAATTATTCAATATAAATTATAATCAAAATGAAAATTGTAGGGGCGATCGGTTTCCGATCGAAACCGGGAACCGAACAAGTAAAACCGGTCTTTTAATTTTAGAACTAGGAACCGGACCTGCAAACTATAGAACCGGGAACCGAATCATTGGTCCAGTCCGGTTCTAGGCGGTCCAATGGAACCCTTTGCTATGAACTAGCAAAGGATCGTAGCCACAAAAGGCATACAATTTCACATGCTCATGGCTTGGCTTGGATTTTATAAACAACCCATTTGATGGTCTCTTTATTCCCATTCGATGTGGAACTCTTGGCATTTGCATGAAGACAAGCCAAGAGTCTCATATTGAAGGCATTCAAGGCAAACCGAGAGTCCTATATCGAATGGGAATGAAGAGACCATCAAAGAGGTTGTTTATAAAACCCAAGCCAAGCCTTGTAATTATAGTTCAATACACCCAAGCCAAGCATTGCAATTGGAGATCAATGCACTTACAATGCATGGCAATTAGAGTTCAATTTGTTTTATAAAAAAATTAAATAATGAAATTTTTTTAAAAAAAATTCATTATTATTATTTTAAAAAAAATGAATTGGAACCGGAACCGCCGGTTCCGGTTTTAGTTCCAAAATTGTGGAACCGGAACTGGAACCGGGCCCGTAGGCCACGAGCCGGTTCCGGTTCCGAACCGCGGGCCCGGTCAACGGGCCGGGCCCGGGTTTGACCGGGCCGGTTCCGGGCCAAAACCGGCCCGTGGCCACCTCTACGCTAGAGCCTTACGCACCGAGTTTCGTATTCCAAGGGGCAGAGTTATCCTTAAGAACAGCTCTTGCACACCTCAAACATTTTGATATTATTTTTTTTTGGTAAGGAAACATTTTGATATTGTTTTCTCATGTTTTTCAATAAGTTTTCAATTCTTCTTATTTTTCATGTTATCTAACAATATTTCCAACAATCTTAAGGATAATGCCTTACGGATTATCAACCTGGAACTTCTGCTGCTACCACCGCTTTTGGAATTGACCAAGGACTCGAAGATGGTGAAGGACATATTCGTGGGCGGTTTTGTCGTAGGACATTACCGAGCATCAGCACAAAAGAGCTTTTTGTCATTTCGGTAAGGTTATTGAGTATCTAGTAAAATTATCCCTTGGGGGTTTGATACCTATGTTTGTTTTTCCGAGATCTACTTCGATGTCAATGATGGCGTGTTGATTACGTGTAGAGTTATAGGCTTTAATGGATTTGTCCGAATCTGTGGCATGTATGCCTATCGAGCACGCTTATGCTAGTGTTGCTTTCTCTTAAAGAAAGTGCTCTTCATATTATGTTTTCATGTGGAAGTGTTCCATGGACAGAATGCATGTCTGTTAGAGAAAGTGAGTTCAATAGTCATATCATTCAATGTTAAACTTCACATGATCAGATCAGTGTCATTTGAAGTGTTCACCTTTTCTATTCATGCTTGATCCGAAAGCTATTGGCACATCAATTTAATTAGATCTTGGCTTGTAGAATTCTGGCAATCTTTCAATTCATGATATGGAAACAATGTGTCACAGTTCATGGGTTGCTAGTAATAGAATAGATAAATCAAGTTGTTGTTTATAGATTCGTTTCTATTATACACTGTCATTTTTTTTAAGCTTTTTGCTTCTGTATTCTGGATACTCTCTGTCTCGTGTATGGATGGCGGCAGGTGAGTGGTGGTGTGGATCTCGTGGTGGTCGAAGACGGTCAATGAGGAAATAAATGGCATATGTGGTTTTCTTTTGATAAGGCGTGTATAACTTGTTCGCCGGTAAAGCTTCTGTGCATTCCATTGTTCAATTGAGTGGATGCTGTTATGTGGCTGTGCAATAAGTCTGGTTTGTTCTATATTTGTAGCTGTTCTCCATAGATTACGTATTATATGAGCTAAGGAAAGGTACATCAGTTATTTAGTACAGAGTAGGCTTAATCAATGTGCTTGCTGAAGGAAGTGCTGATTTCGTTTGCATATGAAGTGCTCATGTGGCTTCCAAAAAAAGGCATCTTCTCAGTTCCCGGCCACTGGGTGGTTCAACGTAATTCGTATTGCCGTGATTTTATTATTTGGTTTGAAGTTATTGTTATTCATCGTCGTGAATTGGTCTGTCCATCAACTACGATTTTGGCAATAGGTTGACGCACTGAAAATTCCTTTCAAATCCATCGTGTTTCCATTTTTACAAAAGCTTATTTCTGATTTTTGTTAGTACACTCAATCATTGCTAGATCCGATTTATCTCTCACTCTTGCCTTGTCACATGTCTGACTAGTTTTATAAATTTCGTGGGTATTCAATGCCTATAGATGATTCCACGCATATATTGGTAACACTTTTACTCCCATGCTTCATGTTACATGGTTTGGTTCTCTAGCGGTGCTGAATTATATGATTACTGCGGGATTACTCTGTTTTTCGTCCCACTTCCATGTTGAACTAAAATGAGAGAACCGAGTCATATAAATGCAGGAGTCATTTTATTTCATTTGGTCCATGTGCATAATGCTGATTTTAGTTTGGTCATCTACTTCAAATAATAGCACAGAAAATATATCTTGAAATTCTTATTTCTATGGAAAGATAGATAGGGATACAGGTACTCTAAGGAGAACTAATTAGTGCTATTGATCTTGATATGATTCTGGTAGTGCTTATTTCTTTTGCCACCAAGTTTAGTGTGAATAGATATATGGCTAAAGACTATTTGTGTCCGACTCTCTGGGATGCCTTGTTGTGATATAATTAAGGCATTTTATATAGTGGATTTCCCACTGTATTAGAAGCATACAATGATGTTAACTAGATTTCAGATTTAGATGAGACAAAATCCACTATAGGATATGTATTCAACTTTGGTGGAGATGCTCCAGATTGGCATCAATCAAACAAAAATTGTGGGGGAAATGACAATCCTGCTAAATCAAAAGTCAACTTGGTTGAAGCATATGTTCTGATGATGTAACTAATGCGGTTATTCCCAAGCCAATATTGTAGCTAATGTGAAAGAATTGGTGGTAAACTCAAGTGTTACCAGGCATATATGTTGAGAACATAATGCTTTATCCTCCTACATTTTAGTAGAGGAAGGAGAAGAAAATATTTATCTTGGTGATTTGAGAACTACTCAAGTTCTTGGGAAAGAGATAATTCTTCTCAAAACTCATATTTTAAAATGAGGCTGAGTAGTTGAAAAACTTCTTAGCAGATTTCCTTTGGAAATGAAACGACACTTTCTATGTCTAGACATTGCGATTGCCAAGAGGCAATATCCATTGCAAAGAATGAAACTTTCAATGGTAAAAAGAGACACGTCCGATTGAGACATAATGTGGTACTACAACTAATTAAAGATGGAATTATATCCATCGATTATGTTAAGTCAGAAGTGATTTTGGCCGATCCTCTAACTATACACCAATGGGAATGGGACAAGCCAGTTGAAGAAAATCAACAGTGATGGTAACCAAACCTATGTGATTGGCATTCCCATGAATTAGGTTCATATGGATAATAGCAAGTCACTTGTTGATCTATGATGCACTATTAAATTTTTTTTTCGTCCCTCCTAATGTGAGAATAGTGCAAGTCTACAAGGAAAAAGAGGGTAAGTTGAGCTCTTAATGAAATTCTATAGCCATTATTGGTGGTGTATTAAACTGCATAATACACTTAATGGAATCACCTATATAAGTGTGGAGTGGGGCTACTCCTACGAGAATTATTAGCGATAATCTCCAGAGCACTGATAAATAAACCAAGCACTCGCATGGCCTATTAGCACAAAACCGCGTTGAACAACAAATTTTGTGAGAAGTGTAATGTGATTGGTGAAAATCAGAATTCACAAAAGGAATTATTGGTTCATAAAAGTTTTCAAACTTCACCAATGATTTCGTGAATTATATTTTATTCTTTCTAGGGCTGGTTCATAGCCTAACAAGCACCAGTTCTGATGCACTACACTCCAATAACCCAACATTATTTTATTTTTTTATTTCAAAACCTTTTGAAATATGTGAGGGATTGTTAGATATTTCAACAGTTTTGAAATATTGGTTAGAATTTATGACTGCCATAAAGCCATCATTTTGTAACAGTCTTGCAACGGTCGTATAATGGCTTTCTAACAGTTTTGTAACGTTTGATTTAATTCTTCATAAAGCCTCCATTAATTTATAATGGTCATATAACGATCACTTTTTTAATTACCAACTATTTTATAATTGTTCTTAACGACTCTTTTTCTTGTAAATATAAATTATTACTTTGAGCATAATTGGAAAGTGTTATATATACATATAAACACAAGAATATTGTATGTTTTTTCTTTTATCTATCTTTTCTTTTTTTGCTGGGATATACACATAACATTGTTCTTGTTCCTTCTAATATTCAGTGCAGAGTATAGAAGAAGGTCTATTGTATCTTGGGGGGATAGTCGCCAGAGCCTTACGCACCGAGTTTCGTACTCCAAGGGACGGAATAATCCTTAATGATAGTGCTTGCACGCCTCGGACATTTTGATATTATTTTCTCATGTTTTTTCAATAGATTTTCAGTTCTTCTTATTTTTTTCATGTTAACTAACAATATTTCCAACATATTTTGCCCCTTTGTGGTTCATTTTTAGAAGATGCTTGTAATTTGGAAGTTGGGTTTGATTTGATCTGAGGAATAGCAAAAGTATCTTGAAAACCAGTCTCCCAATTAATTTTCTTGGGACACTATAGAGGGACTGCGACCAGCACTCAGTATAGTTAATTCAAGATAGAGCATTAGCATCTTCTGCCACTATGCATTCAGATATGCATTGAGAGATATTTTAAGTTCTTCATAAGCACTTGATGGGCCTGATCTGTAAGTTTGCTGCAATAGGCTCCCACTTTATCATGATGCGGCTCAATTTTGCCCGATATGATCGACCTCTTTATTAAGCACGTTCCGCATGAGAACCTGGAGGCAATCTGCAATGCACACGTGGTTCTTGCTGACCGTGGATAACGTAGGTCTCTGGATGAGAACCGCATTCTATTGGCTACGTTGGCCGCCGCCGCTGTTGATTTTCCCAAGACTGGATCGCTTGTCACTATTCCTCGCCGTCTGAAACCAGAACAGTACCCGGACTTCATGGAAAAAGAGGAATACCAAACCTACAAATCAACTAAAATCTCAGGCGGACTCTACCATCAGATTAAAGATGCTTATGATGAAGATACGAATTCCTCTGAACTGAGTTGCGTCCCTGAGGATGTTCCCTATGATACGAGTCCTGAGGTCCAGGGTGCTGCAGATTTCTTTTCCAGAGCGTGGGACTATAAGTGCACCTACGACGAGCAGCTGAGCGGGCTCCTGGGACAGTACAAAGTGAACAATGAAGAAGAGATGGTGACCGTCATGTTTGGTCCATGCCAAAGCATGCAAGCCGCAAGCAAGGGGAGCTGAAGGAGAGACTCGAGCACTCTTACGCTGCATTTAGGAAAGAATTCCGAGAGATGTTCGAGACGTTGGATTTGGATTCTGAGTTGTTGAGCGATGACAAGAGGAATTTGATGTATGAGCAAAAGGCATCGACTTGGTACCAGGTCACCTACCATCCAAAATGGGGTGAAGAAGTGGGTGGACTTGCATGAGCATGATGACGGAGGTACGAGCGCCTTGATGTTAAGCTTTGCTTGGATTGCTGCCGACTTCCCTGCTCGGATAAAGATTCGGAAGGCAAAATGGTAGGAACCTTGACTCAGCCAAGCCCATCAACTTTCTTTGCAAGTACATCGCGGACCATGTCTGAAAGCAGTGATTAGCTGCTCAAAATCCATGGTCGGGTCTTCGCGCAGGATTTCTCTGTTGCAAGTCCAGTCTGTAAGGGGGTATCCATCTGATACTTGAAATTGCTTGTACTGTGAATTTATCAATTATTATGAATTTAGGAAATTGAGGGCGTTGGAATGAACCTTTGAATAAGTCTACAGATATGCAAAATGTGCTACAGATGGTTGAAAATGCAGCAGTCACGAGCTCTGTGAGATCTGTTGAACTCTGATTTCACAGGTGAAGTTTGATGACACTGACATTCTTATTTTGCTGGAAGAAGCTTGTACAAGCTATCAATGTATTAACTTCTTATAAATCAGAACATGACCCAACTCACCTTCTTTTTCAAGGGAAAAAAGTTAGACGGTGCTCTAGCTTCTTGGTTTAGGTGCCCTAATGGAGTCGTTAATTGCATTAGCTTCTTATAATATGCTTGCTAATTAAATATCGCTAATTACTTGATTTAGCCAATAGTTGCTCAATGGGTCGGTTCCTCACATTTAATTCCTACCTAACCTATGTTTGTCATGCATTTCTTGCACTTTGTTAACTCTCCAAGCTGATGCTTTTCAATTGATTTTCTGGCAAAAGGGCTGATCCTTGATTTGGACTCCCAATTGACAATTAATCTTTTCCCAATCTCTTGTCTTCAAGTCTCTGCCAACTTCCAATTGTATCCTTCCTAAATTAATAGTCAAATTAGGGTCCTAGTCGTCCCCCTCAAGATGGGGTGTCTCTTAGTTTTTTTTTTTTTATCGGTCCTACTCTATCTCTCTCTCACGATACACACTCAGACTTGCGCCCCGCTTCTTACAGAGCGTGGGCGCCAAAACCCACATCTTAAACTATGCGACCCTACCCCAACCCCCCGCGAAGGTGGGGATTCAAACTCCCCACCTCCCCATTCTCAAGTAAGAATGGTGGCCACTGGGGTAAACCCCCAGTGGTTGGGTGTCTCGTAGTTGGTACTCAAGAAAAGTACCCAATATTCTAATAAATGGTAAAATTACCAAAAAAAAATGTTAAATCTATTTTATTTGTACCAATTCAGTCGTAAACTTTTTAATTTTGATAATTGAATCCTAAACATTTTGACAATTTGTCAATATAATATATCTAGCCAAAATTGACCGGAAATCTTTGACGTGGACGCCGGCGGTGTCATACCAGTTGTCCAACGTGATACCGCCGGCACTAATATAGATAATTTTTTTTTAATTTTTTGAAAAAGAAACTGAATAATTTATTTTCTTTTCTTTTTTTCCTTTATTGCAATCTACAAGGGCTTTGCTCAGACCCTCGCCAGCCATCACTTGAGACCGGCCACCGGAGAAAAGCGAAAATAGAAAAAGAAAAGAAAAGTAAAGTAAAGTAAAATTTAGAAAAATTATAAAAAAAATTATCCGCATCATCGTTGGCCCCGCCACATTGGATGGCTAGCACTGATTGAACTGCCACGCGATTGTTTTCAAATCAAAATAGGCTGGAATGACTGAATTGACAAATTGTCAAGAGTTTAAAATTGAATTGGCACAATTGAAAAATTTAGGATTGAACTGGCATAAATGCAATAGGTTTATGATTTTTTTTGGGTAATTTCCTCTCTAATAAACTATAAACTGCGTGCACATGTACACATCGTGTTTGCACGCGCACGCACACACTATCATATTGCGTGCGCACGTTTTTTCAAACTCATTCCATCGATACAATGTACAGATTGTATACGGACATCGAGTGATTTTTGTTCTTTTGCTAAAGTGAAGGCACAAAATACGTTAGCGATAAGATCGGCAAATTAGCTTCGATTTAGCTGCTTAATCACATTAATAATGCGTGGTTGATATTAAACAAAATAGAGATCAAAAAGAGAAACGTGGAGCTTGGATCAGCCTGAGCTGGATTAATAATTAGAATATTATCAAGTTGGGTTTAGGACTAAACTGTGATTAGAGTTATTTAATCCCAAAGTAAATTCGAACGTACAAAGTATCTTTACCAAGAAATGATTATATATTCATCAGATTGAACGATTCTTGGAAACTCAAGAGCCAAGGCAAATATATTAGGGCAAGTGGAAGGACCAAAGACAATCTCTCTCTCTCTCTACATGATTGTCGAGTTTAATAATGGGATAATGACACAAACAATTCCTGAACTTTGACCTAATATGCAATGTAATTTTTGAACTTTAGCACACATTATATATTTTCATATAGTCCAGGAGTTTATGGATTATATTGAACATGTATAAAAAATCCAAAGATCACATTGAATAAATTAAAAATTTACGGATCAGGTTGAAGGCACAAAACACGTTAGCGATAAGATCGGCAAATTAGCTTCGATTTAGCTGCTTAATCACATTAATAATGCGTGGTTGATATTAAACAAAATAGAGATTAAAAAGAGAAACGTGGAGCTTGGATCAGCCTGAGCTGGATTAATAATTAGAATATTATCAAGTTGGGTTTAGGACTAAACTGTGATTAGAGTTATTTAATCCAAAAGTAAATTCGAACGTACAAAGTATCTTTACCAAGAAATGATTATATATTCATCAGATTGCACGATTCTTGGAAACTCAAGAGCCAAGGCAAATATATTAGGGCAAGTGGAAGGACCAAAGACAATCTCTCTCTCTCTCTCTCTCTCTCTCTCTCTCTCTCTCTCTCTACATGATTATTGAGTTTAATAATGAGATAATGATACAAACAGTTCATGAACTTTAACGCAATGTAATTTTTGAACTTTAGCACATATTATATATTTTCATATAGTCCAGGAGTTCATGAATTATATTGAACATGTACCAAAAATCCAAAGATCACATTTAATAAATTAAAAATTTACGGACTAGGTTGTATATTGAGTCAGAATTCAAAAACTGTTTATACCATTTTGTCTTTAACAAGAGATCAAACCTTAGGTACCACCCGCCTCGGCGGCGCTGCTGGAGAGGGCGCTCTTCCTCTCGCAAAAAGTTGAGCGTTCGAATTCTGGACGTTCGAATCTCGGGCGCTACAGGGTGACTTAACCGGTGCACGTGTGTGATGGCTAGCACGTGTCGCCCCCAGAGTTTACCTCCCGGCTGTCGGCCGTGCGGGGTTCCCTGAATTATCAAAAAAAAAAAAAAAAAAAGCTACTTGATGCCTAGGAAAATGAGGACCGGACAAGCTCTTCTCCGGGATAAGGTTGTCCCTGTTCCTAGTCAAAGGGCTTCTGTAGCGGCAGTAACGCACGTGTTTTGGCCTTGAGGTTGGACCGGTCCTAAAGCCACTTTTGAGCTGGTTTCGAACATGGGGGCTGCTAATCTTTTGATCCTTCGGTTGGTCAATGGACGGTACTCGTTTTGGAAACGAGGAGCATGACGTCAAACCCAACCGGCCAATCTTTCGAATCCCGAGCACGACTCGATTCGTTTCACGTTGCCCGAAAACCCTCCTTCAAAAGAAGAGCGGGGGCCACCATTTGATGACGGTGGGTGGGTGGGGTTCCGCTTTCGCGTTGCTCGATAACCTCCCCTCCTTTACTCTCCACGTGGGACCCCGAAGCGTTATATGGTATCACCGCGGAATTAATTGCCGTCGCGTCCGTATTCGCTTTCGTAGCTCGTTTTGAAGAGAAATATGACAGTAACGGGGGACGGATATTTAAATAAATCTGTCATGTCGCGATTAAAGGCGCGCGAAACACGTGCTAAGATTCGTAAGGAGCATCGTTGCCGGACATATCTCGTACACACGATCCGGCCGGTTCTCATAGGAAGAGATAATAGTTTTTTTTTTTTGATAACCCAGAGAATCTCCGCACGGCCGACAGTCGGGGAGTAAACTCTGGGGGCGACACGTGCTAGCCACCACACACGTGCCACCGGTTAAGTCACCCTGCGGCGCCCGAGATTCGAACACTCAACCTTTTGCGAGAGGAAGAGTGCGCGTTCCAGCAGCGCCACCCAGGCGGGTGTTGATAATAGTTAATACCATGAAAAATTTCAAAGTGATATATTTATTATAAATTTACTTCAAATTATTTTTTTGACCATAAAAAACTCTAAATTGATATATCTATGATAATTTTACCCCGAATTATTTTTTTGACCATAAAAAATCACATACTGGTATATCTGTGATAATTTTACCCCTCAACTAATTTTTTGGTCACCAAAAACCCTAAACTGGTACACTTGTGACAAATTTACCCTCCGTTAGTTTCCATTAAATTTTACTATCAAATTGCGAAATTTAATGACACGTGGTAATTGACATGTGTACCGGTTTTAGGTTTTACCCTTCTGTTTGTCACAAATTTATCAATTTTTGATTTTTTGTGATATTAATATAATTTAACGGACACTAACAGAGGGTAAATTTATCACAAATGTACTAGTTTGGGGTTTTTAGTGGTCAAAAAATTAGTTCGGGGGTAAAATTATCACAGGTGTATCAATATAGGGTTTTTGGTGGTCAAAGAAATAGTTCGGGTAAAATTGTTATAAGTATACCAGTTTGGGGTTTTTAGTGATTAAAAAAATAGTTCGGGGTAAATTTGTCACAGGTGTACCAGTTTGAGATTTTTTGTGGTAAAAAAAATAGTTCAGGGTAAAATTATCATAAGTGTATCAGTTTAGGATTTTTCGTGGTATTAACCCTAAGAGATAAAGTTTTCCCTTGATAATGCTTGAAGACGGGACGCTGATTAATTCCCATCATCTACAAAACCATCAAAAACTTAATAAAATCACAACTTCTCAAGAGTAACCCAGAAAACGGGCGGCAAAATTAAGGAGGGCATTCACGTATTCGCCGTAGTAACTCTTTCCAAAGAAAGTATGGCTGCGACGATACGAATGTCTGAATAAATCTGTCAGATCGCGATTAGAGACACGCGAAACATGTGTTTTTATAGTGATGAGATTCGTAACGAGCATCATTGCCGACACATCTCATACACGATCCATCCGGTTCTTATAGCAAGAGATAAACTTTTTTCCCTTAATAACGCTCGAAGACAGGACGCTAATTAATTCCATAATCTACATAACCACAGGAAAACTCAATAAAATCACAACTTCTCAAAATTAACCATAAAAATAGAGGTCGAAATTAAGCATGATATTCACATATTCGCTGTTGTAACTCTTTAAAAAGAAAATATGATTAAGACAATACGAATATCTGAATAAATCTGTCAGATCACGACTAGAGTCACGCGAAATACGTATTTTTTTTGTGGTGACAAGATTCATAACGAGCATCGTTGCCCGACACATCTCATACACGATCCGTTGGGGGGTTCTTATAGTAAGAGATAAACTTTTTTCCCCTGATAATACATGAAGACGGAGATGCCAATGAAAGTATTTTTGTTATTATTATTATTTCAATCATCAATCCGCGCCGAAAAGAAAAAAAAACTAATAAAAAAAGAGTGATCCAAAAAAGGATAAGCCAAACCCAAGCCTGGAATTGCTTATCCTGGAGCCCAAACACCCCCCCGCAAAAAAAACTTTATGGGGAAAAGGGGCTCCGACACGCGACCGTGCATCTGTCTCCTGAACGATGTCCCGCATCGCTCCCCCCGCCCCCCCGCAACGAAATTCAATGGGAAACCGAAAAAAATATATATATATATATCGAAAATAAAATCGCACGGAATCGGGAGGCGGAATTACGAAAACGCCCCCCGCCCGGCCCCGCCCCGCCCCGAATCCTCGCCCACATGCATTGCACCGGCCCGGGGGGGGGGGGGGGGGGGGGGGGGGATCCGGTGCGCTCGCCCGCACCGTAGCCTCGGTGCGACGCACACCTGCCCATCTCCAAAGATAAGAAAAGCATATTTCGCGGTCTGCCCCCCGCTGGTCACATCCCCACCATTTTCTCCTCCTCCTTCGTCCTCTTCTTCTTCTTCCGCCATTTTCGCCCTATCCGATAGGGTTCCCGGCGACTCCCCGCCGCCGCCGCCGCCGCCGCCGCGGGCCTTCGGCTTCTTCATGCACCGGCGGCGCCGCCGCCGACGCCTCCCCGCCGCTCGCCGCCCTCTCCTTCTCCCGATCGCGCCTCGCCTCGCCTCACTTCTTGATCTCTTCGGAGGGGGTTTCCGGGCGTGACACCGCCTGGCGATTTGACCTCCCAGGGTTTCCCCGAGCGTCGCCGATGTCGAAGCTCTTTGGGTTCACTGGTAAGGTTTTCGCGAATTTCGTCCCGGTTTTTTTAGGCTCCTCTTTTATGTTACCGTGATTTTTTTTTTGTCAGATTGAAGCTGGGTGGTTTTTTTTTTTTAGCTTTGAGCTTTGCATTTCTTGTCGGATTGGTGGAAAAGTTTGCTTTTTTTTAGGGTTTTGGGCTGATATGGAGGTTGGTAGGTGCTGAAAAAATCGTTTCTTTGTTTGGTCCGGTGGAATTCTTTCTTGGAAGTATTTCGCGAGTACAGTTGCTGCAGATTTTTTTGCCGTGCTGTTCTTTCTCTTGGGCGTCTCTTTTTTTCTTTTTTTTTTTTGCATTTATTAAGCCAGCTGGATGTGGGTTAGATCAGATATGTCTATCGCTGGTCATGTGGGTCTTGCCGTTGATGTGGCTGCCTTTGTTGTTGATGGCGCTGGATTTGGAATTAATTGCTTGGGTAGACGTACTTAAGGTGGGTTCAGTTTCTGGGTTGGCTTGTTTCTGGTGTGATTGGCTTTCTCTCTATAGATCTGATGAAGCAGTTCTGAATATGAAATTTGATTAATCTTCTTTTGTGGGCTTTTTGTACTTGCTAGTCTTTTTTCTCGCAAAATCCGCATCGTACGTTGGGTTGTTTTTTTCGTTTTTTTTTTCGCGACTTATCTTTGAGCAGATCCGTTCTATATCATTAGTAGTTTATGAAAATCAGTTGCCAAATTCTGACCGCAGGGTTACGGCCGGTAGACTGGTCAGTTTTCGTTCGAAGATGTCGGTGCTTATGATAGCTTGTTATGATGCTTGATTCGTCGATTTTAGGTGTTGTCATCAGTAATTTTTTATCAAATTTCTGCAAGTATCGAGTATGTTGGCTGATTGGGTTTGTGCTATGTGTTCAGGAGATGGTGATTTTTGCCCTGGGGGGTCACTTTACCCGAATCCCAAGGAGAGTCTCTTTTTGTCCCTTGGTCGTCATGTGGATGTTTATTTCCCTGCCTGTAAGAGGTCTCGTGTCAGTGCCCCATTTGTTTTCAGTGGAGACCAGCTCAAGCAGAAAAAGAAGGCCTCGATTGATGTTCTTCCGGACGAGTGTCTCTTTGAGATCTTCAGAAGGTTGCCTGCAGGCCAGGAGCGGAGTGCCTGTGCATGTGTTTCAAAGCGCTGGCTTCTGCTTATGAGCAATATCCGTGGCGACGAACTATGTTGCAACGAAGCCACCCTACCTTTGAAGCGGGAGGATAACCCTGCTCCAATAAATGGTCAAGATGAAGAAATATCAGGGGATGAACCTCCTGTCATCAAGGATAATGGATACCTCTCAAGGGTCCTCAAAGGGAAAAAGGCCACTGATGTCCGTCTTGCTGCGATTGCTGTGGGAACTTCTGGTCACGGGGGACTAGGCAAGCTATTGATTCGTGGAAACAATTCTATTCGTGGAGTAACAGATCTTGGTTTGAGGGCTGTTGCATGTGGCTGCCCTTCACTCAAGGTTCTTTCTATCTGGAATGTTTCTTCCGTGGGAGATGAAGGCTTGATTGAGATTGCTAACGGTTGTCGGCAGCTTGAAAAGCTTGAACTTTGCCATTGCAATGCAGTTTCTGACAAGGCTTTGATTTCGCTTGCAAAAAATTGTCGTCAGTTGACTGATATAAGCATCGACTCTTGTTCAAGCCTTCGGAATGAAGGTCTTCAAGCTATTGGTCAAAACTGCCCCAATCTGAAGTCCATTTCTATCAACAACTGTCCCCATGTTGGAGATGAAGGCATTGCGAGTCTCTTATCCAACGCTTCTTGTGTCTTGACAAAAGTGAAGCTCCAGACACTCCAAGTGACCGATTTGTCTCTCGCTGTCATTGGACACTATGGCAAGGCAGTTACTGACTTGATCCTTGCCAACCTTCAGAATGTGAGTGAAAGGGGCTTCTGGGTCATGGGCAATGGTCATGGCTTGCAGAAATTGAGGTCCTTTGCTGTCGCATCTTGCCAAGGCATGACAGACTTGGGACTTAAAGAGTTGGGCAAAGGCTGCCCAAATCTTAAGCAGCTTTGTGTCCATAAATGTGCATTCTTATCTGACAGTGGACTAGACTCTTTTGCAAAGGCAGCCCTATCACTTGAAAGGCTGCAACTGGAGGAGTGCCACCGGATCACACAGTCTGGGCTTTTCGCTGTACTCGCTAATTGTGGTGATAAGTTGAAGTCCCTCACCTTGGTGCACTGCTTGGGAATGAAGGAC
Organism: Syzygium aqueum; assembly: GCA_031216185.1. NCBI lineage: Eukaryota > Viridiplantae > Streptophyta > Magnoliopsida > Myrtales > Myrtaceae > Syzygium > Syzygium aqueum. Next base: position 29,670,564 of record CM062233.1, on the reverse strand, counting down.
TTAAATATGGGATCACCAATGCTTTCTCCTTGCAAATCTCTGCAGTCACTGTCTATCCGTCACTGCCCAGGGTTTGGTGACATTAGCTTAGTCATACTGGCGAAGTTGTGCCCCAATCTGCAGCATGTAGATCTGAGCGGCCTTCAAGGTATAACAGATGCAGGTTTCGTGCCGCTGCTTGAGAACTGTGATCATGGTCTTGTGAAAATTAAGATCAGTGGATGCACTAATCTGACCGACAAAGCAGTTTCGGCCATTGCTGAGATGCATGGTTGGACGCTTGAGGTGCTGAATCTTGAGGGTTGTTGGAAGGTTGGAAACACAAGCTTGGTGGCAATTGCGGAAAACTGTCCATTGCTGAACGACCTTGATGTCTCTCTTTGTGCAGTTACAGACTTTGGTGTAGCTGCATTGGGTCGTGCGGACCAGCTCAATTTGCAGATTCTCTCTATATCTGGCTGTACTCAGATATCAGAGAAGTGCTTGCCTGCTTTGAGGAGATTGGGCCGGTCACTTGTAGGTTTGAATCTCCAGCACTGCAGTGGAATCAGCAAAAAATCGGTGGACCTGCTGGTGGAGCAGCTTAGGAGGTGTGACATCCTTCATTAAGCAGTGAAGGTGACTAGTCACTCACTGAGTTAGTGTCACAAATGCTCAGAGTGGGATGGGTCACGGAGTTCTCTATTACAGTCACTTGGTTCTTGTGAGTAGCAGCATCAGTGTAGTTTTTGGGTCCATAGGATATGGGTCTTTCGAGTCATTGGGAACTTGGTCCCTTTTCCAGGGGATTCGGCCGAGCATGCTCTCCTTTTTTTTGCAGGTTTCTCAAACCTGTTCCTAGCTTTTTGGCTCCTAATGGGGGTGTCAAAGTTCAGCCAGATTTCCCTGAGATACAGTAATCAGGTTCTCTTAGGTTAAAATTTTTTTTTTTCGATGATGTCGGGATTGGCAACTGGTGTTTGAGCTCAGCTTCATGTCGTATTTGTCCTGAGCTTTCTCGCCATTAGTCTACTTGCATTGTGTTGCCTGTTGATTGCTGTGGTGTTTGAAGTCCGTCGGGTTTTTGATTACCCTTGTTGGGGGAGTCGCTACTTGATGGACAGGTCTCTGTTTTCCTCAAAGGTCGGGTTAGTACTGGAATCATGGTCAGTCTGGCAGTTTGAAGGGTGAGGTCCTGTGTCCTTAGGCTTTGGCGGTGGCGTCTAACTGTTTAGTCCGCCACGACACTTCTTTTTTGAAGGGTGTTTTTTTTTACCATAGCCTAGTTTTCCGGGGTCGCTCTTTTGTAAGCCGCACTGAAGTGTGTATCAAAACTGTACTACCCGACCTTTGTGTTGTAATGCTTATCGTTTCGTTGAATGACATGAATAAGTGATGTCTTTGTATATGACATCACCTGTGTAATTCTCTACATTCATGGTACTATTCAATTTCAGCCAAGAACTTTTAGTAAACACAGTGAGATAGTGCTGCTCGAGGGCTGTTTCTGTTTGTGCTGAAATGCTTCTACCGCCATCACCTGTCAATGTTCAGATAGCTGGAATTGCAATGTAGAATGTGTAACATAACTATATAAATGTACTCACTCCTGTTTACCAATCTCATTAATTTGGTCTTACCTTCTGAATTTGCAATATGAAATTTGCAAGTGGTATAGCAGAAGGCGAAATAAGGAGGAGCGTGTTTCTCTAGGTGGGACTTGGTAGCTGTTCCTGCAAGGCCCTAGTCTTGGATGAATTTATTTGATATGACTTTTGGGGAACAGAGGTGATTGTTGATGGTGCTGGCTATGGCTTTATTAGAAAGAGAGAGGCCATTCGACTTTAGGAACCAAGAAATCTTTTGAACAGCTGTATTTCGACAGGAGGATCTGAATAACGTGGACGTGTAACATGATGAGGGTCAGCATGTCGTTTTCGCAATGCTAAATAAATAGAGATATGGTGTCACTATCTTAGACCAACAAATCAACCTTGGAATCCTGCACAGAAATAATTTATCATAGTGGTCAGATGGGTATGGTTCCATGCACCCGAACTGAGTCTATATGAAAAGCTATCATGCACACAGGAGTTATTAATGTATAGTTTAAAAGTCACTCTGGTTTAAAAGTAAGTCATCTTCTGAAAAGATTACTAGTTAATAATAGCATAGATATTGATTTCTTGCAATTTGATTCGACTTGACATCCAGCCACTACGTATCGATTAAGCAAATCTATAAATTATTGAATTGCAAATGAAGGTATGATCTATAAAATATTGAATCTCAAATAAATGTATCGATTAAGCAAAACTATAAATTATTGAATCGCAAATGAAGGTATGATCTATGAAATATTGTATCTCAAATAAATATATCAATTCACGACTGAATCTATCAATGATTTGATAGGTATCTGCTAATTTTTCTGTTCATAATTTGTTATATTTCACCTACTGAATAAAGTAAGTTTTATTTTATTTCAAAGTACATACTATATTCATTATAGTTTCACAGTACCGCACATAAAACTTTCTATCTATGTTTAAATGCCAAGTTTTATAAGAAAAATAATGCGCTACAACTATTTTATGATATACTTTAACATGTACTCGAAACAGTTATATTTTCATTAGCTTATTCAAAACTTGTGCTTACTTTACACGTTTCCATGCCAAGAATTAGTATTTGATACATATCCATCAATTTCTCTGGTTCATAATTTGTCATATTTCACCTACTGAATAGAGCAGGTTCTATTTTATTCATATAAGATACCATATTCTTTATAGTTTCACAGTAATATAATGATACAGCACATAAAACTTTCTATCTATGTTCAAATACCATAGTTCTATAAGAAAAATAATGTGGTAGTTCAAATTAGTTGTGCTCTCGTTAGCTTAATCAAAACTTGTACTTACCAGTTTCGGTGTCAAGAAATACCATTTTCAGTTATTTCAACGTATCCCGCCATTCAGTTCTAGATTCACGATTCATAAACCTAAGATCTATTCCCGATTAGTATCTCAATTTGACCACCATGACTAATAAGTAAATGCTTAAGATTTAAACTCAAATCGTTTCCACAACAAGGTCGATGCCCACTATAATCTGGGTCACATTACCGAGAGGCTCACAGAAGCAATGGGATAAGAGGAAACCCTCATCAGATATACTTGAGTTACTCTGGCAATTCTGATCTCGTCAAGATACAGAGAAGAAAATCGGGAGAATAGGTTATTTTCTTTTCCAACTAGGTGGGTTATCACAACAACCTGCCGATGTTTATTTAAGAAAGAGGAACTACAGCGCCGGCGGGGACCGGGAATGAGCTACAAGGGGAACGAGAAGAAAATCGAGGACTGAGTAAAAGATAACACTAATTAGACAGTATACACTGTGGCGAAGATAGTACACGTCGGCTTCATTTGATAGCGCGGACCAATCAGATACAGAATGTGGTGAAGATGAACCGGGATTTGTTCTGGCGGTACTTATATACATTACCCGACTTCTAGGGACAGACCCGAGACGAGAAATCAGATTTGCGTCGGCACCAGCGCCAACATCTGCGTCTTCAGTCTGCCCATGGACATCTGAATCTCCCGGTAAAGCGGGAGGTTCTGGGGGCAACAAGGGTGCAAACTCGACACAGCAGAATCAAGTATCTGGGCCACATCGGCTGGAGGATAGTGTCGGTCCGTACACGTCTGCTTGATGGAACATCAAACTCATTAGCAAAGCAAAATACCACAGAAAGGAACAATTAAGAGAAAATAGATTTGCTTCACAAGCATCATAAGGAAAGCATCACAAGTTAAAACATAGACATTCATCTGAATTGTGAGATATAAGGATGTTTCATAGCAATCTATTTTCCCACCAATGATGCTTCATTTTAATTTTTGGTTAATAGCTAATGACAATTAAGTAGACGATATGCACATTTTACTATTCCAAAAAAGGACAAAGTAAACTAAGGCAGACGGTTGCAACTGGCTCATTTGAAATGATCAAAATTGTCTTCAGCTGCTCTTGCTTCAATGGATCATAGAAGCACATGAGACATTTGATTGTTTAAACCTTACCTGTATCATGAGCAAAGTAGCGACGCACGATGTGATCAGCTCAGCCGGTATCTGGGTCTCAGTCTTGTCGGCATCAGTACAAGGTTTTGAACCAGATAGCTGGTTGGTCTCGGATGGGCAGGCATTCAACTGATTGTTAGGAGCCAAGCTGCCATTGACCTTCTCTGGGGATATGACACCTGATAACTTGATGTCAGAAGCCAGCTGTTGGTCATTTATCGAATCAAGAGCCTCTCCAATCCTTGTAAAAGCATCTTCCCCCTCTTTCAACGACGAAATCACCTGAAATGAGATAGCACCATAAGGCATCAGTCAACAGCTGATCCAACTGACATGCGCTGTACAAAGAACTACACTCCTACACAATTTACATCTGCACAACTACCAAGAGATTCGCTTTTTTTTTTCTTATTTTTAACGGGCAACCACAAATAAGGCACACTCTACCGCCATCGTCTCCTTGAATAACAAATGAGGAAGCCACAGCCCTGTGAAGTTTGACAATGCATCTCAAGATTACCAATTTTATATTTTAATGCTGTTGGAGCATACCCGCAGTTTAATTTTTAGGTCACTATCATTTCATCTTGTCTGCGTGCGTGTGAGTGAGTGAGTAGGTGTGTGGGTGGGTAGGCAGTTGCATGTGGACATGGGCACCGAAAATGCTTGTCAGACCTGAATAGCTTTATCCACCATCGTCTGTGCTTTCAATCTTGAAACCTTCACAATTTCATGAACATTACATCCTGACTCATGTGGATATACATATTTATCAAGTTCTCTGGGAAGGCCAATTGCAGCACCAGAATTCAATGGAGGCTTTAACCAAGGAGGCATCGGATTTCCTGGATAAGTATTCCGTTCCCTCAAATGAACCAAAGCAGAAGAAGCCTGTGTATCAGACATTAACAGCTATTAAAATGTCAGAATAAAAAAGAGCTTGCTACTTGAAAAGAAAAATGACAGATTCAGAGAGAAGCGTGCAGGTGTGATACAAAAATTCACGGAAGCCACATGCCTGGCCACCGGCTTCCTTTAGCTGTACAAGTACCGTGGCGTAATGCTTCTTGAAAGATTCAGAATCCTTAAGAGAGCCATCTCCATTAATTTGGTCATCCAATACATCATTATTCATGTTTCTAAGCTCCATTAACAATGCCTCCTATGATTCACCGAGGAAGGAAAGAAAAGATGTGTAAGCTCTCTGAGAGATCAATCTCTGTGCACTGGCATTATTTCTATCTATAGCATACTAGTCTGTAAGTCCCAACATGATGCGACAAAAGCTGGTTTAGATATGCAGTTGCAGAATGCTGATTGGAGCACAGTATGCAAACAGCAAGATCATATAAAACAGTCATCATAAAAATTTAAACTGATTATAAATGTGCCATTCTGAGTAAACAGTATAATCAGGCATCTGAATTATCAAAATTCCAAACAGAGTTCAAGCTAAACATGGAAAAGTGGTGAATGCTTAATAGATCAAGACACACCTTCTTATCCAAAGCATGAGTTAGGTCAGAAAGAGCCCGAATATCAGTTTCTCTTGCCTGGCTATACACCGTTCTGCAAGGCTGACTACAGAATGTCTGTTGGGTACTGACAACACCTGAAGCAGCTACTTTACCTTGAAAAATTGCATGGTTTGAGTCCTGATGACGTGGAAAATCAGTTCAGCTTAGTCATTCCTAATCACAGACAAATAAAATGATACAGAAAGCCTGCAGCAACCTCACACTATCACTACACAGAGTGCCAAAACAAGAGACTTATGACAATACATTTATGCACTATTAGACACAAACAAATCGTCTGAATCACTTATTTTGATAATTATACACTCAATTCTACACTTAAAACAAGCAAATTGCCACAGTGGGTGAAACAACCAAGATGCAAGAGTTTTTTGTTCCATAATAAACCGTGACCAGCGTAGATCATAAAAGAGGGTAAAATTCCCAACAAAGTTATCAATATTCGAAAAGCGTCGTTTATTCAAGCCGCCAGATGCTGCAATCAGATCGTAACTGATATGGACAAGATGCTGGACCACTAAAAAGAACATGACATCAGCCAAGGTCCAGCTTCTCACTTTCCAGCAGCTTAAAGCCAACCAGATACAGTAGCAGCATTGATTGTTCATTGAACAAGAGCCAACAGTCTTGAAAGAAAAGTTCAAAAGAAACAACTCGAAAATATGAAGGTAAACATAAATGATCTAAGGAACCAAACAGGAGAGGTGAACTTCCAAATATCAACAAACAACCATCGATTGGCTGCTCACCTTTGCTTGCTTCATCAAATTACTCATGGGACTCCGAACATTTGCTAGATGCCCACTAGGATCATAAAGAAGGGCCCCTCCAAAAGATATATTGCCCTCGATTTGAGGTTCTTTAGATATAACAGGGAATTTGTCAACAAAGAGGCTCCGTCTCCTAAGAGCCTCAGGCATGTTATCCAGCGGATTTAGAGGCATGCAATCAACATCCTGCAACAACCCCATTGATGTCATCATATAACGCCAGATAATGGCTTAATGAAGGGAAAAATTTTTTAGTATGTAAATATTAAACAGACACTCATCTAGCAATGTAAACTTTTAGATCAATTGACAATGGTCCTACAATTTCCAAAATCATGAAACCTTTAGAACATTTTCTATGATTTACTTTATTGCTTTTGTAAAGAAGATGAGATAAATTTTTCTTGTGTCAGAAAAATCTCAATTTTTTTGAGATAAATAAGCATAAATGCTCTGGCAAACAACTTAAACTTCTTGCACATCCCGTAGAGACTTCAATCAAAACCTTCAAGCAACAGCAGATTTGGCTAATTTATTTCATAGAAGAAAGACCAACTCAACTCCTCAGTTTCTCTAAAATCCAAGGTTCACTGCAATAATTCTATCCATTTGAATATTATAGGCAATTTTACAAAAGGAAAAAAAAAAGATTGCAGGAGTTCCCCAGGTAGATTATATAGAAACTAAATAAATTGGAATCTTTAAAATGTTGTTACCATCACAAATTCAACTCCGATATCAGGACGATCAAACTGAATCCTGCACTTGTCATGATCAACAGTGAGGACACTCCCGTCATGAACTTCTCTTGTTTTCGGATGAAGGGCAATCACTCTTTGTCCAACAGATAACGGTCGGGCTAAGTCTGTGGGAAGTCCTTCCCTAACACCAGTGCGAAGTTCAGTATAATGCTTTCTCACAGATTCACGATATTGTTCAAGTTTCTTCTTCTCTTCATGAAGGAAATTTTCAGAAAATCTACGAGGCTTGCCAAGTGAGCTGCATGACAATGTGTAATATTAGTATCTGTCAATCCTTCAAGCAGTTTTTACAGACAAAAGGGGGCAGCAACGATCATATTGAGTTTATCTACCTTCTTATAACACTCCATTCAACACGTGTTAACCTAGGAATGTGCCCAAGTCCGACATGATTTAAGTAATCAACAAACTCCCTCTTTGCAAACCATGGATAATCAATTGCACTATAAAACCATTCAAAAATACACCACCTCCGCGCCAGATTGGATGACAGGCAAGACAACAGTTTGTCCTGCAAATCCAGTAATGTTTAATGTTAGAATCAACTCTTCAAGAGTCAAATTGCAATCCGTGTGCAAATAACAAGGGGAACACCTTTAAATAAAGTGCTTTATCCTGGACAAATATTCCACGTTTATCAGTTCGGTTCCTCAGTGTGCTATCAGAACCACTCATCTCTTTTGGTTTCAGTGCCTGCTGCAGATCTTTCTTTCTTCGACTTCTTGACTTAGTTGGTAAGTTGACCTGATTTTCAGCAGGAACCTGAGTGCTCAACCCCATCAAATCAGTTTCCATTCCTTTCTGATCAATATCAGACAAGTTCTGTGCAGATTTAGCTGACTTCTTCGCTTTTGAAAGAGATGCTCTATGCTCTCTCCCAAAAGCTAATTTGAACTCTCTCGTAGATGGTTGACCCGCTAGTGTCTTTCCTTCCTCAGCTGAGGCCTACAAATCAAGAATAGGCAAAGGAGAAGTGACTGATTGATCAGAACAAGCAAGAGGGTAAGGAACGCCTGTTAACACACCAGTGTTGACAAACCAACAATTCCGCAACCATAGAAGTGGCATACATGCAAAATAACCAATCAATTCAATATATTTGGACTCATTAAATACACACGGTTACATTCAAAAAGGATGATGCTTTTTTTTAAAAGCACGTCCAAACACCATCACATTGGCCTGTGCCTTCTCTTCAAGGTCAACACAGAACAAGAGTCTATTAGGTTTAGCTTTAATTTTAATACTGTAACTTAAAAGCTCTATACTGCAGTAGTGCAGCAATAGTTCTCTCATAAGTGAGTTAAAATCGTAGGAAAGTGCAGGGTTAAGTTTCCGGCAAGTAGTGTCATAGGATACTGTAGAACAAAAGTTTAATATCCTATTCATGCAAGCAATTAGTTTCTCACAACTCTGTATATGACTGTTGATATGAAATTACTCTTTGGAAGTAAGTACTAGAACCTACAGAAACATCCCTTGCCTGAGAACAGTAAAACACTTTTTGTTGCCTTTCAGATTATCATAAAAAAGAGAGAAGCGAGATCCTTTTCATTTGTAGACCATGCACCTACCTTATTTAGACTCTAGAAAAGTGGAAAAGCCCAACTTAACAGAGGGCTACCAGAGTGGACCCAATTCAGGAAAAAATACAATCACAGCAACTTATAAGAGTGTTGAACATCTAAGATCATGAGCTCACCTCATTTTTCAGAGATTCACCTAGAAGAAAAGTATTATGAGCTTCAGCATTTATAACCTGCAGCCGGTAAAAACCATTTCAGAAACAAAAGAGCAGCACTGAAAGTTTTGGGGGATAAGTTCAGTAAATATATCAAACATTGCAAATTAGTTATTCCCGCTGCTTACCTTAGACATTATTGGCTTAGATTTTCTTTTCCCTGATTTGTTGCTCGACAGCAGTTGCCCTTTTGCTTTGGAGATAGCATCAGAATTGATAGCTGAGGCCCTCGCAAGATTTGATTTTCTACTGTCAACTGCAGAAGTTTTCTCCTTCCCTAAGACCTTATCTCTTTGATGATCTACAGATGTGGCTTCGGGCACAGTCAACTTATCATCTATATCCCGAGTTGTTTTTTCTTCCTTCAACTGGACAGAGGATTCTGTGCCACAAAATTCTAAAATAGTAAAAGGTAGCAAATTGAACAGAACAATAGCAGCAGCTGTACTGCACTAACAGCAATTGAGAGCATAAGACAACACACCAATAAACTCAGAAGTGTGTTCTGTATGTACGTGTCTGAAATACAGAATATAAAGCAGAGAAATTTATATGACTAACCTGACTCCATGGTGGAAACTGGCATCATCAATGACAAATCAGCCAATGTCTGCAGAGCATCAAGATCAGAGCTTTCATCTGCATATAGTACCACAACCATTTAGTAGATAATACGTGACGGACAGCACAAAAAATCTGGAAAAGTACAAAAAGATGCAAAGATATGTTCAGTATTAAACTAATCACGAATAACGAGGGCCGTCAATTTTTGTCATGTCATGTACAGGTTTCTCCCACTAAGTTCATATTGTGCTAGAGTTGTGTTTTTATGCCAAGTCAAGAATTGAATAGCCACCCCTACCCAAAAGCACGTCAAGGATGCCAAATGCATTAATAAAATCCAGTGTTCACAATCTGTTCCTTTATCCTGCAATTGTTACTCAAACTTTAGTCTAGGAGAATGGTCTACCACGGAGGATTCTTACAGTACTCTAGTGTTGACATGTTTCAAGCCACTGGTCCACCAATAGGTTATGCTTTCAAACATCAGCCAAGTGCATGAATGCACATAAAAGAATCAGAGGAGAGGAAAAGTGGACAGCCAAATCCCAATAGCCGTAGTCTCAAGATTATTGACTAAATGAAACAGAACAATCAACTAATCTACTTGTCACATGTGTGTTTCCATCTTTAGAAATTACTCACCAGATATACATCTAAACCAGCTTAAAAAAGTTTCCAATAACATTGTGTCCCTCGAAGCCTCCCCCCACCCCACACCCCCAAATAAAAAAAAGAAAAAAAAAAAGAAAAACCCCATAAAGAAAACCTTCAAAAAAAATCGACTCTAGATTTCAAAGTCAAGCGAGTTAGCTATTGACATGACTACGACAAACCAGAAAAGATATCTAGGTGCATTTCCAGAAAATATAGTTTTGGGTAAAAGTTAGGAACATAACTACAAAGTAAAAATGCATGTCGACCAAATTTCAACAAAATACGGCCACTTTTAAGCATTTACTTCCATCTTCCATATCACAAAATGTAGAAAGAAAGATTTAATACTACTAGCAAACTTCAACTATTCATTCAGGTGGAGAAACCTCGATCAAAAGAGTGGCCTAGATGCAAATTTCAACTATCTTTGTGAAGGTAAAGTAAAATGGAGACAGAGAAAGGAAGCCAGTAATAACATGTTACATTCATAAAAGAAACAGATGAAGCACCTCCAAAGAAAAGCTTCTTGCTTCTCTTTCTCGGAGTTTGATGAGAATGCTCTTTTTTCTCATTTGAAACTTCAAACTTGACTTTTCCCTTCAGTGAATTATCATTGCCTCCCTCTTCTGTTCCGCTGCAAGCTCCGCCACCATCTTCAAACTCTTTCTCTTCCAGGACCTCAACTTTCTCTTTCTTTCCATAGAATTTCTTCCCTTTCCGACAAACTTCTACAGTGCCAACACCTTCTATGTCCGTCAAGGACCTTGAATACTTTTCATAGTCTCCATTTTCCGTTCCCCTACTGCCAATGCTCCCTTCCAGCCATTCTTCATCTAGAGAAGCATCACCGTACTTGGTTGCGTCTGATTGAGAATGCTAAATGACAAAAAAAGACAGTTGTAAACATATCGAGTGACAAACAAAACTGCAAGTGGAAGAACATGCAGATGAAAGCTGAATACCATCCTTTCCCAGCTCTGAACAGGTGATACTTTTGACTGCACTTTTCTACCATAAGGACTTCGAGAAACTTGTGGTGAGCCTCCCCTGTGGGAAGCCGCAGTTAGCACTAACGCTGCTCCATGTGCAACATCATCATCTGTAGCATCAGCCTCTGACTTCCGGCCCCTCTTGCCCAGTGAAACATGATTTTCTCTGCCATCTTTCTTGTACAAGAAAGAAACAGGAAATCGAGGAGTCCTTTTGCCAACAACACGTGGTTGGCTACCTGGAACACATAAACAGCTTCAGTAAAATCCACTTGTATAATGGAATGATATAGTAGAACTAAGCATTCAAGCTTAAAAGTAAGGTCTTTAATGAATTGCACTTAATATAAACAAAAAATTCTCAAAACCAGACTTCATGAAGGGATTTTACAAAAACTATTCATGGAATCTTACAGCCTAATTTTCCAAGAAATGAACAAAGCAAATAATGAAAAGCAGCAAGACCTCTTTTGGATAAAGGTAAGGTACTTACTATCGACACGTCTTCTTTTCAATAATGACAGACAACCGTCATTAGATAAGTCAGCTTTGGGGTGCAGATCTTCTCTCGAACCACCAACCTGAACTTTACCACGCTTGCGTTTCGGTGTGTTTCTGATTTCTGTTCTATCATTGCTCTCTTCTTCATCACTTTCCTCCTGTCAATTTAAAAATGAACTAGGAAGATTTAGTTAACATGCCTGGAAAAGTGCCTCACATAATTCATCTGATCCAAACAATGAACATCGACATTTGTCTTATATGCTCCTCATTCCTGAAATAAATTTTTCCATCTTTTGGTTTCCATGTGATAATATAAGCAAAAGTAAAACAGGAAGAAATTCTCTAGGAAAAGACTACAGGAAAGACCGATATCTAGAAATGTGCCACGATCAGCAGAAAGAAGCTCTCAAAACAGATGTGGCAATACTGAACTCCAGAAGTTATAGAGAGAGAGAGAGAATATGCTGTTTCACCTAAGAGAAACATCAATTGAAGACGTACCATAACATTATAATGATCGGTCATCATTGCTACAAGACCAACCACAGAAGCTGTACCCTCAGGAAGGGACAAATATGCCTGAAAGTAGGGCAAGAACAATTTAGAAGCGACCAAAAAACACCCCATCAACACATGTTCTTACTCATCAACTAGAAACAGCAAGTTTACAGTTAATATGTCAACATTGGACCTTATAGCTCTGCATTCATAAAACAAAGAGATAAATAAAAGCTAAAACCATTTAGTCAAGAAAGAATAGAGAGGCAAAAGAGGAAGCAATCAGTCAAAGGACATCTTGCCAGCAATAATGCAAATTAGATACTCGTAAACATTTCCTGACTTGCATCCCACAATACCCATGTTTGACCATGTTAGGAATTGCATTGCTTTGAGTAGAGATTGCGATGTTTGAATTACATGATTACAAAATTAGAGTGGAACACAAAAGTAGTGGGATAAAGAACAACCCAAATTAACAGCCGACTCGGAAGCGAGATTGACATTTGTTAGCATGCTTCGTGATTATTTGCACAAAATGTTACTTAAGACCTGATGCATATTATACTGACTTGAAAGCAACACAAACGACAATTATGTGATAAGATATCACCCATATGTGTAAGACACTCCAGGCAGCTAGTGAATTCCTCCGAAACATGGTAGATATTTTAATCGACGTCATATTTTGCCCAAAGAAATCCAACTCTGACCAATACAAAAAAAGGTTCTTACTCTGTTCATGTTGTAGAGAGCCTCAACCATATCAACGGATCTGTTACGCACAGCAGCAGCCACCTAAACACGGAGGACGATAAAACACAGTTAAAAGAGGAAAAGTCTCATCTAGAATCTTATAGAAGTGCTGTAACTGCACGACCTCAGAATTCTTTTCCCACCAATCAGTAAAAGGAGCGCGATAGAGTAGAAGAGGGGGCAGAGCCATTTGCAAGTTCAGCAAAGATCCAACATATCGAGGAAATGAAAGGTATATTGACCATTCCCATATATATAGGAGGGGCATACAGGTAACGGGACCGCCCCAACTACCTAGCTTGAGGACTTGAATACTGGTCAACACTAATGCACCATCAACAGCCCATCATCTCCACTCAAACAAATCCAAACCAGCCAAGGCCAATGCAATACATCGACTCCTTGGCTATTATCATTGTGTGGCATCAGCATTGTACCAACAGCTATCGCAAATTAGAAGCGGAACCAATAGACATGCAACAACCATTGGAGACCAGCTGAAGGAATTACCATCAAGAGATGATACAAACTAGAGACACCAGGCAGCAGCGTACCTTCTTCCACTCTTTCCCGTGTTTCCTATAAGCTTCGTAGAAGCGCTCGAGCTCTTCCTTGCTCCACTGCGGTCCTAGATCAGACAACTTCTTCTTCTGCAGCAAAGACGCAACGTTTTTTCAATCGCAACAAAAAGCGAGCAATCTCGACACGAAACTCAAGACTTCTACAGGCAAAAATCGAACGAGTCTCAGCTCCGCTCTCCTCCCCCCCGGTCAAGAAAAACGCTGCTCCAGAGCAGGCGGGAAACTCACCCGATTCCGGCTGCTCTTCGAGCTCCCGACGTCCTTATCCGGAGAAACCTCATTCAAATTCGAGTACCGCTTGTACACGCTCCTGGACTTCCTCGTGGGCGCCATACCGGATCAATCCGAACGTACGGACGGGAGGACGAGGACGACGGCGACGACGGCGCCGCCGACGAATTGGCCCGCGCCGAATCAGGGTTCACCCGAAAGCCGGCCCGCGATTGAGCGCCGGCAGATCGCCGGCGATCTGGATCGCCGCTTGTCGCGCGGCGGCGGCAGCGGCGGCGGCGGAGGAGGAGGAGGATGAGGAGGAGCGGGTGGCGGGGGAGGAATCAAAACCCTACGAACTGAAGCAGAAGGAAGGCGGAGGCGACGACGGAAGACGGAGGCGACCTCCCGCGTGTTTGGGCTCTTCGCTCTTTTGGTTTCGAGATTTTTAAAGCGTCGTGGACTGGGGGAGGATTCGAATTCGAACGCGAATTTTGGCTTTTAGCTAATGGATTTTTATTTCGGAAAAAATAAAAAGAAAGAAGCCACACGTGCTTTCTCTATATCTCTCTTCTTTTTTCTTTTCTTAATTTGGTCGAAATTCCAGAAATTGTATTTTATCTTTGGTTGATTCCATGGGAAGCTCTAAACTAGTACACTACAACACATTTACCCCAAACTAATTTTTGAATTGCCAAAATCGGTACACTTATGATAAATTTAACTCAAGATAAAATCCAAAACCGGTACACCTGTAATAATTTCACCGCAAACTAATATGGATTTCCACGCAGACTCGTCATCTCAATTGAGTTTTGCCCTCTACCAGCGATTTCATCGTAAAATTTGATAAAAGCTAATGAAAGGTAGATACGTCATAGAGATATTCGTTGACCCAAAAAATCATTTTGGGTAAATTTATCACGAGTTCGGATTTTTCGTGATATTTAACCCTTTTAACCTTGGGGCAATTATCAAGAAATTTGCTTGTTCGAATTTTATTTACCGATTAAATATGGTGAAATAATATAGCACTTCGTATAAATTTTGTGCAATGGTATATGGACGGCTTTATTTAATTGACAAAGTAACGAAAATTTATGAGTAATATCGACCGTCGTGGTATTATCTTAGTCTTTAATTATATCGTGTTTATTTGAATGAATGAGAGGAGATGCTTATCTTCCTTCTTCCCGAAATGTTTATTTTCTAGGAATTCTAGAATATGTTCGAAATGGAATATTATATACATATACAGAATAAAAATAAATTTTAAGATTTACTTTTAATTTGCATTACTTAGTAATCTATCAAGGGAAAATGACACAAATAGTCGTTGAACTTTAACCCATTGTGTAACGTGGTCTCTGGACTTTTAATTTGTTTAATGTGATCCATGAACTTTTTCCCAATTTGCAATATTGTCCTTGACCTTTTAAATTGTTCAATGTGATCTCTGGAGTTTTTTTACATGTTTAATTTAATCCGTGGACTATATGAAAATGTTCATTGTTCTCTCTTAAAGTCTTCATATAATTCAATGACTAAATTGAATATATACAAAAAATGCATGGATCATATTAAATAAATTAAAAGTTTATGGATGACATTATTCATTAGACTAAAGTTCAGGGACGACATTACACATTGAGTTAAAGCTCATGGACCATTTATCTAATTATCCCATCCATCACTAGATGATGCACCCCCCATCTTGAAGTTTGCACTTTGGATCTGACTTAGCATAAGGAGGTGGAATGTTCTAACATAGCCAAACAAGCGCAATCTGCATATAACATTTTTTGCGAAACAATGTGAAATCATGTAGAATTTGGATTATAGTCGTTTAATAAATAGTAAAATATTTTCATCTTTGTTGTCCCTTTATATGGTTAATCGATGTAAAAAATCAAACTACAATTTTCAATAATGAATTTAGCTAGCTGTCTTTCATATTCAGATATATCCAAATGAACATTTTATATAAAATACTCTTAGAGGATTGTTCGAGGTAAGTTAATTATAGGGTAGGTGGCATGACACATAATTAAGTAAATATGTGTGAGCTTTTGACAACTTATATGTATCAATGATGTCTATACATATAAAAGATGGTCTGATTCTCTAAAAATTCTCGACTTTAGGTTTGGTCCCAATTCTGCCTCGAACTTTTTTTATCTAAAAAAAAACTCAACTTTATATCCAATCCAAATCTATCCCAAAAATTTTTTGTTCAAAAAAAAAACTCAACTTTAGGTCTAGCATCAAATTTGCCTCGAAATTTTTTTTATTTTCTAAAAAAATCACCAACTTTAACTTTAATCCCAAATCTGCCCTTGTTAGCCCACCGGCCAAAAATCACCATTAGTTGTCCATAATTTCCTTAATTTTTATATCAAATAAAGATAATTTTCCACGTCATCTTACTTATACAGATTTGTTACCGATATGGAAATGCCACATAAAATAATTCACAATGATTTTGGACGTAGAGTTGACAGGGGTAGATTTGAGACTAGATTGGAAGTTGGTGATTTTTTTAAACAAAAAAATTTTGGGACTAGAGCTAAAATTGGTGATTTTGTTTAGACAAAAAAAATTGGAGCAAATTTGGGATTGGTCCTAAAGTTGGAGTTTAATTAGACAAAAATAAGTTCAGAGCAAAATTGAAAATGAACCTAAACTTTGGGGTTTTTTTGTAATACAAAAAAAATTCGGGGCAAAATTAGGACTTCACCTTAGGTTGGGGGATTTTTTAGGAAATTAGGCAGGTGAGAATTTTTAAAACTTTGGCACGTGGCCTGACTATAAACGTTTTTTGGCTGAGCCTCCTTATTAATTGGTACGCTAACGCTGCAAAATAAACTTTTTTCATGAGTAAATCGCGTTCTTAATTTATATAGTTTGACACAAAAGCAAACGATTACAAAATGGTAAATTTTATTTATTTCACTTTCCAATGCAAAACAAGTTTTAAAGATATCACAATGATCTCATTAGCAAATTATAAATTAGTTTGAAATGAAGAAATTATAAATTTGGGTGCATACTCTTTGGGATATGGTACGTAGAACAGAAAGAGTTTATATCATCACCTCTTTATAATTGACTTTTTCATGATCTAACTATAATGGGCATTCTCAAGCTTTGAAGCTAAGCTTTCTAAATTGGTCACATGACCAAACTCGAAACCCATTTATTGTAGGTTTTTGTTCATTGATCGAATTGCGTGACTCACTCATTCCCTTCCTAGTGTCTCACTTTTGGGTTATCATGTGATATTAACTATTAAGAAAATAAATGACATTTTCCCATCCTAATTTAATAAGTTCATAGACAAAATTGTTGCAAATTTTTTAAAGCTGGGATTTGATCGTAATTATTAAGATGAGATAAAAAGAATCAAGTGGGAATTTTTTTTAAGAGGATATAATAAAGAAATAGCATAAAATGATAAATGTATAGAATGTATTTTAATGCATTAAGGAGAAATATATAACATTGCGTTGGATAAAACAAAAGTAGACTCGCCCTAATGATTCACTATAATTTCACTAAAGAATGGCATTAACCCGTAAAGTGCAAAGGAGAATGGAAGGGGCATAACTGACACCTTTAAACTAAAAATGAAAATAAAAAAGATAATTATAATTATATAGTGCGATAGAAATTTTAAAAAAAATGGGAAGAGAAAGTGGGAGACAAGGAGGTAAAGAGGGAGGAAAATAATCAAAGAGATAATCATACACTATAATAATAAAATTTAAAAAAAAAGGAAGAGAAAGGGGGAGACAAAGACATGAAAAGATTTTTAGCAAAATAGAGATAAGACAAGAGTAAAGAAGTAGAAAGGATGGAGGGAGTGACACGTGCCCTTCCAAAACGGTCCCGACACATATAATATTATATCTATACTATATACAAACTATATTCGAAAAAGTGTTTAGACTACATTTATTTCGTAAAAAACGAATGATTTTACTTATATCGCTTACAAAAATGAATGAACGAAAAATATTTTTATTATCCATGATCATGTTTAGACATGAATTATTGTTGGTAATGAAATCATTCTTCATCGATTAATTATTTAAAGCAATATAAAAAGATCATTATTAGGACAATCTTTTTCAAATCATTTATTTTTTGCGAAACAAACGTACCCTCAATTTCAACTCTTTTTTGTTTTGATAAAATTTCATAAAAGATGAAGTAGATTGCTGAGATGACTTTTAGTTGTAAATCCTAAATCATGGATAAAATAGTAATTTAGAAGTTAATAGTAAATTAAAAGGCGATACCCATATATCCCACCTCTTAACCTAATTGAATCACCAGTTCCACAAAATATATAATTATCTTTTAAAGTAGATTGAAAATTGAAAATTTATCTCTTCTTTTTTATTATTATTTAAAATTGTCTTGACTACTTTCCTCACATGCAATGCGTGTGTTTGATGCCAGTTACATATGGATGGACACGCTAGATTACCAATTTAGATAAGGGAAAATGATATAAACAATTTTTAAACTTTAATTTAATGTGGAATTTGATCTCCGAACTTTTAATTTATTCAATATAATCCCTAAACCTTAGTCGAATATTCAATATGGTCCCTGAACTTTTAATTTGTTCAATGTGGTCCCTGAACTTTTGGTACATATTCAATTTAGTCCCTAAATTATATGAAAATGTTCAATGTAGTCCCTGAACTTGAATTAATGGAAGAAATGCATTGAACATTTTCCTATAGTTCAACAACTAAATCGAACATGTACCAAAAGTTCATGGACCACATTGAATATTATGCTAAAGTTTAGGAATTACATTGAACAAATTTAAAGTACATGGACCAAATTACACATTGTGTCAAAATTCAGGGACTGTCTATATCATTATCCCTTTAGGTAATTTTAAATATGAATATAGTTAGATCTCTCAAATTATTCATGTTTAATCTTTAAAATCGTTGATCACTCTGAAAGGATAAATTTAATTCCACTAAAACATTCGATAAAGGCCAACCCTAACTTACTATATTCTTAGATAGCAAGAATCCACGTCCCCATTTTCGTGTTCGCATCAGAACGTTCAGCGTTTTCTGATAATCTTATTCTAAATAATAATGTCCGAAAATGGTGACACGTCTCTTCAAGACATCCAATCTCGCAATATGTAAGTATAGAATACACATGTGCGTGTTCGTGTACCCTTTTTAAAAGATTTGATGGCCAACAACTGGAGACTCGATTACTGTATGTTTCTATTTCGACAAGTACTTCTAATATATCTAATTCAAAAATAAAAATGAAGATCAATGAATTTGCGTGTTTAACTATCGTTTGTTGCGTCGCCTCATCTAACATATAAAAAATGAAGAAGTTGTACGACCCCAATTGGAAGGCAAAATGGACCATGAAAAGCGAGATACCCCAATGGAATGAAACTAACAAAATGGACCATTGAATTTTTTTTTTGGTTTCCCTCAAATAAAATTTTATGCCGAGTAACGGCCACAGAAAAAGGGACGAGGAGGATAAAAGAAAAGTTAAAAAAGAAAAAGAAAAAGGGAAATTCTTTTTTAAAAAATTATTTAAAAATATTCACATCAACGCTAGCTGTGTCACGTAGCACGGTCGGCGTCTACGTTAGCGATTGCCGACCTAAATTGGCTGGATTAATTGAATTGATACAAATGTGAAAATGTTTAAGACTAAATTGATTCAATTGAAATATTTAAATTAGTACCAATAAAATAGATCTATGATTTTTTTTATACTTTTCCCTCTTGAAACAAAATACAAACTTCAGAAAGTGTTATCTTTTCACAAGCATGAGATCATACGTTAGGGTTCAAACTCATGACTCATGCAACTCCAAGCCAGGCCAAAGCAAGGCAGATGGTTTCATAATTTGGTCTCTCTCCTACACGTGCCTACTTTGTTCTCGCACATGTCATCGGGACTCCGAATTGACAATACAATCGGCACCATGATCTCTTTGCCATGATACAGATTTGTGCAAACAATGCCGATAAAATCCACTGCCTAACATTTGATTCGCACGTGATTAATTGCATGATTTGCACACCCCCCTTCTTTCTTAATCACGTTTCGTACCTCCGCATTCGCTTGCAAATCGCGCTGCTGGGATTATTAATTAACCGTGAAAAGTGGAACCCAGTGCACATGCTAATGCAAGCACAAAGGAAAGTTCTCATCTCCATGCTTATCTTACGCGACTCTGATCTCGACAATCTTTCTCGTTATGAAGAAAGTAGGACTTTGGTTCCGCCAATACAAAACATCGACGAAACTTCCCTTTTGGCGTGCCGAGAGCTCTGGATACACTCGCATCACTGTCCTGTCATAAAGAAAGTAGGATTATCGTAGCCAAGCCTCACATCAGACGAGAGAGCGTGCAAGAACGAGGCACTCTCTGATTCCAACTATGCAAAGCACCGTCTAAACTTTCCTTTTGGCCTGCCGAGAGCTCCGTATTCACTTGCAACTCCCATCTCCACCGTGGGTGAGATTGGAGCTGAGGACACCAAGGAATCAACTGAACATGTTTAGACCAATGTCGAGGGAAATGGGCGGAGATCTTTTGATCGGTTTCTCAGATGAAAAGATAGAGAGAGCGAGGCGAAGACAAAAAGTGGGCCTGCCCTGTCGTCGCATGTAACATCATGCTAAAGGGTTAAACGTCCATTGCAGTCCAAGGACGCATGGGAGGGAGGGAGAGAGGGAGAGTGGAAGAGAGAGAGAGGTTGACATGCTGGTGAGAAGGGCATTGATTGGTCGATGTGGGGGCGTTATCTTCATCTTTTTCGCCCTGATCTCTTTGGAACGGCTCACTTCCACGCTCTCACAATCACATCACATCAAGATCAAGATCATGGGACGTGCTCAGGAAACAGTGTGTCAAGAACGCATGGGCTCGACGCTTGGCTTCAAGTGACCACCACAGCTGTCGAAGGGTGCGATGTCAAACAGCTCACAAACAAGAGACGTTGGCGTGTGCGACCTTGGAAGGGTCGTTACTTCTCGGTGAAAAGGAAAAATGTTACATTATACTGTGCACATGTATTGACTCATATTGACAGGGGCATCCGGTGGACAGTTCGTGAGAAGTTTGGCATCTTCGAATTCGATTGAAACGACAGTTGTGGGGAGCACAACTTTGATACCAACCTTGTGAAGTGAATTTGGGCATCTTCTAGTTTTTGAATTTACTTGATTATAACAATCAAGGACATTCAGGGTGGTCTCTTTTTACCAAAAAAAAAAGACATTCAGGGTTGTCTCTTACCTATAGCGTGAGGAAGTAAATTTCCCGAAGAAGGTAAGATTTTGTAGAACCATTCTACTAAATATTCTAGAAACTTAAATGTTAAATGACAACGTGATTTACTATATATATATTTTAACACTATCCTTCGTTACAATAGAAAGGTGGGTCGACCCTCATCCGATGGAGGCAAGGCTAGAGGCCCTTGAGGTGGCCAGACAATGGTCGCCAGCCCATTTGGACGCTCTCAAAGGGTTGACAACTATGCTAGCGTAATCAGTACGGCAAACCGCCATCTTCAACACTCGAACTTTGCTTTCTCGCTCCGATTTTTTTAGTTATTTATGTTTGGGTTTCTTCTTTAATAATTTTCAGTTTCCATTTTATTGTCTCCAAAAGTACAATAGAATGCCATATTTTTTTTTAAAAAAAGACAGATGTGGTGGCCACACCAACACCTCCATCTTTGATAAAAGCAATAAAAATACCACATCAAAATTCTCCATCGCTCAAATCGGACGAAGTCGACGGAGTTATTCAATCGCACAAATTTCATAAGTTTAAGGACTTAATTGCACCACTTGAAAATTTTAATACTCAATCGCATTTTTCAAACAAATTTTAATACTTCCAATCTACTTATCCCGATTTTTTCGGATGGCGCCCCGTTTTCAAAAGAGAAAATGATGCATCTACACCGAGCTTACTTACCACTCTCGGACACGATGAGGCTTATCTTATCTTCAACCAAAAAAGTGGAGATGTGATCACACTATTGCTTTCACTTACCTTATACATAAGTTTTATAATTTGCATCTCCCACGTAACTTTAGTAGTCAGATCAAATCCATCACGTGAAAAATACGGTACCACTTTGGATAAATAACTTAAAAAAAAAATAAATAATACAACTTATAAATAAGGGAGTGGTTAATTCGGTTACTTCTTCAGCACATGCATATATAGTCACGTTGGCAAATACTGCGCCTTTTCCGCCTACCACTGGATTGACTATCCAACAGCCATTAATTTTCCCATCATCTAATATTCTATTTTAATCGGAATCATTTAGGGTGGGTCAGTTTCAAAGTGGGTCAAATCGAGAACCGGATAAGAATGGTCGGTTCCCAGTTTTTGGAATCCAGAACCGGCCCATCGGGTCTTGGGACCGGTGGTGATATCTTTCTCTCTTTTTTCCCCCTGTTCTTAATATTAGTCTAAAGTCTCATTTTTTAGTGCTTTGGATCTTTGATCAAATAAAAATCTTGGTGGAAAGATGCCCAAGGTGTGATAAAATATGATCGAGTATCATTAACTAGCTAATAAAAAAAAGTATTGGCCCGGTCCGCATGATTTGGTCCATGCTTGAAACCGGGAATCGGACAACAATCATTGGTTCCAAATTTTAAGAACAATTGCTCAGAACCAGCCAGTTCGGTTCAATTCCCAATTCAGTCCAATTCCACCCCTAGAATCATTGTTCTGATAAAAGATTATAAAAATTTGCATTTTTACAAATGCACAACAAATACCCGAATGATATTACTTGTCGTAATTTATCTTCCTCCCTCGAACTACTCCAAACGAAAGGGCCAACAATTTTCGATACAAGGACAATACATAGCTCAAACACAATAAAATATGATGAGTAAATCTAAATTTCACGCGACAACAACATGATCGATTCAATCTTGACACGACTTGTGGGGTTTCAACTGATTCGTGATGTAAGATGATTCGTCGTCGATATCTTACTATGTTTTTCTTTACATGGATCACATGAATTTACATGCATGAAGACATCTTCCATGGATCGTAAAAGAAGGGAGGAGGTTGTATTTTAACTGTAATTGATTTATTTTCGGCAGCATGTCTTGCGTAGAATTCTGAGTTTTCTTTCCCACGTCAACCATTTAAAAGCGCCTCTATCTCAGTTAACGCAATGTCCGGACAGAGAGATCTGAGTCTTTACTCTCTCTGAAACCCAGAGAGAAGGGGTTCAAGAGGGAAGAAAAGGAACAAGATAAGCTGAAAAGAACCAGAGAGAGAGAGAGAGAGAGAGAGAGAGAGAGAGAGAGAGAGAGAGAAGAAGAAGAAGAAGAAGATGCTTCCGAGAAGCACGTCCGCTTCCATCCTCAAGCGGTCATCATGCATTCATCAGACATCGTCTGAACACGAACTGACCTTTCGGATCCCAACAAGCCGACCCTTTTCCCTGAATCTCTCCCCCTCCTCTGCTTTGTCAGACACGGAGAGGAAGAAGAAGATATCGATGACGTCACCGGAGAAGGATGTGAGAGAGTTGCTCAAGCCAAAGAAGAGACTTTCCTCAAAAGGGTCCTCTTTAATTCTGATACAGGAGCCAAGAGATGGAGAACAAGAAGAAGAAGAGGAGAAATACGGCGAGGATCAGGCTTGTGCCGAGAAGTCGCCGTTTTGGAGCATGTGGAGCTGTTCTGGGTCGAGTGAGGCACCGGTGGATAAGAAGTGCAATGTTCTGGTGGGTGGTGGCATGGGGAGGGGTGATGGCGGTGGCGGAGGTGGGGATGGGGGAAGAGACGGATGTGGAGGTTGGGGACAAGGGAGTGAGAGCCTGGATGGGTACTATCAGAGGATGATCAAAGCTCATCCTGGTGATGCTCTTCTTCTAGGCAATTATGCAAGGTTCTTGAAAGAGGTACCAATTCTTGCAATCTCTATAGAGGGCTTGCATAATAATTAATAATATGTTAATATCGAGTTAATTGCATCGTGTTCTTTGTGAGTTTCGTGTCAAATTAGCTTGTTGATTTAGATATCATCTTTGGTATGAATTTTTCTTTTTAGGTACAGGGCGATGCGGAGAAAGCAGAGGAGTACTGTGAAAGAGCAATATTAGCCCAAAGGAGTGATGAGCCAACAGATGGTGATGGTGATGTTTTATCTCTTTACGGGGATTTGATATGGACTACGCACAAAGATGGCCCTCGTGCTCAAAGCTATTTCGATCAAGCTGTTCAATCTGCTCCCGGCGACTGGTAAATCTCTATTTTCATACTTTGTTACACTGATCTTCAAAATTTGTTCTCAAAACATTCTTACCATGTTGTCTCAAATACTAAGGATGTGTTTTTCGGTATTCCGGTTGCAGTTATGTTCTTGCCTCATATGCTCGATTCCTGTGGGATGCTGGAGAAGAAGAAGAAGATGATGTTGGTGATTGCGATCGTGATCATGAGGCAGAGGAAGAACAAGGATTTAAAACTAGTGAAACTTGCGTATCTAATTCCTCAACTGATCACCCTCATACTATCTCTAATCTAACTGCTGCTTAAGAGCCATTTGAACTCTTCTAAATTTCTATTATTCAGCAGCCCTCTCTTTCACCTATCCCAACATGCTTGTGAAAGTCTTCCAGATTGGAAGGTTTCCAAAAGAAAAATTGTGTGGAAGGCTTTTCTGGATAAAAGTTCTCAAGGAAAGTGCTTTTTCTTGGTTTAATCTGGTTAAGAAATGGTGGAAACAATGAAAAAGAATCTCCTAAGGAGAAGCCTACCCTTGCATGTTCTTTCATGAAAGCATTTGATAATATCTCAGAGTAACATGTCTCCTTTGATAGTTCAAGCCAAAAGGAAAGAATAAACCAAAAAAAAGAAAAGGAGGCAGAGAGGGACCCTTTTTTTGTTCCCCTACTCCTGTCTTGTACTGTGGTTCACTCTTCTTTTCTCAATTAAGTACTTAAATTTTCATTGAGGTTTGTTGTGACCTGTTCCTCTTGAATTTCCTGAGGGAATATTCTTTACTTTAAAGAGAACAAAGAGAAAGAGCCAAGCATGCTTCTGACACCCAAAGAAAATGGCAGCTTAGGTGAAATCTCCAAATTGCAAGATACCATGTTCCTTGGTCAAGAATGGGAATAGGTGCACAGGCAATTCTATATGTGGTTGCTGATTAGGTCTGTATAAGGGATAGGAGAGAAACATAACTCTTTTCCTAAGATGGGTTGAATTTTAACAAATTCACATAGACTAGGAGGCATCCAGTGGGGTTTTATCAATCAAGAAAGTGCCAAGTCACGAAACTTCTGTATGTTAAGTCATAGGTTCAGACATATATAAAGCTAATCCATTCTCTCCAAGCACCACAAAGAAAAGGAAAAGAATTGTCACAATGAATCCTATCCTTATAACTCTGAACAGCAAGATCCTATCAACAAGATATGCCACTGACTATAGCAACAGAGGTTACATGAAAAACCGATATAGAACCTCTTATTGAATGGCATAGAGTGGAGTTCATTATTCCATATTGGCAAGAAACTAGTAAAGTTTATTGTTCAATTTTCACCTATTAGCAAACACCTTTTTATTTTCATTTTCAGTATATAAGGATTTCAGCACTTCAAATGAGCCTTTAGTGTGCCCCTCAAAGCAAACCTTTTCACATGATTTCAGTTACAACAAAAACAAGCATTAGCATGTAATGACCAACTCACATAACCAAGACATCGTCGCATTGCATATCCATCTTATTTAATTGACAGACTGAGCCGGACAAGAAAAATGCTTCAAAAAAAAAAAAATTCAGCTGACATTGTAGTGACCATTGTCCCAAAAATTTATCAGACTGGCAATGAGAGTAACAAATAGAAAATACTACAGTAGTATAATTTGGCACAAAAGGTGTAATATAGCGACTTAAGAAAAAAAAAGGGCCTAGTGAAGATTCTATCAAGGAGAAGCAATCTTTAGAAGCACAGACGAAGCAACCCAAGTCTGCTGTGAACACAAAGGCGTGATCTTCGGTAAAAGAAAATTCTCCACCTGTTCTTACAGTACAATTTGATTCTCATACCTCTCTTACTTTTGTCCGCACCAATTCTACATTGTGATTCCCATGTCTCAGAATCTATGGTTCCTCCACAGAGATGGGCTATGGTTGCTCCTCCTGGACCGGCGGCACAGTTTCTGAGTGAACATGCAGTGCGTTTAATTCGGTGGTGGGAATTGCCTCCTGCTCTTGATTGGCAGCAGCAGCTTCACACATCTCAGTTAAAGTGTCAAGCTTTTCCTCCATTCTTGTGCTTGACAAGTTCATTCCTTCCACATCTTTTGTTTTCACAGTTTTAGCCATCCCACCTGACGAAGTGGTCTTTTCAGAAGGCAGTTTCGGAAGTGACTTTCTAAGCGGCCTCTTAGAATTTGCAGGAGAAGGTCCTTTGGCAAGGATGTCGCGAGACGCCTTCTCATCCAGGCTCAAGCGACCCAACCGCCGGCTTGCACCACCATTTTCTTCAGATTCATCCGTGTTGGAGGTCTTCCTTCGACCGAGCTTGGGAGACTTGGCTCTTGTTGGTGGTATCTGAATCATTTTGCAATATTGAGAGTTGAATGGATGGGTGATGAAATATATTGCAGCTAACAAAATGACTGCAGCACATACTATAAAAATGTGATAATTGGAGAAAATTATGATTAAGTAGCATCATTATACAAATGCTTTGCTAGGGAAGATGGGGAAGGGGGGAAATGAGAGGTGGGATGAGAAGATGGATCGCAAATGGGAAAAAGAAAAAACATCCAACACTGAAAGATGTAGAACATGAAGACAAAATACGCCCACCACTCAACAGGACATGCATTTCACAACGAAGAGAGCCAGTGATAAATGTTTTGGCACTTGTAACGACAACAAAAGAAATGCTTCTACCTCCTGGCATTCATGAGAAAAGGGAGAAAAGGAAACCTTCTTTAGTTCTGCCTTTGCCGGAGGAGGTTCTTGATAGAAGGTCGGCATTGGTGTAGCTTTAAATGTCAAACTCTTCCTGAGCATCTTAATTTCGGCTTCTTGAGTTTCCTAAAGGAAGAAACAAGACACAACCTCAAACAAAGTGATTCTATAAGTAACTTAAATATCAACGTTCCATAACAACTGCTAACAATCACAATTATGACCTTGGACTTTTCTTGCAATGTAGTCCTCTCAACTTCCTTAGCGTGAATCTTCTCCTCAAGCTTAGTATAGAACTGCCAAAGGTCATGATTGAAAAACTATATCGATTGCGCAGATCTTGCTGGAGTAAACCACAGAAAATACTCATAAGGTTCACGATCAGAAACAAACCTCTTTTCGTTTCTCAGCCCGTTGATCACAATTAAAACTGAACCCGTAGTTTGGAAGTGCACCAACTCTGCGTGGTTTTGAATCTCCTGCAGTAGGACTTCTATCATATAGTCAAGGTTAAACAGATTTGAAAACTGTCTGTATGTTCTGACCACTTGGAAAAATTTCAGATGACCTCATTCTACTGCTTCGGAAAATTTATATATCCAGTGATAAAAAGGATACGAAGAAGATTGAGCATCGGCCTCTGGTTTATCAAGAGATCCTTTTTTCAAGGGCTTAAATTTTGTCTTCTCTCTGCACATACAGCAAACCACCTTTCAGAAGAAGCTCAAGAATACGACTCCCATGATTTGACAGAAAACAAGGAAATCCAGTTCTACATTAAAAAGAAATGAAACCATTGGCAAAAACTGGTAAGCATCCAAGAATTTTTATAACGATAACAATATAAGCACCACAAGTTCACGAATGGTTAACTACTCCGCTACACTAGAAACAAAACTGTACAGGCTAGATAGACCTACGTAAAGCCTTCTGAGGATGCTGCATCAGATTTTCCACCATGCTGTCGGAAGCAGAAAAACAGCAAAAGATAAAGATAAGGCCAAAAAAACAATGACATGAATGACTGAGGACCATGACATTGGAATGTAGAAGCACAGAAAAGGAAAAAAAATGGCATGTCACGACAACAATGAGAATTACCTTTGATTGAGTTTCTCTCTCATTAAATGATCTACTTACAGCAGGTTGTTTTGTCCGTGAACTCACGCCAACAGCTTCCACATTCTTTCCATCCTTACTCTTCCTTGCCCCAATTGTTGAAGCAACTTTGGTATTTGAGAGCTTCCCATTGCTTTTCTTGCCTTCAATCTTCTGAGGTCCAGAATTTTTCAACTTATCCCCAGTAACTGCTTCACCATCCTGTGAGGTCACACAGAGATGCGTTTTAGAATGAAATATTAAGTTGTATATTGAAGAATCTTAAGCTTATGGGACTAGTCCACCATATGGGTTTTTGATCCATCAATCTCTCTAGCACAGCCAGTAGAAAAATTCTTGTCATTGCCACTGCCATCCAACTTAAACTCATGTAAGTTTGCCTCTACTGCAACGAGATCTGCATTTTCTGCAACGACATTGGTATTGCTCACAGCAATAGCATCCTCTCCATTGTTCAAAAATTGCCCATGCGTGCCATTTTGATAAGCTGACTCAAACCCATTGGTAGGTATGACATCCTCGTAATCCATTGGTTATATACTCTAAGGACAACGGAACATGAAAATGTGAGCTCATATGTCAAGTGGATTCTCAAACAAATGAAAATAATTGATCCCTAAATAGATAATAAGGCATAAACACTCTCAAAAATAAGTAAAACACCACCCTACTCGAACATTGAGTGGAAATTCAGTAGAATAAAAGCACGGAAGTATTGCCACTAAACTGACTATATGTTCAAACTTCCAACTTACGTATGACACAGAATATTAGAAATTAACCATAAACGCCAGAAAGCAAGAAGTGAGATAATGCAATTGCACATCCGTCAAAGAATGTCTTTGATTAAGTACCCATTAAACATGACAAACTGTCGAACCTAGAGTACAAAAAAATCTACATCGCAAGAAACTCCGATTAACACTTCTACTAGGTAGAATGATTTATATCATTCGAGTTTCCCAACCCTTACTTTCTTTCAACACTCCGTTGCTTTTTCTTCATCGAACAGCAAAAAGCAAACACCGAGCTGTGATTCTGTATGCACTTCGTGAGTTCTCCGAGCAGCTGAAAGCACATTACATGACCACTAGCCAACACCCACAAAACCAAATCGCAAGCTAACCCCAGAAAATTGGGGGTTACCAGCACAGAAGAAGTACAAAAACACAACCTCAAAAAGAGGACTTGAACTAAAAAGCACAAAATACCAGATCTTTTCCACTCGAATCAGCCAAAAAAGCTCTCTTTGACAAAACCCACTAAAGATTGAACCGGCAAACCTCAAAAAACACAAAACGGGCACATTTCCGAGGATCACTTCCAATCATTCCGCATTGATCTTCTCTCAACAACACGCAGCCCCCCCGAAAATGCGACACCCACTAACGAAGTGCACCCGGAGAAGCAGATGACGGCTTCAAGAATCGTTGGAGCCGACGCTTCAAATGTCAAATCACAGACCGACCCAAGAACATTTTCTTGGAAAACCCAAGAAAAGAAAAGAAAAGGAAAGAGAAAAGAGACAAACCAAAGACGGAAATCTTCCTCGGTACCTTTTAATGAGCGTGCGGATAATCAAGACTCCATTAGAGCTGTGTTAACGGATTGAGTAATGGGGTGGGAGAATTTGCAGAGGAACAGGAAAAATACAGAGAGGGATCTGTAGGAAGAGCCAGGAGCTAGGCGGATGGATGACGGACGGGATCGGAGGATCCGAATACTCCAGACAAAGACCAATATGACGGATTTAAGAATAAAAATCGGATTTTTTTTATGGAACAGTTGCTGTACGCAATACACAAGTAACACAACCCAACCCACACGAGTACGTTGGTACAAACCCATAACAAAGTCATCAAATCTTGTTTTTCTTCGCTGTAAAAGAAAACCAATTTTTGTGTAAAGAGGAAGTTCATTTTGGAGTAGTTAGTCAAGTAAATTCAGATAAACGACACAAGAATAAAATTTAAGTGAATCATTTTCGGATGCTGAAAAAAATTTTTGTCACGTAATTTAGATTGATCTTGTAAATTGATTTTAACGTATATTATATAATTAATTCTATTAAAGAATGTGAATACCATGGAATGATATAGTTTTTATAATAGAGTTAAATTCGATAAGTGGGATTGATCGAGGTTTGAGTTTGGTTTGCGATTTGTCGAGACTTTTGGTACGAGATGGGTTGTCTTAAAAATCAAGATAAGTTTTGTTAATTGTTTTCAGCATCTACTATATCATTCTTTTTTGTGATGGATTATGGACACGGGTCAACGTTTTATGTTCTATAGTCGAAATTTGACAATTTGGGATCCAAGCATTGTTTTTGTCAAGACTTCGGTTCGAGACAGGCTGTCCAAAAAATCGAGATTAAATTTATAAATTGTTTTTAATATCTATCAAATTATTCTTTTTATATTGGACTGTGGATACAATAGAAAGATATAATTTCTACAATCGAACTAAATTTTTATTTGATGGCTAGGGTTCATCAGGAGTCAAGTGTGTTCGAAATTTGTCGGGCTTCAGTTCAGGGTAGGTTCTAAAAGAAAAACAAGATGACACGATCTTTAACTGCATGGCACTATCCTTATGTTAATTAAAATTTGTTATGATTTTGTTTACATGTATTTATATAATTAACAAATGAAATACAATAAACTAGAGCAAATCAGATAAAGTGAAATAATTACTCCAAATATAAAGAAAAAGAAAAAAAATATGACCAATGGTTACTAGCCTTTTTCATTGTGGTTCAATTCCAAATTGTGAAAATCAAATTCCTAATGGTCTCATTTGTGCTGCAAGATTTTTGTGTAAAGTGGAATGGCTCATATAACTCACATTAGAACACTAATTGATAACATTTATTTTGCAAAAAGCGAGGATTTCAACGTGCCAAATAAATAAAAGGGTTGATCCTTACTATCGACCAAAGGGTTGGATAATTTTACATCGAATCTAATGAAAAATAATTCTCAACGTCTGAAAAAATGGCTTATGAAAACCATGCTACATCTTGTAGCATCTTGATGCTCTTACCTATACATGGACATTCTAGGAATTTATATTTGAACATATTTGGCAATTCTAGTTAAAGCTAATGCTCCATTTGTTTCGCGAAAAATAGATGAAAAGAAAAGTATTTTCCTAAAAACAATCAATTGTATCGTTTATAAAAATAAATGAATGAAATTTTTTTCATTATCCATAAAAATATTCAAACGTAAATTGTTGTCGAAAATGAAAATATTTTTCATTGACTAATTATTTCAAGCGATATAAGAGATCATATGCTTTTCAAATCATTTATTTTTCACGAAACGAACGGAGCCCAAACTAACGTCATGTAGAAAGCAAAGTAATATGATCAATGGCGGACCGAGAAATTGAGGCCGGAGAGAGGGGCAAGATAAACATTTTTCGCGTATATATAAAAGAATAAATTATTTTGAATTTGAAATTTTGTAACATAGGGGGGACGGGGGCCACCACTAGTACCCCTAGGAGCGCCATTGCATATGATGTGTCTTGGCATCATATGTGGCATTTTGTATTTATCCGTGCTTTTCTATACTCTAATTCAATGATCAATGAAAATATCGTGTCGTTATTGTTGTGAGCATTGTACTAGGAAAAGAGATTATTGAAGATAATATTTTCAAATGCATCTCTAGAATGCATGTTCGAACTGTATATACATAAGCCGTGCTGATGAACATGCGGGTCAACAACGTAAAACTTTGTGATAGATTGGTTCGATTTTCTTATAATTATCCAACCTAACTATTTGCGAATATTACAGCCTCCGTTTCTTTATATATAATTATCGTCTTTCGATAAACCTTTTCATATCGAAAGACTAATCCCATAAACTAAAAATATTCTTGTCCAAAAAAATATAATCCCAACATTTTTTTAATAATGAATTTCGTTATTTCATTAATGCATCTGGGCGTCCCTCGAATATTATTTTATTGCGCATTTTTCATATACACTAATTGATTTGGGGAGAAGCAATTACATTATCTCTTTTTTTATATGTGGATGGCTTGACAAACTGACCAGCAGAGGCTTAGCCTGTCGGGAGCCTAAAAACGACAACGTGTGTAGCATTAAAATGCAACCGACACCGCATTTATCGGACCACAAAAAACCTCGAATGGTCCCAATTAATTTTACTTTGTACTATAGTGCGTTATTATTTCCTTGAATAACCACGCACATCTATTATTTTTCCATAGTAAAATTAAAAATTCATGAAAGAACGCATGCACATAAATTTTTTGAAAAATTACTTCTATTATTTATCTATAGTAAAGTTGTAAATTCATCGAAGGATGTGTGCACATAAAATTTGAGAAAGATTATCATAAAAGTCATAAACTTATTGTACTTATACCAACTTAGTTCTAAACTTTTAAATTTGACCAATCTAGTCCTTAATTATTAAAATAATTTGCCAATTAAGTCCTTTTGATCAATTTTAGTTGGAAAATTGTTGACGTGGATATCGGATGGTGTTGACATGGATAATTTTTTCATTTTTATTAAAACTTGATTTTTCATTATTTTTTCTTTTCTTTCATTTTGGGCCTTCGCCCACTGGGGAAGGCCCACAAGCTCTTGCCCGGTGCTGGCGATGGTTGCGGCCCTTAAGCAAGCCCTAGCCGGCCATGGGAGAGTCAGTCCTAACCCAGATCTAGGAGAGGCATTTGCGGCTAGCGAGCTCACCCGCCACAATGAAAAGAAAAGGAAAAGAAAAAAAAGAAAATGAAAAAAGAAGAAATTTTTTTAAAAAGATACAAAAAATGTTATGTCAACGCCGGTCGTGCCATGTAAAACAATCGCGTCCACATTAGCGATTTCCAGCCAAAATTAGCTGAAATGGCTCAATTGGCAAATTGTCAAAGGGTTTAGGACTAAATTGACCAACTTAAAATATTTGTTATTGAATTGGCACGAGTGTAATATGTTTAGAATTTTTTTTTTGATAATTTTCCCCATTAATTTGCGTTAATGTTTTTTTATTTGTTTCCATGTTCAAGACATATAAATGCATCGTACAAATTTTCTCGCGAATCTATAAATATCAAAATTACGAAAAAATTAGAGGAAAATAATAAAAAAAATTAATTGTAAAAAGACCCTAGAATATATCCACATTTATTCCCCAATGGTCCACAACGTGACTATTGAACCCCCCCCATTAACCAAAGGGCAATAATAGACGGGCAATAATAGACGGGTAAGCATAGTGGCAATAAGTTGGGCAATCCTTATCTCACTTGCCGTCCAACCTGTCTCTGTACTTATTCCATGGTGGCTTTAGCTTATCGCGAAGGCAATTTAGCTTAGTCCATTAAGCAAAGGAAAAGATCTCCGTTAGTCCACGCGATATCCCGATTCTAGTCAAAATAATCATGATTAAGATAGCCGCCCGATTCGATTATGTCCGAGCCTTCTGTGCGATGACGACGACGACGAGCGAAATGTTTGAAATTAAGGGACTCCATGGTGCGGGACAATGCGTTTGGCAGGTCGAGAATGCTACGTGAGAGCGACGCTAGTAAAAATAAAATCGAGTTCAGGTAAGATTATTTTAAATCAGTATGCAAGTTTTTGATTAGATGCGTGCCATGGGAATGATGGGTTATGCGGTATTGCAAAGCAACTGAATACAGCGTTGGCGATTGATTAAGATACCGCATGGTATTCAATTTCGCTGTTCCTTTTTGATCTCGCCTCGCGAGGACATCCCGCAGCAGTTTGCACGTGCGGTGCCGCTCCTTCCCGAAGCCTGATTGGCTGGGAGCTTCGGCCGTGGGCCCCCCAACACGTGGCGGTGTTTCGGATGTTTCTGTCGGTGGGACCCGGTGCATCCATGTCCAGGTAAGCAAAAAAACAAAACCTTTCAACTTGTCGGGAAAAAAAAATGAAGGAAATTATTATTTAGACTGCTGTAATTTACTTACGCGAGAGGATTAAAACGAATCGATTATGCGGTGGAGGGGGGGCGACGTCGCTTGGCCTTGGCGGCCCTGGCCGCGGCGGCGGTAGCATCATAGGTCGGCCAAGTAAGTTTGGGAAAATTATCGAAAAAGTTCCAAATCTATCGTATTTATGCCAATTCAATATTAAACATTTTAATTGTGTTAATTGAGTTCTAAATCGTTTGACAATTTATCAATTGAGTCATACTGGCAAATTTTGGCTGGATATTGCTGACGTAGACGTTGACTGTCCTACGTGGCACAGCCAATGTTGACTTAGACAATTTTTATAATTTTAAAAAAATTAAATCTTTTTTTATTTTCCTTCTTTCTTTGCCGTGGCCTCGATGACTGGTGGACGAAGAAGAAAAATTCAAAAGAAAGAAAAAATAATTAAAAAAATTTCATTTTTAATTAAAATTGTAAAAATTGCCCACATTAGGGCCGGTCTTGTCATGTAAGACACCATCGTCCATCGTTGGCAATTTTCGGCCAAAATTGGCCGGAATGACAATAATTGATAAATTGTTAAAAGGTTGAGGATTCAATTGATACGATCAAAAGGTTCAAAACCGAATTGGTACAAATGCTATAGTGCAATAAGTTTAGTACATTTTTATAGTCTTCCCAATTTTTGACAGATATTTCAGAGCGAAGCTCTTTCTCTCAAAATATAAATATATGGCATTTTCAACTAATCACTTTTCTCTTAAGGTGCAAATGCGGGTCGGGTCGGGTCAGGTCGGGTCGGGGTCAGGTCACACGGTGACCCGCTGAAGCCGGAAATTAAATCGTGATAAATTTGAAGTACGGATTCCCATGATACTCAAGAGTCTAGGAGAAACAATAAAAGCGACCGTAATGATGGAGTTCAGCAACTTTCGTCGCACGGCGAGCCACCGGATGATTCTTACTTACGAGCGAAAGCAATGGGAAGAAGCATTGGTTTCTATTCCTTTGAGAAAGAGATTGATGGAAAGAGACTATAGAGATTTCTGAGGGAAGTGTCATTGTTGAGTAGAGAGGATGATTCCTTTGTCACTTTCATCGACCTAATGAAATGTCACACCAACATTCTCTTCATTCTCTTTTACCCTTTTCCTCTTGGTACCCGATTTTTTCTATGGTTAGTCTATGGTTAATCTTTCTGACGGATCCAAGTTCGGGTTCGTCTCGACGGGAAAGCAGGTTAAGGGCGTCGATCTAAACCCTAAAATCACGACATCCAGGTCCCGCCCGTTTCGCGGGAAACAAATGGTTCGGAAACTTTTTTTTCCCTAAATACGGTCGATTGTATCGCTTGAAATAATTACTTAATGAAAAATGTTTTCATCATTAACAATAATTATGTCTAAACATCCGTTAAACGATAAAAGCGACCATTTTTAGAAAAAAATATTTCTAAAACATGCCCTAAAATGAATTATTCGGGACATATTTTCTTATAAATGATCGCTTACGCTTGCAAAAATGAATAAACGAAAATACTTTCATTGCTCACGAAAATAGCTAGATATAAATTATTGTCAATGATGAAATATTTTTTATTAATTTAATTATTTCAAGCGATAAAAGTAATTTTTTTAAGAAAACATTTCCCGCGCCATTCACTTTCCGTCAAACAGACGGAGCCCCAATCATCGAACTTCTTGAAGCGACTAGCATTTCAATTGCTTACTTCCTTTTGAGCCGGCATGTCGTCTGTTATTTCAAGACGGAACTCGAAAGGAAAAGAGAAATTATAAAAGAAAAAAAAACAGATGATTTCCACAAGATGAGGAATCAGAATCATTTTACTAACAAGATTCCTTTATTTATTTATATTGTATTCTATACTGTTTTTTTTCTAAGATTATTCGACCGGACCGATGATAGGAACAACAGGAAAAGTCCACACGACTTGTGCTGAGGTTTTGAAACGAAGGTGTCGAAGGATAAGGAATTGGCATTGTGTTTCTTGTACGTATTATCACATGTGCTGGAAAAATGATACATTGAACAAGACAAGACTCGAAACAAAAAAACTTTTCGAAAAGTTTTATTATTTATATAAAGTAAAATATCACGAAAAATCTTAAATCAGTACATTTATGATAAATTTACCATCCATTAATTTTCGTTAAATTTTACTGTCAAATTGCTAAGTTAAATGACACATGACAGTTGACGGACATACTAGTTTTGGGGTTTTACCCTCCGTTTATTATAGGTGTACCGGTTTGTGATTTTTTTTTTATATTAATCCAACTTAAATTTGTTATAAATGTACAAGTTTATGATTTTTTATTGTCAAAAAATTAGTTTTGGGTAAATTTATCATATGTATATCAATTTGAAGTTTTTCGTGATATTAACCATTTATATAATTAATTTTTTGATATGAAGTGGCCCGCAGCACTTTTTAGTTTATTACTAGTGTTTTTTTCTCTCTGTTTTTAATTTTAATCCGTAAAAATTTCGATCAACAATATTGAATTGAAAACACTAAGTAAGTTGTTGTATTTTCTTGTTTAAAACGTAAAGTGTAAACCGGCACGAAGTGATGAAATATACTTTCCTCGATGGCACCAAGCCAACTACCTAGTCCTAACTGTCAGGCTTGAAGAAACCAATTAAATACAGGGTTAATATTCCAAAAAACTCCAAACTGGTACATTTGTGATAAATTTACTTAAAAATTAATTTTTTGATCATAAAAAACTCTCAAACTGGTACACTTGTAACAAATTTCTCTCGTTAATTTTCGTTAAATTTTACCGTCAAATTACTGAATTAGATGACGCACGACAAATTGGGGTTTTATCATGTTTACCATTTTGTGATTTTTTGTGGTATTAATCCAATTTAACGGAGGGTAAATTTGTCACAAGTGCACAAATTTGAGATTTTTGGTGGTCAAAAAATTATTTTGAGTAAATTTGTCATTGATTTATCAGTTTGGGGTTTTTCGTAATAAAAAAACTAGTTTGAGATAAATTTATCATAAATATACAAGTTTTGAGTTTTTTTTATGATATTAACTCGTAGTAACACTTACTATAATGTTCTTTTTTTCTAGCACCGCTCGATATTTTAAAAGGGCAATTCCGAGGAATTAGCGAAGACTTTTTAAAAGCGCGATTTCGTCTCTTTGGTAAATCTCGAAGGAAATAGTCATGTTAGGTGTGGAAATAGCCTCTCCAGAAAAGTTAATGTCAAAGACAAAGAATGTGACAATGCATGAGCTCCAATCAGTCCGGAGTTTTTGACCAGCAAATTACCAAAGTTGACCGTCTTTCTGTTTAATTCAATATGTCTCAGTTTCAGCAAGAATGTCCCATTCTTCCGCAACTTCATTTCTTTCATGTCATACCATTTGTTGTTTGTTTCTTTACACTTGAATCTCGATTCACGTGACGAATGTTTATCAATGATGGATCGCTTTGTCCTCACTTGACATCTGTCTTGCGCTCTTGCCGAGTTTTTCAAGTAATTTCGGCCGGAATTAACGCTCTACAGTGATGGTGATCTTTCTTTTTCTTGCATCAAGTGCCATCCCGACCTCGCTTTTCGCATACTTACCGGTGCAATCGCGGGCATGTCCCGTTAATGATTGTTTCTAGGTATGAGTTTTGTTAGTGCTAACAAAAAGCAACGCCGCAAGCACTTTCTTGCTGTTGATCTTGTGACCCATTGAGGTGGGTCTTCCTGCAATTTAGAAGATCTTGTTGTGCAATTTCCGTAAAGAAAAGTACTTTCATTTCCCCTTTGGTGAGCATCATCTTCATCAACAACAAAAGGGTAGATCAGAAATATCAATTGTTCACAAGTAGGGGCCAAGATGGGAGAGTTTCTCATGAAGTGACACCCTAACTTGTCCGGTGTCATCCAGAAAACTGTTCTCAAAGATCATTCAATCAGTGAAAGTTGGGAATCCCCACAAAACATAAAGAAAATGCTAATGTGGGGGGCCTGTTTTGGCCCATTGATGTCTCAGAAATATCTGGGGAGATGAAAATGTGTAATTTGGTTCTTTTTCAGGCAATAAAATGTTTTCTATCCACAAAAAAGAGGGGGAAAAGATACGTTAAAAAATGGAGGTACGGTACAGCAGTCATTAATGTATATAGACAATATGTCCAGGCATTGTTCTTTCAATGTGACAAAATCCTGTTTGATACACGTAATAAGACTTAAGAAAACTCTCCATGAACAAGCTTTGGGGCATAATCAGCTAAAAATTGAGACTGAACTGAAACAATTTTTTCTTGGTTTCATACAAAAATCGATTTGCGAAATCAATATACAGAGTAATGTGACAAACTTTTACAGGGTCCTAAGCATGACTCATTTTAATTATAATTCTATAAATATTGATGTACATAATTTGTATGCTAAGTTATATGACAAATTCGACATTTAAACAAACATGTCATATTCAACACCTGATAAGAGTTCGCTACATCCCTTAGTATACCGATTTTGCATGCTAATTTTGACGTACTTAACTTTGATTTTTTCCTGAAAGGCATTTCCTTTATGTGCATGTTCAAGAACCGATCAACCCTGTTCAAGTTTTCAGAAGGGAGTTACAATAGTATAATAATAACTCTTGATTCTTTTGGGTGATCCTTCATCAGGGCTAGGCTAGTGAACAGCGGAAACTTGTGACCATCATTGGACACACACACGCTCGACAGTAGGAAAATGTAACTGATCTCAGGGTGACTTGTGAAGGTGATTCACTGGACTGCTTGATAGGGTATTCAGATCATCTAAACAATTCTGTGAGCTAGTCGAAATCGCATTGGTGATTAGCATGATAACTGAAGGAGTAATTTCAAGCTAACCGGTCAGATTAAGAAGACCAACCATCTTGAATCCCCATAAAACTTTCCAACAATCAAGAGACACCGAGTAAAAACGCTTTATTTTGATTCGATATAACTCATAAAATCTTCTAAGTCTTTTATCGCACACTTTGACGGTCGGGTCGGGAACCCAAGAGCTGCATATCCTGAACATTAAGAGCATGCCTGGTTCATAGAGATCTCTCTTCCTCACCATTGCAATCTGATCAACCCTCGGTACAAGGGGAACTCAAACTTCTGCAGGCAAATCCCTGTAGACATCTTCAGTGCAACGGTTATGCCTCTTTTATACTTCAAAGGACCCCCAAAATTTGCAGAGTCGATACACTTGTCGATGTCTTGAGCTACTGATGCAGCTCTTCCAATATTGTCTCTCAAGAGTTGGAATTAGCTCCAGTTGACCCTATGTGAAATGATGAGGCTTTTACATTGAAAGCTGCAATTTTGAGCCTCCAAAGTGGTTCCCTCACCTGGAGTGTACCATTTCTGGTTTCATATTCTACTTGCTGGCACGGAAACGTGGTATAATCTGGATGGCCGTGTAAGCTCAAAGACCATGCACCCTCTAGCCATGTAATTTGGCTCAATGCATCAAATGTCATAGTCGAATCGTCAACTAGTTGTGCTTGAATTTCTGAAAGCCCTTGCTCCACGCGGCACGGAGGAAAAACTGTGATCATACTTCCCTGCAGACAAATTCCCGAGGAAGTACAACTTGCTGTTACCTTCGACCTGAAAGCTAAACTGCTGAAGGATTTGCGCCGCTATGGTCTTCTGGCTGAAAAAGCTCAGAAAGAATCGACAACCTTGTGGGGAAGAAGTCAGCGGCTGAGGTACAGGACAGACACCTTCAAGCATTTGGACGACTTTGAACATCGACGGTCTCAGGTTCCTATCTTTTTGTATGCACCATGATGCAACTTTAAATGGAATATAATTCCTTACCCTTACCAAAAAAACTTTAACAGGAATATCCTTACCAAAAAAAAAAAAACTTTAACAGGAATAGAAACCGCCTCGTCTCTTTCATTGATCTCAAGACCGGGATCAAGTATCTCTCTCAGCTTCCCTTCTTCCATCATCTTGAAAGCATAAGAGGGGGAAATAGGATTTCTCCGATGTTTCCTAGGGGTTGCAGTTCCTTCTTCGGCCGAGTTCTCGAACAGAACCTTCCCGTAACTGTAGACATCGCTCTTCTCAGATATGGCACAGCTGGTTAATGGTTATCCACTCCGGCGCAAGATAACCTCTCATGCCTGAGTGTCGTAACAACACGACTCTGCTCTTGTCATTAGCTTAGCCAATCCGAAATCCGATACTTTGGCATGAAATTTTTCATCAAAAGCACATTTTCTGGCTTTATACCGCAGTGAACAATCTTTGTGTCACATTCTTCGAGTAAGTAGGCCAGTCCTTTCACCGTTCCTATCGCAATTTTATATCATGTTCGCCAATCTAACATGCCTTCCTTGTCTTTCTTAAAGATACATTTATGGAGAGACCCGTTCGCCATGTACTTGTATGCTAGAAGCCGGTGAGTTCCTTCCTCGCAAAAGCCCTTCAGCCTGACCAAGTGGTGATGACGGATGCTTCTGATGCTGCATACTTCAGCTGGAAACTCTTTCTTTCCCTCACCGATGCTTTCCAATTTCTTCACAGCCAATCTCGTCCCATCTGGTAGGTAACCTCGGTACACCGAGCTGAACCCGCCTTGCCCTAGCTTCATGGAAAAGTTATTAGCGCATCTTGAAGCTCTTTATAGCTGAAACGAACTGGCATTCCCGATAAACTGTCAAGAAAGTTTTCCTCCTCTTCCGAAGTCTCTTGAGGAGCTTCGGGAAATTTTGGCTTTGCTTTGGAATATCTGAATCCGGCACAGATCAGACCGGGAACAAGGAAGAACGGGGAAACAGAAAATTGGACGACATATAACAAACGTTTCTCGTTGCATCCACTGTCTTGAGATTTCCCGCCATTCGTACCACCACCAGTGAACACCTCAATGTAAGAGACAAATCCAGAATTCTGATCAGAGCTCTGCAAGGCCCCAATATTTGTCAAACAAGTAACAACCTCCAGAACCATTCTCATAGAATAACGCGAGACATGAACAATTATTCAGGCAAGAGGTTTTGCATCCATCAAGATCGGCATTGAGCGAGGGTGAGACAAACTTGAGTGCAAAGTACCCGATTCCCTCCCCCGCATTAACAAGATCAATAGAAGCCTTTGAGTGATTGCAAGGAAAGCCCAACCCCAAACCACAATTTGGATGAGAAGTGAGGGCTAAGAGACATCGACACTTGCTACCGTTACGACAGACTACATACGGGTCACAAGGGTCTGGCAAACTGCATGCACCATCACTGAGATGATCCCGTCTTTCCCCAGGACAGCGATTCAAGTGGCATTAGGATTGGCATTATCCCAAAAGAGGAATTGCCACAGCAAAGTCCTGTTCTCATCGTAGAATCTCCATGAATTCGCGACCATCGTGGCCGAGACTGCGTGACCACCATTTTTGTTCTTCAATTTTCCGAGGTCCTTCCCCATTGACCAATACGGTTGAGGCGATTTATAACCTGCAGAAAGGATCATGTCACCAGATTTAATCTCGAGAGTGTAGGTCAAGTTCTTGAACCCGCCGCTCATGAGCCTCATCCCTTGCGTGAAATCTTGGTTCGATAAGAGCGTATCGGTAGGATGGTCGAAACTCTGCCAAACCACTGTACCGTCCTTCCCAAGCAAAACCGGATTTCCTGAATCCCGCAACTCTATCGCGGTAACTCCTTTGCCGCTCGTATTAGTTGACCACACCGTGCTTCCTGCTTTCTGTAGAAATACATTGCCATTCTCATGGAAGTCAAAAGTATCGGAATCCGTAACCCGGGTGTCCCTATTTGCGGCCTAGGCTACGGTGTCGTTGACATCGTCTCGCTCTTGCAGAGTTTTTCAAGTAACTTTGGCTAGAATTAACGCGCTTCAGTGATGGTGATCTTTCTTTTTCTCGTGTCAAGTGGTATCCGACTCACTTTTCACGTACTTCCCGGTCCAATCGCGAGCATGTCCCTTAATGATTGTTTCTAGGTATGAGTTTCGTTAGTGCTAACAAAAAGCAGCGCCGCAAGTACTTTGTTGCTGTTGATCTTGTTACCCATTGAGGTGGGTCTTACATCAATTTAGGAGATCTTGTTGTGCAATTTCCTGAAAGAAAAGTACTTTTGTTTCCCTTTTGCTTAGTATCATCTTCATCAACAGCAAAACGGTAGATCAGAAATATTAATTAATCACAAGTTGAGGTCGAGTTGAGAGACTTTCACTTGAAGCGACACCTAACATGTTAGGTGTTATCCAGAAAACTGTTCTCAAGATCTTGCAATAGGTGACAATTGAGAATAGGGGTGTGCAACCGGATTTACCCCGAAACTGAACCGGCCCATTTGAAAAACAGGTTCGGGAACCGGTTCTAACAAGAACTGATCTGGGAACTGGTTCCATTTTTTGGGAACCGGTTAGAACCGGTCCAGTTTCCTGTTCTAAGTGAAAACCTATTCGAACCAGTTTTAGAACCGGTTTTGAGATAATGTAAAAAAAAGTAAAAACCTTAGATCACGTTATCCTACCTGGCTATCCAGTTTGTCTCTCACGGTTTCTCTTTTCTCTCTTCACGACCTCCTCTGTCTCTCATGGTCTCTCTTTGCAAGCGCCTCCTCAGTCACCGCAAGAACGCAACCCAGCTCGTCGCCTGCCTGCGTGTTGAAGAGGGCTAGGGTTCGGTCATCTCGGCGTTCGTATTGTGCGTGTGTTTTTTCAGCTTTTTTGGCTCGCCGATATGGTAGATCTATAAGTACGCGATGAAATTCCCCGTGGATTCGCTTGTTTTGCTGTCTGGTCGCTGTGTTTTTTGCTGTGAACTTTTGATCGATTGGCTTTTTTGTTTTCTTTCTTTATAGATCTGCATGATTGCGCGCCTATGCTCGATTCTGTTTCTGTGTTTGATTGTCTTTTTAGCCTGCTAGCGGTATTTGCTTGCGATACGGAGGTGTTGATGATGTTGACCTAGTGACTTGGAATTTAGGGGTGAGGAATTTCGCTGCTACGCATATGTATATGAGAGATTTGTGCCATTTATGAGCTAAAGCTTGGTGTTCTGACTTGAGATCTATTAGGGGTTCATCCCATGGACGGTGTCGACATTCTGTTCTCCGAGGATTCCTTTCATGGTTGTTTTTAGTCTAGTCGTTATTGGCTCATTTGGGAAAGTTTTATTGTATAAGGCACCTAGAAGACTGGCTAGAACTTCCTATCCTACAAGGTAATTACCTTTCTCAAAGACT
Source organism: Syzygium aqueum (assembly GCA_031216185.1). Taxonomy (NCBI): domain Eukaryota; kingdom Viridiplantae; phylum Streptophyta; class Magnoliopsida; order Myrtales; family Myrtaceae; genus Syzygium; species Syzygium aqueum. Next base: position 29,627,623 of record CM062233.1, on the reverse strand, counting down.
TTGCGGCCAAAAATGTCTCTTGTTCTCCATCTTTCTTGATGAGCCTGAATTTGAGAAAACCTTTCCCATATCCTTGTAGTAAATCGCTTGCAGGCTCTACCAATAGCCAATACGTGCATTATGCACTTATGGAGGAAATTACTTGCTACTCAATATTGGGATCTGTTTTACAACTATGAGCGAAACAACATGGCCCTTCAAGTCATCTAAATATTATGTGATTCAGATGAGATATATAGACATTCTCTAATGAGAGCAGATGCTTTACTGTTAAGTCTCTTGATTTTCCTTTCAGGATATTTCATTCAGAAACAGAAGTGAGGAGTTCTCTCATCATGGCGCAAAATAAAGAGCTAAACATGTTGAATGGATTCCCTGGAAATGTGACTCTTACGTATTTATGCGATTGGACTATGTCTTGCGACATAGTACTTTTGGATTGTTGATTTTGATTGATTGTAATTTCAATTGCTCATTTTAGGGATTGTTACTTTTGGCGGATAGTGATTTTTATTATTCATCTTTTACTTTGAATCGTTTCATTACTACATATATTATTTAGGTGGAAAAAAATGAAACTAGAAAAAGGAAAAAAAAAACGGTTCTTGGGTAAACCCTGAAACTAGATTGGAAAAATAGGGTCGGTTTCAAAATAGGGTCCAGGGAAAACATGGTATGTTTCAGGTTTCAAAAATTGGGAACCGATTATAATAGGGTTGATTTCAGGTTCCAAGTCTGGACTCAACCCATCCTGGAACCGATCACCCTTAGTTGAGAATCCCCACAAAACATAAAGAAAATGCTAATATGGGGGGCCTGTTTTGGCCCATTGATGTCTCAAAAATATCTGGGGAGATAAAAGAAACGTGTTATTTGGTTCTTTTTCAAGCAATAAAATGTTTTCTACTCACAATAAAAAAAAGGTAGATACAGTACGGCAGTCATTGATGTATATAGACATCCGTGAATTATTCTTATCAAGAAGCAAAGCAATATGACAATCCAGTGATACAACTAATAATACTCAATAACCACTTCCCATCTCAAGCTCTGTGGCACAGAGATAGAAACTGGGACTGATGCTGAAACAACTCCTTTTTCTGTCTTATGTGTAGCCATATTTTGCTTGCTATACTAAAACTGATTTACAAAATCCATATACTAGATAATGTAATAGACTTTTAAGGGGTGTTAAGCACGGCTCACTTACTTAAATGCTACGTCTAGAAGTATGAAATACATAATTGGTTTGCTAAGTTATACGACAGACTTGACATTTAGACAAACGAGCCATATTCAACACTTGATAAGAATCCGCCGCATCTCTTAGTATATCGATTTTGAATACCAATCTGGAAATACCTAACTTTACTTTGGCTTGGTTTGACCACTCCAACTGAATGTGAGTAGTATAGTAATGGACTGGATCGACAAAGAAAGCAAAATTTGTGCAAATACAATCTGAGAAAGAGTAAGAAATGATTGGATATGCTAATCCCCGACCTCTATATTCCACTTGAGGAAAGATTATACAGAGTCTTCCAAGCTTGCTTATGAATAGGGGGAAATTACAAAAAAAGTTCTAAATCTATTATACTTTTCCCAAATTAGTCCTAAACATGTCAATTTGATCAATTTAGTCGTAAATCTTTTAACAATTTGCCAATGTAGTTCATCCAGTCAATTTTAGCTAGAAATTGTTGACGTAGACGCAGGCAATCCTACGTGGCACAACCAACGCTAACATGGATAATTTTTGCAATTTTTAAAATGTTGTTTGAATTTTTTTATAATTTTTTGTTTTCTTTTTTTTTTCCCTTCTTCCTCCGCCGATCATCGGGCCTCTTGGATGGCCAGCGAGGCTCTCCCTCACATGAGTGAGGTTGCCTGAAGCTGGCGAGGCCAACCTTCTCCAGCCTCTGGCAAGGGGCAACCTCTGTCAAGCCTTGCCTAGAGCTCATGAGGTCGACCCTCGCTGGCCCCTGGTAATCTGATGAGGTCGACCCTCGCCAGCTCTTGCCTATGGCCGGTTGCCAGCCATCGTGGAGGTTGGCAACTGCCGGAGGAAGGCAGAAAGGAAAAGAAAAGAAAATAATAAAAATACAAAAAAAATTAAAAAAATATTTTGAAGAAATTGCAAAAATTGTTCACATAAGCGATTTTAAACCAAAATTGGCTAAATTGAAAGTTTAGTATTGAATTGGCACAAATGCAAAATGTGTATGATTTTTTTGGTAATTATCCCTTATGAATAGGCAAGTAAACTAGCACTTATGGCCACTCTTTGGTCAAGGAAGAATCCTGCTTAAAAGTGCTTGATGGACCAAGCAAAAACTTGAAAAACTAGTCCATTTGAAGGGCTTACCACTTTTCAATGAGATGCCCTTGTGAATACAATCTTTAGGAGTCCAACTAGCTGGCTAGGAATAGGAAATTCCTATTTCTCAACCTTACCATACAAGAAGGAAGACCCCGTTCAGAAGCCCCGTTACAGTCTTATTCAAAAGGGTATTCTTCCTATCAGATTAGTTAAACAATTTTGTGAGCAAGAAAAATGCTACAATTAGAAACTGCTTTGTTAAAGCATGAGAAGTAGAAGAGACATTTCAAGGTTAAGTCGTTGATTATATCCTATCATTAAGTAGACCAACCCATCTTGAATCCACATGAAACTTTCCAATGATCGAGAGATATCGAGCAGAAACTCCATTTATTTTGATTCGATATAACTTGTAAAATCCTTTAAACCTTCTGTTGCACACTTTGATGGTAGGTCGGGATCCCAGGAGCTGCTTATCTGGAACATCTAGAGCATAGCTAGTTCGTAGAGATCTCTCTGCCTCATCATAGCGGTCTGGACAAGGGACTCAAACTTCTGCAGACAAATCCCCGTAGACATCTTCAATGCGACCGTTATGCCTCTTTTATACTTCAAAGGACCCCCGAAAGTCACACAATCAATTTACTTGGATGTCTTGAGCGACCGAGGCAACTCTTCCAATATTACCTCTTGAGAGTTGGAATTAGCTCCAGTTGACACTTTGTGAAATGATACTGCTTATACATTGAAAGCTGACAATTTTTTAGCCTCAAAAAATGTTTCCTTCACCTGGAGACATACCATGTTTGATTTCTCATTCTACTTTCTAGCACTGAAACGTGATATAAGCTGAATGGTCGTGTAAGTTCAAAAGACCATGCACACTATAGCTATGTAATTCTGATCAATGCATCAACTGTCAGTTGTATAATCAACTAGTTGTGCTTGAATTTCTGAAAGCACTTGGTACACACAGCAAGGAGTTAAAACCGTGAACATACTCTTTGCATAAAAATTCCTGAGGAATTACAACTTGCTGCTACCTTGGACCTGAAAGCTGAACCGCCGCAAGTATTGTGTCGCTATTGTCTTCTGGCTTGAAAAAGCTTGGAAAGAATCGAGAACCTTGCTGAGAGGAAGTCAACGGCTGAGGAACCGGACAGACACCTTCAAGCATTTGGATGACTTTAAGCATCGACGGTCTCAGGTTCATATCTTCTTGTATGCACACCGACGCAACTTTAATAGCAATAGAAACCGCCTCTTCTCTTTCGTCGATCTCAAGACCCGGATCAAGTATCTCTCTCAGCTTCCCTTCTTCCATCATCTTGAGAGCATAGAGGGGGAAATAGGATTTCTCCGATGTTTCCTCAGGGTTGTAGTTCCTTCTTCCGCCGATTATTTCAAACAGAACCTTCCCATAACTGTACACATCACTCATCTCAGATATGGCATGATTGGTTATCCACTCTGGCGCGAGATAACCTCTCGTGCCTCTGATTGTCGTAACAAAACGGCTCTGCTCTCTCGTCATTAGCTTAGCCAATCCGAAATCCGAGACTTTGGCACAGAAATTATCATCCAAAAGCACGTTTTCTGGCTTTATATCACAGTGAACAATTTTCATGTCACAATCTTCATGTAAGTAGGCCAGTCCTTTCGCCATTCCAATCGCAATTTTATATCGTGTTCCCCAATCTAACATGCTTTGCTTGTCTTTGTTAAAGATCCATTTATCGAGAGACCCTTTCGCCATGTACTCGTATGCTAGAAGCCGGTGTTTTCCTTCCTCACAGAAGCCCTTCAGCCTGACCAAGTGGTGATGATGGATGCTTCCGATGCTGCATACTTCAGCTCGAAACTCTTTATTTCCCTGACCAACGCCTTCCAATTTTTTTACAGCCAATCTTGTCCCATCTGGTAGGACACCTTGGTATACCGTCCCGAACCCGCCTTGCCCTAGCTTCCTAGAAAAGTTATAAGTTGCCTCTTGAAGCTCTTTATAGCTGAAACGAACTGGCATTCCTGATAAACTTTCGAGAAAGTGTTCAGGCATTGTCGGCTTTGCCTTAAAATATCTGAATCCAGCATAAATCAGACCGAGACCAACCAAGAATGTGGAAACAGAAATTAGGACAACATATAACATATGTTTTTTGTTGCTTCCGCTGTCCTGAGAACTGCCGCCATTCGTACCACCACCGGTGAGCACCTTAATGTAAGAGACAAATCCAGAATTCTGATCAGAACCCTGCAAGGCCCCAATATTGTCAAACAAGTAACAATCTCCAGAACTATTCTGATAAAATAATGCGAGACATGAACAATTATTAAGGCAAGAGGTCTTGCATCCATTGAGATCAGCATTCAGTGAGGGTGAGACAAACCCAAGCGCAAAGTAGCCGATTCCCTCCCCCGCACTAACGAGATCGATTGAAGCCTTTGAGTGATCGCAAGGAGAACCCAACCCCGTACCGCAATTTGGATGAGAAGTGAGGACTGAGAGACACTGACACATGTTACCGGTATAACAGACTACATACGGGTCACAAGGCTCTGGCGTACTGCATGCATCACGGGGTATTTTCACGGGAGAATAATCAAGCGTTCCTCCACTGCCCAAGCTGGAGAATGAGATGATTCCGTCTTTTCCCAGGACCGCGATCCAAGTGGCATTAGGTTCGCTACCATCCGAAAAGGGGAATTGCCACAGCAAAGTCCCGTTCTCATCGTAGAATCTCCATGAATTAGCAACCATCGTGGCCGAGACTACTTGACCACCGTTTTGGTTCTTCAGATGTCTGCTGTCCTTCCCCATTGACCAGTATGGTTGAGGCGTTATATAACCAGCAGAAAGGATCACTTCGCCAGATTTAATCTCGAGATTGTATGTCAAGTTCTTGGACCCGGAGCTCGTAAGCCTCATCACTTGCGTAAAATCTTGGTTCGATAAGAGCGTATCAATAGGATGGTCGAAACTCTGCCAAACCACTGCACTGTCCTTCCCGAGCATAACCAGGTTTCCTGAATCCTGCAACGCTATCGCGGAAACTCCTCTGCCGCCGGTATTAGTTGACCACACCGTGCTTCCCGCTTTCTGTAGAAATGCGTTGCCGTTCTCATCGAAGTCAAATGTATCAGAATTCGTAACCGGGATGTCCCTATTTGCAGACCAGACTACGGTGTTGCTGCGGATATGAACGACAGCTAACGAGTATAGAGTAGGACCGGAGGCCTGGACAAAGCCGAAGCCGAAAATTGAGCCATTGGACAAAAGAAACACCCCGCTAGTGTCGATCGAACCCATTTGAGTCGCTTGAAATCCTGGGTATATCTTGTCTCCCGGATAAATTTTGTCTATACTTTGAGCACCCTCCGATGAGATGCTAGATAGCAAGATGACACAGAGCCACAAATTTCCAGCAACAGCCATTGACCTTGAACTAACCATTGTTCCACCTTTAATGATAAGAGACGAGAACTTCAATTTGAGGACACATATCGGTGATGATACTCGAAGATTTAAATGCAGAGGCTAATCTCCTCATCAGTATCATATATATCATATTTTCTTTTATATAATCAGAAAAAATTACTGGATAAAAGACTTTAATTTCATTCCACCACGCTGCTCCCGAAAACTTTGAAAATGCTCTGCAAAGTGTAGAATTACAGATGAATTTGCAGTATCTATACAGAGGCAAGCTTGTAACACCTAGTGATGAAATTAAAGCCGCCAAAATGACAAATGAAAAACTGATTACTCTAGCTTTCTCAAGAAACTTTCATACACTGCAATTCACCTCCTTAATTCACATAGCTCTTGAAATTTTAAAACTAATCAGAAGCAGAATCAAGCACACGCAGAAATGCAAAAATGTTTACACTGAAGAAACAAATTGCAGAGCAACTTTGAACCCTGAACTGATGCAAAAGATAAGTTTTGGCATCTAAATCTGAAATATCATATTACCAATTTTAAAGATACAACTAATGAGAAGAGAACAATATGAAGAGAGTCAAGGGCTCTCTTCAACTACAAATCCACAACTAGTGTTTTCTAGAATGAACGAGATCCGCTAAAAAAGCACAAAAAGAAAATAGATTTAAAATGGAAATTGATAAGGTACTCTTGACTTGGCCATGAAAAGAGAACAAATTGAGCTCTTACCTCACCAATTTGCTTGAATTCTGAAAAAAAAAAAAACTAGATACCGGACCAGGGTCCCTGTTTTTTCTATCAATTTGATCCTGCTTCTGTCACAGGGTAGTGACTAGAGGGATACTAAAACTTCATTACCAACCGTAAGGAAGAGGAGCATACAACCATGATCAGCCACACCATTGACTTGCCACGAGGACCGGCCATTACAAGCAACGACTTGCCTTTGACTTTGCTTGCCCATAAAGACAAGACAATTTCAACCATTGACTGGGCCAACCCAGAAAAATACTCTCTTATCAGTTTTTGGACTGATGGACACACATTTGCCGAGGGTGATCTTAGACTTCTCTCACTCCAAAAGTTAATTTGAATTGTAAGATTTTCCCTCACACTTATAAATCAACCACCAACCTCTTCTACAATCGATGTGGGACAACCTCAACAATCTCTACCTTGCATATTGGGTCTGGGTCAGAGCCGCAACAATCCGTAACTCTACCGTGTAATTATTGGATCGAGACTTATTGGCAACTTAACTATGATCTTAAACTTCTCTCACTCCAAAAGCCAGCTTAAAGGGTGAAGCTTTCCTTCACACTTATAAAGTAACCGGCCCCTTCCACAATCCATGTGGGACAACCTCAATAATTTGTGCATCAGGTCAACAATAGCTAACAAAGAAAAATCAGCTGAGAGCTTGATGTGCTTTTTCAACGCCGTAACATCGTGTGTTTTAAGTTCTTACAAGGTCAACAACACTGCTCTTTGAGGCCTACAATAATTTGAATGTCTGAACAGTTCCTAAAGCCGTCACAACTCCTCAATTGTGTATAGCATCAATACAGCATTAGTGCAAGTTGAACATACGCTGCAAGAATGTTGGTCCATCTAAAGCTCTCCCTTTAACCTTTTTCCCCCGGTTAAATGGCTAGAACTTATTTTGCGGATAATCAAAATAGGCTTTAATGTTGTTAACAGTTGCCGGATTCAAAGGCAGTTGAAGTATCTATTACGAAGTTGGAGGAAAGCTAGTGAAGTGGATGGGTCAGTAGTCTGTGGCTAACTATTGCTGTTCACAACCGTCGTGGACAGGCATAAAATGCAATTTCGACAGTTCAGTACATGGGCACACGCTTGACACGACGCATGTATAAAGAGCACTGAATATATCACTTGTAGGCTTGATCTTTGATCTTACTTGAGAGGGAATTTCTGTGCACGAGAGAGAGCGTGGATACCAATGGTGAAGAAAGTGAGACTTGAGTTAAAAAACAAAGATAATAAATTAATTTGGCTTAAAGGGAAATCTATGAAATCTCTCGCACAAAGTTTATTGTCCATAACCATCACGATTTCTTTTATAATGCTAGAGATTAGCTTCTTTTTTTTTATCGGAGTTGTAAATTACTGTGCTTTTGTACACAAACTTTTTCTTGACCTGCCTGGCCTGGTTTTCTATTATTTGTACATAGATTAATCAATGCGTTGGTATGCTAAGCCACGTAAGCAACTTGATTATTGAGCAAAAGGCCATATTCAACATCCGGTAAGCGTCCACCGCACTCCTTAGTATGTCAATTTTCCATATCAATCTTGATATACCTTACTTTTTATCTTTTCTTAAACGATATTTCCTTGATGTGCATGTTCAAGAATCAATCAACCCTGTTCAATTATACTCAAAAGGGGTTTCTATTCAGTAACCCTGTTCAATTATACTGAACAGCTGAAACTGGTAACCTTCGTTAGACGCAGACAGGCACCAAAACTTGATCCAGTGTCAGCTCTCAAGGTGACTTGCTAAGGTTATGAACTAGACTCCTCGATTGGGTCATCATATTATTCAATTTTGTGAGCAAGAAAAGTGCTGCTCAAAAACCGCATCGTCATTCGAGGTAATAGTTCGAGGTTAAAGTCATTATCTATCTTATCAATAAGCAGACCGTAAACTTTACAGAAATTGAAAGGTGCCAAACCGATAAATCCATCAGTTTCGGTTAGATACAACTCACAAAGTCTTTTACGCGTTTCAATGGCAGTTTGATGGGTGGTGAGGGTCTATTCCCCAGGAGATGCATCTCCGAATCATTAAAAGCGAACCTAATTCATAGAGACCGCTCTGTATTATCAATGCAATCCGATCGACCCACAGGATAAGGAAATCTTGAACTTCTGCAGGCAAATACTTGTTAAATATCTTCAATACGACCGTTAACCTCTTTTATACTTCAAAGTACCCCTAAAGCTGAACAAATATGCTTGGGTGTCGTGTTTCGCGGGACTGAGGCTACTCTTCCAGTATTACCTCCCAAGAGAGTGATAATTAGCTCCTATTCCTATTGATGCTAAATATCAAAGCCTTGTTCTTGTTCACAGGCCTTTTAGTTTCAAAAGGAATTGATACCACTTGTATATTCTGACTATCCTTCGAGCCTCCAAAATACTTATTTTTCCCTGGGATGTACCATTTCTGATTTCACATTCTACTTGCTAGCATTTAAACTCGGTATAAGCTGAATGGTCATGTAAGTTCAGAAGATCGTGCATACTAGCAATCAAGTTCATAAATTTAATAGGAATTTCAGCATCAGGATGACCAGAAGATATTGAGCCTTGTGGTCGTAATGCGTAGAATACACAGATAGTCCACTTTCATGTTTCTTATTATGGCAATGATCATGAAGCAAACATGAACTCAAATCTCCAATAGGAAAGAATACTAAACCATCTCATCAACTATCATAGTTGAATCATCAACTAGTCGTGGTTAAATTTCCTTATAATTAAAGCACCTGCTGATGCTATAGACAGCAAGGAGGAAAAAATGTGATCACACTTCTAAAAGAATAGCCAAACCTACAAAATTGGGTAAAAATTTCATATTTTACAGGCTAAAAGGCTAATATATGCAAAACATATAAAGCAGAAAAATTTTCTTAAACTAACAACTTGCTGTTATCTTGGACCTGAAAGCCGAACTGCTGAAAGATTTGCATCACTATTACTGTCTGATGGTCCTGAAGAAGTACCTTCCTCATTGGCTGTTTTGAAAAGGGTCGGAAGGAAGCGAGAACCCAGTGGAGAGGAAGTCGGCGGCTGAGGAACCGAACAGACACCTTCAAGCATTTGGACGACTTTAGTCATTGACGGCCTCAAGTTCATATCTTCTTGTATACACCACAAAGCAACTTTAATAGCAGTAGAAACCGTCTCATCGCTTTCGTCCATCTCAAGACCCGAATCAAGGATCTCTCTTAGCTTCCCGTCTTCCATCATCTTGAAAGCATAAGAGGGGAAATAAGATTTCTCGGATGTTTGCTCAGAGTCGTAATTCTTTCTTCCACCGATTATCTCGAGCAAAACCATCCCGTAACTGTACACATCACTCTTCTCGGATATGGCATAGTTGGTTATCCACTCTGGTGCGAGATAGCCCCTCGTGCCTCTGAGGGTTGTAAAGACATGGCTCTGCTCTCTAGTCATTAGCTTAGCCAATCCAAAATCCGAGACTTTGGCAAGGAAGTTATCATCCAAAAGCACGTTTTCTGGCTTTATATCACAGTGAACAATCTTCGCGTCACAATCTTCATGTAAGTAGGCCAGTCCTTTTGCCGTTCCAATCGCAATGTTATATCTCGTTCCCCAATCTAACGTGCCTTCGTTGTCTCTCTTAAAGATCCATTTATCGAGAGATCCATTGGCCATGTACTCGTATGCTAGAAGCCGGTGAGTTCCTTCCGCGCAAAAGCCCTTCAGCCTGACCAAGTGATGATGATGGATGCTTCCAATGATGCATACCTCAGCTCGGAACTCTTTCTTTCCCTGACCGATGCCTTCCAATTTCTTCACAGCCAATCTTGTCCCATCTGGTAGGACACCTCGGTACACCGAGCCAAACCCGCCTTGCCCTAGCTTCATGGAAAAGTTATTAGTCGCATCTTGAAGCTCTTTATAGCTGAAACGAACTGGCATTCCTGATAAACTCTCAAGAAAGTTTTCTTCCTCTGAAGCCTCTTGAGGAGCTTCGGGTAATGTCGGCTTTGCCTTGGAATATCTGAATCCAGCATAAATCAGACCGAGAACAACGAAGAATGTGGAAACAGAAATTAGGACAACATATAACATATGTTTTTTGTTGCTTCTGCTGTCCTGAGAACTGCCGCCATTCGTACCACCACCGGTGAGCACCTTAATGTAAGAGACAAATCCAGAATTCTGATCAGAACCCTGCAAGGCCCCAATATTGTCAAACAAGTAACAATCTCCAGAACTATTCTGATAAAATAATGCGAGACATGAACAATTATTAAGGCAAGAGGTCTTGCATCCATTGAGATCAGCATTCAGTGAGGGTGAGACAAACCCAAGTGCAAAGTAGCTGATTCCCTCCCCCGCACTAACGAGATCGATTGAAGCCTTTGAGTGATTGCAAGGAGAACCCAACCCCGTACCACAATTTGGATGAGAAGTGAGGACTGAGAGACACTGACACATGTTACCGGTATAACAGACTACATACGGGTCACAAGGCTCTGGCGTACTGCATGCATCACTGGGTATTTTCACGGGAGAATAATCAGGCGTTCCTCCGCTGCCCAAGCTGGAGAACGAGATGATTCCGTCTTTTCCTAGGACCGCGATCCAAGTGGCATTAGGTTTGCTATCATCCGAAAAGGGGAATTGCCACAGCAAAGTCCTGCTCTCATCGTAGAATCTCCACGAATTTGCAACCATCGTGGCCAAGACTACTTGACCACCGTTTTGGTTCTTCAGATGTCTGCTGTCCTTCCCCATCGACCAGTATGGTTGAGGCGTTATATAACCAGCAGAAAGGATCACTTCGCCAGATTTAATCTCGAGATTGTATGTCAAGTTCTTGGACCCGGGGCTCATGAGCCTCATCCCTTGCGTAAAATCTTGGTTCGATAAGAGCGTATCCGTAGGATGGTCGAAACTCTGCCAAACCACTGTACTGTCCTTCCCAAGCAAAACCAGGTTTCCTGAATCCCGCAACTCTATTGCGGAAACTCCTCTGCCGCTGGTATTAGTTGACCACACCGTGTTTCCTGCTTTCTGTAGAAACGCGTTTCCATTCTCATCGAAGTCAAATGTATCAGAATTCGTAACCGGGATGTCCCTATTTGCAGACCAGACTACAGTGTTGCTGCGGAAATGAACCACAGCCAACGAGTATAGAGTAGGACCGGAGGCCTGGACAAAGCTGAAGCCGAAAATAGAGCCGTTGGACAAAAGAAACACCCCGCTAGTGTCGATCGAACCCATTGGAGTCGCTTGAAATCCTGGGTGTATCTTGTCTCTATTTTGAGCACCCTCCAATGAGATGCTAGACAGCAAGATGACACAGAGCCACAAATTTCCAGCAACAGCCATTGACCTTGGACTAACCAGTGTTGCACCTTCAAGGATGAAAAACAAAAACTTCGATCGAAGTAAACATATCGATGGTGATACTTGAAGATTCAAATGCGGAAGGTAATCGTCCCATTGATACCATATCTCATCATTATTTCTCTTATATGATCAGAAAAAAAACCAGCTAAAAGACTTGAATTTCATTCCACCATGCTCCTCCTGAAAACCTTGAAAAAGCTCTGCAAAGTGTAGAATTACAGATGAATTTGCAGCAACTATATAGAGGTTTGCTCGTAACACCTAGTGATCGAATCAAAACAACCCAAAAGACAAATAGAAACTCATTATTATCGCTTTCTCATGTAACTTTCATAAACTGCAATTCACTGTTAAATGGCTCTTGAAATTTCAAAACTAGTCAGAAGCAGAGCCAAGCACATGCGGCAATGCAAAAACGTTTACAAGGAAGAAGCAATTTGCAGACCAAACTTTGAGCCCTGAACTGATGCAAAAGATAAGTTTTTGCATCCAAATCTGAAAGTATCATGTGACCAAATTTAAAGATACAACGAATGAGAAGAGAACAACATGATGAGACAGTTAAGGGCTGTCTTCGACTACAAATCCAGAACTGCTGCTTTCAAGAACAAACGAGATCCACTTAAAAAATCTTTTTAAGGAAAAACATAAATTGGAAATCAATCTTGACCATCAAAAGAGAACAAATCTGAGCTCTTACCTCATCAACTTACTTAAACTCTGAAAAGAACAAGATTTCAGACAAGGGTCCTTGTTTTTTCCTTCCAATTTGGATTCTGCTTCAGTGACGAGGTAGCGTCTGGAGAGATCTGCAGCAAGAAAATTATTCTCTTTTATTTATTATTCTATTCAAACTTCATTTACCAACTGGAGGATCCAATTTCTTTTTTCTTGACAATAAGATGGGGAAGTTGTCAAGTTGCAATATTTTTCTTTTTTAGTAGTTAGGTCTGACATTAATCATTGACTTGCCCCAGTCCAGAAAAATCAGCTTTTTGGACCGAAGGCCACACATTTGTGCATCCCGTCAACGCATTGTTGATAAAAAAATTTAGCAAAAGCTTCGCGTTTGTTCGACGCCATAACATCACATGTTTTATCAGGTCAACAAAACCGCTCTTTCAAAGCCTCTTGTGGTTTGAATTGTAAGGAATAATGATAACTTTGGAAGATTGGGACGAGTACACAAGCTGGAGGGAGAAATTGTTCTTAGAATTCTTTCTGATGGGTTCTATTCGTATACAAGACTCACCTCAAGCCCTTATATATAAAAGCACAACACCTACACTACATTAAATGATGATGAAAAAAAAAGCATCCCATGCATTTAGGTTGCGAATGATAATTATTCTGTTTTTTTAATTTTTTAATTTTTTTATATCTGAAATAGGTTTGAAACAGAAATTCGTTTAGTGGCGCAATTTCATTTTTTTATTTCTAAAATAAATTTTAATTTTAGAAATACGTTTGGAACAGAAATTAAAAATAAAATTTTTCTACTTTTCTATTTTTTGGATAAAAAATGAAAAATGAGAAATAAGAATCCTTTTCATTGCTCGCCGCCCGCCGTCCGTTGCATCTTGCCCATCCACCGATCGTTGTCTCTTACTGTTGGCCGCTGTGGGCCACCCCCCGCTGCGCGCCGTCTCCCACTGCTAGCCGTTGCCCGCCGCCTCCTACAGTCCGCTCACTACCATCTCCTGTTCGTCGCCCACCTCCCGCTGCCATTTGCCGTCCGCCGTCTGCTGGCCGTCCACTCATCGACTATCTGGGAAGGAGAAATTTTATGCCGTTATCAAATAAATTTTTGTTTCGGAAATAGAAATTTCATGTCGTTATAAAATGGATATTTTTCTCAAAAACTCATTCATGAAATAGAAGTAAAAAAATCTGATCATAAATTAATTTTTAAAATAGGACGATTGTGATTCGCACTTGTTTTTTAAAGTACAAAATGTCAACAAAAAATAAACACAAACATTAAAGGAGCCAAAGACCATGAAGTCTTTGCTCCTTCTGACAAGGTTAGAACTTCACGCTTTTGACAAAAAACCAAACACAGAGCTCATCTTTAGCTTACGAAAGCATTTAATGGTGGCGGCTCTAGTCAAAGATAGCCCTCAATAAATCATGCTAATTTGCTTTTTGTCTTCGATATTCTTCTGACATCCACCATCAATCAAGACTTCCAAATTCAGAATCCAGTCATGAACGTGCCCAAATCCAACAATCAATTTTATATTATTTAAACATGAATGTCAAACAGCACCAGAAGCTGTATACTCTTTCAACGAGTGTCATTACATAGGAAAGCTGATACCTGTCATGCGAACATGCTCAGATCGGTCAATTAACTTATTAGGATCTCAAGAACTTCGTCGGCTCCCTCCCCCCGGACGACCGATCTATCTAAAGAGTCGGCATTTTTCGCCGTAATTTAGATACATACTGTATCGCGAAAACTCGAGACTTAAAGCTGTAGAAACCTTTCTGGTGTAACAAAGGGTGCAACAAAGAACAGTCCTGCAGAGATTATCAAGAACAGAAAAAAAACGAAGAAACATTATAAGAATTGAGGGCTGTTCTTCAGTAACATCTCCTCTTTTCCTGGCCGAAACAGCTTGAACGCGCTTACTTTGCAGATAATCCAAACCGGCAATGACGCTTGTTCAAAGTTGACGGATTCAAAGGCAGTTGAAGTATTTATGGCAAAGTTGGAGGAACGTGAGTGAACAGGATGTGTCCATGGTCTGCGGCTAGCTGTTAGCATTCACACTCGGGTCACGGACGTGCATAAAATATAATTTCGACGGCGGCTTCCCCCTCACCACATAAAATTTCAATTGCGTTGAGGCTATACCCCACCCGCGCACAGTCGAAATGAATTGGACAGAAACGATTCTAATACCATCTTAGATTATCCAACCCCATGAGTTTAAGCTTATCGGTGAAAGGAGATCGCATGTTTGTAATAAACTTATAAACCTATATATAAAGACGTGGGATGTTTTAACAAAATTCACAGTGCACGATCATCACAAATTCTTTTAACCATAGCAGAGATTAGCTTTTGATTTTTTTTCCTATGAGATAGACTTCTTTGGAGGAAATTGTCCGGTCGGTCGTAAATTTATTGTACGGATATCAATTTAGTCCTAAACTTTCAGGTCAATTTTCTCCGGAATTTGTTGACGTGGTAGTTGGTAAATGAAAATACGGCCAGGTCAACTCTTAAACTAAGCATATTATTAGTTGACCATTTAGCCAAACAAAGATTTTTCTCTTTTACCAAGTCTTACTACTAACCATATCAATATATAGTTGACCAAGCTACTTGTTGACATTTTTCAATCAAAATGGCAAACTCTCGTTCAATTCATCGTGAAAAGTTGAATTATGTCATCCCCTTTTTTTTCCCATGTAATTTGTTAAACGATAATTTCAACTCAAAACTTTGAGCTATCGTCTAAACATAAGTAAAGTCGATATATAATCACAGTAAACACAAGATGTGAGGTTGACTTCGATGTCACCTCTCACATGCAAATGAAACGACGAAATGTTCGTGTTAATTTAGTCCGGTAAAGAAACATAGTCCAAAATAAACTTGAGGACGTTCTTTGATTTAGAACATAATTTTTACTAAGTTCAGCATTCGTAAGAAAACCCTAGCTAGCAAATATGCCTCACTGACAGATAATAGCAAGAGAAAAACAGAGTCCCTGCAACTGCGGCGGGAAATACTTAAAACAGCCGATTTGATTCTACTGCTTTGTCCAAGATACTCTCTTCGGTTGTCTGAAGATGGACAAGATCCTCAAATTCCGTTCTAGCCTTCAGTTTAAATACTAATTCAATCAACGGATGTTTGCTTGTGTAAGGAATGATGCACATGAAGCACCGTCAAACATGCTTCACTTATGGAACTAACAAAGAACAGCGTCCAATGAAACCACATGCTCAGATTGACAGTTTAATAATTTGAAACTGCTCAGAAGGTGGCCTTAGTGTTAGGATAAGATATGTGCAATAATATGGATTGCTTCTTGAAAATCGTGACTATATAAAAAAAAAATTGGACCGACCACTCGAAACCAGATTTTGGAGTATTTATCTCAACCTATACTTTACATTGCCAAAATCTTTTACCTTTTGTCAATGTACTTTCACACATTTTTTAGTCAAGTCCCCCCGCCACCAATTCCTACAAAATTTAGTTGATGTAGCTATTGGACGATGCCAAAATATGATGCGACTAAAATATGTAGATGTCCACATGAGCATGTCTAGAAAAATTCGGCAAATCTAGTCAAGGTTCAGCATATGGTATGGATGAAATTTACATGATGCGAACACACACGTGGGTGTCCACATTGGAAATACTTAATTCACGTCGTACTACGCGTCATTCGACCACACTAGGATCCCTGGGTCGGCCATGGAGAACTAGGGTTCATTCGTTGGCGACCTGGGTTTGAGAGTAGGTTACTCGAACCGGACCATTGGAGTCTTGGGCATAGCCACCGGGGATCCGAGCATGTCCGCTGGGGGGCCGAGCTAGCCTTGAAGTCCCAAGCCCAATAGCAAGGTCCTGGGCCTATGCATCGGTGTCCAGTCATAGTTTACAAAATGATTTCTAATTTGTAAAAGAGGAAGTCATTTTCTTGAATTTAATATAGGATTTTCGTTGACTATGAGAATATTTTTTATTGACTCATTTTTCTACCAAACCTAAATTCGAAAAATGATTTTCGGAAAATTTTTAACGAAACAAACAGACCCTTAAATTTAGAATCTATAATAGGTTGGATGAGAATGTGGAGACTTTTAAATTACTAGTTGCTATTATTTAATAATATAACGTCATTATTATAAGGGTGATGCCCTTATTGAGATTTCATAGTCATTCTTTTATATGAATGTGATTAATATCTCTATCTCTTCCCGCATTCATTTGCTCTTGTTTTGGGCCAACTTCTCCATTTTATTTATATGATATCCTTCGCCAACAATGTTGATTAGAAAAGGCCATTTTTAATTTTTATGAGTGAATTATGTTTATTTTTAAATATAGTGATTTATAGCGCGCACCTGCCAGAGTCAAAAACAAGATCCGGAAGCACTTTAAGGTCATCAAACCTAATTATTCAATTTTATGTGCAAGACTAGTTCCAAGCGTTCGACATTAGTAATATAGTCGGAATTTTTTTTCAAAAAAATCATCAAATAGAGCTGCAGATTATGTCATTATGTTAGGGGAAAATTCCAATTATGGACCCCAAGTGGGGTCAAATTCTCAAAAAAGGGCTCAAAGTGAACATTGTGTTAAATAAGGGCCTGAAGTGCTCAATCAGTCTCAAATAAGGATCCGAAGTGCCCAAAAAGTCTCAAATAATGACCTGGGTCCTCGGCCAACCAAAATAGTTGTCGGCCGGCGAGAGAAGTTACTGTTTCAGCACCGAAACAGTAACTTTTTAATTTTTTTGTTTTTCCTTTTCTGTTTTTTTTTATTTTCCTTTTCCTTATCCTTTTCTTTTTTTTTCTTTTCTTCCTCCGCCGGCCTTGGCTATGGCCGGCGGAGGAAGAAAAGAAAAAAAATAAAAGGAAAAGGAAAATAAAAAAATAGAAAAGGAAAAAAATTAAAAAAATTAAAAAGTTACAATTCCGATGTCGGAACAATAACTTTCTAGCCAGCCGGCAAGTATTTTGGCCGGCCGGGAACCCAAGTCCTTATTTGAGATTTTTTGGACACTTCGAGTCCTTATTTAAGACTGATTGAGTACTTCAGTTCCTTATTTGACACAATATTCACTTTGGGCCTTTTTTTTAGAATTTGACCCCACTTGGGGTCCTTAATTGGAATTTTCCCTTATATTAGGGTTGCCTAGTTAAGAATTTGGGTTAATACCACGAAAAATCACAAATTGATATACCTATGACAAATTTACCACAGACTATTTTTTTTACCACGAAAATCCTAAATTGATATATTTGTGACAAATTTACCCTCTGCTAAATTAGATTAATACCACAAAAAATCATAAATCGGTACATCCATGATAAACGAAGGGTAAAACTCCAAACTGATATACTCGTCAACTATCACGTGTCATCCAAATCAAAAAATTGACGGTAAAATTGAATAGAAACTAACTAAAAATAAAGTTGTCACAGGTGTATCAATTTGAAGTTATTGATGGTCAAAAAATTTGTTTTGGTAAATTTATCATATGTGTATCAGTTTAGGATTTTTCGTGGTATTAATCCTAAGGATTTTCCCTAATTTTGAGAAAAGAATAATAAATAAAGGGGCTGAGTAACAGCTCTTTATTATTAAAAACATAAATCAGGTAACTTGCGGATAAATTTTCTCACCTTAGACTGAGGGGGCAATATTATTTTATTTAGGTAAATTAAGAATGAGTTAACTTTTCCAGCTCAAGGGCAGCTACGACTTCCTTCTCTTGCGGGATATGCCGTGCTGAACAAGATACAACGCCATCTTCTCATGTGAAATGAAAATCCTCCTTCACGTTTTGAACAGTGTTTAGCAACCCCCCTCTTTTATTTGTTTTAAACCTTGGCAATTAAATCAAAGGCTTGCTATAAATTAAGGGTATTGATAATATGAGCTTATAGTTAGGTTAGCCTAGTCTTATTATTAAAGGCCCACTTCTAATTTGGATTTAAAGGAAGCCCATTGCTCAATTCCATGCACAAAGTTTAGAGGGCAATGGCACATTTTGTTTAAGCAATGGTTAATATCATAAAAAATTTCAAACTGATACATATGTAATAAATTTACCTCAAACTAAGTTTTTTACCATCAAAAACCCCAAACTTGTATGCTTGCAACAAATTTACCATCCGTTAAATTGGATAAATACCATGAAAAATCACAAAATGTTAAACCTATGACAAATGGAGAGGTAAAACCCAAAATTAATACACCTGTTAACTACCACATGTCATCTAACTTAGCAATTTAACGGTAAAATTTAATGAAAACCAACATGAGATAAATTTATCACAAGTGTACTGGTTTTGGATTTTTGATGATCAAAAAATTAGTTTATGATAAATTTGCCACAGACGTATCAATTTGAGGTTCTTCGTGGTATTAACCATTTAAGAAATGATATAAAATAGAAAGAAGTAGTGCCTTTTTTGTTCATTCATTTGAAATTTATCGGATAAACTAAAAGTCTAGTCCCTCACATTCACATATTTCCAACATGCCTATAGATCTTGATTAAAAAAATTATTACTTAGACAATGCTGTCATTTTTATTTATAGGAATAAATGGTTCTTCTTGGGGACGGCAAGGACTAGCCATTCTTGCTGAATTTTTAGACCAAACGAAGGAGTAATTTACTCTATCATAAATAATTTGGAATATAATTAACTATATTTGACATTACTTACCATGCTTGATTTAATTAATCTGCCGTCAACAACTCGTTTATAATTTAAGCATAAAATTCTTCAAAAATACAAAGACAAAATAAGCCCACCTAGGTGGCGCTGCTGGAACACGCACTCTTCCTCTCGCAAAAGGTTGAGTGTTCGAATCCCGGGCGTCGCAGGGTGACTTAACCGGTGACACGTGTGTGGTGGCTAGCACGTGTTGTCCCCAGGGTTTACTCCCCGGCTGTCGGCCGTGCGGGGGTTCCCTGGGTTATCAAAAAAAAAAAAAAAAAAATAAGCCTCTGGTAAATAGAGTGAATAATGAAAGAAATTTGGACATACACTTTCTTCTTTTCGTGGCAAAAAGCTAGCTCTACTTTTGCTTTTAATTATTACTGATTCTTTAAAAAAGTTTTTTTATTCAATTAAGTGCATAAATTGCACTCGATAAAGTCATTAATTCAATTATAATTTTAATAAATATCATTTATTTATTTGATCCATTTTTTAAATTGAAATGAAATTGAAAACTATAGCGTTCTTTCCTTTTAATGTGGTTAAATCTACATGTGCACATTAAAATAAGTTGGGCTAGTGCTAATTTATGCCCACAAAAATATATCGAACAGGCATATACAATTAAAAAAATGGGATAATGACACAAATAGTCTCTGAACTTTGACCCAATGTGCAATTTGGTTCCTAAACTTTTAATTTGTTCAATATAGTCCCTGAACTTTAACATAATGTTCAATTTGGTCCCTGAACTTTTAATTTGTTCAATATGGTCCCTGAACTTTTAATATGTGTTCAATTTAGTCCCTGAACTATATGAAAATGTTCAATATAATCCTTGCACTTGAATTAATGGAAGGACTATGTTGAACATTTTCAAATAGTTCAAGGACTAAATTGAACACATATTAAAAGTTCAGGGACCACATTGAACAAATCAAAAGTTCAGGAACCAAATTGAACATTAGATTAAAGTTCAGGGACTACATTGAACAAATTAAAAGTTCAGGGACTAAATTGCACATTAGTTCAAAGTTCAAGGACTATTTGTGTCATTTTCCCTAAAAAAATATATAAGCTCAGGCAATATACGTCACGAGTTTTCCACTATGTCATCATTTTCCCATGTTCGGGGAAAATTGTCGTTTTCTCTACCTTAATTAGAGCACTTCTCTCGAGCTCTTAGATCATGTGGGTCCCACGTAATTCGCAGTATAATTTAACGACACAGTAAATTGAGAGTTACCAAAAATAGAAAGCTCCATGTTTGGGCCAGTATCTGATCCTACGACCACATCGGAGGTCCGAAATCACCACCCATGACCACAGCCGCAACTTCAAAACCATCGCCGTTTACCTATCACCACCACAATCGCCACTACCATAGCCTTCCATCTCCCTCGAACCTCAGAACTCAGGTCGGCGTACCGTCCACAACATCAACGACCTCGAATTTCAAACATTCGGTGGTCATCGTCGTCGATCTTGAGTAGACATCAACGACATTGACCTCGACCACCGAGGTCATGTTCCTCCGATTTCTTATGTTTATCCCCCAAGTTTTCCCCACCTTGTTTACTCTACTTCTTTCATCCTCTGCTATGTCATTATTCGCCACCGCCTCCATGGCGTTCAACCTACGTGTGCACATGGAAATAACTCTTAAATGGGGGAAAAATTGTCCAGAGTAAAAAACGAGGCTAATTCACTCCTAAACCTTTCAATTGTGCTAATTTATACTAAACCTTTTTGACGATTTGCCAATGTAGTCATTTCGGCCAAATATCCAAATAACATATTTATGACTAAATTGACAAACCATCAAAATATTTATGACTAAATTGACATAATTAAAAAGTTCAAGATTAAATTGGCCGTCGCACAATAGATTTACGACTTTTTGAACAATTATCCCCATAAATGAGTGCATAACCATCAGCAACCAATGGCTGTTAATTGAGCTTATAGCTAATTTATGCCCATAAGCAAATATCGATTAGCCAAGGTGACATAGGTCATGGATTTCTCACGTTTGAATAAAATGAGCCATCTATTAGATCGTGCGAGTCCCAAGTGAGCTAACGATTTATGTGGACGAGGCTAGGCTAACATATTTACTCACGTGATCTGATGGCTCGCTAACATAGACTAGAAGTACCCACCAAAAATCTCCGTATTCAGATCACCGCCCGATCTAACTGGTCGTGTGAAGTGAGCTGAACACACATGCCTAGAGTACACAACGAAAAGCTCCACACATGGGTCACCTCACCACGACACTGACTGCGCATTACTCACCGAAAGGTCGATTCAAGTGTTCCATACCTACTATCTTGTGGGCGTTCTCACCACAAACCATACAAAAGAAAGAAACCAACTCCACAATTTCCATGTACAGGAACCATCTTGCGCTCCGGAACAAAAGTCAATGGACTCCATCATCGTCATCCGCAGCGTCAGTCCCAAAACGAGACCTCAAATACAAAAGCCGCCCCCTTACCTTGCCTGCAAGAGAGGAAAAGCCCGAACCACACATTCACCCGTCACTTTCACGCCCCTTTACGACACCAAGAGGCCCTCCCTCTCTCTCTCTCTCCAGTCACAAGTCACATCGACCCTCTCTGAAAGCAAAAGCCAAAGCCAAAGCCAAAGGAGGAGTACATCATCATGTACATCCTGCCCCCCACAGCTTCTCACAAAAAGAAGCCCCCCGGCCATACTTTTTCTGCCCCCTTTTCATTCCCCCCAATTTTTCAACACGAAATCAGTCTTTCTTCCACTTACTTGACCCATCTGAAAACGGGCCCCGCTTACCACCCACCGAAACGACACCCCATTAGCAGTTTTCTTTAGCAAATTATCAGGCTGGGCTGCTAGGCTTGGCGAGTAGCCACGTCTGCCCTACCTCTTTTCCACATGATCTCCACCCATTTTTTGGTTCTTATTAATTTTGCGTTATTGGACTTGCAGATGAAGCCTTCAGAAACATGCCAAGCCAAAGCAAGCAGAATCGGCAGCAGGAGGTCCCCCAAATGCCAAGGATCAGATGGAAAAGACCAGTTTCTGTACATTTCATTAATTAGCAGCATGCATGTATACATTGCATCTGCCCTCTCTGCTTCATTTATATACACTGTCAAGTCTGTCCACCTACAACTCTCATATGATATTAGAGCATCACCAACAAAAGCAGACATGTTTCATATGTTCCCCCACATAATCTACCTCTTTAAAGATAAACCGTTGTTTCAAAGTACATTCAGCTGCTACACCTAGTCACACTTGATCATCTGATGGCAAACTCATCAGAAGACAACTTTCATCAGATTTGTTCACTAAGGGTGCATAGCTAATGCATGCTAATTTGTACAACCATGCTTAGTCAGGAGCTTACCAAAAAACCAAGTTAAGTATACACATCAGCACTATACTGAGCCTAACGAAACTAGTAGGTTCATTTGCAACTACACATTAAGCTAGCTCTTCGCAGAAGATTTAAGCCGCATACACCGACATCGATCAATCTACAAACCTGAGCTTCTCAATGTTTCATCATTATGCTTAAGTGGATGCTTTGGGTGCCAACAACACTGGTGATCCTCCACATAATAACCACAAAGAGCACTCTTCTTTCTCACGGGCTGGTCTACTTTCAATTGCTCACGCTGGAAACTCCTTTTGGTCGAGAATATGGTAGATGGATGATCCGCATTTTCCCAGCGTAAGAATGGAAGCTTGCAGTCTCTTCCCAGTCTTTGGTCACAAAATATGCTTGCTTCCCGAGCACTATTACAGCCCATGTCTACAACCTCTCGCGGCTGACTTTTTCCGGCACCAATGCCTTCGGCCAAATGAGGGCCCAATCGCAAAGACAAATCGCACACGATCTCAGGTGGGGGCTTGAATATTGCTGATGCATCTAAGTTTTCAACTGGATGGCTTTGACAATTTCCCACGGAGTTGGACCGGGAGCACAGTGGTCCAAAATGGGATAGATTTCTTTCGGGTTGTGGGCGACTACCGTGATAATACAAGGGATAAACCGAGTACGCTTTTGATGCTGGGTGAGCTTGAGTGGGTGCCGCCCGGTTCACAGCACGGATAAAAGATGTGTAGTCCGGTTTAGCTGATGTAATAGACTCAAGTCTTGAATGATTTGGATAAAACAAAACCGGGTCTGATATAATTGTCTGACTTCCGGAACTAGACTTCTTCATAATGCCATGAGGATCACCGGTCTGTTCTTGAGAATTCGCACTCAGATATCGCTGAGGGCTATTGTTCCTTTGGCTCCTTGAGGCTCTTCTCGGCGTGCAGCCGAGAGTAAGGGCAGCTACAAGAACAGTTATAACGAATAACTAAAAGAGAATGAACGGATTATACAATTTGACTTAAAAAGGTGAAGGGTGGAGAAAAGCTACGACGCAAACAACATTAGGAGAGAAAAAACATCACATCAAATAACTGAAAAAAGTGAGCCTGAGCATAGACATTCCAAATCAAGAATCTACACCAACAAGCCATACATATCATACATTGCAAGAACAATGTCATAAGGAAGATAAAGACGAGAGCTTTACAAGAAGAAACAGAAAAGGAAAATAGATGTACTCAGGTTTTGTCACCTTCAATGCATGGCTGAAGTAGCTCTCCAGTTTCTGTACTCTCATCAAGTCTGATTATTGTGTTGATAGCATCGTTTGTACGGTCCAGAAGCGTTTCAAGATCCATGTACTCTGCCTATTTCGAATGGATTCGAGATAGCAAAAAGGTGGACCAAAAAAAAAAGAGATCGCGAAAAGGAAATCAATCAATGCACACCCTCCACTATGTACAAGACTAGGTTCAATTGTTGCATTCTCTGTACTCAGTCCAGGTTTGTGAGGTTTTGACAGAAAACTTCTAGGTTGGAACAGAGAAAGAATTACTATTACCTCAGAATTGGCCTTGGAGTACATGATTTCTTCAGCTTTCAGGACAACAACAGGAAGCTTCTTTTGCCATTCTTTGTTCTTCTTAGTAGATGAGCTATGAATATCGTTCACGACTCTAGATTTCCAACAAACCAGCACAGGTTACCACCAAACAAGACATGCAAATACACAAGCATTTTCTGGAAGAAACCAACAGAAAAAAAAAACAGTCGAAAGTCAAAGATGGACCTGAAAATTTCATGGATGAGAGAACCTCTAATGGGTTGGTGTCTCTCACTGTGCCAAGCTTTCCTAACACATTCATAAGGTCTCGGGCCAGGTCTAGGCATCCTCTTCAAGAAAAGAACAGCAACCCACAGAAATATGGAAAAGAAAAAAAAAACAGAGAGCTCTGCTCCTTGCGACTTGCGAGGAATGTGAGACAGAGAGAGAGACAGAGAGAAAGAGGAAAAGATCAAAGCTTTGCGGTAACTTGCGGTGACCTCATCTTTCTTCTTCTTCTTCTTCTTCTTCTTCCTCTTCTTCTCCTTACTTGTGACTCTGAGCTCTCGCTCTCACGCTTTTTGATCAGTGCCGGTACAAAACTTAAGCAAAGCGGTATGGGGAAGAGATGGAGAGAGAGAGACAGAGAGAGGGGAAACAAATTTTTTGTACAGAGCAGGGCGCAGTTGAATAGGACCCATTTCCACTATTAAAAGAGAAACTACTGATGATATATTTGGCTGAAATCTGCTTGTCACATTATCTTAAACACCCATTTCCACAAACAAGAGATGCAGAAGATAACTCCAGAAAACCATGAATACATTATTGAAAATTTCTGCTTGAGTATTGTTCATTCCTTATAAAAAAATATATATAATAGCACAATATATTTTGCATCTTGATGAGCATTTTTCTAATTTTTTGATCAAATGAAAAAGAGGGGTTGGGCAATATTTGTGATTTGTATGTTTTTTTAAGATTTGTTGTCAAAACCCTGGCACTCAATTATTTGGGAGAGGGGGTTGAATTGATGGCTTGGGTGTCCCCCACTCATCCACATGCCTGCTTCCCCTAGCCCCACGAGTCCCTCTCTCCTTTTTCATTTATTTTTGTCCTCTATATTATATATATAATATATAGATGGGCATAGCCTGACCAGTCAAATGCCTAAACAGTAGATTTTACTGAAAAACATAAAAGAAAAAAGATTTTATTTACTAGTGTTTTAGAAAACTTATAAAGAAACAATATAGAAAAAGAAAAATTAAACGAAAAAAGATCATTATTTTTACAATTCAGAACAGCTGCTCTAAAAGATCGAAATACTTTCTAGATGCACTCCAAAAGCACGTTAAAAAGAAAAATTAAACCAAAAAAATCGAATAATAAGGAGAAGTGCGATTGCTAAAATATCTCATGCTGCTTGTCTACACGTACTGTTTATATATTTGTAATCTCCTTAAACTTACAATTTAAGTTTTAGAGCGGATGTTTCAATATGGTACGAGAGTCCATTTCCGGCCTATAATTTCTATCGAGTACGATGCTTACGGTTCATCAAACACCCATGTCTTTTTCTCTTCCACTTACCCATAAAAATAGGGGCATTAAAATATTTCGTGTCGTTGTCGTTCGCTCGTGGGATTTACATATTTTTCATGAAGGTGGATACTATACATATCAATTTAAAAATGTATGTGGATTGAATATTTAAAGGGCGGCGATAGGGGTCGCTATCGGTGGGGGGAGGGGGGGGGGCCGGCACTAGCAAACCCCAACCTCTCTATATTCAGTCGCTTTTCCTTCGCGAGGCTGCTCGCAGAGGCCTTTTTGTGACGGGACATTCAAAAGGTCTCACCTCCATTCCCACGTGTTCGTTTGGTTAACTTTAGTGGGTAAAAAGAGGCAGAAAGAGAGGGAGAGAGCAGCAGACGTGAAATGTAAAATCTAAGCCTTGCATTCTTTCGGTTCCCCTAGCGGGTGACTGAAGAACATGTCTGGCATGATTGTAGAATTCTGCATGTTTGTCACTGTAGTTTTAAGCATGAGGTTACCAGAGGTGATTTCTAAGTCCCCAATGAATCGTAAATTGATGAACATTAAGCATTTTGAGAAATTAAGCAGCGGGGCGTAACAAGTTCTTGGAGCATGCTAGTCTCAAATCAATCTCCAGCATGCTCAAATCAATCTCCAGCTCACCGGCCGACCGATTCTTGGCCTTGCCGGCGGCGAGCGCACGTGCCTATACAAGCCATGGCGAGCGGCATTCTCGTCCAGATTTGGTCATCTTCTTGGATGGAAAAGCCGAGGGGGTAGTTAGGGAGGTCTTATTGCCTTTTGATGAGTTTAAGTCAATTGTCAGGTTTGAGAGGTAATCCTATGAAGACAGGAATTTGCACAGTTGGCTGGTATGATGACTCACTTGCTGAGATTATAGAGAAATCCGACACAGAGGGAAGCGAAGACTTGGAAAACTCTTTCAGGATTCGACTGGAATTCAATTCAATTAAATAATATCCCCCAGAATACAAAGCTGGATGTCCTTTAAAAATGATAGGACTCCTAAAAATATCAAAATTAATGAAAATAACATCAAAGCAAATCGAATCTAATCTTATCTAATAAAATTCAAACAAAATATTGATAATAAAAATTGCCTAAAGTAAAAAAAATTGTTTGAAACTCTATCCAGACGACTTCGAAATGTTAAAATCTATCATATGTCACAGCAAAGCTGTGAGTCCGAATTGTTATTTTCTCCAAAATCAAAAAAACTGCTAAAATTTCCGGCAATTAAACTGTTCTACATCATTCCCTCCCTCTTAAGAAAAACTCGCCCTCGAGTTATGATCAGGATAGAGGGATGTATCGGGAGCATAATATTCAAATAAGTCTATTACATAAAATGTAGGGGAAATGTTGATATCACCAGGAAGGTCAACTACATAGGCATTGCCGTTGATCTTCTTCAGAATGCGGCAAGGACCAATCTTCTTGTGGTTTAGTTTATCATAGGTACCTACAAGAAAACACTCATTTCGTAGCAAAACCATTACCTCATCGCCTACCTAAAAAATTTTCGAATGTCGCCATTTGTTAGTATCCTCCTTATACTTTGAATTAGAAGCAGCCAATTGACTAGCAACAGCAGCTTGGACTTCATTAATTCTAGTCACCAAATTCTCTGCCACGACACTATAGCCAGGAATCTTGGGCAAGTGAACCAAATCCAGAGTATGCTATAGTGTACACCAATAAACGACCTGAAAGGGAGATATACCGATAGAGCGGTTAATCGAGTTGTTGAAGGCGAACTCAACAGGAGCAAGATACCGGTCCCACTGCTTAGGCGTATCACTGCAGAGGCAGCGAATGATATCTGCCATAGTACGATTCATAACTTCCATCTGACCATCCGTTTGGAGATGAAAAGAACTACTATACTGTAAATCAGTCCCAAACAAACGCCATAAAGTACGCCAAAAATGGCTCGGAAATTTCGTGTCATGATCGAAAGTGATTGTCTTCGACACACTATAGAGACGGACTACTTCACGAAAGAATAAACTTGCCATATGCGAAGCATCCGAAGTTTTCTTATAAGGGATGAAGTGCGCTATCTTCGAAAACCGGTCAACCACCACGAAAACAGAATCTAAACTCCGTTGAGTACGAGGAAATCCCAACACGAAATCCATCGATATGTCTACCCAAGGACCCACAGGAATAGGCAAGGGGGGTATAAAGATCAGTATTTTGAGAGTGGTCCTTAGCGGTCTGGCAAATGTAGCATTTACTGACAAATCGTCCAACGTATCGCTTCAATTGAGGCCAATAATACCGCTTCTCCACCAAGGCTACAGTTTTATCTTGCCCCAAATGTCCGCTGAGAGTACCACCATGAAACTCTCGAATGAGTTGTTCGCGCAAGGAACCACGAGGAATTCATAATCTATTGCCAAAGAACAAGAATTTTTCTTGAATTATCATATCGCTATGACAACTTGTTTCAGAACACTTCTTCCATATCTCATCAAAATCATCATCCTCAGGATAAAGAAAACATATGTGATCAAAACCGACAACATCAGTGCGCATGGTCACGAGTGTCGCAGCACGTCGACTCAACGCATCTGCCACCTTATTTAAATGACCTACTTTATGACGAAGCACAAAATTAAATTGCTCCAGAAAAGAAACCCATAGTGCATGCATTCGATTTAAATGCTTCTGACTCTTGATATATTTAAGAGCCTGATGATCGATATTAAGAACAAATTCCTGCTGATAAAGATAAGATTGCCAATGCTTTATAGCTCGCACGATAGCATAATATTCTTGCTCATACGTCGACCAACATCGGCGAACTTCATTAAGTTTTTCACTAAAAAAGGCTATAGGCTTACCTTCTTGGGAAAGGACAGCGCTAATCCTAATGCCGCAAGCATCACAGTCCAGCTCGAACACTTTCTCAAAGTCAAGGAGCATCAATACCGGCGCCGTGGAAAGCTTTTCTTTTATAAGAGCAAAACAGGCCGAAGTTTTATCTCCCCAATGGAATTTGCCCTTTTTTAAACAGTCAGTGATCGGAACCATAATAGTACTGAAATCTCGAATGAAACGCCTATAGAATATTACAAGGCCATGGAAACTTCGAGCCTCGCCAATATTCTTTGGAACTGGCCAATTGTGAATCACGGCCACCTTATCTACATTAACGTGAAGTCCATCCGTGCCAACAACAAAACCCAAAAACAAGAGGCGTTCTGTTATGAAGCCGCACTTTTTTAGATTAATGAACAATTTATTTTGCTGCAAGGTTAGTAGGACATCCCTCGAATGCTCCATGTGTTGACGGCCATCAAGACTATATATGAATATATCATCAAAGAAAACTACTACAAACTTGCCAATAAAAGGTTTGAGAACCTGAGTCATCAAACGCATGAAAGTACTAGACGCGTTAATGAGTCCAAACGGCATGACAAGCCATTCGTACAAACCTGCACTTGTCTTGAAGGCTGTTTCCCATTCGTCGCCAGGACGGATGCGAACTTGGTGGTATCTGCTTCGAAGGTGGATCTTTGTAAAAATCTGTGATCCAGCAAGTCTGTCTAGCATATCATCAAGTCGTGGAATCGGAAACCTATAGTTGACAGTAATTTGGTTAATGGCACGACTGTCTACACACATACGCATGGTGCTGTCTTTCTTTGGCATGAGAAGCGCAGGAACTGCACATGGACTTTTTCTTTCACGCAAGAAGCCCTTTCGAAGGAGCTCTCCCACCTGCCACTGTAGAATCTGATTCTCCTTCGGATTCATCCGATAATGCGACAAATTAGGAAGACTAGCACCTGGAAGAAAATCAATTTCATGCTGGATATCCCTCAAAAGAGATAATCCGTCAGATAAATCCTCAGGCATAACATCACTGAATATCTTTAATAAAGGCTTAAGAATGTCAGGAACACAAACCACAACTTGCCGATCGCCCTTGTCCATAATCATATGCATTCTTTCACACTTTCGGATGTTCATCATAACCCCTGCATTCTGCTTCTTCACTATCTGAGGGGAATTAGTCTTTGGTCTCAAAGTAATTTTAGTACTTTTTCACACAAAAGAATACATATTCTCCCTAGTTCGGTGTGTGGCTTCAACATTATATTGTCATGGCCGACCCAGTAAAACATAACACGCATCCATCTCCACAACATCACAGACAATAGTATCTTGATATGATTTTCCGATCGAAATAGGTAAACGACATAATTGGTTTATCTTAAGTTCTGCTCCCTTGCGTGTCCACCCGATCGTGTAGGGTGCGGGATGTGACTCTGTCTTTAGTTGCAAGTGATCCACTAAGGCATTTGACACTATATTCTCGCAACTTCCACTGTCAATAATGATATCGCATACTTTGCCGTTGACAGTATAGCGAGCACGGAAAAGCTAATTCCACTGGGTATCTTCTATCCGCGAAGCAAGCAATAGACGATGCACAGCACAATTAACTTGCTTACCCACTTCATTTTCCACTCCCACTTCTTCTTCCTCTTCCCAATCTTCCTCATGCACATCTTTATCATGTTCAACGATATTGGCCATTTTATGACGAGGACAATCGTTGGAACAATGGCCTAACTCGTTACACTTGTAGCACTTAATCGGTTGGGGCTTGACATATGGATTCTGGGTATTCTGATTGGAAGTGCGATTGCTTGCTATGACTGCTTTATTAGGCCTCTCAGTAGTACCCCTTAGAACTCGGCTCGAATCAAGGGTTTGTCGACTAAAAGAACTTGTAACATCAAGCTGTCTTCCTTTCCCGAATGACCCATGACCCGAATAATTGCTACCGCGAGTACTAGGGAAAGTCCTCTCTAATTGCATCTCAATTTTTCGCGCCATATCCTGGGCTTCTTCGACAAAGAATAGTCGATGCAAATAAACCCGATTTTGGATATTAAGTCACAAATCATTAATGTACCTAGTAGTTTATTGTGATTCGAACTCATCCATGTTATTGCGAGCCGAGAGTCGAAGGAATTCTTTTGTATAAGTTTGGACCGATCTATTCGATTGTCGGCAATACTGGAATTACTGAAATAACAGTTGCTCATAGTCCGTTAGGAGGAACCTCTTCTTCAACTTCTGTTTCATCTGACCATATGATCGAATAGGAGCCTTGCCTTGTCAACGTCGTGTCAATTGAGTCTGTTCCCACCAAGCTAAAGTGCCACCCCTTCAGCTTGTACGCCACAAGTTTCACTTGGCGATCCTCGTCAATATCTATAGCGTCGAAGAATTTCTCGACCTCCCAAAACCAGTCCAGGCAATCATCCAAATTCGCATTGAAACTAGGGAGATCTACCTTTAGTTGATACCGCTCAAGATCTCGTCGATAGCCCCCCTGTCGTCGATCCTCACGAACATGCTCCTTCCGGAATCCCTTATATCGGCGACCACCACGAATCTGCATCTCCTGGAAATCTTCGTCTTCGTCTTTCGTATCTTCGACACAGTCTTGATGCCTATGTCAAGGGATTCCTCCACGCCCCATAGCATCTTCGGGATCACGAACGACAGGAATTCGCTCGACTGGAACAACGCCAGATGCATAGTTTGTGGACAAACGCTGTATGGCATCAAGGATCTCTTGAAACCTCCGATCGGTTTGATCCACGAATTGATTGAACTCAGCCCGCGTAATAGGCTCGTTCTCACAGCCCTTAGCAGCGGAGAGATTGACATTCATGTTATTCACCATCGTCACAAGAGAAACCTGCTCTGATATCAAATGACGCAGAGAGAAGCGAAAACTTGGAAAACTCTTCCACGATTCGACTGTAATTCAATTCAATTTAATAATATCCCCCAGAATACAAAGCTGGATGTCCTTTAAAAATGATGGGACTCCTAAAGATATCCGAATTAATGAAGATAACATCAAAGCAAATCGAATCTAATCTTATCTAATAAAATTCAAACGAAATATTGATAATTCAAAATTGCCTAAAGTAAAAAAAATTGTCTTTAACTCTATCCAAACGACTTCGAAATGCTAAAATCCATCTTATGTTGCAGCAAAGCTGTGAGCCCGAATGGTTATTTTCCCTAAAATCAGAAAAACTGCCGAAATTTTCACTAAAATAATTAGGATGCCTTTCATATCAGGGAAATTGACGGTGAGAGAGTGTCAGCCATTGATGCACGGGATTTTGCAGTGGGAATACTGGCTGGACTTCAAGAATCTTTCTTTTGCAGGTGGACTGGAACTGGTTTCCACTGTTCTCCAAAGCATTGCAAATTATTGGTGCAAGGTCTTCATCCTCCCGAAGAAAGTTACCAAAAGGGATTCAAAGTGCGTCTCTTTTCTCTGGAAGGGTTGTGTTCTACGTTATATCTTGTGGACAAATGATTAAGGCTGGTTCTCTTTGGGTGGCTTGGATGGACATTGACATGCTAAAGGGAAGGAGCTTTAATTCGTTTCCCATTAGAGCTTCCTCTCATTATTCATGGAGAGAAATTTCCAAATTAAGAAAGCTTGCCAAACCTTTGATCGAAGATCATTAGAAATGACAATAATAATTTTCTCCGGCATGATCATTAGCATCCAAATGGCCCTCTTCTGGATAGATGTGGTTTCAGAAATATTCATGAATCTGGATTTTGTCTTTTCAAGCTAAGTTTGCTGCTGTGCTTGCCAACCTGAATTGGGTGTGGCCTAATGCTCGATCTGACGTTCCGGTTCGTATCCAAGCTGCTATCCGTCGAATTTTATTTCCCTAATGCCAATGAAGACGGGGCAGGTTGGACGGCTGCCAGAAGCAAAGTTTGCTCGGCAAGTAGTGCGCGGAGTTTGCTAAAGAATTGCAAGACCGAACGTGGCTGGGTCTCATCTGTTTTGGTTTCCTTTGAACATTGCCAAAGCATCCTTTCATCTCCTGGCTTTTCATATCCGAAGGACGTCCATGAAAGATAGAATGATGTCTTCGAGCTTGTCTGTTGAACCTGTCTGCGGTTCGTGGGGAAAGTTATCAAAATAGTCATAAACCTTTTATAATTGTGCCAATTCAGTCCTAAACTTTTTTTTACCAATTCAATTATAAACCTTTTGCAATTGTGACAATTTAGTCCATTCGACCACTTTTTGCTGGCCAACGCTGACGTGGACACCGGCTGGCTAACGTGGTAATATTTTAATAATTTTTATTTTTTTTTCAATTTTTTTTATTTTTTCTCTTTCTTTTTTTTTCTCGTAACTTCTTCCCCGGTCGTGGTCTGGCGACCGGCGAGAGGCTGAGGCCAGCGAGTTCCACCTCGCCGGCCATGGGCGAGGCTCGCCCTCGCCAGTGCTAGCCTCGCCGTCGTCGGGCAAGGTCAAGCTCGCCCAGATCTGGCAAGACCTCGCTTTCGCTGGATGGGCTCGACCTCCCCCATGGCCGGGCAAGGTCGACCTCCCCCATGGCTAGGCGAGGTCTCGCCAGATCTAGGAGGCCTCGCCGTTGCCCGGCGAGGCCTCACCCAGATTTGGCGAGGCCGACCTCGCCCAACGTCGGCGAGGCGGCCCAGATCTGGCAAGACCTCGCTATCGCCGAGTGAGGTCGAGCCTTGCCATGGCCGAGCGAGGTTGAGATCGCCGAGCGAGGTCGAGGTCTCGCTAGATCTGGGCGAGGCCTCGCCCGACAATGATGAGGCTCGCCCTCGCCAGTGTTGGCGAGGGCTAGCCTTGCCCATGGCCAGCGAGGTGGAACTCGCCAGCCTCAGGCTCTCGTCGGTCACCGGTTGCGGGACCGGCGACCGATGAAGAAGACAAGGGAAAAAACGAAAGAAAGAGAAAAGAATTTAAAAAAAACTTGAAAATTAATAAAAAAAAAATTATTAAAATATTACCATGTCAGCCGGCTGGGGTCCACATCAGTGCCGCCCGCCCAAAAGTGGCTAGATAGACTGAATTGATACAATTGCAAAATGTTTAAAACTGAATTGGCAAAAAAAAAGTTTACGACTGAATTGACACGATTGTAAAAGGTTTAAGACTTTTTTGGTAATTTTCCCGCGGTTCGTGAGATGTTGCCGCCAAATCACGAGAACATCTCTTCGTCATCGAAAGGTTTTTACGCGAGGAGACCATATGGATTCACATTCAGACGCTCCAGCTTCGTGGGGCGTTGAACTAGCTCGGTCTGTCTCCCTTGCTTCAAGGGTCCTTCTTCCCTCCTATCTCGTGTAGGCTGAACTTGGAATGACTTCCATTATCTTGTGTGGAGGCTCCGGGAGATATTAACTTCACAATTGAGTTCACTTGCTTTGGGTATCTGTGGAACTAGGTTCTTACTTATCGAAAGAGATTAAAAGCACAAATCATCCAAACGCGAGTTTATCCGACGAGAATTTAAACTTCTGAATTTTCTTGTTCAATCCAAAATAATCATTCTGGATAACAAATATCTTGAAAAAATTTCACTGAATTGAAACGGGGTTAATGCCTAAAAGTTGTGCACTTTTAAATATCTAAAGTGCAGGCAAGAAAGATTACAATCCTACTAACATGCTCTAAACTTTCTCATACAACTTATACAAATGTGTCATGTGACATGACATAACGTTCGAATGCACTTAAATATCAGCGATGTCCTAAGATGTATTTCCGATTATATCATGGAAATAACGAGTTCAACTAGAAACATATTGTTCTTGAAATATTCAGTGATCATTTAAATAAATTCGAAAATTCGAAACTGGGGAAGTCGTTAAATTAAGTTTAGAGAAAAATGTTATCTTTGATTTTCCCTACCCTTTCTGCCGGCAAAAGAATAAGAGCTAAAGTTGGTCTGTTTTCTAAAAAAAAGCTCAAATTAGACCGTGTCTCAAATAAAGGCATGAACTCACCAACGGCTGAATTTTTGCTTGCCAGTTGCCGATGAGCATGTGCATATCATGTGCCATTTTTCTAGTCATGCCCGGGGGCATTTTTGTCCAAGGATATTATTATTATTATTATTATTATTATTATTATCCTCCTTTTTCTCTTTCGCTCTTTTCTTCTTTCCTCGGCCTGAGCTCCACTCTCCTCCATTCATCTTCCTCATTCAGCAGACGCGGCCAAGTCTTCATCATTCTCGCAAAGCTTGCCGACGATTGACGATGGCTTGAGCTTAGATGGTGGCTAGCAGCAAGCAATTAGGGGACGTGACAACGTCGACGACTCCAAAAGAGAGCCCTAGCGCTTGATTTCGACGGTGATTCAAAACTAGGCAGGCGACGTCGAGCCCTCCAACGGCGGTAGTGACAATCAGCAAATTGCACTAAGGGTGATCGATTCCAAGGTGGATTGGGTCCAGACATGGAACCTGACACCAACCCTGTTATAACTAGTTCCCAATCTTTAGAACCTGAAACCAATCTTGTTTTCCTTGGACCCTGTTTTGGAATCGAACCTATTTTTTCGGTCCGGTTTCAGAGTCTACCCGAGAACCTTTTTTTTTTTTTGGTTCCTTTTTTTATTTCATTTTTTTCCAACAAAATAATTTATGTACCAATGAAACGATTCAAAGTAAAAGATAAATAACAAAAATCATTATCCGCCAAAAGTAACAATCTCCAAAATAAGTAATTGAAATTACAATCCATCAAAATCAACAATCCAAAAGCACTAAGTGGCAAGACATAATCCAATCACATGAATATTTAAGAGTCACATTTCTAGGGAATCTGTTCAACATATTTAGCTCTTTATTTTGAGCCATGATGAGAGAACTCCTCACGTCTGTTTCCTAATCAAATATCCTAAAAGGAAAATCAAGAGACTTAGCAGTAAAGCATCCGCTCTCACTAGAGAAATGTCTATATATCTCATCTGAATCACACAATATTTAGATGACTTTAATGGTCGTGCTATTTCGCTCATAGTTGTGAAACAGATCCCAGTATTAAAGCCGAAACCAATTTTAAAATTAGTGAAGTAGGGTAACGTGATATACGTTTTTTACTCTTTTTTTTTACATTATCTCAAAATCGGTTCTAAAATTGGTTTGGGTTGATTTTTACTTGGAACCGAAAACCGGACCAGTTCTAATCGGTTCCCGAACCGGTTCTTGTTAGAACGGGTTCCCAAACCTGTTTTTCGGATGGGCCGGTCTGGTTTCCAGGTAAACCCGGTCCGGTTGCACACCCCTAAATTGCAGTGAAGGCCCGAGTGGCTTCCATGACGACAAAGGCGGCTGGGGTGCAGCTCAGCCTATGTCCTAAGGCTTGATCATAACGACAATTTACTCGAACAATGAATGATTTAAAAAATATTTTTCTAAAATTTATCATTTTTATCACTCAAAAAAATGAACAAAGAAAAAATATTGTCATCATCCACGAAAAAGTCTAAGTATGAATTGTTGTCGATAATGAAAATATTTCAAGTAATAGGAGAGATCATTTTTAGAAAATTATTTTCTAAATTATTCGTTTTTTACTAACCAAACCAAACGGAGCTTAAAAGTAAGATTTGATTTCTACAACTCGGCTCGATTCAACAAATTTCTTTTTTGCTTTGATCAGGTTTTTTTGTGGTGCCCAGTTATGAACCATTTCCACACGGGTCCCAATTGAACTGTGCAGGTAATTTGGAACCGATAGAACAAATCGAACCGACCGATCCAATTTGGGGATCACCACTGACGTGCAAAGAGATGGGAGGTCGAGGTCAATTCGGGTCCCTGACGTACAACTCCAAGGCCCCGGCAAGTTTGGCTATAGGTAATGATATATCTTTAACCATTTCGGCAATAGCAGATCAAATTGCATCCCGAAAAGGATCGATCGACACTTTAACTCAACTCACCCGTATAACTCACATGAATCAAATCGCGAGATAAAAGACACCTCGGCTCAACATCCAATTCAGGGGCCCCTGCATGGCCGCCGTGTGCTCACCGCCGCGGGAGCACAGCACAGCCACGGCAAGCTCCGTCCCCCCATCGGCAATACAAAGAGAGGGAGGGGGGTTGGCCCGAAAAACAAGCAGCTGTTCCTCGTTAGTGCAACGTGCATTGTCCGAAACCACCACCAACCCCCCCACGCACGCATCGTCACGAGGGAAGAAGCGGGTCGTCGCCGCCGTCGCCGTCGGGTTTCATCATCGATTGAAGGCGGGAAGCTTTTCATTTCTGGCGGATGATTTGGGGGAAAGTGTGGTGAGGTTGGTCGAAGGGAAAGCTCATCAGCCCACCCCAACGTCGTGATCAAATGACATTAAAGTGCAAAAGTGCAAAAGTGCTTCGAAGCGGGAAGCAGCAGAGAGACCTTCCCGACAAGGAAAGCGCCACCTTCGACCCCCCCAAAAAAAAAACCAAAAGAAAAAAAGCGGACTTGGAAAGCGCCATGGCCGGAAACAGAGGAGCAGTGGAGTGCAGTGTGTGAGGCGTTTATCCCTTTTTCCCTCTGCACTTTTTCGGGGGGATGGGATGGGATGGGATGGGATTCGTCGAAGTACCTGTTGCTTTAACGCCAGCAGCGCCCGATCTGAGCCGTCCAGTCTCGCTTAAGGTACGGCCCTTGACCCTCCAAATCCAAATCTCACTCCTTCTCTGTTTCTCTCTCTCTCTCTCTCTCTCTCTCTCTGTCTTTCGTTCCCGGAGATCTGAGCTGAGCTGAGAGGGGACGAGAGGTATGTCGTCTCCACACCCGCTCTCTCTCTTCTGCGCCCTGCTTCTCTGCTTGCCCCTGGCCGTCGTCTTCATCCTCAACACCGCCCCCACCACCACCACCACCACCTCCTCCTCCTCCGCCTCAGCCGCGGGCGGCGGCGGCGGCCCCGTGTCGATACTGGCAATCCCCTTGCTGGATGCCCGATTCGACATTAGGGCCAACCATGAAGCCAGGTTCTTGGAATCGAGAGTCCCAGTAGACGAACCCCCGCCGGCGCCCGTGATCGCAGGCCCCAAGGAAGACCCCTCTCGCCGCCCGCCGCCGGCGCCGATCAGCGACGACGACGACGCGAAGGACGAGGCGCTCCTCCGGGTGGCGTTCCGGGACAGCAGCGCGTCGGACCCGCCTCCGGCGGCGCTGGCGGTCAGTTACGACGACGCGGAGGACGAGGCGCTCTTCCGGGTGGCGGCCCGGGTCAGCACGAAGCCCAAACGGCCCAAGAAGCTGGCCTTCATGTTCCTGACCACGGCGGGCCTCCCCTTCGCCCCGCTGTGGGAGGCCTACTTCAACAACAACCCGGCGGGCCTCTACAACATCTACGTCCACGCCGACCCGACCAGACGGCCCGGCCCGCGCTTCACCGGCGTGTTCTCCGGCCGGGCCATCCCGTCGAAGCCGTCCCGCCGGCACACCCCGACGCTCATCTCGGCGGCGCGCCGGCTGCTCGCCCGCGCGCTCCTCCACGACCCGGGCAACGCCATGTTCGCCCTCCTCTCCCCGTCCTGCGTGCCGCTCCGCTCCTTCAACTTCACCTACCGGACCCTGGCCGCGTCGCGGAGGAGCTTCATCGAGATACTCAAGTACGAGGCGGGGCGGTACGACCGGTGGGCGGCGCGCGGGCCCGACGCGATGCTCCCGGAGGTGCCCCTCGCGGACTTCCGGATCGGGTCCCAGTTCTGGGCGCTGACGCGGCGGCACGCCCGGCTGGCGGTGGCGGACACCCGCCTCTGGTCCAAGTTCAAGCTCCCCTGCCTGCACCGCCGCACGTGCTACCCGGAGGAGCACTACTTCCCCACCCTCCTCGGCATGCGGGACCCGCGCGGGTGCGTGCCGTGCACGCTGACCCACGTGGACTGGCACGGCCGGACCGACGGGCACCCCCGGACCTACGGGGCGGAGGAGGTTGGCCCGGAGCTGATCCGCCGGCTCCGGGGCGAGCGGCCCAGGTACGGCGACGACGGGGCCAACGGCACCGGCCTGCTCGCCGCCCGACCGAGGAGCGACCCGTTCCTCTTCGCGCGGAAGTTCGACCCGGGGGCGTCGCGGGCGCTGATGGCCATGGCGGAGGACGTCCTCTTCGAAGACTAGGATGGCATGGCATCTTGGTGGTGAATTTCTCGTTCTTTTAGTGGTGGGGGGCGATAAGTGTATAGAGATCGGGCTGTAAGACTTAAACTGAAGGATTCTAATCATGCATAGAAGAACAAATTCAAGCACAATTAGAATCAAATGCGGAAAACAGGATCGAAATATAAACTAACCTCCAGCCATTGTTCAACTTTACGTTCGTCAGAAATTCACGGTAGTTCAACGTCAATTCGACGGCGATTACGGGCGCACTCTACTAACCCAATCCCCTCGCGTACTGATGGTGTATTTCCGAATGAGAGGGTTTGTGTTAGACCTTGTGTTCGCCCCTATAGAATGAACGTTCTTCCTTATAAAACCGCTTCCCATCAAGGCGGTTACTGAAGAGGGCGGTTATCACCGAAGGGGTACGATGAGTGGAAAAAACCGTATGTGGATAACCGTCACTTAAAAGAGAAAACGTGGGTTCCTAAATGTGGGATCACATTATTAATATAACATTCTCCCACTTGATCCCAACATTTTCATCATACAGATTACCCAACCAAATCCACGAAAACCTTATGCTTAAGAAAAGAAACAAAACACATGAATCATGGCGACATGTCCTCTAAGAGTGAGTAATATCTTCCATGTATCACAATGCATCTTATTCCTTTAATGTTAGCCCATATGTGATAACACATCTTAATGAATAAACCCTATGTTTATTCCAGAAACAAGGATAATTGTTATTCTCATAAACAACTGAATGTGTACACCAAAAATTGAGAATAACATTACAACTGAATAAGAGTTTCAAACAACAAAAGTCGTCCATACGACAATAAATCACATTATGGGAACTATTCCCATACTAGTCACATGATCCTTATACTTTATTGGTGGCATGCCTTTAGTTAAAGGATCGGCTATCATCAATTCAGTGCGAACGTGTTCAATGACCACTTTATTTTCCTTAACACGTTCCTTTATGGCTAAATACTTAATGTCGATGTGCTTACTTCGACCGCCACTTCTAGCATTTTTAGCCATAAAAACCGCAGCTGAATTGTCACAATATATTCTTAATGGCCTAGAAATAGAATCAATAATTCTAAGCCCTGAAATGAAACTCTTCAACCATACACCATGCGAGGTAGCCTCAAAACAAGAAACGAACTCAGCCTCCATAGTGGAAGTAGCAGTCAAAGTCTGCTTCGCACTCCTCCATGACACGGCTCCGCCAGCTAACATAAAAATGTATCCAGATGTTGATTTTAGAGAATCAACACAACCAGCGTAATCCGCATCCGAATAACCAACTACTTCCAAATTGTCAGCCTGTCTATACATAAGCATGTAGCCTTTAGTACCTTGAAGGTATCTCATCACTTTCTTTGCAGCTTTCCAGTGGTCTATCCCTGGATTACTCTGATATCTTCCCAACATTCCCACAGCAAAAGCGATGTCAGGTCGAGTGCAAACCTGAGCATACATCAAGCTTCCGACAGCAGAAGCATATGGGATGTTCTTCATTTGTTCCCTTTCTAGATCATTTTTCGGGCATTGGTTCAAACTGAACCTATCACCCTTCACAATGGGTGCTATACTTAGTGAACAATCTTTCATCCGAAATCTCTCCAAGACCTTATTGATATAGGTTTCTTGAGATAGTCCTAAAACTCCTTGAGTTCTATTTCTATGGATCTTAATGCCAATGACATAAGATGCCTCACCCATATCCTTCATGTCAAAACTCTTAGAGAGAAATTGTTTCACCTCGTGCAACAACCCCTTATCATTGGTTGCAAGTAGAATATCATCCACATATAGCACAAGAAAACAAATTTTACTCCCACTGACTTTCTGGTATATGCATTGATCCATGATATTCTCTACAAAACCGAATGAAGAGATGACATCATGGAACCTTAAGTACCATTGACGGGATGCTTGTTTCAAGCCATATATAGATTTCTTAAGCTTGCATACCAATTGCTCACCTTTACTAGAGGAGAATCCTTCAGGTTGTTTCATGTATACCTCCTCCTCTAGTTCCCCATTGAGGAATGCCGTTTTCACATCCATTTGATGTAATTCCATATCAAAATGGGCAACCAAGGCCAAAACAATACGAAGAGAATCTTTCTTAGATACAGGAGAAAAGGTCTCCGTGTAATCGATTCCTTCTTTCTGAGTGAACCCTTTGGCAACGAGTCTAGCTTTGTATCTCTCAATGTTGCCCAATGAGTCCTTCTTAGTTTTGAAGACCCATTTACAACCAATGGCTTTTGCACCACTAGGCAACTCAACCAAATCCCAGACTTCATTTGATGCCATAGAACTCATCTCATCCTTCATGGCATTGTACCACAAATTGGATTCATCACTATTCATGGCTTGTGAAAACGTTTTAGGATCATTCTCAGCTCCAATATTATAGTCAGACTCTTGTAGATACACAATATAATCACTAGGAATTGCTGATTTCCTCATTCTAGTAGATCTTCTTAATGTTGTATCAACATTCTCTAGAGGAGCATATTGTTCAACTGGTTGTTCAACAGCTTCTAGTAATTGTTGAACAACTGGATCTACCGGATCATTATCAACAAGTTGTGGAACTTCAATAGTTGGTTGTTCAATAGCCGGCTGAACTGAAGGGGCGTTATGAACAACAACCAATCTAATACTTGAAGTGGTAGGTTGAGTATCTGAACGATCTTTCTCAAGAACAATGTCCTTCAATCGATTATTCCCACTATTCAAGTCATTTTCAAGAAACTTAGCATTTCTTGATTCCACAATCCTAGTAGTGTGAGATGGACAATAAAACCTGTATCCCTTGGACTTTTCGGCATATCCAATGAAATACCCACTTATAGTCCTTGGGTCCAACTTCTTTTCCTGTGGATTATAGACTCTTACTTCAGACGGGCATCCCCAAACGCGTACATGTCGCAAACTTGGCTTCCAACTTTTGAATAACTCAAAAGGCGTCCTTGGGACAGCCTTGGTTGGAACTCGATTTAATATGTACACTGCCGTCTTAAGAGCTTCAGTCCACAAGGACTTAGGAAGTTTAGAGCTACTAAGCATACTTCGCACCATGTCCAATAAAGTTCGGTTTCTTCTTTCTGCTACGCCGTTTTGGTCCGGAGAACCTGGCATAGTGTATTGGGCAACTATCCCATTCTCTTGAAGAAACTTTGCAAACGGACCAGGTGCTTGTCCATCTTCAGTGTATCTACCATAAAATTCTCCACCTCTATCTGATCTCACGATCTTAATTTGCTTGCCGCATTGTTTCTCTACTTCTGCCTTAAAGACCTTAAAGGCATCTAACGCTTCATGCTTATTATGAAGCAAATAGAGATACATATAACGTGAGTAATCATCAATGAAGGAGATGAAGTATTTCTGACCATGCGAGTCCATATCAGGACTACAAATGTCCGTATGTATGATTTCTAATATGTCTATACTCCTCTTGGCACCTTTCTTTGTCTTGTTGGTCTGCTTTCCCTTTATGCAGTCCACACAAACATCATAATCAGTAAAATCCAAAGTACCGAGTACTCCATCATTTACTAACCGCTTAATTCTATCTATGGAGATATGTCCCAATCTCCGGTGCCACAACATAGAGGAATCTTCATTCACAACACATCGTTTTATACCAGCATTATCATGAACATGCATCGCATCATAATAGGCATTGTCTTGTAAATTAATTCGAAAAAGACCATCAGACAAAATACCACTCCCAACAATTTCAGATTTAAACAATAAACTGAAGTTTGAATCTGAAAAGTTAAAAGAGTAACCCAAAGGTATAAGTCTTGAAACTGAAATTAAGTTTCTAGAGAAACTTGGAACATAAAATGTCCTTTCCAAATTCAAAACAAAGCCACTATTGAGGACTAATCTGCATGTCCCAATAGCTTCTACATGCGAACACATCTTGTTTCCTGAATAGATGCTTTGTTCACTTCCCACTGGCTTCCTGTGGTTTTGAAAACCCTGCAAGGAATTCGAAATGTGGATTGTAGAACCAGAATCAATCCACCAAGTGTTGTGACTCACATCAGCCATATTAGATTCATAACAAACATAAGAGGTTGGATTACCTTTCTTATCGAGCCAGGCCTTAAATCTGACGCAATCCTTCTTCATATGCCCCTTCTTTTTACAGAAGAAACATTTGGATTCCTTCTTAATGTCAGCTTGGGGAGGTATTTTACCTTTCCCCTTCTGCTTGCCGTGACCCTTATACCTTTCTTGTGTTGCCAGATGAGCACTTTCTCCCAATTCCATAGTCAGCCTCTCTTCCTCTTGAACACACATGGTCATAAGTTCATTAATAGACCATTTATTCTTATGTGTGTTGTAGGAGATTTTGAAAGGTGCATACTGTTGTGGGAGAGTGTTCAGAATGTAGTACACAAGAAATGATTCAGATATCTCAACCTCAAGGTTTTTCAGCTGAGCTGCAATGTCCCTCATCTTCATGATGTGCTCACGCACACCTCTAACACTTGTGAGCTTCATAGATGAAAACTTCATTATTAGGGTCATGGCATGTGCCTTTTCTGAAGTCTCGAACTGCGCATCAATGGCCTCCAATAAAGCCTTAGCATTGCTATGCTGAGCGACCGAACCACAGATACTAGGAGATATTTTAGTCCTTATGAACATTGCACTAAGGCGGTTAGACCGCTCCCACTGTTCATAAAGGGC
Source organism: Syzygium aqueum (assembly GCA_031216185.1). Taxonomy (NCBI): domain Eukaryota; kingdom Viridiplantae; phylum Streptophyta; class Magnoliopsida; order Myrtales; family Myrtaceae; genus Syzygium; species Syzygium aqueum. The sequence continues at coordinate 29,584,145 of CM062233.1, read as the reverse complement.
TATCTCAGCTGCAATGCTCGTGTCAGTAGGAGCAGGTGGTTCGTCTTTCCTTATAGCATAATCAATGTCCATGCACCCCAATTGAAGAAGAATTAACTCCTTCCAAACTTTATAGTTTTCACCATTCAGTATGGGAACATCACTTTTAAATTCAGAGAAATTCACAGGTTGCAAAACTGCATATCAAATAATCATGCTTATGTCACAAATTTTGAGGCAAAATTAACATATATCATGTTCTACCAATGTAAAACATGTCACAAATATGAATCACATAACATAAAAACTGCCTGTGGGCTAAGTTTTTAATTTAAATAGATTCATAAATACTTCATGAAGAAACTATCATATTCTATTCCTTCCTTAATCCCTGTGGGTAAATTAAGAAAAATAATATGATATTTCCACCTAATTAATCAAATTAATATAATGAAAATTCCTGTGGGATAAAATTCATCATATTAATAAGATTAATTACAATAAATATCCATTTCCAAATGTGATCCGAAGGCTCTTAATATATAATTTAATTAATTAAAGATGCTGTGGCTATTCTCTAATTAATTATATTATATGGATCACTGGACATTTAATTTCATGCACAAATTATTCACAACACAAATAATGCATGAAGGGCAAAACAATAAATTAATTGGGCTAGGGGTATAAACGTAATAATGGGAAAAAAGTGGGGCAGAAACGTAAAAAGGAGAGGGGCGCCATCTTCAGGGCGCGTGCCGCGCACGCGCCAGCCCTTTGCGCGGGCGCGTGGCGCGCACGCGCCGGCTTTACCCCGCGGGCACGTGCGGCGCACGCGCCTGCAACTGGCGCGCGCGTGGCTCGCACGCGCGAGCGGTTCCGCGCGCGAGCGCGCGTGTGGATCCCACGCGCCAGCGGTTGCGCGCGCGTGGGCCCACGCACCTTCTTCCTTCGCGCGATCCGACCAATTTTTTTTTTTTTTTTTTTTTTTTTAAAACGCTCTTCGCCGTTCCGCCGCGCCTTCGACCGAATGGGTCTCCTCCGGTAGCCCATATCACACCAAAATAATTTATGGGTTTCGAAGACCACGTCGGCGCGAGCAAATGGAACCAAAAATCGGCGAAAACAACCAAGAAATAAGCTTGAATCAAACAAAATTCCGTCAAAACGCATAAACCCGAACCCGCAACTTCCGCCGCTCAAATAGCCTCTGGCGATCACCGATATGCCAGATTAACTTAGGGCTATTCTTCTCCATGGCGGTGCGACCATGCCGGTCCGAAGTCGAGCGGTGGGTCGCCGGAATTTGGCCGGAATCGGCGATTTTCCTCTTAGCCCCAAAAACCCGAATTACTGTTCATCTCAAAAGCCCCGAAAATTGCACCCAAATCCGACAAAAAACAAGGCAGAGGGACTAAAACTTGCTCTGATACCATATGTAAGACTTAAACTGAAGGATTCTAATCATGCATAGAAGAACAAATTCAAGCACAATTAGAATCAAATGCGGAAAACAGGATCGAAATATAAACTAACCTCCAGCCATTGTTCAACTTTACGTTCGTCAGAAATTCACGGTAGTTCAACGTCAATTCGACGGCGATTACGGGCGCACTCTACTAACCCAATCCCCTCGCGTACTGATGGTGTATTTCCGAATGAGAGGGTTTGTGTTAGACCTTGTGTTCGCCCCTATAGAATGAACGTTCTTCCTTATAAAACCGCTTCCCATCAAGGCGGTTACTGAAGAGGGCGGTTATCACCGAAGGGGTACGATGAGTGGAAAAAACCGTATGTGGATAACCGTCACTTAAAAGAGAAAACGTGGGTTCCTAAATGTGGGATCACATTCAAGCTTTTTTTCCGCGTCGTTTTGTTTTTAAGTCCAAAGGGACGATGACGACGACGATGATGATGAGTCGTGAAGTGTACATCTGTTTCTGCTTTGAATCCAAGATTTGGCGGAGAAGTAGTGTCTTTCATTTTGGGTTTTCTGCAAAATCAAGAAAAGAGTAGTGTTGACTTTGGGGCTGTGCTGTCTGTGCCGAGAAGATATTGACGGTGCGGCGGAGCCAAAGTGATGGTAGCTTCCGCCGGTCCGTGGTTGACGACGACCGGAACTCTCCAAAGCCCACCGCACGATCTGGTCCGACCCGCCTGTAAAATATGCGGTCTCTCGTCTCCAGCATCGAAGTCGATGTCATCAAGGTCGAAGGACTTGGTTAGGTCAACCCCCGTCGTTGACATTCAGGTCAATTATGAATCGACAACCTCAAAACTCATGACGAGAGAGAGAGAGAGAGATTTTAGTTAGCGTTTCATGTTCGGCCCAAATCCCGTTTGGAGAGGATAAGGTTCATTGCGTGCCGCACGTTCTTAATTCTACGACCTCCGATATGCATATGTGCATGTTCGTTCATCCAACTTGACTTGACTTGATTAACCGTCGATTTCAATTCTACCTTACAATAGTCTAACCAGGACCAATGGTTCGCTACTTTTATACAATCGATACTTGTTTTAGGCTTAGTCACTCCATGTTAACCTTATAGTGGTAGACAGTGAAGCATTGGACCGACACAACGATCGGACGCCTAAACTTCCAGAGTCACTTTCACATCGACTTAAAGTTTCGCGTGAAATTCCCTCCCCGATACCCCCTTATCTTCAAAGTGCCTTGAGGAGGACCTTTTCTTAGGGGGGGTTCCTAAACACAGCAGAAAGCAACCGGTAAAGTCGCCGCCAAGGAAATGACACATGCCCATAAATAAACTATTCTGGCATGTGGTGTCTCCACTAAGAAGAAGAATCTAGCACCTATAAAGACGTCATTTCGTGCTGAACTCGAGTGCAATTTGCCTAACCAGTGAAGCTTCTGTTAGTTCATCATCATTCACTTATCGATGATGTGAAGAGGATCCATACGAACTCGTCTATTTAAGTATGATATATATACACAGTGGTCATCCTCGTTTAATGCCTGAGTACCCGGGTCCAGAGTGAAAGATTGGGAACCCGTGAGCTTTTGAGGGCAAATCAGACTTAGTTTGCCCGTAAGTAAGTGGTGTTAACGGTTCGGTTTGGTTCGCTTCATTTTTCAAAAAAACTGAACCGAACTGTTGGAGTGCATGCTTGAACCAAATCATATGTCGACCCGAACTGAATATAAACCAAACCAAAAAATCAGTTCGGTTTGGTTCGATTTTCGATTTTTTCTTCTTCTTTTTTTCTTTTGGCTTTTATCCTCGACAGCCCACGGAGACATTCAAATCAAATGACTGCAATAACAAGAACAAAACCAAAATCACGCACGAAGAAACAAAAGAGCAAAACAACGCATCTCCAAATCGAATGGAAGCCGAGCGCAAAAATTGCAAATCCGACAGATTGAGCCCCTCCAGATCCAAACCGGCAAAGCCAGAAGGAAATCGAAAGCCAAGCTCGCCCCATTTAGACGAGAACAGAGGGAGCGGCTCCGATCTGCCGGACAAGCGCCGCCAGATCCGACCCGAAGCGTGCCTCTCTTCCGTTCCTCCTCCCTATCTTCTGACCCGGATCTCGTCTGAAGAGGACCGTCCACGTGGCACCGCGTCTTGCCTTTCCAATCTCCATCGGCGGTTTTTACCCCTAATTTCTCTCTCTCCCCTCACTCCTCCTTCCTTTCTTCGGTCTTTTCACTCTTTCTTGTTAATCAGCTCTCTCTCCCCTTCACAAAAATCGTTTTTTCTTCATTTTGATCTCCGATATTTTCCCGGAAACAGACCGGCGAGCTCTGCACGAGCACGTCTCTCCACTCTCTCTTCAATGGCGGAAATCCGAACGGGCACCAAGGACTGACAATATTTTTGAGAGGGGCGCAAAAGAAAGAGAGTCGAGACAAAGATTAGGGTAAAAAAATAGTTATTTTTTTCAGTTCGGTTCGAACCGACAAAAAGATAATGGTTATTTTTATTATCTAAATCGAAAACCGAACCGAATAGATATGCACAAAATTTTGGGTTCGGTTCGGTTCAGTTCGTATTTCGGTCCGGTTTTTCGATTCAGTTCTGACACCCTTATTGATAAGCACTTACAAAGATGGAGACCACTCAGCCATTGCAGAGATATTGTCACGATTTTAGTGACCCTATCGATTCGCAAAGACAAACCAGGTCGACGCCGCCAATTAGACTAGTCAATATGATCCGGAAACCATGCATCAAAGAGCGGAGGTCACGGGAGTCACGGGAATATGCACCAGAGTGCACAGCCAGGAGACATTGCCCGACCTTGGTAGGCAAAAAACCAAGACTCTAAAAGTATCAGACAAGGGGTTAAGTCCAAAAGGATATTTGCAGCAAGAGGGTTCTTGATTAGCTAAAAAACGAAAAATCATTCAAAGTCAGGAGACCAAGGGCTAAAGTACCAAAGCCATTCAAATCAATCATAGAAAGTCCTTTTCAGTTGTCTGGAGTAATTTTCTCCTTTCTTCGCATTTTGCAGTAGTCTATGGACCATCTGTTGTCGTCGTTGTCTCCTTGACTTCTAATCCAATCTCGATTGATCTTATCCATTTCAGTTGTTTAATCATTCTGTCCTCGTCAAGTCAATTTCTGGGCTCGGAGCTGGAGTTGTCCACCCAAACCAGTCAAAATTGGACCCAAGGTTTAACCTTTTACGGAGATGAGTTGTACATCTGTCCCAAGCTTATACTATAAGCCTTTTCATGACCATCAGAAATCTTGACACTCATCACCAAAACCCTTAAGCCAAGATCATCTTTAGCAGAGGGAGTTTTATCCAAGATTAAAATCAAGACATTAAATCAGTAAGAAATAATCAACAAAGCAAATAAGCTGCGGACGATTCCAAGTGACACAAGAAACAGAAACCAAAGCAGCAAAAACAAAAATCTAGATTGAAGAACTGAACACTCTGGAAACAATTCCATGCATACTCGTGACGGGGAGCGTTCAACTGGTTTCGATAGTCAGTCTACTTTTACACATGAAACAACAAAGCATGAAGTTACTACACGATGACAAATTAGTTCCGGTTATACTAGCAATGACTGCACAAGAGGGCCTGAGTTCATGGAAATTCTAATATTACAAGAAGCACAAACAGGTGCGGGATCCCCCTGGATGTCGGCATCCGGCAATCTTCATCAAAATGAATACTCTCTCGGTTCATTCTTCCCTCTTCCAATTCCCACGCACCAGAAGTATAAAAAGGATCATAACATAACATACAACTAAATACATAACTCGATAACAAAGCAAAAACAGAGTCGTATAGGTATAAGCGAGTAACATCAATAAGGAGAATGATAGTACCCGGTCGGTGGCCCCATTCCATTAACTGGTGGCATGCCATAAGGCATTGTAGGAAGAGGACCTTGTGCATAGTAACCCGCCCCACTGATCTTGGCCAAGGTGGCTTGGCCTCGCATTCCATGCACTGCATACTGCTGCCATAGTTGCTGCTCTTGCACAAGCAAATGCTGTTTCTGCTCCATATCCGCCATCTGTACATATGAAGGAGGGGGGATGCTTAATGATGCAGCAAAAGGGTCCTGGTTAACTGTTTGGACAGTTCCGTCAGGTGCAGGGAGAGCCAGAACTGGGGTTGTGCTCTTGCCAAGACCAGGTAAAGCAACACTGCTCGCACTACCTCCACTCAATTGAGCAGTGCTCACATGTTGCCTCACCATTCCCTGGTCATACATGCCATTCAGTAGCAACGGATCAAGTCCACCACCTAAAGCTGCTTTCTGTTTTGATAAGTTACTGGCCGTCTCCACCAATGCCAATTCCCAATCTTCCTTGCCCGCTTCAGCAGCCGGGTTTTGCCAAGCAGAAGTCACTTCTGGCTCACCATTAGATCGGAATGCTTCCCATGAACCATTGCCAGTATTAGCTGGTGGCCCCGCAAACAGAGCCAATGCAAATTTATTACCTTGATCATCAGCAGTGACTCCATCATCCCTCAGATCCACCAGATCCTCTGTCACTTGCGGCTTCGGTGGCTCCGGTTCTGGCTCTGGTGGTGGTGCAGGAGTATAATTCTCTGGTGGAGGCAACGCCTTTATCTCGTTCATATCAGGCACAGGCTCCTCCTCCTGAGCCACAGGAGGCAATTCCTCTCTCCTCTCGGGGCTCTTGGGCCTCTTTGCTCTATCCCTCACAAACTCCTCCAATGTCTCCAACAACTTACTGGTAATCCTTTGCACTTCAGGATACTCGGACGATCTTGCCACTCCTGTACCCTTACACCAATTATAGAATGCAATCAACTCATCAATTTGCTTAGCAGCACTGGCATAAGCATCAAAAGCCTTGACGCAATCTTGGTACTCCATATCGAAAAACTTATCGAGCAAAACAGCCAAAACCTCACAGATATCAGCATATATCTGAAAACTCTCCTTCACAACAGGGTACAGCGCAACCAAGATCAACCTACTATTCTTCGCCAGACCAGTTGGCCTACATGCCAAGAATCTATCCAATAGCCTCTGCAAGTGACCCATTTTGCCGAAAAGCCTTTCTGGCTTCATTTCCCTCAGTGGCGTCGCTACCCTTCTCTCTTCTTTCCCATCTCTCACCACCACAGCATCACTCATATCCCCGTATGACCTTGACCTTCTCACCCTTCCCCCATAATTTCCATTCTCTCCTCTATAATCACCGTAATCATAATCAGACCCACGGGGTGGCGGCGACCTAAAATCATCTCTGCCTCCATACCTATCCTCACTGCGAACACTACCGCCACCATTAGCACTTCCACTAGGACCGCCGCCGCCGCTGCCGCCACCGCCGCTCTTTCTATCAAACAGAATCAGCTCAAGCCTCTGATCCAGATACATACCATAAGTCCTCACAAAAGCAGAGTGGTCCCATGAATTAGAGTGAGCCTCATCTCTAAAATCAGACAGATTCAACAGCCTAGCACCACGCCTAGTCGCATACATTATCTCCTCATGGAAAATCAGGTCACCATCATTCAACAAACGATGGATGAGTGTCAGGGATTTGAGAGCCACAATATAATCACGTGTCTTGCTAAGTCGCTTCGAAAGCGCAGAAACACACGCATGCACGTATCCACGCGAGTACGAGGTCAAATTCAAGATTCGGCGGACATATTTCTCATCAGTAGGATCATCATCATGGCTCGTGGCTTTCACGATAGCTACTTCGAGCTCCGGCGCCATGTTGCTCGCGACCTTCGCGAGGCCAATGCTCGTCTGGTCCTTGACCGCCCCGAGGGCCTTGCGGATCGTGCTTTGAGACATCTTCGCCTCGCCCTCACCTACCAGAACCGCAAAAAAGATACTAAATTTATAAGCTCGCGAGAAGCATCACTTGAGAAGGACGCTTTCCGGTGATTCGTCAAGCAACAAATGAAGAAACAACCTCCAAGTAAGCTTCAATCATTACAGTCATCCGACTAATCACGCGATAAATGAAGTATTCAGCTCGACCGTTGGCTTTCACTAAGCTGAACCGCATACAAAAGACTTAATCGCTTAGCAACAAGAGATCACCATGCTCTACCATCATTAATTGCGCGATAAACGAAGTGCTGACCTCCGAGAGATTACCTTTGGGGTAAGCGTATCAGATCTGAAGAAGATAAGCTCCGGCGAGCTTGAACCGGCGGCGATCCGCGGACTTTGTCCAACGAAAATGTAGGCCGCCGAGCAAGCGCGACCCGGATTATGACCAGCGAACGGATCTTAAGATCAGGACCGCCGAACACCGGCTGCTCTCCGTCCTCTCCGTCCGAGAACGGAAAGGAAACAAGGAGGACTCTGCAGAAGCGCAGTCAGATCCGGCGAAAACGAGCTCCGGCGACACCGTTGACCTCGCTGGAGAAGGCGAGACCTCTGAAGCGGAGGCCGCCGGGAGCGAAGGAGGTGAGCTGGCGCGCGGTCCCCGGGGGAGGGAACGGAGTCGGCCGGGGGGTCGCAAACCCGCCGGCTCCCGCTTCCCTTCGCCTTCTCGAGGCCGAGAGCGGGGGGGCGCGCGCGAGCGCGAGAGAGAGAGAGATGAGGCCGGAGATGGCGGTCGTGCCGCCGGCGTCGGCGGAGGGCGGCGGCGGGCCGGCGTTGATCCGGCGGGAGGTCTGGAACGGGAGGAGGGATTCTCGACTGCCTCTCCTCCCGAGACCAGAGGCGCTGTTTTTGTGGGCGAGAGAGGTGGTGGGGGGGTGGTGGGGTTGGGTTTTGGTGTGTGCGGGTTTACGATATTTGAACGTGCGACGGGGGAGTGTGCGGTCCACGGTGAAAGCGAAGCCTGATGGGTGCCCGGCGGCTGCCGGCCGTTGGATTCGGGGCGCGGCTTTTTTGAAACGGACGGTGATCTGGGATCCTGGAGGTGGTCGCGCGGCCAGGGTATCGCCGCTCCATTTGGGGGGTTAAAATGTCGGTGTTGGTATGTTGTACAGAGTACATAGCTGGAAGTGGGAGGCGGGAGTGGCAGTAGAAGGTTCTTCTTCTTCTTCTTCTTTTTTATTTTTATATTAATTAATTATTTATTTTTTAAATGATTTTTTCGAGCCTACCGGAGCGAAAAAGATTCGACTTTCCAATTGGAGAAGGAACGTAACCTTCCTAGCGTGTGTACTTTCAAGGACTTTTCTTTGTGCTCTAAGTTAGGTATTGTTTCAATAAAATTAAACCGACAAAGGGCCCGTTTGGTTCAGTATTTGAAATGAGCATTAAAACTTCAAAATCTCTTGATCAAATGCAAATGGCGTTTAGCAGCTTTTTTTTTTGGAGCACTTTGGAGAAATGCAATTGCATTTCAAAAGGCCTCTAAAGTCCCTTAACCCAAGGCAGGTCTGTAAGCACTTTGGTAAGTTACATTTTCGGAATGTTGGTAGCACTGTTCATCTTCTCCGAGGATCTAGTCCGAAGGCCGGCAACTGCTGCCTGAGCAGTCATGCGACCCCTCGGACGCCTAGGTCACGGGACCTCACGTGACCCAAGCAAGCGTTGGCCTAGGTCTTGCGACCCCAGGCGAGGCTGGCTGGTGGCCATTTTGGCCTGCCTGCGGCTGAGCTCCACCTCGATTTTTTTTTTAAATATTAGCAAAAGTACTTCACAAAATTAGTTTTTGCCAAACGGTATTTAGATCAAAGTTGTTTTCAAACGTAATTTTAAAATACACATTACCAAACATTGCTTGCATTGAGAAAAATCCATTTAGCATGAAAACCTTTGCATTGTGCGAAAAGACGTTCCCCCAAAGTCGAACCAAACAAGCCCTAGCTTGAGGTGACGGAATCCGAGACGGCAGGCTCGATGCCGGCGGTGGGCAGCCAAAATTCAAACTCTACTTAGAATTCTAAACAAAACCCGAGTTCGTTTTGAACTCGAGTTCGGTTATAACACGGTTATTTCACTTTTGCGCGAAATTTATTCCGTTCGATTAACGGACAATAATAGGCCATTCTCGTGAGAAACGAAAGTATCGCATCACGAAAGGTTAATATCACAAAAAAACTATACACTTATACACTTATGACAATTTTACCCAAAACTAATTTTTTATTACGAAAAATCCCAAACCGGTACACTTGTAACAAATTTACCCCAAATTAATTTTTTGACGATCAAAAATCCCAAACTAGTACATTTGTGACAAATTTACCTTCCGTTAGTTTCTATTAAATTGAATTAATGTCACGAAAAATCATAAACCGGCACGTCTGTGACAGACGGAAGGTAAAACATAAAATTGGTATACTCGTCAATTGTTGCGTGTCATTTAACAAAACAGTTTGACGGTAAAATTTATCAGAAATAAACTGAGGGTAAATTTATTACCGATGTACAAGTTTGAGATTTTTTGTGTTCAAAAAATTAATTTTGAGTAAAATTGTCACAGATGTTCCAGTTTGAGGTTTTTTGCGGTATTAACCCTATTACGAATTGTCACAAACACACCAGCTTGAGGTCTTTTGCGATATTAACCCTATTACGAATGGCAACTTTTCTTCCACATGGTTACACGTGTATTGAAATATCTCGTATCGCTTGTCAACAGAGTTCATATACTTTTTATATACACGTGATCTCCCGCCGCCTGGACAATTAAAAGGCTTAATCCGATACCCGAAATTTGCACGTTCTTTATGACCGACAGCGATAATACATCGTGTCTCGTCATATGAGCACGACAGCCTTCCACTTTTTGAGACACCTCATGCTAAAGTTGACCTGTGTAAAAACATATATTGATTAGGTATTAGGTGACATCTGATTTGGTCGATTGGCGTTACCTTGGTGGATGAACTTCACCTACTTAGTTGGACCTATGTCGCTTGTCCGTTAATCGAACTTGAATTCACTATTGTCGTCCTTAGTTTTTTTGTAAATCTCGTGAACCGGCGGTTCTTACATTATCGCACTCGAGTTTTTGATTATTTTTTTTTTCAGTTGACGATGGCAAAACGGTACTGGAATGTCACGAGCTCTTCTCGTCGCGATGTCGCCGTCGCCGTCGTGTGATGGATCGAAGTACAATATGGGTCTTCTAACTTTTCGTTGTTTATGTATTCTGCTCACATGGCTTCTCCTCGTCGTTCCGTCGGGATTTTTCTTTTTCGAATTTATGCACTCGAGTCCTTTGTCAAATACTCGTGGGTTTTGAGATTCCGACTTTTTAATTTTCTCTTTCCATATATGTATGCGAACGAGTTCTTTAGTCGCGTCTATAATTTCTAATTATTAACTAATAATTAAAATATCGTGTAATAAGTCAAACTTGCAAAATCTTTTAAATGCCAATTATTTTTCCATTTTATTTACCTCTAGAAACATTGTCACGTAGATCTAGCAGAAAACTCGATCTCAATAAACACAGGTAGAAATTTGGGATAAGTGCAGTTGAAATCTTAAAACTTGTCGCGAAAGTGCAATCGAGTCCTAAAACTTTCAAAAAGTGCAATCGAATCCTAAAACTTGTCTCGAAAGTATAATCGAATCCTAAAATTTTCAAAAAGTACAATCAAATTCTAAATGCTGTTAAGAAAGTGCAATCAACGGAAGGACTCGATTGGACCAATTTGTCAAATTTTAGGATTTGATTACACTTTTCAAAAGTTTTAGGATTAGATTACACTTTTTGAAAATTTTAGGACTCAATTGCACTTTTGTGAAACGTTTTAGTATTTAATTTGTACTTTTTAAAAGTTTCAGGATTTAAGTGTACTTTTGAAATAAATTTTAGGACTTTCGGTACACTTATCTCTGGAAATTTTAATATCTTTCACGGAAAATAAACTGGTCGGAGTAGGAAAGTCCACGTGTCGTCCAGCCTCACGATAATTGGAAAGACAGTGCACCCAACATTTCAAGAAAATTATCAAGAATCTCTTATATATATTTAATGACTATAGGCTACATATGTTATATCTTAATGGTCCCAACTTTGGTACCGACTCTTTAATTTTTGTTCTTGACCACCCCCCCCCCCCAATCAACAATCACGTCCCCCTAAAGTCCCATTAAAGCATGGTTCATTTATTTGATAGTGGAAGAATTAAAGTGAAATAAAATTTTAGTGGGAGGACCAAACCCATTATTAAGTGAAGAAATCCCCCAAATTGCCTTTTTGGATGTCCAATCTTGAACATTGTTAGGCATCTAGCTTGCTATCGATCGAGCATTGGGGGAATTTTGATGTCTCCAATAAAGAGGAAAAGGGCATCTATGGGACCCTGATTTGCATGGAATCCAAGGCAATTTAAGTTAGTAGTGATTCCTTTTGGTAGCTTGGTATCATCCACGATGGGGAAAAGTACCACACGCAAAAAAGTTCTAAACATATTGTATCGATATTAATTTAGTTTTAAATCTTTCAATTGAACAAATTTAGTCCTTAATATTTTCATATTGATATCAATTTAATCAATTCGGTTAATTTAGATTGGAAATTGTTGAGATGAACATCGACCGTCCTATATAACATGACCGAAATTGACGTTGACATTTTTAATAATATTTTAAATGTTTTTACAATTTTTTTTCTTTTCTTTTCTTTTTACTATTCTTTTTTTTTCCTTCATTTTGGTTGGCGAAGTTCGTGGCCATTGGGCCAGGGCCAGCAAGCCCTTGCCGACCGTGGGTGAGGTGGCCCTTGCCTAGATTTGGAAAGGGTCTTAGCGGCCATGCGAACCAAAATGAAGGGAAAAAAGGAAAGAAAAAAGTAAAGAAAAACTTATAAAAAATTCAAAAAATTATTAAAATATTTTAAAAAAATCCATGCCAACACCGGTTATGTCACGTAGAACAACCAGTGTTCAAAGTTATTAAGATATTATTTTTTGGTACTTTTTTCACCAAAATTATTGGTGATGTAGAGAGACTCCACATTAAACCATTGGACTTACATTTGACATGATAAAAAGCTAAAATTAGAGTTTCAGGATAATGTTTTTCCTAGTATTTACTTCTAGTTTTGTTTTATAATTTATCTATTTCGATAGCATTTCCAATTGAATTGTTGATCTTTTATCTCGAAAAAATAAAAGTCATTCATTAATCATCTTATCCCAATCAAGTGAACTTAAAAGGTTAAAGATAGATCTATCAAACGAGTGAGTTAGGTCAAAAATGGTCCGACCCACAAATCCAGCAACTATCAATCCCAAGATGAACCATCTCTCGAGAGATTGTATATACTCCATCCACCGTTGCAACATTGCAACCAAGCGCACACCTCGAAACGTTGCACAATAAGTCGCTTTGTATGATATCGCATGCGCGCGAAAGAAACGGAGACCGAGACGGAGACAGAGAGGGTCCTTGTAAGAAGCAAAGTGATCATCAACTTACTAGTGACTAGTACATTACATTGCAAATAGAGGATACTCTTGAGGGCCCTCTAGGAACTTGCTTGAGAGTTCACTAGTTATTATTGTCTCATAGGAGGCCATATGCAGTCTACCATGGATGATTTTACAATTGGAAGGCTTCATTCTCTATAGCAATGAACCTTGAAACCAAATCGCCTGAGATCATTTGCTCCTCTTCGGCCATCCCGTGTGGACTCGCACGCGCCCGGCCGACGCATCCCTCGCCCACCATAGATAGAATACCGACGAGACTATGACCAGAGCGGCCGTGCATCCGAATGCTATCCCCACGATCTTCCCGATGCGCTTCTTGTCGTGATCGGACGACATGCCGGCAGCACCCCCAACTGCATTTAACGTTTGTGTCACCAGTTTATCCACAGCCAAGGGTGATAGAGCACGGAACTGAGTAATGAAAATGCGCGAGACAAGAGACTTCCGAGACCGAACCTCGAGAGGCGCGGATCGCCGAGACGAGCGGTCCGTACGTGCTCTGAGACGGTATGCAGCAAGTGCCCTTCCCCGCCCATCGAAAGTGGATGTCCAGGACCGTGTTCGTGACGTTCACATCAAACGTCTTCACCAGGGCCCTGTTGGATCCGCCTGCTTCCTGTCGGATGTTGAAGTCTTGGAGGACACGCTTGCCCTTAATCGATCAAAGCGCGGCGATCGAGCACAGATAAGTTCGAGCAATTGGATAAAGCATGAGGAGATACAAAAGTTTCGTCATAAGTACACCGTACCTGAATGTAGACGTCGAACACGCGCCTCCCGAGGCCTTTCCAGGACTGCAAGTCATCCCCCATCTTGATTTCCGCAAAGTGAAGCTCGACGCTGTACTGTCCGCTCTTCAGGCCGAGGCCATAGTACCGCAGCGAACTTGGCGAAACTCTGGCTGTCTTGTACAGCTCTGATTCTAGAGCCCCGGTTATTTGAGAGTGAAGGAAACAAATTCCTTGATTTGCGGAAAAATTGACGGAAACACATTCCTAATTCATAATACTAAAACGCGGAAAAACGTGCCCATTCTAGACTTGAATCACTGATCGTTCGAAGCATATTACATAAAACGAACATACCTCTTTGCCACAGATTAAATGCTACTATTGCAGAGAGAGATAGCGATCCTTCTTCGCTTTTTGTCTTCAGAAAAGTAAGTGTTCTTCTTCTTTCAGATAGTGAATCAAAAATCACACTTCACACACTTCTTCTCTTCTGATTCTTGTACGTGAGTTTTCTAACAACCCACTCTTTGTTCCCACTCCCATAAAATAACTGCCTTTTGCGGTTATTTCTTTCATGGGCTCTTTTAAAGTTTGTGGGCTGGGTTTTGTCCAACATGGGCGGCCCGTTTATTTACTAAAAACCCATCATCTCCCACTCGCACATGGTGGGCTAAAACATAAACTCTCTCTTCTTTGCAATATCCATACTAGCAAATAATCCGTGCGACCAGCATACTGCGAGAGCTCGTTGCTATGCATCTGTTAGGAATACATAGCAGCTCAAATTGGGCATAACGTTTTCGAGTAGATTTAGTATGTAGTACCCTAGATCAATCAGTCACATTTATATCTCTTTCGATCTCTTTTAGAATCTCGTATATTGTATTCACAACTATGATTTACTCAAAAATCATAATTGGTCGACCTATGAATACAAAAATAGAATGTGACATCATTAACAAATTGATCTTCCTCTTTTCTTAAACCTCTCTATTTCAGTCCAGCTCGCTTTTCTAGAAATGCTCCATTAGATCGAATCATTCATGACCATTGGCAACACTCTAAGATAGCGAACACTGAATAGAAACTTTGAGAATAAGTTAGAGTCGTGAGGGCACTAAATGAGGAACTCATATCCTCAAGAGTCTCACACGGCATAAAGTTGAGATCAAAAACTTTTGCCACTCTTATCGGTCGTCATATGCATACGTAGTATGAAATACGTATTACGGTATTAACTCCTTTCCCATGGAGTGTATGTCTTTTCATTCAATACCGTACAGATAATAATTCAGACATACTCAATGTCTAAACTTGAGTTCACGTATCTACTCTTCTTAAGAATCTATTAGAACTCATATCTGGCATCAAAGACAGATAAAGTAAAATATGTGCACTATTTTACTTTTGGACGTAATAAATATTATGTCCTCATCTTAGCACTCAGCTAAGGCGACATTTATATTTTAAGCTTGAGCTCTCGATTATCACTTAGATAATAAGCCTAAAAATTGTCTCATATCTACTTATCACACAGTAAATAGAGGCGATTACTCGTGCGAGTGAGTTAATCTTATCTGTCCGACATACTTGCTTAAGATAATACACTAAGTATTAAAATGCATAAATATAAAAAATTCATAGGCATTAACAATTTCATTTAAATGTGAACATTCAGGGAAATTACAATATTCAGTACATCATCATCTACGCAGTCCTAGAGATTTTACATGACCAATGAAAACATCTCTAGGAATAGGCTTCGTCATAGGATCTGCTATCATTCTATGCGTAGATATGTACTGTAAGTTCACATCTTTTCGTGCTACCATGTCTTTAACAAAATTATACTTGATATCTATATGTTTGGTCTTGCCATGATATTTCGGATCCTTCGTGTATGCTATTGCTGCTTGACTATCACAATTGACTAACAATGAGCTTGCAGCATGTTCAACAACACTTAAATGATCCAAAAATCTTTTAAGCCAAACTCCCTCTTGTACTGCTGCTGACAACGCCACGAACTCAGCTTCCATGGTGGATAATGCTATACATGTTTGTTTCTTACTGCTCCAAGATATGGTGCCATTATTCAGTAAGAATGCAAATCCAGAGGTAGATTTCCTTTCGTCTAAATCTCCTCCCCAGTCAGCATCTGAGTAGCCTTCAAGTCGCAGATCCTTTCCTTGATAACTCAGAGAATAATCAGCAGTACCCTTTAGATACCTCATGATTCTTTTAACGGCTTTCCAATGTGCCTGACCTGGATTGGATTGGTATCTACTTACCATTCCAACTGCAAAACATATGTCAGGTCTTGTACACATCATAGCGTACATTAAACTCCCAACAGCACTGGCATAAGGAACTCGTTTCATTTGTTCTTTCTCTTGTGGAGTCTTAGGACACAACCTACGGCTCAATCCTTCACCTTTTGCAATAGGAGTATCCATGGGTTTACAATCATGCATACAAAATCGTTCAAGAACTTTGTTGATATAAGTCTCTTGCGAAAGAGACAATAATCTCTTGGAACGATCTCTTGAAATCTTAACTCCAAGAATATATGCAGCTTCACCCATATCTTTCATCTCAAAATTGGACGATAACCAACTCTTAACAGTATTAACTAACTCCATATTGCTTCCGGCAATCAGTATATCATCAACATACAATGATAAGATTACAAATTGATCTTTGGATCCCTTGATATATACGCAATGATCTTCATCAATCATTGTAAAATCATAGGCCACTATGGCATTATGAAAACGTGTATACCATTGTCTTGAAGACTGCTTAAGGCCATATATCGATCTCAAAAGTCGACATACTTTTTGTTCTTGGTCTTTCATAATGAAGCTAACGGGTTGCTCCATGTAAATTTCTTCGTCTAGTTCTCCGTTTAGAAAAGCAGTCTTTACATCCATTTGATGTAATTCAAGATCCATACTTGCCACCATTGCCAGAATAAGACGAATAGAGGTAAATCTCACAACAGGAGAAAAAGTTTCCTCATAATCAATTCCTTCCTGTTGATTATACCCTTTCGCCACGAGGCGAGCCTTATATCTTTCTATTGAGCCATCGGCTTTTCGCTTTATTTTGAGAACCCATTTGTTCCCAATAGCTTTGCGTCCTTTTGGAAGATCAACCAGTTCCCAAACATGGTTTGATTTCATTGACTCCATTTCTTCTTCCATTGCATCTATCCATTTTTTCTTATTAGGGCAACTTAGAGCCTCATTTACATTCCTTGGCTCATCTTCATCTTGTGGAGCGATCATGAAAGTTTCCCCTTCAATGTCAAAACGTCGTCGGGGAACACTTTTGCGACTTGTTCGCCGTACGGGAGATTGTGCACGTATCGCATCATTCTCCATTACGCTCCCACTTGGATTAGATAATGACGGTATCGTCTCTCCAAACGGTTGCAATTGAGATTGAGTCGAATTTAATTCCTCATTTCTCACATTGCTCCCACTTGGATGATCTTCATCAATTTCATTATCATGATCCAAGGTTTCAAAAAGTGAGCAGTCCTCACCTATTTCGCCCTTCTTAGGAAACTCATTCTCTAAGAATGTGACATCTCGTGATTCAAATTCAGTAATACTTCCACTTTCTTGCTCACCTATAAACACATATCCTTTTGAGTGCTCTGAGTATCTAATAAAAATACTCTTTTTGCCTCTAGGACCCAACTTCCCATACTTATGAGAGGGCTCGTGAGTATAAGCAGCACAACCCCAAGGTTTAAGAAAACTTAACTCGGGTTTTCTACCTATCCATAACTCATACGGAGTGGAAGTAACTGATTTAGAAGGCACACGGTTAAGTACATAGGCAGCAGTTAATAAAACATCACCCCAAAAGGTGATAGGTAAATTAGCTTGTGCCATCATAGACCTAACCATTTCCAATAGGGTTCTGTTTCTCCTCTCGGCAACACCATTTTGTTGAGGAGTATATGGAATAGACAACTGTCTTTCTATTCCTTTTTCATCACATAAATTTCTGAACTCATCAGATAAATATTCTCGACCTCGATCGGATCTAAACGTTTTTATTTTCTTATCTAATTGATTTTCCACTAAATTCATAAATTTCTTGAAGCAACTTAATGCCTCAGATTTATGAGAAATCAAATAGACATATCCAAATCGAGTACAATCATCTATGAATGTGATGAAATACACAGCCCCATGCCTTGCTCTTACATTCATTGGACCACAGATGTCAGAATGGATAAGTTGCAAAGGAAAATCAGCTCTTTTGCCTTTTCCAAATGGTTTCCTTGTTGTTTTTCCCGCCAGGCAATGCTCGCAAATAGGCAAATCAACTTTTTTAATATTGCCTAATAAGCCCTCTTTGGCTAATCTTTGCATTCGTTGTTGGCCAATATGACCAAGCCTAGCATGCCATACGTTCACATCATTATCACACGAAGTAGAAGACGTGAAGTGGGAATAACAAACATTGACATTTACAGAATCAACATCCAGTACAATAAAACCATCTAGAAAATAACCACAACCATAATAACTCGTACCTAAATACAAGTCTACACCATTGTTATGGAAGTTCAAATTAAAACCAAGTCGAATCAACACTAAAACAGACACTAAGTTCCGACGAATTTCCGGAGCATATAATACATCATGTAGGAACAAAGTGCGTCCACCACGCATAATTAACTGGCAGGTGCCAATTCCTTTAACCTCAGCTCTGGAGTTGTTCCCTACATAAATCCATTTAGTTCCCGTTGGAACTCGTCGGAACTCCACGAAGGCATCTCTGTCCTTCGCTACATGGTCTGTTGCTCCCGAATCTACAGTCCACAAAGGATTAGACTCAGTTAAAAATATAGAACTTGACACATAGGCAAAGTTCTCAAAAATGTAAGGGGAGTATACCTTCTTCGGCTCGCCACAATCGCGAGCGAAATGGCCTTTCTTGCTACAGTTGTAGCATTTCACCCTTGACATCTTCTTCACAAAAGGACGCTTTCCTTTGTCTTGTTGATTAAATTTTGGCTTCTTACCCGAAGAACTTACTCCCTTGCCTCTCCACCTTCTGAACGAATCAGGACGCTTGCGCTTAGAGCTTGAAGGCCCTTGTGAGCTAGAACCAGCATAGTAAATGTCAATTACCGGCTTATCCGCCAGGAGACGGTCCTCCTCTAGCTCTAAGTGGCGCACTGCATCCTCAAAGGTTTTGATGTTCTCATTGTGAGTTAGGTGCAACTTCATATGCTCCCAACTTTGAGGCAAAGAACGAATCACTGCTTGCACTTGCTGTTCATCAGTCAGAACATGGCCAGCATCCTTCAGCTCATTAATCATGTTTGACATTTTCCTTAAATGTTGTTTCATGGACTGACCATGTGGCTTCTTATATGAGTCAAATCTTATAGTGAGCTGTCTAAGCTTGGTTACAGATGTATGACCAAACCTTGCTGCCAATGCTCCCCACATCTCCTTAGCATTTTCAAAACGCCTAAACTCTCGCATGACATCATTGTCCATGCTACTCAGCAACGTGATGCGAGCAAGGGAGTTCTTCCTTTTCCATACAGCAAATGCATCCTTATCTCTCTTATGTTGTGCAGTATTACCGTCTTCAGGTTCTTCCATAATCAGGTTAAGAGCTTCAAGAGCCTCTTGCTCTTCCAGCACATATTGGATTTTCATATGCCAAATTTCATAGTTATCACCGTTAAGCTTCTCTCCTTTGTTAAGTTCAGCAACTATATTCTTTGATGCTGAAGCCATTGAATCTGAACATATCAGACAGACAAGCACGAATTGTTAATGCCACTTATTTATGCATTAATTTTACATAAACCGATTATATTAACGAATAATTTCACATAGGCTTTAGATTCGAAAGTTCACTATGTTCCCAATCATCATCAAAAATCCTAATGTGAAATTACCGTTAATGTAATCATTAAGGTAAAATTACGTTCTTTAAAGTTACTAAAACTTTTAGAACTCCCACTCAACTAGATAATACCAATAAGACAGATATTATAATAGAATAGAACCATAAACTATTCATAACAGAAAATATCCATCAACATCTATTCATAAAAAAATATGTACATAAGGAACAAATCCAGCATAGAAAAGGAAAAACATGAACACCAACATGAACAGTACTATCCACCTAGGATATCTTAAAACCGAACTAAAATGAATAAAAATCAACCGTCTATCAATTTCATATAGACAGGGAAAGATTCATAAAAATCCTTAGGAAATTTTATTTTCTTTGGCATCAAAAAGGAGGCACCCGGAAAACCCCTAGATTCGGGCAACGTATTGCGCCGAGACCGATTCAATGCAAGGGTTGATGTCCTTCTTGCCCCGACCCGTATGTACTCTTTCATAAATTGCTCCACAATCATCTTATAGCTCGGACCTTCTAAGGTGTCCCAAACCCTATCAATCATTCTTCCCAACTCATCAGGAATGGTGCATTTGAGGGCTCCGACCATCACATACCCTGGCATTGCGAAACCGTTCCAAATGATATCTTGTATCATTTGGTTGACCTTGATGATATGTGTCATCATGTCATCATTAGCATCCCACCGGTAAAGAGCCAGCTTGATTCTTAGTTTCTCAAGTTTCTCTTTTTGAACCGCCGTTCTAGGGATAATAGGGGTTCGATATCTTCGTACCATTTTTCCTGCAACAAATGCAGAAAAAAAAAATGATTACATTTTTTTTTTTTTTTAAATCATAATACTATATTGCAAGAAACAGATTCTGCAACCTTTTTTTTTTTTTTTTTTTTTTTTTCGAACGGTCAACGCCGGTCAACGGTAGTCAACGCCGGTCAACGGTGGTCAACGCCGGTCAACGGATGACCGGGTCGGGTCAACGGGTCAACGGGTCGGGTCACGGGTCATACGGGTCGGGTCGGTTTTCCGGGCCGGGCCTTCGGCCCACAAAAGAAAATAACTAATAAATAATAAATAAATTAAATAATAGGCGTGGCTGACGTCAGCGTGACGTCAGCCACGCACACACGCGCACGCGCGCGGCACATGCGCGCGGCAACTGCTGCGCACGTGCAACGCACGTGCCAGCGAAGCCGCCGCTTGTGGCGGCGCGTGGAGGCGCGTCCGGTATCCCCCCGGGGCGTGCCACCACTCGTTTTGCTCGTATCGACGAGCACTACGATCCTGCACTTTCAAAAATGAATTTTGTCGAACGGAAATCAAGAAATGATCCCGAACAGTACGGCCGGGTGTCGGTTTTTCGTACCCGAGCGTTCGTCGGCGCCGTTTCACGAATTCCGGCCAACAATTCGTTTTATAAACGCATCAAACAATCAGGAAACAAGAACACATGCTCTGATACCAATGAAGGAAACAAATTCCTTGATTTGCGGAAAAATTGACGGAAACACATTCCTAATTCATAATACTAAAACGCGGAAAACGTGCCCATTCTAGACTTGAATCACTGATCGTTCGAAGCATATTACATAAAACGAACATACCTCTTTGCCACAGATTAAATGCTACTATTGCAGAGAGAGATAGCGATCCTTCTTCGCTTTTTGTCTTCAGAAAAGTAAGTGTTCTTCTTCTTTCAGATAGTGAATCAAAAATCACACTTCACACACTTCTTCTCTTCTGATTCTTGTACGTGAGTTTTCTAACAACCCACTCTTTGTTCCCACTCCCATAAAATAACTGCCTTTTGCGGTTATTTCTTTCATGGGCTCTTTTAAAGTTTGTGGGCTGGGTTTTGTCCAACATGGGCGGCCCATTTATTTACTAAAAACCCATCAGAGAGCCCGTCTCCACTGTGTACTGAGGTCCATTGGGATTGAAGATGAAGTACCCACTGTCACTGACGCCCCATTGGTGGTCGGAGCTCATGTAAACCGAAGCGGCTTTGAGCGGTTCGGAGTCGTCGTCGTATTTCACGCCGGCTGCTGATGTTTCCTCCGTGCCTCCGCTGTTGATAGCAAACGAAGCTGCAAAAATATTTCACGTTCTGCTGAACTCAGGATTAATTTGATCTGTACTTGCGAAAACTGCACCGCGTTTCTAAACATCCTTTTTTTTCGCCATTTTCTCGCTCCATCGAGCTCTATTATTTGTCATACATGTAGGTAAAGATCAATGCTTCGTTGGTGAAACAATGCATGACATTCTTGAACCCTATCCTTATTTCAGAAACATATTTAACACTTTTTGTTCCGACCACTTGCCGGAGCAAAAATTTATACAGAAGTACACGAACCGGTCGGGTTTTGACAATCAGGATGCGACAGCTAGAGCAAACACTATGCAGGGGTTAAAGCAAATACCATCCACGAAAATTTTAGGTGAACTTACTGGATTTGACTTTGTTTGCACAGTCGGTACCGCCTTCGAGGCAGCTAAGCATCTCCAGTGCCTTCCTGCGTTAACCAGCAAAAGAAACTTGTCAGATATCCTTAAGAAAGATTACACCTGATCTTGCATTGAAGGATGATATTGCTGACTCTGTTCAATTCAGGCTAATTAACGAGCGGAAGGGAAACATTTCATGAGAGGATCGAACCATTCCTTCGGTGTACTGTATAACTTAGGATTAATATTCGCCTAAGGCCAAACCAAATCCACTTTTGCATGCTTTACACGCTTATGAGGGCATGTATCTATGGCCAATGATAAGGTGTCGACATAGCAAGCTGAGGTTGCGGTAAGAATACTACCTGTCCTCCACATTATCTGCATTTATGGATGTCCCGACATAGTTCCTGAGAAAAAAGAGATGATCATTCATTTTTTTATGTTTGAAAACTACGAAATTTGCAGCAACTCGAGAATGCGTTCACCTACATAGAAAAATCACTCCTCTCCACATTCCCTGGCAAATTTCCAGAAAGCGGATTGAATGACACGTCTCTGCAGTCAGAAATGCAAAATCATACGCTGGCATAAGTCCATTTGCCGCTTGAAAATATCATACTAAGCACGTTTTTATTTGGAGAACCAGAGATACGTTTTACAGAATTTTCAGTTAGTTGTTTCATCAGCAATCTTAAAATCCTGGACAAGCACTTACAAGGCGTTGAGTCTTTGACTGATGATATTCATAGGAAGCACCCCGGTCAAGTTGTTGTTTCCAAGAAATCTGATTTTCATGAACATTTAATAATGTACAGAAAAGAAAGAGCTAATATACCAAGGAAGAAAGGCCATCTTCTTTTGCACAAGACGTGGAGGAATTAGATAGATAACTTACAAAAATTGCAGTACAGTGAAACCTTGGAATGAATCTGGAATTTGGCCTTCCAACTTGTTGAAGCTCAAGTCCCTGATTCAAATACCTAATTGAGTACAAGAATACAGCAATTGCACATGCGTACCGGACTTTAGCTGATTCGAAGACAAGTACTTCAGAATTTAGACAACTCACAGGTATTTCAACTTAGAAAATGTGCCAATGATTTCTGGAATTTGTCCTGATAGTTGACAACTTCTCAAAGATCTGTTGCAAAGTAAGTTAGTCCATGAATAACTACAACACCCACCCAGAAGAAAAAATAGGCACTTTTCACATAAAAGAAGGATAATCTTACAGCACAGATAAACTTGTTTGATTTCTTAAGAAATCAAGAGATGAGTCCTCCCCGCCAAGATCACCAAGGATGCTGCAGGAAAATTGGCACTATCAAATTTTGTTAGTATTGGGATTGGATGTGCTCGACATTCATAGAATGAAACTACTAGGAGTGAGAAGCTCAGTGCACATGGTAATTTTGATCATATAGTTTCAAATCCGGCTGACTCTAATTAGTTGTGTAAGGATAGACTTAATTTATGCATATCAGTGCATTATACATTCCAATCCTGGAGGGAGAGTGCTATCAATCTCAAAGGTGATTAGTGAAATTGAAATGATGTAATCACAAACAAGTGACAGTTACAAAGTACTCGCACTAAGGAATTAGGATATTACAGAGTTTGCAAGTTAGTTAGAGCACCGAAACTGGCCGGAATGGGACCTTCGAGGGACGTGCCTTCAAATCGCCTGAGAATGATAAATATCAGTAATATAAAAAGAAAACTTGTTCTGACAAGGGACACGTTCGAGAGCTAAAATGATGCGTACAGATCCACAAGCTCCGTAAACGTCCCGAGAAATTCAGGTAGCTTTCCAGTGAAGAGATTATCAGATGCCCAGCTGTGAAAGGATACATATGAGCAGTTAATTTAACAAACAAAATTGCCACTATTCATCGTCACCTGCTAATTCAGAAACACAATTAAATATCCCATCATCAGAGAAATACAGTGTCTTAAGGGACTTCAAATTTGCCAGATCTTGTGGAATCGGTCCACTCACTCCACTGCTATCAATGTACCTGGATTGATAACAGAAGAAAAAGTCAAATGGCGGCTAAAGAGATAATGTTTGGCTAATAGAACAGCAAGATGTCCAGTATTGCTTCCGTAACGCAATTGAAGTGCCAAAAAGACTCGATCAAGATTCAAGACTCAGTCAATACACATAGTTAAGCAACATGCATCGAAGTGGTTGATTATTGCTGTGCCTCTTGAAGCTGTTGCTTGAAGAGAAAATCATGGAAGGAAACCAAAGATAAAAACACAAAAGTGAGGCTGAAGTTGAAGTGAATCGGTGCTTACAGCTGACCTAAGGCAGTCAGTTTTCCGAGCTCCGCCGGCAATGATCCATTAAGATTGTTAGAGCTGAAGCTTCTGCGACATTGGAAAACTTCAAAAATTGAATATAGAGTTTCTAGGAACCTCACAAGGAGATAATAAACAGCTGCTGAAATGTGCTCACAGGGAAAGCAACTTGGTCATGTTGCCGAGTTCCGGAGGCACTTGACCAGTCAAATTGTTTATGCCTAGGCTACTGTCAAGTTCCTCGAACACCAAGAAGAATCGATAAAGTTCGTTAATATGTAAGAATTATGACGTTTAAGGTTAGTGAAAACGAATTTATGAGCGGTGATGAGTATGGAGAAGTTACAGGTACTGCATGTTTGATAGCTGTTCGAATTGAGCTGGTATGGGTCCACTTAGAACATTCTGGGCCAAGTTTCTGAATCATGATCGCAAGATGAGATGATCAAATTGCAGCAACAGCAACAAAGACAAAGAGAATGCAAGAAATTTTGATCCCTCACAAGTCCATAAGCCTCTTCAGCTCAAACAATTCGCTCGGTATCGGACCCGAAATGTCTAGAGCATAGATTTTCCTGATTCAAGCACAAGCATTGATAAGAGTCGGAGGCACTAAACCAGCTGCGAAATGCCGGGAAATGGCTAACTCACAAGTGGGTAATGTGGCAGACATTGCCGGAGCAATCGCAGGCTACTCGGGGATTAGCGGTCTTCGGTGCCCACGAAGCATTTTGAGCGCAAGGATCAACTGTCAAATTCAAGTAACTCCCCAGCTTCCAGTACTCTATGATCTTTTTCAGTGCAGTCACTATTCATCAAAAAAGCCGAAAAAATGGGTAATTAACTGTAAGGCTGAAACTCTATCCCCAATCCTCATGCTTCATCCTGAGTCTGGAACAGCTGACATGTGACACACAAAAAGGGAGACAGACAGACAGACAGACCTTCACTAGCATTTGTCGCTTGTTGTGCAGAAGCAACTTGGATCACACAAAGAACAGCCACAGACAGAGTCAGCACCCCCATGACTGAGCAGAAAGCAGCACCCACCACCATCAGTAGCAGCAGCCCACACACTCATATACACAGACCCACAAGCACAGAGACAGAGAGAGAAGGACAAGGCCGGCTGGAGATGTGGGTCAAATAAGTGAGTCACGCAGATTCCTTCCTGCGAAAACAACAAGAACAAGTTGGTCATCTTGAAGCTTTCTCTTTCTCTGAATATCGTATGAAAGAGAGAAAGATCCATGCTGGGTGCTAACATGTTTCGTGTTCCTTGACTGAAACCTTTGACCCCCTCGAAACCAGCTAAAACAAAGCACTCGATGCCACATCTTTTTGTCCATATTCCTCGGCGACATTGAGAGGAACAACGACTTTTCGCTACCCGCTCGCCAATATCAGCACGACAACTGCATTATTTTAGTGGTTTTCCCCACATTCAAAACGGAGACGTCACTAGATATTTTCGGCAATAAAGAAAGGCCTCAACTTGGGCTTCCGGAAGCTGATACCCGTCAGATCCTGAGAACAACGTCATAGCTTTGACTAGTTCTTCGGTTTGAGTTCACACAGCACAGGATCGACATGGACGTCACGTACGCTCAAATAATTTTCGATCATCCATTAGTTTATCGAACCCCGATGACGGAGTCGGAAAGGGCTAGCGGTAGGTGCTGCCTCGCGACGCTCGGTGCTCGACGTAATTTTCGGCAAAGTCTTTCTTGTAATCTAGGGAATTTCGTGCGAAGTCCACATGTCTCGCATACTCTTCCGTATGATCTAATCTCGCCCCTTCGAACAATCAGTGTCCGCCCACCAGTTAAGCTTTCGAGTTGCAATACGTAGCATGGTGTCGGCATCCAATTCGACCCGCCTCTCGGATCATCGTTCCTTAAAAATTGCCCAAAATGTTCAAGATTGAATCCATGTATATATCCTCATCTCTCGATGGCTTAAACTCTTGAGTCGAGAATCGTTACTTAATTACGAATAAGCTCTCCGGTAAAATAGTAAATAATTCGATTCGAAGTCGAGCAAGCGAGGGCGTATGCGTAAATTCCATTCGTGCGGTTGACCTGCGAGAAGGGTCTCTTCTCCCTACGCAGGCATTGATCTCGGAGACTCGGTCGTCTATTTTTGGTGTTACACCTGGATTGTCATCACTCATAAACAACGACTCTTAATAGTTTTGGGCCTTTTACATGCACTTTGGGCACATTTGGTTCAATCTTTTACCAAAAGACTATGGGTCTATAAAGGCTCCCATTCCAAAGTTTAAGGTGTTCGACGACATATGATCCCGAAAGCCTTTGCGCCAGAGTTAGCATTTCCAAAGTCTTTAACTCGATGCAACTCCCGCCCCCGGCATTTGCATTTCGGCATTTTCGAAATGTTATTCGGGAGTCGAATGGATCACCCTACCATCCATCGTCTCTATCCTTGATCCAAATGCATCCACCGTCACTCCAAATTCTGGTCAAAGCGAGCCCAAAGTCAGCAATTGCAGAGGGTCGAGTGTTGCCGAGGATCGAGGGCCGACGGTCACAGGTCCACAAGGCAAGATCTGTAGGGTTGAAGTGAGATTTGGATGGTCAAAAGTCGCCAAGGGTTGCGCGAGGCTTGCCAACCGTCGCCGAGGTCACACGACCCTCGGAGTCGCCTGACCTGGCCTTTTCGACAGTTTGATCCTCGCCATTTCCGATTGCTTTCCCTAGCTTTGCTTCCCACTATTTTATGATTCTTGACCATTTTCCTTCTCTCTCTTTTTTGGCTATTTTATTTATAAAACTGCTCTAAATAAAGCCATTTAGTCCATAGCAAATAGTGTTTACAAAACACAATGCCTTGGGCGCCCCTTGACATCGAAGTCGATGATTTGAGGGTATGGGGATCCACCAGTGGGTTCCGCCGGGCCGGCGATCGACGAGGGCGGGCAAGCCGCTGTTGTGAACGGCGACCTCAAAGGATCCGTGGCACACTCGCGAGGGGATTCGAGTTCTTCGGCGGTGATAGCCACGCGACGCATAACTTCTCCCTTTTCATCCTCAGCCGCCGAAACACGATCCCGCGACAGCCAGAAGTGAAAATCGACGGGCCGGGGCCCGTCGTAGCTGCGAAGCAATATCCGGTTTTTATTCGGGATGACTTCACCGATCCAGATGAAGTCGCCACATACCGGATAGGATCATTCGTTATCCTATCGGGACTCAAATCTGAACCGCCGAACGCAGCGTGGATCACATTTCCAATAGCCATGCAAGAGCATGGAGCACAGCCTCTCCCATAGCGCATCCTAGCAAGGCCCAAGGCCCAAATAACCGAAGCTTAACCGTCGCCCCCTCCAAAAAAACACAAAAAAAAAATGCAAAAACCAGACAGGAACCACCTTCAAACGGAGGAGGAGGAGAGAGGAAGGAAAGGAAAGAAAAGGAAAGGCGAATTTCTCTCTCTTCTTCTTCCTCTCTCTCTCTTTGTCGAATCTCCTCCGACGCAAGCTTCCCTCCATAGCCGAACGAAGCTTCGAAGCGCGAAACCCTAAGCGCGCCACCCCCCTCGCCGCGCGCGCGCGATGCGTGCCCCGCTCTCCAAAGAATCCTTCCGATCCGTATAAATATTTCCCTCCCCCCCCCCACCCCCTTACATGGGTTGATCGCGACGACGCTCGCGAGCCACCCCCATCGTCCCGAGTTCGTTTCCTCCCGTCATGTCTCGCAGCGAGATCATCGTCGGCGTCTACGGCGGCCGCGGCTGGGAGGAGGAGGGCGGCGGCGATGGCGACGGTTCTCTCCGGGGGAGGATGGCGTGCAAGCGCCGGTCGTCCGTGTCGCTGCCCTTCTCGCCGCTGGCGATGGTCGGCGGCCGCGGGGGGTTCTCCCGGAAGAGCTTCTCGTACAGCCAGCTCCCTCAGGAGCCCCTCAAGCTCTCCGTCCTCAAATTGGACGGCTCTTGCTTCGGTAATTGATCTCTCTCTCCCTTTTGCGTCGCCGCCGCGGTGGCGGCGTGTTCATTTTTCGCCCGTAGAAATCAGCTCGAAAAGGGGGCGGAGCTGTTGGGCGGCGACGCAATGTGGGGGCGTCGGTGGGGTTGGCGGGAGGGATTCGAAGCGATTTGAGCTGTGATCGCTGAGTTAGGCGCTAGGCGCGTTTCGGACATGGATGTGGAGCTTACTTTGCTCTGCTCTTTAGGTTTCTTGCTATCACCTCATCGTTGCTTCGTATGGTTCTGAGAAAGGTTGCGCATTTCGTTTGAGAACATTCACGTTTTAATATTGAGAGAGATGCAGGTCCAGCTTTTCTCTTGCTGGGCAACTTCTCTGACATTTCTTACGTTGTCCCTCTTTTTTTCCCGGAAATTGCTTGAAATGTGGGGCGATTCGAAGATATTTGAGTTGTCAATGGTATTGTAGTCGGCCGAATTAACCTTCGTATTGGAGTTACCGACGACATCCATGATGTATTTACCCTTTAATGTCCCGCTGTTAAGTTTTCACTTTGTTCGGCTGCTGAGAAATTTCCATGAAATTAACCAGTTGTATGAACAACGGATAACTTCAGTAGAGGGCTTGTGAAGAAATAAGACTCAGAGGAAATGAGTTGCAGTTGATACTTGCTCTACCATCTTTGTATTTCTGTGATGTCGGAAATAAGGGAAGGAGAAGGAGAGTTGTTCATACTCGTTGTATATAAAATTTGGTCAATTTGACATTTAAGGAGTTCAAAGTACCTACTTAATATTGGTCCACAGATATCGAAGTCATGAAAATGGCAACCGTGTTGGAGCTGAGGGAGGCAGTAGAACATGTTTTCAGTTTCATGCCGAAGAAGGGACCGGGCAAGATATCATGGTATGATATTTCTCCACGTTATAAAAACCGAAAGAGTTCGGCATCTCACAGCTAAAAGTAGCGGTTGATTTGTTTTGATAATCGTTAGTGGTATTTTGTTTTCTCGTGACTGCTGCATCTATTCCCAAAACTCTTGCAGATTTTGGCAGCAGCTCTTTTATATCATTTTTCTGATAAAATCTTTCCTGAACATGCAATAATCATCTGCCTTTTTTCTCTCATCATGTTTCTTTAGAGGCCAAAACTGAATATAGTTCACATTGTCCCCTTTGATTATATTTGATTTCTAGATAATATTCAGAAAAACCACAATTAACATAATAACTATTTCTGTTGCATCCGTTTCGTATAGGCGGCATGTGTGGGGGCAATTTTGCTTATGCTACGATGGTCAGAAGCTAGTTACAGAGACCGATTATATAATTGACTACGGCATTAAGGATGGTGATCAGGTATGCCTGGCTTCCTTCAGTTACTATCGGATATCTGCATCCAGTTGCATGAAACGTGCTTATCAGAAATTTCATGACTGTTGGACTGTTGTGTGTAGACATGTTCTTGACAGCATCAATAGTTTAGTGTTCTTAGTTTAGTATCCGTGGTTTTTAACGCCGTTCTTGTTAACGTTTCTCGCTATTCCATTTCGCACAAGTATCTGAAGATGGCAACAGCATTTCCTATGGTGTTTCAAAACAAGCATTAATTTCTTTATCCAATGTACTCCTTCATGCTAATTATTCTGTTCTGCTGTGTAGCTTCATTTCATCCGGCATGTCTCAGGCGTCCCAAGCTTAACCAGAAAGAAATCTAGCGTCTGGCTTGCTGCTTCCAGACAATCCAGGAGGTGAGATTTTGTCAATTTCTTTTTAGGTGTTCTACATATCCACTATCAGGAATTGAAGTCTGATAGCATTCTGCTTATGCACTAGTTCTAAGCTTAATAAATTAGTGGTAACCGAAACTGTGGTGCCTCTGTTAGACAGCAAATGCTCATGACATGACTCATCAATAGACATGTCAGCGATTACCTTTATAATCCAGCCCTCAAACACACTACTACGATTTTCCTCGCTTTGATTTAAATGGCCATGAGGGAGCCCGAAAGGGCTTGACTTTGTGCTGCATTCCATGTAATGGGTCCATAATCTAAGCCTGAAAATTGATACTATATTCATGATTTGGTTCCATCTATTTATTATGCTAATGTTTTGACTCATCTGAATGGGGTGATTCGTAGATCCTTATCGAGATCAAATAGCTCTGAAAGGGGAGAAGAAACCGAAGAAGGAGATATCGAGAACGGGAATCTCCCACGTGACGAAAGAGGAGAGGATTTCGGCGAGAACATTAATTCCACGGCGGCGAATTTTCTGCAGGGGTGGTTCCCCTATTCTAGATTGGCCATGATAGAAGATAGAAGCGAAGGCAAGGTCGCGCGCTCAAAGTGTGTCGACGCCTTTTGGAGCAGAGTAAGGACGTTACTGGTGTTCTGCAGTAGCGCACCGTACAGTCAGAAGGATTCATGGAGAGATTGAAGAAACTCAAAAATGCAGCGAAATGTTTGTCCTCCGGCAGAGCTGGTCCTAGAGTCGAACCTGTCTTGTTTCAACAAGCTGCCCTGGCATTGAGCTTGTAATGACTCGGTATGCAATGTCAGCATTAGATATAATTACTGATTCATTCCGACACACAAGGCGATGTATTGTCCGAGTTGATTATTGATTCTCTTTTCTTCGCCATCCATCGTTTTCCCGTTGAGCCCTTCGTGTAACAGAATCTCCGGCTCGACCCTTTTAGTTTCCTCCCTCTTCTCCACAGATGAATTTCGGAAAGCAGGTGCCTCGCGATAAACCGTGGCGTGATCCGAAATTCATAATCTATTATCTCACCTCACAATGGAAGAAGAACAGTAACAGGTTAGTGATGACGATGTTATACACTAATGAGTGTGGATTGGAACATTCTTATCGGGTCACACGTGCGGGAGGCACGTGCGGAGCGGGAACTTTGGAGCCTCATCAATTTGTGTGGCGAAGGAATAGATAGCCCTCCTCCAGAAATCTGAATCCTCTTCTTCTTCTTCTTCTTCTTCCCTCTTATCATCTCTCCCTTTCTCTCTCTCTCTCTCTCTCTCTCTCTCTCTCTCTCCAAAACGCGGTCGGCAAAGAACCGTCGCTAGAGATAGAAAGCCTCGCCGTCGCCGCCGTCCTCGGAATCGCAGGCATGGCCAAGATGATCGTGGCCTCCTCCTCCTCCTGCAAGACCCACATCCCACCTGCCCTCTCCGCCTCAAAACCCAAGCAACAACCGCAAGTCACCCTCTCCGTCCCCAAGTTCAGGCTCCCGAAGCCCCTCGCCTCCCTCTCCGCGAAACCCCTGCCCCTCCTCGCCGCCGCCGCGTCCTCCGCCCTCCTGGCCCAGCCGCTGCCGGCGCTGGCGGAGGAGATGGAGAAGGCGGCGCTGTTCGACTTCAACCTGACGCTGCCCATCATCATGGGCGAGTTCCTGCTGCTGATGTTCGCGCTGGACAAGATCTACTTCTCCCCGCTGGGGAACTTCATGGACGAGCGGGACGCGGCGATCAGGGAGAAGCTGAGCAGCGTGAAGGACACGTCGGCGGACGTGAAGCAGCTGGAGGAGCAGGCGGCGGCGGTGATGCGGGCGGCGCGGGCGGAGATATCGGCGGCGCTGAGCAAGATGAAGAAGGAGACGCAGGCGGAGTTGGAGCAGAAGCTGCTGGAGGGGCGGCGCAAGGTGGAGGCGGAGCTGCAGGAGGCGCTGGCCAACCTGGAGAGCCAGAAGGAGGAGACCATCAAGGCCCTCGATTCCCAGATCGCCGTCCTCAGCCAGGACATCGTCAACAAGGTCCTCCCCATCAAATGACTTTCACCATCTTCCGCTTTGCCCCACTCTGTAGTTGAAATCGATCATCAATGCCGGAGATTCTTCGCTCTGCATCTTTGAAAGAAGAAATAGGAAAAGGCTCTTGAGAATTGGGATGGATTTGGACGCAAGAAAATGTCTAGAATTCTTGAATTTTCTTATGTGTCCGTGTAAAGAGATACTTTGCAAGTGAGTAATGTGAACCAGTTAGTGTATGCACAAGCTTTTGTCCATTTCATGAATCTGCCCGGCGGCCGGTCCCGGGTCATGATGGCTCGAACATTGGACCGGGTCGTCGGGGCGGTCGACCAGCTTGAAGGGCCAAAAAGGGCAGGCCTAGCTCGGCAAGCCATTCCATTGTTGCTCGATGACGCCTTCACATCCATCGATGAATCTGCCCGGCACCCTACCGTGGTCATGATGGCTCGAACATTGGACCAGGTCGTCGGGGGCGGTCGGGGCAAAAATGGGCGCGCCTAGCTTGGCGAGCCATTCCTTCTTGGGCTTGGTCCGCCTGAACCCGTTCATACCTGATTAGCCATTCCATCGTTTGCTTGATGACACCTTCGCATCCTCAATCGCGCCGTGGTTCTGCTGCTTAGTCTCTGTATCTGATTTGGCTTGCCGACTTGAAGTCATGATAAGCCATAAATGACTAGGAAACGAGCCTGCAATGTAGAGAACAATGGAACGGTACAAGTTGAGATGAAGTTACTAGCCGATCTCCGTACGCTCATTATTTCTTAAAGAAGGAATGGTTCTAAGATTTGGTGCCAAGAGACTGCATATAACTAGTCCTCGATCCACCTGCCTACCTTTGATCACGGCATGTTTAGTATCAAGAACTGCTCTGAGTCGGAAGAAGAAAGGGAAATGGAAGGAATGGAACGTGCATTTTTATTTAGGGAAATTATCGAATATCATTGTTAGTTCTTATCCAATACCACTTTCCATCCCGATTTTCAAACGGCAAAATTTTAAAAAATGACCTTGAAGGGGCGCTCGCTCTCGTAGTTTCTTTCGAAATGACCCGCATGAGCTTCATCACTTTGACTTGATCCCTCTTGAAATGGCTCGTGCTTCTCGAAATTCTTCCCACACTTAAACTTTGTTCTCAAATATCCCCGAACTCGATCACTTTAACCTAATAAACCACTCGATTATCCTCCCCCCTTGAAAATATAATAGCCAACCAATGCACACATATACATTTTGACCCTTTTTCGATGACATTTAACCCCATAAAAGCACATTTTAATCATGCCACTCTGTGCATATAAAAAACTTTTTTTTTGTCGAAAAAGTACTTCATTTATTAAGTGTCATAATCAAAACAAAAATATTCAATATCGAAATATAAAAGATCTCAAAAGGGTTGGGGGGTTTAGTCATCCAATTAGGGGAGGGCATTTCTACGAAGGGCTTTGGTGATCCAATCTGTCACATGATTTACTTTTCGTGGACAATGAACTAACGAAGTGCTTTTAAACTGGGCCAAACTCCATTTGCAATCCTCTATAGCAGCCCGGATGTGCCATGGGCTTGGATAAGTGCTTACCATAAGCACACGTACTGATAAGAAGACCTGAATTTGCCCGAACTTTACACATCATGAAGAAAGGGCTACAGTTCTTGAGTACAGCTTAAAGAATTGGGGATGGAAAAATCTCTTATTGCAAGTGGGGAGGAGAGCCGTAATGAGAACGTCGTGGGCTGAAAGCTAATCCGGCGAACTTGTCGTGGTTTGATCCGGCGAGCAACATCGGGAGGTCCTTCCGAGAGTGTCGTTGAACGGGGTTGTTCAAATTGGATCGAGATAGCCTCCGGAATGGTTCTGCTTTGTCACCTTCTTCTTGTGCTAGCACCTTCTTGGGTTCTGCTGTGGTTTCACAACAGCTTGCGATCGTAGACCTCCATGAAATCTTCTCCATAGCCATTTGGTGAAAAAAGTTTCTGATTGGATTGATCCATGAACTTCAAAACCAGCACTTCTTGAACGTGGACACTAAAAGTGATCATGATGATCGTATTGGCCTTTTCCACACGATCTAAGCCACTTCTCTCCATTGCAAAATTTGGGTTAGGTTTTGAAGAATTTTGCCCCAATTCCCCACTTTGGAGTTAGGGTTTGAAGAAATAAGCCCAAATTAGTTGATTTGAGGCAAACAAATGGGCCAAACAACGTCCTTTAAGCACTATTTTCATGACTTCATCTTGCCCTCGAGCCACGTCGAACGATTTGATGCCATGTTGGATTTTTCTGCCACGCAAATCGTCAATGGCACTGAAGTGATCGAAAGAAAAATCATAGCACTCAAATGAGTGTCATACAAAAATTATGACATTTGTCATGTTCTTATCCTACAATAACGGAAGAATTGTAAGAATTCCTAATAAGTTGCTCTGATTTTCGGGTAAGTAGTTGCAATTTAGACAATATTGCAAATAATGGCACCTGCTCGTACGTTTACGAGTATTTTCGATTTTCATAAATAGGTTCAAAATGTTAAGCTTTTCGCATGGAGAACATCTCAAAATTGTGTTATATCAGCTGGACAAAGTGTATGCCTGGACATGTATGGAATTTATCAATGGAACGAATCATAAGATAATAGGAATGCTTTAGAGAAACTAGATTGGATTCGTCGATGGCCATTTTTGGGACGGGGACGGGGACGGGGACGGGGACGGGCGCTGCAGCGTGTGGTGACGGTGGAGGAGGCCGGCGGGCTCGGGCTCGTGATGGGTTTGGAAATTTGGGGGCTAGGGTTTGTGCTATATAAGTACAGAGCTAGGATGGTGGGTTTATTTATTTTATTTATTTTTTGAAACGAGGACAACCTCATCATTTTACTCATGAGATTTTGTTTTAAGGATTCTAAGTAATAATCATAAAAATAGAGAATGGAAAGTGATACCAGAGTTAATACGACGAGGGTACTTAATACATCTCCTTTTCATTACCATGCTTAGTCGTGTCGAAAAAGATAAAGAATTAGGGAGCTCGAACACATTAGAATCATATGACATAGCTCACAAAAAAAAAAGTTAGAAAGAAGAATAGGTAAAGTTGCATTTGAAATTTTGTTGTGAATTATGAAGTGATTTTAATACATTAATTCCAATGAGAACGTCCGATCAAATTGAGGAATTTTCCGTCGAGCATAAGAAAAAGAAATAGGGGTTGGAATCGCAATTTCATGAATAAATGAGCCTTTAATCTAAATATCATACGCACCCATAGATATAGTGGCCATTCACGTATTCTGACGTGACGAGACGTGACGAATTCAATGAATCCTATTATCCTATAGTGTAATACAACGATAATTATATGTAATTTCGACGAGACTCAGAGAAAACCGCAACCAAAATAGGTTGTGAATGTCAGTAAGTGAAGGATTTCATTTGGGATAAGCGGTATCTATGTCGTTCGAACGATATTCTAGGATCATAAGGACAATTTTAGAGGGTCGTATTACGTTATACCGAGCCCATCGAAGAAAGATATATCAAGATGAAAACCCATAAAATTTTAGAGGTATTCCCTCTCTCTAGAGAAGACAAAGATACAAGGACGAATTAAGGGCGCATGGCGTGCGAGCACTAACACGTTAAAATAAGGAAGACATCCATAGTGTTGAACTTAAGCATGTCCTTTGAAAGATTTTTTGAAAGATTTTGTGAGACCACTGTCAACTGTTCTAAAAACTTAAACTGTTAGATTAAGGCGTGTTTTAATATTTAATTATCCTAACACTTCTCCTCACGCTTAGTTTGGTCTTTTTGCCTAGTACTAAGTAATTAATTGGGGAGGAAATGGAGCCTGAAAAGATTCGAACTCGGGGCCTCCAGCTTTGATACTATGAGAGATTTTATGGGACGACTGCCAACCGTTTTAAAAATTTAAGCTGTTAGATTAAGACGTGGTTTAATATTTAATTATTCTAACATCCTTAAAATGTTTCATCTCGATTCTCGTCCAGATCTCAGGATCACCGATATGTAAAATTTCTATAAAGTATTCTCTTTCTCTGGGAAAGACAAAGATACAAAAGGCATTAAGGATGCAAGAAGTACGGGCACTAACAGGTTAAAATAAGAAATGCAACCATGAAGCTTGCTGTCCCTGTATATCAAACGGACAGACCGAGAAAGCCTTCATAGGAATGAAAGATCCCTTCCTTTCGTGAGATTACTTCTTAACCGAATACCAAAGATCCAAATGAAGTCGCCGGTTTTTACCATACTTAAAGATGAAACTAGCTTCCTGTTCATTCTTACACTACACGTCCTATTAAGACAAATCACAAGTCTTTTTAGGGTGTTGGAATCTTGAAAGACGAAGCATCAAGTTTCGTCCTTTTTCCACTCGCGGTGGCGCTGAAGTATCTTCATCCCCTAGAGAGTCAAACGCTCGCGGGACAAATCTCTCTATCTCCCCCCCGTTGAGTACTCCGAAACGTAATCGTCCCCAACTTCGCTTCCTTCCTCCGTTGTCTTCTTTCGAACTCCAGCAACACGAGACACAAGACAGCAGAAACGAACGAACGAAACATCAGCAACGTCATTCCGACTTTCGAAGGGAACTGCGGGTTCATCACGGAACGTGGTTAAGTTCCTTGCACGGAGAGGAGAAGATCGAGCCGTGAACAGAGGGGAGAGACATGTTATGTGAGGCCAAAAGTCAATGCACAGGTTCGATTGAGGAACAAGTCTAGATGTGAGGGGTCAACTTTAGTATAATATGATTCGAGCTGCGATTATGTATAACCATCTATTATAAGACATGATAATACAACGCGACGTCGCTTGGCATTGCCAGGATAGCGAATGCAATACGAGGTAGTTAGGATTTCCCGTATTATCTTACTCGCCTCGGTGGTGAAATGGGGCTAGAAAAGACTTGAGAATTTCGACGGTTATTGAGTCCGATCTTTTTGATTTTGAGAGAAGAGGAATTCGAGGTTTATAGGGCTAACATTGATTGCAATTTCAGGCATACTTTGATCTCCAATTGCGCCCTTGCCTTGAAAAAGAATAAATATATGAAGAATTGAGTATCTAACGAACAAACTCTGAAATTTGTCTTGTAAAACCTTAATAGTTTCGAATGTGTTTTTTTTATATTTATTTTGGGAATTTTCTTGCACGGTTCCATCTAATTGGAATTAGATATATCTGCAAATTCTTATAATTTGCCGATAAAATTTAGTTACTTGACCTTTTTTCTTTTTCTAATTACAAATACCGCCTCGCTGGAGGCAACGATCGCTATTTTGTCTTACCAAGCCAGTCACGTGTAGACTAATATTTTAAGCAATATTTTCTATTTAAATATGAGAGCCTTCTAAAAGAAATTTACAATTCCGTTCGATTACATAGCGAATGTGAATTCCATATAACTTTTTGAAAAGTACGCATATGATTTTGCACGTCGCTATTTACGCATTTGGAAAGACCACAAGCGTTCATCAATTCAATGTCCAATAAAAAGGACAAAAGCCGAAAATGAAAAGGCCGGCTCTAAATGCATTTCTCGATTTCGTTCTAATTTAGGAAGGCTGCAAAATTAAATATTGGGGAAAAATTAAAATGCAGGGAATTCTTTTTTCCGGAAAACGGAAAGAAATATCACAGCACAATCGCAAATTTTTATTATTATTTTTGCCCCGATTAATTGTGATTTTCCTCCATTTTCGTTTTCGCAGCCTCTTTTTTCTCACCATTAAAGCACTTCTTCTCTCTCTCTCTCTTCTCTTCTCGTAACTACAGTACAGTCTTGTCGGTTTTCCAAAGC
Organism: Syzygium aqueum; assembly: GCA_031216185.1. Taxonomy (NCBI): domain Eukaryota; kingdom Viridiplantae; phylum Streptophyta; class Magnoliopsida; order Myrtales; family Myrtaceae; genus Syzygium; species Syzygium aqueum. The sequence goes on along the minus strand of CM062233.1, from coordinate 29,546,391 downwards.
TCTGAAAAATCGTACAAGGAAGAGCATCCTGCACGAACTCCAGGTAGAACTGCTCCTCTCTCTCTCTCTTCACTCTGCTTTCTTGGTGCTTCTCCAAGGTTCCTTCCTAATTACTACGTGTCACGACGACTCGTGGGTGGCTATCTTTTTGTTGTTTCTTTTGAGTTGTCGGCCCTTCCTTGGTGGGGTTGCTTTTCTCCGTGAAGGGGAGTGGTGCCTCGTGCTTCCGCTGTTCGAAGTTTGATCCGCAGCTTCGTGTTCTGTCGGATTATCGCGCCTTTTGCGGGCTTCTTGATTGTTAAAAATCGAAACTTTCTGGGAATAGCGCGGTCACTCCGTCTCTCTGTTGACTCCCGTGGAGACCCAGTTGAGTTCGTTTGGCCTTTTGCTGGTGTTCTTTGTTCGGAGGGGTGGAGTGATGATGGTTTTTGGCTCGAGTCCTGTTTGAACTGTTTTGAATTTTCGAGGAGAAAGGGAAGAGTTCCAAACAGAGCCGCGGAAATAGAACTTCTCGTAGCGTTGAGTTTTCTTTTTTGTTTGACTGATTTCTTGAACTGCGAATTTGGTGATTTTTTTCCCGGTTATTGTTTAGATGGTACTTTCTGTGCTGGTTCATACTTGAATTTGTCATTATTCGAACTTGTGGATATGATTTGTTGTCTCTGTAACCTCAGTAGACTGCAATTCGGATCTGTCTTAAGTTGTTTCCGAGTCTGGACTGAGTTTGTAAACTTTGTGTGTTTTTGCGTAACATTAAAGTGATGATCGTTCCGGTCACCTGTTGAATGTGATCTTTATGTAGAACTTCAGCCCTGTTTCATCAAATGGGTCTGCTGGGTAGCCTAAGCTGATCGCCATACCTGGTCATTTCTGGGAGAATAACCTGTGGAGTTGAATCTTTTTTTCGTATAATAAAAGCTTAGTGCTTATTTGTTAATTGTTTTGTCAGCGATGCTTATTTGATGATTTTTCTGTCTAGTTGTAGAAGGAGGGATGGCCGAAAAAGTCGTAGCTGCTAACCCGCCCACTGCCGAACCTGCTGCTTTTGAGTATGAGTTATTTGAAGGCGATCCCGACCACCTCAGGACTGTGGTGGCCGTGTCAAACCAATCAACCCCATGGATTGACCCCACCACTATGAAACTTAGGCATAGAATTGGAAGGGGCTTGTTTGGTGATGTTTGGTTGGCAACTCATCATCAGTCAAATGGTGATTATGAGGAGTACCATGAAGTGGCTGTCAAGATGTTACATCCGGTGAAGGAGGATCATGCGAGAGCCGTGTTGGATAAGTTTGAGGATCTTTTCACCAAATGTAGAGGGACCGAAGGTGCTTGTTGGTTGCATGGAGTTTCTATTTTAAATGGAAAAGTGAGTTATGTTGGTTTTTATGCAGTAAAAGCTGTCTTATATAGGTAGCCACGCTTTGCTGAAAATAATGCTCTCTATATCTCTGCAGATATGCATTATCATGAAATTCTATGAGGGATCCGTTGGTGACAAGATGGCTCGTCTTAAGGCCGGAAAGCTCTCACTGCCTGATGTTTTGAGGTGATGCACCCAAATTGAAAAGTACTGCATCTTTTAACACTTAATATGTGCTAATAGTTTCCTTTTACAGGTATGGCGTCGATTTAGCTCAGGGTGTATCTGAGCTGCATTCAAAAGGGATTCTAGTCCTCAACCTTAAACCTTGTAACTTCCTTCTTAATGAAAAGGATCGAGCAGTTCTTGGGGACATTGGTATACCATCTCTACTTCTTGGAATCCCATTGCCTAGCTCAGATTTGACTCGCAGGCTAGGAAGTCCAAACTACATGGCTCCTGAACAGTGGCAACCAGATGAAACGGGTCCTATATCCTTTGAGACTGATTCTTGGGGCTTTGGCTGTTCCATTGTGGAGATGCTAACTGGTCTTCAGCCTTGGCTTGGTATGTCTGTCGACGAAATATATAACTCAGTTGTAAGAAAGCAAGAAAAACCATGGATCCCAAGTGGGCTTCCTCCTCCAGTCGAGAATGTTCTACTGGGATGCTTTGAGTATGATTTTAGGAGCCGTCCATTAATGACAGACATTTTGCAAGCATTTAAAAGGTACTCCTTAGGTTTTGTGAATCTTTCCAAGCATACTGATTGGTTCCCTTAGTTCATCTGACAGCTGCCATTTGTCTGTGCCGATGTTTTTCATTTTATCTCGTAATGAAACTTTTATCTCTGGATAAGCACGTGGACAAATGAGTCAGGATTTTGAAGAATGAATTTGGAGTTGCATTGGATGATATTCACGGTTGGTACCACCCGCCTGGGTGGCGCTGCTTGGAAGGGCACTCTTCCTCTCGCAAAAGGTTGAGTGTTCGAATCCCGGGTGCCGCAGGGTGACTTAACCGGTGCACGTGTGTGGTGGCTAGCACGTGTCGCCCCCAGGGTTTACCTCCCGGCTGTCGGCCGTGCGGGGGTTCCCTGGGTTATCAAAAAAAAAAAAAAAAAATTCACGATTGGTCATTGTCATGTGTGCTGCTGTTATTTGCAATTCGGTCCTTTGCAATTTCGGGGTTTGAATTGGTGGCTGTGTTTGTTGACAAGGTTCTTTGGTTGTTTTATTTCTGATATTAAAGTGGTGAGTAGACTTAAGATTTGCGTTGTTGCTTAACTAGTTTTTTTCTCTCTTCTAGTGTTTCAAGGTTTCAGTTCATTGCTAGTTTATACAAATTGATGTGCTAGTTTCGCTTGCAGTTAAAAGTGGCTATTGATTTTGCAGTGCACAAAATGCGGACTATAGTGAAGCAGGATGGAGAGAGATTGGGAGTAGGGTTGGCAAACCAGGTAGCCTTGGTTACACAGAGTGGTTTCTTTCAAAGGATCATCTCCAAGTGGGTGATACCGTGCGTTCAAGAAAGCCATTGAAGTCATGCAAGCTAGAAAATATGGATGTCCCTGAAGGAGTGATTGTGGGTCTGGACTGCGACACAGATCGAGATGGCTTCGTGCTGGTAAGGGTTCACAGCATCCATGACCCCTTGAGAATTCACATCTCGAAATTGGAGCGAGTCACTCGTGGCCTGGCTGCTGGAGATTGGGTGCGGTTGAAGGTGGAGGACAAGAAGCACTCGTCTGTGGGCATTCTCCATTCCATTGACCGCGATGGAAGTGTCACCGTTGGATTGATCGGGATGGAGACCCTTTGGAAAGGAAGTTCTTCGGATTTACAGATGGCAGAATCGTACTGTGTAGGCCAATTTGTACGATTGAAAGCAAATTTCCTTAGCCCTCGATTTAAGTGGCCACGTAAAAGGGAAGGCGCTTGGGCCACGGGGAGGATATCTTGGATCTCACCGAACGGGTGCCTCATTGTGAAGTTTCCAGGGTTATTGACATTTGGGGACGAATCAAGTAGCTTCATGGCCGATCCAGCGGAGGTGGAAATGGTCACTTTCGATACCTGTCCTGGGATTGTGAAGAAATATCAGCACCTTGAAGATTTTCACTGGTCAGTGAGACCGCTTGTCATTGCCATCGGTCTATTCACAGCCATGAAGCTCGGAGCTTTCGTCGGCAAGAAAGTGGGAAGATCGACCGTCAGAAAGCCACGCGGGAAAGAGAATCACGGCGACCGTCAACAAGTGGATGGCCAAGCGGCAAGTAATAAGGCTTGGCTTCCGCCTCCGGTGGCCAACATGCTTTTCAGAGAAGGCGTCAGTGCCGGTGCTCAGTAGCTGTGCCCCTGCATTGCGAACGTGATTATTGCCGCCACTTACGCAGGTCTGCCCGGGTTTACTTTATGAAATGATGATGATGTCCTAGGAGACAATATCGTTGCATATAATTGCTTTGGTTGCAAATGGGCAAGTCCTGATGTCGAACTGTTGTCTTTTGAGCGTGTATATATTTTTCTTCTGCTGTCAATAATTACTTCGATCGATCCACAAAGGCCTCACTCTCGATAATGCATGTGGGTGTGGTGGGGTGTAACAACTCCTTTAATCAAGCATGCGCATGGACCACCCTGCGATGAGGTATCCTGTTTAGGGAGGTCACAAATGAGCCATGGCTATGCCGAAACCGGCTCTTTACAGTGCTTAGTCTTGCCTTAGTAGGTTGCTCGGCTGGACCCATTGACATGAGGGGGCAACATTGAAGTTAATAGCTTGCGCGATACGTCGGCCCCTTGTGTGGTTCCTCGAGGACCATCGAGCGTAGTATGTGCTGTGCCGAGCCAACATGTGGGTTTTGACAAGCAGTGATTCACTGGCCATCACGGCCACAAGTCCTTCCAGCCCATGGTCGGAGGAATCAACATGTTGCAGCGCTGCCCACATGCGGCTATTCTTGGGATTGTGTATCGCCGGGCGTGGCCTGACCATGGATGGCTCTTCCATCTTGTGACCTCCATCTGCTTATCATTCGTGATCACAATCATTTGTCAAGTAGATTCTGCTTGTTTACACACTGGCTAAGAACAGGGAAGAAATAATGAACCTTGATTCTCCATGGATGGCTCTTCCAGCTTGTCACCCGACCTGCTTGTCACCTCCATCTGCTAATGAATCGCCATCATCACAACCCTTTTGGTTTGAAGGTTTTTCCACTCAATTAATCATATATCATAGCACCACTAGAGAATCGATGAACTGAGAAAGGTTAAAGAGCTTGCTTGATAACTCAATTTATTGCTGAATATTAAAAATTGTCACTTAATTGAGGTTAAACTTATTTGATAACCTCAAATTAAATTAACTTAAATGATTGCGATTAAGCTAGAATTTCACTGAATCCGATAAGTAGGAATGTTTCCCTAATTCGTTCAATAAACAAATAATTGATGATCATCATAAGCTTGCCAAAGATATTGATAAAATCTACTACAGGTGGTCATTTTGTTTATGTTTGCTAAGAGATTGATCATATTCGGCTATTAATATTCAGTTATCATCAAATAATTTTTATTTCTTTTTTGAGCATTTAAGAGTGTCAACATTTGAAATTCAGTGTTTTACAATTTTCAGCACCTAATTTTAAGTTTTTCCAAACGGGCCCTCAGTTTACTATTTAATTTCTTCTTCCGACTAGGTCCAGAATCTTACGTCTTCTGTGAAGATTTTACACCTGAAGAAAAGACCACCTGGGCCACCTCGATCGGGCCCAAAATTTGACTCAAAGATTGATTTTTTTTTTGCCATAAATCAAGATATTGCCTCTATATATATAATTATGAATTCCAAAAGTAAATTGACTGTATATATTGTCAATCTGCAATGGCGATCACGGATCGTTGGTACATGGAACCTAGAGAAATGGATGGTTGAGATGTGAGTCACTTAGAAAAAATTCTAGGAATTTTGGCCCAACGTATAATATAATCCTTGAATTTTTAATTTGTTCGATATAATTCTTCAGCTTTAGCTCAAGATGCAACATGATCCCTAAAGTTTTAATTTGTGCAATGTGGTCCCTAATGAAAATATCTTTCTATTAATATAAGTTCAGGGACAATAATACTGAATATTTTCATATAGTTCAGAAATTAGTTTGAATATGTGATAGAACAAATTAAAAGTGCGGAGATCATATCGCGGGTTAAGTATAATCATTCCTGTCATGAGCTCAAAATTCTACATTGTCAGATCTTCTACTATCAATTGAGATCCGAGAGGATATATAGAAGATTTATTTGTGCAGGTTATCAGTTTACATTTCAATCAAGCGGGCCCACTTGAGCTCAGCTAATGCTTGGTGACCACGTTAGGTCCACTGTGGAGAAAGTGAATTTACATTTATGGAAATTATTAACATTTTTCAGCATTTTATTCTTGCTTTTTATCTTATCGTAAATGGGTCGTGGTGGGTCAAACAATGACAGTTTGGCGGAAACTCGCAAAATGCGTCGCGCTGGAAATTTCTTGGAAGTGGCGGAAACTCGCAAAACGCAGTCGCCCTGGAAATTTCTTGGTAGTGGGTGGTCGCTTTTGATTCTTAAATTTCTCACTGATCTTCGGAGCAAATGATATCTGACGGTCGGATCAAGTATAAATAAGGGTCTTTGTCTCCATGAATTCTCGCAGCTGAGTAGTGCAAATATTGTTTGCGAGAACTTTTCGCTTCCATTCGTTTGAGCGTGAGACAGAGAGAGTCATGAGTGATCAGCATGCAATCGAGATCGTTGAACTGAACGATGCGGCAGTTCGAACCGACAGAGCCGGATGCGATGCCAGGATGACTCTAGGAGATCAAAATGATGCAGTTACTCTCTGCTTGAATCAGGTTAGCTGCCTACTACAGGAAGCGCCAGAAGAACTCCGAGCCGAGACCTCGCGTCACACCATCTTTAGGGTCCCCCCGCCTCTTGGCTGGGTCAATCCTAAGGCCGTAGTGCCCGAGGTTGTATCTATGTGCCCGTACCACCGGGGCCGGCCCCAGGTGCTCGCGTTTGAAAAGCTTAGGCCGCTCTTCCTCCGGAAGTTCCTTTGCCGCACATGCTCGGACTTGGAGCTTCTTACGAGAGCAGTGGCAGATCAGGAGAGTTCTGCCCGGACTCTCTACTCGGAACCTGTGAATATGACGAGTGCCGACTTCGTGCAGATGATGCTCCTCGACGGTTGCTTCGTGGTGGAACTCCTGCTCCACATTCACAAGGCCGACGATGCGAATCCCAATGACCCCATCTTTGCACGGCCTGAGATAATCCCGAGTCTCATCAGGGACTTACTGAAGCTCGAAAACCAGATTCCGTACTCCCTTCTCCGGTCATTGTTTGACATGTGGGGCTCAAAAATTTTAATAGGGGAAGAAAACTCTTTGGCCGCACTCGCATTGAAATTTTTCAATCAGGCCCGTCCGATATCCGAGGAGTGTCTCAAATCTTGCCGGAATCTTAAATGCGACCATCTACTTGACCTGTTTTATCGGAGTCTCCGTCCGACAAGAGGGGTCTACCCCCACCACACGGAGTCTGCTCAGTCCGTGCCGTGTGTGACCGAGCTTAGGCCCTCCGGAATCAAATTCAAGTGCAACAAGGCATACAGCTTCCTCAACATAAGATTCGGTGAACCAGTGCTCCGGAAACGTTGCATGCTAATCGAGGACTTCATGGCCAGAGTGCTGAAAAATCCGGTACTCCAGATACCAGACATCGCAATCAACGAATTCATGATCACCGTGCTGATAAACTGCGTGTCCCTGGAACAGCGCCGGAACCGCAAGCTCAATTACATGACTGATTACGTCTACTTCATGTACTGCCTCATCAAACAGCCGAAGGACGTGTCGCTCCTCCGTTAGAATGGGATCATCGCACCGTTTTCTCATGATGATCAGTATGTGGCTTATCTGTTCCATTATCTTGGGAATAACATTTCTTTCAATGTTGATGGGTGTTTTCCGTCCGGGCTGTTCGGTGAACTGGATAAGTACTACCGCAGCAACTGGGCCAACATGATGCGCACTTACTTTTCCAGTCCGTGGTCATCCATATCGGCCTTCACGGCTTTCTTACTCATAGTTTTTACCATCACACAGACCGTTTTTGCTATACTTACTTATCGCTTCAGCCGCTAGGATTTGTTGTTTAGCAGATGTGTCTCAGGTTCATTCTACGAAGCAGAAAGAGGGACTGACCATTTTGTGGCTGTTAATGTACTACATTTTCTGCCCTAATGAAGGTGCTTCCACCGAAGAGCATGGGATGCCGATCATAGAGCTGTAGGAAAGTGTGGGGACTAATGGGGCTGCGATTGCTTCTTGTTGTTCTGTTTTGGGGTTGTGATTGGTTGTTGTAGGTGCGTTTTGGAGTTTTAGTTTGCTTCTTGTAGGATGCGCTGTGACCGGTGGCTAGATCAAGGGGATCAGTGGGGTTTTAGCTCATCTGTGGTTGGCTCTGTTTGGGAGCAATTGAGTTTATTTGTCTTGTAAAATTCTATTTTATAAATACAAATAACTAAGTTCGATGAATTCAAGTGTTTAATGATGAGTTTCGCTTGATGATGCTGCTGTTGTCCTATTTGGCATTTTCCTATTTTGCTTGATGATGCTGTGGTTGATCCAATTATGAGCCAAGCCGTCTGTGGTGATCCTATTTGGACAGACGAGCCAATCAGCCACATATATGCATTTGGTTTTTGTTTTATGCTGCGATGCATTTGGCCAAACATTTGGATTTGGTTTAAGCTTGATGCTGCTAGTGTAAAGGCCTGCTGAGCCTGAGCCGAGCCAAGGGGCTGCTGACTGCTGAGCTTGAGCTGAGTAAACGGCAAGTGCAAAGCCAAGCGGACTCAAGTGCCAAGGGCTGCTGACTGCAGAGCTTGAGCGGAGCGAAGGCCCTGAATGCTGGGCAGAAGGAACTTGTATTTCTCCATCTATGCAGCCGCTGACTGTTGCGCAAAGGCCAAGTGCATTCAAGAAAGAAAAATCCCCACCTCCTCAAATGGGGATGAGAACAAGGAGCCACAATGATAGAGTAAGTAATTTGGTCCTGTTCCGACACATGCGCTGAGACTATTCTGTTGCTTGTCAAGTCTTAATATTCATTTATATACTAAATTTCCCTAATGAGCTTATCTCCATAAACATGTTTTGCCGTTTTAGTTCCATCAGCTAGACCCCACCGTCAAGAGGATGGTTTGAGGTATGACTGAAGGTTTCTTGGGTTAATGAGCTCAATGCCCATCTGGCGAAAAGGAGCAATAAGCAGCTGCTACAAGATGGGTGGATTGGATTACACGATTTTTTTTTATTAAAACCTAGATTTCACGATAATTATTAACCAAAATTTAAGAAATGACCGCAATTTGTCAAGAGCGCATAATATTGATGATGATGAGGACGGCAATAATAACAATGGTGATAACAGCAGCAGCAGAAGCAGCATCAACAGCAATAGTATAATAGTAAGAAAACGGAGAGTGCAGTATTTAGAAAAAAAATGCCAAAACAGATTCAAGCCTGCTAAGGTCCATCACAACGAGATTATCTGGGAGGAAAGATATGTCAAGGTTAAGTTTACTGATGGAATCATCTGTATATTGATGCTATGTTTAAATAATTAGCCACCGAGTACTTTCAATATGCGTCATTGATGCTTAAATCCTTGATCAGATGTCTGCTTATGTTTCATCTCTCTGTCATGATGCATCGTTTTGATGTTTGAAAGTTTTTGGTCCTGTTCCTAAAATTGGTATAGAAGTGCATTGACGACATATATCTTCGTTCTCCTGCGGTTTCACTTGTAAACCAGATTTGGGTCGGAAGAAGTTATGACGAGAGGTGGCTGAACAAAGCTTCTAACCAAAGCCCTTTATTCTTATGTCTGTAACTGGAAGAATTACTGTCTTCTTGACATGGGCAGCTTGAACTGGATCTGCAGAAAAAATGGAAAGCAAAAGCACTCAAACATGTTAAACCGTTTCCATAAAATATCCATGATCATGTTTTTCAACTCATTTGGTACTAAAAGTTCAAACATTTTGTAGCTAATATGATAAAGATTGCAAGGCCCAAGTCTGCTGGGCCGGAGAGAAAAAAAAAACCCTGAGCTTGTCCTTTTTTCGACCAACACATTGGTTTCAATGGTGATGAATGGCAAGAAGTTCTTTGATCGTTTCTGCTTAAATTTAAATATAGGAAGGCAACAACCTCAAGCAAGATTTGGAGCCAGCCAACAACAAATAGTCCGTATATAATCTTTTAGTGAATGGCTCCTACATGCGTCATCAATAACTCCCGCAACGGGCTTCACAACCCCACTGTCAGTGCTTTTGTGGGGCTAATGTACAAACAACAACAGGCGACGACCAGCGTGCGCTGTCGCTAGTATCATGTTGGGATGGCAGGACGAGAAGCACTCATCTGTGGGCATTCTCCATCCCGTTGATCGTGACGCAAGGGTCGCCGTCGTCTGATTCATCGGTATGGAGACCCTCTCTTGAAAGGAAGTTCTTCGGATTTACAGATGGCGGGATCATTATGTGAAGGTCAGTTTGTACGATCAAAAGCCAATTTCCTTAGCCCTCGATTTAAGCGGCCACATAGAAGGGGAGGCCCTAAGACTACTATTCAATTTCTTCTTTCAACTATCGACAAGCATGCGACCTTGCTGGTAAAAGGATTGGAGGAGCGGGGTAAGAGAGTATCAGGACTGTGGTTCGATCTCCGTGAGCACCGCACACGCTATTGCTTCCAAAGAAAGGCATGTCTGGCCCAGTTTAGGCCACCGGTAGGAGCCCATGTTACACAACTTTGCCACCTTGTTTCTTTTAGGCCTTAGTTTGTTCTTTCTACACTAGGCCCATCTTGAACATCGATGTATTCCCGATTGGGCCCAAATTTCAATTTCGATGATCGATATATTTTGTGTTTAGGCCATAAATCACAAGGATTGATATTGGCTATAGATGTTAGAAACTATGGATTCCGAAAATGAATCGACTATAGAGAGCGTCGATCTACAATGGAGATCGCGAATCGCGATAAATCAAACAATGAGAAAATGGACGGTCCGGATGCAAGTCACTCAGGAAAACTCATTTAAGATAAGTCCCCAAGATCGGAGCGTACCTACTCTTTTTGCTTATTGACAAACAATCTGACCTTGAATTGCACATTCTGTTGCTGCAGTTTGAGGAATGAGAGGCCTTTCAGAGTGTCCATGGCAAATGGAGGCCCCAACACCATTGAAGTTGAAGTTTTCATCTGATCTGTTATCGTGTTTGCACAGTGGAGGTGATGAGCCTTCTAAGATAAATGCACTTATTATAATTCATCTAATCAGTGGTTAGGATGTAATCGACAATTCAAAGTCTGACAGAAGAGTACTAATATTATTGATAATCCTAAGAGAAGACTAATTAAAACTGCGAAAAATTTAGTCCGAAGAAGACAAATATGGAGTTGTTAGGAACAAAATCAACAGAATAGGACAAGAAAAGACGAAAGCATAGGATTATGAGCTCTCGGCTGTCATATATTTTTCACAATTTATCTCAATAACTATGAATTCCGAAAGTAAATTGACTATAGAGATTGTCAATCTACGATGGAGATCACGGATCGTTGGTACATCGAACATGAATAAATGGATCGTCGAGACAAGAGTCGCTCATAAGGAAATTCTACATCGCTGGATCTTCTTTGTAGGAACACTTTCAGTTTCTGAAAATTTTACATCATGAGATTTTCTTTGCAGGAATATTTTTCGATTTTCTTTTGTTAATGGAAAGAAAAAATCATTTAAAAATAAAGTCTCAAGACTAGTTCTTAAACACTATTTGCTAAGTCGTTTCCTGGAAGGTGGGGAACCTGGATGGATGGCTCAAATAGATGGGGTCGCTTTTAACGTTTTCATTTCTCATAGAGAAGATCTTAATTCATGTACGATAAACATTTCGCTTTGGCTTAACTCGAATGTCTCGTACCTTGGACCAAACAATCGGGAGACAGAGGAGATGACGTTTTTGCACACTGCCTAATTTTTAGATTAATCATATGCCTTCATAGTAATCAATGTATTTTCTTAAATCCTCAAAGCCACTGTTAACAAAAACGAAATCTAATGGATGCAGAAGCATATCCTAGTTGATGGAAAGCAATCGAAGCATGCTATTGATGAAATGTTGGACATCATACGTATGTGCCTCGTGACCAAGTGGGGGGAAATCGAGGGTTACGTACTAGTATCATAATCGACGTGATATTCGAGCTCATTTTAAATTCAGGCCTATCCTTTTTTTCTTTTTCCTTCTTTGCCTTAGAACGCGACATTGAAAATATGCTAGACATTATCCGATACGGAGAAGGTAAAGTCGCCTAATGATATCGAATGGTGCTCGAGTCAATGAGAAACGACGATGTGTATACAAATGTATAAAAACATACGACAACTCGGTTATGATTGTGAGCACGTCAAGTTCGTTTTGGAAAAAACGAATTTTACATTTATGGAAATTATTAACATTTCAGCATTTTGCTCTTGCTGTTATCTTATTGTTAATGGGTCGTGGCAGGTAAAATAATAGTGGCAGTTTCGCGGATGCTAACAAAACGCGTCGTGCTGGAAATTTCTTGGAAATGGGTGGTCGGTTTTGTTTATATTAGATTCTCTTTCGTCTTCGTAGCAATCGACCAAAAAACAAAAGAAAAAATCATGGTCGGAGCAAATGATGTTTAGTGGGAATTGTCTTTTTGTAAATAGAGGGTTGGCGGGATGGTTAGATTATCAAAGGGTATATTACGGTGCAAGTTCAAGCATAAATAAAGGGCTTTCTCTCCGCCTATGTCACGGCTGAGCAATACAAATATTCTCACGAGAACTTTTCTCTTTTAAATACTTTCCCTCTAAAATCCCATTCATTTGAGTGCGAGAACTTTTCTCTTTTAATTACTTTCCCTCTAAAATCCCATTCATTTGAGTGTGAGGCAGAGGGAGAGAGGGAGAGAGTCATGGACGATCATCAGGCAATCGAGATCGTCGAACTGAGCGATGCGGCGGTTCGAACAGACACAGCCAGATCCGATGCCAGCATGACCGTGGAAGAATTGACCGATAGGATTGCTCACTGGGTTAGCCACCTACAAGAGGAAAGACCAACGGGCTTCCTAGCCGGCGGGACCTCGCGTCACTCCATCTTTAGGAGCCCCATGCTTCTTTATAGGGACAATCCTATCCCTATGCCCGTTGAGCCTATTCCTATTCTTGGAGAGCCCATTCCTCTTTATAGGGACAATCCTATTCCTATGCCCGTAGAGCCTAATCCTATTCCTGGAGAGCCCATTCCTCTTTATAGGGACAATCCTATTCCTATGCCCGTAGAGCCTAATCCTATTCCTATTCCCGTAGAACCTAATTCTATGCCCGTGGAGCCTAATCCTATTCCTGGAGAGCCCGTGCCTCGTTATAGGGACGATCCCATTCCTATGCCCGTAGAGCCCAAGATCGCATCCGTAGGACCGTACCGTAAGGGCGCACGCCAGGTGCACCCCCGCGCGTCTCTTCATTGGAACGATCCCATCCTTGTGGCCGTGGAGCCCGAGATCGTATCTATAGGCCCATACAACCGGGGCCCGCACCAGCTCCAGGTGCTCGAGTTTGAACAGCTTAAGCCGCTCTTCCTCCGGAGCTTCCTTCGCCGCACGCGGTCGAGCTTCGAGCGTCTGACGAGAGCGGTGGAAGAAGAGGAGAGCTCCGCCCGGGGTCGCTACTCGGGGCACGTGGATGTGACGAGGGGCGACTTCCTGCGGATGATGCTGCTCGACGGTTGCTTCGTGTTGGAACTCCTGCTCGGCTTCTTCGAGTGCGGCGATGCGACCGACGTAGACAGCCCCATCTTTGCACGGCCCCAGATAATCCCGATTCTCATCAGGGACTTACTAAAGCTCGAGAACCAGATTCCGTACTCCCTTCTCCTGTCATTGTTTGACGCGTCGGCTTCATACAAGTTGATAGGGGCAGAAGACTCTTTGGCCACACTCGCATTGAAGTTGTTCGATCAGGCCTATCCGAGACCCATGGCGCGTCCCAGATTTAGCTGGAATCTTGAATGCGAGCATCTACTTGACCTGTTTTACTGGAGTCTCTATCCGACAAGTGGGGTCCACCCCAACCACACGAAGGAGTGCTGGCCACTGTCTTCTCTGTCCGTGCCGTGTGTGACCGAGCTTAGGCCCTCCGGAATCAAATTCAAGTCCAGGAGGAAGGCCGACAGCTTGCTGGACATAAGTTTCCGGAAACGGGTACTCCAGATACCATGCATCGCGATGGACGACTTCATGACCACCGTGCTGATAAACTGCCTGTCCCTGGAACAATGCTGGGGAAACGGATCCAAGTACATGACTGATTACGTCTACTTCATGCACTGCCTCATCAAACAGCCCAAGGACGTGTCGCTCCTCCTTTCAGATGGGATCATCGCACCATTTTCTCGTGATGACCACTATGTGGCTGATCTGTTCGATAAGCTTGGGAAGAGCATTTCTTTCGATCTTCATGATTGTTTTCTGTCCCAGCAGTTCCAGGAACTGGAATCGTACTACCACAGCGACTGGGCGAACATGATGCGCACTTACTTTTCCAGTCCGTGGTCATCCATATCGGCCGTCTCGACTTCCTTAGCCCTGGTTCTCAGCATCACACAGACCGTTATTGCTATACTTGCTTATCGCTCCCATTGCTAGGATTTGTTGTTTAGCAGATGGGTGTCGGTCAGGATGTTGTTCATTCTACAAAGCAGAAAGAGGGACTCACCTTTTCGTCTCTGTTAATGTACTACATTTTCTGCCCTAATGAAGGTGCTTCGCCTGAAGAGCAGGGGATGCCGATCATAGAGCTGTAGGAAAATGTGGGGACTAATGGGGCTGTGATTGCTTGTTGTTCTTCTGTTTTGGGGTTGTGATCGGTTATTATAGTTGCATTTTGGAGCTTTAGATTGCTTCTTGTAGTGCGCGCTGTGACCATTGGCTAGTGGCTAGGTCAAGGGGATCAGTGGGGTTTTAGCTCATCTGTGGTTGGCTCTTTTTGTAAGCAATTGAGTTTATTTGTTTTGTAAGCTCAGTTTTAGTAATGCAAATAACTAAGTTCGACGAATCCAAGTGTTTAATGATGAGTTTTGCTTGATGATGCTGCTGTTATTCTATTTGGCATTTTCCTATTATGCTCGATGATGCTGTTGTTGATCCATTATGAGCCAAGAAGTCTGTTGTGATCCTATTTGGACAGAATAGCCAATCAGCCACATGCTCGACGCATTTGGTCAAACTTATGGAATTGGTTTATGCTTGATGCTACTAGTGTAAAGGCCTGCTGAGCTTGAGCTCAGCAAAGGGCTGCTGACTGCTGAGCTTGAGCTGAGCAAAGGCCAAGTGCAAAGCCAAGCGGCTTGCAGGTGCCCAGTGCTGCTGACTGCTGATCCTGAGCGGAGCAAAGGCCACTGGCTGCTGAGCAGAAGGAACTTGTATTACTCCATCTATGCAGCCCCTGACTGTTGAGCAAAGGCCAAGTGCATTCAAGAAAGAAAAATCCCTACTGCCTCAAATGCGGATGAGAACAAGGAGCCACGATGATAGAGTAAGTAATTTGGTCCTGTTCCGACACATACAGTGAGACTATTCTGTTGCTCGTCGAGTCTTAATATTCATTTATGTATTAAATTTCCCTAATGAGCTTATCTCCATAAACATGTTTTGCTGTTTTAGTTCCATCCGCTAGACCCCACTGTCAAGAGGGTGGCTTGAGGTAAGACTGAAGGTTTGTTTGGTCAATGAGCTCAATCCCTATCTAGTGAAAAGGAGCGACAAGTAGCTGCTACAAGATTGGTGGATTGGATTACACGATTTTTTTTCAAAACCTGGATTTTACGATAATTATTAACCAAAATTTAAGAAATGACCGCGATTTGTCAAGAGAACATAATATTGATGATGATGAGGACGACAATAATAACAATGATGATAACAACAGCAGCAGATGCAGCATCAAGAGCAATAGTAATAATAGTAAGAAAACGGAGAGTGCAGTATTTAGAAAAAAATGCCGAGACAGATTCAAGCCTCTATGCTAATCTAATTAAAAGGGTCCATCGTCATGAGATCATCTGGTCTAAATAATTAGCCGCCGGGTACTTTGAATATGCGGCATTGATGCTTAAATCCTTGAACAGATGTTTGCTTATGTTTCATCTCTCTGCCATGATGCATCGTTCTGATGTTCGAAAATATTTGGTCCTGTTCCTAAAAATTGGTATGGAAGGGCATTGACGACATGTATCTTCGTCCTCTTGCGGCTTCACTGCTAAACCAGATTTGGGTCGGAAGAAGTTATGACGAGAGGTGGCTGAACAAAGCTTCTAAAACTCTTTACTCTTATGTCTGTAACTGGAAGAATTACCGTCTTCTTGACATGGGCAGCTTGAACTGTATCTGCAGAAAAAATGGAAAGCAAAAGCACTCACACGTGTTAACCGTTTCCATAAAATATCCCTGATCATGTTTTTCAACTCATTTGGTACTAAAAGTACAAACATTTTGGAGCTAATATGACAAAGATTGCAAGGCCCAAGTCTGTTGGGGTTTCTGACCAAAAAAAAAAAGTCTGTTAGGTCAGAGAGAAAAAAAAAATCCTCAGCTTTTCCTTTTTTCGACCAACACATTGACGGTTGCAATGGTGATGAGTGGCAAGAAGTTCTCTGATCGTTTCTGCTTAAATTTAAATATAGGAAGGCAACAACCTCAAGCACGATCTGGAGCCAGCCAGCAGGAAACAGTCCGTATATAATCTTTTAGTGAATGGCTCCTACGTGCGTCCTCAATAACGCCCGCAATGGGCTTCACAACCCCACCTGTTAGTCCTTTTGGGAGGCTAATAATGTACAGACAACAACAGGCGACGACCAGCGTGTGTTGTCACTAGTATCATGCAGTGATGGGAGGTCGAGAAGCACTCGTTTGTGGGCATTCTCCATCCCATTGACCGCGACGGAAGCGTCGCCGCCGTTGGATTCATCGGTATGGAGACCCTCTCTAGAAAGGAAGTTCTTTGGATTTACGGATGGCGGGATCATACTGCATAGGCCAACTTGTACGATTGAAAGCCAATTTCCTTAGCCCTCAATTTAAGTGGCCACATAAACCGGGAGGCCCTAAGACTACTATTCAATTTCTTCTTTCAATTGCCGACAAGCATGCGGACTTGCTAGTAAAAGGATTAGGAAAGCAGGATAAGAGAGTATCAGGTCCGAAGTTCGATTTCCGTGAGCACCGCACGTGTTATTGCTTCCGAAGAAAAGCATGTCTGGGCCCAGTTTAGGCCACCAGTAGGAGCCCATGTTACACAACTTTGCCACCTTGTTTCTTTTAGGCCTTAGTCTGGTCTTTCTACGCTAGGCCCATCTTGAACATCGTTGTATTCTCAATTGGGCCCAAATTTCAATTCCGACGATTGATTTATTTCGTTTTTAGGCCATAAATCACAAGGACTGATATTGGCTATAGATGTTAGAAACTATGGATTCCGAAAATGAATCGACTGTAGAGAGTGCCAATCTACAAAGGAGATTGCGAATCTCGATAAATCAAACATGAGGAAATGGACGGTCCGGATGCGAGTCAATCATGAAAACCCAATTAAGATAAGCCCCCGAGATCGGAGCATACCTACTCTCTCTGCTTATCTCGCAAGTTAGGTAGATCGATGCGGACTAAATGCCACCCAACTTGCAAATTGCAATTATCTTTATGATCAGAGCTCGAGATCCAGCTTAAGCTAGATTCGGTCACTCGGCCACAATTAGCAGCTGCGGTCACAAACCCTGAATTGCTGGAAAATCACGGGGACTTTTGGGGAATCAACATCCAACATTGGAGCCCCTAATTTAGATAATCAAATTACCCACTTTTCAGAAAAAAAGGAGCAAGGATTCGGATCCCTTGAATCCGGCCCTCGTAACGCGGGGCCCCACCCGACTCGACAACACTTGAGATCCGAGAGGATATCTCCCGCAAGATCCATTTTTCGCCATTCATTAGTTCCCATATCAATCGAGTGGGCCCCACCTCGTGAACTCTTGCTTGAATTTTGTTTTTGTTGTTGTTTATTATTATTATTATTATTATTATTATTATTTTGTGTCTGGGTGGGATCTTGACAATTGATCGTTGGCTAATCCACACAGATCAGCGCCCCCAATCTCAATCCTCGGACCTGAACCTTTTTCATATTGTCAAAGAAAACACCATAAACAATTGGGGGACAGAGGAGATGGTGCTGTTTTGCACACACCCATTTTTTTGATTCTTTGGACTTAATCATGGCGTGCGGCGATCGATGTCTTATCCCGACGAGGCGAGATCATTTAATCACAATACTTAAAAGCGATGTGTTATCTCGAAAAAGAGATCTACGGATGTGGAGGCGGAGAGATTCTAGTCGATCCAAATCAATCGCTGCGTGCGTGGTCCATTGGTGGGAATTTCATGGGAATTCATGTCGGTTTTTGTCGTAATCGGTTCTTTTGTCCCCGTCTGAATTCGGTCGAATCGTTTTCGCCTGAGGACATGACTTTTCTGGAAATGTGCTGGACATTATTTGATGTCGAGCAGGTAAAAGTTGATAAGCGATATTTAGTGGTGTTCGAGTCAAGTTGGAGTCTAGTCAAGTATATCATAAACGGAAATCAACGATGCTATGTATACATACGTATTTTTCGTATGTTAAAAAAGCACATATAATCCGGCATTGAAAGATTCAACCGAGATAGAGTCAACACTTAATCTGTAGGACTTTTCTCGATCAAATCGAGCTACATTAGCTTATCAAGGACATCGTATTGAATGATTCTCTCGTTCACGAACAATCATTATTAAAGTTATTATCATAGAATCAATATCCAAGATATACCTCACATTTTGACTGATGGCTATTTACGTTTCTCTACTTTTGGAAGATACGAAATACCCTCATGAGTTTCTCCTCTCTAAATCATTTTGCACCTTCATACTAGCAATTCCTGCGTTACTATTTACCGAAATGTCATTCTCTTTCCAAAAATACCCATATCTGAAATTCTAAATTCTCGCACCCGCTTAAAATCAACTCAAAACCTAATCGCGCAAACCCTAAGCAAGATGCTACGACGAGCTCATAAGAAGGGGCGATTCGATGTTTTTAACATGGGATTTTGCCTGGAGACATGTAAAATTATGTTAGTACTTTCCTCCTCCTCCTCCTCCTCATCATCATCATCATCATCATCATCATCATCATGTAATTTTATACTCAGATATACAGGGCAAGAAACAAACGAAATCCCAAGCTTATTCAACCCAAAGGATAGAGGTGCCATGGTGGCTAAAAGGACTCTCAAAATTAAACAAAAGCGTCACATCCGAAATGACACACCTAAGCCATACTTACCAAATTTTCTCCAAAGCGAAAGGAAAGTGTCATTTTAATAGAGATTCCACATCGCACGTCGTGGGGGGAAGTGGGATAAAGCCAGCGATAAAAGGCGCGTCGAAATCCCACGAGCCGAAGCAGCTTTGTCTGGTGTTTACATAAACTCCCCAAAAAGCGTCGGATAAAAAAGGGAGATTCGGCCGAGATTAGCTGTGATCGAGATGTGACATGACGTGCTTTCGCGAGATCGGTCTTGTTAAGGAATATTTTCTCGACACTCGTCGCCGAACGTTATCGACACTAAACTTTTCTTCTGATTTTCCAGATATTAGGGACGCGTGCTGCCAGAAAAATCGAGAACTATAAAGGGTTTTTTATTTCAAGAACTGGTGCACCAAAAGTCTTGAAATCTATAATAAAAGTACAATTTTTTTTTGGTAAGGTATAATAAAAGTACAATCGAGTCCTAAAATTTAAAAAAAAACACAATTGAATCCTAAAACTTGTCTCGTTTTTAGAACCGAATTCTAAAAATTTCAAAAAAAGTGCAATTGAATCATGAAACTTTCAAAAAAGTGTAGTCAACGGAATGACTTGACTGAATCAATTTAATAAATTTTATGACTTAATTACATGTTACGAAAATTTTAAGATTTAATTGTACTTTTACAATAAATTTTAAGACTTAATTATACTTTCATGATAAATTTTGAGATTAAATTACATAGATGAATTTCAGAACTTTCAATGCACCAATCTGTTTATTTTTATTAAACGACTTGATAAAAATATCTTGAGGGTACTAATCGGCGAAAAGTTACTGCCAAAATCTTTGTAATCCTCCCTCATGAAAGAGGTCCAAATTGGCCCACCACCATAGGATGCTCTTCCCCCTTTGGCGGGTCCCAAAATCCCTAGACGGATCTCAAAAAAATTTTTTTCCCTTTTTTTTTAAAATTCGCCCCCGGATTCCTAGAAAGATTTTGTTTTTTTTTTTATCCTCGCAACAACTGGTTCCAAAATGTGGCCGAACTCATAATGATTGCGATTGAAATTCGCGGGGCAGAGGACAACACATGCCCCGTGAAAATGTGACTTGTTATGGCAAAGCGAGAGGGGTGATAGAGATGCACACTTAGGTCGGCTTGAGATCCAACCCCACTGCCTTTTGTGCCGTATAGGTCAATCGTCGACATTAGCCGATCGCGAGCGACTTTTGACGATCGGTCCGGACCGAACCGCACTCGGTAAAGCTTAATGCGATGGCCCGTTTCTAAAGGACAGGAAAGCTCGATCTTTCTGTCGCCGAATCGCGACGAGATGCTCGCCGAATGGATGGTTTTGTTGACTTATCGCCGGTGTCGGTTCGTTTTTTACGTGACTTTTGTTGCGTGGTCATTGCACGATGGCGCCTTTTTCTTTTAAACTCAATTCAAGGAATGAACCTAAACGAAACGGCTTTTTTGGTTTCGTATGAAACTTGGCCTCCCGAGCTTTCATTGCTCAATACAAGAATCGCCGATTGCTTTAATCAATGCCGATGTGCTGCTGATTACACTCGGTGATTTATTTATTAAATGACGCAATTACGGAATGGTAACACCCTTTAAACCGAAATTCAAGGACCGGATTAACGAAACGAAGACGTCCCTTCATACGATACTCAACGATCGAGGCGTGGATCGAGTTCGATGACTAGACGCGACTATAGATCAAGCGATATCTTATCCCGAGGTTGTGGGGATGATGTTGTCCTGTTTTTTTTTTTGGCAAACAGTGCAAAAACCCCATCGCGTGCCTATGAACAGTCGAGCTTTGCACGTTGTCGTGCTTGTTCCTCCCCCCCCACCCTCGTGTTTTGTGGACCCTTTCATTAAGGACGTGCGACGCTAGCACACTTACATAATGCACATGACACGCCCACCACGTCCATAATTCTATCGAAATCGAGAATTCACCTAACCCCCTCAAGCTTTTGAAGACCTCGACCTTGACCTACTGTATAGTTACCGGCTCCATTTTTAGCAAAAAATAACTATACAAAATATATATCGGGCCGGCTTACTAGCTCTTTACGTGCTCGGTCGTGCGGCTCCATAGCTCCGGTTTCGCCGTTCCAGAGGGTCAACAACGCTCTCGAAACTAAAACGAGCTTATTAAAGCTCGAGAATCTAGCAATCAGAGTGCATTTCAGGGGGGGAAATATATGTAGGCCTCGAGCTTATCCCCGCTCGGATAACATCGTTTCTCCATTGACGGGCTAAGCGAGGGTGAACACCATCGCCTCCAACTCAACATGCTTTTTCTCTCGCCTTCTTTGCTCGCCACCAGCACCTTCCAAGTCTCGGTTTACTTATCTACCACTTAACATTACCGTGATTCGAAAGCCTTCCGGTCCACATCCATCGCTTCGAGAATTTACCGCGACCCCGACATGGCTTTTGTTACCCTCAATAGCATTTCCTCGATCAAAACTCCCCAAAATTTTGCTTCGATTTCCAATCTTCCTCGTTTCAAATCGTTGAATTTTCCACGAGTCCCTCACGCTCATGTCGATTTGGAAATTCCGCAATTCAGCTCGCGGTGGGCCCGAGCTGCCGCAGGTGGGCCAGGGCAAAACATAAAAGAGAAAAGTAGGGGGGGGGAAGTCGGGGACCAACTCTTTAAGCGCGCGTGGGGCTTCCCAGCAGGCGGCTGCCGAGATTTCGGAATTTCCTATTTTTCTTTTTTGTCTTCCTTTTTTTCTTTTTTCCCTTCTCTTTCTATTATCATTAATAATATTAATTTCGGTCCGATTCGCAAATCCAACGACGCGAAGATCTTATCCGGACCGCGGGGGGAAGGGGGCCCCCCCGCGCAATAAAAGGCATTAATTTATTGGGGCGTGGGGGGTGGGGCCCAGCGCGCGCAAGGCGACAAGAACGCGGGGACGGGGGACCGCGCCGGCCGGACACGTGTCATTCGTAGCGCCTTGTTCGCGCCATGTTGTGGAGGGCATCGCGAGAAAGACCTCGTTCTAAGGCCATTTTCGAAGTGATTATCAAAGGCAATCGTTTGAAGAAAAAAATATAATTTGTAAATTTTGATGGGTGGATCGTGTCTTCCATCACGTGCAATCGGTGTCCTAAAAATTGAACTACCGTAAACGAAGTATTTGTAAATTTGTAAAGACTCCGATCCCGCAGTAATTCCATTAATGTTAATCCTGGGACGCTTGTTAAGTAATTAATTTCTCACGAATTATCAACAAGCACGAATTACCTTGAAAAGATATGTGTAAGAGCTCGTCGGTTTTCTCGAATATCTTGCGATTTGGGTATTTTAATGATCATGGGGGATGAGGCTATATCTAATGTCGATTGCCTTTAAAGCATTTATCGAGGAAAATCAATATGAATTATCTCAACTTTTTAAAAATATATATGTATTTACTTCGCGAGTCAAACGAGAAAATATTTGTCCCTCGGGATTTTGTGTTGAAAGAGCGTACGAAGAAAAGATGGGTTAATATAACAAAAAAATCCAAAATTGGTACACGCGTGATAATTTTATCCTAAACTAATATTTTGACCAACCCCAAATTGGTATACCTGTAACAAATTTACTCTTAGTTTGTTTCCGTTAAATGTTACTATCGAATTGTTTTGTTGAACGACACGCGACAGTTGACCAATGTGCAAGTTCTATGTTTTACTCTCCGTTGGTCACGGGCGTAACAGTTTGCGATTCTTTTTTCTATATTAATTCAATTTAACGGAAGCTAACGGAGAGTAAATTTATCACAAATGTACTCATTTTGGGATTTTCAATGGTCAAAATATTAGATTTGGAGTAAATTTATCACACGCATATCAGTTTGGAGTTCTTCGTAACACTAACACAAAAAAAGAATAATAAACGGAAAAATTTCGGGGTCACAGCCGTCCGGCGTGGACGCGACGAGCGGGCGACACGTGGACCCGCGGCAACAGCGCCACGTCGTCAAAAGCGGCGTGGGCGTGATTAAGTATTAGGCAATAGGAAGGACATCTTTTTCGGGCTGCGCGTGGGCGGGGGGGTGGGGGACCACGTCGGGGACCACGTCCGAATCTCTTGCAAAATCTCCTGCTGCCCCGATTCTCTCTCTCTCTGAATCCGTAGCCGTCGATTTCTGGGGGGAGGTTGGCGCGGCTGCTTTGACGGAACTGCCCCTCCGCCTCGTTCCTGTCAAAAGCTAGATTTCGAGGAGCAGCAGGAGGAGAGGAGGGCGCGACACCCCCCCAACCACCCCCGGCAGCGGCCAAATCCGCCGTACAGCGCGAAACCCAGATCGCTGTTCTCCCTTTCCTTTTCCCCTTTTTTTTAATTAATTAATTAATTAATTTTTATTGATATTTATCGTGTCTTTTTTTTTTTTTTTGGGCGTTTGGTTTTGGTGCGCGGTAGCCGGGCAATTGCACGGCGTGTATTTAAAGTTGGCCTCTCGGGGGAGCCTCTGGGATTTTCGGATTTCCGCCTCCTTTAATGCCCCGTAACGTTAGGTGCGCTCCGAGCAGAACATGCATTTTTCCCCTTTTTTCGCAAGAGCTAGCTCTCTCTTTTTTCTTTTTTGGCACGCGATTTTTCCCCGTAATTTGTCGGGTTCTTTCCTCTTCCTGTCGTAGCTATACAGCTAATCCGCTTCCGATGGCGTGGACGTGAGCCCGTGCGACGGATGGACGATTCGCGAAGGGCCCCGTGTCCCGTGTAGAATGCGGGAACGAACGGATCCTATTAACCGAATTGGGAAAGGCCGACTTCGGTAGAAATTATGAAAGCTCTTTCCACCGGGTTACTCAACGGGTAGGGTTTAATAGCTTATCCTGAACATAGCTCTTTATTTATTTTATTTTTTGCTCCGTGATGCGCCTTCGTTATGCAAATAGACTATGTCAATTTGCGGGCCCTGATAACAGGCGACCCTTCGGCACTCTCGTTAATGAACGTGGTAAGTGGATCGTAAATGAAAACCAAGCGAACGAATCCTATTCATTATCCAGAACAACGACGAATCGAGCGGCTCAAACTTACTGCGCCCCGGTTTCCCATTTTTCCCTTGACACCGGCCGGTTTAACCCCGGTCGGGATCAACCCGCGCGTATTCTGGGAATCCAGTCTCGCCTCGGGCAAATTTTTTAATGCTTAATCTCTGGATAATTTGATTTAAAGCGGTACCTAGATAATAACTATTAATATTTATGGAGAGTAGAGAAAGCGTAGAGCATGGGGGGTGCTAAAAAACAAAAATGGGGCGGGGGGCTACTTTTAACGCGCGAATCGGGTCAGGAAAAAAAAATTACGAATCTCCCTTTTTCGGATTATCCATGTTGATTTTAATGTTTTTTTTAATCGAAATTATCGATTTTAATGTTTTTTTTTTCGAGGTCAAAAAAGTTGATTTTAATGTTTTATTCCAACCAAAACCTGCGCGACGGCGTAGATACTGCGAACAGTGTGCGGATTGCGCACCCTGGTTTCATATATATATATAAATTATATATATTTATATTCCTTTTTTTTTGTCAAATATTTATATTACCCTAGAAATGTTTCTTTAGGGAGGCGAAAGAAACAATCACGTGCTCTTTGGATATTCGTATCCTTAAACGAAGGCATCGATCGTCCCTAAATTTTTTTTTTCCCGATTAATGGACCGTTGAAATCGCTAAAAGCCCTAAGGTTGCGGAGCACGTTCACCATGTGCCGAAATCGCTCGGGGTGATTGTCGTCGCGGGTGTTGTGTTGTTTTATTCGATATTTTCTTACAAGTTGCTACCGTATGCAATGCGATAAATTCTTAAATGAACGCGGTTATACCTAACATTACCGGTCATCCTCCAAGCTAACTAAAATCGGAGCCGGCCAACGTTTATTTTTCGTAACTCGCCAATTTAATATGTGGTCGGAGGGAATTTCCTACCGGCGAGATACGTTATTGGAGAGAAAATAAAAATTAAAAATTATCATCCAACGGCAAAACGACCGAGCCGAGGAGCGTGTCGAGCATGTGCCGAGGGTTGTCACGTGATTTGCATGCGGTTGCCCTTTTGCTCCGAACGACACGAACATGAACAAGAACAAAAAATAAAAATAAAATATCATGAATGGAGAGGAGGAGCTTAAGTGTGTGTTTGATAACCGTTCTGTTTTCGGAAACAATTTATCTAAGCATTTGAAAGAGTTTGGTAACGGTCCAAAATTTCTATTTCTGTAACAGAAAAAGAATAGAAATGCGTTTGGTAACTTCACAAAATCTCTTTTTATTAATAATATTTTAATATTTTTTTTCTTTTCCTCCTTGGACATGACCTGCGACCATAGGCCGGGAAAGAAGAAAAATAAAAAAAATGTCTTTTATTTTTTATTGTTGGTTTTGTTCCAAAACTGATTTCGAAAGCAAATTTATGTTCATAAACAAAAGAATTATCAGATAAATTTATGTTTTTTTTTTAATTTTTCGAGAATAAAAGAATATAATCAGCCTAGTTACCAAACACACCTTAAAATACACCTGATCTGACATTGAGAATCGAAACCCCAGGGAAAGAGATTTGATTGAGCACTGTTTAGGAGGGAAAAATCCCCCACCATTTAAGACCCTCCCTCCCCACATCTACTCCGCTACAGCAACTGGCTCCATCTCCATTACTCCCCCCCCCGCCCTTGAAAGCTCCGCACATAAAAACCGGACACACTCCACGCAGAGACACCTCACACGGTGAAGGAGAGGGAGAGAAGGAGAGTTAGGAGGGAAGGAGGAGCCAGAGGAGGAGCAGAGGAGGAGGAGGAGGAGAGGGAGAGGTGGGAGGGGAGAATGTTTGCAGCAGAGAACGGGCTGAAAGGAGACCCCAGGCTCCAGGCCATCTCCCGGGCCATACGGGTCGTCCCCGACTTCCCCAAACCAGGTGCGCGCGCGCGCGGGCGGGGGGATGTGGGGGGGGGGGGGGGGCTCTTGTTCCTCCTCCTTCTCAATCTCCAGTCTTTTTGCATGATTTGCTTTCGTTTTGGTGCTTTTCTTGCATGTGGGTTCTTGGCCGCATTTTCTTGAAAGGGTTGTTTTTCCTCTGCCTCGCGAAGGGATAATGTTCCAGGACATAACGACGCTGCTGCTGGATCACAAGGCGTTCAAGGACACGGTGGACATCTTCGTCGACCGGTACCGTGACATGGACGTCTCTGTCGTTGCAGGCACGTGCTGCTGCTGCTGCTCTTTTTTTCTTGTCATCTCCGGTTTAGAGCGGGGGTTTCTCGTTTTTCTTTTTGCCCGGTTCCGGTCGAGATTTATTTTTTTTCCCCTTTTTGTCTGTGTCGATGGGAAACTTAGTGTTGGATATGATCTGACGCGGGTTTTGTAAAAGTCGGGTGGGAATTTGTCGTTATCCGTAGCGTTTGGTAAAGTAGATGTTGCGGGAGTCGGTAGTGGGAACGAGGAAAACGGGGAGAAAATCTCACGAGGAAGTACATTAGTTGGTAAAAACTGTATCTTGTAAATTTTGTGAGAGGATTGGTTCCTCATTGATTTCTCAGTACTGTCAAAGCTGAAGTTGGTATAAAAAAAATTTCTTACTTCAGGGGTAGAAGCCAGAGGATTCATGTTCGGTCCGGCGATCGCATTAGCTATCGGCGCGAAGTTTGTTCCTTTGCGTAAGCCCAGGAAGTTGCCGGGTACGTGTTTCTCTCTTCTTTCGGGTCTTTTTTATAGTCTCGACATGCTTTATCTTGCAATTCGCCAACTGTTGTTGCTTTCTGGTGCAAAATTGGGCAGTGGTTTATACAGAGCCATAATTGTGCATGATGTGGCTTGAAAGATCCCGTGTTTTTCTCTTGACCGTGGCTGATGTTACCGATGGCCACACAATTGTGTTTTGCATGCGGCTAAATTTCTTTCACGTTTCAATAGTAGTCGGAGTACTGGAAAGGAGTACATTCGTGCAGCTTTTGCGATCAAGAGTAGTGTAGGCAATGCTGTCCAAGTGTTGTAACTAGCTCTTCTATCAAGAATATACTGCAGTCGTCTGGCAGGGCATGCTAGATTTTGTAACCGTTAGAAAATCTCCTGTAGTGCCAAATCTAAGGTGTTTCTTAGTCTGCTAAAGCTGGTTTCCTTTTCTGCAGTACCAAAAGTGAATTAGTTCGAGTGCTGATTGGGTTATTTTGATTTACGAGTCTGTTTAACTTGCACAATAGGAATTTTACTAAGTAGATGGACGATAGAGGAAATATTATCTTGAAAAGTTACACTTTTACAGTTTGCCTTTCCAAAATATGAACCTCAAATTAATAACAGTGCAAATGCTAGTAAAGATTTGCTCAAGTACTCTCGTATAAGTATAAACTGAGGTTACCCTTGGCAATGTTGTCATATCAAGATTTGAATCGTGAATCGCATAGCTCATTTGTTGTATCGTCTATTGTTAGATTCGGTAAAATGTTATATAATAACTTAAATAGAAGGGTATCTCCCTGAAGCCTAGCTATTGCTTGTTATAAGACATATAAGCACTCATTTGGAAGAATATCACCTGATCATGTCAGATGTACCCAGAAATTGGGAAGTTTCTTAAGCTTGTAAAAAAGGAACAGTTTCTGAAAATGTTTAGAGTTATCCAAAGCGGGATCTACAGAGTAAAATCCACAGACCACACTGCATTTCTTACTATCACTCCTTTGTTGACAGTGTAGTATCCACTGTATTACTGGAGCTGGTAACTCCAGTTTCTTTTCATTTAGGGAACAGTAAAAAAATACCACTGCATTAGAGATCTAGTATAGTATTGTTGAACCATGGACAAAGCTAGTGTTTGTGATGTAGTGTTTCCTATATACGTAGAGATCACGGAGAGGGTTATGCACGAGTACCCACTGTAAGTCGTGTAAATGATCTCTGTTTGTTTCATATGTGTCTCGTATGTCTATGTTTTGCACTTCATCTGCGTCCTGTTTGCTTAGTGTGTTTTATAGAGTTAGATAAGATCTCAATTGTGATGAGGCCTGCAATTCTTGTTGATGATTCATGTAGGTGAAGTAATATCTGAATCTTATGTCTTGGAGTATGGAACTGACTGTCTCGAAATGCATGTGGGTGCTGTCGAGCCCGGTGAGCGTGTAATAGTGATTGATGATTTGGTAGCCACAGGCGGGACCTTGTCTGCTGCCATAAAACTTTTGGGTAAGTATGGCCTATAATCTTGCCTTGTGTATCTCATACGGTTTTATTCTGACCTTGATTTCAATTTTTTTTTTGCCAGAACGAGTTGGGGCTGAAGTGGTTGAATGTGCTTGTGTTATTGGGTTGCCTGAGGTCAAGGTAAGGCCTGTTACGTACTGTTCTTACACGTCCTATTTGTCATTGAATCTTCCCTAAAGGAATGCGGCAGCATAAGCAGATCACCTTTTCTCTGTTTTCGCCCTTTCTGTAGATAATGCATGAAAATTAAACACATTCCCAAATGGTTTACATTTTCCGAACATACAGGATCGCTGCGGGATTAAGGGGAAGCCACTGTATATTCTTGTGGAGCCTCGGCTATTAGATGAATGCTGTTGAGGTATGAAAAATCCGCTATGAAGCTGATGAAACTGGAATGCCCGGTTCAGGATATTTTTAATTGTCATCTTCCTTTGTCTGAGCGCTCTGCTGGATTTAACAGTCCTAACAAATAGCTGAATATATGAGGATTAGCTGTTCTATGCTGATGTTTAACTTAGATTCCGACTGTTCTGCCATTCTTTTGATGCTTTGTCTAATGGAACGTCAGAAGCTATTGCCTATCATTGTTAGTGACTGTTGTGCAGTTGACTCGCGTGCATAGGCCTATCCAGAACATTATTTTGGAGCTTGTAGTTTTCCTGTGTAACTTTCCTTGTAACCTTACAATAAACAGGATCACTATTTTGGTTTGCAGCTTCCTAGTCAAAGAGACTCAAAGGTTGTGCTTGGGCTGATGAAGAACAATGTGATGCTTGAGCAATGGTCAGCGAAAAGTGGATCTCTGCCCATCTTGGGTCACCGACTCGGGTCCTGTTCCAGAAATCTGAGTTTCTGCACCATTTCATTTGTACTTTTGAACAAATTATCGTTAGGAATACCATCGGTGGATCTTGGTTTTTTTGTTTCTTTTATTGATTTTTTTCTTTTTGTAGATTAAATGCCCATTTGTAGCTGATAATTTTCCATTTTCAGTTGGTCATTTAATGCCTAAGTCTGGCCCATTGTTTCTCTTCAGACTTTTTTGATGGGCGGGTCTTTCATTCGGTTCTGGTTCAGCTTTGTTAGTCTTTAGCCCCATCGAACGAAATCGAGAAAACTATTTAGGCCGTCACGATGCGAAAATACGACCCAAATGAGATGTTAGCACATTTGAGCCGACGTTAATCTTGTTCATGTTGTGACGACTCAAATGCAGCGACAAAGGGATCTCGACTTAGAATGAGGGGTCTTCAAGATTGTACACACAAAGTAGGTAGAAGCAAAGTCAGGTCAATAAAGTAGAAAGAAATCTAACGTGGTCAGATTCAGCTCATCGAACGCTAGCACCGACATGTCAAGGGATCGAGCCATTAGAAGATGGCATCTGGGTTTGCCGTTCTCCTGTGCTTTTTCGTGCGAGTTTCAATGTGAATAATTTATATCAGTTGGTCTACGCTCTCGACCACAGAAGCTCCGTATAAATATCGCGGTCGCATTCTCAAATTCGTGGTAAGCTTTCCTCCTCTGATATACAGAACATCTGCGCAGGCGCAGCGGAACAATCTGATACGAGGATGCGGGATCCCGTGGAGCCCCTCCCTATCTTTAGGTGCACCCTGATTGGTCCGCAAGTTATACTTCAGATGAAGGAAATATCTTTAAGGGTTTCGAATTGTGTGGTACGCATGTGAAGTTGCTACCTGGCTCGGATACAATGATTTGATCGAGTGGATGGCATTTCAAAAGTGTTTGGACGTAAACTGGGGCTCATACCGTAATAACGTTGCAGCGAAAATGACTTCGGTAAAGCGGATTTTTGGGTTTGGTTTGCTTAATGTAACTTTTGGGGTAAGATCATTAACCAATTGTTTTTCATTAGTCTTATTACGGCTAGTGCTATCACCTAAATGGGGGTGAATAAGTGGTTTTATCAAATTGGATGATTTGATCATGCGGAATGAATATAGTCGAGGTCAACAATTCGTATGATTAATATCAAATGGATACGTATGACAAATTTGTATGGAAGTTATTGTCAGATGATTGCGTCTGATGACAACGATGATATTTTAACGAACTCGTTTGATAGATATGTATGCAGTATAATGTCAACAATAATAAATACAAGTTTAGGGATAGAGAATGCTGCACACAGATCTTTATAGTGGTTCGGCTTTATCAAGCATACATCCATTCTCCACGATGGCCGCCTGTTGGGTGTGTTTCACTATTGAATCACCAAGAAATTACAAGAGTAGTGCTTCTCAGTTGATATATTGCATTATCACGTACACTCTTCACTCAAATAATTTTCTTTCTACAGTAACAACGTGGAATACAGTAGTCACAAGTGTACAAGATCAAAGCTCTATTCAGACTTTGAAATTATTGATTCTTGTTATTATTCTTGCACGACATTTGCACTTTTTTGTACTCCTCTACTTCTAATCTATCCGTTGGATAGTCTTTAGAGCATTGATCTCCAAATCAACCGTTGGAGAATCTTCCCAAAAGAAGATGCATAGCCGTTAGAAGAAAAACCATTATCTCTAGGTGATTTGATCGCCCATACAATCAATCAACGTTTCGATAAGTGTAGTTCGTCGTGTTTAAGAAACAATCTTATGATTAACAATTAGAATATCTTGAGATATCAATTTAATTATCTTGCATAAACTTGCCAAAAATAACACCTTTTGAATTTGATGAGGAATTTTGAGTCCGATAACAAAATCCTTTCATTGACTAAGTCTGATGACTCAGTATTTACTTGTATCAAATAACTTAGGTATAATTGTGATCAGAAAAGGATTGTTTTGTCTTTCTTCAAAATTAATTAGGGATTTTTCTCAACAAGTCTCTTATTCTCGATGTGGATGACTTGCCATTAACTCGATAGAGAAAGCATCGTACTCTTGCGTGCGAAAATTAATTGAATATATATACCAACGAACCACATGACTCGCAAGTATAGGTAGATTTGTGTGTATATACATGTACACATACGTTTCCTAGATTCTCTATGCATGTCGGCAACTTCGCAAGTTTCCAGTGTGGCCTGCCTTTTACGGTTTTTTCTTTTTTGGGTCCAAATGATACTACTATTCAGACAAATAAATAGTTCAAATAACGAATTTGCAGCTTTGCATCTTTTATTGTTTAGAACTTATATAATTGAATTATTTTCATGCGAATCTGAACTACATTTGACCGAAATTATAATTAAATCCAAAAGGGCAAAGAAAAAACTACGATTGAGTATAATTAAATTAATAGAAACCAACGATAACCATTACAGAGAACCAAGGCAAACAAGTTTGCCTGGTTATTTTGAATAAATGATACAACATCAGCAATCATCAATAATTAAACTGTCTCTTTAGCCCTCCTTCAAAGTACAAATGACCAATAC
This sequence comes from Syzygium aqueum, assembly GCA_031216185.1. NCBI lineage: Eukaryota > Viridiplantae > Streptophyta > Magnoliopsida > Myrtales > Myrtaceae > Syzygium > Syzygium aqueum. The sequence continues at coordinate 29,514,896 of CM062233.1, read as the reverse complement.
AAAGCACAGAATACACTGGGGACGAAATAATTGCTCACAAGAACACAGAAGACAATGACGTTGTAAGACACAACACGCATGAAAGTGACAAACATCATACGACAAATTACGGATAACACATTAATTTCGAAGATCAGTGAGCCCCTCAGCGTCGAGTGAAGAACCCTTTTGATGACCTTTCCTATTCACACTTGTAGCCAGGAGGGACTGACTTGCCACATGCGCTAATGATGGTACTCAATGCTATTGGAATGTTCAAGCCGATTCCGAGCACATTGGCCTTAATGGCAGTGCACAAGCACAGGGCCACTTCCAAATTAGCCAAGCCCTCAAGCAATGCACAGCATGGGCTGGATGTCGGGGTCCCGATTATGGCTCCCACGACTCCCCCGAGGAGGTCCACGCACACTCCGAGCTTCAATGTGTCCTTCGGGCAAGCGGCGGCGGGAGTTGGAGGGCACGGCGGCTTTGGCGGGGGGAGCATGCATGTCCCGCAAGCATTGGAGATGGTGGCGAGGAGGAGGAGGGAGAGAATGAAAATGGGGGTGGAATGAGCCATGGGGACAAAGAAAGGAGAAGTTTTTTTTAGGGTTGTTTCTGGAGCAAATGCGTGTGCTTTCTTGGGAGGGCTTAAGTGTGAGGTTGAAGGAAGGAGGGTGTAGAGTGATTTAAAGGGGATTTGTGAGGTGGGTGTGTTGTGGAAGGAGAGAGTGTGGAATTGGTGATAGGTTTTGCACCCCAGTTGTGATATTTTGTTTGCATTCGGAAACGGGTGTTATGGTTCTTTGGTTGCTACTAGGATATTTGTTGATAACACACAGTATGGAAGGTCTGGAGAGAGAGAGAGAGAGAGAGAGAGAGAGAAAAGAGAGGGAAGTGAAAACAGAGAGGGAGGGAGGGAGGGAGGGAGGGAGGGAGGGAGAGAGAGAGAGAGAGAGAGAGAGAGAGAGAGAGAGAGAGAGAGAGAGAGAGGCTTAATAATTCAACAGTGGCTTTATCGAGTGGCATTACCCTTCATGCACTGTTATTCTGTAGCTAATTAAACTAGGGTTTTTGGTATTGTACTACCTTTTGATTAATAAGTCCAACAGCATCTTAAAACAGTTTCAAATATGAAATATGACCTGGAAACGATAGAACACAATGACATATACCCTCAAGCCATGCCTTCGAATCACAGTAATCTGTCGATATGCATGTGAAAAAGTTATCATCATTATTCACATCAATTCTCGGAGGTTGTGAACGACGACCTAAGTATGCTTAAGTACTTATGGCTTCAAGATGATATAATATAATGCCTATGATTTCTCCACGCGTTGTGATACACATTTGGTTGGAATATTAATTGTTCGGTGCTTAGACAGTCAGAAATCCAACAAACAGAAGCAAGACACACGGGAGTCTTTCACGGGAAATACGTTGCCATGGCCAGGGCAAGTTGCAGCTGCTGAAGCAGGATGTGGGGGCAGTAAAGCATGGCTTTACAGCTCGAGACATGTGTGTTTGATGTGCGCTCTCTTGTCTTCTACCTCGTCCAGGAATGATAGGATCGACTTCACCAGGTCTTCCCCCTCTCCACGCAACACCCCACACAACACCCCCACCACACCCCCCCCCCCCCCCCCCCCCCCCCCCCCAATACAATTATTGAGGCCAATGAGGCCAAACCATTCACATGCTGCAGATTCTCGCTTGTCGGGGAGTCGTCCTCTCCAGGAGGAGGGTTCGTGAGGAAGATACAGCCACCATGCATGTTACGGGGTCGTTTTCTTCGAGGATTGGTTGATTGAACGCGGCTGCTTATGGGATTGAGAGAAGACTTAAGGCACAGCGCTCGCTTTCTCTTTCACCCTCTAGGAGCTGGTTTTTGTTCGCTTCTCTTCTCTCTCCCGTTTTGCAGTTTTCGCACCCGGTTGAGACTTTGGAGAAATCTTGTGCCAAGCCAAGCGGGGGGAGCGGGGCGATCTCCGAATTTTCGTAGGCTTATTGTAGTCGTGTACCGTGGAGGCAAGTGGGTTTTGATTGAAGAGAGATCGCACGAGCTTCCCTCCGATCCGTCTAGAAGCTTAAAACGGCGATTTCCGGCCGCGGTTTTGGTGTGTGGAGGTTCCAACACTTTGTCCTCGCTCGTGGATTTTGGATTTCGGCGTGTGCTTCGTATTGTCCAACTGCGATGGTTTCGTAGCTCGTGGTCGACCATCTTAAAACTAAAGCTAGTAGATGGAGATGTAGGTTAACGCATGCAAACGCTACGACGTCGGTTTCGTATGGTATGCGAAGGGTGTTCTTGATCTTTTAAGGCGTATAAACTTCACAAAGCAGGGGCCGGAGTTGCACCTTGGTCTTCTCTAAGTTTGAAAAAGATGAGACGTGAAGTCATAGTGGGACTTCCTGTACGAGACGTTTGGAAAACAATAAATTATTGTACTTGAATGTCCGATGTGCGAATCTATGTTATTGCAAAATCATTGCGGCCATCTAGCTTGTGCATGCATGGGAGAGCTAGGGAGGGCTTTACGGTTTTCCCGCTTTTATCTCTTTTAGCATGGGAGTTTCCTCTTCGCGAAGTTAATGTACGTTAATTTGTAGTCCATCATTTTCGGAATTCGCTGGGGCAATTGCGAATAACGCAATGGGAGGGACAAGATGCTCGAATACGTACCATACATTGCGACGAATGATGTAGGTTAACATGTCGTAATCTTGTTTGTAATCATTTGCGAGTAATTTGAAAAGTTAAAAGAAAACACCAAATTTTGGCGAATCCAATGTTAGGTCGAGGCCATTATTGCATTAAAGGAATAATGACACAAATAATTTATGAACTTTGGCACAATGTACAATTTTGTCCTTGAACTTTAGCCTAATGTTCAATGTGATCCCTAAACTTTTAATTCGTTCAATGTGGTTTACGAGCTTTTAGTACATGTTCAATGTAGTCCCTAAACTTGAATTAATGGAAGGACTATATTAAACGCTTTCATATAAGTCAGGGATTGAATTGAACATGTATCAAAAGTTTAGGGATGACAATGAACTGATTAAAAGTTCATGGACCACATTGCACATTGGATTAAAGTTTAGGGGTTACATTGAACAAATTAAAAGTTTAGGGACCACATTATACATTGGGCCAAAGTTCAGGGACCGTTTGTATCATTTTTCCAATAAAAATTCGAGCGAATGGGTCTAAAGAGAGTAGATTTCCTCCATATGGTAGAGCCCAACGTGCCTTCCCGTTGATGGCCCATCTTCGATTTGGGACGTATAATTGAAGTCCCTAGATTGGCCCAGATCCACCCTAATCATTCCTCATTAGGCTTAACTCCTCCACACAAGAGTTCATTTAACAAAAAAGAAAAAAAAAAATGTTAGAGGAGTTGCTTGACACCTTCGATGAGAGATTTTCTTTTTTTTTTTGGTTGGTGTTCGATGTGAGATTGCGTCTACTATGTAAAATGCGGGCGGGCAACTTACGACCGTAGATTAACGAAGGCGGTTTTGCCGCGCCTTCCTTAAGGACCCTCCCATCCCGAGAACAATCTGATTACGATGGGGGTGAGATCGCTGCCATGATGTGGGATTATTAGTCAAATATTTGGCACATCTAAAGGCAAAACAAATATATTTACATATTTCAGGAGGAAAATAACAAAAAAAAAAGTCTTGAACTCATTGTTCGGATGTTAATTTAGTTTTAAACCTTTCAATTTGACAAATTTAGTAGTTCTAAACGTTTTGTTCATTCGCCGATTTAGTCATTCTGATCAATTTTAACTGAGAATAGCTGACGTGAACTGTAGCCGTCTGGAGTGGTATGGTTTGCGCCCGATGCGGATAATATTTGCAATCTTATAATTTTTAAAAAATTTTATATTCTAATTTTCTTTTATTTTCTTTCATTTTTTCACTTCTTCTGCCTGTGCTGGTCGTTGGGCCTTTGCAATGGCTGATGACTGGCCATAGGGCAAGGCCGACCTCGCTGGCCCCGGGTGAGGCGGCCTTGCTAGCCCTCGCCTGTGGCCAGTCCTCAGCCATTGCCGAGGCCCAGCCACCGGCAGAGGAAGAAGAAAAAAAACGGAAAAATAAAATGTAGAAATTATAAAATTTTTTAATATTTGTAAACGCTGTTCACGTCATCGCCGGCCGTGTCATGTATGACGCCCGGTGTTCACGTCAGTGAATTGATAAATTATCGAAATGTTTATAACTCAATTGACAAAATTGAAAGATTTAGGACTAAATTAGCATTCATATAATAAGTTTAAGATTTTTTTTGGTGAATTTTTTTTTTAAAATTTGAGTTTGGAATACGAGGAGGGGAGGAGGGGGATTTGAACCTTGGCCTGTTTTCTTGGTTTTGTCACCCAAAAGAGGGAATCTTGAGATGGGTTAAAAGTGGAAATGCTTTAATCTCTTTCCTTAAGAAAAGAGTCACGAGCAAGAGGAAAAGGCCTGGGTGGAAGTGGAGGGGAGCCGACAGCATATGGGAAAGAATAAAAGATAATTTTAACGCAACAATAGTACTCTTTTGGGCCGACACATCAGCTCATCAATTCAATCGAACTCTTTCTTAACTAAATGTTCGTGTCATCCACGGGAGAACCTTGCTTGGTCGGAAGATGTCACGAGCCCGAGCTTCTCGCCGAGCTTGGTCGAACCCTTTCTGATTGAAGAGAGATTGCCCGAGCTTCTCGCCGATCCGTCTAGAAGCTTAATATACGTCGATTTCCGGACGGGGTTTCGGTGTGTGGAGGATCCAACACTCTGTCCTCTCGCTCGTGGATTTTTGGATTCGGCGTCTACTTCGTACTGTCAAGCTACGATAGTTCGAAGTTCCTAGCTCGTGGTCGACTATCTTAAAACTAAAGCTAATGGAAGGAGATGTAGGTTAGCGCATGGCAAACGCTACGACGTCAGTAGTTTCACATGGTTTTGTGAAGGGCGTGCTTGATATTTTGAGGCATATATAAACGCTACGACGTCAGTTTCACGTGGATCAGTTGCACCTTGGTCTCATCTAAGTTTGAAAAAGACGAGACGTGAAGTAATGGTCGGACTTGTACGAGACGCCTGGCGAACGAGAAATGGTTGTACTTGAATATTCGATGTACGGATCAATGTTATTTCAAAATCATTGCGGCTATCTGGCCTGTGCACGGGAGAGCGAGGGAGGGGTTTTGGGAGTTTTTTCTATCTTTTTTTTCGGTGGTGTTGGGTGTGGGGGTTGGAGCTTGCGGAAGTTCCTTCTCTTCGGGATGTTAACGTACGTTAATTTGAAGTTTGTTGTTTTCGGAATTCGACGTGGCGACCGCGAATAACATGACCGTAGACTCATCAAACGGGTGAGCAGGATTCGGTCGAGAATGATTCGACCGAATTAGACTCATTTTAATTCGTTTTGATTCATTTTCATGTAACGCAAGTTTAGTAACTCATACCCAATTTATATTCGACCCACATTATTAAATTTATATCCAAATTGAGATAAGAGCGTATAATAAACGAGAGAGGACGATAGAGAGTGAAGAGAGAGTTAGAGGAGTAGATCAGGTCTAAGTAAGTCGTAAATTTATTTATGCCCGTTTATAACTAATTTATAACCCATTTAACATCAATATTATATTTAAACCCTTTTATGACTCATATAACAACTTAATATATCATATGTGTGTTAGCAAATAGATTTATGTCCCATTTCGACATGTATACACGATGGGGATGACAACAGGCTCGAATACTTTCCATATATTAGGACGAATGATCTTGGTTAACACGTCGTGATCTTGTTTGTAATTTTTGGCCAGTAATTTTGTCGTCCTAACACCTTAATTAAATAATAATAAAAAAAAAGAGAGCAACAAATTTTGGCAGAAATCCATTGTTGGGTCGAGGCCATTCTTGAAATTAAAATTTCAGTGAATGGGTCTAAAACAAAAATAGATTTCCTCCATATGTTAGCGCCCAACGTGCCTTCCATCGATGGCCCATCTTCGTTTTGGGACGTAAACTTGAAGTTCCTAAATTTTCTTAGGCCCAAGACAGAACGGCTTGCCAAGATCCACCCTAACCATATTCCTCATTAGGCTTTACCTCCAACGCATAAGAGTTCATTTCAGAAGAGAAGGAAAAGAAATAGAAAAATGTTAGCGGAGTTGCTCGATGCGAGATCACGCCCACGTGAATGTGGGAGGGAGGCGACGCGCTACCTTCCTCACGGACCACCCTCCCATCCCTCCCGCTAACTATCTGATCTCGATGGTGATGAGATCGCTGCTGCCATAACGAGAGATTATCCAGTCAATTGTTTCCGGTCAATACGAAGAAGAAAAGAAGGAACGTATATTTGTCTACCAAAGAGGAGGAATCGGGTATTTGAGATGGGTTAAAAGTGGGGAAAGCTTTCGATCTCTTTGCCCAAAGAAAAAAGGTCATGGGCAGGAAGAGGAAGGCCAGGGCGGAAGTGGGGGGGATGGTCGACAGCATATGGGAAAGAATAAAGGAGAAATTAATGCAATGATGACAATGATAATACTTCTTTTGGGCCGACACAACAACTCATCAATTCCATCGAATTCTTTCCTTAGCTAATGTTCGGATTCGTGTCCACTTTGGGGGTCAAACCCTCGGTGACGTGTCATCCACGGACAAACTTTTGCTGGGTCGGCCGGTATCACGAGCCCTCCACGTGCGGTCGAATAAAACGTCCCTCAAGCTTGCGTTTCTCGAAAAAAAAAATCAATTATTTGCAAAATAAAATTTCCACGTTTAATCATTATCGTCGCACGTAAAATATATTTGGGTTAATGCCACCAAAAATCCTAAACTGGTACTTATATGACAATTGTACCCCGAACTTTTTTTTTTACCACTAAAAACCCCAAACTGATACATCTGTGACAATTTTACCCCAAACTTTTTTTTACCATTAAAAACCCCAAACTGGTACACTTGTGACAATTTTACCCTGAGCATACTATAAAAAATCTCAAACTGATACACATGTGACAATTTTACCCTGAACTAAAATTTTAATATTTTTTTTTGTTTTTTCTTTTCTTTTGTTTTTTCATCTTTAGAAACCTTTTTTTTCCTCTCATATTCTCCGTAGAAGACATTCAAGATCCTCGTCCACAGAGGATTTCCACGATTTGATTTCTAATCGCCACCGCAAGAAGCTACGGCATTGGAAGTACATTTGACAGTTGAACGACTAAATCAAGACAAACTGAATAAATTGAGAATAAGTGCATAACTGAACACATCCAACTAAGGATCAGACACATCGAACTCAGCTCAGCTTGAGCCTACCAGGAATCAATGGCTCCTTCCGAAAACCTCGCCATAGGCCAACGTAAATTTTCATTTTAGCGAGAGAACCACACCTGATGACACCGTCTCGAAGCGAAGAACTTCACACTAGTATCACCCTACTTCTATTGATCAGAAACTCGAAAACGGATAGAAACCGCTGCTGCTTCCTCGCGTAAAGAGGAAGTTGCAAAAATCAAGCTCAGATCAAACGAAAGTGAAGCCTCGCGCGGGTACGTAAGCAGTTTGGAGAACGTGCAGGGAACAGGGAGGGGGGCAAATGTACATACCGAAGGAGGAGGGCGACAAGACGCGGAAGGAGGAGGGTGACGGGACGCGAAGGGTGACGTAGGTGTAGAGATTGATGGATGCGGTCACGGCGGCCGAGCCGTGGACCACCGAGTGCTCGCTGGAGAGGATGATCTTCCCGGGCGCCCTCGCCGTCACCTCCACTTTCTCCTCACCTCCACCCGCCCGCGCGCGATTTGCTCAGTCACTGGCGGATGGATTGGCTTCCCTCGATCGCGAGCTCAGTTTTGTCGGAAGCCAATTTGAATGGATCGATCGATCGATATCACTTGTGTTGCATCGACACGTTCCGGAGGCCACTGTGTCGGTGTCCGACATCGACACGCTTCCCACACACGGCGGACACGCTCAGACACGCAGTCAACGTGTCGGCTACACGTGAGTTTGGAGCAAAAGGGAGAAAAAAAAAAAAGAAAAGCCCCCATCGTCAGATCTGTCGCTTGCCAGAGCAATGAACAAGGACACATACCGCATAATCCCAATCCTTTTCAACAGCGAGTACTCGTTGATCTGGAAGTGGGGAACGAGGAGGTGGGGGATTTGGGAATTGGTCGGGATCGGGGGAGGGAGGATCTGGAAATCTAGGTCGGGAAGGGTTTTGAGAACTCACCGACGACCCGTCGATCCTCCTGAGCTGAGCGTCATGGATGAGCGAGTTGAGCGAATAGGAGTTTTCGGGGTGGCAAGAGCTGCCGGAGATCTGATTGGCAAGGTCAATCTCGTCGGCTTCCTCCTCTAGCGCGACGACCGGCCAAAGGTTGAAGATGAAAAAAGAAAAGAAAAGAAAAAACAAAAAAATTAATAAAAATTCAAAAAATAATATTAAAATTTTAGTTCATGGTAAAATTGTCACATGTGTACCAGTTTGAGGTTTTTTATGGCATGTTCAGGGTAAAATTGTCACAATGTACCAGTTTAGGATTTTTTGGGGTATGTTCGGGGTAAAATTATCACATGTGTACTAGTTTGGGGTTTTTGGTGATAAAAAAAAAGTTCGGGATAAAATTGTTACACATATACCAGTTTAGGATTTTTGGTTGTGTTAACCCAATATATTTTCACAATTAACAATAACTCGCGTATAAATATTTTCGGTTGCCTCTTTTCATTCGAGATACAAATGATTAAAATTAGGGAAAATCTTTACCAAGCCATTGATTTTCCATGGACCAAATGGGGGAGTTGCAGTCTTTGCATCAAACGCCTAATCCATCCCAAGTATCACGCATTTAGCAGGATATTACATAATTGAAAAGGAATGCGAAGAATGCTCAAACTATTTGTAAGTATAATAATGTGATTACCCGTCGAATCAGTCAATCGAAAGTTAGCACGAGTTTCGGAAAAAAACATAAAAAAAAAATCATTGCAAGAGTAAGAAAATAAATTAATTTTTTTCACTGGAAAATCAAATCAGAAGACTAATAATGATTTTCCATTTGAACATATGAATTCGGGGACGAAACCTTTGCAATCTTTTCACCTTTTTTTGCTTCTTCTTGCTTTGCGTGCTTTTTCCAGTTGCGTGGAGAACGGCGAGGTCTATCTGTACCGAAAAGCGAAGAAGGGAAAAATAAAATAAAAAATTAAAAAGGAAATGAATTTAAAAAATAATTCTTCGGACACGACACCCAGGAAGGAGAGAAGCGAATTAGCTTAACTAGGGGTGAGCGGTTCCCGGTCCGGTCTGATTCCAAGGTGGAACCGAGACCCGGACTGAGAGAACCGGTTTCCAATTTTGAAAACTGCGGATCGGACCGATTGTTCTAGGACCGGAAACCGGACTGGACTGTTGGTCCGGTTTGGTTCCGGTCTGGTTCCGGTCTTGTCCAATGGAACCGGTTACTTAGAGTTTAGGATTTTTTTTTGTCAAACACTTAAGGCTTGGTTCACATTTTACTAATTTTTATCAATAAATTTATGTCAATGAAGTTCACTTAGAGTTTAATTCACATTTTACTATTTTTTATCAATAAATTTATGATAATGAAGTTTACTTAGAGTTTAGTTCACATTTTATTAATTTTTTTAAAGAAAGAAATAACAAAAATACATATTAAATAGTCGGTCCGGTCCGATTACCCCTCGAAATCGAGAACCGGACCGCCTGAAAATCGATTTCACTTTTAAAAATTGGGAACCGGATCAATAGTCTCGAGAACCGGACCAAACTCGTCGGTCCGGTCCGGTATCGATTTGAGCGGTCTAAGTTGCTCACCCCTAAGCTGAACTTCGTGCTTCCTCTGTTCCTCCATCCGTATCCTCCCATGGAGCTTCCCTCTTGATTTGACCCAGAGAGAGAGAGAGAGAGAAGTGGTGATCTTGGTCGATTGCTTCGTCGCTGCAGGCTGGTGGGTTTCGCCTTCCGAGGGAGAGAGGTATAGAGCGGTGGGTGGTGGTGTGGGTGATGGCGATACTGTACGCGCTGGTGGCGAGGGGATCGGTGGCGCTGGCGGAGTTCAGCGCGGCGGCGACGAACGCCAGCCAGATCGCCCGGCAGATCCTCGAGAAGATACCCGGCACCCACGACAGCCACGCCTCCTACTCCCAGGATCGCTACATCTTCCACGTCCGGCGCACCGACGGCCTCACCGTCCTCTGTATGGCCGACGACACCGCCGGCCGTTAGTCCTTCCCCCCTTCTCCCTGCCCTCGATTCGTTTCTGGGTTGTGTGCCGATTGGCCCCGTTTCGATGCGTTCGCCTGCCTGAAGTTAGAGCCTTTACAAAAAAAATGACTTTTTGTCCTTTTTTGACCGAGCAATCGAGCTGCTTGATTTGATGAGGCTTCGCAGTTCGTGCCGATTGCTATCGTATCACGTGTTCCCTGTGAGACTCGGACGCAGCAAAGTGACGCTGTGTCCACAAAGATGTGGCTTTTAGAATTAATTGCCTATCGCCTTTGATTAAAAACGTGATCTTTCCCTTCTTTCATCTCGTTATCGAGTAGGTGAAATTCACGGAGCTTGATTAGAATTGGACCTGGACATGAGTGATTTGTAGTTTTGCCTTACACCCATTTTAGTCTAGCTCTCTTACTGAGCTTATTGCGGCAGTACCACTAGCCTTCTGAATTAGAGTTTCGGTGGTGCTAATGAGATGCTTGGATGTGCGTCTCGAGTTTCCGTCTTTGGGTTGCTGGACCTGGATCTTTGTAGGCTGTACTTCGTCTTGTGCTTCTGAAGATATAACCGCCCTGTTCGCAAAACTAGCAAACCCATAGATAAGAATTGGGGCTAGTATCTTACTACCTAAGCATCTTTTTCAGTCTTTGATGGATTCTTTATTCCGAATTCTTTCTGTAATTGGGCTGAGGGGACACAGGATCTAGCTACGATCAATCTACCAAGATGATTTGAACAGTTGCATTCTCTGTTTCCCGCTGCTATTTTCATGTTATTAAGGGTTTACTCCCTATCTTGATTTCTATCGAATTCCTAAGTTGAAGCACTCTGGTTATTCCCATCGATTAGTCATAGCTTGGTTTCAGATTACTTTCAGTAAGAGGTTTGGCTGTTGTGAAGAGTTATAGATCTTTTAATAGGCTTAGTTTAGATTGAGAAGATGTCCAGCATTGTCTTCTTGATCCCCTCCTGTGATTGCAGACAGTGTGGTCTAGCGTGTTGTTTGCCTCTTTCTCCTGCTTTTCTTTTAGGATAAGGAAAGAGAAATGCCAAGTGAGCTTGGTTTATTGTATACTTAGTGATGTGGTAGAATTTTACTGGGTCTTGAATATGGTCTGCTTGACCAAATGCCCATTTACAGTCTATCCAGCACTTATAATATCATATTTGTAAATCATACTTAATATATTTTAGCGTTGCTCATAAGCAAAACTTCTGTCGTGGGATATATGAATTCCCATTAAGTTTTAGCATGATTTGTCATATTCATTGCAGATTTGATAGCTTATTCATAAAGAGAGATCTTCAATGCTGTAGATGAATAGTTTCTGCAACAGTTGCTAATTTGAAACCATTTATACTTGACTATTGTCTATTTAGTTCCAGCATTATGCAATATCCTCTGACATCTTTCTGGTAGATCTCCACTAAGTTCAGGTTGTCAATTATGTGCAGGAAGAATTCCGTTTGCCTTTCTTGAAGACATCCATCAGAGATTTGTTAGGACGTATGGCCGTGCAGTTCTTTCTGCTCAGGCTTATGCCATGAATGATGAATTTTCAAGGGTTTTAAGCCAGCAAATGGAATATTATTCCAATGATCCAAATGCGGATAGAATTAATCGGCTGAAAGGTGAAATGAGTCAGGTAAACTTGTAACGTAATATAATGTCAATGGGTGTATGTCATCAGCTTTTCACCAACTAGCGTTTTCTGTTATTGCATCTGAAGGCTAGTCAATGTTTAGATTAAGCAGTGTACCTAATAAATTGATGATTTCATAATTTAGGTTGATCTCTATCAAATATAATTATAATTGATATATGATGTGTATGTAGTAAATTACTGACTTTTCATGCTTAAAAATTAATGTGGCGGGTATGCATTGGCTCAGAATATTGGTTTTTGAATTATTAGGGTAGAAGTTCCTTTTTGCTGACATTGGTGTGCCTTAGGTCCGAAATGTCATGATTGAGAATATTGACAAAGTTCTGGATAGAGGTGATCGCTTGGAATTGCTGGTTGATAAAACTGCCAACATGCAAGGAAACACCTTCCGGTTCAGAAAGCAGGCTCGTCGCTTCAGAAGTAATGTATGGTGGAGAAATGTGAAGCTCACGTAAGTTCTGAGTTCTTTATTAATTTAGAATGCTCTTGGATGAATCCAAATGGCCATCAGTTATGTTTCATGTAAAGTCTGGTCTGAAGACTACTAAAACTTGATTTCATTGCAAAGTGAAATCACTAAGAATTTAATGCTGATGAGTCAAATGTTGTTACATTAAGCTTGTTGAAAACTGCAATGAATTCACATTATATGGTCGAAGTTTGCATTCTTTCTTTCCATCATTAGTACCCAAAACATATCGAGCACAAAATTTTTTTTTCACCTCAGCCCATGGTTTTTCTACTTCCCAATTCTTGAAAGAGGCAGGGCTTTGGATGTTCTTCTTTGTTGTTACTAATACAATGTTATTTCTGACACTTTGCAGGGTTGCACTTGTTATTGTCCTTTTGGTAATTGTTTATGTTGTACTAGCCTTTGTGTGCCACGGCCTTGCTCTACCATCCTGCATAAAGTGATGATCAAAGATTGGTGAGCTCTTGAGTATTTTTCTCCCTGCGATTGATTTATCCTCCCATGTTTTTTCGTTCTTTGTATTTGGGTGAAATTGGGGATTGTTGTAAGGTGCTTGGGTTCTCTTATCCGGGATCTGAAGTACTTCCTTGTGTGGTCGTGTGTTTCTAATAGAGAGTGGAAAGAGGTTTAGGTCTCTCATCTACCGTATTGTGGCTTGATGAGTCAAGAACAACAAATTTTTCTGGTGTAAAATCAAAGAGATTGCTTAGACTCTGGATTCTTTTCTTCAATGATGAAAGTCAGCCAATCTAGTGTACATCGTTTGCTTTGATCCGTGTGAGTGTGGCCAAATAGGAGGAAGAATCTATAGAGTAATGCCCCAACTCCTGATGGAGCTATGAAGACCGTGTTCTTGAACCTTTTTAGACGCGTTGATATGAATTTGTAGAATCTATAGAGTAATGCCCCAACTCCTGGTGGAGCTATGAAGACTGTGTTCTTGAACCTTTTTAGACGCGTTGATATGAATTTGTGAACATTCAATCGGTATTAGCTGCAATTTCTGTGATTGCAAGATTTACTTTTGCCAGTATAACTCAGTTGACTGAATCGCGGATTTTTCATCCAGTGACTGGTAGTAGTGACTCTTAATTCTTCGAACGTCAGTCATTTTGATTCTTTCACTGGTCACTTCTCAAATTTGTTGTTAAATTATGAATTATGTGGGATTGTCCTTGTTGAGGGATGTGAATTCCCATGGTGAGAATGTGTGAACGAGAGATGAAGAAACTCTTCATTCCTGCCGTAACTGAAATTGAGCTTTCCCTGTCCATCAGTGGTTTAAATGTCTGAGAGGCAATCTTAAGCTTAACCATCACGCTCACGAATCTCAATGATAAAGGACATAATTTTCCAGGAACTTGTTCATCAAAGAAAGGCATTAACAAATCGCCAAAGTAAATGCAGTTGCGCACTACAGGGTAATGACAACTTCAGGACTGAGGAAATGTCTGATTTTTAATGGGACATAGGTTAAATATAACAGAATAATCCTAAGGACACCTTGTGTTTCATATCAATTCATAACCGTGGCCAAGACGGATTCAAACCGAAATTTTGTTTACCTAAGAGTCCGAAATCCTACAACTACGATGTCCCGCCATTAGCTTCGGCAGATAAATGACTTCATTTCGTATTCGTTAAGAGTTTTGACCGGGGTAGTGTTGGTAACTGCAATCTTTGCTGCCATATGATTTTGAGGCCATTGATCTTGAATGATTAAGTAAACAAACGAGTCATGTTCATGTACTCGATAAGTTTTTATCACATTTCTCTAGCATCCTTCTTAAGAAAAGGAAATTGATTAACACTTATATACAAAAGCACGTTGTAATCTTCCATTTTTCACATTACAGAAGTATAAATATATTTTTTGTCTATTGGAAAGATTTCTTACTTTAAAAAAAGAGGAAACGCAATTTAAGTCACTTGGGCCTCTGAGTTCCATGACTTTCTACTAATTTTCATGAATTTTAAGGGTAAACTAATACTTGAAATGCTTTATGCCACCACGGAACGTCCAGAAGCAAAGAGTGTTGAAGTAACGAAAAACCCCGCGAATGTCGCGTGCAAACTGGTTTAACCCGAGAGGAAGGCATAACACGGTCGAAGAAAAGAATCGAATTCAAAACAGAGATCCAGTATTATCGTTCATAATTCATTGGCATTCCGTGAAACGATCAGTCAAGCTCAATCACATCCATCTCAAGTCTCACCCCCAACGAACTCTCCTTCAACAATGCCACTTACTACTGCTCATCACATGATCCCTTGAGCTAGAATTCTTGCAGAATCTCGTGTTCAGACCCATCTAACATCTTGCACAAAACGAGGAAAAGAAAAAGAAGAAGAGAAGAATGGGTTTCGTCTCCGGCCTGATCATTGGATTAGCTCTCGGCATTGGGTTGGTTTTCGCTTTCGCTTATTATGAGAGTATCCGATCCAAGCGTCGTTCCGATTTGGTATACACATATACCTGCCTCTCATAATATTTATTCTCTCTTGATTTTGGTGTGATTCTAATATGTTGTCACCTTGGTGATCTTAATCTGTCCGCGCATGCAAGCATGCATATGGACAATATATAAGCCTCTGCTGTTTTTGATTAATTTGTTTCTCTGTCTCTTATTCTGTATATTTTTCTGATGTGTTGAAGGCCGCGGTGGTCGCGGCGTTCGCGAGGATGACGGTGGAAGATTCAAGAAAGATCCTGCCAGGCGAGTGTTACCCTTCTTGGGTTGTCTTTACTCAGCGACAAAAGTTGAGTTTTTTTTCATATACACAATTCTTACTGTTTATTTCGATATAATCATGGATGAATTATCATTTTGTGGATGTATAGTTATTAAGTTTGTATCCATGTGTATGTGTGTGCGTCATTTCGTGTGGCACTTCATTGTAAGAAACTAAGTGTCAAGCCGCACAAACTGATTATATTTTAAAGAAGCGATTGCTCTGAGACTTGTTTCTTTTACTAATTCCAGTTAAATTGGCTCAACATCCAACTTAAGAAGATTTGGCCTTATGTCAATGAGGTATTTAGTCTCTCTTCGCCCATCACCTTCATCAATCTTTCTGCCGTTATGATTTATACAGGTGATTGGCTGTTGTTTTTCTCTCTTGCCCTAATAATGTTTCTAATCATCCGATGCCCCAGGCAGCTTCCGAGCTGATACGAAGTAATGTAGAGCCAACTCTCGAGCAGTATAGGCCAGCTGTCTTAGCATCTCTCAAATTCTCGAAGTTGACTCTTGGGACAGTGGCTCCTCAATTCACAGGTTCTTGTTTTCAAATTAATACATTGGTACTAAGTAAAAAGTCCCATTGCGTGCTGAGAAAGAATCAAGTTCATGATGCACACAAATGAATTGCTTGATACCCCTTATCTGTCAAGTAAGCATGTCAGACAAATCGTTTTTTAAAAAAAAAACATCACAAAATGAGCTCTTTACGAGCCTTTATTATAGTCTACTAAGCAACTGGTATCTCCCGTTAATTCTCATCAACACCAACAACTGGTTGGGTACTTTATTCTTCTTAATGAGGTCAATGAAATATCTGATAATAAAGCCATCATTGTTTTGAGGGAAAGAGAATTATTACATTGAAATTAGTAAATGGGAGTAACATAAGCTATTTCTGGGGTTTTTCCATGGGTGAACACTCTATTGAGCTCCATTGGGAAAATTGGCTAGACTCACATATTATGTGTACCAGGAATTTGGATCGTCGATGCTGAAAGCAAAAGTGGGCAAGTCACCATGGAGTTGGAAATGCAGTGGGATGGTGATCCTCATATAGAACTTGACATTAGAACGCGAGTTGGCGTAGGCTTGCCTGTGCAGGTAATTCTATTCACTGCTTTTCGCTGCATGGGCCTTTGCCTCCCATTTCAGGTCAATGTCCAATTTTCCTGCAGCCATAAGCAATAGATGACTACAAATTTTCTTTGATTATAAAAAAATACAAAATTTCTTTTAAACAATGACATTTGTTCTTCTCAGGCCTCTTAGATTGCAATAAAACCTTGTTTTCCTGGAAGAATTGAATGAAAATTTCAGCGTTCCGTAGATGTTTTAGCAAATTTTTATCTTGCTTTGACAGCTAATATTCACAGTTGATTTAATATAGGTGTTTTTTAAAGCTGGCATTCAGGTCATGCTACAAGAGTAACTTATAGTATTCTCACTGTGTCACCCTGCTGTATAGGTGAAAGATATACGATTTACTGGGGTTTTCAGGCTAATTTTCAAACCACTAGTGGATGAAATTCCTTGCTTTGGAGCTGTTTGTTATTCTTTACGAGAAAAGGTGAGATTTTTAGTTTATTTTCTCTCACCCTCTTGATCATCTAGAATTCCATATCATGAGATATAAAGTACTTTAAGGTCTAAACTTTCAACATGGGTTTATGCTTTGTTGGACCCTCTTTTTGCACAACGTACTGCATTCGACACTCACACTTGGTGCTCGTTCTCGTGCCCTTTCTAGCAGAAGAATGTTGACTTTAAACTAAGCATCGCTGGCGGTGATATAAGAACAATCCCTGGGGTTGCTGAAGCTATCGAGGTCTGCTATTTTCCCTATCCTTACTATTTGTATTCTGTCCCAATGATCCAGATATCACAGAGTGAGTTATGTTCCTGGATTTCCTTAGAAATAGTTGAGAATGACAGAAATATGGATGGACCATTTGGAGAAACAGTAGATTGTGACAAATAGCCTTGCGAAAACTGCAAGAAACTGAACTTATAGGTTGCTCTAGGCTGTTGTTGGAGCAAAATGCGTCCATTTGGCAATTTTTTACAAGTGTGCTTACGTGATCAATGAAATCATGTCTGCATTTTCAGGAAACAATACAAGATGCTCTTGAAGACACATTGACATGGCCAGTGAGGAAGATTGTTCCCATACTGCCTGGGGATTATAGGTACAAATCGATAAGATCCTTCTAGATATCAACGTATGATGGCAAATTCACCTTATTGTTGTCTTCACATTCCTGATGATTTACTCTGCTGTATGGATACATCAGAAAAATGCAATGCTTGAAGTACTATAATATTTTTTTTTGTTCGTAAATCTTGCTTGGCGCACACTTCGTATCCCTGGCCAATGCTGTTAAATGTTAGAACATCACTAACAAGCTGTAGGGTGCTTAAAATGATGGCATGAGTAGCACACTCTCTGTATCCAGCAACAAAGTTTCTTAAGAAAAGTGACATCTGCAACTGTGTATCCTTTTTCTGCATAAGAAGTGCTCTTATACCATTGCGGATTGTTTGGTGTTCTTTGGCTGTGCTCTGTGACAGTGACTTGGAACTGAAGCCTGTTGGGACATTAGAAGTGAAGCTTGTGCAAGCAAAGGAATTAGCCAATAAAGATCTTATCGGGAAATCTGATCCATTTGCTGTTCTATTTGTGCGTCCGCTGCGGAGCAGAATGAAAACTAGCAAAACCATTGTAACTGAACTAACTTGCTCCTTCCGTGATATTAAGAAAGAAAATTGGCTCATATATACCTATTTGAATCCTTTCTTTCCGGGAAAAGCAATAGTTAATTCCCTTGTCTCGGTGTTATCAGAACAACCAGTTAAATCCAGTATGGAATGAGCATTTTGAGTTCATAGTCGAGGATGTATCGACCCAGCACTTAACAATAAGAGTTTTCGATGATGAAGGCATTCAAGCTGCTGAACTCATTGGTTGTGCTCGAGTTCAATTAAATATCCTTGAGCCTGGCAAAGTGAAGGATGTTTGGCTAGACCTGGTGAAGGATCTGGAGGTGCAAAGAGATACAAAGAACCGGGGTCAGGTCAGATAGCATCCTGGATTTTCCCACATGCTCTTCTTGATGTCAACAAACTTCTGATTTCCTTTGATTATAAAAGAAACTATATGTTTCCTTAAAGCATTAAGAAGGAATTGTCACTATTGATAACACAGCGTGGATCCAGTTTGTAATTTAAAAGTCACGAAGGAAAGGATCTGTTGTAAAGTTGCAATTTCGAGTGCAAAATTACATTTTCTTTTAGCTGCATTTGCTTGAATTTTGATAAATTTTGTTTTGGCTATTTAAAACCATATGGCCCCTCTTTTGGACTGTTTATTGTCACTAGGTGCATTTGGAGCTCTTGTATTGTCCCAGTGGCACGGACAACATCATAAAGAATCCGTTTAAACCGGATGTGAAACTGACATCACTTGAGAAGGTGCTTGAAGGCGGACCACATGAAGCAGATGCAGCTTCATCTCAGAAGAAAAAGGATGTGATTGTTCGAGGAGTACTGTCTGTGACTGTGATCTCAGCTGAGGAATTGCCGGCTACTGATTTGATGGGAAAAGCTGACCCTTATATCGTTCTTACGATGAAGAAATCAGGAGCCAAATTTAAGACAAGGGTGAGATCCCATAGCAAGCAGCCTTATATGTTTAAATCATTTTCCACCTAAATATTTAAGAGAGCCATTCGTCAGCCACCTAAAGCTGCTTCAGAAGTCCTGGATTGGATTCTAAACGTTTTTGAATGAAGCCATCTGATATATTGTCCATTTGTATATTCATATTTCCATTTCCTTCTTGTTGACTTCTAAGCGTCTTTGGTTATTCTGTTCGATTAGGTGTTGAATGATGTTTTGAATCCGGTCTGGAATCAGACTTTCGACATCGTTGTGGAGGATGGGCTGCATGATATGCTTGTTATAGAAGTTTGGGACCATGACACTTTTGGAAAGGTACTTTTGCTTCTCCTAATTCTTTTTTCCTTTCAATATTCACCTTCAAAATATGACGTGATTTATAGCTTGTAAATAAGAGACGCATGATTTCCACTCTTTGTGATGATGCTTAAAAATCCTTAGAGGTCCCTTCCATCTCAGGAACCTTTTTCTGTCATTTTTCTATGCCCCATGGTTGAAAAAGATTAATTCTGTGGTTGCTGAAGCCTTTGGTTTATTTTGTGTGATGTGTCAAGCGAACTACTATAAATACAGAGAAGGAGACAGTATAAGAGCACCTTCTGATGTAAATCAGATATTATGAAAGACCATACTGTTTCGGAAAGGACGATGCAAGATCACTTGTAAATTGCAAATGGCGGATGTCTCGACAGAACTTTTTCGATAATTCAAGGTTTTTTAGCTCACTTTGCAAAATCTCAATGGATAACTGGCAGTCAAGACGAGAAAATAGATAGAAAACATGATGCTTGTGAAAAATCATATATTGAATGGCAACTTCCAGACAAGTATGGATAATAGTACAGTATCAGACTCTTAATCACTGCTTGTTCTTGTTGATCAGCAATTACTACATCTCTTGCCTAATTCAATGTTGTTATTAACTTTCAGAATAAGATTGGGAAATGCATAATGACACTAACCAGGGTGATATTAGAAGGGGAAGTGCGGGATACTTTTCCTTTAGATGGCGTGAAGTCGGGAAAGGTTAATTTGCATCTCAAGTGGACTGCACAGCCTGTGTTCCGTGACTATTGAAAGATGAGTGAGGGGAGAATGTTTTCATCCCAATGATGATTCTCAACTTCTTGATACATCTGCAGGCTCATGAGTGACAGATACATCATGCAGGAAAAATGGATGTCATATGATTAACTCTGCAACCCTACAAAGAAATCATACTGCTTTGCGTTTTTAGTAGGAGTTTCAAGCAGAAGTCAAAGAATGACAGGAGAGATGCACATTGGTTTCACGTTTGTCGTTGTCAGAGAACATTGGTGTATCATCAAGAGGAGGAACTATGAATTTCTTTTGTCTTTTTAAAGCATTACAATTTACACCGAGATTCTTGTGAGATTAGATAAAGCATCTATTGTTGAAGTGTTCATTGCATATATGCTTGCACAATACATATGGAAAGGTGGCGTGTGGCTTATCTCACGAGAGAAGCTTTTTCTCGAGCACAAACTAAACACCAGTGGATTACTTTGATTTACTTTTCATGAAGATTGACAGGGAATGAAGAGACATTACTATTCGTCCTCTTGCCTGTCTGCCTGGGAGATTCATATGTAATGGGAGGTGATTTTCATTTAACAGCATAAACTTCTCATCCATTTGGTTAACATCAATCGGTTTTATGTTTGATGTCAGTACCCGAAAGGGATATCCTCATTGAAGGATGGGCAGTGAGATTGGCATTTAGGAATATTCGAGTTAAAGTTGTGCATCAATTGAACTGGGGCATGCCCAACTAAGAGTTGGACCATATTCTTTCGTTTTCCTCATCAAATAAGCAGCTTTTGTACGTGCTATTGTCAGTTTGAACAGACATAATTGTTTATGCCGGAGAAGAGGTTTCATAGCAGGTGTTGAGAGTTCCTTGCACTGGAGAGGCTAAACAATTAAAGTTGCAGTAAAAATGACATCGCAATCTTGATCTGCTGGACGATAAATTGTAAATGAGATTACCTGCATCAACTGAAGAAACCAAAGAATTTCTTATGTGTGTAGAGAGAGAGAGAGAGAGAGAGAGAGAGAGAGAGAGAGAGAGAGAGAGAGAGACCATTTGAGACCTCTGGACACCAACGCTGACCACACCTGCAAATTAATCGAACATAAGATAGAGAGAATATCTAACATTTCAGCCTTCATTAAATAAAATGTAAGCAAGCGGGTAATCGATTTGACATTATACTTGAGAGTATTGTACTTTGTAAGAATCGCTACTAATTCTATGTAGGGTAATCTCATTTTCTGTGGGAATTTGCAGGGCACTCTGGTTATATTAGCAAATCCGCCAGCTTTGTTGATAGTTCTTTTTTTTTTTGGGTCAAAAAAACATTTCATTCATTACTAGCTAGGAAATGTACCATGGAAGTCCCAAATTTAGAGAAGAAGAAAAAGGTCAGGAGTACTTTCTATTCAGGGTTAATACCTCGAAAAATCTCAAACTGATATACCTATAATAATTTTATTTCAAACTAATTTTTTGACCATTGAAAACCCTAAATTGGTATAATTGTGACAAATTTATCCTCCGTTAGTTTCCGTTAAATTAGATTAATACAAAAAAAATAAAAAAATTAGTACACCTATGACAAACGGAGGGTAAAATATAAAATTGACACATTAGTCAACTGCCGCATGTCGTTTTACAAAGCAATTTGACAATAAAATTTAACAGAAATAAACTGAGGGTAAATTTATCACGGATGTATCGGTTTGAGGTTTTTTGTGGTAAACAAATTAGTTTGGAGTAAAATTATCACAGATGTACCAGTTTAGGATTTTTCATGGTATTAACCCTTCTATTTATTTATTTTTTCGTAATGCGTTTCTCATGGTTATATTCTTATTTCTTCTTGCTTACATATTCGTGCTATAAACTAACCCTAATCTCCATCCGGAGCCTCTCTAATTTATATCTCAATTGGGTATGACCCCTAGAGCTTGGTTTTAGCTAATTGGCCAGTGAAGTGAGAATGAACAGTAAGGTCAATCTAGATTGAGATGGATTTGTCTTCATCTAGGGTTTGGTCAACTTAATGAACGTAACTAATCCCAATCTGAGAAGTGCATAGCGTGAAGGTTCACAAAATCAGAAATCGAACTTCCTCCTCGGGTCAGGGTCAACGATGATATTTAGGTAATTTTGGCTACATTGTTCTTGGAAAAATTCACCAACCATGCGGAGACCAAGATGATGGCCAATCCCAAGGGGTCGGTCTCATTCAAGTCCTACTTTTCCTTTTTCTTTTACCAAGGGCAAAAAAGAATTAAAATGAATAAGATAAATCAATAAATAAATTAAGAGGAGAGAGTGCCGATGAGGAGCTTGAGAGCCAAAGGAGTTAAAAGGAAGAATGAATTGAGTGGAGGAAACAAAAAGCAAAGGGGTAGATCCGGAAAGTGGATTATGGGACTAAGAGTTAGGAGCGATCGGTTTCAAAGTGGATTGATTCTCATCTTGGAATTGAGACCATCTGCATTTGGCTGATTCCATAAATTGGGAACTGGGAACCACTAGGTGAATTCATAGAACCGGTCATATCATGTCCTACATTCTGTTAGTCATTTTGCATATCAAGATCTGTCGCTCCTGTTCCACATCCTTATCTTCTCATCCCTTCTCCCTCTCTCTCTGTCAATTCCTCCATAACGTTCAAAAATCCAATTCACCCATTTCTCATCCCTTCTCTCTCTCTCTCTCTCTCTCTCTCTCTCTCTCTCTCTCTCAATTCTCCGCTGTTAAGATATCGGGTTGGATCAAACGTCTCACGAATGGAGAGAGTTGAGAATGAGTCTGGCAGCAAAAGCATGATTGAATCGTCATTGACATTGTAACACGAAGTGTCTTTATAAAAAAAAAAATTAAAATGCCTGTCCCTCGCCGAGTCATTGGCTATTCAAGCTGAGCCTTGCTTGCCAAACCATCTCTACCCAACATAGAGAAGCACGTGACTTACTTGTACGAGAGCTAGTATTTCAAAACGCAAGACCTCGTTGCTGTAGCAATAAGTGCATCCGGCTTCGTGCGTGCGGATTCTATTCTAGACCCCCTGGTGTATTCCCACAACAGAGCTAGAACGACGGATTCAAACAAATTTTTGTTTTGGTCATAAACAATGTGTCTATTTAACAGCCTGTCTTCTAGCAAAAAAATAAAAACCAGCCTGTCACATTCACCTTTTTTTTTTTTTTCCATTTCAAACATGAGCTTTTTAAGCTATTGCAGACATTACATTAAGATTGTATTCACCTAGATAACATATCGGGCACACGCACGCGTGCTTGAGATCTAATCCCGACAAAGCAACCGAAAAAACAAAGAAGAAAAAACAAATTGCCCTAATTTGCCTTAAAATTTCAATGTAACATATTGGATTATGAGAGGCAAGCTTATTTGATGAAAAGCTTAATGAACTATATATGTTAAGATACACTGCTACGACCTCATCCAAGTGCCCCCGAAAGAGTATGTAATTGTTAGATACTTGGTTAATTATCTTTATGACTACCCGGAAACCTCACGGGAAGCAAATGCCGTCAAAATGACACAAAACAACCACTTTGGCTTTAGATAGTTCTAAAGCCAAAGTCAAGTCTTCATTTATCCATGAAATGATGCCTAATTGCTGATGAAATGAATGAACCTAATTTCTACATGCAAATTGAATGCTAGTAATGCTTATTTGACTGTTGTTGGTCAAGAATCAAGTCCTGTCGCGGCTAGGGACTTTGAATCTCAAATTTTATAATTTTGATATGTTGGAGAAAATTCAAGTGTCAACACCGACTAATAAAACAAAAAGGGAATAGAAGAAAAATGTCTTCAAGGCCAACTCATCATATATGGATCATTGATCAATCAACTCAATACAATGAAATTGATTAGACACCCAATGACAATTAATTAACTAAACAACAATTTCTTTTCTGTGTGTACACGCTTTATTATTTGACTTCAATTGCGAATACGATCCTCCGTATTCTTGAGTGTCTTAAGATTTATCGCAACCTTTTGAGCATGAATTCACACAGCCTTCGACTTTCTTGACATCTGCAATGAAACAAAGTACTTAAAAGCCCATGTTATACATTCTCAAATATTGTAACATAACAGAAGTAAAAAAAAATCAAAAGTTCTATTTAAAAGGTGAAGCTTTTGCTTTCGTACCAGAACGCGGGTCGAAACATTTGGACATCACGCAATCAAGATTGCAATGGCCTTCGAGTGTCTCGACCACCGATGGATGGACGCAATTTACCATGCATTGTAAAAAGCAAGCATGTGGATGAGGGAATATAAGACATTTCCACGAGCACAAGATTTGACACCATCCTTCAGATTTTGCCTCAGTGACTATTGCTTGCGATGCCATGGTGGCAACCAGCATCACTAACACGATACAACTCTTGACATTCATGTTTGATTTGTTTTTGATGGAGTGATGATTCATAGTATTTTTGTTATATTTTGGGACAGGAGTAATGTGATTCCGCTACTTATATAGATGTATGACACCGGGAAAATCTTCATTTGTTGGGTTTGAAAGGGTCGAGAAGTTAATGGTTTATCTTTTGATAATTGTCCTTCTTTTGAATGGAGGGAAATTTATTCGAGGATAAGTTTTTCCATAAATATTCAACCCTTAGAGGAAACTAAATTATCAACTTTCAAAATACTAGTACAATAAGACCTGATAAACCTATGACTATGGGGTGTTATTTCCAAGTCAGAATTTTCTTTTTTTGTGGGCCAACTACGATTCCCTATTATGACTAAATCCCTCATTTTCTCTAAAGAGATGAAATTGCATTAAAATCCAATGGAAATTTAAATTGGTGGACCAAAATTTATTGTTTTTCCTTGTTTTTATGTTTTTCTTTTTATGGATAGATTCTCATTGCCATACTCGAGAGTACATGACAACTCTTGACATTACAATTGTCCTTTTTTGGATTAAGGGAGATTTACTTTGAGATACGTTTTTCTCTAATAATCAACCCGAAGGAGAAATATGAATCACCAACTTCCCAAATATCATTACAATAAGACTTGATAAATCTACCAATTATGGAGTGTTATTTTTCCCTTTTTCTTTTTTTTAGGTAGATTCTCATTGCCATAGCTAAGAAGCTAAGAATATAATATGCTTTTCTATGGGTGCCGCGAGGCTGATAGTCACCGTTATTATCAAGAATAATGGTAAACTCCCAGCCACATATTCCAACTTTAGAGAGAGGGGCAACCCAAAGGTCAAGTTTGGTCCTCTTTGTCTTATTCTAGCCTTTTTTTTTCCCTTAAAGTTTTAGTGCATGTTAACAGTCTTGTAAATATCGCTTCTATAAAAGTACTCCGCCCAAAAAAATGAAAAATCCACAATAAAATATGCCCTTTAAAGTATGCTTACTGTAATCGATCACATTAAAATGATCAATTAGAGCATAATACATTGATTATCTAGCAAATAATGCGTCCCAATTCGAATGCCATATCTCATTAAATAATACAGATCCGTCGTTCATCATATGTTTAAATAATATTTTATTTGAAAATTTCTAAACACAAAATTCAAATGATTTATTGGAATACTACATAAAAAATTCCATAGAGTTGGGTCAATGGATAAAAAGCAAACATTGCCGCATTAAATGCACATTGTAGAATTTTTGTGTGATTTCACGTGTCATGAATTACCGACAAAAAAAAACGTGTGATGAATTTTTTAAAGGAAACTAGTTTGTAAAAAATTTGTCAATAAATAAAAGGATGAAAAAAATCATTGTATAACTTGTTTACACATTCTCTGCTCAACAAGTTTGCAGACTTCAAGGGAAAAAACACGAATAAAAGTATTGTTTCTTAGTTTGCATTACAGGAACCGGAAAAACAAGTCACAAGGTTCCAAAGTGCAAATTTTGTGGTCAGTAATGGTCCGTCACTGTTTGCACGAGTAACAGACCATCACGTAAGCATTATCCCTTTCTTGGGTTAATACCACCAAAAACTCCAAACTGATATACATATAATAATTTTACTCCGAACTTTTTTTTGACCACGAAAAACCCCAAACCGATACACATGTGACAATTTTACCCTGAATATATCCTAAAAAACCCCAAACTGATAACCCTGAACATACCACAAAAAAACTCCAAATTGTTACACATGTGATAATTTTACCCTGAACTAAAATTTTAATATTATTTTTTTTCAAATTTTTATTAATTTTTTTTTATTTTTTCTTTTCTTTTTTTTGGGTTCATCTTCAACCTCTCGCCGGTCGTCGGACTTGCGACCGGCTAGAGGCGGAAGCCGGCGAGGTCGCCCTCGCCTGGGCGGGCAAGGACAGCCTTGGCCTGATGCCGGCGAGGGCTGTCCTCGCCAGATCCGGCGAGGGCTCGCCCTGTCCTCGCCCGCCTAGGCGAGGTTGGCCCTCGCTTGAGTCGGGCGAGGGCGGCCCTTGCCGGCGGCCGACCTCACTGGCTTCCCCCTCTGGCCGGTCGCCGCTCCGGCGAACGGCCAGAAGTTGAAGATGAAGAAAAAAAAAAGAAAAGAAAAAATAAAAAATAATATTAAAAAATTATTAATTCGAGGTAAAATTGTCACATGTGTACCAATTTGAGGTTTTTCGTGGTTAAAAAAAATAGTTTAGGGCAAATTTATCACGGGTTTACCAGTTTGGAGTAAAATTGTCACAGGTGTACTAGATTGGGGTTTTTGGTGGTAAAAAAAAAGTTTGAGATAAAATTATCACAGATGCACCAGTTTGAGGTTTTTTGTGGTAAAAAAAAAGTTTAGGGTAAAATTGTCACACATGTACCAGTTTAGGATTTTTGGTGGTATTAACTTTTTTTTTTTATCTATTCCTTAAGTGAGTGTTACCATTCATATTAAAAGCACCATGTAATCTTTTTCTTTTTGCTATGACATATTGACATATTAGCATTGTCGCAGAAGGAAATTTCCAATAAATCTAATTCTTTACACATTTTTTAGTAAACTTACAGATTAATTATCAAGAAAAATCCAAAAGAGAATATAAACAACTCTTTAACACAATCCAATATTAATAAACTTTTACTATTGTTATTAATGTGATTCTGTAGTATGATGTTTGATTTGTTTTTAATGGAGTGATGATTTGTAGTATTTTTGTTGTATTTTGGGACTTGTAGATCAAACAAGTAAAACTCTTCAAGTTGTCACCCACCACATCTATTACCTTGGTCCAGGTAATATCACTTCAGAATCAAACCTTTGTTGTACTATACTATTTTGAGACAATGTGCGTCGGCTTCATTAAGTTAAACTGATTTATGAAGGGGTCGATGACCACCTTATTTAAAAGATCCTTGATCCTTCTTATCTTGATGGTGCGGTGCAAACATTCTGCAGCCTTCGGACTCTTATTGAAGAATTTTGGAGCTTCGGCAGTTGCATGGGTTGGTGAAGCCGGAGGTGCTTATAATAGGGTCCGCAACCTTGTCACTAACTCCTTTGTGTTTCGTTTTTGGTAAAATAAAACTCCCATAGACGACTACTTACATTAATGATTCTGATGAGAGATCAGGACACTAAGAAATTTTATGTCATCTGTGTTGTATAGGTACTTGGACCAACTAGGAATGGCAGCCACTCGCAGCACAAAAACATATTGCAGACAGACGTTGATTGGTGGAAACTATGGCTTGCTAAACAGTGAAACATTCCAACCAAACCCAGATTACTACTGGCTGGTTAGTCATGAGATTTTAGCTGGAAGACCCTAATCCAACTCAACTATTACCTAGATAAAATGAAAGGAAAGGGATAATTTTTTTTTATAATAGCCCCTTTTCTTTTTTTAATATATATCACATGAAAAAAATTAGAACTCTAATACTAACATAACGTAAAACTATTAGTGGAGTGGTAATGGAATAGCTTTGCTGGAGGAGACTGTAAACTAAGAAATATCCTGCTTTTGTCGGTGTACAGGCCAATTTGAATCCAAAGTTGAAAAGAAAAATGGAAACAAACGGAAGTACTGGATTTATTTGACTAACAATATTATTGTACTATATCAACAAACTAAGTGAATTATTTAGCAGATGGTTCAAGCCGAACCAATACTTCACTCCTGCTCTGCAGTGCTCTTCTTTGGCATAACTTGGTGGGAAGCGATATTTTATTAACTAGCTTCTCGGGCACAGCAAAGATTTACGCTTATGCTAATTGCTCAAAGAACTCTGTAATCGTCTTCTGCTCTTGAAACAAGAGGATACACCATGTAGTTGGCTAGTATCCTGTTTTTTGATATCGACAGTCTGGTATCACTTTGCTGTTGATCAACCTTGATGGTAACACAACTGTCCAAGTTCACGTTTCAACCGAAGATGTAGCCAGTAATGGAACATTAACTTTGAATCAAGAGAGCCAAACTCAAAGGACAAAATTTTCTAGAATGTCAAGTGGGTCATCTAATAATGGAAACATCAGAAAAGATTATCGCATGACTGCCAAAGAAGGAAATATACGGAGCCAAGACATGCTTCTCAATGGAAAAGTTTTAAACACCGATTCATCTGGCAATATTCCTTCCTTAGATCCAGTAAATGTAAGCCATACGGCGGCTCCATTCTCTGCTGTATTTACTCAGATTCCTAGTATGAATGTCATTGCATGCCAATAGTCCAGGAATAGGCACAGTGCAATAGTAACTATAAGGTGACAATCGTAGATGATTATATCTTGGAGAGATTGTGACAAGCACATGCAAAATTGAATCCATTTGCCAGTGAAGGCCAGTCATTTAATGTTTTGAGTTAAAATCCAGAGTGCTTATGATAAGCGGACCGAAGTCACTTTTTCCCTTTTGGTAATGCTTCGCATCACCCACAAAAATAGAGAGCCTTTCCTCATACGCCAATCCGACATTAGCAGCAAGCTTGTTAGTCACTTCTGTATATCATCCCTTGTTTCGTAGCTAATAGTACAACATAGCAGAGGTACAAATCTATATGAAGAAGGTACACGTTTGGTGAGTCTCACAAAATGTGGGCCTCAAGCATCAAGCTAAACAACTTCATCCCTAGAGTAACCTGCAAGAGTCAAATATCCACGAAGTGGTTCAAGAGAAAATGCTTGTGCAAATGATTATTTGATCTTCTCCTCAGTAAATCTTCTTCTCAAGTAAATTTTTGGCCCCGTCATTCCTCCTGACGATTGAAGATGTCATCAACAATGATAGATTCCTGGTAATCAAACTGCAGTAATTAGTTGCTCCTTGCTGCTCCAGGCAACAAGTTTGCAGGAATGGAACTCCTCGATTTCTCATCTCTTCTTGAGCTCGCCTCATTTCTTCAGGATCTATTGCCATGAACAAGCAAACTAATAAACGGACAAGCCAGAAGATAAGTGCTCGCAAGCCGACTCAACTGGAAATCAATTAAAAAGGTATATCATATCACTAGGCTGCCAGCAAATTCCGTGATGCACACCAACCAAATAAATACATATCCTTGAGATCATTATGGTGGGATTATGATATTGGGAATGAGTACTTACCCATGTACCAAACTAATTTCAGCATTAGGAAAATGACAACCAGCATGAACCCAACCATGAGACCCATCGGGCTCTTCACCAGGGACATTATGGAGAAGGGTTCTCTAATCTGTTAAAATCAAGATTTCAAGGGAGGAAGTTAACAGAACATCGCAACTAGAACCATCAATAAGACCAGGTTCTGGTCAAAATCATCCTCATAGTACGGTTCCTCTCACAATGGCTCTAAAACCACCTTATTCAAGATCCTCCTAAGGGCAGCTTGAACCTTGCCAGGATTCCTAGCACTGACATCAATTCATACATGTGTATTTATAAAGCATTGAAGTTAGACAGCGATCGAAACTTGGTGGATAACTAGCAAATCAAGATCATACCCACCAGTGAAAAGAAATATCCAGTGGCAGCCACCTCAATCTGGTGAGTCCCAGCCAAGATGTTATGGCTTTTTTCAAATATGAATGAACATTCTTATACCAAACACTTTCATATACAAGCGTATTGCCATCATCATCGCCCATATCAGCCTGTGACAATTGAAGTACGACTTAAAGGACAAAAGATTAAAAGGTTATGTAAATGCTCATTCCTGAAGAAAAAAATCCATCCAGTGATTGTCCCCCCAATGCAGTTTTTTCTACAGCGTCTTTGCATGGATCTTCTTTCCACAGACTGAATGTAGAAAGCAGGCCTTAGGTCTATACATTTAGAATCTCTTACAAACAACTTAGTGTTAAAGTGCACACAGAATATACATTGCTCATGCATTACAACCATATCTTCAAAAAAAAAAACTTGCATTACTTGGAATTGCATATTCATATCTGAAGTAATTTCACCTAACATATTCCCTTAATCCCATTACCATCTAGGGGTGTAATGTGGATGCACAAATAACTAGTTTGCACTGATTTAGAACAAGAAGCCACACATTATACAGAAAGCAGAGAAGCAGCTTATGACCAGCAGAAGCTTCTAACAGAAACAGGATTACCATTCTGGTGCAGTGGAGAAGAGATCCTCGATTTCAATAGGTTGTAGAGCCCCGTGCTGTAAAGTAATATACTGAAAGTTAAAGATTCTCAGAACTTCAGGACAGGACTGTGACCAGCAACATAGGTCGAATTGTTAGATTAAGGCTTCAAGTAAGGTGGATAGTTAGGAATTGAAATGAGAGTGGACATACTTCATTTTTTTTTTTTTGATAACCCAGGGAACCCCCGCACGGCCGACAGCACGGAGGTAAACCCTGAGGGCGACACGTGCTAGCCACCACACACGTGCACCGGTTAAGTCACCCTGCGGCACCCGGGATTCGAACACTCAACATTTTGCCAGAGGAAGAGTGCCCTTTCCAGCAGCGCCACCCAGGCGGGTGGTGTGGACATACTTCATCAATGTCAAATAACTCAAATATCCCCTTGAGATACTCAATAGCATCATTTGTCAGCTCCACGCTCTGCACAGAGGAAAACCGAAATATGCAACAACTTTTATGCTATTTAAAACACCGTCTGTAGAAATAATTTAACATTCAGTATCAAAGACTATATTGACCTGAATGTAATTTCTCTTAAAGACAAAAACAAGTATTAGCTGTTTGTAGCAGAAGAGAGGCACAACTTCCAGGTAGCTTTACACATTGAAAATTTGATCATTTGGCATACATACGTCATTTTCTTCAACTTAGTGCAAACATGCAATCATCCCGCTAGCTCATCAGCAACCATAGAAACTTAAAGGAAGATTGATATTCCAATTTCCATAGAAAAAGGTGAGTGGGATGATCAGATAACTTCCAGATCGAAACAGATTAAGTCAAGCAGTACCAATTGAAATATTGACAGCGACCGCATAATTGTATGCACATTTACGAGTATGCAGCATTCATTGCCCCAGAATGACAAGTTACTTCGAATAATGTGAGAAATAAAGTAGCTAAAAAGTATCGAAAGACCTTTCAATACATCGACCAACTTTTGTGATTCAAGGTCTTCCAAATTCTCATTTGACTAAGATATCAATCCGCATCACATTCATGTGACTAAGGCGAAACAGTTGTACCCTCAGGTAAATAAAAAATAGTCTTTTACTTTGGCTAAAGTAATGAAAAGCCAAAGTCATGAAATAAGAAGCCATCAACATATTGCTCCACGCAAAAAACAAATCAATCAACGGTAACTTTACTATTTATGTCCAACATATAGGTACCTGGTCAGGACTTCTTAAATGAACATGGAATTAGGTTCTCTGCTAGTTTGATATCATTGTCATAACCAAACTTCCTTTGAACGGTCCAAGTTTTCTCCGGACATCCTTTTTCAATGAACAGCCCATGGGGAAGCAGGAATCCTGTCAATGTCAGCCCATTTTCATTGACTCCTTGGGACAACTTCCCTTGGACAACCCTCTTGACTCCCACTATTTCAGAAGACAGTAGAGGCGCGTTAAGACATTTGTCCTGTAACGTACATGAACTGAGGTGATACGAACACATGCTAAAGACTACATAACAGGAGATATGCTTGCTAAAATTTCCTTAAAATAGCCAGGGATGATGCTGAGCTATCAGAATTACTTGGCACTTGAACTCCCGAAGAAGGAAAAAAACTGCATCAGATGTACAAGAAGTTCCAATGAGAAGATACACCATTGAAAGCACAAAAGGAGACCTAAAAATCATTTAGCTCTGCATCACTAAGGACACCATCCCTATCGTGATCACAAAGAATGAAAAATCCGCTTCATGGCTCTGACACAATGAGGTTTTAGAGTTTGCGTCTCCTGATCAAATAGTGGGCCTGTAGGATGAAGAACAGCCTTTTGTGCATAGCAGAAAATCTCCGGGATCGGCAGGGAGAAAATGGCTCAACAAAGAGAGAACATTATTAGATCACTTTGATTAATACAAGAAAGCTGATCATTCAACCAAAACCTGAATTTGGCTGTAAGCTGAACACTCCATACAAG
This sequence comes from Syzygium aqueum, assembly GCA_031216185.1. Classification (NCBI taxonomy): domain Eukaryota; kingdom Viridiplantae; phylum Streptophyta; class Magnoliopsida; order Myrtales; family Myrtaceae; genus Syzygium; species Syzygium aqueum. Next base: position 29,482,528 of record CM062233.1, on the reverse strand, counting down.
TTTCGATCTCCCGAAATCGATGCATTATTGGTGCCGTCACATCGTCCAAGCTAATTTGCTCATGCTTGTCTCTCAAATCTAGTTTGCAACCCACCACTATAACCGGGACTTTTACCTAAAGATGATATCTAAGAGATTTCTGCTCAGTGACTAAACCACCAGACTGGAGACTAGTTCACAATGCTTTCCCCATAAAAACTAACTTGTTATCATTGACTTCAGCGATCAAGAGTAATAGTTTTTGACGGAAGTTGCAATTCCTTCTCATGGATTGCAGCGAATTAAGAAACAAAGACCAATTTACAATACCTGACCTCTAATCGACAAAGTTCTGGAAGCCAAAAGGTAATCAATCGATCAAGGGTAGCAGGCTGATCACATGCATACGTAAGAACAACAGTATCAGCCCGCCTCAATCGATCAAGGGTAGCAGGCTGATCACATGCATACGTAAGAACAACAGTATCAGCCCGCCTCAGCTCTTCACCCAATTTTCCACTGTCCTCCACTCTATTTTCATATTCATCCAAGAACAAATATTCAATGAGCTAACACAAACCCCTATATATGGCACTCTTGATGATGATGAAGCTCTTGCCAAGTAACATGCCAAATCCAAAAAAAGAAGAAGAAGAAAATCTAACTTTTGCACATGCTTTAGAACATGTAAAGAGCAGCTGATTCGTTGGACATGGACATCTATCCAAAAATGGCGGCTTGAATTACAAAATGTTTAGACTGAGAGCACAAATACAGAAACAAGAGCGAGAGGGAGAGACAAATAACTCGGACCTGTTGATTGATTGGTTGGATAGAGAAGCAGAGCTAGAGAGAACAATCTTAATATTGATTGTTGCAGTGTAACAAAGGAAAAAAGGATGATCTTTGACAAGAACAATTTTAACATGTCATTTTGAAAATCTCTATAAAGAAAAAAAGCGACACGTTTAACTTGTTGAATGATGTTTGTTAACCTTTCTGTCCATACTTCGTGTTAAGTACCATGCACCCGTGGCTCGCTACCTGGACGTGTTCGATAACTCGAGGTTTCTCTATTATGAATGGTGCTTTTCCTCTTATAATTCAAGGGCATAAATATGGTCGGAGATTCAATAGAACACCTTGTGAGCCTAGACCTTTACCCCGGCTGCCTTTGACCTCGAGTGTTTGGTGAAATTTGAACGCACGACCTCCAATTTCTCTATTAGAAATCTTCCGACATCATCTCAAGAACACCTTCTCTTTTTTCTCTTTTAGTCTTCTTTGTCCCCTACGGCAACCCGCCAGTGGCAAAACATCTCTTCCTCTCTCTCTCCCCTCGCAATAGATTCGACGTCCCCCGCGATGTACGATCTTTGGTCGTCGATCATCGACAAAAACCAATAGAATGTCACGGACCTCGTGTCCAGGCACCCCCATCATAGATGGGCTTGCGGGGCCTGATGATGGTCTTCATACCTAAATTTTAGTAAAATTTTGTAAATAACAGAATATATGTAGTTTAGTTCAAATTTATCATCCCTTAACGTGAAATGATTAGTCCTCCGTTATTCACCGAGGTTAGAGAAGACTGGGAGAGGCTTGCAAAGATCTAGTCTCTCGAATAAAAACTTAATAAGAAAGCCGAAAGACATAAGGAAGTTCATATTGCCATAAAAGATTCAGAATTATCAAAAAACTACATGAAATACTTGTATGATTCAATGAATAAAGGCTGAAGCACTAACGAGTACAATAAATTGGCATGCAGAGCGTGTGAGTTGAAACCCACATTTAAAACTAAACGTCCCCATCCGTAGCCCCTTGAGGAGGTGGGCTCCCTTCCCAAGTAAGAACGATAGCCACCGGAGTAAACCCCAGTAATTGCACCAGAAAGATCCTTTAAGAGCTTATTTCATGGTAAGCAAAATGATGATGATGAGCCCATCCAAACATGTCGAGATTAATGCGAGCCCTAACTATGGAGGATGAACTCGATATTGTGTAGTAATTGATTAAGGGCCCAATATAGGCAACGAACTTGATACGAGCTCCATTGACTCCTAAACAGAATGCATTTTCCAAATCCTCATACAAGGGCTGTTCAACTATTTGCAGCCCCAAATGCTTGGAAGTAGATATATGAAGAACCTTGAGTCTCCTCCATCTACAATAATTGAAAGCCAACTCCTCAAGAAAAGGGCACGGAAGGAGCTTCTCTACTGAACTATCGCCTCCGAAATCAACCAACACAAGAGTTAAGACCTTGAGATTTTTCAGATAAACTAAAGAAGGGAGCCTCAATTCATGCGACATAGAAAGATGCAACTCAATCAGTGTTTCACAGTTAAAGACACAACTAGGCAACACATATTCAAGCATTCCTCCAACTAAGCCCACACGGAGCTCCTTAACTTTGAGCTTTATTGAGGCTGTGATCCAAGCATCGATACGAGATCTAACAAAAACAGTTGTGCAGAAGAGGGAAAACATTTTCACGGGAAAGTCGTGGAGTGACAATGCTCTGTCCACAAAGTTCACGAAATGCGTCTTCTCTGGAAAATTGCTTTCCGAGATGTCGAGCCTTTGATTGTTCCTAGACAAGTACTCCCACCTTTCTGATAGAGTGCTCGTTCTCACCACATCTTTCAGTTAATAGAGCAAATCTTTCATGATAAAGCAATCTTTCACCATATGTGTCAATCCTGTTGATAGAGTTAATCTTTCACAATTTGTGCCAATTCTGTTGATAAAGCAAATCTTCTACGATCTATGCTAATATTGTAGATTCTTACTTTTTGCAAAATCTTTTCAATTGTGATTTTCCCCCTCGTGTATATGCTATAAATATAATACAAATCTCCATACCAATGTATGTGCAATCAAATTCAGATTCATACTTTTGCAAGGTACCAGAGATTCTAAATTTTTTTCATATTATTTCTCTTCTTCATTACAATGTCTTCTTCCACATCCTTCAACGCCATTACCGCCACCATCTCTGCGGACCCTCCATCCTTATTACCGCCACATCTGTGCTGACTCTCCATCCTTGTTGCTCCCCTCCCAACCACCCTTTGCTATCAGATATATATCTCATGTTCTCCAAATCAAGCTAGATAGCAGCAACTACCTTCTGTGGAGAGCACAATTTCTTCCTTTGTTTCATCTTCATGGTATCTTCAGTTTGTGGATGGCTTGTATCCTTGTCTAGCACCCTCTATCACTACTATTGATTGTACTGTGACCGACAACCCGGATCATCTGTCCTAATCCCTATGGAGTACTTGGGTTCATCACACTAAATGTACAGGTACTGCTATTATGCAACTCATCATGAATGGCAATATGGCTTGGAGTTGGCGATGTATTCTCAAGCTATGACTTGCTCTAACACCTATTATCTCGAGGCAAATATATTGTTGTAAAGAGATACATAGGGAATTCAGAGAGGAGGGACCGACTGTGGAATGATATCAATTAATTTGAATTAGTAGTATTAGCAAACATAATTTTATCTGTTGGCTTGTTTGTAGAGATAGGCTACTGACAGTAGTAGCCCTATAACGATAGTTGTCTTCAGATGACAGTAAGTGTAATTATTGTTTGATAGGAATAGAAGATAGAAACCACTTATTCTTTGAGTGCACTTGGACTAGTAGTGTATGGCTAGTATTCTGGCACAAAATGGAATATTCTGCAAGAGGTTGGAATCTAGAACTTAAATGGATGATCAGGTCCACCAAGGGCAAAAACTTGGAGGCGAGACTCCTCAAACTGTCTTTCTTAGTGACTATCTATTACATGTGGATGGAACGCAACTGTAGACAGTTTCAAAACAAGTCGATTGAAGCTCATCTTATGTTGGCTAGGATTTGAAAGGTTGTAAGAGGTAGGGCGTCACTCTACGAATAGTGTAGGTCTTCCTAGGCAAATATTTTATTGGCTATTGTATGGAGGCTTCCTTCCTTCATTATCTCGCATAATTAGTCTCTCTTGAAGTGTTAAGGGTTTTCCCTAAGCCTTTGTACCTCATCTGATTAATATTATTCACATATTTACACCAAAAAAATAACAATAATGCACATACCACCAATAAGGATCCTATGCAATTTAATAAATCGCAGCCAGCTCCATCCTGCTTCGTTGGTGAATGAGTTTTTGCTTCTATTTGGCATGAGTGCATGGGTCATTCGACTGCCTACATTACTTCTTTAGTTATTTCAAATCATAGCCTGTCGATATCTGCTTCTTTCTCATCTAGTTTCTGTGAATCGTGCCACTTAGGCAAGTCACATCGTCTTCCCTTTACTAGATCATTAACCACTTATAATGCTCATATGGAAATACTTTATTATGAGCTATGGGGATCATCTCCTGTTATGTCAGTGAAAGGTTTTGATTATTACATCATTTTTATTGATACTTACGGTGGATTCACATGGCTCTTTCCACTTACTGTGAAATTGGACGCTCTCTCTACTTTTGTGCAATTTAAATCCCAAATGGAAAAACAATTCAACTGTAAAGTAAAAGCCCTTTAAATTGATAGAGGTGGTGAGTATAAGAAATTTGATTCTTATCTTCGTCTTTATAGCATTCTACACTATCTCTCATGCCCGTACACACTGGAACAAAATGGTCGGGTTGAGCGCAAACACCACCATGTTGTAGAAACTAGCATCACATTACTTATTTGAGCTTCTATTTCTCGTCTATATTGGATTGATACTTTCCGGTCTTTCTAATTAACCGCATGCCTACAACGGTGTTGGGTGGATTGTCTCCTTATGAGAAATTATTTGACCAGAAACTCAATTATCCACAATTGCATGTTTTTGGATGTGGCTGCTACCTTTGGCTGCAACCTTGTACTTTCCATAAACTTGATGATAAAATGATGCAACGTATCTTCATTGGCTATTCTCCTCATCATTGTGGCTATCATTGTCTACATCGTAGCACTAGTTGAATATATATCTCTTGCCGTGTGGTTTTCCAAGAGCACTTGTTCCCACTTGCTAAATCACAATCTAGTCAATTGTCCTCACCATCTTCAAGTGCTCTTGTTTGCATTGGTTATTCCTCTATTAAGCCCCTACAACTTTAGGGGGTGTCCACTACTACATCAATATAATATCATGGGCAACTTCTCATCATAACTTTAACAATCATCTACTTCCACAATTCCATGTGGATCTTGTTCCTAGAAGATCCATCCGTACTATCTTCTCAACCTCAACTGCCAACTTCTACTTAACCAATGATCACTCGTCTAAAAAATAACATCCGCAAACCAAAGGTTTCTCTCTCCACTAAGCACCCACCTTGTTCTTGTTTTCACTCAAGCTTGACACCAAGTGAACCCATGGAGGAAAATGGGGAACTCAGCTGCACATACAACCAGATCTTGGGCCAATGTTGCGAAGGTACTAACCAAAGGTTACAACCTAGCGTTTATACCACCTACGGAGGAAAATGGGGAAGTCATTGTTGATATTACCCTTGAAGTGGTGGCTGAACAGAATCCTCGGTGGAAGGAATGTATTGTGGGCAACTATATAGGCAAGAAAATCCCTTTCAAACTCACTGAGGAAGCTATTCTGAAGTCCTGGGGTGACAATGTAGTTGACATCAAGCTACACGAAAATGGCTTTTACTTCTTCAGAGTGCCGAATGATGAGTACCGTGGGAAACTCATTGATGCTGGGCCGATCTCCATTTTTAGCAGCACCATGTTGCTGCAACAGTGGCACCCTAAGCTGCAACTCAGAAAAGGCAAGCTAGACACACTCCCGATCTGGGTTCGTTTGAGAGATGCCCCCTTCACTCTATGGTCTCCGGCAGGTATTGGCCGCATTGCTAGTGCCATTGGAAGACCTCTTTATGTAGATAGCCAAACCGAGCTGATGTCTAGGATCTCATATGCTCGGGTTTGCATTAAGATGAAAGCCACTAATCCAAGGGTGGATTCTGTTAAAATCCGATGGGATGGGGAGGTCCACCCGATCAGTGTTGAGCATGAATGGAAACCCTTAGCTTGCTCGGTTTGTGGCATTTTTGGCCACAAAATGGGATCCAATGGACATGAATGTGCTCCCCCACAACCTCCACATCGGGAGGCTGTTTATGCTCAGCCTTCACAAGCTACTGAATGGCAGCAGGTCAGACGGAAGAAAGGCAGCTCTACTGCTGTTCCACCTCCTCAGACTCAGACTCACTCAGCTCCCCAACTGGATTCAAATGTGCCGGAAGTGGATCCTCAGCTTCCAGACTTGAACCCTTCTACTGATGCTGTTCTTAACTTGAACCCTGCCACTGATGCTGTTCTTCATCCTATTTTGCCTCAGGCTATTGAAACCAACTCTGGTTTAGGACCTTCTTCAGCTCTGTTTGCTTCTACCTCTCAAGATCAGCAGGATGGGGAAACTTCTCAATCCTCTCAGTCGGTAACAGAGGATTCCACTAACTCGCAGCCAGTCATGGACAGACCCAAAGTTCCCGCAGAAATGATGGAGTCTTCACCCCCCAACACTCGGTCCAGAACCATGGCATCTAGTGCCACGGAGGAAGTCCCTAAACCTTCCCCTGGTTCAACGCCTAGTTCTGCACTCCCTGTCAAGGCTCCCGGTCCCTCCTCCTCAAGGAAAAAATCAAAAAGGAGGAGACCTAGGAACTCTTAGAGGTAATCCTTCGGATATTTTTTGATGTTTTTTTGGCATTTGGAATATTAGGGGACTAGTAAATCCCCTAAGACAAGCTGAAATCCGCACCTTCATTAGGACTCACCGCCTCTCTTGCATAGGCATTGTTGAAACTAAAGTGAAAGCCCCCCATTTTGATGATATATCGAGGAGCTTATGTCACAACTGGAGATGGTGTTCCAACTATGAATTCTCCCCTCTCGGCAGAATTTGGCTCGGTTGGGACCCTACAGAAATTGAGCTGAGTCTCATCTCCTCCTCAAGCCAATTAATTCACACCCAGCTTATCCTTCTAAGGTTACATAAGCCGTGCCTCCTCACTATAGTATATGGAGAGCACACTTTTACGCTCCGTCGCCCTTTATGGTCTGAACTTATTCGACTCTCCTCATGCAAATTGCCTTGGATTGTGGCCGGTGATTTTAATGCCATTAAAGACCCTCAGGACAGATTCGGTAGCACTACCCTGTGGATCCCAATCTTTGATGAATTTGCGGATTGCCTCAACCAAGGGGGCCTGAATGACCTTCGATATGTGGGCTGCAGGTTTACTTGGACTTACTCCTCAGGGGACAATCGAAAACTAAGGAAGATTGATCGGGTTCTCACAAATAACCTTTGGTCCCAGCACTTTTCTTACTCGAAAGCCTCCTTCCTAGTTCCAAGTATTTCTGACCACTCCCCCATGGTGGTCAAAATCCTCTCGCCTGCAAGTTCAAACAAACCTTTCAAATTTTTCAACTTTTGGACTTCTCACCCAAATTTTATGGTCCTAGTTGCTCAAGCCTGGGACTCACCAGTTGTGGGCACCCCTATGTTTCAAATTTGTGCTAAACTCAGGCTGCTGAAGGCGAATCTGAAACAGCTGAACAGAACCTCCTTTTCGGCTATATCCACTAGAACGGCTCAAGCTAGAGCCGACTTATACGCTGTCCAAGAAGCATTGGAACATCAACCTTCTGATCAAAGGCTACTTGACAATGAAGTGATGCTCTTTAAATCTTTCTCTGCTCTGAGACTCCAGGAAGAATCTTTTTTCAGACAAAAATCCCGGATTAGATGGCTTAAGGAAGGAGACCAGAATACCAAATACTTTCATCACTACGTCAATAAACGGCGCTTGCAGAATCGTATCCTCTCTGTATCTACTGAGGAAGGAGTTCTTTTAACCGAACCATCAGCGGTCCACAACCACATCGTCTGCCATTTTCAAACTCCTATTAATGGTAGTTCTACCTTGGAACAACCATCAACTCAGGAGATAGCTAACTACATTCGCTACGCTCTTGATGACAACCAAAGACTTTCTTTGGAGCAACCAGTAACAGATAATGAAATCAAGTCTACTCTCTTTTCACTGGCTAGAGGGAAAGCCCCTGGGCCAGATGGCTACAATGTGGATTTCTTCAAAGCTTCTTGGGAGGTCGTTGGGCCCTCCGTTCTCAATGCTGTTAGGGATTTCTTTGAGACTGGACTTCTGCTCAAACAACTCAACACTACCATCCTTACCCTAGTACCGAAGGTCCCCAATGCTTCGGCCATGTCAGACTTTCGCCCTATTGCATGTTGCAACACCCTCTACAAGTGCATATCCAAAATTTTGGCTAGGCGTATTGCACATGTTCTACCTTCTCTTATTAGTCCCTCTCAAACGGCTTTTGTCCGTGGAAGAAGGATAAGTGACAATATTATGATCGCACAAGAGTTGTTTGTAGACTTCCATCACGAGGCTTACCTCCCCAAATGTGCCATCAAAGTGGATTTCAAGAAGGCTTTTGATACAGTGGACTGGAAGTTCATTGAAATGACACTAATGGCATTCAATTTCCCTCCCACCTTTATCAGGCTGATTATGGCTTGTATCTCTACCAGCAAATTCTCGGTATCTATTAACGGAGAACTACACGGGTTCTTTGCTAGTAGCCGCGGGATTAGGCAGGGTGACCCTATATCCCCTTATCTCTTCATATTAGTTATGGAAGTTATCTCGGGCATCCTTCAGACTAAAACTCATTCTCCGGACTTCCATTGGTTTTGGTGTTGCAAGAAAACACGTCTCTCTCATCTCTTTTTTGCCGATGACGTGCTTCTCTTCTCTGAAGCTCACATGGGGTCCATTCAAATAATCAAGGACTCCCTCCAACTTTTTTCTAGTTGGTCTGGCCTCTATCCTAACAGCAGCAAAAGCAATATTTTCCTATCTGGAGGGACGCCGGCACTTCATGGCTAGATACTTCAATGTCTTAACTTCCAACTTGGCACCCTCCCTTTCCGCTATCTTGGAGTGCCCATTATCGCGACCAGAATGCGTAAGGAGGATTGCAAGACATTAGTTGATGCTATAACGGCTCGGGCCCGCTCTTGGTCCCAAAGATTCCTTTCCTTCGCCGGGAGATTGCAACTTATCAATTCTGTCCTCTACTCTATATAAGTGTATTGGGCCTCCATCTTCTCCTTGCCAAAATCAGTCATGAATAAAATTGAGTCCATCTTGCGACAATTCTTATGGAAAGGACTCGACCTAGGCACAGGCGGAGCTAAAGTTGATTGGAATACGGTTTGTCTACCCAAAAAAGAAGGCGGCCTTGGGATTAGGCGAATTATTGATTATAATAGAGCCTTGACTCTCAAGCACATATGAATTCTCTTTACTGACAAAGAGTTCATATGGTGTAAATGGATCCATTCAACCTTCTTAAAAACAAACTTCTGGATTGCTCGTAAACCAACATTCTGCTCCTGGACATGGAAGAAGATCCTGGATTTGCGTGCTCAAGCACACTCTCTCTTCCGATGGAAAATAGGCAACGGACATTTGGTCTCTTTCTGGTTTGACTGGTGGCACAACCAAGGTCCTCTATACCTTATTTTTAGTAACGCTGATATATACCAGTCACGGATCCCCAGAGATACGACGGTCCGAAAGTTCTATGATAGTAGATGGCAACCCTCCAACACTCTTGACATTATTCTCAGTTGGATGGATCCCCCTCCAAACTTTGAGGATAACACCTCCGATGAGCTGCGCTGGATGCCTCATCCTTCCAACTCCTTCTCGGTGGCGACAGCATGGAATCACCTTAGAAGGAAAGGGCGTGATGCCCCTTGTCACACGTTTATATGGGACCGCCATATCGCCCCCCGACATGCTTTCCTCTTGTGGTTAGTTTCTCTAAATCGCCTGCCTTCTCAGGCCCTTCTCCTCCAAAATCACAGGATCGATACTGCACTTTATGCCTACTGCAGCTTCAGACCCGATTCAGCCAACCATCTCTTTTTTGAGTGCCCCTCCACTAGAAGGCTGGCCTCCTTCTGGGCTACAAAATGTAGCCTTCCATGGAGGAACCGTCCATGGCATGATCACATTCAATGGGCTATGAAGGCCTGCAGTGGTCTCTCCTTTGCACAATGCCTTTCACGATTTTCCTTCAGTGCTCTAATCCATATCATATGGACCGAAAGGAACAATGCTATCTTTAGGAACAAGTCAATCTACATTCCTGGTATGAAGAAGTATCTTCTCAAAGTGGTCAAAGATAAAGCTATCTCTATGGGTGGGGTTCAAGATACTCCCAGGAATTGCTCTTTCCAAATGAAATGGGGTCTCCCCTCTTCTATCTTTGATGTAAACCGATCTTCTACTTAATCCGGTTTTCTTCTTTTCTCTTTGTTGGCCTTTTGGCTCTTGTATAGTTCCTGCCTCTCCCATCTTGACCATGTTTGGACATCTCTATGTCCTTCTATGGTCAGGTCCTGGTTCAGGCTTAGGTTGTACATGGTGTTTGGAAAAATAATTCAATTTTTACCTTACCAAAAAAAAGACACCAAGTGAACCCACTTGTTTTTCTGTTGCAAATAAAGACCCTAACTAGCAACAAGCTATGGCTAGTGAATTTTAATGCTCTCATTCATAATGGCATTTGGAATTAGCTCCTCATCACCCTTCTATGACTGTGGTCAACTGCAAGTGGATTTATAGCCCAAAAACCAAGGCTGATTGCTCCATCGATAGATACAAAGCATGACTCGTTGCGAAAGGGCTTTACTCAATTGCTTGGTTCGGACTATGATGGAACTTTCAATCCAGTTATCAAACTGACAACGATTTGAGTTTTTCTCTCCTTAGTTGTTACTTATAATTGGTCTCTACGCTAATTGGACATCAAGAATTCATTTCTCGATGGCACCATTAAAGAAGAAGTCTACATGAAGTAGCCCCAAGGATTTGTTGATTCACATTATCCTGGCAACGCATGTCATCTTCGGATTTGTTGACGATATTATCATTACTGGGAGCTCTACCTCCTCCATCACCAAATTAATCACTCAGCTTGGCACTGACTTTGCAATCACTAATTTGGGAAATCTATCCTACTTTCTTAGCATCAAAGCCTATAGATCCTTTACTAGGTTGTCCCTCCCTCAATCCAAGTATGTTAATGCTCTTCTCATTTGCACAGGAATAGCTGATGTAAAACCTTGGTCATTGCCTATGGCTCCCTCGGCTTCTAAGTTGTCAAAGCAAAGTGGTGAACCACTAGTTGATACCTCCACATATCGGAGTAGGGTTGGGGCACAGCAATACCTCATCCTTACCAAGCTAGATCTATCCTTTGCTGTAAATAAAGTGCGCTAATTTACGCATTGTCCAACTTTCGATCATTGATTAGCAATCAAACGAATTTTGTGCTATCTTAATGCTACTATTCATCATGGGATTACCTTGCGGCCTGTGCCCCAATTGACCTTCACCGCATTTATAGATGCTGACTGGGCCAGTTGCCTTGATGACCGAAAGTCCACTAGTGGTTGTTATATTTATTTTGGTCCCAACTTCTTTTCTTGGAGTTCTAAAAAGCAACCAACCATTGCTTGGTCCAACACCGAATCGGAATACAAGGGGGCAGCTAATACAACCTCTAAGTTTCTATGGTTATTACAACTCCTCCGAGATCTTCGATACACTCTCCATCGGTCACCACTAGTTCTTTGTGATAATGTAAGGGCAATCTATCTACTGTAGATCCCATCTTCCATGCATGAACCAAGCACATGGAAATTGACTATCATTTTGTTCATGATTTAATCTACAAGAAGTAGTTGGAAGTTCACTTTATTCCTACATTGGTGCAAACGGTTGATGTCATGACAAAGCCTTTATCCATATCTTGATTTTGGGAAAAGTGCCAAAAAGTCCTAAACCTTTTGCATTTGTACCAATTTAGTCTTAAACCTTTTTTTTGTGCCAATTCAATCCTAAACCTTTTGCATTGGTGTCAATTTAGTCCTAAACCTTTTTTTTGGTACCAATTGAGTCCTAAACCTTTTGCATTTGTGCCAATTCAGTCCTAAACCTTTTGTATTTGTGCCAATTCAGTCATTCCGGCTAATTTAGCTCGGAAAATTCCTACGTGGATACCCAATCAGCGCCGGCAGTCCTACGTGGCCGGACCGGCGATGACGTGGACTCCGGGAAATAAAATGACGTTGTTTTGTTTCAGTTTTTTTTTAAAAAAAAACCTTAGATTAAAACGGCATCGTCAAAAAAGTGTCTTTGTTTTTCCTTTCCCCAAATCAAGCGACCTTCAACGCGATACCCAGGAAGAAGAACCCTAACTCCTATCTGCCCAAATCAATTCGATCTCAACTCGAATCAAAGGATTTTGCTCAAGCCGACGATCACTCGACGGTCGCCTGTCGCTCGACTGACACCTTCTCCTACATTCACCGGAAAATCACCCGACGTTCTAAGGTAAAGTTCATCAGATTATTTGAATTCTGTTAGCCATCTATTGTTGAGAATCAACCTGATTGATGTCAAGCAATGAATTGTTTTTTCTTTCACGGACGGAACAAGTATTTACAAGAACCTCAAAATTTCAGGTTCCGCAGCTATTTATGCCGATTTTGAACACTTCTATAACTGTTACTGTCAGTTGAATTGTTGATAAATTAAGAAAAAGTTGTCTTTTCATTCGAAATGGTTTACAATGCTTGTTCACACCATTCAACGATAGTTTAGGTGGCCATTAACCTTCGATGGCGAGAAAGCTGTTGTGCAGGTTCAGTCTAAATTGACAGCCTCTTCTATTTTCCTTTAGCTCTCTTGATATTGCATCTTTGTTGGATGGACTGTATTACTTGTGTCACTTTTGTGTGCGTTCCTTTTTAGCTAATGACCTATTGAGATCTTCGTCATGCATTGCAACCATCAGAAAAAGCAGAACATGAAGAATAGTTTCTTGGGTATATGTGATGAAATGTGAGAACATCATATTGGATAATAATTCGAAAAATTGTGAGCGAGTTTCTTGAGGAGAACAATGTTAAAAGGTCTAATTAGCATTCCTTCCGTGTAGGCAAAATTATAGATCCTCTCCACTCTCGAGTGATGGAAGTCCAGTCACATTATGAGTTATTTCGGCTTTTAAAAAGGCTAATAATCTTTCCTACAGAAATACGGAAAAAACCAAATTCTCGCGGGTACTGTTCATCCAGCATGCTCCCCGCGTTCTGGCCTTGGTGACACTGTTCACCCGCCGGTGAAGTGCTGCTTCCGGCTGCTTCCGATGTCCATTGGCGCCAGGATTCGGAGGATAGGTTCCTCGGCAGTTCCTCTCTGCCTCCTCCAGCTCATTTCCCTCCTTATCCAGCTTGGAATCGGGATTTGCAGATCTGGCTAGGGCTCCAAATCTGTTCCTGCTGTCTTCGTCCGCTCTGGGCGTACTGCTTCGTGGAGCCTCTGGTGGCCGAACTACTATCCTCATCGATAGGTCCTTTTCCCTTGACCCTCCTCACTACATCTCATCTCTTGGAGCTCACCGGTCTGATTGTTCTTGCTGCTCGCACTTCACCTTGAGCTCTCGGCCATTTAGATTGTAATGTTCATTGGGCTGGTCCGCTTGATTGTTCCTTCCTGGTTGGTTCTGAACATCTCTGCTGTGTTGTTGTCTTGTTTGGGCGCTTCACCTTTGCTGGTTGTTTGAGATACAAACTTAGCTGCTTCCTGCACATATGGTGTTTGGTCTATGGTCTGACCTGGGGTATGAAGGAATCTGGTAATTCTGTGCTTTTGAATCTACACCCCACACTAGCTCCCTCGCCCATGAATGATGATTCTCGGAATACTACCTGCCTGAATGTGCATGAGGGCCTTCGGACATCTTCCAGTTCTCGGGGACTCACTTCAGAACCTGGACTGAGACCAGCAATTACCATGGCTACTGGAGGACAGATCCTAAGGACTAACTCCCCTGATGACAACAACTTGCCTATGCGAGGAAATGTGCATCGTAGTCTTAGTAGGGGTCGGAGGAGAACCAGAAGCAAGTCTGCTAGGCGTGACCAAGGGGCACATCCCCCCTCTCGGTCAGACTCCAGACCCCCTCTTCCTGTGCCACAACAGCAGAAGACACAATATCCTAGCATACCAACTGGTCATTTCGGTTCTGGTACATCCACTAGAACCTGGGCCAATGTGGCTAAGGTTATGACTAAAGGATATAACCTAGCTTTTGTACCTCCCCGGGTTGAGAATGGTGAAGTTATTGTCGATATTTCTCCCGAGGTGGCTGCTGCTCAGAACCTCCGCTGGTTAGAGTGTTTGGTTGGACACTATGTTGGGAAAAAGGTCCCGTTTAAATTGACGGAAGAAGCCGTTAAAAGATCGTGGGGGGACCAGGTCGTGGACATCAAATTACATGAAAATGGTTTCTTTTTCTTTCACATTCCTAACGCTGAGTTCCGTCGGAAAATCATTGAGCTAGGTCCTATATCCATCTTCAGCAGCACCATGCTACTCCAGCAATGGCAACCGAAAATCAAGCTCCGGAAGGGTAACCTGGACACTATCCCGGTGTGGGTCAAACTTAGGGATGTTCCCTTTTCCCTCTGGTCTGCTGCTGGACTTAGCTGCATTGCAAGTGCAATCGGGAAGCCTCTTTATGTGGACACATCAACAGAGCAAATGAACAGAATATCCTATGCTCGTGTGTGTGTGGAGATCAAAGCGGGAGATACTCGGTTGGACTCAATAAAAGTCCGATGGGATGGTGAGGTACATTTGATTAGTATTGAGCATGAGTGGAAGCCTTTAGCATGCCCATCATGTGGCGTGTTTGGTCATAAAATGGGCACTGTTGGGTTTGAATGCGCCCCTGCCCGACCTGTTTCACGGCCTGCACCTACTGGCCATCCTCAACCAGTTGGGGAATGGATTCAGGTATCCAGACACAAAGGAAAATCCCCCCTCCAGGGGTCCAATAAACAGGTGGTAGACACAAATGGCATTCTCCAACAGGTAACTCCTTCTGCACCTGTACTTTCTATTGCTGATCCAGGTCAGCAACGTCCCTCAGCAAGCACCTCCAGGAGCCCTCGTATTCAACAGGCGGGGCACACCAATTCTGGCCTGTTCCATGCTATATCTGGTTAATCCACTGCCCATCCTCATCCCCAGCTTGAGGACTCGGCTACTGAAGATGTCCATCCTGGAGTGACATCGGCTGCTGCAGATAACTCCTTGCCGTACCCTCCTGGCCCAAGACTCCAAGTGCCACCCGATGGAAAGGAAATGCATACTCCGATACTCATGACTGAAGTGGCTGTGGAACCTTCTCACCCTGGATCTGTTCTGATTGTGCAGGGCCCTTCCTCAGCAAGGTCTAGCCCATCTTTTGGTCTGAACCACTCGGCCACTCTGGACCAGCAGAATGAGGCTTCCCTTATGCAATCCTCATCATCCACAGAACACTCATCTTCCCAGGACAAAGCGGTGACCTCTGATGAATCCGCGGACCATGGCGGGAGTCTAAGGGAGAACTCTGAAGGGATTGTGGCTGCGGAACTTGCTGTCCTCTCCCCTCCTGCCACTCGATCCCGGACCATGGCCTCTAACACGATGGAGGACCCCGAGCAGATAGCTGGCCCTGCTTCCTCCAAGAAGAAAGCGAAGAACAGGCGGCGGAAAGCTGCTCAGCGATAACCCCTTTGTTTCTATTATCTATGTTTTTTGGCACCTGGAATATTAGGGGACTAGTACATCCCATTAGACAGGCTGAAGTTCGTTCTTTTATCAAGATTAATAATCTTTCCTGTATCGGTATCATCGAAACAAAAGCTAAAAGTTCCATTTTTGCTGGTATTTCTCAATCCTTATGTGGGAATTGGCATTGGATCTCTAACTATGAAGCTTCTCCTTTGGGCAGAGTTTGGTTTGGTTGGAATCCGGATGAGGTGGAAACACATCTTGTATATTTGTCTGATCAACTTATCCATGTGCAGCTTCGGCTTTTAAAGATGAACAAGTCCTGTCTCCTCTCGGTTGCTTATGGTGAGCATTCATTTGTCAAACGGCGTACATTATGGGCTGACCTCTTGCGACTTTCAGATTGTGCGCTCCCTTGGGTTGTCACTGGAGATTTTAACGCCATCAAGGACCCGGATGACCGAGTGGGCAGTACAACTCCTTGGATACCGGTTTTTGATGAGTTTGGGGACTGTTTGAATCAAGCAGGGCTAGAAGATCTTTGGTATGTCGGGTGTAGATACACTTGGACCTATTCTTCTGGTGAGAGACGAAAGCTTCGCAAGATTGATCGTGTGCTAGTCAATGGCCTCTGGATGCAACAATTCTCTTTCTCGGAAGCCAGATTCCTTCCTCCCGGGATCTCTGATCACTCTCCAATGGTGGTTAAAATATGCTTCCCTCACAATACCAAGAAGCCATTCAAGTTTTTTAACCTTTGGACTACTCATCCCAAGTTTGTGGACATAGTTAAACAAGTCTGGGAGTTGCCCATAGGAGGTACGCCTATGTTCATTGTTTGTCGCAAACTGAAAGCTCTTAAGCTACAACTCAAACTCCTCAACAAGAGCTCTTTTTCTGATATATCAGCAAGAACCGATCAAGCTAGAACTGATCTTTATGATGTTCAGTCCGCCTTGCAGTTACACCCATTTGACCAGAGCTTGATAGATCGAGAATGTGAGCTCACGCGCTCTTTCTCCACCTTAAGATTACAGGAGGAATCCTTCTACCGACAGAAATCACGTCTGAGGTGGCTTAAGGAAGGTGATTTGAATACTAAATTTTTCCACCATTCTGTCGCTAAAAGATCCTTACACAATCGGATACTCTCGGTGTCAACCGCTGATGGATCCATCCTGACGGAACCTCAGGCTATCCAGACTCATATTGTTAGCCACTTCCAAGAGATACTCTCTGGCCCTCCCCCCCCCCATCCGGCCTTCGGTTGCCGATATAGGGGCCTATCTTGGCCGAGTCTTAGATGATACACAGAGGACTTCTCTGGCGCAACCGGTGTCCGATGATGAGATCCGCTCCACCCTTTTTTCTCTTGCCAAAGGCAAGGCCCCTGGTCCGGATGGCTTTACTGTTGATTTCTTCAAAACTTCTTGGGATATTGTCGGCCCATCAACCATCAAGGCGGTGCGCGATTTCTTTGAAACAGGAAGTATGCTCAGGGAGATAAATAGCACAATTCTTACACTTGTACCGAAATCTCCTAATGCCACAACTATGTCGGACTTCCGACCTATAGCTTGCTGTAACACCTTGTATAAATGTATCTCCAAACTTTTGGCTAAGAGGCTAGCTTCGGTTCTCCTCTCTATTATTGGGCATGGCCAAACTGCTTTTGTCAAAGGGAGGAGAATTAGCGACAATATTATGCTGGCCCAGGAGCTTTTCTCTGACTTTCACCATCAACCGTACCTTCCAAGATGTGCTATTAAGGTTGATTTTCAAAAAGCCTATGATACAGTTGATTGGTACTTCCTTGAGCATGTCTTATTAGCCTTCAACTTCCCAGAATCCCTGGTAAAGCTTGTTATGACTTGTGTTTCCACTGCCAAGTTTTCTATATCTATTAATGGTGAGTTACATGGTTATTTTGCAAATACCCGAGGCATTCGTCAGGGTGATCCACTCTCACCTTACCTCTTTATTCTAGTCATGGAAGTCTTTTCAAGGATTCTTAATCATCAAACTCAAGCCTCGGATTTCCATTGGTTCTGGCGTTGCAAGTCCACACGTCTGTCGCACCTTTTCTTTGCGGACGACGTCCTTCTCTTTGCTGAGGGCCATTTGAGATCGGTTGAACTAATTAAGGAGGGCCTCCATATTTTCTCTGCATGGTCCGGTTTGCACCCGAACAACTCCAAGAGTAATGTTTTCCTCTCGGGGGGAAACCAGATATTACAAAACCAGATTGTACATTGCCTTGGGTTTCAGCAAGGTTCTCTGCCTTTCCGGTATCTAGGAGTCCCGATCATTTCTTCCAGGTTGAAAAAAGAGGACTGCAAATCCTTGATTGATACAATCACAGCTAGAGCTCGATCCTGGACACATAGATTCCTGTCTTTTGCTGGCAGGCTTCAACTTATTAAATCGGTATTGTATTCCATCCAGGTATATTGGGCCACCACCTTTTCGCTTCCCAAATCGGTCTTATATAAGATTGAGACTATCCTGCGACAATTCCTTTGGAAAGGACCGGACTTACGTACTGGTGGAGCTAGGGTCACTTGGAATTTTGTCTGTCTACCTAAAGCTGAAGGTGGACTTGGGCTTCGGCGGCTGGTTGATTATAACAAGGCCATGCTCCTCAAGCACATTTGACTCCTCTTCTCAGATGACGAATCATTATGGTGCAAGTGGGTGCATTCCAACTTTTTAAAAAAAGGAAACTTTTGGGTGGTCACTAAGCCCACCGTCTGTTCTTGGACATGGAAAAAGATCCTTGACATACGCGATGCGGCTCGTACTATGTTTCATTGGCAGCTTGGTAATGGCCGGTCGGTTTCATTTTGGTTTGATACTTGGTTGTCTAGAGGACCCCTACACCTTCTTTTCAGCAACATGGATATATACCATACGCGCATTCCACGGGAAGCCACAGTTCGAGACTTTGTGGAGGGTACATGGCAACCTTCCAACACTCTCACATCGATTATGAGTTGGATAGATCCGACCAGGCTCTTAGACAACAATATGCAGGATTCCATTTGTTGGACCCCTCAACCATCTCAAACCTTCTCGGTAACACTTCCATGGGAGCATATTCGAAGGAAAGGGCGTCCTGCAGCGTGGCACTCGTTCGTATGGGATCATGACATTGCTCCTCGCCATTCCTTTCTCTTATGGCTGATTTCTCTCAATCGGCTACCTACACAGATGTTCCTCCTTCATACTCAAAGGATTGATAATGCTCGTTGTGCATTTTGTGGTTCTACACCGGATTCCATTAACCACCTATTTTTTGAGTGTCCTTCTACGGCTAGATTGGCGTCTATGTGGGCCACCAAGTGCACTCTTCCTTGGCGGAATAGGAGCTGGCATGACAATATTATGTGGGCGATGAGTGTCTGTGGTGGAGCATCCTTCGCACATCGTCTTTCCAGGTTCGCTTTCGGTGCCTTATGTCACATCATTTGGACCGAAAGGAATAATGCTATATTCAGAAACAAGACTATCCACATCCCCGGTATGCGCAAACATCTAGTCAAAGTTGTCAGAGACAAAGCCATATCCATTGGGGGAATTCAAGACACCCACAGGAATCGTCTCCTGCAAAGACACTGGGACCTCCCCTCTCTGATTTTTGCGAGGAATAGGCTTACCTCTTAGCTTCCGGCTGCGTCTTGTCTAGGGCAGCCCTTTTGCGGTTTACCTTGTTTATTCTCCCTTGGGGTTTAGTGCCCTCGTTTGGGGTTTTTTCTCTTTCCTTTGTTGTGTAGCCTTCGGCTTCTTGTTGTTACCTGGCGTTCCTCTCCTGACCCTGTCTAGACATCCCGCCTGTCTCTGCAGGTTCGGGTGTTGGTTGTGCCTTAGCTTGTATTGGTTTTGATTAGTTATATTCATTCTTACCTTACAAAAAAAAATAATCTTTCCTACATGTCTTTAATTTTTTGCAAACCATTGTAGGTTATGCGATTCACTAGTTTCTCTGTCAATAAAATTTGGCTATAGTTTCTGCTCATGCTTGTGTGACTATTGGAAGTGTCCTATAACTAACATTGAGGTGTCATTGCAAGAGATCAGTGAATTCATGAAGAGACCATCAAATTCGTCACAATCGGTGACATCGGTCCCTCCAATTGATAACGATATGTATGTATTTTGTCATTGTGGCCTGAAATCTCCTCTACGAATAGCTAGGACAAGGGACAATCGGGGAAGAAGATATCACGGCTGCCCAAGATACAACCTGAACAACAGAGGAGAAGGTTGTGATTTTTTCATTTGGGTTGATGCGGAAATCAATCGATCGGCAAGGAGTGTGTCCAAAAATTTTCCCCAGAGCAATGTCACAGAAGAATTGGTGTCAACCCATGACAAGGATGATGGCAGTTCAATGGACATTGAAATCAAAGCTCTCAAGGCACAATTGAGACTGGTGGAAAAGGATGCGGCAAAGCTGAAAAAAGAAATTTTCAAATGGAAGACAATTTCGGTTGTGTTGTCGTTGTTTATAGTAATGTTGGCTCACATGTTATGTGGAAATTTGAAAGTAAAGGACGTGATGAGTTTACCATAACATAAGTTATTTTGATCATTTTTGTATTCATCGACATGTTTTGTACATGTATGTATGAACATGCATGTTGACTCAGGTTGTGGGGTCATTGCAAATGGTGTTAGAACATTATGACTTGGCCTTTATGTTTCAAGTGGGCTCATTGCAAATGGTATTAAAACATTATGAATTGATCTTTATGTTTCAAGTGGGGTCATTGCAAATGGTGTTAAAACATGAACAGTCATGATGTGAAGACTGAGTAGCGTGCAGTGCCTTGGTAGAACGGCAGATCAAGTTAGTCAAATTGTGCAATTTTGCCCTTTTCTGCTCTATTGCTCCAAACCATGAAAATGTGTTGGACTATTTGGAGTGCGGGGTGATAATCTATATATTACCAAGTGGCGTCCCCCCTTTTGGGGGTGTGCATCTCTTATTTATCATTCAATGCTTTCTACTTTGTTTCCTCAAACAATGTGCATATGTAGACCCTTAAAATAGAGACTTTGAAATCATGTGTTGCCTTCTTGTTTAGAAACGGAGCAAGGGATATTTGAGCAGGTATTAAAAGGAGAACTTGACTTTGGATCCGTCAGATATGCAAAACATTACTTGGAATGGCAACTTTATATAAGTTCCTGAACCTAGAGCTCAAAGGTCAGTTGTAGTCCCATTACTTTATCATCGACACCGTATAATCAACAAATTATAAAAAATTAATCTTAATCAGTGGAGTAAGGCACTACTTTTCACAATAGCAGATCTAGTGCATCTATTTCTGAATTCTGCCGATGCACAAAGATGTTGCAAAGACTATGGGGCTTCATTTCGTACACTCTGCGGTAAATTTTGATGGAAAAAAAATTCTCATCCGATTGGTCTTTTGATGATGAATTCCTCAATATGATCTCAGGCTAACGAACACATCACATAATTAGTCCAGCAGAAGTAGCAAGCTTCACTTATCCCAACAACAATTAGTCCTACTGCCTAAACCAAATTCTCCAATTTGCATATAAATACTCACCAGCAACAGATGAGCTTAACCTCATCTTTTTAATATAAGCAACTATTTGATCAACTTAGTTAATGAGATCAACGTGCAAGACAGAGTTTCTTTCCTTCCAAATGCAGTAAATGGCACCATTCTAAGCCAACTTCAGAATTCTTTTACAAAGGGAATTGCCTTTTAGAAATTTCATAGCCCAAGTAAACAGAGAATTTTAGTTCCCAGTAGCCTTTCACACACCATAAAGGTCAAGCAGTGAAGACCGCACAACACTTAGAGAAGGAGTCGATCAATGCACTATACATCATCGACAAATGAAAAACAACCACGACACTACTTCAATGAACCAACACATCATTGACAAACAAAAAAAATAGCCACAACACTACTTCCTAATCCTGTCGCTTCTTGTAAATTGGAGTTACTTCCTCTTTTTTTTTCCTTCTTTCCCGATGGGCCTACTGCTTTAAATGGAACTTCAGTTGCAGCTGCTTGTGATGTTGATTCAACCTGTGCTTGTATAGAAACTCTCTGTCTTTTTCCTTGTGTGGCACTTGTACTCATAACCTAACATTATTTGTTTCATTAGTCAACAGAATTTTGCTAAATAAAACGAAAGTGCTAACAAAAGTATTACTTACACTCCCATGAGATATTGTTGTCCCAGTAGCAACACTAGCAATTGGTGTCCCACCAACACTTCCACTTGCACCTTCGCCAATACGTCGCTTAACCTGGAAAGAGTAATATTCATTTAAAGTCTTATTCATGAAGCAAGCATGACACAATAAATATGAAAGTACTTACCAAAGTTTATTCCTAGACAATTGTGTTTGTGATGTCGTAGTGCTATCCTTCTTAGTTGGACATGTCTTACTATTGTGCCCCGTCTTTGAGCAATTTCGACAAGTCATCTTCATTCCTCTTCCCGACATCCTAATACCACGTGCGACCTCACCTTCCTCCCTTCTTCTTTTCTGTTTGTGCCTGCCAGGCTTCACCTTGATTGGAAGTGGTTCGGGTGCCTCATTGTAAGTTTTTTTCCAAAATTTCTCTCCTCGAACCGGCATCATCATATTCTGATATGCAGCTAAGAAATTTGCTTTCTTATAACACTCATCCACATAATCATATACATCATGTTGCCTATGATTTATAGCTGAAATGGCATGGGGACAAGGGATGCCAGTAAGTTGCCACCTCTTGCAAGTACAATCTTTCTTGAACACATCAACGACGTACTTAACACCCTTATCGATCACCTCGTATGCAACATCACCATTCCATAACACATGGCAGTAAATCGCACCAAGTCTATTTTCTTCCAACTTTTTTTATGATTCTTGGACCACAGTCCCTTCTCCATCGAGCACATGCATCCCTTTGTGTATGCATTCTTGTCATTATCATTATCCTCATCTCCTCCAACATACTATAAATAAACTTACACCTGGCTTCTATGATTCTTCCGTTGAATGCCTCACATAAGTTGTTGTCAACTATGTCACATTTAACCTCAGTATTAAAGAAAGCCCTGCTCCAATGCTTTGGCTCTGTTTGAACCAAGTCATGATATGCGATAGGACTGATTTTTTTCAATGACTGAGTGTGTTCGTCATACTCCACCATGGTACTACTCTTAGCACATTGCCAAAATAATCTTTGCATTTGTATCCCCTTATACTTCTGGCCCCAATTAGCATAGATGTGTCTGGCACACATTCTATGCTCAGCTGCAGGCAACAAGTGAGCCACGGCTTGTAAAAGGCCCTACAAAAGATTATTTCAATGTAAACAACATACTTTTGGTGTGATCATTTAAAAGGCATAACACTAAAAAAAAGGAAATAATGAACTTACCTTTTGCTTGTCACTAGTTATAACCCAGCCTCGTCTGTACGTGTCTATTATGTTGAGGTCATGCATCAAATTTGTCAAGAACCAAGTCCATGTGTCTCCACTCTCAACTCTCACAACTGCCCATGCAATTGGGAACATTTGGTCGTTTGCATCCCTTCCAACGGCACACAATATCTCCCCTTTACAAACTCCCTTTAAAAAGCAATCATCTAACCCCACAACTTTTCTACATCCATCTAGAAAGCCTTTTTTACATGCAGCAAAATAGATGTACATTCTGTCAAATAATGCCTTTGAATGCATGTCAGGCTTTTCAACCTTCAATGTCATAGTACTCCCAGGATTTGAAACCCTGAGCTCCTCTGCATAGTCCCATAACTTTGAATATTCTTTCCTATAGTTTCCCATCAAAACTTTAAAGGCACGCAACTTTGCTTTCTTACACTGATCTATACTTACATTTAAGCCTAATTGTTTCTCAATAAGATCCTTCAAAGCAATGGTTTTTATAGTTGGCATTGCTCTAATTATGCTAAGATAGTGCTCCGCCATCCAAGAACTTGTGACCCTTTTATTGTTGAAGCTAACGTTACAAGTATGTTCTTCATGGTAGGTCTTCACATGGAATGATCCAGTTCTACCATCAAAAGATGCAAAAATCTTCCAAGGACAATTTTCATTAACACACTTTGCTCTAACAAATTTCTTTTCATTTTTAATAAATTTTATCTCTCTACGTTCAACCACTGAATACTTTATGACGACATCTTTGAATTGCCTACCATTCTCAAACATCATAGACGTAGTAAACATAGGCAATATAGAATCAGGATCGTACCTTAGATACCTACTTCTCCTTCTTGTAACTTCACCGTCTTTTGGCCCCACGTCAGATCCCAAGCTATAATCTCTATCTGTTTCATAGTAATCTGTTTGGTAACCAGCTTCGGCAATGACCATGTCAGATCGTTGGGGATTAGATGAGTCTCCTATAGATTGTTGGGATGGTATAAAATCCACGACCGGTTCCCCTATAATCCTAGCCTTTGTAGCCCTTTTGTGGAATTCCTTGAGTTTCTTCCTTCCTTCTACAAGGTCCTCATTATCCCTCTCATCATCATCATCAGATAAGAATTGTGCATTGACTAAATCCGTGTCTTCGTTTTCTGAATCGACGTCGACCATAAATTCATCGCCCTCTAACTCAGCATAATCACTTTCATCTACTAAATAATCATAATCTAAAGTGCTCTCATGTTGAACAAATGCCCGATTGCCTAAACCAACGCCCTCACCAATGCGCTCACCCTAACAAACACCCTCACCATCACCAGCACTCTCACCATTGCCTTCACCCTGACCAGCAACCCTACCTACCACAATGTCAACAGATTCTCCATATACCTCAACCAATCCATGCCGCAAATGATAGAAAACTAGATTGACAACAGTACTATCATTCCATATATATCTTAACCCATCTTCTAGAAGTTTCCTAGGAAACTTAAAATAAAGTTTTTCGAATTTACCATTTACACCTTTTTCAATGTCTGTGATGAAGCTCTCATAGCTCATCGAATCGATATTAACGTGTACTAAATCCATCTTTCCCCCAATATATTCAAGCATTGGGTGACGAACAAATTTTCCACCGTGATAAAGGCAAACCAATGCAGACTTCTTGCTCATCTTGACCCTACACAAAAGACAACATAAATTATAAGCATCCGCAAACACATAATGGAGCGACAATATAATAGGTTACTTCATGGCTTTTTGGCTATGAAGAAGAGCCAAACAGAGCAATGTGACTGCATCTTAGAAATTGAAGTTCTCAGTTGAATCGGTGTTCGTGGTCAAATACTGCATCTACCAAGTATGAGTATCCTTAATCTAATTTGGCTAATCGAGTCTAAGAAACTTGGCTAAGGCTTATGTGAAATTCATCTCTGGTTAAAGCTTATCAATGTTTCAAATGTGCATTGATGTTGTAGTGAACATCAAAAACCAACTCCTCTTAACTTTTGTCAGTTGCCAGAATCAACAATTTCATGTCGCAAAAGGACAAGATGCTCTCGTCTTCCACCATAGACATTATGTTAATCTACTGCCGTCCCATATCAGGGAAACCAAAAAGATGTATTTTGTGTTATGTGTGGCCATCTAATCTAAAAGCAGAAAAGAAAAATGTGAACGAATACGGTAAAAGTGAAGTAACTCCAAACTAATGTTTGGTGATAGGCGCTTCATCCCAATTAAGATGACAGAAACCCTGAGAAGACTGGATGCTAATACTTTGCATTAATCGAATTGCATGCCACCTATTTGATAAAATGTCTAAGTGAAATCAGAATTTATATTTTCTTAAGGAAATAAGTTTTTTACGAAGGAAATAAGTTCTGAAGCAAATATGTTCAATAATCAGTGTATGTCCTTTTCCATGACTAAAACCGAGAGCCAATCTTTATCATTGTTTTGTTTTTTCTGCTTTCATATTTAGCCATGCTTACATGAAGACAACGAAAACATAAAAATTTGATGGTTCGGGACCACGAAAACATACCTTTATGTCTGCTGAGTGTCGACAACACAACCAAATCGGGACCACACACTTTGTCATGTTCCCTACAGAATCTCAAGGTCCAATCGGGTTGCGACTGGATTATGGGTCAATCGGGTCTTCACAATTTTGAAGGGGCAAATTGTAGGGTTGGGACGGACAAAAGCGTCGAGCTAAATAGGAGGCTTGATTCGATGAAAGAACAACTTGCCTTGCACAAAATCCTTTTATTCGAGTTGAGATCGAATCGATTTGGGCAAATAGGAGTTAGGGTTCTTCTTCTTCGGTCAGATTGCGTTGAAGGTCGCTTGATTTGGGGAAAGGAAAAACATAAAGTTTGGGAAATTGGCAAGAGACTTTTTTGATGACGTTGAAGGTCGCATTGAAGGTTGCAAGAGTTAGGGTTCTTCTTCCTGGGTATCGCGTTGAAGGTCGCTTGATTTGGGGAAAGGAAAAACGAAGACACTTTTTTGACGACGCCATTTTAATCGAAGGTTTTTTTTTTAAAAAAACTGAAACAAAACGACGTCGTTTTATTTCTCGGCATCCACATCATCGCCGGTCCGGCCACGTAGGACGGCCGGCGCTGATTGGGTATCCACGTAGGAATTTTCCAAGCTAAATTAGCCGGAATGACTGAATTGGCACAAATACAAAAGATTTAGGACTGAATTGGCACAAATGCAAAAGGTTTAGGACTCAATTGGCACCAAAAAAAGGTTTAGGACTAAATTGGCACAAATGCAAAAGGTTTAGGACTAAATTGGCACAAATGCAAAAGGTTTAGGACTGAATTGGCACAAAAAAAGGTTTAGGACTAAATTGGCACAAATGCAAAAGGTTTAGGACTTTTTTGGCACTTTTCCCCTTGATTTCTTATATTACGTAGCAAGCTCACAGTGACTCCTCCAATGTTTCGCTTGACGGAGTGAGATAGAGTAAATTGCCATGATAGAGCAATTTTCCACAATCTATGCCAATCTTATTGATAGAGTCAATTTTCCATAATTTTTGCCAATTCCGTTGATAAATCAAATCTTTTACGGTCTGTGCTAATATTGTAGATTCTTACCTTTTGTAAAATCTTTTCAATTGTAATTTTCCCACTCATGCACATGCTATAAAATATAATACAAATCTCCACACCAATGTGTGTGCAATTAAATTCAGATTCATACTATTGCATCAGTTGGAAAGAAACTTAGGATGTGCCAAATAATGTCATCGGGTAGATCACACAATTGTGTGGAGCCGCGAGCGTCTTGTCCTTTATATAAGTTCATGCGTTGAGCTTTTTGAACAAGAGGCGTCACGTCCATGAGTTCCGCAAACTATCCTGGATAATATATTGAAAGCAGGTAACAAGATAATGAAATTTCTCCTTGATTGATGCACATTGCTATATGTCATGTGCTAGTTTGGACTATAAACTTAACAAGCTTAACGTGTTCCTTAGACGATCGATCGCTCTTTCACTAGAACCATTGACTCGGCTTCAATCACAGACAAGCATTACCAACAAAAAAAAAGAAAGCAAAATTCCAAGATAGGAATGGTTGAAGATTGACAACGACAGTGAACACAATGGCCGAAAAACAAAAGAAAATAAGTACCATTTTCAGCAGGGAGTTCAAGCAGTGGAGGAAGGAGAAGAACGAGTACAAGTTCTTCGAGGAACTACGTAATTAGTTGTTAATTGCAGAGAGACACCAAACAAGATCTTTCCTTCAATTAAGATTTCATCGTGATAGGTCAAATTATTGTTGTCTTTCTTTGCTAATTCTTTTTGCTTTTTCACACTTACGTGTTGCCATTTGTTGCTTAGGGAGAAAAGTGAAGTATTTTCTTCCTTATTGGTATTCACATTTTAAGTCATGCATACCTTTTATCTTGTCTTAAGTAATCTCGACTAGTCTATACATTTATATGGTGTAAATTGGGTCTTGTTTGTCCACTTTTTTGTGAAATATATAGACCTCGAATAATTTGCGTGCATGTGTTCTCATTTTGAAGTATGTAGCAAAAGAGCATACGCTTAATGTACAAACAATTTGCATATATGAATTGTGATTTTGATAAATCTGAATGGTTTAGATGGGGCAAAAATAGGAAATAGTTGTCGGTTAATTTTGAAAAGTGAAAGACTTAAGAGATTATGATTTAAAGTGTTAAAGACTCATCTTGCATTTAAATTTCAATCTTGTCCCTCAGCTGATTACACGCCATTCTAATTCATGTCGACTTTTCATGAAATTTACGGGCAATAGTTTGGATTTTTTTTTTTGGAATTCGAATTTTTAAGGTTCTTTGCACAAACTCAAGGATTTGGTTTTTTGCTAGGTGTCTATAAGAAAACTCATAAATGACAATTTATGCTTAGGAAAATTAATGGACTCTGTTCATTCAGGGGATGAACCTATACCGCTGCTACCTTGTCAGGAAATTTATGCAAAATGTCCAAATAAATCATAGAGATCATGGCATCATTCGAAATATATAAAAAAAGGGTATCTTCGTGAATCCTCTTGTTTCTAGCCATCCATAAGTCATATCGTTGCACACCAAGCAAGCTTGAAGATGAGATTGGGGATAGATTTGCCATTCCAAGTAGCACATGCCCATTATAGCCCATAATCCCAATCAACCAAACCTCTTAGTATCCCAAAATTCTCATTTTATCTAAATCCTAATAAACTTATGTATTTAGATGGATTGAATCTATAATGCTACTTCAATTAGAAACACTAGGGATC
This sequence comes from Syzygium aqueum, assembly GCA_031216185.1. Classification (NCBI taxonomy): domain Eukaryota; kingdom Viridiplantae; phylum Streptophyta; class Magnoliopsida; order Myrtales; family Myrtaceae; genus Syzygium; species Syzygium aqueum. The sequence goes on along the minus strand of CM062233.1, from coordinate 29,454,125 downwards.
TATTACATTGTTCTACAGTATGGTAGAGAGAGAAGCAAAGCCACTAAAGGTTTGAATCCCAAAATGATGGAAAGAAATTATCAACGAATATATATATATATAATATTTTTTGGTAAGGTATATATATTATATATATTATATCCCATAAATGTGAAAATGAAAAATTCTCCGAATTTGAGTTTTTAGGAAGATTATTGATTGACGGAAAAGATCAGTGCAGTAATGAAAGTGTTTAAACGATATTAAGCTTGTGGCCAACGGCGGAGGACAGATGAACAAAGGGCTCGGCTTAAAAATCCACTGGATGGATTTTGCTGCTTCCACAACTTTTTGAGTGATGAGACGAAACGACCCTGGAAAGAAGAATGGGTCATCCCTTGACTAATGTGGAAAGTGCGACGATTTTCATTTCCTCTCAAATCAACCCCATTCATCTCTCTACTTGCGGTTGACTCTGTCTTTAGTCATTTTTTGCTTGCGCAGTTACCTTTTCTTTCCTTTTTAACATAAGAGTAATTCCTTTTCTCTTATACTTTAATTTAATTTCTTAAAGCTTTCCAAAGCCATTAACTATTTAGATTGAAAGATTCTTATGATAATGTAAACTTACGATGCGTTAACCAATTTTAGTGAGTAAATGGGAATCTTCTAGTTATCCTAAAATCCCTACAAGTTTCCCGACCAAAGCTGGATGAAAATTGGACCTTTGAATCTTTCATTAGTGGAATGAGAAAAGATATAAATCAGCTTCTGCAGTTATATTAAGAAATCCACGTTCACATTGATCTATATAAATTTAATTAATTTATTGTGTTCAAAACATGGTATTACCTGCCATATATTTCTATAATAGTTAATTATCTAGCATCCTTAACCGTATGTACAAAAGGCAAAACTACGCACGTTTAAATGTAGAATCGTGAGGCAACTAAACTAATCATGACTAATTCGAAGCATATCATAATTGTTTCAAAAACCATGTCACTAAATAGTGAATATCAAATAAAGCATAGAATGATAATATTTTTCAGCCTAGTACGTGGTCACTAAATCGGCATGATAGACTCGAGCCCAACTCGGACAAAGAGGACGATTTTTCGCATATGGTCATGTTGAGATATCATCATCTTCTTCCTTGCTATGACTCGATCCTGGTTCGCCCCTACACGAACCCATTTTATGATCATGCCGATCTTATACTTACCTTGTTTTCGGGCCAAACTTGTATGCTTAGGTCAGTGATGATATATTGAACAACCATACTGCACAATCTTCTGGGATCACAACATGAACAGAGTCCAACCTCGCACCTCTCAATAGTCTATGTACCTGAAAATCAGCATAAGAGGCCAAAACAGTGCTTGTAAAAACCCTATTTAGCTTTGCATGTGCGATTTCTGAAAGGTTGGTTGTTTCAACTTGACTAGTAGCTGACAAACCTCACTCTCTCTCTCTCTCTCTCTCTCTCTCCCTTCTCTCACTATCACTCGCTCCTCTTACACGCAAAAACGCAGACAGCTCTGGACACATCCATGGACCCAACCGCACAGAAGCAGCCCGAGCGACAAGAACAAAACTCCCTCACTGTGCTGCAACTCCTCAAGAGCGCCTCCAAGGAGCTCCAAAACTTTACCGTCTTCCTCACCAGAGACCCCCAAGCTTCCACTATAGCTGTTCTCAATCTGGGCAACGAAATTAAGGAACTTCTTGAGACCGACCCGAGTCTGTTCAAGCTCTCTCACTTGCTCTGCAACCTCCAGACGGTGCTCAACGAGCTCGAAGCGACTCGAGGATATGGACTCCGATCCATCATCCGCAGACAAGCCATTTACTACAAGATATCTCAACTCGCACGCCAAATCGAACGCGAAGCCCAAGCGTACCTCGACAAAGACAGCATTTTCAGGCTCGTCCGTACACTTGACCGTTCGGAGGATGAAGGGGAACGAGTGAAGGTTTTGACTGAGCTCAAGGAAAGACTATCCCGAGGCTTCGACGGAGATTACCAAGACCTGATCCTAAAGGCCAAGGTGTTTCAGTTTCTTGAATCGATACTCTGCGACAACACTTGTTCGAGAACCATAAGAGAGCACGCGGCCCAAGTGATGGTAGCTCTGATTCGGTTCAACCGGAATGTGTTTGTGGGGTTAGTGCTGATGGGTCGGACTCTTGAAGCGTTGATTTCGATGGGCTCGTGCCGTTCCATCGAAGTGCTCACTTCCCTGATAGCACTCGTGCGAAGCCCCTTGATCGACGAGATCGAATCGCTCGGCGAGGTCCCGAGAATCATGGGCCTCTTGAGATCGCGGGACCCGGCCACTCGAGTCGCTGCCTTCGATTGCTTGTGCGAAATCGCTTACCACGGAAGGAAGGAAGTGATCGAGGCCATGCTCGAACAGGGACTGATCGAGACGCTTCTCGAATTGCAGCGTCAAGATCAGATCGACCGTGATGGAGAAGATGGCGACGGCGGGAGAGGCGGCGAAGATCGGGAGGAGGAGGAGGAGGTGGAGGAGCGAGGTGGGTTCGATGGGTGCGTGGCGAAATTCGCGGTGCAAGTGGAGGTCGGAGAAGGGCTAACGAATCAAGAGAGGAGAGAGTTCAAGTTGGAGATTCTGAGGAGGGTCAAGGAGGCTTGTGCGTCTGAGGCCGAGGTCGCTAGTGTGTCTGCCGAGGTTTTGTGGGGTTCCTCACCTTAAAGAGGACTCATAATTTGTGTCATGTGTTTTTCTCCCTTGATACATAATTGAATACAATTCTTTCTTGTATCATTAGCCAAAATTTTCATTTTTTTTAAATTTTTGGATGATATTGTTAGCTTCGTTTTGCTGATGTCGCACATAGACCAAAAGGGGGAAACCATTTGATCACTGCGTAAACTTAACAAAAGAAAAAAGAATAAGAAAATTTGTAATTTGATATTGAAAAATACATGTGCTATAATGATTCGCCCAAATGTCTTATTAGAAGAGCGAAAGAGATTGATGCCATATATTGTTAACCACCACGCAATAGAGGCCTACCACCTTGCGGGGGTGATCCCCATTGCATGATGCTTGAGAAAATTGTCCAAAAAGTTCTAAATTTATTGCACTTTTACCAATTGAGTCAACTTTTCAAGTTTGTCAATTGAGTTCTAAACCTTTATACTTTTTGTCAATTGAGTCCATCCGATCAATTTTGACTAGAAATCGTTGACGTGGACGTGAGCTGGTCACGTGAACATTTTTAAATAATCTTTTAATAAAGTTTTTGCATTTTTTAATGGTTATTTTATTTTATTTTATCTTCTCTATTTTTTTTTTTTTGGGTTTTAGAGTTGGCCTGTGAGTAGCCGGCCAACCCTCTTCGGCTGGTGAGGGCCGCGACGCCCTCACCAGATCTGGCTAGGCGAGGGCTTGGTGGCCCTCGCCGGCCTCAAGCAAGGTGCTTGGTGGCCCCACACCCTCAACTGAGGCCAATGAGGGTTGCCGATCCTCACTTGGGGCGGACGAGGGCACTGATCCTCATCTAGCCAGATCTGGTGGTGAGGGCGTTGTGGCCCTCGCTGGATCTGGGCAACGGCTCACATGCCCTTGCTTTGGGCAGAGAGGGTGTCGGGGCCCTCGCCTAGAGCCGGCGAGGGTCATCGGCCCTCGCCCTTGCCCTCGCCGGCCAACTCCAAAACCTAAAAAAAAAATAGAGAAAAGGAAAAAACAAGAGAGAAAAAAACCATAAAAAATTATTTAAAAATCTCCACTTCAGCGCCACATGGCCCCTGGCATCTATGTTAGCTATTTTCGGCCAAAATTGGCTAGATAGACTCAATTGGCAAGAAGTGTAAATGTTTATGAATCAATTGACAAACTTAAAATGTTTATGACTAAATTGACAAAAGTGTAATAGGTATAAGACTTTTTGGATAATTTTCCCCGTAGTGTTCAACCATCCCACTATTACGGGTATACCTTGTGGTGGCGATCTTTGTGTGTGTGTGTGTTTGAGAGAACAAATTTTGAGTTGTTAGGTCCACATCGACAAAAAATTCTTCACAAATTTTTGCACGAGGATCATTTTGAATAAGAAAAAATAGATGGGCAATATTTCGAGCAACAGCATAAGGGTTACCTGCGGCATTGTCCCAAAATTTTATTAGTTTTGATGTTAGAAGACTTTTTTTTACGGTCAAAGATGTTAGAATACTTGACTCTCTATTTCTTGGTAATTGATTACTTAATACGTCCGTTAATTGCCACGTGTCATTTAACTCAGTAATTTGATTATAAAATTTAACGAAAATTAACAGAAATCAAATTTGCCACATGCGTATTAATTTGTGATTTTTCGTGATATTAACCATTTACTATATGCAGCCTAGAAAAGCTTCCTTTTTTTTTTCCCTGGGAGTTAAATTAAGGTCCAATTAAGAACAATAATGAAAGAATGCAATAGAAATCTTATCTTTTACATTTACAGCTTGCAAGAAAGAAACGGATCCTTCCGACCCAAGCCGACTCCCCCACGATCATATTAGGTTAAGATTTCGTCATCCGTGGGAGTAGCGAACGGCGACCAGACCCGTTAACCTTGGCCACTGTGGTCGAGTCCGCTAAAATTTCCCCCCGCGCGCCCGGATTTGTCCTTGCCTACACAAATATAGGACGTCGACGATGAGAATGGGCGACGGGATTCGCAATTTTCTAACAGTGGAAAGAGCGAGAGAGACAGAGAGATAGAGAGAGAGGTGTGTGCAGTTCGAGCGGACATGAAAGAGACTCGCGGCGTCAACCGATGATGGCCCACCTAGAATTCCTAACGAAGGGAGTAATTTAAAGATGGCCGAATTTGCTAAATACTACCAACGATCGAGAGGATCTGCCATTGCTCTTCACGTTAATTGCTTTCCTCCGTTACTTTCCTTCCCTTTTTCTTCTTCTTCTTCTTCTTCTTCTCTGCCTCTTCAAATCCAATACCTCTCGTTTTCTTGGCAATTCGTTTTCCCCGGGGAGAAGGGAGTCGACAACCCATTGCTCCTTTCCTGAAGCACCCGTTTCTGGACTCGGCCTCGAGCATCGGAATCGCGCGATCTTGGATCGCGCTCGCTCTTCTAAGCACCGAGTTGGGTTTTTTTTTCTTGGAGACAGCTTGGAGATCTGAGGGATTGAAGCGAGCTTTGGCTCGGTTTGATCATCTGGGTCGGGCTAGATTTCTCTCATGGGTTGGAGATACAAGGCTGGTTTGTTCCTTATAGCTGCGGTCGTAATCATCTGGGTTACCTCTGCTGAAGTCACCCAGGTTGGTCCTCTTATATTTCTAATGAATTCCGAGCTCTTCTGCTGCTGGGAATTTTGTGGATTGTCGAGATTTGTGAGGCTTCTTTTCTGTGGTTTCTGAACGGGACGGGACGATACCAATGTCCTTGCCGTTTAGGTGTTTGTTAAGGGATGTTTTGACAAGTAACTGGTGGAGTCTTTATCTTGCTTCAAATAGAATGTTGGGTTTTAGATTTACCTGAGCTGAGCTTCCTGGAGGAACTCAATTAATTATCTGTATTGGAAGGATGTATTTGGTAATACCCGTGAACCTTCTTTTCAAGGGTTGTAGCGAGAAAATAAAATCGAAGCTTTGGCATTTTGTCTCATTCATTCCAATCGGGTTTGCTTGAAATTGACCTTGCGGTTTGGAATTCCACTATTGTTTTGACATGGATGAATCGATTGGACTATGTTCTGTGCTGAAATGCCGTTCTATGTTTTGATCAAGTAATTGAGGCTCAATAAATCATAGTATCTAGGGTCTCTCCATGTAGCTTGTGACTGTCCAACGATTACAATTCTGATTCCTGTAGTGTAGTTTGAAGTCCAGCCTACCGGATAGCTAGCTAAGTGAAACAATGGTTAACTGCTTGACACGGAGGTGAACTGATCATACAAGATTATCTACATTTTCCTTGGGCTTTTTGTTCATCAATGGTGGCCCCATTGTATATATCTCTGTACTAGGCAATGATTAACTGCTTGACAAGGAGGTGAACTGATCATACAAGATTATCTACATTTTCCTCAGGCTTTTTGTGCATTAATGGTGGCCCCATTTTATATATCTCTGTACTAAGTTTTCTGGACCTGCGCTTGTATTCAGGTTATGAGATATTTGAAAGCAAGAAGGCTTGTTTTAAATAGCTAGTTTACTTGACAGCTTGTGCCCATGTCCCTGTAGGAAGCCTCTTATGCTCCTATTATCCAAGTCTTCTCTTGCTCCCCCACTTGGCCAAACAGATTTTTTACGCCCACACGTATAACCGTAATACTTTCATTGGTAATATCTAGTGCTCTAGCATGCAATACAGGCAATGCAAACTCACGTGAGGAAATAGACTGCTATTGCCCGAGCTGTGTCCATTTTCTGTTTCTTGTTTACTGACTATTGTAGTGCCACTTACCCCATGATTTTTTGTGAAGTAGTGAAATCAACTTAACAAAGTTTCAGTTAAAATTTAATCATAAACTTTATGAATGATATGAGGGAAATAGGGCAAATCCATTAGACAATAGTCGCTCTATAAAGCTGAGATGCCATTTTCCAAATATGCAAATTATAATGCTGACTCTCTTTGTTTCTTGTAATTTTTTCGTTGTATATTGTGCTTGAGTTATGTCTCATATGCTGCGAACTTTCTCACTACAGGATATTTTTACAGATTACAAGCAGCCATTTGCAGTGACATATATTGGAGCTTCTCTTATGGTAGTTTACCTCCCAATAGCATTTCTCAAGGACTGGTTATATAAATTACTTAAACAGCGCAGTTCGAAAGTTGGCAAACATGCAGAAAGCACGAATGAAACTTCTCCTGGAATTAGTTCTCCCCTAAAATACATTGGTGCACAGAATGTGTTTGAAATTGAATCTGCTTTGCCCAGAAAAGATAGTGAAGTTGACCTCTCACCTAACGGAGAAACAAGTCCATTGGTTCCTAAAAGAAAAGATGATAGGAAAAGGGATCTAACAGCGAAGGAGATTGCTATCTATGGATGTTACATTGCCCCTATCTGGTTTGTAACAGAGGTACTCAACTCGATTAACTTTTCAGTGTTCCCTCCTTTTTTTTTTTTTTCGGTAAACTAGCTTTTGTTTTTCTACTTGTAACTTCTACTTATCCATGGAAGAATGATAAATAACTCTGTACAACTCTTCGTGTTTCGTGGAGTCAAATGTTGATATAAACACTTATTTGTGTTATTGTTTCTTTGACTGCACCTACTAAAATAATTTTCCTAGAGCATATAAACTTTTTTATACCCTTGGTTTCAATATATAGTTTCCGGGCTTGGATTTGGAACAAATGAATCAGTTACATATGTATATACATATTTAACTGATTCATATACATATGGGGCAAGTGTTTACATTTTCACAAGTGCTTTTTGGTTATTCTAGTGGCTCTTAAGATCCTTGGTATGGATTGATACCATCGTTTTCTTAGGTTTCTTTCCTGATATTGTTGAATGTCCTTGTTTTTGTTATTACTGTTTACAACTGGCTATAAATGTGCTTTATAGATTTCGTGTCCTTGCAGTGAAAGAATGAGTACAACCTACTAGCTATTGCATGTATGATGTTTGACCTTACATCCTGTCCTTGTCATCCACCATTCTGACACATTTCCGTCGGGTACAGGATGTATGTTGCATGCGGGATCATTTGAGTGACTTTATCTCGTGTTTTGAGTGATCGGAATTTTGGCGAGTAGCTCTGTTTGAAGCATGATCCTGCCACATTGCAATAATCATTTGAGTGGAAACTGTTTATTTCATTGTTTTTAAGTCAATATCTTGGTAGTTGTTCTGTTAATCATAGGAGTAAAATCAAGCTTCATACAATATAATAGGAATTGCGTAATGCTGATTGACAGTATTGTGTGGATTGCAGTATTTATCAAATGCAGCCCTTGCAAGAACAAGTGTTGCTAGTACGACTGTACTATCATCCACTTCAGGTCTTTTCACTCTGTTCATCGGTGTCCTTTTGGGCCAGGATTCTTTAAATGTATCAAAAGTTGTTGCAGTCTTCATCAGCATGGCTGGTGTTGCGATGACAACTCTTGGGAAAACTTGGGCAGCTGACGACTCCAAATTTAACACTTCTTTGTAAGTTTTTTAGTGATGCTGTTGTTTATACTTGTGTATGTATGTGGTTTAAAGTTAGGCAGTTTTAGTACCATACTTTAATCATGTATAATGAAATGTAGCTGACTTGCAAAGGTGGTGGTGCCATTACTTTTTTTCTCTAATAAGAGTGTTCGCTATCACTGGAGTTGCAAACTGGAGAGGCCTTTGTTTGTGAAACTTCGACATCATTATTGTGGAGAATACCCTGGCTAGGTTTAAATGGGATAGCATTATAAGCTTTTATTTTCTCCAAAGGAAGATGGTTTGTTAGATCTTCAAATTTGACTTGTCTAATTCCTTAATGCTACAAAATGTTCTCATTCAGCGGTACCTTATAAATTTTAATTTTTTTTTCACATGAAATGTGTTGGGCACCATTTTAGTCTGGAGTTTGCACCTCAAATCAAACTACCTAGTTATGTATGGGAAGAGACTAAAGCAATTTTGTAACCTGGCACACCAAATTCATCCCAACCCTTTTTCTTTCAGGTGTCTTACAAAAAATACAATCAATGGAGTTTTTATCTTGCAGGATCAATTACATAAAGTTTTTGTTATCAGGGTCCTGCCCTCCATGAAGACGGACAATTGGGGGGCTCCTTGAGATTTAACATTTTACCTTTGTATTTTATACATAACCACAAAAGATTACATTTGTTACCATTCTTTTATTGATTAATGTCATTTGTCTTTGGAGCTTTAATTTTGGCAATGCACAAGTTGCCAATTGTGATGGGAAATGCTGGAATAATTGATTTTTTTTTTAAGGTTCATGTTATCTCCAATTCCTCAGTCCACTAATTATGTCAATCTACTGTTGGAAGCTGCATTTCAGTGTGTGGTTTCCCTATTTTGCTTTAAATAGTACAAAGAACCATTGACATGAGCAAAATAGCATGCTTCAATGCATGTTTGCATATTGTGATGCCTAATTTAGTTTATGGCAATTATGTAATTGTTAGAAATGGGAAACGCTCTCTTGTTGGGGATCTCTTCGGCTTGCTTTCAGCTATGTCGTATGGGCTATTCACAGGTAAGATGTTCTCTCTCTTTCTCTCTCTCTTTCGCACAATATTTATATTGACCTCCCAGTGAACTAAAATAAATGTCACAGTACTTCTCAAGAAGTTTGCCGGTGAAGAAGGGGAGGGAGTTGATGTGCAAAAGTTGTTTGGATACATTGGATTGTTTACCTTTGTAGCTCTATGGTGGCTTGGTAAGATCCTCTCTCTCTCATGAGCTAGGAATACGGAAAAACCTGATTATTTTTAGGCAACTTGGGTGGCAGCTATATGTATGTGCTTGTCTGTTGATGATGGTGTGCTAAAATTTAATATGGTTTTCCGTTGGCTTTTACCCTTTTATTTTTCTATAGTTTTCATTCTTACCCCTAGTCAAATTGTATTTTCCTGATAGTCTCTGCCAAAATCTTAACACTTGATGGGGTCTGAAGAGATGGAAATTTTGGTGTTTTACCTTCTTGTTTGCACCTTTATAAAACTTTGGCTTGCTTTCTCATGTGTTAAATGTTTGATGAATGAAGTTTGGTCGAGCAGTCGGAAATCTTGCAGACTTTAGAAATCAGTTATTTGGAGTGCTCTCTATTTCATAATCTTTTAGTTTTTATGAGACACATGCTTTTTAGAGCATAGTGGTTCCTTGATTTTAGAAATTTCTGTCATCTTCTATCCTAAAGGTCTATAAGGACCCATTTAGTCCTTTTTCTCTTCGGAAAAAGAATACAACAAACTTTCAAGGCATTCTGCTCCACATTTTTTAGTTGTGATGATTGTAATGAGAACTTCTGCAACATCATCAACTTGAATTTTTTTTTCTCATTATTTCCTTTTAAAAAATTAAATTTCCTTTTCATGAACTTAAAGTAGCTTCTTGATTCTGGACTTGAATCTGTCTTTTCTCTTGTAGTATTGCCGTTGACAGCATTTGGGATAGAGCCCAAGTTCAAAATTCCCAATTCTGTAAAAATGGATGAAGTTGTTCTTGCCAATGGCTTAGTTGGAAGTGTCCTTTCCGACTATTTCTGGTATGTACCTTTATTTCTTCAGTAAGACATTTTACACATGCCGTTCCTAACCACGTGTCCGACTATTTTTTTAGGGCATTGTGTGTTGTATGGACAACACCATTAGTGGCTACACTAGGGATGTCTCTCACCATACCACTTGCAATGCTGGCTGACATGGTGATCCATGGTCGTCATTATTCCGCAATTTACATCCTCGGCTCAACTCAGGTGACTAATCAATCTTATTGGTAGGGCTATTAGGCAACTAAACTGTGACATGCCTTCACTAGTAGCACAGTAATAAAAGATGGCCTGAATTCAAAGACTTAAAAGATGAAGCTGTCTGTGACATTTTCCATACCTGTAAAAGATGCATGTATTTCATTATTATACACGTGAGCTAAGTTTTTAATTTAGGCGTCTTTGAAAGATACTGTCGAAGCTTGTCAGGAACTTATTACATTGCCAAAAAGTCCAAAAATTACTGCTTTCATCGTTGATAGTGCAGGTATGCGCATTTGGATATGCTGTTTGTGTGCATTTTGTGTAGGGGATCTGACATATGCTTCACCTGACTTTTGGTTGAAATTCTTTTATGAACTCTCTACATTGGCTGTACAACTACGTTGTGTCAATCATTATCAGGGTCTAGCCCCTAAGTGCATAATTAACAAAATACCTTTTGGAAGAACTAGTGTAATTATGAAAACTTCTGCCAATGGAAATTGAGTACCTTTCTTCTTGGTTGAGTTATTAGATGTCCAAAGCATGACACACTTATAATTTCTTGACGACACCATATAGCTGATAGGTTGTTTCCTGCTATCTTAACAAGGAAGAGATTGACAACAGTCCATACTGTTTTATTCTGGTATTCCTGTGATCATTGGAGAGTTCCTGTCTATTAGCATTTGGTCAATTGGATATCAAGGCAACAAAATTGCTTTATTTCAGAAAAGAATTCGATTTGTAACATCGTGGCCAATCATGCATCTGCAAGAAAATTTATTGTCTTTTGTGCCCCCTGGGCTCCACTGTGTTACAAAGTCAACAGTGATGGAAGCTACTTTTTTTAGGAAAATGGAAAGTCAAACTGATGAGAGTAAAAGCTAACAGACTAAAGTGATGTGAATTTCTTATTCTGGTCAAAAGTGTGTCAATCTGATGCATAAAAATAAGTGCACTCAGTTTATTTGGGTCTAGAATTCAGCTATTGTGAACCTGATGAAATACGGTGCAAAAAACTACACTCTTCCAAGGAAATTTGTCCTATGAGTTCTTGCATTTCTTTGATCTGCACATAACATCAGATTGCTGTTAATTCCTTCGATAGATTAATCTGTCTATCTTGAATAGGCCAAGTATTTTTGTGTGGTGGGATCTCCACTTCAACTATTTTCCCAGTGTTGAACATAATGATTATTTGGATGCTCTCGACAACATTGTAGGTATTTGTAGGATTTGTGATAGCGAATCTTTCAGACTGGTTCTCAAAGAAGTTGGGTTTGTAGCACGATGGTTCATGGATATTATGGCTATATTGTCCATTTAGCTCGGCCAGTGCACTAATCATGCACTAGGCATCGTTTTGAGGAAACTTATCGACATGCAAGCTTAAACGGGAGGTAAAGTAGATGTGATTATGTTTGTCATTGATATGTAAATGGGATAAGTGTAAGTTTGTTCCCCCATATCTGGTTTGGGTATTGAGCCCTTGATGTAATAAACCTGTCTCTCTACACAAGAAATTCTTTGGTTTCTTTAGTTGATGCAGGCAATCTCAATTTGCAGATTACTGTTATCAATTTATCTTCTGGCAGGTCGAGATTGTGATGTGCTATTGCTGCTTCAATCTTTCCTGTTCTACCCTCCGCGGTGCAAGGAACTCGTAACACCTGCTATGAAAAAACCTCTTCTCTCGCATAAACAATTACATCTGTTCTAATTCACATTAGCACATACAAAAGCTGTATTATTTGATGTGGAAAACGAAAAAACAAATGATCCAGGTACTAAGGTCAAAAGTAATAGTGATTCATATTTACCAAACGGATGAGAAGTTTATACTGTTAGATGGAAATCACTTCGTAATATATGACACTTCTAGGCAGACGGAAGAGGACTCTTCATGCCCTATCCAGCTTCATGAAAACTGAAGAGAATTAGTTCACTGGTACTTAGCTTGTGCCGGAGAAAAAGCTTCTCTCACGAGATAAGCCACATGCCACCTTTGAATTTGTATTGTGCAACCATATATGCAATGAACAAAAAAAGTGCCAAAAAGGTTACGAATTTATTACATTGGTTCCAATTCAGTTTTAAACATTTTTACATTGATATTAATTGAGTTCATCCATCCAATTTAGGTCAGAAATTGTTGATGTGGATGCCGATAGTTTTATGTAGCACGATTGGTGTTGATATCATTTTTTAAATTTTTAATTTTTTTTTCGAATTTTTTACTAATTTTTCTTTCCTTTTTTCCTTTTCTTCTCTCTTCCTTCTTTTTTTGTTTTTCCACTTTGGCCCATGAGGGTCGATGGAGCTTGTCCAACCTCGCCCAGATGAGGGCGAGGTGCAAGCAGTTGGGGGCGAGGTCGCCTCGCCTAGATCTAGGCAAGGCTAGCCTTGCCATGGCCTAGCCAGTCACAGGTGAAGGTGGCCATTGCCTAGCCAAATTTGGGTGAGGTTGCCTTGCCCTTGGCCATTGCGGGCTAGGCCGGCCTCAGTACGGTTTCACCGGTTGCGAGTGAAAGCCATTTTGAACCGAAAGTAAACGTTTAGAAGTATCAGGGACATGAAGAACATCATCTAAATGTAAAGAAAGATTTTAAATAGAGAAGTGAATAGAAGAAATACTAATATTAGTGATTTTGAGATTTTTACCATTTTTCACGTGTAATTGATCCGATCCCTTATAAGCTTCGTAGAAAGAGAGTATTTGTATATTCGGTGTAACATGGTGGGAGGCACCTGTGTCAAGGTACCAGGATAGGGTGTTGGTAGGTGAAGGTAAAAGAGGGGGGAAGGGCATGGCTCAAGTTGGCATTGAGAGAGTACAAATGTGGACAAGATGAAGTACATAAAGGGATACGTGTAGGAGGCAGATAATAAGACATACCTCAAGGACGATAGTTCAACATGGCAGTAGTGTATCGATTCATTTGTATCGATTCCAACTTTGTTATTGCAATTTCGTTTTCTTTACAATTCCGTATTATTTGTAATATTTATATTGATGCCAATTTGAATTGTATGTTGAACAATCTTAAAACAGATTCGTTGTTTTATAAATTCAAATGGCTACTGGAAAAGAAGTTGTGGATGTCGATGTTGGAAATGATGGTGTCGATGTGGTTGCTGACAACATCACCAAAAACTCTGCCTATGCCTCGGCTGTCCAATTGCCTGGCTCATCCTCTGTCCATCCTGTGGTTTCTGTCCACCATGGTGAGAAACCTAAAAAGTTCGATGGATTGAACTTTAAAAGGTGGCAGCAAAATATGCTGTTTTATTTAATAACTTTGAATCTTATGAGATTCTTGACTGAGGAAGCTCCTAAGTTATCCGAAGGAGAAATGGATAAGCAAGCCTTCAATGTTGTTGAAGCTTGGAAGCACTCTGACTTTTTGTGCAGGAACTATGTCATGAATTGTTTACATGACTCATTGTAAAATGTCTATTGTGCAAAAAGGACGGCAAAGGAGTTATGGGAAGCCTTGGACCAAAAATATAAAACAGAGGATGCCGGAGCAAAGAAATTTGTTGTCGGTTGATTCCTTGATTATAAAATGATGGATTTTAAGACTATGATCAGTCAAGTGCAAGAAATTCAAGTGATCTTGCATGAAATCCAAGCTGAAGGAATGAACTTGAGTAAAACTTTCCAAGTGGCTACTATTATTGAAAAGCTATCTCCTGGGTGGAAGGATTTCAAGAACTATCTCAAGCACAAGCGAAAGGAAATGAACTTGGAAGAGCTGATTGTTAGACTTCGAATCGAAAAAGATAATAGAGGATTTGAACGCAAAGGGTTCAATTCTACTACAGCTAAGGCAAATGTTGTCAAGCTTAGGCAAGGCCACAAGAACAAGAAGATTGCCAAGCCAAAGTTAGGACTAAAAGGAGGAGTTTCCAAGAACAAGTTTCAAGGAAAATGCTTCAACTGTGGCAAGATGGGTCATAGATCTGTGGATTGCAGACTTCCGAAGAAGAATAATTATGAGACAAATATGATGAATGGCATCGCTCAAGACGTGTCAAACATAAACTTTTCTGCAATGGTTTCTGAAGTAAACTTAGTTGGGTCCAATCCGAAGGAATGATGGATTGACACTAGTGCCACTAGGCACATATGCTCTAACAAGGACCTGTTTACAAATCTTGAACTAATTAATAGGGAAAAGATTTTTATGGGATACTATGCCTCTTCTACTGTCGAAGGCCAAGGGAAGGTGTTGCTGAAGATGACTTCTGGAAAAGAGCTAACTCTAAACAATGTCCTATATGTGCCAGAAATTCGAAAGAACCTGGTTTCTGGGTCTCTGTTGAATAAGTATGGATTTCGTATGGTGTTTGAGTCAAATAAAGTTATTTTGTCTAAATCCGGAATGTATGTGGGGAAGGAATACGTAACTGATAGGCTTTTTAAGCTCAATATAATGACAATTATCAATAAAGATAATAAGTCTTCCATTTATTTGCTTGAGTCTTTCAATTTATGGCATGGTAGACTGGGACATGTCAATTATGATACATTGCATAGATTAATTAACTTGGAATATATACCTTCATTCCAAATTGATTCAAAACATAAATGTGAAATTTGTGTTGAGGCAAAATTAACGAGATCATCATTTCAAACAATTGAAAGAAACACCGAACCCCTTGAATTAATTCATAGTGATGTCTGCGATTTGAAATTCATTCAAAAGAGAGGTGGTAATAAATATTTTATTACTTTTATCGATGATAACACCAAATATTGTTATGTGTAATTGCTTAAAAGCAAAGATGAAGCCTTAGAGAAATTTGTTCTTTATAAGAATGAAGTTGAAAATCAACTCAATAAGAAAATTAAAAGATTGAGAAGTGATAGAGGTGGCGAGTATGAAGTACCAATTGGTGAATTCTGTGCACAACACGGAATTATACATGAAGTAATTGTACCTTACTCTCCTTAATCAAATGGTGTTATAAAATGTAAAAATCGCACATTGAAAAAATGATGAACGCGATATTACTAAATTCAGGTTCGCCTCAAAATATGTGGGGAGAAGCTATTTTGTCAAGCAATTACCTTTTAAATAAGGTGCCTCGAAAAAAAGAGGATAAAACCCCTTATGAGTTATGGAAAGGTAGGAGACAATCCCATAAACACTTACAAGTGTGGGGTTGTCTTGCAAAAGTGACGGTTCCAACACCAAAGAAGATAAAGATAGGTCCTAAAACGGTGGACTGTATCCTTATAAGCTATGCACGTAACAGTAATGCATATCGATTTCTTGTACATGAATCTAAAATTCCAGATATACACAAGAATACGATCATGGAATCTAGGAATGCATCATTCTTTGAAAATATATTTCCTTATAAATCCAATGATTGATCAAGTTCATCTAAACGAAAGAATGAAACTATGAATGAAAAAAGTCATGATTCGACTCATGAAATTCATGATTCATATCATGAACTAGAACCGAGACGTAGCAAAAGAGCAAGAATGGAAAAATCCTTTGGAAATGATTTTCTAACTTATTTGTTAGAAAAGGAACCATTAAATTATGCAGAAGCTATAAATTTTTCTGATGGACGTCTATGGAAAGAAGCAATAAAAAGTGAAGTTGATTCTATTTTGCAGAATCATACTTGGGAGCTAGTTAATCTTCCTCCTAGTTGTAAGCCTTTGAAGTTCAAATGGATTTATAAAAGGAAAATGAAAACAAATGACTCCATTGATAAGTATAAAGCCAGACTTGTGATCAAAGGATACAAATAACAAGAAAGCTTAGATTACTTTGATACTTATTCTCTTGTGATGAGAATAACCTCTATTAGGATGATAATTGCAATTGCAGCATTGCGAAATCTAGAAGTACATCAAATGGATGTAAAAACAGCTTTCCTAAATGGTGATTTGGATGAAGAAATCTACATGGAACAACCTGAGGGTTTATGGTTCCAAGACAAGAAAAGAAAGTCTGTAAATTGGTGAAATCATTGTATAACCTAAAACAAGCACCAAAGCAGTGGCATGAAAAGTTTGATAATGCAATTATTACCAATGGATTTAAGATCAACGAATGTGATAAATGCATCTACATTAAAGAGACAACAAATGGCTATGTCATTTTGTGTCTTTACGTATATAACATACTAATTGTTGGTAGTGATGATAAAATGATCAAATCTACCAAATATATGTTGAATTCAAGATTTAAAATGAAAGATATGGGACCTACTGATATGATTTTAGGAATTAAAATCACAAGAATGTCAGAAAGTCTTATTTTAAACTAGTCACACTATGTGGACAAGATTCTTGAAAAATTCAACATGAATGATTCTAGTATTGTTAGAACATCATTAGACAATAGTCTTCATTTGTCCAAGAATAGAGGAGAAGGTATTTCTCAAGTAGAGTACTCTAGAGTTGTTGGAAGTCTAATGTACTTAATGAGTTGTACTAGACCAGACATTACCTATACGGTTAGTAAATTGAGTAAATATACGAGCAATCCGAGTGCTGACCAATGGAAAGCAATAGTGAGAGTATTTAGGTACTTACGATATACTCAGAATTATGTCATGCATTATACCAAATACCCAGTTGTTTTAGAAGGATTTAGTGATGCGAACTGGAAAACTGATATAAAAGACTCAAAATCTACTAGTGGATATGTATTCATATTAGTGGGAGCAGCCGTATCTTGGAAATCCTATGAACAAACTATTATAGCCAGATTCACAATGGAATCTGAATCTATAGCTTTAGATAAATGTGGCGAAGAGGCTGAATGGCTGCGCCATTTCTCAGAGGATATTTCAAAATAGCAAAAACCTATGCCACCAATAAGTATACATTGTGATAGTCAATCTACAATTGGAAGAGCACAGAGTAATATGTATAATGGTAAGTCTAAATATATATGTCATAGACATAATACCATTAGACAACTACTCTCAACAGGAATTATCTGTATTGACTACGTAAAGTCAAAAGATAATATTGTGGATCCGCTAACCAAAGGGTTAAACAGAGAGTTAGTTGAGAAATCAACAAGAGGAATGGGACTGAAGCCCATGAAAGAATAAGTTGGTATAAAGGAAACCCAATCTAGTTGACTGGAGATCCCAAGATCTAGGTTCAAAAGGACAACCTAATTATATAAACTTAGTAATGTCATTGTGAGAGTTATCCTAAAACCATTCCTATATAAACTATCAGTGATATTGTAAAAGAAAAGAATAACAATTTTGCTTTAATGATTCTTAAGTGGAGTAAATAAATTACTCATAAATTAAGTAATCACCTATGTGAGAGAGAAGTGGGGCCGTTTCAAAGGAGAATTATTTAAGGGCTAAATTTTTTAGAAATTCTTGCAGAACCAGGTTGATGCTCATGGCCAAAACAAATATAACTATGAGAACTAAACAAACGTTTAGATGATTCCTGTGTAAAGTGTATGATTCATTTACATAAGAAAGTTGGATAGTTCAAGGACATCATATCTACTGGACAACTAGTAAAGTAAACATACTTTCACAAGGGAAGGTTCAAAAGGTAACACCTACCTAACACCTACCTATCCTATGTAGGTTTCAATTATTGAATACTATCATAGAGTCAAAACTAAAACAATTTTCATTCATGTGGGGGATTGTTGGAAATATGAGATAAATTGATGGGTGAATGAATGAGAAATTGATACTTAAAGAACACCCTTGAGTTGGAAGTGGGAAGTGGAAAAACACTAGTCCCACGTTGAAAAGGAAAGAAGGTTATGGAGTGTTTTATATACAGTTACACTCATTTGAAGTGGTAACTATCATAGCACAAATACTATGCCTCGCGCGCAGGCGCAAGGGGGGTGCAAATCCGACGCTCGACAAGCTGAAACTTAGGGGCGAGCTCACGTCCCGTGTACACAATTGCAGGTCCGAAAAGTGGGCCTCGCAACGAGCCCAATTTTGCTTGCCTTCTGATTTAATTTTTCAACTCAAACTGTTACAAATTTGTAACGTTTGATTAATAGCTCGTTAAATTGTGTTGTTACGGAATTAATTTTATAACTGCAAGCTGTTACGAAATTAATTTTATAACGGCAGATTTAATCGGCCGTTATTCTTGATGCGTATTGATTTTGTAATGACAGATTTAATTGGCAGTTATTATTCCCGAAATACTCTCCCCTCTGTTCTATTTATCGAAATCATTCTTCCTCTGTTTTATATTCTCTGCATTTGCATTATTTTCGATAGTGTTCGTTCCCGAAATTTGTTCAAGTTCGCCGGAAGCTTTGAAGTGCTGATTACTTCTTAGCCGTCTACCGTTGTATCCTGGGAGACAGACGTTCACAAAACCTCAGACGTGTGCTAGAGGGAACAAATCTGTTTTAAGGAAACTGTATCAAACACAGGCCTCGGTATTCATTTGTATCGATTCCAATTTTGTTATTGTAATTTCATTTTCTTTATAATTCTGTATTGTTTGTAATATTTATATTGATGCCAATTTGAATTGTATATTGAACAAGATGACCCAAAAAACGAAGCCAACGAAGCCATTGCAGCAACCTCTTCCCCCTTCTTCTTCTTCCTCTCTTCACAAAACTAGTCTTCTCTCCTCCGTTGCTCTCTTCCGAAACCAGTGTCACTCACCTTACATCCACCATCCCATTAAATGTATATTTCAAATGTTTTTTTTTCTAATAATCATTTGCCCAAAAGAAGAAATCCATATCCCCACCATCAAAGCTATTGCATCCAAGTAATTTTTTGTCGAGCATGACCATGGCATAATGTCTGCAGAATGCCCTTCTAATGTAAGGATGGAAGAAAAAAAGAAACGGATAGAAAAGCAAAACTACCTACTCCGGCGCTTGCAAATCGACTGTTCTACAATATTGGGAGGGAGCAACCCAGCAAGCTCAGGCCCCTGGCAGGAGAAACCGCAGTGAGCCAGGCCCCTGGGTGGGAGGTGCCGTAGTGACGGTCATGGTGGTGGAGGAGGGAGACGACCTTGAAAAGCAGTGAACCAGGGCTGGAGTGAGGGCTGGGGTAGTGATGGTGGGGTGGAGGAGGAAGAGACAGACGCTTGAAGAGGCCACGAAACAGGCGTTGAGCTTGAGGTTTTTGGGAAAGAGTGAAGATAAAGAGGAAGAGTGAGCTAGGTCTAGAGTGAAAAAGTGATGGTGTCCAACGACATCGTGGTATCGTGAGTTCTGTGTGGAAAGTGAGACGAGCTGCTGCTTCCATTAGCTTTTCGTTGGAGAGGGTTGGGGATCGAGAACGCTAGTGGCCCCTCCACGTCGCCATGAAGCCAGCTATTCAATGGCTGATACACAGGAAGCAAGAGTTACACACATATACGAGACGACCCTTGAACCGTGAGTTTGGGTTCATATTTTTTTGGTGAGCTTTCTAGTGTTTCTGTTGTTGTTTGTGAATATGATTGTTTGTTTATGTTTTATGACTCAGCTCTCTAGAATATGGTCCATGCGCCTGGCCATATGTTTTGGGTTTATGCTGAGTCTAGTTTGTTTAAAAGATTAGCAAGAGGGTTCACATGATGGGCGTCGCCTTTTCTTTGTGAACATTGGAGACTGCGTCCTCTATTATGTGAACATTCGTCTTTTCATGTTATTACAAACACAGTAATTGTTGGGAAAAATAAAGCAATCGTAGGGAAGAAGAATGGAATTAGACTTTGAACCGTGATAACACTATATTGAAGAAATTATTTGTCCCACAATGTTGGTAATGTTTATTGGCAAAAGTCTTCCGGGATATAATAAAGTCTCGAATGAGAATACTAGATAAGAATTTTTGTACTTCTCCAAGATCTCTCAAGGGAAATAATTGGAAAAGATGGCTGTATATGTCTTGGAAGAAACGAAAATGGTAGTTCTTGATAATGAACAAAATCGTTGAAAAATTATATCCATTGAGCAAACACAACCTTTCAAATGTGAAGAAGTTATGTTCTAACAGACACAACCTTCCAAAGGTTGTAAGAGTGCTTGATAACCATAGATCCAAAAAACAAATTTGAAATTAAATAATAATAATAATAATAATTGTGAATAGTCACACTGTTTTAATATGACACGATGGTTATTTTTTCTAATTATAATTTTCAAATTTTGATAAATAAAAAATAATGATTGATTTTTACCAAAAAAAAAAAATAATGATCGTTGATTAGTGTCAAATCTCGTCCACGTGCGCACTCACATCTTTTTCGATGTGGGATAAAACATCTCTTTGTTTGTTTTCTACCAACAATAACTACAATAAACAATATTCCATAGAATCATGATCCCAAGAAATTACCTATCAACCTTCCTAAGCTAGTTAATGATCCTCATCACTAAACATGTACGACTTCGAGGAATGTTTCTTCTAGATAATGGTTATACCTAGCATCATCTGACGTGTATGTAGTCTTGTGAGCTTTGTACTCAAAAGTGAAATCTCCTCTCAGCAGAAAGTTCCGACACCCAACAGGTTACAGATATTGCGGTTTTCTGTCTGATAGCGAATGGAGCGAGGAAGCTGAGCGCGATCGTCATCCTCCTCATCGCGGAAGCAAGCGAAGAAGCAACCCATCCCTATCCCTATCCCCCAATGGAAATCGATCTTGGAGTTTTCAGAAAGCTTCGAGGATAAAGCCGAACCTGTTCAGAAACCCTAACTCAAATGCACATTAGCATCCCCGAGACAGAGAGAGTCTGCGCAGGGTCGTCGTCGTTTCGAATTTGAACGAAGGGGACGAGAGCAATCCTCAACAGGCTACTGCTGTCGGGGTTGTCCTCCGCCAATTGCTTTCTCTCCTTTTTCTTTGTTTCCTTCTAATCATTGAGTTTGGATTCCGCCATATGAACAAGCCTCGTAACCTCCGATATTTCTTCTCACAGCGATATCGATTCTCGGTGTAGTTCTTCTCCCTAATCTAGGCTTTCATCTTCTTCTCTCTCGACGACCTTCTCATCATCCAGACTCTCTCTATTGTCCTTGCCAAGCTCTCCTTCACCGCCTTTACCGAATCAGCGATTCTCATCAGAAACTCCTTTCGCTTCTCCCTCTCCGCCTCCAAACCGTGAAACTTCTCTCTGTACACTACAATCTCGATCCTAAGCCGTTCTCTATCCCTCAACTCCTCTTCAAACTTTGCCACAGATTCCTCTTACGAGACCAATCTTTTGCATGTCCAATCGAATTAATGAAATTCCCCCCAACTACAGATCTCAAAAGATAACCCCGTTGAAAATTTAATATTCCGTAACACATCTATCCTATGTTAATACTCGTCCCATAAAGAAAATTCAAACTAACATCCTTGACCCAGATTTACTATTTATTAGTATTCCGTCCAATACCCTATTAAAATGCTATCTATCATTCTCCACTACACGTTCTGATTAAAGCTAACAAAATACAGATTTTCGGTTACAAGTACCGGTTTGTGAAATTTGCCAGACGAAAATAATTTTACGACAAATGTAGCCGCGTCACGAATTTGGAATTTTTAATTGAATTATTCCTAAATTTTGACGTTGCGTCTCTAGCTCTACAGTCCGTAGGTTATCCTCACACTGGCCGCGGTTGACATGTTCAATCACAAATTTATAAATTTTAACTACATATTAAAAATTAACCAATAATAAGGTTTTTAAGACACCCTGCACCGTCATTTAATTCTTCAAAATGTGTATGTGTGAGATCATTTTGACTACTCACCTTTTGTGCATGGTGGGCCTTAGATCAATGTGGCTAGATTGACTTACTGTAAGCCCATTGGGCAATTAGCGAGATTGTGATGAATGATCCCATTATCATGGTTTTGCTTGTTTGAAGCGGCTATAAATATCAAGTTGAGGCCCCCTCCTGGCATTTGATATATAACTAGTTCTATGTTTTTGAGATCCGTCTTGGAAAATGAATCATGCAAAAAAAAATTGGAAAAATTATCCAATCAGTTCTAAATCTATTTCACGGATGCCAATATTCGCTGGAAATCCCTGACTTGGCAGAAAAATTAAAAAGTTGGAGACTGAATTAGTATCCGGATAATATGATTAAGCTTGATTGGACAACTTCCCTGAAAGAATCTAAGTCATTTTCGACGGTTAGCTCTCATGATCCTACTGCAAGATGGCTCGGTCACGTTTGCTCTATTTACTTCCCATTGTTTTGGTGTTTGGATTTTGGATGGCATAAATCCTCACACGTAATGTATCATCACCTAATAATCCTTTGTGCACAGCATAGATACATTTGTAGCGAATTCTATGAATATGCCGCATAAGTTATGTTATGAAAATAATGGGTATAGCTAATTTTATGTCTATAATGCATAATACATATTATGAGATGACGAGTATAAATACATGGTTTTAGCTAGAATAGTCTATGTATAGAAAACTTTTCCACTCTGAAATTTGATATGTATTGTCTAGTACCAAACTAAATTATAGAATAACGCTAGTTAGTCAGCTGTTTATGTAGAACACATGTTAGATTTAGAGCTAAGGGGCATACTAATTGAAATGGATAGTTCCAGAGCCATTTAATTTATTTTTTGGTAAGGAATTTTTTTTTTTTGGGTAAGGAAAAGAGCCATTTAATTTATGACTCGCTCTACAAACAAACTTTTGAAAGATATTGTATTATCATTAGATGTTTGATAAACTTATACGTATAAGATAGATATTTCATTGCATTTCTTTATTTTAGCCTCAAAGTTATCCCTTAGTAATGGAACATTAGCATCTTAAGTGAGAAATCTGGTCGTAAGTTGTGGCATGACTAGAAAATGCCAAATTTGCTCATTCATACCGCCCTTTGTCAGATGCTTGGGGGATTCAGTCTGATACTTGCGTAATATTGTCTCCCACATCCTGAAATGCTTACGAACCACGTGATTTCCACAGAGGGGCAAATAGCCAGAGCAAAGTTATAACAAAAGCAGCTGTGACATGGATGTCCAGTGATAAATAAACTTACTATTTCCTTTCGCCAAAGAGCGTCTGCCTCTAGCACTTTTCTCTCAAAGTCAGTAAACTTGATTTGCTTGTATGAAGTCATTATTACAATGATCCCTGTGTTGTAGTAGCTTCAAGATAATTTATAACTCTCTCTCTCTCTCTCTCTCTCTCTCTCTCTCTCTCTCAACTGACATTTTTCCTTGTTTTGTTTTTATTTTGAAGAGTTATGCTTCTATTCTCTATCTGAGGATTCCTCCCCCCCCCCCCCCCCCCCACCCCCCGCCCCAGGTTCCGGATGATTCTTCGAGGGAAAGATAACGAGCATCATAATATTGTAAATGATCTCATGCTATAGCAAGAAGTTTCTTGTCGACCACAACCTGGTGCGGATATATAGACACTGTAATGCTTCACAACAATGTTCTTTTGTCTTTTGCAGATATTCCTCTTGATATGTCTACCTACTTATGGGCACATATTCTTGTTAGATGACTGCTGTCGTTACAATTGGGTTTGTGAAGGATGCAAAGCATCATATATCGATGTCCAAGGATTCAATGAGTATCACAAGAATCGCCCAATCAAGGTTCGTGTTCTATTGGGAGAAACAACTATGGTACTACTTGAAATTCTCTTCATTGACAATGCTAATTTTAAGAGTTCTATTGCCGCTTTACTATCTAAATGGCAGTCACCGATAGTTTGACTAGATGACACCTTGACGTCCCTGTTCACGATGTCCTTGTCTTATAAGTGGTCGATCATCTCTTTCTATGGCCCTTTCACTTTGTGTATGTTGTTTGGATGTTTGAACTTCTTTCAAGGTTTGAGGTTCTTGCATTTCTTGCCCGATGATGGCCTCCTCAAGTATTTTTGTTGGAATCTCAGTATTTACACAATAAAATTGTGTTATCCAAGAATCCATATAGCAAGATTGAACCTAGTTGTTTGGATCTTTTGGGACAGTGATCTTCCTCCTCTTGCATCTTGGCTCCCTGACTCTTTGTGCTGTAGCAATCCCTCTGTTCTATTTTATGCTCTTTTTTTCGTTTGTTTGGCAGTGAAACATGGTTTCTCGTTATTTCCTTTGTTGAATGTTATGAGGATTGTTGAGTGCTCTGATTTCTTCCCTTATATATAGATGGAATAAAACAAAGAGCGATGCTAAGGGAACGGCATCATTGTTCTTCAAGAATAAGGGTGCCTTTTCTACCACAAACTGCCATTAGAATTACTTGTTAACAATTCCGTTTGCTTATTTTCTAGGAGGGAAAACTCTCATCGAATTGGCTGTGCTTCACTAGGCAATAAGAAACTCCCTTGTGAGTCTGAAGGAGGAGGTAGACATCACATTTATGTCGTTTTCCTTGCCTTGTCTTCCTTTCAGCGACAGGTTTCATTGACAATGGTTTTAGCTAGAACATAATCATGATTCAAGATTATGATTATCCTCTTGACAGGAACATTCATCCTGGTAAATGATTCTCCTGATTATGAGCCACAAAGATCTTCTAAATCAGGAGGGCATACTACATCAAGCTGTAAGCCGACTGTACAAAGTTTAGACAAATTCTCTTCACACCCTAATGATGGAAGGCATAACTGTTTTGGAGGAAAAACAGTTATGAGCACCAGTTTTGAATCAGGAAGAACTTCGAATTTGCGAGAATCATCTTGGATGTGTCACTTCACCAACCTGATGCAAACAGCGGTAATAGCAAATCTGCTGTAATGGATGGCGTCCCGATCTCTTCATCGCTTGGGTGCTTGGGTGAGGAATCCGACCTTAATTATGATTTAGGTGGAAAAATTAATGGGTTGAGCACGTCGACTCCTCTGCAGCTAATTTGGCAATTTACAATTCTTCACTTGGGTAGTCCTATGTTTGTCAATGTGGATGCCGCGAGCTGCGACCTATGATTATTAACACAGGAGGGTTTCTTGGCTTCTTTGGTAACATGTTTGCCCGAGTCATATTAATTTTGTTTCGAGCCCCCTCTAGAAGCTTTTTGGTCATTAGTCAATGTCCGTATTTTTCCCCTTGTAGGAATAGGGGTGGAAGGCGACTGATGATTAGTGTATAAATGATTCTAGAGGAGATAGATCGGAGGGAGAATAGTGGTATGTAGATAAATTCATATGAATCTTCCATTTATGACGATAGCAGAGCAGAGTCTGATATGAACAATCAAGTTCGACACAGTTTGTGCACTTCTCACATAACAAGATGTAAACGAATGTCAAAAGTAGGCATGGTGTCCTAGCAAAGAGTTGCACCGGCTAAATGGATTGGGCGGGAAGAACTAAAGTTCAATGGATACGAGGAAACTCAGGAGTTTTGATGAGAAAGTACAAAAAAGTTGCTTAAGAACTTGTTATATTGGAAACTGTTTCTCGGAGAACAA
Organism: Syzygium aqueum; assembly: GCA_031216185.1. Lineage (NCBI taxonomy): Eukaryota > Viridiplantae > Streptophyta > Magnoliopsida > Myrtales > Myrtaceae > Syzygium > Syzygium aqueum. Next base: position 29,428,336 of record CM062233.1, on the reverse strand, counting down.
TATCCGTCTGGAAAAATATGAGAAATTGAGTTTTAGTGAAAAATCTCAATGAGGACGGTATCTGCCTTTGGCTGTCGATGCCGTGTGCATCCCTATGAAAAATATTCTTGTCACAATTCACGGATAATGCTTATTCACTGTGCTATATACCGTTAACTTTTTCCCTTGTTCATTTTTTTAGGAGGCTTTTACTACCATCCAAGATTTGCTGCACAAGGTGAAGCTACTGGAGAAGATGAAATCTCTCAATATAAGAATCAAAATCTTTAGGCATCGGATGCAGGTGGCGGACTGCTTCATGTTTAGAGTGTTGCGAAATTCAAATTGACATTAGTATAAATATTACGAACAATACAGAATTGTAAAGAAATGAAATTACAATAACAGAATTGAAATTGATACAAATAGATACCGAGGCCTATGTTCGACACAGTTTTCTTAAAACAGATTCGTTCCCTCCTGCACGCGTATGAGGTTTCGTAAACATCTATCTTCCAGGATACAACGGTTGATAACTAAGAAGAAATCGGTACTTCAAAGCTTTCGGCGAACTTGAACAAACCGAAATCGAACACTATAAAAAAAAACAGTGCACAAATGCAGAGAATTGAAAGAGAGGAATAATCCGATGATTTTTTTAAAAAAAAATAGAATGGGAAGACATCTATTTACAAGGTCAGGGGGAAGCATTTCGGGAATAATAACGACTGATTGAATATGCCATTATAAAATTAATACGCATCGGGAATAATGACTGATTAAATATGCCGTTATAAAATTAATTCCGTAACAGTTTTGCCGTTATAAAATTAATTCTATAACAACACAATTTAACGCCATTAACCTGCTATTAATCATACGTTACAAATTAACATTTGTAACAGATTGAGTTGAAAAATAAATCAGAAGGCAAAATTGAGCTCGTCGCGAGGCCGATTTTTCAGCCCTGCAATTATGTACACGAGGCGTGCGCTCGCACCCAAGTTTCAACTTGTCTGACATCTGATTTGCACCCCCCTGCGCCTGCACGCGAGGTATAGTGTTTGTCCTATGATAGTTATCACTTCAAATGAATGTAACTGTATATAAAACACTCTATAACCTTCTTTCTTTTCCAACGTGGGACTAGTGTTTTTCCACTTCCCACTTCCAATTCAAGAATGTTCTTTGAACACCAATTTCTCATTCATTCACCAATCAATTTATCTCATATTTCCAATAATCCCTCACATGAATGAAAATTGTTTTGTTTTTGACTCTGTGATAGTGTTCAACAATTGAAACCTGCATAGGATAGGTAGGTGTTACCCTTTGAACTTTCCCTTGTGAAAGTATATTTACTTTACTAGTTGTCCAGTAAGCATGATGTCCTTGAACTGTCCAGCTTTTTTATGTAAATGAACCATACACTTTACACAGGAATCATCTCAACGTTTGTTCAGTTCTCATAGTTATGTTCGTTTTGGCCATGAACATCAACCTGGTTCTGCAATAGTTTCTAAAGAATTTAGCCCTTAAACAATTCTCCTTCAAAGCGGCCCCACTTCTCTCTCATATAGGCGATTACTTAATTTTTGAGTAATTTGTTTACTCCACTTAAAAATCATTAAAGCAAAATTGCTATTATTTTCTTTACAATATAACATTACTAAGTTTATATAATTAGGTTGTTCCTTTGAACCTAGATATTAGGATCTCCAGTCAACTAGATTGGGTTTCCTTTAAACCAACTTATTATTTCATGAGCTTTAATCTCATTCCTCTTGTCAATTTCTCAACTAACTCTCTGTTTAACCCTTTGATTAGCGGATCCACAGTATTATTCCTGGACTTTACGTAGTCAATAGAGATAATTCCTGTTGAGAGTAGTTGTCTAATGGTATCATATCTACGACATATATGTTTAGACTTACCATTATACATATTACTATGTGCTCTTCCAATCATAGATTAACTATCACAATGTATACTTATTAGTGGCACAGGTTTTTGCCATTTTGGAATATTTCCTCTAAGAAATGGTGTAGCCATTCATCACTTTCACCACATTTATCTAAAGCTATAAATTCAGATTCCATTGTGGATCTGACTATAACAGTTTGTTCACAGGATTTCCAAGATACGGCTGCTCCTGCTAGTGTGAATACATATCCACTAGTAGATTTTGAGTCTTTTATATTAGTTATCCAGTTCGCATCACTATATTCTTATAGAATAGCTGGGTATCTGGTATAATGCATGCCATAATTCTGAGTATATCGTAAGTATCTAAATACTCTCACTATTGTTTTCCAATGGTCAGCACTCGGATTGCTCGTATATTTACTTAATTTACTAATCGTATAGGCAATGTCTGGTCTAGTACAACTCATTAAGTACATTAGACTTCCAACAACTCTAGAGTACTCTACTTGAGAAATACCTTCTCCTCTATTCTTGGACAGATGAAGACTATTGTCTAATGGTATTCTAGCAATATCATAATCATTCATGTTAAATTTTTCAAGAATCTTGTTCACATAGTGTGACTAGTTTAAAATAAGACCTTCTGACGTTCTTGTGATTTTAATTCTTAAAATCATATCAGTAGGTCCCATATCTTTCATGTCAAATCTTGAATTCAACATATATTTGGTAGATTTGATCATTTTATCATCACTATCAACAATTAGTATGTCATCTACGTAAAGACACAAAATGACATAGCCATTTGTTGTCTCTTTAATGTAGACACATTTATCACATTCATTGATCTTAAATCCATTGGTAATCATACATTATCAAACTTTTCATGCCACTGCTTTGATGCTTGTTTTAGGCCATACAATGATTTCACCAATTTACAGACTTTCCTTTCTTGTCCTGAGACTATAAAACCCTCAGGTTGTTCTATGTAGATTTCTTCATCCAAATCACCATTTATGAAAGTTATTTTTACATTCATTTGATGTACTTCTAGATTTCGCAATGCTGCAATTACAAGTATCATCCTAGTGGAGGTTATTCTTGTCACAGGAGAATAAGTATCAAAGTAATCTAAGCCTTCTCGTTGTTTGTATCATTTGATCACAAGTCTAGCTTTATACTTATCAATGGAGCCATCTACTTTCATTTTCTTTTTAAAAATCCATTTGGACTTTAAAAGCTTACAACCAGGAGAAAGATTCACTAGCTCCCAAATACGATTATGCAAAATAGAATCAACTTCACCTTTTATTGCTTATTTCCATAGAGGACCCTCGGAAGAATTCACAGCTTCTGCATAATTCAATGGTTCCTTTTCTAACAAATAAGTTAGAAAATCATTTCCAAAAGATTTTTCCACTCTTGCTCTTTTGCTACGTCTCAATTCTAGTTCATGAGCTGAGTCATGAATTTCATGAGCCGAATCATGACTTTCTTCATTCATAGTTTCATTCTTTCGTTTAGATGAACTTTATCCATCATTGGATTTACAAGGAAATACATTTTCAAAGAATGATGCATTCCTAAATTCCATGATCGTATTTTTGTGTATATTTGGAATTTTAGATTCATGTACAAGAAATCGATATACATTACTGTTATATGCATAGCCTATAAAGATACAGTCTACCGTTTTAGGACCTATCTTTGTCTTCTCACTCGTAAGTATTTGTAGGATGGTCTCCTACCTTTTCATAACTCATAAGGGGTTTTATCCCCTTTCTTTCGAGGTACCTTATTTAAAAGGTAATTGCTTGACAATATAGCTTCTCCTCACATATTTTGAGGCAAACCTGAATTTAGTAATATGGCGTACATCATTTCTTTCAATGTATGATTTTTATGTTCAGCAACACCATTTGATTGAAGAGAGTAAGGTGCAGTTATTTCACGTATAATTCCGTGTTGTGCACAGAATTCACCAATTGGTACTTCATACTCGCTACCTCTATCACTTCTCAATCTTTTAATTTTTTTATTAAGTTGATTTTCAACTTCATTCTTATAGAGAATAAATTTTTCTAAGGCTTCATCTTTGCTTTTAAGCAAATACACATAGCAGTATTTAGAGTTATCATCGATAATGATAATAAAATATTCATTACCACCTCTCGTTTGTATGAATTTTAAATCGCAAACATCACTATGAATTAATTCAAGGGGTTCGGTGTTTCTTTCAATTGTTTGAAACGATGATCTCGTTAATTTTGCCTCAACACAAATTTCACATTTATGTTTTAAATCAATTTGGAATGAAGGTATATGTTCCAAGTTAATTAATCTACGCAATATATCATATTTAACATGTTCTAGCCTACCATGCCATAAATTGGAAGACTTGACAAATAAACGGAAGACTTATTATCTTTATTGATTATTGTCATTACATTGAGCTTAAAAAGCCCATCGCCCTTCCCCACATACATTTTAGATTTAGACAAAATAACTTTGTCTGACTCAAACACCATATGAAATCCATGCTTGTTCAACAGAGACTCAGAGACCAGGTTCTTTCAAATTTCTGGCACATATAGGACATTGTTTAGAGTCAACTCTTTTCCAAATGTCATCTTCAGTAGTATCTTCCCTTGGCCTTCGACAACAGAAGAGGCAGAGTTTCCCATAAAAACATTTCCCTCATTAATTGGTTCAAGATTTGTGAATAGGTCTTTATTAGAGCATATGTGCCTAGTGGCACTAGTGTCAATCCACCATTCCTTCAGATTGGACCCAACTAAGTTTACTTCAGAAATCATTGCAGAAAGGTTTATGTTTGACACGTATTGAGCGATGCCACTCACCATATTTGTCTCATAATTCTTCTTCTTCGAAAGTCTGCAATCCATAGATCTATGCCTCATTTTGCCACAATTGAAGCATTTTCCTTGAAACTTGTTCTTAGAAATTCCTCCTTTAGGTCCCAACTTTGGTTTGACAATCTTCTTGTTCTTGTGGCCTTGCCTAAGCTCCACAACATTTGCCTTAGCTGTAGTGGGATTGAACCCTTTGCATTCAGATCCTCTATTGTCTTCTTTGATTTGAAGTCTAACAATCAACTCTTTCAGGTTCATTTCCCTTTGCTTATGCTTGAGATAGTTTTTGAAATCCTTCTACCCATAAGGTAGCTTTTTAATAATAGCAGCCACTTGGAAGGTTTTACTTAAGTTCATTCCTTCAGGCTGAATTTCATGTAAGACCACTTGAATTTCTTGCACTTGACTTATCACAGTCTTAAAATTCACCATTTTATAATTAAGAAATCGACCGACAACAAATTTTTTTGCTCCGACATCCTTTGTTTTATATTTCCTGTCCAGGGCTTCCCATAACTCCTTTGCCGTCTTTATTGCACAATAGACATTATACAATGAGTCATGTAAACCATTCATGACATAATTCCTACACAAGAAGTCCGAGTGCTTCCAGGCTTCAACAGCGTTGAAGGCTTGCTTATCCATCTCTCCATCGGATAACTTATGAGCTTCCTCAGTCAAGAATTTCGCGGATGAGATAACATTGTGCCAAACTTAAATATACTATGGATGGTGCAGCAAGCTCAATAAGAAAATAAAGTTAGCACCCCTCATTGTAATCGATAATAAAGTATAAATTATGAGAAAATTTCTATTATTTTGAGGTGGGAATCGCTTGATCTTAATGTAACACGAGACTTAAAACCCTTGGCTTAAAATTGCCTCTAAGACAGTATGAATCACACTCCTTTCCCTTACACCCCGTAGATCAATCGGGTACCTAAGTTTGGGGCATCGCAGGTCCGAAATCCAAATGCAATGCAAATACCTTTTCCTAACATTAAGTTAATCATTGACAAATCTCAACTCAAATTGTGTTTCCCCCAACAAATCTCAACTCAAATTGCGTTCCCTAGTTACCCACCGACAAATGTCAGCAGAATCCTCCGGATATGAATACTTTCACACGCTCTACAAGCCATCACTTTTGCAGGGATTAGTATGATTTCTGAAATTCACTTGCTTGGAGAAAAAAGTGTGGCTTGTTTCACTTTGCATTTCGATTGCAATTTTGTGCTATAACATTCACTGGGTGAATAAGAGGAGGAACCCCAAAAACAATGGAGTCTTGCCTCATTCAATGGGTTTGCCTCTCATTTGAGAGACCTCTTCAGCTCATCACTTGTAGTTACTCTCTTGGCCTTCATCCCGACCACGAGTGTTGAGCTGAAGAGTGTGTCCAATGAGAAAAGCCACTTGTGCTACAAAACTAAAATTCTAGTTTATCCTTTTTTGACACGTCTTATTTAGAGTTTATACCATCATTGAGCTCACAAGTTTGATATTTTTATGTAATCATATTTCAGTTGATGGTCGATTTCCTCACAAGATTTGTTGAACACACGTCAGTCTAAGCTTAAATTCAACAACTCAGCAACATCATTGGCCATCATTAACTTCATGTATGCAATTGGCCATAATATCCATCCACCTTCAAGGCGGTTAGCCATAGTTCGAGTCACTTCGGGCCTACCTTCTAGCCACCGCTGTCAAATCAGGTAAGGACTCCACATTTGAGCACTCTCAATGCTCTGGTTTGCTCTCTTTTGACTCAACCAAGGCCGACACTTCTCATTTCCCATTTATGCTTGTTTTGAGTGTGAATGAGTCAGCTCTATGCTGATTATGTGTGTTGCTTGGTGTTGTTATTTGACTTTTAGGCACGAGTTCAAGCCCCATTTGCAGTTTATTACCTTGACTCGGTTGATGCCTATCATAAAATGCCTCTAAGGAGAGGCTCTAAGATCATTGTATACTCCATCTAGTTCGAGGATAACTCACATATTTGCATTTCATTACTGTTTTGGTTATTCAATAAGAACATTAAAGATTGATCTATCGACCAACAAATCTAAACTCAAATTGTGTTTCCTAACATTGAGCTAACCATTGACAAATCTCAACTCAAAGTTCGTTTCCCAGACAAATCTCAACTCAAATTGCGTTCCCTAGCTAACCATCGACAAATCTCAACCGAATCCTCCAGATATGAATACTTTCACATGCTCTACAAGCAATCACTTTTGGAGGTATTAGTACGATCTTTTGAAATTTACAAACTTGAAGAAAAAAATGTAGCTTGTTTCACTTTGTATTTTGGCGGTGATTTTGTGCTATAACATTGATTGTGTCAATAAGAGGAGGAACCCCATATACAATGAAGTCTTGCCTCCTGATTCAATGGGTTTGCCTCTCATTAGAGAGACCTCTTCAGCTCATCACTTGCAGTTACTATCATGGCCTTCATCCTAACTGCGTGTGTTGAGCTAAAGAGTGTCTCCAATGAGAAAAGCCGCTTGTGCTGCAAAACTACAATTCTAGTTTGTTCATTTTTGACACATCTTATTTAGAGTTTACACCATCGAAATTTTCTCATTGAGCTCACAAGTTTGATATGTTTATGTAACCATATTTCATATGATGGTCAATTTCTTCACAAGATTTGTTGAACACGTGTCATTCTAAGCTTACATTCGACAACTCAGCACCATCATTGGCTATCATTAACTTCAAATATGCAATTGACCATAATATCCATCCACCTTCAAGGCGATCAACCATAGCTCGAGTCACTTCGGGTTCGCCTTCTGGCCACCGCCGTCAAGCCAAGTAAGGACTCCACAGTCGAGCACTCTCAATGCTCTGGTTTGCCCTGTCTCGACTCATCGAAGGCCAAGTCTTGCCATTTCCCATTTATGCTTGCTTTGAGCGTCAATGAGTCATATCTGTGCTAGTTATATGTGTTGCTTGGTGTTGTTATTCGAGTCCTAGAGATGAGTTCAAGCCCCATTCACGATTACTACCTCCCCCAACCGATGCCAATCATAAAATGCCCCTATGGAGGGCCTGCAAGATCACCGTATATTCCATCTAATTTGAGGATAACTCACATGTTTCTAGTTTATTAGTGTTTTGGTTAGTCGATAAGAACATTAAAGATTGAGCTATGAACCAATAAATCTCAACTCAAATTCTGTTTCCTAACATTGAGCTAATCACCAACAAATCTCAACTCAAATTGCATTCCCTAGCTAACCACCGAAAAAAAAACTCAATCCAATCATCTAGATATGAATACTTTCACACGCTCCACAAGCCATCACTTTTGTATGTATTATCTCTGAAATTCACAAACTTGAAGAAAAAATGTGGCTTGTTTCAATTTGCGTTTAGGCAGTGACTTTGTGCTATAACATTCATTGGGTCAATAAGAGAAGGAACCCTAAATACAATGGATTCTTGCCTCCCAATTCAATGGGTTTGCCTCTCATTGGAGAGACCTCTTCAGCTCATCACTTGCGGTTACTCTCTTGGCCTTCATCCTAACTGCGAGTGTTGAGCTGAAGAGTGTCTCCAATGAGAAAAGCCACTTGTGCTGCAAAACTAAAATTCTAGTTTATCCATTTTTTACACGTCTTATTTAGAGTTTACACAATTGAAATTTTTTCATTGAGCTCACAAGTTTGATATGTTTATCTAACCATATTTCATATGATGGTCAATTCTTCACAAGATTTGTTGAACACCTGTCATTTTAAGCTTACATTCAACAATTCAGCAACATCATTGGCCATCATTAACTTCATATATGCAATTGGCCATAATATCCATCCACCTTCAAGGGGGTCGGCCACAGCTCGAGTCACTTCGGGCTCACCTTCTAGTCGCCGCCATCGAGCCAGGTAAGGACTCCACATTCGAGCACTCTTGATGCTTTGGTTTGCCTTGTCTCGACTCAACCGAGCCCGAGACTTGCAATTTCCCATTTATGCTTGTTTTGAGCATGAGCGAGTTATGTCTATGCTGGTTATGTGTGTCGCTTGGTGTTGTTACTCAAGTTTTGGGTACGAGTTCAATCCCCATTTGCTTTTATTACCTTTCGTCAATCGGTGCCTATCATACAATGCCTCTAAGGAAAGATTGTAAGATCACTGTATATTCCATCTAGTTTGAGGATAACTCACATGTTTGCAGTTCATTAGTGTTTTGGTTAGTCAATAAGAACATTAAAGATTGAGCTATCAATCAACAAATTTCAACTCAAATTGCGTTTCCTAACATTGAGCTAAGCACTGACAAATCTCAACTCAAATTGCATTTCCCCCAACAAATCTCAACTCAAATTGCGTTTCCTAGCTAACCACCGCCAAATCTCAACCGAATCCTCCAGATATGAATACATTCACACGCTCTACAAGACATAACTTTTGCAAGTATTAGTATGATCTCTAAAATTCACAAACTTGGAAAAAATGGGGCTTGTTTCACTTTGCGTTTTGGCGGTAATTTTGTGCTATCACATTCACTGGACGAATAAGAGGAGAAACCCCAAATACAATGGAGTCTTGCCTCCTTATTCAATGGATTTGCCTCTCATTGCAGAGACCTCTTCAGCTCGTCACTTACAGTTACTCTCTTGGCCTTCATCCTAACTACGAGTGTTGAGCTATAGAGTGTCTCCAATGAGCAAAGCCGCTTGTGCTGCAAAACTAAAATTCTAGTTTGTCCATTTTCTATACGTTTTATTTAAAGTTTACACAATCGAAATTTTCTCATTGAGCTCACAGGTTTAATATGTTTATGTAACCATATTTCATATGATGGTCGATTTCTTCACAAGATTTGTTGAACACATGTCATTCTGAGCTTACATTCAACTACTTAGCAACATCAATGGCCATCATTAACTTCATATATGCAATTGGCTATAATATCCATCCACCTTCAAGGGGGTCGGCCATAGCTCGAGTCACTTCGGGCTCACCTTCTAGCCGCCGCCATCAAGCCAAGTAAGGACTCCACATTCGAGCACTCTTGATGCTTTGGTTTGCCTTGTCTCGACTCAACCGAGCCCGAGACTTGCAATTTCCCATTTATGCTTGTTTTGAGCATGAGCGAGTTATGTCTATGCTGGTTATGTGTGTCGCTTGGTGTTGTTACTCAAGTTTTGGGTACGAGTTCAATCCCCATTTGCTTTTATTACCTTCCGTCAATCGGTACCTATCATACAATGCCTCTAAGGAAAGATTGTAAGATCACTGTATATTCCATCTAGTTTGAGGATAACTCACATGTTTGCAGTTCATTAGTGTTTTGGTTAGTCAATAAGAACATTAAAGATTGAGCTATCAATCAACAAATTTCAACTCAAATTGCGTTTCCTAACATTGAGCAAATCTCAACTCAAATTGCATTTCCCCCAACAAATCTCAACTCAAATTGCGTTTCCTAGCTAACCACCGCCAAATCTCAACCGAATCCTCCAGATATGAATACATTCACACGCTCTACAAGACATAACTTTTGCAAGTATTAGTATGATCTCTAAAATTCACAAACTTGGAAAAAATGGGGCTTGTTTCACTTTGCGTTTTGGCGGTAATTTTGTGCTATCACATTCACCGGACGAATAAGAGGAGAAACCCCAAATACAATGGAGTCTTGCCTCCTTATTCAATGGATTTGCCTCTCATTGCAGAGACCTCTTCAGCTCGTCACTTACAGTTACTCTCTTGGCCTTCATCCTAACTACGAGTGTTGAGCTATAGAGTGTCTCCAATGAGCAAAGCCGCTTGTGCTGCAAAACTAAAATTCTAGTTTGTCCATTTTCTATACGTTTTATTTAAAGTTTACACAATCGAAATTTTCTCATTGAGCTCACAGGTTTAATATGTTTATGTAACCATATTTCATATGATGGTCGATTTCTTCACAAGATTTGTTGAACACATGTCATTCTGAGCTTACATTCAACTACTTAGCAACATCAATGGCCATCATTAACTTCATATATGCAATTGGCTATAATATCCATCCACCTTCAAGGGGGTCGGCCATAGCTCGAGTTACTTCGAGCCCGCCTTCTAACCGTCGTCGTCAAGCTAGGTAAGGACTCAACATTCGAGCACCTTTGATGCTCTGGTTTGCCCCCTTTTGACTCAACTGAGGGCGAGACTTCTCATTTCCCATTTATGCTTATTTTGAGTGTGAACGAGTCATCTATTTGCTGGTTATGTGCGTTGCTTGGTGTTGTCATTTGAGTTGTAGAAACGAGTTTGAGCCCCATTCACATTTTATTACCTTCCGTCAATCGGTGCCTATCATAAAATGCCACTAAGGAGAGGTTGTAAGATCACAGTATATTCCGTCTGATTCGAGGATAACTCACGTGTTTGCATTTCATTAGTGCTATCGTTAGTCAATATGAACATTAAAGATTGAGCTATCAACCAACAAAACTCAACTCAAATTGCATTTCCTAACAATGAGTTAACCATTGACAAATCTCAACTCAAATTGCGTTCCCTACTAACCACTGACAAATGTCAACCGAATCCTCCATATATGAATACTTTCACACGCTCTACAAGCCATTACTTTTGCAAGTATTAGTATGATCTCTGAAATTCACAAACTTGAAGAAAAAAATGTGGCTTGTTTCACTTTGTGTTTTGGTGATGATTTTGTTCTATAACATTCACTGGGTGAATAAGAGGAGGAACCCCAAAATAATGGAGTCTTGCCTCCAGATTCGATGGGTTTGCCTCTCATTACAGAGACCTCTTCATCTCATCACTTGCAATTTGATGCACCTAGGGGACCGGCGGACCCATTATGCGATTAGACGAACCGACGGGCTCGAAGTCAACGATCTTATATTGAGCTCAAATTTGGTCGGCTAAAACGAAACAGCGTGCTGATCAATACTTATAGCCCTTGGCTATGACTAATGATAGATTTTCGCGATTCGGAGTTATTTAGATGGGTTTTTCTATTATTTTAGTATTTTTTATGGGTTAATTTAGTAAAGGGTGGTTTCGTAATTTTGTGTGTTTATGTTTATTAATCCTAGTACGTAGGATTAGGTTTGGGGATATATAAGCTTGTTTTAGGGATTCGTTTGAGCATACTTTGGATAATTTGATTGTTAATCGATTGAGAGAACAGTTTGTTTCTCGTTATCGTTTCGATTCTTCTATTTAACCTAATTTCTTTCACGCTTCGACATCACAATTACTCTCCTGGCCTTCATCTTAACTGCAAGTGTTGAGCTAAAGAGTCTCCAATGAGAAAAGTCGTTTGTGCTACAAAACAAAAATTTTAGTTTGTCCATGTTTTACACATCTTGTTTAAAGTTTACACCATCGAAATTTTCTCATTGAGTTCACAAGTTTGATATGTTTATGTAACCATATTTCATATGATGGTCGATTTCTTCACTAGATTTGTTGAACACATTTCTTTCTAAGCTTACATTCAACAACTCATCACCATCATTGGCCATCATTAACTTCACATATGCAATTGGCCATAATATCCATCCACCTTCAAGGTGGTCGGCCATAGCTTGAGTCACTTCGGGCTCGCCTTCAAGCCGCCGTCGTTGAGGCGGGTAAGAACTCCACATTCGAGCACTCTCGATGTTCTAGTTTGCCCTGTCTCGACTCAACCAAGGCCAAGACTTGCCATTTCTCATTTATGCTTATTTTGAGTGTGAGCGAGTCATCTCAGTGCTGGTAATGTGTGTTACTTGGTGTTGTTGAGTTTTGGGTACGAGTTCGAGCCCCATACGCGTTTATTACCTTCCCCCAATTTGTGCCTATCATAAAATGCCTCTAAGGAAATGTTGCAAGATTCCTGTATATTCCGTCTAATTTGAGTATAACTCACATGTTTGCAGTTCATTAGTGTTTAGGTTAGTCAATAAGAACATTAAAGATTGACCTGTCAACCAACAAATCTCAATTCAAATTGCGTTTCCTAACATTGAGCTAACCACCAACAAATCTCAACTCAAATTGTGTTTCTCCCAACAAATCTATACTCAAATTGCATTCCCTAGCTAACCATTAACAAATCACAATCGAATCATCTAGATATGAATACTTTCGCACGCTCTACAAGCCATCACTTTTGCAAGTATTAGTTTGATCTCTGAAATTCACAAACTTGAAAAAAAAAAAAAACAAATGTGGCTTGGTTCACTTTGCGTTTTGGTAGTGATTTTGTGCTATGACATTCACTGGGTTAATAAGAGGAAGAACGCCAAATGCAAGGCTTGTCTCCTAATTCAATGGGTTTGCCTCTCATTGGAGAGACCTCTTGAGCTCATCACTTGTAGTCACACTCTTGGTCTTCATCCTAACTACGAGTGTTGAGCTGAAAAGTGTCTCCAATGAGAAAGGCCACTTATGCTAGAAAACTAAAATTCTAGTTTGTCCATTTTTTATACGTCTTATTTAGAGTTTACACCATCGAAATTTTCTCATTGATCTCACAAGTTTAATATGTTTATGTAACCATATTTCATATGATGGCCGATTTCTTCACAGGATTTGTTGAACACGCCATTCTAAGTTTACATTCAACAACTCAACAACATCATTGGTCATCATTAACTTCATATATACAATTGGCCATAATATCCATCCACCTTCAAGGCGGTCGGCCATACCTCAAGTCACTTTGGGCTCACCGCCTGGCCACCGCCATTGAGCAAAGTAAGGACTCCACGTTTGATCAGTCTCAATGCTCTGGTTTGCCCTGTCTCGACTTAACTGAGGCCGAGACTTGCCATTTCCCATTTATGCTTGTTTTGATAGTAAGCAAGTCATCTCTGTGTGGGTTATGTGTGTTGTTTGGTGTTGTTACTTGAGTTTTGAGTATGAGTTCAAGCCCCATTCATGTTTAGTACCTTCTCTCAATTGGTGCCTATCATAAATGCCTCTAAGGAGAGGATGTAAGATCACTGTATATTCCGTCTAATTTGAGGACAATTCACATGTTTTCAGTTCATTAGTGTTTTGGTTAGTCAATAAGAACATTAAAGAATGTGCTATTAACCAACAAATCTCAACTCAAATTGTGTTTGCTATTCAGCTAACCACCGACAAATCTCAACTCAAATTGCATTTCTCCCAACAATCTCAACTCAAATTACGTTACTTAGCTAACCACCTACAAATCTCAACCGAATCATCCAAATATGAATACTTTCACACGTTATACAAGTCATCACTTTTGCAGGTATTAGTATGATCTCTGAAATTCACAAACTTGAAGAAAAAAATGTGGCCTGTTTCACTTTGCGTTTTGGTGGTGATTTTGTGCTATAACATTCACTGGGTGAATAAGAGGAGTAACCCCAAATACAATGGATTCTTGCCTCCCAATTCAATGGGTTTGCCTCTCATTGGAGAGACCTCTTCAGCTCATCACTTGCAGTTACTCTCTTGGCCTTCATCCTAACTGCGAGTGTTGAGCTGAAAAGTGTCTCCAATGAGAAAAGCCGCTTGTGCTGCAAAACTAAAATTCTAGTTCGTCCATTTTTGACACATCTTATATAAAATTTACACCTTCGAAATTTTCTCATTGAACTCACAAGTTTGATATGTTTATGTAACCATATTTCATATGATCGTCAATTTCTTCACAAGATTTGTTGAACACGTCATTCTAAGCTTACATTCAATAACTTAGCAACATCATTGGCATCATCAACTTCATCTATGCAATTGACCCTAATATCCACCCACTTTCAAGGCAGTCAGCTATAGCTCGAGTCACTTCGGGGTCGCCTTCTGACCGCCGTTGTCGAGCCGAGTAAGAACACCACATTCAAGCACTCTCGATGCTCTAGTTTGCCCTGTCTCGACTAAACCGAGACCAAGACTTGCCATTTCCTATTTATGCTTATTTTAAGCGTGAGCGAGTCATCTCTGTGCTGGTAATGTGTGTTGCTACTTGAGTTTTGGGTACGAATTCGAGCCTCATTCGTGTTTATTACCTTCCTTCAATCGGTGCCTATCACAAAATGCCTCTAAGGAGAGGTTGTAAGATCACTGTATATTCCGTCTAGTTTGAGGATAACTTACATGTTTGCAATTCATTACTGTTTTGGTTAGTCAATAAGAACATTAAATATTGAGCCATCAACCAACAAATCTCAACTCAAATTGCGTTTCGTAACATTGAGTTAACCACTGACAAATGTCAACTCAAATTGTTCCCTAACTAACCACTGACAAATCTCAACCGAATCCTCCATATATGAATAATTTCACACGCTCTACAAGCCATCATTTTTACAATTGTTAGTATGATCTCTGAAATTCACAAATTTCGAGAAAAAAATGTGGCTTGTTTCACTTTGTGTTTTGGCAGTAATTTTGTGCTATTACATTCACTAGGTGAATAAAAGGAGGAACCCCAAATACAATGGAGTCTTGCCTCCTGTTCAATGGGTTTGCCTCTCATTGGAGAGACCTCTTCAGCTCATCACTTGCAATTACTCTCTTGGCCTTCATCCTAACTGTGAGTGTTGAGCTGAAAAGTGTATCAAATGAGAAAAGCTATTTGTGCTGTAAAACTAAAATTCTAGTTTGTCCATTTTTGACACGTCTTATTTAGAGTTTACACCATCGAAATTTTCTTATTTAGCTCACAAGTTTAATATGTTTATGTAATCATATTTCATATGATGGTTTCTTCACAAGATTTGTTGAACACATGTCATTCTAAGCTTACGTTCAACAACTCGGCAACATCATTAGCCATCTTTAACTTCATATATGCAATTAGCTATAATATCCATCCACCTTTAAGGCGATCGGCCATAGCTCGAGTCACTTCGGGCCCACCTTTTTGGCCGCCGTCGTCGAGCCGGTTAAGGACTCCACATTCAAGCACTCTCGATGCTTTGGTTTACCATGTCTTGACTCAACCGAGTCCAAGACTTGCCATTTCCTATATATGCTTATTTTGAGAACGAACGAGTCATCTCTGTGTTGGTTATGTTTGTTGCTTGGTGTTGTTATTTGAGTTTTGGGCACAAGTTCGAGGCCCACTCGCCTTTATTACCTTCCCTCAGTCGGTGCCTATCATAAAATGCCTCTAAGGAAAGGTTGCAACAACACTGTATGTTCCATCTAATTTGAAGATTACTCACATATTTGTAGTTCATCAGTGTTTTGGTTAGTCGTTAGGCATGTTTCCTATATGATATTTCTTTGCCCTCGTTTGCTTCATAAGCCCCTTTTCTTTCTCTTCTCTCTCGTGCTGCATCTCTATGCTTGTCTGTGTGTCTATTTGTGTACTTGTTCTTTGTGTGAAGAGTGGTAGTTGTGTACTATCAACGATGCTTTGTCGATAAGCATTAATGAGCTCTCTTCCATGTCATAGCTGCTTTTGTTATAACTTCGGTCTGGTTATTTAAACCTATGTGTAAATCAAGTGGTTCATAAGCAATTCATTATGTGGGAGACAATATTACACAAGTATCAGACTGAATCCCCCAAGCACTTGACAAAGGTTGGTATCGATGAGCAAATTTGGCATTTTCTAGTCATGCCTTCACCTCTTCATAGTTCATACAGCCCACAACTCACTTATGACTAGTTTTCTCACTTAAGACGCTGAAGTTCCACTACTAAGGTACAACTTTGAGGCTAAAATAAAGAAATGCAATAAAAAATCATCAAAACCAAACAAAAAGAGGCCAAAAAAAATAAAAGGCTGTAATGACCCTCACTGGCAAAGTACTAGAGTTTGGCATGCAATTTTAAAGACAGCAACTGCATGCTTTTGGACCGAGAGCAGTCCACAAGCTGCCAAATCCGCTTGATAAGTGGAATAACCTTTAGAGCCTTATTAAATGGGAAGTGTCAGAAAAGCCCTAAATCTTTAACATTGGTGCTAATTTAGTCCTAAATCTTTTTTTTGTGTCAATTGAGTCTTAAACCTTTTATCTTTGTGCCAATTCAATCCTTCCGATCAATTTTGGCTGGATTTTGTTGATGTGGACGCTGGCCAGCCATCGATGCTAACGTCGATAAATTTTAATAAAATTTTAATATTTTTTGAATTTTTATTTATTTTTTAATATTTTTTTCTTTTTTTTTCCTCCCCTTCCTCCTTCCTCCATCCCATCGCCGGTCCAGAGGCTGGCGAGGGCAACCTCGCGCTAGGTGGGTGAGGGTCGAGCGTCACCCAGCCGCAGGCGAGATTCAAGCTCTCGCCGGAGGCTACGAGGTCGAAAGTCGCCTAGCCATGGTGAGGCTCGCCTTCGCCGTCGCGGGCGAGGGCGAGCCTCGCCAGTGGCCGGCGTGCCTTGCTGGCCCCTAGCCGGTCGCCAATCTGGCGACCGGCTGGAGGAAGAAGGGAGGGGAGGAAAAAAAATAAAATAAATAAACAAAAATTCAAAAAAATATTAAAATATTATTAAAAGTTGTCCACATCAACGCCGGTGACCGGCCGGCGTCCACGTCAACAAAATCCTATCAAAATTGATCGGAAGGACTGAATTAGCACAAAGACAAGATTTAGGACTTAATTAGCACCAAAAAATGGTTTAAAACTAAATTGATAATAATGCCAAAGGTTTAGGACTTTCTTTTTGACACTTTTCCCCTTATTAAGCTCCACAAAGTGGTACTAGAATGGTATGCACTCCTGACATAACTTCACCAATTAGTGTCTTACCGATTTATGGATTATAACAAGTACGAGACGGACATAAAACAGATCCGTGCATTTTTTAGTGTACATCGCGGAGGAGGTCAGGATTTAGATGTCGGAGTCATTTTTTGAATTCCTGCTATACAGAAAATCAGATCACTCTTATCATACGCCCTATCCATCATGACTGACACTGATACCACATTTTTGTCAATGCTGATATTTCCTATATAATTCAAAAATATAACCCCGCAATTGAAGATGGTCAATAATGTTTACCCAATCAGAACTGGTATTGGGTCTTTTGAGCAGCAAATCACTCCCCCATACCTTGCTTGTTTGATTAATATTTTTCTAAAATGGCCGTAAACATCAAGAAAATATTCTTCCCATAGGCAATTTATCTATGTAATTTTGAATAATTGACAGAATTTCAAAAGATCAGATTATCCACTCTGCTTGAAGTGCAAATGCAATGCAGACACAATTGATGCAGCATCGATCCACTAATTAGGTGTCTAGTTGAAGCCAAGCATGCATTCAATTGAAGTAAAGTAAGACTAAAAACTCGACGCTTATAGACTAAGTGAAACGACTAATTTCATTCACACGACATAGTATAGCATCAACCACCACTTACCCTTAAGGAGTGCCTACAATTCAGGAAATGCCTGGAATTGGGAAACTTTTTTTGCCATTTATATGCTCTTCTCATCTCTGTTGACCCCTCTAAGCTGAATATCCTGAGAATACAAACATGCACATCAGAGACAGAGTGGTGAGACCTACTGTAAAGCATCAATGAAAGACACATATGGATCCGCATCAAAGTCAAGCTCTAGGAATCCTTGATCATCTTCCCAAAGATTGTAGATATTATACATGTACCAAATTCTCCCATCAGACTAAACTGTAGTAAAGCAATAAATCGAAAGGTAAAAGACATGATTAAGCTGCCAACAGTGATCGGTAGACATCAAGACAGTACGCCCAAACAAAGAAGCAGGATAGCTTGTGTAGTACTCAATATGCATGAGTAAAACATTCATGAAAGACTCAATGTGCTCGACTAAAACTTTCATATGAAAGACTGTCTCATTGAGTAGCCAAATCTAAGGGATACACATTACATCAAGTAACAACACCATCATTTTAGGTCAGTGTCAGCAAGGATTCGGCAAAGAATGTGAAAAAGTTACATAATTTAAAATGTATTAGGAATCATTGTTGTTCGACAATATTTTGATCTTGTGTTAAAGAAAGCTTAAAGTTAAAAACTCAGCCAGAGCACCTTACTATATTAAAGCAAATTTCACAGGGAGGGGAAGGGATACATACCTGCTGAAACAAATCCTCCTCAGCAGAATAGGGAGACCACTGTATTATTGTTTCGAGATTTCTCTTCCAATTGCCAGACCAAAACCGTATTCAACTGGTTCCAACTGCCTTCGCGTCTTTCATAATCAAGCTGTTCCATTAAAAACATAGATTAAAAAGACATATTAGTAAGTGTTCTATCCAAAGAGTTATTATTTAATAACATCTTTCCAAAAGTATACAATTAGTCAAATAAACTTCAGAAAAGCTTAAATTTGTCAGAACCGTGCAAAAAAAAAAACTGCACTGCTTTTAAGTCAAAATTGTGTTGAGGCTCGTACACTACACTACAAAAAAACTGGATTTTTGCCACGAAAATTTGCAACGAAAAAACTTTCGTCGCAAATTTGCGACAAATTTGAGGCCGAGCGCAACCGCCCGGCCGAGCGCAACCGCCCGTGAGCCAGGCCCTCACCATGGCTGGCCGAGCTCGCCCACCGAGCTCGCCCAGAACTCACCCAGATCTGGGCGATCTCGAGCTCGCCGGCCATGGAGAGCTTGGCCCTCGCCAGAGACGACGCTGGCCATCGCCGGCCATGGCAAGGGCCGAGCTCGAGGTTGCCCAGAACTCGCCCAGATCTGGGTGACCTCGAGCTCGCTGGCCATGACGAGCTCGGCCCTCGCCATGGTCAGCAACGAGGCTGGCCCTTGCCGGCCATGGCGAGGGGTGAGCTCGTCATGGCCGGCAAGCTCAAGGTCACCCAAAACTCGCCCAAATCTGGGCGAGCTCAAGCTCGCCGGCCATGGCAAGCTCGGCCCTCGCCATGGCCGGCGAGCTCAAGCTCGCCCAGATCTGGGCGACCTCGAGCTCATCGGCGACGAGGCTGGCCCTCGCCGGTCATGGCGAGGGCCGAGCTCGCTATGGCCGGCGAGCTCGAGCTCGCCGGCGACGAGGCTGGCCCTCGCCGGCCATGGCGAGGGCCGAGCTCGCCGGCGGCGAGGCTGGCCCTCGCCCGCACGATTTTTATCACGACGAATTGATAATTACCGACTAATTTTGCCATGATTTTTCGATCAAAAAAAAAATTTGCCACGATTTTTGCAACGAATAATTAGCGACGAATTTTGCAACGAATTTAGTTACGAGTTTTGGGACGAAAAAATTTCGTCGCAAATTACCAACGAAAATTTATATTTTTTGTCGGAAAAATTTGCGACGACGAATTACCGACGAATTTTTGTTCGTCGGAAATTTCGTTGGATTTTCAAATTTTTCGTTGGAAAAAGGTTTTTTTTTGTAGTGTTTCCAACGAATTTTCAAACGAAAAAAATTTCGTCGCAAATTTCCAACGAAAATTGAAATTTTTCGTTGGAAAAATTTGCGACAACGAATTACCGACGAATTTTTTTTCGTTAGAAAATTCGTTGGAAATTAGTTTTCCAACGAATTTTTCGTTGAAAATTTCGTCGGAAAAAAGATGTATTTTTGTAGTGCTACCCAAAAGAGCAATATGTAGCAAATCACCAGAAAGTGAAAGGTAGATGTACATCATCAAAAAAAAAAAAAGTAGATTGAGATGTCATTACCATGGGTACTCCAATATCTTCCTTCCCCGTGCTCCTCAAAAACATATATGAAAGCATCCCAATGCTGTGTAAAACTGACAGAAAAGTCCAACTTTTACTGAATAAAGATCTGGATTGTCTTGAGAAAAAAATTGCACATGAAAGGTAACAAGGAATCGAGTTCAAAAGGGAGAACAGACCAATGAAAAAGTAGGTCAGTAGAACGTAAACAAGGCATATCAAGTCTTATGCGTCCTAAAAAATAGCACCAACAAGAGCATTAACAACATGATGTATTGGGAATGCATGCTTCTATGAAGAGAACCATTTATCAGGTATATCAACTTCAATTACTTTCATGATTTCAGGGTTACAAAGTGCAACTGAGTAAAGAGTAAGAAGCTGTGGGCTTGCAGAAGTACCTAAACTCTCAAATAAGTTTATATGTGAAAACAGTGGGGAAAAGAATAAAAGGGCGTTGAAAATTCAAAACCATTTACAGGAGGAAGAAAGTTGCAGATAATTGAGTGAACGTACAGGAAAAACTGAGGATGGAGGAAATTAGCTAATTTGGCAATGACTCAAACAGTTAGAAAGTTCTTTTAAGGATTTCATTCGATGAGATCACTCTTGGAAATATCCGAAACTTTGTGTAATGACTACTTAACAGAACTACTGAAAGTGTGGGAAGTATATACGTGTTAAGCAAATTAGATGATGCAAAGAGTTATTTTTGCAAATTAGATGATGCAAAGAGCTATTTTTGGAAGTATTTTTGGAAATTTTTGGAAGTATATACCTTTTCCCATCTTTTCCGTGACATCTTGAGAACACCATCACTGCTGCCCCAAGCCTCAGTGTGCTCGTTTTAAAACCATTGCCATCTGCAGTTGCAAAAGAAAGAACACCATGCTATCAAGCATATAACTTGAAAATACTACAAGAATTTTCTTCGTAAAGATTTTTACATTGTCCAATTGTATTTGCCAGTTTGCTGTTAGCAAAATACCCCAAAGACATGCACTGCCGCATTTTATCTGGATCCATGCCACCGCCATTATCTGCAATTAAAGGACAAAAGAGTGTCGTCATTTGAGCAAGGCTCACACAATCTACTCTTAGACAGAATTAAAAAGGTTGCCACTGATTACACTTCTAAACATATATACTGTGCACGGACCATATTAGATATAAAAATGCCACAGAAACAAAATCACATCAACTTATGATGATAAACTGAAGAAAAAGACAAAAAAAACCAAAAGACCCCACAGCTGTCAAATAAGCAATTCCCAAAGCTACAAATATGAACAATTTGAGATCTATGATATAGATTATACAGTAGTTATTTATATTGTACGCTATACACTTCAGTCGTAGTGAAGCCCTCATCCTGATAGAAAATAGCAGGAAAAGAATGTGGAAACAGAAAACCAGTCGCTTCTAAAGATAGCAGCTCCAACAGCATATGTGTTAAACTGACTAGATCCATGATGTCACTGCCATCTCCACAGTCAGTCTTGTTGTTTCCACAATTAGCAACCACATTATTGTCCAACTCATCACTTCCCCAGCATCCTATGATTATAGATGGTTGCTTGGTCTACTGCATGTGGACTCTTATAACCTTCCCATATCGATGGACATAAAAGTTTATCTATATCATTGATGCACAGAGCTGTTTACATACAATTCTAATTGCTTCTCATTCAATAAAAGACCAACATTCCAGGCTCTATCCACATTTGTAAATACCACTTAGTACGAGATTAGCAATCTAATATAATAAAGTAAAGGTCCACCATTTCTGATGCCATGTTTTTTCTTTTTTTTTTAACTTTTGACATTGCAGAAGTTGGTTTACGATTGTATAAGTTACAATTGATTGCCACCATACTTCCCAAATACCATCAATGATGGGTACAACTCTCCAAAAGGTGCATGACCGAACTTAAAATATGATCCGAGCAAAAGCTTATAATTCAGAAGGGAAAACAGAGGATGCAATAAAACGGAGAGAAACCAACAAAGCAAAATACCTTCGATCAGCAAAATTCTATTCCCATCTGTCTTATTTTTTAGCGTATCTATCTTAAAATATGCTGCCCCATTAGAACCCTGAATCAAGACCGAGGAAGTAAAGACAAGAAATAGCAAATCCGAAAAGAACCACTACATGATTGAAAATCAATATAGGATCTACGCATACCTCATCCAATGCGTTATCCAAAAGTTCTGTGAAAGCTGCAAAAGATGCACAAGCAGCTTATATAAGCTTAAAGACATCTAACTTTGTGATACAGAGATGATCAAAATCGGGAAATATAGGCAAGTTTTACCTCCAAGAGCCCACTTATGACTGGTTGCATTAGAATATAGAAACTTAGGATGAACCCTGACATGATCAATGCCCCCTGGATCATCCAACAGACATAAGAACATGTACTGGTAACACAAACACTTGGAACTCAAAGAAACGCCACAACCACAAACAAAGACACTGATGCTCTAACCTGGGACTGACGGCGATATGCAAACCAAAAACTGAATAATTTATCAAAATATTTCCAAGCATGCATTTTGATAAACTAAAACATCGATGAGACGAAACAGAAGCAACAATGCAATGTACCCTCTCCCTAGGGGTGATCGGTTCCCACCTCAAAACTACATGAGTAACACAAACACTAGGCGGTCCCCGGTTCGGGTTCTTTTGCACACCCCCACCTTTCCCCACCGCAAGCTCAACATATCTTGGCACAAAAAACGAAGCAACAATAACCTAAACCCCTTTAAAAAAAAAAACCTTAGAGATATTTAGATATCTTCTAACAGTCCCAGAACCCAGCAGCGTCAAACATGTAAATGTTTAGGCAAACACTAAATATGACTTAGCCCAAAACAAACAGAAAACACACCTCAAAACTACATGAGCCGCGTACCTTAAAAAGAAAAAGAGACGGTACAATGCGCCAACGCCTGATTGAGGGGCGCATGGGCTGAGGGAGAGGGGTGGGAGGAGGAGAAGGATCATCAGAAAGTTTAACTTTGGTTTCGTGGTCGTGGCAAGTGGCGCCGCGGAGAAGAAGAGAAGAAAAAAATGGGATCTTGAAAATGTTTAAACGGTGGATGAACGAATGAGAAAGAAGTAGAACAGGAAAATAATTAATTTTGCAGGGAGCGCGAGAAAAGGAGAAAGTGACCGAGCCCCGCCGTACTGGGGAGAGGAAAGAGTTGAAGGGAAGAGGGTGCATTCTGTGCGTGGTGGCTAATGGTGGTGCGGGATGCTCCGAGATGAGAATACGGAGAGGGGCAGCGAGGCGGAGAGGGACTGTGGCCGCGGCGGCGGCGGCGGCGGCGGAGGCGGCGACGGGGAGGTCGGCGACAACTCGAGGAAGAAGTTGAGGATGTTCCGTTGATGACATCACCACCGCGCCGACAAGACTTCACCCGCGTCCTCCACCCATCACGTTGTCCTTCCTCACCGGCAGTTCATACCTCACTGGCAACCCTTGTCTAGGTGTTCATCTAAACAGCAGTCCTCACCCATTATCATCCATGGTCGGTGCCACACCGTCCATCGCCAATCTAAGTCCCTCACCGACCGACGTTGTCCCTTATTGTGCTCCACCATCCACGGCCACTATCGCACCGCCGACGCCTCCCCTTTACCGTGTACATCCCCGGTGTCCTTGATGTTTCCTTGGTGAATAGTATTCCTTTTGTCAGGTAGTGATGAGTTTTGGGCCTGAATTCTTATTGGGCCTAGTGGGCCCTATTTGGGTTGATGGGCTTATACAACCATTTTGGCCCCAACTCTTATGGAGCCAATATTACCCGGGCCTGAGATTCTAATAGATTGGGCCTAGCTATTTGGGGCCCAATTCTGGTTGGGCCTAGACATGGCTCAAGGGCCCAACTCATATTGAGCCAATAGTGCCCCGACCTGAAATTCTTTTTATTAGGCCTACATGGGCTCTATTTTGAGCCCAATTCTGGTTGGCCCTAGATATTATGCTTGGGCCCACCTCGTGATGGGCCCATATTGCCTAGGCCTCTTTTGCTTATTGGGCCAAATGGAAGCTGTTGGGTCCAACTCATATTAGGCTCAATGGGCTAGGCCTGAATTCTTTGTTCGTTGGCCCTCGATAGACGATTTTGGGTCTTACATGTAATGGGCCCAATGCGGGCTCAATCAGACATTTCCTCTCATCGAGCCTAGATGGGCAATATTTAGACTCCCCTCGACTTGGGATCAATATGAATTAGGCCAATACGTCACCTAGGTTTGTTAGGCCTAAATCACTTGGTTTATCCATAGTTTCTTGATTATGGGCCTTGCTAATTGTTGGCCAGAGTGCTGTTTGGTAGGGGTGTTAGAACCGAACCGAAAAATTGAACCGAGATACGAACCGAACCGAAAATTTATGCATTTTCAGTTCAATTTGATTTTGGTTTGGATAATAAGTAAATGAATTTGATTAACATAACGGTTCGGTTCGGTTCGGTTCAATTCAAATTGGTTCGGATTTTGGTTTTTTAATGTTCCCTTATCGAGCTCTCTCTCCTCAGTCTCACTGTGCACTACTGCTCACCTCTCGCTCACTTTTCTCTTTCTCTCTCTTTCACTTTTTTACTTTATTCTCTCTCTTCCTTTGTCTTCACACTCTCAATGCTCTCCTCTCTCTCTCTTTCCTGCTTTATTCTCTCTCTTCCTCTTCCCTCACATCATTATCATCTCCCAAAAAGTGACGAAACACAGTTTTCTCTCTGGCTTCTTGAAGCTGGGCCAAGTGCTGCGCTTGAGGTGCTCGGAGGCGGTCCACGACAGGTTGGAGGTGGAGAAGACGGCCTCGTAGAGGGAGTGTCGGGGCTTCACAGCCTTGGCGACGCCGGTGTTGGCGTTGTGGACGAGCATGGGCTCGAGGTGTGCCCAGTACCACACGCCCTTCCCCTTGACGGCCTTTGGCCGTAGCATGACAAGCCCTCATAGCGCTTGTTCACGGCCTCGGCCATCAGCTCGTCGGCCCATGCTGACATCGAGACCGAGTCCACCTGGGTCAGCGACGGCGGCTCCGAGGTGTTTCTGATGGCCGCCATTAACCAAACGAGTCGTCAGAGTCCAAGTCCTCAGTTTTTTTGTTGTTAGAGCGGGTTCACTCATCGGAAGTTCGGTCTCCGGCAAGTGTCCATGGCCGACTCCGGTGATCTGGTGGGGCCTTTCGGTGGTGGGTCATCAATTGACTTGCTTCTTGACGGGAAGAAGAAAGAAGAAGCAGTCTCACAGAGAAGGGAAAAGAGAGATCGGAAGAAGAAGACGAGGAGGAGGAAGGGAAGAAGTGCAAAAAAAGATAGAAAAGAAAAACCGAAAACCGTACCGAACTGATCCGAACCGAACTGCGTTTTCGATTCGGATCATATTCGGTTTGTGTGGTGTTTCGGTTCAGATCAAGCACACGTCTAAACGGTTCGGTTCGGTTCGATTTTCCTAGACACCCAAACCGAATCGAACCATTGACACCTTTACTGTTTGGACCAATTGGGTTGCTTAAAACTCTACTTGAAGATAGAAGAGCGGTTGCATCTGGATCTGATTTTGAGGCTAAGTTGAGAAATGCATATTTAGAGAAAGGCCAAACACCATAAATAATTTAAATAAATAGAAAGTTCTAAATCTCACAATGTCAAGCATCTCAAACAATTTGATTCGGAAAATTTTGAAAAAAATTATATTCATCCATATTTTTACCAAATTGGACCAATTTTTGATGGGGCACAACTTTTTCATTCGATATCTCGTTAACTTGATTTTTGCATCTACGAAAAGCTCATCAACCAATTATTTAAAAAATGTGGTTCGAATTTCAAAAAAATGTTTTCAAAAAAATATATTTTTCCCTAATAATCATTTTCTCAAAAGAGGAAATTGCATTTCAAGAAAAATGCTTTATGTGAAGAGTGGTAGTTGTGTACATTAGGCGTTGGTTTATTGATAAGCATTAATGCCTTTCTCTCTAAAACCAACAGCTCTGTCTCTCAGCTTTCCCAAAATTCCACCACCTAGCCCTCAACCCCTACTGGAAAAAGGTTCTTTTTCTCTTTCTTTCCCTCTTAGTTTCCATTTCACCGTGGATCTTCCGCTATTTAACTTCAATCTAGCTGAGAGGCTCTTCAAAGAAAACACCAATAAGTGTGTTTCTCCATACTCTCCAACCAATGATATGGATTCTACATCAAGAAGCAGTTAAGCCCTACGATGCTAACCCAAGCGTTTGTGAATTTTTGCTTGTGTACTCATATAAACCGCACATCTTTATGTATGTCCCTCTCTATTCACTGTCTTATTCTGACTCAGAAAATCTCACCTGCATTTTTAACATGTTTTTTCCTCCTTGGGAATGCAGCGAAGCCATGCTAGAGTTAAACCATAGGATCCTTTAATACATGCGGGAGTTGGCCATATCTCTTCCTCTCCGGTCCCTCACGATAATTAGAGTTTTCTAATTATCTAAATTACTTAGGTTCAATCACGCCGATCGGATTTTCAAAAGAAAAGAAATATCATGGCCGTCCATTCAATTCGATTCTTGAAAATTCGTGATGCCGATAATTTTTTTTTTTGAAATTCAAACCGCATACTTAAAATAATTGGTTCATGGGCTTTCCGTAGGTGCAAAAATCAAGTTAATTGGACATCGAATTAATAAGTTATGAACTTAGTTCAAACTTATAATTAAAAAGTCATAAACTTGGTAGAGCCGCATCTCCATAACGCTCCATTATACCTTATTATTTACTTGTCAAGCCCAAAAGAGCCAAGCCCCTTATATGTACCATCATTATTTAGTTGTCAGCGAAGGAAAAAAGCTAGTAAACCGATGATCTATTAATAATCATAGAATCATGTGAAGTTGGGTATTTTTGTAATGCCGAATATCTTTTAAATGATAGTTGATTAAATTGAAGGGAAAATTGAAAAAGGCCTGGCCTAATCTCCTCCACCTCTTCCACCCACACCATCATCGATCTGGTCCTATGCGTTTCTCTCTCCACCTCCACCACCGCAATCATCGCTTCGATATCTCTTGCCCGGAGGGCCTAGCTTGCCTTTTTGCTGCCTTCTAACCCAGACTTGCAAGCGGAGTAAGTTTGCTTTTTGTTTCTTTTCTCTCTCTTTTGGTTCCTTACATCGGAATGGTATTGTGCACGCGTCACGCCATGACGTTGCTGAACAACGAGATAGTGAGCTATCTGAACGCACTGGGCATCATCTTGTAGTTTGATAAATGCATGCCTGGTTTAATTCTCACAATGTCAAGCATCTCAAACAGTATGATTCAGAATTTTTTGAAAAAATGATATTTATATATTTTTTAACCTAATTGGACCAAATTTTGATTGGGCATAACTTTTTCATTTGATGTCCCATTAATTCGATTTTTGCACCTACGAAAAGCTCATGAACCAACCTTGTAAATATCCCATATTAGTCGGTGCACGTACATAACCAAACAAACATAATATTTTCTTCTTTCTTTCTTTCTTTTGATAAATTAGCGAGTTGATTTTTTTTACTAGCTCATGAGAATTTCCATAAGAAGCAGCGACGAGCGATGATGTTGTGACGGAAGAACGTAAGATGAAATTCGATTTCTAGTAGGAAAGGACTCATAGTCATCGATGATGATTGAGAGGGTGAGATTTCATGCCTTTTGGCTTCCACTTTAGCCTGGAGGTGTTATACTTATGTCCCTTCTTGGTCTGTCGAGCCAAATTTGACTCTTACTGGTAGACCTCCTAACCAATCCTGGAAAGTTTTAATTTCTCAGTTTAATTCACAGCTTAATTTAATGTAATGAAACAAAATTTTCGAATGTTGGCAATCGTATTTGCTAAGAAAGCGTGCAAGGCATAATACCAAGTCATTGCGGCAAAGCTGCACTTGAAATCTCAGTCATCATACCCCGAGCTGAAGGGTTACTACTAAGAAGCATATAACTTTTGCAAACCATGGCAGCATGAAGCTGTAAGCAATGTATATCTGAATGTCCTTATTCGACGACTTTACTTCCCTTCTTTCTCAATACCTCCCTTGATTAATCAGCTGTGTGATGTCTTTATCTTTAATTCAACAACAAGTAGTGCTTTCCATTCTGTGATATTTTAAATATTAAATATTATTAACAGCAACATTGCAAATGAACTGAAAGTAACCAATTATATTTTGAATAAATAACGAGTGTGGGAAAATAAAAAGAGAGCACAGCTAATTATTAGGGCATCTTTTCGAGGTCTCGCCCTTGGCCTTGCCCCCTCTCTTCTATATATACCTCTCTCTCTCTTTCTCATTTCCGTGTATAGGAGGGGCCTACAAAAAGTCGGGGATAAATAGGCCCCTCTGTATTCTTCTTCTTCCTCCTCTCTCTCTTCCGATTTCCTCTCCTTCTCCGCTCACCTCTCCTCTGCCGAAACCATCTCTCTCTCCTCCGCTGAAAGCATGAAGGCTTTTGTGCAGCGCTTCCTCTGTGACGGTGGTCCTCCAGAACAACCACCACCACCAGCACCACCGCTGCCCCCGCTCGAGGATCCACTAGCAGCACCGCAGCAGCATCCGCCGCTTGTGCCTATCTAGGCGGCACCGTTGCAGCCACTTGTGCCTGTCGAGGCACCACAGCAGCAGCAGCAGCCGCATCCGTTTGTGATTCTCCGAACACCGGCACCAGTACCAACCCCACCGCCATGGGTGGAGCCTCTCGGGGCTTTGCTCCACTATGAGTATATTTCTCTTTTCTTCTTCTTATTTTATATTTCAGTCCAGGATACCTTATCCTTCTTTCTAACTTATCTTTTTCAGAGGGTCTTCTATCAACCTTCTCAACGAGGGCGTCATAGGCTATCTGAAAAATATCGGATAAAAACTGGTCGAGTTTGCTCACAAGGCTTCCCAGGAGCCACTGGAAGAACTGCCCATCAGCAAAAAGTTGGAGGCCACCATTGCTCGAAGGGCCGTGAAGGGCAACGTGACGGTGAAGGGAGCTGAGGACAACCGAGCCAACCAAGCAGCGAAAGGTGTTCTAAAAGCAGAGATCGAACGATACCTCAAACACCTCCGCCTGGAAGTGAAGGATGCCAAGGTCGACAATTTCGAGGCATTGTCAGAGGAGATTGAACTGGTTCATATTTGGATAGTATCGTTTCGATAGATATGGTTATGTGCAAAAGTAGAGTGAAACTGAAGTTGTTTCCTCTATAGACGTTTTCTCTGGGTTTTTGGTAGTATCCCACAAGGACTGTTGCTTTCATGAATATCTTCTCTGGGTTATTTGTGAGTAGGGTTGTTTGTGAGCTCCGTTCCTCTGTCTAGGGCGTAGGGTTTTGTTTTAAAGATTTCCTTTTGGTTTAGTCTTGAGAGGTTTATGAAAGCAAATATTAGACCCTAATGATTTTCTTTTCTTTTTACAATGTGGATATCCCTACGAATTTCAACTTCTATCAGTTCTTGGTTGTTTGTTTTTTTTTTGAAATGGCTTTCTACTTCTACGAATTTCTTTTTTCTTTTTTTTTCCACTTATCATAACATCGAAAATCATTTCAGAAAAAAAAACAACCAAGAACTGATAGAAGTTGAAATTCGTAGGGATATCCACATTGTAAAAAGAAAAAAAAAGAAAAGAAAATCATCAGGGTCCAATATTTGCTTTCATAAACCTCTTAAGACTAAACCAAAAGGAAATCTTTAAAAAAAAACCCTACGCCCTAAACAGAGGAACGGAGCTTACAAATAACCCTACTCACAAACAACCCAGAGAAGACATTTATGAATGCAACAGTCCTTGCTTGATACCACCAAAAATCCAGAGAAAACATCTATAGAGGAAGCAATTCCAGTTTCACTTTGCTTCTACACCGAGCCATATATGCCGAAACGATACTATCCAAATACGAACCAATTCAATCTCCTCCAACAATGCCTCGAAATTGTTAACCTTGGCATCCTTCACTTCCAGGTGGAGGTGTTTGAGGTACCGTTTGATCTCTGCTTTCAGAACACCTTTTGCTACTTGGTTGGCTCAGTTATCCTCGGCTTCCTTCACAGTCACATTGCCCTTCACGACCCTTCGAGCAATGGCAGCCTCCAACTTTTTGTTGATGGGCACTTCTTCTAGTGGCTCCTGGGAAGCCCTGCGAGCAAACTCGGCCGGTTCTTCTTCGATATTTTTCAGGTTGCCTATGACGCCCTCGTTGAGGAGGTTCATAGAAGACCCTTTTAAAAAGACAAGTTAGAAAGAAGGATGATGTATCCTGGACTGAAATATAAAATAAGAAGAAGAAAAGAGAGATATACTCGTAGTGGAGCAAAGCCCCGAGAGGCTCCACCTATGGCGGTGGGGGTGGTACTGGTGCCGATGCCCGGAGAATCACGAACAGCTGCGGCTGCTGTTGCGGTGCCTAGAGAGGCACGAGTGGCTGTGGCGGTGCCGCCTGGATAGGCATGAGTGGCGGATGCTGCTGCGGTGCTGCTAGTGGGTCCTCGAGCGGGGGCAGCGGTGGTGCTACTAGCGGTAGTTGTTCTGCAGGACTATCACCACAGAGGAAGCATTGCACAAAAGCCGTCATGCTTTCAGCGGAGGAGAGGGAGATGGTTTCGGCGGAGGAGAGGAGATCGGAAGACAGAGAGGAGAAAGAAGAAGAATACGAAAGGGCCTATTTATCCCCGACTTTTTGTAGGCTCCTCCTATACATGGAAATGAGAAAGAGAGAGGTATATATAGAGGAGAGGGGGTAAGGCCAAGGGCGAGACCTCGAAAAGATGCCCTAACAATTAGGGGTGCTCTCTTTTTATTTTCCCACACTCGTTATTTATTCAAAATATAATTGGTTAATTTTAGTTCATTTGCAATGTTGATGTTAATAATATCTTATATTTAAAATATCACAAAATGGAAAGCAATGCTTGTTGTTGAATTAAAGATAAAGATATCACATAGCTGGTTAATCAAGAGAGGTATTGAGAAAGAAGGGAAGTAAAATCGTTGAATAAGGACATTCAGATATTCACTGTTTACGGCTTCATACTGCCATGCTTTGCAAAAGTTATATGATTCTTAGTAGTAACCCTTCAGCTCGGGGTATGATGACTGAGATTTCAAGTGCAGCTTTGCCGCAATGACTTGGTATTATGCCTCGCACGCTTTCTTACCAAATATGATTGCCAATATTCGAAAATTTTGTTTCATTACATTAAATTAAGCTGTGGATTAAACTAAGGAATTAAAGCTTTCCAGGATTGGTTAGGAGGTCTATCAGCATGAATCAAATTTGATCCGATAGACCAAGAAGGGACAGCAATAGAACACCTCAAGGCCAAAGTGGAAGTCAAAAGGCATGAAATCTCACCCTCTCAATCATCATCGATGACTATGAGTCCTTTCCTACCAAAAATCGAATTTCGTCTTACGTTCTTCCGTCACAATATCATCGCTCGTCGCTGCTTCTTACGGAAATTCTCACAAGTTAGCAAAAAAAACTCAACTCGCTAATTTATCAAAAGAAAGAAAGAAAGAAGAAAATATTATGTTCGTTTGGTTATGTATGTGCACCGACTAATATGGGATACTTGCAAGGTTGGAATCCATGAACATTCGATAGGTGCTCAAGGAAGCATTGCCGGGCAAGAGTTCTCGATCTCGAATTTCTTTTTTTTTTTTTAAGTTAGACTAGGTGAATTTATTTTTATTAAAGAAGAAGAAGAAGAATGCAATGTAGTCTATGCAACTATCAATACGATGAAGCTCTTACCGGCCGACGATCAATAATCGAGAGAATGAGTGCTGAATGATCTTTCACCGAACGCTTCATACGGGGCATCGCTTTTCTACTGCTTGCTTCGGATTAAAAATAGAAAATGGACGTGGGGGTTAAGAGCTATGAATGAGATGGTGCATCTCGTGAAATGTAATGACTCTTATGAGATATAGGGTTAGTCGGTTCAATGAAAAACCATTTCTAGCCCATCGGAATTTTTTCCTAGCATTTGAATGACGGAAAACTACTTGGTCGACGAGAAGAGCTTTCCATGAGTTTAAATTAAACTAAGTTTTGGAAAATTTTAATATTGGCGACATAATAAAGATAATCGTGTGGATATTAACAAATCAGAAATGATATTCATGGACGAAAAAGATGTTTACTATTAGTGAATGTATTGATTATAAGACTCATGTCAAATAGTAAGCAGACCCGGTGAAACCTGCACAAAATGTCGATCCCAACGAGGTAATCAATTGGTGAAAAATGAATCCCTCTTTTGTTCTCTTTTTTAAATATGAAATTCTGCATGTGCATGATGGGAGCGTAGGCTGAATCTTCATGGGGGCTAGGGCTGAACATGCGCAAGGCTACGACGTAGATAACACCGGCACAGCAGCCGGTGCTTCCTTCCTTTTTGGCCTTTTGTGAGGGTCGGTGGGGACCAATGAGTCGTTACCAAATGGGAAATGCCTACATCGGTAACGGGCCATCATTATCCCACAAGGACTGTTGCCTGGTGGAACCTTATGACCGGCTTGTCCGGTTCCTAAAACATCTATCTTTTAATTTTTAATCTTACATTTTAGCCGCAAACTAGGAATCAATGTCAAGAAAATGTAGAGTAAAGTACCTTGATTTCATTTCTTTTAGCGTAAAAATATAAAGAAACCCATCCTCAATCAGTCAAGCATCGACGGCCTCGTGGACGGCGTCTCCGACGAACATGGCATTTCTCAATGTCGCCTCCGCTTATTAGCGGTCGATTTCATCGAAAACAGTAAGCAGCCGGGTTAAGTAGTGAACTAACTTTGCATCTAAAAAGGAAGGAAGCAGCCGGGTCGATTTCATCGAAAACAAAATGTCCGGCCATATTGATGTCGTCCGCGTGCGATGCACCTGCAACTTGTAGCTGCACGTCGTTTTTAGATGCAAAGTCAGTTCACTACTTAACTCGGCTGCTTACTGTTTTCGATGAAATCGACCGCTAATAAGCGGAGGCGACATTGAGAAATGCCATGTTCGTCGGAGACGCCGTCCACGAGGCCGTCGATGCCTGACTGATTGAGGATGGGTTTCTTTATATTTTTACGCTAAAAGAAATGAAATCAAGGTACTTTACTCTACATTTTCTTGACATTGATTCCTAGTTTGCGGCTAAAATGTAAGATTAAAAATTAAAAGACGGATGTTTTAGGAACCGGACAAGCCGGTCATAAGGTTCCACCAGGCAACAGTCCTTGTGGGATAATGATGGCTCGTTACCGATGTAGGCATTTCCCATTTGGTAACGACTCATTGGTCCCCACCGACCCTCACAAAAGGCCAAAAAGGAAGGAAGCACCAGCTGCTGTGCCGGTGCTATCTACGTCGTAGCCTTGCGCATATTCAGCCCTAGCCCCCATGAAGATTCAGCCTACGCTCCCATCATGCACATGCAGAATTTCATATTTAAAAAAGAGAACAAAAGAGGGATTCATTTTTCACCAATTGATTACCTCGTTGGGATCGACATTTCGTGCAGGTTTCACCGGGTCTGCTTACTATTTGGCATGAGTCTTATAATCAATACATTCACTAATAGTAAACATCTTTTTCGTCCATGAATATCATTTCTGATTTGTTAATATCCACACGATTATCTTTATTATGTCGCAAATATTAAACTTTTCCAAAACTTAGTTTAATTTAAACTCATGGAAAGCGCTTCTCGTCGATCGAGTAGTTTTCCGTCATTCAAATGCCAGGAAAAAATTCCGATGGGTCAGAAATGGTTTTTCATTGAACCGACTAACCCTATATCTCATAAGCGTCATTACATTTCACAAGATGCACCATCTCATTCATAGCTCTTAAACCCCACGTCCATTTTCTATTTTTAATCCGAAGCAAGCAGTAGAAAAGCGATGCCCCGTATGAAGCGTTCGTTGAAAGATCATTCAGCACTCATTCTCTTGATTATTGATCATCGGCCAGTAAGAGCTTCATCGTATTCATAGTTGCATCGACTAAGTTGCATTCTTCTTCTTCTTCTTTAATAAAAATAAATTCACCTAGTCTAAATTTTAAAAAAATAAAAACAAAAAAAAGAAATTCGAGATCAAGAACTCTTGCTCGGCAATGCTTCCATGAGCACCTATCGAATGTTCATGGATTCCAACCTTGTAAATATCCCATATTAGTCGGTGCACATGCATAACCAAACGAATATAATATTTTCTTCTTTCTTTCTTTCTTTCGATATATTAGCGAGTTGATTTTTTTTTTACTAACTCGTGAGAATTTCCGTAAGAAGCAGCGATGAGCGATGATGTTGTGACGGAAGAACATAAGACGAAATTCGATTTATGGTAGGAAAGGACTCATAGTCATCGATGATGATTGAGAGGGTGAGATTTCATGCCTTTTGGCTTCCACTTTGACCTGAAGGTGTTCTACTTCTGTCCCTTCTTTCTCAATACCTCTCTTGATTAACCAGTTGTGTGATATCTTTATCTTTAATTCAACAACAAGCAGTGCTTTCCATTCTGTGATATTTTATATAAAATATTATTAGCAGCAACATTGCAAATGAATTGAAATTAACCAATTATATTTTGAATAAATAACGAGTGTGGGAAAATAAAAAGAGAGCACCCCTAATTATTAGGGCATCTTTTTGGGGTCTCGCCCTTGGCCTTGCCCCCTCTCCTCTATATATACCTCTCTCTCTTTCTCATTTCCATGTATAGGAGGAGCCTACAAAAAGTCGGGAATAAATATGCCCCTCCGTATTCTTCTTCTTCCTTCTCTCTCTCTTTCGATCTCCTCTCCTCCTCCGCTCACCTCTCCTCCGCCAAAACCATCTCCCTCTCCTCTGTTGAAAGCATGAAGGCTTTTGTGCAATGCTTCCTCTATGGCGATGGTCCTCCAGAACAACCACCGCCAGCAGCACCATCGCTGCCCCCGCTTGAAGACCCACTAGCAGCACCGCAGTAGCATCCGCCACTCATGCCTATCGAGGCGGCACCGCCGCAGCCACTCGTGCTTGTCCAGGCACCGCAGCAGCAGCCGCAGCCGTTCATGATTCTCCGGACACCGGCACCAGTACCACCCCCACCGCCACGGGTGGAGCCTCTTAGGGCTTTGCACAATTACGAGGATATCTCTCTTTTCTTCGTCTTATTTTATATTTCAGTCCAGGATACCTCATCCTTCTTTCTAACTTATCTTTTTCAGAGGATCTTCTATAAACCTCCTCAACAAGGGCGTCATAGGCTACCTGAAAAATATCGGAGAAGAACCGACCGAGTTTGCTCGCAGGGCTTCCCATGAGCCACTGGAAGAAGTGCCCATCAGCAAAAAGTTGGAGGCCGCCATTGCTCAAAGGGCCGTGAAGGGCAATGTGACGGTGAAGGAAGTTGAGGATAACCGAGCCAACCAAGTAGCAAAAGGTGTTCTGAAAGCAGAGATCGAACGGTACCTCAAACACCTCCGCCTGGAAGTGAAGGATGCCAAGGTCAACAATTTCGAGGCATTGTCGGGGGAGATTGAACTGGTTCGTATTTGGATAGTATCGTTTCGACAGATATGGTTCAGTGCAGAAGCAGAGTGAAACTGGAGTTACTTCCTCTATAGATGTTTTCTCTGGATTTTTGGTGGTATCCCTCAAGGATTGTTGCGTTCATGAGTGTCTTTTTTGGGTTGTTTATGAGTAGAGTTGTTTGTGAGCTCTGCTCCTCTGTCTAGGGTGTAGGGTTTTTTTTAAAGATTTCCTTTTGGTTTAGTCTTGAGAGGTTTATGGAAGCTAATATTGGACCCTGATGATTTTCTTTTTTTTTTCTTTTTACAATGTGGATATCCCTACAAATTTCTACTTCTATCAGTTCTTGGTTGTTTGTTTTTTTTTCTGAAATGGTTTTCGATGTTATGATACGTAGAAAAAAAAAGAAAAAAGAAATTCGTATAAGTAGAAAACCATTTCAGAATAAGGGCGCCGAGAGCTCCCTCAGCAGAAACAGAAAAGGGAGAAAGGGAAAGAAAGAAAGAGAGAAAAAGATGAGAAGAACAAGAAGAAGAGGAGGATTTGGTGCCATGCGAACCTCGCCTAGTTGATTCGACTTCGTATCGCAACGCCTGGTAAGCACTCACGCTCCTCGTTCATCCGATCGGAGAAGATTTCCGATTTAGGGTTTAAATTCGGAATTTTAGAAAATTCGAGCGGCGAAGTCCAATTTTTGAGTCGTTGAGTTGCGTCTATATATTGAATTGATAGTTTAGGGTGTCGTGGAGGCGTGAGATTTTACGGATCTTGATTTGGATTTACCGTTTGCCCGAAATAAATTTTTGAAGTTATACACGTGAAGTGAACAGTACACATCCGGCAGTCTTCGGGCCATATTTCGTTAGTTTTTGGCTCGATTCTGGGACGGCCAATATAAGGGTTTTGTAGTACTCGGAAAGGGCTTTCTTTTGACTATAAGTTTGCTAGGATCAGAATTCGATAGGGAAAGTTATGACGCGATCAAATTTCGTGTTCAAGTTTCGCATTACGGACAATTTGGATAATTGCTTTGGAGGGGCGATTTGTGAATGCGTTTAAGTCGTTTTGGTTAGCGTCTAAACTTAGTTTAGTCGAGTCGTTAGTGAAAATGGTGTTTTACTTGGTGTTGATGTCAATTCTCGTTTAATTGATAGGATTACGAGATCGTCAGCGAGTTTAGCCATGTTGTTTGGTTATGGGGCATTCCCAAGTGAGTGGTAATATCTCTTTTTTGCATTTGTAAACTCATGTTTCGAAAGCGATATGAATTAGGTATGTTATGAGTTAAATAACATTGTTATTGCTTGAAAGCTCGGACTGGGCATTTACTATCCTGTTGATTATTTGAAAATAGTATGGTAAACTATTACTGGAAATGGCTTATATATCGATTATTGTGAAATGAATTGAGGAAATCCTTTATGAAAAGAATTCTTTTGTTAAGGTTATACATATCGATTTATGAAGAATTTTGAAATGATGTGAGAAATGTCTTGTAAAATGCGTTCGGTTTGTCAAATGAAGTTAAGAAAGATTGTGTTTTGTTTTCTGAAATCAATTGGTGATATTGATTGTGGATTATGAGATTTATTATGGATTTGGTATTGTGGATTATTGGAGGATGTGTATTTTGTACTCAATATCGTTGCGAGCCTATTGAGGAGCTTGGGGGTATGCATACCGGGTTAGGATATCCTTATGGGCCAAGCACCGGCTTTGTAGGTGGAGACCTTGCCAAAGGGGAATCTTGGTAGCCTTGTCACAAGGCTTTATGTCGTGACCATGATTAGATATTGAGCAATAGATTGGTTGATGGAATGGACCATCGACATGTGATGTGATATGAAATTCATCAATGGAATAGATCATTGATGTGTGATTTGAAATTAGTCAATGGAATGGACCATTAACATGGTTTTTAATAGAGATTGATCAATGGACTTGATCATTGGTGTTTATAATGATTTAGATGACCATTTCTGAATTGTATAAATTGTTGTTGAAATAAAACAACTCTTATGTGATTCTATATGTATTTGATATCTTCAGTTTGGCTTTTGAAGTTCTGGTATTGCTTTGTACACATGCATAGTGGTTGTTCGATATGCTTAAAAGAGATATGCACTGTTTACTGAACTGTGGTTGCTCACCCATTTGTTTCCCCAATTTTTCAGATTCTTTGTTTAGCAGCAATAGAGTGAGAGTGATGTCATGGGAACTTTTGAGTGGTTTGAGGCTGTGTTCTTCGGGTGAAAAGGTAGCCGTGTCATCCCCCATCTTGGTAGGTTTTGGGATGTGACCGTGATCTAAACGAAACGTGTCCACGTTGAGTACATGCAAATAGTTCTCGATCCCGTCGTGCAGGATATGCAGGGCTTCCTTGCATTCCGAAGAAGAAGAAGAAGAAGAAGAAAAAAACGTGTACACAAAACAGAAGTATATAGGAATAGAGAAGGGCTTGTCAAGAGACAATTCGAAAAGATACTTGGTTGTTAGGATGTGGATGTTATGCGCTTGTCGTAGGATCATCAAATGAAAATTTCGTGATCAATCTGGAGAAAGAGTTCGGCGTTATCTTCCACTCCTAACAGTGCTTAAAAGCCCAGCGAGGGCTAAGGGGGACCTCATGGTGACGGTGGCGGCGGTGGAAAGGGCAGAGGATACATCCCGTCGAAATAGAGAGTGAAAGGGAAAGCGAAAGAGAAACCAGGGAGACCTGGTGGCGATGGCGATGGCAGTGGTGAAAGTTCCACGTGTGAGAGAGAGAGAGAGAGAGAGAGAGAGAGAGAGAGAGAGAGATGCATTCGAATAAAAGAAAGAAAGGGGCTTAAAAGCAAGAGAGGAGGAAGTAGGATAATGCTGCAACTACTTTTGCGCTGCTATAATTACAATATTGCTATTTTCTGCCAACAATGCTCATTAATTCTTCTATTCGCGCATTACGCTACGCTACCCCCTGTAACCCTGAGAAAATATTTGGTGCAACTGGACCTCGCTCAGCCGCGCTCCACCTGTCCCTGTCGGGGCCCATAATCTGTTAGATTTCACCCGTTCTTCCATTCCATGTCCAAATTTCGAAACTCCATCAATGGCGAACATCAATTAAGTTGGGAGAGAGTCGTCACGGGTCTCGAGGGCCTGCTGAAGACAAAGGAGCCGAAGACCTTCGCCAGCCGTCCCGACCACGAACTAGCAGCCAAGCCCAGCGATAGGCTGCTCCTAGATCTGGACAAGTGACGTCGGGGCTAGGCCACACCGAACATTGAGGTCGCTACATACGCGGTAGGGGACAATCCGAGCAAGGGATTCGTTAGTCTCGAAGAAGGTGAGGAGGTGGGAGATGGAAGCGGGTGGGCACGGCAGGTTGGGTGATGAGGCCGAGGACGGGGATCTCCCTCCGTCGGGCGCACACAGCTGGCATTGTGTCCGGAGGACTTGTCGATGAGCTCAAGGGAGAAGGGGGAGGAGGAGGCAGCAGCGTCGTCGTCGTGGACGAGGAGGACGGTGCCCGTTGCTCCCCTATGTAAGAAATTTCCTAATATGGATTTCATTAATTGAAATTAACTGTATTAGTTTGGTCTAATAAAGATGAGATATGTGGGTTCTTAATAAGTCTAATATGGGGCTAGCTGGTGTGGACCGAGTACGATCCGATCCGTAATGAGAGGGCCCGTGGTTGAAAACTCTATAAATAATGCTCAAGTCCCTCCCCTTACATAATGATGCACAATCTGACTCACATACGGATCTAGAGAGGAATTTCTTTTCGTGAGTGGCAATCTCATTAGGCTAGTGTTCCGCCAAGGGGTATAAGGGAGAAGCACTTGAGTTCCTGTTCGAAAACCGTCGCCAATTCAGCGTTAAATTCGATAGATTCCAAACTAGGTACACGAATCGATAGCTTCTCCATTTACGTGTTTCGATTTCTAATTACGATGTTCTTGGGTGTGCCATTTTTGTGGCCAACATCTTACACCTCAAGGGGACCCCATGGTTGTCCACGTCAAGCCTCGCCATACACGACGGCGGGGTTGACAATGGTACGACCGTGTTGTGGGAAATTTGCAAAATCAATGAACGGAGTGGAGCTAATGAGGAGGTCCAAAGAAGTGACGGTGGTTAATTAAGTTTAATTACCATAATTACCGACTAGTGAATGCTTGCAAACACATATATATCATTGAGTTAGTAAAGTCCGTTGTATTTAATGCGAGACTAATTAGCGAAGTCCATAGCATTTTTTAAAGTTTTATAGCATTTTCCCCATCCTGCAATAAGTCATTGAATTTGTTTATAATCAACCTTTGGAAAAGCTAATTATTAACAAAGGATAATAATTGCATCGATAGATAATAATTAGGGTTTGATATGGTTCCGTAGTCAAGCTCCACTTGACTCAAACATTCAAGGATTCCAGCTATACTTTAATAAACATTCGAGGTTCAAAAGGCATCGTATAAGGCGTAGCATGCGCCCACAAAAAATTAAGTCTAGATATCCGTGCTCCTAGATTATAAAT
This sequence comes from Syzygium aqueum, assembly GCA_031216185.1. NCBI lineage: Eukaryota > Viridiplantae > Streptophyta > Magnoliopsida > Myrtales > Myrtaceae > Syzygium > Syzygium aqueum. Next base: position 29,387,931 of record CM062233.1, on the reverse strand, counting down.
ATTTCATATCTACTGATTGTTTGTTTCTTTCTAGTATTATGTTATACACGAGCCTTGCATCCAATAATTACTAGGAAGCACGTGAGAATTGGAATTGAAAATTAAGAAAAAGCATACCCAAGAAAAGCTTATGAAAAGACACATGATCCCACGAAGAATGAAGAGGCACGAGCAAAGTGCATAAAATTGATAGAAGTAGAGTCGGCACCTTCAAAGTGTCAAAAAAAGGACAAAAGAAGCAAAAGCTAACAACGGTTGATATAAAGGATAATAACACAAGCAATCCAATAACTTTAATCAAATATACAATGTAGTCTATACATTTTTAATTTGTTTAATGTAGTCCCTGAATTTTAGCCTAATATTTAATGTGGTCCATGAATTTTTGATTTGTTCAATGTAATCTCTAGATATTTGATACATGTTCAACGTAGTCCCTGAACTATATGAAAATGTTCAATGTAGTCCATGAACTGGAATTAATGGAAGAACTATATCGAATATTTTCATATAGTTCAGGGACTAAATTAAACATGTTTCAAAAATTCATAGATGACATTGAACAAATTAAAAATTCGTGGGTCATATTACATAGAGTTAAAGTTCACCGACCACATTATATATTGAGTCAAAATTTAGGGACTAATTATGTCATTTTCCCTTAATATAAATACGTAATGAATAAAATCGCCAACCGTAGTTGTTGGGTGTCCTAATCCGAGGAGACAATTAAGTGCACTTTGTGCAGCGCCAAAAGCAATCTCTTGTCAGGTCACGGTGGTCTTTGTCCTCTAAAAACTCTTTTCGTTTTGTCTTTTTCAAACCAAAGCTCAGATCTTTCAATGTTTGTTTTTTTCCTTCAACGTTTCAAATTATTTCCTCTCCTAATAATCAACGGACCCTTGATCAATCTATTTGTTGGTGACTTCCTTGCTCTTCCTTGAACTTCTGTCCAATCAATTCATTCACGGTAGCCACATGAAATAAATAGGATGTTTGGTTCACCCTTGAAAATGGGCTTTCGGCATCGAAAGCCCCTTTGGGAAATGCTAAACCATTTGGCAAGCATTCCCAATGGGCTTTCGGCCGAAAGCCAGCATTGCGAATGCTCAAAGCCCAAAGTTAGTCCGAACCAGCTTTATACTTTCAGCATTTGGCACATGCTAAACCTAAATTTTTTTCCCCAAACTACTCTCACTTATTCTGGCTTATTTCGATTTTACCCCTCTTATAACTGTTCATCTTTTGCTTGAGGGCGGCTGACACTAGATCGGGCCGGCGAGGTCGCATGACCCAGGCGAAGGCCGCTTGAGATCGCGCAAGGCTGTCGCCTGGGGTCGCGCGACCTCAGGCGACCTAGGCCGACGACGCCTAAGTCGAACGACCCAAGCAATGGCCGCCTGGGTCGCGCGACCCTCGTGCTTGGCCTTGGGCGATGGCCGCTGATAGCAGATTTTGCTCGCCGGAGGTCGCCCGACCTAGGACGATGGCCGCCGGGGTCACGCCCTGAACCAAGGCTGCGGTGATCGATCCTTAGCCCAGTCGTGTTTTATCTTTGTTCTGGGGATTTTCGATACAACGTCCCATTTCGAATTTCTTCAATTACACACAAGCGGAAGCTATTATCTTTAATAGACATCAATAAGAACAACAATAAAGTGAGTTAGACAATATGCTTAACAAGCACCCATTATATTTACTTGTTAATAGTCCATTCTACAAGCCCTTCTTCTCGTGGGCCTTCTCGGTTATTTATACATGCCGAGTTACATCCGGTTTACCGCAAACTATACACAAGGCTAGGGTCAACTTAGCTTCAATACTATGGTCTCCTTCAAAAAACAAAATTTGGCCTTCCTCCGGATGGCCTAATGTTGCTCGCCTGTGGCCTCCTAGGGTACGGCTTCATTGGCGACTTCGAGTGGCCCACTAAATCTTGGAAGGGGTCCCATCATGTCTCCGTCCATCAAAACGAACCATGCTTCATATCGGTGGAGGACCATTTCGTTCGCACCCTCTTGGACCCAAACGGTCGTGCTACACTTATGATATGTGGTTCCGGTCTCAACATCTACAATCTCTACTATACAAACATGCATCTCAATCGGAAGACCAAATCGAACGGGAGGTGATATGGCCATACCTGTAAAGCTGAACATAGAAGGAGTGAGTTACACAACTCAGTAAGTTAAATTCATTATATCTCAGCTAAGAAATAGTCTCGCTATTGAACAAGAGAAACAACCATTACTGTTGGCTTGTCGATGGTAGATCAATATCAAATGCATCTTACCTTGCCTAGTGGCTAAACATGTTATGCTCACTAAACAAGAGAATATCAAGCATGGTATTTCATGTTGCATGCAAAGATCGACACATGGAATTCATTATTCAACAACCGAAATCCATCGGTTCCTCTAGTTTTCACTGAGCATCCGAGCCTCCCTCGGGCATCGCCTCGAAATCCATTGAATGGCGACATCATCTCGAAATCCATCGATGACGGCATCATCCCGAAATCCATCGGCGGCGGCAACGTCCCGAAATCCATCGATGACGGCCATAGTTCCTCATGTGATCATGCAACGAGCAATAAACAATCTAGTTCTTATATTGACAAGATTAGCCCATGCAATCATGCGGTGCTCATGTGTGAACCATGCTCTAATGGGTGAAATGCCTATCATGCCTAGCACGGTCTAGGGTTCGTGGCTCAATCCACCATGCCAAACGCCGACTCGAAGCCGAACTTGGCCCGGAATCTACACACCTCAATGTAAACCTGCACCAAGTCAAGCTCATCATCACAACATGAGTACAAGATCATACAATGCCTCATTTCGCGCCTCGGGTGTACCTTGACTCATGGCCATAAGCAAAATAACAAGCGCACAATGCAAACATCAAGCATTACAAACTTGGTCACCACTCGAGCTCAAACACACATCACTACGCCCTAACCAAGGTATATGGAATTCGCTTACAACTCGGGGGGTCCTAGGGTGTTTTGATGTTGGTGGGGGCAGAGAGAGGAGTGATCGGGAGAGATGGCCGAGAAAATGGCCGAGAGTGAGAGAGAGATTGAAATCAAGAGAGAGATGGCCGAGAGAGAAGGAGAAGAGAGAGGCTTGTTCAGGTTTGGGGAAAGAATGAAATGGCTTGGGGTCTCTCCTATGTCAAATAGATTAATTACGTTCATTCATGTGGCACCTATTATTTAGGGGAGATCTTATTAAATCTTAGGTCTAATAATTTAAGGACCTAAATAGTTACCAAGTGTCCAATTAGGGTCATCATGCCCTAGCTTGGGGTGTATGAGTCACCTTATGTATTAATGACCATAGGAACACATGGCCTATGTACTAAATTCCTAGAGGACACATAAGCTTCTATTATTGGTCATTCGTTAATGTTCATGTCTTGGCTTTCATTATTGTCCTCCAATCTAGTGGGCGTGCGGCACTCTCTAGATCATGCAAGATCACTCAATGATTCTCAATTATTGAAGATCTTGCAAGATAAGATCTTCCTAATGATTATCCTCCAATAATTGATCAAATGTTGACTTAGTCAAAACTGGCTTTTTACTTCCCAAGCTTGGTCGAAATGTGGTGGTTCTTGTCCATCAAGGGCACCTAATTACACACTAAGGACAACCGACTAATGGCATTTAAACATAATCTCCAAAATCAGTAATGGTACTTAGCAAACATACCTAAATAAATGGGGAATTTCCAAATTTAGAACGATCGACTAATCTATCCGGATCGAGATTCAATGTAGAAAAATCTCCAAATATGACCAAATATAACCGAGCTAAAGTCCAAGTCCAAATGTGCAAGTTCGGGCCAGTCGGAGAGACCAGGCGCATGGCCCATGCGGTCGGGTATGACTGAGCGTAGGGCCTGGCACACGACCGGGCACATGGCCGGGCCAAACGGGCACCGTGCCAGACCGCACGAGTGGTGTGCCGAGCACATTACCGAGCCACATGAACAAATGGTCGGTTCATGGACTAAACATGTGCATTGGTTTACATATGGACACAATGCATAGTTCATGGCCAAGTCTCTTGGGCAAGAAATTAACTGGCAAACAACCAGGCACGTAGTCAATCCATGGCCTAGCCGACGGGCATAATGGCAGGTCATGTCAAGGCACAAGGCCTGGATTGCGCAGCTAGCATAAAGCCTGGTCTGCGATCAAGCCATTATGCTCATGACCTGGCACATGGCTTATCCATGGCATATCCAACTCAACGCGATGATCTATTGCCAATTTACAACTGGTTCATATTCAAGTATCAACGACCCATGGTCGACCCTCCGTTGTCATATAGCCTCGTGGAACCCAATATTCCTGAATCAATCCATGGTTATCTGCAACCGATGCATGGCCTTGCAGAATTACCTGCGACCAACACATACCGACATAGCACCAATCCATGGTCGTCCCGAACCGTCCCACTAACGGCCCTTATGGTTGAACGGTCTTTCCACGGTCGCATCACTCTAATCGACTTGTTTGATCGGGGAGTCATTCCACTGTCGATCTTTAGGTCAATTCATTGACAATCTTTCGATTGAACCATGACTAATCCTTAGTACACTCATTCCGACCATACTGTCCATCTCGTTGTCGACCCTCTGATCGGACTGTTTACCCATTCTATTATCATTTGCCTTTGGTCATCCTTGCCCAAATTTGGGAATGTCACAGCTGGCACCAGATCTAGTTCGCTGGCGACTGTAGGCATTCGTCGGCTCCGACGAAGGGTAGGTTAAGTTTTTTTTTAATATAAATTTTTTTTGGCCAAACACTAGTTGGACCAAAGTAGCTTCACAAAGAATTTTTTACCAAACATCATTTGCATTTCTCCAAGGGGTTTTTGTTGGAAATATGGGATAAATTGATGGGTGAATGAATGAGAAATTGATACTCAAAGAACACCCTTGAGTTGGAAGTGGGAAGTGGAAAAACACTAGTTCCACATTGAAAAAGAAAGAAGGCAATAGAGTGCTTTATATATAGTTACACTTATTTGAAGTGGTAACTATCATAGCACAGACTCTCTGCCTTGCGCGCAGGCGCAGGGGGGTGCAAATCCGACGCCCGACAAGCTGAAACTTGGGCGCGAGCGCACATCCTGCGTACACGATTGCAGGACCGAAAAGTGGGCCTCGCGACGAGCCCAATTTTGCCTTCTGATTTAATTTTTTCAACTTAAACAGTTACGAATTTCATAACGTGCGGCAGATTTAATCGGCCGTTATGCGTATTGATTATGTAACAACAGATTTAATCGGCCGTTATGCGTAATTGATTTTGTAACGACAGATTTAATCGGCCGTTATGCATATTGATTTTGTAACGACAAATTTAATCGACCGTTATTCTCGACGCGTATTGATTTTAAAAGCCGTTATTATTCCCGAAATACTCTCACATCTATTATATTTATCGAAATCACTCTTCTTTTGTTTAAAAAGAACATTCTCTGCATTTTGCATTTTTTCGATAGTGCTCTCTCACGAAATTTGTTCAAGTTCGCCGGACGCTTTGAAGTGCTGATTACTTCTTAGCTGTCTGCCGTTGTATCCTGGGAGACAGACGTTCACGAAACCTCAGATGCGTGCTGGAGGAAACGAATCTGTTTTAAGGAAACTGTGTTAAACACAGGCCTCGGTATTCATTTGTATCGATTCCGACTTTGTTATTGTAATTTCGTTTTCTTTACAATTATGTATTGTTTGTAATATTTATACTGATGTCAATTTGAATTGTATACTCAACAGTTTTCACCTAAAGGTATTTGCATTCCCCCAAATCTTATTTGCAAAGTTGAACCAAATAGGCCTATAATTGGGCAAACATATATGATCCGTTTGCAGGGAATAATGGAACATCCCTCGATTCGTTTTCTTTTTTTTTTCTTCCTTTCTTGTGTTCTTGCCCATCGATCTTAATTTGAAAACTATAACAGGTCACGTCATTCATCGGCGATCGATGAAATGCTACTCTAAGTAACTAGTCAAATTTTGAAAGGTTGGAAATTCCAACGGCTTTAGCTAGTAGTCGAGCCGATTATTCACGGGCAATACTACCGTTAGTTATCATTCGATTCGAACCCCCGACTTAGAAATAAAACTTTTTCTTTCTTGTATTAACAACTACATCAAATAGTTGAAAATCGTTTGCGAAATATGAGGCTTTACACTTTAGGTCCTCTGAGAGGACCCTGTCTGTCATTCATCCATTCAATTAGAGGACAACACTTTTTTCATACGGAAGATAATCGAAATCCACGTGCAATTAAAAAGAGAACAGTCAACTGTAATACTTAAAAAACTTTTGTCGTGCAGAAGATAACCGAAATGCAGATGCATTTTTTGTTTTCGGGGATGAACAACGTTGATTGTTCCTCAATCGGAGTCGGACGACTTATCAAGCACGGAGAATTCAAGAAACTCTCTGCTCTTCTTCTCAACCATCCCCCACGAAAACTTGAGGACCAGATCGTTTGGACAACTTTGGGGGAAGAAGGGGAAAGAAAGAACTACTTCTTGAATACTATATGCGATCAATTTGACTCATACGGGACAATCTTAGCTTACTTACGTGGTATTTGCGAATGATATTATAAGTTGGTATCTTCGGGAGGGAAGTAGAGTTGTCAATGAGAAAATGTAAAAATGGGAGGGGGAGGAAAGAGTTTAAGACGGTAATCTCGGTTGAAATATTTAGTACAACGTACTCGTCCACTTGCATCATCGTCCGCTGTCGAGCTTGATCGTTTTTTTATGAGAACCTAGATCGAACTTTTGGTTTAAAGTGACTAAGTTTGCAAAAGAGCCCTAAAGAATTTTCAAGTTACGAGGGGGTGAATTTTTCAAAATTTTTTTTTTAAGGATTGTCGAACTATTCGTGGTGTTGTTTCTGTAATTTTACCCGAAAACAAGAGTCGCGAAAAGCTTCCCCCGAGTTCAGAGAGGGCCGATTTACCATTTTAACCTCTTTACCATCTCGAAGTCGACGGAGGTGGCTCTTTGCCTTCGGGACAGCTCGAGGGGCAATTTCGTCAACAGCACGGGTTGCCATTGAATTCCCCCATTCGGATCGAGAGGAGGGGGACGAAATTGAACAAAGTTTTTTTTACCGAAAAGGGGATAAACAAAAGGATCGCAAAAATCACCGGTTAAACGAAAACGCATTTAACGATGAGTTAATTACTGCAGATGGTCGTGGTCATGTTAATTACTACAGGTGTGAAAAATGAACATCGTTAGATATCTCAAATGAACATTGTTAACTTTAAAAAGCTCTCAAAATTTTGTCTTTACTCACGAAAACAAGAAACATCAAGACACGAACCCCTGAAATATCTCCAAATCGCATGGGCTCTGCATGCGAAATTGTGCAACCCTCTTCGTCGGATGTCAACGGTTCGATTTTCCGGGACACCCGAATTGAACCGTTAGGGTGAGCGATCGAACCGAACCAAACCGCGACCCAAACTAAATACGAACAGAACCGAAAATGCTCCGAAAATCTGGTTCGGTCTAGTTCGGTTTGGTTTTCGGTTTCCTTTTTTTTTGTCATATTAAAACAAATGTTTGGTGAAAAAGGAGAGAGATTGTGTAAATTATAATACTAAGAAGATGGGCAATTTTCAATTTGGTTCGGTTGGTTAACCGAAACTATCCGAACCGGAATATAAAAACAGTTATTTTTAATAATCCGAACCGAAACCCGAACTAAACCGACAATGCACGAAATTTTGGTTCGGTTCCAATTTGGTTTTTAAGTTCGGTTCTGACAACCCTATGATGTACAACCGTCCAAAATTCCTAGACTAATTGAACCAATGTTCGATGTTTTTCGTCATATGATCGAACATGCATGAGAATTCTATTAATGCATGCATCAAACGGACCATTGAGACACGGTAGAAGGAGTCAATGGCTTCTCAATAAGTATACCATTCGAAATGTCTGTGCATTCCGTGATGAAAGATTGAATAGGACGAAATTATTTGCTCAAAGCAAGACTATACGTGTTTTAGTGTATTTTCATCCTTCATGTGCGCCTGTATATTCTTGTTTCTAATCAGTAGCAACTAAGTAAGCTAAAGAAAAAAAAATCTTGTTAACACCTACCAATATCATTCGCAATTACACAATCAATCGGTAAAGAGCTGGATGGAGATTATCCACTTCATCAGTCGTTTTATTTGATTTCTCGATCATCTAAACAGTCGATTCTTGTGAAAAAAATCGATTAAAAATCTAATTACTCGACGGATCGACGGTTGAGGATGACCGAGGCACTGGATGGGAACATGAAATCGACGAAACAAAAGGATTTTTATTGGAAAAGAGCTAATAACATGTCCTGTTATATTTTCAGCTATTATCGGACAATCTTTCATTTGCATTTTTAGTGTTTAAGATCATCAGACACTTGTAATTTCAGCTATTTGAATTCTATCAAAAAGGCTATAGACGCACTAATTCTTCGATCACCTAGCTCTTGGCTATGCATTCTCTACACCCCTCAAACAAGAGAGTCCCCGAGGGTTGGACTTTGGAGGACCCTCCGACGCTCGAGTCAGTTTGAGTTTTAAGAGAGGTGAAATCGATAGAGTAATAGCTAACGTATCTCGAGTGTTCCATCCATTCTCATCTTATGATTTTTTTTAAATAAAAAAATCACGTCAATAAGCTTATGTTTTTTATCGTCATCGGGCTTCGTGTGAAACCGATGCTATTAAAGACTCTAATTCATTTTTGAAGCTTAAACTGGAAATTCTTTTTTCCTATAACAGAATGGTTTTTCCCCAGGAAACAAAAAATGAAAAGAAACCATCTTCATAAGAAACACCAAGTACCCAAAAAAAGCGCATTGCATGGCATCATCCCATCGAGCATGACCACAAAGTAAGGTAGACAAACTAAACACGGGCGTTAATCTAGCAAGGCTCTATTTGTTTCGCGAAAAATAAAAGATTTGAAAAATATTTTCTTAAAATTAAAGATCTGTATCGCTCGAAATAATTAATCAATCTAAAATGTTTTCATTATCGATAACAATATATGTCTAAATATTTTCGTGAATGATGAAAATATTTTTTTTGCTTATACATTTTTGCAAGCGATATGGATGATGATTTTTAAGAAAATATTTTCCGGATCGCTCGTTTGCCACGAAATAAATGAAGCCTAAAAATTCTTTGCTAAAAAAGCATAACCTTGGCAAATCTCGTCTATCTATGGTTATGGGAAGCCCAAATCATGCGTACAAGGTCCAATTTCATGTCAGTGTTCGGGCCCATGTTGGGCCCGACATCATCGACTTCCTCCTCTTCTCTCTCTTGCTCGAACTCGAACAACTGGGTGTGCGTCTCTCTCTCTCTCTCTCCATCTATGGCATCGATGGCGAGATCTCGGGCGCTCCTCCTCGCGCTCTCAGCTCCGTTCTTCTTCCTCGTTCTCTCCATCGGCGCTGCTGTTCCATCTGGGTATGTTGTTTTTCTCATCCAATTGCTCTCCGAAGCTTAAAGTTCTGTTTTTTTATTCTCTTTTGTGGATCTCCTTGTGGTTGCTTCCTTTCCCGATCGAAGGCGTGAACTCAATGGGAAGGGAAGGTTTTCAATTGGGTTTCATCTTATTTTTAAGCGGACCGAAGAATTATGCTTCTTGTCCAAGTTGTATGCTGCTGCTGCTTCTTGTTTGATTAGCTGTTTTTGATGTGATTGGGTCCGTCCTCGTTTTCTGCAGGTCTGCTGATGGTTTCACGATCAACGGCCGCGTTAGGATCCCTGGTACGATGTTGAATCGCCCTCTGGTTGTCCTTATGTTGGTTTTCGTTTGCTAATTTGTTGCTCTGCGCGCGGTAGTTTTCGTTTTTGTTGAGGTGTGATTCTGATTGTAGCTTGTGAGTACTGCATTGGGTAGAATTTGCTGAATGCTTGATTCTTGCCTCTGGAACCATTTAAGTTAAAGTGCATATTAGAACTTTATTTTTCAGCCACACGTATCTATCAGTCATTCGAGACGGACTATGTGATAGTGAAGACTGGCGAGAGTATGAGCTACTGCTCGAGGTAGCATTGGGGATTTACCGAGTTGGGGCTTGAGCTTCTTTTTAGGTGTTTATAAGCTCTTGGGGTTAGGATGAGGCAGGTATTACTGAGTTTGCAGAAATTGTTTGGGCATGATCGTGTTTTCCCCATAGTGTTATGTCTAGCGCAACTACCGGATGCTTGCTTTCAGGCAATTGTGTTTCATGACATCTTCTATATACGTAGATTAATACGGTCTTGTTAGTATTTGACTGAGAAATAATAGATATTGCTTCCAATCAGTTATATGATCGTCCGTTAGACCGGTCTTTCTGGAATCATGTGATGGTGAATTTACACAATTTACCATCATGGAAGAGACGGAAATGTCCAACCTTGCTGCAAATAACTTTTTATCATATTTGATAGAACTAGAAGAGAAATTAAAGAAAGGTAACAATGCTCAGAAGTCTAGCCTGCTCGGTTACTCAAACAGAGGCAAATAGTTTTCACTGGAAAATTTTTATCCTTCCAGTTTTAGTTCTCAGTTTCGGTAATTATCTATTCAATCTTCCTTTCAATGCAACCATCCTTCTTCTCTTGTTCACCCAAATTACAAATGCTTTGGCAGGAGCTGGTGCAATAACGTTTGGTCTTCCGGGAAAGATATCAGATGCTAAAGTTATACTCAATGGTGGCAAGAGAATTACTTTCCTTAGACCGGATGGATACTTTTCATTGTATCCTCTTCTTCAACTGTAGTTGTTTTGTTCCCAATGCTTCTTATAACGCCTTCTGCTTATCCTACTTTGTTCATGTAGCTTCTTTTGACCTTTTTAAAACAAAGTTAATGCAAGGCTTCCTTTCTCTAATTTTTAAAATGACTTGCTCTATTAACTTTTTTAATCTGTACTTAGAATGTCACGAGCTGATATGGGCAAAGATGGCAATTTGGTTGTAAATGATAATATTTGGTATGAGAATGTTCCTTCATTCGTATTTCGATAAAGCCATAATATCTCGGCTGGGACGCATCTAATTGAGGTGTCCGCCCTTGGATATTTCTTTTCGCCGGTGGGTATGATCTTGATTTGCTAGTTATCCACCAGTTTCAATCACTGTCTGACTCAAACGAATTTATTGATTTATAAATGCTCAGGTACGAGTTGATGTCAGTGCTAGGAATCCTGGCAAGGTGCAGGCTGCCCTGACAGAGAGTAGGAGGATCTTGAATGAGTTGGTTTTAGAGCCATTGCGAGAGGAACAGTACTATGAGGTTGATTTGACTGGAACCTGGGCTTATTGATGGTTCTACTTACATGTTTTGTTAACTTCTTTCCTTCAAATCTTGATTTCAACAGATTAGAGAACCCTTCTCCATCATGTCCCTGGTGAAAAGTCCGATGGGTCTGATGGTTGGTTTTATGCTGATTGTTGTTTTCCTAATGCCAAAATTAGTTGAGAACATGGGTAAGTACTCATTCTTAATATCATAATCCCAGCATAATGATCTTGAGAATATGCAAGTATTTTGCTGGCATGCATGAAGGAATTTGCTGTCAACCTAGTGATATGATGTTATATTTCAGCCTTTTTAATTGATTTCCAGTTGAGTTGGCTTTCAAACACTTTTCATCTTGTTTGTCCTTTGATCAATTTGCTTGTTTATGGTAATAGATCCCGAAGAAATGAGGCGAGCTCAAGAAGAGATGAGGAATCAAGGAGTTCCATCTCTGTCAAACTTGTTGCCTGGAGCGGCAAGGAGCAACTAAATGCATCAGTCTGATTACTAGGGACCTCTCATTGTCTTTGAATGGCATTTGAATCGTCGGGTGGAATCACGCAGCTTAATCATTTACTTGTGAAGAACTTTTACTTAGGGGTGGATCTAAAAAGCATTTATGAAAGCATTTTTCTCTTGAACGACTTAGTGGATGTTTTGATTTATGCAGGTTAATTTAGGGATGAAATTGTTTAGCTTGATGCTTGAGGCATACTTTGTGAGTCACCGGAGGTGTACCTTCTTCACGTAGATTTGTACCTCTGCTATGTTGTTCCATTAGCCACGAAACAGGGGATATATACATTAGTTGAGTCACTTCGAAGAAGTTTGCTACTAATGTCTGATCGGTGTGTCAGGAAAGGCACTTTATTTATCTGAGTGATCCAAAGCATTACTGAAAGGGAAAAATAGAACCAGTCCGGCTTGTCATAAACACCCTGAATTTTATTAATTGACTGGCCTTCACTTGCAAATGAATTCATTTTACACGTGCTTGTCACAATCTTTCCAAGAATTAATTATCTACAGTGGTCACTTTATAGTTACGATTACAAATAGCAAGTTCACTGTGCCTATGGTCTTGGACTATGTGCATGCGGTGACATTCATAAAAGGAATCCGGGCAAATACAACGGAGAATGGAGCCACCGTAATTGGATCCGAGTGGCTTACATTTATCGGATCGAAGGAAGGAATGATGCCAGATGAGTCTGTGTTTAGAACTTGTCCATTGAGAAGCAGGGCTTGGCTCTGTATATTTCCTTCTTGGGCGGTCAAGTGATACTCTTCTCTGATGTGCCCATCTTTAGATGACCCTCTTGACATTCTGGCAAATTTTGTACTGTGATTCTGGCTCTCTTGTTTCAGAGTCAGAGTTCCATTACTAGTTACATTTCCATTTGAAACGTGAACTTGGACTGTTGTGTTACTATCAAGGTTGATCAGCAGCAAAGTGACACCAGGCTGTTGACATCAACAAACAGCAATATTAGCCAACTACATGGTTTATCCTCTGGTTTCAAGAGTAGAAGACGCTTACAGAGTTCTTTGAGCAATGAGCATAAGCGCGGATCTTATCCGTGCCCGAGAAGCTAGTTAATAAAACTTCGCTCCCCATCAACTTATGCCAAAGAAGAGCACTGCAGAGCACGAGTGAAGTATCGGCATCAGCTTGAACTGTTTATTAATTCATTCAATTTGTTTGTTCATTTAGCACGATAATATTGTCAATTAGACGAATCTGGTTCTTCCACTTGTTTCTATTTCTCTTTTCAACTTTGGATTAGGACCGGCCTTTACAGTGACCAAAGCTAGTCATTTCTTAGTTTACAGTCTCCTCTGGCAAAGCTATTTCATTACCACTTGACTAACAGTTATGCACTTTGTAGAATTAGAGTTCTAATTTTTTTCATGTGAAAGATATCATAAAGAGAAATAAGGCTATCAGGAAAGTGTCTTTTATCCCTTTCCTTTCATTCATGTAGGAGTTAGTTGAGTTGGATTATGGTTTTTAGCTAAAATCACATGACTAACCTACCTGTAGTAATCTGGGTTTGGTAGGAATGTTTGAGTGTCTAGCAAGCCATAGTTTCCACCGATCAATGTCTGTCTGCAATATGTTTTTGTATTGTAAGTGGCCGCCATTCCCAGTTGGTCCAAGTACCTGTACAACACAAGACGGCAAAAAATTTCTTAACTCGTGATCTCCTCATCAGAATCATCAATATAAGTAGTTGATGTATAAGAATCCTAGTTTACCAGAAACTAAACACAAAGGAATTAGTGACAAGGTTGTGGCCGCTATTATAAGCGCCCCCAGCTTCACCAACCCATGCAACTGCCGAAGTTCCAGAATTCTTCAGAAGAGTCTGAAGGCTGCTGAATGTTTGCAACTCACCGTCAAGATAAGAAGGATCGAGGATCTTCTGAATAAGGTGGTCATCGACTCCTACATAAATCAGTTGAACTTGATGAAGATGAAGCACGGTGTCTCAAAATAGCATAGTTCGACAAAGGTTTGATTCTGAAGTGGTATTACCTGGACCAAGGTTATAAATGTGGTGGGTGACAACTTGAAGAGTTTGACTTGTTTGATTTACAAAATCGGCGAACCAATTTGCATCAAAGAAGCCCCCTGGTGCTAGGACTAGTGGCTTGACTTCAAAACCTGCATATATATCTTCCACTAGGCCTTGAAGGGTTTTTATATCTGATGCATACTGGTCGGCTGAAACTCTTGCTCCAACTCCATTTCCACTTAGTTCGTTGCCTAAACAGCAAAAAAAGCACAAATTTCAGAGACACAATATTTACAGATGAAAAAACACTGCAGGAAAACAGCAGGAGTAAAAAGTCTGGTGTATCTCTGTCATATCCTTGTGCAGAGTAAATTCGATCGATGGCTCTATGGTAATATTTAAACTGGTGGAAACCGTATTTTTGTCACCTTTCCTGGTCCATGCCGAGACAAGAACATCTATGCTTACCAAGCTCCAAACCGAGGATAGGGTAGCCTTTATTGACAGTGTACCGAATGAGAGATTCGGCATTGCTGGAATTCCAGGGCCCTTTAACAGAACCATCTGAACTGATTGTCCTGCCGTACAACGCATTCAACCCAAATGTGACAGCTGCCCTGTAATTGATATAAATGCGGCACCATCGGTGCACTTAGACGTTAGGACACGAGGGGCTTCAAGTGCCATTTGTGGGACAAATTGGGAGAAAAATCTTTGCTTTAGGCCTACCCTGTCTGCTTGCGAAAGGAGTTCAGCTCGTCCCATCGAGCCAAAGGTAAGCATCCTTGTGAGAAACCAAGGAATTCCGAGCTGTTCTTGGTGAAGATGTTGCAGGGTGTCTGATCACCCTGTATTTCATATACTACTTTATCTTGTAAGGTCCCTCCCATTCTAATCCGTAGTGGTGAAAAAGCTGCAATATAGCGTGGAAACTAACTTCAATCTTCATGTACTGAGATGATGTGACAAGTTGAAGTTGTTCAATGAGGATCACCATCACATACCTTTTACAGCATTGATCAGAATTGGGTCTGTCAGATCCTGGTGAGAGAAAATCAATTTTGAGAAGCCAAGATTTGCAAAAACAAACTCATGATTAACAAGGAAAATGCTATTGCTTATGCGATGCTTGTCAAAAACTCAAATTAAGCTCCCTTTGATTACTTTAATCTTTTGGTGGCTTTGTGTGTGTGTGTGTGCAGAAATTGTCCAGCGCTAGACTCAAGTATCTGTGCATGATTTGAAGATCATCCAGAATCTCCCAATTCCACGTCCCACACACACACACAGAGAAGAGAGGAGAGGGAGAGTGAGAGAGACAAAGAGCATACCAAAGTGAGGAGGGTGGCTCTTCCCCAGCTGCAAGTGCCATAATCACATTTTTCAGGAGGCCACCAATCCAAAGTGGCACAGATGTAATCGTTATCTGTCTTAGCAATGGATGCTGTTCCATTGATGAACACAGTACCAGAAAGAACATCCCCAGAAGTTCCGGTACTCTGCGATAGCGCTGAGCTGGAGTTGTGATGTACCCAGAACACCAGAACGCCCAACCCCACCAGAACAAGCAGAGAGGCCATCCCACAGTACATCTACACAATGGCTTGTACAGTCTTAGGCTCCATACGAATTCATTGGTTGAGCAAGCATGAATGGTTTTATAGCTATCTCCACTTGGCAGCTGAAGAAGCTTTTGTGAGAAGCAGGATGTCAAAGGAGAGAAGAAGAAAGTTGAAACTTGAAAGCTGTGTTCTATGGAGGGTCCGCAGAGATATAGTAGTTTTCTTGATATATTATATTTCCTCTACTTGCAGGTCAACTGAATTGATCACTTTCCTCCCACGAACCTCAATTTTTTACGAAGCTAGTACAACTGCCTTGTGATTGGTTAAGAAATATATAAATATATTGCTGAATTATTTTGATGATGATGAACTAGTGGTGGAGTGCTGGTGCACGTGATTGGTGTTGAGAAAACGGATGCGGTTTAGACCAAAGAAACGAAAGCTCCATGTGTGGAACAAGGAACCCAGAGCATTTGATTCCTTGTAACTTTTTATAAATAATGCAGATTCGAGCGACCAAGTGTCTTGGCATTGACAGTGAGATCACTCGTAGGAAAGACACTTTGACAAAAACATTGAAGAGGGACCCATTGACTTAAGGTGGGATATGTGGGGGAGCCTGTGAAATAGAAAAGTCAGGGAATGAAGTTGTAGAATGCAAGGCATATTAAAAACCCCACACGTTCTTTAGTCTTTTTTGTTTTAAGTGCATGTATCCCCAGTTACATGTTCCCCTGAATGGATGTACATATAACAGTGCCCTATACGCGTTTTGTTTAATCAATTTATTAATCGGAAATCCAAGGAAAGGTCAAACTAGTGCTCCAAAATATGCCAAAGTTACTGATCTCAAGCAGAAAGCACACCTTTCAGAACATCCAACCTGGAAAGGTTTATCGTAACACACCCAAAGCAAGCCTTGAAAGGCCCTTTCAATATTCGTGGATCGTGTTTATCTTGCTCATAGGCCTTCCTTTTCCAATTTGGAAAATTTGGACAGAACATATCACAATCAAAATCATCAGGGCGAACAATTTGTCGGTATGCTCTTTGAAGCAAACTGTCCAACGCAAGGTGGTCTCAATCTGAAAGAGAGGAAAAAGAACGAGCAAAGTGTGCTCAAGGCAAATGGACAACCCAGCATGATTGAAGGACATAAGTCTTGGGAAAAGTACCAAAAAAATTCTAAACCTATTACATTGATATCAATTCAATCCTAAACCTTTTAATTGAACCAATTTAGTCTTAAACTTTTTCATATTGACATCAATTTAATCCATCCAGCCAATTTAGATCGGAAATTGTTGACGTGGACGCAGGTCATCCTATGTGGCATATCGGCCGGCACTAACGTGAACATATTTTTAAATTTTTAAATACTTTTTTCGAATTTTTATATATTTTTCTTTCCTTTATCTTTTTTCTTTTTCCTTATTACCCTCCCCCAGTCGTTGGCCACTGGCGAGGGAGAGGGCTAAGACATCCTTGAAGGCCACAGGCGAGGCCGGCAAGGCAAGGGTTAGGCGAGGGTCCCCTCGCTGAATTTGATGAGCGGCGGCCTCGCCGGCCCACACCAAAGGCCGGCGAGGCCCTTGGTGATGGTTGCGAGGGGACCCTTGTCTAGACCTCGCTAAGGTCCGTCACTCACCTCTCCACAATTCACTGCCTACCACCACTAAACCTCCTCATCGAATCGGAGATAAGTCTATATGCAAACAACTTCTCTCTATTCGACTTCAGCTTATCCGATCCAGTATTTGACTCTCTCTCTCTCTCTCTCTCTCTCTCTCTCTCTCTCTCTCTCTCTCTCTCTCTCTCTCTCTCTCTCTCTCTCTCTCTCTCTCTCCGATTTGCCTCCAACCTCTTTCACCCCTCGAAGTCATCGAGTTTCACTAGGCCTTGCCCTCACCTAGGCGCGGCTTAGCAAGGGCAACCCTCGCCCAATTGAGGCCAGCCCTTGCCGGCCATGGTCTGTGGCTATTGGCCGGCCATTTGCAAAAGGAAAAGGGGAAAAAAGGAAATAAAAGAAAAAAATTCGAAAAAATTATTTAAAAATATATAAAAATGTCAACATCAATGCTGGCTATGCCACATAGGACGGCTAGCATCTTGGTCATCAAATTCCTGCCTAATTTGGCCGATTTGATTGAATTGGTACTAACGTAAAATTGTTTAGAACTAAATTGATTTAATTAAAAGGTTAGATTAAAAGGTTAGAATTAAATTGATATCAATGCAATAGATTTACGACTTTTTTTTTCCTTTTATTCATAAGCCTTAAGCTATAAATTTGTTCATAATTCTTTTTTAAATGGGACACTAGGCCCCATACTAACACAGGACGGTTGCAACTTGGAATTACAATTTGTGTTCATCAGGTTCAAAGTGTGAATACCTCTAGATCCCAGGCGGCTTTGGTGTTAAGCATAAAACAACACATGTACACCGCATTTAATATTAATAAACATCGACGAAAGATGTCTTTGGGAGGGATAGTGCATTCAAATGGCAATTGTTAATTGCGCAGGTAGACAATAGAAATCATTACATCACGTTTGCCAACTTGCAATATACATTGAGAGAGAGAGAGAAATCATCCTTAGCTTCTTCCTAGACACGACACGCCAATCTGATTAGGTACTTAAAAGTCAGTCAGCCAGCCAACTTTACTAACTGGGGAAGGTTGGATTCATGTGGTTGTATTCATGTTCATCTCATGGCGACTTTTCTTGGGGAAATCGATCTGTTTGTCGGGATGGAAACATTGCTAGCACACCGGATGTGCATGTTCGTTAAAATAGCAAACGATTTAATATTTCCATTGGCCGGTAAGATTTGGAAAATGGGTAGCAAGTTCTCAGAGCTAAATATGCCGTATAATTTATTGCACACGACACTGCCAGAACAAGCTATATGCAGTTTGACTTGCAATGCCGACATGGGACACATTTTAGTCACCAATTGGGAGTGCAGCCGGTCTTTACGAGTTGATACTACTAATTGTATGAGATGACATGCTAACCCAATGAAATGACAGCAATATGATCAGTGCACCTGTTTCCGAGGAATTCGATGAAGATTGAACATTAGATGTAAATCATAGAAGTGGAACGGTTGAATTTGGGCTCTAGACTAGCGCCGGATGGTATGAACATCTCATTGGAGAAAGCAAGTTTAGCATTGGCAGTCTCTTTCTTATTATTGGATCTTGTGGTGGGTTTGGAGGGCTTAGGGACGCTAGAAAGAGTAGTCAGAATATTAGTTTGACAAATTTACAGATTCGGGAAGTGATTATGATGCAGATAGTGATCTGCTTATGTGTATGAGTGATTGTGTGTGGATCCAAAATGCACACCACTTTGCACAGAGAGCAGATTGGTCGGATGAATCGAAGAAAAAGAAGCTGGTTAGGAACTTCTCACAAACTTCCATGTATTTGCATAGCAAAGGAAGGAGAAAGATACACTACACAAAAATCACAATAATTTTTATCTATAGATTACAGCAATTGAAGATGTTGCAAGTATCTACAGTTCAGAGAAGTAATTCCATTGTGTTTGTGCGCGCGCGCGCGCGCGTGTCTTGAACTATCTGCAAGCTGTGACATTCATGCTAGGAAACCGAGCAAATATAACAGAGAATGCAGCCACCAGAATGGGATCTGACATGCTCATTTTTATAGGATTTAGGGCAGGAATGTTCCCAGAAGAATCAACCCTAAGAATTTTCCCATTGAGAAGGGTGACTTGGCTTTGCAAGTCTGTGTCTTTAGCTGTCAAGTGGTACTCTTCTCTAATGTTTTCATCGAATACCAACCCCTTTGAAATGCTGGAAAATTTACTTTTACGGGAACGGATTTGTGGTTGCAAAATTAACGTCCCGTTTCCTGCGATGTCTTCAGTGGAAACATGCACTTGTGCTGTGGTGTTTCCATCAAGATTGATCAACAACAATGTGACGCCAGTCTGTCATGCGTGGAATTTTAAGGTGTTAGACCATAGTTCAGGATATGATGGCTGTAAATTTAAAAATAAGACAGTACTCACTGAATTCTTTGAACAATGAGAGTAAGCACGGAGTTTGTTTGTGCCGGTAAAGTTGGTGAATAGGACATTGTTTCCCATCAAGCGGTGCCAAAGAAGAGCACTGCAATTACAGTAATGCTCTCTATCAACACATCAATTTTCAGCAGAATTCTCCCTTATTTCCTGTTTTCTCCATTATTTTTCTTCGGTGTCATCTTTTGTTTTGTAAATAAGAAAAGGACAAAAGAGTTTTCCGTTAATCTTTAAGTTGAACTAGTTGCGGACCTGTAGTAGTCCGGGTTTGGTTGAAATGTGCTGGAGTTGAGTAAACCATAGCCCCCGCCAATCAATGTCTGTCTGCAGTATGTTTTGGTATTGTAAGTCGCTGCCATTGCAAGTTGGTCCAAATACCTATTCAGATTTCAGGGAAAATCAGGAGTAAACAAACTCATTGACTGCTCCTTACCAAAAAAAAAAAAAACAAACTCATTGACTGCTAATAAAAATCATGATAAGTTTTTCCCATGAGAATCACAAAAATCTTGGTACTACAGAAAATGGATAAGGAAAATCTGTAGGATAAAACTTACCAAAAACTAGACACAAATGCATCAGTGACAAGGTGATGACCACTATTATAAGCCCCACCTGCTTCCCCAACCCATGCAACTGCTGAGGTTCCAGAGTTCTTGAGGATGCTTTCAAGATTGCTGAAAGTCTGAGCAATGCCATTGAGATAGGACGGATCCAGAATCCTACTAACGAGGTTATCATCGGCTCCTACATGGAACAGACAATGAAGATCCTTCACTTATATCTTCTGATGTTCACTGAAGAATGTGTTAGACACGCTAATCACACAAAATTGTGCAGTGGAATGTCCAAGATTAAACAAAAAGTAATTCATGCAATTTCCTTACGGTGAAGTACCTGCGCCGAGGCTGTAAACGTGGTGGGTGACCACTTGGAGCGTTTGTGTTGTGTGATCCACAAAATCCTTGAACCAGTTGGCATCAAAGAATCCACCCGGTGCTAAGATTAGCGGCTTAACTTCAAAACCTCCATAGATATCATCCAATAGGTTCTGGAGGGTCTCAATGTCGGATGCATATTGTTGTGCCAAGATTCTTGCTCCAATTCCTTCCCCACTAAGTTCATTTCCTAACAGACAGGAACATATTCAGTCAGATACAAAGATACATCATCCAACTTATGCAGGAGTAAGTTGGACTCTCCAATTTTTGACATCATAAGAATTTTTCAAAAGTAGACATGAATATGCTCTATCATTGGAGAAGTTAACTCTTGAAATGATGCACAGCAGCTAAATGGTAAAGACAGATTAATGTGTCTTGACACTTATGGCACACAGTGAAGTACTAATTCCAGGAAAGCTTTGTCCAGAATGAACAATATGTGAATTGGAGCATCTGATAAAACATAATTCAGAAGTTTCTGGTTTTCATGCTATAGAAGCTTTTAATTATCAAGAATTTGCTTCCCGGTTGGACTATAAATTTTAGAGTACTTAACTAGAAACGATCTTATATCCCTCAGACAACTACAAGGCCAATTGCTTATGCCTTTCAAGAGTCAATGGAAACAGGACAAGCTAATTAAGTTTTATCATATATCATATTGGATAATGCTAACTTATCCTTTTGTTAATTCCAAAAAGACCTATGAGCAAGCAAAATTAGCCATTCCCCTGTGAAGGTTGGAACAAAATACAGGATTAAGCTTCCAAAGAAAATATTTTTTCTTAACCTAAACTTCTGTTGACGGTTCCTAGCAATAATTTATCGTTATGAGAGCCAGTAACAAGCATAACTATGCGTACCGAGCTCCCATCCAAGGATGTTATAGCCTTTATTCACGGTGTATCGCAAAAGGATCTCAGCATTGCTTGAATTCCAAGGTCCTTGGACAGATCCATCTGATTGCACTGTCCTTCCATACAAGGCATTCAAACCAAAAGTGACAATAGCCCTGCCTTTCACAGAATTGACAGACTTTAAATTAGTTAACAAAGCATTAAAATATGCTTCAGCAATGTGAATGAATCTTATCTATACATGATTCTTAAATTTCTGAAAGAGAAACAATAATTCTTACCCTCTTACCCTTACCAAAAAAAAAACAATAATTCTTACCCTGCACGCTTGAAAAATGCATTAAGCTCATCCCACCTAGACATGGGCAGGCATCCTTGAGAGAAACCGAGAAAGTCCGAATTATTGATCGACTGGTGTTTGCAGGGTCCCTCATCTCCTTGTACCTGGTATATCAATTTATCTTGTAAGGTGCCTCCCATTCTGATTTTTAACGGCGAAAATGCTGCAAAACATTACCGCTCTTCGATTGAAATCAGACAAAAACGAGATGGCACGAAACATTCATGACGCCTGTTGAAATTCAAAGAAATGACTTCTTACCTTTGATTGCATTCAACAAAATTGGATTGCTGAGGTCCTACGTATAGAGCAAAGATTAAGAGAGTGAGTAAACCAAAAGAGACAGCAAGAAATCAGGCAAATACCAGTATCAGTCACAGCTGGCAACTTCTACACACACATGCACACATACTCGGTCTCTCAGAGAGAGAGAGAGAGAGAGTCCTGACCAGAGTGAAGAGAGTGGCATTGCCCCAGCACGTGCCATGGTAGCAAACATCAGGAGGGCCATAATCCAAGGTGGCACAAATGAAGTCATCATCAATGCTAGCAATGGAAGTTGACCCATTAATGAACACACTCCCATCAACCACAATCCCTGAGAGGCCTGTGGTCTGTGAGGCCACAGAGTTGTGATGAATCCAGAAGATCAAGAAACACAGACCCGCAAGAACAAGCAGAGACCCTATTCCACAGGACATTTAACACTTTAATTTGATCACTCCCAATGCTTATTGCATCAATCTATGTCTCTTCTCTTCTTTGGTCACTGAAGAGATGAAGGGGTCGCAAAGAGAGTGGGAGAGAGAAATGAATTAACGTCTGATGCTTTCTCTTGTTTTGGAGAGGGACACACAGAAATGGCTCTATATGTGTTGCCTTTATATATTTTTGGGAGGTTCAACGTTAGCTCATGGAAGCATTCTTTTCCCGCTTTTTTGACCTCATATTTTATATCATTCAAGTGGAACAACTTGATATAAGTTATTACAATGTATGATGTAGCTATCTGAGGGCTTGTTCCTTTCATTGGCCTTGGTATTTGGAGGATGATTGTCAATGAGACTCTTTTGTTTTTGTTTTTGCTGTTTTCTTCTTGAATTTTATCAAAGATAGTAATCGTTCAACAGGTAAAGGTCGAATGAGAAGCTTCATTTCCTCCGCCCACTATTGGCCTTTGGAAATATTCCATGTGAATTCTCCTTAGTATAATTACTTTCCCAAACAAGAAATATTGTATCTTTATGCTTATCGAAGCATGATGGAGCTTGCAAGCAATTGTTTAAAACCTTTGAAACCAGCATATTAGCGAAGCACATGTATTGAAAAATGTTTTTTGAAACAAAAAAAAATTCGATGAAGGACCCTATCTCTGGTTTTCTCATTTATCTGATTGTAAAAAGTGATTAAAAACTGGTGAAGAAGTGGTTAATAATGTTAGACTTTTTCAGAGTAATAAGAGCAAGTAAAGGCTCGTGAGTCAGAGAAAATGGCGTGGAGCGGGTCAATTTCTCTTGCTTGTTTCATTAACCAACCGTTTTGAATACGTTATTCCATTTGGACGTCGCAGTTGAGTTGGCTTGTCTCTTCTTCAGGACTCTCTGTACAGTAGCCTCAAAAGACAGCATTAGCAATAGGAAAATCTCCAGATGTATCGCTTGTCCAAACCTAAAAAACCTAAAAAGGAGCTCTAACAGTCCAGAAGGAATGATGTCAAATTTTCTCTTCCTCGTGTTCGAGATCAAGAATCCCCAGATGGAATTTCCACTGATTTAATTTGATTCTGAATCAATGATGATCCCTTTCTCTTGGACAATAATTAGATAAACTATCACTGTTTGATGATTCTCAGGCAGAGATCAAGAAGAGGTTCAACTGGAGAATAAACAACCGGTGCTTTGTTTTTCTCAAGGACGTTGAATCGGGCGTTGGCGATCTGCCAGACGTCCCTTTGACGGGACCAAAAGCTTCAATCTCGATGGCTCCCAATACAGAAAATTATTAAGTTGTGTATGAAAACAAGAACCACCCATGTCAAAGCTAACCTAACTATTCAATTAGGATATCATGTGTCTTCCATACTGTATTAGGAATACCCTAATGAACGTCACCGTCCATAACGAACCGTTCGTAGCTTTCGAGCCAAACAAAGGGGTCAACCTTTCTCGTTCGTGTCGCAGAAAGATACATAGATCAAAGATATCTTCAGAATATGTAAATAATTACTCTAAAAGCTTATCATCATTGTGACGTGAAAAATTATCGTTTAAGACTCGTTCTACTTATTCTTTCCCCCATTGCAAAACTGATATAGGTTGGCGTACGAATTTGAACATCATCCCGTCACATATAAATATGGAAAGAACATAAATGGGATAAAATGAGAGCGTCAAAAATCAAACTTTTGAGAGCTCTGATAAGATGAAAGTGCAAATGTTTCAAAATCCAGGGGTTAGAATACGGTGTGCTTTACATTTTATATCTTAATGCAAAGGACCACACAATATAGATAAAAAGGATTTTTCATTAGAATTGCGAAATATATAAACAGCTACAAAACGGATGAAATCGTCGATTAATTTAATGCATGTTACAAGAAAGACAAGATGTTTATCGCTACGGGTGTTCCTATATTATTCCTGAAGCGTGCTAATTGGACTTAAGATTAAGAATCGGTATTAGGTGACTCAGGTATTGACATGTTGGAGGCGCAACTGAGCTATCATCTTCTGGTGCATATCAATCTTCCAGAATAATGAGGAGTTCATAACATGGGCCAACGAATAAACCTTAAACCAAAAAACCTAGACAAGGCTCTTGTCAACAAATACCCCTTAAGGCACTCGTTAAGATCCCTCAGCAAGTATATCGAAACATTTTGAAAATTGAAAATAGACCCATTTTCGAAAAAGTTATTTATTGGGAAAATTGTCCAAAAAATCCTAAACCTATTGCATTTTTGCTAATTCAGTCATAAACCTTTCAATTTTGTCAATTCAGTCATAAACCTTTTACATTTGTGTCAATTTAGTCTATTTAGCCAATTTTGACCGGCTGGCGTTGATGTGAACACTAACTGGCGCTGGCCATCCGGCGTTAATATGGACGCCGGCCAATGCCAGCCAACGCGAGGTTGACCTTGTCGGCCTCTGGCAAAGCTCACCCTTGCCTGCCAAGGGCAACCACTAGAGAGGGCGAGCCTTGCTTGCCCCTAGCAGGCCAACCTCGCCGTCACTAGGTTCTCCCTCGCCTAGCGACGGCAAGGTCGGTCTCGCCATGGCGGACCTCGCCCAGCCAGGGGTGAGCGAGGCTCACCCTTGCCAGTGGCCCGCGGGGGCGAGTTGTGCCAAAG
The DNA here is from genome assembly GCA_031216185.1 of Syzygium aqueum. Classification (NCBI taxonomy): domain Eukaryota; kingdom Viridiplantae; phylum Streptophyta; class Magnoliopsida; order Myrtales; family Myrtaceae; genus Syzygium; species Syzygium aqueum. Next base: position 29,362,954 of record CM062233.1, on the reverse strand, counting down.
GCCAGTGAGGTTCGCCTCTAGCTAGTTGTGGACAACCAAGAAAGAAGGGCAAAAAACTAAAAAGAAAAGAAAGAAAAAAAATGCAAAAATAAAAACAAAAAAAATTAAAAATTGCCATCTCAACATTGGCTGAACGGCCGGCGTCCACATCAGCACTAGCTAATCAATATTGGCCGAATGGACTGAATTGGTACAAATGGAAATGGTTTATAATTGAATTGGCACAAATGCAATAAGTTTAGGATTTTCGGACAATTTTCACGTTATGTACTTGATGGCAAAAGAAAGCCTAACTCCAAAGAGCGAAAATTAAATCTCCAAATCACACTTTATGCGACTTCACAAGTATTATAAGGGCATTACTCGACATGTATAAGAATCCACCGGCTGCGACTCGTAAACCCTATCGCCAACTTGGGAATGTGTATGAAACAAATGAGGTCGTGCAATAGCCAAGGCACATGTTTAGCTTTCTTCAATAATGGTGGCCTCAAAAAAAGAAAAGAGCTATTTTCAAGAATGGATTCCTTTAAGAACGAGGGTTTCTAGGATGTTGCTTGGTCAAATGCGTCCGTAGGAACTAGGAAGGGGTTTTGGCACGAATTAGGAAGGCCATTATTCCCCATGACTACTATTAAAAAATTATTCCTCGTCTTTGTCTCCGGCCTGCGATTTTGCTTGCACTCACGTCAAAATATGAAGATATACAGAAAGAATTAAAATTAGAAACTAAAGTAAAGTTCTACTTTAACTGAATCCAAGGCTCAAACCACAATAAGGAAAATATGAAAATGAAGGCTTTAAACCTACGTGAAGCGTGCTTGTAAGGGGTGCATGGAACTGACAATGGTAACTTAAAATAAATTGACAACTGCGCAGGAGATAAGATGATAATGGTCTTCCCTAGACTTGCTCAATATGCAGAGTGTGGAGTGAAAGTCGGTGGAGAAATCTAACAGTTCCCATCTGGGGAAGGTTCAACGCTTCTCTTTCTGTATATGCCGATGATATTCTTGGATTCTCTCCCAAGGTTTGACCAGTGAGAGAAGGGGATTTCGCAGTTTTATAAATACCCAAGTCATCCTCCTGACAGCAACTGGCGTTTGAGTATGCAGCGTGGCCCTACACACTTGAGTCAACCATGACACATCTTGGTTGGCCGAGCAAGCAAAGGGACTTCTAGGAAAGTTTGATCTGAGACGGGTAGATAGAGTTCTTCTGAAAATCTTTAGAAAAATAGGTTGTTTTTTTCTTTTCTGTTTTTCTAGTTCTTGCCTATTGAAACCAAGCAAGCATTTATGGAATCATGAGATTTAGAATCTCACTTGGCACGATCATGATTACATCTAATTTGATTATGAGGTGAGAAGGTGGATTTGAGTCATGAGTATCAGTTGAAAAGGCTAAAAACACCTAGGCCATCCAAGTACAACCAAAGCAGTCGGGTCAACCGGTAATCAAATCTTTACGAGGGTAAATTCAAACTTTTCTTCTTAGCTCAACTGAAATGGAGGTTTCACCCTTCTGAACTTGATAAAAAGAGTGGGCGTTGAAGCTCGTGGCGAGAAAGTGACTTTAAAGAGAATAATATCTTGTAAAATGTATAATTTTATGATCTTTTCGGAGGTCTTATCTGATGTAGAAGAGTTGGTGAGAACACAAATCCGATTTCACACTTCCCAAGATAAAAATTAGGATGTTGCATCAAGCTAGTGTGCATTTCCACTCAGCTACCAAGGGAACACTTAACACCGGCTACAAAAAAAAATATCAAAGACATAATCTGATTTTCAGAAAATAAAATCAGTTCTCAAGTAAAGCTGGAACATGGGATTGGTCGGTTCAGCTCTAGGCTGATTATAAGCGAAATCAATTCGGTTCTTGATTATAAAATAGCATAACTAGTACCTGTAGGGTCGGTTCTAGGTTTCGGCCTTAACCTTATCCTGAAACTGATTACCTCTATTGTTAATTATTTGAAAGGAATACGGGATGAATAATATAAGTATATATGTAATCCTTGTTGGTGAATCCTCTTGTTTTCCGCTTTGGGATCAATTTTGCATTTTGATTGGGACAGTCTCATGCAATGTGCGGTCATCTAGAACTTGGCCCACTTGTAGCCTCATGCTGCTTAAAAGATAATAACCCAGCATTAGGTGAGCCCAAAGAAGAAGCGATCTAATCATTAATGGGCCAACAGCCTTAAAGCCATGCACAATGCACGAGTGATCTGAGAAGTGACATGATAATGTAGAGCAGTTATTGCAAATTCGAAGAGAAAAATGTGGCTACTTTTTTAGACCCACGACCGTCACCCTACTAAACCAGAGCAATGGAGATAGCAGGACAAAGGGGGAGAAAATTGCATGGACTCGTTCAATAGACGATAGGATGGACAAAATCAACCACATTGCGTCAGTTATGTTAGATTTCGTGTAGTTCGATGGAAATAAATGTGGGTTTTAGAAATTTATGATTTGCGATCGAGTCGATCCCGATAAAATGAGTGTAGCAATACTTGCTCGAGATCTCTTTTAGTAAAACCCTAATACATGCTTATGTAATTTCTGGTTCAACTTCTGCTTCTCTTTTGTTTTTTCTGGATTCATCAGAAAGTACTTATTATTTTTGGTTAAATAAGTGTATATGTATCATTACGCGCACGGTATTGTGCTCATGTAACTGTTTTCCATTCCTTTTACATACATTGTTGAGTCATGTAAAGTACGTAGTTGTTTACACACAAAATCCAACACAATTACATCAAAACTATATAGATAGACATAGGAGAAATTGTCCAATCAAGCATAAACTTATTATACGGATCTCAATCTTATTTTTGCTAATTTAGTCCTAAATTTTTGTGCAAATTCCAATGCAATCCTTCCGACCACTTTTCTTCGGAAATCGCTAACGTGGCGATGTGTCTACATAGGACAGTCGGCAATGACTTAGTCACCACGTCAACGATTTCTGGCAAAAATCGATTAGAAGGATTATGTTGAAATTTTAAGCAAAAGTTTAAGATCTTATTGACAAAATTGAAAAGTTTAAGATTTAATTGGCATCCATCCAATAGATTTAGAACTAATTAGGTGATTTTCCCGATTGACCTATATTTTTTTGCTAAATTTAGATAAACATATATTCTTCTGATATGTGATCGGATAGTAATAAATAGTAGTGACATTCAGCATTTCTTTACCTTATATGATGATAATAGTATAGCATGCAAGTTTTTCGAACGAAAATATATTTGATGTAAACTCACGACGATACCTATTGTATATCATATCCTTGCTCTTTCTTTTCCGTATTTTTCGGACAGAAGCGATGATATTTATGGTTCATGAAACATCTTCGCGTGTTATACTTTACTAATAGAGCTCGAGACATAGGTACCGGAGAAGCTCCGTGACTGTCATTGGTCTGAGGGAAAGCAAAGGAACGTCATGGGGCATCCAAGATTTTCGCCTTGATCCGAGTCAAATTCGGCTCATCTGCGATGCGCTAAGGTGGCGCCTATCATGCACGATCAGCGGTCAAAGAAGGAAACCCCAATCAATGCTAGATAACTTTCTGGTTTATCTTCTTCCTCTCTTCTTTTAAAGCCCTCCTCAAGCTTCGCATTTCTGTGTGCGAGACAAAGCGCGATGGCAAGAATCGTCAGCGTCGCTGCTCTGCTCACCATTTTCGTGTTGGGTCTCGCTTTCAGAGGTAAGAGCAACTAACGTTGTCCCTGGTCTTTGATCTCCAGGGAGGCGAATGCCGAGGTCTTGTTGATTTTTTTACAGGGTCACGTTCCATTTCAGGGGCTAGTGAGGATCAGTGCAGTCGCACTCTAAAAGACATCACGATAACGCAAAAAGCAGAAGGGATCGGTGAGGGCGGGAAGCCGAAGTGGAGTGTGACCATCAACAACCCATGCCTGTGCACCGTCCTGGAGTTGACAGTGACCTGCAATGGGTTCGACCCCGTGGCGCAGAAGATTCAACCGTCCGTCCTCGCGAAGCAGGGGAACGTTTGCCTCGTCAACAACGGGGATCCGATCCACGTGAACGAGTCTGTCAGCTTCACCTATGAGATGGATGCTTCTTTCCCGTTTGCCGTCAGCGACGGCCAAATCGGATGTTCTTGAACTTTGTAGGGCACGGCTCGATTTACATGTTGCAGAAATAAGATGTCAGTTTTCCAGTCCGCGGCTACTTGTATGTATCGCATTTACTTTCTACTGTTAACTTCTCTTTCGTCTCGACTATTTTCTTACCAAGCTTTCAATGACCTTTCTTGACCTTTTCACACGACTAGATTCGATGTTGGTCTCTGAATAACAATAATCTCCATCTTAAGACTCTTCCAACTTTGAAGAACTTTCTAATTTACAGGATCGACTTAAAGCGAGAAGTGGTGAGCACACTTGTTGAAATAAGCTCGTCTTATCGGATCGAAACTAAAATTCTATGCGTCAAATGTCACTAGGACTCAAGGAAAAAGGTTTCGAAGAACCTTTTGAGAGAATATAATAGAAGTTTGGGAAATTTTCTATTCCCTACTTTGCCTCTTATTCACACATCAGCTCGCCTTATGTAGCTGAGATTAAGGATAATACAAAGAATTTTCACTATAAGTAAGGCCGATAAAGCATATTACAAACTGGCAAGAAATGTTTTAGAGTTATTAAACTGAAACCGAAAAGAGTTGGTACGAACACAATAAAACAACAAAGTTTTTAACTTTAACTTTATTGAAGTAATCATGTGAACTCCAAAAGATTCTTTCACTTATTGATGGGTTCATGACTTGAATCAAGTCTAGAATTTTCATGAGAGCTAAAGTCCGGTTGCCACGTGAAGATTTTCCGAAATCCCACGAGTCTTGCGAAAAATCCATTGTTTATGTTTGATTTCGCTTGTACACATCTAATGCCTGCTGGATGGCATCTCAGGTTGTATGATATTTGTGGGAATAAATCAATGGCGTTTCCTCTTGATAAATACTCATAAACTTCAAAATAATTGGATTCTCTTTACATAAGATCCTCTGAGATTGTCAATATTCTCCATGAATTTCTCTGAAACTGGGTCCAAAAGATTTGTACAATCTAGCAATTGGATAAGGACACTTGCTTTGTCCTAATGGCCCTTTGGTGTTAAGCTTCCATTCTTTGCTGAAGAATATATTGTATGACTTCAGGGCTTGGAGCTCTGTACTCTGAAGTCATTTAAGAACCTCTGCAGAATGTTTAAGATAATATTCGTGAAAAACTTCAATGAGAAAAGCTGTAATGATCCTATAGACAGTGGCCGTAGAAAATTCAATGACCATGATATTGTTACAAAACAATGAACAATATATGAATTAAATTCCGCCAAGAAAATTGGTGATGTCAAAGACGTGCATGAACAGGTCGTCTGGATTCATTCCTAATGGTCTGCAAATATGTTCATGAACAATTTTAGATTTCATGCAAAGAGCAAATGAATTGTTGATGGCATAATTCTTTTTCTTATTTCCTCCTTCAAAAGTTCGGGACCATTTCTGAAGGGAGTACTCAATGCTCCTGGCTTCTCATTCTCATGTTAGGAGAGTTACTAATGCTTCAACCATAATTATGAAGGAAACTCAATTAATAGGAAATCAGTATCACCCCAAGGAAATATCACACGTGCAAAAATATTACAGTTTTATTAAACACCATAAATAGTCCATAATCTCACTTGCCATGTCCTCGCTGATTAAGGAACCTAGGGAAGGGAAAACATAAACAGGGTTGAAGATATAATGACGGGCATCGAAGCCTTGCTTACAATTTTTCTTCTCAGTTTCATCACCGAAGGTGTAGAGATTGCCCTTCGGCTCTGGACGTTCATGTCCGCTCTTCAATTGCAATTTGTGGATTCAGGTCGAGTTTTTAGTTCGATTTCAGGGCTGTGCGCATGCTCTTTGGAAACATTCACAGTCGGGAACGTCCGGACCGGGAGGATCAGACAGGGCAAGCTGGAACGGAGGGTGACCGCGATCAACAACTGCGCCCTTGCACAGAGCAGCATCAAGCTCAAGTGCGCCGGGTTTCAGAGCACCGAGGTGGTCGATCGTTCAATGTTCGCAGAGCAGGGGGATAGATGCCTGCTCAAAAGTGGAAAAGCCTTGGCACCAAAGGGCTCGGTCAGCTTCTCTTATGCTTGGGATCCTCCGTTCCTTTTGTGGCCAGCCGAGTCGGTCTCGACTGGTTGCTGAAAACAGTTGACACCGGAAAAACGGAGAAGAAAGTCTCCATGTTTCCCCTTTCATATCCAAGTGCCATAGATACCCATGAATAAATTCTCCCTCTCTCTCTCTCTCTCTCTCTCTCTCTCTCTCTCTCTCTCTCTCTCTCTCTCTGGATTTGGGTCGACCTTTGAGCCAAGGCTATCGAGGTGTAATGCTTCTTAAACTATACTCATCACAAACTCGAATTGAAGTGGCGAAAATCGCTACCATGTTCCTTTTATTGACAGTCTCTCTAGGCACTGTAGACATACCCTTCCCCTAAACTTCGGGAAAAGAAATGCCTCAACTAGTCCTCAAGTCAGCATTCCAGATACCTTCTTTTGAGAAAACATTCATATATATACGAACTGTCGAAGCGCACTGCTTGGTATCTTCCAATACTCTCAGAGTCCATATCACGTTTCAGCACAATAGCTTATATTGCAGAAGGCCCACTAGCACGCACGCTCTAGGATTTGACCAGGAAGAAAAGTGACGAACTCGTCCACACAATGCGAAAAGGAACTAATCCGTCCACGTAAAGCCAAAGAATTCAAAACCAATTTGCAGCTCATCTTTTAATCTGGAGAAATAAAATTAATATGTATAGGAGCAATCTAAGAAACTAGAGATGGTAGGGTAAAAGAGAGAAGAAGAATGATCACGATGGTAATACAGCAATTACTAGAATTATTGAACAAGGGTCACGACAAAATGCTAAGCATCTTTTCTAATGCAAAGAAGCAAACATACAAACCCAAATCCCCCAATTCTAGCCTAATACTAGCAAAAACCTACCCTCCAACGAAGCGAACACCACATTAAACACAAGCCATTAGAAGCATGATACAATCTCATTTCCTCTTCTTTGCAGGAGGTTGAGGTAACTCTTCCTCATCATCTTCATCTTCATCGTCCTCATCGTCATCGGCTTCCTCCTCTTCCCCATCATCATCGTCATCATCCTCATCATCATCATCTTCATCGCCACTTCCCCCTTCTCCATTGGCCTCAGGCTCATCCTCTGGATCCCCTTCCTCCTCACCCTCTTCACCTGAGCCATCCTCTTCCTCGCCTCCATCGTCATCCTGGTCATCACCTTCATCATCATCCCCATCTTCATCATCCTCAGTTTCGCTGCCATCTGTGTTCTTGGGACCAGGTTTCTTCACAGCATGCAACTCAGAAATGGGGAAGCTGAAGAAAAAGCGTTAACGTGATGTTGCTTTTGGTAGGTAATACAGAAAGAAATGAGACAGGGAAGTTACTTCACTACTAACCTTTGAGATGTGTCCAGTTCTTTTGGAAGGATGCTGACTGCACCAATCAAAGGTTTCACCTGGGCAAGACATAAGCAAAAGGAATCAAAAGAAAAGCACGATGTTCACTAAGAAAAATTATATACGAGCACCAAATCATAAGCATCTTTACAGAAAGTCAGCATTTAAGAATTGCACCAACATCACAGTGCCACAAAGGGAATGCCTTTGATAGCTTCATGAATGCTGGAGAAAAAATTATTTTGCCGACAATGTCAGAGAACCCTAACCTACAAAAATTCTAGAACGTAAATGTAAGTGTATAAGGGAAAATGTTGGAAGCTAATTCCAGATGATATTTCAGAGAGAAATGTAGATGCAAACAACATCAAGTAACAAAACTCTATAATCTATCTTAACAAATTTGAATGTTCTCAGAAAAAAAAACACTTGGCTGAAGCAATCCGCAAAGAGCAACAACGGCACCTATGTATGCCACTTCTCCAGCATACAAGTATAAGATACAAGCACAAGATAGAGTGCATAACAAAGATTTTGCAAATGGTATTTAAGGCCAAAAACAGTGGTATTATTTGAAGCAAGACTTCTTCCATATTTCTAAGTTGAGGATGTTCAGGAAATAATAACCCAACAACAAGCATAATGTTTTTGAAATGAATTCACTGGCATAGAAAAAACAAATAAACAAAGCAAATTTCCTTTCAACGGCAGGACCTTGATTGAATCCATGCACACACACTGTTCTTTTAATTCTCCAACATGTCACATCATCCAAAATAAATTTTGAATTTTCAAAAATTGTTAATTATCACAACATAGATGACAAATGCTGGAAGATAAATGGTGCTTATCTATAGATTCTACACAAAGGCAGTGGATCAAAGTAAAAGCCAATTACTTACAATAAAAAAAAAGAAACTTATGTCGACCAAAAAATCATGAGAGAAAACATTGTGAAATTGGACACTGAGAATGCCATTTGAAGTTTTTCCACTGACTTAGCTTCCTGCCGGCATATAAATTATTATCATAGGTTATGGTCTCAAACTAATATGGCAGGTGAGGTGGACTGAAAATAAGCGGCTCTGCCACACAGGATTTCAGCAGCATATATATTGAAATCACCGTGAGATGTTTTTTTTTGGTAAAGGTAAAATCACCGTGATATGTTTTGCCAGCAAAAAGTGAAGAAAGTAGATTGACATATCAACTCCGTTTGCACAGGATTTTTTTTTTTTGTTTGAAAAAGATCACAGTGCCTTCAACCAACAAATCTATTTACTTTACAGTTCTCTCGAGACTAGTAGCCGTGAGAAGCGAACACATCGAATATTGTCTCAAGGTGCAGACCATCCACTAAGCTTCCCCCTACCAATGAACTTCCAATTCCTCCTATCAAATGCAAAATCCTAACAATCTCGAGGATTAACTAGCTCTTCCTTCAATTCGCAAAACTCGTGGGCTAACTTTTGCCGCTTTGAATTGAAATCCTCGCTTTCTTTTTTTACTTTTTCAGACAAAAAGTTCCTCGCTTTTCACTGACAATAAGCACCAAAACAACATGGTGACCGCGTCCATCCCCTGAAATTATCTGCAGGCCCTAAATTCATGCTAACAGAGGCCCGAGTAAGCGCCGAATCACCCAGAGTCACAGCTAGAGCTAGAGCTCGAGCAAGAGCAAATGGGCACCGACAAGCCGCGAAAACCGACAAATCCCGAACCAAACTCCAAACACAATCCGAACCACCCTATGTCGGAAATCGAATTCGCCCACGAGCAGCAAAAAAAAAACCAAAAAAAAAAAAAAAACTGAGCACCCTTAAGCGGAAAACTTCACTCAGTGCACAGAGACAGCGCATCGAAATAGCACCGAAATAAAGCTGAAAAGAGGAACCAGGACCCGAGCCAAGATTTCGTACCATCAGGAGCGAGCAGGCGAGGCCGTTGACCGCGGACACGGCGGCCTCGGCCACCAGGGCTTCCAAGACGGCGCTGAGGAAGCCGCTCGCGGCGGCGGCGGAGGAGCAGACGGCGGCCATTTCCTAGGGCAACGAGCACCGCAGCAGCAGCAGCAGCTGGGAGAGCTAGAGAGAGAAAGCTAGAGAGAGAGAGAGAGGGGAGCCGTGGATTGGATTTGAGAGGGGACTGGGACGCGATTAGGGTTTTTGCGAAGCGGTGGGGATGGGGGGGGGGGGTTTGGTCAGGACACGGTGGGGATTACGGCAATCCTCGAGGGCAAAAGGGGGAATTGTCCCCGGGGCCCGAGTTGACTCACCCAGTCCCACCCCGCTTAATGATCGCGAGCGAGCGAGCGAGTGAGTGAGGCTTGATGTACTAAACAAAATGTCTATTACTAATAAAAATAATTGCAAAGAAATGAAATAGATGTGTCCTATGCATTGGACCGTCGTTCTTTTCCCTAATCATAATGGCGAAGAAAAGGATAGGTCATCTTTTGCATACTGTACTATCGCAGAAGTGAAGTATAAATCGGTCCCGCAGGTCCTGGAGGACCTTTTTTTTTTTTTCGGGGCGTCGATCCGTGGAACCTGTGAAAAGGAGATTGATTACTATAGCCGTTGATCGGATGTTTCTCAAGAAAAAAAAAAGGTGAAAAATTAGAATGAGAATGTCGATGAGATGTTTCGCGATCAACCGATCTGAATTTACCGTTGCAATCTTCTCCATGTGTCAGGAGCAGAGATGCAAAATTGAGCTAAGAAATCTTAAGAAAAGAATACTAATTTAAACAAGACACGAACCCTTTTCTACGTAGTGACGTAAGGCTAGGCTTAGGAGCTTTGAAGGCCCAAACCATATTCTAACTATGGAAGTGAAAAAAAAAAAAGGACATTCTAAAAGCTGGGCAACAGGGTACTTATGAAAACTTGTGAATATTACCGAAGGACCATTTTACATCGTCGATAAGGTGAAGGACTAGAACACTTCATAGGCGCGTGTTAACTAGAGCCTCTTCGTCGGTCCAAATAAGGGTGAGAAAATATTTGTCGATGATGGAAACTTACCCGCGATTTTGGCAATCTGACTTGTATGGAGAACTCAGGTCCATCTAAAAGGATATGCCCAAGCACCGTAATAGGAATAATAATCTACATAGGAAAACCCTAAATAGGAATGTCCGTATATGGAAGGCAAAAAATCAACATGAGTTGTTAGAAAACCCAAATCCAGTAAGAAGAAGAGATTCATGCCTAGATATCCAAAAATGTGAACAAAGGTGTGTCTTGTCTTGTGTGTACGCCATTCTTTTCTCAATGAAATGAACATGCAATCTCAAGCATATGGCATCTAGATAAATGGAGGATGTTCTCATGGTGCTTATTTGGTAATAAAAACCTGTCCCTTGGATTATGCATTGACCCATTACCATTCCAAGAAACCCACAATAGGATGCACATTCATGCTCGATCAGGCCAGATTAGGTATGATTACCGTAATAGAATGCCGTAAAAAAAAAACCTCCAAAAGAGATCTTAATTTTCGCAAATATTTACAATGATGTAAAAACAAATTTTGAGATCTTTTGGATTGTTCTAAGACTCGACAACATCCAAAGAAAATCACCTGTAGATCTCCGTTCAGCGGTTTCGAAAGGGCTAGAGATTTTGAGGCCCGTAAAACAAGATTTACAAGGAATAGTCATCACAAGTCGCCGACATGGGACCATCAAAGTCACCTAATGCACGGCCCAAGTAACTAGTTACTCAAAATCAAGTGGAACACTTTTCCGGAGATTAAATTTCCTTTATGCGGAAATTTTCCCATTGACCGTTAGGAAATAAATTTTTAAAAGTGATCTTGATCGCCGCACGAGCATATAATAAATAGTAGCTTAAATCGAAAGAGAATAACGGTACGAAGATTTTGCTCGAGTTAAACAGTTTCGATGCGTACCCAGTTGGTATCTGACAGCGGCGTTTGCAGAATCCAACACACTTTGCCATTGGACTGATGCATGGAGGAGTCTGCGCCATCGATCCTGCAGGACCAGCTGGTGAATGGGGTCGTCGCCTTCCATCGAGCAAGAAGCAAAGAGATGCATGCTTGATCAAACCTGGGGCTGATGATTCAGCTGAAGAGCTTCATGATCAATTGAACAAGCGATGACTTATTCAGAGGGTTCAACCGAAAAGCAAGGAATCAAATAATTTAGGCTCTTTATTTATCACCATTTATAATGGAGAAAATGACACATATTGTCCCTGAACTTTTGCCTAACTTAATGTGCAATGTGGTCATTGAAGTTTTTAATTTGTTCAATCTAGTCCCTAAACTAGCCTGACGTGCAATATCACTCCTGAAATTTGAATTTGTTCAACGTGCTCCATGAACTTTTGATACATGTTCAATTTAGTCCTTGAACTATATGAAAATATTCAATATTGTCCATAAACTTGAATTAATAGAGTGACAATATTGACCAATTTTTGTGAGAGAGCTACAAAGAGATCTCGGTCTTCTAGAAAAAGTTTCATCGACACCAGCATTTGATCACTCCCATTCTTGTTTCAAGTTAGCTTTTTCTTTGTTTCCTTGTCTGAATTTGCCATCTTACCCTGTTCCCATGTTTTTGTTTTTCATTTTCTTCTTTGATTTGACTGATCAACCCATGAAAATCTTACTTTTGGAGGAAAAAGGCCAACTTCTGATGGTTTATGCTGGGCATTCTTGTCAAAAAAAAATGGGACTTTTCTTTCTCTACAATGTCTAAGAGATATTGGTTGGTTGATCTTTTTCTCTGTCATGAGCTCTTCATAGATCCTTTCACTATGATGTTGACGGGGCTTCTTAGCTTCTTTGGAGATCATTTGTAGTTCCGATCATCAAGTGTAATGCATATCACGTTGACTTTGATCAACTTTGAGAAAGAGGATTTCCATGTTTTAACTCGGGATGGACATGAAAATGCATGTTGCTGATTTTCGCTTATTAGTTTCTTCTATGTTTGATCCGATGAGTTACTTTGCCGAGAAATCAGAAGTGTGATTCTATTCACCAAAATCTAATAGTGCATGGATGTTTACGTTGTACAACTTGCTTCTAATTGGAACTATACAAGTAGTAGAGATGAAGTACGAGATAGTCACTTTTATGTGATTGATCTACCATTTTTGTTTCTAAAAAAATGGAAAAAAAAGAAATCATCTCACTCTAGTATATTTTCCTGCGCCTAGTTTCGATGCGGAGCCTCCACTACACAAGAATTTGTTCTCTTCGACGGAAAAAAAAGCTTATTTGTGTTATTTGAAATTTTCGGAGATAGGACGTTGGCCAAATGGTATTGCCCGATATGCCTAGAATGCCTCATCTCGGTGCCCACCTGATCTTGATTATCTTATAGTTCTTGAAAGAGCACGGCTACTATTAGAAAAATTAAATATTAAACCACGCCTTCATATAAAAGTTTAAGCTTTTGAAACGGTTAGCGGTGATCCCACAAAATCTCACATAGTATCAAAGCAAAAGGTCCTAAGTTCAAATATTTCCTGGCCCCTGTTTACCTCCAAAATAAGGGAAAATTACTAAAAAAAGTTATAAACCTAATGCAATTGTGCCAATTCAATCTTAAACATTTTGCATTTGTGCTAATTTCAGTTTATGGGGCCAATTTGGCCAATCGGCACTAACGTAGACAATTGTTAATAATATATTTTTAAAAAAATTTTAAAATTATTTTTTTCCTTTTCTTTTCTTTCTTTCTTTTTTTTATTCCTTCTTCCTCTGCCCAGTCGCCACCTCACCTGCCCCTAGCGAGGCGAGCCCAACTTAGCGACAACAAGGCTCGCCTCACCAGGGGCCTAGAAGGTTAGCCTCACCAGTGGCCGATGAGGTCAACCTCGGCGGCCCTTTCCTCTAGCCTATCGCCTCGGTCCGATGACGAGCCAAAGGAAGAAGGAAGAAAAAAAAAGAGAAAGAAGAGAAAAAATAATTTAAAAATAGAATAAAAAATTAAAATATAATTAAAAATGGTCCACATCAGCGCCAATCGGCCAAAATTAGCCGGATGTACTGAAATTGGCACAAATACAAAAGGTTTATGACATAATTGACACAAAAAAAATGTTTAAAACTCGGGTTTAGGACTTTCTTAATAATTTTCCCACCCGGTTACATATTTCCATGCTTAGTACTAGGAAATAGACCAGATTAAACGTGAGGGGGGATGTTAGAATAATTAAATGTTAAATCACACCTTCATCTAAAAACTTTGCAGTGGTCCCACAAAATTTCACAGCCACAAAGAAGCTACACGTGAGTAAGTTTGTGATAGCATTCGTCTCTCGAATCAAAGTTAATATAAGCAGACTTCTTGTTTCTTATGAACAAGATTATTCTTTTCTCTCTAGTAGGCTTGAGCTTGCATACGGCATATATTTTGACTGTAGTTATTTTGAGGAAAAGTGGAATGAGGCCAACAAGTATCTTTCCGGTTTCACACAGCTCGACGTTAACAGATTTTCAACAAAGATATATTCAAACCGTGAAAACAAAAGTATCTTGAAGCGTTGGATAGGTAATATTGTTGTATAAGAAATCGAACAATTACCGTGCATAGATCCGTCACCTATACGTGTCTTCTCCGTATCCGGTTTGCATCTAAATCTTCAAATCTTGACTTTCCGATGAATTGGTCTATTACTTTTGGCAGCAACGATGTCCCAAAGGCATTGGATATACTCAGGAGCAATGTAAAAGTTTTCAAGGCAAATAAAGTCTTATTTGAGGAAATGACTGAACCTGCAACATTGGATAATATTCGCTATTAACTTGTTGAAGTGATTGCTTCTCCACATGATCATATTTTTGCTTAACTTAGCATTTGTTATGGGATTCATATGGATTTCTACAGGAGGAACAACAAACTTGCCATGTATGGAGATACACAAAATGCGAGAAGTGCGGTGAGGTGGGAAATAAAGCCCTAGTGATATTACGATATTTTCTTGATTCTACATATCACTCCTGTGATAGTGCATATCCTTGATTGACTATAGTTGATATTGTGTTTATCTTACTACCTTAGATAGTCATCTAATAAAACCTATAAATAAGCTCTCCGTAGACTCTATTCTATATATCGAAATATACAGAAAATTTTACAATTCTACTTTTCCACTTTGTTTTCAACTTGGTATCAGAGCCACGCTTTTTTTTTTCACAGGGTATTTTTCGACTGAAGACGCGTCTTTGCACAGTAACTTTCATTCAACAAAGCTGCTAGCCTTATCATCTGCGTTGTTAAGTTAGGTCCCAATAGCAATAGCAAAGTAGGTTGCAAAGGACTCGTGCTGTTAGGCTCCAATGCCTCCTATTCTCGACTTTTCAAGAAGCCAACACCGTCACCACATTCGCCGCCGTCAGACAACCAATATATTGAAATCTCGTCATCAACGGCCACCATATGCACCCTCCATGCATGGCTGTGCAGTGTTGGAAATCTAAATATGTCTAACATAAAAAAAAAAAAAAAGAGATAATGCGCTAAATCCCGCTTTGCGCGGAAGGCTTATTTTGCCTGGATTTGAGCCACATAGGATGGGGCACATTATAAACCAGAGGTAGTTTCCTTAACTAGTTTCGTAGTTAGGTATGATCACACAGGAAATACTTTTCCATTTTAATTTTTACAAGCCACGTCAAAGTGGAATGGAAACCATTAAATGTAACCATTCTCGTCCGGCTTATCTTAATCGAGTTTCTGTCTTGGCAAATGTGGACCTAACAATGATTTTACCTTGAAACTTACAGCTTGAATTGGAAGCATTCCCATTGTGCCTATCTATTACCAAATCCTGTGATTCATACGCTTTTGGCAAGCCACCGTTTCCAAGCTCCTAATCGTCCGGTTGTCCCACCAGCAGATGATGCTTTGGCGGTAAGTTCTTTCTCCCATTGAAGCTTATTTTTTATCTAAATTTTCTAAGGACATAATTGGTCCTTCTGTGGTTAATGACCTGTCTGGATGAATTCATGATATCAAATGTAGTCTTCACAAGATGTTCAGATGCCAATTTCATCTTCTGTTGGAGGGCCTTCTACTCCTTTCACCGTAACTTGTGCTTCAAAGTCCAGGGCTACAGTTTGTCTGTCTCATGCTGCTAACTCAGGTGATCGCTCAAACCCTTCAATGTTTTGAAACCATATATGACTGGTTGAGTTTACGAGTATGATCCCAGTGTCGGTCATGGATTTCTAACCAATTTAACTAATTTTTTTGGCCGATTCGACCGGATACAAGAAACCTATCCCCTCACTTTTTGAAGTCACTTGTATTGCCTTCAGCAAAATACTGAAATTATAATGATAATCTGCACTTTGCTGAAAATTTTTTGGTGGCCCCGGCAGGTAGTCACGAGATGAAGACTAGAAGGCTTGATACGGCACTAGAAGAGGTAAGTTAAACCGATCCCATTAGAACATCTTTGAAGACTGGGGAAGAACCATCGAGGTACTTTCTGATTCTTGCGTAGGTAACATCAACAGCAACTTCAATATAAATAACAACAAATAGATAAAAAGACAAAATAAGGTGTGAAGCCGTAAATGTGCATGTGATGAAGGGGTAAACATACCTGAAGTTTACAATGCAGGATGTTGAGGTGCATGCAACTCAATGGGACTCTTCTTGACGCATGTTGAAGCACCAACTTCTTCAATGTCTGTGTTGGGCAATCCGATGTTGAGCACGGTCTTGGCAGCGAATATATGATGACTACGTGCAAGTTTATTAGTTTGTTGTAACCCGAGAAAGAGAGATCCGCTGAGAGGGTCATAGAAACAGCGTGTTGTAAGAGGAACTACCTTTCACTAATTAAGCGTGTAATTCCAAAACTTTGAGGACCAGGATGATTACATGGTACAAATCCTTGCAAGATATAGCTTCACATGCAGCTATAAGCAAATGTCTTCCTACATTGTCTCCGTTGAAACAGAAATCGTTGTATATTTCCATTACGCTTAGTTGGGGTATATAAATACCCAAGAGTACATTCTAGAAGATTTACTAGCAAGAAAGAAATAAATAAAATACAAAAACTTTTGAATTTCTAAAGATAAGATTCCAAATCTTCTAAAATTAATTACCTTATATTTGGTAGATATATATTTGGTTGATACACCCCCTCAAGTTGAAGAATCGAGACTGTAAATCTTCAACTTGTCTCGTAAAAATGTGAAACGTGCTTTGGGAAGAGCTTTGGTGAGAGCATCAGCTAGTTGGTCAGCTGTTGAGATAAACTGCACACTGAGTTGTCATTTAGCAATGCGATCACGAACAAAGTAAAAGTCAATTTCAACATGTTTGGTACGAGCATGGAAAACTGGATTTGCATATAGATAAGTGGTACCAATATCGCGCCAAATGATGGGGGGACGTTGAAAAGGGAACCCAAGCTCTTGAAAAAGTGACTCAAGCCAAACGAGTTTAGCTACAGCATCGGCAAGAGCTTTATATTCAGACTCCGTGAAAGAGCGCGCTACAATTCGTTGTTTTCTGGAGCTCCAAGAGATCAAATTAGGACCAAGAAAAACAGCATACCCTCCAGTTGACTTCCTATCATCAGAGCTACCAGCCCAATTTGCATCAGAAAAAGTTTGCAAGTATTATCATTGGATCGGAAAAGAAGCAAACCAAATGACCTTATATGTTTGAGAGAGCGCAATGTGCGTTTCACCATTTGCCAGTGGTCTTCAATAGATGCATGCATGGATTGACAAACTTTATTAACAGCGAAGGAGAGATCTGGTCTTGTCAATGTCACATATTGCAAGGCACCAACTATAGACCGATACAAAGTAGGATCAGACATCATAGCACCCCCTTTTTCAGATGGTTTTGTAGTCGTGGACATAGGAGTTTGGACAGGCTTGCACTCAAACATCCCAAAACTGTGAAGAAGATCATCAATATAACATCCTTGACAGAGAAGCAACCCGTTAAAGTGAGGGACAGCCTCTATCCCAAGGAAGAAGTGGAGCGGGCCGAGCTCCTTAATAGAAAACTTTGCATATAATGTCTCTAAGATTGCACTAATAGTAGAAGATGCATTTCCCATAACCAGAATATCATCAACATAGATCAAAAAATAAATAACATCAGGGCCTCTTTAATAGATAAATAATGAGGGATCTGTTTGTGATGCTGAGAATCCCAAATGAAGCAAAAACTGTGAGAGTCGTTGAAACCAGGCTCTCGGAGCCTGCTTGAGACCATATAGAGAACGATGCAACTTGAAAACATAATCATGACGAGTTGGGCCTTGAAACCCAGGGGGTTATTCCATGTACACCTCTTCAGAAAGAATCTCATGTAAGAAAGCGTTGTGCACATCCAATTGTCGCACTTGCCACCCTTGAGAGATAGCTAGAGATAATATAGAGCGAACAGTGGTAATTTTCACAACTAGACTAAAGGTTTCTGTATAATCCAAGCCATGTTGTTGATGAAAACCCTTAGCGACCAGGCGAGCTTTATAACGCTCAAGACTAACATCCGCTTTGCGCTTAACTCTATAAACCCACTTACATCCAACAAGGTTCATGGAGGAAGTGCGAGGGACCAAAGACCACGTACCATTTTTTAACAAGGCATTAAATTCATCGGTCATAGCTGCACGCCACTCAGGGATCTTGTTGGCTTGGGTGAATGAGGTTGGTTCGATGAGAGGGGTGGTAGCAGTATTAATTTGAGGAGGACGAGAGCGAAGTTGCATGGTGTGGGTGCGTGTTGGCCTAGGTAGGGGTGGCGGCGACGGTGGTGGAGAGGATGACGAGGAAGGAGAGTGATAACTGTCACGGAGGGACCTGGTTCTTAAGGTAGGGGAGATGAATAAATCGGTATTAGACGACATTGTGGGAGTCAATGGAGGAGTTTGTGTTCTCACTATATTGGTAGGCGGAGGAACGCCAATAGGGGCTGAAGCCCACGGTAGTAGGACAGGTGTAGGAAGTGATGAATTAGGTGATGGACCGAGAATGGAAGGAGTTGCAAAGGGAAAACAAGTTTCATCAAAACGAACATGTCGAGCAATGTATAAATGATTAGTGACAGGATCAAGACAGCGATACCCTGTGTGAGAGGAACCGTATCCCAAGACAATACAAGGAATGGAGCGGAAATCCATCTTATGGGCATTATACAGACGTAGATAAAGGAAACAACGACACCCAAAGATTTTTAAGAAGGAATAATTCGAAGGGTGATTGTAAACCATTTGAAAGGGGAGATGTGATTAGTGACCTTGGACAGCATCCGATTGATGAGGTAGATCGCCGTTTCAAATGCGTAGTGCCAGTATCGGTGAGGGACGGAGCCATGAGCTAATAATGTTAAACCGGTTTCAACTAAATGCCTATGACAATGCTCAACAACCCCTTGCTGTTCAAGAGTATGAGGGGTGGAGATGCAATGAGCAATACAAATTTTTGAGAAAAAGGAGGGGGAGGGCACGAAATTCCCCACCCCAGCCCGTTTGAACGGCTTTTATTTTTCGTGAAAATTGACGTTCAACAAGAACTTGGAATGCATGAAAAATAGAGTAAACATCTGACTTTACTTTAAGATGATAAAACCAAATAAGTTTGGTGCAATCATCAACAAAAATAACGAAATAGCAATGATCATCTGTCGAAACAAAATGAGAAGGACCCCAAACATCACTATAAATTAAATCCAACGGAAATAAACTATAAGTTGGAGACAATCTTAAGGACTGACGACTAGCCTTGCCCAATTGACAAGCTGTACATAACTGACTTAGTCGTGTTGACTGACACGACAAATTATTCTGTTTGATCATAAACCGTAAGAGACGCTCATGGGGATGGCCAAGACGTTGATGCCAGCCATCCATGGAAATCCGTTCCGCAATACTGGCAGTAGGCATTGTGGTACGGTGTAAAGACCACCACTACTCAGGCCGAAGAGAAGAACCAACTTGGTCACTAGATCCTTAACAAGAAAGTGGGTAGGATAGAATTTAAAGAAGACATTATTGTCAGACGCAAATTTTTGACCCGAAAGTAAACGTTTAGAAATATCAGGGACATGAAGAACATCATTTAAACGTAAAGCAAGATTTGAAATAGAAGAGGGAATAGAAGAAGCACCAATATTAGTGATTTTAAGACCCATACCATTGCCCACGTGCAGTTGATCCGATCCATTATAGGCTTCGTAGGAAGAGAGGGATTGTATGCCAGGTGTGACATGGTGGGAGGCACCAGTGCCAGGATACCAAGGTACAGTGGGTAATAAGGCATACCTGGAGGGCGATAGTAGCATGTAGCAGCAATGTGATTTGTACGTTGACAAATGGAACACTATAACTGACCTTGTTGAGCACCACGGGCACCACGACCATGGCCAAAGCGACCACCACGACCCCCACGACCTCTCGACTGACCACAGCTAGAGAAAGAGAAACCAAAATGGGTGATGGCATTTCGTTGAGCAGAGTTGGCTATAGCAGAGTTAGCAAGAGAGAAAGGCTCAGAAATTTGCAACTTTTGGAAAGCCTTAATACTCTCATGACTAAGGAGAAGACCTTGAAGATCCGTAAACGAGATTGGTTCAAAACAGCCAAGTAATGTAGGAACAATGTCTCGGAGATCAAATCGGAGACCACGGAAGATGTGGACATTGAAATCCTCCGGTTCAAGAGGCTTGCCTGCAGCACCCATCTCATCGGCAATGGATTTAGCACGCCGAACGAAATCAATAATTGATTTGTCCTATTTTTGTTGTAGACGTTGGAGACTAAGATGAAGAGGGAGCGTACGCGTAATGGAAGCTGAGCCAAAAGAGGCATTGAGAGCTTCCCAAATGGCTTTACCGGTTGATTTATCAATAATGAGAGGTAAAACTGATTCTAAGAGGGACGCAATTAGAAGACTCATGATGGAAGCATCCTGTTGTTGCTAGAGAGCTGCTTCAGCCGCATCAAAGGGACACGGTTTGATTCCATCGACATGACCATAAAGGTTTTGTCCCTTGAGAAATAGGATAACATGTGCTTTCCATAGCAAGTAATTGGATGCCGTGAGACGTAGGGAAAAAAAGTGATGAGCATATCCGAATGGAGAAAGTGTAGAAGATGGGTTTGTAATAGCAGTTATGATAGTGGTGGTGGGATTCTCTAGGGCATATTGACCACCACAAAAAAGAAGAACAAGAAGATGACGAGGAAGAAGAAGAAAGCTAGGATTGAAAAGAGGCGTTAGCCCTAGATGGCTCTGATACCATGTTAAAACAGAAATCGTCATATGTTTCCATTAAGCTTAGTTGGGATATATAAATACCCAAGAGTACATTCTAGAAGATTTACTAGCAAGAAAGAAATAAATAAAATACAAAAATTTTCGAATTTCTAAAGATAAGATTCCAAATCTTCTAAAATTAATTACCCTATATTTGGTAGATATATATTTGGTTGATAGTCTCAAATCTAACTATGCCAATATATTCTCCAATTCTTGCAAATTTCATAATGCCGTGACCCGGTCAGATGCCTATTGACAAACATCATGCATTTTATGCAACACATCCGTATGAATCAAGAGAAAATGGCATTGCTATGCACAAAGGAACCAACAGTCTGAATCAAACAACGCCTCCAATCCAAATATGAGAGATTACAGCGCACCAAACAATCTTGAAGGGCAGATTGGAACAGCTTTGCCTCTCATATGATAAAATACCCACTATAACTCCACAAACCTGCTTTGAGTAGTTGTAT
Organism: Syzygium aqueum; assembly: GCA_031216185.1. Lineage (NCBI taxonomy): Eukaryota > Viridiplantae > Streptophyta > Magnoliopsida > Myrtales > Myrtaceae > Syzygium > Syzygium aqueum. The sequence goes on along the minus strand of CM062233.1, from coordinate 29,341,665 downwards.
TTCGTCAACATTAGCCGTAAAATCTATTCCAAACCTCCTTTGCAACTATGCAATCCACGAATAAATTGTTTGCCCTTTCTGGATGAGAGCTACAGAACACACAAGTTACATCCACTGAGCCCTACCAGTTGGACACACTGTCTTGAGGGTTTTAATTAAGGATATTTAGAAACGATATTACCCTATCTATAGATACTCATACTTATATTATTATAAATCTTGTTCCTTATTCTTTAATTGACAAAATTTTCGGTAATCTAAATCTACTCCTAAATTTTTAGATTGATAAAAATTTTAATATGTTTAGTGTTCCAGGTTCTTTAAAAAGTACATAACATTATTTAGATCAACATAAGTACCTATATCTATAGATAAACCATTATCGTTTCTAGATTTCCTTATATAAACACTTAACGTAAAATAGCAGAGATATCAACCTAACACAACTCTAAATAAGGTTATGCTTTTACTATTATAGAAATCACAAGCAAAAACTTACTTAATTGCTACTATTTTAATATTTATAAAAGCCAAAAATGTATATAAGCATAAAAAGATTTTTTTATTAATTTATGAAAAAGATAAAAAAAATTGAAATGATATTTTAAAGTATGGGCAATAGTGTATTTATGAAAACTTATGAATAGTACTAAAGGACCGATTTGACATCATTGGAAAGTTGAAGTACTAGAATGAACAAATTAAAAGTTTAGAGACTACATTGACCATTTACGAATAATTTAAGGACCTAATTAAGCTAATTAAAAGTCCAAGGTTATCATCACACCTTGAGCCAAAATTTATGGACTATTAGTAGCATTTCCCCATATTTTGAAAATTGAAACCCTCTTTTTAGAGTATAGTTAGCCAATGCTTCGTAGACATTAGTTAACTAGAGCCTTTTTGTCAATCGAAATAAGGGTGAGAAAATATCATCATTATCAATAATGAGGGAAACTTATGCACACTATGGCATACCACTCGGATAGAGGAATCACTTCCTAGCAAAAAGGATGCCCAAACACTATAATTGGAAAAAACATCTATATAGGAGAACCCTAAATAGGAATGCTTGTATAAAGGAAGGCAAATCATTGTGAGTAGTTAGAAAACCCAAATATAGTAGGAAGAGGAGATTCATAGGTGGATAGCCAAAAATGGGAAGGTGTGTCTTGTCTTGTGTGTAGGCCATTTTTTGTCCATGTAATGAATATGCAATCTCAAGCATATGGAACCCAAATAAATGGAGGATGTTCTCATGGTGCTTGTTTGGAAATAAAAACCTCTCCTTTGGATTACGTGTTGACCCATTACCATTCCAAGAAACCAACAATAGGATGCACATTCATGCTCGATCAGGCCAGATTAGATCTTAGCGAGTTGCCAAAAATATGTCCAAACTCGTCGAAATGAACAAATTAGCTAGGGTTAAAAGTTTAAAAATGAGATAACCATAAAAGATCGCCATAAAAAAAACCCGTAAAATCGATCCAAATTTTCTCAAATATTTAGATTGATATAAAAACAAATTTTGAGATATTTTAGATTTTTCTAAGACTCGACAACAGCCAAAGCAAGTCACCTGCAGAGCTTCGTAACGAAGTTTTTGAAAGGACTTGTGATTTTGAGACCCATGAAACAAGATTTCTAAGGAATAGTAGCCATTATGAATCCCCTAATGTACCACCGTGTAAATAGCTACTTCGAATAAAATGGAACACTCATTTGGAGATTGAATTTCTTTTATGCGGAATTTTCCCGTGGACCGTTAGGAAATAAATATTCATAAGCAATCTTCATTTCCGTGCAAGTGTACAATAAACAGTTACCGACATTGAAAGAGAATAACAGTTTGAAGTTTGATGCCGCTCGTGGAAAGTATTTTTTGTCGTACAAGTGTTTACTAAATAGCTACTCAAATTGCAAGACATGGAGAGTGACATTGCTCGTGGAAAGTATTTCCTCTTTGGATTAATACCACGAAAAACCCCAAATCGGTACACTTGTAATAAATTTACCCCAAACTATTTTTTTATTACAAAAAACCCTAAACTGGTACACCTGTGACAATTTTACCCCGAACTTTTTTTTGACCATCAAAAATCCCACACTGGTATACCTGTGACAAGTTTACCCCCGAACTAATTTTTTGACCACCAAAAATCCCAAACTGGTACCTCTGTGACAAATTTACCCTTCGTTAGTTTTTGTTAAATTTTACTGTTAAATTGCTAAGTTTAATTACACGTGGTAATTGACATGTGTACCGGTTTTGGGTTTTACCCCTCTGTTTGTCACAAGTTTACTAATTTGTGATATTTTGTGATATTAACATAATTTAACGGATACTAATATAGGGTAAATTTGTCACAAATATACCAGTTTTGGATTTTTAGTGCTCAAAAAATTAGTTCGGGGATAAAATTGTCACAGCTGTACCAGTGTGGGGTTTTTGGTGATAAAAAAAATAGTTCGGGGTAAGATTATCATAAGCGTACCGGTTTAGGGTTTTTTGTGGTAAAAAAAATAGTTCGGGGTAAATTTGTCACATGTATAACAGTTTGGGGTTTTTTGTTGTCAAAAAAATAGTTCGGGGTAAAATTGTCGCAGATGTATCAATTTAGAGTTTTTCATGGTATTAACCCTTCCTCTTTCGCAATAGAAATTCCTAAAGATATATGAAATTACAAAAAAACAATTCCACGTGAGCAAATCTTTCAAGACACCTGACAAGAAGGGAGCTAATGTTTTGATTGTTCCTCTTTTACTTTTATCTTTTTTTCATTTTTCATGTGAAAACAAGAAAGCTCCTCTTTAAAAAAAAGGAAAAAAGGACTGTGTTGTCACCAAATCCCACAGTATTGGCCCGACAATATCCATGTCACACTCGCACAGTCAACAACTGTGTATATACAAGTGTGTGTAGTCATGGCCACGGTTTGGAACTGTCAGTTCCGAGCCGGTTCCGGTTCGGTTCCGATTCATAATTTAAAATTTTGAAATATAAATGATGAAATAAAAAAAATAATGAATTATGAAATTATGAAATAATGAATTATTCAATATAAATTGTAATCAAAATGTAAATTGTAATCAAATTTGGGAAAAAAAAAAGGAAATGAAGACTTTCTTGTGGCATGAGGATGAAGACTTTCTTGCATCGGGATGCGCTCCACATCGGGAAAAATATTTATTTCATCGTCTTGAAAATCTGCATAATCACGAGGATCAGAAGAATGATGGGATTTCGTCATGATATTATTGCCTTTGCCAGTTGACACTTGACTTTCACTTGCCATTTTTCGAGTGGATTGAGAGAATTAAGCGGATTGTTTGGGAGAACTAAGAGAGAATTGCGCGGATTGAGAAAATTGAGAGAATATAAGAGAAATTGAGAGAATTTAGAGTATTGAGAAAATTTGAGAGAAGAGAATTGAGAGAATTGAGAGTATTGAGAAAATTTGAGAGAATTTATAAGAAAAAAATGAAAAGAAAATTTAGGATTAAAAAAGGCTAAATAACCGTTGCAATTTGACACGGTTATCTTTTTATTTTTTATTTTATTTTTTCCCGTTGCCAAGGCAGCCTGCAAAGGTTGCCCTAGCAACGGGCTGTAGCAGGGCTTGTAGAAGTGCAGGCCCTACTGTAGGTTTTCTGTTTTTTTATTTATTTATATAAAATTTTTAATTTTTTTTTTTGGAACCGGGCTCGGAACCGCCGGTTCCAAAATTGCTAGAACCAGAACCGGGCCCGTAGGCCACGGGTCTATTCCGATTTCGAACCACAGGCCTGGTCAACGGGCCGGGCCCAGGTTTGACCTGGCCGGTTTCGGGCCAAAACCGGCCCGTGGCCATGACTGAGTGTGTGCGCTTTGGTGTAAGAAGCACATTGAGTTCTCTCTGCATATTTTTGTGCGAATCGCCAACCTTGCTCCACCACCATCACTCAAGCTGCAATTTTGAAGGGTGTCCGTGAAAGAGCCACAAAGAGATCTATTTCTTCTAAGGAAGAAATCCATCGACACTAGCATTTGATCATATTCCCATTCTCGCTTCAGGTTAGCTTTATCCTTGTTTTCTTGTCTGAATTTGCCTTCTTACCCGGTTCCCATGTTTTTGTTTTACATTTTCTTCTTTCATTTGACTGATCAAGACAAGAAATTCTTGTTTTTGGAGGAAAAAGGCCAACTTTTTATGGTTTTTGCTGCTCCCTCTTGTCCAAAAAAATGAGACGTTTCTTTCTCTACAATGCTTTAGAGATATTGCTTGCTTGACCATTTTTTCAGTCATGAGCTCTCCATAGATCCTTTCATTTTGATGATGATCGGGCTTCTTAGCTTCTTTGGAGATCATTTGTAGTTCCGATCACCAAGTGTAATGCATATCACGGCGATTTTGATCAACTTTGAGAAAGAGGATTTGCATTTTTTTCACTCGGGTTGGACATTAAAATACATGCTCGTGATTTTCGCTTCTTGGTTTCTTCTGTGTTTGATCAGAACAGTTCCTTAGCCGAGAAATCAGAAGATTGATTCTGTTCACTAAAATCTAATGATGCATGTGATTGATCTACCATTTATGTTTCTGAAGAACTGGAAAAAAAAAAAAGAGGAGAAATCATCTCCCGTATATTTTCCTGTGCCTAGTTTCAATGCGGAGCCTTAAACCACACAAGAATTTATTCTCATTGACGAATAAAAAACTGATTTTTGTTGTTCGAAATCTTTGGAGACAGGACGCCGTCTACATTGTATTGCCCAATACGCGTGGAATGCCTCACCTCGGTGCCGACCTCATCTTGATTATCTTACAGTTTTTGAAAGAGCACGGCTACATAGAAGCTGCACATGAGTAAGTTTGTTGATACGGCTCGTCTCTCGAATCTAAGTCAATATAAGCAAACTTCTTGTTTCTTATGAACCAGATTATTTTTCTCTTTGACTGGAGTCATTTCTAGGAGCTAATGCTTGACGGGAAGTGGAATGACGCCGAAAAGTACCTTTCCCGTTTCACACAGCTCGAGGACAACGCATTCTCAATGAAGATCTATTTCGAAATGCGAAAATAAAAGTATCTTGAAGTTTTGGCCAGGTAATATTGTTGTCTAAGGAATCTAACGATTATCGTGCATAGATCTGTCACATGAATGTGTTCTCTCCGTATCCGGTTCATATATAAATCTCGACTTTCTGATGAATTGGTCAAATATTTTGGCAGCAATGATGTCCCGAAGTCATTGGATATACTCAGGAGGGATCTAAAAGTCTTCGAGGCAAATAAAGAATTATCAAGGAAATGACTGAACTTGTGACATTGGATGATATACGGTATTAACTCGTTAAAGTGATTGTTCCTCCCCATGGTCATATATTTACGTAACTTAGCATTTGTTATGGAATTTATATGGATTCAACAGGAGAAACGACAAACTTGCCATGTATGGAGACACGCAGAATGCGAGAAGCGCAATTAGGTGGGAAATAAAGAAAGATATTGCGCTAAATCCTGCTCTGCATGGAAAACTTATTTTTCCTAGATTCGAGCCATGTACATTGGAGCTAATTATAAACCAAAGGTAATTTCCTTAACCAGTTTCCAAGTTAGTTATGATTGCGCGGGAATTACTTTTCCTTTCTAGTATCCACAAGCCCCGTCAGCGAAAGCGGAATGGAAACCATTAAATGTGATCTGGCTTACCTTAATCGAGTTTCCGTCGTGGCAAATGTGGGCCTAACAATGATTTTACCTCGAAACTTACAGCTTGAATTGGCAGCATTCCCATTGTGCCTATCGACTACTAAATCCTATGATTCATACGCTTTTGGCAGACCACCGTTGCGAAACTCCAAACCATCCGGTTGTCCCACCAGCAGATGATGCTTTGGCGGTAAGTTCCTTCTCCCTTGGAAGCTTATTTTTTATCTAAATTTTCTAAGGACATAATTGGTCCTTCTGTGGTTAATGACCTATCTGGATGAATTCATGATATCAAATGTAGTCTTCACAAGATGTTCTAATGCCAATTTCATCTTCTGTTGGAGGGCCTTCTACTCCTTTCACTGTAGCTCGTGCTTCAGAGTCCAGGGCTGCAGTTTGTCTGTCTGATGCTGCTAACTCAGGTGATCGCTCAGACCCTTCAATGTTATGAAACCATACCTGACTGGTTGAGTTTACGAGCATGATCACAGTGTCTGTCATGGCTTTCTGACCAATTTAACTAATTTTTTTGGCCGATTCGATCAAATACAAGAAACCTATCCCCTCACTTTTTGAAATCACTTGTATTGCCTTCAGCAAAATACTGAAATTATAATGACAATCTGAAAATTTTTTGGAGGCCCCGGCAGGTAGTCATGAGATGAAGACTAGAAGGCTTGACACGGCACTAGAAGAGGTAAGTTAGACCGATCCCATTAGAATATCTTTGAAGATTGGGGAAAAACCATCGAGATACTTTCTGATTCTTGTGTAGGTAACATCTAGCAACTTTAATATAAAATAACAACAAACGGATAAAAAGACAAATGAGGTGTGAAGCCGTAAATGTGCATGTGATGAAGGGGTAAACATAACTAAAGTTTATATTGCAGGATGTTGAGGTGCATGCAAGTCAAGGTGACTCTTCTTGACACATGGTGAAACACCATCTTCTTCAGTGTCTGTGTTGGGCAGTCCGATGTTGAGCACGGTCTTGGCGGCGAATATGTTATGACTACGTGCATGTTTATTAGTTTGTTGCAACCCGAGAAACAGAGATCTGCTAAGAGGGTTCATAGAAACAGTGTGTTGTAAGAGGAACTACCTTTCACTAATTAAGCATGTAATTCCAAAACTTTAAGGACCAGGAGGATTACATGGTACAAATCCTTGCAAGATACAGCTTCACATGTAGCTATAAACAGATGTATTCCTACACGGTCTCAAATCTAACTACGCCAATATATTCTTCAATTCCTGCAAATTTCATAATGCCATGACCCGATCAGACTCCTATCGACAAACATCATGCATTTTATACAACACATCCGTATGACTCAAGAGAAAACGGTATTGCTATCCACAGAGGAACCAGCAGTCTGAATCAAACAATGCCTCCAATCCAAATCTGAGAGATTATAGCGCATTGAGCAATCTTGAAGGGCAATTAGGAACAACTTTGCCTCCCATATGATAAAATACCCACTGCAACTCCTCAGACCCTGTATTCCGTAAACATTAGCTGTAAAATCTATTCCAAACCTCCTTTGCAACTACGCAATCCATGAATAAATTGTGTGCCCTTTCAAGAAGAGAGCTACAGAACACACAAGTTACATCTACTGAGCCATACCAGTTGCACATACTATCTGAGCGTTTTAGTAACGATATTTACAAACGATATCACCCTATCTATAGATATTCGTACTTATATTATTCTAAATGTTGCTCCTTATACTTTAATTGATCAAATTTTCGATAATCTAAATCTTGTTCCTGAATTTTTAGATTGATAAAAATTTTAATCTTTTCAGTGTTTCGGGTTCTTTAAAAAGTATGGAACATTATTTAGATCAACATATTTGTAGATAAACCAATATCATTTATGGATTTCCTTATATAAACACTTAACATAAAATAGCAGGAATGTACACCAAATACAACTCCAAATAAGGTTTTGCTTTTACTATTATAGAAATCACAAGCAAAAAATTACTTAATTGCTACTATTTTAATATTTATAAAAGCCAAAAATGTATATAAGCATTAAAAGGATCTTTTTATTAAGTTATGAAGAAGATTAAAATGACATGATATTTTAAAATATGGGCAATAGTGTATTTATGAAAACTTAGGAAGAGTACTGAAGGACTGATTTGATATTGTTGGAAAGTTGAAGTACTAGAATGAACAAATTGAAAGTTTAGAGACTGCATTGACCATTTACGAATAATTTAAGGATCTTATTAAACGAATTAAAATTCCAAGGATAACATTACACCTTGAGCCAATGTTAATGGACTATTAGTAGTATTTCCCTATATTTTGAAAATTGAAACCCTCTTTTTAGAGTATACTTAACCAATGCTTCATAGACATGAGTTAACTAGAGCCTTTTTGTCAATCGAAATAAGGGCGAGAATATATCATCATTATCAATAACGATGGAAACTTATGCACAATATGGCATATCACTCGGATAGAGAATTCAGATCCTTACAAACCAAACACTATAATTGGAAAAAAAACATTTGTTTAGGAAAACCCTATATAGGAATGTTTGTATAAAGGAAGGCAAATCATTGTGAGTAGTTAGTGTTATATTTCGTCGGTCCGCCCATAATGTGTGTGTCCAAAGGACATCATTTGCTCTAATAAGAAGTGTGTCTAAGAGACAAGAGGTGCGAGAAGAGTTTCTTAAGGAAAGTTAAGATAACTTCCTCAAATGATGAACTAGACAATAAGAACTCTCTCTCTCTCTCGATGCATTAAAATTCCGTATCTACTTTGAGAAAACAATCGGCATTAATGCTGTGGAAGAAGAATATTTTCCTTGTGATTGTATTCGGACCAACGTGTAGTAGATTCGTTTATCGTTTGCTAGGGATTCAACGTACGATCCTGGAAATTTTGTGTATAGTGCATCGAATAGGTTAGTCGATTCTCCCGATACACGCTTCCAACATTGGTATCAGAGCCTCGGTTATGATCTCTGCCTTGTTTTCCCGTAGATTTTTTCCGCTTGCTATTTGATATGGAGATCATGATGATGAACTTCATACTGTCTGCATGTTAATTGCTCGGAAATTGCAAGATGAATTGATGAACATGAATTGAAACGAAGAACGGGTTTGAACGTTACGGGCGACCGTTCTGTTTGGATGATTTTTGAAAAATTCTTTATGGTGAAAATTATTTTTTATTATATATAATTGAAGAACTCGTCGAGACGAGTAGAACGGTGGGTCGAGCGCCGCCGGAAGACAACAGACACACCCACAAATGCGGCCAGAAGCCGCAACACATGGGCGCCACGCGCCCAAAGCGCTGGCACTGCCAGCGCGTGAAGGCCACGCGCACGTCGCCAACCGGCCCGTGCTGTCATTAGCAAAACTATCAGTGACGACACGCTGACGTCATCTCGCAGGCCGACAGACCTCCGGCGACCGGTGACCTAACCCGACCGGCGACTAACCCAACCCGGACGATGACCCGACCACGACTCGACCCGACCCAGTGACCCGACCCGTGACCCGTCAACGATTAACCAGTCGAACCGATCAACGGTTAATCGATCAAACCGGTCAACTGTCGAACCATTTGGACCGGCTCAGTAACCTGATTGGGCAGGCGCGTGCGCCACACGTACTGCGCACTTAGGCGGCGCTTGCCCGGTCCGATTGGGCTGTGGTTGTTACCGTTGTGTTCGTATTGAAATTCTCTACATTTTGATATATTTATTTTATATTTTTGAAGCTTTTAAAGATATGAAAATGCATACGGAACCCTAAATACGTGTATTTTTGGGGTATTATTGCATTTTGCTTGTATTTTCCTATGGTTTTGGAAATACAGAAGTTGGCTAACATGTAAATGACCACATAAAGATTATGTAGAGCATGGTTCATCGATGGCATGTTTATATGATTTGGCGTGCTTGTAATTTCCTAATTTTGAGCATATTAAAACAATGGTTGGAGATCCTTACGTCAAGAATTCCGCCGTTGATTATATTTGTTGCATGAATGTTCTATTTGTCGATTTACATCATGCCATGTTATATGATTGCTAGAAAGGATGTGATCATTATTTTAAATACTTTTGTGAATTATCTAGTCTAGTGGAAGTTCGTAGGTTGGTAGACTTAGAAGAAATTCTCACCTAAAACTTAAAATTTGCACAAATTAAATAAGTTAATGATAGTAGAACAATCGCACGTCAAAACTAATAGGGAACATCGTGAACTTTCGTTTTGGTGTTTTTTGTTGAATTATCATTAATTTAGTTTGTCTTTGCTGCAAATCAAAATATGTGTGTTTATGTAAAAAATGTGCTAGTATTAATTCTACATTTATTATATCAATGTGTAGAAAATAGAGATTATGGCTTCGGCATCCACAACCATTGTGGCTGACCTCAATAGGGGTGAGAAGCTGAACGATGACAATTATGACATTTGGTACCGAACAGTTCAATGTATCCTTGAGGAGCAAGAGGTTTTGGAAACCCTCAACCACACCATGGATAAACCTGAGCATGGAACTTCTGTTCGACACAAAAGAGATCAAGAAGCTTTTCAAATTTGGAAAAAGAAAATAGCATTGCTCGCATCACGTTACTGAGTTGTATGCAAAATGATCTCATGTGTGAGTTTGAAAGTTATAACAAAACTCAAGCAATGTGGGTTGCCTTAAAAAATAAGTTTGGGGGTACGTCTGCCACTAAGTTGAGGAGGCTCACCATCAAATTTGACACATACTGGAAGCGCTCAAATCTATCGATGAGGCAGCATCTTCGGAAGATGTCAAACATGATACGTGAGCTGAAGTCGGCAGGTCATACCTTAACTGATGAACAGCAAGTTCAAGCTGTTATAAGGTCTCTTCCTAACAGTTGGGAACATATGAAAATCAATATGACGCACAATGAGAATATCGTCACTTTTGACGATATTGCGCGTCATTTGGAATTAGAAGATGAGCATCTAGAGGCTACAAAGTCCTCTACCCATACTTATGTTGCTGAATCAGGTTCAGGCAAAGCTTCGGGCTTTAAGCGCAAGAGGAACCATAAATTCAACAACAAAGAAAAAGAGACTGATCAAACACCCAAGAGAGTCAATACCTTCCGACACAAAAAGCGAGGCAAGAAGAAGGACAAGGCTAAGATGATGTGCTACAATTGTGGCAAATTGGGCCACTTTGCTCGTGAATGCACTGAGCTGAAAAAGGTACCACATTACTCTGTTACTTTGAGTAATGCTTTTGTTTCTAGCACTGTAATACTTGTTGAATCTCATCCAATGTGGACTGTAGACTCAGGAGCAGCAGACCACGTAGCTAGAGACCGAGGAGCATTTGTGGAGTATCGTCGAATACAGCCTGGAAGAAGATGGATATACGTTGGAAATAACTCAAGAGTTGAAGTGAAGGGTATCGGCACATGTAAATTAACCTTTCGTTGTGGTTGAAATCTATTCCTACATGATGTCCTATATGCATCAAATATTCGGCCAAACTTGGTCTCTGTAGTTGTTCTTCTTAGCTCTGGTTATGTATTTAATTTTCATGGTGATTGTGTTGACATTTTGTTTGGAACAGTTTATTACAATTCTGGTTATGTATTGAATGCTTTTATGGTATTAGATATTGACTATGATGTGTACAAAGTTAATGTTAATGGTTATTTTTATTTAATTGCATGCTCTAGTAATGTGGAGATTGATGCAAGTACTTGGCATGCTAGATTGGGTCATATTGGGTTACAAAGAATGAAACGAATAGCAAGAGAAGGCCTTTTGGTGTCACTCGCTAATGTTGAACTATCCGTATGTGAACATTGTTTAGCAGAAAAAATAACTAGAAGACCATTTGGTAAAGGAATCAGAGCTGAACTTACATTGCAACATATACATTCTGACATTTGTGGTCTTTTAAATGTGAGGGCAAGGCATGAAGCCTCATATTTCATCACTTTTATAGATGACTTCATGTGTTTCGGTTATGTTTTTCTGATCTCCCATAAGTCCGAAGCATTATATTGCTTTAGGCGGTTTATAGCTTTGGTAGAGAATCAGTTGAACAAAACAATAAAAGTATTGAGAACCGATCGCAGACGTGAGTATCTATCTGAGCAATTCAAGGCTCTTTGTGATAAAAAGGGAATTGTAAGACAATTGACTATCCCTGGTACTTCGCAACAAAATGGGGTTGTAGAAAGAAGGAATAGAACCCTATTGAAAATGGTTAGGTCTTTGATGATGCAAGCAAATCTACCTGTCTCATATTGGGGAGATGCGTTATTGACTACTGCCTATATACTTAATCACGTGCCCTCTAAGTCAGTTGCTTCCACCCCTTATGAATTGTAGACTGATAGAAAGTCAGACTTAAGTAATCTACGATCTTGAGGGTGTGCAGCATATGTTCATGATTCTTCCCAAAAATATGGCAAATTAGGCCCTAAAGGGAAGAAATGTATCTTTATTAGATACTCTGAACACTCCAAAGGGTACGTGTTCATATGTGAACAAGATGATGGAAATGTGACTGAAATGGAGTCACGAGATGTCACGTTCTTGGAGAACGATTTTCCTAGTAGAGGTGAGATCGATAAGGACTCCCAATTACATGAGATAGAAGATTCTGATAACACATCCACTAATGTTATTGAGAGAAATACAGATTTACCTCAGCGTACAAGACCTATTGGGAGTGTAGTGTTGCCTGACGAACTGAATTCTCAAGAAGTTGAGTTGCGTAAAAGTAATCGTAAAAGTATTCCCCGTCGTTGATTTAAGATTGAAGGGGAAGTATTTATGATTGCTTCACAAGACGATGCAGAGCCTAAAACAGTTCAAGAGGCTCTCTCATCTCCTAACAAGGAAGAATGGAGAAAAGTTTTAGAAGACGAAATTGAGTCTATGAGGACAAACCACGTCTAGGACTTGGTTGATCTACCACCTGATCGCAAGGCTATTGGAAACAAATGGGTTTTCAAGATTAAGCGAAGGGCGGATGGATCCATTGAAAAATATAAGGCTCGCCTTGTGGCGAAAAGCTATACTCAACAAGAGGGTATAGATTATGAGAAAACTTTTTCACCAGTTGCAAGGTTTGCCTCCATATGCCTTATCCTAGCCATTATTGCACATTTGGACCTAGAATTACATCAAATGGATGTAAAGACAGCATTTCTCAATGGAGAACTAGATGAAGAAATCTATATGAAACAACCGATAGGTTTCATTGCTGAAGGTTAAGAGCGTAAAGTTTGCAAACTTCATCGCTCAATTTATAGCCTTAAGTAATCGTCTAGATAGTGGTATTTTCGTTTTCATCGAGCCATAACTTCTTTTGGGTTCACGATGATCGAAGAGGATCATTGTGTATATATCAAACGGTTCGAGGATAAATTTATGATTTTATCTGCATATATGTGAATGATATTCTGTTGGCTGGAAATGACAAGGGTTTGGTTATAACCATAAAAGAATGGTTGTCTTCTAATTTTGAAATGAAGAACATAGAGAAGCTGCATATATATTGGGAGTTAAGATTGAAAGAAATCGATCAAAGCAACTCCTTGCTATGTCACAAGAGTCTTATATAATGAAGATTCTTGAACGATTCAATATGCAGCACTGTAATCCTATTGATTCTCCTGTCATGCAAGGCGAAGGCCTGAATACTAAGATGTGTCCTAAGACTCCAGAAGAAAAAAAAGAAATGGTAATTGTTCCTTACGCTAGTGCTGTCGAAAGTTTGATGTATGCCATGATGTGTACTCAACCCGACATATGTCACGATGTAGGGTTAGTGAGCTGATCAATCAAATCCTGGTCCAGCACACTGGAAAGTAGTTAAGAGGATCCTGAGATACTTGAAAGGCACTATGGACTATCGACTTTGCTATCAAGGGAGTGATCTACGCTTATTAGGATACTCTGATGCTGATTGGGGAGGAGATCTAGATGAGCGTAAATCGACGTCTGGATATGCATTCTTGCTTAATGATATGGCAATTTCTTGGAATAGCAAGAAATAGACATGCATAGCTTTATCTACGATGGAGGCAGAATTTATTGTATGTTCTACTACGGTGCAAGAAGCAATATGGCTAAAACGTTTCTTGGAAAATTTAGCCATTGTCACTGATGTCCCAAGACCAGTGACAGTATATTACGATAGTCAAGCAGCCATTACCTATGTGAAAGATCCCAAGTACCATTGTAGGATGAAGCACATTGACATAAAGAATAACTTCATCAAAGATATAATAGCGTAGAAGGAAGTAGTCCTACAATATATTTCAACCAATCGAATGATTGCTGATCTATTTACGAAGGCTGTTCCAAGATATGTGTTCTTGACCCACAAGATGTCTCTAGGATTATGCAGAATATGATTATGATATGTAATATTATTGAGGATCATTGGATTATGTGTGTATATGTATTATACTTGTTTGTTAATGAATTGATGTTTTATCAATTAGTACAATGTTATGAGACTAACACAAATACACATATATTATTGAAAGGTATGTCACCAGACAATAATTGGCTCACTCACACGAGCAATCACCTCAAACACTATAGTAAGCGGGTTGAAATTAGACGATATGTACTATAAATGCTAGAAGAGCAGTTTAGTACATAAAACGATTTAATGTCACCTTGATTGGAATCAAGATGAGGTCTATTATTCGTATGTGATAAGACCGAGCATGATAGTCCTACAATCATGTATGCCTTAAGGTAGCCGAATGCGAGTACTAAATTGGGCGCCGTGGAAAGCAAGCTGATATAGCACTCGGGCTAAACATAAGTACGTAATAAGCATGTGACTATGTTTAGGCTAAAATTCGTGTAGTGGATATGATTAATAAATGGTATACGCTCCTATAGAAAGAGAAATCCACTATAGCATGTAATTCATACTACATGTGCTTTATTTGACCAATAAAGGAGATGAGTACAATTATCCATATTTATTCATCGTGTGAGTCATTAAGGTAATTTATAATTTACCTTACTTTGTGCCCTATGTTACTTATAATTATGTTCTCGAAATAGAAGATCAATGTTGCTACTTTAGTATGTTACCGGCGGTCATGAATAGATATGGTTTTATAGGATGTGTCTAGGAAAACAGTTATTCCGAAATGAAGAGAGAAAAGAGTGCAAATGAAGACTATTGTTGTTTTACATATATCACATGTGTTTACTGGTCAACCAATTATTTCACATTCAATGGCTTTCGGAAATAATTGTAAATACATGGTGTTTTTTAGAAAAGTCAAGTATAGCCTTTAAGGAATAGGTATACTTGGACTGATGTAACAAAATTTGTCTGGGGGACTGTGAGACATCAATTGTTTATTTATTTTTGGAGTTGTAGTCATTATGTTGTCCCTAGCAGGTGCATAATTAAAGCTCTCAAGTGTAGGTGTATTCACTGATCACACGGCTTTCTTGCCAGTACGAATTGTTTCTAAGGTAGATGAATGTTGAATGCCTTATGTTCTTAATAGAGCATCATCAAGCCTATCATGTGCAAGTGGGAGATAATATATTTCGTCGATCCGCCCATGATGTGTGTATCCAAGGGACACAATTTGCTTTAATAAGAAGTGTGTCTAAGAGACACCTTTTGAAGAGGTACGATAAGAGTTTCTTAAGAGAAGTTAAGATAATTTCCTCAGATGATGAACTAGACAATAAGAACTCTCTCTCTCTCGACGCATTAGGATTCCGTATCTACTTCGAGAAGACAATCGGCATTAACGCTGTGGAACAAGAATACTTTCCTTGTGATTGTATTCGGATCAACGTGTAGTAGATTCGTTCAGCGTTTACTGGTGATTCAACATATGATTTTGGAAATTTTGTTCATAGTGCATCGAACAGGTTAGTCGATTCTCCCGATACACGCTTCCAACGGTTAGAAAAGCCAAATATAGTAGGAAGAGAAGATTCATGGGTAGATAGCCAAAAATGGGAAGAAGGTGTGTCTTGTGTGTTTGCCATTCTTTTGTACATGTAATAACTATGCAATCTCAAGCATATGGAACCCAAATAAATGGAGGATGTTCTCATGGTGCTTGTTTGGTAATAAAAACCTGTCCTTTGGATTACGCATTGACCCATTACCATTCCAAGAAACCAACACTAGGATGTACATTCATGCTCAATCAAGCCAGATTAGATCTCGGCGAGTTGCTAAAAGATATACCCAAACTCGTCAAAATGAACAAGTTAGCTAGGGGTTAAAAGTTTAAAAATGAGATTGTCATAACAAAGCGCCGTAAAAAAAAGCCTCCAAGAGCAATCAAAATTCTCGCAAACATTTAGATTGATATAAAAGCAAATTCTGAGATATTTTAGATTTTTGTGAGAATCGACAACATCCAAAGAAAGTCACCTGCAGAGCTCCGTACGGCGATTTTTGAAAGGACTTGTGATTTTGAGACCCGTGAAACGAGATTTATAAGAAATAGTAGCCATTACAAATCCCCTATCGCACGGCCCGCGTAAATAGCTGCTTAAAATAAAGTTAAACACTTGTTTGGAGATTTAAATTATTTTTTGTGGAAATTTTTCCATGGACCGTTAGTAAATAAATATTCAAAAACAGTCTTCGTCGTCATACGAGCATACGATAAAAAGTTACTTACATTGAAAGAGAATAACGATTTGAAGATTGATGACGCTTATGGAAAGTACTTCCTCTTTAGC
Organism: Syzygium aqueum; assembly: GCA_031216185.1. Taxonomy (NCBI): domain Eukaryota; kingdom Viridiplantae; phylum Streptophyta; class Magnoliopsida; order Myrtales; family Myrtaceae; genus Syzygium; species Syzygium aqueum. The sequence goes on along the minus strand of CM062233.1, from coordinate 29,325,231 downwards.
GGTAGAAATTCCTAAAGATATATGAAATTATAAAAAAAAAGAACTCCACGTGAGCAAATCTTTCAGGACACCCGACAGCAAGGGAACCAACGTTTTGATCGTGCCTCTTTATATTTGTCTCTTTCATTTTTCGTGTGAAAACAAGAAAGCTCCTCCTTAAAAAAAGGAAAAAAGAACTGCGCTGTCACCAAATCCCATAATACTCGTCAGACACTGTCCACGTCACACTCGAACGGTCAATGACTGTGTATATATAAGAGAAAATATTGGGTGTGCGCTTGAGTGTAAGAAGCACATTGAGGTCTCTCTGCATATTTCTGTGCGAATCGCCAACTTTGCTCCACCACCATCCCTCTCCCTCTCTCAAGCTGCAATTTTAAAGGGTGTCGGTGAGAGAGCCACAAGGAGATCTCTTTCTTCTAAGGAAGAAATCCAGCGACACTAGCCTTTGGTCATTCCCATTCTCGTTTCAGGTCAGCTTTTTCCTTGTTTTCTTGTCTGGATTTTCCTTCTTACCCGGTTCCCGTGTTTTTGTTTTACATTTTCTTCTTTCATTTGACTGATCAAGACAAGAAAAAAAGACAAGAAAATCTTGTTTTTGGACGAAAAAGGCCAACTTTTTATGGTTTTTGCTGCTCATTCTTGTCAAAAAATGAGAATTTTCTTCCTCTACAACGCCTTAGAGATATTGCTTGCTTGATCATTTTTTCAGTCATGAGCTCTTCATAGATCCTTTCACTTTGATTATGATCGGGCTTCTTAGCTTCTTTGGAGATCATTTGTAGTTCTGATCACCAAGTGTAAAGCATATCACGTTGATTTTGATCAACTGTTTTTTTTGTTCAAAATTTTTTTTTGGATCAACTTTGAGAAAGAGGATTTGCATGTTTTAACTCGGGTTGGACATCAAATTACATGTCTCTGATTTTCGCTTCTTGATTTCTTCTATGTTTGATCAAAATAGTTCCCTTGCTGAGAAACCAGAAGATTGATTCTATTCACCAAAATTTAAAGATGCATGGCTGTTTACATCGTACAACTTGCTTGTGGTAGGAACTATCTATGTAGTAGAGAAGAAGTAAGAGAAAGTCACTTTTATGTGATTGATTTACCATATTTGTTTCTGAAAAACTGGGGAAAAAGAAGAAGAAAGCGTCTCCCGTATATTTTCCTGTGCCTACTTTCGATGACTAACCTACACTAAACAAGAATTTATTCTCGTTGACAAAAAAAGATTGATTTGTGTTGTTTAAAATATTCGGAGACAGGACGCCATCAAAATGGTATTGCCCGATATGCCTGGAATGCCTCATCTTGATGCCCACCTGATGTTGATTATCTTACAGTTCTTGAAAGAGCACGGCTACAAAGAAGCTGCACATGAGTAAGTTTGTTGACAGGGCTCGTCTCTCGAATCTAAGTCAATACTCAATATAAGCAGACTTCTTGTTTCTTATGAACCGGATTATTCTTTTCTCTCTGGTTGGTAGGATGGAGCGCGAATCGGGTTTATATTTTGACTGGAGTAATTTCGAGGAGCTAATACTTGACGGGAAGTGGAATGAGGCCGAAAAGTACCTTTCCGGTTTCACACAGCTCGAGGACAATAGATTCTCAACGAAGATATATTTCGAAATGCGAAAACAAAAGTATCTTGAAGCTTTGGATAGGTAATATTGTTGTCTAAGGAATTTAACAATTATCGTGCATAGATATGTCCCATGTACTGTCTTCTCCGTATCCGTTCGTATATAAATCTGAACTTTCTGATGAATTGGTCAATTATTTTGGCAGCAAAGACATCCCGAAGGCATTGGATATACTCAGGAGCGACCTAAAAGTCTTCGAGGAAAATAAAGAATTATTCGAGGAAATGACTGAACTTGTGACATTGGATAATATACGGTATTAACTTGTTGAAGTGATTGCTTCTCTACATGGTCATATATCTACGTAACTTAGCATTTGTTATGGGATTTATATGGATTCAACAGGAGAAACAACAAACTTGTCATGTATGGAGATACGCAGAATGCGAGAAGCACAATGAGGTGGGAAATAAAGAAAGATATTTTGCGAAATCCTGCTCTGCACGGAAAACTTATTTTGCCTAGATTCGAGTCGCGTAGGTTGTTGCTCATTATCAACCAGAGGTAATTTCCTTAACCAGTTTCCAAGTTAGGTAGCGGGAATTACTTTTCCTTTTTAATATTCACAAGGCACGACCATTTTCGTCTGGCTTTTCTTAATCAAGTTTCCACAGTGGCAAATGTGAACCTAACAATGATTTTACCTTGAAACTTGCAGCTTGAATTGGCAGCATTCCCAGTGTGTCTATCCAGTACCAAATCCTGTGATACGTACGCTTTTGGCAGACCACCGTTGCGAACCTCCTGAATGTGCGGTTGTCCCACCAGCAGATGATGCTTTGGCGGTGAGTTCCTTTCCTTTGGAGGAGGTGCTGGATCCCATTAGAACATATTTAAAGATGGAGGAAAACCATCAGTCATACTTTCTAATTCTTGCGTAGGTATCATCAATGGATGATCATCCTTCTCCAAGCCAGCAACCAGCGTCGCAGATCCTTGATTGCCTGCCCATGAAAGTTATACGGACATTGAAGGAGGAATTGTACCCAATAGACATTGATTTTCATCCTATCCGGCATACTTATCTTTTAGGTTAATTTTAATAAACAGACTGACTTTTTCCCTTTTTTGAGCTCGCAATAAGCATCATCATAAGTTCAAACTCTAACTCGCATTTGTTTATCTGAACATTTAGTTGGTGTTGGAAATGGAGATATCCGGTTATGGGAAGTCGGTTCTGGAGTGAAATTGTTCTCTAACAACTTTAAGGTCTGGAATATGGAAGCATGCTCTACGAAGTTCAAGGTACGTACCATATAGAGTAATATCACCATCCATATAGTGAATACAATCTCATCCATCTTCATGAACTAATTCTGAAAGTTCTGTACTTCTTTAGGAAGCTATGATCGGAGATTCAAGTATTTCTATAAGTCGTGTAATTTGGAGTCCAGATGGTTTATCGTTTGGTAAGCAGACACGCATCCTGTTGCACACACACATCATCTGTTAAATTAAAGATGCTTCGTCTTCAAACACTAAAGAATAATTACTTGCTTTTTGTCTTTGAAAAGGTGCCGCATATTCGAGACACTTGGTTCAGATTTATGTTTTTGGCAGTGGTAATGATGTTAAGCCACAACTGGAGGTATAATGCTCATTTCCCTATTTTGACCGATATTTGAGTGCTGAGCATACTTGTTACACCAACTTCTGATGTCTAGATTGAAGCTCATGATGGCCGTGTGAACGATCTGGCATTTTCTGCCCCCAACAAGCAGCAATTTCTCATAACATGCGGCAATGACGGGACTGTCAAGGTTTGCTTGAACTTCTTTTGGAATATGCATAGAAGACATTATTCTTCATTTCATGACATGAATAACTGGTAGTGTATCAAACGATGGTTATGTAGGTTTGGAATGTGATGGATGGAGTCAGGCGGTTTACTTTTGAAGGTCATAAAGCCCCAGTTTTTTCTATCCGCCCACAGACGAAGTCAGGCATTGATGTGAGAACAGTTTACCGCTTTTCCATTAATCCATTATGATTTAAAATATTAGCTGACATCCTCGTGTTTTCTGCAAAATTTTGTTTCCTCAGTATATCTTCTCAACAACTGTAGATGGCAAGATAAGGGCATGGCTATATGATGATTTCGGAGCCAGATTTGATCACGATGCTCCTGGCCGCGCATGCATGGTTATGGCTTATAGTAATGATAACAACAGGTTTGATGTGCGGGAGATTGAACTGATCAATTTTAATGCTATGCTATAATGCACCTCTTATGTATGCTCTTATTTCTTAAACGTCTGCGCTAATTTACTTTTCAAGGCTTTTCTCTTGCGGGACGAATAATGATGGAGAGTCGTTCCTCGTTGAGTGGGATGAAAGTGAAGGTTCCATAAAAAGAACCTATCAAGGGTTGGGGAAATGCTCTTTGGATATTGCACACTTCCATACAGCCAAAAGCTTTTTAGCGGCCGGCGATGAGCATGTGATCAAATTCTGGAGCATGGACAATGTCAAGCTTTTGGCAACTACTGATGCAGAAGGCGGCCTGCCAGTGAGTTTGCGAAATGATTTTCTGTCACCTCAACAAGCCTCTAAGTGTATGAGAGCATTTATAGATTATTTGCAATAGTTCCGCTAAAGCTTTCTCTTTTCCTTTTTGGAATTACTTCAAGGCAAAGCCTCATCTCCGCTTCAACAAGGAGGGAAGTCTGCTGGCTGTCATTGCAGATGGACCCAGTATAAGGATTTTGGGTTCTAAAAACGCTTCTCAATTGCTCAAAACAAGCAAAAGTTGCTCTGTTATTGCCGCTGGTGTTACTTCTGAAGCTCTGAGAAAGGTCAGTCTTTTTAAATCTCGTGATGCTTCTGTCTGATGTTTTCTTTTTATGGTCTAATGCTTTGATGAACAACAAATCCAACACCAACATAAAACAAAAATAATTAAATGAAAAGGGACGATGAGGTGTGAAGCCATAAATGTGCATGTGGTGAAGTGATAAACATGCATGAAGTTAATTTGCAGGGATGTTGAGGTGCATGCAACTCAAGGTGGCTCTTCTTGACAAACGGTGAAGCACCAAGTTCTTCAAGGTCTTTTTTTTGGGAGTCAAATATCGAGCATGGTCTTGGCGGCAAATTTGTCACAATGATGTGCATGTTTATTAGTTTGTCGCAATCTGAGAAAGAGAGATCTCGTGAGAGGTTAAATAGAAATAGTGTGTTGTAAGAGGAACAATTTTTCGCTAATTAAGCAAGTGTGTTATTCCAAAACTTTAAGGACCAGTAGGATTAAACCTGGTACAAATCCTTGCAAGATACAGCTTCAGATCCAGCTATAAACAGATGTAATGCTCTATTGTCTCGAATCTAACTACACCTATGTAATCTCCAATTCCTGTAAATTTCAAAACGCGGCGATGCAGTTAGACTCCTATCAACAATATTATGCATTTTAAGCAACACATCAGTATTGAATTCTAGGGAAAATGGTATTTTTATTTACAGAAGAACCAGCAGCCTGAATCAAATAATGCTTAAAATCCAAATACGATATATGGCAGCACACCAAGCAATCTTGAAGAAAAGATTCGAGCAGCTTTGCCTCTCATATGATGAATTACCCATTCCAACTCCACAGACCAGCTTTGAATTTCTGTATTCAAACAACATTTGCTAGAAAGTCAATACCAAACCTCCTTTGCAACTTTGCAATCCATGAATAAATCTTCTCTGCTTTATGGATGAGAGCTACATAACACACAATTTACATCCACTGAGGCATATCGTTTGGACATCCAATCCTTGGTAGCTAGCCCATTCAAAATAGCCAACCACCTGATGAATCTATGCTTGGTGATGTTATGAGTGACCCAGATGAGTTTGTGCCAACGAACTTTCCCAGCTTTCAGCATACCGCAACTGATTTCATTTTAGTAGCGTTCACATCAACTTCCACATATATCTTGGCAGAATTAATCTCCCCCCTTTCTCTCAGTTGCTTTGTTGATCTTAACACAGAAGAGCACTAATTGCACTGGCCTTATAATTGAGACCAGTAGAAGTCATCAGATTGTGGAAATAATCTTCATCACGCTCTTGTCTAGATTCTCTACATGCTTTTATGAGCAGGTTAATATCCGTACAACTTCCCGTCACCAGGGATCAAAGTCGCATCTTAAGACATCTCCATGTCCCAAAGTCGTGGAACATCGCCAGCGATGAAGTTGCATCAGGATATATCTCCATGTTAGACAGTCATGGAACAAAATGTTAAGATTTAAAATAATTCTCATGAAAAATCTTCTTTTATTCTCTGAATCTAAATTCCGTAGGAAACTGATGTCTTCTCATGCCATCATATGAGAAGCTATGTGATTCCCATTACCAAATTCTAGTCTGAAGCGTGCAACAAACTGGTTAACAGTGCCAACCCAACTTTGACAACAACGCGAGTCTAGATGTCCTTGAGAAGCCTTGCATGGGTTTGTACGCACATGCTATAGCTATTTAAGGATGGTTAATTAGTAGATTTTCCATCAAACAGTTTTTATAGTATACTAGTTTATTATTCAGTTCAATATGCAGATTCCTGTCAGATAGGTGGTCAGCCATCATTACAATTTCTAGATATATTTTTGATACTGTATTCTTCCACAAACATCGGTCCAAAACATTTAGAAGTTACACTTTTAAAAAATTGTGTATTTTGTTTGTACCATTATAGATCCTTCGCACTTTAGTGAACTCAATAATAAGAGAGCTCAAGACTCTCTGGTTGTCAAACTCATGAATGACAGGGTTCAAGCTGTTACATAGATATGTTTATGATTGCAGACAATAAATTGAAGTAATCATGGCAGGCTAGTGAGTCGAGCAAATTGAATAATACTGATTCCCAACTGAATTTGTCCACTGCTCAAGGAAAATCTGTAGCTTTCAATTCTTATGTTACAGATCAGTGCCTATCCTTGCATCTCTCTCCGAGTGTAAAGATAGAGAAGGTGCAAGATCCTCCCAGACTGGTTCTCAGCATTTCGACTTCGTTTTCGACAGTTTTTCCACTTTTGTTTTGTCAAATTACAAATAAGGTTGTAATGTTAATTGCGCAATATAACCTTATTTATTCTTGATGCATTTCTTTGTTTGACCACAACACCTGCTGATGTCTACCTTTTAAGTGTAAAAAGAATCATTGCTGTGTTGGAATCCATACTCCAACATTGTATGTAAGCTGCTTGCAAAATGATTGTAAGTCCCATTCTTACGTATTTAAAGTATCACTTAACAGAACAAACTGCGATGTTTAGTTGGATATACACGGGGAAGGAATTGTGAGCCAGGTTCTGATTACGATCGTTTGGGTGTAGTATACTACTGCTGCTTTATTTAGACTGAATGGTGCAACGTGATGCTTCAGAATATGGACATTCTTGTTAAGATCGTTATTGGTAGATTATTTTATGCATGTTTATGGAATTTTTTAGAAACAGTAGAAGAAAGTTGTGGCTCTATTCCGTCCTAGTGCAGATATCGAGGCGAATCTGGTGCAATTGCGGGCAATGCAATTACAGGATTAGCATCCAATGGCATTAATCTGCTGTAGAAACGGCAAAGAATGACCTCAACTCGAGTGGCAAGGTATCCGTTACGTATCCCATTGTGCTTCCAAAAAATCTTGAATAGGAAATGAGTGAGAGCTCCCGCTAGTGTTATTTATGAGAAAACGAACATAGGTAATAACAAAGATTCTTCCCGAGTTATGCCAACCAAGGGAAGGGTTAAAGCTGATGGCGAATCACCTCGAGAAAACCCCTCCCAAGAGAATGTTCTCATGTCTTGCTTTGTAAAGAAATAATTTGTATCTTCTGTCTGCATCAGGTGGGATGAGATCCCTGTTTCAGTACCATGACCTTCAAGGTACCTTCTGTATAAACTAGGCACTTCACTCATGCTTATGCGTCGCGGCAAAATTTCATTCCTCTTCACACCGATTCTCTACATTTCAGTGTTTCACCAATTGTTATTTAGATTAGATGCAATGAGAATCACCTATTTCAAGTTTTTCTGCCATGGTTCCATTTCTATTATAGACCGCCAAAGTTTACACCTATTCAGAGTTAGGATAGAATCTTATCTGGATCTATTTCTTTCGTCTTTGTAATAGTCTACCCTAGTAATTCTGGCTTTATCTGTCTAGCTGGCTGCTTCACAAAATTAAGGTGTTCACTTTCTAACTTTGCTGATCAATCACAGACAATGAAGATGTTGATGCCCTCGGCATCAACAGCAACATGTCTTGCTCTTAGTCCTCAAGATAATAATGTAGTCACTTTCGGCCTGCAGGACTCCACAGTCGTTATCTACCACATTCGTGCTCATAAGGTACTAATGACTTCTCCTCAAGATAACAATGTAGTCACTGGTAAGTTTGAAAACAGCTTTTCTTGTGCAGGCCATAGCCGAGCTTGAGGGTCATAAAGAAAGTATCTCTGGACTAGCCTTTTTCCAACTCCTTGAATGTACTTGTTTCTTCTGGAGCAGTTGCTAAGGTTGGTAACGATATAAGCCAATGCAGGCACCGAGTTGCAGTTACTTTTTCTTTGTTGTTTCTACGTAGATGATTTCCCAGAGCATTTGCAAAATTTTAGCGGTTACTAGTTTGAGGCTCGGGGCTAAGGCCAGCCATATCCACAAAATGTTTCTTTTACCTCATCTTCTTTTGGTATTCTGTAGATCTTTATGTGGGAAACTGATGGATGGAAAAGAAAGCAAAGCGCAGTGTTGAAGCATCGCAATGGGAGATACCAGACACACTCTCTGTTAGTAGACAATACTTTGCTCGCGGTGTTTATGACACAAAAGAACTCGATTAAAGCAGGTCTCTATCAATCTTAATCCGCGAAACACGCGCGCACGCGATAAGCTCGCTGTTCCTCCTGTCACATTCACAAAGCACTCAAGGTTTGACTATATGGCAATGACAAAAAGGAAAATAAAATCCCTCTTCTTGCAGTGGGTTCCAGGAGAATGTTTCGGCTGGTTTAACGAGTTTTAGCATCAATCACTTTTGCAACATTCTCGTGCGATGGGAAGAGAGCATACACCAGCTTGGTGGATGGATCTGTGGCCCTTTTTTGCGCTTTAAATCTTGAATTACATTTGCAAATAGTCGGCATGCTTAAATTCCTGAATACATGAGGTATGTAATAATACTACCGTAGCCATTTTTATTTTTTTTTGGTTTGGTATCTTCCTTCTTCTCACACTTAGTGGGACAAGGCTTGGTTTGTTGTTGTTGTACCTTCCTTCTACAAAATTCTGTACACTGTTATCAGAATAATGACACCTTGGCCGTACAATGAGGATGTGCTAAATCCATACGCACTCATTACCTGCACTGGAGCATACTCTGGAATATCTCATATCTGTCAGAAGCTACAATATTATTCCGACTTACCGTGACTATGTTCGAGTGAAGCAGTTTCGATGAGTACCCAGTTGTTATCGTTGCACATCCAGTGTCACCGTTGGACTGACGGATGGAGGAGTCTAGGTCATCAAGCCTGCAGAATCTGCTGGTGAATGGGGTTGTCGCCTTCGATCGAGCGAGGAGCAAAGAGATGCATGTTTGATCAAACCTGGGGCTGATAATCCTTCAGAAGAGGTTCGTGATCAGTTGAACAAGCAATGACAACCGCAAAACATGCAATCTCTTGGTAGATGGCCGTTTATAATGAATAAGCAAAAGTGTCACATACAACTTTTGGAAAGTAGAGACTAGAGTGGTCACAAAGACAGATGTCATGGGTTTCCTAAAATCTGTCGTAACTAAGGCAATGCATTGCAGAAAAAACGTTTCAATAGAAGAAGTATTATTGGAAAAGCTTATACGGATGCAATGATGCTTGTTATGATACTCCTTGCCTTATGCATGTTGTTTTACTTACCCTCTAATTAATTGATTTAGCTAATTATATTGATTTTCTTTTGGTTTAGCACTCAGGCGGTACCGAGGCTAGCTTTCGCACACTCTAATGATGTTGACTAGCTATGGAGATATATTTTCTGCATATGATATTTTATATAAGGCGCAGTTAAACATTTTCCATTCAGATTGATGTGATACTCCTTGCCTTTTTTGCATGCAATTTCTGTTACCCTTCCTGTAATTGATTTGGCTAATGATGTTCATTGATGATGGAGATAAGTCTTCTATACTTAAATATTTCATATAAAGAAAATAATATCCAATCATCTTCCATGTGGATTGCGATACTACTTGCATTTCTTGCATGTAATTTTAATTACCCTTCCTGTAACTGAACAAGGAAAGTTGAGCTGCCTTGTGCATTCAAATGGCCATCTCTGTTAAAGCACTTGCTCACTCTTCATCCTTCCAGAGTAGACGATCTAAAGCTTCTTTTGAATGCTCAATTACAAGTTTGAGTAAACAGACGGATCATCGAAGCTAATTCAAATGGGTTATTCTTGTATCAGTATCTTCATCAATCCAAATCTGAAGCTAATGCTCACAAGTCACATCTCTTTCATGAATTGTCATTTGGATACTCCCGATAACATAGATGGTGTGCAAGAGAATAACCATATCCAATGTTGTGCACTTAACTCGGAGGAATAGGCATATTGCTCACGCCTTGTTAAACACTCAACAAGCGCAATGCCAACGGTCCTAATCCTGCCTATGAAACATATCAGTGTTCTAAACTCCAAGACCTCGAATGGACTAAAGAGGAGTCAAAGAAGGGAGTTGGGAAATAGAATTCACTAGCTTTTACCATCTCCATGGTCAGGTAGGGAACATCGCCGTTAGTTAGCATAGCAGAGCAACAGATTCTACAACTGCATTTTCTGTAGACGCCATTATTGTTTTGCAACAAAGAAAAGGAAGGAAAAGGAAAATGCACGCATAACTATAAGGCACGAAGCATGAAAAAATGACATGTTCAGAAGAATAAAAGTTTGCTATCTTTGAAACCAGGAAAGTGTTACAGCTGAAACAACCACGATCTAAAGCAAACCACACACACCACTGCAAATGGTGATGTGACCCAAAATAATCTCCCATTATTGTCCTTGAGAAATAAATCGAATGAAATCAAATCAAATACCCATGACCCACTATCTCAACTGTGAAAAAAATATGCTATATGCAATACAACCTTCACGATGCACACAAAAATGTATCCAGCTTTACAGCAATCTGTGAAAACTTATAGCCCCTCCGAAATGGCACGGGACCGACTTCCGTCCTTTGCTCCCTCAGCAAACAACGAGCTATGCACGAGAAAAATGCATGAAAAAGTACCTGTGACAATCAAATAGATTAAAAACAATTATACATCAGAACAAGTATGCTTGTTTAGTTAATCAGAAAGAGAACAGAGCAAATTCACGGGTTACTGCCATATTGAGGATACCAGTGAAATCATACTCCAGATAGTCACATAAATTGCCACGCGTGAATTATTCAGTGAAGTAGTGTTCAGAAATCTCTACCGAACTACTGTCACACTCTTGGACATATTTAAAGAAAAATTAGTGACAAACTAGAGGCTTGGCCAGAAGACCTTCTCATAACCAACTAATTAGCGGGTTTGGCAAGGATGAAAAGTGGATGAACTAATGAGGACCATCCTACCTTGGAAGAGAAGGAACACAAATTAGATCTAACTATAAAACAGTAAAGCCATTCCAATTCAGAGGGGTGCGAAAGGTGTCTCACCGTCCTCCATTTTGCGGATGCATTGCATCACAATTTCAAAAGTCACATACATGAAGCATTCATGTTACATGCACTGTCATACCTACATGGCAAGTGTTCCACTGTTTCCTCTAGTTTGGCTTCTTTCTGAGATTACAATCTTTCCATCACTACTCATCTATAACTACTGCTTTCCACAAAAGTTTCGCCAGTAGTCTCCAACCAAAATACATTTCTAAATAACCAGTCAAGCAGCCGATGATTAAGAAAGGTGGCTGAATGTTAACAGCTGATTAGTGAATTGAAAAATTCCTAATACAAGGCAACCCATGAAACCCCGCTTGCGACTCATTACAGGACATCATTCTGGAAGTGGGACTGTCAGCCGATACATATTATATGGAGAATCCATGTACTTTCATATTTATGGACTTAGACGTAAACATCTCTGAAAGACAAAAGTACATCTATACTAACCTCCCTCTAAACACCATCATGACATATTTTCAAAAGTTCCCCATAACTTTCCTCTCCCATCTTCCCCAAGCCAGGCATAATTGAGAAAAAAGAACAACCGCTTCTCGCTCTTTGTATGGAAAATTGAATGGATTAGTGTGACCTATTAATGACTATAGCACACAAATGGTTCATCACAAGCCTATTCCTTCGAAATAACTGCGTACATGGAGGATAAATCTGTACAGAATGCGATTCTTCAAGTAATTTAACACGCATGGCAGGCAAAAATAAGAAATCCAATATATTAATAACTGCAGTTCCACCACTTATCAAGGCAATAGACATGGAGTTGCTAAGCAAAAGAATAAGAAAATGCAATAAACAGGGAGTTACCTATCTTCACCAGAAGCAATGCAAAATTTAGAAAACGAGACTTCATAAATTGAGCGTCGCATTCTTGAGGAGAAGTTCCCATCAACCACAACTTCATAGGTGCTCCAGGATTGAATGAAGTTTCGGAACCTGCCGGCGGAACAATGGCTCTAAACGGAAAGATGGAACACCGATCTGCCATCTCTTAGCATCATACATCTCATTCCATGCCTGGACAATCTCATCGATCTTGAACCCTGGACCAGCAGCAGTGGTTTTTACAAATTAGCCTTTGAAAACCAAACGATCAATAGAGACAATTACACCCAAAAAAATGAATTCATCAGTGCTCTTGCCTATGCTTCATGCAGGCTTTTAACAGAGTCAACAGTATTCTGGATATCATAGGTAATTCTAAATTAGATATCCCAACAAATGCAAGGAAAAACTTTAACAAGATCGGGGATGCATTCCGTCAAAAGTTCCTTTAACTTCGGTTCACGTCATAGTGCTATGTACAATGTAGGCAAACGAACCAAGAAAGAGAAACTAAAAGAATTTTTTACATCGCTAATTTACCGAGTTAAATGCTTTTAGTTGCAAAAGACAGTTCTCCTAATATCTATAGATAAAAATACACAATCATCTTTTTTAGGTACTATCAAATAACCTTCTTAAAGCGCAAGGGAGTCAAGTTTCATGAGCGCCATCAGATATATGGCTAATTACCTTCCAGAGCGGTTTCATTTGAGCAATGGTTCTTAATCATGACAGCTATATCTGTAGGAGATGCTCCAGCGAGTTCAAACTTTTCCACAGCAACCTCCACGCATTCTTCCCAGGTTGGTAATTCTAGCCTATACTCTACAACAGAACGCTCATAAAGTAAGGTGCCCCACAAAAGGTAAATCTGTGACTTCATATTGGCAGCCTGTTCGGCAGCTTCCTCTGGAGACGCCTCTTTCAATAAAGCATCAAGTCCCATCTTTTGGAGCTGAGCTTTATCCTTCTCTTCTCTAGAGATTCCATTGAGACGTTGCTCCTCCATCTCCTCATACATCTGCATTCCTCTCTCCATGCTATCTTCAGCCTTGTTATAGAGCATTAGGACCTCAGAAGATGCAGTCTCCAAGTCAATATTGTTCCCAATCGCGTAATACCAGCAGAGCTTTGCTTGCTCAAACTGCTGCTGCCCGAGTGCAAGCAGACCTTCATAGAAGTCGGGTTTCATTTTCAGAGCTTCCTCATACCTCAGTCCTGCCTTGATATATTCCCTTTGTGCCCAGTCATATGCTGTTTTAATCTGTGAAAGTATAGCGTCCCTAGAATTATCTTCCGAAAAGAAAACTCGTTTCCTCGCTCGGGACATGTGAACGTTGCCCCAATTTAACAATGCTAGAGCTGCCATTTCTTGGAACTTCTCCGCTGCAATCTCAAAAAGTTTTTGAGCATCTTCACTCGTGACTGCATCTTCCATCGCCTCGGAATAAAGTTTCATCCCTAGCTCATGAAGATCCAAGTAAGAATCAGAATCGAACCCGACGTGGTTCTTAAACAGCCGTGCAAACTCAGTGATCCAGTCCTCTATGCAAGTAGAGCCTTTCTCGATAGTTCCTTCTTTCTCGAATCGACCATCCTCAATCACAGCCGCTGCATCTCTCTCACTGTTGTCCGACTCCTCCTCATTTCCCTCATAACCCGGCTCCTGATCAGGACTAACTTCTGCAACAAACAATCTAAACGAACCCTGCTGCTCACTGGACGTTTCAGCCAACCTGAGCTCATCCGTAGTAGTGATAGTGACCAAATCACCTTCTCGATCCCTATACTTCACGAGAACGCCCTTCAGGCCAGGGAACCTATCCAACACAACATCTCGCACCAACTTTATACTACAGTTTAGAGGCAATTGAGCCCATCTTATATCCTCACCCAAAACCAATTTCACCGTCCTAGTAACCACTTTCTGTTCTTCCTTGACATCCTTAGTTATCTCTTTCTCTTCCTCGATAGTCTTCAAAACCACTTCCTTATCTTTCACAATGGCCGTCGAATCCTCTATAACCATCTTATCCTCGGCCTTCTTCTCCTCAACTTTGCCACTCCTTTTCTTCTTCGACTTCTCTTTTGCCAATTTGCGAGCCGGCAATGCACTAGGGGACTCACTATTCTCCAAGACAACTTCTTTGTCCTCAATCTGGATACCTTTATCGCTAATGGCCTTTTTCACCTTCTCCACAAGCTCTAGCGCATTTAAATTATTCGGCTCCATACTCAGGACATTATTCACATCTCTCAGAGCCAAATCCAACCTATTCAACACCTCGTAGCATTTCGCGCGCTTCAAGAGCGCTTTACTATACTTAGGGGACACTTCTAATGCTAAATTACATTCATTGATTGCTCGCGGATATTCGCCAATCCCCAACTGCATGTAACAAGCGGCCATAGTGCTGCGCAGGTAAGCGACATCAATATGATTTTTCGGCAAAAGTTTAAGGGCCTTTTCGTACTTCAACATGGCGCCTTCATGATCCCTCTTCTGAAAGAGCTTGTTACCTTCTTCCTTGAGCTCCTGAGACATGGTGATGAACACCGCAGTGTCTTCATCAAAGGCCTTGGAGTTGCGGTCGGAGGGTTTGCTCGGCTTGCCGTGAGCATCGCCGGGTTTCGGTGCAGCAGGCTGCTTCTTCTTCGCCGTGGGCTTTCCCATTGATTTGCAACCAACAGCACCGACGACAACAGCACAAGACAGGGCCTTCCCTCGAGAGCTAAACCAAATTCACCAAAGTCCCACTTCCCAAATTCATCAAAACATTACAGAAACACACGAAAATGGGCGAACGCCCGAAACGAAATCTTTCTTCTGCGAGCTTCCGCTTCTAACGAGACCCGAACTGAATCAACCCAAAACCAACAAAAAAGAAAAAAAGGAGGAAAACCCACTCCTCAGGGGGGGGACGATATCAGGAACCCAGAAACCGGACCGTTGGATTTTCCAAGAAAGAAGGCTCCTTTCCGATCGAAAGACCCTACCCTTTTTCAATCTCCGAATCAGAACCCGATGCTCCTGACAGACGGACGAAAAGAACGAAGGAACAATCGCGTAAGATGTGCTGACGGGGTCCTAATGCGACAAGAAACAAAGGTACGGGCGATCATGCGGCGAGATCAAAAGGCATTAACGGCGCTTCGCTTCGGCCGCAGAGGAGGAGGAGGACCAGCTGGGAGAGGAATGTTTCATGGAAAGTACGGCCATTTTTGTCTCTGCCCAAGAAAGAAAGTAAGAAAAAAAAAACAGGGGCGGTCGTCCTTCTTCTCCTCCTTCTTCTTCTTCTCCTAGGGCGATGTAGCTGGACAGGAAGGTGGAAGGAGGAGGTCAACTTTGGAAAGAGATCGATCTCTCTTTATTAGCGAATGGCCCCCACCTTCGTCGCGGCGCGTACTCGTCAGCTTCCATGATTGGTAAAAATGGCCGTCGTGGTTTCCGGGAAGGTGATCCGTTCTTGGCAAACACACGCTCTGATCTGGTGAAGCCAAAAAACTAATGTCGCGAGCACGACTATACTCCGTGTTCGTCTCCCTCGATTAAGGTTCGATCCACGCACGGCCGTTCCGCTAGCACGAACCCGCGTTTACCCCGGAGGATTTCACGGGGGTGAACAAGAGGATCTATCGGCTCGGCTTCCCTTCAAGCCGCGCGAGGCCGTAGCCTGTTTCACGGGACCATCGCCCCCCGCACAACAGTTTTTTTTTTCCGATGCTATTTGATTCTTGACTCGATCGACGTCCTTTCCATATTCACGCCAGCAAGCTTCGTAGCATTCGTCCGCGCGCGTACCCCAGCCTACCCGGAGTCTATAACTTGCAGTGCGCACGAACCCGAGCTTTTAGGCGACGGGATTTGCGCATCTAAAGGCTGCTCTATCAGTGCCTGTCATTAGCATCATCCGGCATGATAGGAACATACCCATTATTTTGCCTTTCACTTTCGGGATAATAACACAAACAGTCCATGAAATTTGACTCGAAGTGTAATCTAATCTCTGAACTTTCAATTTGTTCAATGTAGTCCTCGAACTTTAGGCTAATATTCAATGTAATCCCTAAACTTTTATATTGTCCAATGTCATCATTAAACTTTTAGTACATATTCAATTCAGTCCATGAATAATAATATAGTCCTTAAACTTGAATTAATGGAAAAGACTGCATTGAACATTTTCATATAGTTTAGGGACTGAATTGAATATGTACCAAAAGTGCATAGATGACATTAAATAAATTAAAAGTTCAGGAACCACATTGCACATTGAGTTAAAATTCATGGACCACATTAAATAAATTAAAAGTTCAAGGATCAAATTATATATTGAGTCAAAATTCAGGGGCTGTCCGTGTCATTTTGCCTTCACTTTCCATACAGTGTCCAGGAAAATTGAAAAACTGGAGGAGCGTGGAGCGCACGGCCGGCATGGGAGCGTGAGGTGCGGCACTCAGATTTTCGCTGGACAGGCGGAGACGCAAAACCACTTTATCATTTCCACGAATAACAACAGCACATTTTTTTTCTGATTTCTTATTGCCCAAGTGACAAAATATAAAGAAAAAAGGACAGATTTCTAGCAAAAAAAAAAAATATATATATATAAAGAAAGATGGTCCGAGTCCCAACTACAAACCAGCATATTCCGTAGGAGGATGTTCCAATGTACTTTAATTGCCGACGTAAACGCACAAATAATACCTGCGCAACAATTCGATGTGCAATATAGTCCATGAATTTAGAATCTATTCGATGTGATCCTTAAATTTTAATTCAATATGCAATGCCGTCCTGAAATTTTAATCTGTTCATTGGTAAATATTCAAACTAATCTAAATATTCGATATTGTCCTTTCATTAATTTAAGTTCAGGAGCAATATTGAATATTTTCGTATAATCAAGAGATTAGAATGCTCGAATATCATATTAAACAAATTAAAAGTTCAGGGACAATATTGCATATTGGGTTGAAATTTAAAGATCACATTAAACAAATTTAAAAGTTCGTGAACCACAATACACGTTGAGTCAAAATTTAAATATCATTTGCGTCATTTGGCTTTTTCTTGCCTCTTCACATCAACTCTTCCCATGATTTTCTCTTCCTTTCTTTTTTCCTCTTTTTTTCTTTCTTTAATTAATTGCAAATTGATCATTTTGAGCCCCAACGCCTTAGATGGTAGAACATTTCCACATTTATTTATTTTCCCCTATTTCATTGGGGAAAGAAATCGAGCCAAAAAAAGGGGGGAAGAAAATCGATAATTAAGATGGAATAAAATGGAGTGATTATTTTCCGGAATGGGCTGGCACCTATGGCTTTCCCTACACCACATTTTCTGGTCACTGTTGCCTCCATTCATCGAATTGAGGAAACCCCCTTCTATATCTTCTGTTTTGCTAATAATTATTAAATCGATTCACTTCGTATATATACACACACATCTTTGTATATGGCATGTCGGACCCGCAAAGAATTTAAAAAAAAAAATAACCCACAAAAAAGAAGGAAAAAAATAATTAATTAGACAGAAAATTAGCTGTAGGTGGGGAACAATGGTTTGCGAAAAGAGGAGGAAAAAGATATCATTAGGGCTAATAAAGCTTTATTTAAAAGCTCCATGATCAAGGAGGTGATAAGAAATCATTAGGAATGATGGTTGGAATTGACCACCCAACCACGTGTTTTTTTTTCATTTTCATGGGTTTCAATTTGCTTGGATGCAAGATCATATGAAATTGATTTGGACCGATTCTTTTCCCTTCTTTTAATGTGACAAAGGAGGTTTCTGTGAATGGAAAGTCATTGTCAATGCCATGCTCTGAGGAAGGGACTTCGAAGAATTAGAGTCTACTTGCTCTTCGGAACCACTCCATTTAACTGGAGGTTGGATCGAGTCGAGTCAAACTGATACGTTGCCATGTTTGAATTCGAGTCGATTATAACAGTCTCATGTGCAAAAGCTCGAGCTCGAGCTTTATAAACTCGACTACTTTTCGAGCATTTGTATGTATGTGAGTACATTATATGATTGAAGCACTTTTTATCCTTTATGTAATTATAATATGATTTTCGAAAAAAAAATGTAAAAGAAACTCGATTAGGATTGTGTCGAGCTTTAATATTGGCAAGCTTGAGCTCGATCCAACATGATATACTCGAGTAGATTGAGGAGTTGATCTCGACCGGTCATCGAATCAAAGCTCGAACTGCTCGCAAGTAACTTAACTCATCATATTCCCAGTATCAGCTTAAAGCTACTCCAACGATTCGAGCTCACACGTCTGATTTCTCCATAAAGATACTATTAAAAAGTTCATGAAAAACATCACCACGGCAGAAACTAGAGATCAAACATGGACAACAAGCCATTCCTTCGAATATCAAATTTGAAAAGTGCCCTCGAACACTCGGTAAACCTTACTAAACATTGTCTAAGGATTTAAGGTTTACTACTTGAAATAAATGATCTGACTAAAATGTGTAACTCTTCTATTTTCAATGTCTTAGAAAGTGTTAATTCCTCTTCTATTAAACTTAACGAGCACCTTAGGAAGACTGATTAACAATATCCCTCTACGAAAGCAAAAATCTTAGCACATGTTCACTGAATGCTTGCATCACAAGAAATGAAGAATTCTCCAATCACATCAAGAGAAAAGCGGCGTATATCCAACACGACGACTCACAGGACCGCATCTATTTCAATGCTTACTCCAAAGTTTACGAGGCCAACGAGCTCGAATAATCCGTGTAATGTCCGAAGCTATACTCTATTATTTTTCTGTACATTTGTAGTGAACCATACCGCTTTGCTGTCGTAAGCCGCGGTAAATAAGCCGGCTATGATTGATTAAACATCGGCTAGTGCCCGGTGAGAGCCTCTCCTCTCTCTTTTTGTGACGCCCCCAGTGGTTCCAATGTGAAGCTATTGCTTGCCTCCATGAGTATCTCGCTGCTAGGCAACACTCTTCGGCATCAGATCACTGGAGTTTGCTAAGCAGTTCGAGATTCATCACCAATCCCGAGAGGAGACATGGGATCATTGAATCTCACCAACACTTCCAGCAATCAACACCACAGAGAAGTCATTGCGGAAGATTATACGGGACCATGCACCTGAGATAAGACTCAAGAAAGCAAGCGCTCGATTGTGTACTTGTTTCCACAATTGTGGCAACAAGACAGCAATCCCATGAGACCATCGCCCTCGGGATTTGCAATGTCCTTTTCTCGTTTGCGAAGAGCCCTAACAAATTCCTTCGAACTTAAGTTTCCATCCTGATTGAAGTCGAATATGTGGAATATGACCTCGACGACATTATCCGTGAGCGAGATGCCACAGACCTGGAATTGAGTCAAAATTCCCACCAAACAATTTAGAAAGGATTCATTGCAGATAGTAATAACAACAGGAATAACGTGGAGTAGGAGAAGCAAGCATTCATTCACCATTTCCATGGAAAATCTAAAGGTTTGCACTACAAAATTGCCGAATCACATAGCACGACAACATTGATGAAATCGATTTCCTTCTCTCAGTGTTATTTTGGTAAGAATGCGAATCCATGTTTGTAAACCAAAACCATTTCTATCAAATTGCGTGCGCTGGCGTCATGTTATAAGTTAAAGCTATGATATCTGCTAATGCGCTACAAGCTACGGCATCTGCTAGTCCTGAATGCTAAAATTACACAACAAAAGAGACTCCCCATGCAAAATAGGTAGATAGCTTAACTGGCTTTTAAAGTGCAAAGATTTATCTATTGTTAACGTGTCCAATCATACCATGAATAAAACTTGTGTTAAGGTATGGAGAAGAGACAGATGTCTTACCTGAGATGCAGCTCGCTGAAAGTCTTTTCTTGTGAGCAAACCACTTACTTCTCCATAACTGAAAAGGGCCAAGGAAAATGGCTGCAATTGTTTGCGCAGCTCTGCAAAGTTCTTAAATTCCTCTAGTGAAATACGCACATTTGTAAGATGTGGTTCTTTGTCTAATCGATCAACTCGATCCAGCAAACCGTGCAAATGCTTCATGTCAGCAGAAGCAACCATGGACAATGCAAAATCTTTAGCAGATATAGTCCCCCTTTGTTTGTAGTCATAATGAGCGAACTCCAAATTAAGCATCTATAAGATGGAGATAGATTGCCCATATTAGCAAATGTAAACCAAAGTGAATCAGAGCCAGCGAAAGAAAATCGGCTAGTTTACTTCTGATATAAGCAGGTTCCATTTAACCTAAAGTAAGAGAGAGAGAAAGGATCAAGGCCGTCTCCCTACAAAAAACCAATAATGTGATACAAAAATTTAACAAAGGATAGCGAAAGCATTGATGAACAACCAACTGGTCTTGCTAAGCTTATTTATCCACGATGTGCTCTACCTGCTTAAGATTATGGTATTAAACTTGCAATTGGAAAAAGAACAAAGATCAACAAGCAGAAACGTTCTATCTGGGCCACTTTGAAACCTTGATTTCTGATGGTAAAAAATAAGGCATTACACATTAGATGAGCTAATTATAAGGGACAAGAGAACCACGGCACCTATCAAAAGTAACAAACGTTCCTCAATTCATAATCAATTAAGTGAAGAAGAAAGCTTGATAACAATTCAAGTATCAGATTCCGAGTGTCCACAGTGTTGAGAATATTGGAAGTGCTGAGTTACCTCATCATGCAAATCTCTCATGAACTGGACAAATTTATCATGCCGAAGACATGCCTTCCCATCTTTGCCAAAGAAGTACTCAACCAGGCCACCATCTTCAACAGAACCACTAACTTTTAATCCAGTTCGACGTCCATCCGTATGGCGTAACCCATGTCTGTTGTGAGCCCGCATGAGAGACATCACTTTCTTAAATTCTTGCTTGTCTATCTCCCTGTGGAATGATAAAGTTACCAGCAGTTGATAGAACCAGCAACAAGAAATTTATAGAAAGATAGGCAGTGGCACATAAGGGAATTCATTCACATGTAAAAGCAACACATATAAAAGCAATCGCACCACAAATTTCCAGAGTTTAAATAATGTAGTTGCAGATTAAGAATAACCGAGTATTTGAGCATTAAACTATGACATTTGTGAATATGAACAAATATGTCCAGAGAGTTAATAAACGATGCATACAAGTCAAACTTGACTATGAATAATACAACATATTTATGAGTCAGTATCCAGAAAGTAGGAGCAGTAAAAAATAAATGTTTACAAGCAACAGACTTGTGGGAATAGGCACAGGAAAGAAAAGGATGCCGTATACAAACCCGTTATTGTCTATGTCAAACATTTTGAATGTGACTGAGAAGCTTGATTCTGGGATACCGAGTAGCATTGCAAAAAATATGTACCTGGTAAAAGTACACGGAACAAAATTATATTCCTGAAAGCAAATAAGATGTAACAGAAAAAATCAACGTAAGTGGGGCAACTAACTCTTTAAACGATATTAGTCCATCATTGTTCACATCAAAAAGCATAAAGAATTCTGATGGACCGCATCGTAGCTCCCCAGGATTCCTCTCTCCAATCAAATACCCATCTCGAACCAGGTGGGATTCAGAAGGAGGGAAAACAGGAACAACTGCACGCATCAAATCTGCTGGTTTCATGAGTATTTCTCCTTCTGGGGTACGGAAAGATGCAAAATATTCAAAAACCTACATGAAAAAGGCCAGCACACTTTAATTGTCAAATTGACATCCCTTGACGATGACAATTAAACATAAGCTCTGAAACTATGGATTTTATGCATAGACTAGTGACGCATTCAAGACCCCAAATCTAAAGAATTTATCGGCCCTCTTCTCCAAAATATAAGATCAAGGCCGTAGATAGTAGTGAATAGCTGCAAATTTAGCTATTTAACAAGGATTTTCATAAAAGTGTCCCCAGCAACCAATTAAGGAAACTTCACAGTTTCCAATACACTGTCTGTCCTTATGTTCTGTGCAACCACTATATTTAACCAGTGCCCGGAGGGCACTCGTTAACAAGATCCATTATATAAACTTGGATCCAGCATCATGATGCTAAAGTTGATTTCATTTCACATCACCGAGAAGCTATAAAAGGAAACCAAGATAACATAACTGCTATGAGTTAAGCCATAAGAGTGCAGTGTGAGACAAAAATAGGAAGATGGTAAAATCATGTGCAAGCAACAGTAGTTTTCCCATTTCAATCTAATCAACCCAAATAGCATTACTATTCTACACATTAAAACAAATTTATCAGCTAAGGTAAATCCTGACTCTCCTGATGCAGTCGTTAGCTTCTTGTGCATTAAGAATTTAAACAGCCATAAGGTTCTGCCTTATACCATGTATTTTCAGCTAGATGGTTGTGTAGCCTTTATCTTCATTAAAATTCTGACATTTTCTTTTTTCCTTCACGACTTGTTTTCTTAACAATCATGAGAATACTGACCGATCTTAAATGCCTACCAGTGAAATAAAACCCTGTGACAGAATGTGTAAAGAAGCATGACAAGCACAAGCAGATTGTCAAAATAAGGCCTACACAATGTAAGAACATTTATCTAGATAGCTAACACCAGCCAAATGCTATAAACCCATGCTCTTAACTATTTAACTAGGTTCTCAAAATTTCAAGAAGCTCTCATCCCAAAGTGACCAAATAAACACACTCCTATGGTTCACAGTGATTACAGTCTGGACTAACCCAAGAGGAACTGACTTTTGTGTGTAGATTAAGTACCCAACACCTACACCACGAATAGTCCAATCTTTGGGCCATCAGTGACTGACCATCTAAGCTTCACGCCTTTAGTGATGCATACGTTTGATGGGTGGTCACAGTTTTCGACATAAGGTACTTTCCACATGATAAAAATAAAACTTAACGAAAAAAAAAAAAGGAATCAGCGACAAATAATTATCAACGATAATTAAGTTTCCAGTAATGGAGATCTTATCAGAAGATATCACGCGGCTGTAAAAACACTTTCATGGATTCCAAACAGCATAAATGACTTTGGTAATGTCCACTTGATAGTACATATCATAATCACGACTAGCCTTTCATAAAACCTACCACGCCTATCTAGATGATCCGTGAAATTATCCCATAGAAACCAAATAACTGTAGTTGCCTAAAAGAACAATGCATAAACAAACAAATAAATAAGCACAATATGCGCGTTAGATTCAGCTCAAAGGAACATACACAACCGTGTTAAAGATTTTCCTTAACCAGGTTTCTCTTCTCTTAGCAGTTTGTAATAAGTGCCATAGAGTATTATACACTCAAAGCTAAAATAATTGGGATTTGGAAAGATTACAGTGCAACCAGCGAAAATGCGCATAATCAAGACAGAAGCATTACCTTCTCAGGAGGACTTCGCAGCCGAATTCGCTTCTCATAGTTGAAGAAGACCTTCCTCCTATACGCATCTGCACCACGGAATTAAACAAGAGGCCGCACAACCAACACATCAATTTCATTATGGACACGGAAATTGCAGATGCGAAATTTGAATATTACGCATTATATTTCCAAGCTCAAAGGTCGAAACATGCTCTACAATTCCTGCTTATCAAACCAGGTTGATGAAGGAAATAATCTTGTGCCCGAAGATCAATCAAGCTAAAAACACAACTACCCTTAGCTGAATCAATTAGTTCAACTCTCCTATCCGGGGTTTGAAATCCACTGTTAGCTCAAAACTTTTACAAATTCCACTCAAACCGCGAGGATTAAGCTATCGGACGCTCAACAGTCAACAAAACGCGTACCTCCAAAGAGATACTTGGGGCTGTAATCGGGCAAAGACAGTCTCCGGAACAGCGAGCGCCACCGGCGATCGTCGACCGCAGATTCAGCCGCCGCCGCCGCCGCCGCCGACGAGTCGGCGAAGGCCACGAGCGGCTTCAGACCGTCGCCGCCCTCGGAACCGCAGCGCCAGTACGCGATCCCGAGGCCGGAGCCCAGTGCGACGCTGGAGAGCAGCTGCAGGAGCGTGCCGGACGCGAGGCCTCGGCGCCGATCATCAGCCTCAGCCTCAGCCGCCGCCGCCGCCGCCGCCGCGACGGCGGCCGTGGCGATCGTCGGCGGCGGTTGGGCCGAGGCGGAGGGGGCTGAGACGAGGCGGCGGAGGAGGGCGGCGGCGGGGGAGGAGGGCGGAGCACGGTGGTGGAAGGATCGCGAGGCGAGCATAGTGAGACACTGAGATGGCGATGGCGGGCCGGAGAGAGGGAGGGGATAAGGCGGGGCCGTGTAGATCGAGACGAAGAAGATGATTTCGAGGGGCGGGGGATCGACGGGTTGACTTTTGACCGCTCGGGCTTCCTTCCTCCTCCTTTTTTTTGGTCCATGACCAGAGCTGAAAAGTACTCGGATATATGAATTTTGGAAAACGCGTTTTTTTGCAAAATCGAGGAAAAGAGGTTTTTTTTCCATCTTTGAAAAATATCATATTCGAGTTTGAAATAATATTATTTTGTATTTAGTCAAAGCCTCGAGTCCTGCGGAATTTATAGAAGGAAAAATTCCAATTAAGAATCTCAAGTGGGGTCAAATTCTCACAAAAGGGTCCAAAGTGAATATTGTGTCAAATAAGAGTATGAAGTGTTCAATTAGTTTTAGCACCGGAACAGTAACTTCTCTCGCCAGTCGGCAGGTATTTTGACCGGTCGGGGACCCAGATCCTTATTTGAGACTTTTTAGGCACTTCAGGTCCTTATTTGAGACTGATTGAGCACTTCAGGTCCTTATTTGACACAATATTTACTTTGAGCCTTTTTTTGAGAATTTGACCTCACTTGGAGTCCTTAATTGAAATTTTCCCTTTATAAAATGTCAAAGCGCTTGAGCCGTGGGTTTTCGATAAAGTAGGAAAAAAAGTGAGAAATGGAAGTCGGTCCCAGTCAGGCTAACAGAAATTTTTTGTAGTTTGTATTATTTGTAAAGTTGACATGATAAAGTAGAAAAAGAAAGAACATTGTCTCTTTTCCTTGGAAATTCAAAAACAAAAATGGATAATGACACGAACAGTCCTTGAATTTTCGCATAATATGTAATCTGGTCCCTGAACTTTTAATTTGTTCAATGTAATCCTTGAATTTTAAGTTAACATTCAATGTGATCCCTGAACGTTTATTTTGTTTAATATCATCCCTGAACTTTAAGTTAATGTTATCATCCCTGAACTTTGGGTACATATTCAATTCAGTCCATAGATTATATTAAAATATTCAATGTAGTCCATGAACTTGAATTAATTGAAAGGACTACATTAAACATTTTCATATAGTTCATGGACTGAATTGAACATGGACTCAAAGTTCAGGGATAATATTGAACAAAATAAAATTTCATGGACCACATTGAACATTCGGTTAAAGTTCAGGGACTACATTGAACAAATTAAAAGTTTATGGACCAAATTGCACATTGGGTCAAAATTCGGGAAATGTTTGTTTCATTTTCCCAAATAAAAAACTACCGAACCCACAATTATCGATGTCGGATCGTTTTTCATTTTATGCTTGATTATTCAATTAAAATATAGCGATGTTTCTCTTCTAAAACGAGTCTATCACCAAATTTATCGATGCAACAGACATCTAGCGATTTGATCGATTTATCACTCATTATATTCTGTCTATCAAAAAACGTAGTTCTTTTTATACTAAATCATGTCGTATCGTAGATTAATGACATTTTTGTGATGATAGAAAGTAAAACCCGTGAAATTGCAACCCAATCATACATATGTCGGCACGCGGACTTTCCTTTGTACATTTAAATGCGGAACCTTTTAAGACAAGTAACGTGCCGCAGCATCTCATGTCGTGCTCATAACACGTACTAGAAATCCAATATATTTTACTTTCGAAAATGGACCTCACCGAGAGCTCCTAATTTTGGCAATCGTTTTTAATGTGCCCGAAATTCCAAGCTAAATATGGCCAGAATTTACTAAATCTGATTCAATTCTCGGGTCGCGATTTTTCGAATTTGAGATTCCGATTCACCATTCACACCTCGCATATGATAATCATGTTCGGATCGAATTGACCAAAAACGGAAAAAATCATCCAAAAAGTAATAAATTTATGAGCTAATACCACCAAAAACCCCCAAATTACGCTACTTGTGATGCATTTACTCCAGATGTTTTTTTTGTGATACCGAAAATTGAAAATTATGCCCATTGTGACACATTTATCCTAAATTTTTTTTTGTGACACTAGGAACCCCAAACTATACACTTTGTAACACATCTACTCTCCATTGCGATTCCGTCCAAAATCACTGCTCATCGTCTTCTCCAAGAAAAATTGCACTGTCCATCGTCTTCGGAGTTACTGCTTATCGCCTTCTCGCTCGGTCGAAGCTTTTCTGGAGCTCGTCTATCGCTGCCCATTGCCGCCTGGACCTCCAGGAGCTTCGTCATAGTTGCCAACCATGGTGGCCGCTCCGCTTGTGCTCGAAGCTCAGACTGCGATCGAAAAGAAAGGGACCCTCTGTTTCCACCATCACCGGAGCCACCAACAAGGGACAAGTTTCTTCAACCACTCGCCTGATAATGAACCCACATTCAGCACGCAAAGGAAGGAGAGGTCCAACATAATAGAGTTCACGAACGTACTCGCCGAGTTTCTTTACGTGTTGCGAGCACTTCAAATTTTTAGATCCTTTGAAACTTTAGACAACAACGAGCCTGTAGCATCACCGCCAAAGTCTTTTCACGCACTTCCTCTTCTTAATTTTCTCGTCAGCGAAAGAGATGAGCCTCACAAGCCGAAAGCCAGTGATATGCAGCCATACAGCGACGATACATATTACCAAAAATAGAAAGAAACGAGGAGAAGAAGAACGGAACTTCAGATCTATGCCAGCAGCCTCAGCTCTTTGAGCTCGAGCGGCCGCCATGGCCAAGCTTCGAGCACGAGCGGAGTGGCCATGGCCAAGCTTTGAGCTCGAGCAGCTGCCATGGTCAGCGACTACGATGAAGCTCCCGGAGGTCCACGCGGCAATGGGCAGCAACGGACGAGCTCCGAAAGAGCTTCGGCCGAGCGAGGAGCGCGATGAACAGTAACTTCGAAGATGATGAACAGTAAAATTTTTCTTGGAGAAGATAATGAACAGTGATTTTGGACGGAATTGTCGTGGAGGGTAGATGTGTCACAAAGTGCATAATTTTGGGTTTTTTATGTCATAAAAAAAAGTTTGGGGTAAATGTGTCACAATGGGCATAGTTTGGGGCTTTTGGTGTTATAAAAAAAGTTTGGAATAAATATATCACAAGTAGCACAGTTTAAGGTTTTTTGTGGTATTTACCCTAAATTTATTGCACTTTTACCAATTTAATTCTAAATCTTTCAATTTTGGTAATTGAGTCCTAATTCTTTTTACATTTTGTCAATTGAGTCCATCTAGTCAATTTTGACAGGAATTCGCTAACATGGATGCTAGCTGTCCTACGTGACACATCCGAGGAGGACGCTGAAGTGAATAATTTTTGATAATTTTTTTCCTTTTTTCTTCCTCTTTTGCTAGTGGCCGGCCACCAACCATAGTGATGAGTGGACGGTTGGCCTCGCCTAGGCGAGGGTCACCGTGCCTATCATAGACAAGACCTAGCCAGGCGAGGGCGAAAGCGATGCCTAGCGAGGTCACCCTAACTTGGGCGAGAGTCGACCTTGCGAGGGCTCGCCCTCACCCAAGTGAGGCAACGAGGCCAACCCTAGCCTAAGCTAAAATGGCCTTGCCAGCCACGCTAGATCTGGCGAGGGGAGTCCTCACCGAGGCTCACCCTAGCTCAGCAAGGGACGACAACTCTCGCTTAGGTGAGGCCAGTCGGCTCAGCCATTGCCTGTGGCTAATCACTAACAAAGGTAAGAAGAAAGAAAAGGAAAAAAATCGTAAAAATTATTAAAATATTGTTGAAAATGGCTACTTCAGCACCGATCATGCCATTTAGGATGCCCAACATTCACATCAGCGAATTCCTCTCAAAATTGATCGGATAAACTCAATTAGCAAAATTGAAAAAGTTTATAACTAAATTGGCGAAAGTGTAATAGATTTATGACTTTTTGGATGATTTTACCGCCAAAAGCGAGAAGATTCGGTTCCGTTTGTTCGGGGTTTTCAAATCCCTATCGCAATTTTCCATCCATACTTAATCCAACGCCCCACAATATCAGTATCTAAAATCATTGTAAATTAGTCCGTCATGTCACGAGGGTATCGTGTATTCCTACAATTCAAAGCTGTGGAATGTCTATTTCAAGCTGTTCAACTCAACACCAACAATTCAAAATGGGTCATAAGATTCGTTAGCGCGATAGGCCCGATCGAAGGAGGTCAACGGCCAGCCACGGACGCCATGGAGATCGGAGCCACACCTTTCGACCGAGGTCAATAGCGGGGCCAACGGTCATTGGGTCCCGATCGCGCCCCGCATTCCCCTGCGCCAATCACTGATCATCCCCCATTACCCACCTTCACGCCTTTCCCACCTTTGCCGCTTCCACGCTTTCGAATTCCTGATGCCTAGTCAAATGAAACCATGTCTTAAAGCACTGAACCGAACAAAAGAATAGCATGATCTGAAAGTCATTCTTCAAAACTTGCCCCATAGATCGGCATCACATCGTGATTTCATCTCCGTCGTGATCAATACATATCATAAACTTCGTAGATCGTATTGTAACGCCAAATATTTGGACCTCGTCAAATTGAGTCTCCAAGACCGCACGATATAGAAGGGTCGAGAAGAATCGTGGCTCCTCCCCACAATTTACGGTCCAAAGCCCGATTTTTCCCTTTCTTTTTCCCTCTCGATATGGTTAACATCTACTATGGATCCTCATATCGTGCGGAACATTCAAATATTTATTCCTCTCATCAGATGAATCAAATGCCGATGCGACGCTAGCTGGCATCATTCGGGGCCTTTCCAATGTCAACGAATCAGATTCAATTTATTTTGGTTTCATTATTGCCAAGTGGGGGAAAACTTCCCCTAGCTGTCCCCGTTTCGTCTCCTGATAATATTTTTTAAAAAATTTAATAATTATTAAATAAATTCGGGGCCGTCATTCTAGGCGGTCGAGTTCTACGCAAATGGCATCACACCCCACCTGCACCAGCAAAAAATACATTAAAAATAACGACAACAAAAACAATAATAATAATAGTAATAATAATAAGCGAAATTAAATGAGGAAAAAAAAAAGGGGGAATGAATTAGTCAGCAAGCATATACGAGGTACCTCCCTCGAGCACCGCGACGACGACGACGGACGGAACGTTGCGGCGGCGAAGTCAACGGAGCAGGTGACGGACGGCGACGGCGAAGGTCAACGGCGACGACCCAAACAAGAGTCGCACGGTGGGCGTGGACGTCACGACTCTCCGGCCAACGGTTTCCGACCTAACGAGCTTTTTTCTTTCGCTTGCGGGTTTGGTTGGTTTAATTAGGTTAGAAGTGATCCGGATTCAGGGGGGTTAGAGTCGAAGTTGCCGGTTGCTTTTGGAATTCGTGAGGGGTTTGATTCACGGCAAAGGGTAAAGTCCAAAACTTTCTTCCGTCACCGGCCGTCAACGGCCCTCAAATTATTATGTACAAGCAAAAGTCAGCTCTCGCGGCGAACTCCGCCGCTCCTTCGAAGCCAAATGAAGCCGCCGATCGATCCGCCAAGGAGCCGATACGGCAGCGGCGGCAGCTCGCGGCCGTAGTCGAGCTCGCCTGAGCTGACTCGGTCACCGGAGATCCACGCGCAGATTTCACCACCAGCCGAGCGCGTAAAATCAACCTGATTAGAGATCCTCCGCCGCCGCCTTGGACATCGCCGAGAGCCGGCTCGGCCTCGGCCGGAATGCGCACTGCCGCCTCTGCTGGTGCGAGGACGGGCGGATCAGAGCCGTGAGGGCTCTCATCACCAGGTCCCCCTCGACGCCGCCGATGCTGACGATCCTGTTCCTCATCGCCGACCGCAGCATGATCAGCCGGTTCGGCACGAACGAGTCGGAGTGACTGCTTCCCCCTCCTCCGCCGCCGCCGCCGCGGCCGCTCCCCGAGTGCTTGTGCAAGCTGCAGCGGAACGAGCCGGGGTGCGACGTCGGCGAGCACATGCACGTCTTCCTCCCGATCGAGCTGCCGCGGCTGTTGATCACCGGATGGCGCGGCGAGACGGCGAATGACCGCTTCGGGGACACGGGGCCGTCCATGGGGAAGCGTACGGAGGACGACGAGAGGAGCTGCGGCGGCGAGGCGGAGAGGTTGACGCGGGTGGGGGAGGACGGCCGCCGCCCGAAGAAGGAGGAGGCGGACGGGGAGTAGAAGCCGGAGCTCATCGCGAAGTCGGAGGCCATCGCGGACAGCGACGAGGCAGACGACTCGATGGCCGTCGTCGCCCGCGCGGTGAGCGAGTTGAACCTGCCGGGGGAGAGGGATCGGAGCACCGGGCCGCTCGGCCGGTCGCTCCTGGAGGAGATCGCCATCGCCGCCGTAGAGAGAGAAAGCTGCGATCTAGAGAGAGAAAGAGGAGGAGGGAGGTGGGGCCTCTCCCATAAGGGGGGAGACAAGGGAGGTTGGCTTCGCAAACCTAGCGAAAAGCGAAGGGGGAATTTATAGGTGGGGAGGGGGTGGCGTTTCCGTATTTACGCTCCCGGGGTTAGCTTGGCCTAACCATGATTAGAAGGACCGGGGTTAAGTTGGGGGATGGTGCCCATCCAGGTGTCCCAACGGCTGGCTCGATGCGGGGCGGGGGGCCTACCGGAGCAAAACGACAAGAGAACGTGCCGTTTTGGAGCAACTGTTTCTCGAGGCAGCCTCCTCAAAGACGGTGCCACATATTGGTGATCGATTTCTGATCCGGTCCGATTTCAAGATGGAATTAGGAACTGAATCGAGAAAACTGATTCCCAAAAGGAAACCATGGACCGGACAAATCGGTTTTAGGACCGAGAACCGATCACTTAGAATTTAGTTTTTTTTTTGTTAAACGCTTAAGGTTTGGTTCATATTTTACTAATTTTTTGTCAATGAATTTATGTCAATGAAATTCACTTAGGGTTTAATTCATATTTTACTAATTTTTATCAATGAATTTATGATAATTAAATTCACTTAGAGTTTAGTTTAAATTTTATTAATTTTTTTAAAGAAAAATATAATAAAAATATATATTAAATAGTCGGTCCGGTCCGGTCCGGTTCTCCCTTAGAATCGAGAATCGAACCGCCCAAAAATTGATTCTACTTTTAAAAATCGAGAATCGAATCGATAGTCATGAGAATTGGACCAAATCCGTCAGTTCGATCCGATCCTAATTTGGGCAGTTCAAATTAGTCACCCGGGGGGCAACTCGGACGAGGAAACGGTCTTGCGTTCCGCGATCCTGTTTCCCTCCGAAATTGGAAATAAATTTAATGCTGTTTGCCTCTATTGTGCGAATTTAATTAGATCGAATCTACGTACAATCCATCCAATCAACGGTCCACGTGTAATTTATTTATTTCTGAAAAGCATTTGCTTTTATGACGAAGTTTTCCCCCGCGACGAATACAACCGACAGCTCCCGTGCAACTTTAAAAGTCAAAAGAAAATCAAACTAAATTATCAAACATGTCGTGTCATCGTCTTACTATTCATCACCCGATCACTTCAATACATATTAAGATGTGCCCTAGATCATCTCTATTTATGCTCCGATGTTGATCACAGTGGTACCCAATGGAGATAACAACTTACATCATATGGCGTACTCCGCCTAGTTATCGAATTTTCTTTCTAAATAGTCGGTCCCCTCTCTCATTTCTCTTATTCGAGACGTATAGCAATGCACACACCCTTTGACTTTTTCAAAAACCCGAAATTCCCATGACCTATAAATATTGATCACATAGATTCACATGTAACATTTCATAGCACTTTAAATTGCGAATATATATATTTTTATGGAATTTTGGCAAGACCTTAAACTCTAGCCATAGAGTCAACAACACCGTCTTTCCATGAGATTAAACTTTATCACTAGCCCTATTGTTTCTTCAAAAACAATCTGAAATCCCATGACTTTCCAATAGGTGCAATTTGGCACACATTATGTCGACGCATACCGTTCATTAGATAATGACTCCGATATTAATATATTTGCTAATTCTTTGACACCGACCAATCACAACTTGAAATTCCATCTTTTGCCCCTCGTTTTTTTCACGCCGCCAATTTTTTTAAATTTTTTTATTTTTTGAGTTTATACATCGTATATTCCTAAATTATTTGTCAGCTACATGTAGACTGATCCATTCTTCTACACAAAATATTGAATTTGGTCGGAACAGATAAAAAAAATTAGGAAGCAAAAAGGGAAAATGGATATTTCTCTCTTTTCACTTCTTCTTTGTTGAAGAGAAGTAACAGAAAAAAAAATAGATTAATCTTTTGACTTGGGCTCAATTTGTTCCAAAAAAAAATGAATGATTTGAAAAACATTTTCCTAAAAACGATCCATTACATCAATTAAAAGAACGAATAAATGAAAAAATATTTTCATCGTCTATGAAAATGTTTACGCATTTTTATCGACTAATTATTTCAGGGGACACAAGCAATTAATTTTAAGAAATTATTTTTTGAATTATTTATTTTTCGCGAAACAAACGGGACTTACTAAAAGGTTAATTTGATCGAGCTGTCACTTGTCCGAATGGCAACCCTTCATCAACCCCTCTGATAATCATTTTCATTGTACTCACGAGATAAGATCACGAACGAAAAAGATGTGCACAAAATGTATAAAAATGGCAAAACGCCACCACGAAAGATCTTCTTAAAAATTCGGAACAAGGTGTCGAAAGAACCGAGGCAAATGATGGCAAGAGGCAATACAAAAATCACGGGCTAACGATGCTCATAATCTAACCAGAGGTGTTAGGACAGCTGTGATGGATAAAGTGAAAGCGACTCAAGGATCTTTGCTCCATCTAATCCTCTATGTATAAAAAAAATATACCACTTCCTTTTTTAATAAATTAATATCACGAAAAATCTCAAATTAATATATTTATGATAAATTTATCATCTATTAATTTTCGTTAAATTTTACCAACAAATTACTAAGTTGGATGACACGTGATAGTTAATGGAAGTACTAATTTGGAGGTTTATGTGGTATTAATCCAATTTAATGAAAAAAAACAGAGGATAAATTTATTACAAGTGTACCAGTTTGAGATTTTTAGTTGTCAAAAAATTAGTTCAAATAAAATTTGTCACAGGATGTATCGGTTTATGACTTTTGATGGTCAAAAGATTAATTTGAGGTAAATTTATTACAGATATACCAATTTGGGGTTTTCGCGGTATTGATCCTTTTTTTATTGATTTGTCTGTGAATTTTGGTTTGAAGATGAAGCAAAGGTGAGGTGGAGATGGGGCTTCTTTGAGATGAGAAGCACGCTCCCCTTGTTTTTATCCATGATCCTCCTGTCTTACAATGGCCAGCACTTCGTGCTGCTGTTTCATCAAACATGTTTTGCTTGTCTTATGATCTGTTGCAGCCTGTTTGATTCGGCAGAAAGAACCTAATCAAATAGTGTCTGAGATTCGGTTCGAATGGGAAAAGACGTGTTTTTGTCGTTGTTTTCATTTAGGCCGCTTTGCCTTGCGGTTTCGGGACATCCGGATGCATATAGATGTGATCGAGTGGACGTGCTTCTGATAGGGGAGCCGAATTCTGAAGATCGAATGAATAGAAAGGTTTTTGTGTCACAAATTCGTTAATTCGACGTGGTCATCCATAGCTTCAATCATAAGATAGAGAGATGAATTTGGTCCTTGTCGATGGATTAACGTCAGCTCAAACTCAGAATATAATTTGCAAGACCCATGATGATGCCTACTCTCTCTCTCTCTCTCTCTGTCGTGCGCACACTTACAAGATACATCAGATGAGATTTGCTGCAATGTGCTGTGAAGAATATTCCTCCACGTTTGTGGGCAACCATCGACGGGAACACATGCTTGCGATGTTGCAGCTCAACCTTGGAAGCATATTCACGGGGACGCATGTAATTCGCAGTCGCCAACTGAGCAGGCCAGCTCGAGACATGCATTGCCTCCAACCAGACATTGAACCGTTGGAGCATCATGGGCATGTCGATGCCCACTTTGAAGATGATGGACTGTGAATACAAAACTGTGAAAGAAGAATCCGTGGAATCAATGCCATGAACCATATGAGCTCAAGCAGTTGTTTAAGTCCTCGAATAGATATAGGAAAAGAATCAGACTCTCTCTCGTAAATGATGCAGGTGGCCATTTTGGCCATCACTCATCATCAACGTAAGATGCGCACGCGAGCGACAGAGCTTTTGGTGATACTGAGATTGTTTCTGACATATGATCAACTTGATTTAGCACCGTAACTTTGACATATGCATAACATACAAATGGAATACGAGATATGAGCTATGATTGTGCACTCAGACCAGAAATCTTACAATTTTTCACATTTTATCTTACAGGCATTAAAGGGTACAGTCACAAGGTCCAGAAGAACTGATCATCGAAGACTTCACATCACGCGGACACAACACCAAACCCGTCCGAACTCGAAACTCCAAGTTGAATTCTGAGCCATTCTTGATCGAAATCATCGGTCCACACACCCTTCAGCATCACTGAGAATGTTTGTGCTCTTCAAATTCCTTTGTATAGACATACCCGTCATGCTCCCGCCTAAACAGAAGGCACAGGATGAGAGAGAGCATCACTGAAACGGAGACCATCACTAAACCAACGTACACCCATTTGCTGTATTGCTGCAAACCAGGACAATATTTCGCATGTACATCGCTGAATGTTTGGCGGACGAATGTGCAGTCTTGCAGGTCAGTTAGGGAAGGAGTGTCGTAGTACAGCCCGTAGCTCACATTCACTGCAGCTGACATCTGGTCATAGAAGGATGGCGTCAAGCGTCCGGTTGTCATGCAGATTCCTGTCGCTGAAGCCTGACAGACAAAGCCCCTCCAGACCTGCATAAATTTGTTTATGGCAATTAGATGGCAAAAAGAGGAATGCAATTTCCTCATTGATTTCCAAAGCCAATCTCAGTATTCCTTCAATGCCAGCACTAGTACTCTTTTTTCAATCCTTACGTTTCATTGGATATGCACTGGGCACAGAGAGAATACCTCTCTTGCATTATTGAGGTCTACTTCACCAGATGAGCAAGCCCGATCCGTCAGATCGGAGTGAAAAGGATTACAGAGGATTGGCACTGGAGGACCTGATTGATTGAGGTACATTGTTGGGAAGTTGGGCGAGAAATTAAGGTTGGAAACGTTGGTGATGACCTGGTTGACCACCTCAGCGAGTTGATAAGTCACTTCCTTGCTTCGCTGTCGTGTTTCTTGGACAGTCACGTCATCCATGCAAGGAAGTATTTCATCTAAAGCAGTGTGTGCTGAAGGGTACTGAATCCATTCATCCATCGCTACACAAGTGTCTCCAGCCACGCTAACATAGCAAGAACTTAGAATTAGGCCTTCTTATGCAACATCTGCATCCGCTGGCGTCGTTGTCGACAGGAAAAAAAAAAGGGAGATAATGACAAAATGGAGGCGATATACTTTGAACAAGAAAAAGAGGAGTTTGCTCTTTGAGAATAAGACATGTCAATACAAATAAGAGGGCAGTATCGCGATATCTTTCATCTTATGAGGGAGTACTTATAATTACTTCTAGTACCCGATGCATGATATGGTAATGCAAATTATTTCAGAGAACTCAATCAGAGGCTTTGAATTTCGATACACAGATAAAAACTTACTTATGGAGGACCAGAAATGTGCCGGATAAGATAAAACTGCCGGAAACAAGTAGCCATCCAATGATCACTAGGCTGCAATAATTTTCAAACGACGGTTAATTTTCGATTATGAGCATTAGCCCGTGATTTGATCACTAAGCTTGCAATCCAAATGCCCCAAGAAAACCACGAGAAAAGGCTGATTCGATCCCCATGTGGAAGCAGCTTCGACAAGTCACTCATCACTTACATGTACACGAGAAATTGCATCCGAATGACAGATAGCACTGCATCATGAAATCAAAACACAGAACAAGACAGGGATAAGATGGAATCAAACAAGGCCATATATTTAACACAAGAAGGCATCTTGATCATGGAGAAGAAGGCCTAACAGAGTCCGGTCAGCGTCAAGGCAAGCATGACTGCAGATGTTAAGATAAGTGCCAGTCTCCTGCAATGAATTGAGTTAGTCTTTCAAGCTTAGTACTTAAGAGAGTAACATCATGAAAGCACCAGGATATACAAAAGAGAGCCAGGTCATCCCTCTTACACTGAATCCAGGAGATGCCGCATATCGTCAGAATTCTCAACAGTTTGGCCAGCAAGAGCATTAGTTGATGAGTCAATTTTTGCTTCAATCTGGTCAATATCAGTCTGAACACTAGGAGGCACAAAAACTTTATCGACTCCAACCTGCTTGGCTTGGGCAATATTATCTGACACATCTTTCAGTTTCCCTACAGTGAGATCAGCCTGATTCACAACATACTCTAATGCTCTGCTTGTGGTTTTGTGGAACTTCCCCTGACCTGTATAGATAACAATGCATCCAATGCTGTTGCACAATGTCAAAGTCAGTTTTCTTGAGTTGATTTGTCTACTGTCAAACAGAGAGGGAGAGAGAGAGAGAGAGAGAGAGAGAGAGAGAGAGAGAGAGAGAGAGATGTACATTGAAGCAATGCTGAAAACGACAAGAAAAATAAGAGAGAGTCGATAAGCAGCAGCACTCTTTTGTCCATCAGGCTGCTTTCTACTGCAAGAACAACAAACCATGACCAACAAGCAAACACCAAAGCCGAGGAACCACACTGCCCCAATGACAAGCCAGGGAGCTGCAGTAAAACCCACAGACTGCATTCAGACAAAATTGGAGGGAAGACATTGTTAGCCATCCAATCCGATTTCAAGAGAACTTAAATATTCAAAACAATGCAAATGATACTAGATGATAACAGGATATGTTTTGCAATTGATGTGTCAACAAGCGCAATCTTGGAAATCCTATGACTCTGAAAGTGCAAACTAAAGTACGATCTCCAAGACAAAAAAGCTTCAACCCTATCATTTCAAACTTGTACCACCGTGATAGCTTCCCCAAATAAGTTCACTGGATAAGCAGCACTGCAACATCCTCCATGCATCCGCTATGTCGTTCATATGCCATGAACAGAATACACTAAAAATTCATACTACTGGACAGCGATTGGCACGCACTGCACAGGTTTCACTAAAAATCATGAACTTTTGATGGGTCTTCTTTCAAGTCAGCTGACAGTTCATTAATTTTGCGTAATCCACTTACCAGCCCCAGTGCGAATTTGCTTCAGCATTGCCATAACAAGAAAAGAAATGAAATGCACAATATAGGCAGAAATACTACTTACACCCCAGTAATGATGGTCTTTCAGATTCCACCCCCCTGTGTATCTTTTGAACCCATCGAGAGGGTCTCTCCTGTAAGTCCTCTCAGCAGCCAAAGCAGATATTGAGTTCTCAAAGAGATCAGTACTCGGTCCTATAACATATTCTCGCCCGGTCGTCCCCCGCAACTTCGCTTTGCTTTCCCAGTCCCACGCTGAAAAATGCAAGAGAAAGTTCATCACTAGAACACCAGCAGTGTTTCGACCAAAAAAAAAAAAAAAAAAGAACACCAGCAGTGACTAGTTCCTACAACAGGATCACAACGCGGGCCAAAAGATTGAGACTTTACGAGCCAGTTGCTAACAGAAGATGCTTGGACTTAGGGAAAACAAACATCTTGAGCTGGGTTCAACCGAAAACTTCAAACAGAGTTTTGGGTTAGGACAAGAAGAGCGAGCTGTGAAGCTTCGCTGACACTCTCTTTTTTCTTTAGCTGCAAACAAACGTAAATGCAGTGACGACAGACCCAGAAGAGAGAGAGAGTGAGAGAGAAAGAGAGTAGTACCTGAAGGTGAAGGTGCTTCAAAGGGTCGAGAGAGAGAATCTCCATGCGAGGAAGCGGCGAAGGCTGAGGAATAAAGGAGGAACAAAGTAGGCGCAAGAAAGAGTTGCAGAGCCATGGCGAGAGGAAGACCTGAGCTCGCTCTACTGGTTCGCGCTCATGGACAAGCAGACAAACCGAGGGGGGTTAACAGTTGCAGAGCCAAAAAGTTGAAGAAGCTGAGTTGAGTGTAAGTATCGTCAGTCACTACCCGCGGAGCATTCCTGCAGAAACGTTTGCTCCAGGTTCCAACAATGCCCTTGAAGATACCTTAATCTTTCACTTTCTTTTCTTGGGATTTAAGCCGTTGAAAAAACATGATTTTTGCTCCTAAGTTTTTGTCCAGAAGGCACTTTTGGCGATTACAGTTTCCTTTTTTTCCGCCAAAAGTGGCAGTAACAGGTCTTCGTTCCAGTACCGGAACACTACATGGATGAAAATATAGGTAAAGTGCATCTCAAGATCGATCCTTCAAATGGATAATAACTCTCGTGCATGTACGATCCAATGTTCTGTTGTCAATAACACATTACCAAAGAAAAATCACTTCTTTTTTCATGATTTCTTGATCCTCATTGCTCCTTATCATCTTCAAGTCTCATGTTGCATCTATTTTTACGTTTCCTATCTTGAATATCTTACATGGTACGAATCGAAACATGCTTATTTCATGAAAAGAAATCACAAAATTAAAGCGATATCTCAAACCAAAGAGGTATTGGAAGGGTCTAGTCATATGTCATCTTATATGGCTGGCTAGTGTGTTATGGGTTACCGCAAGTCCAAGGAAGGAAAGAACACGAGCAAAGCAGACCCCAAGAAGAATGAACATCGCTTTCCTTTCTTGATTCTTGTTGGGTTTTCTAATAACTAAACGAATTAACATTCAAGTACTAATAATTTTCACGAGGAGAAAAAAATTTGCAGGGGGGGCAATAACATGGGGGAATCCAAAAGTATGGAGCCAGGGGCATCCTACGCGTGAAGGACATAAATTTGTCTGCTTTGCAGGGGCTCTTTTCTCGAAAAACTCGACTTTTTTTTCAACATTGCTGTGGTTTCTTTGACTTTTCCAACCCCACAGGACCCTTGATCCCCGGCTCACATAACTGGCTCCCACTCCTTCTCTCCCCCCACCCCCCCCCCCCTTCACTCATTCCGACGACAAATCGTTTCGAGGCTGATGATGATGATCTGAATCTCTCGCGTTGATGGTTGAACGGAAATGGTGTAAGACATGAACGTGACGACTTCACTGGTGTGAAAGCACAGCCGCCAAGAAATGCAACGAATGGTAGTCCCTAGGATAGCTCGAAGTAGACACCAGCTGGGGCTTGGATACGTTTGGAAACACTTCAAAGGAAAATCTTTGGAAAAATACATACGACTTTGAAGAACTTTTAAAATATAAATTGTATTTGGTAAATTATAACTTAAAAGTTCATTACAAAATAACTTTGAGTAAAATAATATTTTGAAAAATTATACTTGCAAAGTACTTTTTTCAATTTTTATTAAAGAAAAGTTGAAATCTTTTGCCGGAGTGGGCAGAAGGCAGGCGGCTACCGGCGATCCAGATTTGGCACCAGCGGCCGTCATCTAAGGTTGAACGACCTCAGGCAACCTCGGCGACCCCCTATGAGGGCTGCCTGGGGTCAGGCAACCCCCGATGAGGGCCGCGCGGCGTCAGATTTGGGTCGTTGGCAGCTCTCGCCTGAGTTTTGCGACCCTTGTCGAGGGTCGTTTGACCCCAGGCGACCCTCATCGGCGGTCACTGAGGGCTGCTTCAGGTCATTCGACCTCAGATGACGGCCACGCGGTGCCAGATATGGATTGCCGGCGGCCCTCGAAGGTCATCTAGGTCGCGCAACCTTAAGTGGCCCTTGCTTGGGTCACATGGCCTCTCGCGGTGGTCGTGCGAGCCCAAGCGATGGTCATTGGGTAGCGCGACCATGTCGGCCCCCTTCCAATCGATCGCCATCCCCTTGTAGCCACACCGGCCAAGGTATAAGCGAAGAAGATGATGAACAGTGACAGACGACGCCAAAATCGAAAAATAGATAAGGGCAGTTTCGAAAGAAATTTTTTTTACTTACCTGGGGACTTGCATGCCAAGAAAGCTAAAAGCCCAAGATAATCTAGGACCTGCCTTTAGTTTTTAACCTTTACAAGGCTCACTTTTGCTGAAGGGGAGTTTTTAAACTTGTTCCAAACATCAAATTTTAGCCCGGGGGGCTTTGGGTATGTTTGCTATAGTTTTGAGCAAAGGACTTTCTGACTGGAGGTACATTTGTTCAAAGTAAATATAGTTTGGCTTCGCGACTTTGGGTAAATCTTTTGCAAGGCAAGCTTTGAAGGGGACAAAAAGAAGAAAAAACAAAGGGAGTGGCTGCTCGTAAAAGCAAACCTGATGGAAGCAAATCAATTGCAGAAGTCACACCACCCTAGGCGGCCCACGCAAGGCAATAATGCTAAGAGTTGAATGACCTCGCGAATCCAAATTCGTGCGAGCTCAGACCTCGGCGAGCCATACTGACGATCGTTACAGACCCTCGGTCCTCGGTGACTGTCAGTGAGCCTTGCGCAACCCGCGGTAGAGCGTTAGATCGGCAATCCGAATTTGGATCGAGAAGGTCCGTTTCAGCGAGGGAGATGAACATCGATTATATAAGGGCAAAGCTGAAATATGAAAATATTAGCAAGGGCAAATTCAGAAGAAAGAAAGTCATCAACCTTGAAAGCAGTTCTCCGAGAATGCCGAATGCCAATGCCAACGCTGGGCGGGACTTGCATCGAGTCGAAGGACTTTGCGAATACTAACTTTGACTCAAAGGCCTTTGAGGATAAAGAGCCAAACACCTCAACTTTGTCCCAAAAGCTTCTGGAGGGCTTTTGTTGGTGCTGAACCAAACACACTCGAAGCGGGGGTCTGTCCTCTTGTTCTTCTTAAATTTTGGCGACGTGGCTATTTTCGCATTGAAAGGCATGCAAGTTGAAAAATTCCCACTGGTTGTCGGAATTGTTCGTGGCCTTGACGACCGGCGGAATGGCGCGGGCCGGCCGGCGTCTGGGATAAGTTTCGGAACGCCGGTCAGCCCGGTCTAGCCCGAGCTTGTACTAGCCCGAGTTTTCACTGTCCCAGTGCATGGGCCCGGAGCAGACGGCTCCCCCAGAAGGGCCCCCGGCCCGGCCCGCTAGGCCCAAAACGGGTCGAAGCAAAACGAGGGATTTCCGTTGCGTTTCTCTTTACGTGGCGGGCGTCCGGCCCGATCTTTGCCCAGAATTCGGGCCTCCGAATTTCACGAAGGCCAAGCCCATGGTCAGGCCCAATTAGATGCGGTGCAATAACGGGCTGCTCTATCGGGCTTGGGCTTTCAGAAGCCCGGACTTACTAGAGGTGGGCATTTCCGTCATTTCCAATCTGGGGAAACCCTAATCAATAAGCCCTACACATCTTCCCTTCCCTTCCCCCACTCCCTCCGTGCCTCCGACGAACTTAGGGTTTCTCTCTCTCTCTTTCCTCCAGCCTCC
Organism: Syzygium aqueum; assembly: GCA_031216185.1. NCBI lineage: Eukaryota > Viridiplantae > Streptophyta > Magnoliopsida > Myrtales > Myrtaceae > Syzygium > Syzygium aqueum. The sequence goes on along the minus strand of CM062233.1, from coordinate 29,283,447 downwards.
TCTCGCCTGCCGGCTCCACCTCAAGCGCTAGGCCGCAGCCGCCGCCGCCGCCACCGCTATGGATGCTCAGGTAAAGCTACGGAACTTCCCTCGTGCTCTTCGATCCCAAGCTCCCGTGAATCGCTTCTCCGTGTGTGATTCGAAGTGATTCTTGTGCTCGCTCCTGCAGACTGAGAAGGCGTTTCTGAAGCAGCCCAAGGTCTTCCTCTGGTGAGATTTTGGGAAACTTTTTCTCTTTACGATCTGATCGAGTCTTTCTCTGTTGGGTCGACCGTGATTGGGGAAAAAGGTGTGAGCTTAAGTCGAGAGTGCTGCGTCTCTGGTCGACTGCTTTTTTTTCAGCTGCTGCTTATGTTGTGTAATGGTGGACAGTGGAATACGAGCAAAAGTGGTTTGTGGTTATCGGCTGAGGTGCTTTCTTGTGATGGGAAACGGCTTTAGGGGTGTTCTGTAGTTGTTCTTTTGGTAGAATGTGCGTAGAGTTGTTGCTCCAAATCTTTTGTTTTTGTGTGGGGGAACTGTGCAAATCATGGATCTGGGGATAGCCATAGATGGGCGCTGAGCTAAGTCCGAAAGTGAATAAGAACTGGCACTTTGTCTGAACATATGTTAAACAAATGTGGGCGGGAGGGGGCTCTGTCTCGGTTTCTTTTTATGCGAGGCGATGTGATTGTGGTTATCGGACTTTTCAGCTCGAAGAAGTCTAGCAAGGGGAAGAGACCTGGTAAGGGAGGCAACCGGTACTATAAGAGCGTTGGCTTGGGCTTCAAGACCCCAAGAGAGGCTGTTGAAGGTACGTCCATGTTGAGTTCTTTATCTGGTGGAAGTTGAAATGTTGCAATTTGAGTTGATGAAGTATGTCCAGAGAGGCAGAGGCTTTGGGTTGCAATTTCAGTCTGTTAGAACAATGCTTGTTTGTTATGTAGCTGCATCATTTTGTGCATATCATAGGACTTATTAAATTAATGTAGGATGTAAACATTTACCTGAAATTTATGACCTGAAATGTTTGATGTATGAGGAAGTTAGTTTTTGGTGTGGCTGAAGAAGCTTGGCAATGGCTACTTAATTATTTACATTTCTGAGTTCACAGTTTCTTCTCGCAAATTATTCTCTTTCTCGTAGCAGTGATGAAACATGACGTCGTTTTGTCTGGTGTATGTTTGACTTGGTCGCAGGGACTTATATTGACAAGAAGTGCCCATTTACTGGCAATGTATCCATCAGGGGCCGTATTCTTGCTGGCACTTGCCACAGTGCCAAGATGATGAGGACCATCATTGTCCGCCGAAACTACCTGCACTTTGTCAAGAAGTACCAAAGGTCGGAGACTACTCTAGTGATTACATCTCTTTTGTCCGACCTCTTGCGATAATACTGATCAGTGAACTGATTTCAGATATGAGAAGAGGCATTCCAACATTCCCGCACACATTTCTCCATGCTTCCGTGTAAAGGAGGGTGACCATGTTACTATCGGCCAGTGCAGGTTGATTTCAAGACTTCTTGCCTCGCTCCCTTCCTTGAGCTTTCTTAATTTGTGCAGTTCTTTCCCCTGACTACTTAAAATGAACATTGTTACAGGCCGCTGTCAAAGACGGTGAGGTTCAATGTCTTGAAAGTGATCCCAGCTGGGTCATCAGGTGGAGGCGGGAAGAAGGCATTCACCGGGATGTAAGGGTAGCAGCACAGTTCTTCCATTGAAGCTTATTTGTGGGAGTAATGTTAGGTTCAATTTTGTGGGTCTAGATGAGACTTGTTTTGAATTTTCATGAATGGATTGCGTTACAGTTTCAGTTCTGCTATTGACTGAAAGGTGCTTTGCATTTTACTATGGACTTAACTATGGTAATATATGCACGAGGTATTTGCTTTGAGAGAAATTAAAGCGGAATTTATACACAAGCCAGTTGCCTACTCTTTTAGAAGAATCCAGAAGTCTATGAGAAATTCTCGACTGTCAAATCTTTTGCGGTATTTTTAGTTTAAGGGATCATGGAGATGGTCCTTTAGCAGAGCTAGCGATATAAAAGTATTCGAAATTTGATAATGCCGTGGGTACCGATGTCATTTGGAAGAACTAATTCCTTAACTTGTAACGAAAGGGCAAAGACAGAATTTCACTCTTGAAATAATCTCCCAACTTGCATAAATCTTTCTTTTTCCGTAGGGGGATTTGCATTTGCGGAGAGTACTATAAGGATGAACGTTGGATGTAATCAAGTTTGATGGAGTGAGTACAGATGAGCATGGTTGCACACCAAATATTGGAAATGTCGAAATGCCAAATTGCTTACAGACAAGAAATTGTGCTTTCGCCCTTGAACTGTCGATTAAGAGAAACAGCTGGTCTAAGTCGGGCCGGCATTGCCACTACTATAATCCACGAATATTGATTCTCCCTGCAACCAAGAAATTATTAATTCGTCAGTTTCTCAGGATATAGTCCATTTGGGATTCGATGAAAGTACTAGTTTGAGTTCACAAAGTTTATCATATAAATCCAGCTTCTGGAAAGTTTTGCTCGTGTTCTTCTACTAGGAATCAGTCTCACACAGAATCTGCAAACAGCTTTTCATGCCTGCACGTCCTTAAGATTTCATTCAAGAACTCATTGACAAACCATCTCTGTCTCTGTCTCTCTCTCTCTCTCTCTCATGGTTAACCCACATGAGAAAATGGCCTCATTATCTGAGACTTTGCCCCTGAAGAGCAATGAGGACGTGGAAGACTTTGAAGATGCGAATACGCCGTCGAGTTGCGGGTGCTTTGAGAAGCTGTGCTTTGGATGGAGCGCGAAAAGAGACGGGTCCGTGGATAGTCTGTTAGCACATCAACCGGAAGAAGCAAGAGAGACTTGGTTCACGCGAAACTCGAAGAAGGTCCAGCATGTCTCGGAGGTTTTGGCGGGGCCGAAGTGGAAGAACTTCATCAGGCGGTCCGGTTCGAGAGGGGTTGGTAAGAAGAAGAGGACCCAGTTTCAGTACGACCCGAGTAGCTACGCGCTCAATTTCGACGATGGGCTCAAGAGAGAAGAAAGCTTGCATCCTGGATTTTGAGATTGAGATATATTGTTTGTGTTGATTCTTTACCTTCTTGTTCAAGTTCTTTTGTTGCATGTGCAGAGCTTGGTTAATTTGGTATTGTGTGGAAAGATTGTGTAATGAAGATGATAATCAATGACATCCAACAACTAATTTGGTCACTGTGTCATCTCTGTCGATATAATTACCCAAAAAAGTCATAAATTTATTGTACCGATACCAATTCGGTTTTAAACCTTTCGATTTAGCCAATTTAGTCCTAAATTTTTTGACGATTAGCCAACGTAGTCCTTTTAGCTAATTTTAACCGGTAATTGCTGATGTCAATAACTTTTGCAATTTTTTGTATCTTTTTCTTTTCTTATCTTTCATTGTGGTCGGTGAGGGTCATAGCCCTCATTTAGGCCCCTGTCGGCCATAATGAAAAGAAGAAGAAGAAAATAAGGAGAATAAAATTGCCAAAAAAATTATAAAAAAATTCCTCAAATTTCCAAAAAAATTGTAAAAATTGTCCAAGTTGACATTGGCCATGCCACGTAGGGTGGCTGGCATCCACAGCAATGATTTTCGGTCAAAATTAATCGGAAGAACTATATAGATAAATCAGAAGGTTTAGGTCTAACTGGTCAAATTGAAAAGTTTATAACTTTTTGAGTAATTATTATGGCTTTAGTGTCTACAATTTTTTTTTTTTGGGTTTATAACTTTATGAATTACAGGATTTCAATTTAAAGCTTTTTTCTACCTGACAGGATTTGATTGTACCCCCTGAGATATGTGTAGCATATAGACAGTGAAAAACGTTCATTTCATGAGCAGCGCAATGTGCATGCATGTGGCCCATTTGAAGCCCATTTCTCTAGGGGACTAGGAATGAACAGATGCTTCCTTTTATATGTTAGATAAGATGCCAAGTGATCTTTCCTCTGGTGGGATTTTGGCATCTCAACTTCTTTTTGTCATTATGGTTTTGCCGCCCGCTTTCAAAAAAAAATTCCTAACTAGTCTAAGCTTCCGTTTGTTTTGTGAAAAATAAATAATTTAAAAAATAATTTTCAAAAAATGATCGCTTGTATCACTTATGAAAATAAATGAACATGGGATATTTTTTATTGTTTACAAAAATGTTTAGACATAAATTATCGTCGATAATAAAAAAATTTCTCATTGATTAATTTTTTCAAGCGATTATTTTTCGAAAATTATTTTCCAAATCATTCATTCTCCATGAAACAAACGAAACCTGAACATGAAAGTTAATGTAGTTTTGAAAATTTGAGATATTCAACATATTACATCAATAAATCTACATATACATGCTCTTATGGCCCCTAAGCATACACAAGATAACGGACTATACCTATAGCCGGCGTGCGCCATGGGGTGATAGTTTGCCATATGGTTCATATTTTCTTAAGACATCGTAGGTCCCGGTGCAGGACAAATTTTAACTTTCGATCCATATGGCAATAACTCGAAAAATTCTGGTGATTATTGCACGATTTAAATCGTTTATAAAGAGTTAAAGAGGAAAAAGCCACAAAAAACTCTAAACTATTTCCACTGAGATATATTTACCCTGAAACTTTTCCTGTAAAGTAAAAAAAATCTCAAACTTGTAGTTGTGTGACATATTTACCATTTGCCAAGTTTTCATTAATGAGAATCGTTAAAAACCTATCCACAATGACATGGCATTCGTGCGATTTAAGTGAAATAATGACGAAATTTTTAGCTGAAAAATCATTTATCAGAACCTTACAAGTTTGAAATTTTTTTATATCACAAAAAATACAGTAAGCATAGTTTGAGTTTTATAATGTGATTAAGAAATTCAGTACAAATACGTCACAATGAGAATAATTTTAAATTTTTTTTGATGTTTTCGTTTGATAAAATTTCTACAACATAAGTTTTACTTTCCCTCGCTAATGTGCACTTTCGCGAAACCTCGACAACACAACCCTAGCCCGAAGCCAGACTTCAAGCTTACCTAGCTGACAAGGATCACACATCATGATCCGACAGGAGGTACACTGGCTGATATCTTCGTCATATTTGAAGACTATGGCGATCTCGCCCCGAAACGCCGCGCGGCGCGGCGTTATTTTGTCCATCGATCGATACCATCAGCGCCAGCTCAAGACAGATTTGCGTAATCAAAGACCAAGCTACATTTGCTTCAGAGTGTACACTACAGTAGAAATGACACCACCTAAGAAGCTATGATCTCTCTACTATACGTGTATGGTAACTAAGCGAAAGCTATCCCACTATACACCCACAACCCCTTCTCTGTACTTACTCACATATATGAATACGGTACACAAAAATTACACCCATCAGCCGATGCGGAATCGTTTGCATAATTTACGAGACGGCAAGCTTTATTCCAGGACCTCCAAATGACGCGGGTATAGATTCGAATCTGCCGCGTGGATTTTACTTCGCGGTTTTCTTACAGCAGCAGAGAGTGGGCAGATTTTTCTCACCTATGTTAGGCTCTTCCTCTACGGCCATACGTGCCGCTGGATCGTGAGCACGTGCAAGACTCGACAGGAGTTTAGTTTACAAATTTCCTTCATCTACATGAAGCGGTCGCTGCTATTTTCACCTGCATTACTTCATTTCGAAATTTTGTTGGTGAGAAGCTCTATAAAGGATCAAGTTAATTCACTCGCTGGCTTAATTTAGTTACCTTTTGCGCTTGCTCTTCAGTACTGTAGAGGTGGACGGGTTACTGTGCCAGTTCCTCTTCCTCTGGTTGATAAACCAATTGTTTATCTGCTTTAATTGCAAGCCAGTTTCCTGCACCAACCTTGCCTTGTCCTCCTCCTAAAAGATCGTAACAGAGGAAGATACTGATTATAATGTCATTGGACGTGTTGAAGTATCATCTTATCACTCGGAAGATCTAGAAAGCCAAAACTTACCGTTGGATATGGCCACTTGGAGTGCGATTGCCACCATGATTTCAAAACTGATGTGGTGTCACCAGGAAGTTTTCCTGCTCTTCGCTTACGAAGAATCTCTTCTCGTATATCAATTATCTTTTCCTTGTACCCCTACACGAAAAGATAGCAGTTGGTCAATACCAAAATATAGGAATGCCTTTCGAAGGTGCTAAAATCACTTTCTTACCTGTTTCAATTCATGCTTCAACTCTTGCCTCACACGCTCCATTAATGATCTCTCAGTCTCAGTTGGGATGAGAGGACCAAATCCCAAACTATCTGTACCATCTAGACTTCCATCAAACAAGTTGGCATCACTATCTACTTGATCATCTTCGTCATCTGACATTGTTGCCCCAGTACCTTCACCAGGAGAAACACCTGCTCATGCAGTACAAGAAGATAAAGTGTCGAGTAAATGTTAAGTTTCATAATGGAGGTAAGAACATGCAGGTATCATGCAGTGTGTACATTTAGTGGCTTCAAGATATGAGCAAGTAGGGTGTATCAGCCATCTTGGGTTACTTACATCCACCACAAAAATATAGTCCATTTGATTCTCCATTTTATTAATAATTTTCACCGAACATCCAAAATATGGATTCAGGGCTTCACTTATGCTCAGCGTTCTCTCCCATGAGAAAACTGCTGACCCGTTACGATGATTGCTACCAAAGTATCTATTTATAACAAGCTATTATTAGGGGTTTCTTGGTTAGCAAGGAAAGGGAAAACAAACAGTGCTAGGGAAGGTTGCAATTTGACAATCCAGTGAGAACTTTACGTACCAGATGCAAAATGTAGCTCAAGCGAGATTGAAAAGGAATCAGAAACATCACCTGTTAAACTTTGCAGGGATTGCTCAATTTCCCAGCACGCCATTACAGCTTCCATGGCATGGACACGGACATGTTGCTGCAGTTGTTCTTTGAAAGAGCAAAGCAAGAGGACATAATGTGTCTGCCACATCAAGCAAGGAAACATGAAAACGTGGCCTGCTGAATATTGAAGCATTTATCTGGCCAATTTCCAAATCTAATAATTGACAAGCATCGCAAGCAGCAGTAAAGATCTCAGACAACCAGCATGTGTTTTCTCCATCATGTCACTTAGAAGGCAACTTATGATGCATGGATGCCACTAGACATTTTCCACTTAAAAGTACAGCACATGTATGAATCAAAGCAAAAACTCCTGAAAGAGGGAAAACATAACCACATGAAAGTAAAGCATATAATCATGTAGAAAAAGGTGATTTCAATTTAAGTAGCATTGGGGAAGTTGAGAAGTCATCTTTCAACCTCACTCGATTAACTTCAAGATATTTTGTTTTTCAACACCTTAGAATAACCCCGGCAAGGCAAAATCCGTTAGTAATATGTGGAAATTTCATTCAATTTGGCAACCAACAACTCCACAAACTTCCACCGTTGAAGGTCCAGATGAAGATGCTATCCAGTAAAGTATGCTTCATCAATTCTTGCTTTGGTTCTACTACTTAACAAACCAGAACCTTCTAGACACTTCCCGAGATCGTATCCCCAGCAATACGAGTAAATCAAGCGGCAAAAGCAGTTTAATGCTTCGACGTGCGAACAAAACATGAACCAGCAGCTGCTACAACCACCACTGTTGCATCTTTCCGATAACAAAACCATCCCAATAACCAACAAATTGGGCAAGCAATTACAATAATGATTTAAAGATATGAGAAGGGAAGGTAACATAGATAAGAAGATTAGCCTCTAATAATCTGAAGCTAGGTTGACTTCAACTCCAAAGAGAAAAGAAGACTGGAGAAAATCCCTTTCTACGGCTCAAGCAGAGAAATTGACTAAATAGACACATTAGTAACTAATCATGGAAGCGGATGGAAATGAGGACTCAGAAAATACACAGAGTACTAAGCATGCAGATAGAAATTTTCTAAATGAAACCTGGACAGGTTAAAACAGTTACATGGTATAATGGTTAAAAGTTTGAGCAGTTCTTCCTCAGCTGTCTTTGCCTCGGAAACCATCCGAGAAATTAAGAAGAATCAATACCAGTACTCTTAACGAGTTGTAGACATAAGAAAGAAGCCTCAATAATTCGTAGTGCTAAAGTCATTTTGTTTGCACTCAAACTCATCTCAATTTCTTCCAGTATTTATTTTAATATTATAATGATATCTCTGTGCTTGGATGCACTTCCTTGTGCGTCTGCATCTCTCCAGTTATAGAAAAGTATTCCTACTAAGAGGAGAACAAGACATGAAACCCTTCTTACGCATGCTGACCTAAATTCAAATTCAATAATCCACCGAAAGCAAAAGAAGACGAAGAAAACCGAACAAAGAACAATTTCCATTTTCCACTGAACTTTGCTTAACCATTAATCTTCTTGTTAGATTATTAAAAGTTCTCATTGAGCCTCTGCTTCATATCGGCTATACTAATTTCCATTCCGACGAACACTTGAGATTTAGAGGCCCTCTACACCAGGTCAGGAAACGAAGCGGCAGCAGCCATGTCGAAGTTTCTGAACAGAAAGAAAATGGCAATTTACATAGTTCTGTGCTAGTAAAGTCAAGCATTTAAGTGTAAATCTCATTCTTCCAACTAGCTTCTTGCAATAACCGCAGAATCACTGCCAGATTTGGATTGGCTGAATTTATGCGCAAAGACAGCCGTCTCTCTTGTTGTCCCCAATAAAGAAAATCCATTGGAAACAGCAAACCACAATGAAAAATCTGCTGGATAAAACTCAGAATCAAAAGCCCCGTGTTCTTCGTGTACGCATAGTAATCTCGGGTCGATCCCAGGTCCCAATTCTCGAAGATCAAGCCAGGAACATTTCATATCAGAAAGTCAACCCCGCTCAACAAGTAACCTTCGAACATTTGTTGCATGCGCGAGAGTAGATTAAATTTCGCACTCCTCTGTAAGCAGAAGTATTTCTCGATTCTCTTTCATCTCGATTCATGCATATGGTAGCAAAATCGAATCAAAACACGAAAAATGCAGAGCATACGAATCATTACCGCAATTTCACTTCGCAATTCCCAGTATCACCGCAAACCTTAACGGCGATGACAACATAGACCATTGACTTCAACCAAAATCCAGCAAACACGATCGGACACATGGAACGAGTCGTACAGGAACACGCATAGAGAGAGAGAGAGAGAGAGAGAGAGAGAGAGAGAGAGAGAGAGAGAGAGAGAGAGAGGTGAATATACCATAAACTGATCAAGCTCTTTATCATCCCCAGCCAATCCTTGACTCATCGCCGAGTACTTAGCCACCACATGCTGCGACTGAGCCAGCTGAGCGTCGATCCTCGGCAACTGGTCGACCGGCGTGGCAATCCTCAGGCAAGCCACGTGAGCCGACAGCAGCTGCTCGTACAACGGGTGCGACAATATCTCCGCCTTGTGCTTCGCGTACTCCCAATTGCTCTCCGCCCCAGCGCCGCCCCGGCCGTCGCCGCCCCCCTTGCTCACGCTCTCCTTCAAATCCGCCGAGTCGATGATCGAGTCCGCGTCGATGACCTCGCTGTGGTTCCGCTGCAGGAGCGACGAGTGCTGCCGCGACAGCCACTGGTGGTGCCCCGCCGCGGCGGAGGCCGACGACGTGGACGGCGCCTGCGGCGACGCGGCGGAGTCGGACGAGGTGTGGAGGTTGAGGAAGCTGCTGCCGCCGCCGCCCCCCGCAGCCGCCGCCGCCGCAGCAGCAGCCGCCGCCGCCGCCGCGTCGGAGCGGAGGAGGGCGGTGTTGAGCCAGCTGGGGGCGGCGGCCGCGGCGTGGAGCTGGTGGTGGACGGAGGAGGCGGCGGACGAGTCCGGCAGGTGCTGCTGCTGCTGCTGCGGCGGCTGCTGCTGCTGCTGGTCGGAGGAGAAGTGGTGAAGGGAGGAGAGGTCCTGGTGGGAGAGGTGGTTGTGGAAGGCCATGCGGGGGCGATGGTTGATGATGACGACGCTTACCTCGCGTTCATACTTCGTTCGGCTATAGAAGAGAGAAGGAATTCTCGCTCGCAGAAAGAGAGAGAGAGAGAGAGAGAGAGATGGAGATGGGCTTACTATAAACGAAGCGAATAGGAGTAGTTGTTGTTAGAGAGAGAGAGAGAGAAGGGCGGTTTTGGAAGGCGGTTTTCAGGCGACAGGGTGGTCGGGAAACAGCTCCGACCGGCCAATGAGGAAATATCTTACTTTTTTCTTTCCCATTTTATTTTTCCTCCTTTTTATTTCCTTTTTGTTGGTGTCGATTAGCGAGTATTATTTTATCGATGAGTATTATTATTGTATACGCAATTATTATCGTCGTCGTTGCTGTTAGCGACGTCAGCGTATGCGGTGTGTGTGTTATATTATATTTTTATGTGGCACGGGTCAAGGTCAACCCGCAGCGTCCCTCCGCGTGGCATACGAGGGAGTTCTCGTTTTTGTTTATCGGTAATTATGGTAATTAAAGCAATTGACGCACGGTTAAAACGTAAGCATTCTCTCTCTTAAATACAAGGCACTCGCCTCCTAGACAATCTAAATAAATTATCTTACGATATAACTTCATCTATTTTTTTTGGTTAATTTTGATAATAAGATAGCTCGATTGAACCTCAAATCGTGCCACACGTGACCCGACATACGTGCCGCTCTTTTGCCCTTTCCACAGCACACTAGCAAAAAGTTGTGGGTGGCATCATGCATGTGTAAAGTTGTTCTTTTCCTTTTTCTTTTTTCTTTAAATTAATTAATTATTAAATTAATTAATCTTTTATTGGAGGAGGAGGAGGAGAAGAAGAATACACCATCGTACTAGGAACACCTTTCTACGTATGGTTAGGGAACAGCCCCTCCAACCTTGGAGCGTGTCTTCCACGTCAGCCGACTATTTTCATACGCCGCCCCCGCCCCCCCAAAATAAAAAAATAAAAAAACAAAGGCAAATGCTGAGGTTAAATTCCATGGCGAAAATCAGACGTCCGACCTATTTATCGGATTAAAACTTCTGATCGCAGCTGGAGATTTCGCTCACCTTTTTTTCCGGTGGTCCACACAATGAGACGGGGGCGAGACGATAGATGATGGTGGGGGCGACGGAACTTTGGATTTTTGGTAATCCCGACAAACCCGCTTTTAGCCTTCGCTAAACACGCGCGATTATTCGAGCACCGGAATAGTGACGGGCCAAGGTGGCGGTCGGCTGACCCGGCAATCCGATCCGTTACGGGGTTTTTTTTTATCGATGTCGAAGCGTGCACGCTTCCCAGCAACCTCGGTCGACCGGCCAATAGCACGAAAAGGGGAAGGGACGGAAATATCTGGGGAGATAAGCCCCACGTAATTAGGAGGAGATTCGTACGTCGTCGTAAAAGGCGGATAGAGGCCTTCCCCGTTTCGAGCTTCGACAGATGGGAATATCAGCCCCGATCGGATCGCTTCCTCGGGGGGGTGCAAGATACAAGATATACCCTCAAATTAAAGTTCGCCTTCCATTTGTTTTTTTTAATATATATTTTATTTATTTTATATATGTATTTAATTTTTTTTTTGGGGGTGGGGGGGTGCACGTGCAGGGCAATAATTGAGAGGACCAATGGGAGAAGCGCGGGGGTGTGGGGGGGGGGTCGAAATAATAATTCCCGACGCCCGCCCCCCCCCCCCCCCGGCGCAGGCCCCCCCTTCTGCTGCTGTCTCTCCGCCACTCACGGGGCGGCGATCGGACCGACACGTGGCGGTCGCGGGGCGGGGACCCCGGCCTGGAGGGGCACGCGTCGGGGGCCGGCGGATAGGGGCCGTACATCTGGATTCGGGACCGCGCCGGGGGAGGGGGCCGGTGGGGACCACCCGGCGAATCGGTTTTTGTTGCTATATTTATTTTGCTTTATCTATTTGTGTATATATATATTTTTTATTTATTTTTTTATGGGAAATAAAAATAGTGATTTTGACTTTCCCTGACAGCCGCCGGCTTAAAATCAATGCGGGGGCAGGGGGGGGGAGGTGGTCCTGAAAGGGAGGGGGGGAGGGGCTGGGGCCCACCGGGGGGGAAGATAAGGTGCGGGGTGGGGCCCGCGGCGTTTGGGATTTTTTTTTTTTTTCTCCTCCCTTTGCTTTCCTTCTTCCTTTCGCGGTGGTTGTTTTCGGTACGGCGGCTTTGGTGTTCATGGCGAACTGTCCGACGGAAAAGACCAAAACACCCCACCCCACCCGCCCCCCGTCCCCGTCCCCGTCCCCGTCCCCGTCCCTTTCTCCTCGTTGCTGATTGGATTCTTCTTACGATTTCGAACTCTATTTTATGATGCTTTTTATTTTTTTTCTTATTTATATTTTTTCCAATTTCTTTTTTGGGAGCTGATATCAGCGTGTTCTTTTTTTTTTAATCTAAATATTTGGTCGCTCCTGGAAAAAGAAATATGCCGAGCCGAGGCTCCGTCGAGTTGCGCAGGACGTCTCCAACGCCTCGCATCGGCGTGACTTGATCGAGACCTGAGGACGCGTTGGCTGGGGACATTAATTCGTGCATAGGAGGCCGAGTAGGATGCTCCCGGTCCGGAGAGCGGGCCCGAGAATAACTTGGAAAATAGTCGGTTCTTGCGTGCCTCCGTCTGAAGTTGCTAGTAATAATATCTATGAAATTGAGGGGACGGATTTTCTATTATGTAAGTCCCCCCGTTACGATGTTTACGAATTAAGGAACCGTCGTGTGATTTTACGGTCTATTGGGTATCTAACAAATGAATTCTTTTCATTGATTATCGTAGGATAGCAACAATTGCATTTTCATCCGTACCCAATTATAGCTCTTTCTTGTCAAGTGAATGAATTATATAGGTAAGGACTTCATTTTTCTTTTTTCTTTTTTTTAAACATTGAAATTCAAGGTTCAAAGTTCTTAAATTTGCTTTCGAAATTCATAAATCAAGAAAAGAGCGGGAATTGGCTAAATAATCTCGAATCAATGCAAAAATGCGGAGCTCGGGAGCACCCAACAAGCCCCAACTCGCTTTTAAAAAATAACGAGAAAGTCAATCATCAACCATTCATCACCCAATCATTTTACCACGTGTAAAATTACCAATGCAAAAGATCATCGCCATATCCGAGATAATTACCATCTCGAGATATACTCTTATGTGTTCGTGCTCCTGGCGAAAGCGATCTCCGAACAGCCTATCCAGTAGACATCTATCCCCGAGCACATTCCATTATCAATCCTCACGCACGGTCCCCTTACCCGGTCCTGAGACCACCTAATTTTCCCGATACTATGAATCGATCATCCGAATTATATTTAGTAAAAAAAAGAAGAAAGAGAGAAAGAAATGGATAGCCTCGTTGTGTCCAAATGAATAAATCAATTGATGCCACGAGATTCGCCAGCAATACGTTGGACGCGAATGATGATGATCCCAAGACTTTTTTTTTTTTGCTTTCTTTTTGGTAAACGAGACAGAAGAACTTTCCATCCTTTGCGGGATGCCTCCAAAAGCAGACAATAAATTATCTCAATTTTTTTTTTATAAAATAAAAAATTAATCGACACAAGAACGAGAGTTAGTCCTTGCACCTGCCGACAACCCAAAAAATAAAGAAATTTTAATTTAATAAAGTTGGGATATATTATTAATTTAAGATGAAATCCCAAATAATTAAATAAATTCGTTCCGTGGCATATTCTAACCCCAAAAAAGGGCTGGCTCCTAACGTTTAAGATTGCCGACAAGGATGCATCGAGAAGAGTGTCCCACGCCCTCGTCCTTCTCGAGTAAGTTTTGTGCGTTTGGTTTTTAACCGATTGTCGAGCCGACCGACCGTTTGTGTAGATAGGGACGAGGTCCATTGATCGGGGAGCTGTCCGGTCAGTTCCGAACTTATTGCACGGATACCCAATTCAATCGAGCCACGTCTTTGCTGTCAAATTTTTTCCCCCCAATATGATCAGCAATAACTGGGCAGCCGTGCCGGCGATTTCCGGCAAGAACTGGCCAGGAGGACCACACTGGAATTTCGATATGAAAAGATTTCGGGTTCAATCAATAAAATTTGCAAAATTTATGATTGGGATTATCATCTGTACAATAGGCCATGGAACCGTCGGGTCGACAACCATGTGTCGGCCCGACACGGGCATTTATGTGATGGGGAAATTTTAGGTAGGACTTTGCGTGCAAAACGGAGAGGGAGCGGAGCACATGATTTGACCGTGACTTAGAGCACGGGGTCGGGGAAAATTTTTTGAAATCGAGGACAAGACGGGTCGGGCCCCGCGACCCGTCAAATCCTCTTGTTAATTACGAATCGGACCTCCGCAAATGGTCGAATTGGGGAAGCATCGCACGCAACGAGGACCGTTGACTTTGGCGCCCCGTTTGACCGAACCCAATTGGCTTTCCACGAGAGTAGAAAGCGATCGTTTTCCACATAAAAAATTAGGATCACATTAAAGTTGGTAAGGCCCAATTTTCTCTATCGGACATTAATTTCAATATGTTTCGACATTGAAGGACCCATCTTGGCGATTTCGAAATGTAAATGATTAATTCGTTGTCGAAAAATAGATACGGTGTGTTTGAATTATGTTGGTGCTATGTGCGAATTGTTCGGCGGAAATTGCAATTGGGGATGATCGAGCAGGATGCCTATGGACATAGAATAATTTCGACCGGGCCGTGTGATCAGATCATCGAACTTATTCGGAGGTGCTCACTCCACTAAATCCATGAGCATAATTCACTATGGTTCAACATAATTGTTATTTTTTTTTTTGATAACCCAGGGAACCCCCGCACGGCCGACAGCCAGGGAGTAAACCCTGGGGGCGACACGTGCTAGCCACCACACACGTGCCACCGGTTAAGTCACCCTGCGGCGCTCGAGATTCGAACACTTAACCTTTTGCGAGAGGAAAAGTGCGTACTCCAGCAGCGCCACATGTCTCAAGAACGCAAAAATTAATGTTCTATGTTTGATATTGAGATGAAATTTAAGTCGATCACACGAGAAGGAGAGTGCCTCCCACGCGACGTGGAAGAGAGTGGGGAGGCGCAGACTATCTCACCAAATTGATAGAAACATCGATATTGAAAGTTTGAAATAAACATAAATAATCGCACCAAAAAAAAGCAAAAGCCAAAAAAAAAAAATTTAAACCATGTCCATTGTGACACACTTTATTCAAATTTTTTTCTATGACACAAAAAATTTCAAACTTGCACTCATTGAGAATAGTTAAAAATCTACCCACATAAGCACCAGAAAGCAAAAGTTATTGACATAGCGCTCGTGTGACTTGAGTGAAATAAAAACGACGTTATTTTGACCAAAAAATCATATGACAAAACCTTGATAGAGGGTAAATTTATCACACAGGTACTAGTTTGAAATTTTTTTTATGATGTAAGAAAAGGTTTAGAATAAATGTGTCACAATATGCATAACTTTGGATTTTTTTTTCATAGCTTAGGGTTTTTGATATGATACTAATTTGAGATTTTTTTTTCAAACTTGCACTCTTTGAGAATAGTTAAAAATCTACCCACATAAGCACCAGAAAGCAAAAGTTATTGACATAGCGCTCATGTGACTTGAATGAAATAAAAACAACGTTATTTTGACCAAAAAATCATATGACAAAACCTTGATAGAGGGTAAATTTATCACATAGATACTAGTTTGAGATTTTTTTTATGTCGTAAGAAAAAGTTTAAGATAAGTGTGTCACAATATGCATAATTTCGGGTTTTTTTTCATAGCTTAGGGTTTTTGATATGATAATATGCATCACTTAAAGATTTTGGTGGCCTTTTTCCCTTCATTTCAAGATAAAAATTTAGTGAATTACATGAGAAGGAGAGTGCCGCCCACGCGACGTGAAAGAGAATGGGGAGGAGAAAAAAATCATATATATATATTTGATCTTGTCACTCTTTAACTTTTAACTTACTTTCAAACGTTTGCCTTACCTTTAGCCGATCCCTAATACCTGAAACTAAATGTCTCCTAGCCCTAGCCCTCCTTAAGAAGGTGTGGATTCGAACTCCTCATCTTTTCCTTTTCATATAAGAAGAGGTAGCCACTCGGGCAACCTTCAATGGTTTATTTCACCAAATTACATAAAAGAAATAACAATAATCGAAATAAAAAAAAACAAAACAAAAATAATCGCACGAAAAAAGAGAGAGAGAGAAAAGAGGTTGGTGAGGGCTTGACGAGGCGACACTTGTCGAGCTCCGAAGGGCCCCCCGCGAAGAATCCGCTGAACGCGGGTCTAAGGTTTCGTGGAGCACCCGCCACTCCTGCTCGCCCGGTGGGCCCCCCCACCCCGCCCGGAACGACGTGCGATTCGCGCCAGCTGTCGACGGCTGGCCAATCGCCGTCCGGTCCCACCAACCGATTCCCCCACTTCGGACGGGTCGCGATGGGCCCCCCCCCATCGAACGAAACATTTTTCCTTAATCGATTGATTAGATTAAACTAATTAATGTCGATCGATCGATCGATTAATTTTTTTTTAAAGGCCAAGATGTGGTGATCATTGACACGATAACGATGCAATTATTTTTAGCAAAGTCGCGACGGGGGCGTGATTCGCATTAAAATAAGCGGGGGCGATTTTGTCTTAATGCTTGGCAGGTGGACGGGGTGGGCGGGCGGGAGGAGCTTAATTAATTAATTCGTTCGTTTTTTTTTATCCCGTAATTCGACTGGGAAGGAAAAGAAGGCCGGGTTTTTTATTTTATTTTTATTTTATTCATTTGTTTATATAGAAATTGTAGTAGGAATGGACAGAAAAGATGTCCCCCAATGAAGACCCCGAAAAGTCTAGTGATGAAGGTTTTGCCCTTGTCTTTTCCCCCCCCCCCCCAATCTTGCTTAATTATGTCCTTTGGTTGGTGATTAGTGACTCGATAACCTTCTCTCTCTCTCTCTCAAGGTGAATGATGCATAATTATATAATCTTTTACGGACTGAGCCAATGGCAAATCATTGCTTACGTTTATCGAAGCAAAGTCGATCGATCTGACGATACCGATGGGATTCGTTGAAACGATATTTATATCTTACCCGATGGCGAATGAAATGTTGCATAGCATTTCTTTTTTTTTTTTTTTGATTATTCAACGATTGGTTCCGTTGTACAGGTTCTGCATAGGTGCGTAGTCCGAAATATTACAATGATTGATAATTTCTACCGCTAAATACGATGACCAAAGAAGTGGTTTCGCACCGTGCGAATTAGTTGCCAAAACTTGTCGATTCGAGTTTCAAATTACTGGAGCGCAATCCACAGTAGAATACTACATAATAATAGGAATTATCTTAATCCCATCCGGAAGGATCATATCTCATGATTATCTATGGCTGTTTATATCTTTAGCATGACAACTTGATGAAAGAAAATAGCGGAGGGAAGCGGGCTACGTGGCCTATACTTCTGGAAGGATTCCTCTTTTGATAACATGTACCATAACGATATCCCTGTGATCGGTCGAATATGTATTTTCTTTTATGATTCACACTCCGTATTAGGTTAGATTGAGCTAACTTTTCTGCCACAAAATATCACTCACTCACGAGCTAAGTCCAAAACCCTTTTGCATGAGCGATGCATGGGAAGACCATAGTATATAATAATCCTACATATACAAGTAGAAAAGATGACTTCGACATTAGGCAAACTTTATTTTAATGAGCAAAATCCCACGTACTTCAAGTTATTGGCGAGATCATCCGTGGGACTAGTTTGGTCCTTGCCCTTTTAGCCTTTAGTGAAAGTCTTACATTTTGATGTGATCTTTTCTCTCATGACTTGACCTTTTTCTCTTTCAACTCACCTACAAATTGTGGAAAACAAGGGTCTATCCACGATGGGTGAGGGGGGTCTTTCTGAAATAGCAGAGTTCAACGACAAAAATGTGGGGTTTGGGATGCTCATTTCACGGGCACGAGTTTGCAATTTGGGCAAGGAAAAGGAGAAAAGCCTTTCATCTGGTGGAGCATTTTCACCGCATCATTTGACCAAAGACCTATTTATTGTGGTGCTACTGTTCTAGCATTTTATGGGATTTTCCCATCGTTGCCCCTGCCCCCAGCTTTTAGCCATTATAATTTTGCTGACCTTGTAGGCTTTCTTTGGGACCCTCGGTATTGGTTTAGTGTAACCTCACCGAGGAAAGGGAGTCGAAACTCCTGCGAGGGCATTCACGGCTTGTCCCCACATTGTGGGGTGAGCTTCATGAGTGCGTTCTTTATTTTAACATATCTGTGTCCACACATCTCGCACCCTCAAGTCGTATTGGGAAGTTTTACATTTTAGTGATCTTGAGGTCCGGATGAGAATCGAGATGAAGCCTTTTAAAGACTTGCTTAGGCCCGTACTGTTTATTATGGTGCTACTATTCTAGCATTTATGGGATTTTCCATCGTTGCCCCTACCCCAATTTTTTTCGGTCATTACTTTTAGCTGACTGCACTTCAAAAAAAAAGGAGCAAGTATGCTTTCAAGACATGCCCTAACTAGTTAATTCATGGAAAATGATGACTTTGGTCACAAACATCTTCTTGAAAACCCAACTAAAAAGTCCTCGTTTGAATGGAGCATGCCAAACGGTCGATAGTGATTGAGCTTTCATCTAATGTTTGGCTTTGTCTAAAAAAGCTTGATGAGGCTTTTTGATCAATTGTATGTTCCACGGGGGTCCACCAATAAGGGGGGGAAGCTTGGCTTTTTGTTGTGAAGCCTTTTTTCATGCACTTGGAGCTAGATAAGATGTAGACAAATGGTAGCAATCACAAACTTTTGTTATCTCAATTACTCAAGCTATGTAGAGATTGAATTTGCCCAAACTCCTTTAACATTCCGGTACGTCCGCATCGAATCATTCAAAGTCTCTTCACGCGTGAAGGCAGTGTGGTGCGCCCCCACTCGTGGGGTCGCCAGTCTCTCTTATGCGAAGAGAGCTAACAAAACGTATTCTCTTTCCTAGTATTTTGGATCGGTTCGATTCGTGTCTTTTAGCGCGCACATTATGTGTGGAACGAACTGTAACAAGATGGAGGGGGCGAAAAAAGGGAGATGGTGGTGTCTTTCTCGTGCATCAATTATGGAGGGAATAAGCTACTCATTGATAAAATGTTCTTAGGGTTATAATAGGGACATCCCCTCTTTGCTTTGCTTCACTAATGTGCTATCACAAAAAACAGAAAGATCCCTTCAACGTATAACTCCAATGAATCAAGCCATCCAAAAGAATTGTGAAGATGAATGAGATTGAAAGACAAGACGGAGAGAGTACTAATTACAATTGCATCATGTCATATTATCCCACTCAAAACTTTTTGGGTGTCTCTTTTGGAGCCATTGCTAGGATGAGGAGGGTTGCTGTGAGGGAATTTGGATGAGACTGTCCCATGCATGTAGTGGCATTTCAAGCCCACACCCCTCGATTCCTGCCCCTCATGTTCTCTTGTTCCTTTTCACCTTCAAATCAGGCTTTCCTCCTGCATGGACCACAAAACCACTCCCAGGACGAAACACTTGCACACTCTCGCGCACACTCTCTCTCTAGGACCACTTTTGCACTTGTCTCCTTGCTTTCCTTTTTCCTCCCTCTTAAATAATCAGAATCTCTGCCCTATTCCTGAGATGCCAAAAAGTCGGATAGAAAAATGGAATTGATAATGGGTTGTCCAAGAAAGCCCTACAACTGTACATTTCTTGCTTCTTTGGATAAATGCCCTAAATGGTCTATATATCCAGATCTCTATCATAGCCCTTTCAATTGCCATGTAGCATGCCAGCCTTATAACAGTATTGGTGAAAAAACCCATGGGGCATTGTTTTTAGGTGGTGGCAGGTCCTAACTTGTTTTCCCTCTCCTCTTTTTTGGCACCATAATTGCAGAAATAAAAGCTGCATACAATGTAAGGTGTCCAAGCACGTGGGTCCAAAATACAGTTCATACTATGGAGGTCATCATGTTGATGTGGGAAGGGGGGTCTGCATGTGTGCAACCTCTGAATTCGTCAAATGGGTATGATATCAAATCGTTAATGCAAGCTAATCCAGAGGGTTTGCATGAATGTTTTGCACGCAATGAGACTTGCTCAAGCAGTGACTTTCAGGACACGCCGAACAAGACGAGCTTATAAGGTCACTGTATATACCAACAGAAACTGCGAGTGTTTGTGCTTGTGACATGACAGATGAGGAAAAGGCAAAGGACAAGACATATGGGCTTTATTTCATACGGCACATGGAGGGGTTTCGACCATATTTTTTACTGTCTGTTTTGCTCCATGACATACCAAACCGACACTGCTGGGGTTTGCTTGAAGGAATTGATGAGAACTAGAAGAGAGGCTGTACTATAGATGAGACAAGCATATATCCTGTTTGCATGATGCTTGTTACATACATACACTCAGCTTGCGTGATACTGATGTTACATGTATATATGTCCAGAGAGAGAGAGAGAGAGAGAGAGAGAGAGAGAGAGAGAGAGAGAGAGAGAGAGACCGAGGAAGGCGCTATGTGTACAAGAGATGGAGAATTGCCGGGCATGTTTTTTCTTGCACAGACAAGTCAATTCAGCACATTGGAAGAATGTGAGGGCCTTGTCTGATGGAGATGGAGATTTTTGTGAAAACTTGATGTACGACGGTTTACAAGGAAATGAGGAAACATTGGCATCATATTGATTGCTTCGGGAATCACAGAAATGGTACAGAAAGTTCATTCGGTCATTGATTTGGATATTCAGTATGAGAAGCATGAGGAGAATGACTACTTCCATAGACCAGAGATTTTGCACATTAAAATTTCTATTGTTTTGAAGGAGTTATTAGTGAATATCAGGTAACGTAGACAATTATTGCTCCATAAAAGATGTAAATGATAATAGTATCAATTCAAATAGAAACCATAGTCTGTATATAAGACGTATGTTAGTAACAGTGTCCCATTCGCATTCGTCGATATATACTTCATGGAATGAACATTCTCCAACCGTGGTTTTTTTTTTTTTTCTCTTCAGATCTTCTATGCCAAGTATCATTGCTGGATATTAGAATTTGTTGGTGAACTGGTGGATGTAATTCTTAAACCACTTATTTAGAATCAAAGATTAATCGGTGATGGAAAGATTTTTAAGGGGAAAAAGCGACTCTTCACCAGCAGACTGGGCAAACAAAGAGCAAAATCTTGTATGGAGTAGCAACTTTGTCAACCATACCTTCAAGTTCTAGCATCATTACGAAGGCGGGATCTCTTAGATGCAAAGTATAACAAGTCAGACATCGTTTTCTTCTTCGGTTGAATTTTTCAGGAGTATTTTTGTTAGTGCGTAAACACGCTTGTTGAAACTTATCTGCAGCTTTAAGCTTCCCGGGATCGAAACAAGGAAAGGAGAGCATTGCGTCGAAGTTTGCTCGAAGAATTTAGGTGAAACTTCGTTGGTTCTAAGTTTAGGTCGTTAGGTTTCCTCAAATTAGGTCTCACTTAGGGTTTCAAATCATTTTTACTGTGCTTATAAGCATTAGATTGACAAACATTGAAGCCTACCTTTTACCATTTTGTTCTCTATGTGCAATGAAAAAGATCATTATCTAGACTCATTCTTTTAGACAAAGTAAATCTTATTTGAGCTCCACAAGATCTATTATGTAGTCTCACTTATTCTCTAACTAATTGATTGATTTAGTCACCACACCATCGTAAAATGAGCAAAGTACAGACCTTGTTTGATTAGGGCATCTATTTTTGGCACGCTTTGCTTCGTCTGGGCAAAATAACATGTATGCACAACATTTTCTTCCTCACATCCTATTGTAAATTCCCCATTAGACTTATCAAAGTGGAGATCTAAGCAAATAATATTTTGCTAGAAACTTTCGTAGCATTTCCCTGTTTTGAATCCACATCCTAGGGTTTCTTCGTTGGAGCCCATGGAAGATGAGGAAATCATTAAAAAATAACATGTAAAAAAAGCACCACCAATCAGGGCAGCCAGATTGTTCAAGTGAGGAAGACAATGTCTAACTAGACAAGTTCAACATCCTTGGCATAAAAGCATGTCCTCAACAATTAAGAACGACGAACGTCAGAAATACGTCGATTGAATGATTCAATCCATCAAGAAAGCACGGATGCGAAACAAATATCAGGGAAAGTGAATGTCAACAGCTACACATACCAACTTCTTAGGGTTTCCCACCTTGCAATTTGGTTTCCTAGGACCACTCGAATCGACCCTACATTGAATGTGTGTTCTATATATAAAGCCATGTCCATTCTCTGGTGATGATGAAATGGAGGAACCCCACCACGTTTAATCACTTCATCAATAATTCAGGGGGAAATTATTCCGTGGAAAAGAGCGCCGATCAAGGAATTCTTCGGTGATCGAGGGTCTCTATTTTCGTTTTGCCTTCAAAATGGTCTTTTTCCTGATGCCAAGCGTTGCAAATTGCTCTTTCATTTTCACATCATGTACGCATTTTCTTGAATGAAAATCGACGAGTAGAGGCAGGCCTAGCTGGGTGGGTTCGGCCCAAGGAGAAAGCGACATCGAACTCGTAGGGCCTGGACGGACGGATCTACGGTGCCCATTAAGTCTATGATGAACGATAAGCTGTACTCCTAGGTGATGTAACGGTTCAAGGACGAAGTTTTGAACAAGATGGGATGCGTCAAAGTTCGATTCCTTGTTACAATATCCAGTGAAGTCACTTGACTATGCAAGGGCAGGTTGATTCGTACATCGAAGCAGATCTCAGACGAATAGTAAGCATTGGGCAAAGATGGGAGGCCCGACCGCCATGAGCTACGAAAAGCTCTGACACAATGTTAGACAGATCTTGGGTATGTCTTTGTTAGGGCCAATTTCACTTTGGCACAAGACCTATGTGCTCAAATGTTCGATCATTCATTAATAGCCTCGACACTTAAAAAGAAACTAATTGTACAAAAAGGATGCAGGAAATTGCTTAAACTACTCATTTTCCTCCTGATTTCTTCATACATGGTACAAAATTACGCCCCCCCAGATGTCACCGGTCATACACAAATGCACAAATTTCCACAACCGGACTAATCGTCTGGAATCTGATATCAGCCAAATAAGCATTGGCATGAACATTGGTCATTAATCTAGGAAGAGCCAATACCGTGAAGAGAATTGCCTCTTTGCTGAGACCTTTAAGAGGAAGAAATGCATCTTTGCAATTGATGACCGGGTCAAGAAATCAATCCCTTCCCATTTCCAATCAGGGAAGAAACCAAACATCAGACAATACCGTTAGTTGATGCTCCAAACGTCAGGGCAGGTCAAGCAGTGCCCATGACACAGACATGAAACGGGGGCCCACAACAGCATATAGGCTCGTCGGGAGAATCTGCTTTGGCACGTGCCCTCAGGATGTCATTAGCATCCTCAATCACCGAAGCAGCCACCAGCGTGTACTCCCCAGGAACGAGAAAGTAGAGGGAGAACGAGTGCTTAGTTTCCTTGAGTGGGGGAACCTCCATGGTGATCCCATTCAGGACACCTGCATATAAAGCTCAGTATGAGGAATGACTCGGGACTGATCTGCTACTCAAGAGGACTATTTTCGCCACAGGTATATCACGAAGAAACATAGAGGAACAGGAGAGGGATGAAGGTGCTAACTTATGGCATTTCAAATTCTTTTATAACATGAAGAAATCTAGCAAAATAGAACAGAGAACCTGGAGCTGACATGGTCAAGTCCACAGCGAATTGACTACATTTCTGTCCGAAAATCTTACGGTAAAGAACATAAGAGCATTACCTGACCATAATACAGTAGCATTGGCTCCTTCAGTACAATTTTCCCCAGCTACATCCCGACATGTAATACTTAGGCACATCCTGATTGTCTCCTTTGTGTTATTACACACCAGAACTTCCATGGGAGTGACCTCATTAGCCATCATAGAGCCTCTTGTTGCGGTTTTCTCCACTTGAGTCATAGATGCCGTTGGCATGTCATGTCCTGCAGCATCACTAGAACCATCTCTGACCAGTCTGAAGCTGAATGTCAACGGATCTGGTAACAATACATCCATAACAGAAACCTGGAGGGCTTTCTGTATGGTGTCCTTAATATTTAATTCTCCTGAGCTGTTCCGCCCTGAATGCCATTTAACTTTGATTTTGGAAATCAACTTTTCAATAGAGGCATTTAATTCAGCTTTAGCATTCTTCTCTGAGAAGCTTGAACTTCTACTTGTACTAACCCCATTGGAATGAGTGTCTCGCATAAAAAAGGAGTCATCAAGAACGGGTAATTTGAAATGCTCCAGTGGTATAAGTACCCTTGCAGAGTAATCACGGTCTATTCTAGTTTTTGGACAAGAATATTCAAGGGCATCTTGATCGATTGCATTGTTACTATCAGCAATAGGATTTTCCAACTGAACCAACACACTTATTTCAAAAACTACGTCTGTTGGATTAGACAACTCAAGCTCCAAAAAACGCAGTCCCCAGCTCCCTCTGAAAGGATCAATCTTTACCGGTCTCTCCAACTTACGCTCTGAAGAAAGAGCTTCTTTAGTGGAATTACCATCTCCAAAAGCTGGTATAGGACTGCTTTCACTGACATGCGCTGGAATTTCCATGGACAGTAAACGAGCCTTGACAAAAGAAAGGCCTTGTAGCACACAAACTGGTAATGGGACCACCAGTCGTCGGCCAGGGGTTACAGCAGATCCATTCGCCGTGGGATCTCCAGAATTTGTAAGCGGCCCTGAGGATGGAAATGAACAAAGTAAGCCGTAGAAATTGGATGTAAATTCATCAGCAAAAAGCATTCAGTATGAATATCACCACTTCGTTCTTGCTACATACATATCACCAGTTTGCACGCTAGAAGTTCTCAGTGACGAACATAAACATGAAAAAGAGCGGCGTGTAGGGGTAATAGACATGTTATACAGCTGAAGACAGCAAAAAGAGCTAGAGCAAAAGTGTCGTGCAACAGTTTGATTTAAAGGAGGTAAATTAAACAATGACGTTTTCTCCCTAATCCATGTTAAGCAAGAGTCATCAGATCAAATCAAATTGGCCATCATGCGCTCTCGTGATTGGGAAACAATCATAAGAAATTGTGAACTGGCTAGAAATGCTATAACATATGGAGAGAATACACTCTAGCAACCCCATTTCTGAGATGTCCCATGATTTCTCCCAAGACAAACATTATCTTTTTTCATTCACCACTGACTAAAATTATCCTTCATCATTATTCATAAAGGAAACCAGGAGCACAGGCATTGGCTTTAGACTATCAAAGTTAACCACTAGATTCCGTGAACTTGATAAAGGGCCTAAATATCAATCTGATGAAGTGGAAAAGCACAATAACTAGACAAGTGCAGGCAGTGATATGAGAGAGAGAGAGAGAGACAGAGAGAGAGACAGAGACAGACAGACAGACAGACAGACAGACAGAGCATACCTGCATAATGGATTACCAACATAGGGCTGTTCCCATCCTTATGATGCCTGCCTCCACACTTGCCATTATTATCAGGATCCACCAAACCAAGCTGCCACGCTTTCAAAGTAACAGGTAGAGTAACTTCGGCACCAGGTTTCAAAGGAAGAGAACCTCTTAAGGCTTCATATGCAACTGAAACAACAGAATCTTGGTTCTTTCCAGACAAAGATATGTGAGCCTGCTCAACTGGAACTGTACCAGCATTAGACAGACTTATCCACACATCACGAATTTCTCCTTCATATAGAATTATAGCACCATCACCCCCTATAATGTGTGGCACCAAAAGTGGAAGCTGGGGTACTACAGATATATTTGGAACAGAAACATTTCGCAACTTTGCAGATCCACAACATCGGAACGGGTCAGAAAGAACAAGACCTTGTGCAGCTCCAAGAAGCAGATTTTCAACATCCCTAAAAAGGTGTTCAGTAACTACCCCATAACAATGAACCATGCACCCTGGTATAGTGACCTGCCCTACTGATGTTGGGATCCCAGACAAGGTTATCACTTTTGATGAGTTAGGTGGAAGATTTACACTAACTGGAAACGGATCGACGTTTCCAGAATGCACAGATAGATATATACTATCAACCCGTAGATCAAAACCACAAGGATTAGCCAGTTCAACCAAGACATGGACCGGTTCTCCAACAATCCATATTACCTCCTGCTTGCCACTATCATTCGAATCACCCTTGCTAAATGGTGTATATATGAAAGGCCCCGATGAAGCTGATCCCATCCACCAATCTTCTCTAGACGGGTTGCGTGTCACAATGTCTACTTGTGAAGAGAGTAGAGGGAATGAGTATAGTCTGCAAAGCATGAAAAAATTACTCAACCTTCCTCAGTCTACCCCCTCCTCCCTCCAACAAGAGAGGGAAGAAAAAAACTCCCACGAACCAACAAAAAAAAATAAATAAAACTGAAGGCAGAATGTCCACACGAATGATTGAACAGAAGAATATTGGAGGTCAAGCTTTCGGATAAACTGGAAGAGAAGTCATCAAATGTTCACAATCAGCCCCAAAGAACTCGAGGTGAATGCATCAATCTGAAAAATTACAATTTGGAAACATCTGAACTGCAAAATCAATGCTTACAGAAAGGAGATGGCAAAGAAAACCATAAAAACCATCAGAAGGAGAAGCCCATCGTACCAGAAAAATATCAGCATTTGCAGGGAAACTAAAAGAACCAAATGCAGCATTGTCCCCTCATCAATTACTTTTCCCAGTGAAGGCTTTACATTTATGGAGCTTCTAAGACATGGAAATCATTATGTATTATAAGTACCTTATAAATGGTAAAGCAGGATCGGCACATCTAGTTCCTGACGGAAGCCTCTCTGCTGAATTTGCAAGTGCATTAGCAAGACCATTCTGTCCGACAGGCGTAATTAGGGGGTAATATGATCTTAGGAGACGAGCTGATGCACTCCATGCAGCCAGGGGATCCCCTGCGCGAACAGCAGAAAGTAGTATCTCTCGCAACACAACCATCTGTAGAGTGCTCCATTGACACTCAAAAAGGGAAACTATTGATTGGTGCAGCACCTTTCCACCATTGGCAGAACCCTGTCCAACAAAGCATATTACGGAACTTGTTATGCCCAGTAAGAATTTGACAAAAAAGAAAACTCATTGTACAACAATTTGGCTTGCCCAATCATTTTACTGCTTTAGTTAACTTTGTACCTATCCACACAGTGTATGCAGCTATCCACAAAGTAACAACCATTTTTGGCCAAAGTAATGGGCAGTTAAGCATGTAGAACTGCCTTATCTAATCACAAATATCCTTAGTGGTCGCTTAAGTTCTCTAGAAGTAATTTTCCAGTATTCCTGGAAAAGGTAAGCTTCTGAAAATAATTTTCGAAAAACCACTCGTCAGGAAAGCTTGCTTAAGGAACTTTCCCAATGAAACTAACAAGCTCTTAGAATTGGGTGTCCAACCATCGACCTTCTTGATGCATAGAAAAGAAGCAAGGGGCACCGGATGAACATGGGATCTGAGAAAGAACCTTGTAGGAACTTAAACCAAAAGACATGATAAATGTGAAATAAATAAGTCATTTGATGTTTGTTCCAATGCGTTAGTTGAGTGGCACAGAAGTTGAAACAGCAGACACTAATCGGATGTATGACGTATGCAGTAATAACATGATGCCAGAGTACAATGGTCATAGGAATTAAGGAAGTTTACTTCCCAGTAATGCATTTGACGGGCTCAGACAAATAACGAGCAGAAGATTACATGAAAAGGGAAAAACAAGTCTTGAAGCAAATGATGAGTTTAAATACATAGTAGCGAATGATTCATTATGTTGTACTCTGTGTCGCACATCTCTCAAAGAATCTTTGACGATTCGGCATTAACTTTATTCTTCACCACCCTAAATGTCTTAAGTATCAAAATTTGTACTGGCATCAATGGTTGCATTTATGCGGAGTCAAATATAAGCCAAGATTAACCAAAGTTTCATTCTCTTCACTCACATCATCAAGAGGATGCTCGGACACAGATGCTCTACTTTGAACACGATATGCTTTTGTTGTCATTGCCAGTACTTGCATGGCACTAAGAGCGGCCAATCTGTTTTCTTGTTGCAAGTACAGCTGAGCTACTTGCCTTGAAAAGAAGGCAGCTTTCCTTTGATAATTGATTTTCCCATAGAGGCGAGCTATTTCGACATATAATATGAGTCTGTCACTTGCATCAATCAAAGATTTTGCACCATCAGCAGCATTTGTCAACAATTCAGCCACATCCTTGGCCAGATCTCTTCTGTAACATTAAAAATGAAAGGCCAGAAAACTGATTAAGATTCTGAGGGTCAAATCATGGTACCATTTTACCAGAGGCAAATGCATCATAGTCAGACTTATAAATGCACATCTTAAAATTTAGCTCTAAAGTAAAAGTTAAAAAAAGCAACCACCTGAAGCTGCTTATTTCAGGCAGGAAGGGACATAAGTATGACCACAAAGGGAAGTCAAGTACTTATAACAACAACTAGAGAGCTTATGATAGGCCAACCATATTCTGTGTCTACAAAGTTTCAAGAACAATGGAGGTAATTATCCCATTCAAAAGCATCTGCCATATCAAAATCAACCGCAAGTGTATAATGAAAGGGCTCGCAACCCTCTGCTCCTCCGTGTTTTAACAAAAAGTCATCTCAAACAAATCTATAAGAGCTTATTCTCTGGAATTGTATGCCACGGATACTACTGGTCTTCACTAATGATAAGTCACACCACTATCAAACTTATTTCCACCATAGTAACTTGTTTAGCAATTATTGCCAACCTCAAGAAGATTGACATTGAAGACCTCAAATTTTCCATTTATGAAATTGCTAATTGTAAGAGGAATCCACATGAAGTGCCCATGTCATATGCCACTCACGACATTTTTAAAATCTCTTGCTCAAGTAGCATGTATGGCTCGCATTAATCTAGTAGGTAAGGAAAAATAAGTGATTGTGCAATACTGACAAATTTTGATCCAGCTTTACAGAGAGAAGTCTCCTACTGAACAATAATTAAGGTTGTTGCTATATGCTACAATAACCAATCAATGGTTTAACTGCATAACTCCACCATCTGAGAACATGATGTATGCTGGTATATATCAATATCACCTCTTGGTAGTACAAAAGTCTTGTTACTATCCTCGTCCAGCAGTAATATCTGGAGTGACCGACAAAGGGTATACTGCTATCTTACTTAAGTTTATTCAATAAAAGGGGACATCAAGCAAGTTCAAATCGATAAGCTCATTTTAGAATTTACCTGCAAAGGAACCTTGCTACTTTCAAGGTAGCCTCAAGCTCAAAGCTCAATGGTGATACTCTGTATATAAAATAAAAGAGTGTTATCAGCACCATCACCTGGATGCCGCAAATTCTTATAGCTCACCAGAAATAACTGAACCAAAAGGGTGAGAAAGTGCTGTCTTCCAATGAAAATATAGGAGAAAATAACACAATGCTTCTTGGGAAAGTGCTGTCTTCCAATGAAAATATAGGAGAAAATAACTCAGGAAAAAATAGAAGCACTAGTTACCGCTGTACATTATCCTGAATAGATGACTTTCTGTAATGCATGATGACGCTGTTGTACCGATACTTAACCTCATCCACTAATTCTGGATCCATGTGTCCCATCCGATCTAACTGATAATGAGTAAAAAAAGGAAATCAAATGAAATCACATGGAAAATAAAGCTAAAGGATTCCAAAGTCCTCAGTTATACATATTATATCAATTTCAGTAGATAATGCAAATGGGGGACTATTCACCAGCCTATTCTTTGTATTAGTTTGCCTAAACATTGCCAAGCTCAAGGGATTGACATAGATAACTGGGCATACATGCCTAGAAGTATTTCAAGGTGATCAACATTCAACTTCTCGACAGTTCCATAGGGAGGGCAAAAGCTTCAGAGACAGAAATAAGATACCATATCACGAAGCAAATCATATCGAATAGTCTGAAATAGCTCACCAGTAATGCGCACACACTGCCCTCTAATGCTCCAGCATACCAGAAATAATCTCCCGTCAACCTAGCCAGTTCTAATGCTGTAGAATAATGGGCATTGGCATCAACAGGTGATCCTGCCAATAAACAGTAGTCCCCAATGGTCTTTTGTGCTCGACCAAGTCTTCGCTTTTTTGCCTTAATCAACTGCATTATATGAAATCAGTTAAGCTTACGGAATAGCATTCGACACAGTTTTCCAAAGAAAACCACAAACAGATACCCAAAAAAAAAAAACATATTGCCAATTCATAGGACACCTAAACATAAACCTCCTCTGAATTGAAGTTCGCTTGAGAATCAAGAGGCGTCTTCAGGGTAGTTCCGGCAGACTCAGCCTGAAGAACCCACTTTTCAAATTCCATCAGTAATGAAGCAGCGATCTCTTGCATCATAGTTTGCAAATGGAACTCTTGCGTCTGGCGATCAGCAGGCGGGAACAACTTGAAATTAGAGTCCTTCTGACTTCCATCCTCTAGCTGCAGTAAATCAGAAAATTAGACATACCTTCCATACTTTTGGGAAACAAAGTCTACACCAAACTGCCGTCGCTCGAATTAATTCTCACATTACAGAATGCATATTCCAACCGGGTGTGGCATCACAGAAAAGCGAAGTGACCCATAATACTAACAGTCTTGAAGCAGCGACAACGGCAACCCAACAAGATGCCTAAAACTATAAACTAAGCTAATCAGAGAGCTAAAGTTTCTTTCGCACCTGAAAGACCTCAGCTACCATAGTCAATCAAAAGAATCGACTCTATCCACCAAATGGAAACGACCGAACCTGAGCATCGCTGGGGCAGAACGCGAAGCACCTCCGAACAAGCGCCGACGCGTACCCCTTGCACCTGACGCCGAACTGCTCGATCACGTCGTCGAGATCGGGCGAGGAGGGGCAGTGGCAGACGCCGACGACGGCCAGGACCTTGCGGTTCGACTGGAAGTCCTCCCAGGGGCTGGGCGGGGAGCCGCCGATCACGAACTTGAAGCGGAGGGAGCCGGAGTCCCAGGGCTGGTGGGCGAAGGGGGACTTCTGGTGCTCGGTGTAGAAGGAGCTGGTGGCGGACAGGGAGACGGCGCCGTGGCGGAGGAGCATGGCGGTGTAGTCCCGCAGCAGCGGCGTGGGGATGGGGCCGATCGGGAGGACGGCCACCCGGATCATGGCGCTCGTCTCGATGCTGACGTCCGGCTCCATTTTTCCCCGGCGACTCTGGGGCAGGAGATCGCCGGGCCGATTCGGGCGGCGACGGGGAGCGCCGGAAGGAGATCGGATCGAGATTGAGGGAAGAGGAGGAAGAGTGTTCGAGAGTTGCCAGAAGCTTCGAGCTCGCTCGCTCGCTGGATCCGGGGCAGCTGCATTTTCTTTCATCGGGGCCGACGATTGGGGGGGCCTGTTTGGATGCGGGAGCAGCGTGAGCTTTCACTCGGGATAGAGATATCCCTGGACCGGTTCGGAACGTTTTTATCCAAGTGAATTTCTTTTAGGAAAAATGACAAAAACGATTCCTAAACTTTGGTCCAATATACAATTTGATCCATAAACTTTTAATTTGTTCAATGCAGTCCATGAACTTTAATCTAATGTGCAATGTAGTTCCCGAACTTTTAATTTGTTCAATATCGTCTCTGAACTCTAGGTACATGTTCAATTAAGTTTCCTAACTTTTGGTACATGTTTAATGTCATATCTGAACTTTTGATACATGTTCAATACAGTCCTTCCGTTAATTCATTAATTCAAGTTTAGGGACTAGATTGAACATTTTCATATAATTTAGAGATTAAATTGAACGCGTACCGAAAGTTTAGAGATTTAAATTGAACAAATTAAAAATTTATGGATCACATTAAACATTGGGCTAAAGTTCAGGGACTGTATTAAATAAATTAAAAGTTCAGTGACGAAATTGCACGTTATGCCAAAATTCAGAGTCTCTATTTGTGTCATTATCCCTTTTTTTTATTCTCCATTTTTTCCCTTTCTTTCCCTTTCCTTTTTGGCTACTAAAGTCCCCAAGAAAATAATTTGTGACTACCGTATGCCCGTATTCCTGAAGTACTAACTGAATTAACACAAGATTTCGATTCATGACACTCAACTCATGAGGATGGGGATTCGGCTTGAATGCATAAAATAGGGCCTGCATGACCAAGCCGCCATGTTGATAATGCGTTCTAGCCTTGTCCGATCCAAAGATTTGATCACCTGAGACCCATTGCACCGGCCACCCACAAGCCATCGGACCAACAGGCCCGTGAAGAATCGATCCGACCCAGCGGCCCCTGCACTCGGTTAGGGCCTGTTTGGTAATCGGCCAAACAGTACCCGATTCTATTCTTTTGTTCCCGGAACAAAAAAAAGAACAGAAATCCGTTTGGTAAATTTTTTATTCCTGGGTACAAATTGTTCATAGAATTAGTTTTGGAACATAATCAAGAAAAAAAAGTTAATTCTTGATTTTGGGAACAAGAATCAGAAATGGAAAAGAAAATTTTTTTTCTTATTTTTCTTCTTCTTCTTCTTTCCTTGGCCTGTGGTCGGTGGCCGGCGACAAGGCCGGCGAGGGCGGTCCCCGCCGACCCTGGCCTGTGGCTGGTCGCTGGCCAAGAAGGAGAAGAGGAAAAAAATAGAAAAGAAAAAAATAAAAAAAAATAAAAAAAAAATTAAAATATTATTAATAAAAAGAAATTTTGTGCGGTTACCAAACGCATTTATGTTCTTTTTCTATTCCAGAAATGAAAATTTTGGACCGTTACTAAATACCTTCAAATGCTTAGAAATTATTTCCGAGAACAAATAAAAAAAATTAGCTCTGAACAGAAATTATTTTCGAAAACAAAATAGTTATCAAACGCACCCTTAATCCCCATGAGCACCGAATCTTCTCGCCCCATGTTCATCCTTGAATCGTTTGCCTTCCCATTGTAAAATGACATCAAATTAACACGCATCGCCAGTTCACCAAATTCATCAGACACATGCATAATTACCGCGCAACCTAAGCGACCAAAAACATCTCGTACCGCTTAACACATGGCCAAGGCCTAAGTTCGCTATCGATTTCTTTGAGAAACTATATCGGATTAGACGAACAAAAGGTGGTAACGGGGAAGACGAGATTTGAATTAATAAAGAGAGAAAAATATTTAAGTAATTCTCAGAATCCATGGGCTCTTTACATAGAGGAAAGAATGGAGTCAATGACCCCTGCATGCTAAAAAGAAAAAAAAGAAGTAACGAGGAATTACCAGAAAAGAATTCCAAATGAGCTTCTTCGCCTACCTGCTGCTACATTGCATATTAGATGGCCTACAATCTCTAACACTACCCTCAAAAACCTTCTCCACTGCTTGTCAACTGCTGTCACCAACTGCCAAGGAATCTCCTTACGTGCCGATGTTGACTTATGATCCCCCTGCTTTTCTTGCCAAGATCATCCAGGGAAGGCCGTTTGGATTATAGATCCTCTTCACTGGAATGCATCATCAAACAGCAAACACGATTCGGACAGCGAAAACAAGCGAGTGTGATTGTGACTGCTTGCTTCAGTTGACAGATGCCTGGAGCGTTTCTCCGCTGCTCGCCCCGTTTAACGCCTCAGGGAAAGGATCCTCTTCAGATGGCATCATGTTGAGATCCGGCAGTAGGAAAGAAGTACTTTGCTTCTCGGGAGACCCACATCTTTGATGTGAATCTGAGGATTGACCAGGGCATGGCAATGTCGAAGCAGCATGATCTACAGTGGAGGGAGCTTCACGGCCATGCGCGTTAGAATTCGCTTTTTCTGGTTCGTGGGTGGCACTGATGGTGATCTTTGTTGAGTTCATATCCGCATCAAGCTGCAAAGTGAATGCCATCTTAGAAAACTTTCGCTGCTACTTAGGGCCAAAAGAGTAAAACAACAAGGTAGGAGCTGCTGCAGTTTCGAAGAAACTATGTGGTAAAGACCCAGGCAAAACGAATCCTATACAGGAGGGAAGTTGTATGTACTTTTCAAATCCAGTTTATGTGATTGTATTGCTTTCCTATGCGAAGGACTTCCAATTGATCTCCCAAGAAGGAATTTCGCACATGCAAACACACTTTGATCAACCAAGCGAAATGAGTGACCAATTAGAACTAACGTAAACATTCGTGTTTTCGGAAGTGATGAATTTGAACAAATTGTAACGTCTATTAACAAAATTAACAACAGTAATCCATTTAATCCAACAAATTCATCTGCCAACGCCTTTCTACTTTGTTCGTTCATTGAAGCAGAAATTATAAGGGAATAAGAAGAAAAGTTAACGATCTTAAAGCGAGAAGAGATACGGATGACATGGTCTTACCTTTGTTCTCTTCAAGCTCTCGTTTCTTGTTCTCTGCTCTTTGAAAGTTGCACTCAAGGTTGCTATCTCCTGCTCAGCAAACGAGAAAGCAGAGATGAGAAATGAAGGAGACGTGATCAAAATGAACGACAGAAGAAAGAAAATGCCAATACCTTCTTTAAGTGTACCCTCTCCTTCAAAAGCAGGCCCTCCTCCCCTTTAAGTTCAGCAAAAGTCTAAGAACGAGAAATCAAAAGATTAACAGCTATCTTTTTTTTTTTTTGGTAAAGATTAACAGCTATCTTTCATCGCTGATAAATGGCAGAAACATTCATGATTGATTTGAGAAGCTTATATTCAAAAGCCAAAATACTGTTCAGCTTTAAATAATCTACGTCAGTTTAGCAGTTAACTGGGGCAGGTATAAAACGCGCAAGTACCTTCCTTTTCCCTGACTTCTTAATATCGGGCGTCCCAGAATCATTCGAAGCAGTGCCCTGCAACCCAAAAGAAAGAAATTCAAACTAGCGTCAAAACATCTGGGGGAGTAATCACACTCCATCATTCAAAACAATGCCGAAACCAGACGATGACCCTAATCGACAAAGACAACACACGACAGAACTAGTTCCCGGAAGATGAAGGAGAAAGCTCAACCGCTGGAACAATTCGCGAGATGCAAGAAGAAGAGAACCAACAATGCGCAGACCGACAACCACGCCAAAAAGAAACAGCGCCTCATTCAGCAATCACTTCAGATCGTTCCCACCCATAAACACGCCGGGCCATCCCTTCACGACCATTAACGATGGAAAGAACCGCACACGACCCTGAGTAAACGCACCGAACAAGGCTATATATAAAAGCCCTTCGACCGACGCTCTCGCTTCCCGAGCGCGCACGACAAAGACCGCAACAAAATAGACAAAAACCGAACGTGGACCACCCACCCGATGGACGAACCAGCAGCGACGGAGACCAGCCCAACCACGTGTCGCCCGCCCCCTCGCACGCGACCCACACGCCTCACGTGACGGGCCGCGAACGCACTTTCTTTGACTTCTTCTCCCTTCCAAACACGACGCACCGCTCCTCCAAAACCCCCCCCCCCCCCCCCCCCGAGGGCTGCTTTCCTTCTCTCTCGCTTCAAAGACTCTCTCCCCACGTTCAAGAAACTTCCCCCTCGATTCTTCCGTGCGTTTCTGACCCCAGAGAGAGAGAGAGAGAGAGAGAGAGTCGTTTCAAAACGAAAGCTCCATCGTCAACTTCCTCTTCTTCCCCCAGATGCACCCCCCAACCAAAATTCAAAATTTTTAAAGAAGGGGCAGCAAAGGAAACAACACCAAAGAACAAAGGGACAAAACGCCCCAATTCGTGGCCGCCGCTGCGTCCCCCCATCTGGATCGGCAATGTCAAAGCCCCACTTCGCATTCCTTTCAAGATTCTCTCTACCTTCTTCCCTTCCGCCTCGAGAAAGGGTCGGCGCGCAAGCAAAAGAATAATAACGCACCCACCCACCTCAAAAAAAGAAGAAAACGAATCCGATCTTCCACAAGCCCCCCCAAGAAAAGACCAGAAAGGAGCATGGAGGAGGAGGAAGAAGGGTGCATGGAGAGCAGGCCTGCGCGCGCGCGCAGAGGATGGCCGCCCCACTACTCGAATCGAAGCAGACATCGCGCCTCGGGCCCACCGCCTCCCCTCCTCTCCCGGCGGGGCCCACCGAGGGGATCGGGTCGCGTCGAATGACGTAAATGCCCACCCCCCACCCCAATCACCCAAGGAAAATTCGGAGACGGGGGCGGTACTTTCGGGAAGGAGGAAGAAGAAGCCAAAAAAAAAGGGAACGAGGACCCCGCAGATCGTGTGAGGGGGAAGTTTCCCTTCCCCCATTGGCCCGCCGGTCGAAACCGTCGCCGCGCCGGCGCGGCAGGCGGAGGGCGTTCCGCCTCCGGATCCAGCGGCGTTCGGGGTCCGTCGGCGGAACGGAATGTGCTTTCTCGAGGGCTCGTGGTGTTTTTCCATTTCTTTTCGAGAAAGAAAGAGAGGAAGGGAAAGTGGAAATAAACCGAGGTGGTTGGAGGGACGGGCTGAGCCAAACGGGAAAAGGGCAGCGCGCGTCTCTCCCACGAACAGCCCGCGCTTGACGAAGCGACGGACCGGCGGTTGGTGGAGGCCGCCGATCTCGCGGCCGTTCGCCGCCGGTCCGGTCGCCAGGCGCCGGCGATGGCACTTCCGTAATATATAACGCTGGAGAGAGAGGGACCGAAACAGCGAGAGTTGATCTTGAAGTGGTAAATCAGAACATGACGATGCTTTCGATTTCGGGAAGTTAGAGAATGACGTGACGTTGGTCACAGAAGAGAGAGAGGGAGAGAGAGAGAGAGAGTTGAAACGGCGATGGAGCTCAAAAAGGCACCTGGGCACAGGGATTTCAGAAGAAGGAACTCAAATCTGACATGCAGACAGACAGAGCCGCTGAGAATCTGCTGATCGAGCTACGACCGATCGAAGAAGGCGCACGCACGCACGCATCTTTCCGCGCAGCTGGAGATGCAGGGGAACCGCGAGCTCGAGCCAGATGAGAGAGAGAGAGAGAGAGAGAGAGAGAGAGAGAGAGATTACCTTAGATGTGGAGGCGGAGGAGCCGCAGACGAGCAAGCTGGATTCGTCGTACCCGTCGGCGGTGCCGGAGGAGGAGGCGGTCCCGGCGCTCCACGAGAGCGGGGTCGTGGGGCTGTTCCTCGCCGAGTCCCCGCAACTCTTCGCCGGCGACGCGGCGTCGCAACGGAACGCAATCCTCGACCGCGGCTGCCGGATCCCCCACCCGGGCGGCGGCACGAGGGGGGCCGCCGCCGACGAGGAGGAGGGGGGAGCGGATGCGGCGTGGCGGCGGGGCTCCTCCTGCCTGAGGCGCATCAGGAGCTCCGCGACCACCCCGTCCTCCGCCATCGCCGTCCTCACCCACCCGTCCTCCGCCGCCATCGCCGCCGCCGACCACCGAGAACCCAATTTACCCAGATGCTCGCCGGAAAACCGAACGGCGAGAGGCCGGGGCTAGCGTGGAGGTGAAGTGATGGGAGCGTCGTCTCTCCTGTGTCTGTGCGGCTCTGTGTTCAGAGCAGGAGGAGGAAATGCGTGAGAAGAGAGAGAGAGAGGGAGGGGGATGGGTTAAGGGCCAACGGAGGAGCTGCTTCTCGTTCTCATACATTGGGCCCCCCTTTTTTTTCATTTCCTTATTTTTTTTCTCTAATTCCCTTTTTATTTTATTTCTCACGCTTTTTCTTCGTCTGGATTTTTATTTTATTCGTCTTGTTCTTTTTTTTCTTTCCGTTTTTGGGGTTTCTGAGTGCGAAAATGACACCGTTTTTCCTCTTTTTCTTTTTCTTTTTTTTTTCTGACGGGGTCCTCGAATTTTAGCGCTTTTGCGCGACTAGATCCTCAAACTTTGCAGTATTTTTTTCAAATCGAGTCTAATCCGTCGCCAATTCCCACTAAAATTAAGAGGAGCTTGTTTGTTTTAGCTTGTCTAAATGAAAAAAATAATATGTATATATATTTTGCTTTCCAGTCAAAATTTAAAACTAAATGATCAAATGATGTCACTGCAAATTGAGAAACCATTAAAAAGTTCTGCCCTGTTATATATCGGATTATCTTTTCTTGATATTATATTGACAAGTGTCCCTAATATAGTTCATTTGAAATAACTTGATTTTTAATGCATCAATCGTCTGTAGAAATCGATAAGATTTCCTCGGTTGGTCGGTTAATAAGTGCTCGTGGGGTCCTTATAGAATCCTTGTTCTTAAAGCTTGGCAAATACAAATGATAACATGTGGTGACCTCGGTTTTTTCCTTTTCAACACCGTATCGGTTTTAACTTGTCAAATTCGAAAGGAACATTATTTGAAAGATTAGCATTTCTCTTTTCATTTTGTTTTTCTTGGCACTTTTCAGATCGTGCAGGAAACAGTAATGGATGGCATCCTAAACCCCAATAATCTCAAGTAAAACATAAATCTATGCCGATTTTGAGAGGAAATTGTAATTGAGTCTCGATTAAATAGATAGGAATTTGATACCCACTCAAACCTTAGAAAATACATTAATGCAGTGACGTATCTAGAAATTTCTCTTTACAAGGACAAAATTCGATTGATTGGTAGTTTTAATAATTAGTATACCGTTTGTACGTTTGCAAATACTATAGAATTTTATATTATACATGTTTTGTTTGTCTACAACTATGTTTTCAAGATTATTGAATTATTTTTTCTTATCAATTTCTGGGTAATTAAAATGAAAATATTTATTGGTTCAAAAAAATGAAAATATTTATATTTGAGGTAGCTGTATATCTTTTAGTAATTTAATGAGCCGAAGAGTTGTTTTTCAGGCCAAAAGGAATTTAGAAACAGTTGCCCAATTTTTGACAAAATGACTGGAGGCAAGAGCCCCACTCCTTGAAAGTCAAGTCTGTCCCCGGTACGAATGAGTAAACAAAAAAAAAACAATATAGAATTAATAATATAATTATGTAAATAATTTTTTGCATTATCGCAAATAATAGTATCATAGCAAATATAATTAGTCTAATTTGAATATCAGTTAACCGCCACCCGAACCATATGAAGTTCTATGTGATGTTGTTTTTTTTTTCAATAAAGCCGTATAGATATTTTGGATTGTATTACAACCCCATATGCTTATATGATTTATTATGATTCACTAGGGATAATTGGTTCCATATTTCGAACCGCAAACTTTATTTCAAAATTTGAAACCGACCCTATAGACTCTGGAACGAATGTAGGATCGAACCTGTCAGATGCAGGGTAAAATCAAGATCGAGCGATTGGTTCATCATTGGACGGAATGCAAAATAGGGTGGAGATAAAAATTAGGCGGTACCTCGGATCAGAGCGGAATCAAGATGCTAGAATGGCAATTGGTGAGCAACCGATGAGTGTTGGAGGGTTCAGAGATGTCAAATCGAATGTTATAGTGAGTAAAGTCGCTGGAGTGGAATCGAAGAGAGAGAGAGAGAAGCAAAGCGAGAATGTCAAATTAATAGAGAGAACTAAACTTAAGATTAGAATGGATAATTAACACCGGTTTTCATCCCTATCCCGGGACTTCGAACCGGTAATCGAACCTATCGAGAACAATTAAAACATTTGAAATCGGGAATAGACAGGCCCGGTTCGGATCGGTTTTAAGGATCAGCTTGTCCGGACGCACTCTCCTAGAATCCACCATCCTTATTACAATAAGGTGGGCGAGAAATGGCATTGTCGGTGACGTCCGGCGGCACGTTTTTCTATTCACGCTTTTAATGATATTTATTGATATGATATGTCCCTCTTCGAATATCGGTTTGGACCGTCGTTGGTGGTGGGGCCGTGACACTCAACATTTGCCTTCTGTTTTCAGCAAACGATGCACACCGTTCAGCATTGGTCTCCATTAATACATATTCGTTAACTAGTTGACTTTTCTTGTCGAGGAAGGACATGTTTGGTTCAACTTTGAAAATGTTATTTAGAAAAATGTAAATATTTTTGGGTAAAAACCTATTGAAAAAAGGCAAATGATGTTTGATAAAAATATTTTGTAAAGCTACTTTGATCAAAATATAGTGTTTGGTGAATTTTTTTTGCAAATGGACTTTGAGAATTATTTTATTTATTAAAAAAAAATCAAAACCTACCTAATGATGG
The DNA here is from genome assembly GCA_031216185.1 of Syzygium aqueum. Lineage (NCBI taxonomy): Eukaryota > Viridiplantae > Streptophyta > Magnoliopsida > Myrtales > Myrtaceae > Syzygium > Syzygium aqueum. The sequence goes on along the minus strand of CM062233.1, from coordinate 29,243,353 downwards.
AGCCAACTGCCGGAGCCGGCCGCCGTTGCCTGAGGTCGGGTGACCCTCGACGAGCCAAATCCGCCGCCGCCGGGGGTTGCTCGAGGCCAGGCGACCCTCGGCGGGGGTCGCACGACCTCAAGCGGTCACCGCGGGGGTCGCACGACCTAGGTGGCTGTCGCCTGGGTCGCGCGACCTCGGGCGGCGGCCGCCTGGGTCGTGTGACCCCCGCCGAGGGTCACCCGAGGCTAGGCGACCTCGCCGGCCCTTCTCCCTCGTCGTCCATCATCGTCGACCACCATCACTAGTTCTTCTGGTGAAGAAGATGACACCTTAGAAAAAAAAAAAAAAAGGGGGAATGAACAGTAGCATTTGTGGAATGCTGAAAACCCAAGGTTAGTCCAAACCAGCTTTAGGCTTTCGGCATTTGGAATGCTTGCATTTGGCTAATGCTAGGTCAAATGTTGAACCAAACATCTCAGCATTTTGGGAAGGGGCTTTCGAGGCTCAAAGCCCTTTCCCAAAGTTGAACCAAACAGGCCTGAAGTGCCCATCCAACAGCTGAAGGCTAATTAATCTTAGGGAAAAAAGGCACAAATAATCTCTATACTTTGACTCTATGTCCGTTGTGATCACCGAATTTTTAATTTATTTAATGTAGTACATGAACTTTAGTTTAATATTCAATTTGATTTATGAACTTTTAATTTGTTTGATATGGTTCATGGACTTTTGATATATGTTTAATTTAATCCTTTCATATTCAAAATGACTACATTGAACATTAATGTGGTCTCTGGACTTTTAATTTGTTTAATGTGATCTCTGAAAATGTCCAATGTGTTCTTTGAATTTTTAATTTGTTCAATGTGGTCTTTGAAAATATTCAACGTGGTTCATGAACTTTTAATTTGTTTAATATGGTTTTTGGATTTTTAGTACATGTTCAATGTTGTTTCTAAGTTATATGAAAATATTTAATACAATCCTTTCATGAAAATGTTCAGTGTAGTCATTTTGAACATTTTCATATAGTTCAATCACTAAATTGAATATGTACTAAAATTTTATTAAACATAAAACAAATTAAAAGTTCGGGGATTATATTACACATTGAATACAAGTTTAGGGTCTACATTAAATAAATTAATAGTTTAGACATCACATTATACATTGAGCCAAAATACCTGGACTATTTATGTCATTTTTCCCTAATCTTATAACGTATAAGTGTCGTTGAAATGAATTTTTACGATGAGGTTGGTTTGAGGCTTCGCTATAACTTGGGTTATCGAATCGAACTCTTTCTCACAAGTAGATTTGACGGTTGCACGATTAATTATAACATATGCTCAATTAACGCAAGCCATCGGATCACATTTGTTTCATATGGATTTTCTTGAATTTAACGACTTATAATCATTCTATCGCCAATCACTTTGATCATCATAGCAATCACTCCCACGAATCGTTCTCGATCGTTACCGATAGCCCCCCCATTCGATCTCGAACCATGGCCAATCCATCTTAACAATCGATCCAGGACCAACCCGGGATCATCGGCCTATGTAGTAATTCATAAACAAAAACCAAACACCCTCTCTTCTTCTGGGCAGCAATTCAAAAACCTACCCTCTTTAGATAAGATCACGTTCTCTCATGAACTTAACCTAATCTCATTGGCAATCTTCTTTTGTAATTCAACTTGCTCGATTTTCTCTTGCCTCATCTTTGGTAAAGATCTTGTTAAATACATGAGAATCATCTTCTAGCCAAAATTCGAAAGATCCGATGCAGCTCCGAATTGAAAAAAGACAAGTTTCCCAATCAAAGATCCTATTAAATGCTCATTCCGGTTTTCTGGTGGGTTTGGAGATGCAGTCCATCAATTCTCCTTCCCCACCATCGCACCTCAGGACGCACGCGCATCAGAACTCCAACCAGTTGCTGCCTTTGATGAACTGTGCAAGAGACCCAGAACGAGATCAAAGACCGGACCATTTCTGATGCAGGCTTGCGTCCACAAATACAAAGAAATGTCCAAAGCTCTGAACTTTTGACAGAGGAAAAGACGCTATGTAACTTCATTGAAGATGATACCGCAGAGCTATACATCACAGACGTGGTGCAGAAGCTATACATTAAACAAGAACTCGAAACTAGACCTTCGACACAATCCAAAGCTATGATCTTCCCAACCCAACAAACAGAAAAACAGAGAAAGAAACGGAAACAAACGTTGCGGTATCGGAGCTAAATGCCGACCTAAATTCAGCCACAAGCTTGATCGACCCAACAAGAAGAAGACGCTGATGAAACCTACCCAAGTGAGGAAAAAGCTGGTCTTTTCGACGAAGCTGTACAGACAATTAGAGCCTAACTACATAACCTTAAAGAGAGTCGGTAGCAAGTCACCAGTCACAGCAACAACAAACGCCTGAACCGAGTAGCGACCTCGGCCTCCCCCTTGAAAAAATAAGGGGAGATCGAGAGTCGCATAACTTGGAAACACCATCAAGTTCCAAACTTTCGCATGAAAAAAGCCATCCAGAACACGCTTAATTTACTGCGATCCGCTAATCCAGCCGCAGAAGCCGCCTCAGATCACTCGTCGCGTCGACGAATCCCTCCAGACCACCGGTCTTCTTTGCAAAAAACGCCGGCATCGGAACCGAACTCGGCGGCGGCGACGTGATAAACGCCGACCCGGCGTAGAACCCGGCCAAGACTCGGTCGGGCCCGCCACCGGCACTGACTCGGCCCGGCTCAGCCTTCTGGGTCCGAGCTTGGGCCAATTCGCGAGCTGGGCTCGCACCACCCGCGCCTTCCTCCGTTCTTGCAGCTTCGGTTTCGACTTTCGACTCCAAAGCCGCCGGCGAGGCAATCTCTTCGCCGCGCTTCAGGATCCTGACCGGACCCTTGACGAGGCCCTTCGCCGGCGGCGCAGGAGTCGGCGGCGAACAGGCCGCCACGGACTTGGTGGGGCTCTTCCTCCGGCGGTTTTGATGGGCGCGGTTAGAGCTGGGCTTGGTCTTGGCCCCCGGCGGCGGCCTCGCATCAGGTTGCGACAGGCCATGCCCGTGCTTTCTAGGAAACAGAGGGTCGGCTACGAAGTGGTGGCTCTGGGGATGTAAAACAGCAACACCCATCTCGGTATTCCTATGGAAATCAACAACAAGAACACGAAAGAGAATGGTTCAAAGCGCGAGAAAGCTCCGATCTTTGCTGAAGAGAGGAGCAAAGCTTTTGGCGTGGGGGTGACAGATGGAGGGGAAGCAGTCGATAAATTTTCTCGGATGGGATCTGGAGGGACGGTGGCGACTGGCGAGGGCGGTTTTATAGCATCGTGGAAGACGAAGAAGAGCGTTCGCTTTGTTCTTGAAAGAGAGAGAGAGAAGGGGGAGAGAAATGGAAAAAGATTTTTCTTTTTTCTTTTTTCTGCTTTGGAAAAAGACATCAAAAGAGGATTTGGTAGCTTGTCGGTGGGCGGCAAAGGCGAGGAGGTTCTCGGAAGGAACAGCCTCGAGTCGAATGACGTGGTTGTCACTCGCCTAATGTTCTTCTTCTTCTTTTTTTTTTATTGGGTCATACGCCGGCCTAATGTTCTTTTAAAATGCGGAATTCGTGCAATCCTCCTTTGACCTCGTCTTTGCCCGAAGGGAATGGTGAAATGTTTGACCGAAAGGAAAATTGCAAGGAGGGGGACCATTTTGTCCGTGTTGCGACGAGCTAGCAAGTTTATATGTAATTCGACAGGCGGGCTTCAAAAACATTCAAACAAGAAGAAGAATCCATCATTATGGATTATCTTTAATGATCTTATAAATTTACCATAAAGAGAGGATTTTATGAATCGAGATGTAATGACGGGATATGGGAAATCTCTGCTTTCGAACTAGCAATTTTGTTGTTGGCGATTCATCGAAGATACCGTCGGTCTCACTTCCCCTTAATTTGATCATCCGACCTCCAAAGGAAAAAGAGGCATATGGTTGGGTGGGGGGAAATGGAAGGGTCAACGGTCAACGGCGACGGCGCGTGTCGCGGGGAAGCGACGAGGAAGGCGCGTGGCGCCGAGAGGTTAGGTCGGTTCCCCCGCCCTCGAAGAAAAGCGCCGCGTACGGAGCGAGCCCCGCCATCCACGACGCGTGACCGACGGGCCCACCCTGTCGTGGCGTGATGATCTCTTTCCCACCCCCTCCCTCCTTAACTGATTGCCCCCCGGTTGTCCTCATAATTACGAAAATGCCGCGCCGGATGCCCTCGAAAGGGGAGGGGCGTTATGGTAAAAAAAATGGGAAAGGCGGTTGTCCCCCCCCCCCGGTGAGAGGTGGACGGTTGGCGAGGCGTGACTGGAGACACGTGTCGCGCCGCGGCTCGAGCTGGCCGACCGACTTTGTCGGGGTGGGGGCGGCGGCGGCTTGGGATTGGGATTGGAAACCGCCAACCGGGATGAGCTGTGATCGGGTGCATCGCTTGTCAGTCACGGCATCGCCGCTGGGGAAGGTAAAGGTCCCCACGACTTCGTCTTTGATTGGCCCGCGGAACTCTCTAGAAAAAGAAGTCACTTCTATTTTTCCCTTTTTGCCCCTCTCGAGGACGTAGATCTAATGGCAAAGGGGCACCAATAACGAATGATCCGATGGACATTCTCCTCTTCGTTTGTGTTTGTTGAGATAATTAGCCGATCAAAAATATATTTATACCTGAATTTTCTTTTATGGACAATGAATAATATCAGTCATTTTCTTATTTTCATAAGTGATGCGGTTAATTATTTTTAAGAAAGTATTTTCCAGATCATTAGTTTTCGAACGAAACAAACGCACCCCCTTATATCGGGTTAGTTTTTGACAGCCGGGAACCGACAGAAGCTCGGATAGTTGATTTGAGTAGTCATATATTGATGTGCGCCTATTACAAAATAGTTCTTGAGCACGCCGAAAATAATTGGTAGTTACGGTGCAATGGCAATAGCTCGACTTGATCCTCGGCCAAGCCCACCGATTTTGATGGGCAAGGCCTTGAGCCGCTAGGGCCATGATCAGATCTAGCCGTAACGTATTGCGACGGACCTGATATAAAATTACGAATGATCACCATCGTCTGAATTGATAATGGATAAGCAGGGGCAACGGTTTTGTGGGCAATTTATCGTCTTTCTAATTAGTGGATAGGCGGCACGCCAATCTCTAGCCACTTTGATTAGTATAAATATAGATACGAAAAATCGAACTCTTGTTGTTTTTGTGTTTGGTTCATGATGTTTATACGTTTGTCCCTTGGCTACTTAATTTACAACTACTGAAAGGTTCTTTCCTCATTTGGGGCGTGACAAAGAATGTTTGCTTAGCAGATCGTATGGTCAAGTTAGGTGCACCCAACATGCTTATCGTCCGAACAAAGACATTCTGTGCATTTGGTTTGCTTGCCCTAATGAGTGCAAGTGACATTGACATTTACCTCGAAAATTAGGAGAAAATCTCTTTTCTTCTCCACTAATAATTCCACACACAATTGAATTTATCCTTAATTCAATTGTTTTTTGGTGATCAAGAACATGAATTCAAATTAATTTCGGCTAAGTATGGTCTTTGTCCCAAATTCAATTTTTTTCAACGGTGCGATGTGATGGTAGGACTAGGATGTTTCATCTCCTTCCTAATAATATGGCCAAGACTGGAATTTCGGGTCGGACAAAATTGACTTTGAACTTGAAGCCCAAGTAAGAGGAATTAGTGGCCCCACGACACTGCATGTCGGGCCTCACGGGCTGGATAAGGGAGAGATTGGTATCAGTGAAGGGCCCACTTTGCCGACATCGCCATGAACCAGAGAGGTTAAAAGCTTAAGATGAGCTGAACCATGGTTCTTCTCTCTGTTCTCTGGTGCCACCTTCGGCTTTTGGATGACCCAAACCTGACCCGACTCGACCCTGAACCTGGACATTTTGTCATAAAAGCCTGCTTCGGCTGAATCGATCTCGAGTCGAGTCCACCTAGTTGATGGCCGGGCCCAGCGTTGATGATAATCTCTGATTGAAACATGACGTAAGGTTTCAGAGGGTTCGGTTCCCCGCGAGTCCTCCTTGAATCTCACGTCATAACTTGACATTGGGGCGACCGGCTTACCTCGAGTGGTCTGCCCGACACTTGGATGTGACCAGCAATATTTCTGCGTGATAAATCTGTACTTTGGACATCAACCCAGTTTATTCTATCTTTGGTTCATTGATTCGATGACCTAACTTCCTATCTTGCTTTGCTACATCTATATTCCCGCAAGCATTTATGACCTACCAAGAAAAGAGGGCCCCTCCACTGCTACTTTTGCCCATGTGGTCTGAGTTTCACTATCCAAATCGGTGGTTCTGGTTCACAGAACTATAGTGATAGGGTCGAGAGTAGTTCTACTATGCATGTTTAACTTAACTTTAAAAAGAGGGAAATGACAAGTTTCTCGGGATCAAGAGTTGGTAAACCATCCCATTTCGATTATTCTAATAATGTTTGGTAGGAGAGCATTCTCATTCAAAGCATCAGTCTCAGTTTGATAAAAGAATTCATCGGATGCATGCTGTTCAACTAACCCCAAAAGTTCCTATCGTGCATCTGCCAATCTCATGGATAAACGGGTCGGCATTGATTGTCGGCGGTTGGCGCATGAAGGGCTTTCTTGGGGCATGCAGAGACTATGCGTTCATTTGAAGTAAATTGAGCTTCCAAGATGGATTAACAGGTAATTCCGGTCTAAGAATTCATGTGGGTTCTGCAGCCTTTTTGGTACGAAAAGAAGGGATGAGGACAGATGGTGCTAGCCTCTGGGCTGAATAAGCCGAAGTAGGATTTATTCAAATGTATGGGAGCATCACATCAGGAATGCGAGACATAAACAAACGAAGAGATGATGAAAGTCCACATGATTACCTTAAAGAAAAGACAATGATGTTTCGCGTAACTTCCAATATTGAAAAAATTATACTTTTTCCCCCACATTTCTGTATGATACATGTTTGTAGAAATCAAGATTTTCCACAGGTTTAATAAAAGAATATTCTTTTCTTTTTTGGTTTGGGTGAAGAGATTTTTACTTTTTCTTTCTTTGTGAAGGGAGAGGCTTTAAGCTACCTCTTCCATGGGGGTATTGGGTCAGCCGAACCGAATTCCCGAAACTGTCCAAAAATATTCTCTGTCTTTACATTCCATCTGCTCCAAAACAGCTTTTCCCTTGGTGGGTATTAGACTCTGGGTGCTGCTCGTTGACTGCTCACATGATTGTGTTGCAGAGAAGTCACCCCTCAACCCCGGCAAGATTTTGCTGTCCTCAAATCTTCTCGACTTTTGCATCCCTTTTTCTGTTCATTTAAGGAACAAAGGCAGGGGCTTTAGGAAAAAGAAGAAAGTTTCCACAACCTACAGCTACCAGAGCTTGCTCTTTCTGGGGTTCTGATTTCTCAGATGCCTCCGTCCTCGTGTGTTCCTATGAAGGAACAGAAAAGAAAGAACGAAGTTTCAGCTTCCTTTTCACGTACCCATTTGGACTGATGCTTTGATGTTCTTCCTCAATCCTTCATTCCATCTCCTGTTTACTTCCTATCAGCTTTATCTCCTATTTGTCCTGTTTCTCTCCAGGCGAGTGTCCAAAGTCAGCCTTGTGGCCCTCGTCTCCCTCAAAATTTTTGCTTGTTGAAGAATCTCCAATGCCATCTTAGATTGCTGAAATTATTCGTTCAATCAGTTAGTTTGTCGGCAAATTTTGCTTCTACTTCTGTCGATGAAATATGTAGAGACTTCTATTTTGTTTGACCAAAAATTGCATCTTCTTCTGGTTTCTCCAAACATACTGCTTGGATATATCAAAGCCTTATGAACTGATTCATTTCTGTGCTTCTGAAGTCTACAAATTTACAATTCTCACGCAGTCAAGGACTTTGGTTTGTAGGTGCGAAGTGCCAAATGGACTCACAAAAGAAGTCACTTATAGCACTCACTGTTGCTTGCTCTTCGCTGGGCGCAAGTGTGCTCTTTTCTGTATGTTGGTGGAGTTTTCGCAGCAAGCGTAAGCGCAGACAACAAAGAGATGGTATTCAGAGCTCAGGTATTCATTTTTCCCTAGCATCCAGATTTAGGTACTTTCGAATACTGATTGTCTTTGGCTGAAAAAAATGTGGATAGTCTGTTTGAACATATGAATTGATAGCATGGCTATCGACTAGAGCACTACGCATTGCTTACTTTGGGTTATCGTACATTGGCGGTGGTTAGATTCTGAGGAAGCAGAGATGGGGCCGTCAGTGACTTCGTTTTTGGACAGATTCAGTTCCTTGAAGATGGTTAACAGGAACGTTTCTATCCTAGCGACGGACTTCAAGATGTTGGAAAAGGGGACCAATGGTTTTAAGGAGAGCAACATATTGGGGCAAGGCGCATTTGGTTGTGTTTACAAGGGGATGTTGGATGATGACATGCATATTGCTGTCAAGAAGCTTAACTGTGGAAGCCAAGATGCCTCCAAAGTATATGAGGTAAAATATTACAAAAAACCTTCTTGTTATTCTCATTTTTAATCATCAGAAGTTTGTCTTGCGTTTTTGGTATTATATTAGGAGGCTTCTCGTGATCGCAGAGTGAGGTGGGATTCTTAAGTAAAATGCAGCACCCAAATATCATCTCGCTACTGGGTTATTGTATCCATGGTGAGGCGAGGTTTATCGTTTATGAATTAATGCAGAATGGTTCTTTGGAGACTCAATTGTATGGTAAAGAGCTTTTCTATCATTCTTCTTTCAATTAGAATAGAGGTTGAGTGTGGTTTTTAATGTTGGAAGCGATTCTTCTTTGTTCTCATGATTTCCGTAAGGGTGTTCAAACGGATCTGCATTGACATGGCATAAACGGATGAAAATAGCTCTTGACATGGCTAGGTGAGACTCTAGGGTCACTCAGAGTTTCAAGTTCATTATTTACATCAAATGGTATATGTAGTGAAATTTGGGGTGTGTTGACCAGAGGCTTAGAGTATCTGCATAAGCATTGCAATCCGCCAGTCTTCCACAGAGATCTGAAGTCTGCTAACATACTTCTAGATGCTGACTTCAATGCCAAGGTAAATTTCACAACTAGACTTGGCATAATATTTCAAATCTCTGTTTTGAATTTTCACCGTATTAACATATGTACACACATTCTATTATGGTTCTCTCTCTCTCTCTCTCTCTCTCTCTCTCTCTCTCTCTCTCTCTCTCTCTCTCTCAGCTTGCAGATTTTGGGTTAGCTGTGACTGAGGTGACCCGGAAGAAAAACAGGGTAAAGCTTTCGGGCACTTTGGGTTATGTAGCCCCAGAATATGTCTTGGACGGTGAGGCAACAATATCCATGACTGTAATGTATTGATGACTTTCTAATGTCTGTTTGATACATGGTTTTGACAGTAACTTTCAGTTTTGAGCTTTCATGGGATTGCAAGGTGGAAAATGGTAGACATTGAGTTGAGGAAAGTTTTGCTTGGCATAATTGTGATCTCCGTTGGCAAGAACCATCTTGTGCATGCATTTTCAGCTGGAAAGAGCTACTTAATATCTCCAATTTTGAGCATTGTAGTACTTCAGTTGTTTGTCATTAAAACCAAATATGGAAAGAGTTCCTTGAAAGAGTCACCATGCGTTTGACACCTGGATTGAGTGTAACATCATTAAAATGTCTCTCATTTATGCAAAAATCAGAGGGCACACTTTTACTTGTCTCGGCATAATGCGTTGGGCCAATTACATGTGGAGTTAAGCTTTAATGCCGTTGAATGTGCATATAGTTTTTCCGGCTCATCTTCCATTTAATTCAACATGTAGAATGAAGTTATTATCTGAATAGCTTGATAATAAAATCCTTGCTTTTCAAACCTGAGTTAATTTGTTTATCGTTTCCTTCTGGAAAATTTACTGAACTTCGACTACCTTTATGCAGGTATATTGACTGATAAGAGCGATGTCTATGCTTTTGGAGTTGTGCTTTTGGAGCTCCTCTTGAGAAGAAGGCCTCTAGAGAAACTAGCACCCACTCAGTGCCAATCTATTGTTGCATGGGTATGGCTAGTGCCATAAAGTCTGATAGATTCTTTCATGCATGTAAGGAATTAAATTTTGACAGTTGAATGTGTTATCTTATCTCAACATGCACAGGCCATGCCTCAGCTGACCGACCGATCTAAGCTTCCAGATATCGTGGATCCTGTAATTAAAGATACAATGGACATCAAGCACTTGTACCAGGTTCCTAAATTAACTTCTTTCATTCCAATTTGTCGTCCAGTTTTCCAAATCAATTCCTTTGTCAAAGGTTGTTAGTGTTGATGGACAGAAGATGAACTAGGTTGCGGTAATTCAGCTTTTTTTTTGTTAATTAATCATGAAATCTATGGTCAATAGGTTAGGATGATAAACTCTCTTTTCATGCTTTAAATGGAACTTGACTATTGCAGTGCCAAACCATGTGCTAAGTATCATCTCTTTGGCATTACAAAAATCTGGGTTTTAATATATTTGTAGGCAGCTGCTGTTGCTGTTTTGTGTCTGCAACCTGAACCGATCTACCGGCCACTGATAACGGATGTACTGCACTCTCTCATTCCACTTGTACCCGTTGAGCTCGGGGGAACACTGAAGACCTAGCAATCGGCGCCCTACTGATCATGTAATAATTTCAGATGCGGGTGGTCTCAAGAAGGTACCGGTTTAGTCAAGATCTTCAAGAGAGTTTCTACATATAGATAATAATAGGCGATTCGCAGCTTATATTGAAAGAGAATTGGCTTGATAGAAGAGAAAGAGGTGCATGTTCTAACATCATCAACGAGATGCAGCTGTACAGTAGAAAGTCTTAGTCAGGCAAATAATAGTTCTTTGTTTAGGTGACGTAGATTAGGTACATTCAGTTAACTGCTTGCACTTCTTCTCCCCATTTTGATGATTACGTCCAGGAAAGATTCGAATCATGAAGCTTTTGGGAGCAAATAGAGTCGTTAGCAGTATTCTCAACTTTTTGTTGTTGCAAGAGCTCAATTGTAATTTGATGCTTAAGCTGTCCTTTTCCTTCATGGATCCAGAATTCCACCATTGGTGATAACCATTGTGTGCAAAAGGGGTTCACTCCTAAGCACATTATCTGTAGTAACTATTAACAACTTTGGTCTTGCTGTGTCTGGATGATAGTCGAAAAAGGGGACAGTTAAAAGGACAGGTTCGACATTAAGACGGGCTTGTTATTGATGTGGCGGTGACTAAAAGAGGTGAGCGAGGGGATCTGAAATGTCCAACTCCATCGGATCTTCGTCTAACGGCTCCATGCCTTTCCAGGATGAGGGAATTACAACAAGTACCAACTCACTAATTAGTGTGGAGATTCAGGCCGTGTCAAGAAGTACAATCCATTCCATCAATATCCAGTAGCAGAACTTCGACATCACGGTTGACACTTATAGAGCTCATCTTCAAGAGCAGTTCCCCTGATGGAAGAGAGAGCAGCGGATCTTGTTGCCGTCATTCCCATATCGAAGCGTTCATGAGGTGTATGTCCTTATATCATCGGCTTTAAAAGCAGTTGTACATAAGAAAGCGTCATTTGGCGAAAAGCATTTGGACTTTTTGCCCTGTTGCATTCGACAAGTTAGGTCATCTACCAACTAAATAAGAGGCAACAACCGAACAGCAACTCAATTAATACATAACATTGTCGTGAGAACTCAAAATTTTCATTGATCTTCCTCTTTCAGAGAACCAGGGGCCTAATCCCCATCGAAAATTGAAACTTCAAGTACAATTATTTTGCGGTGTTGCTGAAGAAACTTCCTCTTAAACTTTGGAAGGTTCCTCATATAAATACCTCATCCTTGTCTCCGAGTCTCAGCCGACGTTGTGATATGAATCGACGATGGCATCTGCAAGATAATCGCCTTCCATTCATTCAATAGAGCTAGATCGCCGACAATGGTCGCGACGATGTTGGCCCCATGGGCAGGAGGATTAGAGTACATTGCCCGAGCGAACCGCTTCAGTTGGCTCTTCACCCTGAGAATGTAGGAGCACATGATATCGGCGGGCAATCAAGGAGCAAAATGCGATTTAAAAACTATAAGGTGCTCGAAGAACCTCATCTAATTTACCAACACCTTTCTTGTCATTAAGTTGCTTTAAACCTCATAACATCCTGAAAGGGAGCTCTATAATAATATAAGATAGTGTTTATTTGGAGCCACCTGAGTGCAACAAATGGTATCAAAGTAGGCGCTCGGGGATCAACAGCCCAGCAATCTGAAGGTACGCGGAGACAGTGGTCAAGGACCATTGTACGTGAGTATTGACTCACTGTCATATTTTGTTGCGATACCGAAAATAGCTCATTCTCCAACATTTGTAATTTCGCATCGTTCGTCCTTGCGAACAGTGCCGCCAAGTTATCTCATGCCTCCTTTGGGGTGGTCTTCGCGCTCTTGATGTGCTATAATAACTCATCTTCAAGAGTCACGGCATTCGTTTATAGAGCCTCGACCACTTTGATGTTCCGTTTCCTTAATTCGCCATTGTTCGTGGGTGGTGTGGTGTTGTCGCAGCCAATGATATCCTGCAAGTCTTGTGTGAAGACGGTGGTCAATGACCATTGTACGTGAGCAGGCGATCAAGGACTGGAGTACACCAACTATAATAAGTGGAGCATCCACATGCAATTTTACCTGCTGGGTCAACACTTGTGGAATATCATTAGCAGCCCACCCACGAACGATGGCGAGTTAAGGAATGGAACATCAAAGCAGGCGAGGCTCTATACGTTCTCGCTGTGCGTAAAACTCCTCCTTTTCAACGCTTGGAGACTTACACTCATGCAATGCTCTCACCAAGTGTTTGCCTCACTCTTGCTTTTCTACATACGCGCAAGAAGCACTTGCTCCTATTATAGAGCGATAAAGTCGGTGGAGGAAGTCTCCATACCTTTCTAAGTATTTTCAAGACAAATCATTACATAACAGTTGGCTTCGACTGATTGTGTCTCCAGACGATTCAAGAGTGGCGGCTTGGAGAAGAAAACTGGAGCCTCTCTTCAACTTGAGGACTTGACAGTTGATTTTTCTTCAGGAAATTCAGGAGATGAAAAAGTTCTAGGAAATCTGGGAACGAGAGAGAGCCAGTGCTATCACTCTCTGTTTCAGAGCAATGTCGATTGTCACCGGAACATCAGCCCGCAAGTTTCGTACTATACTCCGATTAAGAGAAGTTGTATGAATCACTATTGTCTGAATTCTAACTTTCACCCGATTCTCATGTTTAACGATTTTGAAGGTCCCTCGGATATTTCCTGGAACGAAAACACGAGGGTGAACCTAGCCATTTTGCGAGCTACAAACGATATCGGCCTGCAGAAGGTGGCATAGAGCGATCCTAAGAGTAGCAATTCTGAATGTGAATCCTTCCTGTGACTAGTGTGAAACTAGTTAAATGCTACAGAGCAGAAGCACATGAAGGATGGTGGCACATTCAGTATATATTCAAGCGAATTCAACAAATCATCACTACCTGGAGTGCTGCAAAGCTGTCATACTAACTTTTGATACTCATCGAAACCCTGTAGCCAACGAGGATTCTCACGAATCTCTGGTACAGTTTATTTCTAACGAATCTCATTCTGCTATGGCGCAGCTTTCAAACTAAGCCAACCTTTATTCGTCAGAAGCCGCAAGCAATGACAATTCTCATAATTTTAGAACAATCTCTACTGGTAAAGAACTTTTTTATCATTCTCCGTTCAATTTGAATAGAGGTTGAGTGTGGTTATAATGAAGGAAGAGTTCCTTTTTTGTTATTATAATTATACATCAGGGACTTCAAATGGGTCAGAATTGACATGGCATATATGGATGAAAATAGCTCGACACAGCTTGGTGAGATTCTAGGGTCACTCAGATTTTCAAGTTCATTTATTTATATCAAGTGGCATATGTAGCGGAATATAAAGTGGGCTGTGTTGACCAGAGGCTTAGTATCTGCATAAGCATTGCAACCCGCCAGTCATCCACAGAGATCTGAGATCAGCTAACATACTTCTAGATGCTGACTTCAATGCCAAGGTAAAATTCACAACTAGAGTTGGTAAAATATTTCAAATTTCCATTGTGAATTTTCACATTATTATTAACATATGGACAGAAGATGATTTAGATTGTGATGGTACAGCTTTTTCTTGTTGATTAATCCTGAAATCTGCGGTCAACAGATTATGATGATAAATTCTGCTTCATGCTTTATAATAGAACTTGACCATCTAAGTAAGAAACCATGTGCTAAGTATCAATGTTTTGGCATTACTAAAATCTAAGTTTTAATGTATCTGTAGGCAGCTGTTGTTGCTGTTTTGTGTCTGCAACCAGAACCGATCTACCGGCCACTGATAGCGGATGCGCTGCACTCTTTCATTCCTCTTGTACCCATTGAGCTCGGGGGAACACTGAAGAGCTAGTGATCGGCGCCCCACCGCCTTCTGAATATTTATAATTTTGGAGATACGATCGTCCCAAGGAAGTACCAGTTTAGTCAATATCATCTAGAGAGTTTCTGCATATAGATAACAATAGGTGATTCGCAGCTTATGTTGAAAGAGAATTGGTTTGATAGGAGGGAGAAGTGCGTGCTCTAACATCATCAATGAGACGCTGCTGTACAGAAGAAAGTCTTAGTCAGGCGGACAATGATTCTTCTTTTAGGTAGTAGATTAGTTACATTCAGCAAACTGCTCATGCTTCTGTCTGCTCTCACGCTTCTGTCTGCTCTCATTTCGATGATTAGTCCAGGAAATGTTTTTTTTTTTGGTAAAGGTTTTTGTCCAGGAAATGTTACGTCGCACAGATTCTAATCATGAAGCATTTGGGAGCAAACAGTCATTGGCACTGTTTCGCTAGAGCTCAAGTCATTTGACGCTCACTCTGTCCCTTTCCTTCATGATCCAGGATTCAACCTTTTGGGAGAACTGTTGTGTGCAAAGGTATTCAATGATAAGATCCATTAGCTGTAGTGACTCTTAACAACTTCCGGTCTTGGCGTATGCGGACGATGGTTGAAAAGCACAGGGTTGACAGCAAGACGGTGTCGCTACAGGTGTGGTGGTGACTACAAGTGGTGAGTGAGGGGATCTAAAATCTCCAGCTCCATCAAATCTTTCAACCGTTCCATGCCATCCCAAGACAAGGGAATTATGAGAAGTACCAAGATACTATTAAGCATGGTGATTCAGGCTGTGTCAAGAAGTACAACTTAATTTAATCAGTATCCATTAGCAGAATTTTGCCATCATGGTTAACCCTTCAGAGCTCATCTTCGTGGGCAGTCCGCTTGATCGAAAAGAGAGAAGGGCTTGCATGTCGAAGTGCCTATGAGGTGTATGTCCTTATATCATTGGCGTAAAAGCAGATTGTAAGAGGAAACAACTGAACTGGACTCAGATCAGTGTAACAAACCTTGTCATGACAACTCAAAATTTTCATTGCACTTCCTCTTTCAGAGAACTAGGTGCTTAATCCCCACCAAAAATTGAAACTTCAAGTACAATTATTTCAAAGTGTTGCTGAAGATACATTATTGCTGAATTATTGGACTGGCCAAAACTTTTGAAGGTTTCCTAATACAATTACCTCATCCTTGTCTTAGAGACTCAACTGACATTGTGATATGAATCTGCGATGGCATCTGCAAGATACTTGCACTTGGCCAAATTTAGGCCAGCCAAGGAGATCCTTCCATCCTTTGTCATGTACACATGCCACTTGTTTGTCATGTTCTCGCTCTGTAAAGGCAACAAAGAAAGATAACTATGAAGAGGATGAAAGCGCAAAATGGATGATACAAGGAACTTTCTTCTTGTTTTTAAAAGTAAAAAGGCGGGGAAGGGTGACCAGCATGAGCAATCCCCTTTGAGCGTTACTATAAAGGTCCCATAGAGACAAGGAAGGATGACATGATTCATATTGAACGGTCCAACGAACAAGAAAATTATTCCAACAGAATGTAACAACTTGTGAAGGAAAATTACCTGAGTTTTGCTCAAGCCTGTAAATGAGAACATGCCAATCTGCTTGAGTATAAATGACCAATCCTTCCCGCTCTTGTCCTTTGCAGAGAGGCTGTCATATAGCTTTTGTCTCACAGTCTTGATCCTTCCGGCCATCATTTCCATTTCTGTCTTCCATTCGTTGAATAGAGCTGGATCACCGACAATGTTCGCAACAATCTTAGCCCCATGGACAGGAGGATTAGAATACATTGGCCGAGCAAGCCGCTTCAGTTGGCTCTTCACCCTGAGAATGTAGGGCGCCATGATATTAGCAGGTGATCAAGGAGCAATATGCCATTTAATAACTATAAGGTGCTCAAAGAAGCTCCTCTAATCTACCAACACCTTTCTCCAGTAATATCCAGGGTTAGATCACTGTCTACAATGTTGCCAAAAATTCTTGTCAGTTGTTTTTAGCAAACAAAAATCCTTGTCATTCAAGTTGCTTTAAACCTTATAACAGTCTTCAAGGGAACACCATCATAATTAGCACATCCTCCACATTGAACAAAAAGGCTGCATTTACTTCATCCGACTGGAAAGGTTTATGTATAAGAATGATTGTGACAAAGAGCTTCTATCAACTGTTCTAATGGAACATTAGAATAATATTGGACTTTTTAAGGTCAGAGAAATATTTGGACAAATTTACACAGCACATTCCCGGAAACAAGGAATGGGCATAGAAGTGAGATAAGCAGGCAAACTATGTTTCATCATGTGAAGAGCAAAGATCCATGAACCTTGTTGCTGCATCTGCAGACGAGCAGACAACATTGATTGCTCCAATTCTCTCTGCATAAAGACCCAGATTCTTACTGTAAGACTGAGCCACCAGAAGCTCCATGCCTCGAGCAGCAAACAGTCTCACTGATGCAGCATCAGCGTCAAGGCTTCCACTTGCAAATCCCTATAATGCATATGATAGTCCAGATAAAATTAGTAGAGGAACCTCCAAGAAGGAAAAAATTGAACTTATTTCACAGTCTGTTAAAAGATTCAGTACTTCCAAAAGAAGAAGCTCTTTCTTCGAGTTACAACACCCTCATTGCATCTGAGGGCATGTATTTTTGAGAATGGATTAAGGGCATCTAAGACGCTCAATTAATTGAAATCTTGATCACAAGTGATTAATACCTGGTAAGCAACATCAAAGAAAGGTATATGATTCTTCTCTTGAATGACATTGGCAATCTTTTCCCACTGTTCAGGGGTTGGATCAATGCCAGTTGGGTTGTGAGCACAGCCATGGAGCAAGATAAAAGATCCTTCTGGCGCAGCCTGAACAGACAGGGCCATGTCTAGTGTTAGGTTTTCATTTGGGCATGCTATTCAACTTAGTAAATATGAAGTTAAGCTCCGACCAAAACAAAAAAAAAAAATGAGGCTAAGCAGGCATCATTCATTATAGGGACTTAACCTTAATGTCAGCAATCATCCCCTCCAAATCCAAGCCCACTGTTTTTGGGTCGTAATATCGGTATTCAGACCAGGGAACTCTAGCATCATTGAAAATGTTCTTGTGGTTTCCTGCAGAATTGTAGTGCACAAAAATTTTAACCCACAGAGATAATTAAAGATAAAGTTCAAGTGGCAATAGCACGTACCCCATGTCGGAGATGATATCAACACCTTCGCTCCGGGAAAGTACCTCTCAATAAGAGCTGCAGCCAGCCTAAGAGAACCGGTCCCTGAAAGACCTTGAACGGTAGCAACCTGGAAAAAAGTGCAACAGATATAGTTTTCCAAGGAAACTTTACATAAAGAGCTTGGGTAACACAAAATGCAGACATACTCTCTGTTGCTTTATCACTGGGTTGTCTGCCCCGAACAATAACTCTGCAGTTGCTTTGTTGAATGCAGCCAAACCTTCAATTGGGAGATACTGCAGATCAAATTAACATCAGAGTAATCGCAGATCAATAGAGTGACACCAGATTATTGATATAATTCAGAGGATTGTGTACCTCTTTGTTTTCACCTTTCTCCAGCATGAGATTCTCAGCCTACAAAGTAGCAGAATCCATGCTTAAATTAACTTGGCTAGAAGAAAATCCAAATATAGATGAGGATATCTGAATTATTGAGCATGAAGTCTAGTTTTCAAGGAAAATGAAGCTCAAAGAAGAAACGGAGCATTGAACCATGGAAAAAAAATGAATCATTCACTGCCTAATTAAGATTGAGAATGCTCACTTTCTTGACAACTTTAAGCACGTAAGGCTGCAATTCTTCCGTACGATACGCCCCGACTCCAAGGTTGAGCTTCTTTTCGTCCGTGTCTGCTTTAAAGGCTTCAGAAACCCCAAGAATCGGGTCGGGAGGGGCCATTGTTATGCCCTCGAATCGAGAAACATTAACAGCAACAGTCATAGATACCCGACCAAAATGCTGCATAGAAGAGATGATCCAAACTCAGAAATCAAAATTTCAAGATATGATCCTATGAGATTTAATAATCATCCTGATGTGACTCTACACATCTATATTCATAACCAATCTCCAAAGCGGGCTTGCTTTCAAAACCAGAAAAAAGAATGAACAAGATTTCACCAGTCAAAAGTTTCAACCTTTAGGAAAAAGAAATTAATACGGTATTTACAATCCAGAAAATAAGGAAGAGAATCAAGGACATAATCGAAACTTGAATAGAAGGAATAAGGCCATATCTAGGACACAATCATACCACTTATCCAGCCAAACAAAGCATGCTCAGGACGTGTAATTCATAGTCAACGCATAGCCAGGTCACTAGAGCAACACCAAGAAAGAGAATTGCGAAATTAAAGAGATGATGAATGACAGGAGATCACAAGCACCATACCTCAGTTTTGGCAAATGGGTGTCTCTCTTGCACACTACTGCTGAAATGAACACTTCCAATCTTTGTTTTCCCCTAATGAAGACAAACAAGATCAGTGTGATTCACCCAAATTAAGCATTGAAAATAATAAAGAGAAAACACCACACGCCACACTGAAAACAGCGAAAACCAGAGAAAAACGAAAAAAGGACGCATTTCGATTTCAACCATCACAAAGGAAAGCACAAGAGAGATCCACGAGACGAAATCACTGCGTTCACGACAATGAAATGAGAAGTACCTGGAGTTTTTCATGCACCGACAGTGCAGCTAAAGCCGAGGCGGCAGCTGGCGCGAAAGAGAGCATTGTGGAAGCCATCTGATTCAAGAACTACCAACTCTGCAGCCAAACCGATGTCTTTTGAGCCAAAGCTACAAGAAATGAAGATTCAGAGTGATCAGTCGATTACCCAATTGATCTGCCACGATCAAATGACGATCAAGAGATCTAACGAGTGCAATTCAGCACTCAAACAATCCGAGCCCAAGACCGAAATGAACCGGGAAAAGTTCAAGACGCTGACTTCAACTGGTGGAGCAGGCACAGGGATCAAGAACAGAACAAAGAACCCACCTGGAGAGAGGGAGAGCAGAGAGAGGATAAAACAGAAGAGGCGATGAGAAGGCGAAACTCGATTTGAGTATCGCTGCTTAAATATTAGTTGGTGCTTCTTTCTTGTTCTGCTTTTCCTTCGTAAATTAATCGTTTCCATCTCTTGAAACTAGTGGCCTACGGTCTTTTGGTTGGATTTTCAGGCGGGTGTAATTAGATTTCGTCGCGGGCGTAACATGATTGAGCCACATGAGATCATTCACGGAAGCAGTCAGTGCTCCTGCACGCTGTACAGACACACTACACGTGGACAAATACGAGGCATACGATTCCGTACATGTTATGTACACTGTTCTCCTTAAACGAATCTTGTCCACCCGTTAGACCTATCGTGTGGATTAATGTTGTCATTCCGAATCTTACATGGGAGTTGTCTGTTCTCTTTTCGCTGCATAAATGGGCACGCCTTGTCAAATGCGGAAGCGTACTTTTTCTTTGCAGGCTTGGCTCAGGAGAGGCAACCTTCACATCAATTTGTGGAAGTAATCTTGGCCGCTCGTTTTCGGTTTGCCCCCTAGAAATGATGCGCCTTCACAAGGTCAAAGGATAAGGAGAATTTTTTGCTCCCTAACCAAATAAAGAAATTGGTATATCCATAACTCATTCGATGTTTGCCTAAGTAGTAGTTGTACTGCTTAAAATTGGGCTTGACTTTCGGATCAACCCTAGAACTAGCTGGTTCCATCCCAGGTCATTTTTAAGAGAATCAAATTGCTTCCTAAATTCAGAGATCAAGAAACAACTTTGACAGGGTAAGTTCCAAGTTTTTTATTTATAATCTACCTATCCTGAAAATAATCAATCATTAGATCATATATTAGTCTTCAACAAGTCTAGGCATGACACAGTCAATTAGGTACATGATTTGCTAGACTCCAACCATTGTAGAGTTATGGGATAATTGTCCAAAACGTCCTAAGTCAATTGAACGATAGCCAATTCAGTTATAAATCTTTTGATGATTTGCCAATTTAGTCCAAAATATTTGTTTGTGTCAATTTAGTCCTAAACCTTTTGAAAATTTATTAATTTAGTCCTAAGTCTATTATGTGGATATTTGATCGAAATGACTACATTTGCAAATCATCAAAAGGTTAATTACTCAATTGGTATATTTAGGATTGAATTAGCTTTCATACAATAGGTTTAATGGCTTTTAGACAATTTTTCCGAGAGTTACCAACCAACACCGAGTGATATGGAGGATAAGTGTATCGCCCGTGTTCACAAATTTCATGTCAGATGAATAAAAGAATTTGTAATTGTACTTTTCCACCACCATGAGAGCATGTCGAACGCTAATGTCCCAAAAGCCATGGCTCTTGTATACAAGCGCTCCGTCTTTCTCATTACTATAAGCTGGGCGTGCCAAAGAGTTAGACCGGGTGTTGTGGCCCAACAAATATTATACTTCTGAACTTTGGTCCACAGTTTTCTTTCTTTTGCCAACCTGGTCTTCATGGAGAATTTCTCCTTTCTTCTTTTTCTAATTGGACAAGCATCGAACCACTAGCAAGTGCCCCCTCACAGCACGTGGTCCAAGACATATTCAAGAGAAAGATATCATCACACCATCTCAGTACAACCTAACCTCGGCTTCCGCACGTGGTGTTGCTGTTTAGTAGTGTCTGAATTTAGTGATCACTGACTGATTCAAAAGAGCCGTGCTGCAAGAGAACTCAAAAGCGTGAAACATTAGGTCAGCATTACGCACAGTACCCATCACCAACCATCATTCTTCTTCTGACCGTGCCGCTGGGAATGAGTCGTCCGCTCGCCACTTTTATCGCTCAAGCGGATCGCCGCGCTTGCGGATCCTGTTTAGCAATTATTTTTGAATTGATATTACGAAAAATTTTAAATTGATACACCTGTGATAGATTTATTGTAAATTATTTTTTTGATCATAAAAAATCATAAATTGATACATCTGTGATAATTTTACTGTGAACAAATTTTTTAATAATAATAATATTTTTTTTTATTTTTTTAAGTTTTCTTTTTCCTTTCGTTTTTTTTCCTTTATCTTATTTATTTTCAACCTCTGGCCAGCGAGGTCAGCCCCGCCGGCCGTTGGCAAGGTCAACCTTGCCGTACCTTAGGTGAGGTTCGACTTTGCTAGTTGTCGGCGAGGCTGGCCCCACCGGCCGCTAGCTGGCCGGCCCCACCGGTCGCTAGCTGGCCGGCCCAGCTGGTCGCTGCTAAGGCTCAACCTCACCACTTTTGGGCGAGGCCGACCTCGCCAATTGCTGGTGGGGCTGAGCCTTGCCAGCGACAGTGGGGCAAACCCCTCGCTAGCAACTGGTGAGGTCGGCCTTGCCCACCCTTGATGATGGCGAGGTCGGCCTTGCCAGTTGTCGGTGGGGTTGGCCTCGTTAGTGGTTGGCGGGGCCGACCTCACTAGTTCCAGGTGAGCGGTCGGCTCCACTGTCGCTGGCGAGGCTCTGCCCCGTCAGCAATTGGTGAGATCGACCTCGTCCAGAAGCGGTGAGGTTGAGCCTTGCCAGCGATGGCAAGGGGTCGTTCTCACCGGCGAGGTTAGCCTTGCCCGCCCTTGGTGACTAGCGAGGTCGGCCTTGCCTACACTTGGCGTCGAGGACCTTGCCAATTGCTGTCGATGGGTGGTCCTTGCCGTCGCTAGTGAGGCTTAACCTCGTCACTTTTGGACAAGGCCGCCCTCGCCAATTGCTGGCGGGGTCGAGCCTCGCTAGCGATGATGGGGCCAATCCCTCGCTGGCAGCTAGCGAGGTCGGCCTTGCCCACCCTTGGCGACAGCGAGGTTGGCCTCACCTAGCAATGGCGAGGATGATCCCTCATCGACAACTGGCGAGGTCCTTGACGCCAAGGGTGGGCAAGGCCAACCTCGCCAGTCACCAAGGGTGGGCAAGGCTGACCTTGCTAGGCGAGGCTGACCTTGCTAGGCGAGGCCAACCTTGCCTTTGCCAACGGTGGGCAAGGCTGACCTTGCCAGCGAATGGTTGACCCCATCGTTGCTGGCGAGGCTTGGCTCCGCCCGCAACTGGCAAGGTTGGCCTCGCCCACAAGCGGCGAGGTCGAGCCTCGCCAGCGACGGCGAGGATGACTCTCGCTGGCAATTGGTGAGGTCCTCGATGCTAAAGGTGGGCAAGGCCGACCTCGCCAATTGCCAAGGGTGGGCAAGGTTGACCTCACTAGTTGCCGGTGAGGACGACCCCTCGCCATTTCTGGGCAAGGCCGACCTTACCAGTTGCTGACAAGGGGCCGGCCCCACAATCGCTGGTGAGGTTGGCCTTGCCCAGAAGTGGCGAGGTTGAGCCTTGCCAGTGACAGCGAGGGGTCGTCCTCGCTAGCAATTGGTGACGTTGGCCTTGCCCACCCTTGGCAATGGCAAGGTCTGCCTCGCCTAGCGACCGGCGAGGTCGGCCTCGCTAGTGGCTTGCGGGGCCCAACCTCGTTGGCAACTGGCAAGGTTAAACCTCGCCCGAGGTGGGGGGCAAGGCCGGTGGGGCCGACCTCGCCGGCCCTCTTCTCTGGCAGTTTGACGGACCATCGATCGACCAGAGGTTGAAGATAAAGAAGATGAAGGAAAAAAAGAAGAAGAAAATGAATGGAAAAAGAAAAGAAAAGAGAAACTAAAAAAATTGAAAAAAATAATATTAAAAAATTAGTTCGGAGTAAAATTATCATAAGTGTACCGGTTTGGGATTTTTAGTGATCAAAAAAGTAGTTCAGAGTAAAATTGTCACAGATGTACCAATTTGGAATTTTTTGTGGTCAAAAAAATAGTTTGAGATAAATCTGTCATAAGTGTATCAATTTAGGATTTTCGTAGTATTAACCCTTTATTTTTAACCACCGCCCGCAGCGGCTGCGTTGGCTTGCGCTCTGGTCCCCCAACGAAGGGACCAGAGTTCAAACCCCAGCGTAGTCGTTAGGGAGTCTTAAGTGTGGCGCCGTGGTGGTGGGTCCTGCGCTAGCGTCACCCCGGGTTTAGTACCGAATAGCCTGTCGGGCGAAAGGGAGGTTCCCGGGTCATCAAAAAAAAAAAAAAACCCTTTATTTTTAGACCAAGAAGTCCCCGGAAGCGACCCTCTACGGCTCTAAGCAACGTCGCTTGGGACCCGAAACATTCACGATGTTTTTTGCTCTTTTCCGGGCTGATTCCCTTACAGAAGATTCATGCGCCAGTGGTTGCAAGGTCGAAGCTCGAGTGGTCACGATGGCCTTGAGATTCGTGGCTCAAAAAGATCTCACGGCTCTCGACCGTGAGCTCAAAGCTCTTGCGGCCATAGTCGCCCCAAGTTTCGCTGTTCAAAAGGATTTCTTGAGGAGAAGTTTGAGATTCGAGTCCGGTATAGGTTTAGAGATTTGAGTTTTTGCTTAGGGGGTTTTAGACTGTGCAGTGTCTTGATTTGTTACCGGTGCTTTTCTCCGCGATGAAGGAGTACTTCACAATTGAATTGGGGATGAGGAGGATCAAAGGAAAACAGAGAGCAAAATAAAAAAGACGATGTGAAATGACGTGTGAAAGGAGGAGGAGAGATATACACCTGAAATGACTCATCTGATTAACAACACCATAAAACGGAAACTTGACGGGCCCAAATTTAAGTACTGAAACTGAGAAAACAATACGGGCCGCAGTTAAGACCCAAACTAAAATTGACGCTTCTTAAGGAAATTAGACCCCGTTTTAAGAGAAATCGTATTAATGGCCGTCGCCCAAATCGTATCATACCTCGAGTGCCATTGCCATAGCAGAAACTTGAGGCTGAGAACTTTAACATTCGCAAAACCTGCTATATACTAACTCACGAGACTCGTAAACCAGCGAGGATTCTCACGAATTTTCGGTACAGTCATCTCCGTCGATTCTCATTCCACCGCTATGAGCAGCATGCAAACTAAAGCTACGGCCTTTGTTCATCGGAAGCCACAACCAATGATGATTCTCGCAATTTTAGAACAATCACTTCTAGTGAATCACGAAGTGTTGTTAAATGCCAGACTAATGCAAAGTAACATGAGATTTTCATTCCAACAACACTAAAAAACAACAAAGTTTGGTCTTGCCGGCACAGCATATCTCCACTAAGAATAACCACGTAGCCATAAATCCCGCACCCGAATGCTAGAGCACGCTTTGCATCTAAACTGATCTGGAGCTACCGAAGATCTTAGTGAACTGATTACACCCATATAGACATTAAAGATGGTAAACCAGCCAATTGGCGACTCAATCACTCAATCACGACCACATACTTCCCGCCTCAGTAAAAATTCTTCAAAATTGACACAGCTAGAAACTCTCCAATGTCTAATTGGATGACCACTAATAATCACTACTGCACCATGAGCACAAGCACCACGACCTCAACAAACACTGAATGGGAAAAGCAGGTCCAACACAAGCCTAGAAGTCTCATCTAAATAAGAAGACAATGCCAATCATTAGCAGAAACGATCATACGCGCCGAACGTTGCCCAACATGTTGAAACCGCAATTAGCTTAACAAGACTCAAAATTGAAGCAACATTAGAACATGCTCAATCCCATCCTTGATACTATCAAAAACCACATGAAGTAACAGAAACTACCACAATTCGCAGATCATCACATATAAAAATTGCTCGAGAGTAACAAAGCCGCACTGTATCTAAGCCAGCTATTTGCTTCCTTACAAGTCTTAAATTGGGCAATAATTAAGAAGAGCATCAAGGTCTCTTTCGCAACAACTAAAAGCTCTGACCAAAGCAAAAGCATCTTCCTTGAAAAAACACCTCAGAATCCAAGCTTGGTGCGGCGCCAGTGCCTGCGCTTCGCGTTGTACCTGAACGATTTCGGTGCAAACAAGGAGACAAATTAGGCAAAAAAAGACAACTTTGTTGAAACAAAACATGAACAAGGGGCAAAGAAATTAATGGGTCGAACCTGATGGTGTTGTCCGTCCTCATGCGAATCCAGTGAGGGATGGGCCTGTTCTGCCTCATCTTCTTCGCCAGCTTCTTCTTGATCCTGAACGTCTTGTGTGACGGCTGCGACCCACAAAAACAAAAAGCCACCATTTTCAGAAAACCACAATCAATCTCTTCCACAAACCAACAGCACACAGCACCAAATTGAACTCGATAACAAAACCCAGAAAGCGTGAGAGGAGGGACAGAGAGAGAGAGAGACCATCTTCGGTTCCTGCTAAGCTGCCGCGGAGGTCCTGCGGGAGCAGAGGAGACGAGAGAGATACCCAAAACCCTAGAACAGCAGCGGAAGGAGAAGGGACGTAGGGGGAACAAGAACGCTCCATATATACGAGGGCCTCATGGGCGTCGGTCCATCTTCATCAGGAAGCAAAAGGGGTCTTCTCATTGGCCCGTCGCCATCGCTCATCGAACAAGATCGAGCAGACCCATTGGGCTCGAGCTCCGTCCACGGCGGAGATCCTTTTGCAAACTCCGGCAAAGTTCTTGCCCCCAAAAGATTCTTGGGCCAGAAGGAAGAAGGAAGAAAGAAAATTTTTTCGCCATGATTCCTTCGCTCTGGTGTGATTCCATGGGGCTTTATCTTCAGGAGGCCCATGGATAGCCCCATGGATCGCAGAAGACTAGGCCTTAAGACATGCAGCAAACCAACGACTCTTCCCCCCTTCTTCCTCTGGTCTTGATCAAATCATCAACATGCCAAATCACTTGAACTTTTAGCTCAGCAGAAATCATCAGATATGTTTGTTAGAAAATTTAATATCGGAGAAAATAATCAGGTTTTATTTGCAATGAGTGACGCGTGGAATTCGACGAGCGGGGGTGGGCGCGCGCGCGAAATAAACAGAGGGGGAGGAGGCGGAACTGGTCCCGACACAATATTAGAAAGTCCAACAAAAAAGGCCTCAACTGATAGATAGAGGGGGATCGTGCTTATATATAGAGCATATGAAGTTAAGCGATACGAGGCATTCCAAAACTTCATATGCTTCGTGACTTCATTTTTCAGGGAACAAATGGTCGGTCCGATTTAGCATCAGAGCTCGGGCACGGTAAAGGCCTGAATCTCATCACTCGCTTGAATCTCGGCACTTGCTCTTTTATGCCGCGTATATTCCTATTGCTATGTTATGTTATGTTATGGTTTTTTTTAATCAACTTCGGTTATGTCTAACACTAGAAGGAACTAGCTAGGTAGCTGCCTATTCTTCAGTTATATGTTTCATAGAATCTTCTGAAGAACCATACCCTCCAGCTAATACTAAATTAGTAGTAGTAGTAGATACTAGCTAGCAAAGCCAATTTGTATAACACAAAGGCACGACGCGGCTTTGAAAAAGATTACCCTAGTTTTTTGGACTAAGCATTATTCAAATCGAGTTCACATGGCATGGACGAGACGTTTGGCATTTCGGAGTTTGCTTTTAGTTGGGACCAAAAATAGTGAATTAGGAAAAAAAAAAAAAAGCACATCCGAGGTGGTTACAACATATGCTTTGTCAAAGGGTCTCTTTAAATGCTCTTGCTATTCACCCCACATGGATTAAACTATATACTAACCATATTATGTTGACCTAAGGGGTTGAGTGTGGCCAATCACGCCCTCATGAGAGAAATGAAAACTATCTTTGCTGCCATGAGAAGTAATCAATCTATACTTAGTTCGGGATTTCCCGAACACACGGTCTTGAAATTTAACAGGAAAAGTTATTATGTTGTGACGGTATCGGCGTAGAACAAAATATGAATAGCGAAATTGTAGATCGATACCGAGGAGCTTGGACCACAGCTCGTCGATTGTGTCCTGTACATCATAGATATGGTGATAGATAGCAGAATATGAGGCTCATGTGGCTTAAATCAAATGGGTGATAGAGATGATTTAGGGTTTTATATACATGATGATTTGCATCAATCTAGGAACATATTAAACATGGTAGCTACCCGACCTCTCCCAAACCATTTGTTCTTCAAATCATTAACTTCGTATATCGATCAATTCGTAGTTGTTGGGTCTTGAAGTTTTCATCTTTTCTCTTTGTTCTTGGTCTTCATTGGATGCTACGTATGTGGAGAATGAGACAAAATGGGGAGATACATGCACATGGGATGGGAAGGGGACGCCATTCTTTTCAATGACCAAGCCAATGATGAGGAATTGGTGTGTGGTCTCTCCTATTTTTTTTTATATATATCTCAACTATATATATATAATTCAACAAATGAAAGCAAGAAGCCAAAAGAGAATTTTCAAAAGAGACCAGGCTGTGCAAATCCCACAGACTGCGGGGAGGACTTAAAAGACAAAACATCTTCAATCACATCAACCCTCTCCCCAAGTCATCTCTTTCTTTGTTTTTTGCTTAACCAAACCGCGTCAAGAAGATTGGTTAGTTCTTCACCTCAACGTTTCAATATATAGAGTTAAGAAATCATATTTGTACCATTACTAATAGTTAAGTTCTAGTATTACAAGGTTTTAGGTCAATTTTAATACATAAATATAGCATTGTATGGATTTTAATATACAGTAACAAAAAATTATTCCGAACACCGAGCGTCACTGTGCTTTTGTGGGTTCGGTCCATCTTTGGTCCTCTTGATCAATGCTTTAATGTAAGTTGGTAAATGACTACAAAATCATTAGATAAACATCGAAACCTCCTCGACACATTATATTCCTGATCTATGCTTCCCCAACAATAATTCGGGATATTTCTTCCTAGTAATCTTGAAATGGATCAATTTTATCTCGCTTCACGGGTTAGAGTTGGGAAACTAATGCGCATACAGTTATATATATTTTTTTTCGTTTTGAAAATTAAATTACATTAGCAAATAAGTATCAAGACTTTGTGTGGAAAAAGATTTTGCCAGATGGGATTTAGTTCCACCCATATTTCAATCTATCCAACTCGAGTCTTCAAACAAGAACTTTCAGGACATGTTTGTCAAGGTACAGACTTCAACCAGGTGTGTAAGCCCAAAAAGTCTTATGAAAATGTCATTTTCACAAAATGAAGTGGAAACAACTAAGCACTAAGCGTATATCTCCAAATTTCTCCAGCGTAATTCAAGCGGATCAAGAAACCCTAAAAAGGAGGAGGGGAAGGGGAAAAGAGAGACATTCTGACGCGGTGGTGTTGCTTTCAAAGTCTGTTAACATCTGTAAAATCAGAAAATAATTAGAGATTATACATACTTCCACGAAAGCATGTGTGGTGTTGCATGCAAGCTGAGCATCGGTATCTACAAAATGGGCATGACGTCCATGACAGTGATATCTAAGCTCTATTCTTATCCCCACACATTTGAGACTTTTTTCTTAGCCGTTCGACAGGGGATATCATGCCATTGAAATCGACCTGACCCGTGTCCCTTGGTTTGCATGAAAACCGTTTGAGGTTTTCAAAACTTACTTCCCATGCAGAGAGAGAGAGAGGGAGGAGGGGTAGGTTTTCAAATCTTACTTTCATGTCCTTTGGCTTGCATGAAAACCGTATGAGGTTTTCAAAACTTACTTCCCATGCAGAGAGAAGGAGGGAGAGAGAGAGAGAGTTGTTTAGGCTTGTTCTAAAGCGGGGATATGAAAAAGATTAGGTTTGAGAATTTGTATTCATATATTCCATTCGAGTTATAAGTTCGCGTCAAGTACGCACTACTGCGGGACCTTATTCCCTTGTTGAATATGTTAAAAAAGTTGACCGAGATGCCCGTAGAATTCCAGCTTCAGGTTCAAAGTCGACCGACTGCATGCAAATTACTTAAAATCGGGGTCATATGTACAAGTCAAAGGCTTAAACTTAATCGGTTCATAGGAACTCGCAGGCTATTCCGTGGCCTCCAGGTAGCCGCACCACTTCGTTCATGCCCTGAATTATAATAAATTTATGTCCTAGGTCTGTGTCGTTTTCTGGGTTGTCTATATATCTACTTCACTTCAATGATCAAGCAAAAGCAAAGAAGCAAGAAAAACCTCTTTCTCCTTTTATACGCAAATTCAAAATGGTGAGATCTTACCTCTCTCTTGTGAAAGAGAGAAAGGCATTAGCTACCTTTTTCTTCTGTGATCAAAACATCATCACCAAGTACTGCATGCTTAGTTAAGAGCTAACTAGGGCCAACCTCTTTTATAGATGAAAACTATAAACCTCTTTTATCGATGAAAAATATCGATAAAAATGAGTAGATGTAATAACTCCGATCTTGTTAAGAAAGCAGCGAAGTAAATCTCATCTTTTTTTTTTTAACAATGCAACTTATACTCTTCTATCCCGTTGGCGAAATTTAAAAGTGTGTCCATAGGTTTTTTTTGTCTCCACAAAATTCGCTAGCTGCTTCACAAGTCATCTTTGTATTAAAAACCCTAACCACACCCCATGTTGTCTCCGGGGTCCCACCTCACGCGCTTCCATGGTGGGCCCGGCCCGGCCGCGACGTACGCCCTGGCTTTTGACTGGGGCTAGCTTCTGTTTCGGTCCAAGGTTTATAGCTGTAATCCAAGATTTGATCCTGTCACCGTTAGATCTGATATCATCCCTCATGTTGTTTCCCCCCAGTTCCCTTTGTCATTTTCCTTCCCCCCTCCAGCTTATCTTGACAATGATTCGCAACGGTAATTCGCCCTAATTCGACACGGCACGTGCTCGGGTTGATATCTTCGAGCCGTGAAAACGACGAGATAACCTCCTGATGTCATGTGCCCGGTAAAACACGAGTTAAAACACGAATGAGTATTGGCCGAAGATGAACTTATTTGTACTTGATAATGAGAGAAACGTAACATAAATGAACGTTAGGACGGGCTCTACGGATGTGTTTATTATTTTAATGTATCGGTGTACATACATTTCGCACTCTCAATTCTCCTCCTATCTTTGACTTATCGGAAGAGAGGGATTACCCATTGTTCTGCTTTACATCATTGGGATTCCGAGGTTTAGAATGAAGTTTTTTAAGGGCACGCTCAAGAAATGTTTTCAGCTTATTGCGACAATGATTTGCAACGGTAATTCACCATAATTCGACACAATACGCTCATATCGATATTTTCGAGCCGCGAAAATGATGAAACACCTTCCCCGTATCATGTGTTCGGCAAGATATGAGTTACAACACGAATGAGTATAGCCCGGACATGAACTTACTCGTACTTGATAGCGAGAGAAACCGAACGTAAACACCTGCCTGCCCGCATACAGTGGTGTCGATCGTTTTTACCCCTGAAATAAACTCATGGGTCCATCCTGTCCCTTCTAATGTCCGTTTTAGGATATCGTGAAGTTAATTAGTTTTGATGACGTTGAACATTTGACTTCACGGGTTCGTATCCACCTTTTGTTTCACCCTATGCACGAGAGTCTTTTATGTCCGTTCGAATAGAATATACTGGGAATCATGGGATAATGTATAAATTGATCTCTGCATGACCGTCAGAGCAAGCAAAGGATGGACACGTGGAAGGGGCGAACCTGAAACCCTAAACAGGTTCAATGAACAGATAAGAAAGATGTTCGTGGTGAACATGTTCGGATCATGTGGATACGTCCTGAATTAAGGAAGCAGAAGGAGTCAAGAAACAGCAGCTGAGGACCCAAAGCTTCTCCTCCGTCAGAGACACAACCCACGAATTATAAACGCGAAACCCTAGACGACCCCTGGTGTGTACATCAAGAAAAGAAACAACAAGATCGCCACCCATTTGCAGATGCTGCTCGCTTCATCTTCTGTTTGTTCTTATCAGTCCGGACAATGTGGGATATGGCGACGAGGTTGGTGTTGCATGTGGAGGAACAGTGAACATGGTCGCCAAGGCATATTTGTGGGATGTGTGTGTGTATGTCATTTGGGATGTCTTCTTCTTACGTGGTTGGCATATGCTCGTGTCTCGGTTTTTGGCAGCCCCAAGTTGTGAGAGCCGTATGCGGATGAACCCCACAGGATCAAGAAGCACATCAACAAAAGAACAAAAAAAAAAAAGACTCAAATTGCATGAAAGTGAAAGCTATAACCCCCGATGCCACTTGTAAAAAGTTACCCACTATACTTCTTTGTAGAAACATCAAATTCCAATTTGCCATGTTGCTGCTGCTTTCTTGCTATCTCAGGATAGAAAATGCATCCCTCAAATTTTGTTCTATCAACTGAATTGATATATTAAATGACGTGATATATTATGAAAAAACCATCTTCGATCCTTAAATTCGCCACCTCACTTTATGTTCCGAATATGAAAATCTGTTTACTATATCTAACGTTATTCGGATTCATGACGGGCATTTTCTTGTTACGCAATCGCAAACCATGAAGGCTGTTGATTGGGATGTGAAAAGGGTGGTGGTTATTGCTGTCTCATTTAGATACCTCAACAGTGTGGGAGATGCGATCATTATGGTCCTAGCTTGGACCATAATTATGGCTTGGGGAGGTTCAATCATTACCCACCAATTGATACATAGCAATTGATTCGATCGATCTTTTCTGACCTCTGAGATTTTACCAAAAGGCATTTGACTGTGAATGAGGAAAATCTGAAAATGAATTAGACCTCCAGGACACCTCAAGTTTATGGTAGCCATATAATCCGAGGTGACTGGTGTTTAGGAATCTGCATTGATATATGTTAAGTGGTCGGTCTACTTAAAATTTATTCACTAAAGTGCACGATATCCCTAAGTTGAAAAGAGAATCATATATTTCATTTTTCTAAAGCTGTTCACGGAGCAACTCAACATGCTCACGGATTACCTATGGCTACGGAACAACAAATATGCAAAGTTCTTTGCACCGATTATTAAATTAATCTTCTTAGTTTTAATTTAAGGGGCGATGAAGTTCGCTCAAGTCACTATCCGAACTTTGCAACTGCATCACATGAAGAATCTCCCTGATTATGACCTTAGATTTCATACAGCAAAAGGGTAACATGTTGAGCGCCATTTGATTATACCCCTTTCAAGATAAGCAAACAAAAAAACATTAATATTATATTCCGTGTTGATTGAATTTGGGCACAGTTTTGATTTTCAAATCTCCTCTCGAGCCCCTTCTTCCCAGCTTCAATAATCAATTAATCATATCAAGCTCAAGCAATAGGCCAACTGGTAAACTACTAAACAAAAAAGAATGAGAAAACAAGTTGTGGAGTCTGCACCAAGAAGAAAAAGAAAATTGAACATCTATTTGTGGGACCCGGGTTTTCTAAATTGGTTCCAGCGAGTGTAGGAAAAACAGCACCCAAGGCCCAGTATATATATGTCCGCAAGCTACTACTGCAAAACCCCCCCAAATTCTCCCGCTCCATTCACAGATCAGGAGCATTTTCTTGCGCAGACAGCTACAAACCAACTCTCCTTCAGGCGTGTTCACAAGCATTTTCTCAAAGAAACCCTGTTTTTTGTTTCTCTCTCTCTCTACCATGGCTCGACCGCAGCAGCGATATCGCGGTGTGCGCCAGAGGCATTGGGGTTCTTGGGTCTCCGAAATCCGCCACCCGTTATTGTAAGCTCACGCTTAATTGGAACTTTGTGTTTTTGCGTTCTCGACATGTGTACTGAACCGAAACGTTCTGTTGATGCAGGAAAACGAGAATCTGGCTGGGGACATTTGAAACGGCCGAGGATGCGGCTCGGGCCTATGACGAAGCGGCGAGGCTAATGTGCGGGCCAAGGGCTCGGACCAACTTCCCTTACAACCCGAACACATCTCAGTCTTCTTCATCGAAGCTCCTCTCAGCGACATTGACCGCGAAGCTACACAGGTGCTACATGGCGTCGTTGCAGATGACCAAGTCTGCATTGCAAGTGCAGGAGCCACAGAAGCCACCGAGTTCCCATTTTGTCAACACCAATGGCATCTTTGAGAGGAGCAACGAAATGGGTCATCAAAAGATGCAATTTCAATTGCAAGAATCGGAAAGTTGGGTGATCAAGAAAGAGAAAGTCGAGGTGGCCGAGACCCAACAGTTCAAGCCTCTTGAAGATGATCACATAGAGCAAATGATTGAGGAGCTTCTCGACTACGGATCGCTCGAATTAAGCTCTACCATCGCATCCTAGGAGTCTGAAGACTTAGCAGCAAGAGAAGATTCTGAAGCTAGCCTCGAATTTTATCCGCAATTCACCTACTAATGCCTCTCTCTCGTCCCACTAATTTAACCCCATTTCCCCTGAATTCGCTGGGGCTGCTTTGAGTAATTTTTAGATTTTTCCTTCCTATTCCTAGAACTTATTCCCAAGATATGGCACATTTGATGATGCTATGTGTACAGCGCTGTACTATGCCACTATTTATGAGGCCTAGTACTTACCTTAAGCTTCAATATGTATTCACATTGTAATTTTCTCTGTTTTGAGAAGCAATGCAAGACTTCCTCTGTTTAATGTTCCCCTGTTTGCTGGCAGAGATAACTACACGACTCATAAACAAGAAAAGAAGTAACTTCAATGCCAATTGCTAATTTCTCTGAAATTCTGTTGCATAAGAAGGCCCACAAGAAGAAAAATGTGAAAAGTGCCTTAATTATTAGGTGCAAGTAAAGACAACAATTTTATGTCAAGGTCGTTCTGATGAGTAAATTGTGAGATACCCCGTATTTCAAGTGATGTGTACCTGCTCATTCACAAGACTACTGTTACAGAAGCTGACAGCAAACAGGACTTTGTTAATTTTTGGCCGTTGGGGAGATTTGAAACGCAGAACCGCTCTGCTCTGAAGCAATGGGTGATTGAGGATGACATCTTTTGTCTGTAGCGTTTCTTGGTCAATGTACAGAGCAGCGACAATGCATGCGTAACTATGAGCATCTTTATTAGGAGTTGAAAAGGAGTTCTCTGGAAAGAGGGCCACCACCTCCGAAGAAAAATAGTAAATAAGCGAATGTTGGGAAAAAGATCAAATTTTTATGCACATGATTATTCTTTAAATGATTTGTTCAAGGAATCATTTGGGCTTATTTTAGATGCTAGTGAAGTT
The DNA here is from genome assembly GCA_031216185.1 of Syzygium aqueum. Taxonomy (NCBI): domain Eukaryota; kingdom Viridiplantae; phylum Streptophyta; class Magnoliopsida; order Myrtales; family Myrtaceae; genus Syzygium; species Syzygium aqueum. The sequence continues at coordinate 29,208,885 of CM062233.1, read as the reverse complement.
AAAGTTGGCCCTAACTTCTGCTTTGAATCAAGTGAAAAAGGCTTACACAGGCGATGGCAGTCTCTTGACAAATACAGAACAAGTAAACATTTCACGCGATTTTGCCATGATGTTGCTTATTGAAGGAAAAGAACAGAGGTGTTCCAGTAGTTAAGGCTTCCTCTGTTGTATTGTGCAGGATTTACATCGAATTTGAATTTATCGAAGCTGCGACGTTTAAGTTAATCAATTTCCTCTAGACCCTCGGTGAAGTTCGGTTTAGCTTTAAGATGCTCTTATCAATTTGTTTTGTCCTTCCAATATATTAAAGAATCCTATGATCATTCCCAAGGGCAAAAAAATCAGTGGACTTGTGATTGTAATGTTGGGTTGTGGGTGTTTTCCATTAAGAAAACTTTTTATGAATTGTCGGGCATGAAAGTGCCTTTGCATTTGCATGGGGATTGCTGCTGTTACTGGAAAAGGAAAAAAACATAGTGGTAGTTGCAAGCTAGCGGGTGTTTCGATGACTCGTCTTCCTTGTTCATGCACAAGACTTCCAATTTCTGGAACAGTTTTAACATAACATTATCATTGTAAAAATTTCAGTATGCAATGAAGATGTGATATATTTGTATTAAGAAGAGCTTGATCATATCAAGTTTGATTACCAAAAGAAGATAACAAGCTAGTTGCCAAACTTCACAAAATCTTGGAAATAGAGTTATTCGGTTGAACAAAAGTGACTTAAGCTCACAGTTTATGGTCAGTAGAATTGTTTCAGTAATCCCCATCTAACTAGTTTCGATTACTTTTTCCCAAAAGTTTCTCTCTGCTTTTCTTTCTCTAACAGTTTCAGCCTGTGATAAAGAGTTCTCATTTCTTTCCTGGGTAAAAAAAGGAAAATTCTCTGGTAAAAAGAGAATCTTGCAGCTGTGAAGACTGATTAGTCATGATCATTCCAAGTTAAGAAAGCTAGTTAATCTATACCATGACGTGGTGACGCAGCGGCGGGGAGATGTTAGCAATTTTTTACCCGTTGCTGTCATTCTTTTCTATTCTCCGTCTCTTTCTACCGCTTTTTTCCAATGATAGAACGCTAATAGTTGAGGATCGAGAGCGGTATAAAGGAAATCAATTATTACCAACATTCGTTTTACTCTCATTTTCAAGTAAAAAGAATTGGCAATTATACTAAATGGTTTTTGGGGAAATTTGTTGTGGTGGCTTGTTATGCAGAACTTGCCAAGTTCACTATGCGCTTCAGTCATCTGTGAACTGCTCGTACAGCGGCAGTACATTGCAGAATGAATTCTTTACGTAAGCACAAGTTTGATTAATTGTTTGTGCGGGATATGCAATTTGTTCTCTCCTTTCCACTTTGACCTTATTCTGGCAATCAGTCGAGGCATTAGTTTGCTCCACAGTTTTCTCTCACTAGTTCTTGTACTATATGTTTTTGCCTTTCCTTTTGTTGGTGACCCATCTCTGTCAATGAAACTCCATTATGATTTCACCTGTTAGGGAAATTGATTTTGCCCCCCCACAACCATGAACAATTTAAAGTTGTTTAATCTCATTATTCTGTTACAACTTTTTGTTCAGCAAAAGTGTGGGTAACATCATTGCAGTTTAGTGAGTTACTATCATTGTTAATTTGAATTTCTTTACGGGGGGCTGCAAGTTTTCGAGTAATCAACCACCAACCTTCCTTTGTCTTAATGAACATTGCCGCTGAGTGTGCAAACCCTAGACAGAAAACTTGAGAAGAAGTGCGCATCACATTCTTGTACAGAGTGAAAGTATGTCCATTCTGATGGAAGTCTGAAATCCTGTAAACACTCTCAAAGCATTGCAACTCCTGACATTGGCACTTCTTGAGGAGAAACTACATAGGCATGTAAAAACAGATCTTATGAGTGGCAGATTAACTTTGCCGTGAATCTTTCAAGAAGATAAAAGGCAATGCACAAAGTGGTGGCACAAAAATGCATATGGTAAAGGCATCCATTCCAGCACTCAGCAATTGCAAAGCAGAGGGTGAAAAAGAGGGAGATTTTTAACTTGGAGGTCAGAGGAGTTGATCTTCCAACAGAAAAAGGAAAGGCTAAAGAAAAGGGGAGAGGGGAACCAAAAAAAAGCAGTCAAACCCAATCATGACGTAGAGAATTTCATGCGGAGGTGTTGGGGGTGAGGGACAATCATATGACCCCCCTAATCAACTTTAATCAGAGCATGAATAAAATGTTCCGTTGTTTTTCACTTGTCCTTATAATTGGGGCTTCATCATTTGGTTTAGATGCCTTGGATCTGGTGAGTCAGGGAAGAAGCCAATGGGGGGCATGAGAAAAGATTAGGTCTTTTTTTAAGTTGGGTTTGGGAGGGAAGGCAAAAAGGTTGGTGGCCTAATACCCAAGAAAAAGCCAAATCTCTTTCAACCCATCTTGGAGCATGATCCTTTCCTTTTGTCTAATTTCCTTTTTCTTTTCAAGATTTGGTTGAGGGGGGAAGTGATATTTTTCAATGGTAGGGTCTGTGAACATGACATGTACTGGATGAATTAGAAATGTGTAGAGTTACATGATGCAATGTCTCCTCCATACTGTTTCACATGGATGTCCATGTGCATGTGAACATCCACATGGGCCTAGCCCCCCGACCTTCCCTTTCCTATCTAGAGGCCATGCCGTGACAAAGATTGTGTTGGACCATGCTCTCTCTCTCTCTCTCTCTCTCTCTCTCTCTCTCTCTCTCTCTCTCTCTCCAAACATGGGGAAAATTCTGTGCAAAACTCAGTCCATTATCATCAAAGGACGTAACATAGACTCGTTCTATTGGATGGAGCTAATTACAAATTAGAGATTTAAGTGCCAACCATATTCGCAAAAGTGGAGCCCTAACAAAGGTCGCGCTATTTCTTCATGTACGATTGATTTGATTTATTAAAATGAGTTCAGTCGCTATCCTCTCCGTACTGATATGATTCAGGGGTAAATTATTAACACATTAAATTTCATAATTGAGTTCAAAGTACTCGAAAAAACTCGGAAGTAAGGAACCTATTTAGGTAAACCAATTAGGAAAAAATTGCTTTTTTTAATTTTTTGTCAGGGAACTTAATTTGGTAATTTAAATAGGAAAGCATGGGTTTTTCTTTTTTATTAGTATTTTTTCTTCATGCACTCTTTTGACTGCCTTCCATAGTTTGGATAGATAGGTGGGTCCATTTTGTGGGTGAGGGGAGTTAGGCCCAAACCCACTAAATAAAGGTCTTTTGGGGCTCCTTTCTTGGACTCTAAATTGGAGTGGGGAGAAATGCACCTTTCATTGTACAAGGAGACAAGGAAGGACAGGCCCTACAAACCAGCCCATGGGAGTACAGCCAAATTTAAAACCAAAGTCTGATAACTAGGAGCGAGCAAAAAACGGTTCCGGCCTTTAGATTGGACGGTTTGGTTCGGTTCGGTTTAAGAGTATTTTTTTTTAAAAAATAATTCACAAACTGAACTAGATTTTTTTTTTTATGTTTAATTTGGTTTCAACCTTTTTAAAACTGAATTGAACTATAGTAATTATAGGAGGTGAAATCCGTCTATTTATAATGCACAAAGTATTAATAAAGTTAGTTGTTTCGTTGACTCAATTGAATGTTTCACTTAACAGGCTGGTTCACCTCATGGGTCTGCCATCACCATCTCCAGGCTTCGTCGGTGGTGGCGTTAACCTTCACCCTCAACTGAGACTGGACTGCTTAACATGTTTGCATCTCGATAGACACGAGCTCAATTTAGTTAGTGACTGCCCAAATCGATGGAGGCCCTCAATTTGGACGTGAGGGCTGCCATCGATCGAAGGCCGCCCTTGCCTAGATTGCTGACGAATCCCGTGAGAGTTGACGCTTTATAGAAGGAATGATGGAGAGGTATGACTCCAAGCGTGGAGGGACAAGCCGATTGAGGGAGGTGAGATGGATGGTGCTAGTGACAGTGGGGAAGTGATGAGCAATAATTGATGGCGTCAATCCAGAACAAGCAATTACCATAATGTGTTCGCGCCAGTTTAAGTTTATGACCCGAAACATAATCGAACAATTAGAAGCCCATCGTTGTACTCACTAGTCGAACCAAACGGAAACACGACCCAAAAGGCAAAACTTTCGATTTTCGATTCGAATCAATTCAATTTGGTTCAGATTTCGGCGTTCCTTTTTGACAGCCCTAACCCTTGTCACTTGTTAACAAAATTCATGTAAGTAATTGAGGTTGAATGGAGCACACAACTCACGTAGGTACAACTAGGTGAGATCCACAGGTGTAAAACCCCGACGTAGGTAGTTCTCGCGTGCAACTTCTTTGGGCTTGTCGTGTTTCGTAATAGGATAAGAACTGGTCTCTGTCCTCTTTGTTTTGCTTTTGTGCTTTTGTTTTTTTTTAGATTAATCAATATTTGGTTCCTCTTTGGAGCATTGAAGTTTGCACAAGTAATCATGTCGGATTTCGTATTAGGATGACCAAAAGTAGGCCCAAAAAAAACCTTTGTATGCGTTTAACAAAGTCTTGGTTAAAATAATTAATTTTAACCAGCCAGTTGTTATAATATATAAATTATCAAATCAATTCTAAATTTATTGTACGGACTTCAATTCAATCATAAACTTTTCAATTATGTCCCTAAACCTTTGTGCGAAATTTTAATGATAGTGTTTCTGGCCAATCTTTGTAAAAAATCGGTAACATGTCAAGGATTTTTAGCAAATATTGACTGAAAGGACTACATTGGAAATTCGCACAAAGGTTTAGAACTAAATTGATAAAATTAAAAAGTGTAAAATCGAATTGGTATCCGTATAATAAGTCTAGAACCGATTGTGTAGTTTTCTTGTATTATAACCCGTGCTACATATTCTTTTGTCTACTAACAGTTTTTTTTTTTTTTGGATACATTTTGTCTACTAACAGTTGACAACAGACAATAATGATAAGTTCCGTTTCTTCATCTTGCGCTATTTAATAACAAATTCCTCTATCCTCAATTTTCTTTATTACCAAAACTCTTGTAATTTGAGTTCTTTTAATGTGAAACAACTTTTCCTTTAAACAAGTATAAATAAAATGTGACGTATAAAATCATTTTTTAATAGTTTGTTGGAATTTAAATTACATGTTTAAGTTTTGGCGAGAATGTCAATAAACAACTTTATGCCCCCCCCCCAAAAAAAAAAAACAGTCACTAGCTGACAGAGATATCAGCTGCAAATTTACCATTTTTAGTTCAACAATTTTTACACTTCGAATTTAGGGATAAGTGCACTTGAAATCTTAATATTTGTCATGAAAGTGCAATTGAGTCCTAAAATTTTCAAAAGGCCCAATCGAGTCCTAAAAATTTCAATCAAGTCCTAAAACTTATCACGAAAGTGCAATCGAGTCCTAAAACTCTCAAAAAAAGATTTGATTGGATCAATTTCATAAGTTTTAGGACTTAATTGCACTTTTTGAAAGTTTTAGAACTCAATCGCACTTTTGTGATAAGTTTTAAAACTTTCAATGTATTTATCCCTTAAATTTAAAAGGTTAGTCCAAAAATTCATTAAAGTTTGGTAGATTTCTCTTCATTCATCAGTACAGGAAGGTCTGAAAAAGATCATTGCTAAGAACTGTCAATCCTGAATCACCATCGGCATTGGCACTTGGCTCCCTGTTATGCTTGACATTCTTAGTGTATGTAGCAAATCCTCGACTCCATAATCTCTACAGCATACGAAAAAAATCCAATTAAGAATTTCAACTTCAAATTTTTATCTGAAAGTTTCGTAGATTATGTCTTTCGTTAAGATACATCACAGTGACATGATATAACAAAATCTACAAACTTGTAGTTCAAAATAGTCAAGATAATTATCGGTTAGCTTCATAAATATTTTTATTTATCTGTTTTCTCTTGATAAAAAAATATGCGGAAGAGAGAATTGTTTAATTTTGTATATTTCTCTGTGTTCAGTATATCAAAATGAAGAATAAATTAGCCTACTTATAGGTTTTATTATATGACTATGTAAGACAATATGATAATCTATTATGATCAATCAACGAGGTGCATAATCAAAAGGAGATTATATCTCATAGATATGTGCAGGAACAAGGACACTACAAGTGCCAAAACTTATATATGACGCTCACTTTAATGCCAAAAGTTTTTGCTGGATCACTTAGGCTGCGCATGACAACTTGCCAAACAGTGTTTGATTCTGTTCTTTTGTTCCCAGAATCAGTTTGGGAACAGAAATGCGTTTGTTTAATTTTTTGATTCTGGGCACAATTTTGTCAAAAATTGTTCCCAGAATCAGTTTTGGAGCAGAATCAAGAATAAAAAAAAAGTAGCTTCTTGATTCTGGGAATAATTTTGAGAATCAATTTTTTTTTCTTCTTCCTTTTCTTGGTTTTTAATATAACTTCTAATGTTCGGCCCGAGAACCGCCCTCGCCGAATCTGATGAGAATAAAATATTTTAATAAAAAATATTATTAAAATAAAAAATATTTTACCGGCCATGGTCGGCGACCAGGCCATGACAAAAAAAATATAAAAAATATTTTTTTAAAAAATATTATTAATAAAAAATATATATTTTACCTGCCATGGCCGGTGACCAGGCCATGGAAAAAAAATAATATATATATATTTTTAATAAAAATATTTTAATAAAAAAATATTTTACCGGCCATGGCCAAAAAAAATAAAAATGTATATTTTTAATAAAAAATATTAATAAAAAAATATTTTACCGGCCATGACCAGCGACCAGGCCATGGCCAAAAAAAATAAAAATGTATATTTTTAATAAAAACTATTTTACCGGCCATGGCGGGCGACAGGCCATGGAAAAAAATAAAAATATATTTTTAATAAAAATATTTTTTATTAAAATAATTTAATAAAATATATTATTAATAAAAAAATATTTTACCGGCCATGGCTAAAAAAAATAAAAAAATATTATTAATAAAAAAATTTTACCGGCCATGGCCAAAAATAATAAAAAAATTATTTTTAAATAAAATTATTATTAATAAAGAAATTTTTTATCGGCCATGGCCAAAAAAATATGAAAAATTATTTTTAATAAAATTATTATTAATTAAAAAATATTTTACAGGCCATGGCCGAGAAGGAGGAGAAGAAAAAAAGAAAAGAAAGAAATATTAAAATATTTAAAATATTATTAATAAAAAGAAATTTTATGCCGTTACCAAACGCATTTCTATTCTTTTACTATTTTAGGAATAGAAATTTTGGGCCGTTACCAAACGCCTTCAAATGCTCAGAATCAGTTCCCGGGCACAGAATAAAAAAGAATCATTTCTGACTAGAATCTGTTCCCGGGCACAGAATGGTTGTCATGCGCAGCCTTAAGTGCCAAACTTTTTGAAAAACGATCATTTTAGTGTCAACTCTGGTCAGTTTGGCCGGAAATCCGACGTGGCATTTTTAATTAATTTCTGAAGCTGAAGTGGCTCGTCGGAAATTTGACGTGGTATTTTTAAAATTTTGAATAATTTTATTAATTTTCTTTTTTTTCTTTTTTCCTTTTCTGATTTTCTCTTTGTTTTGTCGGTGGCCGGCCCGGCCACCGGCGAAGCTTAGGAAGGGCTGAGAGAGGGTCGCCCTCGCCAGATCTGGTGAGGGCCACCCTCGTCGGCAACGGGCTAGGCCCTCGCTAGCCATGGGCGAGGCCGGCCCTCGCCAGATTTGGGCGAGGTCAGCCTCGCTAGTTGCCGGCGAGGTCGGCTTCGCTAGCTGCAGGCGAGGGATGGCCTCGCCACATCTAAGTGAGGCCAGTCTCGCCTCGGCAAGGCAACCCTCGCCTGTGGCTTTCGAGGGTGGCCTTGCCCAGATCTAGCGAGGCCATCCCTCACCGGCAGCGGGCGAAGGCCGGCCTCACCCATGGCGGGCGAAGGCTGACCTCACCCATGGCCGACGAGGGTCACCCTCACCCAGCCCTTCCCGGGCTTCGCCGGTGGCTGGCCCGGCCACAAGAGAAACAAAGACAAGATCAGAAAAGGAAAAAAAGAAAAGAAAGGAAAAAAGAAAGAAAAGGAAAAAAAAAGGAAAGGAAAAAAGAAAAAAAAATAAAATTATTTAAAAGTTAAAAATGCCACGTCAGCTTTCCATGCAAGCCACGTCGACTTTAGAAATTAATAAAAAAATATCACGTCGGATTTCTGGTCTAACTGACCAGAGTTAATATTTAAGTGATCGTTTTTCACAAAGTTTGGCATTTCAGTGGTCCGGCAGAAACTTTTGGTATTAAAGTTAGCGCCGTACATAAGTTTTGACACTTGTAGTGTCCTTATTCCGATATATGCACAATCACGGGATATGTGAAAATCAAGAGAAATATATTTCCCATCTTCTAAAATTTAGCCACGAAAGAGAGCCACTCTTTACCAAGCAACTTACAGCATCATCAAAATTTGCCATCTGAAAATGTCGCGATATGCGATGGAATATTACACAATAATTCCCAAGAGAACACTGATGGCCTGGCTCTCCTACCGAGCAATAGACTTTGGAAGTTACACGTGATTTCAGGGTCCGCTTCTAACGTAAATATTTGACCAAAATTTCAGGTTGTCAAGTGCCTGTGGAAGCAAAGCACCCTCTTTTTTTCTTCTCTTTTGGTTCGGAGGAGCCCACTCGGAGGAGCCGGAGGTACGCATACACTACGCTACACCTACCAGCAACCGTCGCGGCGTGGAATGCTCCCCCGTATCCTTCCCCCACCCACATATTGCCTTAAGAACCTTTTAATAATGTCCCTGACAATCTGCGTCGAAGAATGCAGGGCGGGCAGCTCCCGGAGATGCGTACTACCCTTGATGTTCAAAGTTTTCAGGAGTTCGAGCTTTACCGACAGAGCAGTCAATTGCGATCAACTTGGCACACCCAGTAAGTATCAAGACCTCCAAAGACACGAAGTCAGAGAAGTCAGGTGTCCTCGTCAACTTTGCGCATCCCGTCAAATCCAGAACTTTCAGTTTTTTCGTCATCTGCCGGTAAAGAACCGAATTAAGATGAATGAAACGCGCGATCTGATGAAGAAGAAAATGGTAAAAGATTGAAACGGATCATGAGTGCAAGTGCTGACAAGTTCGTGGAAAAAGAGAGAGCAGGAGAAATTGAAGTTCGAAAGGGGACAAATGAAGTAGAAATTTATCAACAAATGGGTATACTCGGTCTAGATGATTTGGAAGTCATACAGTAAGACATACAATTTTAATCAAAATGATGTGATTCTATAGCTTCCTCTCCTTTTTTAAATGCATTTAGCCGGTTGTTGTCAATGCTAGATCCACAAATAATTTCTGTTCCTAGATCCACGTGAGATCAGGAGAGCATGAATCCAATATACACAGTGCATGAATGATTGGTGAAGATAGAAAGAAAGAAGGGAATATGGATACGATGCTCTTCTTGGTCTCTCAACAAATCTGAATCATAAGATGAAGAGAGAAAGGCATAACTGGAATTTGCTCCATCCACCCCAGTCATCTTCGATATTGCTCCCTGAAAGGTCTAGCACGACCAAGCTAGCAAAATGAAAATTCTTCGCATAAAATTTATTATGCGTCACTGTCCAAGAAAGCCAACATAGCTTAGAAACAAGATTCTCGAAGTTGCCAAAAAAATCGACGCCTTTAACTCGAAGGAACCTTAGATTTGGTAGAGCAGCTAATTCCTCAGGTACAATGTTCCGGCAACAGTCATCAAAAGTCAGGCTTAGTGCTTCTACACTTACATTTCTCTGCCAAAAGAGACTCGAGATTAATTAAGAGCACAACACTCAAGACTCTTATAGAGCTATAAAGAAAGGAAGCATACGAACATTGGTAAACGCATTTTCCAATAGGAACCTACCCTGGCACACGCCCATTCCCAGCAAGTAGACTCACATGTTTTCCTTTGCCACCATTAACGAAAATTTTCAGCTGCCCTTTGAAACGGCACTTTATGGTTTCAGAATTTCCAGAAAACTATTTTCTATTCTACAGAAATCTAGAAAACGAAGCTAACCAATAGGCAATCGGTTTAGTCTCTCTCCAACAATTTACCGGACCTTTTGACCCAATGTTTGAGAGAGAGCTATCTCACTCGCAAGACAAATGGAAAGTCGAACAAAGCTAACCATAAAGTAAAAGAACAAATTCAACAAAATTCAAAAATGAAATTATGTGACATGCTCTTCCATTTTACCTTTTCTCTCTCCAGTAGTTCTACAGCATCCTCATGAATCCACACCCTACTATTTTTGCGAGTATGGTCATTAAGGATGATGTGCCTTCCCAGATCTCGAACTTAGTCATGCATCCAAAACTTATTATCATGTCCAATTTTTATCAAGGACCGTAGGAGGAGGGCACTAACTGCACTATAAGCATGATAATTACAGTCATCCCACATGATTAATGGATGTGTTTGGTCCTCATTGGTGAAAAAACAAGCAATATCCAGAAATACTTCTTTTTGTTTCTCCTCCAGTCCTTCATAACTTATCATTAATGCACGTCGGACATTCTTAAAAGGACCTTCATCTAACTGCTTCAAAGCGTCTTCCCATAGCTTTCTTTTATCAAAATGTTGCTCCACGGCAGAGCCGTGGCAATAAAGAAACGAGCCTATCACCTCAACGGCCAAAGGAAGCATACCCACTCTACGGACAATTTTCTTTGCAAGATGATCATATCCTTCTAGGGGAGAGTCTGTCCTAAATGCGTGCTTACAAAACAACTGAAGTGCTTGACCAAATTGCATTTCTTTTTTTTTTTTTTTTGATGACCCGGGAACCTCCCTTTCGCCCGACAGGCTATTCGGTACTAAACCCGGGGTGACGCTAGCGCAGGACCCACCACCACGGCGCCACACTTAAGACTCCCTAACGACTACGCTGGGGTTTGAACTCTGGTCCCTTCGTGGGGGGACCAGAGCGCAAGCCAACGCAGCCGCTGCGGGCGGTGGTGACCAAATTGCATTTCGTGAACTTCATAAACCAAAATTCCTTTGGGTTGATTTAATACCTCTTTACTAGATGATTCCACTTGAGTCATCAGGACCTCTAAGTTTCTAGTGGTGAAGATGATCCTACTACCTGAACCAAGCCAATCAGATTTTCCAGCTAACTTTTTGAGTTTCTCTTCCTTGTCTAGATCATCAAGAACACTAAGGACTTTTTTAGTTTGACATACTTTCTCCATCCAATTCATCCCATCTCCAATGCCTTTGATATGCCTAGCAATCTCAGAACCCGCAAAACTAGATAATAACTTTTTTTGCACGTTTATTAGACCATGTTGCGATGATTCTCGAATGTCGTTGAGAAAACAAACACGGTCAAAGTGAGAAGATATTTTGTTGAACACAACCTTTGCAAGTACTGTTTTACCAATGCCACCTATTCCATGAATACCAAGGAAACGTACACCATCAGAGTCAACTTCCAGCTTTTCTAGTATGTCTTCTATCTGACGACGATCTTCAACCCAATATTCAGGCACATCCACGTTTCTGGCATTAAGTTTACACAATACCTCTCCAACAACCAATTCAATTAGTTCTCCATGGCCGCAGCAAAGCGGGAAATTTTTTGTTTTTGTCAATGGCATTAAAGAAAAGGGTATAAATTTCTTCCAGATATGACGATCTCTGGGTCTTTTGGGACCATATGGTAAAAATAAGTCAACCATTTCGGTTACTATGACAGAAATTAAGCTTAATAATTAGTTAATACGTGTGTTGAGATTTCATGGAGTGTCGCTTAATTTGATGTATTGGAGATGCTTAAGATAATGCAGGAGTCGATCCATGTGAATGAGATATTCTTGATGGAATGGACAGAGTAAGATTCACAAAACTTGGTAAGCTAATATTTTTTTCATAATGCTTCTTGCATTGACTACTAACATGCAGTGACATAAAATCCAAAGTGAGTGCATTATTGAGCTAATATTGGATTGTGTTCATATAGGAGTTGAATCAGAGATAAAACCGAAACAAATTTGGGGTCTCAAGTGAAATCGAAAGAAGCGCAACAGATTCATGATAGGTGAAACCTTTTTCATTGTTTTCTATGTAAACAAGTTTTATTTTGGAGAAAAAAACTGAACAGATTTTATTTGTTAAGTTCTCCCTAGACCTATCGGATGGGTAATCGGACCGGATTCAGGTACGGATCATTCAAGTAAGAGTCATCTGAATTTGTTCAAAAATTGGATTAAAGCGGACCCCATTTTTTGACCTATTCTTTTCTTTTCCTCGGGCGAGTCCTGACTGCTGAGTGTACATTTCTTCTCTCGTCGTCATTTTTCTTTTTTTTTTTTGGTTATTTTGCAGGATCCAATATCATTTCTGTCGGCTTTAGCTGTCATAACTTCTAATGCATATTGCAAATTGAGAAAATGTCTTTAATTCTTGAATCTTGGGTTGACAGAGTTTCTACAGTTGAGGAGTGCAACTATTGCGCTTATTAATGATAACCAAAAGGTTGAGGAAAATTACCCTTCCCCTTTAAGATCCCATCCCCTTAGATGTGCAACCATTACAAGAGCATCCTGCCACCGCTTCAATGTATCAGAGCCGAACTTCTTCTTGTGCTTGGGTATGGCTTTATTGTACAATTTGGTTTTGAGCTTAACGTCGTCTGGATCCACACCATAGAAGATGGGGAGTATTTCTTTCTTCCCCTCTGACTTTGAGGTGCCTTCTACCATGTTCGCAACCTCACGGAGACACCACAAACTGGCAGCATAGTTCTTGGAGAAGATGGGAATGTAGATCCGAGACCTGTCGAGCACTTTCAAAAGCTCTCCATTGATTTCTTTGCCGACTCGGAGTTCTTCATTGTCCCGGAAGACATGGACTCCAGCGTGTCTCAACCTATGTTAAAGGCAATCGGTGAAGTTGTTGCGTGTGTCCGATCCCCTGAAACTTAAGAACACCTCGTAGTACTCATATCCGGGCGGCACATCTTCCACGCTCAGAATTGCCTCTGGGCTCCTCTGGCTTTTCTTCGTTCTCGTTAGTTGTCTCAGGAGCCTGCCAATAATTATGAACTTCACTTTAAGCCTTTAAGGAGACTTTGAGACAGGAACCCGTCATACAAGCATCGCAAAATAAGCTTAATAGAGAGCACACTTACAGTCCGCAAAGCATCGGGCCCAAGATGATGGTGATTAAAGCAACGGCTGCAATCAGTCCCATCTGTGGCCGATCCTGCTCAGAGCTGCAATCACCAACGAATTCCGAAAGGACCAGCATTCGAACCCCCAATACATACTTGAAGTCGGCCGAGCACAGTGAACTTTCAGACAGTGATTAAAGCGTCGCCTCGAAGGTTTCCAATTTGCGGCAGATCCTCTATGCTGCATTCACCAACATTTGAAACCAAAGCATGTAAAAAGAGCTAATTGCGACGAGATTTAGTGAAAGAAGATCGACTAACGCTTCTCAAGGATAGGCAGTTTTTGGCTCTACGATTGCTCTCAATATGAAAACAAGAAAACACCAAGAACGCGGAGAGGATGAAGGTGAATTTCCGTGAAAGAGAGGTTAGACAATAAAGTATGCAAACCACTAAGGTCAAAAAGCTACACGGACCACCCAGCTGTTGGTCGGAGCATTGGGTTGAAAAGAACATCTTACATTTATTTGTGTAGTTGGAAATATCATGGAAACATCACAGAAATATCGATGAAAATTTCATGAACTTGCTATCATGGCCGAGCGCAAGCACCAAAATATCATCGAGCTGGTATTTAAAGCTAAGAATTGTTCGCTATATCGTTTCACAAAAAAGTGAAAATCTTTAAAAAGCATGGAATCGATGAAATTTTAGGAAAAAAAAAAGAGTTTTTGGCTGATTTTGGATAGGAATGTAGGTGGCTATAAAAGTAAAGGAATTGAAATGCAGGAGCTGGAAATTAAAGGACGCGAGATAGGCAAAGGGTACGGGAAATCTAAAAGTGCCAGAAGGTAAATTTGCTGGTTAAAGAGGAAAATAACATGTAAAGAACAAAATGTTGTGCGATTGATTGCATGGGGCTAGTATAATGATTACGACGTGGGTTTATCTCACCATCATCCAATTATTTGCAAGAAGTTAGTGGATTTTAAATATATGAATAACATTATAGTACTATATATAGTTATTAATGAGAAGTTACAAATTCTAGACACGATCTTCTATAGTTTAGTAATGGTTATCCACGAGAAATTACAAATCTTAGATTATATTACAATTACCTAGCAGCCATGTCGTTGTGTCGATGCACAGTCCTTGTTTCGACTGAGGTGTTGGCATTTTGTTCGTAAGTGATATTGCTTTAGCACTTATCCAAATTTGCAATAGGTTGCTATGGATAACTATCGGTGGTTCTTCGATAACCTCTTCAAGTTATAGACCGGTGAATGCTTTTGTCTATTGTCTCCGCACTATTTGCTACTCTTTCAATGAATTATCGTTTTCCTTCGAGTCATCGATTGCTTTGTTCAATGATAGAGGTGAGCATGGTCCGGGTTGGGCCGGTCCCACACTTAACCTTGGGATCAACCTGCACAGTATTAGTCCCCAATTTTTGGGATTAAGGACTGACCCTATTGAGCTTGAGATCGAGGACTGGACCAAATAGGTCTGATCCAGTTCCAGGGTCAACCCGGGACCAATCGATTATTTTTAAGTTTCATTTTTTTATTCCTTGAAAGGACAAATGGTACACTTTGAAATGTATATCCATTGACAATGCAATAGTGAGTAAACAAATTATGGACCCCAGTACAAATCAAATAAAAAACTAAGATAAGGCAACAACAAAAATCTCCAGTAAATAGTATAAGAACACGTGAAATAAAATTAAAGAATAAAATGGTTAAAATACATAACATAAATCATGAATTATACAATTTCATATCTTGTTCATTCTCAAAAGATTGCTTCAACTTTTGAACACCCGAAAACAAAATAAACAACTTCATATCTTGTTTGTTCGTGAGGTTCGCTGTTCGCGAGCCGCCGTGGAGGGCCAAGTGAGGCGACCCGCGTTCACCGTTTGTGAGGCGTCGAGGCCGGTCAAGGGAGGCAAGCTATTTTGTGAGGCGAGCGATGAGAGGCAAATCTAGTGAATAGCCACAGAGAAGAGAGGGAAGAAGAGAGGCGATGCTCAATAGTCAACGGGGTTTCTATTTTCAACGCCGGAAAAAGAGGAGGGAGGGGCCTTTGATTCTTTGGAAAACAAATAAATACATTTTTATTTATATATTTTTATATATACATGGTTGGTACCGGTTGGACCGACCCTAAACTTCCTGGATTGAGGAACAGCCCGCACAGTACAGAGTCCAGGGGTCCCAGGACCAAGGATCGACCAAGTCTCCCTGGGAACCAGACTAAGACCGGTCGGGTTGGGCTGATCCAGGGTCGGTCCAGGGTTAACCTTGGACCATTCCTCACCCCTATTCAATGATGACTTGGTCAAACCCTGGACCATTGCTCACCCCTATTCAATGATGACTTTTGACCAAACATTACTCTTATAGAGTGAGCTTGCTTTTTCTTGATTTTAACGGTTGGTAAATTATTTGTGTCAACATATGCTTCATTTAAAAATTCCAAAAACCATCATTTCCTCCGGAATTTTAAAATACGTGCATTTAATGTTTGCCATGTTGGACAACTAGTTTTGGACCGCCTTGTCAGTAATTTATAACTAAAATTGACCAGAATGTAATCTTGCATAAATGTTTATGCGTAAATTAGTAAAATTAGAAAATTTAGGACCGAATTGGTTTCCGCACAATAGATTTAGAATTGATTGGGTAATTTTTCCTTATATGTACCCTTTTGTGTTGTCATTTTTATTGCCAAATTATCGCATTATTACACCAATGACTCAAGAAGGCACTTGACTGAAGCATATGACATATCCTATCTTCTATTTTTCTATGATTATTTTTGCTATTAGTATTTATTGTATCTGTTTTGAAAGTCACAACATCGGTAATGAAAGTTGGTAATCCTAAATTACTATACATATTAAGAAAGTTACTATTGGATTGCCAAAATTACTATCACTCACCATCTTTGTGCTCTTTTTTAGTTTGTCACTCAACTCACCCCTTTTCTTTTCTTTTCTTTTCCCAACCGAGAGCTTTTTCAACGCTTTCCTCAACTTTTTTTCCTCGAATGAGGGGGCTTCCTTTTAGTCACAAGCCCCACGGGGTCTCGTGCATTATCCATGTTGTACTTCAATTTTTATTAAATATGTCACATCATATTTAAGAATTCACTAAATAAATGCCGTATAGACAAATAGCTAGATTATATTGCTGAAGACACTGAAATGATCGATTTTTCTCCAATATTGAACTCAAGTGATTGAAAAAAAATTTACGGCACTTATAGTATTTTTTTACTAATATTTCTCTACTCATCGCCATTGGCCATAGTAGGGGTGATCGGCTCCAGGTTTTAGTCCAGGTTCCTTATAGATTCCGCCTTGAACTTGGAACTTATCCTCAGGTACAAGTTTCTCATTTTTTGAAACTTGAAACCTATCATTCGAAATGTGTAACCAGAGTAGGTTCTAGGGTCTAAAATGATTTTTTTTAATTAATCAAAACGCAAATGGACACAACAATACTGAATAAGTTTGTCATTCATAAAAGAGAATACAAAAGACTAGTTTTTCTGGCATTACGATTTAAATAAATATGATTAAAATGAGAAGTCATTACTTGAACAGATACTATGGGTGAGTGGTTCCATATTCCGTACATGTTCCACTTGGAACCTATCCATGAAAATAGGTTCCTTATTTTTTGAAATCTGGAACCTATCCTATTACAGGTTTCAGGTCGGTTATAGGGTCTACTCAGGTTCCACCTGTATTGTTAACTGAACAATTACAATGAATTATCAACTTTAATGACCATCACTTGCTTCTATGATCTACCGGCCACAACTTATATTTAGACACACAAAGAATATGAAACATTTTTTTTTGGTAAAAAAGAATATGAAACATTAACAAGTCATAAAATGAAAGTTGAGACTAGTAATTCTAGATTATACACTCATCACCTAATGTCATGAAACACCACGACTAAGAAAAAATACAAAAAACTTGTTTAGGTTTCAGGTTCTAAATTCCACTTATCTAGAACCTGGAACCTACCAGTCGAAATAGGTTTCTCAATTTTTGAAACCTAGATCTATCCTACATACCTTAGAACTTGGAACTTATATGTTCCTACCAGTCAGGTTTTCAGGTTCCAAGGTAGAACCTGAAACTATGCTCACCCCTAGCCACCATCACACAGATTCAACCTCTTTGCATCTCCAACTCGACTATCCTTTACTCTTTATGTCAAGTGTAATGTAAAGCTTAATAATAGTGAGGACACAAAGTGATGGTTTTAAAAATTATGCAAAGTGAAGTTAATAAAAGGTGAGAATGATTTTGGTACTCTACCACAGTCCATTTTAAGTTACAAAATCTAAGAAAGAATCAGAGATGGAGGGAAGGGTTTGCTAGTGGTGACTAATGGCAACTGTTTGTGGGGGAGGGTACCCATCATTTTGTTTCTTATGAAATTGGAGAGTCTTCAACTTTGTTCCAGGAATTACAAGGTCCCAAGATAGGGTCCTTTGACAGGAAAACTAAGAAAAGTTGTGGGGTGGGGTTGAATTATGACAAACACTCAGAATTGGCTTTTATTTTTTTTCTCTCTTTTTTTCAGGGAACTTAATTTGGCAATCGAAATAAAAAAAATGGGTTTCATTTTCTCTTTTTTTTTTTTCTCCCATGCACACTTTTCAGTGCATCCATATATTTTGGGTATTATGGGTGGATAGGTTGGTCCATTTTGTGGGCGAAGGGAATTGAGCCCGGATCCACTAAATAAAGGTCTTTTTGGGCTCATTTCTTAGACTATGAACTGGAGAAGGGGGAAATGTATCTTCTTGGTCCATGGGGAAAAACAAAGTATTGGGCCTACAAACCAGCCCATTGGATTACAACCAAATCGAAAAACGAAGTCTATGATAACTAGGAGTAAGCAAAAATATGGTTCGAACCATTAGACCAAACCAAATCAAACAGTTTTAGGCAGTTTGGTTCAGTTTAAGAGTAATTTTTTGAAAAAACAATCTTTTCGCAAGGCAAATCAACCCGTACCATATAACTTATCAATTTTTTTAGTTATTTTTACAATTTATACTTGAAATAGCCTATTGAAATAGGTCTTATCATCATTTAGTGCAAATCTATAAATTGTTATGAGTGTAGACTTTGCCTTCTTTCATGAAACCAATGCTCTTTTAAGCTAGCTTAGCGTATTTAATCTCATAAAAGTACAAAAAATGAAAGATGAAAAAACGGTTTGATTTGACTTAGAACCGAACCAAATCACAAAGCTAGTTGGGTTTGGTTTGGCTTTGTTTCACTATCCTTCAAACCACGTTCATCGGTTTGATTTGATTTGATTTGACATCCAAACCACATCAAATTGTATCGTGCTCACCCTTAATCATAACTTACTTACAAAGTTTCATATAGAAATCTCTTATATCGCCTCAGAACTTTGGTATTCCATCATCCCTCCTAATATAATGTTGTTGAGCTGGCACTTGTGACCACCTATAACGTATTATTGTTTGGGTAGAATTGCTCATTCTTTAGCATAGTCCCCTTGGCTTCTAGGTACACCTTTCATTATGAGCATAAGAGACATCTATAAGTCGAAGACAAGCAAGAGATCATAGCTACCTATCACCGCATCTACCCTTTTGTATTGTCAATTTTATTGCATAATATTTTGTCCATGTTTTGAGGTCAATAATAGGTATTGGCCGTCAAAGTAGTATAGCAAATCGAACTATCTTGCATTCCATGAATAGTCAACAGTCAACGCACGTTATTGCACCCATGACTCAAGGAGCCACTTGACTGGAGCATACGATGTATACATAATAGCATTTAATCTCCTATGTTTCTATATGTTTTTGCAATTTAGTATTTGCTGTATTTGTTTCGAAAATTACAACGTCGACAAGGAAAGTTGGTAATCCTAAATTGTTATATATATTGAAAAAATTATTATTTGATAGATAAAGTTACTGTCACTAAATATTATCTCGTGTTTTGTGCTCCTTTATAAGGCCATCGTGTCCTACTTAATGAACACTATGTACCTAGTCCTCCCCAAAATTGATTTTTTGGATTACAGAAAGATAGTGAAACCCACCCGTGGGTGGCGCAGTTGGTTTGAGCCCTCCTGCCATCGCAGGAGGTGAGCGGTTCGAAACTCTGCGTCGTCAGCGATTTAAGTGGGGGGTCCTGGCGGTGGGTTGCTGGGCTAGCCTTCTCCCAGGTTTAGTACCGAATAGCCTGTCGGGCGAAAGGGAGGTTCCCGGGTCATCAAAAAAAAAAAAGTGAAGATCTTAGGTTCCCAAGAAAACTAACTAATGTTGACATATCTCCATATAATTTCTAAATCAATAGAACCTAGCAGCCTAAGTGCACGAAATTAGCAGCTATTTAAGCACTCGAATCTTCCTCGATTGGAATGAACGTACCAAACCCGATCTTTTGGCTTAGCCAAGGAGGGTTTAGGAAATAATCCAGATAATACAACAAAGGTATAATTAGGTGGAGAAATGTGTGGAACTACTAGGAACTTTAGCACATGGTGGGGTTCATTCAATCCAGTGCACAAATTATTCACATTAAAGCATTCAATTTTCAGCTATTATCAAATAAAATTCTTTAGTTTTCATTTTCGACGTATAAGATCATCAACACTCGAATGGAGTGTCGAGTTGTTAAAAACATGTCCCAAGTTCATATTAGTCGTGCGCAATATGATCGACAGAGTCAATAAACATATACCACACGCACGTTGTTGACGCGTTTCCTAATCGAATGCTCCGATTTTTGTGACCATAGGAGAAAATCAACCGTGAAAGAAAATTCGAAGGAGTCTCCAAAGAAATTCAATCGTGGTGTCCAAGGTGCGCTTTCGAGGGTTTTGAAAGGTCTGGAATTGAGTACGGTCGGGGGGACTTGGCCTGCGACTTCATAATAATAGAAGAAGGTTGACCTGCTTTTTGCCTTGCTTGGTTGGAAGAGTTTACTTTGACTCACGACTCGGACCAAAATGGGGACTTGGATAGCTCGGTCAAGACGTGTAAATCATGCAATTCACACGAAATAGAACTTGATAATAATTTAGTTACTTTGGACTATAATTTCATTATGGATTCGTAGGAGAATGAGGGAGAGATATAACATAAAGTAATGAGGGTTTTCTATTGATAGAACGATATAACTAGACGGAAGAGTAGTGTTATCAGCAATGCCGCCATCTCACAAAGCTAATACGAAGGAAGATACGTGTAATCGCGAACATTCACGGCGAGAAATTTCTAAGATATTGGTAAGTTGGAAAGGACAACTAAAATCGTTTTGCTCTTGGAAACGGGCATGAACTTACGTTTGAATTTTCCTAACCAGGCTTTGGGGGTCAGATCAAGGAAAAGTAACTCAGCTCAAATTTTCTAATTCAACGCACGCGTTATACATCTTTTCTGAGAGTACATAGATCGACTTATGTTCTTTGGAGTACGTGTGATGTCCCAATAAGATTGGCGAGGGTGAAGTTCCTGAACGAGTATTGCAGGCGAGGTTTGCAGTATGTTACATATCCGCCCACTCAAAGCGCCCGAGGTGTTAGTCAATATCGACTCATAGAGCCCAACGCCACAATGGTTCGATAGGCAATTCAATTCATTCTCACTCCTCTTATCATCCTATAAAATTGTCAAGAGTTACACCCTCTCGGAACCCTTTAGCCACGGAGATTATTTAATGACCTAATAGGACGGGGTTGCTGAAGTACATCCATCTTGCAACATAATTTCGAAACTGTAGCATCTGGATGTTTGAGACATAGGAAAATATCCAATGAAATTGTCAATATGTGCCTGCTAGGGAGGTCTCTCCATGAATTTAATTTATATAATCACATAAGGGACAATACGACCGGTATGGAAAGGCTCGTAACACGGCACAAACTTAGCAGCCGGACTGATTAAAAAAATTAAATTGCCGTAGGTCCAAGGTTCTCTTTTATTCTTATATATTGACAATTCAAGGGTCTAGGTGTAACCATAGCCAAAAGGTCTTGACATTCTTAGCCTTTCTTAAAGTTCAACTACGCGTTTTTGAAGCTTTTAAGCTCACATCAAACCTCAATCACACTTTCAAAAATGGGGCAACGGGCACAACGCACACTCACACTAGAATGTCATTGATCTAATAATATATTAATTGGCAGCTTCATGATTAAATTTGTTGTCATATATATGAAAATTGGATGATTTCGTTTGGTGGTATTTGCTGGCAAGAAGTGAGAGGTCACAGGCCAAGCAAGTCTTAGTTTGTGCGTGAAGCTGAAGTTATTAGGGCATCAATGCACATGGTGGGCCTCTTTGTGATTTATGAGATAGCAAGCTTTTGGCTTTTTAAAAAGAGGTTTAAGACAAGATGGAAGCTGGCAATTTCCCCTTTTCATAAGTTCACATTAGGTTCAATGACGCGAATTGAATTGAAAAATTCGTGCAAATCATTGGATGAGCTATCAAGAATGGTACTTAGGTACATGGAAAGATTTAGTTGAGCTAGATTGTCATCTGATTAAGTGTAACCATAGTAGACTCAACCAATCATTATGTGATTGGCAAGGTATACTTAGACCCATATAATGAAGCCCTAGAAAGGATGACTTGTGCCATAACATTGTCCACCCTGAAGTGGAAGCGAATTGAACAAAACTTATTTAAGAATTGTGGACTTTCCATATGGTATAATGTTGTAAGCTTTCGAAATTCAAGTGGGTATTGTTAACGTGTGCTTTCGGAACTATGGTTGAGTAGTCAAGTACTGAGACTCGAAAGGTTACAATGTTCAAAGAGCTAACTTTTCTTTTTCCGGTAGAAATTAGCATTTCATTAAACGAAAATAAAAGAGATTACATAAAGCAAACAGGGGGCGTACTTCCCCCGGAGAATCATTGCCCAAAGTAGCGCCCACAGAATTACTAACGTCTAAAGGTTCATTGTATTTAACCAAAAGGCCCCTTACACAATTAGGGGAGGAATAGAACAGAAAACGAAATCTTCATGCACTTCCTTTCCCATCCTGGCATATGCATCCGGGCAGCTATTAAACTCCTGATTTGCCGGAGAGCGAATTCCCGTGTATGAGTATAGGTATAGGTAGATTCTGCAGCCCATTTCTGGTTTCGATTTTGCTCGGGGCCACTTTTCGATTCACAAAGACAGTATCCATCTTGTCGTCGATCTATCTAGCTTCTACTGGGCGAGTCTAGTGCGGTGAATCGGAGAGGGCAACGGAAGGTGGCCGGTTCGAGGAGCAGAGGTGGGTCCATGAGCTATTTTGTCTCAAACTAATTTTGACCCTCCCTGTCAAGGTTATTTGCGCTAAGAAAATGCCGCGCCTAACCCATTTTTAGCTATGGCAACAGCACGAGTCATCACTAAGTATGCTTAACAAACGTGCTCGTACACGTGAGCCTATAGATATTACAAGATATGGGAGTTAGTTCATCAATTTCAGAACCATCATTAAAAGCCTCAGATTCTAAGGAGGATTCCGCTCTGAAATTTGCATTAAATCTCTTCTGCAAAAATAGAAAAAAATTGCTCTGTTAGTCTATCTAGTGATGTGAACAAGTCATTCTCCATATTTATTGTCGGCCAAGACTGGTTCCAAGTTTTCCGCATGAAAGTTTCGCAATTCTCGTTCGTTTCGGCAAACGAGGTGGAACGCAGTTACGACGACATCGACACTTGTCGGAAGGCACCGGTCGACAACTGCTGTGTGTCATAAATAGGAACTTAGGATGTCGCTAGAAACCACTCATGACGTCATATCAAACAAATGGTTATTTCAATTTTTATTCACCTTCGATGCTAAAAACAAGGTTAAATTATTACCATAGTTGTCACATTGTCTGCCCCATTTACAATCCCTCGCATTCCCTTCCCAAAGCTTGCCGATAAGTGTGGGATCATCGCCAATTCCCCAAAATGAATCCACGAACCTAAAAAGGAAACCCTTTTAATTTTCCGGAAACTTTCACAATCCCATTTTTTTACTAACACGAATATTCTTAATTATGAGTGATAATAACACAAATAATCCCTGACTTTAGCCCAATGTGTATTATGCTATCTAAACTTTTAATTTTTTTAATATAATCCCTAAACTTTAACTTAATGATTAATGAGGTCTCTAAACTTTTATTTTGTTCAATATGGTCTCTAGACTTTTGGTACATATTTAATGTGGTACATGTTTAATGTAATCCATAAACTAGTCCTTTCATTAATTCAAGTTTATGGACAATATTGAATATTTTCTTATAGTTTATAGACTAAATTGAACATATGCCAAAAGTTTAGGAGCAACATTGAACAAATTAAAAGTTCATGAACCACATTGCTCATCAGATTAGAGTTCGAGGATCATATTGATCAAATTAAATGTTCAAGGATAATATTACATATTATGTCGAAGTCTAGCGATTGTTTGTGTCATTTTTCCTTTATTATGAATAAGCATTGGTAAGTGTACTAGAAAACTTATACCTATTCTTGTCATGCATGATAAGAAACTTAGACATGCGATATGTACTCGAGCGTCTTGAGAGTGCCAGATTGGCGCGTTTTTCTTGCGCTGATACCGAACCTAGTTGGCATGCACAGACAATAACAGACTGATAAAAGGAACGGCTGGGGTTTTGGGCTATAGGTTGTCTACTTAGCGTGTTGAGAATTTGAGGAAATGGGACATGCCTGTCTGTAAGTGAATCCGAAGGCATATATTTCTCTCAGAATCCTAATCTAAGCTTCGTATTCTTGGGGTTTGCTGAATATTGTTAGGTGAGCTGTGACCGATTGGATGGATTCCAGTTGTTGTTCTATTTGCTTTTGTTCTCCTGTTCCCGCGAATGATGGCCAGTTTACGTGACGTTTTCAATGGAATTTGCCTGATTTGGAACCATTTTGCTGTCCAACTGGTGTTAGTCCCCACATTCATGACACACATGCCATGTTTGAACTGAAATTGGACCGTGGTTCCCAACCCAAAAGAGGAGACAGAGAGAGACGTATCCTGGATAAAGTCACCTGCGATGTTTGATGTGAATCCAATAAGGCAAATGCATCCCTAGTTTTATTGATAATTACATGGGCATGAAGTTTGTAGAATTAGGGAGATTAGCTCCAAGACGAAGCCAAACCGCCATCCTTATTTGAAATGATTTCTTTTTCACCAATAATTTTGGGTATTCATAAATACCTAATTTTAGATGTTATATGATACGGTAAATCTGTCAGCTTGCCCTATCCCAGTAAACATAACTATATTTATGAATAGTGTGTATTAAATGAAAAGTAGGACGTGAATAGTCTTAGAATTATCCACACGCAATTTATCCCTTAATGGATTTCTTATTATCTACAGAATTATGATATGATCTGATAAGCCTATTACATTTCAATAATAAAATCACCGTGCATCATAACAAGTAAGAAAACTCGTTTCGGAATTATCGAAATTTTGTTGATTTTCATTCTACCTCAATAGTTTTTCCCTCGAACGAATACGGTACGTTCTAGGTAATCACCGAAGAAGTACGGTTATCCATGCTAACCAAACGTACATGACCTGTATACCTAACGAAAGATAATAATTTGTGAATTCCACACAGCTACGTTTTCCGCGTGTAGAAGGTAAAGAAGTTCCCACTGTCTCTCGCAAAGATGATTCTTTCCTTCTCCACAAATTGAATATTCCTCCGGAAAGGTTGAAAACACCGCAACGAGCACGTCAAACGCAGTCAAAAAGCAAGATTTTTATCATGGGGTCGGTACGAAAAGGAACAGGAAAATCGTGCAGAAACTCCAAACTTTTGCAGACACCACCACCCTGCCCAATTTACAGATAGAAACCACGAACGATATGCATATGGAGTACAGCCAAGAACCACACATTTACTTGCAACTGGTCTGGCTAGAGCCTACTTCCCGCAAAGTGGCCCTTCTTAGGGGCCTTCAAGCCTGTTGGGTTTTCATCAAGAACATTTTTTTTTCAGTTTTTTTTTTCATTTATAAAGTGTTTAATTCAAGGGAATTCGGTGAGTATTTAAGTTGAGAATTTGTACTTTTTTACGTCGAACGCCATAATAATGCGAAACCCAGTTATTTCTAGGTTCGGCTTGGTTCAACAAATAGATGTAGATTTTAACTATCTATCTCATCGGACACGTGCGTTTGGTATGCTCGTCTTACCTTCCGTTTGTCGCCGTACCATTTTGAGTTGTTACCATGGACTTTTTTGTATACATTTTCATGGCAACTACGTTAGTGCTGACTAAGTGACTACCAGAGAAATTGAAAGGAAATGTCATTTGCAGCACACAAAAGAAAAATGTAGAAAAGCACAATAAAATACAATAAAAAATGAAACGAACGAATTACGCACCCTATTCAAAAAGTCTGCGCTCTCCTTTTCGTATATGCGTGTCTTGGAAAAGTCTCTTCTTCCTTATTTTCTCCAACAATTTTTCTTACTTTTCTCTCGAAAAGTCCGATTCATATTTTTCTTTCACTGCGTCCCTCTCATTCTGGAATCCCAACGCTTCTTTACTCTTTCTCTCTTACACATTCAAGCTCATCCTTATATATATATAATCTCCACCAAAACCCTTTGAGAAGAACAAGCTCTCCATCTCCATAGCAGAAGAAACCGAAACCACCAAAACCCCACAAAGAACATAGCGCACCAAGCTATGTCCACCCACTCCTCACCCTTCCCCTCTTGCTTCCGCCCCCCCTCCGCCGACAACCTCCGCGCCTTGGCGGCGGCGGCGGCGGCACCCCCGCCGCTCCCCCCGCCACCCCCGCGGCCGCCAGGGAGGAACGACAACGCGAACCTCACCACCTGCCTCTACCACACCCACCTCGGCCTCTTCTCCCTGACCTGGTCCAAGACCCTCTTCGGCCGCTCCCTCCACCTCAGCCTCCATTCCCACCACGGCTCCAGTTTCTTGGACTACAATTCATCGCCTCTCTCGCCTTCGTCCTCGACATTCTCGTTTCAGCTCCATATCAAGCCCTTGGTGTTTTGGAAGAAGCAGGGCTCCAGGAAGCTCGATGCCGACAAGACCGGGACGAGCTCGAGCATCCGGATCTTTTGGGACCTCGCGAGGGCCAAGTTTGGGTCCGGGCCCGAGCCCGAGTCCGCGTTCTACATCGCGGTGGTCGTCAACGGCGAAATGGCGCTCCTCGTGGGCGACGCGGAGAAGTCGGCTTACAACAAGACTAAGGCCCCGAAGCCCGCGGAGAGAGGCCAAGTCTTGTTCTTGAGGAGAGAGCACTTGTTCGGCCACCGGGTCTACGCGACGAGCGCGAGGTTCGGCGGCAAGAACCGGGCGATCTCGATAGACTGCAACGTGCACGGCGACGGGAAGCTGTACATCAACGTGGATAAAAGAAGGGTTCTGCAAGTAAAGAGGTTGAAGTGGAAATTCAGAGGGAACGAGCGGGTTGAAGTCGATGGGGTCAATTTCCAAATCTCCTGGGACGTGTACAATTGGCTCTTTGAGGACGCTAGCGATTCTCATGCAGTGTTCATGTTCAGGTTCGAGAAGCAATTCAGCAATAACGAGGAGATAGGAGGAGGTGGCGATGAAGGTGTTAATGCGGTGAGCAACCTCTTGCTGTGGTCGCAACCTTCGTGCAGCTTCGGGATGAACGAGATCGAGCTGAGGAAGATGAGAAAGAGCAAGTTGCGGAGCGCGAGGAGCTCCTCCTCCTCCTCGATATCATCGTCAGCGTCCTCCGGCGGGAGCTCCTCGGTCATGGAGTGGGCGAGCACGGAGGAGAACGAGCTGAGCGGCCCGTCCGTTGGGTTCTCGTTGCTCGTTTACGCTTGGAAGAGATGATGCAGATCCAATTCGATTCCATTCCATTAGCGAGAGCAATTTAATCCCTCTCTTTCGCGTGAATTCGGCAAAACATCGAAATTTCTAATGAGTGCAAGCTAAGCTTGCTCTATTTCATTGTGGAACACCAAGTAAGATCTAATTACATATAGGAAGATAGGCATGTAAATTCATAGGTATTCCATTGAAGAACTGAGATTGATGTCATTTTTTTTTCCCGGGTTCGCACCCGAGAAATTTCTTCGTCCTTTCTCCATGACAAATCATACACGGTTCGCGTTATTATTTACAAAGATAAAGATTTGGGATCGTATCGAGTGTATTATACAATGTATTGTCCACTCTTCAAACGATGCTGGGTCTAGTGAAAACGTGAGTTGTCTCTTTGTTTGATATCGATGTGTGATGAGGAAAAAGGCAGAGATCCTTTTCATTTCTCCGACCAGAATATAGGACACGATGCATGTGATCGTGGGTTCCCCCTTTTTTTGTAGCGTAGCTTTAGGGGTTGGGTTTTCTCGGCTTGGCTGGCATTGATTTGGCGATAGGACAGCAAGCAGACAGCACCTCTTTCCTCCTCTTTCGCTCTTTCCTTCGTCGTCCCAACATCCGGTCGAGGTCGAAACCGATCTCGACCGTCGAATCGGACGACGGAGTCTCGGGATCCGTGCCAGTTGCGGGTGCGTTGAAAAGCTCGGACAGGGCGGTACCTGATCGAAAACGGCATCGGAAGGGTCTCGGAAACGGCGAGAGAGGTGCGTCGGGTTTGGGTAAAAGGGTTTGAAAAGTTGACCGTTTGACCGCGTGGCTCTGTCCTTCTTCGGCCTCTCCGAAGACCGCCAGACCAGACCAGTCAGTCTCGTGAACCAAAGGCAAAACCAGAAATACATAAAAAAAATCTGCTTTTTCTTGAGTGAAATCAAAGATTTTTTCTTAGGTTGACGGCTTTATTATTTTCTTGGATTACAAGACATAGGAGATGCTTCATTGTTCTTGCTGCGAGTTGAGCTGAAACCGAGGATCTTTTCCTCGGTTCAATCCATCGAATGAGTGAATAAAAGGGCCATTGGAGTCTCTTTCGTTAGGACGTTTAGGTGAATTATGAATGCTTTTGAGAAATTAATGTTGCATAAGCTTTGCACTTCAACAGTTCACTCTTTTGTTTCTTCCTTCTTCTTTTTTCCCCTCTTTTCCTTCTTTAGTTGAGGCAAAAAGTGGCTAAATCCCTCCGAATAGGCGCAGTTGATTGGGGCATCGAGGGATTTCTAGGTCTTGTCGCCTATTCGAATATCACAAATTGCATCCAAATTGTTTTGGATCAGGGCTATTTATAGAGGGCCTATTTCGAATATCACAAATTGCGTCCAAATTATTTTGGGTCAGGGCTATCTACGGAGGCCAAAAGTTTGGATTACCGATTTATAGGGTTTGCATGGTGTTTTATAGATCTTCTAATAATCAATTCTCCTTACTTGTGCCCCTAGTTTATTAATAAAAACGACTATAGTAACCGCTCCTATCACCACGACAATTGATGAAGTCTATATACTATGATCGACATATGTTGCTCGCACAAATAAGACACATCACTCCCTTCGGTTGTATATATAATAATATTAATATGAAGACAAGATATAATTTATCTTATATATCTGAATCTTCAACTCAGCTGATTTTTAAGAATATACGGAAATTGTTCCGTCCACGTTACACTGGTGCAGGGCTCCACACCTGCAAGCTCTCCTCGACCACGCATCTTGTCAAAGTGCATCTGGCGTCGAGTTCTTCTAGTTCACGATCCACTAATTTCCAACTATCTCGTGAACAAAGTTGGTGTTCCAAAACCTGTCCGAGATGCAAAAAAATATACGATGCAACGTGATTACCAATTAGTGCAAATCATGGGGTTGCTTTGTCCTCTTTCTCTGCATATGATTCTTGCCCCATGATAGGATGTCACGTCAAGGTCACTAAAGAAATCGCATGGTTGTTCATTTTCCCTGGAAGAACTTACGTTAGAAAAGCAAAGCCACTTTGGAAAATCAAGATGTGGGGTGGGGGGAACCTTTCTGTTTTGCTTTCATTGACTCTATGGGGTCTGCTGTTGGTTGGAATCCAACCTGTAATCTAAATCTCTCTAGGGTTTCTCATATCTTATTCCATTGAACAAATAATTTTTTTTAATGGACCCCAACAACCTAATGTCATAAAATAGTTAAATTTTGTGCTTCCCCAAGTAAGGTTTAAGTATCCAAAGATGTTACCAACTATGTTTTAATGGTTGGGTTGAAACCAATATGGAGACATGTTTAGAAAATCCCATGCCGCACAGTCTTGTCCTTTACTCAATTACCTCAACAAACCATTGTCTGAAAGGAGCCCGCATGTCCTTAACTATGGGCTGAATTTTAGAACATTTAAGAGTAGTTGGAACTAATTGTATCATTAAAGATCAAGGTCCAACCACAATTCATGGACAAAACAAAATGAAGTCTCAAGCAAGATAAGTTCCTCCTTCTAGATCTATTGATGTAGTTCTCGTTTTCACGAAGAAATTATCCAATTAGTCCTACACCTACTGTGCGGATGTTATTTCAGTCATAAACATTTTAATCTTACCAATTTAGTCCTAAAATTTTGTGCGAAATTCAAACGTAGTCACTTTGGCCAATTTTCATCGGAAATCGCTAATATGATGGTGTGCCATGTAGGATAACTATCAATGATTGGACCGTCACGTTAGAGATTTCCGATGAAAATTGACTGGAATGACTATATTTGAATTTCGCGTAAATACCAACAACCAAATTGGCAAAATTGAAAAGTTTATACTTAACTAATATTAAGTACATTAGGTTTAGGACTGGTTGAGTAATTTTCTAGGAACTTTTGAGTTGTTGAAACTAATTTTATCATTAAAAATCAAGGTCCAACCGCAACTCATTGACAAAACAAAATGAAGTCACCAGCAACATGAGTACCTCCCCTCCTAGATCCTGCTGATGCACTCCTCATTTCCCATGAAGCAGCCGTTCACATGGTTG
Source organism: Syzygium aqueum (assembly GCA_031216185.1). Lineage (NCBI taxonomy): Eukaryota > Viridiplantae > Streptophyta > Magnoliopsida > Myrtales > Myrtaceae > Syzygium > Syzygium aqueum. The sequence goes on along the minus strand of CM062233.1, from coordinate 29,178,785 downwards.
AAAAGTCAAGGGGTTGGAATGACAAAGGACTATGTGCTCTGCAAAGTCTGCGCGTACAGATTTTTTTTTGGTCAGAATCTGTGTGTACAGATTGAATCAGTCAAAATAAGACGACTTTTGCTCGTACGAACATCTCCAAGGTGTCAAATTTCCAGGATCTTACTGCCGAGCTTCTTCAACAATTTGAACTAATGGCCAGAACCTTTTGTTCAATCACGTTGTGATTGTGACTTGTAAGTTTCCGGTGATCTTCTGGGTACCGCGCTTTCCAGGCTTTGAAAGGGTGAAAAGTATGACCAGAATGATGGTCGTGGGTTTAGATTCTTGCCTCTCTGACCATGAGTTCATCGTCGAGCCAACAACAAAAAAAAGCAAGTTTGGCGGCCATAGATTCGCAGCAGAAAACATTCAGTAATCAAAGAACTGCGTCGTGGCCTTACTGAATCCATAACCGACGTTAACTCGTGCGAATGCAAAGTACTGAGTAATCCTAGAGATATTAAAATTCGTTATAAGTACTCATTTGTCAGAACCCAGCGAGATCGGGCTAGACATCGAGCCAAATGACCAACTTGTACGCACAAACATATGGTACATGAACAACCCACCTGAATTTTCATCTCTGCTCTGCAAACAAGCATCAAACTTAGCATATTTTGTGCTCGGGATATATAATATCTTGATTTTTGTAATCTGTACTTTTTCAATTTTCATATTGCTAGGCATCATAAAAAGGGGTGTAATTGCTCAATTTAGGGGACAAAGTCAATGCACGGTACGAAAAGACGAGCCAACATATAAACTTCTGATTTAAGTTTTGTGCCGACATAAAGAATAAAGTTCAGGAATATCATGAGCTTTCATTACAATCAGGTTCTCTGTCTGAATACTTCCAAAACGGTGATATGAGCAAGATTCCAACCACCGTTATTAGGGCCAATAAGCAGCTCCACCAGCAGAAACACAACCTAAAGAAAGAAATTCAACTGAACAAAATAAAAACAAAAAAACTAAAAGAGCTTCTATTGACACCCAATCTGATGAAAAGTATCCAGTGCTTGATGTGAAAGCTTTTGCATTGTTAAACCAGACTTTAGAGGGGAATGGATTTACCAGAAGAATGAGGCACAGCAATTAGTGTGAGATAGTGGTCTCATTCTTTCATATTCATTATCTCACAGTACATCAACTTTTAGCCTGGAAAATGGAAGTGCTTGAGAACATTTGGGCCCTCTAATCATCTTATGAATGTCTCCAACTGCATACCTCAATTACTCTGACTGCCACATTGTGCTGATCCTCAGAACTCATCATGTTCACGACAAAACATCCACGCCGAGATTCATAGGAGCAAAGTTTTGCATAATGATTAATGTACAGGAAAAGGAAAAGGAAGAACATCATTCCTCATCGACGAAACATTCGATCACTTGTCAATCAAATGAGCTGATAAAAGGAAAACATTTTACACTGGAAAATATGCCTTAGTCATCATAGAACCGGCTTGTCCACAACCCTAAAGCACGAATCAGCAGGTACAACAGGATAAAGGGAGGTGGGGAAGAACTTCATTAGAAAAAATTTTGCAATCTTCCCTTTTCCCTTTTGCAATGATGATTCTAAGGCCCTAGATTATGAACGCTTCTCTTATTGAAGATTTAATGTTAGATTTGCAGGCGAAGAAGTAGAATGGATCAAAGAAGAACTTGGAGGAAGACAGTGTCTCTGCCTACTGTTTTTGCTTGCAGAACGCAGATGGCGAGATGATGGCATATCAGTTGAACGATTGGAAGATGGGAACCTGCTCGATTGGCTTCTCAGTTTCTTCTTCTCTCCTTCAAGGATCACTTGGTCCTCCGATCTGACTTGCCGAACCTTTGTCTCATTTAATCCAGCAGGAAGCACGCAATTGCAGAAGAAGCCTAATCGTTCAAATAAACCAAAGCACAGTTATGTTTTTGATTGTGTCATACTATGATAAAATAAAGCAAAGATAAAGACATCTCGATCCCTACTCAATGAGATCAGACAAAATTTCTCCAATCCTCTATCTCTCTCCCTGTCTAAACAAAACAGGGTCTCAGAACATACATGGAGTCACTTGGCATCCATCAGCCATGACAACATGGCATAGAGACCAACCTAATTGGTTCTACACGATGCAAATCAGATACTTAGACAATGCATTTGACATGACAAAGAAAACAAGAAGCATCTTGTCTCTTGAAATCGTATTGGCTGATGTGTAAAAGGAGTTCCAAGATGGGGATCCTCAACATGCTCGATCCTTTAGTCAGTAAACGGAGACAGCATCGTTTCTATTGGAATTTCGGCGTCAAAGATGAAGCATTTACCAGGAGCACTTTTAGATAATCTGTTCACCCACAATATTTTGTATTTTCTCTCTCCATTTAGCTATAAAATAAAGAACCCAATATTGCTTGATTGTGCACGGTAGGTGTGGTAATTAAGATAATTCATACAGCAAAGATGGGAATTCCATAGGCTAAGTCAGGCACTCCATAACAGTCACCATGCAAAGGAAGCATGTGACAAAGATGGCGAAGTTACTGAATGGCGAAGACTCGACTAAAAGAGGGTATGCTAGCTAACTGACAGCAGGGCTGTACTTCTAGTTTTCAACAAGAAATTAATGATACTCATTCAGATGCCTTTAAGGCCGATGATTCGAACGAAAAGTTGTGAAATCGCCAAACTAAAGCTTAGGCAGCTAGTGGATCTGTAAATACAGTAATTGCTAAGGATATCCTATTGTCGCATATATCGACAAGTAAACTCGTGGCACTTCAGAAATTAGGGGAATATGAAGAAAGTGTTAGGGATTGGATGCTTGCAAGGATGCCGGTTCCATATGGTGGCAAAAGGATTTCAGTAAACTGCATTGCAGTCTAAGATCTCAGTATCATATGTATCCCAATGCGTAAGTAAGTGAGTTATAAGATATTATGAGTAAAATATTATCATTTTATAGTGGATACAAGGGACTAGAACTATGGCTGGCAGGACAGACAATGAAATGATATTAATAGCCGTATCATATCTTACCAAGTCGAGCCAATCGATTGACCCAACGAGGGATCGGTTTCCCTGTCAATCTAATGCACACGTCATTGCAGAAGTGATTGCAATTCTTCGTAATGAGATGGTACGTGTTTCCAGAGTATTCTTCAGCCAGTTTCTCCATAAATGAGCGGACTTCTCTTGGGCCTAGGTCTGTTCTTCCAATCAAAATTGATTTTCTGAAGGTGAAACCAGGACAGCGCTTTGGTTCAACTTCAAAAATCCCCGTTGTTGCATGTTCATGTGCTCCAAAACCATATTCAACGCTGTGTACTGCAAATGGAACACAACAGACAAGAATCCTTTACCGTAAACAGTGGAACTTCATAGGCATTCAAGTACACTTAAACACAGAAAGTTAGAAGCAGTATGCTATGCAATCCTCCATGAAGAAAGGAAAAGAAAATTGAAATAAACTAATCAGAGTATTGATCGACTCTAACTTCAAATGGTACGAACCAATTTCCCCCTCTCATCTAATCCAACCTAACAAAGCTTTACATTGTACTAGTCCCTAAACTCTTCAGTCAAGAGTATCAGAAAGTTCTAGAAACCAAAGAAAAAGTCTGCTAAATTAGGTCAGGGTCAATGGTAACAGCAGCAACTGCTTCAGCAAATTCAACCACTTCACACTGCGTTTCCTTCCAGTTTCCAGGGTAACAAGTAGAGCAATTTCAGGTCCTCATCTTCAACTTCTGTCATCGGTCAATCACAATGCAACTCCAGCCCACGATTCACCAGGGTATGCAAATGCAAGTCCGGTCTACGATTCAACAGGGTATGCGAAAATGTACTAACAAAGTACAACGATACACATCTGAACATAACGCAACTCCAGCCTATGATTCAACAGGGTATGCAAAAATGCACTAATAAAATATCATCGTAAGTAAAAATGTCTTCAATTACACTAAGCTAGCTGCTCAGAAAGAAGACGAACAATTTCGCCAATCTCTAGCTACCACGATTTGCCTTCGCCTCTCCCACCACGCCTCAGATCATGAAAAGCACCGACAAGAACCAGTTGCTGCTAAAGCCAAAGCATATCTTCTTTTTTTCAGCTAACACGAATCTGCCAATACTCAAAACCCCACAAATTGAATCACCCGCAAGAACCCAATTTCACTCTTCCAGCTCACTTTCCCATCGATATCCCCAACCAACCAAACACCCAACACAGAACGAGAACCGAATCCCAACAAACCTCAAACCTTTTTACCTTGCACACCGGAGTGATACACCCCAAGCCCAAGCCAGTAAGCATACCCGTTCATCGGGGTCAAATCGTACACGTTCAAGTAAACCGGGACCGACCCGCTCTTCTTCTTCCGGGTCACCGTCACCATGTTACACAGCATGGCTGCAAAACCTCCCCCAAAAGACTGCCTACCAGGCACAGCGAACAAGCGACGAAAGGGAGAAGCGAAGAGGCCAAAAGGCGTGATGGCAAGAAAGGTGGGATCCAAAGGAGTGATTGCGCGTGGAGGGGGGGCGGGCGGAAAGCGTTTGTCACATTGCGGGGACAGCAACGGCGGCAATGATGACCGGGATCGGGGAGCGGCGGAGAGAAGAATTCGATGGCGGGTGCACCGAGACAAGGAGAGAGACGGGTAAAGTTTCGATTTTTATCGGGGAAGGGACAGCCCTCGGGGGGAGGTGGGTGTCTATAGTTTCCATCGGCGGCCGAAAGCGGTCTAACATGGGATTCACCTCGTCCTCGGGCATCTTCCTTCCCCACTTGCCTTTTCTTGTTTTTTTTTTATTATGATAACGACACGAGCAGCCCTAAATTTTGACCTATAATTTGATTATTGAACTTTTAATTTGTTCAATATAATCCCTGGACTTTGATATAATATTTGAATATTTTCATATAATTTAGGAATTAAATTGAATATGTACAAAAAATTCAGAGATGACATTGAACATGTTAAAAGTTCATTAACCACATTGAATATTGGACTAAAGTTTAGAAGTCGCGTTAAATAAATTAAAAGTTCATGGATCAAATTGCATATTGAGCTAAAATTTAGATACTATTTATATCATTTTCCCTCTTTTTACCCTCTTGGAGGAATATGAGTTCATCTATGCTGGAGATTTTTTGCCATTCTTGGTTACGATCGCGGTTAAATTAGGGAGGAAATTCCAAAGTGAGTTATGGTTTTCTGCTCTTCTTTTTTTTTGTGCTGCAGGTGAACAATATATAGGTGTGTGCCAAAAAAGGCTAGGAGATTTTCTTGTTCGAGTTTGGGGTTTTTTTTTTCGAAAAAATAAATTCGAGAGGGTTTGGGTGTTAGGTATGTATGTCGATGGGGAGAAAGAGGGTATTTGGCTCTTCCTTTCTTAACGATTGGCGATGGTATATGTCTTTCTTCCGATGTTGTTGCGAGACGAGACGGCTTCCTTGAATCTCCCTTAGTCAGTAGTCATGCATTAGTATAGGAACCCCGAAATCTATTACAAAGTTACCTTTTGAGTGGAAGAGAATATTCCGTCATTATCATTCACTTTAATAGTAGATATAAGCTTTTATATGCTTCTTTTATTATGGAAATTTGACAATCTATAACAGAGATGCTAACAACGGTCATATTAATTATATTGGGTTACATTGATCATTTAGAATTCGCTCGTTTTATAAGCCAAATAAGACGCAAGTTAAAATCCAAAATATCGATCGAAACATGAGATAATTGACATTGGTAGGTGTGTTCCTTACCTAATTCCATACAGATGTAAGTTTCCGATCGTTTTAGGCTAATCTCGTGAGCTTTAGATGGCTATTAATTGGAAATTTTGATCGCTTAGATCATGGCAGTTCTCCATGTTATCACCACGATAACCACGATAATCAATTGCGCTATCTATATCGAGTGAGGGAGTGGCCTATCCGATTTCTCAGTAGTTCGAATATCAATCGCATTACCTACATTCAAATGACACGCGATAACTCGTCGCGACGATTTTACTTTTCCTAGAAAAAGAAGAAGAGTAATTTCACCAAGCAGCCAGTTGACTTCGGTGACTTTGCGAATGATGCATAGAAAAAAGTGTCAAACTTAACGTGAGGGGTAGAGCAACCAACAGTGACCGGATAAGGTTACAATCTTTGAGTTAGGTAATGAGAGGGACTCATGTATGCTTATGGTCAATATTGGATTGGACTGACCTTCTACTAATTAGCAGTTGTTAATTCTTTAATTAAGCAAAAAGCCCGTTGACTTATGCAATGACTTGGGGAGTGCATTTAGGGGTTGACCGGCTGCTCCACCCGAAGATCTGCGCCAATGCAGCAATGCACTACGAAAGTGGGAAGTCCTGCTCCCACTCCCAAATGACAAACCACTTTCGCTCCCATTTAACTTTTCATGATCTTTTTGATGCTCATACCACCCCTGAAAAAAACACAATTAAAGTAGTGATGTGTACGTGTGAAGAGAAAATTGTCCAAAGAGTCGTAGCCTGGTATACGACGGCCAATTTAATTATAAAACTTTTTAGTTTGACCAATTCAATTATGAACCTTTTAACGATTTTTCAATGTAATCTTTTCGGCCAATTCGATTATTGTTGATCGTCCTACGTGACTTGTTCAGTGAACGATCAGTGCCGGCGTGAATGATTTTTGTAATTTTTTCATATAAGTTTTTCGAATCTTTTCTTTTTCTTTCCTTTTTATTTATTCATTTATTTTTTCCTCTGCCTGTTGTTGAGCTTTTCCTTGCGTGTGGTTGGCAACCTCCACTGGCCATGGCTGAAGCCCCGCCGATCGACAGAGGGAAATAGGAAGAGAAAGGAAAAAAGAAAAGAAAAAAAAGAAAAATAGAAATTTTATTTATTTTTTCCAAAAATCATCAACGTCAGCAGCGTCGTACCATGTAAGATGACTAATGTCCACATCATATTTCAGGCTAAAATTGACCGAAAAACACCATATTGAAAAAATTGTTAAAATGTTTAGAACTTAGTCAAATATGAAAGTTTATGATCAAATTAACCGTCGTATAATAAGTTCATGACTCTTTGGACAATTGCCCTGCTGCTTAAGAGCGAGCCAATAAGTTACGGTATCAGATCATTCGACACGCCACGTGTAAAGTAGCCATTGCTTGATTAGTTTTCTTTAAACCATCAAACGGGTCTAATAAAGGTCCAAAATAAGATATTTCAAATAATCAAATAGACGACTTGGCGTCTAAATCGGTCAAAGTCTTCGGAGTACCACATGCGTCCAGGCTACCTAGACAACTACGACGACGAAAAAGAGGTTGTAATAATTTAAAACCCTAGACGGGGTCTTGAGTCCAAAAGGACTACAATTTTTAATGTTTGATGCCGAAGGGTAACCATGCCTATGCGCATAAAATTTCGAAAAAATGATATAAATAATTCATAAACTCTGACTCCATGTATAACTTGAATATTTAATTTTTAATTTATTTAATATGATCAATGAACTTTAACTCAATACGTAATAATTTGTTCAACGTTATTCCTGAACTTTTGATACATGTTCAATTTACTTCCTGAACTACATGAAAATGTTCATTGTGACACACAATGAACATTTTTATATAGTTCAGGACTACATTGAATATGTACTTAATGTCCATTAATTGCATTGAACAAATTAAAAGTTCATATATCACATTGAACATTAGATTAAAGTTCAGGGATTACATTGAATAAATTAAAAGTTTCGATATCATGTTAAATAGTTATTTGTGTCATTAACCCTTAAATTTCATGCTCCAAATGATTTTTTTTTAAGTTACTGTTCTTCTGGTCCATTCTGCCAGGAGGGATGGGCAAGCCCCAAGAAAATCAAATAGTGAATGGAATTAAATTATATGAAATTGGACTAAAATATAATGCAAAAAAAAAAAATTGGACGAAATCGAGCATGTGGGGAGCAGAATGATGTGCGAGCTCTGGGGGAAGGCGACAAGCGGGCAATTAATGAAAGAACCCGTGCATGTCGGAGGAGGATTGGAGGGAGTGGTGTGGGTGGGGGACCGCAGTCGTGTTAGCATCATTTATTCCCATGGCGGGAGGCCTCGTGCATCGGTTTTGCATTGGTCTGCTGAAATTCACTATAAATAAATGCTGGTGGCAATTGCGATTTGACAGATTCGATGGAATGTTTTTGACTTCGTCCAGGGGGTGTGGTTTTTGGGGATCGCCAACGGGTGATCTAATCTAATCCTTGAGATTTTTTCCGGTGGCCTGTGTAGATTTTGGATGTCCGAGGGCATCAGATGGCTTCAATTCGATTGGGAGGGGTTTTGATGGATTGGGTCATCCTGTTTGAGCATTAACAGACAAGGGCAATCAGAGTCTAATTTGTGGTTTGATCTCGTCTACGGTGTATTGTTCCGAAGAAAAATTTCAAGTAAGACTTTAAAGCTGGACCGATTTCTCGAAAAAAATAATAATTTTGGAGTGAGGATTAGTAGGGATGTGCAATTGGATTGGATTTATCTGGAAACCGAATTGGCCCACCTGAAAACAAGTTCGGGAACCGGTTCACTTTTGAACTGGTCCGGGAACCGGTTCCATTTTTTGGGAACCAGTTAGAACCGATCCATTTTTTGGTTCCAAGTAAAATCCCATCTGGACCGATTTTAGAATTGATTTTATATGGAGGTCTACTTGCAATTTTATATAATTAGAATTCAAAATATTATATCAGGAAAATGAGGGAGGTGATCATTATTTGTGTATAGTCTAGCTCAAAGCTTGAGTGACCATGAAGCTCAGAGATCAGGTAGCCATGGTTGTAAGTTTGAAAAGATAAAATGGACATGGCAGCGAGCTCGAAGCTAAAGTGGCCATGGTCACCGGCTCGAAATTCTGGTGACCATTGTCTAGAGCTCAAAGCTCAAGTAGCCATACCCATGGCTGAAAGCTCGAAGAAATGATGGCCATGACCGTGAGTCTAAAGAGAGAGAACGATCATCAACACCGTTGAGCTAGCGTAGGATCGAGGAGCAGTTGTAGGTCATGCCAGTACAGAAATTTATAGGCGACTTCACGATGTCGAGCGAGGTCGGGCATTGGAAGTCGATCGGCAAAGTGCAACAAGAAGAAGAAAATGAGAGAAAATAAGAAAGAAAATTGAAAAATGCTCCTCGATGAAAATGCCCCAAAACATGGCTTAGAAAGTGGCATGCGAAATGCCAGCTGGTGAAGATTTGGTCGGATTGGTGAGTTCGGGGTGTGTTTCGAGACAATGTTGCCAACTTCATGGCTTAATTATAGACAATGTCCGCTTTGAAGGCATTTCTGAAAAAAACGGTCCCATTTCAGGGCCCTATTTGAAATTTCCCTTTCTTTTTTTCGAGCGATAACAATAATTTTACTCACTTATGTGGATTTTCAGCAAACATGCATGTAGATGGGCCACCGCATGCTAACTTGTGAAGAAACATGAAAGGATTGTTTTTCAGATAAGAGTGTCGATTGAATTGAAACCCTTTGGACATTGGCGGATTCAAAAATATAATTCAAAGGGTAAGATAGAAAAAAAAAGTGAAAAAAATCTTTGCAATACTTAGCTCGGGAAAGCGAAATACAGAAATTTCATATGAGATTTTATAGGACATTGCATATATTTGACAGAAATTACATGCACAAAGCACTGAGTAGCCAAGGAGGGAGACCGCATTGCCAGTCGCCAGCCCCTCCCATTGATCTGTCATCGCCATTGGATGCCACTACTTACGTAAATTCATCTCAAGTATCCAATGTGCACATCAGCTACCCTTTTTCAGCAAGATCTGTATCTTGTATAATCAGTGTAAAAAAAATCGCTTGAAGAAAAAATAATGCACGTCTCAAAAGACAAAAAGTTAAAAGAGAAATTCCACTTTCATTGACAAAAGGCAGATTCTATTTCTCTCTATGGTAAAGCCTTTTGTAAGTGTATGCATGTGTAACCTTATTCCAAAGCTAATAGCAAAAACCACTTGCTTCTGATTTCTTCTTGACGAAGTTATGTATTCAGATATGCTTTTTATAGTTTGGTTAAGTGATGAATTTGGAAGCAAAGCAAAAGTAGATGGCCGCTCCTCCTTGGAGCAACTTGGCTTTTGAAGATTTCCTCATCTCCAAAAGCACATCGCAAATAGTAATAGAGTCAAGACATCTGTTGCTCCGAATATCCACTTATTACTTTCTATTTTCTATATCAATGACAAAACCTTTTCATAGATGGTAAATTTCGACTATTGAATTTTAACCATAATTGACTATTGGGCCACCATGTGATTTATAGGCAAAGCGAAAATTTGAAAATGCTATTGGTTATTGTGAAAAATTTTGAGACCCACCGATGAAAAATGAGAAATGAAGGTCGTGTGAGGTATGCAAGTATTGTCTTGAAGGATAATTTCTGCCCTTCAAAGAGTACAAAAGATAGAAGCGGCTATCCTCCAAGATTTAACATACCTTTCGATTAGTGTACAATTCAATATTTAGGCAGAACGGAACATTGAACGTTATTAAACCAACCGAGAACGTAAGAGAAGAGAGTTTTTCATATGTTGACTTGAACGACGAAGAACGGGACAGTATTTATAGGAGAATAGGTTGACCAAAGGCCAAAGGCTATTAATGTGAAAATTGGCTCCAAAGTATGCAAATCAAAGGTCTCGAGGTAAGGATATTTTGTTTGCTTGCAAATAGGCTTTTTCGAATAAGGCCTTGATAAAAAAAAAAGCACCATGGATTGGGTGCGAAATCTAACTTTACTCTTGGTCCGACCCAAGCTCATACATGCAAGCCCAAAACCTTTGTCTTATTATTACCAAGCTAGTAAAGTGAACCCATTAATAAAGTGAACAAAAGAGAACCACCAAAGCAATGCGAGACAAGTAACAGAAAGAGAAGCAAGCCTTTTTGAAGTACTTTTTGCCGACGTTATTTGCAGGATTTTTGGATTAGTGAGCGGGGATATTGCATATTTTCTTTTATTTTTGGGAGTGCTTTGATCCTTTTTCGTTTTCTTAAAACTTGCGATGCAAGTTTGATATGGGATGTCTAAGGTCGGTCCATGTTAGAAAATGACCACGGCACGATGTTAGCCCGGTTTCATTTTGGGCCTCCAGCCTCGTATATTCACTCAGGCAAAGTGGTATTCATTTTGTTGGGAGCCATATTTTTTAAAGTCCTGAACTTAATTAATGTTATGATTATACTAGCTTAGATGATTAACATGTAAAAACTACTTTGATGTCATCCATGACACTTAAATATAAGAATATGCAAAATTTCAATTGCTAAATAATATTTAAAATTCAAAATTTCAAGAGTCACAATTCACCATTCATGAATTGATTATATTCTAATTTTATATGTTAGATTAGAGTCACCACAGAAGGAAATATAATGCACCAAACATGCAAGTGATCGAGATACACGGTCCAATCATGCAAGTTTTAACACCACCTTTATCATATACATTATGTAAGCATGTCGAAATTCTATTAGCAATCCATGAAATTCATAGAAGAGTTATCTATAAAATACTTTAATTAACTAAGGAAAGATATAAAATAACGATCTTTTATCATTTTGATAGGTATATAGTCACCAAAGCCAAGCATTTCGAATCACCTCTTTGTTGAATTGGGTGAAATAATGGGTTTTGAATTGACCGATCATCTTCTTGCTGATGATGCTGATAATTCTTTAGATGACCTGAGTAGTTAATCATAATAATTTCTACATTTCCAGGGGTGATGTTTGATAATAAGGGCGATTTAAATTAAATCACCTACTGGGTTCATTTCTTAGGGATTCAATTGGAGAGCAAGAACTTCGAACTCGCAACCCAGTTTTAGCATGCATACAACCAAACCACTGAGTCTCCCATTCTTGTCACACTGAATCAAGTACATGATAGATCTCAATGTTTCCCCTTTTCTTTATTTTCATCAAGGATATGGCAACACGGATCTTTTTCATTATATATAAGAAACATAATTGACATATAAGAGTTCTCAATCTATTGAGAATCTAACTCCTCTTCCACTCGACGACACGACTTATCACAACCCAATCACGAAACTCCATCAAATCCTTGATTTTCCGGTGCTGACTTGTTTCATGGGCTTGCTGAGAGGAAGTATCCGGCGAAAGTGCTCGAGATCTCTGGAGACAAACCGATCCTCACATGAATTCCTAGGTGATCATCACGAGGGTTTTGCATCAAGTAAGTAACATGTGGGATTGGAGGGACCAAAGGGGACACACAGGCTGCTTCTTCCCTTAGGAAACCAACCTTGTGGAACGGCAATCTCGTCCAGTCAGACACAAGGGTCAGCTCTTTCAATGGAGGCAAGGAAGCTGGTGGCCCTTCAAGGGCTGTCATGTATGCCATCACGTATTCATCGTCCACAGATCTTTTGGCCTCTCTTATCTTCTCGATTATGTCTGCTTGGCTCGATTCCATCAGTTCTCTGGCTGTCAACACCACCGAGGCGAGCACGTACGCATTGCCGCTGAAACCCTTTGGGAGCGGAGGCGACATCCTATTCCTTGTGTCCACTGCAAATTGGAGGCACACCAGTGTCCCTTTGTGTAGTCCTAAAGCCTTGGTCCTTGCCTGAAGTGCGACAATCCATATCGTATAAGGTCAGAGTTGGATATTGGAACACGAACATAGGACGATTCTTTTCCCGTATCAGTACTTTTTGGAACGAATCGATAAATGTCAAAAAACCGTCGGTTAAATAAGTTACCGGTTACTTGATTTCTGGTAATTTCGTCGTTAGTTATTAGGCCTTTTATTAGATTACTTACTCTTTTTGATGGTCTACAAATTATTAACTTTTCTTATCTTTTGCTAATTGTTATTTATCTTTCTAATTAACGCCTTATATTTATCAACTACCTGAATTTATCAATCTTTATTTGAGTGATTTGCCAATTTTTTTTCAATTAAATTATCAACTAGTTTTGGATTACTAATCCTCATTTGAATTGCTTATTAACAATTAATTATTTTCTACAATTTGGTAAATAAAGGAAAAATAAAATTGGTAAGCAAATCAATTGAGGGTGGTAACCCAAAATTATTTGGTAACTTAAGGTTGGTAATTTCTAAAAGCGTTGGTTAAACTTAAGGAGTTACTAAGAAATGGAAATAAAAATTTGTAAACAATAGTAAAAGTTTGGCGAATCAAACAAAATCAAATAAATGTCAGCAAGTAACTCAAAACAAGAGTTGATATCCCAATTATAGGTGGTAATTTAATGGGAGAAAAGTTGGTGAGTCATGCTAATTTTGGTTGGTAATCTCTACAAGTAGATAATAAATTTAAGAAGTTGCTAACCAAGGCTAATAAGAGTTGGTAAATCAATATGAAAGTTGGTAACTAAGAAAAATAATTAAATGTTGGTCAGTCACTCAAATGAGAATTTTTTTTTTCACTCAAATGACAATTGATCAGCCAAAAATTTGACAAAATTTGGTAAATCACTTAATTTAGGTTGGTAGTTTCACATAAGAGTTAGAAAATTCGAAGTATTGGTAAGTTACGCAATTAAAATTTGGTAAGCTGATAAAAAATTGTTATTTTACAAACTATCAAACAAAAGTAGGTAAATTCAAAATGTTTTGGTTAGTAATCAACAGGTTACATGGAAAAATTCACGTTTACTTTTTTCAATAACATTTTTTACATTTATTAACACTTATTGAAATTTACTAGCATGGAAAAAATCCGCATTTTGAGACACAAAAACTGGAAATCTGCTACGACACTGTTATACAAGAATGTATCTTGATTAGACTCAGTTTGACAGTTCATGGTCATTACAATTCAAGATAAATGAAGAACTTCAGATATTAAGAACAATTAAGACCTACATCTTCTCTTTATTTTCGATTAATTTGTCGACCCCGTCATATATAATTAAAGTGAGTTTGTTCGGTATCTGTTCTATGCAATATGTAGCTCTCGAGTATAGTAATGTTTTCTTGCTTGTATGATCAATTACTTGGATTTATTTTTCGTGCTTCCACACATATTATTTGGATTTGTCATTGGAAACCTAATCCGTAGCATAATTACATGTCACAATTAGCTATTGGTGCCTAACATGCACATTATTAGGCTCCGTTTGTTTTGCGGAAAATGAATGATTTGGAAAATACTGTCTTAAAAATAATAGCTTATAACGCTTAAAATTATTAGTCAATGGAAAATATTTTTATTATCGACAACAATTTATATCTAAATATTTTCAAGAATGATGAAACTATTGTTCATTTATTCATTTATTGTAAATGATACAAGCAATCTATTTTAGAAAAAAGTGTTTTGCAAATTAACATTTTCCGCAAAATAAATGGAGCCAAAAGTATCCATTAATTTTAGGATCAACAAACCTAATTTCTATCTGTTCTCTGTAGTCTTAACTAAATGATAAGTTGTGCGAGACTCACAGGATAAGAACAGCAACAAAATTATCAGCAGCAAAATTATACATAAGGTCTAAAAATGAGGAAGATTAAGGAAATTCTACCTTCCACAGGTGAGCTGAAACCACCTCAAAAGATGAACACGAGAAGCTGCCATTCATCCCCTTGCACAACTCCCTCTTTAAGCTCTCTATGAACTGCCCGCGCAAATCAAAAGTCTTGAGAACCAAACTCGAACTCCTCACATCAGACAAATTGTTTGGATTCACTGCCGATTGCATTATCAATCGATATAAATGATCTATAGCAGCAGCACTTTTCACCGGGTTAGCAATTGCCACTTGTTTCTGAGGATTCGGAAGCAATAGCCTTCCTCGGTCATGCACTGGCACATGAATCTCAAGACGATATCCCTTTTCTTTTGTAACTGCAGAATTTGACGACCAGGCATGGAGAAAGTCGTATGCGGCAGGTCCATCGAATAATGAGTGGCTTGTACCTATCCCTATGGAATAGCCTCCGCATTTAAATTGAGTTACCTGCGTAATCATGGTTCATTTCTGAGTTTGCTTCTACACTTACTCTAAACAGTACACTTAATCAAACTGTTGGACCATTCATACAATTGATTCAATCAAACCTGATCTACATACACTTCAAAGTCCTTACATGTCAATATTTGTCGTGATTAAATACAACGGTAAGTGCATTGAAACCCTAATGAATGTCACATAATTAATCGACATCTAATCTTTTATCTGGTGACCTACCTTGCTAAGGGAGAGATCAATGTTGAGAGAGAATTCTAATACCATGGTCTGCTGCAGCTCAAAAGATTTGATACACTCACCTGAGCAACAACTAGAGGCATCTTGGACAAGTTCCCATCAAAGTCAGGCTTGTAGACCAACTTCTCAAAGAACTCATTGTACTGCGAAAGATCTCCAAGCTCTGAAACCTTTACTTGAGCGACAGCTTCAGCTAAAACCACACCTTCGTTGTTGCACCAAAGATTGAGCTTCCCATCTTCTTGGTTCAAGCTGAGCCTACCAGCAGCTGGGTGCCACACAGATAATGTCTCTTCTAGGTCAAGTCTTAAGCTATCAAACACACGGCCAAGTGAAATTTCATTCTTGGAGGAGTTAATACTGAGAGGTGGTTTATAAAAGAAGACCAAGTACATGAGAGCTGGACACTGTCGGTCCAGGTTAGAGAGATTGAGTAGCTTTGGCGGTTGCAATGTTTTCGGTCGTACAATGATTGACCTTCTAATTGAGACACTCAAATGATGGCTCTCATGTGGGGTGGCCATGGAAATTGTAGCTCTGAGAATGGCTGATCTGTAATGTTTTGTAGGCCTTACTGTGAATCAGAGAAAAGAGGAGCTTGTGCATATAAAGAGAACAGAGAGGCTAGAGATTCCAGGAGGGTCATGAACCCCACTTGTATGTGTCTTTTGTCTGCATTTTTGTTTTCTTATTGTTGTCCCATTGAAACGGGATTGGGTGGGGATTGCGAATTAGGCTAATTTTATGAACTTAATTAAAAGCTTTGCATGGAGCTGTTTAGGAAGAGCGCAAGTCCATATATTTAAGGGAAAAAACCACTAAAAACCCCAAACTTTGTCATTTGTGATACATTTACCCCAAACTTTTTTTTATGTCATGAAAAACTCCAAAATATGCAACTTGTGACACATTTATCCCAATATAATGTAGCCTAGGGCATTTTAGTCTTTTTTCCCTTTTCTATTTTTTTTCTTTTTTCCGGTAAGGCTGCCCTCGCCGGCGAGGTCTTCGGCGACCTCGCCAACAAGGGCGAGGGACCCTAGCCCCGCCCAGGCGAGGCAAGGGCAGCCCTCGCTTGGGCGGGGCGAGGGTCCCTCGCCCTCGCCGGCGAGGTTGCCGGAGACCTCGCCGGTGAGGGCAGCCCCGCCGGAAAATAGAAAAAAAAATAGAAAAAAATAGAAAAGGGGAAAAAGACTAAAATGCCCTAGGTTACATTATATTGGGGTAAATGTGTCACAAGTTGCATAGTTTGGGGTATTTCATGACACAAAAAAAAGTTCGGAATAAATGTGTCACAAGTGATAAAGTTTGGACTTTTTGGTGATTTTTTCTCTATATTTAATTGCTTGGCAATGTGATCTGGATCACACTGGATGGGTCGATCAATGGAAATGACATACTAACCTTTGTCTGTCTTTGTTTTGAACTCAATAGATGAAATAAAGATCAAATTGGTCCACGCGTCAAACGCTTGTGGATCATTAATTTCTGGCTATAAATGTCATGCACAATTCCGGGAATCCAGTCAGCCTCTCCCATTTCATGGAGAAAACATGTTGCATAAATTCATCGATTTGATGGTTGGAAGATGATAGACAAAATCAATTGTTGTACATGAAAAGCACTTAATTTGTCCTTGGGAGTGCGATAGAGCGTATGAATCTCACTTGATCTATAGATTGAGTTTATGTTGTTTGTACTCATTTTTATGAACTAATTATAACGTGCAATATCAATTCAAGTAAATCAAATGCAATGATTTATATTTTATTTTTGCATTTCTAGGAAAATTAAGAATGGTTTAAGAATCCAGTCAAGTTAGAATAAGTAGCAGACAAGCTCTTACAAAAAGGGGAGATAAATTCCATTGGCTACTATGTGGAGACTTCTTACCTCCATCTTCTCGAACTATTAGCACACTTTGTAATGCTAGGAGATACTCCTAGGCTGCCGGTACTTCATTCGCTCTATAATATTGACATTTTACACCCAAAAAAAAGGAGAGATAAAACACATCACTGCATCAACTTAATTACTAATAAACCTAATGACTTATCGTAACTTAAGAAATATGAAAGATAATTATCTGAGTTCATTACATAATTCATTTTTCTTTGTACCATAAGTGCACATTCGAATATCTCCTTTTGCTCCATTGAACCTGCTTTTGTTCCTGGCCACATGAAGATCTAGAGCTCTGTGCAAAGTGCGGCCAAACTACAAAAATTGCCGGTTGCAACTCACCTTCAAACACCAAATTTTCTCTGACAAAGATAATGATTTTTCTAGAATGAAAAATGGGTTTTCTCTTTTTCATAAAGGTTAATACCACGAAAAATTCCAAACTGGTACACTTGTAATAAATTTACCCAAAACTATTTTTTTGATCACAAAAAACCCTAAACTGGTATACCCGTGACAATTTTACTCCAAACTATTTTTTTGATCATAAAAAACCCCACACTGGTCTACCTGTGATAATTTTACCCCCGAACTAATTTTTTGGCCATCAAAAACCCTAAACTGGTACACATGTGACAAATTTATCCTCCACTAGTTTTCGTTAAATTTTACTGTTAAATTGCTAAGTTTAATGACACGTGGTAATTGACATATATACCGGTTTTGGGTTTTACCCCTCTGTTTGTCACAAGTTTATCAATTTGTGATTTTTTGTGATATTAGTATAATTTAACAGACACTAACAGAAAGTAAATTTGTCACAAATGTATCAATTTGGGGTTTTTAGTGGTCAAAAAAATAGTTCAGGGGTAAAATTGTCATAGATGTACCAGTGTGGGGTTTTTGATGGTCAAAGAAATAGTTCGGGGTAAAATTGTCGCAAATATACCAGTTTGAGATTTTTAGTGGTAAAAAAGATAGTTTGGGATAAATTTGTCACAGGTGTATCAGTTTGAGGGTTTTTTGTGATTAAAAAAATAGTTTGGGGTAAAATTATCACATGTGTATCAATTTAGGATTTTTCGTTGTATGAACCCTTTTCACAATTCAAAAAGTTGAGACATGACTAAAACTTCTTTAGTTATGTCATTTAGGAAATGACAAAGCAAATGGAGGCAGAACGCATATATGAAGAGCAGTCTTCTGATTCCAGAATTCCACGTCTTATGTTTAACAATGAATGCCCACATGCATAATTAATACAATTTTCTGCTATAATGATTATTTGTTGGAGCTTTAGTATTACTGCTTTTCTTGTGCAGTTGGAGCTTAGTCACTTCAACTCCAATTCTCAAGCTTTTCCATTAACAACTCTACAATCTCAAATTGGAGGTCAACTTTATCTTTGAGTTTTTGTCAAGTCAGAAAGCATAACGAAAATGAAGAACTTGGTAGCTTTTGGACCCAAAAACAAAAAAAAAGACAGAACCCTGTTCAGATTAAAAGGCAAAACACTTCATCATCTCTTAACCCTAACAATGCTTGTTGCAGGTGGATGATGGCTTTTGCTTCTACAGAAAAAGAAAGAAAGAGAAAAGAATGTCCGAAAATCCCCATCAGTGCACTGAAGGAGACATCTTAGGGTTTTGGACAAATTTCAAAGTCTTTTCAGATGGGACAACTATATATATGCAAAAGGCGAATCTAACAATGCAAGCTTCTTCATCACATCTCGTGAAGAGAGGACAAGCGTGGAACAGGTCCACATTTCATTAGGAATTAAACTCATGATTAAAACATGCATCCAAAAATTTGAAAGCATGAACTAACTCCGGGGTAAATCTAATTCTGCGTGAAAAAACCTTGATGTTATCGAAGAAGACAACTCTGGTCTATTGTCTAAAATTTGTTTTTCCTTTTATAATATTTACATTTTAAAACACCATACCGATCGAAGAATGAAAAAGTGGAATTGCTGGGTCTTCATTATCCTATCAATCCTTTCATACGGCAGAGTAATGAGATGGGAAACATGATAAAGTACCATACTTCTTCATTAACTAAGCGTTTAGGTGGAACGATAAATTGACAATGATCCTAAAAACCATCAATATAATTGAGATAGAGGAACAAAGCTTGCATGCTGTGGGAACAATGAAAATTCGAAACAGATCAGAAGAAACGAAAGAGAAAGTAAACTTTGTTCCGAGACAACAAAAGAAAAGCAGAAAAAGTTTAATCAGGAACAAAAGATAAGTGGGCTGAGCCTGCTGGAAAAACAGGTTGGCATGTCCCTCGGAAGAAGCTGGGGTGTAAGATTGAAGGAGAAGCGTGGGTGAAGGTTGAAGCCCTAGACAGTTTGTCTCCTCGTGTCTCCACTTTCCCAGCATATTGCCTCATTTCCTGGTTTTCCCTTCGCCTTTTCGCTTCACTCCTTTTTCTCTCCTCCACACTTTTCTTTTCCACTGTCTCCATTATTTAACCAACAAAAGATGATCCACCACCATAACCATTACATTTTATTACTTCTCATAGGTTCCATGTCTTCTAGTGTGTATGAGCATAAGTCCTTGGCGCAGCTTTAGCAGTCCCTCACATATATTACTTTACTATACCTTGGAATCTTCCTTTCGGTGCAAATAGAAAGATTTTATTAGAAGCCGTGCATGCTGTAGTAAATATATTGAAGAATCCTACCATGTTGAAAGCTGATGGAGTTGTATACCACGAAATGTGAAGTCTCTTTGCTTCCTTTTCGTTTGTGACCTTTTTGACTTTTGTTCAGGGACAGTAGTATGCGGCAAAAGTCAAAATTCTCTGTCAATTATCAGTCACCTTTAGATGTTGGAATAAAATGGATCTAAGGAGGGAGAAAGTGTGGTCACATGGAGAGGTTACGTTAAATGTGGACAATGATTAGCTCCAAAATAGTTTTTTAACTTAGAGAGAGAGAGAGAGAACATATTCTTCATGTTGTATTTGGAATAGTTTTATTCATTAGCGATTAAGTTACTTTACATACATCGAAATAACTTTATTATATCTGTATGTTGGTGACTTCTTACAACGAGAAAATTATCCAAAAAATCATAATCTATCGTACAAATGTTAATTCAGTCCTAAACTTTTCAATTTAACCTATGTGATCATATAGCTTTTGACGATTTTTAAATGTAGTCAATTCTATCAATCTAAGCACTAATGTGGCAATTCGATTAGCACTGACTATCTTACGTGGCACGGACAACGTGGACAATCTTAAACAAAACAATGTCATTTTGCAATTTTTTTTAAATTTTAAATTTTCTTTTCTTTCTTTTCCTTTTCTTTTTCTTATTCTAATGTTTGTCTTCTTCTTCACCGGTTGCCAAGGTCTCCTCGATGGCTAATGAAGGTTGTTGGCCATCGCTGAGGCCCCTATGACTTTGCTATCTAGGAATTTAAGAAGATGAGGGAAAAAAGAAAAAAATAAAAAATAAAAAAAATAAAAGAAAAGAAAAAAATAAAAACTTGAAAATATTTCTCAAAACGATGTCATTTGAGCCCCGTCGGACTTGTCAGATTGCCAGTCGTCCCACATGGCTAGAACCTAGATCTAATCCCGGCCAACATTTCTCCTTAAACGAACAGTAAAGGACTCATTTTTGTACGTTTGATTCAAAACTTGATTAGAGATGGCGTAACCATATGTCATGTTATCTAACTTGGGTAGGTCGCGCCCTACCAGCGCAAAAGAGTAAAAACATCACAAGAATACTCTAATTTGAGCTCGTAGAAAATCCGATCCAAGTAGATTTTTCAAATCCATATAGGATTTGTGCTTTGACGACCGAACAAGTAAAAATTATTGAAATACTTTCCACGTTGGAGTTGGGCTAAGCAGAGGAGCTTTTGGCTATAAGAATGGGAGCGCACCGAATGGGTTTTTGCCCATTAGTGAGAGATTTTTTGCTAGTTCTAGTGAGACTACCGTGTAAGTTATTAAATGTGATTGGAGTTGGGAAATACTGAGAATATTTGAGTAAATCGAGTGTGGTTGATAAATATGTCACATAGACCGAACCACGTAAAATCGATGTTTGTTTTATTTTCTTTTTATTATGTTTGTTTTACTATTTGATTGCTTGTTTTTCGCAACAATCTCTTAGCCATGTTTGTACCGTGGAGATCAAGTTTGCATCTGTATATCAAATTATAGAAGCGAAGTTATCAACCTCAGAAAGAAAGCTCGTACAAGCATCCAAATCAAGTGCAACTTTCAAATCTTGTGCTAGCTTGTACATTTGAGAGGTAGCTTTAATTAGTAATAGTTGATGCAGACAGACTGGAATTACAAAACATCTCCATAGCACCAAACTTACTAGCTTAGGAACACGTTACCAGGAATGCAATCTAACCTCTATCTTGGTTTTACAAAGATTCGCAACGTGTAATTACCAAGTCCTTCAAACAATCTAAGCTGTCGGGGCCTTCGATGATTGGTTCTAGTTCTGGACAATCTTCTAGATGCAGACTCTGTAGATTTCTCAACTTCGATAAGTTGGGTAATCTCTCTAATGCATCGCAACTGGAAATAACCAGGTGCGTCAAGGCTTCTAGTTCCCCCAGTCCTCGAATGTCGACCAGTATACTCAATCGAAACAGGGTTAAACGTTGCAGATTCTTCAGGAGTGACAGATCTGGGGTTCTCACGAGGAACTCGCATTCGCCAATTCCTAAGTCCCTCAACTTTTCTAAGTCTTCGAGCACTGGGAAGTGTGGCAGCAAACATGCGCTCATATAGAGAACAGGCAGGTTCTTCAAGTTGGAAAAATGCGGCAATGCCACGACACCATGAAGTCCTAATGTTGATAAACTAGATGGCGTTGAGAAAACTTCCTAATAGATTTGGATGTCGACAAAATTGTCCATGAGTAAGTTTGACATATGTTTTTGAATTATTTTATGTCCAGAAAGTTATATTCTGGATGTCCAGACTTTACATGAATAAGAAGAAGAAGTTCAGGCTCTGCACCGCAAAAGACAAAGTTCAGACTTTATACATGGCAGTCGAGGAACTTCAGTTTATATATTGGAATAAGAAGATTCAAGATTTTTCAGAACAAACCATTATGACTCAAGTTCTGAGCACAAGATAAGATTCAGACTTTATCCGGACGTTATCGATGCTCAGAACGTAAACAACAACTAGTAGTCTGGCTTGGATTTCACAAATGGTAAGAATTGATTGATTCGATCTTAAAAGACTATTTTGCAAGGAATATTTGTATAGCAAGATATCCTAAATTGATTGATAATCAAACTCCACGACAAGTTTTTTTCTAAATAGAGAAGCTCTACTTATGGATACCAAAATTCTGATTGTATGGGCAACTAGATTTAGCGAGATTCCGATTTTGTCACTCAATGACTACTCAATCATTTTTATACAAATATGTTCAAGGTGAAGATTGGAAAATGATCATCTGAAAACTGTCCAATGGATAGTTTGGAAGTGGAAGAGTACAAAAAGAGACAAATTGTCGAAGAGAAGAGGAAGAGAGATGATATCAAGAATCATTCATTCTAAAGTCTGAACAAACTCCGACCAATGTGACTTGTTCTTCTGGAGCAAAAATTAGTAATATTGAGAGATCTATTGTAAAAGTGATAAAGTGAGATAGAGTGACCTATCTTTTACAGAGAAGTCATCACTCAGAATTTGTAATATCTTGATTGATCATTTAGTGGAATTCAACCAGTATGCTGTCAACGTGGGAGAGTAGATATAGGCTTGATCTAAGGCGAATCACTATACATCCGTGTGCAATTTTTCTCATCCCTAAAACTCCTTTTTTTTAGTTAATTACACATTTGTTTATTTGCCGTTCAAAGATTGTTCAAAATCTGAACATTGTTCATACTTTGCCTGTGATCAATTGTTTTTTTTTTTTTTGGTAATGACCCGTGATCAATTGTTTTTGCTTTATATTGATAAAAAAGTATTCAAATCACTTATTCACTCTCCTCGAGGTAATTTTTGCTAGTCTCATCAGATGGAAGTTGCTTGATGGACTTTGAGATTTCCTCGGGTTGGAGAAATTCCTTCGGAGGATTATATGGGCCGTACAAATCTAGGTAATCTAAATTAACTAGCTTCAAGGGGTCTGGCACAGACAGAAAGGTCGAAGCATGACAAGAGAGACGGATCAAACCAGAGGGAAGCTCTGGCAAATGCTGGAGCTTGAGGCAACCCTCCAATTCAAGTGTTTGGAGACGAGCGAGACGGCTGATCGTCATGGGCAATCCACAGATACGGGTGTACGACAAGTGCAAGGTCCTCAAATGGGAGAGCCTTCTGACTTCATCGGGGATCTGACCCCTCAGAAACAGACAACCCTCTGCATACAACTCTTCGAGCATCTCGACCAATCCAATGGTGTCCAGTAACCTTTTTATCTTTGTATAGTCGATTCTAATCACTCTCAGTTTTTTTAGATTCCCAATTGAACCAGGCAGATTTACTATCCCTGATGATGACAAATGCAACTCCACCAATGCTTCTAATTCCCCGAGTGAGCATGGAAGTTCCTTTATCAGAAAGCATCCGCTCAGAGACAAATGAGTAAGCTTCAGTCCACCAATAGAGCATGGAAGCTCTCGGATTCTTGCATTTTCTATCTTTAAGACTTGACAAAGACTTTAGATTGCCACCTTTCTCGGGAACCTTGGACAGATCCGAATCTAGAGGCAAGGTAAGTTCCGTCAAAGATTCTAGAGAACCGATTTCCTCAGGCAACTCTTAAAGCGCACGACTTCCCTCTAGATTCAAGCGTCCTCAGATGTTTTAGCTCACCTCCAAGAGCAGTCGGTTGCAGTTAAATTGCAACAGCTATCAAGAATTAATATCTCCGAGGACACAAACTTGGAGAGGTCAGGTGTCCTTGTTAAGCATCTGCACCATGACAAATCCAGGACTCTCAATTTATTTGCCATCTGCAGAAGAATTGAATGTCAAAAAGGGATGAGAAACATTTTAGCGCAACGACAGGGCAGTGAATAGGAAGAGAAGTAAACAGCCAGGGTGAACTCTACCTTGATTTCTCTCCATCCTCTCCAGTCTTCTGTTATGTCGCTCCACGACATGTCGAGCACAACCAAATTATTAAGGTAAAAGTTTGTGGCTGGAAATCCGGGAGGACAGTAACGCCAAGAAAGCCATCTTAGCTTTGAAAGAAGATTTTTGAAGTTCCCCACTAAATTTATTCCTTCCCCTCGAAGAAACCTTAGATTACGTAGGCCTGCTATTTCTTCATCTGTGAAAGTTTAGCCAAACTGACTGAGGCTTAGGCTTAGTGCTCCTACATCTTGATTTATCTGCCAGTAAGACCTATGAGTATGCAACAGGGACTAACTATAAAATATGCTCTTTCCCTAGCAAAACATCAGCCGAAAACTGTTTTAATCTTTTTAACACTAGAAACCAAAAGTGAGATTCTCTTTGCTTTTGTAAAAAGGAAACCACGAAAAAGAGTAAAATGAATGTTCTCCTATTGAATTGACTCCATAGTTTACCTCCTTATTCTTTAGTATGTCCAAGGCTTCCTCATCGTCGCACACCCTACTTTGCTTGCCAGGATTTTTGAGACTCTCTACATGAATAATGTGCCCTCCGAGGTCTCGAACTTGGTCGTGCGTCCAAAACTTATTCTTGTCTCCAATTTTTATTAGAGACCTGAGACAAAGGACTCGAATGGCATCATGAGGAAAGTATGCACAATGATCCCACATGAAAACTGGGTATTCTTTGTCTTCCTTGATGAAGAAACACGCTATATCCGAGAACACTCGTTTTTGCTCATAATCTAGTCCGTCGTAACTTATCATCAGTGTTTCCTGGACTTCCTTGGGAGGAACTTTCTTTAGTTTCTTTAATGTGTCTTCCCACAAAACCTTGCGGTTGCAACAAAGAAATGAACTTATCACTTCGAGAGCCAGAGGAAGCTTCCCCACAGTAGAAACGATTTTTATTGAGAGATCATCGTAATCTTCTAAAGGAGAGTCTCGCCTAAAGGCATGCTTACAGAACAACTTAAGTGCTCGATCAAATTCCATCTCATGCACTTCATAAGCAAATACTCTTTTAGTGTCATTTAGGATTTCATCGTTGGATCCTTCCACCTCCGCCATCAGGACGCTCAGGTCTCTGGTTGTTACAATCACCCTACTTCCAGGACCAAACCAACTCCATTTCCCTGCAAGCTTTTCAAGTTGCTTTTTCTTGTCCAAATTATCAAAAACAATGAGGACTTTCTTGCTGCACAGTCTCTCTAATCATGTTGATCCCATCGTCAACATTATTAGTTTGGTCAGTAAAGCTAGAGTAGAGAATACTTGATAATAGTT
Source organism: Syzygium aqueum (assembly GCA_031216185.1). Classification (NCBI taxonomy): domain Eukaryota; kingdom Viridiplantae; phylum Streptophyta; class Magnoliopsida; order Myrtales; family Myrtaceae; genus Syzygium; species Syzygium aqueum. The sequence goes on along the minus strand of CM062233.1, from coordinate 29,153,198 downwards.
GTTTCTGCAAATATACAAGACCATCGCATTGGTAGGATTCTCGAACAGCTTCAAGGAAACAGCAGCCTTCAAAGACAATTTGTTAAAAATAACTTTTGCGAGAGTTGTTTTGCCTATTCCACCAATCCTGTGGATCCCAACAAAGCGTACGCCATTTGAACCATCGTCCATCAGCTTCATTATGGCTTCTATCTGGTCATGATCTTCAACTAAGTGTTCAGTCGCATTCTTGTGTTTGGCATTCAACTTAATCAAAATCTCTTGAACAATTGATCTGATTAGTTTTCCATGGCTGGAGCAAAGGCGTTGGAAAAAGAAAAGTTATGATGAATTTAGGCATGATTAACGGCATCATCATCACTTGAATTTATCGGATGGTACTTATGACGCCCAAAATGAAATTCTTGAGTGGAATGACAGAAACAAGATTCACTTGAAAAGATTAGGATCGTTACCCTCTAGCTTTGAGGTCCCATCCCTTGATCTCGGAGACTTCTTTTAGAGCATCTTCCCACTGCGACACTTCATCAGAGCCAAATTTCTTCTTATGCTTGGTCATGGCATTTCTGTATAATCCTGTTCGGAGCTTGACATCAACTGGCTTGACGTAGTAAAAAACAGAAAGTATCTGCTTTTTCCCATCTGATTTTGAGGTGCGCTCCACCATTTGTGTGAGCTCGCGTAGACACCACGAACTGGAAGCGTATCTCTTAGAGAAGTTGGGTATGTAGACTTTGGAGATGTCGAGCGCCTGCATAAGCTCTCCGCTGATTTCTGTGCCCACGCGGAGCTCCTCGTCATCCCTGAAAATGTGAATTCCCGTGCCTAGCATGTCATGGTAAAGGCAGTCAGTGAATCCATTGCGAGTGTCTGGTCCTCTGAAACTCGGGAACACCTTGTACTCTGTTCTCAAGGTGCTCTCACAGCTCACTGCGGCGCCTGAGTTCCTAGTCCTCTTCATTTTCCTGAAACAGGTGGTTCTGTCAATCAGTTTGCTCCCGGGCAATGTAAAATGAGCTAATTGTGGATTCAGATCAAAGTAATTTATGTTCTGCGAATTCTCTCGAGATCAAAGTTGTTTTGGCACATCATATGCGCTCGAGTCAATGTGGAGAGGTTGAAGGTGGCCTTCTGAGAAATATGGGGGCGCACTGCACCAGGTTGCTTTACAGAGTTTGGACTTTGGACCGACCAAAATCTGCTCTGGAAGTGGAATAATATTCTATTGAACCCTTCACTAAAATATTGGGAAAAAATGCATTAAAAGAGGAAGTTGAACAGATAGAAATTCAAAACCGTTGTCCACTCGCTACGTCATTTGCCCTTTCATTTGATCGCAGAGTTCTTTTGATCGACGCAAGGAACTCAACCCTGTTCTTGCTGCAGAAATTTAGTCCTTCAGACCACTCTAGAATCGACGTTGCATGAACAACACGAGATGTCTTCGAGCATCGTTCACCAAGTTCTCCACCAGCTTGCACCATGGCAGTTTTGGGCGGATGGCATATTTATCAGGTTATTGCTGAGCAATGAAGTTCATTCTTTAAATGAAAGTTACAGCTTAAATTGGTACAAACAGATTTGCAGTTTAGCATTCACGATCGTGATCGTGGCAAATTCATAGTGACAAAACCAGATACGAGAAGCTCGGTAATTCTTTGAGTGACTGGCAATTTAGTTTTGTCAGTATAGGCCAAACAGCATTCATTGGCACTCCTGTGAAATTTGTTTACTCCAATCTGGATCACAAGCCTTCTCGTTCATTATTGGCGTGTACACTGATGGTGGTCAAAGTTAATAGCTTTAGGTTTTATGAATCTGTCTTCCAGCTTTGCTAAAAACTTATGCTTTCTGTTATTTCAAATTGAAACCGTATATAATTCTCCATAAGTTCAATTACAGACCTATCCAGAATTACGACCGCAAAAAGTCCCTAAGATTGTAGCTTTATCAGCTTAGCAAATCATGCAAAAGATTGCAGCTTTTCCTAAGGTATAGAAGAGGAATCGTTATGCGGAAAGTATGACTTGCAGATTACCAGGAGTGACTTTCGATAACTCCTGACTGCATAAGAAGTTTTAAAAAAGAGGGAGAAAACTTAGAAGTCAGAAACAATGTAAATGCACCTTAACTGAAAAAATGAACACAAGTTACGCAACCATTCTGCCATATGGAACTACGCTTAGATAAACTGCAGAGTAAAGAAAAAGACAGGACATTTAGCCATTATGATTCGACACAAATGAAATTCTAGTCTAAATTTCAGACAAGAAAACTAGTGCCAAATTTAATAATAACAAACGATGTGGATACAATCTCTAGTTCGACAACTTGATTGCAAGTGTATCTCTCATTCTTGACTAAATGGAGATGTTAACTCGAGTGCTCAAGCAGTTGATCTCGAATTGTACGATGGAAAACTTGACTTCTTGAATCTCTAGGGTTTTGAAACTTGATCCAATAGAATTCTGATGAACGATGACAAAGGTGACGGGGATTTGAAAAGTGATCTACAAGACTATGATGTATGTTGAAGAAGATTATGGGGCTTGGACGCTTGATATGTTGAGAGCTCTTGATGCCTCTACGTATTCTTCTCTGAATCTGTGTCCTCCCCTTTGAATGAGCACCTTTGTAGTGTCTTGTGAGGAGTGTCCAAGGGATATTGCATTTTCGAAGATGAAGTACTATTCACTGAGGCCGGACTTTTGGCATAGTTCTTAGCAAGAGCTGTGTTGTTTAATATTCAGACTACTTGTCCTTATCTCCAACGTGAGTGGCTCACAAGACACTGATCGGTCTAGCCGCTGATGTAAACACAAGGGTCTGACGTTTCTGATGATTCCCAATCTGAGTCTAGCTTTGTCCATCTTGGCAGATCTGGCAAATTTTCCAGGGACTGACAATCTTTAATGGTCACGTATCTCAAACATCGTAAGCCACTGAGGCCTTCGACGGCTCTTAGCCCGGGACAACATTCCAGATCGAAATGCTGCAGCTTTTCCAGCTTCGATAGGTTGGCTAATATCTCTATTGACCCACAACAAGTAATCTTTAGGGACTCCAGAGATTCCAATTCCCCCAGACCTTGTACTTCTACAAGTCCTTGCAAGTCAGTTAGACGCAAGGTTTCCAGATTCTTTAAGTGTGATAGATCGGGTGTTCTCAGGAGGGATTCGCATTTTTCTACGGATAATTCCCTTAAATTTTCCAGGTGTTCAAGAGCTGGAAATTGCTCCATCGAGCAGCTAGAAACGGAGAGTTCTGATAGTTTCCTGAAGCTGGAAAACTGTGGCAGTGGCGTGACATCGGTAAGTTTCAAGGTTGACAAGCTAGATGGAAGCTGGTGGATGGATTTTATGTTTTTCCAAGGTGAGAGAGGTTCCTTCCCCTTGCTAGTGCCCCCAAGAAAATCCCTGTGGAACGACAAGTCTAAGTTTTCTAAAGTAATTAGGTTTGAGAGGTCGGGAATAATTTGACAGTGATAAGCATCAAGGGCAAGGCTTGTCAAGCTCGAAGGAAGCTCTGGCAATCGTTGAAGCTCGTGGCACTCCTTCAACTCAAGTTCTTTGAGATGAGGGAGACAACTGATTGTGTCAGGCAATCCAGAGATGCAAGTGCCAGATAAGTCCAAGATCCTTAAATGGGACAATCTCCCAATAGAATATGGGATTTCGCCGGATAGGCCCCGACACTCCGGGCAATGTAACTCTTCAAGCATCTCCAATAGCCCGATTGTGTCAGGTAACTTTCTTATCTTTGTGTTTCCCATCCTGATGCCTTTGAGTTTCTTCAGATTTCCAATTGAATCAGGTACATTGACTACTCCTGAGAACGACAGATCTAATTTGACCAGCGATTCTAATTCCCCGAGCGTGTGTGGAAGCTCCTTAATTCCTTTGCAACCTTCAATAGACAAATGCGTGACTTTCGCTAGCCCTCCGATAGAGTATGGGAGTGTGCTTATTCTCTCATTCTGTTTCATACTCAAACTACACAAAGATTTCAAATTGCCAATTGTCTCGGGAAGCTTGCAATCTTTGGGCATGATTAACTCCGTCAAAGAATTTAGAGAACCAACTTCTTCAGGCAACTCCTGAAGAGATTTGCATCCTTCCATATTCAGAGTTTTCAAGTTCTGTAGCTTACTAATGGAGCGATCGATTGTGACTAACTTGGAACACCAAGCAAGAACCAATATCTCCAGAGACGCAAAGTTAGACAAGTCAGGCGTGCTTCTCAAGCAATTGCAGCTTCTCAGATCTAAAACTTTCAACTTTTGTGCCATCTGCAGAGAAATCGAACGTCATATAAAGGAATTGAAAACTGTGTCATAAGAATTAGACACACCAAAAGTCAATATGGAGAGACATTAGTACCTTGATTTGACTCCATCCAGCCCAGTCTTCAGTAATTTCACTCTTGGAAAGGTCGAGCACCACCAAATTAGTGAGGTGAAAATTTGTTGCCGTGAAATCCTGAGGACACTCATGCCAAGAAAGCCACCTTAGCTCAGAAAAAAGATTTTTGAAGTTCCCGACGAAATTCAACCGTTTCCCTCGAAGGAGCCTGAGCCCCCGCAGACTCTGTGATTCTTCATCTGTGATGGTACAGCCACTGCCATTACTTTGACCATTAAAACTCAGTCTCAGTGCTTCTATTTCTTCACTTGCCTGCCGTTGGAGACCAAACATGAATGACAACAAATCGTGTGATAAAAGAAAAAGTCAACTCCGTAAGCCACTTGTAAAGATTGTCTACTTCCTGGAAACAACTAGCAAAATGGACTCTAAAGTACATACTCTTAAGTTTTACCTGCTTATTCCTTAATAAATTCAATGCGTCCTCCGGAATCCATACCCTGCTACGCTTCCCAGGAAATCTGCAATTCTCTTCGTGGACAATGTGCCTTCCGAGATCCCTAACTTGGTCATGCATCGAAAATCTATAGTCATCTCCAATCGTTATCAAAGACCTGAGAAGGAGGACTCTGATTGCGTCATGAGGATAGTATTCACAATCGCTCCACATGAAAATAGGATATTTCTTGGCTTCTTTGATAAAAAAGCAAGCAATGTCCAGGAACACTTTCTGCTGCGTCAATTCCAGACCCTCATAACTTATCATCAACGTCTCTTGGACTTTCTTCGGAGGAACTTTCTGTAACTTCTTCAGTGTCTCTTCCCATAAGGCCTTGTCAGTGGAACCGCATGAAAGAGATGACCCTATCACTTCGATAGCCAAAGGAAGCTTCCCTAAAGTTGAGACGATCTGTCTCGATAGGCTATCGTAATCTTCTGTAGGAGAGTCTCTTCTAAAGGAATGTCGACAGAATAGCTGAAGTGCTTGACCAAATCCCATTTCCTCGACTTGATATGTCAAGATTCCTTCATGTCGATTTGGGGCAGGGCCGACCTCTAATGTTTCCATCTGGTCGGTCAGGATGCTTGTGTTCCTAGTTGTTATAATGACCCTGCTTCCATCTTCGAACCAAGCGCTCTTCCCAACTAGCTTTTCGAGCTGCTCTTTCTCGTCCACATCATCGAGCACAATGAGCATTTTCTTGTCGCAAAGTGCCTTCTTTATCATGTCGATCCCTTGGTCAATGTCGTGGATAAAAGTATCGCTGCTGAACCTCCGGATGCTTGACAACAATTGCTTCTGCAAGTGCACAAGACCATCCGATCTTCTGGAGATCTCTCGAACATTTTCGAGGAAGCTGCAGTGGTCGAAGTGAGAAGATAATTTGTTGTAAATGACTTTTGCCAGCGTTGTCTTACCAATTCCACCTATCCCATGGATTCCCACGAAGCGCACGCCGCTAGAGTTGATGTCTAACAGTTTCATAATTGCATCGACCTGAACATGATCTTCGACCAAGTGTTTGGTAAGGTTCTTGTATTTGGCATTCAGCTTAATCAGGACCTTCTGGATGATCACTTTAATGAGTTCGCCATAGCTGCACCAATGCGCCATTCAGTTTATTTTACTCAATACACGAAATTGAAGAGCTTATGATGAAAATAAATCTTAAAAAAGGAAAACTCAATTCTCACCTGTTTTCTCAAATATGATGCATATGAAGAGAACTCAAAGCTTTCTACAAAAATTCCTTACCCGTGATAATTTTTCAAGCTCCATCGCTTGATTTCCTCGACTGCCATGAGGGCGTCACGCCAAGACTTCACTTGGTCGGCTCCGAAGTTCTTCTCGTGCTGCGCGAATGCGTCGCGGAACAATGGAGTCTTGAGCTTGACGTCATCCGAATTCACATCGAGGAAAATGGGGAGGATCTCTTTTGTGCCTGTCGACTTTGATGCCATCTCGACCATCTTGGCGAGTTCGTTTAGGCACCATTTGCTTGATGCGAAGTTCCTTGTCAAGATGGGCATGTAGATCCTTGAGTTCTGGATGGCCCGTGGGAGCTGTTCCTTGATCTTTTGCCCGACTTGGAGCTCGTCGTCGTCCCTGAAGACACGGATCCCTGCACCTTTCATGCCTTCGTAGAGACAATCGGTGAATGTTGTGCGACTGTCAGACCCTCTGAAGCTCAAAAACACCTCATACTCAATCCTGGAGCCACCGTCTCTCTCCATTGTAGGAGCCATTCTTTAGGAAGTGAGCATCCAAGTTTTCGCTTCCGAGCGTTTTGAGGGTCTGAAGCCAGCGAACGTATGAAGTTATACTACTGAGTTGTTGGTAATTTCATGATGTTAATGGTAAGATAGAGCGATTGAGACATGGAACTGTGTTGGCCCCCCTCCAAGAAACAAGCAAATCGTCGACCAACCTCCATGACCTATACAGTACAATAGATTACCATGGATCTCGAACATTTGTTATGTTTAAATAAAGGGTTGTGATTGTCTTTAGGGTCCTGTAGACTTTCTAATTTCAAGATCAATCCCCTTTTCTTGCTCGGTTTTCTTCCATTAGTTTAGTGGTAATTCAATTGCTTTTTGTTTTTAGAGTCAATAGAATATTAATCCCAAGTTAACTTATACAACTTGAATTGCCATTTTCCCTAATTGCCGGCTCAATAAAGAAATTAAATGCCACATCTTGAATAAATTCAATGGCCAGATTGCTAATTAATTGTCAAAATTGAATGGCATCATGACCATTTAACATTCGGTCATGTGCGGTACGTGGGTAGATGAGGGGTCCCGATTTCAGATAGGGCAACTGAATAAAGTTTGTAATTTATATCCCTTAGTCTTATTTAATTTTTATATTTGACTTGAAAATGTGGCACGGCTCTTTTTTTATTGACTCAAATGCTTGTGCCCGTGACAATTGCATGTGAGAGGGGGGAAAAATTAGGAAAACAATTCTTTGTCTTCTTCAGTGTCGTTATATGTGGGAAATAGCGAATATCTATATAAATATTATATCAAAATAGGCATAAAAAATTCAATCAAATTGAAGGTACCTCTTTGACTAGATGTTTAATCAAATTACTCTAGCTAATTAGCAGATCTGTAGCTAAAAAACTAGCAGAACCAAGTGAAATATTAACCGACAACTTTTTATTTTTATTTTTATTTTTATGAACAATCAGCCTTCCTGCTTGGGGTTTACTTAGTGGCCACCATTCTCACTTGGGAAGGGAGAGGTGAGGAGTTCGATTTTCCATATTCTCAGAGAGTTAGAGGTGGAGATGTTCAGTTTCAGATATGGATTTTAACTTTCACGCTTTGTAAAAAAATATGATAAAAATTTGAAAGTGAGTTGAGAGTTAGAATAGGACAGATGAAAAAAAAAATAGAACAATTAGCATCCATAGATAAGCATTTAATATTTGGTAAATAGACAAATTGCATTTAATGCAACCAGTACGAGCAATGCACCATCAACTGGATATGTTTATGAACACAAATAGGTGGTACAATCTTAGGTTGGTTTTGTCGGGCTATTTCCTAGCTCACGAGTTATGATTGTACTAACTATTTCAGTGCACAAAAGCCAAGGAAAACGAGATTACATATAGGAAACTCTGCGTCATATTAGCTTAATGTGTTTCCACATGAGTAGAAGATAAAACACTTCTATAGGACTTAAAAAATACTCGATAACCTACGATAATGACATCAACAACTTAGATAATTCAACCTCATTTACACATTTGCGAACAAACGCACATGGTGATTAGGATTAGGCACATAAATACAACGAAATAGAAAGTAGAGGTGAGAAAGAGAAATCAAGACATAAGATTTATCTTGATTCATACTTAAATTAGGGCTACATTTAGCAAATAATTCTATTATAATTAGCACCTCCCTCTTTTTGTTATAACTCTTAATTACAAGAGAAAGAAATTATATATATGTGGCACAAGAAAATCCTAGGGGCCGAGAAAGTCTTAGGTTACTCCGTTACTATTCATGAATCTAAACCTAAGCTACCAATAAATAACGGGCCTAAACTATAAAATTCCCTAGGCTGCTCAAGGGCATTTGCCCTAATGATTGGGAGTATGAATCGCACCCCCAACAATAGTATTAATTATTCTCGAATGGATTTTTTTAATGAGTTCTATCGAGCATTTGTTAAGTAATCACATAAGAAAATTCTCCAATTTTCAAAACGCCAAACACTTTTGTGTACCATGAAAAATAAAGGTTCTAAAAATCGAAAATACTTCATATCAAATATGTTTAATAAGTATTTGGAAAAGCTCTTGTTAGAATCAATTTTCTAAAATAAGCATTGGTCTAATAATGACATCAAGTTGGATGGAAGAGGGAGGGAAACTTTGGGCTCATTCAAATTGATATCTAGAAGGTGGGAAACATTGACCTTCCGAAGTAAATTAACGAGAGAAAAGAAAACAAAAACGGGTTCGTTTGGAATAATTCCAAGATGAAATTGAGGTGTGAACAAAATAATAATGACGACACTGCCTAACTAACGTGGTCATTTGTCCGTAAATGATTGTTTATTAGGGCCTATCCACATGATTATTCGCGGCACCTTTCGTGACGTCTTCGTCTTTGAAAAAATAGTCGTGGGATATATCTCTCGGATTTGACGTCATGGATGATGACAAATATCAATTTACCGTGACGTACATGTCCTTTATTTTATTATTTTTGCATGAGATTGGTTGGTTCATCAAAGTGGAAAAGCTTGCCCGTGGACCCACTATCACCATTCTGAGTTTATTAAATAAAAATTACACGCTCGATTTGTGTTGATGGGTTATATTTGTCAAACGAGTCGTGATAAACATACTGGGCTGATAATTTCTAACACGAAAACACAAGTTGTAAAATAATTGTATGACAAATTTAAAGGTAAAACGACTTAAAATACATAATCTTTGTATATAATTGACAAAATAATGTTCTTCACCTATGTTACTTGCTACAATTACAAGGCCCGAATATAACATGCAAATCCAAATCGCTAGCCTTGGATTTTTAATACTTCCCATAGCAGCCTAAGACCTTTCTTTCCCCCTTGTCAAGAGCATGGTGACAATGCCATGAACTTGGCGTTTGAATCATAGCATTTGAGGTCACGCTCTTCACTGTATGGGTGGAACGTCATTTGATGCACTTGGACGGGGCAATGTATTTGGATCTATAATTGCAAGTCGACCTAATATATTAGTATATGTCACGACCTAAAAAATTCTCTTCTCAGGCTAATGGATTATTAAGACTAAGCTTAACTCGAGCCCTCCCAAGCCCTATCAATTCGCAACTTAGGGTTTAAGTTCTTAACGTGCAAATATTTTCATGCTCGGAGTCGCCACTAATCTATTTGTGGTAGATCGATTAGAAACCTAAATAAAACATAAAGAGGTATGCTTTATTTCTACGAACCAAAGATTCTAAGCCCAGGGATTTAGTTACGCTAGATCTAGTCTAACGCTCTTTTGATACCTTTTCTTTTCAAAAAAAAAAATGTCTTGGCAAACAGTCTGGATCTATTTTAACTTAGCCATTAACATGTGAGGTGTTCATGCGGGTGCGCAAACCACCAATTTAACACCCAAGAAATCATTAAATAGATTGCAAGATTGGAAGAATTACTTACCTCAAAGCAACGTAAGCATCTGCATTGTTAGCTAGAAAATCACTTCAACAACCTTAATATGATTTCTAATTAACAAGCAATTCACTCAATTTTTTTGGATTTTCATTTATTCAAATGAAAGCTAATTTATATGCAATGACGTGCAAAAATTAACATGCGATTAATGCAATCTAACATGCAATCTATATGACATGCGATTACGTGACCTATTTCTAATGACGGGCAAATGATTTATTTTTGGTATTTTTCCAATGAAATTCGGAATTTAAAAAAAATTACCTAAAATAACATGCAATCTAATGACTTCCCTTTTTTGGTATTTTTTTTTATTAAAATTCGAATTAAAAAAAATACTCAAATTAAGAATGCAATCTATCCTAAAACAACTCATTCTTTTTGTGATTTTCATGGAAATTCAAAAATTAAAAATAACCTAAATAATCTATTAAGATTAGGATAATACCTAATTTAAATTAGAAAATAGATTATCTCAAGTCCTAATTTAAATTAAATAATTACCCTATCTTCTCGATATATTTATGGTTCCCTAAACATGCAAAACTTCTAATTTAAACCTAACTGATATTTTTTTGAATTTTTATTTTTAAAAGAAATAAATCAAACAGATAGATAACTACCACGATTAAAACCAATCCACGCGATCCGCAAGACTTATTTCAAATTCAAATTGGGAAAAGAAATCGAACTAACGGTCATATCTAAAGGGTTATAGATATTGACGGAAAGTTGATTATTCAAATTTGGAAAGCAAATAAAATCCATTATTATACCCAAGTGATTATGGATTAGATAATGATTTTCCATATCGCCGCGTATCGTACCTTAGGGATAAGGTCAGATAGTCGTCCAGATACGTTGCTAAATTAAGAATGATTCCTAATTTCGAATGTTTAAAAATATTACGGATATCATAAACATTATCCTGAGATATCTAATTATCCACACGATATTCACGGAATATTCAAAATTTTCATATTAGGAATCTAAATATTTTAAAAATATACCGGATAATATCCTTACCTAATTTGCGGATAATTTCCAAATTCGAATCACGAATGGCTCGGGATTGCGGATCACGGGAGGACCGGCGACGGGTGACGATGGGACAGCGACTTGCGGCGGCGATGATGACGGCGTTGGGACGGCAAGGGGACACAGCAAGGCTGTTCGGCGATGACAGCGGCGGAGATCGTGGTGCGGCTATGGCGGGGCAGCAGGCAGCTTCGGTACGGCGGGGCTGGGATGGTGACGGAAAGGCAGCAGCAGCTTGCGGCGGGGGGCATCCGACAGGGGCGATGTCGGCGTGTGGCGCGGCAAGGCAGCAGCACGGCCGGTGGAATAGTGGAGGTGCGTCGGGAGGCTGGCGGCGGTGTCGCGGCATCTACGGAACAAGGGCAGACGGCTCCAATGCGCGGCTGGGCAGGCACGGTAGTGCGTGGCTGGGCAGGCACGGCGGTGGCACAGCTGCGAGGGGCAGCGGCGGTTGAGGGGCTCTAGCGGGAAGCAGCAACGTCGGTGGAGCAGGGCGTCTCCGGGGCGCCGGCGGGAAGTAGCAGTGTCGGCGGGGCGTCGGCGTGAGGCAGGCGTGGCGACAGTGCTGCACGTGATCTGCGGGGAGCCGGCGGGAGGCAAGCGCAGCGGTGGTGGGCGCGCCGGTCTTCTCTCTCTCTCTTTCACCCTCACTCTCACTCTCTTTAATTTTTCTGATCTGAAATTGTGAGCCCCTCCTTTGATTATGTGACCTAATTACATATTTATAATACTAACCTAAGTCAATTGGATGGGCTTGCTAGTTCTAATGGGCTTAGGCTTGGGCTTAGGCTTTAATTATCATTTAATTTCATTTAATTCTAAGCAAGCTGAATTAATTTGGGTTTTTATTTAATTAAGCACAATGGGCTGAATTAAACTCAAATTAAAACAATCGAGCCCGTTGACTTGAGATTTTCGGTCCTTGCCTTCGAGTGAGCTGAGTCTCGTTCGATGAATTTTGAGCTTGTTTGTCACTGCCGATTCGATGCGGAATGCAATTATCCTAAATGGACCTAAATTATATGTTATGCAATTTTAATATTTTTGTTTAGGGGTTAAAATTTAATCCCTAATTTTTTATGTAAATTACTACTAAATGGTCGGCAAAATTTAGGTGTCAACAGTATACATAGTGTTAGCCAGGAAGTATTCTTTTTAACATGTGATAATTATCATTAATTTTCATTGAGCCCGACAAAGAGGAGCCTTTGTCAATGCACGTGAACGAAACTTTTTGTTTGCATCTATTTTCTTTGTTTTTTCCCAGAAAAAAATGTTCATATTCATGGAACCTTACAATTACATAAACAACAGCAGAGCTGCGTCCACACAGGTTGGCTCAAATCATCTGAGCACGAAATAATAAGAGCATAGGGTAAGCCTTGTTGTCAACATCTTAATTATTAATTTGAGAGGTAAACATAGTTGTAGACAAATTAAAGCTTGTAATTGTTGACTTGCACCTAATCTGGTTAATGGCTGGCTTGAGTATAAACTTAAATCAAATGAAACTGCTTCAAGCGAACGCACATAGCGAAAACAAAGAGAGATATATAAAAGAACAGTTCTAAATAAGCATTGTTATGAAACTTATGATGCCTTAGGATAAATAATATTTGGCATAAGTGCATTAAAAATCATAAAATTTATCATGAAAATGAGATTGAGTCATCAAACTTTCAAAAAGTACAATCAAGTCATTAAATTTATTAAATTTGTCCAATCAAGTTCTTATATTCACTCTGTCCAACTTTGCTAAAGGAAAATACTAATGTATTTTTTTTTATTTTCTCTCTCTATGTGGCGTTGATGTTAATAGATCATGAAACATAAGAGCAAAACGACTAATCCTAGTTTTTTAACCAAAATATTAGTTATGTTAGATTTTAAGAAAAAGACCGTTTTTTTTTTCATGTAGATCTTGAAGCTCTTGATTACTTGCCAAAGTTTGTCTTTGATGTTTTGCCCTCTTTGGATTTCATCTTCGTCTCTGAAAACGCGGAGTCCAGTGCCTTTCATGGCTTCATAATGGCAATCGGCGAATGTTTGGGGAATGTTAGACGCTCTAATGCTCAAGAGCACATTGTACTCATTTCTCGAGTCACTTGCACTCTCCATCATCATAGGAGCTACTTTTACCAAATGAGCAAAGAAGTGTTTGTTTTTGCTTGTTTGCTCAAGATGTGAACTGCTTTGGTTTTAAACACCAACAAGTCAGTCTGGATCAAAGGAAAAATAAAATAAAACCAAAAGCATCCAGTTCAAATTTCAAACTATATTCTTTCAAGGCAACGAATTAAGACAATCACGTGAATATTATTCCGTTCACTCAATACAAATTGGACTTTGATTGTTTTGTTTTTTTGCCTTTGTTTAATCCTTATACAACTATTGCTTGAACTTCGAGGGTGCCCAATATTCATGTGCCAATGGAAAGTTAGATAATCGTCAAAACTATCCAATCATAACAACGCTCTCCGTTCAATATTTGACATGTATTTAATTCACCCCTTTATCAAACTAACAAGAAACGTTGACCATGAATCCCGTTACCCATTTATCAAACTAACAAGAAACCTTGACCCGTTCAACATTTGGTTACATCGACCATCCGTTCACATTCTTATTCGGTGCCTCGTCCATCCAAACTATTACCGCATGCAAAGAGAGGTAACCGTGAAATTTTTGGTAATTTTATCAATGGTGAGATTTAATTGAGGCAAGAATGGAGACAGTAAGCGGGATAGGGAATTCTTGTTAATCTTTAGTACCGTGGAAAACTTGAGGTTGGGAGACTAATCAAGAAAATACACAGAAGAGTGAGCTTGAGAAATAAAGCTATTAGGTGATTTCATTAGTACCAGTTAGTATAATATGATATCAATTCATTGATGCAAATATTTTGGACAACGGAAGATCTTACTCAAGTGTCAACATGTTCATGAACGTGGGCGTCAATGCGCAGTGCCATATTTGTTCGTCTATGCTTCTTGGGTAACGATTGTTGAACTGCAAATGTGATCAACATGAGCGGGTTCAAGTGAAGTTGGGGTGCAGAGAACAAAAGAATCTGGACTCTCCAAAATCAGATCTAGAAGGTGGACAAATACAGATAGATAGAAGACATTGACCGTTCGAGTAAACTAAGAGGAAAGAAACAAAAATGGGTTTGGTATTTTGGTCATTAATGTGAATTATCTAATGTGTAAGTTCGGAAATTTTACACGCTTTTAGTTGAGAACTTTCATGGGAAAGCTATTAGCTAACTTTATTTTAGCTACTTTACGAAGGTTTCCTACCTCCATATTCTCGAATTATTAGTACTAGTTGTAATGCCGGGGAATGCCCCTAAGCTGCTGTACATCATCTGTTATATACTACTTACATTTTACATAAAAAAAACAAAAACTTTCATGGGAAAGCTGTAAGAAATGATGATGATCATGCCTGATAACGGGGTTAGCCAATAATTTTCTTTTGGGGCCCACTCGTGATATCTTTGTCTTTGAAAATAGAAGAGATAATCTCTCTTATAATTTGACATCATGGATGACAAATAGTGATTTTTCCTGATATACTCTTTTGCATATGATTGCTTGGTCAATTGTACGGTGTACCGCCGCCATCAATATTGAAAATCGTTCGTAGATCTGGTCACCTTTCTATCTCAATAGATTTTGAAGCTTTTAGAACTTCTGAACAAGTACTTTCATGGGAGAAAGAACTCCAATGGACAGTTTCGCCCTAGAAATAAAAGTTGTTATCATCTTTCTTTTGAAACTTCCTTGGAATTAAGACATAGTATCATCATGTTTGGATAGCGAGGAATAAGAAATCATGATAACTCTATCATAGTTACTTACTGTGAATGATATTTTTTAGTCCATTATAAGTGATGTTAGATTCAGATTATTACGTGTAGATATGACAAAGAAATGGGTTCTTGAACTTTTGAGAATGCTACACATTAGATTGATGGTTGAGGCATGAAACGTTTGATGGTGCTTGATGACTTGGTCCACCTATAATTTCATTGGTATAGAAATTCTTTACTTATAGTCAAATACAAAAAATTGGCAGTTCATTCTATTTCTTTTCCAGCACTAAATTTAGTTTATGCCCGGAAAGAAGTCGACTTTTCAACAACAAAGATATATAAATCTTAGGAAAATAAGTGGAATTTAATTACTCGCGAGTGATAATATTCTACACAACATGCGTACACGGCTCTGTGAAGTCGACTTTTCAACAAAAAAGATAAATAAATCTTAGGAAAATAAGTGGAATTTAATTACTCACGAGTGACTTTTCAACAAAAAAGATATTAATTTAAAAAAGACTTCGCTGTTCATTCTATTTCTTTCCCAGCACTAGATTTAGTCTATGCCCGGAAAGAAGTCGACTTTTCAACAAAATAGATATTTAAATCGTAGGAAAATAGGTTGAATTTAATTACTCGCGAGTGATAATTTTTGACACAACATACGTACAAGGCTTTGTGTAGACAAAAATAAGAATTAAGAAATGATTGAGAAAAACATTTCATTAACAAGATATGTACATTAATTTAATTATCAATTGATTTGATTGGTAATTTTTGAGATCATAAAACAACATGACTTAAACGCAGCAGAAATAAAAATTTAGATCAGAACTCAACGAAAAAAGAAGAAAAGATTTACTGGACATTAATTAGTGGCTTCATTCGTAATTTGTAAATCTTGCATAATGTTAGTTGTCTTCCACAAGATAAAGTATCTATCTTTTGCCAGTCAATAATTTTTCTCCTGATATAGGATGAAAAGAAAGAAAGTACCTTACCAAAAAAAAAAAAGAAAGAAAGTAGTTGAAATATACTAGTAATTACTAATTTCTTCTGATAGAAAGTAACTAGTAATATATATATGATTAGAAAATTATCAACATAATTATCTGACAAGTAAGGTTTTATATGGAAAAGTAACTTGTGATATATAATAATTAATAACTTTTCCACAAATATCAATAGTAAGTTTCCACAGGAATATGAAGCGTAATATAAAGCTAATCAATAACTTTTTGGCATAGTTAATGAGTTGTATTGCACGGAAGATAACTATTACTATAATCATTTCTGATTGGTGACCTGCACCTTGAACTTGCTGACTTGGCAGGCTGACGTGGCCAAGTTGAGGCCAAGCTAACCCTAGCCTCTGTTGCATCTGCTGCTTTGGCAAATGTTAGTGGGCTGAAACGTGGACCGTCCCATGGTTGACACGTGTCAGTGATTCAGGCGAAGACGCCGTTGTTGCCGCATGCGAAAGCAACGCCCACACGCGCGCTCGACTCGTGCGTCTCGTCCAGATTGATTTTTTATTTCAATTATTTTGAGCGTGCTGAAATGCATTTATGGACAACTTATAGGTGGTCATTTTTATTCTGGGTTGATCATAGAATTAGACATGTCTTTTCTTTTTCTATGATCATAAAAATTGACCGAGTTGGTAGGCGCTTTTCTTACCTCCCAGAGGTTCTGGGTTCGAATCCCCGCTCGGTTCTGTAATTTAAGTGGGGGCTCTGGCGGTGGGTTGCTGGGTTAATCTTTCTTGAGATATAAGTGTCCCGATTACTTGTGCGGGCTCGTCCCCGGGAAATGGTGGCGGATCCTCAGTTACCAAAAAAAGATATTGACTCACTTATATATATGTCATGCATGCACATTAATTTTCCAATAATCCGTATGATCCATCTAATGCGATGAGGGTGAATAAATGCTCTATGATGTTGTTCGTGATTGTTATCTTGTGATGTGCAATCTTTTTGATAAAATGGGAATCACCATCCAAACAAGAACTCAAACAAGAGCAAAGAAGATCACTAACTTTTCCTAATTATATATATATAAAAAAATGGCAATTATGATTTACTGGAGTATATGGAATATTTGAACGAGCAAAATTGTTTATTTTCAGTAATCCGCCCATGCTCATTAGAGAATAGGAAAAGAAACTCTGTTGTTTTATGGCTTCGTCCTTTTGGGCTGGGCTTGCTGTGTTGTTCTACATGCTCGCTTGTTCCCAGCTGGGTTATTTAGTGCTGAATTATGTACGGTTACAGTGTGATTGTCTTGATTTATGTTTTTTTTTCTACGCAAGTTATATATCATGCAAAAAATTTCTCACGTTTATGATGAAGTGTTTGCCTTTTAGAAAAATACTAAATTTATCCATTAATCACTTGTGCAAATTTGAACTTCTCTATGATTGCTCCATAATTCACGTGTGTATATATATATACCATTGTTGGTAATTTTTTTGTTTTTGGGTGCATTTTATTTAAGTAAAAGGAGAAAAGAAGGATGCTTGAAAATGCCATAGAAGAACCAAACTTGGAGCTTAATTAGGAACTTCTAGAAGTACATCAAAATGTGTGATAAACCACAGTCCTTGTTGTTGCTTAGAGTAGCATGATATGGTTTTCAGGGTACTGGTTTTTGTACTTGTTCTGAGATTTGGTCGTTGATGGAACAAAATGGCAGATTAGTTAGCGTTATTACTGAATGGGGTATGATGTGTATGCATCTTATTCCGAGTGAGAGTTCTGTGGTTGGTTAGCATTCACGGGAATTCTCACTTAAAACTAAAAACTATGTGCAATGAAAGGTGTTAAGACCTACGATGATTGAAAATGCAGTGACCTTTTGACTTTGTGCATTGGGCAGAACTTCTACAGCTGTAGTTTGCATGTGCGCAAAGCGCGTGTTGTGCAGGGTACTAATAGTCACTTATTAGGCTTGAGTAACAATATAGTGGAAGGTCAATGATTTTCTAGATCTCACACATGAACAAGAAGAACATCTTTTCTTCACCTTCTTTTTCTTCACACCCACCTAGAAAACTTTTCCAAACGCAGCGTGAGAATCTGCTTGAGTACTTTTGTTTGCATTGTAGTGACTAGGACATTATGGTTGTCACGCCCCGAACCCCAACAGGTTTGCAACATCCCTTCTTTGGTCGTATTGATCGCAACATCCCAGTACTCGTCGCTGACCCAAATGAAACACCCAACGATAAAGGCAAGCATAAGCGAAATAGAAACAATCCAGACAATAAACAATGACGATAGAATAGCACTTGCATAAATCAAACAATTGCTTAAAACATCCATAAACATAACATTAAATTGCGTTCATCAAAAGGGGTAGTGATTGGGTAGCCTATTTCACTATACAAAAAGGGGACATCCACAAAAGGGATGAAGTATCAATATCCAACACCAATCCCGGTCTTTGAATTGTACGTGACGACTGTTCATCACTCCAAACCTGAAAAATATTTAATGACGGGATATGAAATAAATCTCAATAAGTAGACAACATAAACCCCACGTAGGCTAATGCGTACCCAGACGAGTTTAACATGCAATCCACCAGCCAACATAATCAATTTTCACATAACATACTTACCTCGTCTTGAACTACGTACCGACTCTGCATATTAGTCAATTCACCATAAAGCAATAATAATTCAAGAAACATAATATTACTACTCAAACGCCATAACCACATATATTCAATCAATTCAATCACACTAAATTTACATTCGTGGCCGAGCAACTTTCCACGACCTGGGTCAACACCTTACGGGTTAGCCTTCCAATCAAGTCGAGCTCCATCCCTCATTGGACATTTCATACTTTCCCACGACCCGTGTCAATACGCCTTAGGTTAGCCCTTTGATCAATCCGGGTTCCATCCCTCACTGGACAATTCACGTTTTCACACAACCTAAGTTAACACGCCTCAGGTTAGCCTTCCGATCAATCCGGGCTCCGTCCCTCACTGGATATTTGCATGCACATACACCACATCACAATTTGCCATTCTCACATGTATATTCAATCAATTCAATCACACTCAATTCGCATTCGTGGCAGAGCAACTTTCCATGACTCGAGTCAACACCCCACTGGTCAGCCCTCCGATCAAGCCGAGTTCCATCCCTCACTGGACCTTTCACACTTTTCTATGACCCGCGTCAACACGCCTCAGGTCAGCCCTCCGATCAATTTGGGCTTCGTCCCTCACTGGACGTTTCGCATGCATATACACCATATCACAATTCTCTATTCTCGCACGTATATTCAATCGATTCAATCACGCTTAATTCACATTCGTGGCGGAGCAATTTTCCATGACCCAGGTCAACACCTCACAGGTTAGCCCTCCGATCAAGCCAGGTTCCGTCCCTCACTAGACCTTTCACACTTTCTCATGACCTGCGTCAACAAGCTTTAGGTTAGCTCTCTGATCAATTCGGGCTTTGTCCCTCATTGGACATTTCACACTTTCACACGACCCGCGTTAACACGCCTTAGGTCAGCCCTCCAATCAATTTGGGCTCCGTCCGTCATTGGACATTTCATATGCACATACACCATATCACAATTCGACATTCTCGCACGTCGTACAAATCCAATTCTAATCACAAACTCATCACACTAGCCCACCAATTCAACACTCAAGTCGGCCCAATCACACGTCAATTTCACCCATAAACGCCATGACAATCCGATCATCACACCCACATAAATTAGCCACTAATTATGCCACATAATCATCACAATTTAATCTACTAATTAACCACATTCACATATTGACCCTAATTCAAACTTAGCCACTAAACCGGTGCTAATTACACCCTAAACAAGTCTAAATAATGCCTATTATATTAGGTAAGGTTTAGGAAGTCACTTACCTAAATTTGATCTGGAAAAAATCTGCACGGGCTCAAAATGGCCCGGATGAACAGTAATGGGCTCGGCACGAGCGATGGCACGGCGGGCGCGGGGCTCGGCCACGGCTTGGCACACAGCTCGGCGACTCGGCGCGGTGCTTGGCCACAATTGGGCACACGGCTCGGCGACTCGACCATGGCAAGGGCATACTCGGGCACGGCCGGGCAGCGGGCTAGGCGATGGGCAGTGACTGGGCAGTGGCCTGGGCTGGGCGGACAACGGCTCGGCCATGGCCTGGGCGACTTGGCTGCTGGCTAGGCCAGCCGGCTGACTGGGACGGGTGAGCGGCGGTAGTGGCGGCAAGCAGTTGCGACGGCAACGCGACGGCAATGCGACAGCGAGCTTGGTGACTATCTTGGCCAGAGTAAGTGGGGTAGCTGCGTTGTCATCAAGTAACGGGGATGACGACGGCATAGCAGTGAGCTGGCACAGCAACGCGGCGGCGACGGTGACAGTGACAACGATGGTGCGGAAGGGGAGGGGGAGGTTAGCCGGGGACGGTGGTGGCGAGAGAGGAAGAATTGGGGGCTGAGGGGGGGCAAACCGGCGGTGGTCGGGGTAGCACGGCACAACAATTGGTAGCTAGGTGACGGCGTCAGGCGAGCGGCCGAACGAGCTAGTTGACGGCTCAGCGGAGCCTGGTCGTAGTGAACGCAGTGGCGAGCTGCTGCTCGTGTGCGGCCTGGGCAGGCTGACTACAGGCGGTCACGGGTGACGGCGGCGGCGCGGCTCGGTCGGGGTGATGGTGGTGTAAGGCGGACGGCGAGGGAAGGCCGATGACGACTGGTTGGGCAAGCAGCAAGCAGAAAGCCAGAGTAGTCACAGTCGGGGCGAAGGAAGAAAAGCTAGAGAAGAAGAAGAAGAAGAAGAAGAAAAGGAAGAAGAAGATAAAAGGAGGAGAGAGAGGGTATGTAGAGGGGGACGTGCGCGGAGGGGACATGTGCATGGAGAGAGAGAGAGAGAGAGAGAGAGAGAGAGAGAGAGAGAGAGAGAGAGAGAGAGGTAGAGAGCGCAGGAGGGGAGACATGAAAGGACAGGCGTGGCAGAGAGAGAGAGAGAGAGAGAGAGAGAGAGAGAGAGAGAGAGAGAGAGAGAGAGAGAGAGAGAAGAAAAGTCAATTTTTGTCCTCGAGTGCGATCCAACAGTCACGATTGGAATTCGAAAACGATCTAATAGTCCGTGAAAATTCTAATTAACAATTAAGAAAAAAGAGCTAAAAGAAATCAAATAAAACACACTATGAGAAAGATTTATTAGTCCAAATTCGAATCCGGTCAAAATTTCACTTTTAACATTTCCCTGGTAATATTGAAGCTGGTCACAATAATATCGACACCGTCCAATTAAATTCGTCTCGGAATTTCGAGAATTTCGGCACCAAAGTTTGGACTCTAAATAACCGTCAAATTCGATCAAGTGCGATTCTAACGAAATCTCTAATTTATAAATAATAACCTAAGAGTGATTAGTTCCAGGCGAGATTTTATTATAAATGTACTGATGAAATACTTGTTTTATAAATCTAAAAAATGGACCGGAATGTCACAATCGTGGTAAAGTTTAGTTGAAAACTTCTAGAAAGAATCTGAGAGAGAGAGAGAGAGAGAGAGAGAGAGAGAGAGAGAGAGAGAGAGAGAGAGAGAGAGAGAGAGAGAGAGAGAGAATTTCTTACCTATTATGATAATTTAAACAGAGGATTCAACCAAATTGCTGCTTTCAATGAGAGGAAAATTTGAAGGATGTCTTCCACCAAATATTTCCAAACATACGCGCTTCCAATTTACCTGTTTTCTCTTCTGTAGTTTCAGGGCTTTCCCACGAATTTGTGCCCAATTAAACTCATGAAGTTATTCTTCAACAATAGTGAACCTTCCGAATTCTCAAACTTGGCCATGGATCCAAAACCTATTATCATCTCTAATTATAGTGTGAGATTAGTAATCACAATCGTCCCACATGATAACCATGTTTTGTTGTCATTGGTGAAAAAGCACACTGTATCTAGAATTACAAAAGAACGCAAATAGAGTCCACTCTCCATTCGATTCCTTTTTTTTTTCTTTTTTTTAGACTCCACGATATTCTTTCCGTTTACCAGGATTTGAACCCACTCCCAAATTTTTGTGATTTCTCTTAAATGATTTCCAATATTTTGTTTATTGAATTTACAACGCGCACCCTCTTCTAGTCCATTCTAGTGATGACCCTGTTTTCAAATGTCTCAAGGACCTCTTCACTAGCCAATTCAAGTACTTTTTCAAGGCATACACACTTCCCATTTACCTCTTTTCTCTCCATTTACTGCTTTTCATCCGGGAAAAGTGTCAAAAAAGTCATAAACCTTTTGCATTGATGTCAATTTAGTCCTAAATTTTTTTTTTGTGTCAATTCAGTTCTAAAATTTTTTTTTGGTGTCAATTCAGTCATAAACCTTTTGTATTTGTGTCAATACAATCCTAAACCTTTTGTATTTGTGCCAATTCAGTCCTTTGACATATGAATAGCTATTAGCCGGAAGAACTGAATTGGTATCACTACAAAAGGTTTATGATTGAATTGACATAAATACAAAAAGTTTAGTATTGAATTGATACCAAAAAAAGGTTTAGGACTGAATTGGCATCAATGCAAAATGTTTAGGACTGAATTGATACAAATACAAAAGGTTTAGGACTGAATTGACACAAAAAAAGTTTTGGATTAAATTGACACAAATACAAAAGGTTAAAGACTTTTTTGACACTTTTCTCCTCACTTTCCATTTACCTCTTTTCACTATAGTAGTTTCACGGCTTTCCCACAAATCCACACCCAACTAAACTCATGAGGTTATTCTTCAACAATGTGTACCTTCTAAATTTCTGAACTTGGTCATGGATCCAAAACCTATTATCATCTCTAATTGCAATGTGAGCTTTGTAATCACAATCGTTGTGACAGTCTGGATTTTGGCCCATTTTTGGGATTTATAAAACGTGTAATTCGTCAGTGCGCTTATAATAGAATCTTGCCTAGGAACTGATCACTCTCGGGTTCTTGTTTTTAAAATAGAGATTTTGCTAGAATCGCACTTGATCGAATTTGGCTATTATAAAGACCCCAAACTTGGCAGTCGATTTTCAGGAGTTTCGGGTCGAAATAAATTGGACTGTGTCGATATCAGGGTGGCCAGCGTTGGTATTGCTAGGAATATGTGAAAAGTGAAATTTTGACCGGGTGCGACTTCGGACTAGTAAACCTCCCTTGTAGTGTGTTTTTAGTCATTTTATTTTTATTTTATTTAGGCTTTTGTCCTATATTATTATTTGGAATTTTTCGTGGACCATTAGATTTTTTTCGAATTTAAAACCGCGTCCGTTAGATCGTGCTCGACGACACAAAG
This sequence comes from Syzygium aqueum, assembly GCA_031216185.1. Lineage (NCBI taxonomy): Eukaryota > Viridiplantae > Streptophyta > Magnoliopsida > Myrtales > Myrtaceae > Syzygium > Syzygium aqueum. The sequence continues at coordinate 29,129,941 of CM062233.1, read as the reverse complement.
ATTCACTTTTCTTCTCTCTCTTTCTCTCTCTCCTCTCTCCTCTAACTCACCACTGCCGCACACGTTTCCCCCTCTTCATTGCGTCTCTCTCTCTCTCTCTCTCTCTCTCTTTCTTCTTTCTCTCTCTTCTCTCTCCTCCCTTTGACCCCGCGCGCATCTTTCCCCGTACAGACTCCACGCCCGCACGCTTCCTCTCCCTCTCACTGCCCCATGCAACTCCTTCTCTCTCCTCTCTCCTCTTTCTCTTTTTCTTCTCTTCTCTCTCCTTCTTTTCTTCTTCTTTCTTGCATGGCCCCGAACAGTTCGGCTTTTGCTTCTGCTCCTATGCTCGACGCCGACCGCCTGAGCTCGCCTGGCCGCCGCGCGCCGCCGCCATTGCCAGCTTGGCCGCTGCCGCACCGTCTGTCCTTCGCCGCCGCGGTGCCGCCGCGTGACCACCCCCTCCCCGATTGGTTCCACCCCGCCTCTGCCTCGCACGACCGGCCTTCAGCCTAGCCACTCGCCGCGCCCGACCACTGCGTCGCCCACTGCCCGGCCGTCGTGCATCGCCCCCAGCCACCGTTCGCCGTCCGTCCAGCGCCACCTTCGCCTGACGCCGCTGCTTCTGCTTCTTCTCCTTGCTGCCTCATGTAGACCGCCTAAGGTCGCCTTAGCCCAGCCACTCGCCATGCTCGCTCGTCGCTGCCGCGCACTGTCTGGCCGAGCTTGTCGTCGTTCGCCACCACCGTGCCACTTGGGCACCGCCGGCTCGAGCCCTCACCATCCCAGCCTCCTTTTTTCCTTTCCCCCCTCACCTTCGTCGACCAACTACCTCTAAGCTAGCCGCTGGGGAGTCGCCTAGCTACTGCGTCGCCGCTGCCGCCAAATCACCGGGGCCAGCCCAGCCCGCTAGCCGGCCAGCCGCCACGTTGCCGCCGCCGCCAGCTCGCTGGGGCTAGCTCAGCTCGCCAGCCGGCCGAGCTTCCCCGGGCCATGGCCAAGTTGCCCAAGCTGTGGCTGGCCCGTGGCCCTCGTGCATAGGCCGCGTGCCCGCTCGCTTGGTCGTGGCCATCGTCGTGCCCGTCGCCTAAGCACTGTGCTTGTCCAACTTGGCGCCTTGCCCGTCCGACCAGGCGCCTTGCCCGTCCGACCAGGCGCGTCGCCCATTCGCGCCCGTGCCCGTGCCCACACTTGCGCCGGTGCCTGCGCCCGCGCCCGTGCCCACCCGTGGCCGAAAATGTTGCCCGTGGCCGACCGCCGTGCCCGCGTGTGTGCCGAGTCCGAACTATTCACTTAGGCCATTTTAGGTCCGAGCTGACTTTTCCCAGGCCAAAACCTGGTAAGTGACTTTCTAAACCCTACCTAGTACATTGGGTATTATTGAACTTGTGTAGAGTTTGATTAGTACCGGTTTAAGGGTTAAACGTGGATTAGGGTCAATGTTCGTATGTGCGTGATTGTTATATTAAATTGTGACATTTGTGGGGCTTAATTTTGTAGCTAATTAAGGGGGCTAAATGATCGTATTGTCGTGGCGTGTGTGAGGGAAATTGACGTTTGATTGTGGCCGATTTGGATAATTTTGGGCGCATATTGTGGCTAATAGTGGTGAGTCAATAATTGGCTTGTTGTGGCATTTGTGGATGGATTTGATGTTCGTATGTTGCCAATTAAACGTCGAATTAGTGGGTTAGTGTGGCTTGTCATGAATTGGATTGAATTGTGATTATGGATCGCTTGGTGTAATTGGCGTGAAATTGATTGAATTGAATGGCGTGTGCTTGCTTGTCGATTTTAAGCCCGAATCGATCGGAGGGGCTACGGACTTGGGATGTGTTGACAGCGGTCCGTGTGAAGGCATGACTAGCCGATGGGCCAATTGGATGCAGGCTTGAGATGTGTTGACGGTGGCCCGTTAAAGGTGTGTTAGACCGGGACGTGTTTATGTCGGTCATTGGAATGACTTGATTGTGTGGCTTGGGATGTGTTGACAGCGGCCACTGAAATTGAATGAATGGTATGGCTTGGGACGTATTGACGGCAGCTATTGGAATTAATCGAATTGTGCGGCTTGTGAGCCCGTGAGAGGAAAGTTGGTTGGACATGTGCATGCGACTTGAGTGTGATTGAAATGGCTGATTGAGTGTGATTGAATTGGCTGGTTGAATGTGTGATTGGATTGGTTGGTTGAGCGTGTGATTGGATTGGCTGGTTGAGTGTGTGCTTGAAGTGGCTGGTTGAATGTGTGGCCTAATTAATAAGGTGAATTGCATGCAAGTGTGGTTGGCGTTTGAGCAATTGCGATGTACTATTTAGTTACTATTATTGCATTACCATGTTATGACTAACGTGCAGTGTTGGCATGGGCTTGATGACAAGGTAAGTTCAATAATGCGAGTTATATATCTTATGGGGTAGATTGCATGTACGACTTGTCTAGGTACGCATTGGCCTACGTAGGGTATAGGGGGTTGGTTATTGAGACTCGTTCTCACGGTTATTATATAACCATTTCAGATCCGCGACCTTGAGTGACTGGAGACGTTGCAAGGGTATCTCGGAGATCGAAGACGGGTCAAGTACCCGGCATTTTGAGTTTCCCCTTTTTATAGAGAAGTTAAGTTTACGAACTATTGTCCCTTTCGAGGAATATAGTTATGTTGTGATGGCCTAGATGGGAGTTTGTCTTTTTGTGAAAGTCGTATGTATCTGCTAAGTGTAGGAAATTACAGTCATTTGTTTCGTGCTATTGCTATCCCTGGTCATTGTTAATTATCCGGGTTGTTTCTATTTATTTCCGCGCGTGCTTAATCTCTGATGTTTGGGTTGGGTCGGCGACGTGCCTGGGACGTCGCATTCAATGATCGATCATCGAGGGATGATCGCGCGTTTGTAGGGTGCGGGGCGTGACAATCGTTCCCTGTGATGACCGCATGTATTTTGTTGTCATTGGTGAACAAGCACAATCTATCAAAAATTACAAAAGATTGCAAATATCGTCCTCTCTCCACACGATTCTCTTCTCTTCTTTTCTTCTTCTGTTTTTGAAACTCCACGCGATTCTTTCCATTTAGCAAGATTTGACCCCACTCCAAAATTTTGTGATTTCTCTTAAATGATTTCCAATCTTTTGTTTTTTTTCAATTTACACGCCCGCCCTCTTATAGTCCATTCTTGTGATGATCACGTTTTCAATTGTCTCAAGGATGTCTTCACTAGCCGATTCAAATACTTTTTCAGGGCTTCAACAATGCACAATGAAAGAAACAGCTTGTTTCGTCAGGCAAGCTATAAAAAAGGATGTCATAAATGATAACCTAATTGGTCTATAGCTACACCAAAATTTGAACGGGCATTGCTCAATTTGAAAAAGTCTAAGATGCTAAAAAAAATTCATGAGCCAATTTGAAGCAGCTATTCTTGATGGAATGGGTGAAACCGGATCGAACTACCAAATTTGAGTCGATTGTCATTATTCTACTTCTTTGATTGGCCAACACTTGAAATGCATGGATCTACCTGAAATGACATTTCGATCAATACGAAATTTGAATTCTGAAATGAGCGTATCAGATAACAGTTAAACTAAATCTCGAGAGTTCATGGCACATTATTCCAAGCATTTTCAGTGATATTCCAACCAAATGCAATTTAGTTTGCAATATTGTATGACTTCTTTATCTCTACTATATGTACCGATTCTCCTATTTTTCATCTTTCTATTGGATGGTGAATTTGGAAATTAGTTGACATTTTTACTATTGAATTCGACGTTCCTTAATTCTTTCCTATGCCAAACCAATTTTTTTTTTGGCTGCGGGAAGTTAAAATCATTCCTCTTCAAGTTACAGAGGACGTGAAGACAACTTTCAATCTCAAACTTGATTTGAAAGTCCCACGGAAACATGCTTTACCCTATCACCGTAATAACAAATATAATAATCAGACTCGGTTGATGGCCTGTCATGAACAAGAGGACAAGAGGACAAGCGGTTTACTGGGATACCTTCATTTGAGACTATCATATTGCACCGCGCCATGGTTTTTTGTTGTGGTTAATGGCCTTAAATAGGCTTCCCACGCAGGTATTCCTCTTAAACTATCATAGAATTTCTGAAGGTTTATGTGCCTTTTGTCACGCTAGACCAGATTCGGTTGATCATCTGTTCTTTGGGTGCAATGTTACGGGGTCCCTAGCGCAATACTGGGCTTCTAACTATCATCTTTCTTGGCGCAACGGGTCCTGGGAACAGAACCTCCGATGGGGTACTTGTTTTATTGGTGGTGATAGCTTTTATCACCGTATTTCTCGGTTTGCTTTTGGGGCATTGTGCCATCTTATTTGGATTGAACGAAATAATATCTTTTTCAGAAATAACACTCTGTTTATGCCTGTTCTCCGCAACCATCTTGCCAAGGCAGTTAGAGATAAAGGCATTCCTCTCAAGCCGGTTCAAGATAATCCTCGGAACAGAAGGATTCAAGCCAGTTGAGGCATATCTGATTCCATATTCAGCTGACCCTCCCTCGTAGTTGTTGTTGTCTGTTGGCTGCCATGTAGCCTTCTTTGTATAGCGCTTCTTGAGCTTGTTATGTTAGCCGCAGCACCTTTGTATCGGTCGAGACACTTTTTGTCTTCTTAGGTACGGGGTTTTTGTATTCGGCCTCACTTGCTGTATATTGCGCGTTAAAAAGTTATATACTACTTACTTTACAAAAAAAAACAAATAAATGATAACCAGGTTTAGTTAAATAGTGGACTGAAATCGGAATTATCTCATCTTGTTCTGAATTCTTATCTACTTTGCTCTACTTGTGACGATTTAAACCTACTTCCTCAAATAGCTTAAGAGCTCATCATTATCGATCTCCACGTCATGGAAAGTGGGGGTGATTTTCCCGTTCGACACTGACCTACATATTACCACGTGGGCAAGTTCACAGAGAGACCTCTGTCACTGAGGAGTCCATCCTAATTTCCTTTCGATTTCTTTAAAATTCCAGTTGAATCAGGTAGACCGATGATCTTTAACAATTTCAAGTCCGACCCAGCCAACTATTCTAATTTATCACTCTAGCATCATCATCAGATATTGATCTGAAGTAGGTGTTCTTGATGGAATGGATTAAATTGGATCCGCTTACCAGACTTGAGGATGTCATCTAACGTCAATTGTTTGATCGACCACCATTTCCAACCTATGGGTTTAATCCATATTTCAAAGTAAGATCTTGAGAAACTAGGGCATATTCTGACAAGCTGTTCTTAGTGATGTTCTAACAGAAACAATATTAATCTGTTTTAATTTTATTAAAAAAAATCAATCTAGAAAGCTACATAAAAGTGATTATCTTTACGATATATAATAAAAAGTGGTTATCCATCTCTTTGGGCATTTTCATTGTGATATCCTTAATTTGAACCCCTATCTCAGACGCAAGAAATGGTCTAAAGCATCAATGTGCCGATAGTGGGATTAGACCATGGGTCACACGTGCGAAGCCCCTCAAAGCCGCTCTCTCGTGTAGAACGCGTCAGAACGACTTCCGATCAATTTTAGCCACAAGACTCGATCCGGTTACGGGTGTTGATTTTTAGATTATTAAGAGATAATCTTTTTTTAGACGACGCTTAATTAAGCCTCATAATTACAATTAATCACCTAATCTTTGGACAAGTGGAAGTGAGCAAATTATTAGAGGTCCAAGGAAGCCACACACCTAAGAGAGGAGAAGGAAGCCAATGAGCCTTTGTCTTGTCCGATTCAAGCTTATTAATGGCATTGGGAAGCTTGCCCATTAATGCCATTGGCTCATAAGGTGCCCTAAAGTATAGGCTTTATTGAGGCTAAAGTGAGACTTGCTCTTCAAGCTTCCCCTCATTAATTTTCTCTGGAAGATAGATGATGATGACCTAAAGCGAGGTTTGGCAAGGAATAGATCTTACAATCTTAGCCTAGGTTAACACTTATGAGCTCTTGTATTATTGTTCTCTCCCATCTAAGCAATTTTGAAGAAGCCTTACAAGCCTAGACTAGCATAGGATAACCCTCAAGTGTCCTCGCATTATTGCTCTCTCCCAAACTTGAGAAAACCTTCCCTTCCCCCCCCTCTCTCTCTCTCTCTCTCTCTCTCTCTCTCTCTCTCTCTCTCTCAGCCGCTCGTCATCCATGCCACCGCTACTCACCACCACTTGCCATCCTCGTTACCACCACCGCACGCCATCCTCACCGCCGCCGCCATTCGTCGTCGTCTGTAGATCTCACCACGGTTTTGTAAGTAGATCCCCTAACCCTTAGATAGGGCTTTGTGTTGCGTAGTTCAGATGTAGGGTAGGTTCCAGTTCCATGATTTTCATGGTTGATCTTGCTTGTTTAGGAATAGGAAGCTCGTGTATGAATTTTGTATGGTTTGCTAATGATTTACTTGGGTTTTAAGGTTCCGGAATTAGTATATCCTTGTTGTGTGTATGACTAGTTATAAGGAAAGTCTAATATTGCTACATGATGGTCGGATTAGGAGAGACCGTTGTTATTTGATTATGTTTTACTATGTGCATGTCTATTTTTGCAAGAAATCGTTATGATTGAGTTATGTGTTCGTAGAAGGTTGCTCGGAACCATTGATGAATGATTTTAGTGCTTGTCTTGCAAATATTGATTTATAATGAAGTGTTGTTGGTTATATGTGATTATGGATGCTTGAAATCACGCTCTGAGTTGCTTGTCATTTCTCTATCGACTCGGTTCCGGTAAGCCATAATATACACTTGTTGCACGCCTTTGAGGCACTTGCATGGACTTAAAGCGGAGACAAAAACCGGTATGAGTGATTGTTTGTGCGTGTGATCACATAAGAGGACCCGACACCGATGGATTTTTGGGGCGATGCTTGATGCCATTCGCAAATGGATTTCGGAATGAAGCCTTTGATTGGATGCTAATGTTGAGTGGGGTCGAGATGTTGCCGTGCCTGACGGGGTGGGACCATGCCCGGTCATGCTGGAAGTGCTAGCGGGGGTTTGGTTGTGGCCAATTGCGATCGGACTGCTTGTGGTTGTAATAATTGGGACAAGTGTGAGATGTTGTGAATGCGATTGTACGCGACTTATGTGACATGAATTGGACTCTTGGTTGTTATGTGCATTGTAGGTACTTGATGTCCTCTTTCATTGTCATGACCTAAAATTTTTTTTCATTTTTCGGGCTAATGGATTATTAAGACTAATCTTAACTCGAGCCCTCCCAAGCCCTGCCAATTCGCAACTTAGGGTTTAAGTTTTTAACATGCAAATATTTTCATGCTTGGAGTCGCCACTAATCAATTTACGGTAGGTTGATTAGAAACCTAAATAAAACATAGGGAGATATGTTTTATTCCTACGAACCAGAGATTCTTAGCCTGGGGACTTGATTACTCTAGATCTAGTCTAACGCCCTTTCGGTACCTTTTCTTTTCAAAAATATTTTTGGCAAGCAGTTTGGATCAATTTTAACTTAGTCACTAACATATGAGGTGTTCATGCGGGTGTGCAAACCACCAATTTAACACTCAGGAAAGCATTAAATAAATTGCAAGCTTAGGAGAATTACTCACCTCAAAGCAACGTAAGTATCTGCATTGTTAGCTAGAAAATCACATCGACAACCATAATATGATTTTTAATTAACAAGCAATTCACTCAATTTTTCTTTTTTTGGATTTTCACTTATTTAAATGAAATATAATCTATATACAATGACGTGCAAAAATGACATGCAATTAATACAACTTAGCATGCAAACTATATGTCATGCGATGACGTGACCTAATTCTAATGATGGACAAATGATTATTTTTTGTATTTTCTACATTGAAATTCGAAATTAAAACATGCCTAAATTAACATGCAATCTATGATGACTTAACATATCCTAACATAACTAATTTTTGGGATTTTTGTTAAAATTCGAAATAATAAATTACCCAAATTAAGAATGCAATCTATCCTAAGATGACTCTTTTTGGGGGTTTTATGAAAATTCGAAATAAAAAAATGACCTAAATAATCTATTAAGATTAGAATATTACTTAATTTAAACTAGGAAATAGATTATCTCAAGTCCTAATTTGAATTAAATAATTACTCTATCTTCTAGATATATTTAGGATTCCCTACACATGCAAAACTCTAATTCAAATTCTAACTGATATTTTTTGAATTTTTTCTTTTTTATTTGAAAGGGAAAAATAATTTAAACAGAGATAGCATCTACGTTCAAAACGACCACGCGATCCGCCATATTTGTTTCAAACTCGGATTAGGCACAAAAATCAAACTATCAGTCATATTTATAGGGTTATAGATATCGACGGAAAGTTAATCATTCAAATTTTGAAAGCAGATAAAAATCATTATTATATCCAAGTGGTTATGGATAAGATAATAATTTTCTATATCGCCGCGTATCATGCTTTAGGGTTAAGGTCGGATAGTCGTCCAGATACGTTGCTAAATTAGGAAAGTTTCCTAATTTTGAATATTTTCAAATATTGCGGATATATCGAACATTATCCTAAGATATCCGAATATCCACATGATAATCACGAAATATTCAAACACTCAAATTAGGAAATTTAATATTCTGAAAAAATATAGGATAATGTTCAATTACCTAATTTGCAGATAATTCCCAAATTTGAATCGATCGGGAATTGAGCTTGTAGATCGGGATTGCTACAACCGGCGACGAAACGGCAAGCGATGTCGAGATGGCAACGCCGGCAGGGCTGCTCTGAACACTGTTCCAGCGAGGCACACAGGGGCGGCGTTGGCTGCTTCACCGGCGACGGCGGCATCACGGCGAGGGGGCAGCAGCTTCTTTAGGTACTGTTCCGGCACATCTAGAACAGTGGAGCGGCTGAGGCGGTGACTGATCAGGCGAGGATGCTCCGGCGTGGTTGCGGATAAGCGGTTGTGGTACGGCTCCATCGAAGGACAGTACGGGCGAACGGTGGTGAGAGAGGCAGCCGCGGTAGTAACCTCTAGGCGGTGAACGGCGGACAACTCCGGAAGGCAGGCTCCGGTCCAGCACGGCAGAAGCGAGGATGGCACGGTGAGGCTGCAGCAAGGACGGCACGGTGCAAGGCGCGGCGAGCAGTGGCGGGAGGTAGTGGCAATGGTGATCTTCGGTTGGCTCATGGCTGGTCGGGCAAGGCGGGAGAGAGGCAGCAGTGTCGGACGTTGGGTGTCACGGCTGTGACATGGCAAACAGCGAACGAACAGTGGCCGCAGGCAGGCGGCAGACGCGGCATGGCGAGCGGCGACGTGTGGCGTGCAGTGGACGGCGCGCGATGGGGGCTTGCCGGCCTTGCTCTCTCTTTCTCCTTCTCACTCTCACTCTCTCTAAAAAAACCGATCTGTAAATTATCCCCCTCAAAATTCTAACCTGAACATGTTTATATAATACTAACCTAGGTCAAATAGATGGACTTACTAATTCTAATGGGCTTAGGCTTGGGTTTAGACTTTAATTTAATTTAAATGGGCTGAATTAGTTAAGGATAATGGGCTGAATTAAACTCAAATTAAAACAACTGAGCTCGTTTGACTTGAAATGCCCGGCCCTTGCATTCCGAGCAAATCGTGTCCCGTTCGATGAAATTTAAGCTTGTTTGTCACCGTCAATTCGATACAAAATGCAATTAAACTAAAATGAACCTAAACTATATGTTATGCAATTTAAATATTTTTGTTTAGGGGTGAAAAATTTAATCCCTAAATTTTATGTAAATTACAACTAAATGGTGAGTCGAAATTTAGGTGTCAACATTCATGTTCATAGATAAGGCAAAACAATGGCTTTGCTATTGGTCTGCCATTGACGTATTGAGCTCCAAGTTTTGCATGTTTCCGAGGTGAGGCATCCTCCTATGCGAGGATCAGGTGATTTACTTATTGAGTTTTACTCAATTGATGTTGTTCATTTTTTTTCAAGCTTGTAAGTATGTATAGCCGTATTGTTCTTTTTGGGCACCCCGTAACCAAGGAATTAGACGCTACCGAGGTCGTGGTAGCGGTGAGTAATATTACCTATCATAAGTACACCACTACGGTGTGGGTCGATGAGGGCCTCAAGCACTTGGTTCCTTATTGTTTTGTGACCAGGTTCGTATGGCTCGACGGGGATCTCTTCGGTCCTCTTCACGGGTTTGATGAACCCCCCGATGACCTTGGCGGAACCCTAACAGATCCCATGGTGGGGAACCCTACCGATGGCGTCGTGAGTGACCCCAAGTCCGACCTGGACTATGTTTCTGAGCCCAAACCATAGAGAATCGGCCTCCTGTAGGGACCTACTTTTTGGAAATCGCCATTATAGATAGAGGAGTTAGGACTAACCCCGACTCTTTTTGGATGAAATTGGAAAAGGCCCGTAGTAGTGGGCTTGTAATTAGTTAACTTTTGACTATTAATGATGCTTATAGATGAACTGTGTTTTGTCTACGTTTTTTCTTGCTATCCTTTTGTTCTTGTTGATTGAGTGATGTTCAAGTATGCTTCTGCATGTGCTTAATTGAAAGATAAAAGAAACTGGTCGGCGATGCCTCCTAGAACGTTGCATTTCAATGACCTTGCGGGTGTCGCGTGCCCGAGGCTCGAGGTGATAGAGTATGGGGCGTGACAACCCCCTCGATTTGGTATCAGAGTGAGGTCATTATCTGGAGTGATAAGGTGCACTGAAAATTTCGGGATAGATCATTAGGAAAACACCTTGTGCTTGTGATTGTTGATTGATTTCTTAAGTGATATTCTTGATTCCTAACCTTTTGTAGGGAATTATAGAGCGAGCTTTCCCTAGAGTCCTTGTAAGATGAGTAACCTTGACCCAAGGATTCCAATACGAAGGGCAACTCGAGGCCCGTCAAGTTCGCAAGGAAGGTCACAAGAGGACCCTCAATTGGACAGAATCCTGCAAGCTTTTGAGGCCTTTAATGAGATGGCAGGCTTAGAATCAGGCCGTTGTTGCTCTTGGTGACCACCCTAGAAACAAAAACAATAATGGGAATGGTGAGCGACATATGCATAGACTGGTTGAACAGTTCTTGAAACTGAAGCCATCCAAGTTTACTGGGACGGGTGATTCCGAGGAAGCGGCTTTATGGATCGAAGAGCTGGAGAAAGCTTTCACACTCCTAAGATGCTTAGGTGAGGATAAGGTAACACTAGCGGTATACCAACTGCAGGGTAATGCTAGTCATTACTAGAGGGCCACCCAAGGAAGAATCTTTCCTGAAGACATAGCTCCGACCTGGGATGCCTTTGTTGAGGCGCTCAATGGGAAGTATTTCCCTGAGTGTGCACGTGAGTAGAAAATATCAGAATTTCTGCGACTTTGCCAAGACCATTTAACGGTCGACCAGTACGAGGCCAAATTCACTGAGTTGTCAAAGTATGCGCCTAGACTGACTGAGAATCTGGTGGATAGAGCAAAGAGATTGCGAGATAATTTGCAACCGAACATCCAAAGCTAGTTGGTGCCTCTGAATCTGAAGGATTACAACGAACTGTACGAGCGAGCTGAGCTGATAAAAAGGGATTTGCTGGAGTGGGCACCCACAATAGGATCACGCTATCCATCTTCCCGAGATAATCAATGGTTAGGGAAGAGGTAGACAATGAGCGGATGGCATTTTGCCCCTCCTAATAAGAAGAACAACATCGGGAAGACGGTGTATGTGCCGAATGACGCATGCTGACTTTGTGTGAGGCAACACATAACTACTTCGTGCCCAGCCAAGATTGGAGCATGCTTCGGGTGTAGCTAGCAAGGTCATCTTTATAGGAATTGTTCGCAACAATCGCCAGGGATGCAACAGCAATTGCAGCTACAAGCAAGATCGCAAGTGGGAACTGTACCGCAAGGTAACCCTAATCGACCCCCTAGCATAAGGAAAAGTGTACACCGTTGCTCGAGAGGAAGCCAAGAACTCTTAGATCGTGATTACAGATATGATCTCCCTGCATGAACATGCTGCTTATGTGCTCTTTGATACGGGAGCCTTACATTCATTCGTAGTTGAACAATTTGTCAGATTAGCAAGACTAGAACTGAAACCATTGTGAACGGTCCTTAGTGTTTTCACCCCGATGAAGGATAAGGTGTTGTTCACCGTAGGGTGGCAAGGATGTAAGATAGTCATAAGTGGTCAAAAGGAAACCATATAGACTTAGCTATTTTGATCATGTATGACTTTGATGTCATTATTGGGATGGATTGACTCACAAAGCAATGAGCTATTGTGGATTGTTATAGTAAAGTAATTCAGTTTAGTCCGCTTAGCCATTCTAGTTACGAGTTCATAGGAAACGGGGGAGGACCTTCTATACCCCTGATTTCGTCGTTTGAAATAGCTTAATTGCTAGAGGAAGGTTGCCAAAGTTATTTGGCGACTGTTGTTTACATGCCCATTGAAGAATCGAAGATAGAAGATATTGCTGTGGTGCGAGACTTTTCCTATGTCTTTCCAAAGGAGTTACCAGGATTGGCCCCAGAAAGAAAAATAGAGTTTGTGATTAAGCTGGCCCTTGGAACGGAGCCTATTTTCAAGGCCCCCCTACCGAATGGTGTTGTTAGAGCTGAAGGAATTGAAGGTGCAAATGCAAGAGTTGCTTGATAAATGATTTATCCGCCCTAGTGCACCCCCAATTGCTTGATAATGGGGTGCACTAGTCCTATTTGTGAAGAAGAAAGATGGGTTGTTGTGTCTTTGCATCGACTATCGGCAGCTCAATCAAGTTACTATCAAGAAAAAATACCCACTACCGAGGATCGACGATTTATTTGATCAATTTCAAGGAGTTTCGGTATTTTCCAAGATAGATTTGAGAACGGGCTACCATCAACTGAGAATCAAGAAGGAGGACATTCCGAAGACGACGTTCCGGAATCGATACGGTCACTACAAATTCACGGTAATGCCATTTGGGCTAACCAATGCTCCATCTGCTTTCATGGACTTGATGAATCGAGTGTTCCAATCTTATCTAGACCAATTAGTCATAGTGTTCATTGACAACATATTGGTGTATTTGAAGAGCTCAAGTAAGCACGAACAACATTTGAAGATGGTACTGCAAACACTCCGGCTCTATGCCAAATTCAGTAAGTGCGAGTTTAGGCTCGCGTGGGTAGCTTTTCTTAATCACATGATATTCGACGAAGGAATGACAGTGGACCCAACGAAAATAGAACTAGTCATGAATTGGCCAAGGCCAACGATAGTGATGGAAGTTCAAAGTTTCCTAGGCCTGGCTGGCTATTATTGAGGATTTGTGGAATGATTCTTCGGAGTAGCTACTCCCTTGACGCGACTATTGAATAAAGATGTGAAGTTCGAATGGACAGATAAGTGTGAGAGAACTTTCCAAGAACTCAAGCAAAAATTGACCATTGTCCCAGTTTTGACAATACTGTCTAGCCCCGGAGGTTATGAGATCTACAATGACACTTCTCATAAGGGGCTGGGCTACGTCTTAATGCAACATGAAAGAGTGGTGGCCTATGCGTCCAGACAACTGAGGCCCCACGAGCTGAACTACCTGACTCACGATTTATAATTGATAGTGATTATCTTTGCCTTGAAAATTTGGAGGCATTACTTATGAGGCAATGACGTTGGATGGAACTTCTCAAGGACTACGATTGCGATATTATTTATCATCTAGGGAAGGCCAACAGATTAGCAGATGCCCTTAGTCGAAAATCAACCATTGCACAACTGATGGTTCAGGAATGGATTCTTCTCAAAGAAATACGAGATTTGGAGTACAAATTTGAGGTAAATCCTCTTTCTTGTCTTCTGGTTACCTCCAAAATTAAATCAGAAGTGTAGACAATGATTAAGGCCTTGCAATAGATAGATCTTGCAATCCAAAAGATCCTGTAAGAGAGCGTGGAAAGGAGAAAACCATATTTTCAAACAACGGAGGATGGGATGTGTCGCGACCCTAAAAAATTTTTTGTTCATTTTCTCGGGCTAATGGATTATTAAGATTGAACTTAACTCGGGCCCTCCCAAGCCCTACCAATTCGCAACTTAGGGTTTAAGTTCTTAATATGCAATCGTTTTCATGCTTGGAGTCGCCACTAATCAATTTACGGTAGGCTGATTAGAAACCTAAATAAAACATAGGGAGATATGTTTTATTCCTACGAACCAGAGATTCTAAGTCCGGGGACTTGATTACGCTAGATCTAGTCTAACGCCCTTTCGGTACCTTTTCATTTCAAAAATATTTTGGCAGGCAGTTTGGATCCATTTTAACCTAATGGCACTAACATGTGAGGTGTTCATGCGGGTGCGCAAACCACCAATTTAACACCCATAAATCAAAGCGGTAAATAAATTGCTAGTTTAGGAGAACAACTTACCCGGGATCCAGCAAGCGTCTGCATTGTTAGCGAAAAATCATACAGGCAATCCTAATATGATTTCTAATTAACAAGCATTCACTCAATCTCTTTTTTTGGATTTTCACTTTATTAAAATGAAATCTAACCTATATGTAATGACGTGCAAAGATGACATGCGAATTAATGCAACCTAACGTGCAATTCTATATGACATGCGATGACGTGACTTAATTCTAATGACGAATGCATGAATTATTTTTGGTATTTTTCTTTATGAAATTCGGAATGAAAAACATGCCTAAAATAACATGTAACCTATGACTTTCTATTTTTGGTATTTTCTGTTTAAAATTCGAAATTCAAAAATACCTAAGTTAACATGCATTCTATGATGACTTAATCTACCTTAGAATGATTTCTTTTTGGGATTTTTGATTAAAAATTCGAAATTATAAAATTGCAGAAATTAAAATGCAATCTATCTTAATCTATCCTAAAACAATTTATTCTTTTTTGGGGGATTTTCTTGAAAATTCGAAATTAGAAAATAACGTGAATAATCCATTAGGGTTTGAAATAATACCTAATTTAAATTAGGAAACTTGCCACGTTACGTCCTAATTTAAATTAGATATTTATCTTATCCCTCGGGATATATTCAAAAACCCTAGACATGCAAAATTCTAATTTAAGCTAAATGATATTTTTTGAATTTTCTGTTTTATTTGAAAAGGAAAGCAATTTAAACAAAAAAGGATAGCAATCAATTCAAATCAACCACGCAATCCGCCAAATTCGCTTCAAACTCGGATTAGGCACAAAAATCAAATTATCGGTCATATCTATGGGGTTATAGATATTAACGGATAATTGATCATTCAAATTGGGGAAGCAAATTAAAATCATTATCGTATTCAAATAGTTATGAATTGGATAATGATTCTCCGTACCGCCGCGTATCGGACTTTAGGGTCAAAGTCGGATAGTCGTCCCGATACGTTGCTAAATTAGGAAATTTTCCTAATTCGAATATTCAAATATTGCGGACATCAAACATTATCCTAAAGATATCTAATATTCCAACATGATATTCACGCAATATTTCAAACGATTCAAACTAGGAAATTGAAATATTCTGAAAATAACTAGATAATATCAAATTACCTAATTTGAAATATTGCCAAATTTGAACTCGGATCGGGATCGGGATCGACGGCGACGGCGACGACGGACAACGACAACACGACACCGGCGGAATCGACTCACGACGCCGGCGGGCGTTGAGATGGCGAGACACACAGCGACACCGAGGCTCAAATCGACGCTTGGCGGGACTCCGGCACGGCCGTTCGGACAGGAAAAACGTGGACTTGGGCAGGAGAAGCAGCAGCCCGGGTCGTCCGCTGTCCAAAGCAGTGATGGTGACTCTCGGTTTAGGCTGGGACAACAAGTCTTCGTTCGGTGTAGGACTCAGCAAAGTCGTCGTCGGTGTTGCGGGCTTGAAGGCTGAAGGCCACGTTGTCCGAAGGCTGGTGCAGGGACGTTGAAGAAGAACGTGAAATCTCTTCAAGGCCGCTGAGGATATGAGCCGGGCTGCTTCACATCAATCTTTCGCGAGTGAGAGCAGCAGCAACGTGATCCTCCAGTGCCGTGAAAGAAGCAGCAACAGAAACTGGGGGATGGCAGAATTAGTTGACTAAAATCCCACAAACATGGACTGGTCTTCAAGGATGCTAAAATCGTGGACTTCCCTTCATGGCTTCGCTGGAGGATCTAGCTTCGCTGCATGGGGAATCGTCAACTTCAAGGCTGAGGGAGGCGCGGCATGGTTGAAGGAAACGCTGAAGCCGACTTGCTGAACGTTCGGTGGGCTTCTCGGTTGACTGCTCCTCAAGGCGTCTTCTGTTGACTGCTAGTCGTCTGGACGTGGGCTGAACTAAGAAAACCGGAGCTTGTTGGGTGGACCGAAGAGAAACAGCATGGGAAGAAGGATCAGCCACAGCAGCGGCAGATCAGAGGAGGGCTTCAACTTGTGGAACAGCAGGCTTCAACAGGGACCCCTCTTCAACTCTCGGTCAGCAAGTGCGAAGGAAAGGGGAAGCCAACAGCGTGAACAGCGGCGACCGTCTCTCTCTCTCACTCTCTTCACGTGTCTCTCGAAAATTTTGATCTCCTCAATTGTCGTCCTCTCTTAATGTGACCTAATAACATGTATATATAGACTAATCTAGGTCAAATTAAATGGGCTCAATTAACCTAATGGGCTTAGGCTTGGGCTTAGGGCTTAATTAGCATTTAAATGGGCTGAATTAACTTGGGCTAAGCCCAAATTAAAACAACCAAGCCCACGTGACGTGCTATTCTCGGCCCTAACATTCTCGAGCGAACCGAGTCTCGTCCGATAAAATTTACGTTCGTTGCCATTGCCAATTTGATGCAAATGTAATTAAATTAAAAATGAACCTAAACTATATGTTATGCAAAAATCAAATATTTTTGTTTAGGGGTTAAAATTAATCCCTAATTTTCTATGCAAATTTAAACTAAATGCTCGGTGAAATTTAGGTGTCAACAGCTGCCCCTCTTTGAAGGTGAGCTCGCAGAGGTTGCATTCAAAGACTAAATGATACCTAAATTTCAACCATGCAAAATGCAATGAATGTTATTTTTGTCGGGATTATGAGTCCCATTTTGAATGCAATAAGAAATGATGCATGCTGACATGAAAAGAAAACATACCTGGAATTACTTACCTGACTGGTGCGAGATAATGCAACTCGAGGTACGACTCAACTTTGTTTTCTGTTTGGCAAATGTCTGGGCCCAGTCCCATATGTATTGCCTGATAAACTGTTGATGAGTGTCGGTGATCTGCAGTTAAGTCAAAACACACGAACACGAAGAAAGCTCAACGTATCCAATCATCACCTGGATTCGTGAGATAAAAAAAGTGTAAAAACGTTCCGACCTTTACAAACCACTTATACATCGCCATAGGTATTTGTAAAGATTTGGCCGCTGCGCCTATACATCGCCATAGGTGCGTCACGGGGGAACTAAATAGGATATTCCGACCCTTATGAGATACCTATACATCGCCATAGGTACTCATAAGGATTTGGCCGCGTCACTTATACATCGCCATAAGTGAGACACGGGGGAAAACCTGGGGGTTGAGGGAATATTCCGACCTTTATGAACCACCTATACATCGCCATAGGTATTCATAAAGATTTGGCCGCTCCACCTATACATCGCCATAGGTGAGTTGCGGGGGAATATCCGGGGGAGAGAGTATTCCGACCTTTATAAGATACCTATACATCGCCATAGGCATTTATAAAGATTTGGCCACCGTACCTATACATCGCCATAGGTATACCGCGGGGGAATACTCGAGATTAAAGAATAATTCCGACCTTTACTAGACATCTATACATCGCCATAGACACTAGTAAAGATTTGGCCGCTTCACCTATACATCGCCATAGGTGAGTTACGGGGGAATCTTCTTGAGATTAGAGAAAAATTCCGACCTTTACAAGATACCTATACATCTCCATAGGTATTTGTAAAGATTTGGCCGCGGCACCTATACATCTCCATAGGTGTCTCACGGGGGAATCCTCTCGAAATTGTGTGAAAACAATGATTTTGGTGAACAAGCGGGCTAGCCCGAATGTTCGAGGGTTCCTTGACAAAGTACCTGGATATCATCAGAGGTACCTGAAAAGGCTTGATCAATAAATACCTGAACATCATCAAAGGCATCTAGAGATCGTAACAAACTGATTCAATGTGGGGGCCTGACGATTGCTCGAACAGGTTAGGGATATAGAGATATACTTACCTGGCGATATCTCTGACTCCTGAGAGTGTGCCTCCTATTAGACACGACTTTAAACAACATAGAATATGCATTCATGGATAAGCAAGAACACTCATATTCATGCACTATGATTCCAAACTGTTTTTCATGCACGATGGTTCTGTCAAATCGGCATTATAAACTTCGTTGGGGAAAAATCATGACAAGACAATCCGAACTCACAAGCGGGTGTCTTGAAAATGTCGAATGAGGGACTTTCGATCCGAAAGGGCTTTCACTCATTCTTATCGAAAAAGCTGATTTATTTGAGAATCGCTCATTTTCACTTTCATCATGTCAACAAGGGTCTGAGTATTCTCGCGAGCGGTACGACCTTACCAATCCAAGAGGTCTTTATCAGGATTGTAACATGGGCTTGGTCAATGGCTTATCAAAGGGGACTCTTCGAGTCGAAGCTATTGAAAGAAAATACTCTGCAATTGTCTCCGGGTTTGCAAGTCAAGAACCCTACAACATGAGATGGAAATGTACTTGCTCGCACTTCTTCGAGCTAAGTTTGTAAACATCTGAAATTCTACGTTAGTTCAAGTGCCCTAATCTGAAGAGACTTTGTAAGGGACGTAACGTAGGCTAGGCTCATGGGTTGAGAAATGAATGGATCATTTGGCTCAAAATATATGATTGGGGTGAATAGGTTGGTGATCATCTTGGCATTGTCACCGGTCTTCCTCTTCACCAGAGATTTTCTCTTGGTAAATGCTCCATTAGCTTCGAGAGTTCATCACTTGATTTCTCTAAGTCTTGTCCACTGGGGATTTTGACATGCCGTGTCTTGACACATTTTTTCTTGGGCGTTGGCCTTGCTTTTACCAGGCACACTGCTTTTCTTGCCCCTTTTCCTCTTTTCTTTTTTTTTTCTTCCTCTTTTTTTTGAATGGACATTGACATACAATGTAAACAATGGCTAGCTAATTTGACTGAATGACTTGCTGTTTGAACTCAAAAGCCTCTTGTCTTCAGTTGACACTCTTGATAGTCTGCTTGAACAATGATGACTTTTGCCTTGCCCCAGTGTGGGGGATGATCACCAACTGGGTTTAAGAAATGAATTTGCAGGCTCAATTGGGCTTAGCAAAGGGTAAAGTATATATAGGATAGAGAAAGAAATGCTCTTCGTCATCCTAAGGCACTTGAACTTCACGTGAATTCATCTGTAAAAGCAACACTCGAAGATTGATGCAAGTGAGAGCAAGAAAATTTCTAGTCATTTTTCACCTTATGATGCTGATTTACCTCCAGTTTGCCCCGATGTGGGGTGGTTCTTGACAGGGGTAATTTGAATGAATTTCTCCGAATATTTAGGCTCAAAATGGTTGAACAATGGATAGCCTGTAGTGTTTTTAAGGTAGAGAAATGAAATGCCTCTTGTCATTTCGGTCACCGTACCTTTTGCGAGAGAACTCTTTACCTTGCAGTCATGGAAATTTTTCCACTCAACTCGCTGGGGATTTTTCCACTTTTTCTATTCAACTCACTGGGGATTAATAAATGGGACAGTGTGTAGGATAAGGTTTACCTTTCATCATCCCGATGTACCTCATTCGACACATCCAATTCATTTCACATGAGTTATTGGATTGTTTAAATAGACCTCCCCTTTTGAAGTCGACAATACTGATTAACAAAATAATCATGCAGAAATTAGAGCCAATGCACACATTTCATCTCAAAGTTGATCGAAATCATTTATTCATCAGTGAAATGTTTGCAATTCAAAGTATAAGACCCGATACTGAAAAACTTTTGCCGCAAAATGTGAGATTTTATCAAGGATAGTACATCTTCACAGCATCAGCGTTGACAGGATTGGAAAACACACGACCATCCATCTCCGCAAGAATCAAAGCACCTCCAGGAAGTACTTTCTTAACTACATATGGGCCGATGTAGTTTGGAGCGAATTTACCTCCGGGAACAGGGAAGATTGGCAGCACCTTCCTTAGGACTAGATCATTTACCTCAAAGTGTCTGGGACGCACCTTTTGATTGAAGGATCTAGCTATCCTCTGCTGATAGGTTTGACCGTGGCAAATGGCTCTCAACCGCTTCTCATCAATCAGGTTCAGCTGCTCCTGTCTTTGCCGCATCCATTCTGCTTCAGACAACTCTACTTGGGATAAAACATGCAGGGAAGGGATCTCAACTTCAACGGGCAGAACTGCTTCCATGCCATACACCAGAGAAAAAGGAGTTGCACCAACAGAAGTTCGGATGGAAGTCCGATATGCCATTAGTGCGAATGGCAATCTCTCGTGCCAGTCACGGTAATTTTCAGCCGTCTTAGCTAAGATCTTCTTGATGTTCTTGTTAGCGGCTTCGACTGCACCATTCATTTGTAGGCGATAGGGAGATGAATTCAGATGCTTGATCTTGAACTCATTGAACAACTGGTCCATGAACTTGTTGTTCAAATTCGTCCCATTGTCGGTGATAATAGCTTCGGGGATACCATAGAGAGCGATTATGTCTCGCCTGATGAACCTCACAACATTCTTCGCTGTAACATTGGCATACGACGCGGCTTCGATCCACTTGGAGAAATAGTCAATCGCAACTAGGATGAATCGGTGCCCATTCGACGCCTTGGGATTGATTGGGCCAATCACATCGATGCCCCACATTGAAAATGGCCACGGCTCGGACAACTGATGTAACTCCGAGGGGGGAACATTTATCTTATCCCCGTGAACTTGACAGCTATGGCATATTCGAACATACTGGTTACAATCACTTTCAAGACTGAGCCAATAATAACCCAGCCTCATGATCTTCTTGGCTAACATGTGGCCATTCATATGTGGACCACATACCCCCTCGTGCATTTCCTGCATGATTCTAATAGCTTCAGCTGCGTCCACACACCTTAGCAGAATCGAATCATGGGATCTCTTGTACAGCTTTTCACCACTGATAAAGAATTTTGAAGCCATCTTCATTATGTACTTCCTGTCAGCTGGAGTGCTTCCCTCAGGAAATTCTTGTCTCTGGATATAGTTCATGATATCGTAATACCATGGCTTTTCATCAGGTTCTCCGGTCACGACCATACAGTAAGCCGGTTTTGTCAGAACTTCGATCTTCAATGGCTCTATCTCAACTCCACCGGTCACTTGTAGCATGGAAGATAACGTAGCTAGCGCATCAGCGAACTGATTGTGGGATCTTGACAAGTACTCGAAGGAAATGTCTTCGAATTCCTTTATGATTTCTTCGAGGTATTCATGATATGGCACTAGCTTGGTGTCTCTCGTCTTCCATTCTCCCAGAGTTTGCAGAATAATCAGAGCAGAATCACCAAACACCTTTAACTTGGTTATCCCCATTTCAACTGCGGCTTGAAGTCCGAGGATACAAGCTTCGTACTCGGCTATATTATTAGTGCATGGGAATACCAGCTTTGCTGCCACTGGATAATGCTGTCCATCCGGGGATATTAAGACTGCCCCAGTACCGGAACCAGTTAAGTTCACGGCTCCATCGAAGAACATAGTCCACGCGTCTTCCTTTATCACTAAAATGCGGTCCTCTGGGGAATATCCATCATCATCCGAGATTCCAGGATTCTCAGCTAACACATCAGCAATCACTCGGCCTTTAACTGATTTCTGTGACATCATCTGGACATCAAACTCTGAGATCAAAATCTGCCACTTGGCTAGCTTCCCTACCAAAGCCGGTTGATCAAGTAAGTACTTGATGGGATCATTCTCAGTCACTAGGAGAGTCTGGTGATGCAGTGTATACTGTCTCAACCGATGGAGCACCCACACTAGTGCAGCGCAAGTCTTCTCGACTTCAGAGTAGTTCAATTCCGAGACAGTAAACTTCTTGCTCAAATAATAAATGGCTCGCTCCTTCCCATCTCCTGGATTTTTCTGGGCTAACATAACTCCCAGAGACTCGCTGTGGATCGTGAGATAGAGAATCAGAGGCTGCCCCGGCACTGGAGGGACTAGCACTGGTGGTTTCATCAAGTACTGCTTCAGCTCACTAAATGCTTCTTGACAATTATCATCCCATTCCACCTGAGCATTCTTCCTTAGAAGCTTGAAGAACGGTTTAGCAGTTTCGGAGAGCTGGGAAATGAACCGAGCTATATAATTCAGTCTGCCCAGGAGGCTACGTACTTCTTTCATGGTGGATGGGGGTTGTAGCGCACATATAGCCTTCACTTTGGAAGGATCGATTTCAATGCCCTTACTGCTTACTACGAACCCAAGTAGCTTGCCCGACGTTGCCTCGAATACGCACTTGGCTGGGTTGAGACGGAGCTTAAATTCACGAAGTCGGTCAAACAGCTTCTTTAGGGTATCAACATGACTCTCTCCGGGTCGAGACTTGGCAATCATGTCGTCAACATATATCTCAATCTCCTTGTGCATCATGTCATGGAAAAGAGTGACCATGGCGCGTTGATATGTTGCCCCGACATTTTTAAGGCCGAAGGGCATGACCTTATAGTGAAACGTTCCCCAAGGAGTAATAAACGTCGTCTTCTCCTTATCACCCTCCTTCATTCTTACCTGATTATAGCCCGAGAAACCATCCATGAAGGAAAACAGCTCGAACCCAGCAGTACTGTCTACCAGAACATCTATGTGCGGTAATGGAAAGTCATCTTTAGGGCTAGCCTTGTTCAAGTCGCGATAGTCGATGCACACCCGAGCTCGGCCATCTTTCTTCATGACTGGCACGATGTTGGCTACCCAAGTAGGGTATTGGGTGACTTCAATAAATCCTACTTTCAACAATTTCATGACCTCCTCTTCTATCTTCTTCGCAAGTTCAGGTTTGGTTCTTCGCAGCTTCTGTTTCTTGGGTGGCATGCCAGGATTAGTAGGCAAGCCATGCTCCACAATAGAAGGGTCTAATCCTGGCATATCGGCGTACGACCAGGCAAAGACATCCTGGTAGTCTTTCAGCAATTGGACCAGGCGTTTGGCTTCAACTTCGGGAAGGGTTGCCCCTGTCTTCACCTCCTTTGGTTCTCCGGAATCACTCAAGTTGATAGCGATAGTCTGATCGACCGTCAGAACTTTAGGTCTTTCATGATGTTCTAGGTCACGTTGAATATCCGAGGAATCGTCGAATTCATCGGCATCATCTGGATCAAGCTCGGCAGAATATAATTCGTCGATTTGGACCGTTCCCATACCCTCATGTATCATAAGATTGCCCCTGAAACATAAAGCAGCGGATTCAGAAGGACAAACAGGGCTAATCATCGCATTTTTTGCAAAATTTTTGTTTGTTGATTTTTTTGTTTTTTCTGAAATTCATTTTGAAATGGTTTTAACACGAGGAAGCATGAAGAAGCCCAGGCCTCAGAATTCTCCTTGGACTATATTTATTTTATCGGTTGGATATCATCACCGGGCTGGTTTGATATACCTCATCATGCCCTCAAAAATGAGAATAAAACTTTGTAATTTCATTGATTTTTGAAATGAATTACATTTATTGAATGGAAATTGCAACCATCAAAACCTAGAAATGAAAATGCAAATAGCACCCGGAATGGGGCGAATCCTAGAAAGCGGTAAAAATTCCCACGCAGGGGAGTGTGCGAAAAGTAAAAGTTGTTACTCTTGTGGGCCAGAGCCCATCCCTTCTAACGGTCCTTCCTCGACAACTCCAATGAAGACGTCGTCGAACAAGGTAGTGATTCCTTCTATCGCATCGTCGGGGTCTTCTATCTTTAGATCATCCATGCCTCCCCATCCGTCAGGGACAATGTCGCGGGGATCCGAATAAAAGCTTGGGGGCGCCGAGTACTTCACATAGAAATCAAACTTGCCACTCGGTTGTCCCAGCGTGTCGATTACTTCCGTCTCTTCGTGCATCATCCTCGCTGGACCCGGAAATGTGGTGCGGATATGTGGAAGCATCCTACCACGCGCAGTTTCTTCATTATTCGACCCTTGATTGGATCGCTGTCCGTTCTGCTCAGCTCCTTGGCCTCGACCTTGACCGTATCCTCGTCTCTCATTGTTCAGCGTAGTTGGCCCTTGATACCCTAATCCAGAAGTGCGGGGTCTTTGAGAGACTTCGATCGGTCGGCGGATACCTTGACCATCCCTGCCAAGGCCTTCGCCCGGAATAAAGCCATGCGAGACCATTACTCTTCCGACCATAATAGCAGCATTCGACACCTCAGGGACTGGTGGCGATGATCCTCTAGACGCGTGAATGGTCGATACAAGCTCGAGCGACTGGTAACTCGATTCAATTTTGCAGTCCGGCTCGACATAGGGGATAGCCGCTGCGTGATTGATTGGGTGTTCCTCTTCACCGTGGACAATTACTAACTTCCTTTCCACCACGAACTTCACCTTCTGATGCAGATTGGATGGGACGGCTCCAGCAGTATGAATCCATGGACGACCAAGCAGAAAGTTGAATGCAGTGGGAATGTCCATAACCTGGAATAGGACGTTGAACACGGTCGGCCCAACCTGTATGTCCAGGTGAATTTCTCCCATAACCTCCTTCTTTGTTCCGTCAAAAGCTCGCACGGAAGTCTTTGCAGCATTTATTCTCGAGGGATCTACCTTAAGACGATGCAGAGTCGCCAGAGGGCAAATGTTGAGGGCCGAACCGTTATCGATTAGGACCCGTGCCACGTGCGAGGCCTTGTACTTGACGGAAATGTACAGGGCCTTGGTATGTCCTCTGCCTTCTAGAGGGAATTCCTCATCCGAAAAGGCTATTAGGTCTTTGAGGAGTATGGAGCCCACAAACTCTTCCAGTCTTTCATGATCGATCGTCTCAGGCACATGGACTTCGCTTAACACTTTCATTAGGGCCTTCTGATGCTTGACCGATGTCTGAAGGAGTTCTAGTAGAGAGATTTGCGCGGGCATCTTGCGCAATTGTTCCACTATATTGTACTCACTGGCTTTAATCACAACCAGGAACTCCTTAGCTTCTTCGTCGGTGACAGGTTTCGCCGGTTGAACATTTGCTTGGCCATATGCACGTCCGGATCTGGTGACGAGATCAACATCAAGACTGTAAGACCAAGGGACCGCCTTATTGTCTGAGTACTCATAAGGTTGAGGTATCTCGATCACGATTCCTTCATCAGCCGCAGGCATACTTATCACGATCTCTTCATCATCGGTTGCGTCTTCGAGCGGTGGCATGTCTTCGGGCAAAGGATCGAGGTTGTCCTTCCCGGTGCTCAATGTAGCAAATTCCTCGTCCCAGTTGATAACGACCTCAGAGATAGTGGAGACGATGCCGGTATGGTCGGCGTAAACAATCATCTTAGCTTCCACCATCGCTGAGATTCTTGCCCTCATGATAGCCAGGGGAAGGGCCTCATTACCCGGATAATACCCGGCTTTCACCAATTCACTGTAGACCTGAGCGGTGTATACCTTGACGTTTTTGATCCGACCAGCGTCGAAGCAGAATATAGCATTCACATTGCCCGCGTGGTATGGAAGCGGGTTACTCTGAACATTTGGCTTGGCGGACTGAAATGAGAAAGCCTTTGTGTCCAGGAGGTTCTGGATTCGGTGCTTGAGGGCTAAGCAATCGTCGGTCGAGTGTCCGACCTCACCCATATGATAATCGCATTTTTTCGACGGGTCGAAGTTACGAAACTGCTCAGGATTGGGCCGCTTTGGCTCGTTGGTGAGTAAACCTTTCTTCCGGAGCACCGCCAACACTTGTGACAATGAACCAGGGAGGGGAGTGAATTGTCTCCTGTTGTTCCACCTCTGGAAAGGTTGACGGCTCGTGTTTTGCTGCTGAGCTTCAGCCACCTGAATTGCCGGGGCTGGGTTAGTATTCCGCCGGCTCGGTTGGTTATAAGCCATATTCACTTCCGCAGCCGGTTCTTTCTCCTTTCTTGCACTGTATCTCTTGGCTGACGAGGACGGCTCGACAAACCATCCATCCTTCAATCCTATCTCGATTTGTTCGCCTATAGGGATGAGCTGGTTGAAGTTGTCAGCTGGAATGGCAACCATTCGATTACGGTACTCGAACAGGAGAGTTTTGACGAACATCCTCTTCAGCTCACTGTCAATAGGCTCTGGGACAACCTGAGCGGATAAATTTCTCCACCTGATGGCATAGTCTTTAAAAGATTCGGTCTTCTTCATTTGAGCTCGCTCGAGATCATCACGGGTGGGAGCGATGTCTGTTATGAACCGGTATTGTTTGAGGAATGCCTCACTGGCCTCCTTCCAGCTTTTGAGGCTATTGATCTTCTTCATGAGGTACCAATGCAGAGCGGGGCCGGTCAAACTCGCTTGGAATGCATGGATCATAAGAAGCTCGTTGTCAACATACGAGGTCATTTGCACGTGGTACAACTGCAGGTGAGCTTTCGGGCACGTGGTGCCATTGTATTTATCGAAATCCGGCATCTTGAACTTCTTCGGGATCTTAATCTGGGAATACATGGACAAGTCGACCGAGGGCGAATCTCGTGAACCCTCTAACTGCTTAACTCTCTCCTCGAGCTTGTGGACCCGTTCGTCCGGCTTCGGTTTGTCGACAATAATCTGGATAGGGTCATCCTCCAATTCAGGCATCTCGTCATCCTCCTCGACATCGACATTCTTCGCACTTGTATGCTTCGGGACTGACACTTCAGGGGATGTCGGAACAGGGACCGACCGAAGAGCCTTGATCTCAGCGGTCATTTGTTGCATGGCGGCGGCGAGTTGATTGATCTGGTCTGCCATACCATTAACACGCTCTTGCAACTCGGTTTGATCGGCCATTCTAGCTCTTGACCGTGTACGAATAGGTGATCGTGATCGGTCCGTAGTTACCTAATTTTAAGAATAGAGCATGGTGAGTATGTGTTCTCAAAACGATCGGTCCATGACTCAGTTTAATCGTCTTTTTTATTCCCATTTTCCATGACATTTTTCATTACTCCACGTATTTGTGAAAATGGTGGTAAATTTCTTAGAAAATAATGACTTATGACAGATCTAGGAAAATAATGATAGCAATTGAAAGTAATTTTTCAACGCTTTATTTTTTCCTTTTTCTTTCATTTGAAAAGAAATTCAATGATCATTACTTTCAAAAATTATGACCGACTTAGACTTATCATGGACCGACCACATGTACGAAACATAAATAAAGTGCGAGAAAAAGGGTTCAGAAAACTTACTTCACCGGGTAGGGAATGGCAATCACATAGACACACGCATGAAATGTGAGGTTCGATTTCTACCTAGACTTTGGCTTGCAAAATGGAGACGCGAGGATTACCGAGCTAAACCAGTCATGGTAGTGGTTAGGCTAGGATTCCCCTGACTCCGGCTTAGTCAAAGAGCCGACCCGGGTTGAGTGGAATACAACCGTGGTGGGTACTCAATGACACCTTGAAAAAATTTTCGGGACCGAGGAGGGCGACCCGTACCACATGGTTTTGGTCGGGGTATTCACTATCTCGGTACCATCCTAAACCTATGCTGTCCAGGTCCGACAGCGGGTAGTGTGTGCGGTGTAGTGAAAATGTAAGGCATGCACAACAGGTTATATCAATCAGCGCTTCGTGCATAACATAAACCATACATTCAACCATCTCCCTGCAAAACAAGGGTTAACAATCACGCCTCCCCTTATACCTCCCATACTGCAAGAACATTTAACACCTTAAAATGTTAGGGACGTACCTGGGATCCTCGCTGCCAAACAAAAATTGTTTTTGAAATGAAAAACTGGCCTAAGTCCACTAAGAGTTTTAACTCAAGTCCCCAGTGGAGTCGCCAAGCTGTCGCGACCCTAAAAAATTTTTTGTTCATTTTCTCGGGCTAATGGATTATTAAGATTGAACTTAACTCGGGCCCTCCCAAGCCCTACCAATTCTCAACTTAGGGTTTAAGTTCTTAACATGCAATCGTTTTCATGCTTGGAGTCGCCACTAATTAATTTACGATAGGCTGAATAGAAACCTAAATAAAACATAGGGAGATATGTTTTATTCCTACGAACCAGAGATTCTAAGTCCGGGGACTTGATTACGCTAGATCTAGTCTAACGCCCTTTCGGTACCTTTTCATTTCAAAAATATTTTGGCAGGCAGTTTGGATCCATTTTAACCTAATGGCACTAACATGTGAGGTGTTCATGCGGGTGCGCAAACCACCAATTTAACACCCATAAATCAAAGCGGTAAATAAATTGCTAGTTTAGGAGAACAACTTACCCGGGATCCAGCAAGCGTTTGTATTGTTAGCGAAAAATCATACAGGCAATCCTAATATGATTTCTAATTAACAAGCATTCACTCAATCTCTTTTTTTGGATTTTCACTTTATTAAAATGAAATCTAACCTATATGTAATGACGTGCAAAGATGACATGCGAATTAATGCAACCTAACGTGCAATTCTATATGACATGCGATGACGTGACTTAATTCTAATGACGAATGCATGAATTATTTTTGGTATTTTTCTTTATGAAATTCGGAATGAAAAACATGCCTAAAATAACATGCAACCTATGACTTTCTATTTTTGGTATTTTCTGTTTAAAATTCGAAATTCAAAAATACCTAAGTTAACATGCATTCTATGATGACTTAATCTACCCTAGAATGATTTCTTTTTGGGATTTTTGATTAAAAATTCGAAATTATAAAATTGCAGAAATTAAAATGCAATCTATCTTAATCTATCCTAAAACAATTTATTCTTTTTTGGGGGATTTTCTTGAAAATTCGAAATTAGAAAATAACGTGAATAATCCATTAGGGTTTGAAATAATACCTAATTTAAATTAGGAAACTTGCCACGTTACGTCCTAATTTAAATTAGATATTTATCTTATCCCTCGGGATATATTCAAAAACCCTAGACATGCAAAATTCTAATTTAAGCTAAATGATATTTTTTGAATTTTCTGTTTTATTTGAAAAGGAAAGCAATTTAAACAAAAAAGGATAGCAATCAATTCAAATCAACCACGCAATCCGCCAAATTCGCTTCAAACTCGGATTAGGCACAAAAATCAAATTATCGGTCATATCTATGGGGTTATAGATATTAACGGATAATTGATCATTCAAATTGGGGAAGCAAATTAAAATCATTATCGTATTCAAATAGTTATGAATTGGATAATGATTCTCCGTACCGCCGCGTATCGGACTTTAGGGTCAAAGTCGGATAGTCGTCCCGATACGTTGCTAAATTAGGAAATTTTCCTAATTCGAATATTCAAATATTGCGGACATCAAACATTATCCTAAAGATATCTAATATTCCAACATGATATTCACGCAATATTTCAAACGATTCAAACTAGGAAATTGAAATATTCTGAAAATAACTAGATAATATCAAATTACCTAATTTGAAATATTGCCAAATTTGAACTCGGATCGGGATCGGGATCGACGGCGACGGCGACGACGGACAACGACAACACGACACCGGCGGAATCGACTCACGACGCCGGCGGGCGTTGAGATGGCGAGACACACAGCGACACCGAGGCTCAAATCGACGCTTGGCGGGACTCCGGCACGGCCGTTCGGACAGGAAAAACGTGGACTTGGGCAGGAGAAGCAGCAGCCCGGGTCGTCCGCTGTCCAAAGCAGTGATGGTGACTCTCGGTTTAGGCTGGGACAACAAGTCTTCGTTCGGTGTAGGACTCAGCAAAGTCGTCGTCGGTGTTGCGGGCTTGAAGGCTGAAGGCCACGTTGTCCGAAGGCTGGTGCAGGGACGTTGAAGAAGAACGTGAAATCTCTTCAAGGCCGCTGAGGATATGAGCCGGGCTGCTTCACATCAATCTTTCGCGAGTGAGAGCAGCAGCAACGTGATCCTCCAGTGCCGTGAAAGAAGCAGCAACAGAAACTGGGGGATGGCAGAATTAGTTGACTAAAATCCCACAAACATGGACTGGTCTTCAAGGATGCTAAAATCGTGGACTTCCCTTCATGGCTTCGCTGGAGGATCTAGCTTCGCTGCATGGGGAATCGTCAACTTCAAGGCTGAGGGAGGCGCGGCATGGTTGAAGGAAACGCTGAAGCCGACTTGCTGAACGTTCGGTGGGCTTCTCGGTTGACTGCTCCTCAAGGCGTCTTCTGTTGACTGCTAGTCGTCTGGACGTGGGCTGAACTAAGAAAACCGGAGCTTGTTGGGTGGACCGAAGAGAAACAGCATGGGAAGAAGGATCAGCCACAGCAGCGGCAGATCAGAGGAGGGCTTCAACTTGTGGAACAGCAGGCTTCAACAGGGACCCCTCTTCAACTCTCGGTCAGCAAGTGCGAAGGAAAGGGGAAGCCAACAGCGTGAACAGCGGCGACCGTCTCTCTCTCTCACTCTCTTCACGTGTCTCTCGAAAATTCTGATCTCCTCAATTGTCGTCCTCTCTTAATGTGACCTAATAACATGTATATATAGACTAATCTAGGTCAAATTAAATGGGCTCAATTAACCTAATGGGCTTAGGCTTGGGCTTAGGGCTTAATTAGCATTTAAATGGGCTGAATTAACTTGGGCTAAGCCCAAATTAAAACAACCAAGCCCACGTGACGTGCTATTCTCGGCCCTAACATTCTCGAGCGAACCGAGTCTCGTCCGATAAAATTTACGTTCGTTGCCATTGCCAATTTGATGCAAATGTAATTAAATTAAAAATGAACCTAAACTATATGTTATGCAAAAATCAAATATTTTTGTTTAGGGGTTAAAATTAATCCCTAATTTTCTATGCAAATTTAAACTAAATGCTCGGTGAAATTTAGGTGTCAACAGGATGTTAAAATTCCGTGGGCAATTGTGCATACCCAACAATGCAAAAATGAAAGAAGAAATTGTATCGGAAGCTCATAGAAGCAACTACAGCATACATCCAGGTAGCACGAAGATGTACTGGAATATTTGGCAATACTATTGGTGGAATGGCATGAAAATCGATGTAGCCAAGCATGTAGTCAAATACTTGACGTGTCAACAAGTGAAGGCATAATACTGAAAACCAGGTGGACTTCTACAATCGCTAGAGATTCCAGAGCGGAAGTGGAAACACATCACGATGGACTTTGTGATGGAATTACCAAGGAGCCAAAGATGTAATGATTCCATTTGAGTAATAGTCGATAGACTGACCGAGTAAGCCTGTCATGCCCCGAACCCCAATGGGCTCGCGACACCCCTTCAACGGTCATAAAGAAAGCGACGTCCCAAGACGTGTCACCGACCCAAACGAACTACGCAAGCGGAAGCGAAATAAAGCAACTCTGACATTGAAAAGTATGACAAAGGGATAGGACAACGAAATTTTTAAAACATAAAACATTAACCCGAATCCACGGTAATCATACACTAGGCCGCTAGGGTTAGATCTACATCATCAACAAAAAGGGACATGAGCTGGGTAGACTACTGACAGTACCAAAATGAGACTCTACCAAAAGAAAACTTCCTAGCCCTACTCCTAAGCATCCCTACAGCGTCCAATCCGGGTCGAACCTAGAGGAATATGAATTTGAGTCCGAGACTATCTCGATCGGGTTCTCCTCTTCATCTCCCTGCTCGATTGCCATGGGCTCCTCTTCGGGCTCGGGCTCGGGCTTGGGGATCGGTGCCGGCACTAGATTGGGACTCACCTGGGGACTGCCTGGATCGAACACCTCGCCATCGGGAGCGAACTTGTCCCAAGGCTTCCAATTAACTGCATCCTCGCTGGAGTGTTGCAACCCCTCAAAACCTCGGATTGGCCTAGAGTTCACCAACCCGACCTTATGGGACCACGCCAGGTAGTCGTGGCGCTCCAGCTGCTCTAGTCCCACGTCTACCCAAATGTAAGTGCGATGCCTAATGTAAGACTCTCCCGGGTTCGGACCCGGGTACACATCGTCCTCATGCAACGTATGCACGGGGACCCCAAAACGCCTAGGTGGCGCCATACTCAAGGACGGGGATCTGAAAATGGTTATATAATAACCGTGAGAACGAGTCTCAATAAGCGACACCCTAAACCTCACATAGGCTAATGCGTACCCAGACAAGTCTAACAGGCGAATTTCCAAGCAAACATAACCAATTTCCACACGACAAACTTACCTCGCCTCGAATCATGAACCAACCCTGCACATTAGTTTGAATAGGATAAAACAAGAATAATTCAACACTATATCACAATCACCCGGCACACACTTCCCACTCACATTCAGTCATTCCATCCCAGCAATCACACGCGCCATTAGCCAATCCAATCAATCACATAGCGCATACGGGTCTAGTCAACTTTCCTCTCATGGGCTCACAAGCCACACAATCAATCAAACTAATGGCCGCCATCAATATGTCCCAAGCCATACCAATCATACTATTCCCGTGGCTGCCATCAACACATCCCAAGCCACTCAATCACATCATTCCAATGACCGACGTAAACACGTCCTGGTGTATCACACCTTTAACGGGCCACCGTCAACACATCTCAAGCCCGCATCCAATTGGCCCATTGGCCATTCATGCATTCACACGGACCGCCGTCAACACGTCCCAAGTCCGTAGCCCTCCGATCGATTCGGGCTTAAATTCGATAGGCAAGCACACGCCATTCAATCAATCAATTTCAAGCCAATTACATTAAACATTCCATGTTCACAACCCGACCCACATTCACATTTCGCCACCTCAACATACGAACCCAACGTTCAAGTCGGCACGCACTAATATCCAATTCAAACATATTAATTAAGCCCAATTCAAATAACACAACCATAATGTAAACTAACTAAATTAACACACGCCCTAGCCGTTCTAACCCAAGACAAGTCTATGGATTACCCAAAATACTATATAGGGTTTAGGATGGCACTTACCAAAGTTTAGCCCGGGAAAAGTCAACTTGGGCCTAAAATGGCCAGGGTGAACAATACTGACTGGGTGCAGGCGCGGGCCACACGGGCACTCTGGTCGGACAACACGAGCACGGTAGCCGAACGGTGTGCCTAGTGTACAGGCGGGGTGGACGTGCGGCGCGCCTGGGGCCGCACGGCCAAGTGGGACGGGTGATGCGCCTAGGTCGGACGGGCGGCGTGCCGGGCGACGGGCTGGCCGAACGGGCAAGGTGTTGAGTGCACGGGCGAGAGGCCGGACGGGGCGATCGAGGGCCGGGCAGCGAGCAAGCTGCCTGGGCATGCGGGTGACGGCTCGGCCACGGCCCGGGGAGACTTGGCCGCGAGCTTAGGCTGGCTGGCCGGTGGGGCTGGCTGACTGGCTGGCCAGCAAGGCTGGCTGGCTGGCTGGCGCGGCGACGGTGGCGACGGTGACGATGGCGGCGTACGGCGACGAGCTGACGGGGGAGAGGCCAGCCGGGTGAGGGAGAGAGAGAGAAGAGATAGAGAGAGAGAGGGGGGGAGAGAGAGTAGTCGGGTTGAGGGAGAGGGGCGAACCGGCGGCGATGGAGCGGCACGACGCGACTGCAAGTGGGGTCGGGTGGTGTTGGGCTGGCCTGCTGAGACGACGGCGAGCGGCAGCGAGCGGCGGAATGTCCACAGGAAGGAGAGGAAGGTGGCTGAGGTGGGGTGGTGCGGCCCGAGGGGGTGCTCGGCGGTGATGACGGCGACATTCGGGCGTCGAGACTACGTCGGGGAGCTGGCTGGGCGGCGGGGTGACAACTAAGACTCGTGGGTTGCGGTGGCGAGCAGTGGTGAGCCAAGCTTGCGCTCTTGGGATAGAGAGCAGGTAGCGTCGGCCCGAGTTGCTGAGCGATGCGGCGACGCGGCGATGGCGCGAGGGAGACGGCTACGTCGGTGGCTGGTGGAGTGACGTCAAGCGGAGGCGGAGGGCGGTCGAGCGACGACTGTGGAGGCGGGGAGGAGCTGCGGAGGTGGAGGGGGCTGATAGGGAAGGGGGAGCGGCTGGCGACTAGGGCAGCCGACGGGACAACGGCAGTTGGTCAGGCGGCGGTAGGGTGAGGCGGACGACGGGATGACCAGCGGTGGTGGCAGTCGGTGAGCAAAGGAGAAGCCGAACCGTTCGGGACAGCAAGAAGGGAGGAAGAAGGAGAAGAAGAAGAGAGAGGGGAAAAGAAAAAGAGGAGGAGAGAGAAGAAGACTTGCATGGAGAAGGGGTGATGTGCATGGGGAAAAGGGGAAGACAGACGTACAGGTGGAACGGACGTGCATGGGGGTTGCGTGCGCCGGGAAGGGAGAGAGAGAGAGAGAGAGAGAGAGAGAGAGAGAGAGAGAGAGAGAAGAAGAAGAAGGAAAAAAAAAGAAGGGAAGGGGAAGGGGCGGATGTGTATGGGGACGGCGCGCGCGGCCAGGGGGGAGGGGAGAGAGAGAGAAAAGACGTGCAGGCAGAGGGAGGAGAGAGAAAAGTAAGAGAGAGGGAAATAAATGCGCTCTCAAGTACGATTTGATGGTCCGAATTTAAACCCGAAAATGATCGTAAGGCCCAAATTAATCCTAGAAGCATTAGGGGATAAAGGCCAAAGTAAAGTATAAATAAAATGATTCAAATACACTCTACGAGGGAGGTCTACTAGTCCAAAGTCGCACCCGGTCAAAAATCCACTTTTCACATATTCTTGGCAATACTGACGTTAGCCACAATAATATCGACACCGTCCAATTTATTTCGACCCGGAATTCCCAAAAATTGATTGCCAAGTTTGGGGTCTAATTAACGGCTAAATTCGTTCGAGTGCGATTCTAGCAAAAATCTCTATTTTAAAAACAAGAACCCGAGAGTGATTAATTCCAGGGTGAGATTCTATTATAAGCGCACTGACAAATTACACGTTTTATAAATCTCAAAAGCGAACCAAAATCCAGAATGTCACACAGCCCTTTTCATCGCTGTACGGAAAGATTTCGCAATGGACAGATATGCTGAGCTATATGTGCGATAAGTAATTCGTCTCTATGGAGTGCCAGTGACAATTACGTCGGATTGAGATCCCAAGTTCATTGCCACATTTTGGAAAAGTTTTCAGACTATCATGGGACCAAAGCTTCAATATAACACAGCTTATCATCCGCATATGGATGGCCAATCTGAATGAACTATTAAGACGCTTGAGGATATGATGCGAGCTTGTGTTCTGGACTTTAAAGGAGGTTGGGAAGAGCAATTACATCTTGTTGAGTTCACCTACAAAAACAGCTATCAACAGAGTATCGGGATGGCCCCATTCGGGGCATTGTATGGTGTCAGTGGATGCGGTTAAGATAATTAGAGAGAGGCTTAGAATCGCCTAGAGTAGCTGTCAGTGGATGCTATCGAATAAAAATATTCTCATTTTCCGCCGTTGTATTACTTAAGAAAATGAGCCAACAAATAAATATTCTATCATCAACAAAAGTATTTAAATGTAGGTATTTGTCAATAATGAAAACATTTTATATTGACTCATTTTTCTAAACGATACAAAAGGTAGAAAATCAAGAAAAATATTTTCCATTTGTTGATTTTCGATGAAACAATCGGATGTTATAGACTCTCCATCTAAACATATCTTTACGAGTGTCATCAATTTTGTTTCGGACCAATTTCCTGAGTTATAACGAAAGTAATACCTCATGCATTCCATACAAATCACTTTTTCTGGTATCTTTTCTGTCATGTTATGGATACAATAAAAAAAAATCGAT
Source organism: Syzygium aqueum (assembly GCA_031216185.1). Lineage (NCBI taxonomy): Eukaryota > Viridiplantae > Streptophyta > Magnoliopsida > Myrtales > Myrtaceae > Syzygium > Syzygium aqueum. Next base: position 29,094,081 of record CM062233.1, on the reverse strand, counting down.
CTTAGAGCTCCTTTAATGCTATTGGCTCTCTATAATAGAGTGGACTCAAAGACATTTAACCACACTTTCATTTTAGTTGCGACAATCCTCGAACCTTAACTAGCCTATTCAGGCAATTCAGGGTTAAGCATGGTAGACTCTTCAAGAGTGACAACCAGGTATTTTTTCGAGGAATTCAAATCGACTTATTTTCAATTCCTTCAAATGTATTAGTTCTTGAGAGACAGGTAAGCTTGACATTGGACATCTAGTGACACAGATTTGCCAAATTCTTTAAAGTTTGAAAAGTATGGCAGTGGACTAATACCTCAGAGTTTCATGAACTTCGAGAACCAAAAAGTTCTTCAAAATTGAAAAATAGCAATATTTCTTAAGTCAAAGTGGCAAAATGACAAAGTAAATGGAAGCTGGTGGATATTGGTAAAGGCAAATGTCAGATGTGTCCAACAAATATAAACTAACTATGTTCATGAGGCCATGAACATACCGGGTGTAGATGCATCAAAATAAAGACGGATTAAAGAAGCTTGCAGTGACTGTCAAATTTGAAAGCAGCAGTATAGAAAAAAGTTTATGGACATAAGAGAGAGAACATATTGTCATGGGAATCCATAAGTAACTTCGACGAGTGTAAGCCCAAGATCCTCGAACGGCCAGGATAGTCCCTTAATTTCACTAGAGATTTCACTTATCAGACCCGTATCCCGGCACCTAACCCCTCAATCATTTCTAGCAGTCCAATAGCATCATGTGACATTCTTATGGATGAACAGCCCATCCTAGTTAGTTTCGGTTCTTTTTAAATTTCTGATTAAATCAGGTAGCTTCAACAGTTGCCAATCCAACTCCACCAGCGATTTAAATTTTCCAAACTATGTATGGAAGCTCCTTTTAATGCAGAGCAGCCTGTAAACACTGACGTATGAGCTTAACTAACCCTCTAATAAAGCATGGGAGTTCATTGATATACTCGTTCATACAAATAAGCTCACCTTGTAAATAATACACCTAAGCATTAGCATCGTAAACCAATTTCATTACCAAATAAAATATCTAGATCCTCTAACAATAGAATCAGAATGTAGTTAGGGAGAATTTCATTACATCGATAGCAAATCCATTCACTTTTTCTTTGACAACCGACCAAAAGAAGGCTTCAGAGTCACTCGTCGAACAATTTCCTTGCTCTATAAACCTCTTCAATAACTGATTGAAGTATTTCTTCGAAGCTGCAGCAATGCACAGTTGAAGGGCAGCTCATTTTAGTTGGACAGATAGAAATTTAAAGGATATCAAAATGAGGGATAAAGACACAATAAGTGCCATAATTTTCGTAGAACGCTCACTTGAATGCCATAACTTTTTTTTTCCACCACTTAAGTGCCATAACTTTTAAAAAACATTCACTCGAGTGCCATAACTTTCAATCGATCATTTAAGTGTCAATTTTTTTTAAATGTTCATCCAAGTGTTGAAAATATGACGTGGCATAGCACTTGTGGTAAATATTTTTAAAAAGTTATGGCACTTGAGTGATAAATTAAAAAGTTATATAGCACTGAAGTAATTGGGAAAAAAGTTATGGTACTCAAGTAGGCGTCGTACATAAGTTATGACACTCAAGTGAGCGCCGTATGAAAGTTATGACACTTGTGATTTTTTTCCCTCAAAATGATGATCTAATTGTTGATTTGATTTCTCAAACCACTAAAACCTAAAGATTTTTAACTTAGACAACAAAACAAAACAAAAAAATGTGCCGCTGTACCAGTATGCAATTATGTTATGTTCAACCACGGAGTTCCTCCGGTTATTACAAACTAGAAGGATCAGCTTCTTATTCCATAGGATTGAATTTGCTTGAGTGGACAACTGTTTATATGCAAAAAGGGTTGCATTGAAGTAATTTTGAAACTCTACGTGTTGGGAAAGTTCAATTGAATGACTTATTTACCTCGTGATTTAGTGGCGAAATAGCAGAATTACCTGTTATTTTTCAAGACGAAACCCCTCATTGTTGCAACCTCAATTAGGGCCTCTTTCCATGACTCCACTTCTATGTGGTCAAAGTTCGCTTGGTGCCTGTCTAGGTCGCTTTTGTATAAATCAGTTTTGAGCTTCACATCATCAATCTCCACATCGTAGAAAATGGGAAGGATTCTTCGTTTCCCCTTTGATTCCGATGTGCATTTTACCATGTGGGCAAGTTCACGGAGACACCAATGACTGGAAGCGTAGCTTCTAGAGAAGACGGGTATGTAGATATTGGAGTTATCGAGTGCTTGTAGAATCTCTTCTCCAATCCCTTCATTGGATCTGAAGTCATCGTTATCACTATAAACAGGAATTTGATCATTCCACATCCCATTGTGAAGATAATCGACAATGCTATGATGAGTGTCTGGACCCTTATAACTCAGGAACACATCGTACATAGGTAATTTGTGGGAAAGCCAAGTCGATCTCGAGATACTCAACAATCTTTCTAGGAAAGTGTGGCCACGACTATCCAACACCCAACTTTCTAAGCCCTCAATGCCCTCAATGGGTCTTAAATTTGGACAAGCTTCCAGCTCTAGATGTTGTAGCTTACCCAACTTGGATAAATTGGGTAACTGTCCTATTAAATCACAACGAGAAAGAAGGAGGTACTGCAAAGATTCTAGTTCCGACAAACCTTGAATCTCAACTAGCCTATTTAAGCCCTTCAGTTCCAAGCGCTCCAGACTCCTCAAGAGTGACAGACCAGGTATTTTCTCAAGGGATTCACATCTTGTTATGTTCAGTTCCCTCAAATGTGTTAGACCTAGAGTGACAGGTAGGTGTGATATTGGACTTTCAATTATATGCAGAACCGTCAAATTTAATAAGTTGGAAAAATGCGGCAGTGGACTAATACTTTTGAGTTTCAAGGTCAACAAATGAGATGGTAGCTGATAGGATGGTTGCTCCCTCATCAAAGCTACTTTAAGTTTTGAGTCATAGTCCTGCCTATTAGAATGATATCTACTTCTCAAATTGCTGAATCTATGTAATTCCAGATGTTCTAAATTGGTGATGCTTGAGGGGTGAGGGACAAGAGAGAAGTCCATAGCTTGAACCGCAAGGGATTTCAAACTTGATGGAAGAGCCGGCACTTGTTGAAGCTCAATCGAACCTACTTTAAGTTTTTGAAGATGGAGACGACTTATCTCTGGAGGCAATCTAGAAACACTAGTAAATGCTAAGTTCAATGACTTCAAATGGAATAGCTTTCCAATTTCCTCCAAGTTTTTATCAATCAGATCCCAGGATTTGTTGGCATATAAACCTTCAAGCATCTCTAGTCCTCCAATAGTATGAGGAATCTCTTTTATCTTCGTTCTACATAAACTCAACACCTTTAGTTTCTTTAAATTTCCGATAGAATCAGGTAGTGCAACTAAGCCCGACGTTGATACATCCAACTCTGCCAACATTTTTAACTCCCCAATTGAGCTTGGAAGCTCCTTTATCCCTACGCACCCGCGTAAAGTTAAGCGTGTAAGATTTGCCGCCTCTCCAATTGAGTCAGGAAGTTGGCAGATATTAGGGTTCTTGTTTAATGTAAAGCTCGACAAAGATTTCAAATTGCCAAATCTCACCGGAAGCTTCAAGGGTTGAAAATTTTGGGGCATGACAATCTGCTTCAAAGATTGTAGAGAACAGACTTCTTCAGGCAACTCCCCAAGAGAACTACACCCTTTGATATTCAAAGTCTCTAGGAGTTGAAGCTCAGAAATGGAGGGGTGAATTGTGATTAAGTTGGAACACCGAGCAAGTATTAATGTCTCCAAGGACGTGAAATTAGAGAAGTCGGGTGTCCTCCTCAACTTTGTGCAATCCGTTAAATCCAAAACTTTTAATTTTTTGGTCATCTGTAGAAAAAGAAAATGTGAAATTAAAAAGAACGAAATACACCAACCACTCTAGATTTTTAATGTAAGTAACTATTCTCATTTTTATAATTCAATATACTCCCTCGTTTACTTGCAAATGGCGCAACTAGGTGGCTTCTAACACTTCCTTCGGGGAAGACTAAATAATCATCCATTCATGGTAAACATGTGTCGTCAATGTAATTGAAAATTGTTAATTTTTTTTATAAATTTACTGCCCTTAACTAAATCTTAGAGGTGAAATAATAAGTTAGTAGTGAAATTCATAAGCTACTAGAGATTTATTGTGATTATACAATTTATTTGTTTGTAAAATATCACTAGTAATCGATACTACTAGTAAAGTATATAAGCAATTAATTCATAATCTAGAAATGAAAAAACCTGCTCATTTGTAAAAAACGAAAGGCTGTTTATAATCTACCAGGGCAAGCCCAGTAAATCTATTATTTGGTTAGTCTTTTACTGACTCACAAGCATTAACCAATTCTACTAGTTAATTATGTAAGCAATTCATAGTCCACCAGCTGAAAATCGTGCTCGCTTGTCAGAGCGAACGACAGTTCTTAGTCTACAACCTGATAAATCAATTATTTTATTTGCATGTTACTGAAAAATAAAACATGGTGCTCGGTAAAATCGAAGCAATGGCCATAATCTACCAACCATTTACCATGGCAAATAGTATTTTATTTGTAAATTACAACAATTAAACGACGCTATAGTGAACTATCTACGCAAATTGTAATCTACTAATCAATGAAGGGGATCACTTATAATATTCAAGAGCAATTGGTAATCTGGTATGAGGTTTAATGATGGTAACACTGTTAGTTATTTGATAATTTATCAGACTAAAAAGTTGCCAATCAGTTTTTTCTTATCAATGATATTTCAAATTTACCATCTAACATTCAAATATACAATGCACAAACAAGGTTCCCTTTCGGCAATGAATTTATAGAAATCTACTTGCAAATGGCTCTTGAAGTTTAAATCTTCCCATGGTTTAAAAAAGTTGCACATGGAACTATATTTCGAGTCTATCAACCATGTGAGAATGGGGCACTTCTATATATTGCTCACTCATGCATCTTCATGATATAGAGTCATAATTAAGTTACAAAAAACAAAATTGTAGAGCGTCATAAAAGAAATTTACAATGTTACAAAATATTGCCGTGATCCAATCTTAAAAGTGTCATAGAAAGAGAGATGTACAATACAAGGTTGTAACATAGGAACACCAAAGTCTACTCATCTTTTTTTAAAAAAGGTCTAGGAGAGACCTGGGTGGATGGACACACATAAGCGAACAAGGTTACATTTGCTTTGATATCAATTTAGAAAGTCCAACTCAAAAGCTTAAACTAATGGGTAGAGAGAGACCGCATGCATATAAAGAGCATATAAGACTCATTGTCAAACAATGTGGGACAACATTTCAACAATTAGCTAGTAGAAAAGCGAGTACAACAAGCCATAAATCATCCATAGTCCAAACCCCAAAGTAGGTAAATTTTGAATTCCTCAAACCAAGGCGATGATGGTGCTTGAATAATACTAAGGACTGGTGAGCACAGCCAATGATTCTTGCTAGTATGGATTTTAAGCATATCATATTTATCTGTGGCTCAATTACTAAAGCAATCTGTAGTGAATGGATGAAATATAGAACAACAATGATATTTCGTTCGTAATATCATTTACTGGGATGATATGCTGATGCCATGTGATTCTATAGCTTCCTCTCCTTTCTTTACAAAATGTGTTTAGCTAGTTGTAGTCGATCCTACATGTTAGACTAGCACAAAATATTTTAGATTAGGGAGCACACCATTTATGAGCACCGTGCATCAAATGATTAGTAAGAATGGAAAGAAGGTGAATAGAGTAAGGTACATCGTACCTGGATTTGGCTCCATCCATCCCAATTATCTTCGATATTGCTCCTTGAAAGGTCTAGCACGACCAAATTAGCAAAATGAAAACTCTCCGCATAAAATTCCTTATTCGTAATTTCCCAAGAAAACCATCTTAGCTCCGAAAGAATATTCTTAAAGTTGCCAAAAAAATCATTGCCTTTCACTCGAAGAAACCTTAGATTTGGTAGAGCAGCTAATTCTTCAGATGCAATGCTGTGGTTGCAGTCATCGGAAGTCAGGCTTAATGCTACTATATCTTCATTTCTCTGCATATCACAGACTCAATATTGAGCATAAGACATATGATTTACAGAGCTACAGTAGAGAGAACCCAAAATCACGGTCAAACAATTTCTCCAATGGCTGAGCTCGTCACATACGCTTTCCAAAACTACGGCACTCTTTTTTGCAATAATTAGTTGTTTCCTCCTCATCTACATAAACTAATTTTCAAGTCTGAAGGTATCATACGTTCAGGAAATATAATTTGCATATTAATTCAAATTTCTTCTTAGTTTATTCTAAAAAATTGGGGTTGCAAGTAATCTTAAAATTCTTGATAAAGCAAGTTTTTTTTTTTCATTTTACCTGGATCACACGTGAACTATTCTTTGTTTTTGCAAAATTTCAAAAAGAAAAAAACTGCATTCTATAGACTAGAATCAAGAAAATAAAGCCAACTGTCAGGCAATCTCTTTTGACTCTCTCTTCAAACTTTTAGACCTTTGACCTGAAGGCTTGACAGAGAGACGTAACCACCGCAAGACAAAAGCGACGTTAAACAAAGCTATCAATTGGATGCAGATTTCAACCAAATTGCTGTACTTTAAATAATAGATGCAGTTCCCGTTTACCTTTTTTCTCACCAGTAGGTTTAGGGCTTTCTCACAAATCCACACCCTACAAAACTTGCGAGGATATTCTTCAAGAACAATGTATCTTCCAAAGTCTCGAACTTGATCATGCATCCAAAACCTACCATCATCTCTAATTTTGATCAAGGACCTCTGAGAGAGAACTCTCATTGCAATGCTAGGAAAGTATCCACAATCCTTCCACATGATAACCGGATATGTTTTGTCGGCATTGATGAAAAAGCACGCTATATCGAGAAATACTTCTTGGTGCTTATTCTCTAATCGTTCATAACTTATCATTAATGTATCTCGAACATCCTCAAATGGACCTTCCTTTAACTTCTTCAGCGTCTCATCCCATACTTCTATTTTATCCGAATGCCTCAAATCTTTGCCCCAGTCAAAAAGATTGGATCCTATAACCGCAACAGCCAAAGGAAGCATGCCCACTGTACAAACAATTTCTCTTGAAAGAGCATCATATTCTTCTACACCAGAGTCACTTCTAAATGCATGCTTATAAAATAGATGAAGTGCTAAATCAAATCTCATTCCTTGAATTTCATAACACAAAACTCCTTGGGGTTGGTTGATGACCTTTTTACTAGATGAGCTCACTTGAGTCGTCAGTATGCTTTCGTCTCTGGTTGTGATAATGATTCTGCTACCAGAACAAAACCAATCAGATTTTCCGGCTAGTTTCTCGAGTTGCTCTTTCTTGTCTAGATCATCAAGAATAACTAGTACTTTTTTAATACTCAATGATTTTTTGATCATTGTGATCCCACCATCAACATCTTTAATTTGGTTAGCAATCCCACGACCGGCCAAATCTGATAAGAGCTTTTTCTGCAATTCTATAAGGCCACCATGAGGTTGCGATGATGCTCGAACGTCTTCAAGAAAACTACAACGCTCAAAGTGAGAAGATAATTTGTTGAACATAACTTTGGCAAGAGTTGTTTTTCCAACACCACCCATGCCATGGATACCGACAAAACGTACACCACCAGAGCCAACATCCAACAATTTCATTATGGCTTCCATCTGAGCAGTATCTTCAACCAAATGTTCTGTCACAATCATGTGTCTTGTATTAAGCTTACGGGAAACCTCTTCAACAATCGATTCAATTTGTTCTCCTTGGCTGTAGCAAAGCATGAAAATTTCTTTTCAATCAAAGACATGATAAATTTCAGGACTCTAGGGAACATGTAGATACATAGCTATTTCAACTACCCAAACCAATGGAAATTAAGCATCATAGTTAGTTGAACTGAAAATTTTTTGGTGCAGGTTGGGTTTGACATAGTTTTTTGTGGGTTTGACATAGTTTTTCACCCACGCCTCATTACCTTTTGTGTTCAATTTCTTCATACTATATCAATAATTTATTTTCATTAAATTATTTATTCTAATGTTTCATAATAGGAAAATTTTGTAAGATCTTTTAAGTGTCCCTTTTTTGCATAGATGCTTCGCATGTGCACTTTTTTAATGTTAATTATGCACTATTTTTAGAAGAAATTCTAATCATGTCTTGGTATAGTTTTAAAATCGCAATGCGCCTATTAATTCAACAATTTCACACAAGTTTGTTATTGTAAAAAATTAGTGATTATGACGGGAGGTGAAACATACAGAAAATCGCAGGATTTCCACTAGACTTACTATGGTAACACGGTTAAGTAAAACAGTTGGTTAAGTGAAGAACATGATTAATTAAAAAGTTGGAAAAATGCCTTATCTGGGTTGGGTTTGATCCGATTTGTTGTGCTTTAAAAAGATTAGCCATTTTCTATTTTATATTGTGGGCTTTCGGTTGTTTTTGTCTAGCTTTCATTAACTCCTAATGCAAATCTTAAATAAAAATGTCCAAATGCCTTCATGTTTGAGAATTTTGAGGGATAAACTTTCATTCAATGAAATGTGCGTATTAACCGCGAAAAGTTTGAGGAAATTTACCCTTTGCCTTTAAGATCCCATCCCTTTATACGCGCAACCTCAACAAGGGCATTTTCCCACCGCTTCAATTCATCGGAGCCAAACTTCTTCTTGTGCTTGGGCATGGCTTCTTTGTACAACTTAGTTTTGAGCTTAACATCGTGAGGATCCACGTCGTAAAAGATGGGAAGTATCTCTTTCTTCCCATTTGATGTTGAGGTGCATTTTACCATGTGTGCAACTTCACGGAGGCACCACGAACTATTAGCAAAACCTTTAGAGAAGATAGGTATATAGATTCGAGACTTGTCATGTGCTGTCAAAAGCTCTTCACCAATTTCTTTACCGACTTGGAGTTCTTCGTCATCCAAGAAAACACGGATTCCGGCATCTCTCAAGCGATGGTAGAGGCAATTGGCAAATCCATTACGAGTATCAGGTCCTCGGAAACTCAGGAACACATCGTATTGCACATGAGACGTTCTGTCGGTTCTTGAGGTTGACTCTGAGTCCCTCCTTAATGGCTCCTCCTCTTCTCCAGACCCATCGTCCGTTCTCGAGGTTGACTCTGAGTCCTTACTTCTCGAGTCCGTGAGACAAAAATTACAGATTCGTAACCTGATCGAGACAAAAAATAAGGAATGTTAATTCAACAAGTAGGCTGAATTGTATCGAACATGTACACGAGCAAAGTTTTATATTTTTGTTTGTTACCTGTAAACAAGAGTTCGAAAAGAAGTGGAATTAGAGCACTTACACTCTTGCTACAGCCAAAGCGAGGATCGTGATAAGAGCTGGACCTCCATTGGATCCCATCTGTGGGCCGATTCTCTCAGCTGTATTCACCCATAGAGGAGAAGCGTTCTGTAAAGAGAGCTAATTGGGAGGGTTCAGTGAAGGAAGATCGACTGTATCTTCTCAAGGCGAAGAGAAGGAGGCGGACAGAAACAGAGAGGAGTCAACAATGGAGGGCAAGGGCAAAAGTCCTCCTGGGGGAAACAATTATAGCCAACAACAGATTTAGCAGAATATTAAAAAAGGGAAAATTCCCACAACCAGTAGAAAAAGAAAACGGGAAAGGGCAAAATTGAAATTTCGAGAGAGATTTATCAGAATATTGCATGTTTTAACGGGGGTTAAAGGAACATTGGCTAGATTTGTCCCAAGTTGAAACGTACATGTCCTTTTTCTACCTTTAAGTAAATAGGAAATGGTTCAGTTTTTCCTTTTCATTGTGACTTGGCCAAAAAGAACTACAAGAGCTAGAAGATGGAGGAATGGTAGTAGACCTTCCTTTGCAACAAAAGGAACGGCATAAGTAATGCGGTTGGACAATGAATGGCATCTCCAGATTGACTTTTATCTTTTTGCAATGCACACTTTGATTTCTTCTTTCCACTCTTGGGATCTGAAACTTTCATGTTATACAGATATTGACATGTAGATTTAAATATAATCTTTCATCACTTTTTAATATTTGCAAAGATACTTCAGCTTTTGGCGAGAAAGTGAAGAGGTTGAATTTTGCTTTTTTAAGCCAAAATAAACGTGTTTGGGCGAGCTTTTTACTTTTCAGCCTGCTGAGAGCTAAAAAAAAAAAGGAGGCACATCTTTCTTTTTTGATCAACTCAAGATCGTGAACATAACATTCGTCATCGGGATATTATTAAAAGTGTCAAGATGAAATGGATTACTTCAACTTCATCTATATATATATATATATATATATATATATATATATATATCAAAGAGGTCCTACTTGATCATAATTATTTTTTCCTTATCTAAAATAGATGAAACAAAGAAACGAATCTCAAGAGTCGGTTTGGTAGTAAAATACGCAAGCCTCGAAAGTCGAAGCTCTGGTGACCACCCGACTAGTGGTTGGATAATATTGCGTTGTTGGGTATTTAAATGTCAAGAATTTGTCGCATTACACTACAAACTTTTCTACGAAGGACTGTTTGTTTTCAACCATTGGATCCACATTAGTCAAAATTCCTTGGTGTTGATTGAGGACCTCTTTATTGTTACTTGTAAAAGGAAAAGCTAGGTTCGACTTTCAGCTCTGGGAGGAGGACAGAGAAGTACCAAAACAAATGGGAAGGAAATAAAAGCAGGTTAGGCGAAGCTCTTGCTCCAAGCTAGTGATCACCCGGGTTGGTGTGAGGTTGGGCGTGGGAGACAAACCCGTGTTTGGATGCTGAACCTTCATTTTTTTTATTACGTGATGCAATTAGCTATGATTAGTATTTAAATAAGGGCTCTTAGCCTGGCCCATATACTGTTGCGGAAACCAAGCGATCAAACAATAATATAAACAGAATAAGAAAGTAAATCAGACAGCAGATTTACGTGATTCGATCGTAATGACCTATGTCCACGGGAAGAGCAGGACATAATTTCACTATAGATCAAGCGATACAATGAAAATTACAACTGCATTCGAGTCACTCAAACACTCTCGGTGTTTCTCAAGTCTCAATTACACCCAACAACGCACGCAGTGTTTAGCCCCACAATTTCTCTCGAAATTAATCTCTCAATCTCACGAAAGAATTATATACAAATCTTATCACAAAATTTAATCTACTGCATCACTCACGCATGAAGAAAATGCCAGGATGTAATTCACGAATAGTCACGTCAAGCACTCAGTTCGGCGCTTTAGCTCTTCTCTAGACATGAACGGCACGAAGACCACACTCTGCACCCTTCGACTTCTTCCTCCCAAGGGTGCCCACAGTATAATATATTATATGTGCCCAAGAGTTGACCGAGTCATGGTCCGAATCAAAAGCCACGTTGGACTTTCTTATTCAAGCCGTAGACTCCAACATCAATTAGGAAAGAATATCTTGCTAATTTCCTTTTTATTTCTTTGATGCAATTAGCCACATATCAAAGATTGACTTTCCAAACTTAGTCCAATTCTTCAACGCACAATAGAAAAGATGATTTCCAATATTTCCTTTTGCTCGATTTCGGACGTCCGCAAAATACCAATTCGGAATATTCAGATTTTCGTTTTGAGCTCAAACTCGAGACATGTTTTAACATATACGTTGGATGTTGCTCCTCAAAGCATCTTCAGCTGTCCTTCAGCATCACCTAACTTTCTCATTGCCGATGAGAAGTCCATCCTAGTTTCCTTTTGACTTCTTTCAATTTCCAATCGAATCAGGTAAGTACCCTATCTTTTTTATTATTGGAAATATTGTTCACGTCAGCATATGTCTTTGTACGTAACACGGCATGCGTCTATATCGGTGATTTCCGATCAATTGGCAAATTTTTCAATCTAACTTAGAATCGTAAACGAAACATTCATCATTATAAAATTATTAGAAGTGCCAGAGTGAAACTGATAACTTCATCTATATTACAAATGAAGGAGGTCCTATTCGATCATAATAATTTTTTCTTCCTAAAACAATTTCAATTAGTTATTTCATAAATATTCTATTAACGATTGTCCACATTACTAGTTCTAAATTATTATTCACGAACTTTAATTTAAATTTAAAATCTTTTCTAACTGACTACCAACTTTACTAAAGGGAAAAGGTTAAAATCTTGAAAAAAAAGAGAGGATATAATTTCCGGTTGTTGCCATTTGTTGTGCATTCCGTTGTGGAAACAATCGAAACAAGCATTTCACAGCTCCAATTTTCAATACAAAACATTATCGAAAAATTCCGTGGAAGCTCATGCACTCTGTTAATAATATAGATTAATAATTGTGTGACGTCCAGCAAATTATAAATTCGTTGAAGGTTTGCCCATCTTGTGACAATTTAAATCAATTTCCTAGAATAGTTTTTTTTTTTTGGTAAAGATTCCTAGAATAGTTTTAATCACTCCTTCATATACAAATCTTCTTCGTTTCACTGTTTGGAAAGCAAGATTCAGAGTGGAAAGAGTCGTAGTGGAAGAAATGATGGGGGTGGTGAATGCAAAACCATTGGATGGGAGGGGTAGAGAAAAATGCAGGTGCTGATTGGGAAGTGAAATGTGGACATCAGCGGGTTCAAGGAAAGTTGGAGTGCAGAGAACGAAAGAATCAGGACTCTCTAAAATCAGATCTAGAAGGTGGAAAAATACAAATAGATACAAACATTGGTCCTTCGAGTAAAATAAGAGGGAGAAAACAAAGTGGGTTTGGAAATTACTACGAATCATCTAGCGTGTTTGTCTGGAAATATTCCATGCTTTAAGTTGAGAACATATATGATCTGATGGTTCTACCTATAATGTCTGTCATGAAATAATTTTCTCTTAGGGCAACATTCATGATCAAGGTATATTAATTTTGTAATAACTTCGTCAGTGGACGGGATAATCTCTCTTGAAATTTACATCCCGGATGACATTGTTTTTGACATACCCTTTTGCATATAATTGCTTGGTCAATTGTATGACTTAGACCTCATTGCCTTTCGATCTCAATAATAGATTTTCACTCTTGGTTATCTTGACGAGTTATTGTGAAACGAATCATAATTACTACAGTTTTCCAAAAGGTATTACTGCTTAATTTTAATTAAGGCAATTGACTTTGATTTTCGCCCTTGCATATCGAAGCTTTATACTTGTTCACATGGCACAAGATTATTTGGATTTGTCCAAATATTAGCTAGCATAGTTTACGTACTGTCTTGGGTGATTATTTATAAGACATGTTATATGCAGATAATTATGAGTAGATATTACAAAGAAATTAGTTTTTGAACTGTTGAAAATACTATATATTAGAAGGATGGTTGAGGCATGGAATATTTCATGGTGCTTAATGAATTGGTCCAACTACAATTTTTTTGGCATATAAGTTCTTACTTCATGGTAAAACTTTTTGGTGCTTAAGACTTCGCAGTCCATGCTATTTCTTGTGCACGAAACTCATCGGTGATCGGATATCACCAAGTTGTTATTATGTCATTGTCCTATCAATTTTTATTCGAAGCGAAGACTTGTCCAGAGATGACCAAAAATCAATGGTCATCGGCACGCCATATGAACACATGAATTTCCTTCCTCGGCTTGTATTAATCGAAAGTTGACTTGACTTGGTCTTTTCACGGTCCTTTGTTGGTGAAGTGAGTGCATGGAACTTTACTCAGTCAAGATCGAAGTCACGACGCAAGTTCCTCTTCTTTTCCTCATTTAACCATCCTTTGGATCTGCCAATTAGGTTCGATTCATGTTTTCTTTTCTCTTTTTTAATTAGAATTGAGTTTTATTTTTCTAGAAAAGCAAAGGGTTTGGTCAATTATAAATAAACCATTTTCAGGCTCAATAAGAATTCTCCAAGAGCTAAGCAGGCCTTAATAAATCGCCAATCGCGAATGTAATCGAGTGACTAGTAATGTAATCGAGCTATTAACACAATATTTAGAGAGAACAAAAAAACAATTCTATTTCGAGTCCCTGACAGACGTGTGAGAGGATTAAATGCACGGGTTATATTGCATTTCTCACGTCATCAAGTTTAACATGCGATTTCCTGACAACCGCAGCATAAAAAGGTTTAATAAATCATTTTTTAAAAGTTGACAGAATACTTTAGTTTTTCATGAGAGAGTGAAAAAAGTTGATTTTGGTTTTTTAAAACAAAATAAATAGGCTCGGGCGAGTTTTGTTTTGTTTTTAGCTAGAAAGAGTTAAAGGAAAAATAGCCACACCCTTTCCTTTTTAATCAGCTAAGAATCGTAAATGAAACATTTGTCATCATGATTTTGCTAGAAGATAAAATCGATACCTTCATGTATATTTTATATAAATCAAAGAATTCATTCTTGATTATAATTACTTTTTTCTTCCTCAAAATTTGCTCGATTATCAATCCACAGAGGCCTAAATTAATAATTCTATATTATCTTTCAGGTTATTCAATTCGAATCTTTTCTATCTTACAAACAATTCTACTAAAAAAATTTCAAATCTTGAAATAATGTTATCTTTCCGCATGAAAGTGTTTAATTTCTTCATACCATGTCGATAATTTCTTTTCATTTATTTAAGAATACTAGTACTTCATGATAGGGAAAGTTTGTAAGATCTATTAAACGTCTATTGTTTGATTACAAGCATCACACGTGCAGTTTTGTAATGTCAATTATGTATGGTTTTTAGAAAAGCACCAAAGAAGCTAAGTAACTTATTCATTGTGTCTAGGGCAGATGACTAGTCTAGGCCAGAGTGGGAGGATCTTTTCCTAAAGAAAAGCCGTCCAAGGTATTTATATAATGTCTGGCTGTGGACATTTGTCGTTGGAACTTTATGTGCATTTTCAATGGATCTAACACTTTTGCAGTACCTTGGACGACTCAAGTATGCAAACCAGCTGCTGGGATTGGAAAGTACGACTTAAATTAATGTGTAGTCGGGTATTTAAATGTTAAGAATTGGTGGAAGTTGTGGTACCAGAGACGGACATCGTGTATGAGGAGTACGCGATGACCATTTGGGTAGACGAGATGTTCCTTTTGAGGAGGTCCTCGTGAGTAGAGAAGCTAGGCCTAACCCCTGACCCTTTTGTTTGAATCGGAGAAAGGCTCGTAGTTGCGGGTTTGTATTTTGCTAACGTCCGATTGTTATCAATGCATATATATATATATATATATATATATATATCAAGCATGCTTTTGGTGATTATGTTTCTTATGCTATCCTTATTGTTGTTGTTGGTTGGGTGATTTAGAATTCCCTTCCGCATGTGCTTATTTGTTAGATAATGGAACAAGGACACTATAAGTGTCAAAACTTGTGTACGGCGCTTACTTTAGTACCAAAAGTTTCCGCCGGATTATTTAAGTGTCAAATTTTTTCAAAAACGATAACTTAAGTGCCAACTTCGGTCAGTTTGGCCAGAAATCCGACGTGTCATTTTTTTTTATTAATTTATAAAGCCAATGTGGCTTGTCGAAGGCTTAGTCAGCTTGTACAGTTAGCATTTTTTTTATTTTAAATATTTTATTATTTTATTTTTTTCATTTTCTCTCTTTTTTTCCTTTTCTTTCTTTTTTCCTTTCTTTTCTTTCTTTCCTTTCTTTTCTTTTTGTCCTTTTTTGATCTACCGGCTGGCCAGTCGGTTGCCGGTGGCCGGCCCGGCCACCGATGATGCCCAGGAAAGGCTGGGCGAGTGCCTCGTCGGCCTCGCCAGCTATTGGCGAGGGATGGCCTCACCAGATCTATGATATTCTGAAATTCTGCCCATTTAGGATTTATAAAATGACTGATTTTATTAATGTACTTGTAGTTGGTTCTCGCCCGGAACTGATCATTCCTGAGATAATTACCATTAGGGAAAGGCTAATTAGGGATCTAAATTCGTACAACTAGAGAGATTCGATCGTGAACCGACTTTCGATCAGAAAATTATCGAGGTGACATTTCGAGCCAACGAGGGCCGATCTTAGGATAGTGAAGGGCCGATTCATCACTATCACACTAGTGGATCATGGCTAATTCCATTTGACCACGAAATGAATTAACGAACGATCCAGAACCTATACCGAATGATCGTGCCCATAGAAACTAGCGATCGATCCTCGCGATTTTATTGACAACCGAGGTCGTCACGATCTGAATGAACTTGCACGTGACTCGATTTAGTATCAGTCACGGATCAATTTTGCGAATTTTCCCAAAAGCCTCTCGTTAGTCTGAGATATGCACAAGTTACATTATATAGAATTCAATTATTAAATTGAGACCAAATTGGGCATCGGAAAATGAGGAAGTCATAGCAGAACGTTAGGACGACATTGCGATTGGAACATGCAATTTTGGATGTTCTCGAATGCTTTAGAAAAATTCAATTTTGGCAAGAAATGAGGAAAGTGACCATTTTACCCCTAAGGACTTATAAAGGGTTAGTTATAATGTGCAAAGGCATTTTGTTCATTTTGCCTTGAAATTTGGAAAAGATAATTTTGCCTTTAGATTTTTTGAGAAATTCCAAGATTGCCCTTGGATATTTTGAAAAAGATTCAATCTGGGCCGTCGGTTTCAAGATAAGATCGAATTTGAGCCGTCGGATGCAATTGTGTACACATATTAAATGTGAATGTTTGTAAGAATAAGAATGAGGTCGGGCCGAGATATTATAAGCTCGGGTCGCGATCACATAGGCCTGTCGCATTTGGCGCTGGCTGAGGAATGAGAAAATGGGAAATGAGATTGGCCCGAGGCACGATCAGCTCGGTTGAGATTGGGATCGGGCCGATGCATTCTAAGCTCGGGTCGCAGTCATGTAGGCCTGTCGCATTTGATGTGGGCTGAGGAAAAAAAGTGAATGTGGGATCGGATCGAGGTGTGTGATACTCGGGGCGCGATAGAGTGGGCCTGAGGCGTGTTTACGCGGGCCGGGAAAGTGATTGACAAGTGTGGGTACGACGAATGGGCTGGAAATGTGGTGTAATTGACGTGTTTATTGATATGTGGAAAGTACATGTGTTGTGACATGTGCGTGAGAATTGTACGTTGAGATTGTGGGCTAACGTGCAGGCTACATATGCAGAGAGTCCAAGTATGTGTGAATGTTTAAGTGCGGGTTGCGTGGTTTGTTTGGTTGCGCGTTTGGATGTATTTAGAATTACGTGGTAGCCTAGGTAGGATTTAGGTTGCAACTTATTGAGAAGTGTCTCATGGTTGTTTCAACCAAACCATTTTAGAGCCGCCGCCTGAGCAATGAATCCGTTACCGCCACCAAAGCGTTTTGGGATAGTCATGCACACCGAGCATAATGTTGTAGAGCACCCTATAGATGATAACCAAACCTAGATCAAGCACACCTCAGTAGTATGGGTAGACATAGGTCATCTCCCATAGCAGGCTCATACATATACCGTGTGGATATTCAGAGACAGGATGGACGAGTTTGGTCCCGTCCACGGTTTTAATGTTCTGTTTGATGGTGTGGGTGTTGGGACCCGGTAGCTATACCTCTTCTTGATGGGGAGCTGACTAGTGTTGAGGTTAGTATAGCCGAGTATGGACATCATCCTGCAGCGACTGCACCTGGTTCTTCAGTGGCCGAGCTAGACCCCGAGCCGGAAGGATCCCGAGTGGGTTAGGAACCGATGGACATAGATCTCAAGGCGATTCCCGAGGAAGGACAGGAAAGAGGAGAGGATAATCTGAAGCCTGAACTGGAGGAGGCCCCCGAGGCAGAGGCTAAGGATGAGGAGGAACACATACCTGTATATGAGTACGATCCTTACTATGTGCCTGAGGATGAGTCAGTGGAGGATTCTAAGGAGGAAGAGGAGGTCGAGGGTCAACCCGAGTCAGGTGACGAGGACCATCCCATCGAGATTGGGCTGGATTCAGAGTCGTCCGATGAGCAAGAGAATGAATAGGATGCAAAAGAGGACGAGGATGACAGTGAGTCAGAGTGGACGCTCTCCAAAGGGCGTAGGGGATAGTTTAGGGATCATGGTGATAGTTTGAGAGTGACTCATTTTTGGATAGTGCTGATTTAGGGTATCGATCTTTTTGGGTTTTGGAAGTTAATAGTTACTAGTTCGGTGTGCTTGTAAATTATTATGGATATTGTAAATATTTGGAAGTATATAGTATGTTTTTATGTTGGCGGTTCGGCGTTCTAGATATTCCTGGTAGTCTCAATTTTTATTGTCCGGGTTTTTAATAATGGTTTCCGCCGCGAATCAACTCTGATGATGACATTGGGTCGGCGACGTATTCCTGGGATGTCACACTCATCCGACCGAACCTGAGGGATATCGCACGGTTGATGGGGGTTCAAGGCGTGACAAGATCTAAGTGACGTAACCCTCGTCGACCATGGGCGAGGATAGCCTCGCCAAACTTGGGTGAGGCGACCCTTACTGGCAACAGGTGAGGTTGGCCTTGCCTAGATCACCCTTGCTAGATCTGGGTGAGGCCGGCCTTGCTAGCTACCGGCGAGGGGCGGCCTTGCTTGTAGCCGGTGAGGGTCGCTTTGCCCAGGTTTGGTGAAGCGGCCCCTTGCCTGTCGTCGACGAGGTTGCCTTGCCCAGATCTGGCGAGGCCATCCCTCGCTAGCAGTTAGA
This sequence comes from Syzygium aqueum, assembly GCA_031216185.1. Taxonomy (NCBI): domain Eukaryota; kingdom Viridiplantae; phylum Streptophyta; class Magnoliopsida; order Myrtales; family Myrtaceae; genus Syzygium; species Syzygium aqueum. The sequence goes on along the minus strand of CM062233.1, from coordinate 29,075,383 downwards.
GAGGTTGGCCTCGCTCATGGTCAAAGAGGGGTGGCCTCGCCCAGCCCTTCCCGGGCGTCAACGGTGGCTAGCCCGACTACCGGCAAATAGATTAGAAAAGAAAAAAATAAAAAAATAAAATTATTTAAAATAAAAAATGCTGACTATACATGCTAACTAAGCCTCTGGAGAGCCACATTGGCTTCAGAAACTAATCAAAAAATGCTATGTCGAATTTCTGGCCAAACTAACCGGAGTTGGCACTTAAGTGATCGTTTTTTAAAAAGTTTGACACTTAAGTAATCCGGCGGAAACTTTTTGCACTAAAGTGAACGCCGTACATAAGTTTTGGCATTTGTTGTGTCCTTGTTCCTTAGGCAATACAATGGGTCGTCGATGCCTCCTAGGACGTCGCAATTAAATGACCGATGAAGGGGTGTCACATGCTCGGGGCTCAGTGGATAGGGTGCAGGGCATAACATCCTAACTGATTTGGTATCAAAACATGGTTATTACTTGGTGCGATAAGGTGCATTAGGATTTTGGGATAGTTAGTTAGGGAAACGCTTTATGCTTGTAAATGTTGATTGTTTTCTTGAATAGATTTTTTGGATTCCTAACCTTTGGTTTGGAATTGTAGAGCGAACTCTCCTTGGAATCCCTGTGAGATGAGTAAGCCAGATCCAGTGGTCCCTAGAGTAAAGGCAGCCCGAGGGCAAGCAGGTGCTAGAGGAAGGGCATAAGAGGATCATCGATTGGATAGGCTTCTGCAAGCCTGGAAATCATGGGAAATCTGATAGGACAGCAAACTCAAAATCAAGCTGTAGCTACTGCCGTCCATAATGATGCCCCGTCAGCTGGAAAAAGGAATGATGAACGGTAGATGCCTAGACTAGTTGAACAGTTCCTGAAACTAAAGTCGTCAAAGTTTGCTAGGATAGGTGATCTCAATACAGCGACCTTGTGGGTCAAGGAGTTGGAGAAAGCTTTCGCACTCTTGAGATGCTTAGAGGAAGATAAGGTGACACTAGCTATTTACCAACTGCAAGGTAACGCTAGCAATTGATAGGAGGCCACCCAAGGAAGAATCTTTCCTGAAGGCACAATCCCAACTTGGGACGCTTTTGTTCAAGCCTTTCACAGAAAAGTACTTTTTGGAGTGTGCACATGAGCAGAAGATGGCAGAATTCCTATGACTTCTCCAAAATCATCTAACAATTGATCGGTATGAGGCCAAGTTCACGAAACTTTCAAAGTACGCGCCCAAAATGGTCGAAGATCCGATGGACAGATATAGGAAGTACCAGGATGGTCTGAAGCCAGAGCTCTAAAGTTAGTTGGTGCCTTTTGAACCTAAAGGACTACAACAAGCTATACGAACAGGCCTAACTAATCGAGAGAGATTTGGCGAAAAGGGCAGCTGTGTCTGGATCGTAGTATCCTTCTACCCGAAACAACCATCAGTTCGGGAAGAGATTGATGACCGGAGGAAGACACTTCATCCCTCCCAATAAGAATAACAGTATTAGAAAGCCAGAGTAGTCCTCAGATGGCATATGCTAATTTTGTGGAAAGCGACACAGAATAGGTTAGTGCCCCACCAAAATTGGAGTATGTTTTTGGATGTGGCCAACATGGCCATCAAGTAAGAAACTGCCTGCACCAATCATCAGGGATGCAATCCCAGCAACTGCACATAGGACAGCAAGATAGAACCACACCGTAGAACCACTCCATTCGATCCCCAGCACAAGGAAGAGTGTACGCTGGGACTAGAGAGGAAGCAAAGGACTCTCAGGCCATGATCACAGGTACTATCTCCTTACATGAACATGCTACTTATGCACTCTTTGATATGAGAGCCACGCATTCGTTCGTAACTGAATAGTTTGTTAGATTAGAGGGATTTGAATCGAAACCATTGGGAATGGTTCTTAGTGTCTCCACCCCGATGAAGGACAAGGTGCTCTCTATGTTAGGTTGTGAAGGGTGTGAGATAGTTATAAGTGGACGGAATGAAACAATAGAATTGGTTGTTTTGGTTCTATATGACTTTGACGTCATTATTGGAATAGATTGGCTAAAAAAACAACGAGCTACAATGAACTGTTATGGTAAGTAATCTAGTTCAACCCATTCGGCAATCCTAGGTATGAGTTTATAGGAAACAGGGGAGGACTTTCGATACCTTGGATTTCATCTCTTAAAGTAGCTCAACTGCTGGAGGAAGGTTGCCAAAGTTATTTGGCAACCATGTTTAGCATGTTCGTGGAAGAACCAAAGATGGAAGACATCGCCGTGGTGCGAGATTTTGCCGACGTCTTTCCAAAGGAATTACCAAGATTGCCTCTAGAAAGGGAGATAGAGTTTGTGATCGAGCTAACCCTTGGAACAAAACCTATTTTTAAGGCCCCTTACCGAATGGTGCTGTCAGAATTGAAAGAACTAAAGGTGCAGATGCAAGAATTGCTTGATAAAGGGTTCATTTGCCCCAGTGCATCCCTTTGGGAAGTGCCAGTCTTGTACGTGAACAAGAGAGATGGATTGTTGCGTCTATGCATCGATTACCAACAACTCAATCAAGTGACAATCAAGAACAAATATCCATTGCAGAGGATCGACGACTTGTTTGATGAACTTCAAGGAGCATCAGTATTATCCAAAATAGACTTGAGGGATATCATCAGTTGAGAATCAAGAAGGAGGACATTCCAAAGATGGCATTCCAGACCCGATACAGTCACTACAAGTTGACGGTGATGTTGTTTGGTTTAACCAACACCCCAGCTGCTTTCATGGACTTAATGAATCGAGTGTTCAAAGCGTACTTGGATCAATTTATCATAGTGTTCATCAATGACATACTAGTGTACTCAAAGAGCTCAGAGGAGCACGAGCAACATTTGAAGATGGTCCTATTGACCCTCCGAGAACGTGCACTTTATATCAAGTTCAGTAAGTATGAGTTTTGGCTCAATTGTGTAGCCTTTCTTAGCCACATAATATCTGGTGAAGGAATTGTAGTAGACCCAACAAAGATAGAAGTAGTCATGAATTGGCCAAGGCCAACAACAGTGACAGAAATTCCAAGTTTCCTAGGCCTAGCTGGTTATTACCGTCGATTCGTGGATAAATTCTCCAGAATAGCTATGCCCTTGACGCGACTACTAAAGAAAGAAGTGAAATTCGAATGAACCGATAAATGAGAAAGAAGTTTTCGAGAGCTCAAGCAAAAATTGACCACTGCTCCAGTTTTGACGATACCGTCTAGTCCTTGAGGTTATGAGATTTACAGTAACGCTTTTCATAAGGGACTGGGCTATGTCTTAATGCAACATGAAAAAACGGTGGCCTATGCATCTAGACAACTAAGGCCTCATGAGCTGAACTATCCAACTTACGACTTAGAATTGATAATGATCATATTTGATTTGAAGATTTGGAAACATTACATGTGCGGACAAAGGTTCACAATATATACAGACCACCAAAGTTTGAAGTATTTATTTTCTCAAAAGAAGCTAAACATAAGGCAATGACGTTGGATGGAACTTCTCAAGGACTACAACTACAACATCCTTTATCATCAGGGAAAAGCCAACATGGTAGTAGATGCGCTCAGTTGGAAGTCCACCATTGCGCAATGGATGGTTGGAGAATGGATTCTTCTTGAAGGAATACGAGATTTGGATTACAAATTCAAGATAAATCATCTTTTTAGTCTTCTAGCTACTCTCATAATTGAACCAGAAGTGCAAACAAAGATTAAGGCACTGCAACCGACGGATCTATCAATCCAAAGGATCTTGCAAGAGAGCTCGGAAAAAAGGAAACAGGATTTCCAAGTGGCAGAAGATGAAATACTAAAATTCTGAGGATGGTTATGCATGCCCAACAATACAAGATTCAAAGAAAAGATTCTGTTAGAAGCTCATAGAAGCAACTACAGCATATGCCTTGGTAGCACGAAGATGTATCAGAACCTTTGGCAATATTATTGGTGGAATGGCATGAAGACATATGTTGCCAAGCATTTAGCAAAATGCTTGATGTGCCAGCAAATAAAACCGCAACACTACAAATCAGGTGGACTTTTGCAACCGCTAGAGATCCCCGAATGGAAGCAAGAGCACATCACGACGAACTTTGTGATGGTATTACCAAGGAACCAACGAGGTAATGATTCTATTTAGTCATAGTTGACAGACTAACCAAATCAGTATATTTTATCGCTATGCAAAAATTTTTTCCCAATGGGTAGATATGCAGAGCTGTATTTGCAACAGATAATTCTTCTCTATAGAGTGCCAGTGACGATCATTTCAGATCAAGATCTCAAGTTTATAGCAATGTTTTGAAAAAGTTTTTAGACTACCATAAGAACGAAGCTTCAGTATAGAACAGCCCATCACCCGTAGATAGATGGTCAATCCAAGAGGACCATTTAGATACTCGAGGATATGTTTTGAATTTTACAGGGGGATAGGAAGAGCAACTATATCTTGTCGAGTTTGCCTACAACAAGAGCTACCAGCATAGCATCGGAATGGCACTGTTTGAGACATTTTATGGTCGTGCCTGTAGAACCTTGGTCTGTTGGGACGAAGTTGGGGAAAGGATGATCATTGGTCCCGAATTAGTTCAACGATCAATGGACGCTGTTAAGATTATTAGAGAAAGACTTAAAACTGTCTAGAGCCGTCAGAAAAGTTGTGAGGATAGACGGCATATACCATTAGAATTTCAAGTAGGTGATCACATTTTCTTAAGGTGTCACCTATGAGAGAAATATCATGCTTTGGTAGGAAAGGAAAGCTGAGCCCCAGGTACATTGAACCCTTCGAAATTTTAGAACGAATAGGGATTTTGGTCTATCGATTGGCATTGTCGTCTAGACTTGCTCAGGTTCACAATGTGTTTCACGTGTCCATGCTAAGGAAGTATAAGCCCAATCCAATACACGTGCTTAGTTTTGAAGAGATCGATGTAGATGATAGAGTATCGTAAGTGGAAAAGCTAGTGCATATCATGGATAGAAAAGGAGCAAGTGCTATGCAATAAGGTCATCCCCTTAGTCAAGGTCATCTAGCAACATCATAGAACAGAGGGAGTGACCTGGGAAAGTGAAGAGATGATGAAGCACCAACACTCCCATCTATTTAAGGAATTAAGTAATTCTATAAATTTCGAGGATGAAATTTCGTTAAGGGGGGAAAAGTTGTAACATCCTCAATTTGACGTAGATTAATTACACAATATTGGATTTATTTAGCCTCATTAGGCGCCAATCAAGAGGGTAAGGCCATCATACCACATTGGACCTTGATTAATTATTTGAATATTACATCTTAAAGTACAATTTGCATGATTGGTGTCTTATAATTGGTTAACCTATAGTTTTCATTTATGTGCAACTTCTAGAAGCCTTGATTGAGACGAGACTTGATTAATGAGACAAATTTTGGTCTTATCCTAGCAAGTTTGGGCGCCACTTTTGGGGGGAGAAAGGAGAAGATGGCCCATTTGGTTAGCTTCTAGAATTGTCTTCCCTTTGAACTTCTTGCATGTGCTTGATTCTTGTAAGTATGATTAGCTTAGGGGTGAGACTTGATAGAGATATTTTTAGAGGCTGGGCTAGCCTAAGCCTAGAGTCTTTGAGTGCAAGTGAATTATTGGTCTCTCTCTCCCTTGCAAGAACACTTAAGGATAACACTCATTTCTCACTCTCACTCACTCTTATTTCTCTCTTCCTCTCCCTCTCTTCTCTCACTCACTCATGCCACCACCATCACCGGCCATCACCACCACCGCTCGCCACCACTAACACTGCTGGCTACTGCCGCCACCGCTTGCCACTCACTACCAAGCCATCAAGTGCCACACCTTGCTATCGTCATAGTCGTGCCAGCTGCTTGCAATGCCATTCGTGCCATGTTGACGCTCATAGCTCGAGCGATTTAGTAAATGGTTCCTCTAAACCTTGGCTAGGACGCTATTCTACGCATGTCAGTCCTAGGTTAGTTTTGTGTAAGCTTGTTCCCTCATGTGTGTTTGTGAATGTTCAAGTGCCTATTGCATGTTGGTTTAGACCTTTTGGAATGAGTTTTGTGGGTTGAAGATTCGTGGATATGAGCTAGAGCTTGAATCTTGGAAGTTTGGTTTGAAACCCGGATTTGTTATTATTGTACCTCTTCGATTTATTATTTTTGTAGAGACTCTTGTGGGTCGAATATGAAGTTGTGTTCTCACAAAAGTTGTTCTTCATGTCTTGAAGTTGAACATATTTTAAATCTGAAATTTTTTGAGTTTATCTGGGTTGTATGAAAGCCCATCTTCCAAACCGTGTTTAAACTGCCCTAGAAAGTGTTTCTCTCACCTTCTTGTCTTTTTGAATTTTTATAAATTTTTTTCAGATCTATTTTCAACAAACTTCCTTCGCAAAAGTTGTTAAGGACCTTTCTGTCTAAGACATATAAAAATTTCGAGACTTGTTAAGGTGATTTGGGTATTGAAAGAGATATATTTCAAGGACTAAGCAGTCTGTTCGAACGAGCTGATTTCAATCTGGCTTTGAGTGGCAAAAAGACATGATTACAGACTGAACTAGGTTTTGTGCTCTTCATAATAAATGTTTATCAAGGTGTTTCTTGCGACATATCCAAATTTATAATTTTTAGAGTTCGTTTACTATTTATTTTGAAGGGATTTTGGTTACTGTATAAGCTGCCTAGATTTACCCCAAATTTATAGATGCACTATTTTCTTTGGCATGTGATTATTTTAGTACATTTCTATGTGTGCGGTATTTAAATGTTCTAAGTGCATGAGCATGAAAAACTCTTGCATTGGCGCAAGTGAAAGATAATAATTGGCTTAAGTGATTGATATGCTTGCTTGATCACATAAATGGTTCCGTATTTGTATGATTGCAATGGACGATGCTCGATGGATTTTGGTTGCCGTTCGTAGATGGATTTCATAACAAAGTTTTTAATTGAATGCCGTCTTCAAGTGAGGTCGATTAATGAAGCCGTTCCCAATGGAGCATGACGATGCCCGATTACGCCGGAAGACCACCGACGCGAGTGTTGGTCATGGCCCTGAGCGGTCGTACTAATCGGAATACATGTGGATATATTGTATATTAATATGTGATATGGAGTGTTCTTGATTATAATGTGCAATTGTCACATACCATTTTGAAGCGAGCATCCGCATGTGAAATAGTTATGTGATTTTGATGTGCCAACAAGAGGTAAGAAGTATGCATGATTAATTGATAGTTTTGGGGCATGCGAAGTTGATGAGTTACCCTTTGTGTTTCCGAGGTGAGGTACCTTCCTACTCGAGGCTTATAAGTTCTACTTATTGACTTTTACTCATTTGCTGTTGTTCACCTCTTTTCAGTGTCACACCCCAAACCCTACAACACGCAACAACCCTTCATCAGTCGAATTTGTGCGACTCCCCAGGACGCGTCACTGACCCGAAAATCCAAAATAGAGAATAATACACATACGGAAACAAACAACATCCGTACATAATAAAACAGTGACAAAGGATAGCAACGAGCATTAGTAATACATACTTACACTAATCAAAAGATTTACAATATTCATTACAAGCATAAACCTAAAACCAAAACGGGTTAGCAGCTACTAACATAAAAAAGGGGTATGTGGCTCGGGCGGTCAGGATATTAAAATTAGGAAGGGCTCCTATCCAAAAAGTGTCGGCCGTACCTAAACCTATAGTCAAGGTTAACCTTAGGGTTCTCAATCTGGGTCGGATCCCGACGACTCAAACGAATCCTCGGACGGCTCAGATTCGGAATCCATAGATCCTAGCTTGGACACGATCTTCGACGGCTCCTCTTCTGGATCAACCTCTGGTTCCAGCTCCATAGGCTCCGGCTTTGAGTCGAACTCCCACTCCATCGAATCCTCTCTCCTCGGTTTGGTATCAATCCCGATGATGATTGGCTGGAGGTCAGAATCCGACTCGAACGAGGCATCGGGGCTTATCAATTCCCCGGCAGCTGAATGTGGGTCCCATTGGCCTAACCCATCGAACGCTATGTCAAAGGTCCTAAGGGGTCTAAAGAGTCCAGTCTCATCCCTATAGCACCAACCGAGATAGGGATGGACCTTGAGCTGCGACCCGCCTTCATCGACCCAAATTATAGTATAATATCTAATATATGTTTCCCTGTTCTAACTGGGGTACTCGGTCACCGAACAGTCCATACGATTCGGGATCCCAAAACGCAGGGGCACTCTACCATCCTCAATGTTGGGGGTTTGAAATGTTGGGTTTTAATAACCATGAGAATAAATCTCAGCGAGTAGGCCCCCTAAACTTAAATTAGGCTAACATACACCTCCAGATAATTTACTAATTAAACAAACAATACAATAATCACACGACTTAGGCTATCAGGCCCAAATTAACGTATTCTTGACCCTGCAGGTTAGGCACATAACAATAATAGTACAGAACCAATCAGAACGCATCACACCAACACTTGGTCACGATACATGCCATGCACATGATTACACTCACCGTATGCGAATCCTTACTATGTATATGCTCATACTCATTAATGCACAATTGCACACGTGCCAATTTCAATTTTCCTTCAACCCTAGTAAAACGCATCAGGTCCAACCCGTGTAAAACACATCAGGTCTGTCATTCTCCAATCAATCTCTAGCTCGTGTAAAACGCATTAGGCTCATGACACAATCTGCGTGTGGGACACCTCAGGTTGGCCATCTTCCGGTAATCCAGGCATCTCATAACCACGACACAATCCACGTAAAACGCATTAGGTTGGCTAGCTTCAGGGATTCCGGGCATCGTCCTGTATTAAACGCCTCAGGACAAGTTCATTACTTCGTGTAAAACCCATTAGGGTTTTATGTGATCATACATACATATTCACCAATTATTATCTGAACCCCGCGTAAAATGCATTAGGATAATTTAGATGATCACATGCTAGATGCCATACACGCATACCCGTATGATTCACATGTCATGCCAATGTTCAGTATGCAAAATGCGTGGCCAAATCATCCGAACTTCGGGCACCAATTATAACCGCAATAATCATTCAATTCAATGTGCCAACATGACCAATTAACCATCCAAACCAATTCAACCATGGCCCACAATTAGCATACAACCTACGCGATTAAATCATCGAAACCATATGAACTAATGGCCCCCAATGTTCCTCAAGCTTCGGCCATACTAAACAACAACATGGCATTTCACAATTAACCCTCAAATCACATACAATCAGCCATTACACAATTCAAACAATCAAACATGGCAATTCACACTTAAACCATTAATTAGCCACACAAGGTCTAATTAATCCCCACCATGGACGGCCATTAATTAGGTCATTCTAGGCTTCTAAACCACTTTCAAATTAATCCATTAGGCCACTAACATAACCACATTACCAGTCCTAATCATCTGCCAATAATTAACTCCTAAAATACCCTAATTAAATCCTAAACCTATCTAGAATGCATATAATCCTAATTAGGGTTTAGGGTTTGTATTTACTTAAACTCCTAAGCTCCAATATGGGCTGGACAGGTGTGAGAACGGGCCGAAAGATGGTTGGCTCAAGCCGGTTCAGCCACGGCGCTTCGGTAGTTCTCACGATGGCAGACGGCGGCGGCGACGACGAGTAGCTCATGATTGATCACGGTGGCGAAGGGGGGGATTATTGGTGATGGTGATGCCACAGAATGGAGAGGAAAAATTGAGGGTGGCGGTGGCAATGTTTGAGCGAACGGGCGGTTGGTGGCGGCGGCGGCCTTACGGCCTCACGCGGCCAAGGTGGGGGACAGTCGGCTGATGGTGTGGCGACGAGAGAGAGAGAGAGAGAGAGAGAGAGAGAGAGAGAGAGAGAGAGAGAGAGAGAGAGAGAGGGGGACAGACGGGTGGTGGTGGTGGCGTGAGATGGTGGCGCGGATGGTGGACCGATTGTCGGTGGTGGTGCATGACCGCGACTTGATTGTTCCGGTAGCTTCACTTGGGAGAGAGGAGAGGGAGAGTGGCGAGAGAGAGAGGAGAGTGGCCGGTCAAGAGGGAAAAATGAGGGGAGGGAGAGAGAGAGGGAATATTTTGTTCAAATGAGTGAGTGGGGTAGGTGGCCAACCCCACCCAAAATGACAACTTTAACCTCCCACCAACCCCTAATCCAATAGCCAAATTTAAATCTTGAACAAATGTCTAAGGGCAAAATGGTTCGAGGGTTTCGGCCACTAAGGGCTGATCATGCCTAAATCAAATCCCAAAAATTCGGAATTAAGACTTAGAGGCTCAGGGGAAAAACGATAATTTTCTGTTCCTTGGCCAAAATTCCATTTTTCGCCCACACCAATCCCAAATATGTTTGGTCACTTTAATACGACGTTGTCCTTACCAAAATAGTCACATACGTCCGTGAAATTCGACGCTCAAGTACGAATCCAATTCAATAATCAATTTCGCTCAATTACAATTTTGGCGTTTCTCACTAACGGACGGCTGTTTAGGGGTTATGCGTATCGACTTAGGATTACTCGAGTCGTGACCGTCTCGATTTCCAAGAGAACGTGAAGATTTATCGCTAGTTCCAGAGGTCGCGATCGTTCAGAATAAGTTCGAGATTGTTCGCCACACGTACTCTCGATCGTGCGGAATCACCCGTGATCCGATCGTACGCGTTAGCCGAACTCAATCCGTCACCCTCCTAGGATCGGCCTACATTGGCCTAAAATATTCTCTCATCGCTCTTCGAAATCGGGGATTGATTCACAGTCGGGTCCCTAAGTCCACATACCGTGTTTCCTAGTTAGCCATTCCCCATCGGTTAGTACCCTAGAGTGATTAGTTTCGGGTGAGACTTACCAAAATGAACTGAGAAATAAACATCTATTTCATTAATTCCGGAAGTGGGTCGAATTTAGAATGTTACATTCAAACCTCTAGATTGGATACTCGGATCGTTCATTTTGGGTACCCCATCACTAGGGAGGTGGACATTACTGAAGTTGTGGTATCGGGAACTAACATCATGTATGAGGAGTTCACGACAACCATTTATGTCGATGAGGTGTTCCTTTTTTAGGAGGTCCTCGTGAGTAGGAGAAGCTATGTCTAACCCCCAACCCTTTTATTTGAATCGGAGAAAGGCCCGTAGTTGCAGGTTAGTGTTTTCTTAACGTCCGATTGTTATCAATGCATATACATATCAAGCATGCTTTTGGTGATTGTGTTTCCAATGCTATCCCCATTGTTGTTGTTGTTGGTTTGGTGATTTAGAATTTGTTTCCTCATGTGCTTACTCCTTAGATAATACGATGGGTCAGTGACACCTCCTGGGACATCATAGTTAAATGACCGATGAAAGGGCTGTCATGTGGGGCTCGATGGATAAGGCGTGGGGCGTTGTTGACACCTGATTTTTGGCCCGTTTTTCTAATTTTTCTAAAAATCACAAAACTAGGATTAGGAACATTGGCCATGCTTAGGAGCCTATTTCTAAACAAAATAAAATTTTTAGAATTTTTCGTGAATTTTTCCTCATTTTCTTTTGGTCAAAATGAGTGAAAAATGAAGAAAAATACCAAATAGAATTTTAAAAAAAATTCCACAAAAATAGCCATTGGTCTTATTTTAATTTCAATTTCATCACTATAACTTCAATTTTGGAAAATTTCAGTTGGGGATATGTTTTTTCCAAAATTGGGTAAATTCATACCCTAATTGAATCAAAAGTCCAATTTAATCATTTTTAGTCATTTTTAGGCTTTAGTGTTTTCACAAAAATTGATTTTGGGACCTTGAATTGTATATTGGTCATTCCAACTTCACAATTTAACAAAATAATTGAAAAGCCCCAAAAATCAATTGGAAATTAGGAATTTTAAGGCTCAAATTGGGAATTTTATTCAATTGGACATTTTCAATCCAGACCCATACCTTCCCTAGGGTTAATAAGTCATGGGTAATTCAATTTTGACACCAATTTTTCCAAATTAGGTCATTTTGACATTGAATTGAACAAAAACCCTATTGATCCGAATTTAAATTTTGGAATTTTTGGGTCTAATTGTAACAAAATTTGGTACAAACCTCATATTTTGATGTAAAATATGCTGAGAAATTCAATTTTGGGGTTAAATTTTCCAAATTGGATCAAAATCAAGCTTAATTCATGAATTTGGACCAAACCGGGCCTTCCGGGTTTGTCGGATTGACACGACCCGGGTCGGTCTCCTTCTCCACTCGAACAGCTTGCACATGCGGGAAAGGGAAGAAAATATCTGATTCAACCCACGTCTTCACCGACTTACTCCGGTGAATCTAGCACGTGTTAAACAGATTGGATAGCTGGAGATTCTCTAAATATCCACTCCGATCCATTCTAACCAACTTGGAGGTCAGTTAGAGCAAGAATCCGGCGGGAAATCAAGCTAGAAAAGGAGCAAAAATCATTATCCAAGCATAAGAGATGCTCGACCGAATGCACAATAGAGGGAGAGAGAGAAAACGTGCGAAACCGAAGAGAGAAAGTTAGAGAGCGAGAGAGGGTCTGAGGTTCCCACCCGAGCATTCGGCGCTACCATAGATGGCGGAGCACCAACGAATCGGGGTTTGGCCGGAACCTCCCCTCTGCGTTCCAGTCAAATCGGCTAATCCTGAAGGTCTAAAATTGAGCCTTTTCCAATCAACTGGAAGCTTTCCTGGTGAGTGGAACACCACCTGCTTGGAGAAGAAGTGTCGTTTAATCACCCTGTAGCCTTCATTTGCCTCAGAATTTCTGTTTCAGCCTCTTTCGAGGAAGGTAAATTTACTTAGTGATCACATACAAACTATTCGATAAAATGTCCAAATGAATGACTGAGTTGATTTTCATGTGATTTCTGAAATTTTTCCATTCCAGATTGCTTATTAAACATTGATTCATGTTTTTGATCACGTGGTTTGTTGTTTGTTGCATTTTGGATCAGTGAAATGAAAATTGCATTGAGTTGGCCATTAGCAAACCTTCGCCGGAGCTTCCAAAGTCTGACTGGAGTGTGATCCGTGGCCATTGGCCAATCCAAGCCAATTTTTCCTCCTCATTGATTGATGTTTGATCGCTAGAAACGGTGAGGACGCTCTAGATTGGATGATTTGCATATTAGACATGTTATGTTTTGTATTGATTTTCGGTAATAAATAGAGAAGTTCGAGCTTGAAAATATTTGGCTTAGAAAAGTCAAATGGTTTTTCTATGAACATAGATGTGTAAAGGGACATACAAGGCAGGTTTTGGATCTGATGGAATGACCGAAATGTGGCCGGAAGGTCATTGGAGATTAGGTTGAAGTTGCTACCTCGACAATTTTTAAAACTAAAAAACCTAGATAATCATGTCAAGTAGGGAATTTTGAGCTTAAAATTCAATGGCTTAGGGTTATCCAGTGGTAATAAAATTGGTATGGATTCGTAGAAGGTTGTTAGATGAATGATTTGGTCTGGTTAGTTCTGCCAGAAAGTGGCCGAAAAGTCACCAAAATGGCAACCCCAAAAGGGTAAAACACCAAATCATGCCCACAATATGTTTGCTAAAATGCCTAAATGAAGGGGAAGCCAAAATGGTGTTGTTTTGGCATCGTGCCCGTCGGAGCGCCAGCTGGCATAAGCGAGGCTGATCCGACTTGGTTGGACTAGTCCAAACCGATTCAACCCCATTCATCCTTCAGAGGGAAAATGCAAGAAAATAAATAAAAAAATAGAAAATCATAAAAAAGAAAAATTTCAGAAAATTAGAGAATTCATAAAAAAAATTCAGAAAATTCTTTAAAAAATCTGAAAATCTAGAAAATTCTAAAAAAATTATAAAATTTTAAAAAATCAAAAAATAAAAAATTTCAAAAATTCACATATTGGCTTAGAAATTCTGTGGCTACCCAGTTTGAGTGAAATTTGAATTTTTGAAGTGCCTCGGTGGTAATTTTAGAAGCTCCTCAATTTAGGAATTAAAAAGAGTCTTTACCCTTAAAAAACGTAAAATCACACAATTCATTGAATGAATAAGCCTTTAGGGCTTTACAAGGATTTTGGGTGTTTTGATTAACTTTACATTTTAGAGACCATTTTAGGATTATTTTGTGTGATTGAAATCAATTGTGCATCATATTTGATTGATTTTTCTCTGTTATAATTGTTAGAATTAGTGGATAGGCCTTGTGAACTTGCGTGACACGTTAGACACTTCGTATCGTTTTAGGTATCGAAAAGGCGTTATAGATATCAATTAGAGATCATTAGCATAACTAAATCCACGTATTCATGTAATCTCTGGTTCGCAGAATCGTGGCATTTCTCCCGTACCTCGATTAGGTTTCTAGTCAATCTATCAATAATGACTAGTGGCGACTCCAAACAAAACTTAGGCTAAATAGAAAAGATTAGAAAATAAATACCTACTGTCTCGTGAGGTATGGTCTAGAAGAGATTCTCATTTGTCTAGTGATAAGATGTCTATAGGACATTTGAGCGAAATATCCATTTTGGACGTTAATAGCTTATTCGGGGACAATTTCCTTATTCACGACGAACGAAAGTACCTCCATAGGCACACGAAAAGCGCAATGCAATAGGCGTGACAGTTAGTAAACTAGAATTTGGATTTTATGAATTAACTCACGAGGCTTGTTGTCCCAGGGCTTAATAACGAGGTCATGTATATTCTTTGTCTGATATTGTGTTGCGTTTATTGTCTTGCACTTTACCTTTATTGCATTGATTGTGGTTGTTTACTTTTTTGATTGTGCACCCATGTATGGACATCGTTTAGTAGGTAGGTGTTGACACCCTATATGTTTGCACAATTAAAAGAGGGGAGGTCGCGATTGTAGGATAATGAAATTGTCTAATATTGCACGAGTTTCACGTTCTTAGAGCAATATTTTTTTAGGTTTGCCAAAACAAGCAGGCGATCAAATTACTCGTGTCTTTAGAATATCACAATTTAAAATATTATGCATATATTAATATAATAGAGTAATACTGGATAAGGAAAAAACTTATGAAATGAGTGAAATAAGTGAAATTGCAAGTCGGTCTCGCTGCTTCATATAACGATCGCGGACTTGTCGCAAAATATTGGAGTTGGTTCCATCTGTGCTTCTCCAATCTCTTGTAGATTGCTTGACTAGTGGTCATGACTAGTGGTTATATCGGGACTCAAGACTGACTCACTCTTTCTCCTTTTAATCTGTAACACCCACCCTCATCGCTCCTGAAAGCTTGGACGCGAATCCAAAGAAACGATTCAATCGTCGACTTCCCATGTCGGTGACAGCCGAGATCTTCGTCGTCGCCGGGTCTCGCCCAGGCCACCTCCACCCCTGTATGGAGCTCTGCCTCCTCCTCACCCGCCGCGGTTATTTCACTACCCTCGTCATCCGCTCCCGTGTCTCTTCCGCCGTCCCTTCCTCTTTCGCCTCCAACCCCCTCATCACCATCGGGCAGATCGCTGACTTCTCGCGCGACTCTGACCCGCTCAATCAGCAGGCCTGCCAGTATCTCTCGGCCTACCTGGAGAATCGGATGGCCGATGGCAAGCTGCCACGTGTGCTGTGCGCGGTCATGGATTTGAGGATGTGGTGGACCAAGGAAGTTTTCCGGAAGCTCAATGTCCCAGTGATCAGCTTCTTCACATTCAGCGCCTGCGCTGCGGCCATGGATCTAGGCGTGTGGAGGGCCCAGCCGAGTGACGTCCGGCCCGGCGAAGATCGCTTGCTTCCGGGGCTGCCTGAAGCAATGGCGGTCACATGTTCCGATCTTAAAAGGAAGCCCTTCAGGCATCCTCGAGGTGGCAAAGGCGGGCCAACGAAGCCCGGCGACCGGCCTTCCTGGGTACCAAAGGTCGAGGGCTCGGTTGGGCTCATGTTCAACACGTGCGCCGACCTGGAGCGCTCATTCATCGACTACATGGGGGACCAGATGAAGATGCCAGTCTGGGGTGTGGGCCCGCTCCTGCCCGAGCAGTACTGGAAGACGTCCGACTCGCCGATCTCGGACGGTGAGATGCGGCAGCACAGGCCCGAGTCGAACTGCAGGGAGGACGAGGTGATCCGGTGGCTGGACCGCAAGCCGCGGCACTCGGTCCTATACGTGGCGTTTGGCACCGAGGTGGGCCCGGACGGGGAGGAGCTGGCGCAATTGGCCAGTGCGCTGGAGGAGTCAACCCGGTCCTTCATATGGGTCATCGGGTCCACCAAGTACGGAGGGGACTTCTCGGACGACATGGAGAGCAGGGTGGGGGACAGGGGCCTGATCATAAGAGGGTGGGCTCCGCAACTCCTGATCCTGAGCCACCCGTCGACGGGTGGTTTCCTGTCACACTGCGGGTGGAACTCGACGGCAGAGGCAATTGGGCGGGGGGTCCCGCTTCTGTCGTGGCCGATCCTTGGGGATCAGCATTACAATGCCAAGCTGGTGGTGAGCTATCTCAAGGTAGGGTACAGAGTGGCCGAGGATTTGTCACAGGTGGTGAAGAAGGATGAGATAGTGAAGGGGATTGAGAGGCTAATGCGTGATGAGGAGATGCACAAGAGAGCAGCTTCGATCAAGGCCAAGTTTGGGCATGGTTTCCCAGCGAGCTCGAGTGCACTTGATGCTTTTAGAGATTTTATAAACCAGAGACTTTGAATGAGTCTGTTGAAATTGGATCTATGGCTATGTAGCCATGAGATTTCACCTTAGTTCTGCTTTGCAAAATTTCCCATCTCTACTGAATTTTCATTGGGGTACTTTACATATGGCCTCTAATACATGAATATAACGGGCCGTTTCATGAATAAACCAGAGAGGCTGTAGCCTATTGAAATGGATACATGTGTTCAGGTTGCCTAATGAATTCACTGGTTCATGCCGAGTGGTTGCTTCATTACAAATTTGTAAGAGATTGAAGAGCTGACAAAAGAAAGAACACAAAATTGTTTTATGTCAAAAGAGTTTGGTGTCAATTCCGTTCCTCTGTCCATGAAAAGAAGCTAGAATAAAGATAAAGAGATTGCTGTTGCTTTAGGTTTCGCATAATCCAATAGGAAATGTGGGGGACATCTTTTGGATCCTTGGCGTCCGTCATGACATTGGATTGAACGACTTTCGTGTGTGTAATGGACAACACATCAATGTCTTTCGTTGTCACATAATTTCGGTGCGTCTAGACATTTCCTTTTGAAAGGGCCGAGCCCCTAAAGTAAGAGTAAACAAATAACACAGTACGCGTTGGGATTAAGTAGAGTCTACTTGATATCAGCCATACTCAATTATGCAATACTACCGTGGATTAGACTGCGATGGGTTTAGCGGTCAGTTTTGTCCAAAGGAAAAGCATGTCTTTGGTCGCTCCTAAGAGATTTGCCGACCATGAGGCAAGCCATTGACTATGGGGTCAATGGAGATATCATTTGATTTTACATAGAGAGAGCATGATGACCTGCAGATTGTGGGTCGGTCATGATAGCTAAAACACGGAAAAATTGCAACTTCATTTAACTTGAAAAAACGCAAATAGATGTAGTGTAATGATCAATATAAATACATCCCAATGTATTACAAAATGTGTACGTTTTGCCAGACAAAATCACTATAATACTGTAATTTGGCTAAGTACAAAATAAAACGGCGAGAGACTCGAGGGTGGAATTTGGAGTGACAGCAACAAATTGATCTGAGAAAAGAGGCAGTCGGTGTGAGATGTATGGGAAGGCAACCTGAACTGCGCCACACGAAACGGGAAGCAATTTCATTTTGTGCTATTTATATATGTTGTGGTTGCCTAAATAAGCTTTAAAAAAAGAAAAAGAAGAAGAAGAAAGTGTCAGAGTTCGTGTTCAAACCGGGGACTTCAAGTGTGTGAGAAAAGCGTGATGATCAACTCACCACCCAGACATCTTTGTTCTACTTCATCAATTTATTTTAGTTCTCCTATCTTGTCCTAGAACATCCAGTCGCTTGCATTGCAGGTCTTCGAAG
Source organism: Syzygium aqueum (assembly GCA_031216185.1). NCBI lineage: Eukaryota > Viridiplantae > Streptophyta > Magnoliopsida > Myrtales > Myrtaceae > Syzygium > Syzygium aqueum. The sequence continues at coordinate 29,057,359 of CM062233.1, read as the reverse complement.
GATGAGAGAGCATGAGCGTTCATTCTTATATTGTGAAAAACATGCGTAATTTGGACCCATCCCAACCATGTGACACTCCCAACAAAAATAGTATGGCAGCCACTATCAAGCTACAAGGCCCATTTAAAATAGCATGGTGGCCGCTATCAAGCTACAACGCTCATTTAAACCACGCCATATCATCTAATATATCAATCTATTAATATAGTTAAGTGTACTAGCATTGCGAGTCTCGAGATGAAGTCTTCAAAATTATGCTCAAAGACATTGCACTTCACGCTGCATCTTGCACGTTCGACCTGGTATAATTACAGTAGTTCGTTTGAATCAAACTCAAAGATTGAAGCATTGTTCCAGTAATTTGTAATTCAGCGTTAAAATCTGTACCGGACCATCCAATTGGCGACTCTAATACTGTGCAGAGGGGTTCGCCCTTGACCCAACCCGCTCTCGATGTAGAAACTTTTTTACACCATGAGAGGTTTCCATGGAAAGCTCCTGAAACGACTGTCGCTAATTAGGCCCCTAGCGTTTCAATGGCACAACGGGTATATATCTCTATCTCAAGGAAAAACGAAAACAGCAAAAGAAACCAAATAGGCAAAATATCATTCACAAGAGCCTCTTTTTCCTCTGCAGCTTTGTGCCATGAGTAGCGTCTTTGAATGAAGGACCCAACTTGAGGAGAGCACTGTCTACTTAGCATTTGAGTCTATTCGTGTATCTTGAATTAGTCATGGCCACAGTTCAAGAACCGTCAGTTTCGGTTCGTGACCATGTATAAATCGGAACCGGAATTGCAAGGGGGCGGCTCCAATTCCGGTTCGGAACCGGCGGTTCCGGGCCAGTTCCGGTTCCGATTCCGGTTCTAGGTGGTTCCAGTTTGAAGGAGGAGGAAGAGAAAATGGGAGGAGGCGCAGGGTAGCAAGGGCCCGAGGAAGGAGGAGGGGGCGTCGACGTTGGCGGCTGTGGCCATGGGCGGGGGCGACAACGGCGACGGTGGCGGGGGTTAGATCTGGGAAGACGACATGCGGGCGGAGGAGAAAAGGCAAGGGGGAGGGTTTGTTCGAGGCAGAGCATGTTAAATATGTCTTGAATTTTATGTACTTGGTCCGGTTTATGACTCGACCCGACATATTTTTGTGCGACTCGAAAGTGGAAAGGAAATTGAGATTTAGTTCGCGACGCGAAAGGTTGGGCCGATAGGCCCCGAGAAAATTTTCGAAAACCCTATTTGTACTGTGGCTAGGTTTTCTCATTGAGTGTGAGAGAGTTTTGTTAGCTGTGAGCTTTTCACCATTTTTCGACTTCTGAAAATTGTACTCTCTTCGATTATAGTGGAATTTGTCTTGTCTCGCCCGTGGACGTAGATCACCTTGTGATCGAACCACGTAAATCTCTATGTTCTGTTTTCTATTTTTCCGCATCTGTTTCCAACAGAGCAGGTGATGAAACGGGCGCCCGGGGCTCGCCGCTCGGCCGAGGCGGCGGCGTCGAAAGGGCGTCGGACGGGGCTTGCTCCAGCAAAGCGCGGCAGAGGCGGGCCTCCGGAGCCACATTCGACATGGCGAGGCCAGAGGCGGGAGCTGGGGAGTCTGTGGATAGGAAGAGAAACGGAAGCCATGGCTGCCATGGCTACTCTCTCAGCTCCTTCGTTACTTTTGCACATGAAGCGAACTTGCAATTGCAAAACTTTAGATCCGGGATTGGGAAGAAGATGATTCAAGTTTTTTATTTTTGGAACCGGGCCCGGAATCGAAATAGAGCCCGTAGATCACGGGTCGATTTTGGTGCCGAAACGCAAGCCCAATCAACGGGCCAGTCTTGAATTTGACCTGAACCGGTTCCGGACCAAAACATGCCCGTGGCCATGTCTATCTTGAATGGCTGAAGGTGTCAGTTTGCGGGATAGATGTGCTAGTGCGTGTATAGTGATGACCACGAGACGAGAAAACTATGGTTTTTATCGAGTGAGAAATGGTTACAAGTCTAGGCTAGGGACTAGTACTTAGGCTGAAGGATGTAGCTGTCCCAGTTACTTTGGTGTATTCTGTTGGTTTCTTCTTTACACTTACGCGACACCTATCACACCTATTTGTAGGCTGATTTCACCGACAAGTGGTAAAGACAATGGCCCCACGTGTCTTTTTTTTTAACCCATATACTCTGTGACTATTATCCAAGATTTTTCTAGACATGCTCTAGGGAAATCCACGCTCTTCCATATTTCTCTCTTAAATGTATCACTTCTTAACACTCCTCCATGATTCATTTATGGGATAATCTAAGCATGCTTTTTAGCATCTCAAACTTAGCTTGTGGTAGTGTCACGCCCCGGACCCTCAAGCGCATGGACATCCTTTCTTGATCGTGGAAATACGACGTCCCAAGACGCGTCACTAACCTAAACATTTTAACTTTCAATTAAACGCAAGCGAAAACAATCATAATCCACCCAATCACAACAACAAGGATAATCAGGAAAACGCATCCGAATATATACAACATCATCATCAATACATAGGGTTAACATGTTACAAGTCTGCTACGCGAACTTTCCCAATTACAACCACAAAAGGTAAGGGGTTAACCTAGCTCCTCTATTTACAAGAGCAACCTCAAAAGGTATTCCCCCTCAAAACAGCTGGTTCCTATAGAACGCAACTCGTACTCATATCTAAATACCTGAAAAATGGTTAACAACAACGAATGAGATAAATCTCAGAAAGTTAACGACCTAAACTTTGGCTAGGAAGTCAACTCGCCTTGGGCGCTCCTAAACATGCAGTAACCTATCGATGGCAGATCAATAGCAAATCAATCCCTGCTTTACCTTAACTATAAACACAAGCAGGTTACCCATGCCAGCATAAACAAACGTGCCATTAAACAATCATAGGCATTCTTACCTTGCCTTGGTACATACACACGCCCTGCATATAATAATCCGACATGTGCAATCATAATGCAACAAGCACATAATACAATCAGAGCACGCTCAGTAATTCTAATGTACAAAATATCCACACGAGTCTTGATTATGAAGTAAAATCGATTTGGCCCGTCCCATACTGTGTCTCACAATTTCATCCCATAATCAAACAGTGTTGTTTTGGCATCTCTAAAGCCACGTTGGATTCACATCGATTCCATTTGCTTATAGATGTCCACGTAAGCCACCACGTACGATTTTTAACGATCGTCTTGGATGAAACCATGACAGATGGTACATTTTGGGACACTGGTACATGTTTCAAATTTTTTGTGAAGTAAGAAAATTAGCATTCATAGTCTGGTGGTTATAGTTAAGATTTTCGGTGGAATTATCCCTTTTTATTATCTTCAATGTCCGTGTAATAGATTTTATTATACATTCATTATTGAATGTATGATCATGTATCTAGAGACAGTTGCCTAACCGAAGTCATCCATCTACTATCCATTCAAAGATGGAAATGTAAAGAAAAATTTTTGTATTGACAATGGACGTGACAATTATTCATTTTAAATGGGCAAATTGACAACCATTTAGCCAGCCTTATGCGTGCATCCCGCATATTCTATTCCCAATTTGTCTTCTTCCTCGTGAGCGATGGTGGCTGCGAATCTTAGCAAATGCACCGCCACATTTGACGCCATATTTGAACATGCAATTTTTTCCACGCTCATTTTTCTTTCTTTTTGGCTTGATAAGATATGGGCAACCCCACAGGTCAGGGATTGCATTTCCTAGAAATGAACCCAGGTCCCACCTTCTTAGAGTAGAGCACATAAAGTCACACAAACTCAATCCTTTTTCTTGGTCAATTTATTTTTTAAGATACCAGGAAACTCCCCTTGATAATAAGGGACAATAGTTATGGTCAAGTCAATCTTTCGCAAAAGAATAAGAGAGCTTTTGTGGTGTGGTTTCGAGGAAGAAACAAAGTTGGCCGGCTCACATTAAAATCCAATATAATTGTCTATTTCCCACCTAACGTTCTGCATTAGCAAGTGGACACCTTGCCAAGACTTTTTAGTAAGCGTTGGAAATTTTTAAAGACTCCTTGGATGACCATAATGGCCAATCAAAAGTTTTCTTTGTCTCCTTAGGATAAAGTCGCTAGATTATTACAAAATGTTCAATCAAATCTCTCAATTTTGTTTTACGTGCAACTGTGTTTTTAACATGTTTATTTTCTTAGCCCAGCAGCTCAGGCCCATCACCTAAGTCCTGGCCCTTGCAATCCGGTTTAATTCGATTGAAACCAGCAGTTCAGACCCATCAGACTTCACTCTTTCATGCGACCCATAGACTAGTTCATTTTCATTGTAGACTAGTTCGTCCTCTCGGTTGGTTGATCGGATTCTAGCTCATTGATGCTCGTTGGCTTTTGTTCTTGGTAGTGCTTTCTGTTACTCAGATAAGGTGAGAATCTCTCTTTTGTTTTTTGTTACAAGCTGAGGATTCCGAATTTAGTCATAACAGAAAAATTGAAGGATTGAAGTTTGCATTGATCTCTCACAACTTTATTCTATGATTTAATCGATCGGATATGGCATTTTGTGTTATACAGATATGGTTTTCAGAGATTCATGTGTGTATTGTAGTTGAGTCTAAGTTCGTTTTAGGTTTCTTACTTCCCTGCCTCTGACTACATGAGCACACTTCATGTTGTTTCTCTTTCGTTTGTTAATGATGTGCGTGTTTGTAAGTCAAGCGAAGTGCATGAGATTGTTCAAACATGAATTATTAAAGTTTATTGATATGGAAAAAACCTAGAATCGTTGTGTTATTGAGAACAAATTGAAATTGAACTACCGATCGTTGTGTTAAGTGTGATTATTATTCGGTTAAGCCTCTCGAATAAATCTGCAAAACTTGTGAGTGTGATTGGCCGAGAGAGTTCAGCGGCTATAATTTGGTTGATTAAATTCCTAAGTCAGAAGCGTGTGCTTGGCTACTGATTGTTTGTTAATGATTGATGTATTTATATTCCATGCTGCTTTATTTTAGTTTGGATTATTTCTTATTCAACCATCAGATGTCCATACATCAAGCTTGCTTTGTTTTAGTCTCATTTCATCTACACTCAAGCTTGCTTTGTTTTAGTGTTCTGGATTTGGGGATTTTCTCTGTTTGAAAATAAAAGAAAAGAGTAAAGGAAAGGAAAGCGGAAGAAAGAGAAATAAATACTTGTTCTCCAAACAATGGACCAAAGAAAAAAGAAACGATATAAAGAAAGAGGAAATGGAAATCTGATTTAGCGTCATGTTTTTGGGCGCAGGAGAGAATAATAACAATAACAATAATAAATAAATGAAAAATAATAATAACAAGGGTAAGAAAATAAAGGTCTAACTTAGTTAGGATTTAGGATTATAATTGGTTGAGTTCCATTTAGATCATGTTCATATAGTTTAGAACGTTACCTTTTTCTTGATTTTTAGGGCAATTTGAACTTTTTAAGATAGTTTCTCCTTAGATAAAAAAGTAAAAAAAAAATTAAAAATTTGTATAAAAATAGAAAAGATAACAAAAATGTAGAGTTTATATTAGGTTTTTTTTAAGAAGTATTTCTTTGAGCCTTTAATATCATTAGAAAATTTCTAGTAAGTGTCTCTTCTTTAGTCAACAAACTAGAATTTGGATTTTATGATTTAGCTTCCAGGACTCAATAACGAGGTCATGTATATTCGTTGTTTGACATCATATCGTGCTTATTTTTCTTGCACTTTACCTTTATCACATTGATTGTGGTTGTTTGCTTTTCTGATTGCAGACCCATGTATAGACATTGTTTAGTAGGTAGGATCATAAAATGGTTGAAGATCGCATGAGTCACTTAATTGATTAACAATCAAATTATGGTACCAAAAAAACATTAGTTAGATAAGTAGTGTAATCAAGTCTCCGACCCTTAATCTCTGATTGTGGAGGAAGCGAGACATCCTCCTATGTTTCACTTGGTTCATAGTCAACCCCAATAGGATGGAGGCAACTCCAAGTTATGCATGCCCAAATTAATTAATTTTCCATCTTGAGTCATGTGTGATATCCCAGTTTCGATCTTTAAGACTTAAGATCAGATCCCTAATAATGGTTGTTTCTTTTTTTTTTTTTTGAGTTTAATGAATATTTCGTGATGGTTTATCATATTTCATGTCTTTTATTTAAAGAACTTTTGTATCTTGAAAAACACAAAAAATTGCATTGCATGATAGGATAGAATGAAATCATATTTATTTATTATCTTAAAATAGCATATTTAGGAACCATGTAGTTAATTAGAAAATTACTCCATTTAAAATTGGATTTAATATAAATTATTTCCTAAGTTTGAATTAGGCACATTTCTTAAGTAGTATCATATTTTAACTTTAAAAGAAAACCACAAAAAAATAATACGCATACGTCATATAGAATTAGTAGCATCAATTCTATGTCATCATTGCATTGTCCTTGCCATGTCATTTGTCACGCCCTGAACCCTAACGAGCTCGCGACACCCCCTACAAAAGGTCGTATCGAACTCGACATCCTAGGACGCGTCGCCGACCCAAACAAGACACCCACATGAATACGCAAGCGAAAGCGAAATAAAACAACCCAGATAATAGACAATGACAAAGGGATAATAATAGCACGAAACAATAATTCCATAATAATGGAAAACGGCCGCTTACAACAGTCGGTTAGGCAATCAGACATTAGGCTCTTAGGGTTAGCATCCACCATAATCATCAAAAAAAGGACAAGTGATAGGGTAAGTTAGCTATTTGCACAAAAAGGGCTATACCAAAAAGCTTATAGGCCCAACACTTCAGCGCTCCTACGGTGCCCAATCTGAATCAGACCTTGAAGACTCCGACTCCGTGTCAGAGTTGATCTCGATCGGCTCTTCCTCATACTTGGACTCTAAGGGCTCTGGCACAAGTTCGGGCTCTTCAAATTCCTCTTCAAGCTTGAGATCCGCAGGCGTTATGGGTTCTGGTACGGGCTCGGGTTCGGGACTAGAGTTCTCCGAGGGATCTTTGGTGACTAAAACCTCACCATCGAGAGTATACACGTACCTGGGCTCCCAATCCACGACATCCTTGTTGCCATGCTGCACCCCCAGATTGGACCAATTAACTTCAATCCATCACGATAGAACCGGGCCAGATACGTGTGATGCTACAAATCCTCTAAGCCCTCATCTACCTAGATTATAGTAAGGTGCCTAATGTAAGTTTGATTTTGACCTATTGTATACTCAATCTCCTCATGCACCATATGCATAGGGACCCTAAAATACCGAGGTGGCGGCATGATCACGATCGGGGTCAAGGATCTGAAATGGTTTGCATTACAGTAATGAGAATAAAATTTAATAAGCAGACAACCTAAACCCCATCTAGGCCAATGCGTCCCCAGACAAGTCCCAACATGCAATCGACATCATAAAATTCTCATGCACGCTTACCTCGCCTCAAATCACACGCCAACCCTACCCATTAGTCAAATCACAATAATGCAATAATAGTTCAAGAACATAACGTAATCACTCGAGCGTCATAACCATGTACATTCACTCAATTCAATCAAACACATTTCGCATGCATGTCCAACCAACTAACCACGACTCGCGTCGACACCCCTTAAGTCCAGCCCTCCGATCAATCTGGGCTTAGTCCTGCGTAACCATGCCTCAGGACATTTCTCTTGACCCGCGTAACTACGCCTCAGGTCAATTCTTGCCTTTCTAGCCACACCCGTATAACCACGCCTCAGGTTGGCAACCCTTCGATCAATCCGGGCTTAATCCCTCATAACTACTGTTGACACCTAAATTTTACCGACATTCATTTAGTATAATTTGCATAGAAAATTAGGGATTAAATTTTTAACCCCTAAACAAAAATATTTGATTTTTGCATAACATATAGTTTAGGTTCATTTTTAGTTTAATTGCATTTGCATCAAATTGGCGATGGCAATCGAACTTAAAGTTTATCGAACGAGACTCGGCTCGCTTGGGATGCTAGGGCCGGGAATTTCACGTCACGTGGGCTTGGTTGTTTTAATTTGGGCTTAGCCCAAGTTAATGCAGCCCATTTAAATTGAATTAAGCCCTAAGCCCATTAGGTTAATTGTGCCCATTTAATTTGACCTAGATTAGTCTATATATACATGTTATTAGGTCACATTAAGAGAGGACGTCACAATTGAGATCAGAATTTTTGAGAAACACACGTGCGAGAGTGAGAGAGAGGGAGGAAGAGCTCGGTCGTGCCTCCGCCTCGCCGCCGCTGTCCCCTCGCCGGCGTCACCGCCTCTGCCGCTGCTCGTCTCGGCGCCGTCCCTCCGCGTGCAGCCGCTGCCAGGCGCTGCACCCCGCACCTGTCGACGCCCGCCTGAAGCCGACCGACACTGCTTCTCCTCAGTCGCAGTCGCAGCTCTTGCACCGCCGTTCCACGTCCACAACACCGGAGTCGCCGCTGTCCACAGCCGCCCACGCCTCACGCCATCGCCGGAGCTGCCTTGGAGCCGCCTCTCTCGCCGTCCCCTCGCTGATCACCGCGCCAGAGGATACCGACGCTGCTGCCACCGCCACTGCCCCGCACCGGAGACGCCCTTGCACGTCGCGCTCTGCCCCGTGGAAAAGCCGAACTTCAGCCTCACCGCCGCACCGGAGCCACCAACACCACTGCTTCTGCCGCTGCTACCCCCACGCCGATCACTGCCCGAAGCAGCTGCGTCGTCGCGCCTCCGTCCGCGCCCCCGCCGGCGCGCGCCAGCCCTGCCCGCCACCGCCTCAGCTTCTCCTTGTCACCGCCGCTGCTGTACGCCGGAGCTTCCTCCCCCGCTGTCGCTCGAAGCTGCTGTTTCCGTCGGAACAGGACCCCACCGAAGCAGCCACCGAAGACGCCCTGCCTTGCTGTGCCGGAACAGTACCCGGAGACCCCGTCACCGGGGCAGCCGTGCCGGAACAGTGCCCGGAACAGTCCCTCGTCGCCCCGTCGCCGTCGCCATCCCGATCCCGATCCGCAAGTCGATCCCGATCCCGAGCCAATTCGAATTTGGTAATTATCCAAATCAGGTAAGATAATTATCCGATACACTTTTCAAAATATTCAATTTCCTAATTGGTATGTTTGGAATATCTTATGGATATTTAGTGGATATTTGATTTGCATGTTTGAATATTCCATGAATATCATGTTGGAATATTGGATTGCTTTAGGATAATGTTTGATGCCAGCGATATTTGAAATATTCAAATTAGGAATCGTTTCCTAATTTAGCAACGTATCGGGACGACTATCCGACTTTAACCCCAAAGTCCGATACGCGGCGGTACGGAGAATCATTATCCTATTCATAACTATTTGAATACGATAATGATTTTAATTTGCTTCCCAAATTTGAATCATCAATTATCCGTTAATATCTATAACCCTTTAGATATGACCGATAATTTGATTCTTGTGCCTAATCCGAGTTTGAAACGAATATGGCGGATCGCGTGGTTGATTTGAATCGGTTGTTATCCTTGTTTTAAATTGTTTTCCTGTTCAAATAAAAAGAAAACCCAAAAATATTTTCTGTTTTGATTTAAATTAGAATTTTTGCATGTCTAGGTTGTTTTTGAATATATCCCGAAGGATAAGATAAATATCTAATTTAAATTAGGACGTAACGTGGCAAGTTTCCTAATTTAAATTAGGTATTATTTCAAATCCTAATGGATTATTCACGTTATTTCATTATTCCGAATTTTAATCAAAAATCCCAAAAATAAATCATTCTAGGGTAGATTATGTCATCATATATTGCATGTTAACATAGGTACTTTTGAATTTCGAATTTTAAACAGAAAATACCAAAAATAGAAATCATTAGGTTGCATGTTAAATTAGGCATGTTTTAATTCCGAATTTCATTTAATTCCGAATTTCATTCATTAGAAAATATCAAAAAATATTCATTCACACGTCATTAGGATTAGATCACGTCGTCGCATGACATATAGTTTGCATGTTAGGTTGCATTATTTCGCATGTCATATTTGCACGTCATCGCATATAGGTTAGATTTCATTTAATAAAGTGAAAATTCAAAAAAAGAGAAATTGAGTGAATGCTTTGTTAATCAGAAATCATATTAGGATTGTCTGTATGATTTTTCGCTAACAATGCAGATGCTGCATGGACTCGAGGTAAGTAATTCCTCCAATTTGCAATTTATTTAATGCCTTGATTATTGGGTGTTAAATTGATGGTTTGCGCACCCGCATGAACACCTCACATGTTAGTACCTAAGCTAAAATTGATCCAAACTGCATGCCAAAAACATTTTTGAAATGAAAAGGTACCGAAAGGGCGTTAGACTAGATCTAGCGTAATCAAGTCCCCGGGCTTAGAATCTCTGGTTCGTAGGAATAAAACATATCTCCCTATGTTTTATTTAGGTTTCTAATCGACCTACCACAAACTGATTAGTGGCGACTCCAAGCATGAAAACGATTGCATGTTAAGAACTTAAACCCTAAGTTGCGAATTGGTAGGGCTTGGGAGGGCCCGAGTTAAGATTAGTCTTAATAATCCATTAGCCCGAGAAACTGATCAAATCTTTTTTAAGGGTCGCGACAGCTTGGCGACTCCGCTGGGGACTTGAGTTAAAACTCTTAGTGGACTTAGGCCAATTTTCATTTCAAAATAATTTTTGCTTGGCAGCGAGGATCCCAGGTACGTCCCTAACAGTTTTAAGGTGTTAAATGTTTTTGCAGTATGGGAGGTATAAGGGAGAAGTGATTGCTAACCTTTGTTTTGTAGGGAGGTGGTTGAATGTATGGTTTAAATTATGCACGAAGCGCTGTTTGATATAACCTGCTGTGCATGCTTTACATTTACACTACACCGCACACACTACCCGCTGCCGGACCTGGGCGGCATAGGTTTAGGATGGTACTGAGACAGTGGATACCCCGACCAAAACCATTTGGTACGGGTCGCCCTCCTCGGTCCCGAATTTTCTTTCAAGGTGTCATTGAGTACCCACCACGGTTGTATTCCACTCAACCCGGGTCGGCTCTTTGACTAAGCCGGAGTCAGGGGAATCCTAGCCTAACCACCACCATGACTGGTTTAGCTCGGTAATCCTCTCGTCTCCATTTTGCAAGCCAGAGTCTAGATAGAAATTGAACCTCACATTTCATGCGTGTGTCTATGTGATTGCCATTTTTCCTACCCGGTGAAGTAAGTCTTCTGAACCTTGATCTCGCAATTTATTTACCTTTCGTACATTTGGTCGGTCCATGATAAGTCTAAGTCGGTCATAATTTTTGAAAGCAATGATCATTGAATTTCTTTTCAAATGAAAGAAAAAGGAAAAAATAAAGCTTTGAAAAAAATTACTTTCAATTGCTATCATTATTTTCCCATATCTGACATAAGTCATTATTTCCTAAGAAATTTGCCATCATTTTCACAAATACATGGAATAATGAAAAATGTCATGAAAAATGGGAATAAAAGAGACGATTGACTGAGTCATGGACCGATCGTTTTGAGGACTCATACTTACCATGCTCTATTTTTGAAATTAGGTAACTACGGACCGATCACGTTCCCCTATTCACACGCGGTCAAGAGCTAGAATGGCCGATCAAACTGAGTTGCAGGAACGTGTTGACGGTATGGCAGACCAGATCAATCAACTCGCCGTCGCCATGCAACAAATGACCGCTGAGATCAAGGCTCTTCGGTCGGTCCCTATTCCGGCATCCCCTGAAGTGTCAGTCCCGAAGCGTAAAGGTGTAAAGAGTGTCGACCTCGAAGAGGATGATGATATGCCTGAGTTAGAAGATGACCCTATCCAGATTATTGTCGACAAACCGAAGCCGGACGAACGGGTCCACAAGCTCGAGGAGAGAGTTAAGCAGTTAGAGGGTTCGCAGGATTCGCCCTCGATTGATCTGTCCATGTACTCCCAAATCAAAATCCCGAAGAAGTTCAAGATGCCAGACTTCGACAAATACAACGGCACCACGTGCCCGAAGGCCCACCTGCAGTTGTACCACGTACAGATGACCTCGTACGTTGACAACGAACTCCTGATGATTCATGCATTTCAAGCAAGCTTGACCAGCCCCGCTCTGCACTGGTACCTCATGAAGAAGATCAATAGCCTCAAAAGCTGGAAGGAGGCCAGTGAGGCGTTCCTCAAACAATACCGGTTCATAACGGACATCGCTCCCACCCGTGATGATCTCGAGCGGGCTCAAATGAAGAAGACCGAGTCGTTCAAAGACTATGCTATTAGGTGGAGAAATTTATCCGCTCAGGTTGTCCTGGAACCTATTGACAGTGAGCTGAAGAGGATGTTCGTCAAAACTCTCCCGTTCGAGTACCGTAACCGAATGGTTGCCATTCCAGCCGACAACTTCAACCAACTTATCCCCATAGGCGAACAGATCGAGATAGGACTGAAGGATGGGTGGTTTGTCGAGCCGTCTGCGTCAACCAAGAGATACAGTGCAAGAAAGGAGAAAGAGCCGGCTGCGGAAGTGAATATGGCTTATAACCAACCAAGCCGGCGGAATACTAATCCTGCCCCGGCAATTCAGGTGGCTGAAGCTCAGCAGCAAAACACGAGCCGTCAACCGTTCCAGAGGTGGAACAACAGGAGACAATTCACCCCCCTCCCCGGTTCATTGTCACAAGTGTTGGCGGTGCTCCGGAAGAAAGGTTTACTCACCAACGAGCCAAAGCGGCCCAATCCTGAGCAGTATCGTAATTTCGACCCGTCGAAAAAATGCGATTATCATATGGGTGAGGTCGGACACTCGACCGACGATTGCTTAGCCCTCAAGCACCGAATCCAGAACCTCCTGGACACGAAGGCTTTCTCATTTCAGTCCGCCAAGCCAAATGTTCAGAGTAACCCGCTTCCTGACCACGCGGGCAATGTGAATGCTATATTCTGCTTCGACGCTGGTCGGATAAAAAACGTCAAGGTACACACCGCTCAGGTCTACGGTGAATTGGTCAAAGCCGGGTATTACCCGGGTAATGAGGCCCTTCCCCTGGCTATCATGAAGGAAAGAATCTCAGCGATGGTGGAAGCTAAGATGATTGTTTATGCCGACCATACCGGCATCGTGTCCACTATCTCCGAGGTCATCATTGACTGGGACGAGGAGTTCGCCACATTAAACGCCGGGAAGGATAAGCTCGATCCTTTGCCCGAGGACATGCCTCCACTCGAAGACGCAACTGACGACGAGGAGATAGACACCCCCGCAGCTGATGAAGAGATAGTGATCGAGATTCCTCAACCTTATGAGTACTCTGACGATAGGGCAGTTCCTTGGTCTTACAGCCTCGATGTTGATTTGGTCACTAGGTCCGGACGTGCTTATGGCTAAGCCAATGCTCAACCCGCAAAACCGGTCACTGATGAAGAGGCTAAAGAGTTTCTGGCTGTCATCAAAGCCAGTGAATATAGCATTGTCGAGCAACTGCGCAAGATGCCCGCACAAATTTCTCTACTTGAGCTTCTTCAGACGTCGGTCAAGCATCAGAAGGCCCTAATGAAAGTGTTAAGTGAAGTCCACGTGCCTGAGACGATTGATCATGAGAGACTGGAAGACTTTGTGGGCTCCATACTCCTCAAAGACCTAATAGCCTTTTCGAATGAGGAATTCCCTCTAGAAGGCAGAGGACATACCAAGGCCCTGTACATTTCCGTCAAGTACAAGGCCTCGCACGTGGCACGGGTCCTAATCGATAACGGTTCGGCCCTCAACATTTGCCCTCTGGCGACTCTGCATCGCCTTAAGGTAGATCCCTCAAGAATAAATGCTGCAAAGACTTCCGTGCGAGCTTTTGACGGAACAAAGAAAGAGGTTATGGGAGAAATTCACCTGGACATACAGGTTGGGCCGACCATGTTCAACGTCCTATTCCAGGTTATGGACATTCCCACTGCATTCAACTTTCTGCTTGGTCGTCCATGGATTCATACTGCTGGAGCTGTCCCATCCAGTCTGCATCAGAAGGTGAAGTTCGTGGTGGAAAGGAAGTTAGTAACTGTCCACGGTGAAGAGGAACACCCGGTCTATCATGCAGCGGCTATCCCCTATGTTGAGCCGGACTGCAAAATTGAATCGAGCTATCAGTCGCTCGAGCTCGTATCGACCATTCACGCGTCTAGAGGATCATCGCCACCAGTCCCTGAGGTGTCGAATGCTGCTGTCATGGTCGGAAGAGTAATGGTCTCGCATGGTTTTATTCCGGGCGAAGGCCTTGGCAGGGATGGTCAAGGTATCCGCCGACCAATCGAAGTCTCTCAAAGACCCCGCACTTCTGGATTGGGGTATCAAGGGCCAACTACGCTAAACAATGAGAGACGAGGATACGGTCAAGGTCGAGGCCAAGGAGCTGAGCAGAACGGACAGCGATCCAATCAAGGGTCGAATAATGAAGAAACTGCGCGTGGTAGGATGCTTCCACATATCCGCACCACGTTTCCGGGTCCAGCAAGGATGATGCACGAAGAGACGGAAGTAATCGACACGCTGGGGCAACCGAGTGGCAAGTTCGACTACTACGTGAAGTACTCGGCGCCCCCAAGCTTTTATTCGGATCCCCGCGACATTGTCCCTGACGGATGGGGAGGCATGGATGATCTAAAGATAGAAGACCCCGACGATGCGATAGAAGGAATCACTACCTTGTTCGACGACGTCTTCATTGGAGCTGTAGAGAAAGGACCGTTAGAGGGAATGGGCACAGGCCCACAAGAGTAAAATCTTTACTTTTCCGCACACTCCCCTGCGTGGGAATTTTTACTGCTTTCTAGGATTTGCCCCATTTCGGGTGCTGTTTGCATTTTCATTTCTAGGTTTTGATTGTTGCAATTTCCATTCAATAAATGTAATTCATTTTGAAATTATCAATGAAATTACAAGTTGTTTTCATTTTTTGAGGGCATGTTGAGGTATATCAAACCAGCCCGGTGATGATATCCAACCGATAAAAGAAAATATAGTCCAAGGAGAATTCTGAGGCCTGGGCTTCTTCATGCTTCCTCGTGTTAAAACATTTCAAAATGAATTTCAGAAAAAACAAAAAAATCAACAAACAAAAAATTTTGCAAAAATGTAATGATTAGCCCTGTTTGTCCTTCTGAATCCGCTGCTTTATGTTTCAGGGGCAATCTTGTGACACATGAGGGTATGGGATCGGTCCAATTCGATGAATTATATGCAACCGAGCTTGATCCCGATGATGCCGGAGAACTCGATGATTCCTCAGATATTCAACGCGACCTAGAACATCATGAAAGACCTAAAGTTCTGACGGTCGATCAGACTATCGCTATCAACTTGAGTGATTCCGGAGAACCAAAGGAGGTGAAGATAGGGGCAACCCTTCCCGAAGTTGAAGCCAAACGCCTGATCCAATTGCTGAGAGACTACCAGGATGTCTTTGCCTGGTCGTACGCTGATATGCCAGGATTAGACCCTTCTATTGTGGAGCATGGCTTGCCTACTAACCCCGGCATGCCACCCAAGAAACAGAAGCTGCGAAGAACCAAACCTGAACTTTCAAAGAAGATAGAAGAGAAGGTCATGAAATTGTTGAAGGTGGGATTTATTGAAGTCACCCAATACCCTACTTGGGTGGCTAACATCGTGCCAGTCATGAAGAAAGATGGCCGAGTTCGGGTGTGCATCGACTATCGCGATTTGAACAAGGCTAGCCCTAAAGACGACTTTCCATTACCGCACATAGATGTTCTGGTAGACAGTACTGCTGGGTTCGAGCTATTCTCTTTCATGGATGGTTTCTCGGGCTATAATCAGATAAGAATGAAGGAGGGTGATAAGGAGAAGACGGCGTTTATTACCCCTTGGGGAACGTTTCATTATAAGGTCATGCCCTTCGGCCTTAAAAATGCCGGGGCAACATATCAACGCGCCATGGTCACTCTTTTCCATGACATGATGCACAAGGAGATTGAGATATATGTTGACGACATGATTGCCAAGTCTCGACCCGGAGAGAGTCATGTTGATACCCTGAAGAAGTTGTTCGACCGACTCCGTGAATTTAAGCTCCGTCTCAACCCAGCCAAGTGCGTATTCGGGGCAACGTCGGGCAAACTGCTTGGGTTTGTAGTAAGCAGTAAAGGCATTGAAATCGATCCTTCCAAAGTGAAGGCTATATGTGCGCTACAACCCCCATCCACCGTGAAAGAAGTACGCAGCCTCCTGGGCAGACTGAATTATATAGCCCGGTTCATTTCCCAGCTCTCCGAAACTGCTAAACCGTTCTTCAAGCTTCTAAGGAAGAATGCTCAGGTGGAATGGGATGATAATTGTCAAGAAGCATTTAGGGAACTGAAGCAGTACTTGATGAAACCACCAGTGCTAGTCCCTCCAGTGCCGGGGCAGCCTCTGACTCTCTATCTCACGATCCACAGCGAGTCTCTGGGGGTTATGTTAGCCCAGAAAAATCCAGGAGATGGGAAGGAGCGAGCCATTTATTATTTGAGCAAGAAGTTTACTGTCTCGGAATTGAACTACTCTGAAGTCGAGAAGACTTGCGCTGCACTAGTGTGGGTGCTCCATCGGTTGAGACAGTATACACTGCATCACCAGACTCTCCTGGTGACTGAGAATGATCCCATCAAGTACTTACTTGATCAACCGGCTTTGGTAGGGAAGCTAGCCAAGTGGCAGGTTTTGATCTCAGAGTTTGATGTCCAGATGATGTCACAGAAATCAGTTAAAGGCCGAGTGATTGCTGATGTGTTAGCTGAGAATCCTGGAATCTCGGATGATGATGGATATTCCCCAGAGGACCGCATTTTAGTGATAAAGGAAGACATGTGGACTATGTTCTTCGATGGAGCCGTGAACTTAACTGGTTCCGGTACTGGGGCAGTCTTAATATCCCCGGATGGGCAGCATTATCCAGTGGCAGCGAAGCTGGTATTCCCATGCACTAATAATATAGCCGAGTACGAAGCTTGTATCCTCGGACTTCAAGCCGCAGTGGAAATGGGGATAACCAAGTTAAAGGTGTTTGGTGATTCCGCTCTGATTATTCTTCAAACTGTAGGAGAATGGAAGACGAGAGACACCAAGCTAGTGCCATACCATGAGTATCTCGAAGAGATCATAAAGGAATTCGAAGACATTTCCTTCGAGTATTTGTCGAGGTCCCATAATCAGTTCGCTGATGCGCTAGCCACGTTGTCTTCTATGCTGCAAGTGACCGGTGGAGTAGAGGTAGAACCCCTGAAGATCGAAGTCCTAGCAAAACCGGCCTACTGTATGGCTATGACTGGAGAACCTGATGAAAAACCATGGTATTACGATATCATGAATTATGTCCAGAGACAAGAATTTCCTGAAGGAAGCACTCCGGCTGACAGGAAATATATAATGAAAATGGCCTCAAAATTCTTTGTCAGTGGTGAAAAGCTATACAAAAGGTCTCATGATTCGATCCTGTTAAGGTGTGTAGACGCAGCTGAAGCCACCAGAATCATGCAAGAAGTGCACGAGGGGGTATGTGGTCCACATATGAATGGTCACATGTTAGCCAAGAAGATCATGAGGCTGGGTTATTATTGGCTTAGTCTCGAAAGTGACTGTATCCAGCATGTTCGAAGATGTCATAGCTGTCAAGTTCACGGGGATAAGATAAATGTTCCCCCCACAGAGTTACATCAGTTGTCCGAGCCATGGCCATTTTCAATGTGGGGCATCGATGTGATTGGTCCTATTAACCCCAAGGCATCAAATGGACACCGTTTCATCCTGGTTGCAATTGATTATTTCTCTAAATGGATTGAAGCGGCATCTTATGCGAGCGTCACTGCAAAGAATGTTGTGAGATTTATCAGGCGAGACATAATCGCTCGCTATGGTGTTCCCGAGGCTATTATCACTGATAATGGGACAAATTTGAACAACAAGTTCGTGGACCAGTTGTTCGATGAGTTCAAGATCCGGCATTTGAATTCATCTCCCTATCGTCCACAGATGAACGGAGCAGTTGAAGCCGCTAACAAGAACATCAAGAAGATCTTGGCTAAAACGGCCGAGAACTACCGTGACTGGCACGAGAGATTGCCATTCGCACTAATGGCATATCGGACTTCCACCCGAACCTCTGTTGGTGCAACTCCTTTTTCTCTGGTGTATGGCATGGAAGCCGTTCTGCCCGTTGAAGTGGAGATCCCTTCCCTGCGTGTTTTATCCCAGGTGGAGTTGTCTGAAGCGGAATGGATGCAACAAAGACAGGAGCAGCTGAACCTGATTGATGAGAAGCGGCTGAAGGCCATTTGCCACGGTCAAACCTATCAGCAGAGGATAGCTAGGTCTTTCAACCAAAAGGTGCGTCCAAGACACTTCGAGGTAAATGATCTAGTCCTAAGGAAGGTGCTGCCAATCTTCCCTGTTCCCGGAGGTAAATTTGCTCCAAACTACATCGGCCCATATGTAGTTAAGAAGGTGCTTCCTGGAGGTGCCCTGATTCTCGCAGAAATGGATGGTCGTGAGTTCTCCACTCCTGTTAATTCTGATGCTGTGAAGATGTATTTTCCTTGATAAAATCTCACATTTTGCAGCAAAAGTTTTTCAGTATCTGGTCTTATACTTCGAATTGCAAATATTTCACTGATGAATAAATGATTTCAATCAACTTTGAGATGAAATGTGTGCATTGGCTCTAATTTCTGCATGATTATTTTTATCAATCAGTATTATTGACTTCGAAAGGATGATCTATTTAGACAATCTGATAACTCATGCTAATTGACTTGAGCGTGTCGAATGAGGTACATCGGGATGATGAAAGGCAAGCCCTATCCTACTCACTGTCCCATGCATTAATCCCCAGTGAGAAAAATAAAAATCCCCAGCGAGTGGAGTGGAAAAATTTCCATGACTGCAAGGTAAAGAGTTCTCTCGCAAAAGGTACGGCGACCGAAATGACAAGAGGCATTTCATTTCTCTATCCCAAACACTTCAGGTTACCCATTGTTCAACCATTTTGAGCCTAAACATTTGGAGAAATTCATTCAAATTACCCCTGTCAAGAACCACCCCACATCGGGGCAAACTGGAGGTAAATCAGTATCATATGGTGAAAAATGTGTAGAAATCTTCTTGCTCTCACTTGCATCAATCTTCGAGTATTGCTTTTTCAGATGGATTCGTGCGAAAGTTCAAGCGCCTTAGGATGACGAAGAGCGTTTCTTTCTCTATCCTATATACACTTTACCCTTTGCAAAGCCCAATTGAGCCTACAAATTCGTTTCATATAAACCCAGTTGGTGATCATCCCCCACACTGGGGCAAGGCAAGAAGCCATCATTGTTCAAGCAGCATATCCAGAGCATTGACCGAAAGCAAGAGGTTCCCGAGTTCAAACAGCGAGTCAATCAGTCAGATTAGCTGGCTGATGGCCAATGTCAAAAAAAAAAAAAAAAAAGAGGAAAAGGGGCAAGAAAAGCAGTGTGCCTGGTAAAAGCAAGGCCAACGCCCAAGAAAAAATGTGTCAAGACACGGCATGTCAAAATCCCCAGTGGACAAGACTTAGAGAAATCAAGTGATGAACTCTCGAAGCTAATGGAGTGCTTACTGAGAAGAAAATCTTTGGTGAAGAAGAAGACCGGTGACAATGCCAAGATGATCACCAACCTATTCACCCCAATCACATCTTGAGCCTAAATGATCCATTCATTTCTCAACCCATAAACCGAGCCTACGTTACGTCCCTTACAAAGTCTCTTCAGATTAGGGCACTTGAACTAACGTAGAATTTCAGATGTTTATAAGCTTAGCTCGAAGAAGTGCGAGCAAGTACATTTCCATCTCATGTTGCAGGGTCCTTGACTTGTAAACCCGGAGATAATTGCAGAGTATTTTCATTCAATAGCTTCGACTCGAAGAGTCCCCTTTGATAAGCCGTTGACCAAGCCCATGTTACAGTCCTGGTAAAGACCTCTTGGATTGGTAAGGTCGTACCGCTTGCGAGAATACTCAGGCCCTTGTTGACATGATGAAAGTCAAAATGAGCGATTCTCAAATAAATCAGCTTTTTCGATAAGAATGAGTGAAAGCCCTTTCGGATCGAAAGTCCCTCATTCGACATCTTCAAGACACCCGCTTGTGAGTTCAGATTGTCTTGTCATGATTTTTCCCCAACGAAGTTTATAATGCCGATTTGACAGAATCATCGTGCATGAAAAACAGTTTGGAATCATAGTGCATGAATATGAGTGTTCTTGCTTGTCCATGAATGCATATTCTATGTTGTTTAAAGTCGTGTCTAACAGGAGACACACTCTCAGGAATCAGAGATATCACCAGGTAAGTATATCTCTATATCCCTAACCTGTTCGAGCAATCGTCAGGCCCCCACATTGAATCAGTTTGTTACGATCTCTAGATGCCTTTGATGATGTTCAGGTATTTATTGATCAAGCCTTTTCAGGTACCTCTGATGATATCCAGGTACTTTGTCAAGGAACCCTCGAACATTCGGGCTAGCCCGCTTGTTCACCAAAATCATTGTTTTCACACAATTTCGAGAGGATTCCCCCGTGAGACACCTATGGAGATGTATAGGTGCCGCGGCCAAATCTTTACAAATACCTATGGAGATGTATAGGTATCTTGTAAAGGTCGGAATTTTTCTCTAATCTCAAGAAGATTCCCCCGTAACTCACCTATGGCGATGTATAGGTGAAGCGGCCAAATCTTTACTAGTGTCTATGGCGATGTATAGATGTCTAGTAAAGGTCGGAATTATTCTTTAATCTCAAGTATTCCCCCGCGGTATACCTATGGCGATGTATAGGTACGGCGGCCAAATCTTTATAAGTGCCTATGGCGATGTATAGGTATCTTATAAAGGTCGGAATACTCTCTCCCCCGGATATTCCCCCGCAACTCACCTATGGCGATGTATAGGTGGAGCGGCCAAATCTTTATGAATACCTATGGCGATGTATAGGTGGTTCATAAAGGTCGGAATATTCCCTCAACCCCCAGGTTTTCCCCCGTGTCTCACTTATGGCGATGTATAAGTGACGCGGCCAAATCCTTATGAGTACCTATGGCGATGTATAGGTATCTCATAAGGGTCGGAATATCCTCTTAGTTCCCCCGTGACGCGCCTATGGCGATGTATAGGCGCAGCGGCCAAATCTTTACAAATACCTATGGCGATGTATAGGTGGTTTGTAAAGGTCGGAACGTTTTTACACTTTTTTATCTCACGAATCCAGTTGATGATTGGATACGTTGAGTTTTCTTCGTGTTCGTGTGTTTTGACTTAACTGCAGATCACCGACACTCATCAACCGTTTATCAGGCAATACCTATGGGACTGAGCCCAGACATTTGCCAAACGATATTCCAGTCAGAGTTGTGCCTCGAATTGCATTATCTCGCACCAGTCAGGTAAGTAATTCCAGGTATGTTTTCTTTTCATGTCAGCATGCATCATTTCTTATTGCATTCAAAATGGGACTCATAATCCCGACCAAAATAACATTCATTGCATTTTACATGGTTGAAATTTAGGTATCATTTAATCTTTGAATGCAACCTCTGCGAGCTCACCTTCAAAGAGGGGCAGCTGTTGACACCTAAATTTTACTGACATTCATTTAGTATAATTTGCATAGAAAATTAGGGATTAAATTTTTAACCCCTAAACAAAAATATTTGATTTTTGCATAACATATAGTTTAGGTTCATTTTTAGTTTAATTGCATTTGCATCAAATTGGCGATGGCAATCGAACTTAAAGTTTATCGAACGAGACTCGGCTCGCTCGGGATGCTAGGGCCGGGAATTTCACGTCACGTGGGCTTGGTTGTTTTAATTTGGGCTTAGCCCAAGTTAATGCAGCCCATTTAAATTGAATTAAGCCCTAAGCCCAAGCCTAAGCCCATTAGGTTAATTGAGCCCATTTAATTTGACCTAGATTAGTCTATATATACATGTTATTAGGTCACATTAAGAGAGGACGTCACAATTGAGATCAGAATTTTTGAGAAACACACGTGCGAGAGTGAGAGAGAGGGAGGAAGAGCTCGGTCGTGCCTCCGCCTCGCCGCCGCTGTCCCCTTGCCGGCGTCACCGCCTCTGCCGCTGCTCGTCTCGGCGCCGTCCCTCCGCGTGCAGCCGCTGCCAGGCGCTGCACCCCGCACCTGTCGACGCCCGCCTGAAGCCGACCGACACTGCTTCTCCTCAGTCGCAGTCGCAGCTCTTGCACCGCCGTTCCACGTCCACAACACCGGAGTCGCCGCTGTCCACAGCCGCCCACGCCTCACGCCATCGCCGGAGCTGCCTTGGAGCCGCCTCTCTCGCCGTCCCCTCGCTGATCACCGCGCCAGAGGATACCGACGCTGCTGCCACCGCCACTGCCCCGCACCGGAGACGCCCTTGCACGTCGCGCTCTGCCCCGTGGAAAAGCCGAACTTCAGCCTCACCGCCGCACCGGAGCCACCAACACCACTGCTTCTGCCGCTGCTGCCCCCACGCCGATCACTGCCCGAAGCAGCTGCGTCGTCGCGCCTCCGTCCGTGCCCCCGCCGGCGCGCGCCAGCCCTGCCCGCCACCGCCTCAGCTTCTCCCTGTCACCGCCGCTGCTGTACGCCGGAGCTTCCTCCCCCGCTGTCGCTCGAAGCTGCTGTTTCCGCCGGAACAGGACCCCATCGAAGCAGCCACCGAAGACGCCCTGCCTTGCTGTGCCGGAACAGTACCCGGAGACCCCGTCACCGGGGCAGCCGTGCCGGAACAGTGCCCGGAACAGTCCCTCGTTGCCCCGTCGCCGTCGCCATCCCGATCCCGATCCGCAAGTCGATCCCGATCCCGAGCCAATTCGAATTTGGTAATTATCCAAATCAGGTAAGATAATTATCCGATACACTTTTCAAAATATTCAATTTCCTAATTGGTATGTTTGGAATATCTTATGGATATTTAGTGGATATTTGATTTGCATGTTTGAATATTCCATGAATATCATGTTGGAATATTGGATTGCTTTAGGATAATGTTTGATGCCCGCGATATTTGAAATATTCAAATTAGGAATCGTTTCCTAATTTAGCAACGTATCGGGACGACTATCCGACTTTAACCCCAAAGTCCGATACGCGGCGGTACGGAGAATCATTATCCTATTCATAACTATTTGAATACGATAATGATTTTAATTTGCTTCCCAAATTTGAATCATCAATTATCCGTTAATATCTATAACCCTTTAGATATGACCGATAATTTGATTCTTGTGCCTAATCCGAGTTTGAAACGAATATGGCGGATCGCGTGGTTGATTTGAATCGGTTGTTATCCTTGTTTTAAATTGTTTTCCTGTTCAAATAAAAAGAAAACCCAAAAATATTTTCTGTTTTGATTTAAATTAGAATTTTTGCATGTCTAGGTTGTTTTTGAATATATCCCGAAGGATAAGATAAATATCTAATTTAAATTAGGACGTAACGTGGCAAGTTTCATAATTTAAATTAGGTATTATTTCAAATCCTAATGGATTATTCACGTTATTTCATTATTCCGAATTTTAATCAAAAATCCCAAAAATAAATCATTCTAGGGTAGATTATGTCATCATATATTGCATGTTAACATAGGTACTTTTGAATTTCGAATTTTAAACAGAAAATACCAAAAATAGAAATCATTAGGTTGCATGTTAAATTAGGCATGTTTTAATTCCGAATTTCATTTAATTCCGAATTTCATTCATTAGAAAATATCAAAAAATATTCATTCACACGTCATTAGGATTAGATCACGTCGTCGCATGACATATAGTTTGCATGTTAGGTTGCATTATTTCGCATGTCATATTTGCACGTCATCGCATATAGGTTAGATTTCATTTAATAAAGTGAAAATTCAAAAAAAGAGAAATTGAGTGAATGCTTTGTTAATCAGAAATCATATTAGGATTGTCTGTATGATTTTTCGCTAATAATGCAGATGCTGCATGGACTCGAGGTAAGTAATTCCTCCAATTTGCAATTTATTTAATGCCTTGATTATTGGGTGTTAAATTGATGGTTTGCGCACCCGCATGAACACCTCACATGTTAGTACCTAAGCTAAAATTGATCCAAACTGCATGCCAAAAACATTTTTGAAATGAAAAGGTACCGAAAGGGCGTTAGACTAGATCTAGCGTAATCAAGTCCCCGGGCTTAGAATCTCTGGTTCGTAGGAATAAAACATATCTCCCTATGTTTTATTTAGGTTTCTAATCGACCTACCACAAACTGATTAGTGGCGACTCCAAGCATGAAAACGATTGCATGTTAAGAACTTAAACCCTAAGTTGCGAATTGGTAGGGCTTGGGAGGGCCCGAGTTAAGATTAGTCTTAATAATCCATTAGCCCGAGAAACTGATCAAATTTTTTAGGGTCGCGACAACTACGCCTCAAGACATTTCTCTCAACCCGCATAACCATGCCTTAGATCATTGCTTGCCTTTCTAGCTACACCCGCATAACTACACCCGCATAACTATGCCTCAGGTTGGTAGCCCTCCAATCAATCCAGGCTTAGTCCCACGTAACCACGCCTCATGACAATTCCTCATGCACATACGCCACAAAACAACTCGCTAATACCAATCTAACACGTCATATTATTCAAATTCAAGTCATGCTCATCACATTAGCCCACCAACTCGACCTTCTAGCATGTCACATTCAAACACCAATTTCACCTACAAACGCCACTACAACTCAATCATCGAACCAATCTCAATCAAATACTAATTTAGCCACGAAATCACCACCACAATAATCCATAAATCCAACCACATTCAATTTGACTAATCCACACCTAACTTAGTCACTAAACCAATACTAATCAACCCCTAAACAAGTCTAATAATACTCAAAGTACTACGTAGGGTTTAGGGAGTCACTTACCTAGGTTTTAGCCCAAGGAAAACTGGCAAAGGGCCAAAATGGCCTGGTGAAACAGTGGTGGGCTCAGCACGGCACAGGCGCAAAGGGCACGGTGGTTGGCCACGGCTTGGCACAGCCCTTGGCCACGGCCTGGGACTCTCGACCAAGGCCGAGAGAGCGGCCTAGGTAGATAGGCGGCGGCTAGGCACGACGGCGAGCGGCTGGGCAACGACGGGCGAACGGTTAGGCAATATGGGCGAGCGACTGGGCTACTCGACCACGGCCGAGATGGCGGCCAAGTGAGCTGGGCGAGCAGCTAGGCTGGCCGGTAAGCGAGTCGGTCGACAAGTGGCCAAGCGAGCTGGGTGAGCGGCCGGGCTGGCTGGTGAGTGAGTTGATCGGCTAGCTGGGCGGCATGGCAGCGGCGACAACGACAATGGCGGCGACGGGCTCGGCCAGGCGAGCAAGAGAGCGGCCGGATGGGTAGCTGGGGCGGCGATGGGCGAGAGGGGAAGCTGGGGCGATGGTAGCGAACACAACGGCGTTTGGGGGCGGCATGGTGGCATTGCAGGTTGTTAGGTGAGGGCGAACGGGCCAGCTGGCGACTCAGCAACACTAGGCCGCGGCAGTGAGCTTGCTATTCGCGCACAAAAGGGAAGGGGAACAGCTGGGTCGAGGGAGTCGGTTGGACAGTTGGCGGTCCTGGCAGCGACAGACGATCGAACGACAATGCACAGCGGTCAGGCAAATGGCATGCGGCGGTTGGACATCGGTAAGCGGCAGTCGACAGAGAGGAGTAGGAGCAAGGTGAGGGAGGAAGAAGAAGAAAAGAAGAAAGAAAAAGGAAGAAGAAAAGAAAGAGGAGAGAGAGAGAGAGAGAGGGGGGGATGTATGCATGGCAGGGGGAGGGGACGCGATCGAGGAGAGACAGAGAGAGAGTCAACCCATTGAGTGCGATCCAACGGCCCACGTTCAAACTCGAAGTCAATCCAACGGTTCACGAAAAATTCTAATTATAAATTAGGATTAGGCCAAAAGACACTGAATAAAATAAACTCAAAGGGAGATCTACTGGTCAAAATCCACACCCGGTCCAATTTCACTTTTCATCAATTCCGGGTAATATCGACGCTGACCACAATAATATTGATATCGTCCAATTAAATTCGTCACAAAACTCCGAGAAATTCAACACCAAAGTGCGTGTTCTAAATAACGGCCAAGTTCGATCGAATGCGATTTTAGCGAAATTTCAAAATTAAAAATAACCCAAAAATGATCAGTTCTAAGCGAGATTTAACTATAAGCGCATTAACAAAATGCACGTTTATAAATCCCAAAAATAAGTCAAAATTCGGAATGTCATAGCTCTTCCCCCCTTACAAATAATTTCATTCTCGAAATTTACAACCCAACCCAATTATTCGAACAAAAGAGGGTATTGGTGTTGCATCAACTCTTCACTTTCCCATGTGACACCTTCAGTTCAACGATGCTCCCAAATTACTTTGACAATCGAAATTGTCTTATTCCGCAACACTCGTTCCATTTTGTCCTCGATCCTTACTGGCCTTTCCACATACGACACTCTGTTGTCCACATCTATTTCTTCATAATTCAGAACGTAGATCGGGTCCAATTCGTATTTCCTTAACATAGACATGTGGAATATATTGTGAACTTAGGACAAATTCAGTGGTAGTGCGCGATGATAGGTCAAAGTACCAATTCTCTCTAAGATCTTGAATGGACCCACTTACCTCGGGCTCCACTTCCCTTTCTTGCCAAACCATGACAATCCGCTCATCGGCGATATTTTGAGGAAAACATGGTCCCCCACTTGAAATTCCAAAGGCCTACGTCTCTAGTTTGCATAATTTCTTTTGGCTGCTTTAAGCAGTCTGAAGCCTGTCTCGAATTACCATGACTATTTCGACTGACTATTGAACTAACTCTAGACTCGTGATGCTCCTCTCACCAACTTCATCTCAACAGACCAGCATTCTGCAAGCTCTGTCATTCGGCGTTTTAAATGGTGCCATTATGATACTCTGCTGATAGCTATTGTTGTAGGCAAACTTAACCATATGCAACCGTTCCTCCCAATTACCCTTAAAATTTCATACACATGCCCGCAGCATATCTTCTAAAATCTGAATCGTCATTTCAAACTGGCCATCTGTTTAGGGATGATAGGCCATGCTAAAATGTAACTTCGTTCCTAATGCCGTATGAAGACTTTTCCAAAAAGCAACAGTAAATTGAGGATCACAATTTGAAGTAATCGTCACTAGTACTCCGTGAAGATGGACTATTTATCGCATGTATATCTCAGCATACCTTTCTAATGCGAAGTCCTTTCGCACTGGCAGAAAATGTGCTAACTTTATCAATCGGTTGACTACCACCCAAATTGAATCATGACCCCTCTGGCTCCTCGGTAATTCCATTACAAAGTCCATTGTGACGTGTTCCCACTTCTACTCAGGGATTTCCAATAGCTGCAACATTCCACCCGGTTTGCAATGTTGTGCCTTCGCTTGTTGGCATGTTAAACACTTAGCCATGTGCTTGGCTATATCCACTTTCGTGCCGTTTCACCAATAATGCTGTCGCAAGTTTTGATACATCTTTATACTACCCAACCGAATACTATAATTGCTACAGTGAGCTTCTGACAAAATCTCCTTCTTCAATTCTGCATCACCGGGCACACACAACCATCCACGGAACTTCAGAATCCCATCCTTGGGTACTTATTGATGCTCTTTACAGCTGATCAAACAGGTCGTCTATCATTAGTAGTGGGTACTTATTCTTAATGGTCACATGATTTAACTGTCTATAGTCAATGCACAATCTCAAAGACCCATCCTTCTTTCTCACGAATAGCACTGGCGCTCCCTATAGAGACGCACTCGGGCGAATAAAGCCCTTATCCAGTAACTTTTGCATCTGAACTTTCAATTCCTTCAATACTAACAATGACATCCTATAGGGCGCTTTCGAGATCGATTTCGTATTGGGGGCCAACTCAACCATAAACTCTACTTCTCTATCAGATGGCAATTTCGATAATTCCTGAGGAAAAGAGATCGAGGAAATTACGCACCACGGCTATGTTTTCTAGCCTCGGCTCTCCAACCGTCAAATCAACTACATTCGCCAAAAATCCTTGGCATCCATCCTCTAATAGTTTAGTCACCTCAAGTGACGAGATCCAAGGAGTCGAGATTCCTCCTCGATTTCCCATAAACTCGAATCTAAGATATCCAACCGGATTAAATTGGATCATCCTGTTACTATAGTCCATTACAGCTCTTTGTTTAACTAATCAGTCTATACCAACAATCACATCAAAGTCATACATAGCTAAAACTATCAAATCTATCCTTTCTTCCATATCACCAATCACTATCTTACAATCATGACATTCAAACGCAATCAACACTTTATCATTCAACAGAATAATCACACGCAGCATAACCTCAAGCGGTTTCGGCTCAATTCCAAACAATTTAACGAACTGCTCAGATATAAACGAATACAATGCCCTTGGATCAAATAAAGCATATGCAGCATGATCACAAAGAGAGACCGTATCTGTGACCATGCCAAGCGCATCTTTAGCTTCCTTCCTTGCCATTGCATATACTCGTCCTTAGGCTAGCGGCCTATTCTAATTGGCCGGCTGGCTAGCTTCGAGCTGATTTCCATTCCCGGGTAGCTATGGCAGTAATGCAGGTGACCTAGCCTGCCTGTTGTTGGGGCAGTCCCTCATCTGATGGCCCCTTCCGCAACATTTAAAACACGCTCCGTCCCTATATGGGTAAGGTCCATTCCCATGTTTCCCTCTACATAACCGACACGAGGCGTTCTGAAAGCAACTCGGCTTCTCGATATTTCTTTGAATAGGAGGGACAAAACAATTAGTTCCCATCATAGGTCTCTTCCCAAAATGACGGTTGTCCCAAGCCGGGGCCTGCTGCGATCTAGAGGCGGCAGCTCGATCCATTAAATCACGCTCAATTGCCTGAGCTCGATCATAAATCTCATGATAGCCCCTCAAGTTCAGTGAGATCATCTGACTACGGAGGTCCAGCTTCAGTCCATCTTGAAACGTTCTGGCTTTGTCTACTGGGTCCTCTACCATTCTTGGAACAAACTTGGATAGCTTACGAACTCAGCCTCATATTGGTCTACCGACATCTGACCTTGGCGAAGTTTCATGAATTCTGCCAACTTCTGCTCTCGGGCACTTTCGATAAATACTTACTATTAAAGTCTTAGTAAAAATGGTCCAAGTCGAAGCAGTGCCAGCAAGAAACACTTGGCCTCTTATGGCTCTCCACCAATCGCTTGCATTTTCTTCAAACTAGTATACTGCTAGAGTTACTTTTTCCTTTTCAGTGCATCCCAATACTTCGAAAGCTTTTTCTAGTTCTTCCACCCATCGAGGTACAGCCTCAGTATTACCTCTACCATCGAACCTCGGAGGGTTCAGCTTCAAAAACTGCTCAACCAACTTAGACATCGGCCTATTTGCATTTACTTGGCCCTAAGTAGGATGCCCACCATTCCCGCTGTTCCCATTGTTTCCATTGATCCCATTAGCGACGGCTACAACAGCCTCAGCAGTAGCAGCGACAGCAACGTTCTGCTCTTCAGTCTATTTACCCATTAAAATCTTGACTTCTTGTAGTGCCCTCAGAATTCCATCCACCCGGGGATCCTCTGCAACTCTAGTTTGCAGGGCCACACGATCTCGACTTCTACCTCGACTGCTCATTCTCATAGGATCTCACACTCGCCTACCTGTTATAATTCCACTCAGGAATTAGAGACCTAGGCCAACTTACCAGTCTAAAGCCCTAGACAGTGAATCACAACCATAATTCACTAAGCGGGCAGTCAATCACATACAACACTTAATCGCAACCAATATATTTCGTGTACTTACCTCAAGTCCTGATGCACCTGCACTTCACACATTAATGCATAAGTTCACTTAGAAACCACAATCACACAGTCTAGGGTACGCAAGGCACACAAGTTACCTTAACTAGCTACCCTAAAGTCATCACTCCTTATCACTCCAGGTTTCAACCAACTTGGATCGAACTGACCTTGCTCTGATACCAAATCAACGGAAGATATCGCGCCCCAAACCTTAACGGGCTTGCGACACCCCTACGATGGTCGTATCGAAAACGATGTCCCAGGACGCATCACCGACCCAAACGAGACACCCACATGAATATGCAAGCAGAAGCGAAATAAAACAACCTAGACAATAAACAATGATGAAGGAATAGTATAGCACAAAATAATAATTTCATAATAATGGAAAACAGCCACTTACAACAGTCAGTCAAGTAGTTAGACATTAGGCTCATAGGGTTAGCATCCACCATAATCATAAAAAAAGAGGACACGTGGTAGGGTAAGCTAGCTAACTACACAAAAAGGGCTCTACCAAAAAGCTTCTAGGCCCAGCACTCAAGCGCTCCTACGGTGCCCAATCTGAATCAGACCCTAAAGACTCCGACTTCGTATCAAAGTTCATCTCGATCAGCTCTTCCTCATGCTCGGACTCCAAGGGCTCTGGCACAGGCTCGAGCTCTTCAAATTCCTCTTTGAGCTTGATATCTGCAGGCTCTACGAGTTCTGGTACAAGCTCAAGTTCAAGACTAGGGTTCTCTAGGGGATCTTCAGTGTCCAAAACCTCACCATCAGGAGCATACACGTCCTTGATCTCCCAATCAACGGCAACTTTGTTGCCATGCTGCTAACCCTCAAAACCCCAGATTGGGCCAATTAACTCCAACCCATCACGATAGAACCAGGCCAGATATGTATGACACTACAAGTCCTCTAAGCCCTCATCTACCCATACTGTAGTAAGGTGCCTAATATAAGTTTGATTTAGACATACTGGATACTCGGTCTCCTTATGCACTGTATGCATAGAGATCCCAAAACGCCGAGGTGGCGGCATGATCACAGTCGGGGTCGGGGATTTGAAATAGTTTGCACTATAGCAATGATAATAAATCTCAATAAGCAAACAACCTAAACCTCACCTAGGCCAATGCATAATTAGACAAGTCCCAACATGCAATCTAGCAATCGACATCATAAAATTCTCATGTACGCTTATCTCACCTCAAACCACACGCCAACCCTACGCATTAGTCAAATCACAGTAGTGCAATAATAGCTCAAGAACATAACATAAACACTCGAGCGCCATAATCACGTACATTCACTCAATTCAACCAAACACATTTCGCATGCATGTCCAACCAACTAACCACGACTCGCGACAACACGCCTAAGGTTTAGCCCTTCAATCAATTCGAGTTTAGTCCCGCGTAACCACTCCTCAGGACGTTTCTCTTGATCCGCGTAACCACGCCTCAGGTCATTGCTTGCCTTTCTAGCCACACCCACATAACCATGCCTCAGGTTGACAGCCCTCCGATTAATCTGGGTTTAGTCCCGCATAACCACACCTCAGGACATTTTCTCATGCACATACGTCACAACACAATTTGCCATTGCCAATCTAACACGTTATATTATTCAAATTCAAGTCATGCTCATCACATTAGCCCACCAACCCGACCTTCCAACCGGTCACATTCAAACACCAATTTCACCCACAACCGCCACTATAACTCAGTCATCGAACCCATCTTAATTGAATGCTAATTTAGCCACGAAATCACCACCACAATAATCCATAAAATCAATCACATTCAATTTAACTAATCTACGCCTAACTTAGTCACTAAACCAACACTAATCAATCCCTCAACAAGTATAATAATAACCAAAGTACTAAGTAGGGTTTAGGGAGTCACTTACCTAGATTTTGGCCCAAGGAAAACCGGCAAGGGGTCAAAATAGCCAGGTGGAACAATGGCAGGCTCGGCGCAGCACGGGTGCAACGGGCACGGTGGTCGGTCATGGCTTGGCACAGCCCTCGGCCATGGCCCAGGACTTTCAACCACAGCTAGGCAAGTGGCCTAGGCGGACGAGCGATGATTGAGCACGACGGCGAGTGGCTGGGCAACAACGAGCGAGCAGCAAGACACTATGGGCGAGCGGCTAGGCTGCTTGGCCACGGTTGGAATGGCGGCCAGGCGCGCTTGACCACGGCTAGGGCAGGCGGCCGGTGAGCGGCCAGGCAAGCTAGGTGAGCGGTAGAGCTGGCTGGTGAGCGAGCCGGTTGGCTAGCTAGGCGACACGGCGGTGACAACGAGCAACGGCGGTGGCGGCGACGACGGTGGCAACGGGCTCAGCCAAGTGAGCAGCTAGCGAGCTAGGCTAGTGGCTAGCGACGGGCAGCCGGGGTGGCGATAGGTGAGAGGGGGAGCTGGGGCTATGGTGGTGGAGACAGCGGCGGTCGAGGGCAGCACGGTGGCGTCACAGGTGCCTGGGCAAGGCCAAATGGGCCGATTGGCAACTCGGCAGCGCCGAGCCGCGGTGGAAGCGGCGGCGAGCTTGCTGCTCGCGCGCGAAGGGGAGGAGGAACAGCTGGGTCGGGGGAGTCGGCTGGATGGATGGCGGTCTTGGCGGCGACGAACGACCAAACAGCAAAAGCAACAATAGAGAAGACACATAAAACACTGTCAAACAATATCTCCAATGGTTGGGCACGCGACATACCATTTCTAGAACAATAGGTTACTCCTTTTCCCAACTAGTAGTTGTTTCTTCCTCTTCTACATAAACTAATTTTTGAGTTTCTTTTTCTTACTGAAGATATCATATTTGCAATTTCTACTCTATAACAAAAATAACGAGTACATCAATTCAAAAATCATCATAGTTTACCTCCTTTCTCTCTAGTAGGTTTAGGGCTTTCTCATGAATCCACATCCTACAAAACTTGCGAGGATATTCTTCAAGAACAATGTACCTTCCAAAGTCTCAAACTTGGTCATGCATCCAAAACCTATTATCATCTCTAATTTTTACCAAGGACTTGTGAGAGAGAACCCCCATTGTAGTGCGAGGATAGTAATTACAATCCTCCCACATGATGAATGGATATGTTTTGTCGTCGTTGGTGAAAAAGCATGCTATATCCAGAAATACTTCTTTTTCCTTATCCTCTAATCGTCCATAACTTATCGTTAAAGTTTTTCTAACTTTGTCAAAAGGACATTCATTTAGCTTCTTCAGTGGCTCATCCCATACTTCTCTTTTATCCGAATACCCCATGTCATTGCCCACATCAAAAGGATGGGACCCTATCACCACAACGGCCAATAGAAGCATGCCCACTATACTAACAATTTCACTTGAAGGAACCTCAAATTCTTCTTCAATGGGGTCATTTCTGAATGCGTGCTTATAAAATAGATCAAGTGCTAGATCAAATCTCATTCCAAGAACTTCATAAGCCAAAATTCCTTGGATTGGTCTACTCGAGTCTTCAAGATGCTTTCTTCCCTAGTTGTGATAATAATTTTGCTACCAGGACAAAACCAAGAAGAATTTCCGGCTAGCTTTTCGAGTTGCTCTTTCTGGTCTAGATCATCAAGTACAATGAGTACTTTTTTATTACCAAAAACTCTTTTGATCATCGTGATCCCACCATCAACATTTTCAATTGGGTCGGTAAACATAGAACTGACAAAACCTGACAAGAGCTTTTTCTACAATTTTAAAAGACCACTATGTGGTTGTGATGATGCTTGAACGTCTTCAAGGAAACAACAGCCTTCAAAGTGATAAGACAGTTTGTTGAACATAACTTTGGCAAGAGTAGTTTTTCCAACATCACCCGTACCATGGATACCAAAGAAACGTACACCATCAGACCCAACATCCAACAATTTCATTATGGCTTCCACTTGAGCCCTATCTTCAACCAAATGTTCAGTCACATTCATGTGTCTTGTATTAAGCTTACGGGAAACCTGTTCAACAATCGAGTCAATTTCTTCACCTTGGCAGCAGCAAGCAAAAAAATTTCGTTTCAGTCAAAGACAGGACTATGGGGAACAAGTGGATACATAACTCAGCTATTTCAACAACTTAAACAAACGAAATAAAGCATTATGATCAGTTGTGCTGGAAATTATGTTTTGGTTACAGGTTGGGTTTGACATAGTTTTTTGCGGGTCTGATAAAAAGATCACTCATCCACACCTCATTTCCTTTTGTAGGTTTTCAAGCCCAATTCCAGTCCAGATTCCATTGACTTCTAATGTAATGCCAAACACAGTTTCTTCCAGACAGATCTAGTTTGCAACGATTGACCTTGAGAAGAAGTACAGGAAAAATACCCTTTGCCTATTAGATCCCAGCCCTTTACACGTGCAACCTCTTCAAGGGCCTTTTTCCACCGCTTTAATTCATTAGGGCCAAACTTCTTCTTGTGCTTGGATATCGGTTTTCCGTACAAACTGCTTTTGAGCTTAACATTTTCCTTTCTATACAAATCTTGAAATATTGTTCTCTTTCACATATTATGTTCACTTTTTCTGTATTGTGTCGATAAATCTTTTCATTAAATAGTAGTTCCCATAATTCATAAAAGGAAATTCTGTAAAATCTTTTGAATGTCCATTTTTTGGCATAAATGTATCGCATTTGCACTTTTGTAACGTTAATTATGCACTATTTTTGGAAACAATTCTAATCATATCTTCATTTAATTTTAATATTGCAATGTTCCCATCAATTCAACAATCAAACACTACATTTGATTGTACAAAGTTTTGTGATTAGGGAGGGGAAAATTACATAAAGGCATGATCCAACTATACCTTGAGGGACAAACCTTCATTTAATGAAATGTAAATATTGTGCTTATTATCCATAATAAGTTGAGGAGAAATTTACCGTTTGCCTTGAAGTTCCCATCCAATGATCTTTCCAACCGTTTTAAGGGCATTTTGCCACCGCTCCACTTCATCGGGGTCAGACTTCTCCTTGAGCTTGATTATGGCGTTCTCGTACAAATCGGTTCTGAGCTTCACATCACCAGTCTTCACGTCATAGAAAATGGGGATGATCTCTTTCTTCCCATTTGATTTTGAATGGCGTTCTACGATACGTTCTATCTCACGGACACACCATATACTAGAAGCGAAGTTCTGAGAAAAGATGGGTATGTAAATTCGAGACTCGTTAACTGCCTTCAAAACTGCACTGATTTTTTCACCAACTTCAAGTTCTTCACTGTCAAGGAAAACGTGGATTCCTGCACGTACCATGCTGCGGTAAAGATAATCAGTGAAGTTTAGGCGAGTGTCGCTTCCCCTGAAACTCAAAAACACATCGTACTCTTCTCCTAGCACATCGTCTATTCTCAAGGTAGACTCCGAGTCCATCCTTAACACCTCGTTCTCTTCTTCAGACGAATTGTCGGTTCTCGTGGTAGACTCCGAGTCCCCCCTTAACGCCTTGATTTCTTCTCCAGACCCATCCTCCGTTCTTGAGGTTGACTCCGAGTCCTCCTAAGCGCCTCGTTCTCTTCTACAAATCCTTCATACTGTTCTCCAGACGTGCTGTCCGTTCTTGAGGTTGACTTTGAGTCCCTCCTTAACGCCTCATTCTCTTCTCCAAATCCATCCTCCGTTCGCGAGGTTGACTCCAAGTTCCTCCTTAACTCTTCGTTCTCTTCTATAAACCTCTCTTACTCTTCTCCAGATGCACTGTCCGTTCTCGAGGTTGACTCCGACTCCCTCATTAAGGCATCGTGCTCTTCTCCAGACCCATCCTCCGTTCTTGAGGTTGACTCCAAGTCCCTCTTTAACACCTCGTTCTCTTCTGTAGACCCCTTGTACTCTTCTCCTAACCCATCATTCGTTCTCGAGGTTGACTCTGACTCCCTCCTTAGCGCCTGGTTCTCTGCTTCGGACGCATCGTCCGTTCTCGAGATAGACTCCGAGTCCCTCCTTAACGCCTCGCTCTCTTCTCCAGACCCATCCTCCGTTCTCGAGGATGACTCCAAATTCCTCCTCTTCGATTTCGTGATTTGTCTCAGAGCCCTGCCAAAAATTACAAACTTCAAACCCGATCGAGACTTAAAAATAGGAATGTAAATCGAATAAGCAAGCTAAAATGCATCAAATAAATACGGAAGCAAAGTTTTCCTTTTGGATGTGTGTGCTATCTGCCAACAAGAGCTCGAACAGAAGTCGAGTAAGAGCGCTTACAGTCCTCCTACAGTCAAAATGAGGATGGCTGCTAGAGCCTGACCACCATTGAATCCCATCTGTGGGCCAATCCTCTCAGATGTATTCACCCAAAGAAGAGAATCGTTCAGTAAAAAGAGTTAATTGGAAGGGTTCAGTGGAGGAAGATCGACTGTATCTTCTCAAGGTGAAAAGGGCAAAGTCAATGCAGGGAGGCTGAAGGCGACAATCTGGGAAACGAGAAAAGTCGCCAAAATTCAGAACATGGAGGTGCACGGAGAAAGAGGAGTCAAGAATACAGGGCAAGGGCAAAGTCCTCCTGCCTCCCGGTGGAAAATTTAAAGCCCAAATCACGAAGTCACGTGGAACGCACGTGGTCCAACGCTAGGTATAATTCTTTTGGACTGCGCTCGGAGAATGGCACCATTACTTCCCATAAGTAACCGAGGAAATGAGACCATTCATTTTGTTTTCTGCATAATGGGCAACCGGACCACACATTTATTGTTAAAGACCATCCCTTTTGCATGTGTTAAAGATAACAAACCTACAAATATTCAAGAAATAGAAAGTCATGGGGTTTTTGACTATCAATGAGAAAAGTAACAAAAAAAGTTTAAATATATTGCATTGATATCAATTTAATCATAAACCTTTTAATTGGCTCAATTTAGCTCTAAACCTTTTCATATCAGTACAAATTCAATCCATTCGACCAATGTAGATCGGAAAGACGTGAAGACCGGTTGACCGTTTTACGTGGCACAGTTGGTACTAAAGTGGATATATATTTATAATTTTATAATTTTTTTATTTTCTTTTCTTTTCATGCTATTGTTCATGGTCTTCCCTTGTCATCTTCGCTACTATTCATCTTCCTTATCATCTTCTTCAGCCGCCGTTGCAAGTTTTTCTATCACGACAGCCGCCACCGCCATCACCAACAACTCGACCACCACCATCAGAATCACTTCCCTCACTACAATCATGCTCTCGAAAATGGACTTTCTGCTCGCCTGATTGCATATCAAGAATGTAAATCGTGGAGTGAATCTCTTTATAAGAATTTGTTTGAAGAGTGAGATTGTACTCCCAACGAGATTGACAGTGGGCGAGACCGCCTAGCGAAGTCCTGCAACTTCAGGTTCGTGGAGGCATTTTCGCAAATACATTGAGTGCAAAGCGAACTCACCCTTCAAATAAGGACTAGAAGAGACTTACCTAGTGAAGGCGATGGATGGGAATCGAGAATCCTGTTGTAGGGGCGATTTGGGTAGTAAAGATGAAGAGGGTTTGAAGGAGAGACGTAGGAAGGTTCGGGGCGCAAGGAGGAGCTACGCCAGCTAAAGGATGCCTTCCCAACTGCACTAATTCGATGCTTCATCATAATCTTTGATCACCGTCAACCTCCATCAATGGGGGTACTCAAGTGACCTTAGATCTGGCTAGGTGATGCCCGACGAGGCCAAACCCTTGCCCAGGTGATGCCCGACGAGCCTCGCCGGATCTAGCGAGGGGGCCTTGTCGGCGCTCGCCCTCGCCCAGATGTGGCCCGGCAAGGCTGACCCTCGCTCAGGCAAGGCCAACCCTTGGCAGCCATGGTCTGTGTTGCCGGCCTCCGGAAGAAAAGGGATAGAAAAAAAAGGAAAAAAATAAAAAATAAAAATATATTTGAAAATATCTATATCAGCAATTTTCAACCTAAAATAACCTAATTGACTGAATTAGTACCAATGTTAAAAAGTTTATAACTAAACTGACCAAATTAAAATACTTAAATTTGAATATGTCCTAACGAAATAAGAACTTTTTGGTACCTTTCTTGACTGCCAAGTATTTGGCTAGAGATGTGGTTCTCGGCGAGTACCAAGATCTTGAAGCAATGGAGGCTGATGACGGAGAAGGGAAAGCTGTTGGAGAAGGCATTGCCATTTAGGTAGAGGGACTTAAGGTTGACGAGGCCGGAGAGGTCAGGGACATTGCCGAAGATGGAGTTGTCCAATGGGCTCGCGACACTCCTTCAACGGTCGTATTGAACGCGACGTCCCAGGATGCGTCGCCGATCAAACGAACTACGCAAACGGAAGCAAAATAAAACAACCTAGACAAATAACAATGACAAAGGGATATCACTTACACAAACCAGTAAATACATAACATACTCGACATAACTTGTAGCATTCACAAATACACAATAACAACCCAAGCTACTAACTTCAAACCACAATTATCAAAAGAGGGCGGTGGTTTGTAAGCCTAACTCTTCTATAAAAAGGGGGCACAAAAATACGGGGGAACTTGACCCGTCTTCCATCCCCAAGATATCTCGGTGGCGTCTCCAATCAATCACGATCGCGGATCTGAAAATGGTTATATAATAATCGTGAGAACGAGTCTCAATAAGCAACACCCTAAACCCAACGTAGGTCAATGTGTACCTAGACAAGTCTTGACATGCAATCGAACTAGTAACGTACAGAATTCACATACACGCACTTACCTCATCTCAATCTACACATCCACTCTGCATATTAATTAAACACCATAATGCAATAATAATCCAGAATCATAACATCACCACTTAAACGCCATAACCACGCATATTCAATCAGTTCAATCACACTCAATTTGCATGCGTGGCCGAGCAACTTTCTCATAACCTCCCAGGTCCTTTCACACTACCCGCATCAACACGTCTCAGGCCAGCCCTCAGATCAAGCCGGGCTCCATCCCTCATTAGACATTTCACACATTCACACGACCTGCGTCAACATGCCTCAGGTCAGCTCTCAGATCAAGTTGGGCTTTGTTCCTCACTGGACATCTCACATGTACATACACCACATCACAAGTCGTCATTCTCAGAAGTATATTCAATCAATTCAATCACACTCAATTTACATGCGTGACCGAGCAACTTTTTCACAACCTCCCAGGCCCTTTCACACTACCCGCATTAACATGCCTCAGGCCAACCCTCAAATCAAGCCGGCTCCGTCCCTCATTGGATATTTCATACATTCACATGACCCTCGTCAACACCCTTCAGGTCAGCCCTCATATCAAGCCAAGCTCAGTCCCACGTGACCACATCTCAGGATATTTCTCCTCTTCCAATAACCCACGTAAACACGCCTCATGTCTGTTCATGCCTTCTCACCACACCCGCGTAACCATGCCTCAGGTTGACAGCCCTCCAATCAATCCGGGTTTTTCTCATGCACATGCACCACAACACAATTCGCCATTTTCACAAGTCGTATAATTCAAATTTAAGGCATGCTTATCACATTATTCCACTAACCCGACATTCAAGCCGGCCACGTACAGATATCAAAATCACTATCAAACGCCATGATAGCCAGCCAATCATTTCATCTCAGTCAATCACTACATATGCCACAATATCATCACAATTAAACCTACTAACCAATCACATTTAATTCAACCAATCTATCCCCATTTCATCCCCTAAACCGGTACTAAGCAACCCCTAAACAAGTCTAATAATATCCAAAGTACTAGGTAGGGTTTAGGGAGTTACTTACTAGATTTTGGCCCAGGAAAAATTGACATCGGCCCAAAATGGCCCGGGTGAACAGTGCTAGGCTTGGCACGGGCGAGGGTGTGATGGGCACGGGGCTTGGCCATGGCTCGGCACATGGCCTAGCGACTCGGCGTAGCGCTCAGCCATGGATGGGCAACGGCCTGGGCGACTTAGTCACGGGCAAAGGTAGCGGCCTGGTGCTCGGCCACGGCCTGAGCAACGACGGCACGGCCCGAGATGCTCGGGCAATGGCCACGGCCACGGCCGGGCGAGCAGCAGGGCCACGAGTGAGTGGCGGCACAGCTCGGCCACGGCTGGGCAACGGCTAAGCGAGGGTGAGGGCGACGGCGACTAGGTGGCGGAAGCTTGGCCACGACTAGGACAGTCCGACCAAGGCTGAGCTGGGGTGGCTTTGGGCGGACCAGGCCGGCATGGCGGCTACAGGTGGCTAGGTAGGGTGGCTGAGAGCTAGGTGGTGGCAGGCGAAGTAGCGGCGGCTAGGCCAGTTATGCGCGGCGGCTAGGCAAGCGACAGGGCCAAGGTGAGTCGAAACAGGGAAGGGCGTTGGAGGAGAAGAAAAATAAGGGAAGGGAGGTGGTGGCAGCCAATGGGGGCAATAGGGCGGCGAAAGAGGTTGAGGGGAGAGGCTGGGTGACGGAGGTGGAGCGGCAGTGGCCGGAACGGCGGCATGCGGCGGTGGCGAAGCCAAGGGGTCGAAATAGGGGAAGGCGTCGGGGAAGAGGAAACAGGGGGAGGGGAGGTCGCGTAGCAATCAGAGGCGGCATTGTAGCGTCGCGGGTGGCCAGGCGACGACAAGCGGTGGTTGGTGTCGGCTGGGGAGAGCTACGAGCGGCGATCGGCTGGGTGCAGGAGCAACGACGGGGAAAGAAGGACAAAGAAAGAAAAAGAAGAAGAGAAAAGAAGAAAGAAAAGAAAAGAAAGGAAGGAAGAGATAGAGAGGAAACATGAGCAAAAAAGGGGGGAAGAGACGTCTGCATGCAAGGGGGCAAAGGGCGCGGCAGAGGGGGAGGAGAGAGAGAGAGAGAAAGAAAGTCAATGTAATCAATCGCGATCCAACAGCTCACGTTCAAACATGAAAACAATCCAACGGCCCAAGAAAAACCCTAATTATAAATTAGGATTTGACCCACAGACACTAAATAAAATACATTACGAGGGAGGTCTACCAGTCTAAATCTGCACTTGGTCCAAATTTCACTTTTCACATATCCTAGACAATATTGACGCTGGCCACAATAATATCGACATCGTCCAATTAAATTCGTCATGAAACTCCAAGAAATTCGACACTAAAGTTTGGGCTCTAAATAACGGCCAAATTCGATCGAGTGCGATTCTAGCAAAATCTCTAATTTAAAAAAAAAAGAATAACCCATGAGTGATCAGTTCCGGACGAGATTTTATTATAAGCGCGCTGACGAAATACCCATTTTATAAATCCTAAAAATAGATCAAAATTCGGAATGTCACATAATTTGCCATATTTATGGGAAGAATCATGAACATATGCTGCACTCCCCCAAGATCGTAGATTACTTAAGTCTAGTTTTCTACCAGTTCACAATTCATAAGGGGTAGAAGCAACTGACTTAAAGGGCGCACGATTAAGTATATAGGCAGCAGTCAATAACGCATCTCCCCAATATGAGACAGGTAAATTTGCTTGCGCCATCATAGACCTAACTATTTTCAATAGGGTTCTATTCCTTCTTTTTGCAACCCTATTTTGTTGCGGAGTACCAAAAATAGTCAATCGTCTTGCAATTCACTTTTCATCACAAAAAGCCTTAAATTGCTCAGATAGATACTCACGTCCGCGATCAGTTCTCAATGCCTTTATTGTTTTGTTCAACTAATTCTCTACCAAAGCTATAAACCGCATAAAGCAATCCAATGCTTCGGACTTATAGGAGATCAGAAAAACATAACCGAAACGCGTCAAAATCATCTATAAAAGTGATGAAATATGAGGCTCCATGTCTTGCCCTCACATTTAATGGACGACAAATGTCAGAATGTATAAGTTGTAATAGAAGTTAAGTTTTGGTTCCTTTACCAAATGGTTTTCTAATTTTTTTTCCCGCTAGACAATGTTCATATAAGGATAGTTCAACATTAGCTAGTGACCCCAAAAGGCCTTCTCTTGCTAATTGTTTAATTCTTTGTAACCCAATGTGACCCAGTCTAGCATGCCAAGTACTTGCATCAATTTCCACATTACTAGAAGATGTAATTCAAGAAAAACAACCATTAACATTAACTTTCTACACATCATAGTCAATGTCTAACACCATAAAACCATTCAATACATAACCAGAACCATAATAAACTGTTCTAAACAAAATGTCAACACAATCACCAATGAAAATTAAATACAAAACCTAAGCTTAGAAGAACAACTACAGAGATCAAGTTTCGTCGAATATCTGGAGCATAGAGGACATCATGTAGGAATAGATTTCGACCACCATGAAAGGTTAATTTACATGTGTTATCCTTCAATTTAACTCTTGAGTTATTTCCAACATATATCCATCTTCTTCCAGACTGCATTCGATAATATTCCACAAATGCTCCTCGGTCTCTAGCTACGTGATCTGTTGCTCCTGAGTCTACAGTCCACATTGGATTAGATTCAGCAATCATTACAGTGCTAGAAACAAAAGCATTACTCAAAGTAATAGAGTAATGTGGTGCTTTTTTCGGCTCAGTGCATTCACAAGCGAAGTGGCCCAATTTGCCACAATTGTAGCACATCATCTTGGCCTTGTCTTTCTTCCCGCCGCGCTTCTTGCGTCGAAAGATCTTGACTCTCTTGGGTGCCTAATCAGTTTCTTTTCCTTTGTTGTTGAATTTATGGTTCCTCTTGCGCTTAAAGCCGAAGCTTTGCCCGAACCTAATTCAGCAACATAAGCATGGGTAGAGGATTTTGCAGCCTCTAGGCACTCATCTTTCAATTCCAAATGACGCGCAATATCGTCAAAAGTGATAATATTCTCATTGTGCGTCATATTGATTTTCATATGTTCCCAACTGTCAGGAAGAGACCTTATAATAGCCTAAACTTGTTGTTCGTCAGTTGAGGTATGATCTGCCGACTTCAGTTCACGTATTATGTTTGACATCTCTCGAAGATGCTGCCTCATCAATAGATTTGAGCGCTTTTGGTATGTGTCAAATTTGATGGTGACCCTCCTCAACTTAGTGGTAGACGTACCCTCAAACTTATCTTTCAAGGTAACCCACATTGCTTGAGCTTTGTCATAACTTTCAAATTCACACATGAGATCATCTTGTATACAACTTAGCAACGTAATGCGAGTAATGCTATTTTTCTTTTTCCAAGCTTGAAAAGCTTCTTGATCTCTTTTGTGTTGAGCAAAAGTTCCACGCTCAGGTTCATCCATGGTGTGGTTAATGGTTTCCAAAACCTCTTGCTCCTCAAGGATATATTGAACTTTTTGGTGCCAAATGTCATAATTGTCACCGTTCAGCTTCTCACCCTTATTGAGGTCAGCCACAATAGTCTTGGATGCCGAAGCCAAAATCACTATCTTCTACACATTGACATAATAAATACATAATTAATACTAGCACATTTTCCACATAAACACACATATTTTAATTTTTAGCAAAAACAAACTAAATTAATGATAATTCAATAAAAGACACCAAAACGAAAGTTCACGATGTTCCCAATCAGTTTCGGCTTACGATTATTCAACTATCATTAACTTGTTTAATTTGTGAAAATTTTAAGTTCTAGGTGAGAATTTCTTCTAATTCTACCAACCTATGAACTCCCACTAGACTAGATAATTCACAAAAATATTTAAAACAATGATCACATCCTTTCTAGCAATCATATAGCATGGTATGATGTAAATCAACAAATAGAACATTCATGCAACAAATATAATCAATAGCGGAATTCATGACATAAGGATCTCCAGCCGTTGTTTTAATATGCTAAAAAATTAGGAAATTGCAAGCACGTCAAACCATATAAACATGCCATCAATGAACCATGCTCT
The DNA here is from genome assembly GCA_031216185.1 of Syzygium aqueum. NCBI lineage: Eukaryota > Viridiplantae > Streptophyta > Magnoliopsida > Myrtales > Myrtaceae > Syzygium > Syzygium aqueum. Next base: position 29,013,657 of record CM062233.1, on the reverse strand, counting down.
AAATAATCTTTATGTGGTCATTTACATGTTAGCCAGCTTCTGTATTTCTAAAACCATAGGGAAATACAAGTAAAATGCAATAATACCCAAAAAATACACGTATTTAGGGTTCCGTATGCATTTTCATACCTTTAAAAGCTTCGAACAAATAAAATAAATATACCAAAATGTAGAGAATTTCAATACGAACACAACGGTACTAACCACAGCCCGATTGAACCACCCACGCACCCATACGTGCCGCCTAAGTGCGCGGCGCGTGTGGCGCACGCACCTGCCCTATACGGGCTTTTGAACCGATCCGACCGGTTTGACCATTGACCGATTTTACCAGTCCAACCAGTTCAACCGTTGATCGGTCTGACCGGTTGACCGTTGACCAATCATGGGTTACCAGGTCAGGTCGGGTCTCCAAGTCAGGTCGGGTTGGTTGCCGGTCGAGTCAAGTTGCCAGAGGTCGTCAGCGGGCGAGATGACGTCATTAATGATGTCAGCGTGTTGTCACCAATAGTTTTGCTGACATCAGCATGCGCTGGTTGGCAACACGCACGTCGCTGTCATGTGCTGGCAGTGCCAACGCTTTGGGCACGCGACTCCCATGCGTAGCGGCTTCTGGCCGCACGTATGGGCACTTTCGGCGTCTTCCGGCGGCACTCGACCCACCGTTTTGCTCGTCTCAACGAGTTCTTCAATTATATGTAATAAAAAATAATTTTCACTGTAAAGAATTTATCGAAAGACATCTGATCAGAATGATCGCCCGTAACATTCAAACCCGTTCTTCGTTTCAATTCATGTTTGTCGATTCATCTTACAATTTCGGAGCAATTAACATGTAGACAGTATGGAGTTCATCATCATGATCTCCATATCAAACAACAAGCAGAAAAAATCAACGTGAAAACAAGGCAGAGATCATAACCGAGGCTTTGATACAAATGTTGGGAAGCAAGTGTCAGGTGAAATCGACTAACCTATTCGATGCACTCCAAACCAATTTTTCCAGGATCGTACGTTGAATCACCAGCAAACTATTAACGAATCTACTACACATTGGTCCGAATATAATCACAAAGAAAGTATTATTGTTCTACAGCGTTAATGCCGATTGTCTTCTCAATGTAGATATGGAATCTTAATGCGTCGAGAGAGAGAGAGAGAGAGAGAGAGAGAGAGAGAGAGAGAGAGAGAGTTCTATATATTTTTTGTTCTTCTTCTGAGGAAGTGATTCTAACTTCCTTTAAGAAACTCTTCTTGTACCTTTTCAAAAGGTGTCTCTCAAACATATTTCTTATTAGAGCAAATGGTATCCCTTCGGCACACACATCATAGGCGGACCGACGAAATATAACATTAGCAATTGTGCCAAGACCTATAATTATTTATTGGCTCCACCGATGATCGTATTAAAATTATCAACTCCTGTAGCAAATTACTAACATTAATTTAAGTAATTTATCAACTTTTCACATATTATGTTATCGTCTAGTTTTAATCTTTATCAATATCTGTCAACATCTCCAGAAGTTTGTTTTTGACGGTTGGATCCACAATAGTCCCAGTGTTCTTACTAACACTTATCTTGACAACCTCAGATCTTGAATCGAGATTGTTATTTTACAAACACATATCTTCTTCAAGTGATTAATCAATTAATTGAGATTTGTGTCTCTGGCAATAGGGTCTGTCAAGATATTATTTTCAATTTCTATGGGAAGAAAAAAGCATCAAATCTGACAACTCAACCTGCTTCTCTAGTGAGGCACATGCTACTAGTCCCCAGGGTAGTTAAAAAAATCTCAGAATCCAAGTAATTTACCTGCAAGAAACCGCCTTCTTTGGCTTCTACACATGCCAGTCAAGTTCATGCCAAGTTACCACCTAACCCAGTCAATATCATTAGATTTCTAGTTTTTTATAGACAAAAGGACACTATTGATGACATAACTTGTGTACGGTGATCACTTTGGTGTCATAACTTTTTTTCGAATCACTTTGGTGCTAAATTTTTTGAAAAATGATCACTTTAGTGTCAATGCTGACGTGGCTTGCCGGAAATCCTACGTAGCGCTGACATGACTCACCGGAGAGGTTCATGGCTCGCTGGAGAGGTCCAATCAGCATTAAAAACAAAAAAACGACGTCGTTTAGTCCTCTGACGTGTACTTTTTTAGAAAAATAAAAATAAAAATTATATTAAAATAATTAAAAAAAATAAAAAAAGGAAAATACCACAGAAAATTTAACTTTTTTTTGTTTTTTTTCTTTCTTCTCCAGCGAGGGCAACCCTCGCCGACGTCGGGCGAGACTGCCCTCGCCGGATCTTTCGAGGGCCACCCTCGCCGGCGTCGGGCGAGGGTGGCCCTCGTCAGATCCGGCGCGGGCTGCCCTCGTCGGATCTGATGAGGGCGACCCTCGCTGGCGTCGGGCGAGGGAAGCCCTCGCTTGGGTGAGATAGGGTTGCCTACGCCCAACTCAGGCAAGGGCTTCCCTCGCCGACCCAGGAGAGGGCCGCCCTTGCCCAATGCCGACGAGAGTGGCCCTCGCCAAATCTGGCGAGGGCAGTCTCGCCCAAAGCCGGCGAGGGTTGCCTTCGCCGGAAAAAAAAAAAAGAAAAATATAAATGCCACATAATTTTTTTAAAAAAAATTAAAAAATTCAAAAAAAAAAGTCACATAGTTTTTACATGTACAAGTCAGACTATTTTTTTAAAAATATAAGTGCCGCGTCAGCTTTTTGGCTAGAGTCACTAAAGTGATATATTTTTTCCGATTTTAGCACCAAAGTGATCCGAAAAAAAGTTATGGCACCAAAATGATCGCCGTACACAAGTTATGGCATCAATAGTGTCTTTTTGCCGTTTTTGGTGCGTCAAAATGTGGAACATTGTTCTATGCTAGTAATTCCTTAAACGCGTTGGTGAATTTTAGAAGCCGTGAGTGCCTAAATTTTGACCGGCGACTTATTTAGTTTGTAACATGTTACCAATAGTTTTATAACAGTGTCGACAATTATTTAGCATGTAACGCATCAGCAAAGTATCAACGCTTTATGAAAGTGTCATCAATTATTTGATTATTCCAAATCATTGTCAATTACAAATATTCACTTACGTAGCTTGTTGACATATTAAGGTTACCAACTTTTGTAGAAAATCACCAATTTGAGTCCATTTACCAAGTTTTATTTTATTATTTCAAATTAGCCATTGTTCCAAGACTTACCAATATTTATTTGCTACAACGACGATCGTCTCGAAGTTACAAAGTCTTATAACAAATTACTGATATTAAGTTAAGTGACGTACCAACTTTTCACCGATTAAGTTATCATCTAGTTTTAGCTTTACTAGCTCTTATTTGATTGAATTATCAATGTTTATTCCATTGTTTTGAAACCACCATTTTTTTTTAATGATTTACTAGACATGTATTTGCTGATGCTATCTGCATGTTCAAAGTTGCCGACTCTTACAAAAATTAGCAACTCTTACTTGAGTCCACTTACCAATGTTTATTTGATTGTTTCAAAGTAACAACTATTTCAATAAATTATCAAAAATTCATTTTGGAGCTTACTAATGAATTAAAAGTTACCATTTCTATTTGACCATGGTATGACATATATAATAATTTGTCCCGATTAATCTCTATGGGTATCCGAATCTTTTTTAGATATATTTAATAAGGCCTCACAAATCTTGAAAACATAAATTAATTTAATGTATATGTACGATAAGCTCGATAATTGTTTTCTAAATGGTTTATTTAGCAAGAAGATTCTAAACGTAACGAGTGATGATAATAGACCGCAATGGCGGTGAATTTAGTAATGATAGTTGACCAGAAATGAAAGCTTATTTCTTCGGTTTCCCACACCATCCCCACGTGTTTTTGGATCTTAGGAACTCATCAGACATCGTTTTGTCCTTCCCGAAGTGTTCTTCTTTCTCAATAAAGTCCATTCTTATAGTTTGATTAATGTGCCCCATTATATTTAATTAATGGGGAAAATAAAAGAGTTGAAATAACAAAGATGACAGCTAATTTGGCTCGTAATTCAAGATATTACCGGTGATTTCAATTTAAACAGTTCGCGAGGAATGTGAAAGACCCACCTTATTGCCTACTCTTCATCGGGTTTTTCACAGTAATTATGTGATTGAATTTTGATTGCATCGGAGGGTCGGCGAATTATTTCAAAGGCCAAAGCTCACAAACTACATTTGTTAATAATTTCTATTTAAGATGACTTGCTCTTTATCTTAAATGTTAGAGAAGAGATGGCCTCGTGTTGGCAAGATTAGGAAGAAATCAAGAAGTATGACAAAAAATATTGATTCATCATATTATATTAATCGAAATATCCATGATTGAATCTTAGCTACATTGCTTTTATAGTGGAAATAGGCCCATGTCGAAGGAGTGTTAATAATGACCATTCATTTATTCATTTTTTTCTTTTCCATTTAGCATATGTGTTTGTGGAGATTATTTCATCGTCACTAGCAAAAAAGAAAAGCACCCATGGACTGAGCGTGGACAAAACATGAAAAAGAACCCTACAACTTAGAAAATGGATTTAGATGAATGCAGAAGTACAAAAAAACAAATGGGAAAGAAACAAAAGCAGGTTAGGCACAGCCTAGCTCCGAGCTCGTGTCGTGACCACCCGGGGGAGGTGTGAGGTTCGACGCAGGAGACAAAGTCGTGTTCGGGAAACTGAACCTCAATTTATTTATTACATGATGCAAATAAATTATGATTAGTTAAGCATCCGAGGTAAAATCTGCTTCTTCATTTCGGAGACCAGATTGAACGATATCTCTAGCAGTAATGCCAAAAGACTAAAACAGTCTGACACGGTGGTCTTTTATAATTCTAGGTCAGCACAAATGTATCTATCCATGTTCTTTCAGTACCCGCCAACTTCAGAAGACCCACAATTCATGCACTGTATTTTAGTCCAAATCAACTTCAAGACGCCTTGGATTTTTCAACTTTAATATATTTAGTGTTCTTTCCATTGAACCACGTCCAATCTCTCAAGGTTCCTCGAGGATTCTGATAACTCCAAACCTTCAATCTCAAGAAGACTTTCTTATTCAATCGAAAACACGGAGGACAGATTCTTGAAGAAGGATATACAGGGATTTCTCTCCAGGGATCTACAGAAAACTTAATTTCAATACCTGTAGCTTCTCTAAGTCTACAAGGACCGTGAAGTGTGCCATCGAACATTCATGAACTTCCAGAACCAGCAAGTTCTTCAAGTTGGAAAACAATGACGATGCTTTGTTATGCCAAAGTCGTGAAAATGATATAACTGTACGGACGTGGGTGAATTTGCCTTTTGCTTATCCTCTAATCCTTCGTAGCTTAGATTTTTAATTTTTTTTTCTTTTATTTAGTTCTTATCCTCTTTTTCTTTTTATCTTTTTTAAATTTTCAAGTGTGCCATGTGTTTTAAGCGTTAAAAAAAAATCACGGTCAGTTAGCGAAATTAGATAGAGTTTAATAAAATGACTTCATTGCACTAATTCGACAAATTCTAAGACTTGATTGCATTATTTGAATTTTGTAAGACTCGATTGTACTTTTTGTGATAAGTTTTAGGTTTGGTTCACTTATCCCCAACAATTAAGATTAAGGTTTGTTTTGCTTTTGCTGCACATTAGTCTAGCATGCATTTCTTGGTAATTTTAGGTCTTTACAACAACACAATTTACTAATATCTACAAAATATATGCAATCAAATGGTACTGCTAGGACAAAGTTAAATCTAACCGAGTTCTTCCATTAAGGGAAAAACATATAAGCACAGAGTGAAGGTAAACGCCTACAGGCCATTAGCAAGACTATTCCTTCTTTGTCTATGCCAACAAAAACTTGTTTACGCCAAGACTATTTTCTTTATTGCTATTTGTACAAAATATTTCTAATATTTATGCATTTCTTCCTTCTTTTTTAAGGCTTGTCTATCACAAGAGAAATGGAGAAAAATAAAATAATGAGCCAAAATTGAGAATTATACTTTTATTATTTGAAATTAAAGCCCACTATCACCAGGACATGTGCGATGCGCGCGGTCCATATTTTCTTTTCATTTATAAAATAATTCTAGTACTTCATAATAGAGTAATTTTGTAAGATCTATTAAACGTATATTGTTTTAATACATGCATCAGGCCTGCACTTCTGTAATGTCAATTATGTACTCCTTTTAGAAGAGCACCAAAGAATCTAAGCAACTTATTCATTATGTCTAGTGTAGATGGCTAGTGTAGGCCATACTGGGAACATCTTTTCCTAAAGAACGCCGTCCAAGGTATTTTATAATGTCTAGTTGTGGACATTTGTGTCGCGACCTACCCCTCGAGGGCCGAACTCGATAAGGCGGGTTTAGAGATAAGTGTTCATGAAACGGTTCATATGGCACATCATAAAAATGACTTTAGTGAGGCATAAATCTTTTGATTATCCATATGGCCCATTGATCATGAACGTGGATTTTTCCTAAATCCATATCTCGCGTGACAGCGGATCGATTTTATCTTATTTTAGGAGTCGCCACTAGCCTAGGTCGGGGGTCGGCTAGAATATCCAACCGAAACACGGGAATTTCGTTTCGCCTTCTACGAAAACCAAAGATCAAAGGTTTGAGGATTAGCTTACCTTAATATTTCTACTAACGCCCTTTCAGTACCGCTAAACTTAACATGGTTGTTATCTAAGTTGTCATGCATTTGTTATTTACCATTTTCATGTTTAAAGTCTTACTCCACTAGGTGATCATGCATCTTGTTTTTGTATTTTCATTTAAAATTCTAAACTAATCCTATCTTAGTCTAGAAGAAAGAAAGAAGCAATCAATTTTATTGAAAGACATTACATAAAGTAAACACTCAAAATATTGAAAAGACGAGCTAATTCTAAATGCGAGAGAGTAAAAACCCGCAACTCGTCGGGTGTTTATTACAACATGAATTGAAAATCCGAGACATGATCGGGGACGAATGAATTGAATACAAATTGAAACCGGATCGGACATCGGTTTATCGCCATCATCCAATGAATACAAATTGAAACCGGATTGGACATCGATTAATCATCTTGGCCTTCTACCATTTTGGATTATCTCCCCATGGATCGCCTCTCAGGTGTCGGCATTTACATTCATAACATACATTCATGACAAACAATCCACAAAGGAACAACCAAAGAAAAACAATGGTGCAAACAATTCACTAGTCAAACACGGGCCTCGAGATCGGCCTTTGTTTTTCATGCATTTCGATTCACCACCCACCTAATCATCTAACATTGTTTGATTAATGATTAACGATAATGGGCTACTATTTGTATTCACAAAACGGCAACTCACATCAATTAACCCATAAAGTCGGGTTTTAAATGACCATAACGGGCTATCCGCCGAACATGCACCGGGCCTAACATTCATCTAACAAACACATGCATACCAATAGGATGAGCATGCATTCAGGCCCATGGGCCTTATTTCGAAGCCAATCAAACAATGAGAAATGGGCTTCATATGGAGACCACTTATTCAGTTTTTATCTAATTCGGATTACTTATGTTCAGATGTGATTAACTACCCTAATGATGTCCAAATGAAGTGATTCAGGTGTCGTTAGAAAGCTTATGACATGAGGATCAAAAGTCAAGAAGACCATTTTGTCTAAATCCTCACCGATTTTCATGAAAATGACAAATTTATCCTTGGTGACAGGCTGGACCCGATTCTGTTATAGATTTCAAAATAATGGCGGGAAAAATAACAAACCTTATCAAAACTGCGTGAAACTTTTTAAACAGTTAGGATTTCGGTGTGTAACAAATTTCATGTTTCGAGTTTTTGCTAAAAAGTCCTCCAAATTTTTATAAAATTTGGTTTTCAAAAAGGACTCAATTGCAAATCAAATTTTAACCCGAGAATGACTTATATGAAATTTTAAGCAAATTGACCCTTCAAATATTGCTATTAGGCCCTCATAATTTTCAGTCAACATAATGAGACCCCAATGAACAACTTTGTAATTTTTATTTTTTGCAAAAAAGGACTCTAACTTTATCAAATTCGGAAAAACTTCTTTTGGATTCAAAAGGAATGAAAATCAGATCTGAGCACAGATACTGAATGATAATGAAAATTCCTTTTGAAAATTCAAATGAACTCCGATTTTGATAAAATTAGTATCAATGGAAAGATCTCGATCTCACTGTAAACTTTTATGAAGAAAACTTTTTCAAATTTTGAACACACGAATTTATGAAAATCGAAGAACACACGAAGGTCAATCAGAAACCAGTCTGTCACCCGATTCATGCATAGATGACGTTGCAGATCGTACTATGCTAACATGCTTGGAATTTTATGAAAATTTTATGATGAACAGATTAGGATGTGCTTTACAACTTCCGTGAAGAAAGTGTTTTCAAAACATGATCATAGAAAATCGGAAAAAATCACAGAACAGTACAACATCAATCGGGATATCATCAGAACAGACCTGAACATCACTTTCCAGATTATGATCCTAACTTTCGAAATAGTTTTGACATAGCAAATCAAGTCCGATTGAGGTATGCAATATATCAAATCAAAGCTCAAGACGTGTTTTACGATTCTCTAGTTCATAACTTCGTAAGATTTCGACACTAACGAGCTCAAATCGGCATCTCAAACATGCAAGTTTTCCTGGATACGAATTCACAGAACCACAGCCAAGTGCACTTGCCTTGTTTAACGATGCTCCGACGCGCGATCGAGCGATCCGGCCTCCGTATTCAGATCAAGAACAGCACGGAGAAGTCTCGTAAAGCTCGGCCAACCTATGATAATAGATTGCACAAACTATAGTGAGAATTGATTCGTTTTCACACTAGTGAACTAATAATAGAGAATCAATTCAAAAGGCACGATCCGGTGGCTGTGCAACGAGAAATCGGCCACCACAGCCATATGAAGACGTCGAGGAACGCTGCTGGAGGTTCTGGATCGCCGGAGAGAACGCCGGTTGGCCGGTTAAGCCGTTAGAACTGACGAATCATATCACTGGTAGCAAAACTGGTGATGATGCCGTGGAAGGAATCTCGTCGAAATGAGGAGCTCCGGCCACCAACAAGCTTGGCCGGTGTTGCAACCAGCCTTGTGGCACCGTGGGGGACAACGGTGAGGCGATGGTTTGCCGGAAAACGGCCGGCGAAGAGGCGAGATGGCCAGCGGCCGAGAGAGAAGAAAGAGAGATACATGAGTTTAGAGAAAGAGGGAGAGAGAGAGAGAGAAAGAGGAGAGAGAATTTAGATCTAAAAAATGAGAGTCCCTCCCAATTTTGGAGGGAAAAAACACTATATACGCTCCTCAACTTTGAATCTTAGCTCTTAAATTAATCCAATGACCTATAATGCATTTTTTTTTTGGTAAAGGTTAGAAATTGTATAACTTTTCAAATGCACCATATACAAGCAAAAGCCCAAACCTCCCAATGACCCAAAACGGACAAAGGAGTCCAAATGGGGTCAAGGGAGGATAAGCAAGACTATACAAAAGCCACTAGGGGCCACCAAAAAGAAAGGGAAAAAAACAAACAGCCTAAGAAAGAGCTGTAACAGCTTCAAAGATAGCAGAAGGTAGACTCCAACGCCTTTGAATCTTCCGGTTTGCAGGAGTGTCAGCAATTGTTCCCATGGATAACGTTTTGTCCTTTACCACCTTAAACAGGTGTTGACGCATTCTCGGGATGTAGACATTTTTGTTCCTGAAGATGTGGTTATTCCTTTCGATCCAGATGACATGACATAAGGCACCAAAGGCAAATCTGGCAATGTGATGAGCAAAGGAAGTGCCACCACAGACTTTCATGGTCCAGGTAATATGATCATGCCAGGGTCTATTGTGCCAGGGGAGATTGCATTTAGTTGCCCAGCAGGAGGCCAATCTACTAGTAGACGGGCAAGTGAAGAAGAGGTGATTAATTGAATTCGGAACAGAACCACAGAAGGTACAAAAAGCTGTATTAATTCGGCGATTTTGAAGGAGCAAAGTCTGGGAGGGGAGACGATTAAGAGAGATTATCCATAGGAGAAAGCCATGCCGAGACGTGATGTGCTTGTCCCATACGAAGGAGTGCCATGGGGTTGACTGTCTTGTTGTTCTGATATGGTTCCAAGCGAGCGCTATACAAAACGATGCCATCGGAGATGGAGCCCATATGAGTTCATCTGGGATCTCCTCCACAAGCAAAGGAGCGGGATCCGACCAGCTAAGGATGGTTTGAAGAGTCCGTGAATGTCACCAAGTTCCATCAAAGAAGTCTCGCACCGAGGCTTGGCGAGGTATCCTTGAATGATAAATATCGATATTGGAGAAAAGCCTATAAAGGGAGCCTTTACTGTGCCATGAGTCAAACCAAAAGGAGACCGACCGCCCATTACCAATCTTCCACCGAAATAAAGTATGAGCAGATGAACGCATAGCCAGTAACTTCTTCCACATCCATGAACAAAAGGTAGGTTTAGAGACAATCCAAAAGTTTGTGTTGTTTAAGAAGGTTGAATGGATCCATTTACACCATAAGGATTCTTTGTCAGAAAAGAGAATACATATGTGTTTGAGCATCATTGCTTTGTTATACTCCAAGAGCCTGCGAATGCCAAGGCCACCCTCCTCCTTGGGCAGACAAACTGAACTCCAAGCAACCTTAGCTCCACTCGTGCCCAATTCAGGTCCTTTCCACAGAAATTGCCTTAAGATGGTCTCAATGCTGCGAAGAACTAATTTAGGCAAGGATAAGATAGCACTCCAGTATACTTGGATGGAATGCAGAACAAATTTGATGAGTTGTAAGCGCCCCGCAAAAGATAGAAATCGCTGAGTCCACGAGCTGGTGAGAGCCGTAATAGCATCGATCAGGACTTTGCAATCCTCTTTCCGGAGCCTCGAGAAGATAATCGGAACATCAAGATAACGAAAGGGTAGGGAGCCCTGTTGGAACCCAAAGCAATGGAGTAGTTGGTCATGTAGTTCAGAAGATCCTCCAGAGAGGAAAATGTTGCTCTTTGTAGGGTTCGGCTTAAGGCCGGACCATTGAGAAAATTTCTGCAGGCCTTCATTAATCAGGGTAGCATATCTGACATGTCTTTCGAGGAATATAAGGACGTCATCGACGAAGAAAAGATGAGATGCCGGTTTTTTTACACCTCCAAAACCAATGGAAATCCCTTGAGTTTGTTTTAGATAAAATAACACCAGAGAGAACTTCCATTACCAAGATGAAGATATATGGAGAGAGAGAGGGTCTCCCTGTCGTATACCACGACTACTTGCAAAATATCCTTGCAATTCTCCATTGATTGAAATTGAAAATTTGGGTGTAGTGATACATGCCATAACCAGCCTAACAAAAAAATCTGGAAATTTAAAAGCATGTAAAGTCTCTTGAATAAAATTCCAATCAACTGTATCATATGCTTTCTGGAAATCCACTTTAATAGCACACTTTGGAAGGTAAGCCTCATGGTGGAAACCTGCGAAAAGCTCTTGAGCTATCATGATATTGTCACTAATCTGGTGCCCTTTAACAAAGGCTGATTGTGAAATGTTAATCAGAGTTGGAAGGACATTCACCAAACGCCTTGCCAAAATCTTGGAAATGCATTTGTAAAAGGTGTTGCAGCAAGCAATCGGGCGGAAGTCCTTCATGGCCGAAGCATTAGGAGCCTTCGGTACCAAGGTGATTATAGTGCTGTTTAATTCTTTGAGCAAGAAGCCCGTTTGGAAGAAATCTTATACTGCCGCAAGAACAAAAGGCCCAATGATGTCCCAGGAGGATTTGAAAAAATCTACATTATACCCGTCTGGGCCAGGGGCCTTGCCTTTTGCTAGAGAAAAGAGAATAGTCTGAATTTCCTCATTAGAGACCGGAAGAGATAATAGGGTTCGTTGATTCTCATCTAGAACCCTTCCGATGAAATCCTCAATTTCATAGGAGGAAGCCGGAGTAATACCATGGCTATCGTTGAGCAAGTGTTGGAAGTGACCAACAATATGATTCGTAATTGCGCCACGCTCAGTTAGTTGGGAACCGTCCTCTGTAGTGACTGTGAGGATACGATTATGTAGTCGTCTTTTGTTGACGAACTGATGGAAATATTTAGTATTTAAATCACCTTATTGAAGCCAACAGATTCTTGACTTTTGCCTGAGGAAGGATTCCTCTAGCAATTTTGCAGTAGAGTACGTTCGAATGTGCTCCACTTCCCTAGCTTGAAGGCTTGGATCCAACGGATGTATGGCCAGAGCTTCCTGAGTAGCAAAGAGGTTCAATCTGGCTTGCTCCGTTCTAGTGGAAATGGCCGAGAAAGAATGCCTATTCAATTGCTTTAGCAGGGGTTTTAAAGCCTTCAATTTGCGTCAAATCACGTACAAAGGGGTGCCCACAAAGTGGGTGTTCCAAGCTTGCTCTACTAAGTTCTTGAAGAAAGGAGGAGAGATCCAGATGTTGAAGAACTTAAATGGAGATCGGGTGTTATGAGGCGGTTGGATTCTAACCATCATGGGAGAGTGGTCAGAGATGCCAGGAGGAAGAAAAGTTGCTTCAGAGAATGAGAAAACTTGGTTCCAACAGTCATTGATGAGAACCCTATCAATTAAGGGCATTTTTGTCATTTTTGGGCTCAAAGGGATGGGGTCGACCTTGGCTGGTCGGAATGGACCAGCGATCGCTGAACTTTTGACTGGAAAATGGCCAGTCCGATCGGACCAATTCAATTTGAATCAAACCGGGTTGAGCCGGTTAATCCCGAATTTGGCCTGATTGAACCAGTTCAATCCTTGATTCCATTTGTTCCAATTTTGTACAATTTGATTTCTATCATGATTAATTGACCCCATTAATATCAAATTCAATCAAATTGGATTGAACCGATTTGAAATTCATGCACAAATTGATTCAATTTAACTTGTTTGTCTCAATTGCTCTTGAATTTGGGTAATTGCATGGCCAAACTAGACTAACAAATTTAATTGAAGTCCAATTAATCAAATTGAGTCTCAATTCATCAAATTGAATATTAGTCTTGAGTAGGTCAAGTTGAATTGCACTAATTGGACTAATTACCCTTAGACTTCTTAATCATTGGATCACTAAATTGATCAAATTGACTCGAATTCATAAAAATCTTCTAAAATTGATTTTGAATTTGGATTTCATATAAGAAATTAGGCTCATTCGTGCCTCAATTGCGCAAATCAAGAAGAATCGATCCAAATCTCTGATTAAGGCCAAAATTGAGGGTTTTTGAGTTTGGCTTGGAATCATAAAATTGGTTCCAAAATTGAATATAAGATGACCTCTAGATCAGATGTCGTGAAGAAAACTAACCTAAAAAATGAATAGAAATGAAGTAATTTCATTTTTGGCTGATTTGAACCAAATTCCACAAATTGGGAAAAAGTTTATTCTAAATCGATTTTTGTAAAATTTCAAATGCCAAAGGTAAATTGAATGTAAAATAAAATGATTTTGGATTTTTGTATTTTTTTTAATTTTTTTGGTCAAAGGTTTGACCAAAAGTCAAATCCTAGTTGACTTTTCACTAGGAGCTTGATTTTATGGTCAAATCTATGAATTTTCCTGAAATTTCCACTTCTAAAGTGAAATTAAACTTGAAAAGAATCTTTTTACACGAAAATCCCCAATTTGATCCGAGGTTGACTTTTAGTCAAAGAGTTTGACCAAAAAGTCAACTCAAAAGTCAACCATTTGACTTTTCGAGTTTTTGCGTGAAATGAATAGAAAATCATTTATAGAAGCTAGGCCAATAAACAGAATTAAAAAACAACACTGTTTGTTCAAGAAACGGGTTCCGTCGCGATAGGAAATCATAATTTCGAATTTTCTGCTTTTAATGACACGTCGGCTGAAAATTAGGTATTAACAGCTACCCCTTTTTGAGTGGGAGTTCGAAGAGGTTCCGCTCAAAGACCAATTAGCACCTGCAAATTTTTAGTCGACTCCACTTGAGAAATGAAAGAAAATAAAGACAAAGACATTTGATCATAGTCTTACCTGAAACACTTATCATTGACCATTTAGATATTCATCTCATTCATGTGTTCTTCTCTTCTCTCTCTTATATGGTGGAATGAAGGGAGAAAAGAAAGGGCTTTGTAGGAAATCTATGGTTTAAGGGTGACTTAGAACCGAAGGATAAGATTTAAGGATGACCTAAAATCTAAGGACAAGGTTTAAGGATAACCAGGAACCTAAGGACAAGGTTTAAGGATGACCTGGAACCTAAAGACAAGGTTTAAGGATGACTAGGAACCTAAAGATAAGGTTTAAGGATGACCTAGAACCTAAAGACAAGGTTTAAGGATGATCTAGAACCTAAAGACAAGGTTTAAGGATGACCAGAAATCAAAAACAAGGTTTAAAGGATGACCAGGAACCTAAAGACAAGGTTTAAGGATGATCAGGAATCAAAAACAAGGTTTAAGGATGACCAGGAACCTAAAGACAAGGTTTAAAGATGACCTAGAACCTAAAGTAAGGTTTAAGGATGACTAGGAACCAACGACAAGGTTTAAGGATGACCAGGAACTAAAGACAAGGTTTAAGGATGACCAAGAACCTAAAACAAGGTTTAAGGATGATCTAGAACCTAAAATAATTTTTAAGGATGACTAAAAACTTAAGGACAAGGTCTAAGAATGACCTAGAACCTAAGGACAAGGTTTAAGGATGATCTAGAACCTAAAATAAGGTTTAAGGATGACCAGAAACCTAAGATAAGGTCTAAGGATGATCAGGAACCTAAGACAAGGGATATGGTTTAGGCTGACCAAAAACCGAAAATGCGATATATGGTTTAGGTTGACCAAAAATCAAAAATGGGGAATATGGTTTAGGCTAACCAAAAACCGAAAATGAGGGGTATGGTTTAGGCTGACCAAAAACCGAAAATGGGGAATATGATTTAGGCTGACCAAAAACCGAAAATGAGGGATATGGCTTAAGCTGACCAAAAACAGAAAATGGGAAATATGGTTTAGACTGACCAAAAACCGAAAATGAGGGATATGATTTAGGATGACCAAAAACTGAAAATGAGAGTTATGGTTTAGGCTGACAAAAAATCGAAAATTGGGGTATGGTTTAGACTGACCAAAAATCGAAAATGAGGGTATGGTTTAGGCTGACCAAAAACAAAAAATAAGGGGTATGATTTAGGATGACCAAAAATCGAAAAGAGAGTTTATGATTTAGGATGACCAAAAATTGAAAATCAGAATTATGGTTTAGGATAACCAAAAACCGATCCACTGGGGAAAGATATTTTGAAAGAAGTTCTAGAATTATTTAACAACTAACCAGATGGAAAAGAAATATACCATCATTTGGGTAAAAGACACTGATTATCAAAATCCTTAAGAGGAAATTTTAACAAAATGATCTTTGAATAACTATCTAAAGAGGTTAGATAAAAAATGCTAAATTGGAAATAACCTAATAAAAAAGGTCTTTCGCACTAGCTCTCATAAAAGCTTTGATTCCCATCCATTGATGTGGGAAAACTATTCAATTCTCACTCGTGACGCCTCACAAACCTATGTCAAAGGTTTTCGGAAACGTTCACATTAAATACAAATTGATTGATCAGAAAGGTCTTTCAAAAGGACTGTAATATAGGCTTGGTCATGGGCTTATACAAAGGGTATTTGCTTTGAGGCCAAGAAAAGAAATATACTATCAATATCTTCAGCGAGTTTACAAGTCAAGAACCTTGAAGATAAGATAAGATAGGATTACTTCCACTCTTTCTAGCGGTAGCTTCTTTGTGAAATATTTACGTCAACTCAAACCATCCCAATCGGAAGAGACTTCGGAGAGGGTTGTAATGTCGGTTCGAGTTAGGCTTAAAAAACTTGAAATTTTGGAGCAGGGGTTTGAAAGAGAAATGATATTATCTTGGCATCATTATCAAATCATCCAAATTTGACATCATTTGACTCTTGAAAACCAAATTGTCTCGAGAGTCCATTTTTCTTGCATCATAAGAGCTTTGCTCTTTCTAAACATCTTTTGCAATGGGAATTTCGTTTTCATTATT
This sequence comes from Syzygium aqueum, assembly GCA_031216185.1. NCBI lineage: Eukaryota > Viridiplantae > Streptophyta > Magnoliopsida > Myrtales > Myrtaceae > Syzygium > Syzygium aqueum. The sequence goes on along the minus strand of CM062233.1, from coordinate 28,997,521 downwards.
AATATGTTGCTTTTTGCTTTTGTTTTTGATACATTTTCTTTTTCATGGGCATCGGCCTTGCTTTTACCAGGCACACTGCTTTTTCATACCCCATAATATTTATCTTTTGAGCTCTTTGGACTCTCGAGACACTCTATACATATTCACTAATTTTTTCAAATTTTCTTGGTAAATCATATGAATTGCCCCAATATAAGGAGATAATCAACATTTTGGGCTTTGAAATGAACATACTTAAGGCTCAATTTGGCTAAGCAAGGGATAATTGTGTTTGGGTAGAGGAAAAGAATGCACTTCTTCACTTTGGGATGTTTCGAGCTTCTATAAAGATTCACATGAAATTACCACAAGAAGATTTATGCAAGTGAAAGCAATAAAATCTTTCTTAATCTTTTTGCTCTAAAAATGATCAACCACAACTTCTTAACTTGCCCCAATATGGGGTGGTTCTTGAAAGAGGTATTTTGAAAATTCTCCCTATTTGGCTCAAAGTGGCGAGCAAAGGATAAAATGAGTGTTTAGGATAGAGAAATGAAATGTCTTTTATCATTTCAATCCATGTATTCAATGTAAACGAACCCTATGCCCTAGGATATGGTTTTTTCACTCAATTCTCTCAAAATGTGTATAGGGACGTGTTTGATCAAAGGTTTGCCTTTTATCATTCTAGGCATTTCCATTTGGCATTTTTGAGAAATCCTTTTTTTTTTGTTTTTTCAAAGGATCATTTGGTTAAATCTTCCATCTATGGGGAATTTTGATAAATCAAAACGTTTAAAAATTTTTTTGGCTCCTCTGGGGATGTTTTTTAATAAAATTTCAAACTTGAAAAACATTTTGGACAAAAAAGATCTTCACAACTAGGATCTACTTCCTAAACTCTAGGGAGAAGATTGATTTTTGATTTTGTTTTAGTTACTTCCTCGAGCTTGACTCCTTGAAGTTTGGAATAGCTTCCTTGGGGAACAATTGAGTACCTACAAAATGAACAAATATGCAAAAATGCCATGTATGCATGAGATGCATGATGCCAATGTCCTAAAGTGACTTGGATACAATCCAAAAGTAGCTCAAGACTTTTTATTCAAGGAAAATATTTCTTGACAGCATCAACATTTACAAGTTTTAGCAACTCTTGGCCATCCATTTCTACAAGAATCAATGCTCCACCGAGCAATACTTTCTTGATGACATACGGTCCTTCATAATTGGGGGTGAACTTCCCACGATCTGGAATAATGGGTAGGACTTTCCTTAAAACCAGGTCATTGACCTCAAAATGCCCGGGTCTAACCTTACGGTTGAATGACTTATCCACTCGCTTTTGGTAGTTTTGTCCATGGCATAGAGCTTTTATTCTTTTTTCATCAATTATGTTAAGCTGTTCAAATCTTTGTTGAATCCATTCTGCTTCAGTAAGCTTTACTTGCGAAAGTACCCTTAATGAAGGAATTTCCACTTCCACAGGTAAAACTACTTCCATTCCATACATTAATGAGAATGGTGTTGCCCCAGTCGAAGTGCGAATAGAAGTTCGGTAAGCCATTAATGCGTATGGCAACCGATCATGCCAATCTCGGTAATTCTCTACCGTCTTGGACAGAATCTTCTTTATGTTCTCGTTTGCCGCCTCCACAGCTCCATTCATTTGTGGGCGGTAGGGAGAAGAATTCAAGTGACGAATGTGAAATTTATTGAGTAGCTCATCCACTAGTTTGTTATTTAGGTTTGATCCATTGTCAATGATAATCACTTTTGGAACCCTATATCAAGCAATAATGTCACGACGAATGAATTTTACCACACTTTTCGCAGTGACGTGGGCATAAGAATTGACTTCGATCCATTTGGTGAAATAATCGATAGCCATTAGAATGAAACGGTGTCCATTTGATGTCTTAGGATTAATTGGTCCGATAATGTCAATACCCCTCATTGAGAAAGGCCGTGCCTCGGACATTTGATGTGTGTTCTACAATATTGGGGTCTAAACCTAGCATATCAGTATAAGACCAAGCAAAGACATCCCGGTACTCCTTCAAGAGTTTGATCAGTCGATTGGCATCTATTTGAGAGAGACTTGCCCCAATCTTTGTTTCCTTAAGATTTTCAAAATCACCCAAATTTATAATGATGGTTTGTTCTTCCGTGGGAGGTGTGGATTCTTCATGTCGGATCCATTCTCTTTTAATAACCTTGGAATCTTCTTCATTTTCGAGATCAGAATAATTGGGTCTGCAAAAGTCTTTTGGACACGAATCCGAGCTATGCATATGACTATCATGATTATGCAAAGTGTCATGCTTGAGATGCAACAAAAAATGGTTAGTATATGAAGATAAGAAATGCAATGCATGCAGATGTGATGAAAAAACTTTTCGAATTTTAGATTTTCGAAAATTTCATGGGGAACTCGTCCTCATATCATTGGACATCCTTGTTCCAAAGGATTATTTTGAAAACTATAGATCGTGCAAAAGCCCATGCCTCAAAGCATCATCATAAGACTGGTTTGATATACTTTCACACATCTATTAATAAAACGTGCATATGCCTTTATTGAATTGAAAGTGATAATGCCATATTACGACATATACTACCTTGGATCAATGGCTCAAGATCCAAGTGTTCACACACATGAATGAAAGAACAAAATAACGAAAATTCATGAAATGAGAACTAGTTAAGCATGTTGTACTCTACACCAAGGGAGAAGTGAGTGTGCTCCCATGTATCTTAGCAATGTCAATCATGTTCATAGGTCCAGGATGACAGGCTCCTTTCGTACTTCTGATGCGGCATTCCCAAAAGACAGAATCCCCTTATCAAGCAAACTTTCAATTTTGACCTTAAGAACCAAGCAATTATCAACATCATGTCCTTTTTCTCCCATGTGATACATGCATGTCTTGGACATATCGAATCCAGTAAACTTTGGAAGCTTTTCTCTCGGAACTTCCTTAGCCACCAATCTCTTTTCCAAAAGCATAGGCAATAACTGAGAGAGTAGTTTTGGTAACGGTGCAAACTGACGAAGCAAGCCATGCTTACGTGGCTTCTTATTGGAGTCAGGACGCGATTGAATATGAAATACATCCATTTTGTCAAGATGTCCTTGATTACATTCTCTAAACCCAGAAGATAGTTCAATTTCTGATGCTTGTTCTTCATAAGGCCATTTTCCTTTACCCTTTGAATGAAGACCAATTGTTTTCGGCATGGAAAAGGATGACAATTCTATAGTCATTTGATTTACACGATCCATAAGACGCATCATCATCTCACGCATTTCGTTAACTTGACTCTGAAGATCCGCAAGAGTAGGCATAATCTTGGTCGGAAGCAGTGGAGTTATGAACGCTTCAAAGTCTGCAAATGTAGCAGTTATTTCATCAATTCGGTTTTCTAGATCGGCAATTCGATCGTTCTGTTTTTCGATATCCATTTGAAGATCCTTTGTGCAAGTGGGGTTGGGCATTCTCTAAATACCTTGTAAACGAAATGAAGATCAAGTTAGTACACAGAAAATAAATTGAAACGAAAATGTAAAACCCTTCAATTTTATATTTTCTTTGGATGAAATAGGGGTAAGAAATATTCTCATGATCCCAATACCATGTGAATGATCTCTTGTCAAAATTTCTTCACAATAAATTATACAATTGAAGGGGTAATACGCGATGATTAATCAAGATGCCCCGTCTATATTCCATTGGAACCCTCGAGAAAGCACATAAAAGGGAAATTTCACTAATTACAACGAAATTCGTGAGATATAATCCCTATACATCAATCTAGAAACAAAATGAAAATTCTATTACATCATTACTAACTTGAGTAAAAAGGAAACCCTATACATCAAATCTATAAAATGAAAATTACATGAAAGGAGATTTCCTCATGGAATATAGCCAAATTCCTAATGGATCTTCTTTAGGTGCGAGGCGAATTTGTTTGTTTTCTTGGGTCAAACATTCAACCTCGGCTAGAGCCTCATCCTTTTCCCTAAGAGCTCTTGCGGCTATAGCTTGTTGTTGAGTTGGCTTCTCGGGGACATTAGGGAGATCCACTTTAAGCTCGAGCTCGAGACAACGGTGTATGTACTCTGGCAATGCATGACGTATCTTCATTTCTCCTTCCAACTCTGACTTGTCAGTAATGAGAATCGGTTTCGGGTAGCATTTGTACCACACATCAATGATGGGCTTGATCATTTCCTTCAAATACGCTATTTGGTCCTTTTGGATGACATCTTTGCGATAGTCAAAATCATATAACTCAAACTTGAGGAATGGTGGAATCTTTTGAAGCACGCGATATTGACGGATCACCCTAAAAGGGTAATATGACATAGACCCCGTCAGACCCAAAAGTGTGATTAGGTTGTCGGATCCGTTATTAAGGCGCACCTCGGGATTTCGAAGCCAACGAACATGCCATTGGATTTGATTTGGAACAAGGTTCTTAAAAAAATTAAAGCAAGTTGAGAATGATCAATAAGGAAAGATTTCTTCCTTTTCTCGAAAGAGTGAGATAGGATGACAATCTTTGGACACATCTATAATTTTCAAGCTCAAACCGAAGTCTTTGAGATGAGAGACCAACCAAATTTGGAGTAAACTTATTGGGGCTCTAAAAGACACTATTTCTGTTTTGTTTGAACCTATGGAGTGATACGAAGGTCTCACCTAGGATCATATTGGAAAGTCTTTTGAACATACGCACTTGATTGACAATATGAATTACCAAATGATCCATGGTCTTTTTGGTGAATGGAAAAACCACAAAACCAAAGAATGCTAACAGAAAAATTCGAGGAATTTGATTACCCGCTTCTTTTGGTAAGCTAGAAAAATATCGTTCTAAGAATGCGAAGGAGAGTGCATTGGAATTTCCTCTAAGAACGCCTTCGATTTGGAGAATGTCAACTCCTAAGAATTGGCTCAAAAGGGTTATTGGATTTATATCTATCGGAGGACTAACTAGACCAAAAGACCCGACTCTTCCAATGGCAATATCGTACTCCTCAATTGTAGGGGTCAACTCATTTCGACCAAACACAAAAGTGGATGTCTTTGAATTCCAAAAATGGGACAATGATTTAATCATGGCAATACGAGGCTCGATGTATGAAAGTGCGGGAAGATATCCGATCCTATTTTCCACGTAATCCTTGTGCTTTGGCTCGAGACTTTCCCACATGGTCATGAGAGCTCTAGGTACGGGGATGATTCTGATATCCGACATATCCATTTTGACTAACCCTAATTTGGAGTATCGAGATTAATCACCACGCATTATAGAAATATAACGTGGAATTGAAATGGTGTAATTGAAATTGTAGAACGATACAATCAACCTTACCAAGAGGAGAAAATGGCAAACACATCGACACATCGCATGAGGACTTGTGAGGTTTGACATTTAGGGGTAGGATTCTAAAGGTTTAAGGTCCCCATCTTAATTAGATAAGAAGAGTTTACCCACCGCTACTAACGTCGGTCGGTGCACTTCTTACTAATCAAGATGAGCGGTATTGAAGAATGGATTACCACATGCATTCACATGCGGATTCCACTTTTAATACCTCCTAAAGGTGCCCTAAAGCGATCCGGGGTTTTAGACCGCGGGACGTGGGTGCATTGTGTCGTGCTAAAGCAAGTAAACACGCATTTAAATCTAAAGCAAACAACACTTCAATATAATCTCATACATTCAACATTCATCCGAACGCCACCTACGAAACAAAGGGTTTGTATTCACTCCACCTCTTATGTCTCCCACCTACAAAACCATTTAACATAAGGTTAATGGACTAACCTTATTTTCCACGCGACTTCGACATGCAGTTGATGCTACAAAATGTAAACAAGTGAGATAACAACCAGCAAGTTTATTACGGCTTTAATCCACTTTGGTTTGTAACCTAGTCCCCAGTAGAGTCACCAAGCCTGTTGCGACCTACCCCTCAAGGGTCGAACTCGATAAGGCGGGTTTAGAGATAAGTGTTCATGAAATGGTTCATATGGCACATCATAAAAATGACTTTAGTGAAGCATAAATCTTTTGATTATCCATATGGCCCATTGATCATGAACGTGGATTTTCCCTAAATCCATATCTTGCGTGATAGCGGATTGATTTTATCTTATTTTAGGAGTCGCCACTAGCCTAGGTCAGGGGTCGGCTAGAATACCCAACCGAATTCGTTTCAGTTTCTACGAAAACCAGAGATCAAAGGTTCAGGGATTAGCTTACATTAATATTTCTATTAACGTCCTTTCGGTACCGCTAATCTTAACATGATTGTTATCTAAGTTGTCATGCATTTGTTCTTTACCATTTTCATGTTTAAAGTCTTAATCCACTAGGTGATCATACATCTTGTTTTTGTTTTTTCATTTAAAATTCTAAACTAATCCTATTTTAGTCTAGAAGAAAGAAAGAAACAATCAATTTTATTTAAAGACATTTCGTAAGTAAACACTCAAAATATTGAAAAGACGAGCTAATTCTAAGTGCGAGAGAGTAAAAACCCGCAACTCGTCGAGTGTTTATTATAACACGAATTGAAAACCTGAGACATGATCGGGGACAAATGAATTGAATACAAATTGAAATCGGATCAGACATCAGTTTATTGCCATCATCCAATGAATACAAATTGAAACCGGATTGGACATCGATTAATCATCTTGGCCTTCTACCATTTTGGATTATCTCCCCATGGACCGCCTCTCGAGTGTTGGCATTTACATTCATAACATACATTCATGACAAACAATGCACAAAGGAACAACCAAAGAAAAATAATAGTGCAAACAATTCACTAATCAAACATGGGCCTCGAGATCGGTCTTTGTTTTTCATGCATTTCGATTCACCACCCACCTAATCATCTAACATTGTTTGATTAATGGTTAACGATAATGGGCTACCATTTGTATTCACAAAACGGCAACTCACATCAATTAACCCCTAAAGTCGGGTTCTAAATGACTATAACGGGCTATCCGCCAAACATGCACCGGGCCTAACATTCATCTAACAAACACATGCATAGCAATAGGATGAGCATGCATTCAGGCCCATGGGCCTTATTTCGAAGCCAATCAAACAATGAGGAATGGGCTTCATATGGAGACCATTTATTCAGTTTTTATCTAATTCGAATTGCTTCTGTTCAAATGTGATTAACTACTCTAATGATGTTCAAATGAAGTGATTCAGGTGTCATTAGAAAGCTTATGACATGAGGATCAAAAGTCAAGAAGACCATTTTGTCTAAATCCTCACCGATTTTCACGAAAGTGACAAATTTATCCTCGGTGACAGGCTGGACCCGGTTCTGTTATGGATTTCAAAATAATGGCGGGAAAAATAACAAACCTTATCAAAACTGCGTGAAAATTTTGAAGCAGTTAGGATTCTCCGTGTGCAACAAATTTCATGTTTTGAGTTTTTGCTAAAAAGTCCTCCAAATGTTTATAAAATTCGGTTTTCAAAAAGGACTCAATTGCAAATCAAATTTTAACTCGAGAATGACTTATATGAAATTTTAAGCAAATTGACCCTCCAAATATTGCTATTAGGCCCTCATAATTTTCAGTCAACATAATGAGACCCCAATAAACAACTTTGTAATTTTTATTTTTTGTAAAAAAGGACTCTAACTTTATCAAATTCGGAAAAACATCTTTTGGATTCGAAAGGAATGAAAATCAGATCTGAGCACAGATACTGAGCGATAATGAAAATTCCTTTTGAAAATTCAAATGAACTCCGATTTTGATGAAATTAGTATCAATGGAAAGATCTCGATCTCATTGTAAACTTTCATGAAGAAAACTTTTTTAAATTTTGAACACACGAATTTATGAAAATCGAAGAACATACGAAGGTCAATCAGAAACCAGTCTGTCACCCGATTCATGCATAGATGACGTTGCAGATCGTACCATGCTAACATGCTTGGAATTTTATGAAAATTTTATGATGAACAGATTAGGATGTGCTTTACAACTTCCGTGAAGAAAGTGTTTTCAAAACATGATCATAGAAAATCGGAAAAAATCACAGAACAGTACAACATCAATCGGGATATCATCAGAACAGACCTGAACATCACTTTCCAGATTTTGATCCTAACTTTCGAAATAGTTTTGACATAGCAAATCAAGTCCGATTGAGGCATGCAATATATCAAATCAAAGCTCAAGACATGTTTTACGATTCTCTAGTTCATCACTTCGTAAGATTTTGACACTAACGAGCTCAAATCGACATCTCAAACATGCAAGTTTTCCTAGATACGAATTCACAGAACCACAACTAAGTGCACTTGCCTTGTTTAACGATGCTCCGACGCGCGATCGAGCGATTCGGCCTCCGTATTCAGATCAAGAATAGCACGGAGAAGTCTCGCAAAGCTCGGCCAACCTATGATAATAGATTGCACAAACTATAGTGAGAATCGATTCGTTTTCGCACTAGTGAACTAATAACAGAGAATCAATTCAAAAGGCGTGATCTGGTGGCAGTTCAACGAGAAATCGGCCACCACAGCCACATGAAGACATTGAGGAATGCTGCTGGAGGTTCTGGATCGCCGGAGGGAACGCCGGTTGGCCGGTTCAGCCGTTAGAATCGGCAAATCATATCACTGGTAGCAAAACCGTTGATAATGCCGTGGAAGGAATCTCGCTGAAATGAGGAGCTTCGGCCACCAACAAGCTTGGTTGGTGTTGCGACCAACCTTGTGGCACCGTGGGGGACGACGGTGAGGCGATGGTTCGTCGGAAAACGGCCGGCAAAGAGGTGAGATTGCCGACGGCCGAGAGAGAACAAGAAAGAGAGATACGTGAGTTTAGAGAGAGAGGGGGAGAGAGAGAAAGACGAGAGATAATTCAAATATGAAAAATGAGAGTCCCTCCTAATTTTGGAGGAAAAAAAACACTATATACTTCTCTCAACTTTGAATCTTAGCTCTTAAATTGATCTAATGGCCTAAAATGCATCTTTAATGATTAAGAATATTCCTTAAGGGTTAAGGATTGGTGACATGACATTATGGATGGACATGATCAATTCTAAATGAATGGTCATGATTGATTTGCTTATCCCCTAATTAATTTGCTTAATCCTTAATGAAGGGCATTTTGGTAATTTTCACTTAGGGGCATTTTCGTAATTTTCAATTAAGGGCATTTTTGTCATTTTTGGGCTCAAAGGGATGGGGCCGGCCTTAGCTGGTCGGAATGGACCGTCGATCGCCGAACTTTTGACTGGAAAATGGCTAGTCTGATCGGACTGGTTCAATTTGAATCAAACCGGGTTGAGCCGGTTAGCCCCGAATTTGGCCTGATTGAACCAGTTCAATCCTTGATTCCATTTGTTTCAATTTTGTACAATTTGATTTCTATCATGATTAATTGACCTCATTAATATCAAATTCAATCAAATTGGATTGAACCGATTTGAAATTTATGCACAAATTGATTCAATTTAACTTGTTTGTCTCAATTGCTCTTGAATTTGGGTAATTGCAAGGCCAAGCTAGACTAACAAATTTAATTGAAGTCCAATTAACTAAATTGAGTCTCAATTCATCAAATTGAATATTAGTCTAGAGTAGGTCAAGTTGAATTACACTAATTGGACCAATTACCCTTAGACTTTTTAATCATTGGATCACTAAATTGATCAAATTGATTTGAATTCATGTGAATCTTCCAAAATTAATCTTCCAAAATTGATTTTGAATTTAGATTTCATATAAGAAATTAGATTCATTCGTGCCTCAATTGCACAAATCATGAAGAATCGATCCAAATCACTTATTAAGGCCAAAATTGAGGGTTTTTGAGTTTGGCTTGGAATAACAAAATTGGTTCCAAAATTGAATAGAAGATGATCTCTAGATCAGATGTCGTGAAGAAAACTAACCTAAAAATGAATAGAAATGAAGTAATTTCATTTTTGGCTGATTTGAACCAAATTCCACAAATTGGGAAAAAGTTGATTCTAAATCGATTTTTGTAAAATTTCAAATGCCAAAGGTAAATTGAATGTAAAATAAAATGATTTTTGGATTTTTACATTTTTTAATTTTTTTGGTCAAAGGTTTGACCAAAAGTCAAACCTTAGTTGACTTTTCGCTAGGAGCTTGATTTTATGGTCAGATTTATGAATTTTTCTGAAATTTCCACTTCCAAAGTGAAATTAAACTTGAAAAGAATCTTTTTACACGAAAAAGCCCCAATTTGACCCGAGGTTGACTTTGGTTAAAGAGTTTGACCAAAAAGCCAACCGTTTGACTTTTTGAATTTTTGCATGAAATGAATAGAAAATCATCTACAGAAGTTAGTCTAACAAACAAAATTAAAAAACAACACTTTTTGTTCAAGAAACGGGTTCCGTCGCGATCGGAAATCATAATCTCTAATTTTCTGTTGTTAATGACGCGTCGGCTAAAAATTAGATGTCAACAATTTTGTGGTTGGAATTGTATGTATGTGCATTTGCAAGGGATCTAACACTTTTGCAGTACCTTGGATGACTCTAACATGCAAACCAGTGAGCTCGGGCATCGTTAGAGCACGATGAGGCTCGGGCCTCGCCAGATCAGTGATGCTCGAGCTCACTAGTGGCTGGTCGCCGGCTAGAGAAGTAGGTAAAAAAATAAAAAAATAAGAAATAAAAAAAGATAATTTAAAATTAGAATTTTAAAAAATAAAAATAATTAAAATGAATGGTGAAAAAAGGAGGGATAGGAAAACATTTTCCTCACTTTTGAAGGTGTTTTGTCTATTGAGGAAAAATGTTTTCTATAACTAATTTATTTTCTGTGGAACGAACGTTGGAACGGAGCATAAAGAGAATCTTCCACTTTCCTGTTCTCATTCTTTGTGTTGACCGTTGAATGGCTGATGATTGCAGATTCTCTAACAGAAAAACCAAGCTCGTCTCAGCAATCTCTAGTATTTGCATACTTACTCACGCTAACTTTGCTATAGATAACCTCTTGGTGAAGTCAATCCTTGACTTCCTCTAGAACTTGGTCTCTAATCCCACAAAGAAGTTAAATGAACATTTTAGAACTAAATTTGTGCTTGTTTTACATGACCTAATTTCCTAGAAAATCCTTAATGCTAAGTCCAATCCCGATTTTACCGGAACTTTTTTTAACTGAAAAAAATCGCCAACTTTCACTCTAGTCCTAAACTTGCCATGAACTTTTTTTTATCAAAAAAAATATCACCAACTAATCACTCTAGCCCAAAATCTTCACCCACTAACCTTCCGTCCAAATATCTAAAAGGTCGGCACATGATGCAGGTTTTCAGTCATCACCCACTTTGAAAGATCCCACATCTTGTTGAGACCTCAATCTTTGTGGACACATCAAATGTATTTTGTGTAAAAAAAAATATACATAACAACAAACAAGAAAACGGAAAAGAAGAAAAGCAGAGGAGAAAGAAAAGGAAAATAGCCGAAGGATCCAATCGGGTCACGATGGAAAGGGCCTGATCCAATAAGCCTAGTTCGGGCGGCCCACCGACCCAGGTCACATGAACTCTATCCATTAGCCCAATCAAGATCAGAATTCATTTGCGCTTGCCCTTGCCCTGGCAACCTGTTCTGATTGTTTCAGCCTCTCTTCATTCTGGCGGATTCGACGTTTCTCGGCTCTGTTCCGACGACCGTTCGATTCTCGTTCCCTGGCTTCAATCATCGTTGCCAACGCATCCGGGGCCTCCTCTGGCTAGTCGAACAACCGACTGTGACCGAAGATCGCTCCTAGCTATAGTGAAAGCCCTCTGCTCTGTTTTGAGCGGTACACGTGTAAAGTAGAATCCGAGGGCTTTGTTGTTGCTAGCATGAAAATTGTTCGTGATCGAGACTATGTTAATGAATTCGATTCAAGATTGATGATCTGTACTGATTGGGTTGTGATTCTCGTTATCTCACTGTTATATTGTGCCTTTTGATCGAATGCTCATTAAGTGTTTGGTGAAATGCCCGAGCCGTATTAAGTATGGACATGACTTCGAATCTGATTGTGATCATCATGTCTGCTCGATTGATTCACCGTATCAGTTGTATTGGTTAAGTAAATGTAGTTGATGTTCACATTTGAGTCCATTCCCGAAGGTCTCAGTCTTGATCTGCTTCTGGTGTTCTAAGGCGATAAGATTGACTCTGTGAAATTAGCTAAAAAATGTGGATGTGCTGAATTGTAAATACTTGTTGATGGTCGCTTGTGCGTTCATGAGGCATAAACTGATCCTGTGGACTAATACATTGGAGTGCAGATCACATTTGCTGTATATATATATATATATATCCTGATAGTTAATTCCGGGAGATCCTGTCTTCTGCATTTTGTATAAAGTACTTTAGGATGATTGCCGAGAGTTGCTTGAGCTTACATGTACTTTAGGAATCATGGTTGATTGTGTTAATAAGAGAAGCCTCCTCATTAGTGTATTGACTTTACGCTTTCAAAATCATTTCAATATTGCTCGCTCAGGCTGGTAAGATTTGGTTCTGCATGAAACCAAGGCTGTTTTGGTTTTAGTTGTTTGTTATTAAAGCTTTATGAGCATATACACGAGTGTGGACACCCATAACAATTGATATACATATAATTCTTGTTAAATAGGGTCATTACTGAACTTGAACCTTCTGGAATTAACTTTGTAGCTTGCTGATCGTGACTGTTTTGGCGTCAATTTAGCTCCAATTTGGTCTTAGTTTGGTTATGCTTGCATGTACTTTTCATACAATGAGTGGGCGACGAGTGGGTGTGAAGAATACATGTCATTTTGAAGAAATAGGGCCATGGCCGTGTTTGATTATGCTGGAATGATATTTAGACTTGCTGGCTTAACTAATTGGTATTCAATTTGGACTTGTTGTGACGCCACTTTTATCATACGAACATGTATGGCGACGATTTATGAGAATGTTATATTGAATCGGTGATAATTTTTCAACAAAATAACCATATTGCTGTGCCTTGAAACTTGCTGGATTTTTATTCATGACTGCTATTCGTGCTTTCGCCACCTCAATTTAATGATGATTTGATGCAAATTGGCTCTCATCTTGATCACACTAACTCGTATGCTTTTGTAGGAAAACATTACATCGATTTCATGCTAGTTTGTTGTAAAATGATCGTGTCTGGTCTTGAATGCCTTGATCGCTACTGGATAGTTGCTGGACATGACCAAAGTGAATTTGGATGGAAACTATAACCTCATCCTAAAATTCGCATCTTCCATTGGAGAGCTTGCCAAAATGCCCTACCCACTAGAGAAAACCTCCATAGGAAGAAGATCTTACCAGACCCCTTATGCCCTCTATGCCACCAAGTGCCAGAGACAATTGAGCACACGCTCTTGCTTTGCTCCTGGATAGTTTCGATAAGGGCTGACAAAAAAATCAAGTTGCAATCTTTAGACATACCCATCACTGGGCTGGACAAATGGTTATTGAAATGCTTTGAAGCTAACGCATACCAGGTCTCGCACGAGGAAATCACCAGCATCCTGTGGTCAATTTGGAGGGCACGAAATGGGTTTGTTTTTAGCTCCCGTTGGCCAAACCCGAGTAAAATGTTGGAACTTGCAATTACAAAGCAAGCCAGTATTTTGAGATGGAATCCAAGGCCGGAAAGTACAATTAAGAAATGGAAAAGCTAACCTTCTTCATGGCAATCGCCAGAGAGAGGATCTCTGGTACTCAATATCAATTGCTCCAAATCGGAGAACTTGTCGAAAGCAGCCGTAGCAGGGGTGATTGGAGATTACAGAGCAGTGCTGGTGGATGGCTTTGCAAGCTCCATCTTGGCTTAATCGACCGAAGCGGCTAAAACACTAGCTTTGTTGATCAGTCTATGCTTTGTTGAAGAGAGAAGCAAACATGAGGAGTTCTGTAGAGCTTAGCTTCAAGTACAATTAGATTGTACTTTGCTGGTTGGCTGTATTGTGGAAGAAGAGCAGAGCCCATGGGCACTATGGGCTTGGATTGATGAGTGCAAAGCCAAAATGACTCAACTGAAATTTGTGAACGTAACCCGATGCCCAAGAGATGCAAATAAGCTCGTGGATTGGGTGGCTAAAGCCCAACGAAAGAAGGAACTTCCTTCAAACTGGCTATTTTGTCCCTCGAAACCTTTGTTGAATATCTTATCTTGTGATGTGAGCTGACTTTCTTTGAGTTAATGAAATTTTTGTTTTGATCGACCCAAAAAAAAAAAAAATCATATGCTACGCATGTGGTAAAATGGGTATTTACACCTCTGTTGCTCATCACGGGCTTTGAGAAAAAAAAAACCTTTCTCCGACACTTTTACCAACATTTATTTTCCATAATTGCCTATAAAATTCTAGACAATCTAATGAAATTGGGTTTTCTACAAAGTTAAATCGTGCAGTCTTTTAAGTATGCAGCAATTCTCAAAGATAAGTACATTTTTTATTTCCTTTTGGTAGAAATGGTCATCCGTGTAACATCCTTAACCAAACCAATGCATGCCGAGGGACGATTTACATGCATTTATAGATAAAAACTCTGATTTCTTTTTCTGTTTTGCTCACAATCGTTCGTTCTGCACGAAGAAAACAAGATCTCTCAGTGGAGAGAGCAAGAGAGACGGTCGAGTTAGCACACCAGGCTTCCTCTATTAGGTTTTCCATCTTTAGTTCTCCGTCACGCTTGGTTCTTATTCCGCATTTTAATTGAATAAATTGATTAGACCCGCTTGGCTAATTGAGATAATCTAAATCAATCAAGGAATTTCTGAACAATATCCAATTCGAAAACTAGTTATGTACATGGAAGATCCACATGCATAACGAAGTAATTTATTCACTTCAATTGTTCTAAGGGAGATATCTAAACGCAACTCCATGGCGCCGATGAAAGCAAAAATTCACGTGAACATTGACTTGTTCCCTGGTGCCCAATGACTTCCAATGGCCAAGTGATTTTTACCTGATCTTAGCAATTATATGTCACTTTCCAAATTCTGATCAGTTTCACGAAATAACTTGTGCTTCGAGGCAATGCAAGGGGGCCTATACGAAGGAGGTGGCCTCGTACTCGTCTCTTCGGTATCCCCATTTTTCACTACAAAAGCGGTATCCATTCCCCAAGCCATATGTCTGTCAAAATGACAATGCCAATACCATACACCTGCCACATACCAAGAGAGAAAAAATGGTTTTTGCTATTTTCCCAAAGCTCTTTATGTATATTGTGTGTTTTTTGTGTATTTTCTTTTTTTGCCCATCAAATAGACAAATTAATTAACATTTGACCTCACCCAGGTAATGTTTCAATGTTTCTAGTTAAACTGAAAATCGGCTGTTAGACATTGAACTTATATAAAAAAAGAAGGAAAAGAGAATGAGATGTACCTGGATTAGTTGCCCTGAATCTAATTGCAAGCCATCCTCTTTTAGGAACAACAAATGTACTGACTTTAGGCGGATTGACCAGATTGTACGCTTGAGGATCGGTCTCGTTGTTGAAATTTCGTAGGCCGAGGCCGACGGCATAAAGGCTATATCCGTGCATATGCATTGGATGAGTTCCTGACGCATTCAACAAATTAATCCCTTGGAAAACTATCTGTACGGTTTCATTGTAATTCAGAAGTTTTACGGCTGTTCCTATAGCAGCCTCCGCAAGACTGGTCGGCAAATCATCTCCCGTGAAATTATACATAACTGCAGGAATATCGGGAAAGTCTGCAGTGTATACCCCACTGATGTTTCTGCATATCAATATGGCAAAGATGTGTTACTCATAATGATCGCGTATCATTAACTTGAACAGAAATGTTGAGATAAGTATATTATAAGTACCATAACTTTCGTACGTCGATCACTTGAATGCCATAACTCTTTTTTTGCTCACTTAAATGGCACATCGGAGTAAATTCGATCATTTGAGTATCACTTCCGGCGAATCGTCCTACGCGGATTTTTTGTTTTCTATTAAAATTTTTTATTTTTATTTTTTTTTTTCTGTGTGCCGACCACAAAGGCCTCACCCTTGACCGCGGGGCTGCAATGGCCTTGCCAGCTGTGGGTGAGGGCACAAAGGCCCGCACCAAATTTGGGCAAGGTCGGTGGCAAATTTTCTGGCTAGACAAATTGTTGATAGCACTTAAGTGATTGATTTTTTTTTTTTAATTTGTAATAGTTAAGTGATCAAATTTTCAAATTTATGGCACTTAAGCTAGCGAAAAAAATTACAAAAATTATCCACGTTGGCACCAATGGTGCCACATATGAAGACCGGCATCCATGTCGAACTTTCCGGCGAGGCAAATTGCTAATGGTACTTCAATGATCGATTTTTCAAATTTGTGGCACATAAGTAAGCGAAAAACAAATTTATGGCACTCAAATGAGTACTGCATAAAAGTTACGACACTCCTACTATTCTTATCCCAAAATACATTTAGAGTATATTGTGATAAAAAGTCTAGGAAGAAAATATCAAACTACGAGGATAAGAGATGAACCTGTAATAAGCTTGTAGCACATCTATAGATGGGTCCCGCCAACTTATGTTATTCAGAGTTGCTGACATCTTGGTATCACCCATATAACACGAATCATCAGGGCAAGACAGGAAGTTCATGGTAGCTGTCATGAACATCCTAGTCGTCACGTCGTGAGGGACGTCTATGGGATGTTCTTCGGTTGCTAAACTTCTCAGTTGTTGTGTGAAACTCGCTGCAGCACTATAGTCATAATAAAATGGCAGGGTATCATTTGGGTAACTCGGTGGTGTTGTTAGACTGTAGTTCCCTTTATAATGGATTATCGCAGTAGCAACAACGTGGGAAAAATCAGTGACAGTCATGTCTTCACTTGAAAACCGTTGAGCTGCCATGTAATTGTTAGAAATTAAACCAAATTTGTTAGTACTTGTTTCCTTTTTGAGTCTGTTCGCATTTCCATATTTTGATTTTTCATATATATGGTGAGATATTAAGAGATAAGATAAGATATTGTGAGATATTATTTCTAGTTATATTTTAGGAAAGTTTCCTAAGTCAAGTAGGTTTCCTAATTAGAATAGGTTTCCTAGAAAGAGGTTTCCTATTTCGAATCAAACTATGGTCCATATATAGTCTATTTCTCTTGTAATTGAGACATGTAATAGAAAAGCGCAAGTTGCGATTGTTTCACGTTAAAAAATTTCTTCTATCAAATTAAGTTGTTGCCGCATCTTGACGCTCTACAAATTGGTATAAGAGCTTACGGTTCGTGATCATGGCCTCAATGAACAATCAGCTTCCTTTTCAATACTCTCGTCTTACCAAAGAAAATTATGGTAACTAGGCTGTTAGAATGAAAGCTCTACTCGGCGCCTACGGTGTGTGGGAACTTGTTAACATTGGCTATGATGAGCCAGAGGATGAAGCCACATTGAATCAGAACCAGAGGAATGCCTTGGAGAATGCTCGAACGAAAGATGAATATGCCCTGTCGATCATTTATCAAGCGTTAGATGATTCCATGTTCGAAAAAGTTTCGAACGCCACTATCGCTAAAGAGGCATGGGAGATTCTTCAAAACACACATCAAGGAGTTCAGAAAGTTCAGAAGATTCGCCTTCAAATCTTGAGAGGCGAATTCGAGGTAATTCACATGAAAGAATCTGAATCAATTGCTGATTATTTCACGAGAATTTTGGTAATTGTTAACCAAATGAAAAGAAACGGAGAAGACGTTTCCGATGTTCGTGTTATTGAGAAAATACTTCGGTCCTTAGACAAGAAGTATGATCATATTGCTGTTGCAATTGAAGAATCCAAAGACTTGGATGCCATGACAGTTGATGAACTTATGGGTTCATTACAAGCCCATGAAGAAAGATTGAGAAAAAAAAAAGATTGAACCGGTGGAGGAAGTTCTTCAAACGCAGTTGATCATTCGAGATGAGAAAGAGCAAAGAAGAGATCCCGTACAAAATCGTTGGACAAATCAAGATTGTGATCGAGGTCGTGATCGAGGTCACTTTCGAGGAAGAGATCGTGGATGAAGCAGATGAGATCCTACTCGAAGTGATGGAGGATACTAGTACCAAAGAGGTGTTCGTGGAAGAGGAAAAAACTCAACAAGCCAATGGTATGATAAATCTAAAATCCGATGTTATCATTGCAATAAACTTGGCCGTTATGCTTCTAACTGCTGGAATAAAGAAAGTAACAGAGCAGAAGAAAAGGCGAACTTGGTGAATGATGCTGATTAAGTTCTCTTATTGGCATTCAAAGAATATGAAGAAGGTTAAAACGATATGTGGTATTTGGATGCCGGCGCAAGCAATCACATGTGCGGGAGAAAGGAGATGTTTGCTGAGTTAGATGAAATAATTAAATGGACTGTCTCATTCGGTGATAACTCTAAAATTCTTGTTGAAGGGAAAGGTATAATTTTGATTCGCTTAAAGAATGGTGCACGTCAATTTATTACCAATGTTTCTTATGTTCCAAAAATGTCAAGCAATATCTTGAGTTTGGGACAACTTCTAGAGAAAGGTTATACTGTTTATATGAGAGATCTTAATCTTATGTTGAAAGATCAAAATAATAAACTGATTGCAAATGTGAAGATATCGAAAAACATGATGTTTATTCTTAATATAAAGAGTGAGATGTCTCGATGTCTAAAGGCGTGCGTAGATGATCCTTCATGGTTGTGACATTTGAGGTTCGGCCATCTCAATTTTGGCGGACTCAATTTGCTTTCTCGCAAGAAGATGGTTTATGGCTTACCACATATTGATCATCCCGATCAATTATGTGAAGGGTGTGTTATCGGCAAACATTCCAGAATTAGCTTTCCGAAAGAGGCACTTATCGAGCGAAGAAGCCACTTGAGTTGATTCATTCCGATTTGTGTGGCCCGATCAATCCTCACTCATATGGTAATCATTGATATTTTGTTACTTTTATTGATGATTTTACTCGAAAAACTTGGGTGTATTTTTTGAAAGAAAAGATAGAAGTGTTTGATACTTTCAAACAATTCAAGAACCTGGCTGAAAAGGAAAGCGGCTATTTTATCAAGGCTTTGAGGACTGATCGTGGTGGAGAATTCACCTCAGCCATATTCAACAAATTCTGTGAAAATCATGGTATTCAGCATTTCTTGACGGCCCCGTATTCTCTTCAACAAAACGGTGTGGCTGAACGGAAAAATAGAACCATTCTCGATATGGTTCGAAGCATGTTGAAGAGCAAAAATTTGTCCAATGAACTTTGGGCTGAAGTTGTTTCGTGTGCCGTCTATCTTCAAAATAGATGTCCAACATATGGACTTGAAGGTGTAACTCCACAAGAGGCATGGACCGGGAGAACACCAAGTGTTTCGCACTTGAGAATTTTCGGGAGCATTGCCTATGCTCATGTTCCGGACAAAAAAAGATCGAAACTTAAAGACAAGAGCAAAAAGCTATCTTTATCGGGTATGACTCATCATCCAAAGCCTATCGATTATTTGATCCTAACACTTTGACAGTGTATGTAAATAGAGATGTCAAGTTTGATGAAGATGGAACGTGGAAAGAAAATCCAAAAGAAGAAGCGAATGTTCGTGGTGATTCTAATCAAACGAAGTTGAAAGATCAACCTTCACCTTCTTCTCCAACATCTTATTCAAGTTCATCAACACCATCCTCTTCAAATAGTGTCGATGAACCGCTATTACCAAGATCAAAAAGATTGTCTGAAATTTACGAAACTACCGAAGAGCTTCATCTTATATGTCTTCTTGCAGATTATGAACCACTTGCTTATGATGATGCGGCCAAAGAAGAAAAGTGGAGGAAAGCCATGAACGAAGAAATTGAAGCCATCGAGAAAAATCAAACATGGGAGCTTGCTAATCTTCTGAAGGACAAGAAATCAATTGGTGTTAAATGGGTGTACAAGGCCAAGAAGAATGAGAAAGGTGAAGTGACAAGATACAAAGCTGGATTAGTTGCGAAGAGGTACAAGCAAAAAGTCAGAATTGACTATGATGAAGTTTTTGCCCCCGTCATCCCCATGGAAACGATTAGATTGATTATTTCCATTGCTGCTCAAAATAATTGGCGGATTTATCAAATGGATGTCAAATTAGCATTCTTGAATGGCATCCTTGAAGAAGAAATTTATGTCGAACAACCCGAGGAGTTTGTTGTGAAAGGTCATGAAGATAAAGTACTAAGGTTGAAGAAAGCTCTATATGGGCTTAAACAAGCATCGAGAGCATGGAATACAAGAATTGATGCATATTTTAAGGCGAATGGATTCTCTCAATGTCCATACGAGCATGCACTCTATTTGAAGCAAGAAAAAGGTGATATTCTGCTCGCCTGTTTATATGTTGATGATCTTGTTTTTACAGGAAATAATTTGGCTATGATTGATGCTTTTAAGGCATCGATGGTGAAAGAATTTGAGATGACCGATAATGGTCTCATGAATTATTTCCTTGGTATCGAAAGGAAGCAAAGTGCCGATGGGATTTTTATTTCCCAAAAAAGATATGCAGAAAATATCCTTAAAAATTCAACATAAAGAACTGTATGTCGGTCAATACAATCACTCACACACTTGAATGTTTTCCACACCTAGGTTAAGTCCAAACCCACATTATTTACAAATAGACAACTCAATTCAGATGTAAGACTCATAGCATGAATCGTTGAATGTTCAAGCCGAAGCACAAGCTCTATGTCCACTAAAACAAGAACTCCTATACACATTCTTTCTTTTTCTCATACGAATTTCGCTTGATAAAAGATCAAGATGAGATCGCGGTAACATTTATGTAAAGTGACTGATATGAATTGACCGCAATCCATATGGCTAGCCTATGGGGAAAAGTGCCAAAAAAGTCCTAAACTTTTTGCATTAGTGCCAATTTAGTCCTAAATCATTTTTTGGTGCCAATTCAATCTTAAACCTTTTATATTGATGCCAATTTAGTCCTAAACCTTTTTTTTGTGCCAATTAAGTCCTAAACATTTTAAATTGGTGCCAATTCAGTCCTAAACCTTTTGTTTTTGTGCCAATTTAGTCCTTCCGGCCAGTTTTGATCCAAATTTGCTGACGTGGACACCTGCCGGCCGGCGACTGGTCACCGGCGCTGATGTGAACAACTTAAATAATATTTTAATATATTTTTGAATTGTTTTTTCCTTTTTTTTCGACTTTTTTTTTTGGTTTACTCTGGTCGGTCGCTGGTCCGGCCACCGGCCAGAGGCCAGAGGCCAGAGGCCGACGAGGCCGAGCCTTGCCATGGTCGAGCGAGGCTCGCCCTCACTGCAGGCCGCAGTGAGCCGCGGCTAGGGAGAGCTGGTTGGGCGAGGCCCGACCTCGACGGATCTGGCGAGGTTGAGCCTCGCCTAGCCGCCGGCGAGACCCGACCTCACCGGATCTGGTGAGTTCGTGCCTCGCCCAGCCGCCGGCGAGGCTTGACCATGGCGAGGCTCGGTCTTGCCGGGCGAGGCCGCCCTCGCCAGTGGCCGGCGAGCTCAAGCTCGCCGGACCGGCGATCGGCCAGAGTAAACCAAAAAAGAAAAAGTCGAAAAAAAAGGAAAAAAAAACTCAAAAAAATATTAAAATATTATTTAAGTTGTCCATGTCAGCGCCACGTTGGCGCCGGTGACCGGTTGCCGGCCGGTAGGCGTCCACGTCAGTAAATTCCGATCAAAATTGGCCGAAAGGACTAAATTGACACAAAAACAAAAGGTTTATGACTGAATTGGCACTAAGTTAAAAGGTTTAGGACTTAATTAGCATCAAAAAAAGGTTTATGACTAAATTGACGCCAATACAAAAGATTTAGGACTGAATTGGTACCAAAAAAAGGTTTAGAACTAAATTGATACTAATGTAAAAGGTTTATGACTTTTTTGGCACTTTTCCCCTAGCCTGTCAGATGACGGATGTGAGTTTTATGAGAGACTATGATATAACATGTATGGAGCCACAGTCCCAAAAACTCAAGGTAGGCGCTTGACAGCGACTAGACTAAGATCTGCATGGTAATGGAATAATTTTGATACACCTTTTAAAAAGGAAGTTTCACCGTTACTCGTATTCATACTACATGTGCGTAAATTGACATTCAAAGAGAAGTGAGCAATTAACTATCTTTCAGTATCTTTTTAGATTTACAACTAAATTAGGTAGATCAACTATCTTTAACAGTGGCCAATCCAATTCCACCGGCAATTCAAATTTTCCCAACTTTGTATGAAAGCTCCTTTTCTTTTGTTGCATAGCACCCTTGTAAACAGTAACATTTGAGCCTAACCAACCCTCTAAAAAAGCATGGAAGTTCACCGATATACTCGTTCATACAAATATGCTAACCATGTCAATAATGCACCTAAGCATTAGCATCGCAAACCAATTTCATCAATGAAATATCTAGATCCTCCAAACAATTGAAATAGAATGCAGTTGGGGAAAATTTCAGTACATTGATAGCAAATCCATTCACCTTTTCTTTGATGACCGAACCAAACGAAGGCTTCAGGAGTCAACGTCTAACAATTTACTTGCTCTAAAAACCTTTGCAATAATTAATTGAAGTACTTCTTCGTAGCTGCAACAATGTATAATTGAAGGACAATTCTTTTTAGTTGGAAAGACAAAAATTTAATGGATATCAAAATGATGATCAAATTGTTGATTTGATTTCTCAAACCACTGTAACCTGAAGATCTTTGTCAACTGACCAAAAGAAGGCTTCAGGAGTCAACATCTAACAATTTCCTTGCTCTAAAAACCTCTGAAATGATTATTTGAAGTACTTCTTCGTAGCTGCAGCAATGCACAAGTGAAAGACAGCTCATTTTAGTTGGATAGAAAAAATTTAAAGCATATCAAAATGACAATCTAATTGTTGATTTGATTTCTCAAACCACTGTAACCTGAAGATCTTTAACTTAGAAAACAAAACAAAAGAAATAAAACATGTGTGCCTGTACTAATATGCAATTATGTTCTGTTCGACCCCAGAGTTCCTCTTGATATTAGGAACTAGAAGGATCTACTTCTTATTCTACATGATTGAATTTGCTTGGGTGGACAACTATTTGTATGGAAAAGGGTCGCACTGCAGTAACTTTGAAACTCAGTATGTTGGGAAAAGTTCAATTGAATGACTTCACTTAGTTGTGGTTGAAGTTCAATTGACCTTCCAGCTCATGATTTAGTGGCAAAATAGCATAATTACCTGTTATTTTTCCAGACGAAACCCCTCATTGCTGCGACCTCAATTAGGGCCTCTTTCCATGACTTCACTTCGCTGTGGTCGAAGTTCGTCTGATGCTTGTCTAGGTCACTTTTGTATATATCAGTTTCGAGCTTAACATCATCAATCTCCACGTCGTAGAAAATGGGGAGGATTCTTATTTTCCCCTTTGATTCAGATGTGCATTTTACCATGTAGGCAAGTTTGCGGAGACACCAATGACTGGAAGCGTAGTTTCTAGAGAAGACAGGTATATAGATATTGGAATTAGTGAGTGCTTGTAGAATCTCTTCCCCAATCCCTTCATTGGACCTTAAGTCATCGTCATCACTATAAACAGAAACTCGATCACGTAACATATAATAGTGAAGATAATTGACAATGCTATAATGAGTTTCTGGTCCCTTAAAACTCAGGAACACATCGTACATAGGTAATCTGTGAGAAAGCCAAGTCGATCTTGAAATATTCAACATTCTTTCAAGGATTGTGCGGCCACAACTATCCAACACCCAGCTTTCTAAGCCCTCCATACCCTCAATGGCTTTTAAATTTGGACAAGCTTCTAGCTCTAGATGTCGTAGCTTACCTAACTTATCCAAGTTGGGTAACTTTCCTAGTAAATCACAACTGGAAAGGAGGAGGTATTGCAGAGATTGCAGTTCTGCCAAACCTTGAATCTCAACTAGCATATTCAAGCCTTTCAATTCCAAGCGCTCCAGACTCCTCAAGAGTGATAGACCGGGTATTTCTTTGAGGGATTCACATCTACTTATGTGCAGTTCCCTCAAATGTGTTAGCCCTGGAGTGATAGGTAGGTGCGATATTGGACATTCAATTACATGCAGAACCTTCAAATTTATTAAGTTGGAAAAATGTGGCAGTGGACTAATATTCCTGAGTTTCAAGGTCAACAAATGAGATGGAAGCTGATAGGATGGTTGCTCCCTCATCAAAGCTGCTTTAAGTTTTGAGTCATAGTCCGGCCTGGTATAGTGATTTCTAATTCTCAAATTGCTAAATCTATATAATTCTAGATGTTCTAAATCGGTGATGCTTGAGGGGTGAGGGACAAGAGAGAAGTCCATAGCTTGAACTGCAAGGAATTTCAAACTTGATGGAAGAGCCGGCACATGTTGAAGCTCAATTGAACCCACTTCAAGTTTTTGGAGATGGAGACGACTTATCTCTAGAGGCAATCTAGAAACACTAGTAAATGCTAAGTTCAATGACTTCAAATGGAACAGCTTTCCAATTTCCTCCAAGTTTTTATCAGTCAGATCCAAGGATTTGTTGGCATATAAACCTTCAAGCATCTCTAGTCCTCCAATAGTATGAGGAATCTCCTTTATCTTCGTTCTGCATAAACTCAACACCTTTAGTTTCTTTAAATTTCCGATAGAATCAGGTAGTGCAACTAAGCCCGACGTTGATACATCCAACTCTGTCAACATTTTTAACTCCCCAATTGAGCTTGGAAGTTCCTTTATCCCCACGCACCCACGCAAAGTTATGGTGGTAAGATTCGCTGCCCCTCCAATTGAGTCTGGAAGTTGGGGGATTTTAGGGTGCTCGTTTAATCTAAAACTCGACAGAGATTTCAAATTGCCAAATATCTCTGGAAGCTTGAAAGGTTGAAAATTTTGTGGCATGACGATATGCGTCAAAGATTGTAGAGAACCGACTTCTTCAGGCAACTCCCCAAGAGAACTACACCCTTTGATATTCAAAGTCTCTAGGAGTTGAAGCTTAGAAATCGAGGGGTGAATTGTGATTATGTTGGTACACCGAGCAAGTATTAATGTCTCTAAAGACGTGAAATTAGAGAAGTCGGGTGTCCTCCTCAATTTTGTGCAATCCGTTAAATCCAAAACTTTTAATTTTTCTGTCATCTGCAGAAAAAAAATGTGATATTAAAAAGAATGAAACATATCAATCATCCTAGCTAGAATTTTTATGTAAGTAATTATTCTCATTTTTATAATTCAATATACTCCCTCGTCTACTTGCAAATAGTACCATTAGGTCGCTTCTAACACTTCCTTCGGGCAAAATGGAATAATCTTCCATTGATGGAAAACATGTACCTCAATGTAATTGAAGATTACCAAGTCCTTTCTTTATAAATTTACTGCTCACAACTACATCTTTGTGTTAGTAGTGAAAATTATTAGCTACTAGAGATTTATAGTGATAAAACAGTTTGTTTGTTTGTAAAATCAAATAAATCTAATTATCTATGTCGCAACCAACCCTTAAATAAAAAATTAAAAAATTAAAATAGGTGTCAACAAACTACTACGATTTTTTAGTAAAAGAATGATTTTTTGGTTCATAAGTTAAAGGGTTAATTCCACAAAAAACTCGAAATTGGTACATTTGTGATAAATTTATCTAAAACTAATTTTTTGACCACGAAAACCCCAAACTGGTACACTTGTAACAAATTTACTCCAAACTAATTTTTTAAGCACAAAAAACCCAAAACTAGTACACATGTGATAAATTTACTCCAAATTAATTTTTTGAACACCAAAAACCCCAAACTGATATGTTAGTGACAAATTTTCCCTCCGTTAGCTTTCATTAAATTTTACTGTTAAATTTGTTGACGTAGATGACACATGGTGACGTGGTATGGTGACATGGTAAGTCCACATGGAAATTCATAGGAAAAATGCCACAAAAACCCCAAACCGATTTGCTAACTAAGGATAAATTTGTCACGGGATAACAAGTTTAGGGTTTTTAGTGGTCACAAAATTAGTTTAGGGTAAATTTGTCACAAATGTATCAATTTTGGATTTTTTGTGATCAAAAAATTAGTTAAGGGTAAATTTATCATAGGTATACCAGTTTGGAATTTTTGTGGTCAAAAAATTAATTTTGGGTAAATTTGTCTCAACTGTACCAGCTTGGGGTTTTCTGTGACATTAACCCTAAGTTAAAATTGTTAACTAGTACTATTAGTAAAGTGTGTAAGCAATTCCATAGTCTACCAGCTGAAAAATGACGACAATTCGTAGTCTACAATGGTACTTTAACCTGATAAATTAATTATTATATTTGTATGTTACTGAAAAATAAAACTTGGTACTTGGTAAAAATGAAGCGATGGCCATAATCTATTAACCCCTTACCATGGTAAATAGCATTTTGTTTATATGTTACAACAATTAAACAAAACTATTAGTAAAGTATCCACGCAAATCGTAATTTACGAACTAACGAAAGGGATCACTTGTAATATTCAAAAACAATTGGCAATCTGGTATGAGGTTTGATGATGGTAACATTGTTAGTTTGTGGATAATTTATCGAACTAAAAAGTTGCCAATCAGTTTTTTCTTATCAACGATATTTCAAATTTACCATCTATTATTCAAATTTACAATGCATAAACAAGTTTACTTTTGGCAATAAATTTTTAGAAATCTGCTTGCAAGTTGCAGTTGAAGTTTAAATCTTCCCAAGATTTAAAAACGTTACACATCGAACTTTATTTCGGGTCTTATCAACAATACGAGAAAGGGGCACTTCCATATATCCCTCAATCATGCATATTCATGATGTAGAGTTGTAATTAAGTTACCAAAAAGAAAATTGTAAGTGTCATTACAGAGATTTACGATGTCACAATATTTATTCATGATCAAGTCTTAAAAATGTCATAGTGAAAGAGACGTACATACTGTTAGTAATATTGATAAAATACTATAGGTTGTTGTAAAATTTCTAAGAATGGAAGAGCGGAAATATGTACATCCTGTTAGAATGGAAGAGATGTTACTTGGTGTACTTGGACTTGTGAGCACAGCCAATGATTCTTGCTAGTACGATTTTTAAGCATATCATATTTATCTATGGCTCGATTACTAAAGCAGTCGGCAACGAATGGATGAAATACAGAACAACAATGATATTCCGCTCGTAATATCATTTGCAGGGATGATATGCTGATTCCATGTGATTCTATAGCTTCCTCTTCTTTCTTTACAAAGTGTTTAGTTGGTTGTAGTCCATTCTAGATGTTAGACTAGCACAAAATATTTTAGATCAGGGAAGCATGCTACCTATGTGTACTGTGCATTGAATGA
This sequence comes from Syzygium aqueum, assembly GCA_031216185.1. Taxonomy (NCBI): domain Eukaryota; kingdom Viridiplantae; phylum Streptophyta; class Magnoliopsida; order Myrtales; family Myrtaceae; genus Syzygium; species Syzygium aqueum. The sequence goes on along the minus strand of CM062233.1, from coordinate 28,970,139 downwards.
TCGGTAAGAATGGAAAGAAGGCAAATAGAGAAAAGCATATCGTACCTGGATTTGGCTCCACCCGCCCCAGTCATCTTCGATATCACTTCTTGAAAGGTCTAGCACGACCAAACTAGTAAAATGAAAACTCTCCGCATAAAATTCCTTATTCGTAATTTCCCAAGAAAACCATCTTAGCTCCGAAAGAAGATTCTTGAAGTTGCCGAAAAAATCAATGCCTTTCACTCTAAGGAACCTTAGATTTGGTAGAGTAGCTAATTCTTCAGATGCAATGTTGCGGCTGTAGCCATTGGAAGTCAGGCTTAATGCTTCAACGTCTTCATTTCTCTGCATATCAAAGACTCAATTGAACATGCAACATAAGGTATACAGAACTACAACCGAGAGGACTCAAAAGCATTGTCAAACAATTTCTCCGGTGATTGAGCTCGCCACATGCGGTTCCCAAAACTATGGCACACTTTTTTCCCCAGCAAGTAGTTGTTTCCTTTTTCTCTTCTACGTAAACTAATTTTCAAGTCTGGAGGTATCGAATTTTCGGTTTCTACTGTTCGGGAAATATAATTTGCATATTAATTCAAAAGCTTCGTAGTTTATTCTAAAATTCGGGATTGAAAATAATCTGGATCACACGTAAACTGCTCTTTATTTCTTCAAAATTTCAAAAGAGCTACTTTACATAGACTAGAACCAAGAAAATAAAGCCAACTGTCAGGCAATCTCTTTTTCTCTCTTCAAACTTTGAGGCCTTTGACCGGAGGGTTTGACAGAGAGATGTAACCCCCGCAAGACAATTGCGACGTTAAACAAAGCCATCTATTGGGTGCAGATTTCAACCAAATTGCTGCGCTTTAAATAATAGATGCAGTTCCCGTTTACCTTTTTTCTCCCCAGTAGGATTAGGGCTGTCTCACAAATCCACACCCTACAGAACTTGCGAGGATATTCTTCGAGAACAATATATCTCCCAAAGTCTCTAACTTGATCATGCATCCAAAACCTATTATCATCTCTAATTTTGATCAAGGATCTCTGAGAGAGAACCCTCATTGCAATGCTAGGAAAATATCCACAATCCTTCCACATGATAACCGGATATGCTCTGTCGGTATTGATAAAAAAGCACGCTATATCAAGAAATACTTCTTGATGCTTATTCTCTAATCGTTCATAACTTATCATTAATGTATCTCGAACATCCTCAAAAGGACCTTCCTTTAACTTCTTCAGCGTCTCATCCCATACTTCTATTTTATCCGAATGCCCCAAATCTTTGCCCCAGTCAAAAAGATTGGATCCTATAACCGCAACAGCCAAAGGAAGCATGCCCACTGTACAAACAATTTCTCTTGAAAGAGCATCATATTCTTCTACACCAGAGTCACTTCTAAATGCATGCTTATAAAATAGATGGAGCGCTAAATCAAATCTCATTCCTTGAATTTCATAACGCAAAACTCCTTGGGGTTGGTTGAGGACCTTTTTACTAGATGAGCTCACTTGAGTCATCAGGATGCTTTCGTCCCTGGTTGTGATAATGATTCTGCTACCAGAACAAAACCAATCAGATTTTCCGGCTAGTTTCTCGAGTTGCTCTTTCTTGTCTAGATCATCAAGAACAATGAGTACTTTTTTAATACTCAATGATTTTTTGATCATTGTGATCCCACCATCAACATCTTTAATTTGGTTAGCAATCCCATGACCGGCCAAATCTGATAAGAGCTTTTTCTGCAATTCTATAAGGCCACCATGAGGTTGCGATGATGCTCGAACGTCTTCAAGAAAACTACAGCGCTCAAAGTGAGAAGATAATTTGTTGAACATAACTTTGGCAAGAGTTGTTTTTCCAACACCACCCATGCCATGGATACCGACAAAACGTACACCACCAGAGCCAACATCCAACAATTTCATTATGGCTTCCATCTGAGCAGTATCTTCAACCAAATGTTCAGTCACAATCATGTGTCTTGTATTAAGCTTACGGGAAACCTCTTCAACAATCGATTCAATTTGTTCTCCTTGGCTGTAGTAAAGCATGAAAATTTCTTTTCAATCAAAGACATGATAAATTTCAGGACTCTAGGGAACATGTAGATACATAGCTATTTCAACTACCCAAACCAATGTAAATTAAGCATCATAATTAGTTGAACCGAAAATTTTTGGGTGCAGGTTGGGTTTGACATAGTTTTTTGCGGGTTTGACATAGTTTTTCACCCACGCCTCATTACCTTTTGTGTTCAATTTCTTCATACTATATCAATAATTTATTTTCATTAAATTATTTATTCTAATGTTTCATAATAGGAGAATTTTGTCAGATCTTTTTTTTTGGTCGAATTTGTAAGATCTTTTAAGCGTCCCTTTTTTGCATAGATGCTTCGCATGTGCACTTTTTTAATGTTAATTATGCACTATTTTTAGAAGAAATTATAATCATGTCTCGGTATAATTTTAAAATCGCAATGAGCCTATTAATTCAACAATTTCACACAAATTTGTTATTGTAAAAAATTAGTGATTATGACGGGAGGTGAAACATAGAGAAAATCGCAGGATTTCCACTATACTTACTATGGTAACACGGTTAAGTAAAACAGTTGGTTAAGTGAAGAATATGATTAATTAAAAAGTTGGAAAAATGCCTTATCTGGGTTGGGTTTGATCCGATTTGTTGTGCTTTTAAAAAGATTAGCCATTTTCTGTTTTCTATTGTGGGCTTTCGGTTGTTTTTGTCTAGCTTTCATTAACTCCTAATGCAAATCTTAAATAAAAATGTCCAAATGCCTTTATGTTTGAGAATTTTGAGGGACAACCTTTCATTCAATGAAATGTGCGTATTAACCGCGAAAAGTTTGAGGAAATTTACCCTTTGCCTTTAAGATCCCATCCCTTTATACGTGCAACCTCAACAAGGGCATTTTCCCAACGCTTCAATTCATCGGAGCCAAACTTCTTCTTGTGCTTGGGCATGGCTTCTTTGTACAACTTAGTTTTGAGCTTAACATCGTGAGGATCCACATCGTAAAAGATGGGAAGTATCTCTTTCTTCCCATTTGATGTTGAGGTGCATTTTACCATGTGTGCAACTTCACGGAGGCACCACGAACTATTAGCAAAACCTTTAGAGAAGATAGGTATGTAGATTCGAGACTTGTCATGTGCTGTCAAAAGCTCTTCACCAATTTCTTTACCGACTCGGAGTTCTTCGTCATCCAAGAAAACACAGATTCCGGCATCTCTCAAGCGATGGTAGAGGCAATTGGTGAATCCATTACGAGTATCAGGTCCTCGGAAACTCAGGAACACATCGTATTGCACATGAGACGTTCTGTCGGTTCTCGAGGTTGACTCTGAGTCCCTCCTTAATGGCTCCTCCTCTTCTCCAGACCCATCGTCCGTTCTCGAGGTTGACTCTGAGTCCTTACTTCTCGAGTCCGTGAGACAAAAATTACAGACTCGTAACCTGATCGAGACAAAAAATAAGGAATGTTAATTCAACAAGTAGGCTGAATTGTATCGAACATGTACACGAGAAAAGTTTTATATTATTGTTTATTATCTGTCAACAAGAGTTCGAAAAGAAGTGGAATTAGAGCACTTACACTCTTGCTACAGCCAAAGCGAGGATCGTGATAAGAGCTGGACCTCCATTGGATCCCATCTGTGGGCCGATCCTCTCAGCTGTATTCACCCACAGAGGAGAAGCGTTCTGTATAGAGAGCTAATTGGGAGGGTTCAGTGAAGGAAGATCGACTGTATCTTCTCAAGGCGAAGAGAAGGAGGCGGACAGAAACAGAGAGGAGTCAACAGTGGAGGGCAAGGGCAAAAGTCCACCTGGGGGAAACAATTATAGCCAACAACAGATTTAGCAGAATATTAAAAAAGGGAAAATTCCCACAACCAGTAGAAAAAGAAAACGGGAAAGGGCAAAACTGAAATTTCGAGAGAGATTTATCAGAATATTGCATGTTTTAACGGGGGTTAAAGGAACATTGGCTAGATTTGTCCCAAGTTAAAACGTACATGTCCTTTTTCTACCTTTAAGTAAATAGGAAATGGTTCAGTTTTTCCTTTTCATTGTGACTTGGCCAAAAAGAACTACAAGAGCTAGAAGATGGAGGAATGGTAGTAGGCCTTCCTTTGCAACAAAAGGAACAGCATAAGTAATGCGGTTGGACAATGAATGGCATCTCCAGATTGACTTTTATCTTTTTGCAATGCACACTTTGATTTCTTCTTTCCACTCTTGGGATCTGAAACTTTCATGTTATACAGATATTGACATGTAGATTTAAATATAATCTTTCATCACTTTTTAATATTTACAAAGATACTTCAGCTTTTGGCGAGAAAGTGAAGAGGTTGAATTTTGCTTTCTTAAGCCAAAATAAACGTGTTTGGGTGAGTTTTTTACTTTTCAGCCTGCTAGAGCTTAAAAAAAAAAAGGAGGCACACCTTTCTTTTTTGATCAACTCAAGATCGTGAACAAAACATTCGTCATCGGGATATTATTAAAAGTGTCAAGATGAAATGGATTACGTCAACTTCATCTATATATATATATATATATATATCAAAGAGGTCCTACTTGATCATAATTATTTTTTCCTTATCTAAAATAGATGAAACAAAGAAACAAATCTCAAGAGTAGGTTTGGTAGTAAAATACGCAAGCCTCGAAAGTCGAAGCTCTGGTGACCACCCGACTAGTGGTTGGATAATATTGCGTTGTTGGGTATTTAAATGTCAAGAATCTGTCGCATTACACTACAAACTTTTCTACGAAGGACTGTTTGTTTTCAACCATTGGATCCACATTAGTCAAAATTCCTTAGTGTTGATTGAGGACCTCTTTATTGTTACTTGTAAAAGGAAAAGCTAGGTTCGACTTTCAGCTCTGGGAGGAGGACAGAGAAGTACAAAAACAGATGGGAACGAAACAAAAGCAGGTTAGGCGAAGCTCTTGCTCCAAGCTAGTGATCACCCGGGTTGGTGTGAGGTTGGGCGTGGGAGACAAACTCGTGTTTGGATGCTGAACCTTTATTTTTTTTTATTACGTGATGCAATTAGCTATGATTAGTATTTAAATAAGGGCTCTTAGTCTGGCCCATATACGTTGGATGTTGCTCCTCAAAGCATCTTCGGCTGTCCTTCAGCATCACCTAACTTTCTCATTGCCAATGAGAAGTCCATCCTAGTTTCCTTTTGACTTCTTTCAATTTCCAATCGAATCAGGTAGGTACCCTATCTTTTTCATTATTGAAAATATTGTTTGCGTCAGCATATGTCTTTGTACGTGACACGGCATGCGTCTATATCAGTGATTTCCGGTCAATTGGCAAATTTTTCAACCAACTTAGAATCGTAAACGAAACATTCATCATTATGAAATTATTAGAAGTGCCAGAGTGTGTCACGCCCCGAACCCCATCGAGTCTGTGACTTCCCTCTAGCTCGGTCAAATCAGCGCGACGTCCCAGGAACACGTCGCCGACCCAATGTTCCCATCAGAGTCCATTTGCGGCGGAAACAATTATAAAATCCCAGACAATAAAATTTGAGACTATCAGGAATAACTAGATTGCAGACCTGCCAACATATATATACATTACACTTCTAAAGATTTACAATATTCATCATAATTTCCAAATACACTGAACCAGTAACTATTAACTTCCAACATACAAAAAGGATCAGCATCTTAGATCAGCATTATCCAAAAATGGGCCACTCTCAAAATATTGCCTCGCTCCCAGAACTAGTCCTCACGCCCTCTCGGAGGCGTCCACTCTAACTCACTGTCCTCGGTATCACCACCTGAATCCTCCTCAACTGTTTGATCACCCGATGGTTCCGAGTTGGCCTCAATATGTTCATGGCTCAGGCGGGGGCTCTGAAATGATTTGGTTGATACAACCATGAGACACTTCTCAATAAGTTGCAACCTAAACCCTACCTAGGCTACCACGTTATTCCAGACATATTCAGACAAGCAATCAAGCAATCAACACAAATGCTAATTAAACAATCACACTAATATGGACTCTCATCATATGCAACATGCACGTTAGTTCACTACGACCACATACAATTCTCATGTTCAATCAATTATACATCGCTCACGCAATAATTCGAACCCCACAATTCACAGTCGATCTCGCGCAAAAACATCGTTCCCATTTCTCTACCTTATCGTACCCGCGCACATTCCATCACTTTCCCCGCCCACGTAAACACGCCTCTGGCCCACTCAATCGCGCCCCGAGCATCACACACCTCAGTCCGATCCCACTTTCACACTTTCCTCAGCCTTCGCCAAATGCGAGAGGCCTAAGTGATCAAGGCCCGAGCCTAGAATGTCTCGGCCTGATCCCACATTCACTTTCTTTCCTTAGCCCGCGCCAAATGCGACAGGCCTACGTGATTGCAACCCGAGCTTAAAATATCTCGGCCCGATCCCAATCTCATCCGAGCTAGTCGTGCTTTGGACCAATCTCAATTTCTCATTATCTCATTCCTCAGCCAGCACCAAATGCGACTGACCTACATGATCGCGACCCGAGCTTATAATATCTCGGTCCGATCCCACATTCTTGCACTTACACCCGATCACATTAACTTCCTTACGCACAATTGCACCCACAACCACATCAACACATCACAAACGCGCATTCACACACAAATCCGCATTTTTCCACACCCAAACGTTTTCAATTCAATTTCAGTCCTTCACGGGACTTTTACGGAATTCCGAGACGGACCTAATGGTACCAGTCTCGTACTAAACAGCAACCCACAGCACAACACACGGCACATCACAGCCAGCAAACAGTAATTTCTGCACTCAAAATGACAATATTACACTTCCGGCTCTTCACGACACTTGCATAAAATCCCGAGCCGGACCTAACGGTACCATTCACACCTCGAACAGCGCACCACAGAACCTCAAACAGCCATTCACAGCCAACATTCAGCCTCTAAAATTCCTCCAAAATTTTCCTGTTTCAATCCTACGGCCCGTTAATCCAACAAATACTCAATTTCTACCAAACCGCATCTAAACGGGCCCGAAAATAACCCGATAAACTAGGTAAAGTTTAGATCACAACTTACCGAGCTCTAAACTATCGCGGTTAGAGCGAAAGTGACGGCAAAACCCGAGATCTAAAGGCCGCTTGCAGCGGCGATCGGGAGGAACAGCTAGCGGCGGCGGCTTGGGCGGTGGCCGATGGGGTTCACGGCCAAGAGAGGGAGGCCGAGAGGGAGAGGGGAGAGAAAGGGGGTGGCGGTCGGCGTGAGGGCGGCGTGAGGCGGGGACGGCGGTGGCTCGGCGATGGTCTGGCGCGGCGACGACACGGTGGGAGGGAGAGCTCGCGGTGAGAGAGAGAATTCGGGAGGGAGAGAGATGGAGCCGTGAGAGAGAGAGAGAGAGAGAGAGAGAGAGTCTACTAACTTAATCTCCAAGTTTGGACCACTTTATGCCAAATGGCCAAAATGCCTCTCTCTAAGCTTTTAATCCGACGGCCCAGATTCGATCTTATCTTGAAATTAATGGTCCAGATCGAATCTCATCCAAAATATCCAAGGACAATCTTAAAATTTCTCAAAAACCCAAGGGTAAAAATGTCCAATCAAAATTTTAGGGCAAAATTATCAAAATGCCATTTACCCTTAAAACATACCCTTTATTATTTCTCAAGGGTATTTTTGGCAATTTCTCCGTTTTTTGCCCAAATTGAATTTTTCTGAAGGATTCGAGCACACCCAAAAATCACACGTGTCTTCCGCAACGTCGTCCTAACATACCGTTGTGACTTCCTAATTTTCCGATATCCAATTTGGGCTAAATTCAATAATTAAATTCTATTAAACGCAACTTGGGCGTTTCTCAAACTAACGGGCGGCTTGTTCGGGAAATTTGCATATTCGACCCATGATTGACAATAAGTCGAGTCACGTGCAATTTATTCAAACTGTAACGACTTTGGTTGTCAATAAAATCGCAAGGATCAATTACTAGATCCAAGGGGCACGATCGTTCGGTATAGGTTCCGGATCATTCATCAATTCATTTCGTGGTCCAGTGGTATTACCCGCGATCCACTACTGTGACAGTGGCGAACTGACCCCTGACTATCCTCAGATCGGTCAACAGTGGCTAAAAATATCACCTCGACGATTTAATGGTTGAAAGTCAATTCACGATCGAATTTTTATTTAGTCGTACGAATTTAATTCCCCTATTAGCCTCTCCCTAATGGTTAGCATCCCAGGAATGATCAATTCTGGGTGAGAATCAACTACGAGTATATTCATAAAACTCATTATTTTATAAATCCCAAATGGACTATTTTTCAAGATGTCACGGAGTGAAACTGATAACTTCATCTATATTACAAATGAAGGAGGTCCTATTCGATCATAATAATTTTTTCTTCCTAAAACAATTTCAATTAGTTATTTCATAAATATTCTATTAACGAATGTACACATTACTAGTTCTAAATTATTATTCACGAACTTTAATTTAAATTTAAAATCTTTTCTAACTGACTACCAACTTTACTAAAGGGAAAAGGTTAAAATCTTGAAAAAAAGAGAGGTTATAATTTCCGGTTGTGGCCATTTGTTGTGCATTCCGTTATGGAAACAATCGAAACAAGCATTTCACAGCTCCAATTTTCAATACAAAACATTATCGAAAAATTCCGTGGAAGCTCATGCACTCTGTTAATAATATAGATTAATAATTGTGTGACGTCCAGCAAATTATAAATTCGTTGAAGGTTTGCCCATCTTGTGACAATTTAAATCAATTTCCTAGAATAGTTTTAATCGCTCCTTCTTCTCCCATATACAAACCTTCTTTGCTTCACTGTTTGGAAAGCAAGATTCAGAGTGGAAAGAGTCGTAGCGGAAGAAATGATGGGGGTGGTGAATGCAAAACCATTGTATGGGAGGGGTAGAGAAAAATGCAGGTGTTGATTGGGAAGTGAAATGTGGACATCAGCGGGTTGAAGTCAATTTGGAGTGCAGAGAACGAAAGAATCAGGACTCTCTAAAATCAGATCTAGAAGGTGGAAAAATACAAGTGGATACAAACATTGGTCCTTCGAGTAAAATAAGAGGGAGAAAACAAAGTGGGTTTGGTAATTACTACGAATCATCTGGCGTGTTTGTCTGGAAATATTCCATGCTTTAAGTTGAGAACATATATGATCTGATGATTCTACCTATAATTTCTGTCATGAAATAATTTTCTCTTAGGGCAACATTCATGATCATGGTATATTAATTTTGTAATAACTTCGTCAGTGGGCGGGATAACACTACAAAAAAATTAGGTTTTAGCGACGAATTTTGCCACAAAAAATGACAAAATTCATTGCTAAACGAATTTGCGACAAAATTAGCGATGGAAAAAAATCTGTTGCTAATACGCCGTCGCAAAATTTTGCGACGAAAAAAAATTCGTCTCTAATTATTCGTGGCAAAATTCATCGCTAATTTGCCATGAACTTTATTCGTGGCAAAATTCATCGCTAATTTTGCCACGAAATTTTTTTTTTGGTCAGTAATTTGCGATGAACTTATTGGTGGCAAAATTCGTTGCTAATTTGCTACCAAAAATTTTTACTTTTGCCATTAACATTATTCATGAACGAATTTAGCGACGATTTTTTATTAATTCTTTTGCGATGAACTCTACAACGAATATCGTTTAGGGACGAAATTAGCGACAAAATTTTATTTTTACAACGAACTTTTGTAATTTGTGATCGTACGATAAAATCATTTATTTTATTTTTCGATTTTAAATCTAATTAAAAGCAAAATTAATTTTTGGAATTTATATTTAACATTGATTAAGCACTTAATAACATCAAAATATTATAATAATATGAAAATAAAATACATTCATCTACATTTTCCACAAGAATGACATAAATAAAGAACCAAACTGAAAGGTACATTCTTTCTCTTCAAGACAGACAGGGCAAAACAATTGAACAAAAGCTCGGTCATCCGCGCCCAAAGTAAACATCCAATGATTTCCGGATTTATCATAGTATGATCAAGCTAGAGAAGAAGGAGTCGCCCATCCCCCTCATGCAATCTTTGCTCTTGAGAAGTTCATCTTTGGATGATGCAAGAGAGGTCGCCAGAAAGAAGAAATTGGCAACGTTGATCTACAGACACAAGAACGCTCATCAATAAGAAAAGCAACCAATATCCACCTCTGCCATGAATTCTTTAGAATCTCCTGTTCCTGCATCTCATCAGTGGTAGGAAGACCCATTGCCTTTTGTCTCTGATCAAACTGATGAGTTAAAAGCAAAATGTCAGTATTGTATTTGCAAGGAGAAATGCAAACACTCCAAGGCCACCAGCATTGTGCTCGTCTACATGCACATAACAAAATACATGCAATGTGTGTTTGTTTAGTTAATACCCGGGAGGAGCTTAAGAAAGAGAGCCACTTAGCATCGTCTTTTCAACTGTCTATCAAGTTTCTGGGTCCAGGTCAGACAATTTGCTATTCTCTGGTTCTACCTTCTGAGTATCAATTTCAGGATCCCCTTTGACCAAAGATTTCCACCACTCCATTTGATTGTGCTTAGTCAGGAGAATGGAGATCGCACTCTGGTCCTCTGTAGATTCACAACGTTAAGATGATCGCGCAACATGGAATTGACTCATAATACTATTAACTTAACAACAGGAGGCTGATCATTCTTGTTTGTGTTTGAAATCATATGCCATGTGATATTCTTGACTCAATCTACTACGTACCTAAACTCCGGTAACAATCATCAGGCTTGATAGTCTGGAATGGCTCCCCTTGCAAGTAATCGTACATGGTCAAGAGAGTTATGTAAATAAAGCAAGTTGATTAAATAAACTCAAATTACGCACACTCACTTCTATGACAGGAGGTTGACCCTTGAGTCCAACTTTCTAGTGGTTTTTCTTTATGTCGCATACCACAAACCTTCCTTTAGTACCCTCAGGAACTGGAACATGGACGGTAACCTCATGCAGAGTCTGAGTCCAGGAATAATTCTCAAGATCAAGGCCGATACCTTTGTTTGGCACTGTTCAACTAGAAACAATGTCAGAGCAACTACGGAGGCAACATGGTATATTTTACACAATATGTCTACTAAACATATGCATCCACCTGGTAAAAGGAATCATAACAAGACACTCTCTTATAGAGTTGCACTTTCCAAAGCACACTGGGTAACCTAATTGGTCATCTCAGCTAAAGCTATCTGAATCATACTCAATGCAAGAGCTAAAATCAGGCTCAGTTCACAATTTGTGCATGGGGATTGTCAAAGTCATAACTATTGGTCCATATCAAATGTTGACGCTGAGGTGGTCAAGTTATCACTTTTTAATTGGTCATTAACAATTTTAATTATGAGTCCTAAATCTTTTGTCCAGCCATGCTAAATCCCAAAGGCGGAAAGGCACTAACCAATCCCGAAGTTCCACAAAACAATAACACATTATATGATTACAGTTGATCCATAATCAGATCACCTAGTTCTCCAGCTCGTATGACAAAAAAAAACAAGATTACACTTGCAAAGTAGCTTCTTTTCCTAATTTCCAAGGAAAATGGGAGATCCAATCAAGCATAAGCACGCAAAAAAACTTGCATGAACCAAACACTGCAACGAGAAGACATCTCCAAAACCAAAAGCAAGAAGCTTAAAGCAAACCTTCCATCACTAGAGTACTTAAATAAGCCAATGCACGCTTAAACAGATTATAGGAGAGATCAACACAAAAGAAATTTAATTATTCGGGAGAGTTCAGATTGCTGAACAAAGGAGCAAGTACCCATCAAAGAATATCCACACTTTAGCGAAATCGATAGCATAATAGTATGAAACATTTTCCCTGCCCATCGCCATTAAATAGCCAACCAAAGAAAACATCCAAGTTATAAAGATGACTACGGCCACGGCCACGAAACTGTCACAGCCTAACTATAGCAGGAGAAAAGAGCCACATCATGAGCGATCACTATGTAATGTACTTCTCATCTAATCTCCTAGATGTCTCAACTTTAGTAGCGTCTCGACAGGCACTCATCGCGCTCATGCGTAGCAAGCAACAAATCACGACACTGTCCAAGAAAAATAAAAAACTCTTACCTATCGCTCCACTCTTCTCCTCCTTGTCTTCCTCCGCATCCTTCATCTCCACCTCCTCCACCTTCTTAGCTACCGTCGCTGCCGCCTTCGCCTTCTTGGCCCTCTCTCGCTCCCTCTCCTTCTCCCTCTCGACCTGCCTCAGCTTCAGCTTCTGCTTCTGCTTCTCCCTCACCGCCCTCAACACTACCGCGATGTCCCTCTCTGCCGCCTCATGCGCGAGGAAATCGCTCCGCTCGGCCACGAACTGGAAGGCCTCCTCGATGAACCGCAGTGGGCTCGACGGATCGAACCTCGCGCTAAACTCCACCGCGATAGAGGAGGAGGCCGAGGGCTTGGCCTCAGGTTGCTTCTCCTCTTCCTCCTAGAAGTCGGAGATGATAGCTATGGACGGTAGGCTCTGGGAGGGATCGAATCGGAGATTGCTCTTCTTTGGCTCAATTTCCTCTAGGGCTCCGGAGGCCATGGGAGGCGAGGAGGAGTCGCGGGAGGAAGCGTGTGGGGTAGGGGGGGGAAGGGGGTACCGAAAACCTTAGCGAGTGCTAGAGGTTTGGGGGTACGGGGGAGAGGGAAGAAGGAGAAGCGAGAAGGAGAATGAGAAGCGGAAACAGATCTGATCTCATCCGCAGAAATGAAAGAGGGGGAGGCAAAATCCTTGTTTTTTCGTCGCTAAATTTTCGTGGCTAAATCCTTGTTTTTTTGTGGTGGTAATTCAGAAGTTTTACGGCTATTCCTGTAGCAGCCTCCGCAAGACTGGTCGGCAAATCATCTCTCGTGAAATTATACATAGCTGCAGGAATATCGGGAAAGTCTGTAATGTATACCCCACTGATGTTTCTGCATATCAATGGCGAAGATGTGTTGCTCATAATGATCATGTATCATTAACTAGGAGTGTAAACGGTTTGGTTCGGTTCGGTTCGGTTCTCTTGAAAAATCGAACCGAACTGAACCCTTAGAGGTGCACCCTTGAACCGAACCGAATCTTGCTCGAATCAAATATAAACCGAACCGAAAAATCGGTTCGGTTCGGTTTTCGGTTTCTTCTTTTTTATTTGCTTTTTATTCACAGCTTGGTTTTCAGTTTTTTCTTCTTTTTTGTTTTCAGCACAAGCAAACATGACCAGACCAAACCAAACTGATATGGTTTGAGAAGGGCCAAGAAAGGACCTGCAAATCTTGAATGTTGTTCTTGTAAAGCTCACTGCAAATAAAAGAAAGAAAGCTCAATAAATGAACTGAATCAAGGATTAGAAATGCCCAGTGAAGCAACTGTTTCTAATAGGAATTAAATAGATAGAACCATCACCCAACCTAGAAACAAATCTATTTATCCGAGGACGCTTAAGCAAGTCCACAGTACAAGTGCCACCATCAACCTACAAACCAAGCATTACAAAAACTAATCCACGATACCCAGAAGATACAATGGCTAAACCCCGACTCCAAACTAAGACTGCAAGCAAAGGAGCAACGCAGAAAATCCTTGCAATTAAAGAGTCAGGAGAAATGTCAAAAATGAAACCTCTCACAAGAACCCAGAAGAATTATCGGCTCGATCAATAGAACCATTTCGGTATCGAACCATTTTCGTATGCTACGGAACCCGACCACACAGAGCGAGCAGAACTAGACTCAAGTGTGTGAGAGAGAAGAGCAGCGACGAAAGCGCAGAAATGAGCACAGATCTACAAGGGGGCGAGAGAGGAAGAGAGCACTCACCGAGAATGGAGGTCTTCTTCCTTGTTTAAGGGGTTGGGATCGTGGCGGCGATTCATCGTTGCGGTAGAAAGTGAGGGCATTTGAGCCACAGAGAGAGGGATTCACTCTTTTAAGATATAAACCGAAGTTATTTTTTCAGTTCGATTCGAACCGAACCGAATTGAACCGAACTGATATGAACCGAACTGAAAAAAAAAAAAAAGAATGGTTAGCTTTGATTATCCGAACCGAAACCGAAATTTCGGTTTCGGTTCGTATCTCAGTTCGGTTCTGACACCCCTATCATTAACGTGAACAGAGATGTTGAGATAAGTACATTATAAGTACCATAACTTTCATACGTCGGTCACTTGAATGCCATAACTCCTTTTTTGATCACTTAAGTGGCACATCGAAGTAAATTCGATCAATTGAGTATCACTTCCGGCAAATCATCCTACGCCGATTTTTTGTTTTCTATTAAAATTTTTTATTTTTATTTTTTTCTATGTGCTGGCCGCAAAGGCCTCACCCTTGACCGGCGGGGCAGCGATGGCCTTGCCAGCTGCGGGCGAGAGCATAAAGGCCCTCGCCAAATTTGGGCAAGGTTGGCAGCAAATTTTCTGGTTAGACAAATTGTTGATAGCATTAAAGTGATTGATTTTTTAAATTTGTGACAGTTAAGTGATTAATTTTTCAAATTTATGGCACTTAAGTGAGTGAAAAAAATTGAAAAAATTGTCCACATTGGCGCCAATGGTGCCACATATGAAGACCGGCATCCACGTTGAACTTTCCGGCAAGGCAAATCGCCGATTTACACTTCAGTGATCAATTTTTCACATTTGTGGCACTTAAGTGAGTGGAAAAAAAGTTATGACACTCAAAAACCATACAAAAGTTACGATGCTCCTACTATTCTTATCCCAAAGTATGTTTATAGCATATTGTGATAAAAAGTCTAGGAAGAAAATATCAAACTACGAGGATAAGAGATGAACCTGTAATAAGCTTGTAGCACATCTACAGATGGGTCCCGCCAACTTATGCTATTCAGAGTCACTGATATCTTGGTATCAATCCTTACCAAAAAAAAAATATCTTGGTATCACCCATATAACACGAATCATCAGGCCAAGACACGAAGTTCATGGTAGCTGTGATGAACATCCTAGTCGTCACATCGTGAGGGACGTCTATGGGATGTTCTTCAGTTGCTATACTTCTCAGTTGTTGTGTGAAACTCGCTGCAGCACCATAGTCATAATAAAATGGCAGGGTATCATTTGGGTAACTCGGTGGTGTTGTCAGACTGTAGTTCCCTTTATAATGGATTATCGCAGTAGCAACAACGTGTGAAAAATTACCACCCGCCTGGGTGGCGCTGCTGGAAAGGGCACTCTTCCTCTCGCAAAAGGTTGAGTGTTCGAATCCCGGGTGCCGCAGGGTGACTTAACTGGTGCACGTGTGTGGTGGCTAGCACGTGTCGCCCCCAGGGTTTACTTCCCGGCTGTCGGCCGTGCGGGGGTTCCCTGAGTTATCAAAAAAAAAAAAAAAAACAACGTGTGAAAAATCAGTGACAGTCATGTCTTCACTTGAAAACCGTTGATCTGCCATGTAATACCTTCCCGAAGATTGATTTGCGGTAACTAATATGTCCATTGTTTGTCCAGGTTCTATCATTATATATGAAGCGACTACTGGTTTTGTGTATGCTCCATCCATTCCAACTAGCGTCATGCTGTGATTAGCGATAGTGAGGAACATTTCTGCGCGGACCACCGCACTGACTATACGAAGGAGATAGGTCTTGCCATAATCAACAAACAAGTGAGGCGTTGTTTCTGTCAAATTGATAGCATGAAAAAACAATATATTAGAACATTGTACATATCGACGGAATGTGGAAAAACCCTAATGCCTTTAATGTAGACAATTTAATGCTTACTCATACACGTCTATGTAATTGGGATGCAAGTTAGATTTACTCCAGTTAAGGAGTGCCAAAAGTATTAGTTTATGGGCTGCAGTATATTCTTGGGAAAGAAAATCATATATATGCAATAACTCAAAAAGTGTAGACATTTCAAGAAAGTTGCCTTTGCCTCATGGTCTGTGTCACGCCCTGCACCCCCGTCGAGCTCACGACACCCCACAGCTGGTTGAATTAATGCAATGTCTAAGGTTATCGCCGACCTCATTTACAATCATCAGAGATTTAATTCAACAATGGAAATCACAAAACACCTGGACTATTAAAACTGGGGAGAATAGGGAGAACATATATTTTCATTTCTCATTCAAACTTATGCCACCATATTCACAATGTTACAAACCTTAATATACAAGCGCACACCATTTTGTAAACCATCGATATCAAAAAGAACCGATGACCCGGTATTCTATCCTCAAAAATGGTACTCATCAAAAGCCTAATTTTTCTTCTTAGTACTAGCCCCTACAACCAACACTCGGCGTCCATTCAGAGTTTGACTCCTTGTCCTCTGATTCTGAACTTTCTTGAACCGTTTGTTCCTTCGAGGATTCTGACTCTACCTCGATCTCAATCGGGTGATTAATGTCGCCCGACTCGACTGGAACTTCACTCTGATCCTCCTCAACTAGTACATCAAAGAAATTGAACTCAGGCACAAATTGGGATCCATATACTGCTCAAATGGGAGTATATACTCCGGTTCTCCATCAGGCTCCTCAGACTCATCAGGTTCATGTTCGGGTTCTACTTCGAGCTCCACATTCTCTTGTTCTTCCTCGGGGATTGGTTCTAAGTCTACGTCCATTGGATCAACTTCAGCTTGCGATGCTTCGGGCTCGGGTTCGTGCTCAGCCTTTGACGATTCTTGAGCTGCGGGCGCTGGATGTAAACCGGACTGAGCCAGACTAACTTCTATACTAGTCAACTCTCCGCCTATCGGGGGTATGGCAGACGGGTTCCAATCTCCAACCAAATCAAACGGAACATCGAGACCCCTAACGGGCCCAAACTCATCCCCATCTGCGTCTTGAAAATACCAACCAGTATAAACATGGGTCTCCCATAAAGGTAGTCTACCTCTACAAAAACGATCGTAGTGTGCTTAATCCAGGTCACACCATCACCCATAGGAAATTCTGCAGTATTATACTCGGTGTGCACTGGTACTCCAAAACGCTCAGGTGGCAGTGGCGGAGGGTTCATGGCTCAGGTCGGGGTTCTGAAAATGTTGGTTGAAATAACCATGAGACTACATCTCAATAAGTACACCCCTAAACCCCTCCTAAGCTATTACGTACCTCCAAACAGTCACACAAACACACACACGTTCACGCACATCAAATCGTCACATAGCAGGCACATCAATTATTCTTACCTGGGCCTATCATGCATACTATTTGCACGTTAGTCACAACCACATCATAATTCAATCACACGCATGTACAATTCTCATTTCACACATTCTTTCCGTTCTCATTTTCTCTTTTCCACATCACTCGCCAGTGACCTGCGTAAACGTACACGCCTCAGGTACACTGCGACCACTTATCACAACACTTCGGGCTCGCATAAACATACACGCCTCAGGCCATGTATCTTGCCCGCGTAAACGTACACACCTTAGGCTCAACACCTACCACCTACTGCGCAACTCGCGTTGAAGTACACGCCTTAGGCTAGCAGTCTTTCGGTAACACCAGGCATCGTCCTGCGTAAATGTACACGCCTCAGGACGGCACAATTTCCACAATCTCACATGTCATGCCACACACAATCACTTTCTTACTCATGCACATGTTCAACACGCATTTACCACATTCCACTGGCCCATTACACGTGGCCCGTGCACGCATCAAGTCACACACAAAAACAGTGCTCACTCAGCATTTGACATGGCCAATTTCAATAATTAAATTAGTCTGACTCACACGTGCACCCAACCGGCATATTTCAACCATATAATTACACAACCATACACTCAATTCTATCACCACAATTCAGTAATAATTCAGACACGCATCAAACACACAAATTGCCATTTTTCTTCACCCAAATGGCGTCGGATAAATTCCGATCCTTCACGACACTTTCTCGCCATTAATTACCAGTTCTAAAAATCCAACTTGCGTCCCGATCGGCCCATCACAGCCCTATGAACAGTCACCCACAGCCCACTGTCGGCCCCAAATATTCCACCAAAAATTAAATACTAAGGCCCGCCACATAATTCCAATCTTAAATCATACACTTTCGCACCCGCATAAACCCGATTTCACCCCAAAATAATCATCCGTCAATACCCAATGTCCTAAATCGAGTTTAGAGCGCGACTTACCAAGTTCTAGACTAAATCAGCTAGAACGGAAAGTGGCGACACTCAATCGGGAGCGGCGGGGACGACGGCCAGCTGCGGCGCGGCTTGGCTGTGCCGATCGACGCACGGCAACGGCGGTGGCTTGCTCGGTTGTGGCTCACGGCCACACAGGGAAGAGAGGGAGAGAGAGAGATGGCGATGGCGTGGGCTGGTGGTGGCGGCGTGAGGGCGACAAGGCGGTGCACCGTGGTCGGCGGTGTGGCGCAGCGGCGGTCCAGTGTGGGGAAGAGTGATCGGCGGTGAAGGGAGGGAAGAGAGAGATGGGGCCGAGAGTTTGGGGGAGAGAATGGAGAGAGAGAAAATGGTCTCTTGACTTAAATAGTGCTCTTTTGTCACGCCCGAACCCCCATCGAGCTCGCGACATCTCGCTCCGGTCGAATTATTGCGACGTCCCAGGAACGTCACCAACCCAACCTAAACACCAGAGCCACGTGCGAAAACGAATATAAAAACCCCGGACAAAAAGATGATGACAACGGGATAGAACAACAGAACAGACAAACAACAACAACAGCAGCATACATACAACACCAAATATACAAACATCATATTATAGACATAATTGACAAATAAACATTCGCAATCATCGACTTAACAAAAGATCATGGTCTGGTTAACTTAACTTCGCTATGGGTTAACCCGATTTACACAACCTCTAAAATACCCTAGGGAGAACCTAAGGATTGCCTTCCGTTATGCTCCTGATTCTTCGGGCTTGAGCCTCTGAGTACTCGCCTGCAATTCCACCGGGTACCAAAAGCAGCTCCTAGAACTTCCAAAAAGAAGAGGCGAACTTCCTGGATTTACGACTGGAGGTCTGAAAGTGGCGGTTATACAACCGTGAGACGAATCTCAATAAGTGTATGTTGACACCTAAATTTTGATTAATCATTTAGGGTTTTATCGCGTAAAAATTAGGGTTTAATTTTTAATCCCTAAACCAAAAATATTCTCATTAAAATCCATGGCATGTAGACATTAGGCATTTGCATTAATAGGGACTATTAGGACACAACATTTAAACAAAAAAAAAAGGAGGAGTTTCTGGATCGATTTCGTCGGCCCATTCGCGGCCCTAGTGTTCCTTTCTTGTTTTTTGTTTTTTCCTTTTGTTCGCGCGGGCCAGCCCATTTCCCACGGCCCGGTCCGCGCACCTTTCAACTTCCCCCTCCCTAGTCAACACTTCTAGGGTACGGGGGAAGATGAAGAGAGGACAGAGAGGGCAGGGACAGAAAAAAAGGCCAGAAGAAGAAGCAGCGCAGCGGCGGCAGGGGGAAGAGGGACAGACGCCACAGAGGAGACCGAGAGAGAGCACGAGAGAGAGAGAGAGAGAGAGAGAGATATCAGAGGGAGAGAGTTTGAGAGAGAGATCCGAGAGAGAGAGTGAAGCCGAGAGCGTCGGCAAGCGAGACCCGAGGCCGCGCGGGCTTCCGTCGACGACCGCGGCCGGCGAAGCCCCGACGTTTCTCACGGTAGGTTCCGGCCCCGAGTCTTCGTGTTTCCGCTCGGATTGAGGTCGTTTCCCCGAGGATTCCGGTTCGGGGGCGTGCGAGGCAGTCGGACGTACTCCGATCTGCCAAAGTTCGCCGCGCCCGAGCCGGATAGGGAGCGCTACGACCCCCCGTTCAGTCCCTCCTCCCTGTTTTCCTTCTTCCCCTGTTTCGGCCATTCGGCCTCTGTTCCGAGCTCGCTGGTCGGAGCTCGCCGCCGTCCGGCTGGTGCGAGTTCCGGTCTGCGAGGCCTTGTGCATGGTTCTGCCCCTTAATGTCTGTTGTTGATGATTTTGGTCCGCTCTGAGCGTCGATTGATGCCGGAAATTCATCAGTTTCGCCGCGCGCCCCATGTGCTCGATTTTTTGTCCAAGTGAAAACCCCTGTTTTTGTGCCGTTCTGTTCTTCCTTCTATGTGGACGCCGGTCCCGGCGTTCCCCCGGTCACCACGGCGGTGGCCCCAGCCGAGGACGTCGCCGCCCCTCGCCGGGGCGGTGAGACGGGCAGAAGCCGACCGGCGGCCGAGCGAAAGGTTCAGTCGCGCAATGGCAAACCCCGGCCGCGGAGGTCAGAGCCTCCCGCCCGACGGCCGAGCGCCGGCGTCCTAGCCGGCCGGCGGTGACCGCGGGTGCGGGGCGATACCGGCGTGTTGTGGCGGCCCGACACGCGCTCCACGTCGGAGCGGCGGCCGGCGTGCAGGCGAACCCCGGTGCGCGGTGTGGCGGCCGCGAACCGGGTAGGGCAACATGCATTCGGGTCGCGAACCGGGTAGGGTTTTTAGTTCAATGTGGGCCGGTTTTAGATGTTATTGGGCTTTGGGGCTTTTTAGTCCAAATTCATATTAGTTTTTTTAAAAAATTTTGGGCCATTTCGCAAACAGGCCAAAATGGGCCAATCTGGTTTATTTCGATTTATTTTATTGTTGGGCCTTGGGCTCTTGTTTTTTTTTTTTTTTTTGCGGGCTGTGTTTAAAAAAAAAATTTCTAAAAATTTTTAGACCGGGCTCAACAAATGAGCCCGATTTGTTCGAGAACCCGGGCCGGCGAGCCCGGGTCAGTTCCGACCCGGGTCGGGTGTGGAGACCCGACCCGAGATCGGTTTTATAATATCTTAATTTTATATTATTATTTTAACATAAAAATATATTTTTTTAAAAAAAAAAATTCAAAAAATTTTCGAAAATAAAAAAATTTTAAAAATTCTTCAAAAAAGATCAAAAACTGAAAATGAAATTTTTTTTAAAAAAAAATTATTAAAAAATTAAAAAAAATTTCGAAAAAAAAAATTTTAAAAAATTCTTCAAAAAAGATCAAAAACTGAAAATGAAATTTTTTTTTTAAATTATTAAAAAATTTAAAAAAATTTTCGAAAAAAAGGTTTTTTCAAAAATTCAAAAATTCAAAAACTCTTCAAAAAAGATCAAAAACCAAAAAAAAAATTCGAATTTTTTTTTTTTAAAAAAAAATTTTTGAAAATCAAAAAAATTGGAAGTTTGATTTCGAATTCACTTTTGATTACACCTTGTTCGATTTACATGCTTCGAATTGTGGGTTTAATTTATATTTGCATGTAGTCGATTAGGCATGTTAGGCGTAAAAGTTCATTGTTGTTTTCCCAGGTTTAGTTAGGAGTGAAATTTTGAAGATTCCCGATTAGCGTAAACATGTTAGGTAGTGTTTGAACAAGGTTAGGTACCGAAAGGGCACTAGTTGGTTAGTTAGTGTAATCAAGTCCCCGTACCCATTGAATCTCTGGTTCGTAGAAGTGAAGCATTCTCCCGTGCTTCACTTAGGTGTCTAATCAACCTACCAAAAATTGATTAGTGGCGACTCCTAATTGAAAATGATTTGCATGTTAACTTAAGTCGCGAATTGGTATGGGTTTGGGAGAGCTCGAGCTAGGTTTAACTTAGTAATCCATTAGCCTTAACCCCGTTAGGCTTCCGGGCCGGTTCGGGGAGGTCGCGACAGCTTGGCGACTCCACTGGGGACTTCTTAGTGGACTTAGGCCGTTTGTCTTGTTCAAATACATCCCTAACGTGATTGTTCTTGTCATTGACCCCTTATTTTGCAGGTTTAGGATTTAGGGAATGAGTGCTTATTTTTTCGGATGCTTGAAGCATTGTTTGCTTATAAACTGTTGTGCATGCTTTAAATGTTTTAGCACTACACTGTTGCACACACAACCATGCTGCCGGACCCGGGCCGCGATAGGATATTGTAGGATGGTGCTAAGAAAGATACAACCTCGAACGCGAGACTGCGATGTAGAGGTTGCCTTTCTTTTCCCCGAAAAGTTCTTTCTTGGTGTCGTAAGCGTTTATCCTTGTCCGCGAGACCGCGTGACCATAGGGTATCTCTTTCGACTAAGCCGGAGTTAAGAGGACCTGACACCAACGCGAGACTGCGACGGTCAGATCACCCTCGTAGCTTCACTTTGCTAAGCCGCCTAGAGTAGAATTCTAACCTCACAAGTACATTCGCATGCATATGTGATCGAAAAATCGCCATCCACTGTAAGTATAATTTCTCTCTTGTTCATTTTGGTTGACGATTTTCATTTTAAATTCGCGGAAATCAATCGATTGCCCTAAGTGAGTTAGGTTTATAATTGAAAATTTTGACAATCACTCTTGACAGTAGGCCTTGAGCATCATTCTCAAACATCTCAGATTTGGCCCTACAAAACAGATGATCTTATCTAAATTTTCAATGATGGGCTTAAAATCACATTTTGTATAAAAATTCTTCCAAGTCAAGATCATATTCTATGGCATAAAATTGAAATCACATTTTCAACAGAATTCTTTATTGTTCACATTTTGGAATCGGAATTCAAATAACATTTTGTGTATTTCTCTTAAAACGAGAATTGTCTCGTCTTTCCAAAAACCGAAGTCGCAAATCAGTTTTTCAAAATTTATGCCACATTTTGCGACGAAACTTTTGGAATAGAATGGGCGTTCGATTGATAGCCACAATTTGATCTTTTAATGATGTCTACTCTTACTACGAAACCTTGGCGAAATACCAAATGCCCACAAATAGGGACCATGGGGGCACGTATTGTCGCCTTGCTTTCGTTATAAGAGGCGGCTTCATTGAGAGATCACTTTTTTCATTTACGTACTAACATTGTCTTCCCTTCGCAGGTTCTGCGCAACGATCATTCTTTGGAATCTTCTCACCTGACCACACCAAGAAGTGGACTTTAAAGCTAGGACAAGAATTATTTATCGCATTCCTCCATGCAGGAGTTTTTTGTACCATGTCCATGTCTTTATTCTCGTCAGGAATCGTGTTTTCCGATGTGGGTTTAATCGTGAACCCAATCGATGTGTTTGTAAATCATGCACTATCATCCTTGAGTAATGAGGTTTTAGCTCATATCATTGGTCTTTGAAAGTACTTGCAATACTTCAAACTGAGTCCCTGGGTTAGGCTTTTATGCCTTACTTTCAAAATGTTTCGAAAATAAGTTTTTAAATTTAAAAAAAAAAAACGGGACTTGCTTAAGATTTCATATTTCTTTGCTTGGTCACTTTCTCAATTGGGACGCAAAATGATACTTTGAGATGGTAAGGTTGTAATCGTTGCAATTGGAATTTCTCATGCAACAACTAACTCGTCCATCCATTTTTGTCAAATAGGTAAAATGAATGATTCGTCCGACATTCACCTCTTTTAAAGACAGAAGTGTAGGCGCTTGGAACTCAAGTCAAACGCAACGTGCCATAATCACCAATTGAAGTGCGTCGCGGGAAGTACAAGTGCTCGTGATTTTTGCTGTATTCGGCGGCTGGGAATTCGTGGACAAATTTCTTAGTCATTAACGTTCGGATAAAGATGAAAGCATCCTCGAAATTTTGAGAAAGCCCAGATTGTGAAAGAGGCAATATTGAGTTTCCTCAGTCGGCTAGCCTAGAGGACAAAATTTCTCGAAATTCCGAACCAAATTACTCTCCATGTGAAAGATATTCAATCTGCATTGGCTCATTGTGAGATAAAGGCCGAAGTTAGAACCCTGAAGGCATGCATAACTTGAACCCGAAAAGGTGCAATAGCTCATCATTGAGAGAGTCAGGTATGCGGATACTGAGGGCACTAGCAAGCTAGAAGGACATCCACGTGAGGTCGAGCAAGAAGATATGAACACACAAGGCGCATGTATGATATGAGTAAGGATAAATGAGTTTCCATTTAATCATCAACAAGATCATCTGATGAGACTGGTAGGGATCTACCTTCAGAAGACACCGTTTGCCACTCTCGCAACGTTGCTGCGGGTCCTCTTTGGCCGCTTCGCACGTATGAGCTCTAAAGAAAGTGATTTCGAATTATGCAACTCATCACGCCTGGTAGAGTTTACTGAGACAAATTACTTGTGGAAAATTGTTGCCCTGAAGCGACAAAAGATGGGCTTTCAGAACAAAATGTGCCCTTTGATGTCATGACCAAAGCTGGAAAGGATAGATGCCCGAGTCCTCATGAATTTAAAAGACACGTGTGACGCATCTTCCATTGTGTCCTTAAGGTTTGAAGTGTTGGATCTAGCATTCGTGATCGGAAACCGTTAACCAGATTGTACCTGATCGGCCTGTTGTGATGGGGTTCACTTTCTTTGAGGCTCGCAACTTGAGTACCACATATCTCATAATGAATGGGAGAAGTTTGCCAGAATGCTGGGCTTGATGCCTTCATCCTCAGTATGTGATGGAACGCTCCAAATCATATTTGTTGATTTGCAGCCTAGCTCTACGGGTTTATCTTCTTAAGAGAATTAATGTAATTGTCAATGGGAGATGTTATGTACACGCCCCTCCTCATTCAAAACCATTTGAGCACGGGCAGCATCAAAGGCAAAGAACCTTGCCCCAATGCATCTCGATACAAATTGGAGGACCATTGACACAACTCGCATCGTTTTTCAACCCTCTGGCGCACTTTTGCAGGGCTTTATCAGACTAGTCAAGTTGGTGCGAGCATGTGTTTATCTCCACTGGCCGTGATACTTTACTCGTGCCAACGTTATCTTACTAGTTTCCCAGGGTCACAAAGAGACTAGTAAAGCTACACACCCAAGGTTCTCGTGGATGGTAGTTGCCAACAATGTCATCCATTTCTGAGTACACTAAGATGGTCTTGTCATGAATGGAAATGAACTTGAGCATACTAGTACTACCAATTGAGAAGCAACCATTGAAAGACACATTAAAGGGGGAGTTTATGATTCCTCACAAGGAAACGAGACTTGGCTGTGAGCACTACTTACATCATGGATGCACATGGGCTCATTTCGGCCATCTTCTTGGTGTTCGACTCCAAGAGTTCAAGGACTTGTGGGACTTGGCGTCCCTCAGTTTGTGAAGAACTCCTTTTTCAAAATCTGCCTAGCTTCTATGCTTCTCCATTTTGGGATAATCAATTCAAGGAATGACCGCGCTTGAATATTCCCGAATTCTGAGTTTGATCTCAAGAAGAAGAAATATGTGAAAGATTCTTTGGTTCCGAAATTACTTCATTGGTTGGGAAACCCCTCGATGGGTCCGCACATATGGAGCTTCTTGGCAACCAATCCTTTCATGAAGATGATTATTGGTGGTTTGCGAAACGATACTTCAAAGTGTAGATGTACACATGCAAGGATCGGTCATCAAATATTGCCCTCAAAATTTGTGAGGGCAAAAAGAGTTGATGCAATTGACAGGATTGCATGAGGAAGACAACTCAGTTCAGAAGGGCTAATCTCCCACTGATGAAGGCTAGTCTCCCGCTGATGAAGAAATCGACAGGATTGCCTTGAAGCAATATGGAAAAGGCTAGTCTCCCACTGATGAAGGATGGAAGGACTTGCGGGTCTTGGCATAGACGAGGATACCCGAGTGTCCATAAAGGGGCTTAATTTGAAGAATCCACCAAGCCTTTACGCTGCACCACTTTTGGAAAACGAGTCCGAGGAGGGACGACGTCTGAATATTCCTAAATTTGAAATTTGACCTTAGGGTCACATTTGTGAATCTACTTCTTCCTTCAATCGTCAACGTGGACGAAGAAATTTGTGCTTCAGGCAATCCCTACTGCTCTCGGAGCAGAGTCCACAGAAATTTCTCATTTTGGAGAATCTCATGTCAATTTGACAACATTCTCAAAAGAAGAAATGTGCGAAGATTCCTCGGCACCAAAGCTGCTTCCTGGGTTAGTGACATCTATAACTCATGGGAACCTCTTTGACGGGTCCACATATGTGGATGCGGACTATCCAAACGATGTTGTCAAAGGACAAGAGGAGAATTGAGCTATGATCCATTAGGAATTGCTGAGCATTAGTAGCTGCAATTTTTGGGCCTTCAAATAGCTTCTCGGCATTTAATCCAGCGTGGAGATGATCATTGGTGGTTCGTGAAATGATCCTTCAAGGCATGGATGTACGCGAGCAAAAACCAGCCATCAAACGGTGCCCCTGAGTAAAAGATGAAATAATGTGTTTGACCACGGCGACAACTTCTTCCAGGAAAGCATGATGAGGCAACACACATTGAAGAGGGTGATAAACAGGGCATGTCACTGGTAACCCTCATCCGTGATGCATGACAAAGGCGCGCATCGACCGCGGAGGCGACACCTCCTACCAAGGAAACACACAATAGATGGGGCAAAGCATCCAAGGGACCATGCCATCAAATATCGAAACAGTGCTGAAAAGTCAAGATGAAGAAAGCAGTGAAGGGAGTTGCCAAACACACAAAGAAGTGAATTCAAATGAAAAAAGTTGTCAAATACCCAAGAAGGCAAATTCAAATGAAGGGTAAATTGTATCGTTTCCAACTGTCCATTTCAATACCAGTCTTGACATGATTCTCTTTTCCTTTGATAGGAAGCATTAAAGACCTGAAGTACAAATGCAAGCGAGGGGTAATGTTGTATCGTTCCCAATTTTCCAATCCCTAAAGGGTCTTTAATTAACACATTCTTTCTTATTCTTTATAGGATTGCCAAGTCGACGTACCACAGGTAAGTACCCTTCCTCCAAAGTTCAAATGAAAATTTTCTTCACAAAAATATGGGGAGTTTCTGATGTATTTGAGAAAAGAGCACAAAAGTAGAATCGTGAAAGCAAACTTTTCACGAAAATTTTGAATATCGTCTTTATCCAAAAATTGCTTTGATGCTTCGCGGATCGTTCATTCTGAATCAAAATTCCTTGTGGAGATGGATCAATTCATGATGATCTCAACGAAATGAAAGGGAGATGTTAATTATGCCAAATGAGAAACACTTAAGATGAAGAAAGGCAGACCATCCCCAAACACGTCCTGTAAACACTTTGAGAGGAGCGAAAAAGAGAAACTCGTGTTGTCTAAGGACGAGAGATTCATTCGCGAATAGTATACCGATCGAAATGAAAAGAGGCATTTCCTTCTCATATCCTATACACTACAGGTGATCATAGTCAAGCCCATTTGAGCCTTTAAATGTGAAGAATTCTCAAAATACCCCTATCAAGAACCATCCCACAATTGGGGCAAATTTGGAGATTTTGGGTTAACGGCATTTGGTGAAAAGATGAGAAAGATTTCTTTACTCTCACTGATGTTAATCTTTTTGTAGTGACTTCAGGTGAATCCTTGTGGAAACTCGAAGCATCCCAAAATGAAGAAGAGCATTCATTTCTCCACCCAAACACTCATACCTTTGTTCAGCCAAGTTGAGCCTGAATATTCATTTCTAAAGCCCAAATGGTGATTATCTCCCTACATTGGTACAAAGCATGTGATTTATCAAGGCAATGGATACTCGCGAGACAATGTGAAAAACATCTCGAAAGTCCTAAAAAAAAAATTCGAAAGTCAAATGAAAACTAGGGGGCATGAAAAAGCAGTGTGCCTAGTAAAAGCAAGGCCAATGCCCATTAAAAAAAAAAAGAGAAAAAGTAGCATCAAGAGAAGAATTCATTTGCGAGGAAACAGTGTCAAAAGCAAAATGCTTGCAATGAAAAGAAAATCATTGCAAATGCAAAAGTCATTAGAGAAGAGAACGAAGCTCTTGTTGTGAAATGATCAGTCAATGGACTTTCGAGACAAATCGGATTTCAAAAGTCAAGCGTCCTTGACAAAATTGGATGATATGGTAATAATGCCATGGTGATCACCAACTTTTGAACCCTTTTGAAAATTTCTGAGCCTTTCGAGCCTTCACCTGAACCAACGTTACAACCCTTTCCAAAGTCTCTTCTGATTGGGATGGTTCGAGCTGAAGTTTGGACTTCCAAAAGAAGCTACCGCTTGAAGAAGTGGGGGGCAAGATGATCTTATCTCATCCTAAGGTTTCTTGACTTGTAAACCCGGCGAAAATGTTGATCCATAATTATTTCATTTCTTGGCTAATGTGCTAATCCATTGTTGAAACCGCGATCATACCCACATTACAGTCCTTTAAAAGACCTCTTAGATTGGTTGAGGTG
Organism: Syzygium aqueum; assembly: GCA_031216185.1. Taxonomy (NCBI): domain Eukaryota; kingdom Viridiplantae; phylum Streptophyta; class Magnoliopsida; order Myrtales; family Myrtaceae; genus Syzygium; species Syzygium aqueum. The sequence goes on along the minus strand of CM062233.1, from coordinate 28,941,939 downwards.
TATTTATTGCGAATGATTCTCGAAGCCTTCGACATCGGTAATGCGAGGTACGTTAGAGATCTGACTATTTCCCACATCAATGGATGGGATCAAATAGCCTTCTTGAGAGTATGTGAGAAGCCCTTTTCCGATTAAGGAGTTCTTGTTTGGCATGCTTAACTAACTTTTTGCATGGACTGAGGTCTTTTCTGATAAAGATTTGTCTCCAAAGGGAGTTTGATGATTAATGGCGTCTTTCAAGCCCAGAGGCAATTTTGCGATATTGAAGAATGTTGAATGCTTTCCAAACAATTGAATCTATCCTGAATTGTTCATATGATCAAATTTTCTCATTGATGATACCCTTTTGATATTGTCTTTCATGACATTGATCTCGCCTGGTTTGCCTTCATTACCAGAGCGTTTGGTATAACGCATTCCATTAAATGTGCAGTATCCATTTTGGAATCTTTTGATCGACATGTACAGCAAGCTCTAACAGTTCGAAGCCATCCTCACATGAGAGCTCTTCCCTACGTGAGATCGTGTTTTTCTGAAGGTTTGTGCATTCGTCCTTAAACCACGCAATGCAAAGGTTTGTGCATTTATTGCGTAACACACCCGATTTCAAAAAGGTTGCGGGTCTATCCTTAAACCCAGATTTCAAAAGGTTCCGGGTCTTTCCTTAAACCCAGATTTCAAAAGGTTGCGGGTCTATCCTTAAACCCAGATTTCAAAAGGTTCCGGGTCTTTCCTTAAACCCAGATTTCAAAAGGTTGCGGGTCTATCCTTAAACCCAGGTTTCGAAAGGTTGCGGGTCTATCCTTAAACCCAGATTTCAGAAGGTTCCGAGTCTTTCCTTAAACCCCGATTTCAAAAGGGTTTATAGGTCTATCCTCAAACCGTGTTTTTGTTTACCACATGAAGTCCTGAGTGAAAAACCTTAGGCACATTAAAATCCTGAGTGAAAAACATTAGGTATTTCAAAACCCTGGGTGCGATTTGCCTAGGCATACTTTCAGGATTTTAGTCCCTAGTTGTTCCTTCGAGCTATTGTTCCTATTACCATTCATAGGGTTTTAGTCCCTAAGTTAAATCTTCGACATTCATAGGGTTCTAGTCCCTAGGTGTTCATTCAAGGTATTGTTCCTATTGCCGTTCATAGGGTTTTAGTCCCTAGGCGAGATCTTAGCTGCTCATAGGGTGTTAATCCCTAGGTAGAATTTCCGACGTTTATAGGGTTTTGGTCCATAAATGTCAATCCAGAGTCTTTTTCCTTGCCCGGCGAGCTTTCGTAGCCCGGAGTGCCCCTTCGACCTGGCGAGCTTTCGCAGCCCAGAGTCCTTTTCTTTGCCCGGCGAGCTTTCGTAGCCCGGAGCGTCCCTTCGACCTGGCGAGCTTTCGTAGCCCAGAGTCTTTTTCTTTGCCCGGCGAGCTTTCGTAGCCCGGAGCGTCCCTTCGACCTGGCGAGCTTTCATAGCCCAGAGTCTTTTTCTTTGCCCGGCGAGCTTTCGTAGCCCGGAGCGTCCCTTCGACCTGGCGAGCTTTCGTAGCCCAGAGTCTTTTTCTTTGCCCGGCGAGCTTTCGTAGCCCGGAGCGTCCCTTCGACCTGGCGAGCTTTCGTAGCCCAGAGTCTTTTTCTTTGCCCGGCGAGCTTTCGTAGCCCGGAGCGTCCCTTCGACCTGGCGAGCTTTCGTAGCCCAGAGTCTTTTTCTTTGCCCGGCGAGCTTTCGTAGCCCGGAGCGTCCCTTCGCCCTGGCGAGCTTTCGCAGCCCAGAGTTTCATTCTTTACATAGCAAGACTTTATGGAGCCAAAAACCCGTTCTTACACGGTATGGTTCCCTTTTCATTCAGTCACAGGTTCGTTAGTCATCTCTCATGCATTTTCTCATGTCCTTTATGAACAAAATTTAAGTGTCTCTTATCTTTGAAAGGAACCTCTACGAGCTCCCCTTCAAAGAGGGGCAGCTGTTGACACCTAAATTTTGATTAATCATTTAGGGTTTTATCGCGTAAAAATTAGGGTTTAATTTTTAACCCCTAAACCAAAAATATTCTCATTAAAATCCATGGCATGTAGACATTAGGCATTTGCATTAATAGGGACTATTAGGACACAACATTTAAACAAAAAAAAAAAGGAGGAGTTTCTGGATCGATTTCGTCGGCCCATTCGCGGCCCTAGTTTTCCTTTCTTGTTTTTTGTTTTTTCCTTTTGTTCGCGCGGGCCAGCCCATTTCCCACGGCCCGGTCCGCGCACCTTTCAACTTCCCCCTCCCTAGTCAACACTTCTAGGGTACGGGGGAAGATGAAGAGAGGACAGAGAGGGCAGGGACAGAAAAAAAGGCCAGAAGAAGAAGCAGCGCAGCGGCGGCAGGGGGAAGAGGGACAGACGCCACAGAGGAGACCGAGAGAGAGCACGAGAGAGAGAGAGAGAGATATCAGAGGGAGAGAGTTTGAGAGAGAGATCCGAGAGAGAGAGTGAAGCCGAGAGCGTTGACAAGCGAGACTTGAGGCCGCGCGGGCTTCCGTCGACGACCGCGGCCGGCGAAGCCCCGACGTTTCTCACGGTAGGTTCCGGCCCCGAGTCTTCGTGTTTTCGCTCGGATTGAGGTCGTTTCCCCGAGGATTCCGGTTCGGGGGCGTGCGAGGCAGTCGGACGTACTCCGATCTGCCAAAGTTCGCCGCGCCCGAGCCGGATAGGGAGCGCTACGACCCCCCGTTCAGTCCCTCCTCCCTGTTTTCCTTCTTCCCCTGTTTCGGCCATTCGGCCTCTGTTCCGAGCTCGCTGGTCGGAGCTCGCCGCCGTCCGGCTGGTGCGAGTTCCGGTCTGCGAGGCCTTGTGCATGCTTCTGCCCCTTAATGTCTGTTGTTGATGATTTTGGTCCGCTCTGAGCGTCGATTGATGCCGGAAATTCATCAGTTTCGCCGCGCGCCCCATGTGCTCGATTTTTTGTCCAAGTGAAAACCCCTGTTTTTGTGCCATTCTGTTCTTCCTTCTATGTGGACGCCGGTCCCGGCGTTCCCCCGGTCATCACGGCGGTGGCCCCAGCCGAGGACGTCGCCGCCCCTCGCCGGGGCGGTGAGACGGGCAGAAGCCGACCGGCGGCCGAGCGAAAGGTTCAGTCGCACAGTGGCAAACCCCGGCCACGGAGGTCAGAGCCTCCCGCCCGACGGCCGAGCGCCGGCGTCCCAGCCGGCCGGCGGTGACCGCGGGTGCGGGGCGATGCCGGCGTGTCGTGGCGGCCTGACACGCGCTCCACGTCGGAGCGGCGGCCGGCGTGCAGGCGAACCCCGGTGCGCGGTGTGGCGGCCGCGAACCGGGTAGGGCAACATGCATTCGGGTCGGCCATTCGGGTCGCGAACCGGGTAGGGTTTTTAGTTCAATGTGGGCCGGTTTTAGATGTTATTGGGCTTTGGGGCTTTTTAGTCCAAATTCAGATTAGTTTTTTTAAAAAATTTTGGGCCATTTCGCAAACGGGCCAAAATGGGCCAATCTGGTTTATTTCGATTTATTTTATTGATGGGCCTTAGGCTCTTGTTTTTTTTTTTTTGCGGGCTGTGTTTAAAAAAAAAATTTCTAAAAATTTTTAGACCGGGCTCAACAAATGAGCCCGATTTGTTCGAGAACCCGGGCCGGCGAGCCCGGGTCAGTTCCGACCCGGGTCGGGTGTGGAGACCCGGCCCGAGATCGGTTTTATAATATCTTAATTTTATATTATTATTTTAACATAAAAAAATATTTTTTTAAAAAAAAAATTTCAAAAAATTTTCGAAAAAAAAAATTTTAAAAATTCTTCAAAAAAGATCAAAAACTGAAAATGAAATTTTTTTTTTAAAAAAAATTTTAAAAAATTTTAAAAAAAATTTCGAAAAAAAAATTTAAAAAATTCTTCAAAAAAGATCAAAAACTGAAAATGAAATTTTTTTTTTAAAAAAAATTATTAAAAAATTTGAAAAAATTTTCGAAAAAAAAGGTTTTTTCAAAAATTCAAAAACTCTTCAAAAAAGATCAAAAACCAAAAAAAAAAATTCGAATTTTTTTTAAAAAAAAAAAATTTTGAAAATCAAAAAAATTGGAAGTTTGATTTCGAATTCACTTTTGATTGCACCTTGTTCGATTTACATGTTTCGAATTGCGGGTTTAATTTATATTTGCATGTAGTCGATTAGGCATGTTAGGCGTAAAAGTTAATTGTTGTTTTCCCAGGTTTAGTTAGGAGTGAAATTTTGAAGATTCCCGATTAGCGTAAACATGTTAGGTAGTGTTTGAACAAGGTTAGGTATCGAAAGGGCACTAGTTGGTTAGTTAGTGTAATCAAGTCCCCGTACCCATTGAATCTCTGGTTCGTAGAAGTGAAGCATTCTCCCGTGCTTCACTTAGGTGTCTAATCAACCTACCAAAAATTGATTAATGGCGACTCCTAATTGAAAATGATTTGCATGTTAACTTAAGTCGCGAATTGGTATGGGTTTGGGAGAGCTCGAGCTAGGTTTAACTTAGTAATCCATTAGCCTTAACCCCGTTAGGCTTCCGGGCCGGTTCGGGGAGGTCGCGACAGTGTACAACCCCAAACCCCACGTAGGCACTCACGTACCGCCAGACAGAACACGCATCACACACGACGATCAATCTAGCAATAACACGCGAACCTAACTAGAACTTATCATGCACGTTCCTGCACGTTAGACCATAATAAAGCCAGCACTTCACAGTAATACATCACAGATGTACGCGTGCCTTAATTATAAGACAGAAACCACTTGGGCACGTCTCATACCGTGTCTAGCAGTTTCTACCCCATAATTAAGCATCACATCACGCAATACAAGCACACTCGCACACTAACTCATACCATTCGTCACTTTCTCAAGCCAATTCCTGCTAAATCTCAACTCTTCCACCACTACCGCGCTCGCGTAAAACGCACCAGGCCAACGGTCTTCTGACCTCGTCAAGCATTGTCACCCCGTCGGGCCGGGCATCGTCACCTCGTCAGGGATGGCATCGTCCAGCATAAACGAACACATCTCGGGACGGATCCTACACACACTTTTCTTTTATCATGCCCGCGTAAAACGCACCAGGCCAACGGTCTTCTGACCTCGTCAGGCATCGACACCTCGTCAGGCCGGGCATCGTCACCTCGTCAAGGACGGCATCGTCCCACATAAACACACACGCCTTGGGACGGATCCTTTCCAACCAATCTCACATTTCCACACACTCGTTCCACTCAAACCACCCTTATACACAACCAACAATCGCACGGCCAAACATACACATTTCACACACATTCCACAATTTCGCATCCTCGTCACACGAACACACGCCACTTAACCACACGCTCTTGGCATGCGAATTCAATACATATTCACACGACCACACCACTACACCTCGCAGCCATACACACACGGCACACACCTCATCACATTCTGCCCATGCTCAAACCAGAACTAGCCAACCACAGCAAACCGAGCAATTAATCCAATAAACCCAATCAAGCCTACATAATTCCAAACAATCACCCATTTAATTCCCGATCAATCCTTAACATCTCAGCCCTAACTCAGATTCCTAAACCTCGAATTTCATCGCCCAATCAGCCCACAACCACCAAACAGCCAGCCCCTAACTCAGTCCTAAAAACAGCCACAAAAACAGCCATAATTTCACCTAAATCGAGTCCAAACTGGCAGTTGCACAAAGACAGAAATCCATTTGAAATAAATAGTAAATCAATTCTAAAAATTCTGAAATTTGGATATGTTGTACAAAACATCATCATGAACATTTTCCATGGGAACTCGAAACCCAGTTCTAACCGTAAACACCTCGTTTTGACACTCAAAATCAGACGAAATCCGGTTCGCTTGGACAGCCCCTCAGGCCATCAAAATACAACTCATTCGGTACCCAAATCATTTTGGAAAACCTTGAAATTTTTATATGTTATAGCCACAAATGTCCCCAACAATTTTCGTGAGGAAGTATTTTGAAAATAGGTCAGGAAAAATTTATAGAAAATCGGAAAGACCAGAAGGTCGGGTGAACAGTAAATCGGGCAGACTGAATTCGATTCAAAAATGGATTTACGAATGGCACTAAATGATCTCCAAAAATTCCAGATTTAATATATGTTAAACTTCAAGATGTTATGAACAACTTTCATAGGAACACTTCCTCAAATTCGGGCCACACAAATCACAATAAAAACAGCAAAATCCAGCGACGCAGCAACCTTACTGGAAATCAAACAAACCAAGCACAATCCACCACTAAAATCAGTCCCAAAACAGTCACGAAAATCACCTAAACCGAATCTTAAACGAGCCTAGCAATACCCGAGGTCCTAAGTGGTATTTGGGGAAAACACTTACCTAATCAAACACAGGGCAACCGGCTGGGCAAGGGGCCGGAACAAGAGCAGCAGCCGAGTAGCAACAGCGGCGCCGGCGACCAGATAGACGTGCGGCTGCTCCTCCTTGGACGGGTGGCTGGCGGATGGTGATGGGGCGGCTGAGGGTGGTGTTGGGGACGTACGGACCAGGGGAGGATGACCAGGGGTGGCTCGGTGGTGGTTGGGGCTGATCGGAACAGTAAAATAGAGGGAGAAAGGGAGACGGGCGGTGATGGTGCACAGCCGGGGAAGAGAAAGAAGCAGTGGCGGCGGGTGGCTGGGCTGGGCGGCGACCAGCGGCGGCGAGCTGGTGGCTGGCCAAGGGGGATCTCATGCACGGGGGAGGGAGAGAGAGAGGGACCAATCGATGGGAGGTGAGGAGAGAGAGAGAGAGAGCGAGAAAATGAGGGAGAAAGAGAGAGAAAAGGGATTAAATAATCTAACCTAATAATTGTACCCCGAAAATTACTAAAATACCCCTCTAACTACTCTCCGATCCAATGGTCACGGTTGATCTTATCCGCAATCCGACGGCCCACGGTTCTCCTTGCCAAAAAAGTCAAAAGGGCATTCTTGTCAATTTCCAAAAAGATGAGGGGCATTCTTGTCCATCAATTTTCGGCCACACTGGGTATTTCTCAGTCCCCCAACTTAATCCAGTCCTTAAAATTCGTTCGCGATCCCAAGAGCAAAATGGTCATTTTTCCGATCCAGGGGCGAAATTTCAATTTTTGTCCAAATCAACTCTAAATGAGTGTGGCCAACATAATATGGTGTTGGAATCGTGAAAATAGTTTCTTAAGCCCTCGAAAATCACCTACAAAGTCCTGGGAATAAAATAATATTATTTTTCACTTTCGAGCCAAAATTTCAATTTTTGATCGAAACAACTCTAAATGCGCGTGGCCACCCCAAAATGATACTAGCCTCGAAAAATAACCTCAAACGACCTCAAAATTCAATATCGGTGTCCACAGGGGCAAAACTGTAATTTTTTCGATCATGAACCGAAATCCATTTTTTTTACAGAAATGGGTGGCCCCAAGGTTGGCCAAGCCAAAAACGTCATCGACCGCTCAAAATTGTCACTTTCAAAATTCTCGATTCCCGGGCCCGAATTTCAAGAAATGACTAGAATCGAACAATCGCGAATTTAGCTTATCTCTGAGTAACGGGTGGCTTATTGGGATTACGCGCTCTCGACCCATGACTGACACTAAGTCAAATCACGTTTAAGCATACTCTACCCAGGACGACATCGATTGTCATATAATTGCGAGGGTCTGTCACTAGTTCCTTTTGGACACGATCAATCAAATAGACCGATCTCTGTTGGCTCAAAACATTCCCTCGTCAATCGATATGATCGAAGATCAAACCAAGGTCGAGTTCTTTGGTCGTGCGAACTCGATCCCATGCTGGCCTTACCCCTAAGGTTAGTATCTCGAGAATGCGCGGGTCCTGGGTGAGATCTCACTATAATGCATTGATCAATATTCATTTCCTAAATCCCGGGAAAATAATCTAAAATTCAGTCTGTTACATCTTTAGACCAAAATGGCAATTTACCAAAATACCCCTCTCTCACATTTTGATCCGATGGTCCAGATTTGATCTTATCTTGAAACTGACAGCCGAGATTGAATCTTGCCCAAAAATATCCAAGGGTATTTTGGGAATTTCATAAAATTCCAAGGGCAAAAATGTCCAATCAAAATTTTGGGGCAAAATTACCAAAATGCCCTTTGTCCATTGTCGCGACCCTAAAAAATTTTATATTTTTTAAGGCTAATGGATTATTAAGATTGAACTTAACTCGGACCCTCCCAAGTCCTACCAATTCGCAACTTAGGGTTTAAGTTTTAACATGCAAATGTCTTCATGCTTGGAGTCGCCACTAATCTATTGACGGTAGGTCGATTAGAAACCTAAATAAAACATAGGGAGATATGTTTTATTTCTACGAACCAGAGATTCTAAGCCCGGGGACTTGATTACGCTAGATCTAGTCTAACGCCCTTTCGGTACCTTTTCATTTCAAAAATATTTTGGCAGGCAGTTTGGATCCATTTTAACTTAGGTACTAACATGTGAGGTGTTCATGCGGGTGCGCAAACCACCAATTTAACACCCAGAAATCAAAGCGTTAAATAATTGCAAGCTTAGGAAGAATTACTTACCTCGAATCCAGCAAGCATCTGCATTGTTAGCGAAAAATCATACAGACAACCCTAATATGATTTCTAGTTAACAAGCATTCACTCAATTTCTTTTTTTTATTTTCCACTTATTTAAATGAAATCTAACCTATATGCAATGACGTGCAAAAATATGACACACGAAATAATGCAACCTAACATGCAAACTATATGTCATACGACAACGTGCTTTAATTCTAATGACGTGCAATGATATATTTTTTGGTATTTTTCTGATGAAATTCGGAATAGTAAAAAATGCCTAAAATAACATGCAAGCTAATGACTTTCTTTTTTTGGTATTTTCTTTTAAAATTCGGAATAGTAAAAATGCCTAAAATAGAATGCAACCTATGATGATTTAAACTATCCTAACATGATTTCTTTTTTGGGATTTTTTTTTTGTAAAAATTCGAAATAATAAATTGCAGAAAAATAAGAATGCAATTTATCCTAATTTGCTCTAAAACAATTCATTCTCTTTTTGGGGTTTTCTTAAAAAACAATCGAAATTAAAAATAACGTGAATGATCCGTTAGGATTAAAATGGTATTTAATTTAAATTAGGAACATGCCACCTTAGGTCCCAATTTAAATTAAATACTTATTTCATCCTTCGGGATATATTCAAAACCTAAACATGCAAAATCCTAAGCTAAATCTAGATGATATTATTTTGAAAATTTTCTGTTTTATTTGAAAAGAAAAACGATTAAACAAGCAAAGATAGCAATCGATTCAAATTAACCACGCAATCCGCCACGTGCGCTTCAAACTCGGATTAGGCACAAAAATCAAATTATCGGTCATATCTAAAGGGTTATAGATATTAACGGATAATTGATTATTCAATTTTTGGGAAGCAAATTAAAATCATTATCGTATTCAAGTAGTTATGAATAGGATAATGATTCTCCGTACCGCCGCGTATCGAACCTTAGGGTTAAGGTCGGATAGTCGTCCCGATACGTTGCTAAATTAGGAAATTTTCCTAATTTGAATATTCTCAAAATATTGTGGATATATCTAATATTCCAACATGATATTCATAGAATATTCAAACATGCAAATCTAATATTCACCAAATATTCACATGATATTCATGCAATATTTCAAACGGTCCAAATCAGGAAATTAAATATTCAGAAAATTTACTGGATATAGTCAATTACCTAATTTGAAGATAATTCCAAATTTGAATCGAGGACGGGATCGAACTTGCGGATCGGGATCGAACAACCGACCAGGGCGACGGCGAGGCACAACGGCAACACCGGCGGGCGTGACACGGCGTCGGGACAACGAGGCTCACGACGGAATGCTCCGGCGCGGTGTTAGGAACGGTGATGGCGGGGTACGAACACCGGCGGGGCTGTGGCGCGGCTGAACAGTAGCTTTGCGGGGACGACTCCGGTAAGGCCGGCGGTGTGCTCGATGGCTTGGCTCCGACGTCCGGTTCGGTTCTCAACCGAGAGTGGTCTTGGTGGAAGCTTGCGTGAGGACGTGCGGGGACTTCAATCACGTTGGAATGTCTTCCTGCATGGTTTCTCTGGATGATGTCAACGCCAAAACAAACGTGGACTTCTTCAACTGGGCGAAGTGGTGCATGAAGCAATAGTCAACAACAAAGTGCAAAGATGCACTTCTCAGTTGACTTGGAGAAGTTGGACTGCACAGCACCGCGAAGGAGAAACAAACAGCAGCGATGAACTTCAAGTACCAGCGACGCAAGAACGGCCACGAAGCGACGCGGCCAGTCCTTCTCCCCCTCCTCGCGTGTCTCACTTCTCAAAAAAAAATCAGATCTCTGAAAATTGTATCTCCCCCCCTTTTCTGACCTAGTATTATGCATATATAGTACTAGTCTAGGTCAACTTAGATGGGTTCTAATCCTAGCGGGCTTAGGTTTAATTAAACCTAAATGGGCTGATTTAATTAATTAACATGATGGGCTGAATTAACCTAAGTTTTAATTAATTAAACCAAACATATCAAATTGAGCCCAAATTAAATCAACCGCCCGTTTGACATTGAAATCCCCGGCCCTTGCATTCTCGAGCGATCCAATTTGTTCGACGAATTTTCAGCTCGCTCGCCATCGTCGGTCCGATGCAAAATGCAATTAAATTAAAATGAACCTAAACTATACGTTATGCAATTTAAATATTTTTGTTTAGGGGTTAAAATTTTAATCCCTAATTTTCTATGCAAATTAACATTAAATGATGCGCCGAAATTTAGGTGTCAACAGCTGCCCCTCTTTGAGTGGAAGCTCGCAGAGGTTTCGCTCAAAGACTGAGACCTAAATTTAAACTATGCAAAATGATGAATGATTCTGATCTTTTGTTGTTTTTTTTTAAATGCAATGATGCATGATATGCAAACAATAAGGAACGTATGTTAAGGCTTCTCACTTCATGCGGAGCGGTGAAAGAGACTTACATACGGATCGCACCAAAAAGCGTCTGAGTGACAGAATGCTTTATAATGCTTTCAATTCCCTCGATCTCCAAACTTCTGGTCAACTGGAAGTAAGGTTTTCGAGGTACTGGATTGCCTATCTGTTACCTGTAGTTTCCTACAGATGCGAAATAGCGCATGATATGAAGAAAGAATTGGATTAATTGGTGTGCTTCGACCGCTCCATTCATCTGCGGACGATATGGAGAGGAATTCAAATGCTTGATCTTGAACTCCTTGAACAATTCATCCACCAACTTATTATTCAGATTCGATCCATTGTCAGTGATTATAGCCTCAGGTGCACCATATCGAGCAATGATGTCTCGACGAATGAACTTCACCACAACCCGGGCCGTCACTGTCGTATAAGACATGGCTTCGATCCACTTCGAAAAATAATCGATAGCGACCAAGATAAACCGATGCCCATTTGACGCTTTAGGATTAATTGGGCCAATCATATCAATGCCCCACATAGAAAATGGCCATGGTTCAGACAGTTGATGCAATTCATTCGGAGGAGTTTTGATCTTGTCACCATAGATCTGGCATTTGTGACAACTTCGGACATGCTGAATGCAATCACTCTCCAAAGTGAGCCAATAATAACCCATCCTCATTATTTTCCTTGCAAGCATATGACCATTCATGTGCGGACCACATACTCCTTCATGCACTTCTAGCATCAAATGAATAGCCTCGGTTGAATCAACACATCTTAATAAAACCGAGTCATAGGACCGCTTGTATAGACATTCTCCGCTCAAGAGGAACTTCGACGCCATTTTCCTGATATACTTTTGGTCAGATGCAGTACTTTTCTCAGGAAACTCCCGTGTTTGAAGATATGCCTTGATATCATGATACCATGGCTTGCCGTCAGGCTCTCCTTCTGTGGCCATGCAATAAGCTGGTTTCTGCAAAACCTCTATCCTCAAAGGTTCAACTTCCAGACCACTTGTTACTCGTAGCATTGCCGATAACGTAGCCAGAGCGTCGGCAAAACTGTTTTGAGTCCTTGGCAAGTATTCGAACGAGATGTCTTCAAACTCTTCCACTAACTCCTCTAAATAGACGTGATAGGGCTGTAACTTGGCATCTCTAGTTTGCCACTTACCAACAGTCTGAAGAATAATGAGGGCTGAATCCCCAAACACCTTGAGTCGAGCTACCCCCATTTCGATTGCAGCTTGCAATCCGAGGATGCACGCTTCATATTCAGCAATATTGTTCGTGCAAGGAAATATCAGCTTCGCTGCAACCGGATAATGTTGTCTGCCCGGGGATATTAGAACTGCTCCAATACCCGATCCTGACAGGTTTACAGCCCCGTCAAAATACATGGTCCATACATACTCATCAATTGGCATGACTCTATCCTCTAGCGGATCCAGATCATCATTTTTCCGAGGATTTTCGGCTAAGACATCAGCAATTACTCGTCCTTTGACTGATTTCTGAGACATAAATTGAACATTAAACTCTGAAATGAGAATCTGCCATTTCGCCAGTTTTCCGACCAAGGCGGGTTGATTGAGCAAGTATTTGATGGGATCACACTCTGTCACAAGCAATATTTGATAGTGCAAGGTGTATTGCCTCAATCTGTGCAGCACCCAGACTAGTGCTGCACACGTTCTTTCTGCTTCAGAATAGTTCATCTCTGATACGGTGAACTTCTTACTTAGATAATAAATCGTACGTTCCTTTCCATCCTCTTCACCCTTCTGGGCAAGCATGGCACCTAAGGACTCAATATGGATGGTAAGGTACAGGATCAGAGGTTGCCCCGGTGTTGGTGGAACAAGTACCGGCGGGTTCATCAAGTAGTGCTTAATCTTGTCGAACGCCAGTTCACACTCTTCATCCCATCTGACTAACGCATTCTTCTTGAGGAGTTTAAAGAAAGGCTTCGCTGTCTCAGATAGCTGAGAAATAAATCTGGCTATATAGTTTAGCCTACCCATTAAGCTACGAACTTCCTTTATCGAAGAGGGAGATTTTACTTCGCAAATGGCCTTTACTTTTGATGGGTCAATCTCAATCCCTTTGTTGCTGACAATGAAGCCAAGTAATTTGCCCGAGGCTGCTCCGAACACACATTTTGCCGGATTGAGGCGTAGTTTGAACTTGCGAAGCCTGTCGAATAGTTTTGTCAAGGTTGCTATGTGATCTTCTCCACGCCGAGTTTTTGCAATCATGTCGTCAACATAGACTTCGATCTCATTATGCATCATGTCATGGAACAACGTGACCATTGCCCGCTGGTAAGTTGCCCCAGCATTTTTGAGACCGAAGGGCATCACTTTGTAATGAAATGTCCCCCAAGGAGTGGTAAACGCTGTTTTCAACTTATCATCCTCGTTCATCAAGATCTGATTATATCCTGAGAAACCATCCATGAAGGAGAATAATTCGAACCCGGCTGTGCTGTCGACAAGCACATCAATGTGTGGGAGTGGAAAATCATCTTTGGGACGAGCTTTGTTCAGATCTCGGTAGTCGACACATACTCGAACCCGACCGTCTTTCTTCATCACTGGGACTATATTGGCAACCCATTTTGAGTATTGGGTAGTCTCAATAAACCCCACATCAAGAAGCTTCATGACCTCTTCCTTGATCTTCTTTGCCAGTTCTGGTTTAGCTCTCCGCGGCCTTTGTTTCACAGGCTCAACCAAAGGATCAGTCGGTAGACAATGTTCGACGATCGATCGATCAAGACCCGGCATATCAGCATAAGACCAGGCGAAGATGTCTTGATAATCTTTCAACAACTGGGTCAAGCGTTTGGCCACATCTTCGAGAAGACATGCCCCAATCTTCACTTCTCTAGGATTCTCCGTGTCGCCAAGGTTGATCACCACGGTTTCTTCGGCAGTCAGGGGCTTGGATTTCTCGTGGATTTCCAAGTTTCGTCGTATCTCTTCATCATCCGGATTGGAATCATCTGAGTCATGGGATTGACTTGCATCACATATATGAGGATCCACGATTCCCGTCCCTTCGCATGCCTCGAGGTTAGTCCTGAAACATGAAAGAAGGGGATCAAAAAGACAAGACAGGGTTTAACCACATGCAAATTTCGAAAATTGTTCTTTGCTTTTTTTTTCTTTTCTTTTTTTGGAAATTCATTTTGCTTTCGAAGATCTTGAAACGAGAATTCTTGAGAAGCCCAACCCTCAGTTCTTACCATAGATGATAAATTTTTCAATCGTTGGTTATCGTCATCGGGTTGGTTTGGGATACTTCAACAAGATTCAAAATAATAAAAACTTCTGTAACTTTATTGATATGGAATCAATGAATTACATCTTATTGAATTGAAAAACCTAAGTGCAACATGAATCAGAATGAAAATCTAAGGACAGCAATAAGATTCCCACGCAGGGGAGATGCGAAAACTAGAAATGATTACTCTTGAGGGCTAGCGCCCATCCCTTCAAGTGGTCCCTCAGTGATTGCACCAATGGAAGTTCCAGCAAACCAGCCGGTGAGGTAGGGTATACCATCATCAAAGTCGAAGTCCACCACCTTCGATTCCGATTTCTTGAAAATAGAGGGTGGCTGGTCATCCTCAGAATCGTCAGACAGACCGACCAGAATAGCTTTACCGCGCTTCTTAGGTGAGTCGGTTAGGGCTTGTGGCGACTCAGGAAAGATAAGCCCTAGATCATCTTCAGTCGGGCTCGGCTTTACGTGCTCATATCCTCCCACTACTCCAGCCGAGCGAAAGGTGTCGCTGATAGAAGGTGGTAAGGGACTTTGACATGCCCCTGTTCGGCTTTTGCAACCATCATTGCTTTGTTCGCGGCTTCCCGGCCCATCATATCCCAATCCAGCCTTGTGGGATTGTCCATTTGTCTCAATCGGGGCATGAATGCCCTGGCCTTCCTTCCCAAGACCCTGACCTGGCTCGAAACCATTACCAACCATGACTTTGGCCACCATGAGAGCGGCTTTAGAAACTTCAGGAACGGGCAACGGCATGTCAGAGGAAGCTTGAACAACTTGAACTATCTCAAATGAATGGTAGCTATCCTCTTCAACATGATCGGGCTCTATGTAGGGGATTGATGTTGCATTGAAGATTCGATGATCTTCCTCTCCATATATTGTAACGAGCTTTGCTCCAGCCACAAACTTAATCTTCTGATGCAAACTAGAGGGCACAGCGCCCGCATTGTGAATCCATGGTCGTCCCAGCAAAAAGTTGAAAGCAGAAGGGATATCCAGGACTTGGAAAAGAATATCGAACACCGAGGGTCCGATTTGCAGCGCTAAGTTAATCTGGCCTATCACATCCTTCTTCATTCCATCAAAGGCTCGAACAGAAGTCTTTGCTGCTTGCATGGTGGATGGAGAAATACCCAGCCTTTTCAAAGTAGCCAACGGGCATAGATTCAGAGCTGACCCGTTATCAACAAGCACCCTGGCCACGTGAGTCTCCTTGTATTTCACTGATATGTGAAGCGCCTTATTATGACCACGTCCTTCCACGGGGATTTCCTCATCAGAGAATGCCACCTGATCTTTGAGAAGAATTGCCCCAACAAATCCTTCCAGCTTATCTTCTTCAATAGTTTCGGGCACGTGAACCTCACTCAGAACCTTCATTAGAGCACTTCGATGCTTATCTGACGTTTGGAGCAGCTCCAACAACGAGACTTGTGCTGGTAACTTTCTCAGCTGATCAACCACACTATACTCACTAGCCTTAATCACAGCTAGGAACTCCTTCGCTTCTTTCTCAGCCACTGGCTTGGCCGGTTGATTATCAGGATAAGTTCGCCCTGACCTGGTTATCAGATCAACATCATACGACCATGGGACCATCTTGTCGCTTTTATAAGCAAAAGGATGAGGTGATGCTAGGATCAATACTTCTGGAGCGTCAGGTATAATAATCCCGAGGTCGTCGTCAGAGGCGTCTTCGAGAGCGGGCATGTCAGGATCCAACTTCTCTTGTTCATCAGCTATCTTTGCGAGTTCTTCATTCCAGTCAAAGGTGACCTGGGGTATAGCGGCCACTACTCCGAATTCATCAGCTGTCCCGATCATTCCTCCTTTCACCAACTCGTCCACTTTCTCCCTTATGTCACCGAGCGACACCACCTCGCCGGTCGAAATATAACCAGCTCGGACTAGAGCATCGAACATATCTTCGAAAGGGACACTGAAGCTTTGAATCTGTTTGACCTCCGGGCCAAAGACAACATTTGCACTGTTCGAATGATCAGGGAGTGGATTGTTCTGCACGTTGGGCTTACTGGATGGCTGTAGTGCGAATGCTCCAGTGTCGAGTAGATCCTGCACTCGATGTTTGAGCACTTGACATTCATCTGTCGAATGCCCAACCTCACCTCTATGATAATCGCACTTCTTGGACGGGTCATACTTTACATAGCTAGGAGCGTTAGATCTTTGCGGTTCCGAGCCTAGCAGGTTCTTCTTTCTTAGAACCGCCAGTACTTGAGATAATGTCCCAGGAAGTGGAGTGAACTGGCGAGGTTTGCGCTGCTGGCGTGGATCCTGCTGGCCTTGCCGTCCATAAGAGGTTGTCTGCTGGGTGCTGAACTGTAGCTTCGGAGTTTGAGCCGGTGACTTCTGCAGATAGGTCATGTTGACCTCGGAGGCATGTTCTTTGTCTTTCTTATTAGTAAACCTCTTGGCCGATGAGCCCGATTCACCGTACCATCCCTTCTTGAGCCCGGTCTCGATCTCTTCACCCATGGCTATCAGTTGGCCAAAAGATTGGGCGGCCGTCACTAACATTCGTGAACGAACCGGCTGTGGTAGGGTGGACACAAACAACTTCATTAGGTCACGTTCCGCGGGTTCCGGCATGATCTGCCCTGCCATGTTCCTCCAACGAGTGGCATACTCCTTTAGAGTCTCGCCCTTTTTCTGTTCAGCTCTTTCCAGGTCTTCCCTCGTAATAGTGACGTCGAGGTTGAACTTGAAGTGTTTGATGAAAAGGTTTGCCACCTCTTCCCACGAGTCTTTCCGGTTGATCTGGTGGTTGGTATACCACCTCATTGCAGCATCCTTCAAGCTTGCTTGGAAGGTTTGGATCATCAAAGGTCCGTTAGAAACATATCTATTCATGAGCCCCTGGTACATATCAATATGTTGAATCGGGTTGGAGGTGCCGTCGTACTTCTCGAAAGCTGGCATCTTGAACTTTTCGGGCACTTGGACTCGGGTAAAAACGGACAAATCGATAGCCGGAACACTTTGAGTTCCCTCCACTTCACGTAATCTCTGGTCGAGCTTAGCCAGCAACCTGGCATTCTCATCATTGGGGGGTGACTGAAGAGCAGGGACCGACGGAGAAGCACTGGTGTCTATCAGAATGACATCATCCGGTTGAAGGGTTGGATTAGTGTTCATTGCCAGAGTTTTGTCGAGGCGGAGGCCTTGACGGGTTGGAAGCGGAATCTCAGATTGAGAGGCGGTATTGACCTGCTGCTGCTTGGCCATGAAATCACCCATCATTTTGGACATTGCAGCCATGATCTGCTCATTGATCGTATTCATATGTTCCTTCAGCTTTTCATCGATCATGGCTGCAATCTCAGCTTGATTGGCCATCCTTCTCTTGGTCACCGATCGAGTATTATGAGGATGAGGGGGATCCGTGGCAAATTACCTAATTTGGATGAAACAAGCATACATAAGTGTCAAGCCAAATATTACACGCCGATCCATGACATTGGTCTAATCGCTTTGAATTGAAAAGACTTCTTTATTGAAATGACGAAAGTTTTTACATCAATTACTGACTTGAAATGAAATTGAATTAAAAACAGATGACTCGATTCCTAAACAAACTTAAACTGGAAATGAAAACAAATTCAAGCTTTTTAATTAGCTTGATCTATAGACATATGGGAGGCGACATCCTTCTTCAACTGCTCATAAGCCCGGGCTATCTTGGCTGCCTTTTCTTCGGCTTCTTCGACCTTCCTTTTGAGACGGTTGTTCTCTGAGCGGTTGGCGGACTTGAGAGGCACCTTGGGTATCTTCGGGAATAGCTCCTGAGGAATCTTGTGCTGTCGGATATATTTGGTCGTCGCGAAGTAGGATTTCTGCTCCCCCTTTAATTCTCCTTCGGGTCGAGCTATCTTCAGGAGACGACACTTCTTCCACATCTTTTGGAGCTGAGCTACGGTCTCTTCATGATCCTCACCCTGGTCAGAGAAATCGACATGGAGGAGCTCGGGTTGTAACGCCGGAGGGAGCCCCTGGAGAATCTGGTACTGACGAGACACTCTGGCGGGGTAGTACTCGATCGCGCCAGTGAAGCCCAAAAGTGGCACCGGTCCAACACCATTACACGTAAGCCGAGCTTCCTCGACATTGAACCAACTAGCATGCCATTGGAAACCTTGGGGTCTAGCGTTTTTCATAAAAATGATCCACTCGGAGTAATGATAATCCGGTGCGTTTTCTTGTTTTTCTTTATAGCTTAAAATGGGATGACTCGAATCACTGAGTTCGGATATTTTAAGTAAATCACCACACCCTTTTATATGAGACAAAAACCAAATTTGCAATAGTTCAATGGGTGCATGAAATATTTTGTCAACATTTTGCTTGAATTTGGTGAGAGAAATGAAAGTCTCAGCTAAAACGGTGTTGACAAAGTTCTTTTCAAGACAGACTTGTTGTACCAACCATGCAATTGACGGGTTGCATGCATTCTTACAGTGAGGAAAAATGATGAACCCGAAAAATGCTAGTAAAAAGATTCTGCCCCTTTGAAAAGATGTGGCATTTTCAAAACATTGATTCAAGAATGAGAAAGGGCATGACCCACGGTTTGCTTTCAAAACTTTTTCCAAGTCATGTTTTTCGACACTCAAAAATTCTGACAACATTAGAGTGGAATCGACTCCCAAAGGTGGTGAGACTACCTCTGACCCCAAAGATTTTCCAATGGGCACGCTATATTCTTCCAAAGTCGGGGTGAGCTCATGCTTACCAAATATAAAGGTGGATGTCTCGGGACACCAGAAATGGGCTAATGCTCGAACGAGGCCGGTACGGACTTTGACCTCCAGTAGGGGGAGCAACCTTCCGACGTGGCCTTCCACTAACTTGCGGTTGGTCGGACTTAGTAGACTCCACCAGGCACAGAGCTCGTCCTTAGGAACATCAAGAACCCGGATGTCCGACACTCCCATAGTGTATAGACCAAAAACTCGCGACCGACCTAACGTCATGGACCGACCAAAGAAAAGAACGAAAGGTAAATAAATTGCGAGATAAGGGTTGAAGAAAAACTTACTTCACCGGGTAGGAAAAATGGCAATCACATAAACATGCGCATGAGAAGTGAGGTTCGATTTCTACCTAGACTCTGGCTTACAAAATGGAGACGAGAGGATTACCGAGCTAAACCAGTCATGGTGGTGGTTAGGCTAGGATTCCCCTGACTCCGGCTTGGTCAAAGAGCCGACCCGGGTTGAGTGGGATACAACCGTGGTGGGTACTCAATGACACCATGAAAAAAATTTCGGGACCGAGAAGGGCGACCCGTACCATATGGTTTTGGTCGGGGTGTCCACTATCTCAGTACCATCCTAAACCTATGCCACCCAGGTCCGGCAGCGGGTAGTGTGTGCGGTGTAGTGAAAATGTAAGGCATGCACAACAGGTTACATCAAACAGCGCTTCGTGCATAAAATAAACCATACATTCAACCACCTCCCTGCAAAACAAGGGTTAACAACCACTCCTCCCCTTATACCTCCCATACTGCAAAAACATTTAACACCTTAAAATGTTAGGGACGTACCTGGGATCCTCGCTGCCAAACAAAAATTATTTTTGAAATGAAAAACTGGCCTAAGTCCACTAAGAGTTTTAACTCTAATAATCCCCAGTGGAGTCGCCAAGCTGTCGCGACCCTAAAAAATTTTATATTTTTTAAGGCTAATGGATTATTAAGATTGAACTTAACTCGGACCCTCCCAAGTCCTACCAATTCGCAACTTAGGGTTTAAGTTTTAACATGCAAATGTCTTCATGCTTGGAGTCGCCACTAATCTATTGACGGTAGGTCGATTAGAAACCTAAATAAAACATAGGGAGATATGTTTTATTTCTACGAACCAGAGATTCTAAGCCCGGGGACTTGATTACGCTAGATCTAGTCTAACGCCCTTTCGGTACCTTTTCATTTCAAAAATATTTTGGCAGGCAGTTTGGATCCATTTTAACTTAGGTACTAACATGTGAGGTGTTCATGCGGGTGCGCAAACCACCAATTTAACACCCAGAAATCAAAGCGTTAAATAATTGCAAGCTTAGGAAGAATTACTTACCTCGAATCCAGCAAGCATCTGCATTGTTAGCGAAAAATCATACAGACAACCCTAATATGATTTCTAGTTAACAAGCATTCACTCAATTTCTTTTTTTTATTTTCCACTTATTTAAATGAAATCTAACCTATATGCAATGACGTGCAAAAATATGACACACGAAATAATGCAACCTAACATGCAAACTATATGTCATACGACAACGTGCTTTAATTCTAATGACGTGCAATAATATATTTTTTGGTATTTTTCTGATGAAATTCGGAATAGTAAAAAATGCCTAAAATAACATGCAAGCTAATGACTTTCTTTTTTTGGTATTTTCTTTTAAAATTCGGAATAGTAAAAATGCCTAAAATAGAATGCAACCTATGATGATTTAAACTATCCTAACATGATTTCTTTTTTGGGATTTTTTTTTTGTAAAAATTCGAAATAATAAATTGCAGAAAAATAAGAATGCAATTTATCCTAATTTGCTCTAAAACAATTCATTCTCTTTTTGGGGTTTTCTTAAAAAACAATCGAAATTAAAAATAACGTGAATGATCCGTTAGGATTAAAATGGTATTTAATTTAAATTAGGAACATGCCACCTTAGGTCCCAATTTAAATTAAATACTTATTTCATCCTTCGGGATATATTCAAAACCTAAACATGCAAAATCCTAAGCTAAATCTAGATGATATTATTTTGAAAATTTTCTGTTTTATTTGAAAAGAAAAACAATTAAACAAGCAAAGATAGCAATCGATTCAAATTAACCACGCAATCCGCCACGTGCGCTTCAAACTCGGATTAGGCACAAAAATCAAATTATCGGTCATATCTAAAGGGTTATAGATATTAACGGATAATTGATTATTCAATTTTTGGGAAGCAAATTAAAATCATTATCGTATTCAAGTAGTTATGAATAGGATAATGATTCTCCGTACCGCCGCGTATCGAACCTTAGGGTTAAGGTCGGATAGTCGTCCCGATACGTTGCTAAATTAGGAAATTTTCCTAATTTGAATATTCTCAAAATATTGTGGATATATCTAATATTCCAACATGATATTCATAGAATATTCAAACATGCAAATCTAATATTCACCAAATATTCACATGATATTCATGCAATATTTCAAACGGTCCAAATCAGGAAATTAAATATTCAGAAAATTTACTGGATATAGTCAATTACCTAATTTGAAGATAATTCCAAATTTGAATCGAGGACGGGATCGAACTTGCGGATCGGGATCGAACAACCGACCAGGGCGACGGCGAGGCACAACGGCAACACCGGCGGGCGTGACACGGCGTCGGGACAACGAGGCTCACGACGGAATGCTCCGGCGCGGTGTTAGGAACGGTGATGGCGGGGTACGAACACCGGCGGGGCTGTGGCGCGGCTGAACAGTAGCTTTGCGGGGACGACTCCGGTAAGGCCGGCGGTGTGCTCGATGGCTTGGCTCCGACGTCCGGTTCGGTTCTCAACCGAGAGTGGTCTTGGTGGAAGCTTGCGTGAGGACGTGCGGGGACTTCAATCACGTTGGAATGTCTTCCTGCATGGTTTCTCTGGATGATGTCAACGCCAAAACAAACGTGGACTTCTTCAACTGGGCGAAGTGGTGCATGAAGCAATAGTCAACAACAAAGTGCAAAGATGCACTTCTCAGTTGACTTGGAGAAGTTGGACTGCACAGCACCGCGAAGGAGAAACAAACAGCAGCGATGAACTTCAAGTACCAGCGACGCAAGAACGGCCACGAAGCGACGCGGCCAGTCCTTCTCCCCCTCCTCGCGTGTCTCACTTCTCAAAAAAAAATCAGATCTCTGAAAATTGTATCTCCCCCCCTTTTCTGACCTAGTATTATGCATATATAGTACTAGTCTAGGTCAACTTAGATGGGTTCTAATCCTAGCGGGCTTAGGTTTAATTAAACCTAAATGGGCTGATTTAATTAATTAACATGATGGGCTGAATTAACCTAAGTTTTAATTAATTAAACCAAACATATCAAATTGAGCCCAAATTAAATCAACCGCCCGTTTGACATTGAAATCCCCGGCCCTTGCATTCTCGAGCGATCCAATTTGTTCGACGAATTTTCAGCTCGCTCGCCATCGTCGGTCCGATGCAAAATGCAATTAAATTAAAATGAACCTAAACTATACGTTATGCAATTTAAATATTTTTGTTTAGGGGTTAAAATTTTAATCCCTAATTTTCTATGCAAATTAACATTAAATGATGCGCCGAAATTTAGGTGTCAACATCCATAAAACATTCCATTTATTAATTCCCAAGGGTATTTTGATCACTTTCTCAATTTCTTGCCCAATTTGAATTTTTCTGAAGGATTCGAGCACACCCAAAAATCGCACGTGCCTTCCGCAACGTCGTCCTAACATTCCGTTGTAACTTTCTAATTTTCCGATATTTAATTTGGGCTAAATTCAATAATTAAATTTTATCAAACGCAACTCGAGTGTTTCTTAAGCTAACGGGCGGCTTGTTGAGAAAATTCGCATATTCGACCCGTGACTGATAATAAATCGAGTCACGTGTAAGTTCGTTCGGTACATGAACCTTCACGTACACAAGATCGCCCTTTCGAACACGAATAGTTGGCCTGGGAAGACTGTCATTCACAACTATAATTGTCGTGGTAGTGCAATGTCTTGTGACATTGATTTCTCTCAACTGCGGAAAAAAAATGTCGCTTCATAAGGTACTTGATTGTCGAATTACATGCTGTCTCTAACTCAAAGATTGTGTATGGACGTGTTACCAACCGATCAAATTTCTACTTGGGTAAGATAAAGCAATTATCGTGGACTACGTTCAGCGGAGACGTTGGGGGGTCCATGTATATGGTCCCCAAATTCGAACAAAGTTCGATGTACTTTCAAAATTTACCTGGTGATGGTCCATACACAACAGAAAAAGAAAAAGAAAAAGAAGAAGAAAGAAAAGAAGTTGATCATCCCACTGATTCTCCTTTGATGAAATAAGTGCATCAATGACGATGTCAGTCGCATGGACTCCTCGGCAAAGCACAGCACATGTGATGCTAAATCACATTCGCTGTTAGTATTGAAAATGTTCACCTCGCTTGACAATTAGGTAAGATTAAACTAATAAGTAGAAGAATATCACATGTATAAAAAGAGCATTTAATCCACATTGTCAAGCGATATGAGATATTTTAGCACCCCTCTCACATATAAGCAGGATTAGAAGTGACGAGTTGAATTCAACTAATGGGGGTGAATACACAAGTGAAAAGGGGTAGAACCTAACTCTAATATAATGTTAGAAAGTCTACTTCAAAAACTTAAATTTATAAGTGGAGGAACAACACATGAATACAAATACTCCATATGGGAGATAATTCAACACCCCTCTCACGTGCAAGTTGGATTAAAAGTGGCACATGGAATTTTATTAACACAATTGGACGCACACATGAAAGGGGCAGAACCTAG
The DNA here is from genome assembly GCA_031216185.1 of Syzygium aqueum. Lineage (NCBI taxonomy): Eukaryota > Viridiplantae > Streptophyta > Magnoliopsida > Myrtales > Myrtaceae > Syzygium > Syzygium aqueum. The sequence goes on along the minus strand of CM062233.1, from coordinate 28,918,085 downwards.
TTCTAATACCATGATAGAAAATCCAAAAGCTTAACAGTTAAAAATATCTTACATCGCTTAACATGGTACGTTATTTCATGGGCTTCACTTTCTTCTTTGATACTATGTTGGAAAGTCCAATCCATTCTTTTGGTTGTACTTGGACTTTCTAACATAGTATTAAAGTTAGATTTTGTCCCTTTTCCGTGTGCATCCACCCCATTAGTCAAATTTCACGTACCACTCCTAATCCGGCTTGCATGTGAGTAGGAGTTTGAACATATCCATATAGCTTAACAATGGAGCTTATGTGTTCTTTATATACATGTGATCTTCCTCTATTCATAAGCTTAAACTTTTGGATCAGACTTCCTAACAGTTAGATTGTATGTGTCCTAAATGGACTCCATCTAGTCTAACGGTATGTGTGAGTTGGGTTCACATACACCAAGCGTGTATAAAATTTTTCCCAGAAGCTTTGCACACAATGCCTCGGTCCATTCTCTCTCTCACTTCTTATATCAAGGATGACAACCTGCACAGATGATCGGAAGCAGATGTTGCCCCAACAAAACATTTTTTTTTTGTACATATTTGTCCACGAAATAAGGCATACCCCAAGTAATCAAGAGTGCAAGATTATCCCTGCTTTACTTCGCCTAAGTAAAACTAAAAGGGATGGTCAAACGGATGGACTCTGTCGTCTCTTCATCAGCATGTTTTAACCCGAGTCACATCCATTATCTCTCCCTCTCAATGTGTAATTTCTGAAGAGTCTATCTATACAAATGTGGAAAATAGAAATATTTGAGAATAATTAATTTCTAGCAAAACAATAAATGAACTGCACATGTAGCGCCACACCCTTTTGTTACTTACCACCAAGTCGTAATAGTGGACATTATTAGCTTGAGCTCCGATTAGAACATTTCCCAGAAAAAGTAACATCGGAACGAGGTAGATGTTCGAGCTATTGGACGATGATGTGGCCATGTTCTCAATCATTCAACAGTCAAATAGTTTCTCTTCTCTCTCTCTTTGCATTTACTGTTCTTGAACTGGGATTGGGCTCTCTTCATTTTCAAAGAACGAGCAACGGAGGTTTGCCGACTGTGAACACGTAAATGCTACGGCACAGGTAGAACACAACATTAGAACGGGGGACGAGGATTTAACTTAATTCACAATCATTCATTTCAAGCACGGGAATCAAGCGAGTTTCGTCGGAACATCTACCACATATTCGGACAACACCTTCCTCGAATGGGATTGATGCTTCCAATATCTCTCTTACTTGAGAGCGGAGTTATTGAGTGAATCAAGCAACGATGGAAAATGAAAGTGGACCTTTGTCGATTTGATCATGCGGAGTCATAGGAGATCCACCATTTTTATTAGTCATGATGTTGAAAGATCTTTTCTAGAGACACACTTAATGTGGTCCACTTTGTCACCTTATCAAGTTCTAGAATACTAATATCAAAAGGGTGATGTTGAGTCTTGCAATAATAAATAGTTAAACTCAATCTTCAAAAGTCATAGTTTACATTTGCATTTTTCATGCTTTCTTGAGGGAATAGGCACTAATCAGTTTCACGCGAAACATGGTGAGTGGGTCCCTAGTCCATTTCATAAATATGACTGTCATTGTTTATTTATGTAAGGGTTTTCCACAAGTTCCACAGACATTGATTAGAAGACACTAAATTCCATATAAGATATATCAATATGAATGGTTTGTGCCTTTTGTTCATGTGCGGTTCAATCTAAGCACCTTCATTAGGGGTGAGCGGTTCCCGGTCCGATCCAGTCCAACCCAAGAATCGGAAACTGAACCGGGAGGACCGGTTCCTAGCTTCTAGGACTGAGGACTGGACCGGCTAGTCTTGGGACCATGGACCGGACCGGCTAGTCTTGGGTCCGGTCCGGTTTGGTTCCAATGGGATCAATATTAAATATTATTTGTAAACTGGGAACCGATTATTCCATTCTTTTCTTTGTAGTTATTACTTGATCGCATAAGACCATGAAAAAAATTGAAAAAATATATAATATATGAAAAAACTGAACAATCGGTTCCAATGTGATCAATATTAAATATTTTTCATATATTATATTAAATATTACATATATGAAAAAATTAAAATATATATATTTATCGGTCCGATCCTGTTCGGTTCCCACCCCAGAATCGAGAACCGGACTGCCTGGAAACCAGTTCCACTTTTAGGAATCAAGAATCGGACCAAACCAGTCGGTCCGATCTGGTCCGAACCAATCCCGGTTTGGGCGGTCATCTCACCCCTAATCTTTATTACATCATCAAAGGCTTCCTCTTGGACAACCATGGCTAGAGATTAGAGTTTATTCTGCTATGTGCTTGTAATATGATTATGCTTCTTGTATATATTAGATTCAGTTTAGTATACTTATTACACTCAAATAATGATTAAGTGACAATCTTATAGTGATGTTTACAGATGGGGAATCCTCCAATAGTATTCCGTGAGCATTTTAACTATCTCAATTGTCAATATTTCCAGTCGTAAACATACGTACGCTTGGATCATCAGTTAAAATGATCAAAACATTATATTATGACAAAAAAAAGATTGATCGGGATCCCTATCCAACAGTCGCCCCACTTACATGCGATTAACCAAAGTGCGCATACATTCTATTCAATTCGCAAAATGATTTGTTGACACCTATTTTTAATTGCCCAATTAATTGCACAAAATTTAGGAATTAAATCTTTAATTCCTAAAACAAAAAAATATTTTAATTTTAATTACATTGCATTTAGACATTAGGTGCATTTTACATCATTAGAATGTATTTTATTTTTTTCTCCTTTTAATTTAAAAAAAAAAACGGAGCGGAACCGGGCCGGGTCGAACCGGCCCCCTAGTCCTTCCCCTGGCTGGGCCTTACCGAGCCCCTTTTCCTCTCTTTTTCTTTTCTCGCTTGGGCCAGCCCAGCCTTTTCCTCTTCTTTCTTTCTTTCCCCAGCCTAGTCTCTCTCTCTCTCTCTCCTTTCCTCACTCCTTCGCGATGGACACAGAACGGCCAGGCCACCAAAGTCAACACAGAAGAGAGCAATTAAGAGGAGTTAAATGGAGAGGGATAGGGGGCAGAGGCAGTGGCCGTTGGCCATAAAGAGAAGCAAAGGGGGAGGAAGGAAAAACAGAGGAGGGGAAGTTTGGTTCTAGGGAAGGTGAGCCTTGAGCGTGAAGGAGAGAGAGAGAGACCAAGAGTCAGAGAGCGAGACCGAGCGAGGGCCCACGTCTGAGTGTCAGCCGACGACCCCAGTCCCTGCTTAGGCATTTCGAGCGTCAGCAAGTTTTCCTGGGCTACCGTGGTATGCTGTCCTTGCTTTTGTGTTGATTGTGGTTGTGAATTGTTGACACCTAAATTTCGGAGCATTATTTAGTATTAATTGCATAGAAAATTAGGGATTAAATTTTAACCTCTAAATAAAAATATTAAAATTGCATAAGCATATAGTTTAAGTTTATTTAGATTAATTGCATTCCGCATCAGATCAGTGGTGGTAAGCGAGCTTAAAATTCATCACATAAATCGAACTCGGGTATCGAACGAGACTCGGCTCACTCGGAAAGCAAGGGCCGAAAATTACAAGTCAAACGGGCTCGGTTGTTTTAATTTGAGCTTAAATTAGCCCATTATGCTTAATTAAATAGAAGACCACATTAATTTAGCTAACTTGAAATTAAATGATAATTAAAGCCTAAGCCCGAGTCTAAGCTCAAGCCTAAGCCCATTAGGATTAAAAAGTCCGGCTAATTGACCTAGGTTATCATTATAAATATGTATTTAGGTCTCATAATTTAGGGGGGCACTCATAATTCTCAGATCAGAATTTTCGGTTGAGAATTTTCAGAAAAAAACGAGAGAGAGAGAGGAGGAGACCGGCGCTTGCACCGCCGCACTCCGCGCCCTTGCTATTACATCGTCGCACGCCGCGCCACCACGATCACCATCGCCGCTGTGCCTCTTTCCCTACGACGAGTCTAGCAAAATTCCCTCTGGTGGCTGTCTAGCAAATTCTACCGAATCTCAAGCAGTTGCAGTGAAGCATCAAGCCAGTCGCTTCCTCCGCCCTGCTGAAGACTTGTCCAAATTGAAGGCTAAACCCGTGAGTCCAAGAGGTTGACTTTGTCACCTTTCTGCCAACATTGCTCCCTCCTGGTGTCCCCGAAGCAGCAGCCCAACTACTCCTACGATCTCTACCTTCACATGACGGCTCCTGCTCGTTTCTTCTTTACCAGCAACCTCTCAACGTCTGGCAATCATCACAGCAAGTCCAGTGGCGAAGACAAGCTGCTCCTATCCACACCGCAATAACAACTCCTGCATCACCAATGATCCACGATCAGCTGCTTCTCCTGTACTGCGAACAAGTACATCAGACGGTTGGGCTTGTCTTCTTCTGAGTATTGTCCAAATTTAATAATAACTTTTGTGGGCTTTGTGATTGTATTTCAATGCAAGCATAAGGCTAGTTGGCAAGGAGACCGTGAACCATCAAGCCTCCATCGACCGTAAATCATCCACCGGGAGCGTCTTTAGCCGCGACGTTGACGAGTTGCTTGTGATCCACAGTCGAGCACCCCCACATCGTGAGTAGTCCCATCATTGAGCATAGCCACTGTCGCTGCTTCGTCCGTGAGTTCGGAGCCTAGTCGAGCCGCCCTTGCGCCACCGTCGATCACCCATCACCGATCGTCCCGATCCGCTGCAAATTTGAATTTGGGAAGATATCCGCAAATTAAGTAAATATCTCATCCGAATCAATTTGAATATTTTGTTGCATAATTTGTGTTTATTGATATATGGTTTTGCATATTTGAATAGTTTGCATTATCACAATTAGGATTTGTTTCCTTTTTTGAAATCTTAGATATCCATTACTTGTCAAAATTGGATAGAATTTAGAATTTTCAAAATCTTTTGAATATATCCAAGATATTTAAGATATCTAAAATTTTTCAAGATGTGATCGATTATGAAAATTTCATAATCCTCAACCGCACACGTGGATATAAATTTATCTATCAGGCTTTAGATAGAATTATTTCCATAACAGGTATTTCGAATTTTAGGGTCGATCCGTCAGGCTTCAGATCGAAACTTAATTTGAAAGATTTAGCGGTTATATTTTTTTACTTGATTTTAATTTCGAATTTTCATAAAAAAAATACCAAAAAAGATTGCGTTAGAATAGGTTTATTTCTTTAGTTTAAAATTGCATATTTAGATAATTGACATTTTTAATTCCGAATTTCATTTAAAAAAATACAAAAAATAATATGTCTGTCATTAGAAATAGGTAACGTTGTCGCATGACATATAGTTTGCATGTTAGGTTGCATTAATCGTGTGTCAATTTTTGCACGTCATTGCATATATGTTAGCTTTCACTTAAATAAAATCAAAAAATCAAAAAGAAATTTCTGCACCTTTGAACTTTAAGTTAGAATTTTTCAAAATTATCAAATTGAGTATTTTTCTTGAAATTGGTACCGAAAGAGCGTTAAGGAATTTAGCGTAACCAAGTCCCCGAATCCATAATTTCTGGTTCGTAGGAATAAAATAGTACTCCCGCTATTTTATTTAGGTTTCTAATCAACCTACCCTAAATGATTAGTGGCAACTCTTATTGAAACTATTTGCATGTTCACAATTGGACCTAAGTTGCGATTTGGTAGAGTTTGGCAGAACTCGAGCTAGGTTAGTTAATTTAATTGATCTAGTAATCCATTAGCCTAAGATCAAAACACCGATTTTTTTTAGGTCGCAATATGGATGGAACCTCAATTGCCTCGTTGTCCGTCTCCCGGTCGACACCCGCCTGGTGTTTGACAAAATGCCTAAGCTAGATCTATTTGTTGTACCCTGGTTTTTGCCTGAAACTGAGTAGTCCTTGCATTCGTTCAGTTCCAAGACATGTTCTTATCTTATTCGTGTTGATCCTAGGTGCCGATCCAAGCTTCAGTCATTCCCCTTTTGCCATCCCAGTCGATGTCCGTTACACGTTCGTTCATTAATTTGAGATAAGTCGAAGGCGGCCGGCAGCCGTCATGCCCGTCGGCCGTAGCTCGCAAAGCTCCAACGTGGCCTGCTGTGGGGGCCTGGTTGACACCGAAGCCTCTCGGCGGTCCAGCGAGAGAGTTGGCCGAGCAGAGCCACACGAAGCAAACGAACTCAGAGCGTCGGGCCTGTGGGGGGCAGATCCGGGTCGGATCCGGTTTAGGCGAGGAGCCCAACCCGATTCCTTTTTTCTCCTTTTGGGCTGGGCTTATACAATAGAAATAGGTTTGGGCCTGGTTTTGTTCTTTAGAAAATATAGAAAGAGGTTGGGCCTTCCCTTTTAGTTTTATTTTTTCAGGTTGGACGGACTGGGCTCATTCTTTGAGCCCAGTCCCGCGTGGACCCGGGTATCCGTCTCGACTCGGGCCGGATGTGGAGATCCGACCCGGCTTAGTATAATAATATAATATAATATTTATTGTTTTAATATTGCAAAATATTAAATAAATAAATAATAAAAATTCAGAAAATAAAAGATGGAAATTGGGCTTTGGATATGCTTGTTCTCACTTTCTTGTATGATGAATACCATGCTTGATTGCACGATTAGTTGATTCGCATGTTTTAATTGCGTATTTAATTCAACACTGGATATATCCTACTAGAGGCACATCAGGCCTTTGTTTGTGCACTTCCGATGTATTGATTGCCGTTTCCTTAGCCTGGTGAGGATTAGAACCCTAGGATCTACAATCGATAGGAAGATAGCACGGACACCTTCAAATGATGTTTGAACAGCATTAGGTATCAAAAGGGCATTACTTATCTAACTAATGTAACCAAGTCTTCAAACTCATTTAATCTCTAGTTCGCAGAAGTAAGGCAATTCTTTCAATGATTTACTTGGGTGTCTAGTCGACATACCGTAAACTGATTAGTGACAACTCTTATATAAAAATCACTTGCAAGTTAAAAACTTAAATCATAAGTTGCGATATGATATGAGCTTGGGAGAGCCCAAGTTAAGTCCGAAACTTAGACTTAGCGCACGCTAGGCTAGAGACAATTTCCTTGCAAAAAAGGCAGTTGCGACAAGATTGGCCGGTTACACTAAAATGAAATTGTGTGCACGCTTGAATTACTTGAGGTAAAATACCAAAGATATTAGTGAGCTTTCATCCTGATACCAAAAACATGCCTCTACCTTTCAAACTACAAGTTTCAAACCCCATTTAGTATAATTGTACATTTATTTGCAGTTCTACCATTTTTCTTTCCGAAGATACCCCACCCTTCTCTCCCACACGCCAAACACACAAACACCACAAAAATCAAACATTAATCACCTAGAATCAGTCACCGTGAACAGTCATGCACCACTCGACCAGCCAAACGCTTCGCCAACGGCGACAAACGCCCCATTGTTGTACCCGAACTTTGCTCTTAAGCCTGTCTCTACAGGCATGATAGCCCATGAATGTTTCAATTTACATAGCTCGTCCGTACGTTTTACAACGATTGTGGATTGAATCTGCTGCTAACTGCGCAATCCAACCCCTAATAAAAAATGCTGTCATTTCGTTATTCTGCGTTTATTTTATCCGCTGATATTCTTCCGCAATTTTGAACTAGAGACATCATAGCAAATACATCATGAATTATCAATTGCTGATTTAGTCTTACCAATTCCTGTCAATGCAAAATATCAATGCCCAACCCCGAATTCGTGTCAACATAATTTGAATAGGAAATTTTATCAAATATATCATGCTATATTGCTTCTCGAAGGGAAGGATGGAGCGCACATTAGAAATGAGTAGTATCATTTGCTTGTTGGTGATGTCTAGGATGCCAAGACAACACAAGTAATAAAAAATGAAATAAATTCCAGGATTGTATCGTCTGTGCATTAGCAAGCCGCCATCTCCCATCCACAAGACTTTAAGCCAACTATCAGTCAATCTCTTTTGGCTCTCTTTACAAACTTTTAAGACCTTTGACATGAAGGCTTGACGGAGAGATCTCACATACACACAATTATTGGTGGAAGATAGGTAATCTCATCCACTCCACACGATCCTTTTCCTTCCTTTTCTTTTTTTATTAATATTACGAAAAATTCTAAATTGATATATTTATGATAAATTTACTTTAAATTAAATTTTTTACCACAAAAAATTCTAAACTGGTAAATCTGTAATAAATTTATCATTAGTTTGTTTTTCCATTAAATTTTACTATCTAAATAATTTGTTAAATAACACACGGCAGTTAACGGATGTATCAATTTTATGTTTTACCCTCCGTTTGTTTATTTGTCACAGGTATACCAGTTTGTGATTTTTTGTGATATTAATCCAATTTAACGGAAACTAGCGATGATAAATTTTTCACAAATCTACCAGTTTGGAATTTTTTATGGTCAAAAAATTAGTTTAGGACAAATTCATCACAGGTACACCAGTTTGGAGTTTTTGATAATCAAAAAATCAATTTTGAATAAATTTATCAAAAATATATCAGTTTGAAATTTTTCGTGGTATTAACCCATTCTTTTTTGTTATTCCTAGAAGTCGACGCGATTCTTTCCAATTTACAAGATTTGACCCCACTCCCAAAATATTTCCGGATTCTCTTAAGAAAGTCCTTTGTTTTTCTGTTTTCAATTTACACCCCCACCCTCATCCAGTCCATTCTTGTGATGATCATGTTTTCAGTTCCGCTTTACACCAGTGATATAAGTCAGGTCGCTGCCATTTGGACTCTCTTAAACATTCACTTGGACCCAATTTTCTTTTTTACCTTAATATTTTTCACAACTAATCTTTTGACTAAGCTTCGGAATTTGGATGCAACTTCAATTTGGGCTGTATCGAACACTCACTTGTACGAACAATTTCTCTTAAAAGAGCATCATATTCTTCCACAGAAGAGTCACTTCCAACTTCATGCTTATCACTTATACGAACAATTTCTCTTGATAGATCAATACAGGAATAATTAATGTGCTCAGCAGCTGAATTTTTATCCACATGATGCCCTAATATTCTTTTGAGAATATTGGACTTTCTGAGATTTCTTCTAGGACAGTAGATGCTTGAATTATCCGTGTTAATGATGCTAAAAAGGTTTTCCAGTGGTACTTGCACTTTTCTTTATGCTGGTTCAAATTGACTGGATCAATTTTGTTTTGATTGTCATGTTTTCTAGTGAGAGACAAAAAACTACTCTTCGAAGCTTGATTGAAGTCTGGATTAAATCATGTTGACTGGGAAATTTATGTAATTTCACGGTGGACACCCATCCTCTAAGTTCTCCCTTTGTGGGATTTGCGACATCTCTAGATTAATTCAATGAGGTATTGTCCGCTTTGGCCTGTCCCATACCAAGTCTCACGGTTTTGTCCTTAGGCGTATTCAAAATGGTGATAGGAGATAGGAATAGGAGGTTGAAACAGGCCCTCGGCGACTACTCCATTGCCTCATCTCTAACGATTGCCCAGGGCTCCTGCGAGTATATTGCTTATCTTTGACATGTACAGGTCTTGTAGCATCTCACGCCATTCTTCTTGAAGCTGCTGTGCGCTTCTCAACTTTGAGAAGTCAAGGGACCTCAAATGTCTTATTTCTCCAGAAATTTCAACGGGAACTTTAAACTCCAAAGCCAGGAATTCCCTGACTTCTCATGCTATACAAATTGGTAATCTCAAAGAGGAGTACCAGTGATTCGCCTGGCAGATACTTTGAGCTTCAGCTGAGACATCATTCTCTTGCACGAGCAGCCTTGCTAACACATAAGGCTGTCTGTACCAAATTTGAATGACGGTAATGTGGTTGGATGCAAACAAGCTAAAAGCGTGATCAATGAAAACCGCATTTATACTATTACCTCAGATTATGACAGCACCTGGGTATCATTAAAGTTCCAAACTCGTATTCTCACTTATTCATTCCAAATATGTTGCCAAAGAACTCCAGTAGAAAGGCATTTATGAAATTGTACTAAAAAAAGGAAAAGATTTATAGCAAAACTGGTCCACAAAAGTTTTCTACCCAGACTTTCAGTTGAACATTTCGCATATCCTGGGCAAGTTCATTTCTCTTGTAATATTAACACGGAAACTAACAGGATCTTGCAATTAAATCAACATGAGAGAATTAGAGAAATAAATGAGGAACAATAAAGGATGCCGAAGATATACGTAGTTCTATTCGAGTGTCGGCACCTACATCCATGAGGAGTACCTACAGCAAATAGTCCACTATAATCGAAGAATTAGAGTTACAATTGCTCACACGCTTGAATGTTTACCATATTTAGATTAAGTCCAAACCCACAGTATTTACAAATGAACAACTCAATTCAGATGTAAAACTCATAGCACAGATCGTTGGATGTTCAAGCCCAAGCAAAAGCTCCACTTCCGCTGAAACAAGAACTCCTCTGCACGTTCTTTCTTTTTCTCATGCGAATATCGCTTGATAAAAGACCAAGATGAGGTCACTGTAACATTTATGTAAAGTGACAGATATGAATTGACCACGATCCATATTAGCCTGTGAGATGACGGATGTGAGTTTTAAGAGGGACTATGATATAATATGTATGGAGCCACTGTCCAAAAACTCAAGGTAAGTGCTTGACAGCGACTAGACTAAGATCTGCATGGTAATGGAATAATTTTGACACACTTTCTGAAAAGAAAGTTTCACCGTAACTCGTATTCATCCTACATGTGCGTAAATTGACATTCAAAGAGAAGTGAGCTATTAACTATCTTTCACTATCTGTTTAGATTTACGACTAAATTAGGTAGATCAACTATCTTTAACAGTTGCCAATCCAATTCCACCGGCGATTCAAATTTTCCCGACTTTGTATGAAAAATCCTTTTCTTTTATTGCATAGCACCCTTGTAAACACTGACGTTTGTGCCTAACTAAACCTCTAAAAAATCATGGAAGTTCACCGATACACCCGTTCATACAAATGTGCTAACCATGTAAATAATGCACCTAAGCATTAGCATCGCAAACCAATTTCATTAATGAAATATCTAGATCCTCTAAACAATTGAAATAGAATGCAGTTGGGGAAAATTTTAGTATATTGATAGCAAATCCATTCACCTTTTCTTTGATGACAAACCAAAAGATGGCTTCAGGAGTCAACGTCTAACAATTTACTTGCTCTAAAAACCTCTGCAATAATTAATTGAAGTACTTCCTCGTAGCTGCAGCAATATACAATTGAAGGACAATTCATTTTAGTTGGAAAGACAAAATTTAATGGATATCAAAATGACGATCTAATTGTTGATTTGATGTCTCAAACCACCATAACCTGAAGATCTTTGACAACCGACCAAAAGATGGCTTCAGGAGTCAACATCTAACAATTTCCTTGCTCTAAAAACCTCTGAAATGATTATTTGAAGTACTTCTTCATAGCTGCAGCAATGCACAATTGAAAGACAGTTCATTTTAGCCGGACAGACAAAAATTTAAAGCATATCAAATGACGATCTAATTGATGATTTGATTTCTCAAACCAATATAACCGATTTTTAACTTAGAAAACAAAACAAAAGAAATAAAATATGTGTGCCTGTACTAATATGCAATTATGTTCTGTTTGACCACAGAGTTCCTCTTGATATTAGGAACTAGAAGGATCTACTTCTTATTCTACATGATTGAATTTGCTTGAGTGGACAACTATTTGTATGCGAAAGGGTCGCACTGCAGTAACTTTGAAATTCAGTGTGTTGGGAAAGTTCAATTGAATGACTTCACTTAGTTGTGGTCGAAGTTCAATCGACCTTCCAGCTCATGATTTAGTGGCGAAATAGCATAATTACCTGTAATTTTTCCAGACGAAACCCCTCATTGCTGCGACTTCAATTAGGGCCTCTTTCCATGACTTCACTTCGTTGTGGTCGAAGTTCGTCCGATGCTTGTCTAGGTCGGTTTTGTATATATCGGTTTCGAGCTTAACATCATCAATCTCCACGTCGTAAAAAATGGGGAGGATTCTTCTTTTCCCCTTTGATTCGGACGTGCATTTTACCATGTAGGCAAGTTCGCGGAGACACCGATGACCAGAAGCGTAGTTTCTTGAGAAGACGGGTATGTAGATATTGGAATTAGTGAGTGCTTGTAGAATCTCTTCCCCAATCCCTTCACCGGACCTCAAGTCATCGTCATGACTATAAACAGAAACTCGATCACGTAACATATAATAGTGAAGATAATTGACAATGCTAAAATGAGTGTCTGGTCCCTTAAAACTCAGGAACACATCATACATAGGTAATCTGTGGGAAAGCCAAGTCGATCTTGAAATACTCAGCATTCTTTCAAGGATTGTGCGGCCACGACTATCTAACACCCAGCTTTCTAAGCCCTCCACGCCCTCAATGGCTCTTAAATTTGGACAAGCTTCTAGCTCTAGATGTTGTAGCTTACCCAACTTATTCAAGTTGGGTAACTTTCCTAGTAAAACACAGCCGGAAAGGAGGAGGTATTGCAAAGATTGCAGTTCTGCCAAACCTTGAATCTCAACTAGCACATTCAAGCCTTTCAGTTCCAAGCGCTCCAGACTCCTCAAGAGTGATAGACCAGGTATTTCTTCAAGGGATTCACATCTACTTATGTGCAGTTCCCTCAAATGTGTTAGCCCTGGAGTGACAGGTAGGTGTGATATTGGACATTCAATTACATGCAAAACCTTCAAATTTAATAAGTTAGAAAAATGTGGCAATGGACTAATACTCCTGAGTTTCAAGGTCAACAAATGAGATGGAAGCTGGTAGGACGGTTGCTCCCTCATCAAAGCTGCTTTGAGTTTTGAGTCATAGTCCAGCCTAGTAGAGTGTTCTCTAATTCTCAAATTGCTGAATCTATATAATTCTAGATGTTCTAAATCGGTGATGCTTGAGGGGTGAGGGACAAGAGAGAAGTCCATAGCTTGAACTGCAAGGAATTTCAAACTTGATGGAAGAGCCGGCACATGGTGAAGCTCAATCGAACCCACTTTAAGATTTTGGAGATTGAGACGACTTATCTCTAGAGGCAATCTAGAAACACTAGTAAATGCTAAGTCCAATGTCTTCAAATGGAATAGTTTTCCAATTTCCTCCAAGTTTTTGTCAGTTAGATCATAGGATTTGTGGGCATATAAGCCTTCAAGCATCTCCAGTCCTCCAATAGTATGAGGAAACTCCTTTATCTGTGATCTACATAACCTCAACACCCTTAGTTTCTTTAAGTTTCCGATAGAATCGGGTAGTTCAATTACACCTGATGTTGATACATCCAACTCTGCTAACATTTTTAACTCCCCAATTGAGCTTGGAAGTTCCTTTATCCCCACGCACCCGCGCAAAGTTATGCTGGTAAGATTCACTGCCCCTCCAATTGAGTGTGGAAGTTGGGGGATTTTAGGGTGCTCATTTAATCTAAAACTCAACAGAGATTTCAAATTGCCAAATATCTCTGGAAGCTTCAAGGGTTGAAAATTTTGGGGCATGATGATATGTTTCAAAGATCGTAGAGAGCCGACTTCTTCAGGCAACCCCCCAAGAGAACTACACCCTTTGATATTCAAAGTCTCTAGAAGTTGAAGCTGAGAAATCGAGGGGTCAATAGTGATTAAGTTGGTACACCGAGCAAGTACTAATGTCTCCAAAGACGTGAAATTAGATAAGTCGGGTGTCCTCCTCAACTTTGTGCAATCCGTTAAATCCAAAACTTTTAATTTTTTTGTCATCTGCAGAAAAAGAAATTGTGAAATTAAAAAGAATGAAACAGATCAATCATCCTAACTAGAATTTTTATGTAAGTAATTATTCTCATTTTTATAATTCAATATACTCCCTCGTTTACTGGCAAATGGCGCAACTAGATCGCTTCTAACACTTCCTTCGGGGAAAAAGGAATAATCTTCCATCGATGGAAAACGGTACCTCAATGTAATTGAAGATTACCAAGTCCTTTCTTTATAAATTTACTGCTCATAACTAAATCTTAGTGGTGAAATAGTAAGTTAGTAGTGAAATTTATTAGCTACTAGAGATTTATAGTGATACAATAGTTTGTTTGTTTGTAAAATCAAATAAATCTAATTATCTATGTCGTGACCGACCCTTAAATAAAAAATAAAAAAATTAAATTAGGTATCAACAATCTACTACGAATTTTTAGTAAAAGAATGATTTTTTGGTTCATAAGTTAAAAAGTTAATATCACGAAAAACCTTAAACTGGTATATTTATGATAAATTTATCCAAAATTAATTTTTGACCACGAAAACTCCAAACTGGTACACTTGTAACAAATATATTTCAAACTATTGTTTTAAGCACAAAAAAATCCCAAACTAATGCACGTATGACAAATTTATCAAAAACTAATTTTCTGATTACCAAAAATCCCAAATTGATACACCAGTGATAAATTTTCTCTCTGTCAGGTTTTGTCAAATTTTACCGTTAAATTTGTGACATAGATGATACATGGTGACGTGGTATGGTGACGTAGCAAGTCCACGTAGAAATCCATAGGGCAAATGCCACGAAAACCCCAAACCGATTTGCTAACGAAGGATAAATTTGTCACAGGATTACTAATTTTAGGTTTTTGGTGGTCACAAAATTAGTTTAGGGTAAATTTTTCATAAGTGTACAGTTTGAGGTTTTTTGTGGTAAAAAAATTAGTTAAGGGTAAATTTTTCACGGGTGTATCAGTTTGAAGTTTTTGTGGTAAAAAATTAGTTTGGAGTAAATTTTCACAAGTGTATCAGTTTAGGATTTTCCGTGGTATTAATCCTAAGTTAAAATCATTAACTAATACCATTAGTAAAGCATGTAAGCAATTCCATAGTCTACCAGCTGAAAAATGACGACAGTTCGTAGTCTACAAAGGTATTTTAACCTGATAAATCAATTATTATATTTGTATGTTACTGAAAAATAAAACTTGGCACTTGGTAAAATTGAAGCAATGGCCATAATCTATTAATCCTTTGCCGTGGTAAATAGTATTTTGTTTATGTGTTACAACAATTAAACAACACTATTAGTAAAGTATCTATGCAAATCGTAATCTACTAACTAATGAAGGGGATCACTTGTAATATTCAAAAACAATTGGTAATCTGGTATGAGGTTTGATGATGTTAACATTGTTAGTTTGTGGATAATTTATCAAACTAAAAAGTTGCCAATCAATTTTTTCTTATCAACGATATTTCAAATTTACCATCTATCATTCAAATTTACAATGCATAAACAAGTTTCCTTTCGGCAATAAATTTATAGAAATCTGCTTGCAAATTGCCGTTGAAGTTTAAATCTTCCCAAGATTTAAAAACTTTACACATGGAACTTTATTTCGAGTCTTATCAACCATACGAGAATGGGGCACTTCCATATATCCCTCACTCATGCATATTCATGATGTAGAGTCGTAATTAAGTTACCAAAAAGAAAATTGTAAAGTGTCATTAAAGAGATTTACAATGTTACAATATTTCTTCATGATCAAGTCTTAAAAATGTCAGAAAAAGAGATGTACATTACAAGGTTGGACCATAGGAACACCAAGGTCTGCTCTTCCGTTCTTAAAAAAAGTCTAGGAGAAACCTGTGGAATTTAACCATGGCATGTTGGGGTGGACACATATATGCAAAAGGGGTAATATTGATTCTGATATCATATTAGAAAGTATAACCTAACAGCTCAAACTAATGAGCGGAGAGAAACCAAATGTGTATAAAAAAGTATATAAGACCCGTTGTCAAGCAGCATGGAATAATATTTCAACAATTAGCTATCACAAAAGCGTCAACAACAAGCCATAAAGCATCCAAAGTTCAAACCCCAAAGTAGGTAAATTTTGAATTCCTCAAACCGAGGCAATGATGGATGCCTGGATAGTACTATGGACTTGTGAGCACAGCCAATGATTCTTGTTAGTATGAGTTCTAAGCATATCATATTTATCTGTGGCTCAATTACTAAAGAAGTCGGTAGTGAATGGATGAAATATAGAACAACAATAATATTCCGCTCGTAATATCATTTTCTGGGATAATATGCTGATTCCATGTGATTCTATAGCTTCCTCTCCTTTCTTTACATATGTTTTTAGTTGGTTGTAGTCCATTCCAGATGTTAGACTAGCACAAAATATTTTAGATCAGGGGAGCATGCCACCTACGTGTACAATGCGTTGACTGATCTGTAAGAATGGAAAGAAGGCGAATAGAGTAAGGCATATCATACCTGGATTTGGCTCCACCCGCCCCAGTCATCTTCGATATCACTTCTTGAAAGGTCTAGCACGACCAAACTAGTAAAATGAAAACTCTCCGCATAAAATTCCTTATTCATAATTTCCCAAGAAAACCATCTTAGCTCCGAAAGAAGATTCTTGAAGTTGCCGAAAAAATCAATGCCTTTCACTCTAAGGAACCTTAGATTTGGTAGAGTAGCTAATTCTTCAGATGCAATGTTGCGGCTGTAGCCATTGGAAGTCAGGCTTAATGCTTCAACGTCTTCATTTCTCTGCATATCAAAGACTCAATTGAACATGCAACATAAGGTTTACAGAACTACAACCGAGAGGACTCAAAAGCATTGTCAAACAATTTCTCCGGTGATTGAGCTCGCCACATGCGCTTCCCAAAACTATGGCACACTTTTTTCCCCAGCAAGTAGTTGTTTCCTTTTTCTCTTCTACGTAAACTAATTTTCAAGTCTGGAGGTATCGAATTTTCGGTTTCTACTGTTCAGGAAATATAATTTGCATATTAATTCAAAAGCTTCTTAGTTTATTCTAAAATTCGGGATTGAAAATAATCTGGATCAAACGTAAACTGCTCTTTATTTATTCAAAATTTCAAAAGAGCTACTTTATATAGACTAGAACCAAGAAAATAAAGCCAACCGTCAGGCAATCTCTTTTTCTCTCTTCAAACTTTGAGGCCTTTGACCGGAGGGTTTGACAGAGAGATGTAACCCCCGCAAGACAATTGCGACGTTAAACAAAGCCACCTATTGGGTGCAGATTTCAACCAAATTGCTGTGCTTTAAATAATAGATGCAGTTTCCGTTTACCTTTTTTCTCCCCAGTAGGTTTAGGGCTTTCTCACAAATCCACACCCTACAAAACTTGCGAGGATATTCTTCGAGAACAATGTATCTCCCAAAGTCTCGAACTTGATCATGCATCCAAAACCTATTATCATCTCTAATTTTGATCAAGGATCTCTGAGAGAGAACCCTCATTGCAATGCTAGGAAAGTATCCCCAATCCTTCCACATGATAACTGGATATGTTCTGTCGGTATTGATAAAAAAGCACGCTATATCGAGAAATACTTCTTGATGCTTATTCTCTAATCGTTCATAACTTATCATTAATGTATCTCGAACATCCTCAAAAGGACCTTCCTTTAACTTCTTCAGTGTCTCATCCCATAATTCTATTTTATCCGAATGCCCCAAATCTTTGCCCCAGTCAAAAAGATTGGATCCTATAACCGCAACAGCCAAAGGAAGCATGCCCACTGTACAAACAATTTCTCTTGAAAGAGCATCATATTCTTCTACACCAGAGTCACTTCTAAATGCATTCTTATAAAATAGATGAAGTGCTAAATCAAATCTCATTCCTTGAATTTCATAACGCAAAAATCCTTGGGGTTGGTTGAGGACCTTTTTACTAGATGAGCTAACTTGAGTCATCAGGATGCTTTCATCCCTGGTTGTGATAATGATTCTGCTACCAGAACAAAACCAATCAGATTTTCCGGCTAGTTTTTCGAGTTGCTCTTTCTTGTCTAGATCATCAAGAACAATGAGTACTTTTTTAGTACTCAATGATTTTTTTATCATTGTGATCCCGCCATCAACATCTTTAATTTGGTTAGCAATCCCATGACCAGCCAAATCTAATAAGAGCTTTTTCTGTAATTCTATAAGGCCACAATGAGGCTGCGATGATGCTCGAACGTCTTCAAGGAAACTACAGCGTTCAAAGTGAGAAGATAATTTGTTGAAAATGACTTTGGCAAGAGTTGTTTTTCCAACACCACCCATGCCATGGATACCGACAAAACGTACACCACCAGAGCCAACATCCAACAATTTCATTATGGCTTCCATTTGAGCAGTATCTTCAACCAAATGTTCGGTCACAATCATGTGTCTTGTATTAAGTTTACGGGAAACCTCTTCAACAACCAATTCAATTTGTTCTCCGTGGCTGCAGTTAAAGCATGAAAATTTCTTTTCAATCAAAGACAAGATAGACTAGTGGACTCTAGGGAACATGTGGATACATAACTCAGCTATTTCAACTACTTAAAAAAATGGAATTCAACCATTATAATCAATGAACTGGAAATTTTTTGGTACAGGTTGGGTTTTACATAGTTTTTTGTGGGTTTGAAAAAAGTTCGCCTTCACCCACGCCTCATTTCCTTTTATAGGGTTTCTGAGCACAATTTCAGTCTAGATTCCATTAGTTTCTAATGTAATGCGACATTGCTATAAGTTTGAATATTTGCTTAATCGGCCGGCCAACCCACAGTTGGGAAAAATAAAGAAAAGAAAGAAAAGGAAAAAGATAACAAGAAAAAGATAAGATAAAAAAATAAAAAAAATTCAAAAAAATATATTAAAAAATTGTACAATTTGTCCACGTCTGTGCTAGTCGTGTTATAAAGGATCGGAGTTCATATCAGCGATTTTCGGCCAAAATTGGCTAGATGGATTATTTTAGCAAATTGTCATAAGGTTTTAGGATTCAATTGTTACGATTGAATGGTTTATGATTAAATTTGCATAAGTACAATAGGTTTATGACTTTTTTTGTATTTTTTTTCAATTTTCAGGTGTAGGTTAGGTTTGACATAGTTTTTTGCGGATTTGAGAAAAAGATTTCCACTCCCACCTCATTGACATTACCTTTTGTAGGTTCTCGAGCAGAATCCTAGTCAGCATTCCATTAACTTCTAATGTAATGGCACATTGATATAAGTTTGAAAATTTGGACACACAAAGTTTCTTCCAAAGAAAAAGTGCAGAAAATTCCCCTCTGCAAGAGCCTTCTTCCACCGCTTCAATTTCTTCATAATATGTCAATAATTTATTTTCATTAAATTATTTATTCTAATATTTCATAATAGGGAATTTTTAAAAATCTTTTAAACTTCCCTTTTTTGCATAGATGCATGGCATGTGCACTTTTGTAATGTTAATTATGCACTCTTTTTAGAAAAAAAATCTAATCATGTCTTAGTATAATTTTAAAATTGCAATACTCCTATTAATTCAACAATCACACGAGTTTATTACCGTACAATATTTGTGATTACCATGGGAGATAAAAATACAAAAAAGCGCATGATTACCACTATACTTATTGCGGTTATACGGTTAAGTAAAATTGTTGATTAAGTGAGGAGTATGATTAAGTAAAAAGCTGGTTATGCCTGTCGGATCATATTGGCTTAACCCGACATGAATTGGAAAAATGCCTTATCTGGGTTGGGTTTGACCCGATTTGTTGTGCTTTAAAAAAATTAGCCACTTCCTATTTTCTATTGTGGGCTTTCGGTTGTTTTGGTCTGGCTTTCATTAGCTCCTAATGCAAATCCTAAATAAAAATGTCCAAATGCTTTATGTATGAGAATTTCGAGGGAAGAATTTCATCCAATGAAATGTAAGTACTATGCGTATTAATCATAAAAGTTGGGGATATTTACCCTTTGCCTTTAAGATCCCATCCCTTCATACGTGCAACCTCAACAAGGGCATTTTCCCACCGCTTCAATTCATCAGAGCCAAACTTCTTCTTGTGCTTGGACATGGCTTTTCTGTACAATTTAGTTTTGAGCTTAACATCGTTAGGGTCCACATCGTAAAAGATGGGAAGTATGTCTTTCTTCCCATCTGATGTTGAGGTGCATTCCACCATGTGTGCAACCTCACGGAGACACCACGAACTATTAGCGTAACCCTTAGAGAAGATAGGTACGTAGATTCGAGACTTTTCATGTGCTTTCAAAAGCTCTCCACCAATTACTTTACCAGCTCGGAGTTCTTCATTGTCCAAGAAAACGCGGATTCCAGCATCTCTCAAGCGATGGTAAAGGCAATTGGCAAATCCATTGCGAGTATCCGGTCCCCGGAAACTCAACAACACATCGTACTCTTCGCAAGACGTGTTGTCAGTTCTTGAGGTTGACTCTGAGTCCCTCCTTAACACCTCCTCCTTTCCTTCAGACCTATCGTCCGTTCTCGAGCTTGACTCCGTGTCCCTATTTCTCCTTGAGTTCGTGAAACAAAAATTACAGACTTGTAACCTGATTTAGACGTAAAATAAGGAATGTGAATTGAGCAAGCAGGCTGAATTATATCGAACATGTACGGGAGCAAAGTTTTATTTTATTTTTCATTATCTGTCAACAGGAGATCGAAAAGAAGTGGGATTAGAGCGCTTACACTCTTGCTACAGCCAAAGCGAGGATGGTGATTAGAGCCGGACCTTCATTGGATCCCATCTGTGGGCTGATCCTCTCACCTGTATTCACCCACAGAGGAGAAGCGTTCTGTAAAAAGAGCTAATTGGGAGAATTCAGTGAAGGAAGATCGACTGTATCTTCTCAAGGTGAAGAGAAGAAGGGCAAAGCCATCGCAGGGAGGTTAAAGGCGACATTCTGGGAAACGATGGAAGTCGCCAAAAATCAGACCTTAGGGGTGCACAGAGAACAATACGGGACAAAGGGGAACATTCTCTAAAAAGTTATAAACTTATTACACTTTTGCTAATTTAGTTCTCAACCTTTCAACTTTATCAATTGAATCCTAAATCTTTTCATTTCTTGCCAATTGAGTCTATTCGACCAATTTTGGGTGAAAATCGCTAACGTGAACACTAGCTGGCCACGCGACGCCAACATGGACGTTTTTAAATGAAAATTCAAAAATAGGATCTCCGGAGATTCTTGTTACGGTGTACTTTTAATATTTTAATACTTTTAATAATTTTGGGTTTTGGAGTTAGGGCCAATGAGGGTATAAAAACCATAAAAATTGCAGAAGATTATTAAAATA
This sequence comes from Syzygium aqueum, assembly GCA_031216185.1. NCBI lineage: Eukaryota > Viridiplantae > Streptophyta > Magnoliopsida > Myrtales > Myrtaceae > Syzygium > Syzygium aqueum. Next base: position 28,896,929 of record CM062233.1, on the reverse strand, counting down.
TTATTTTAAAATGTCTACGTCAGCATCATATGGCCGGCCAGTGTCCACGTTAGCGATTTTTAGTTAAAATTGACCGGATGGACTCAATTGGTAAAAAGTAAAAAGGTTTATGATTCAATTGACAAAGTTGAAAGGTTTAGGATTGAATTGATAAAAATGCAATAGGTTTAGGACTTTTTGAACAATTTTCCTCATGGCGAAGCCCTATTATTATATGAAATTGTAGACTTCAGCCTAATGAAACTTGGAAATAGGAATAACCATCAAACAAGCGCAATTTGCCGCATCAAACACTTATAAGTGCAAGTTTCTTTCTCCTGCTTCAGCGTCTGTCAACATATGCACATATACTCAGCAGTTATTTAAATTTTCGAGCAAAGTGGATTATGTACTTACAGTAGGCGTAGCACGACGAAGTTCAGAGTGTGATTAAAGCGACGCCTCGATGGAGTCCAATTTGCAGCCGTTCCTCTATGCTAAATTCACTAACAAATCCCCAAACAACTGGCACTTGGACCACGGCGTGTAAAAAGAGCTAATTGCAACCATATATAGTGAAAGATCCGCTGACACTTCTCAAGCATTGGTAATTTTTGGCTCTGTGATTTCTCTCGATATGGTCTTCGTGTACGTCAAATGGCTCCACTAAAATATGCAAAACCCCTGAAGTCAAAAAGCTCCGGTCGGAGTGTGGTCGGAGCAGTGGGGTTGGAAAGGACTAACAATGATTAGTGTCAACAAGATATTGCCAGGAAACATCTCGGGTTAGACGAGTTGTCTTGCACTAACTTTTTCTCTTTTGATGAACGTGTGAAGCAATCTTAGAACCTACGAAGCAAAGGGATTCGTTATCGCATGGCAATTAGTTGAATGGACCATAGCATCAAGAACGTGACTCCTATGATGCCAAGTTTGTTCTCCAATTTCATGGATATGGGCCTATGCGATCCAACCGGGGCAAATCTCGATTGGTGCAAGCACCTAGCTTATGATGCTCTGGTGGTATATAAGCTTTTTTGGGAACAAATTTCGGTCTACCGAGTTGTGCCCGGGAATGTTTAACCTCTTCTACAGCATGTTGTTACCAAAGCAAATTCTTTACCGAAGACACCATTAAGCGGAAAGGGAGGTGATTGTTGCAGATTTTTTTAGGGGAAAATTACAAAAAAAAGTCATAAACCTATTGTAATTGTATCAATTCGATCTTAAATTTTTTTTTTTCAATTCAGTCCTAAACCTTTTGCAATTGTGCCAATTTAGTTTATCCGATCACTTTTGGCCGGCTGGCCAATGTTGACGTGGCAAATTTTAAATTTTTTTTAAAATTTTTTTTAAATTTTTTTCTTTTTTTTTTACTTGATATGCTTCAACCTCTAGCCGGTTGCCGGTCTAGCGAGCGGCCAGAGGTTGGGGCCGGCGGGGTCCGCCCCATCGGCCGTTGGCGAGGTCTTGTCCTCGTCAACCGCTTTGAGCGAGGCCGACCACGCTAGTTGCCGGTGAGGTCGAGCGGCCATCCTCACCGGGGCAAGGCCATCCTTGACTAAGACAATGGTGAAATGAAGAGGAACTTGCCTCGTAAGTTCGACCTTGACTTAGTAAAGTTCCACGCACTCAATTCACCATCAAAGGACCGTGATTAAGACAAGGCAAGGAACGAAATTCATATTTTCACAAGGGTTGTCGATGAACATTGGTTTTTGGTCTTGTCTCTCGGACAAGCCTTCGCTTCCAATCCCGGATGAGGTTCGTGCACAAGAAATAGTGTGGACTGCGAAGTCTTTGTATTTGATTTCAAGTCAATCATTTATACACCAAAGTAATTCTAGATGGACCAAGTCAATAAGCATCAGGAAATATTTCGTACCTCAACCATCCTATTAATTTTTTGTGGGCAAATTATCCAAAAAGTCTTCAATATATTATATTTTTGCCAATTCAGTTTTAAATATTTTATTATACCAATTCAGTCTTAAACATGTTTTACGTTTTATCAATTGAGTCCATCTAGCCAATTTTAGCTAGAAATTGTTGACGTGGATACTGGCCATCTTACATGATATGGCCGACGCTAATGTGAAAATTTTTTTAATAATTTTTTGATTTTTGATTTTCTTTTTTCCTTTTTTCCTTTTCTTTTCTTTGTTTTTTTTTTACAACTCTATTCGGCAACCATTGCTAGCCACACGTGAGAGTGTCACAGCCCTTGCCAGCCCAAGCAATGGTCAACAGGCAGCCTCACTGGCCATATAGAGTGAATTAGCCTCATTGGCGCTCATTCTTTTCTTTTCTTTTCTTTTTTACAACTTTGGCCAGTAAGGCTGCCTGCTAACCATTGCTTGGGCTGGCGAGGGCTGCAACACTCTTGCCTGTGGCTAGCAATTGTTGACGGATAGAGTTATAAAAAAAAAACAAAGAAAAGAAAAAAAGAAAAAAGAAAAAAATAATTAAATAAAAAATTAAGAACTTATTAAAAATTTTCCACATCAACGTCAGCCATACCACGTAAGATGGCTAGCATCCGCGTTAGCAATTTCCAGCTAAAATTGGCTGGATAGACTCAATTGGCATAACGCAAAAAATATTTAGGACTAAATTGGTATAATAAAATATTTAAAACTAAATTGGCAAAAATACAATATAGTTAGGACTTTTTGGATAATTTGCCCACAAAAAATTAGAAGGATGGTTGAGGTACGAAATATTTCATGATGCTTAATGACTTGGTCCTAGAATTACTTTGGTATATATATGATTGACTTGTAATCAAATACAAAGACTTCGCAGTCCACACTATTTCTTATGCGCGAAACTCATCCGGGATTGGAAGCGAAGGCTTGTCCGAGAGACAAAGACCAAAAACCAATGTTCATCGACAACCCCTGTGAGCACATGAATTTCGTCCCTTGCCTTGTCTTAATCAGAAGTTGACTTGACTTGACTTAACTTGACTTTTTGACGGTCCTTTGATGGTGATGTGTGTGTGTGGAACTTTACTAAGTCAAGGTCCAACTTACGAGGCAAGTTCCTCTTCTTTTCACCATTGTCGGGATCTGCTAATTGAGTTCGACCCATGTTTTTTTTCTCTTGTTTTTTTTAATTGGAAATGAGTTTTGTTTTCTAGGAAAGCAAAGGACTTTATCAATTAAAATAAACTGTTTTCAGGTTTAATTGAGAATTCTCTTAGAGCTAAGTAGGCCTTAATAAACCGCCAATCGTGCACGTAAGCAAGTGATTACTGATGTAATCGAGCTATTAACACAATATTTTAGAGAGAAAAACAATTATGTTCCGAGTCCCTAACAAAGATGTGAATGCACAAGTTAGGTAAGATTTCTCGCATCAAGTTTAACATGTAATGTCTTGACTGTTGGAAAAACCTCTTAATAGATTATGAAGTTGATAAAATTATCTATGAGTATTTTGTAAGTTTGACAAATGCTTTGAAGTATTTTGATTCAGGAAATTATTTTTGGAAGAGAAGCATGTGGCAGTCTTGTTCAGATTATGAAATTACCTCAAGATAAGAAATTTAGACTTTAGAAGATGAAGTTTAGACTTTATATAAATCAGAAGGAGTAGTTTAGATTGTATATTGTAAAAGACAAAGTTGAGACTTTATATCCGGCAGATGATGAACTTTAGAATTTATGTTGGAATCGAAAGGATCAGACTTTATAGAACAACCCATCCTGACTTAAGTTGTCACACCCCGAGCCCCAACGGGCTCGCGACACCCCTTCAACGGTCGTATTGAACGCGAAGTTTTAGGACGTGTCGCTAACCCAAATGAACTACACAAACGGAAGCGAAATAAAACAACCCAGACAAATAACAATGACAAAGGGATAGAACTTGCACAAAACCAAGTAAATACATAACATACTCGGCATAACTTGCAGCATTCACAAATACATAACAATAACCCAGGCTACTAACTTCAAACTACAATTGTCAAAAGAGGACGTTGGTTTGTAAGCTTAACTCATCTATAAAAAGAGGGCACACAAAAAACAGGATAACTTGACCCGTCCTCCATCCCCGAGATACCCTGGTGGCGTCTCCAATTAATCACAGTCGCGGATTTGAAAATGGTTATATAATAACCGTAAGAACGAGTCTCAATAAGCAACACCCTAAACCCCATGTAGGCCAATGCATATCCAGACAAGTCTTAACATGCAATCTAACCAGTAACGTACAAAATTCACATAATCATACTTACCTCGCTCAAACCACACGTCCACTCTGCATATTAATTAAACACCATAATGCAATAATAATCCAAAAATATAACATCATCAATCAAACGCCATAACCATACATATTCAGTCAATTCAATCACACTCAATTCGCATGCGTGGCCGAGCAACTTTCCACGACCTTCCAGGTCCTTTCACACTGCCCGCGTAAACATGCCTCATGCTAGCCCTCAGATCAAGTTGGACTCCGTCCCTCACCGGACATTTCACATATTCATATGACCCGCGTCAACACGATTACAAACCGATCCAGAAAATTCCTTGAATAACCTATTCATCAAATCCATAAAGGTTGTCGGGGCATTAGTTAATCCGAACGGCATTATCGTAAACTCATAGTGCCCATATCTTGTCCGAAATGCCGTTTTTGTTATATCCTCCTTCTTAATCCTTAATTGATGGTACCCCGTCCTCAAGTCGATCATTCAAAATATCGATGCTCCTTGCAACTGATCAAACAGATCATCTATCCTTGGTAGTGGGTACTTATTCTTAATGGTCACCTGATTTAACTATCTGTAGCCTATGCACAACCTCAAAGATCCATATTTCTTTCTCACGAATAACACTGGTGCTCCATATGAAGACACACTCGAGCGGATAAAGCCTTTTATCTAGCAACTCCTGTATTTGGACCTTCAATTCCTTCAATTCAGACAGTGACATCTTATAGAGCGCTTTCGAGATCGGCTCTGTTCCTGAGGCTAACTCAATTACGAACTCCACTTCTCTATCAGATGGTAATCCCGACAATTCCTAAAGAAAGACATCGGGAAAATTATATATCTCGGCTATATCCTTTAGCCTTGGTTCCTCAACTAACTAGTCAATCACAAAATAATTATCTTTCTATATCTCAAGGACAAAGCTCAATCCATCCAATTTCAATCCAACAGTCTCTCAGAACAAATCACCCCAGTTCTTTACAAAATCCGAAATTTCTAAGCAACATTCATCATTCCAAACCCGTCCAAGAATATCATCAGTAATTCAAAAATCCTTAAACTGATTGCGCCTATTCACCATAAGTGACTATAAGTCTTAGAAGGCCACTCAAGCAATAACTTCAAAATCATCTCCTATTGCACCCAATATCATATCATAACGCATCTAGACTTTCAAGGCACATCCTCCGCTTCTTTTTCAGCCACAATGTACACTTTTCCTTACGTCCTTAGCCGATTCCGATTAATCTGCGGGGCAGCTCTCGCTTAATATCCTACTTGCGATCGTTGCGATTACATCAGTGGTCTAACCTGTTAGTTCAGCAGTTTTTCACTTGGTAACCTTGTTGTCCACATCCACAACATGCTCCACTTCCACCTTGGCAAGGGTCATTCCCATGCCTCCTTCCACAAGACCGACATGCGGCGTTGGAGAAGTGGTTCAGCTTTCCAAAGTTCTTCCTTACCGGAGGGACAAGTCTCATATTCTCTACCATAGGCTTATTCCCAAGTTCCTATTGGCTCTAACTAGCGCGTACCGCGATCTAGAAGCGGCAGCCCTTTCACTTCCATTTCAACCATCAAGCCCTTTCATACAGCTCATTGTAATCCCTTAAGACTCAAGAGTACTAATTGATTGCAGAGTTCCAATTTCAATCCATCCCGGAACCTCCTTGTCCTATCCACATGGTCCTTGACCATCCTTGGTGCGTACTTAGACAACCTTACAAACTTGACCCCGTACTGATCGACTAACATCTAATTTTAGCGAAGCCAAAGAAACTCTATCTTTTTCTGTTCTCGCACACTCTTCGAAATGTACTTCCCATTGAAAGCCTCGACCAAAGCACCCCAATACTTCAAAGCCTTTTTCTAACTCTTATATAATCAAAGTGATGTAGCCTCGGGGTCACTTTTCCCATCAAATTTCGGAGGTTTAAATTTCAAAAAATTGCTCAATTAGTTATTGCATCTGTCTGACTACATTAACTTACCCTTAACCTTGGTTCCCATCATTCCCATTAAAATTCCCACTTCTTTGAGTGCCCTCAGAATTCCATCCACTCTGAGATCCTCTACAACTCCAACTTGTGGACCTACAAGACCTCGACTGCTCAAACTCATAGGGTTCACACCACACACTTACCTGCTATAATTCCCCTCAGGAATTAAAGACCTAGGCCAACTATACCAGTCTAAAGCCCTAGGCAGTGAATCACAACAATTCACTTAGCAGGTAGTCAATTACAAACAACACCCAATCACAACCAATAGGATTTGTGCACTTACCTCAAGTCCTGACGCACCTGCATTTCACACGTTATTGTATAAAATCACTCAGCAGTCACAATCAAATAGTTTAGGGCACGCATGGCACACGAGTCTCCTTAACTAACTATCCCAAAGTCATCACTCCTTGTCACTCCACACTTTGACCATCTTGGATCGAGCTGACCTTGCTTTAATACCAAATCAACTGGGGATGTTACACCCCGAACCCCAATGGGCTCGCGACACCCCTTCAACGGTTGTATTGAACGCGACGTCCCAGGATGCGTCGCCGACCCAAATGAACTACGCAAGCGGAAGTAAAACAACCCAGACAAATAACAATGACAAAGGGATATCACTTGCACAAACCAAGTAAATACATAACATACTCGGCATAACTTGCAGCATTCACAAATACAAAACAACAACCCAGGCTACTAACTTCAAACCGCAATTGTCAAAAGAGGGCGGTGATTTGTAAGCTTAACTCCTCTATAAAAAGAGGGCACACAAAATACGTGGTAACTTGACTTGTCCTCCATCCCTGAGATACCCTGGTGGCGTCTCCAATCAATCACGATCGCAGATCTGAAAATGGTTATATAATAATTGTGAGAGCGAGTCTCAATAAGTAACACGCTAAACCCCACATAGGCCAATGCGAACCCAAACAAGTCTTAACATGCAATCTAACCAGTAACGTACAAAATTCACATAATCATACTTACCTCGCTCAAAACACACGTCCACTCTGTATATTAATTAAGCGCCATAATGCAATAATAATCCAGAAACATAACATCACCAATCAAATGCCATAACCACGCATATTCAGTTAATTCAATCACACTCAATTCGCATGCGTGACCGAGCAACTTTCCACGACCTCCTAGGTCCTTTCACATTGCCTGCGTAAACAAGCCTCAGGCCAGCCCTCAGATCAAGCTGGACTCTATCCCTTATTGGACATTTCACAGATTCACACAACCCGCGTCAACATGCCTTAAGTCAGCTCTCAGATCAAGCTGGGCTCCGTCCCGCGTAACCACGCCTCAGCACATTTCTCCCCTTTCAATGACCCACATAAACACGCCTCAAGTCTATTCATGCCTTTCTCGCCACGCTCGCGTAACCACGCCTCAGGTTGGCAGCCCTCTGATCAATCTGGGCTTTTCTCATGCACATGCACCACAACACAATTCGCCATTCTCACAAGTCGTACCATTCAAACTCAAGGCATGCTCACAACATCACAATTCGTCATTCAACACGTCGTACGAATCCAAATCACATCACAAGTCCATCACACTAGCCCACAAATCCGGCACTCAAGTTGGCCCAATCAAACATCAATTTCACCCACACACGCCACTGCAATCCGGTCCTTTAACTCACCATAATTAGCCATGCAATCACCAAAATTTAATCTACCACCTATCACATAATCCATGTACTAATCACATTCTAACCAACTAATCCATTCCCTAACTTAGTCACTAAATCAATTCTAATTGACCCCTAAACAAGTCTAAAAATACCCATTATACTAAAAGATTAAGTAAATGGTAAATAGTTTGATTTTTTTTCAACTATCCAAAAATTGCAGCATCCAACTGCCTATCGTACAAGACTATACGAAAAGCTCCAGACAAGCAGCCTCATTATTCCTCACTTCTATCAGTCAAACCAACGAAGGACACGTTCTAACTATTTCATGTACATACATAAACAGAGCAAGCGAGATTACAAGCTTGATGCACGAGTATAGAAAAATAAAGGAATCAAACGATAATAAAATTGAAGAGCAAACTAACCAAATGAATGCTTCCCCAAAACAAAGAAGAGCAAAGAATAAACCTACCTGCACGCTTTCTTACTTTGTTATCATGTCGCGACTAATGAATAGCCATTAACACAACAACTACGGTGATCTCGACAAACTGCACCTTTTTTAGGGATAAGATCAACAGAAGTGTCATAACTTTCGTATGGCACTCACTTGAGTACCATAACTTTCTTTTTTTGCTCACTTAAGTGCTATATCGAAGTGAAATCGATCATTTGACTATCACTTCTAGCAAACCGTCCTACATTGATTTTTTGTATTATTTTTCGAATTTTTTATTTTCCTTTTTTTCTATGCCCTGACTATCACGTCTCGTTCCCTCACTTGAGTACCATAACTTTCTTTTTTTGCTCACTTAAGTGCTACATTGAAGTGAAATCGATCATTTGACTGTCACTTCTAGCAAACCGTCCTACATTGATTTTTTGCCTTATTTTTTATTTTCCTTTTTTTCTTGGTTTTTTTTCTATGCACCGGTCGTCATGTCCCGTTCCCTCGGGAATGCTAACATCCCTCCATGGTTGTTATGTTGTGACATCCCCAAACGCGTCACCGACCCATTCTTTTTATCTTTCGTTAAACGCATGCGAAAACGTGCGCAACTTCCAACACATAATAAGGGGATAGCAAGGAAAACTCATTGCTACCAAAACATATTTCATATACGTCCCAACATTAACATTCCAGAAGTCATATAACTACAAATCCGCCATGCGGATCTTTTCCTTTTATGACTTCAAAAGGGATTGAGGGTTACCCTAGCTCCTCTATCTACGAGAACGACCTTAAAAGGTGTTCCCCTTCAAAATAGCCAGTTCCCCATGGAATACAACGCGTACTCATACCTAAGCACCTGAAAAATGGTTAACAACAAGGGGTGAGATTTAACTCAGCAAGTAACTCCCTAAACCTCATTTAGGAGTATATGTTGCCTCCGAATCGCCCTAAATGTGCCATTCTAGCGTCGATGGCAGATCAATAGCAAAGCCCTTGTTTTGCCTTAACATTTACATGAGGTGATTCTCTCGCTCTTAACTAACCATCATAACATTATAATCGCTCCAACGAGCATATAACAGGATCACATAACTTGTATAATCAAGAGATATATTCAAGGGTATTTCATTGCATAACCATGCACAAACATCGGTTTAATAATCCAGACATATGAAATTATCATTCTCAAGCATGTTGCACACGTCGATACACCTAGCATTTGAAATTGTCCAGATTATTAAACGACCACTTAGGCCTACAATCAAACTCCCGCCAGTCTTCTGGCAAGACCAAGCATCGTCCCACCCCATCTGGCACGACATCATCCGGAACCCCTAGAAACTGTCGAGCATCATACAGCATTCCAAAAAGGAGCATCGGTTCGGCCTCTACTGTGACTTAGCATCGTCCCTCGGAAATTGTCGGGCCTGGACGGCATCCGAAAACTGCCGAGCATCGTCCCCGAAACTGCCAAGCCCGGACAGAACCTTTATGTTATCATGCATGCATAGCAATCACCGAGCCAATTCTTATCTTTGAATTCAGCCAATGCAACGGGGTATAATACGTGCCACTTTTAAAGCATAATGATATTAAATAATATACTCACTAGTCATCACCCCATTCATGGACAATAACATTATCTATTCAATTCCAATTCAACTTATACAAGTCCAATGTTGTCATTTAATTAAATGACTTGTATTAAGATAAGCCTTCCCTTTATACAAAACAAATTAAACCATCACATGACAAATTGGTTATCAAGTAAGATAAGTTGTCCTATAATTCAACATAAGCTATCAACCAATTCATGATAAGCTATTACATGAAACTTGATAAGCTATTACTTATAACATGATAAGCTATCAACCCTAACAAGTGATAACCTATCACTAACCATTGATAACTTATCATCCTAACCACCGATAACCTATAACCTATAGCATGATAAGCTATCAACTAACCAAGATAGGCTGTCAACTAAATCATTATAAGCCATTATCTAATCCTCCTATAATCACCCTAATTAGCCATAAACCTAATCCATTAATAACCTATCATCCTAATCAAGGTTTAGAGAGTAACTTACTCTTAAACCAAAGAGAAAATCTATCACCAGCAGCAAGACAACCACGCATGGCAACGGACGGCGGTGACGCAAGAACCAGTGAACAGCAGCGACGGTGCGCAACGGCGGACGGTGGGGCGCGTCAGTGGTTATGATGGCGTTGGTGATGGTGACGTGATGGTGGCCGGTGGTGAGGTGGGTGGCCGAAACAAAGAGAGTGAGGGAGGGAGGGAGAGAGAATGGCGTGAGATTGAGAGGAGAGAGAGAGAGAATGAGCCAAAGTGAAAAACTAGAGAAATTAGGAAGAGAGAGAAAGAGAGAGAGTGGCATAGGCTTCTCTTGCAAGCCACTGAAAACACTTGGCTCACCACACTCCTTGCTCAACAAGCCTAATTGCATGGCTAGGAATGACTCTTGCAAGACAAGCCAAGAGAAATATCCACTAAGGCATTTATGTACAAGAAACAAAGGAAGAAGAAGAAGACCAATTCGGTCTTGTCTTCTTCAAGTGGACGTCCAAGGTGAGGGGCAAGGAGAGGACCACTTTGTCCTTCAACAAACCAAAGGGATTCTAGAAGACTTAGGGACAAAATGGTAATTTCACTCAAAAACACTATTCATTTTGGGCCTAAAAGGGAAAAACCGTAATTTCCACCACTTGGGCCCTTGGTGGCCGAATTTAATGTCCATGAGGTCTGTTGGACCTCTCAAAATTCGAGGGTCCCCTTGTGGCTCCCAGTTTCCGGCCCGAATTTCACTGTTCCAAAGTTTTACGGTTTACCGATAAATAGGCGATACCCTGAGATTATCCAATAGTTGTCTCTTAATCCTCTAGAGTCTGATACCCTTAATTGGATTAGAATTCGTGATTAAAATCTCTCAAATGCGTCTTTCGCATAATTAGAACAATAGGTAGCTTTTAGGAGTTTCGTGCGTTTAACCTATAGTTAACTCTAAATCAATCCATGTTTAAGCCTTTTCAATTCATGAATGACCTTTGGTTGTCATGTAATCGAGAGAGGTCAATAGCCCATTTCGAAATATACAATCATTAGGGATTGGTCTAGTGTCATTCGGAATTAATATAGTAATTGCACCGAACCACCCGCAAGCCAATTCTATACTATTGCCGAATTAAGCTATAACCGTTCTTGGATCGACTCGAAATAGCTTATGATTATCGATCATCGATCCTTATGGCCGAATTATCAATCCATGATTGAGTTCTTTGGTTACGTGCATTGAAGTCCTAAATTGCCTTTCCCAAAGCTTAGAATACTCTTAAATGATTCTTAAATCAATTTAGAATCTAATTCTACTAATCGCGCATTGATGAAATAACCATTTCTTATATCCTAAATAAGGTCGGAATTTGAGGATGTCACACCGGCAGTAAAGGCCTCGCCCTCGACCGACAAGGCCACGATAGCCTCCCCATAGCAGGCAAGGGCACAAGGCCCTCACTAGATTTAGGAGAGGCTGGCAATGGATTTTTCAGCGAGGAAAATTGTCGATGGCACTTAAGTGATCGATTTTTCAAATTTGTGGCATTTAAGTGAGTGAAAAAAATTATAAACATTATTCATGTCGGTGCCAACGGTGCCACATAGGACAACCGGCATCCATGTCGAATTTTCTGCAAAAGCAAATCACTAATGGCACTTAAGTGATCAATTTTTCAAATTTGTGGCATTTAAGTAAGCGAAAAAAATTACAAAAATTATTCACATCGGTGCCGACGGTGCCACATAGGACAACCAGTGTCCACATCGGATTTTTCGGGAAAGCAAATCGCCGATGGTACTTAAGTGATCGATTTTCAAATTTGTGGCATTTAAGGAAAACGTCATATAACCTTACCAAAAAAAAAAAAGTAAAACGTCATATAAAAGTTATGGTATTCCTACTGATCTTATCTTTTTTTTTTTAGAAGAACGTGTTCTGACTTTCCAAACATCACAAAACGGTGGAGAAAGCATTATGTAAGTAATGAAAATCACCTGCAATATTTCGAAGACTTGTTTTGCTATGTACTTTTGAAGTACAATACCCTTCAGGTGCAATTTGTTTGGATTAAGGCAAAGCAATGGTTTTCTTATATGTTGTATTCAATACGGGTCACCACTCTTTGGCCGAAGAACCTGCAATGGAAATCACCCAAAAACTTCTGCTAGAGGAGTGACCCAATTGAGAAGGGTGCTCAATCAACATGTCCTTATATATTTAATGGAAGAGCAAAATAAGAGAGTTGAAAGAAGAAAGATGATATCACGGAGTATAATTAGAAAATCTAAGGTGAATTAGTCTTTATTTTGAATTTCACACGATGAACTCGTATGGCTTCCACATTGCCAAAGCCTTTATCCACCTAGACGGTGGTCGTGTGCTTTTGGTACGCCCTATCAGGCCCCACTGGATACTCAGTCATAATTGTATCCATGTCCATGAGCACCCCAAAACGAGTGGGTGGACGGTTCATAGTCGCAGTCCGAAAACATTTAACAAACAACAATGAGATAAACTCAGCAATTTAACGACCTAAGTTTCGATTAAGATGTCAACTCAACTCGAATGCACCTAAAACATGCAGCGATACAACGACGGAAAATCAATAGCAAAGCAAACCCCAGCTTTGCCCTGACCATATACACAAGCAGACAATACAATCATGTATAAACGAACAAGCCATAGAATCACTGTAGACATTCTTAACTTGCCTTAGTACACACGTCCTGCACAATATAACTTAGTACGAGCCACAACAATACAATCGATAAATAGATAACCCGAATACATAGAAACTTTCATAAATTCACATGTCTCGATCATTACGACCACTCAGGGCAAGCTCATCCTTGCACGGGGGTCTTCCGACTTAACCAAGTATTTCATTACGGTCACTCAAGGCACGCATGTCCTTGTACGGGGGTCTTCCGGCTTAACCGGATATTTCATTACGGCCACTCAAGGCACGCTCGTCCTTGTACAAGAGTCTTCCAGCTTAACCGGGTATTTCAAATTATTGCAACTTTCATGCCCAAAAAATGCAGAAATTTATTCACACGTGATCACATACACATAATGAAATCGTCAAACTTTGCATGCTTTCCTTTTCAAACATCGTCGCCCTATTTAACTTATAAAACTTGAGATATAAACCCAACACCTCGGGGTTTACTATTTATATGTCCCCAAAAAAACTTTCAAAAATTAAATAATAAGGTTTCACAGAGGGTAATTATTATTCAGGGCAAGTAGGGACAATAAATAGCATGAAACAAACATAATTCAACATTTAAATCGAGTATAAAACAACCATATAAAATGCACTAATCACCCTAATTACGATAACTTATCAACCAATTAGTGATAGCTTATCACCTAATTGACGATAGCTCATTACTCAGAACCGATAGCTTATCGTCCCCTCGACGATAGCTTATCACCCTTTTCTGATAGCTTATTGACAATTCCTTGATAGCCTAACGCATAGTCGGTGATAGCTTATCGCATTTTCTTGGTAACTTATCGAGTCCATTTATCACCTATCGCGATAACTTATTACTACCGCTTATCACTTATCGTGATAACTTATCAACTAATTCTTAATAAATTAGCACAAAGCATAATTAACTTAATATAAACTCATCATAATCAAGTTTAACGTACTAATTAAGGGATTAGGGCGATAACTCACCCATTAACGATTCTGACCACACGAGCGCGATGGCGGTAGCGAGGGCTACGCGTGGCTTGGTCCGAAAATGACATGGGGTGACGACGGACTGCTAGACAACAGTAAAACAGCACCAGTGAAGGCTGGTTTGGCTTCAGTGAAGGCATACCAACGGCGGAAACAACCCAGACGGACGGCACATGGCTCCGGGCGATCACAGCATGCAGTTGGTGGCTCGGTGGTGGTGCTGGTGGTTGCTAGAAATGGTGAGGCCAAGAGGGAGAGTAGAGGAAGGGAGAGGTTGATGAATGAGAGAGAGAGAGAGAGAGTGCGAGCAAATGAAAAATATTTCTAAGTCTAGATCAATTCCCCAAATGTTCATCATTTCCTTACATAAATGCCAAGACTTTTGCTCTCCCTTTGTCACTTCTCAATAAATGCTAGAAGGGCATTTTAGTAATTTAACAAAGTATAGTATAAAATACTATACGTATATATGAGCTAGAATTTTGTACGGGCTCGTATAAATCAAATTCAGGCTCAAAAGGATAAAGATTGGGCTAAAATAGCTCATTGGGCTCAAATTGGGCTTGAATTGCTAATGGGCTTGAAAATGGGCTTAGTGGACCTCATTGGGTTCACTTGGGCTTGCTTAGGCCCAAAGCACATAGGGCGTAAAGGCCCAATGAGCTTTCGTTTGGCCTGTTTCTTCATGGGCTCCAATTCTCAGCCCGTTAACTCCTTTTCCGAGCATTTCGAGCAAACTAATAAACCGTAGAATTAACAAGGAGATGTTCAATAGGTTAGTCTTGAAATCCTTGAAAGTTCAATCCCCAATTTTTGATTCTAATTCATGATCAAAATCAATCAATTGCAACTTTAATATATCTCAAACTAACGAGTGGCTTTTAGGAGTTACGCATATTTGATCCATGGTTGACTTGATATCAATCTACGTTTAAGCTTTCTCGAGCCATAGATGATCTCGGTTGTCATGTAATTGTGAGGGATCAATCGCTAGTTCTGAAGTACACGATCAATAGGGATTGATTTAGGGTAGTTCACAATTCATACAATGATCAGGCGGAATCACCCGCAATCCGATTATATACTATTGGTGAAACATTCTATAACCGTTCATTAATCATCTATAATGGCTCAAAATTATCTCTCATCAATCTTTATGGTCGAATTGTCAATCCATAGTTGAGTTCTCAGGTCATGCGTACTTAATTCCTTAATAACTTCTCCTTAATGGTTAGTCTCTCATTAGTGATCAATTCAGAGCGAGATTTAACTAATAGTGCATCGATGAATATAATCATTCATTACGTCATGAATAGGGTCAAAATTTGAGGATACCATAACTCTTCCCCCTTACAGGAATTTCGTTCTCAAAATTTGAATTAACTACCAGTTCCTAAAAAAGATAGGGGTGTTGACGCCTCATTACTTCTTTGCTTTCCCATATGGCTCCCTCTCTTGACCAACGGAATCGACTTGTTTCATAGTACTTGCTCTTTTCTATCTACAATTCTCACTGATCTTTCCACGTACGACACTCGATCATCCACGTCTATCTCTTCGTAATTTAGAACGTGGATCGGATCAGGTTCGTACTTTCTTAACATTGATGCATGAAAGACGTCATGTACTTGAGCAAGTCTTGCGGTAATGCGAGACGATAGGCTAAAGTCTCGATTTGTTCCAAAATCTAAAGTGGACCGATGTACCTTGGACTTAACTTTCCTTTTTTGCCAAATCACAAAGTTCCTTGCATTGGTGACATCTTGAGGAAAACATGATCTCCCACTTGAAATTCCAAGGGTCTACGTCGCCTATCTACGTAACTTTTTTAGCAACTCTAAGCTATTCTCAATCTATCTCTAATAATCTTCACTGCATCCACTGATTGTTGAACTAATTCGGGACCGGTGATCCTCCTTTCTCCAATTTCGTCCCAACAAATGGGAGTTCTACAAGCACGACCATATAATGCCTCAAAAGGTGCCATTCCGATGCTTTGTTGGTAACTATTGTTATATGTGAACTTGACGATATGCAACTGTTCTTCCTATCCTCCTTTACAGTCTATCACGCAAGCTCGCAACATATCCTCAAGCATCTGAATGGTTCTCTCAAACTGACCATCTGTTTGTGGATGATAGGCTGTGCTATATTGTAGCTTTGTCCCCACAGCCGTTTAAAGACTTTTCCAAAAAGTTGCTATAAACTTGGGGTCTCGATTCGACGTGATCGTTACTGGTACTCTTTGAAGACAGATTTTTTGTCCCATATATAGCTCAGCATACCTATCCATTGCGAAATCCTTTCGCACCGCAATAAAATGCGCTGATTTGGCCATTCTGTCGGCTATGACCCAAATTGAATCATTGCCTCTCTGACTTCTCGGCAAACCCATCATGACATCCATCATGATATGCTCTCATTTTCACTCGGGAATTTCCAAGGTCACAATAGTCCACTAGGCTTACAATGTTATGCTTTCACCTGTTGGCACGTTAAGCACTTAGTCACGTGCTTGGCAATATCCCCTTTCATGCCATTCCACCAACAGTACCGACGTAGATTCTGGTACATCTTTGTACTGCCCGGATGAATATTGTAGCTACTAAGGTGAGTTTTTGCCAAGATTTCCTCCTTAAGTTTTGCGTCATTGGGTACGCACAATTGTCCACAAAACTTGAAGATCCCGTCTTCAGATGCTTGAAAGTCAGGTTTTCTCTTAACGGCATCCATTTGCATAATCTTTCAAATTTCAAGGTATGAAGGTTGCGTTGCTTTAATCTTAGTTTGCATTTTGGGTTCAATCCTGAGAGTAGCCATTAAACTCGAAAGGTGGCTTACTTCGAACTTGAATTTCGAATCCCGAATTCCTTCAAGCAAAATCCACTCTCGAACCATCATCTGCGCGATCGATGACTTTCGATTTAATACATCGGCTACTTTGTTAGCCTACTAGGATGATACAAAATATCACAATCATAATCTTTAAACAAATCCATCCATCTACGCTTCCTCATATTCAATTCTTTTTGTGAAAATAAGTACTTTAAGCTCTGATGGTTGGTATAAATATGAAACTTTTCCCTGCATAAATAGTGTCTCCAAATCTTTAATGCGAAGATGATTGCAACTAACTCCAAATCGTGCGTCGGATAGTTCAACTCATTAGGTCTTAATTGTCAGGACACATATGCAACCACTCTTCTATGTTGCATTAAGATGCATCCTAACCCTTTGTACGACGCATCGTTGTATATCTCATAACCTCAAAAACCAGACGGTATTGTCAAAATAGGCACAGTAGTTAGCTTATGCTTAAGCTATTGAAAACTACGCTCACACTTGTCCGTCCATTCAAACTTTGTGTCCTTCTTCAGTAATCACGTCAAAGGCATGGCTATCGCAGAAAACCTTTCCATGAACCGTCTATAATAGCCAGCTAATCCCAAGAAACTTTAAACTTCCGTTACTGTCGTTGGTCTCGGCCAATTCATAACCGCTTCGATCTTGGTTAGATCTACTAAAATTCCTTCATCAAAAATCACATGACCAAGAAAAGCCACTCGAGTTAACCAAAACTCGCATTTAATAAACTTGGCATATAGCTTATGATCTCGAGGGGTTTGCAGCACTATCCTCAAGTGTTGTTTGTGTTCCTCTGAACTTCTCGAATACACCAGAATATCATCAATAAACATGATCACAAACTGGTCTAAATACTCCTTAAACATCTAGTTCATCAAATCCATAAAAGTTGCATAAGCATTTGTTTGACCAAATGGCATTATAGTAAACTCATAATGACCATAACGCGTTCGAAATGCCATTTTTGGTATATCCTCCTCCTTTAATCCTCAACTGATGATAACCCATCCTCAAATCTATCTTGGAAAATACTGAAGTTACTTGAAGCTGGTCAAACAAATCATCTATCCTTGTTAACGGATATATATTCTTGACCATCACTTGATTAAGCTACCGATAGTCAATGCAAAGGCGTAACGAACCATCCTTCTTCCTTACAAACAAAACCAATGCTCCCCAAGGTCATTCAATAGGACGAATGAATCCTTTGTCCAACTACTCCTGCATATGCACCTTTAATTCTTTTAGTTCTAATAATGCCATTCTGTAAGGTGCTCTAGAGATTGGCTCCGTCCTAGGGACCAACTCAATCATAAACTCTATCTCTCTTTCTGGTGACAATCGCAACAATTCCTTCAGAAAGACATTGAAAAAATCACGCGCCACAGTTATGTCTTCCATTCTTGGTTCCTCAACCAATGAATTAACCACGGTCACTAAGTAACCTTGGCACCCTTCATCCAACAGCCTAATTATCTCAAGCAACAAAATCAAAGGAGTTGAGGTTCCTTCTCTACTTCCTACAAACTCATAACTAGTATGATCCAATGGATTCAACTGGATTACCTTATGATAACAATCCATTATAGCTTGTTGCTTGGAGAGGCAATTCATTCCAATGATGATATCAAAGTCATACATCGCTATGATAGCTAAATCTATCACTTCCTCTCTATCACCAATAATTATTTTATAGCCTGGACATTCTTCTGTAACCAATACTTTATCCTTTAGTGGAGTGGTAACACGAAGAATTACTTCTAAAGGTTTCGTTTTAAGCCCTATTAATTCAATAAACTACTCAGATATAAATGAATGCGAAGCCCCTAGATCAAACAATGCATAGGCAGCATAATCTTGAAGAGAGACCGTATTTGTGACCACGCCAGGGAAATCCTCTGCCTCTCTTCTGGCCACAGCATAAACTATTCCCTGCACCTGTGGTCGATTCAGGTCATTCTGCGGAGTATTCCTAGCTTGTTGTCCTACTCGTGGTTGTTGACGTTGCATCTCTCGACGGGGACAATTATTCGCAATATGGCCTTGATGGTCGCAACTAAAACATGCTCCAGTCTTGCCTAGGCAAGAGCCATTCCATTCCTTCTCCCACAGAATTGACATCCGGCATTGGAGTTACATGCCAATTTCCCAATGTCATTCTTCCTATTGGGAGGAATGGAATACTTTCCTCCGGTCATCGGCCCCTTCCCAAACCAATGATTATCCCGGTTAGATGCAAACCACTATCCAGATGTGGCTACATGTTTGGCCATATTCCTCTCAATCGGCTGGGCCCTGTTGACACCTAAATTTTAACGAACATTTAGTGTAATTTGCATAAAAAATTAAGGATTAATTTTTAACCCCTAAACAAAAATATTTAAATTGCATAACATATAGTTTAGGTTCATTTAGTTTAATTACATATTTTCACATCAAATTGACGTTGGCGATTGAGCTTAAATTTCATCGAACAAAAACCGGTTCACTCGAGAGTACAAGGGTCGGGAATTTCAAGACGAACGGGCTCGGTCGTTTTAATTTGAGCTTAATTCAACCCATTATGTTTTGAGCTTAATTCAGCCCAAGTTAATTCAGCCCATTTAATTTAATTAGACCTAAGCCCAAGCCTAAGCCCATTAGGACATAGAGCCCACCTAATTGATCTAGGGTTAGCACTATATATATTTCATTAGGTCAGAATTTTTGAGGGGGACAACACAATTTGCAAATCAGAATTTTTGGTAGAGAACACGTGAGAGAGAGGCCGGCGACCATCACGCCGAGCTACCGCCACGCCGTGCCTCCGCCGTCGCCCACGTCGTACCATCGCCTTGTCCTCACGCCGTTGCTGCATCTTCGCGCGACGTCCCCACATCTCCGAAGAAAACGTTTCCATGCAAAGAACATAGAACGCACGTAGAGACAAAGAAGAATTCACGCCCAGAGGGAGTTGGCAGAGAAGAAAAGTCAAAGAGGGCTGGTCTTTTGGACTTCAATTCACGTGAGAAAAAAAGAAACACGCAAAAGAAGGGGAAGGTGGTCTCTATTCTTTCGGCAAAAGATTCACCTCACGAGGGTCAACGTGGACAGGAGGAGGTCTCCACGTTCTGCATTCAAGAAGGAGGAGGAAAAATCAAAAAAGAATTAGAGGGCATTAAAGAGAGGTGGGCTCTTATTATTATTATTATTATTTGCAGGAACACTTGAAGAAGCACACAAACGGGAAACGCACCCACGTAGAAAGAAGAGAAAAACGATTCTCTCTTTTCCTTCACGATCGCTGCCCACACAAGCCGAGTTTCTTCCTTGCTGCGTCGATATCACGACTGTAGTTTCTTCGACTGGACGCCGCCCAACCAGCTTTCTCTTTGGCCTTACTACAACGCCGACATTCTCCGAAGTTGCTGCCGTTCCGAGACGTCCGCACAGCCACACCGAACGAGCCCGCCGTTCCCAACGTCGCCGCCGACCCCGACGTCGACCGCTCATCGCTTGATCCGCAAACCCAATCCCGATCCACCGCGATCCAAATTTGGAAATTATTTCAAATTAGGTAAGTGGACTTTATCCAATATTTTCAGAATATTTGTTTTCCTAATTTTCGAGTGTTTGAATATTTTGTGAATATCACGTGGAATATTAGAAAAATTAAGATAATTATCTGATATGCGCAATGTTTAGAAATATTCAAAATTAGGAAAATTTCTTAATTTAGCAACGTATTTGGATGTCTATCCGACCTTATCCCTAAGGTACGATACGCGGCGATACAGGAAATTATTATCCTATCCATAACTATTTGGATACGATAATGAATTTCATTAGCTTTCCAAATTTGAATAATCAACTTTCCGTCGATATCTATAACCCTATAGATATGACCGATAGTTCGATTTCTGTGCCTAATCTGAGTTTGAAACAAATTTGGCGAATCGCGTGGTTGATTTGAATCGGTTGCTATCCATGTTTAAATTGCTTTCTTTCTTTTTTTAAATAAAACAGAAAATTCAAAAAATATCATCTAGATTCAAATTAGAATTTTTGCATGTCTAGGATTTTTGAATATATCCCAAAGGATGAGATAAGTATTCGATTTAAATTAGGACTTAAGATGGCATGTTTCCTAGTTTAAATTAGGTATTATTTAAATCTTAACGGATTATTCACGTTATTTAATTATTCCGAATTTTACACAAAAATCCCAAAAATAAGTCATTCTAGGGTAGATCAAGTCATCATAGATTGCATGTTAACTTAGGTGTTTTTGAATTCCGAATTTTAATAAAAAATACCAAAAAAAGAAGTCATTAGGTTGCATGTTATTTTAGGCATTTTTTTATTCCGAATTTCATAAAAAAAAATACCAAAAATACATCATTGCACGTCATTAGAATTAAGTCACGTCGTCGCACGACATATAGTTTGCATGCTAGGTTGCATTAATTCGCATGTCATATTTTTTGCACGTCATTGCATATAGGTTAGATTTCATTTAAATAAAGTGAAAATCCAAAAAAAAGATATTGAGTGAATTGCTTGTTAATTAGAAATCATATTGGGGTGTTGATGTGATTTTCTAGCTAACAATACAGATGCTTGCTGGATTCGAGGTAAGTTGTTCTCCTAAGCTTGCAATTTATTTAATGCTTTGATTTCTGGGTGTTAAATTGGTGGTTTGCGCACCTGCATGAACACCTCACATGTTAGTGGCTAAGTTAAAATTGATCCAAATTGCTTGTCAAATATTTTTTTTGAAATGAAAAGGTACCGAAAGGGCGTTAGACTAGATCTAGCGTAATCAAGTCCCCGGGCTTAGAATCTCTGGTTCGTAGGAATAAAACATATCTCCCTGTGTTTCATTTAGGTTTCTAATCGATCTACCATAAACTGATTAGTGGCGACTCCAAGTATGAAGACATTCGCATGTTAACAACTTAAACCCTAAGTTGCGATTTGGTAGGACTTGGGAGGGTCCGAATTAAGTTCAAACTTAATAATCCATTAGCCCGAGAAAAATTGCTAAATCTTTTTAGGGTCGCGACAGGCATGCTCATACAACTCATCATAATTTTTCAAATTGAAGGGCACCAGCTAGTTCTTGATTTTCGATTTCAAACCATCCCGGAATCTCCTTTCTCTATTGATCGGGTCTTCGACCAATCTCGGTGCATACTTAGACAATTCGGCGAACTTTGCCTCTGATCAACCGACAAATGACTCTGACGAAGTCATTAGAACTCAACCATTTTCTACTCCCTTACGCAGTTTGAGAAATATTTCCCATTAAACACCTTCATGAAGGTATTCCACTCTGGAATCGTATCTTCGGGATAGACTCTTCTTTGTGTGGCTTCCCACCAAGTGCTAGCGTTACCTTGTAACTGGTAAACTGTTAACGTCACATTTTCCTCCTCAGAACACCTTAGTAAGGCGAAACCTTTTTCCAATTCTCTAATCCAAAGGGTTTGCTGCCTCCGGATCACCTACACTAGAGAACTTCGGCAGCTTCCACTTCCAAAATTGTTCGACCAGTTTGTGCATTGGTCGATCCCCAATCCCGTTCCTAGCTAACGGGACATTAACAGGTGCAGCGGCAACAGTAGTAGCCCCAGCACCAGCATCTGCATGGTTTTGAGCTAATTGCCACATCATAGTCTCTAGGGCTTGTAGGATCCTGTCCAATCTAGGATCCTCTTGTACCCTTCCTCCGGCATCAGTCTGGTTTAGCACTACCTTTCTCCTAGGAGTCCTCGAATCAAGATTGCTCATCTTGCAAGATTATCACAGAAACATGCTTTCCAATTCCAACAGGTAATTAGAAGTCATGAACAACTCACTTATAATAAGAGAATCAAATAGTTAAGCACAGGCACAAGATATTTTCCCAGCTAACTATCCCAAAACCCATTGCACATTATCACTTCAAGTATCGACCAAACTTGGATCGAGCTGACCTTGCTCTAATACCAATTAAACGGGGATATCATGCCCCGAGCCTACGAACGCGATAACATCCCACCTCAGTCGTTAAGTTGTGACGTTTCAGAACTCGTCACCGACCCAAATATTATAACTTACGAATGAATGCATGCGGAAGCGAACTTAAATCTCCCAATCAACAAACGAATAAACGGGATAGTAAGGAAAAGACTTAACATGCAAAACTACGAGGCCATTTTATAAACACTTCGTTAACATAAGGAAGATACAATATACAAGCTTATCATAAGGTCACTTCCTAAAAAACCAAACATAAACAAAAAGGGATATGGTGGTCGGGTTAATCTAGTTTCACTATCAAAAGGGGACAATCAAAAGGTGGGATATCCAAACCCATCATCAAACTCGATGATACCCAAGAGACGTCTCCGAATCATATTCCTCTTCGTTGGAATCAGACTCCGAATCCGTCATTATTCCATCCGGCGGGTCTAAGTCCACAGGGTCCCATACTTCTTCCCCTACATCTACATTCGGTGGTCCATCAAAACCTCTAATGGGTCAGAACAACCCATCTCCGTCCCTATGAAATCATGCGATAGACTCGTGTGGCTTCCACATTGCCAAACCTTCATCCACCCAGATGGTGGTCGCGTGATTCTGGTATGCCAAATCCGGCTTCACCGGATACTCAGTTATAATTGTGCCCATGTCCATGGCCACCCCAAAAAGAGTGGGAAAACGGTTCATAGTCGGGGGTTTGAAAACATTTAATAAACAACAATGAGATAAACTCAGCAAGTTAACGACCTAAGCCTCGATTAGGAAGTTAACTCAACTCGGATGCACTTAAAACGTGCAATGATACAACGACGGCAAATCAATAGCAAAGCAACCCTGGCTTTGCCCTGACCATATACCCAAGCAAACAATATAATCCTGTATAAACGAACAAGCCATAGAATCACCACAGGCATTCTTACCTTGCCTTAGTACACATGTCTTACACAATATAACTCAGTACATGCCACAACAATAGAATCGATAAATAGATAATCTAAGCACATAGCAACTTTCACAAACTCACATGCCTCGATCATTACGGCCACTCAAGGCACGCCCGTCCTTGCACGGGGGTCTTTCGACTTAACCGAATATTTCATTACGGCCACTTAAGGCACACCCGTCCTTGTACGGGGGTCTTCCGACTCAACCGAGTATTTCATTACGGCCACTCAGGGCACACCCGTAATCCACACGAGGATCTTCCGGCTTAATCGGGTATTTCATTACGGCCACTCAGGGCACGCCCGTCCTTGTACAAGGGTCTTCCAGCTTAACCAGGTATTTCAAATTATTGCAACTTTCATGCCCAAAAAATGCAGTAATTAATTCACATGTGATCACATACACATAATGAAACTGTCAAACTTTGCATGCTTTCTTTTTCAAACATCATCGCCCTATTTAACTTATAAAACTTAAGATATAAACCCGACATCTCGGGGTTTACTATTTATATGTCCCAACAAAACCTTTCAAAAATTAAATAATAAGGTTTCACATAGGGCAATTATTATTCAAGGCAAGTAGGGACAATAAATAGCATGAAACAAACATAATTCAACATTTAAATCGAGTATAAAACAACCATATAAAATGCACTTATCGCCCTAATTGCGATAACTTATCAATCAATTATTGATAGCTTATCACATAATTGATGATAGCTTATCACTCATAACCAATAGCTTATCGTCCCTCTGACGATATCTTATTACCCTTTTTCGATAGCTTATCGCATTTTCTCGATAACTTATCGAGTCCACTTATCACCTGTCATGATAACTTATCACTACCGCTTATCACTTATTGCAATAACATATCAACTAATCCCTAATTAATTAGCACTAAACATAATTAACTTAATATAAACTCATCCTAATCAAGTTTAACGTGCTAATCAAGGGATTAGGGCGATAACTCACCCATTAACAATTTAGGCGACATAGGCGCGACGGTGGCGGCGAGGGCTACGCGTGGCTCAGTCCAAAAATGATACAGGGTGATGACGAACAGCTAGACAGTAGCAAAACAGCACCGGTAAGGGTTGGTTTAGCTTCGGTGAAGGCAGACCAGCGGCAGAAACGGCCCAAACGAATGGCACACGACTTCGGGCGATCACGATGTATGGCTGGTGGCTCAATAGTGGTACTGGCCAACGGTGGACGGTGCTGGTGGTGACCAGAAGTGGTGAGGCCAAGAGGGAGTACAGAGGGAGGGAGAGGTCGGCGGATAAGGGAGAGAGAGGAGAGAAATAGAGAGAGAGTAAGAGCAAATGAGAGATATTTCTCATGCAAGACTTCTTGATCAAGTCTAGATCGATTCCCCAATTGTTCATCATTTCCTCACATAAATACCAAGACTTTTGCTCTCCCTTTGTCACTTATCAATAAATGCTAGAAGGGCATTTTGGTACGTTCACAAGTATAGTATAAAATACTATACACGTATATGAGCTAGAATTTTGTATGGGCTTGTATAAATCAAGTTTGGGCTCAAAAGAATAAAGATTGGGCTAGAATAGCTCGTTGGGCTCAAATCTGGCTTGAATTGCTAATGGGCTTGAAAATAGGCTAAGTGGGCTTAGTGGACCTCATTGGGCTCACTTGGGCCCAAATAGGCCGGAGCACATAAAGTGTGAGGCCCAATGGGCCTTCACTCGGCCCACTTCTTCATGGGCTCCATTTCTCGGCCCGTTAATTCCTTTTCCGAGCATTTCGAGCAAACCGTTAAACTAGGGAATTAACGAGGTGACGTCCAATAGGTTAGTCTTGAATCCTTGAATGTTTGATCCGCAATTTCAAATTCTAATTCATGATCAAAATCGATCAATTACAACTTTAGTATATCTCAAACTAAGGGGCGACTTTTAGGAGTTACGCATATTCGATCCATGGTTGACTTAATATCAATCCACGTTTAAGCTTTCTCGAGCCATGGATGATCTCGGTTGTCATGTAATTGCGAGGGGTCAATTACTAGTTCCAAAGTACACAACCAATAGGGATTAGTTTAGGGTCATTCGCAATCCATACAATGGTCAGACGGAATCACCCGCGATCCGATTGTATACTATTGACGAAACATTCTATAACCGTTCCTTGATCGTCTATAATGGCTCAAAATTGTCCCTCGTCAATCTTTGTAGTCAATTGTCAATCCATAGTTGAGTTTTCAGGTCATCCATACTTAATTCCTTAATAGCTTCTCTCTAATGGTTAGTCTCTCGTGAGTGATCAATTCAGAGCGAGATTTAACTAACAGTGCATCGGTGAATATAATCATTTTATTACATCCTAAATAGGGTTGAAATTTGAGGATGTCACAAAAATGGTATTGCAGAACGTATCAACAGAACCTCATTAGAACGGACCAGGTGCATGTTGTGTAATGTTGGTTTAGGCAAGGAGTTTTAGGCCGAGGTAGTTAATACAACTTGTTGGTTGATAAATCGTTCTCCTTGCACATCTATTGAGTGCAAGACACCTGAGGAGATATGGTCGAGTACACCTGCTGATTATTCTTCTCTTCGAGTATTGGATGTCCAATTATATGCACATGTTAGTGAAGATAACCTAGATCAAATAAAATCATCTTTCTTGGTTATGCTTCCGGTGTAAAGAGTTATAGACTTTTGTGTGCTAATTCATCTAAGATTATCATCAGCAGATATGTTACTTTTGATGAGTCTGCCATGCTTCAACCTAAGAAGGAATCATTTGTTTCTTGTTATGAAAATCCAAAAAATGTTGTGAAGAAGGTGGAGCTTGATGTAATTTATTCGCAACCAATTTAGTTATTTACTAATAATATTGAGATTGAAGAACCTAAAGAGGAACAATATTCTATTGCCAGAGATAGACCAAGAAAGACAACAAAGCCCCCACAGAAATATGAGTTTTCAGATTTTGTTGCTTATGCTCTTTCGGTTGTAGAGTCAATAAAGTATAGTGAGTCTAAAACCTACAAGGAAACGGTCTCTTCAAAAGATTCAGTAAAGTGGTTAGTTGCTATAAATGAAGAGATGGAAACTCTTGAAAAAATCAAACTTGGGAGCTTGTCAAGCAATTAATAGGAAAGACAACTGTGGGTTGCAAATGGGTTTTCAAAACAAAGGAAGGTATTCATGTAATTGCAGCCATTAAGTTCAAAGCTCATCTAGTTGCTAAGAGCCATAGTCAAAATGAAGGAGTTGCTTTAATGATGTGTTTACACCTGTCATTAAGCACAACTTCATTCGGGTTTTTGTTGCATTAAATTCTATGCATGATTTAGGGTTGGAACAACTCGACGTGAAAACAGTTTTCTTGCATGGTGAATGTGACATTCTGAATTTCAACCCATTTTCGGGATTTATGAAATGAATATTTCTTCAATGTGCTTTCAGTTAAATCTCGCTCGGAATTGATCACTCACGAGTAGATTAACCATTAGGGAATGGCCAGCTAGGAATCAAGTACGTGGACCTAAGAACTTGGTCAGGGATTGACACTTCGATTATAAGGATTGGCGAGGAAATAATTTAGGCCGTTAAAGGCCGATCTAAGTATGGTTACGGAACGATTTGCAATGACGTGCATTGGATCGCGGGTGATTCCGCTTAGCCATTGCATGAATTTCGAACGATCCTAAACCTAATTCGAATGATTGCATCATTCGGAACTAGTAATTGATCCTCGCAATTACATGACATCCAAGGTCGCCATGGCTCAAGTAAACTTAGATGATGTAGCTCGATGCCACGAGTCGATACACCTAATTCCTAAAAGCCGTCCGTTAGTTCGAGGTGCATTAAAGTCTCGTTCGATTGAATTTGGCCATTAATTAGTATCCGAATTAGGTATCGAAGTTTCAAGATTTTCACGACTAATTTGTTAGACGTCGTCTCATTAAACGTGGCCAATCGTCGGGTTAATCGGAAATTGGGCAAAATATTTTGTGGATAATGTTGAGCCCTTCTTTCTCCTCTCTCTCTCTCTCTCTCTCTCTCTCTCTCCTCTTCTCCTCCCCCGTTGAACCCCTATGCCTCTACCCTACGTGCTAACTTCTTTCTACTAACCTCCCTAACGTCTCTGCTATTGCTTCTGTTTCATTGTTGACTGTTGACTCCTGCTGTTTCTGCTTATGCCTTGCCGCTGCTTCTGCTTTTCTGACCACGCTGACTTTCTCCACTTCCCCACGTTGCTGCTGTTGTTGCTGACTCCCCATGATGGCCTTCTTTCCTTGACTTCTTTTCTGCTATTTCTACTCCTTCATGACTTATGCTTCTTGATCGCTGCTACTGCTTGCTTTTGCTTCTTGTTCTACTTCTCGGCTTCTCCATTCCAACAGCCACGTCGAGCACCACTCCACCTCGCCACTGAACCATCGTCACCCCAGCTCCTCCCGGGCTGAGCAGCACCACCCTAGCAGCCCTGAAACTCTTCGGCACCGGCTGTTTTCCAGCTTCGACGCTCGTCAGTTCAACCGCTGTTCGCCTCTCACCACCGCCATTCTCTCCCAATCTCACCCTCATCTCTCTCTCACTTGCTCACTCGACCACCATCACCACCAGCCGGGATCACCATCGCCATCCACCATCCACCACTTGCCGCTTTCTCACCGAAGTAGCCGTTGCCGTGACGAGGCTCTTGTTTGCTCCCTAACTTGAAAATCTAGCTTAGGCTCTCTTGTAAGTGCTCCCTAAGCCTTAGTTAGGATAATGGATTACTAATGGACATGTTTAGGGGTGGATTAGAGGCTGTGGATAGTTGGTTTAGTGGCTGATTAAGTTTGGTTGATTGATGATTGTTGGTTGGTTGATTCTCGAATTGGTTGCTGCTATACCTCTATGTTTTATTATTTTTGTGGAGACTTGTGTGGATTGAATTTGAGAAAGTGTTCTCATGGAAATTGTTTCCAACATCTTGAAGTACAACATAAATTAAATTTTGAATTTTTGGAGATGATTTGGAGTCATTCGAAAGTCTATTTTCGGACAGTCTCAAAACTGCCAGAATTATTATTTACCCGACCTTCTTGTCTTTCCAAATTTTTATAAAATTTTCTAGGCCTCATTTCAATAAAATTTCTTCATAAAAGTTGTTAAGAACATTTTTTTCTATGACATATAAAAATTTCAGAGCTTTTCAAAGTGATTTAGGTATTGAACGAAATGTTTTTTAATAGTTAGGCAGTCTGTACGACCAAGTTTGAATTTCCTCTGACTTCGAGTGACAAAAAAAGGTGTTTACAGTCGGAACTGGATTTCATGTCCTCATGAAAAATTTTTATCAAGATGTTTTGTACGACATATCCAAAATTTAGAATTTTTGGAGTTGAATTACTATTTATTTCAAAGAGATTTCTGTTGCTACGCAAACTGCCCAGAATAGCCTGGATGTGTGCAATTCCAGTTTTCTCTCTCTCGGGGACTATTCGGTGTTATCGTGGTGTCTTGTCGGATCAGTACGGAGTTAGTGACTTGTGGCTAATTGAAAAGATGAGAATCAGTTTGAGTGCTTAAATGCTTGTGTGATCATATAATGCCCTGATGCATTTTACGCGGGGATTTAACATGACTTGATGCGTTTTACGTGAGACAATGCCCGATTTATCGAATGCCCGACGGAGGCCTGGATGCCAATCGCAGTGGAGGTCGAATTGATGCTCCTCATGGAATGCAGTCTTGATGCCTTTAACGCGGGACGTTGCCGTCGCCGATGAAGCGGGACGATGCCTCGTTATGCCAGACGACCGCCAGCCTAATGCGTTTTATGCGAGCTGTGCCGTGGACCTGATACGTATTACACGGGTCGTTAAAAATTTGGACATCTTTAAATGTGTGCTATGCATTGGAGAATGCCATGATTGAGTTTAATGTTGAGCACGTCTGGGTTATTAACTTTGTTATGCATGATTATGCCTTGAATTGCGTTGTACAAGCTTGATGAGCAATTGGCCATGTTATGGTGGGATTCTAAGGTGTAGGGCTTGCATATGTGCCGAGGCGAGGTAAGAGCACCTATGATTGTTATGATATCTTGGATGTCATTATTGCATGATTAGGATTGTTCGGAGGAACGTGTTAGCCTAAGCAAGGCTTAGTTAGTTACTTATTGAGATTTATCTCATCCCCCGTTGATAAACATTTTCAGACTTGGAATGACGAGTAGTCGTCATGTGCAGTTTGGAGTTCTGGGGTGATGTTGGGCATTGGATGTATCATCCTTTTGGATGCCCTGTTGTAGAGGAGCTTAAGTTAACCTCCCTTTTGTATCCATGGCCTCGTTAGGAAGTGGCTTCGTGTAAGGCTTGCAAGTGTGTAAACTTCATAGGGTTAACATTGTGGGTTCTTGCCAATGACTTGCTGGTTTTTATATGAAATGTTTTCCTGACTATCCCATTAAATTGTATGTTGTATGGAGAGTTTGTATTTGGTTCCGCTTATGCTATTCATTAGTGTTTGATTTGGGTTGACGATAAGTCCCGAGATGTTGCGTACATTACGATCTTGGAGGGATGATCATGCGCTTGTAGGGTTCAAGGCGTGACTGTGAATTTTTTAAGAGAAAATCTATATGGACTAATCATAGGGTTTTCAATTTGAAGGTAAGAATAATCACGTATTTCTATTGAAAAAGTCTATATATGGCTTGAAGCAATCACCAAGACACTTGATTTGTTTATGGTGCAACTTGGCTATTGTAGGAGCAAATATGATAGTTGTGTATATCTGTGCAAACTTCCAAATAACTCTTTAACTTATATGTTATTATATTTCGATGACTTGTTGATTGCAGCAAAAGATAAATCTAATATACAAAATTTGAAGCCATAATTGAGCGTTGAATTTGAGATGAAGGATTTAGGTGTAGCGAAGAAACTCCTAGACATGGAAATTCAACAAGATCAAAAAGGGAAAATTTGTTTCACTCCCAAAAAAGATAAAGATATAAAATATATGTCACATGTTCCATACTTTAGTGCAGTTGGTAGGTTTATGTATGTCATGATTTGCACTCGAACCAACATTTCACATGCTGTCAACGTAGTAAGTAGATATTTTATCATGCCCAGGAAAAGTTTATTGGCAAGATGTGAAGTGAATTTTGAAATATTTGAAGGTTACTTATGATTTTGATTTAGAGTTTGGGAAAATTGGTGACATTCTTATAGGATATGTTGATTTTGGTTATGCTAGTGACTTTGATAAGTGGAGGTCTTTGACTGGGTATATCTTTACTATTGGAGGTTGTGTAGTCAATTGGAAAACTACTTTACAACATATTGTTGCTTTGTTTACTACAAAGGCAGATGGTATGGCTATTACAGAGGCAGTTAAAGAGGCTATATGGTTAAGAGTCTTATTTGGACAGCTTAGTGTGGATTATGGTGTGACTGCTGTCAATTGTGATAGTTAGAGTGCTATACATCTTACTAAAGATCAAATATATTACGAAAAAGACAAAGCTCATTAATGTGTGGTATCATTTTATTTGAGATATTCTTGCTGAGGGCTATATCAAGGTCTTAAAGATTGGTACATAATATAATCCAATTGATATATTGATGAAGCCTTTGCATATTGCCAAATTCAAGCATTACTTGGATTTAATTTATGTTTGTTGTAGCTGAGTTTTACTCTAATGGGAGGAGAAGATTGTTTGTTGCTTATGTCGAATTCAAGCCAATATGGAGATTTATTGAGTATGTCTTGAATTCTTTATGGGCTTGGGCCAACGTGAGGGTTTGGAAGCAATATAAATATTATTTTTCTCAAATTATTAGGTTAAAAAGTTAAGATAGAAAGAGTCTTAGGTTTCTAAGCCACATTTGGTAATCTTTGAATTTCTATAATGGATTTTGCTTCTCCACTCCCTATGATTTTTTCCGCAATGATTTTCCATGTAAATTTGTGCGCTCTTTATTCTTCTCAGTTTAAATTTCGTTATAGTTTCCACATCAATCGTAGTAACTTCTTTATCTTTACTACATATGATAAAAAGTCCTCCAACTCTTTGGGCATTGTCATAGTATTTCCTTGAAGATCTTGTAAGATTTGAACTTATGTTAACGTAGTGTTTCCCTTTACTTCATAGTTCTTGAATTCTTTTCAAGTTAACATTGTTGACTTACAGAGTGTTATCTATTTTGACGTTATGTCACAAGCTTACATTATATTGTTCTTATTCCACTTGTTTCTCAGTAAACTAGCAAAAGAAAAGTATTTTTCTTATTTTCCATTGTTAGTATTGCTTAAGAAAATGAGCCAACAAAAAAATGTTTCTATCATCATAAAAAGTATTTAAATGCAGGAATTAGCCAATAATGAAAACATTTTATATGGACTCATTTTCCTACATAATACAAAAGGCAGAAAATCGAGAAAAATGTTTTCCAATTGTTGATTTTTGATAAATCAATCGGACGTTATAAACATTCCATTTAACATATCTTAATTTACGAGTATCATCTATTTTGTTCCAATTCCAAATTCCCTGGGTTATAATGAAAATAATATCTCATTTATTCCATACTCATCACTTTTTCTGGTATCGTCTCTGTCATGTTATGGATACGTAAAAAAAATCAATCTCACAGCTCCTTTAACGCTATTATCTCTCTATAATACACTGGACTTAAAGACATTTAACCGAACTTTCATTCAAAAATTTCGCAAAAACCCACACGCTCTATATAACAGGAACAACAACTGTGTATCTTTGACAATGGAGAAATTGGAACTTTTACAATGGTCAACAATGCTAATACCTTTATTCCCAAAATCTTTTATAGATTATAAAGAAAATGCTATCAAGAACCTCAAATACCAATGTGAAACCAATACCACTTTTTCTTTTGTTACCAAAAACCCCTACCTTGTACTAGTGCGACACATATATCCTTTCAATAAAAGATCGCCGTCTTATGTGGCGGCTGGCATCGAATTATCAATGTTTTCAGACCAATGGTGATGATGTGGCGTCACGTGAGCATCATGTCAGAAAAAGAAAAACTAAAAAAGCAAAAAAAAACGAAAAAGAAATTTCCAATTCCTACAAACGTTGAATCTCAACTAGCTTATTCAAGCTATTCATATTCAAGTGTGGTAGACTCTTCAAGAGTGATGACCAGGTATTTTCTCGAGGAATTAAAATCTACTTATTTTCAGTTCCCTCATATGTATTAATTCTGAGACAGGTAAGCTTGACATTGGGCATCTAAGGAAACACAGATCTGCCAAATTCTTTAAGTTTGAAAAGTATGGCAGTGGACTAATGCCTTTGAGTTTCATGAACTTCGAGAACCGAAAAGTTCTTCACGATCAAAAAAGAGCAAGATTTCTAAAGCCAAAGTGGCAAAATGACAAAGTACATGGAAGCTGGTGGATATTGGCCAAGGAAAATGTCAGATATGTTCTGAAAAGCTAATTAACCAGATTCATGAGGCCATGAACAAATCGGATGTAGATGCAACAAAACAAAGACGGATTAAAGAAGCCTGGGGTGATTGTCAAATTCCATAGTGACCGTCCAGAAAAAAAGTTTATGGACATGGGAGAGAGAATAGATAGTCGTGGGGAATCCATAGATAACTTCAATGAGTGTAAGCCCAAAATCCTTGAACGGGCTAGATAGTCTCCCAAATTCACCAAAGATTTCATCTGTTAGACTCTTATACTGGCACCGAACCCCTCAATCATTTCTAGCAGTCAACAACATTGGATAACATTTTTATGGATGATCAGTCCATCCTAGTCAGTTTCAATTCTTTTTAGATTCTGATTAAATCAGGTAGATCAACTATATTTGACAGTTGCCAATCCAACTCCACAAGCGATTCAGAGTTTCCCAACTGTGTATGAAAGCTCATTTTCTTCTATTGTAGAGCACCCTTGATGTATGAGCTTAACTAACCTTCTAATAGAGCATGTAAGTTCATTGATATACTCGTTCGTACAGATATGCTAACCTTGTAATTAATGCACCTAAGCAGTAGCATCGTAAACCAATTTTTTTACCAAATGAAATATCTAGATTCTCTAAACAATAGAAATGTAATGCAATTGGGGAGAATTTCATTACATTGATAGCAAATCCATTCCCCTTTTCTCTGACAACCGATCAAAAGAAGGCTTCAGGAGTCAACGTCTAACAATTTCCTTGCTCTAAAAACCTCTGCAATAACCAATTGAAGTATTTCTTCGAAGCTGCAGCAATGCACAGTTGAAGGACAAATCATTTTAGTTGGACAAATAGAAATAAAATGGATGTCAAAACGACAATCTAATTGTTGATTTGATTTCTCAAACCACTGTAACCTGAAGATCGTTAACTCATAAAACAAAAGAAAAGAAAAAATTTATGTGCGGTTGTACCAGTATGCAATTATGTTGTGTTCAACCGTAGAGTTCGTCCGGATATTACAAACAAGAAGGATCTACTTCTTATTCTATAGGATTGAATTTACTTGAGTGGACAACTATTTGTATGCAAAAGGGTTGCATTGTAGTAATTTTAAAACTGTGTGTTAGGAAAGTTCAATTAAATGACTTATTTACCTCATGATTTAGTGGCGAAACAGTAGGATTACCTGTTATTTTTCGAGACAAAACCCTTCATTGTTGCGACCTCAATTAGGGCCTCTTCCCATGACTTCACTTCACTGTGGTCGAAGTTCGTCCGATGCTTGTCTAGGTCATTTTTGTATAAATCAGTTTCGAGCTTAACATCATCAATCCCCACATCATAGAAAATGGGGAGGATTCTTCTTTTCCCCTTTGATTCTAACGTGCATTTTACCATGTGGGCAAGTTCGCGGAGACACCAATGACTGGAAGCATAGTTTCTAGAAAAGACGGGTATGTAGATATTGGAGTTAGCAAGTGCTTGTAGAATCTCTTCCTCAATCCCTTCATTGGACTTCAAGTCATAATCTTCACTATAAACAGAAATTCGTTCACCTAACATCCAAAAGTGAAGATAATTGACAATGCTATAATGAGTGTCTGGTCCCTTATAACTCAGGTACACATCGTACATAGGTAATCTGTGAGAAAGCCAAGTCGATCTTGAGATATTCAACAATCTTTCCAAGATAGTGCGGCCACGACCATCCAGCACCCAGTTTTCTAAGCCCTCAATGCCCTCAATGGCTCTTAAATTTTGACAAGCTTCTAGCTCTAGATGTTGTAGCTTACCCAACTTGGACAAGTTGGGTAGCTTTCCTATTAAATCACAACCAGAAAGAAGGAGGTATTGCAAAGATTCCAATTCCGCCAAACCTTGAATGTCAACTAGACTATTCAAGCCCTTCAGTTTCAAGCGCTCGAGACTCCTCAAGAGGGACAGACCAGGTATTTCCTCAAGGGATTCACATCTTGTTATGTTTAGTTCCCTCAAATGTGCTAGACCTGGAGCGACGGGTAGATGTGATATTGGACATTCACTTACGTGCAGAACTGTCAAATTTGATAAGTTGGAAAAATGGGGTAGTGGACTAATACCCCTGAGTTTCAAGGCTGACAAATGAGATGGAAGCTGATAGGACGGTTGCTCCCTCATCAAAGCTGCTTTAAGTTTTGAGACATAGTCCTGCCTACCAGAGAAATATCTATCTCTTAAATTGTTGAATCTATATAATTCCAGATGTTCTAAATTGGTGATGCTTGAGGGGTGAGGGAGAAGAGAGAAGTCCATAGCTTGAATCGCAAGGAATTTCAAACTTGATGGAAGAGCTGGCACTTGTTGAAGCCCAATCGAGCCCACTTCAAGTTTTTGGAGATGCAGACGACTTATCTCTAGAGGCAATCTAGAAACACTAGTATATGCTAAGTTCAATTTCTTCAAATGGAATAGCTTCCCAAGTTCCTCCAAGTTTTTATCTGTTAGATCCCTGGATTTGTTGGCATATAAGCCTTCAAGCATCTCGAGTCCTCCAATAGTACGAGGAAGCTCCTTTATATTCGTTCTACATAAACTCAACACCCTCAGTTTCTTTAAATTTCCGATAGAGTCGGGTAGTTCAACTATACCTGATGCTGATACATCCAACTCTGACAACATTTTTAACCCCCCAATTGAGCTTGGAAGTTCCTTTATACCCACGCACCGGCGTAAAGTTAAGCGTGTAAGATTCGCCGCCTCTCCAATTGAGTCGGGAAGTTGGCAGATTTTAGGGTTCTCATTTAATGTAAAACTCGACAAAGATTTCATGTTGCCAAATCTCTCCGGAAGCTTCAAGGGTTGAAAATTTTGGGGCATGACGATCTCCTTCAAAGATTGTAGAGAACAGACTTCTTCTGGCAACTCCCCAAGAGAACTACACCCTTTGATATTCAAAGTCTCTAGGAGTTGAAGCTTAGAAATGGAGGGATGAATTGTGATTAAATTGCAACATCGAGCAAGTACTAACATCTCCAAGGATGTGAAATTAGAGAAGTCGGGTGTCCTTCTCAACTTTGTGCAATCCGTTAAATCCAAAACTTTTAATTTTTTTGTCATCTGCAGAAAAGAAAATGTGGAATTAAAAAGAATGAAACACATTAATGGTCCTAAATTTTTACATTAGTAAAAAATGGTGCAACTAGGTCGCTTCTAACACTTCCTTAGGGGAAAACGGAGTAATCTTCCATTCATGGTAAACATGTATCGTCAATGCAATTGAAAATTATTGAGTCTTTTTTTTTATAAATTTACTGCTCATAACTAAATCTTAGTGGTGAAATAGTAAGTTAGTAGTGAAACTCATAAGCTACTACAGATTTATAGTGATAAAACAGTTAGTTTGTTTGCAAAATATCACTGGTAACCCATGCTACTTGTAAGGAATTTAAGCAATTAATTCATACTCTACAAATGGAAAAACCTGCTCATTTGTAAAAAACAAAAGGTCGATTATAATCTACTAGGGCAAGCCCGGTATATCTATTATTTCGTTATTCTTTTACTGACTCACAAGCGTTAGTACTTGTAAATCAAAATAAATCTAATAATCCACTACGATTATATAGTAAAAGAAATAGCTTTTTTGTTCATAAGTTACATTCATTAACCAATACTACTAGTAAAGTATGTAAGCAATTCATAGTCCACCAGCGGAAAAACTCGCTCACTTGTCAAAGCGAACGATAGTTTGTAGTCTACAAGGTTAGTTTAACTTGATAAATCCATCATTATATTTGCATGTTACTGAAAAATAAAACTTGGCACTCGGTAAAATCGAAGCGATGATAATAATCTACTAACCATTTACCATGGTAAATAGTATTTTGTTTGTAAGTTACAACAATTAAACGACACTATTAGTAAAGTATCTAGCAAAATCGTGATCTACTAATTAATGAAGGGGATCACTTGTAGTATTCAAGAACAATTGGTAATCTGGTATGAGTTTTGATGATGGTATAATGTTAGTTATTTGATAATTGGGAAAAAGCCACCAAAAACCCCAAACTTTGCCCTCAGTGACACATTTACCCCGAACTTTTCTTTGTGACACCAAAAACCCCGAACTTTGCTTTTTGTGACACATTTACCCCAATTCATTTTGTCCATGGGCATTTTCGTCTTTTTGACTTTTTCTTTTTGTTTTTTCTTTTTTTTCCTTTCCGGCGAGGGGCTCGCCGGCGTTCGGCGAGGGCTGTCCTCGCCGGATCCGGCGAAGGGGGCCCTCGCCGGCGTCCGGCGAGGGGGGCCCTCGCCAGATCCGGCGAGGGCGGCCCTCGCCGGCGTCGGGCGAGGTTCGCCCTCGCCTGGGCGAGCGAGGGCGACCCTCGCCGGCGTCGGGCGAGGGTCGACCTCGCCTGAGTCGGGCGAGGGCCGCCCTCGCTCGCCCAGGCGAGGGCGGACCTCGCCCGACGCCGGCGAGGGCCGACCTCGCCTGAGTCGGGCGAGGGCCGCCCTCGCCCGATCTGGCGAGGTCGACCCTCGCCGGCGAGGTCGACCCTCGCCCGACGCCGGCGAGGGTCGACCTCGCCTGAGTCGGGCGAGGCCGCCCTCGCCGGCGTCGAGCGAGGGCGGCCCTCGCCCGATCTGGCGAGGTCGACCCTCGCCGGCGTCGGGCGAGGGTCGTCCTCGCCTGGGCGAGCGAGCCCTCGCCCGACGCCGGCGAGGGCCGCCCTCGCTCGCCCAGGCGAGGACGACCCTCGCCCGACGCCGGCGAGGGTCGACCTCGCCAGATCGGGCGAGGGCGGCCCTCGCCCGACTCAGGCGAGGTCGGCCCTCGCCGGCGTCGGGCAAGGTCCGCCCTCGCCTGGGCGAGCGAGGGCGGCCCTCGCCCGACTCAGGCGAGGTCGACCCTCGCCGGCGTCGGGCGAGGGTCGACCTCGCCTGAGTCGGGCGAGGGCCGCCCTCGCCGGCGTCGAGCGAGGGCGGCCCTCGCCCGACTCAGGCGAGGTCGGCCCTCGCCGGCGTCGGGCGAGGTCCGCCCTCGCCTGGGCGAGCGAGGCGGCCCTCGCCCGACTCAGGCGAGGTCGACCCTCGCCCGACGCCGGCGAGGGTCGACCTCGCCTGAGTCGGGCGAGGGCCGCCCTCGCTCGCCCAGGCGAGGGCGAACCTCGCCCGACGCCGGCGAGGGCCGCCCTCGCCGGATCTGGCGAGGGCCCCCCTCGCCGGACGCCGGCGAGGGCCCCCTTCGCCGGATCCGGCGAGGGCAGCCCTCGCCGGACGCCGGCGAGCCCCTCGCCGGAAAGGAAAAAAAAGAAAAAACAAAAAGAAAAAGTCAAAAAGACGAAAATGCCCATGGACAAAATGAATTGGGGTAAATGTGTCACAAAAAGCAAAGTTCGGGGTTTTTGGTGTCACAAAGAAAAGTTCGGGGTAAATGTGTCACTGAGGGCAAAGTTTGGGGTTTTTGGTGGCTTTTTCCCTTGATAATTTATGGAACTATAAAGTTGCCGATGAGTTTTTTCTTATCAACGATATTTCAAATTTACCATCTATCATTCAAATTCACAATGCACAAACAAGTTTCCACTTCGGTAATGAATTTATAGAAGTCTGCTTGCAAATAGCCTTTGAAGTTTAAATCTTCCCATGGTTTGAAAATGTTACGCATGGAACTATATTTCAAGTCTATCAACCATAAAGGAATGGGGAACTTCTACATATCTCTCACTCGTGCATCTTGATGATGTAGAGTCGTAATTGAGTTACAAAAAGGAAAATTGTAAAGCATCACAAAAAATATTTATGATGTTACCATATTTCGTCTTGAGCAAGTCTTAAAAGTGTAGTAAAAAAAGAGATGTATTGTACAAGGTAGTACCATAGGAACACCAAAATTTGCTCTTCCCTTTTTTAAAAAAAGGTCTAGGAGAGACCTGTGGAATCTAATCATGGCACGTGAGGGTGAACAAACATAAATATAAAGGATAACATTGACTCTAATGCCATGTTAAAAGTTTCGATCCAAAAGTTTAAGTTGATGGATGGAGAGAGACCGCATGCATATCAAGAGAACATAAAACCTATTGTCAAGCAATGTAGTACAATATTTCAACAGTTAGCTATTAGAAAAGCAACTACAACAAGCCTTAAAGCATCCAAACTCCAAATTAGGTAAATCTGAATTCCTTAAACCAAGGCGACGATGGATGCTTGGATACTACTATGGACTGGTGAGCACAGCTAATGATTCTTGTTAGCACGGAATTTTAAGCATATCATATTTTTCTGCGGCTTGTTACTAAAGTAGTCTCTGGTGAATAGATGAAATATAGTACAACAATGATATTTACTGGGATGATATGCTGCTGCCATGTGATTCTATAGCTTCCTTTCGTTTCTTTTCAAAGGTGTTTAGCTGGCTGTAGTCGACTCTAGATGTTAGACTAGCACAAAATATTTTAGATCCGGAGAGCACACCACCTATGTGTCCCTTGCATTGAATGATCTGCAAAATGGAAAGAAGTTGAATGGAGTAAGGTATACTGTACCTGGATTTGGCTCCACCCACCCCAGTCATCTTCAATATCGCTCCTTGAAAGGTCTAGCACGACCAAACTAGCAAAATGAAAGTTCTCCATATAAAATTCCTTATTTGTAATTTCCCAAGAAAACCATCTTAGCTCCGAAAGAAGATTCTTGAAGTTGCCAAAAAAATCGATGCCTTTCACTCGAAGGAATCTTAGATTTGGTAGAGCAGCTAATTCTTCAGATGCAATGCTATGGTTGCAGCCATCAGAAGTCAGGCTTAGCGCTACCACATCTTCATTTCTCTGCATATCACAGACTCAATATTGAGCATGCTACATATGGTATACAGAGCTACAACAGCGAGGACACAAAAGCATGTTGAAACAATTTCTCCAATGATTGAGCTCATCACATCGCTTTCCAAAACTATGGCACACTCTTTTTTCCAATAAATTGTTGTTTTCTCCTTTTCTACATAAACTAATTTTCGAGTCTGAAGGTATCATATTTTCGGTTTCTACTTTTCGGGAATATAATAAATTTCTTCTTAGTTTATTCTAAAAAAATCGGAGTTGAAAATAATCTTAAAATTCTTGATAAAGCAAGGTTTCTTTTCATTTTACCTGGATTACACGTGAACTGTTCTTTATTTTTTAAAAAATTTCAAAAAAGCTACTTTTTATAGACTGGAACCAAGATAAAAAAGCCAACTGTCAGGCAGTCTCGTATGGCTCTCTCTTCAAACTTTGGGACCTTTGACTTGAATGTTTGACAGACAGATGCAACCCCCGCAAGACAAAAGCGACGTTAAACAAAGCTATCGATTGGATACATATTTTAACTAAATTGCTGCTTTAAATGGGAAAGAAAATTTCAACGAATTTCTTGCACCAAATATTTTCAAACATATGCAGTTCCCGTTTACCTTTTTTCCGTCTAGTAGTTTCAGGGCATCCTCACGAATCCACACCCTACAGAACTTGCGAGGATATACTCGAAGAACAATGTATCTTCCAAAGTCTCGAACTTGGTCATGCATCCAAAGCCTATTATCATCTCTAATTTTGATCAAGGACCTTTGAGAGAGAACCCTCATTGCAATGCTGGGAAAGTATCCACAATCCTTCCACATGATAAACGGATATGTTCTGTCAGCATTGATGAAAAAACAGGCTATATCTAGAAATATTTCTTGGTGCTTATCCTCTAATCGTTCATAACTTATCATTAATGTATCTCGGACATCCTCAAAAGGACCATCCTTTAACTTCTTCAGCGTCTCATCCCATATTTCTCTTTTATCTAAATGCCCCAAATCTTTGCCCCAGTCAAAAAGATTGGACCCTATCACCACGACGGCCAAAGGAAGCATGCCCACTATACGAACAATTTCTCTTGAAAGAGCATCATATTCTTCTATAGCAAAGTCACTCCTGAATGCATGCTTATAAAACAGATGAAGTGCTAAATCATATCTCATTCCACGAACTTCATAACGCAAAATTCCTTCGGGTCGGTTGAGGACCTCTTTAATGGATGAGCCCACTTGAGTCATCAATATGCTTTCGTCTCTAGTTGTGATAATGATTCTGCTACCTGAACAAAACCAATCAGATTTTCCAGCTAGTTTTTCAAGTTGCTCTTTCTTGTCTAGATCATCAAGAACAATGAGTACTCGTTTATTACTCAATGCATTTTTGATGGTCTTGATTCCACCATCAACATGTTTAATTTGGTTAGCAATCCCATTACCAGCCAAATCTAATAAGAGCTTTTTCTGCAATTCTAAAAGACCGCCGTGAGGTTGTGATGATGCTCGAACGTCTTCAAGGAAACTACAACGTTCAAAGTGAAAAGATAGTATGTTGAACATGACTTTGGTAAGAGTTGTTTTTCCAACACCACCCATGCCATGGATACCGACAAAACGGACACCACCAGAGCTAACATCCAACAATTTCATTATGGCTTCCATCTGAGCAGTATCTTCAACAAAATGTTCGGTCACAATCACGTGTCTTGTATTGAGCTTACGGGAAACCTCTTCAACAATCAATTCAATTTGTTTTCCTTGGCTGCAGCAAAGCATGAAAATTTCATTTCAGTCAAAGACTTGATAGACTACGGGACTCTAGGGAACATGTAGATACATAACTCACCTATTTCAACTACTCAAGCAAATGGAAATTAAGCATTATATTTAGTTGAACAGGAAATTTTCGGGTGCGGGTTGGATTTGACAGTTTTTTTTTTCCGGTTTGAGAAAAGTTATCACACACGCCTCTTTACCTTTTGTAGGTTCTCGAGCACAATCTTTGTCAGAATTCCATTAACTTCTAATGTAATACACATTGA
Source organism: Syzygium aqueum (assembly GCA_031216185.1). Classification (NCBI taxonomy): domain Eukaryota; kingdom Viridiplantae; phylum Streptophyta; class Magnoliopsida; order Myrtales; family Myrtaceae; genus Syzygium; species Syzygium aqueum. Next base: position 28,854,713 of record CM062233.1, on the reverse strand, counting down.
TATAAGTTTGAAAATTTGGGCACACAAAGTTTCGTCCAAGGAAAAAGTGCAGGAAAATTCCCCTCTGCAAGAGTCTTCTTCCACGCTTCAATCCATTAGGGCCAAACTTCTTTTTGTTTTCACATATATGTGTTCAATTTCTTCATATTGTCAATAATTGCTTTTCGTTAAATTATTTATCCTAATATTTCATAATAGAGATATTCTGTAAGATCTTTTAAACGTCCCTTTTTTGAATAGATGCATGGCATGTGCACTTTGTAATGTTAATTATGCACTCTTTCTAGAAAAAAAGTTCTAATCATGTCTTGGTATAATTTTAAAATTGCAATACTCCTATTAATTCAATAATTTCACCCGAGTTTGTTTTTGTAAAAATTTTGTGATTATACCGGGAGGTGAAAAATATAGAAAATCGCAGGATTTCCACTATACTTATTGTGGTAATACGGTTAAGAAAAATAGTTGATTAAGTAAAAGGTTGGTCTTACCTGTCGGGTCATATTGGCTTAACCCGACATGAATTGGAAAAATGCCTCGAGTGGGTAGGGTAGGGTTTGGCCCGATTTGTTGTGTTTTAAAAAAATAGCCATTTTCTATTGTGGATTCTCGATTGTTTTGGTCTAGCTTTCATTAACTTCTAATGCAAATCTCAAATAAAAATGCCCAAATGCTTTATGTTTGTGACTTTCAAGTGGCAAACTTTCATTCAATGAAATGTAAATACTGTGCTTATATACCATAAAAAGTTGAGGAAATTTACCCTTTGCCTTGAAGATCCCATCCCTTTAGATGCGCAACCTCAACAAGGGCATTTTCGCACCGCTTCAATTCGTCGGAGCCAAACTTCTTGTTCTTAGACATGGCTTTTCTATACAACTTGGTTTTGAGCTTAACATCGTCAGGATGCACGTCGTAGAAGATGGGAATTATCTCTTTCTTCCCATCGGACGTTGAGGTGCGTTTTGCCATGTGTGCAACCTCACGGAGACACCACGAACTATCGGCATAACCCTTAGAGAATATAGGTATGTAGATTCGAGATTTGTCGAGTGCTTTCAAAAGCTCTCCACCAATTTCTTGCCCGAGTCGGAGTTCTTCGTTATCCAAGAAAACGCAGATTCCAGCATCTCTCAAGCGATGGTAGAGGCAATTGGTGAATCCATTGCGAGTATCCGGTCCCCGGAAACTCAGGAACACATCGTACTCTTCGCGAGACGCATCATTGGCTCGCGAGGTTGACTCCGAGTCCCTCCTTAACGCCTCGTTCTCTTCCCCAGACCCATCGTCGGTTCTCAAGGTTGGTTCCGGGTCCCTCCTTCTCTTCCATTTCGTGAATTGTCTCCAAACCCTGCCAAGAATTACAAACTTTTAATCTGATCGAGACTTAAAAATAGGAATGTTAACAAGCAGGCTGAATTGCAACAAACATGTACAGTAGCAAAATTTCTTTTTTCTCTTTTTTGTGCATTATCTGTAAACAATAACTCGAACAGGAGTCAAATAAGAGCACTTACAGTCCTCCTACAGTCAAAACAAGGATGATGATTAGAGCCTGACTTCCGTCGAATTCCATCTCTGGGCCGATCCTCTCAGCTGTACTCACCCAGAGAAGAGAACCACGCTTCTCTAGACAGAGCAAATTGGGAGGGTTCAGTGAAGGAAGATCGACTATTACTTCTCAAGGTGAAGAGAAGAAGGGCAAAGTCAATGAAGGGAGGATTGAGTCGCCGAGAATGAGAACATGGAGGTGCACAGACACCGAGAGGAGTCGACAAAAGCGCGCCCGGGGGGGGGGGGGGGGGAGGACAAGATTATATATGTAGCGTGCACGTGGTATAATAATTAAAGAACAGGGAGTTGAAAATTAAAAAAGAAAAAAATCTCACTAACCGCCAAACAAAAAAGATCAAAGAAAGGGGCAAGGCTGAAATTTCGAGAGAAATTTAACAAAATATTCCACGTTTTAACGGCGTTAGAACTACAAGGACACCGGCCATATTCAAGGCACATGCCTTTTTTTTCCACACCTATAGGTAAATGGTTTGTTTTTATTTCCCTTCCGACCAGATTCAAGGTTCACGCTGTTCATTGTCATGTCATTTGGCCCAAAAAAATAAAAATTTTACAAGAGCTAGAAGATATAAAAAAAGTATGTTTTTCTTTACCGCAAAAGAATCACGTTTTAAGTAACGTGATTGGATGTCGCCGGTGTTTTTTCAGTTAACTAAGGGCGCGAATGGTAATCATTTTACTTCAGAAACTAAATTCTTGCCAGAAATTGATTTTCGAAATTCTTGCCAGAAATTGATTTTTAGAGGAGAAATCTGTTTGATAAAACACGATTAATTTTATTTTAGAAATTGATTCTGAAAGAGAAATCTATTTTTATTTTTTTATTTTTTTATTTTTTTTGGCACCTCAAAAAAAAATTTCGCTCAAAGCGGGTGTCCAAAAGTATTCTAAGTCATTTTGTGAAGTTTTGAAATTTTTTATTTGTTTTTTTTGAACCTCAAAAAAATTAAATTTCCTCAAAATGGGTGCCCAAAGGTATTCTAAGCCATTTTGTGAAGTTTTGAAATTTTTTATTTTTTTATTTTTTTGGGCGCCTCAAAAAAATTAAATTTCACTCAAAGTGGGTGCCCAAAGGTATTCTAAGCTATTTTATGAAGTTTTAAAATTTTTGATTTTTTGATTTTTTTGGGCATTTCAAAAAAATTAAATTTCACTCAAAGTGTATCATGCCTTGGACCCCACCGGGCCCGCAACACACATCCACAGTCATAATGAACGCGACGTCCCAGAACGCGTCGCCGACCCAAAACCCAAATTAGAGAATAAAACACATACAAAAGTAGTCATACACCGTGCATAATAAAACATGACCAAGGGTAGCAACAACATCATGAATAAACATTCTTACATTAAACCAAGGAGAACTTACAATATCCATTAATAAAAATAAACATAAACCAAAAACGAGTCGAGGAGCCACTAATAGCAAAAAGGGGTATGTGGCCCGGGCGGTCAGGTACTAACAAAAAGGGCGCTTTCCTAAAAAGTGTCAGCCCCTTTACTAACTACGCTCTAATGTCCACCCTAGGGTTCCCAATCTGGGTTGGATCCCAACGACTCAGACGAATCCTCGGACCACTCAAACTCGAAATCCATAAATCCTAGCTCGGACTCGATCTCCGACAGCTCCTCTTTTAGATCAACCTTTGGCTCCAGCTCCATAGGCTCCGGCTCTGAGTCGGACTCCTACTCCATCGGATCCTCTCTCTCTTTGGATTCAGTATCCATCCCAATGATGACTGGCTGGGGGTCAGAGTCCGTCTCGAACATGGCATCGGGGCTTACCAATTCCCCATCAGCTGGATGTGGGTCCCACTGGCCTAACCCGTCAAACGAGATGTCGAATGTCCTAAGGGATCCATAGAATCCAGGCTCATCCCGATAGCACCAACCGAGATAAGGATGGGCCTTAAACTATGACTCTCCCTCGTCGACCCAAACTATAGTATAATATCTAGTATAGGTCTCCTCGTTCCAATCAGGGTACTCAATCACCGAACGGTCAATACAGTATGGGATTCCAAAACGCATAGGTACTCCTGCCATCCTCAAGGTCGGGGGGTCTAAAATGGTTATATAATAATCGTGAGAACGAGTCTCAATAAGTAATACCTTAAACCCCACATAGGCCAATGAGTACCCAGACAAGTCGTACATGTAGTCTAACCCATAACATAGAGAATTCACATCATTGTACTTAACTCGCCATCAAACACATGCTGATTATACACGTTAGTCAAACGTGATAGTGTAATAATAATAGCTCAATAATATATCACAATCATTCAAACACCAACCACACTAGCACTCAATCAATCCAACCAATTCGACCACACATTCAATCAACCAATTCAATCACACTCAATTCACATGCATGGCCGAACAACTTTCCACAACCTCCCAGGTCTTTTTCACATTGCTTGCACCACTGCGCCTCAAGCCCAATCTCACAGCCCGCGCCACTGCGCCTCAGGCTCAGCCCTCAGATCAAGCTGGGCTCGGTCCCGTGTCACCACGCCTCAGGACATTTTTCCCCTTCCAATGACCCGCGTAACTACACCTCAGATCTAGTCATGCCTTTCTCGCCACACCCACGTAACTACGCCTCGGGTTGGCAATCCTCTGATCAATCCGGGCTTTTCTCATGCACATGCACCACAACACAATTCGTCATTCTCACAAGTCGTATCATTCACACTCAAGGCATGCTCACTACATCACAATTCACCATCCAACACGTCGTACAAGTCCAAATCACATCACAACCTATCACACTGGCCCATAAAATCCGACATTCAAGCCGGCCACATACGAACATCAAATCCACCCACAAATGCCACAACAAGCCAATCATCGACTCACAAACATCAGCCACTAATAAGTACTTAAAATCATCCCAATTCACCCAACAATTCAATCACATTCAAATCACAACGTTCAATAAAATCAATTCTATCAACCTAGCCCTTAATCCACCCGATTTATCCTCTAAACAAGTCTAAAAGTACCCATAGTCCTAAGTAAGGGTTAGGAAGTCACTTAACTAAGTTCCAAGTCAATGGGGACCAAGCAAGGATGGGCAAAATGACCGGTCGGATCGGCGTCGAGCTCCGCGCGGCGGTCGGCACAACAGTTGGCCATGGGTAAAATGCTGGGCACGGTCCTCGGCCATGAGCTCGGCCACGGGCAAAATGCTCGGCATGGCTAGGCACGGCGACAGACGATGGGCATGGCGACGGGCACAGGACTAGGGACGGCTCGAGCAGTGGGTGAGGTGCCGGGCTGGACGAGCGAGTGGCCGGCGAGCTGAAAGGGCGGGATGCCGAGCTGGACGGGTGAATGGCCGGCGAGCTGGACGGGCAGGATGCCAGGCTAGACGGGCGAGTGGCCGGCGAGCAGCTAGGCAAGTGGCGACGACTGGTTGGGCCAAGACAGCGGCGGCGATGAGCTCCTGGCGGCCCGGCGAGCTGAGCTCGAGGCGACGACGACGATGACGCGAGGAGGGGAGAGGGAAGTCAGCCGGGGTGGTGATGGCAAGAGACAGAGAGAGAGAAAGGGAGCTGGGGGCGGCAAGGGCTCAAGCCGGCAACGACGGGGCGGCACGGCGGCTGCGGCACAGGGGAGTTGGGTGGTGGCGGACGAAGCAGCGGCGGTAGCCGGAACGGCAGCGCTTGGTGGCTGGATGAGGCAAAGCCGGACAAGGGGGAAAAGCTCAGCTCGGCAAGCAGCAAGCTGCGAGCTGGGTTCGCAACGGCGACGGGCGGCACGACAGCGTCGCAGGTGGCGGGGTGGACTAGGGGGGGAGCGGCCAGAGTCGATAGGCGAGGCGGCAAGCGAAGCTTGCATGCTCGGGAGGGGAAGGAGACCGAGTTGGGGAGGAGTTGCCGGGTGACGCGGCGGCGAGACAACGGCGCGAGAAGGATGGCGGCGTCGGCAGCTGGTGGGGCAACATCTGGCGGAGGCGGAGGGACAATCGAGTGGCGTGCGGCGGTTGGGCGAGTAGAAGAAAGCAGAAGTCAGAAACAGTCGGGGGGGAGAGAAAGGAAGAAGAGAGGAAGAAGAGAGAAGAGAGAGGAAGAGGAGAGAAAGTCAGACAGGCGATAGAAATCATGCACAGAGGGGACGTGTGCATGGGTGGGACGTGCACGCCGCAGAGGAGAGAGAGAGAGAGAGAGAGAGATGTAATGATCGCGATTCAATGGTCCACGTTCGAATCCGAAAACGATCCGACGGTCCACGAAAATCCTAATTAATAATTAGGAAAAAGGGCCAAAAGAAAATAGCTAAAACACATTATGAGAGAGGTCTATCAGTCCAAATCTGCACCCAATCAAAAATTCACTTTTCCACTATTCCTGGCAAACTCAAGGCTAGCCACAATAATATTGACACCGTCCAATTTAATTCATCCTAAAACTCCGAGAAATTCGATATCAAAGTTTGAGCTCTAAATAAAAGCAAAATTCGATCGAACACGATTTTAGCGAAATCTCAATTTTAAAAATAATAACCAAGAGTGTCGCGACCTAAAAAATTTTTCATTTCTCAGGCTAATGGATTATTAAGACTAATCTTAACTCAGGCCCTCCCAAGCCCTACCAATTCGCAACTTAGGGTTTAAGTTCTTAACATGCAAATGTTTTCATGCTTTGGAGTCGCCACTAATCAATTTACGGTAGGCTGATTAGAAACCTAAATAAAACATAGGGAGATATGTTTTATTTCTACGAACCAGAGATTCTAAGCCAGGGAACTTGATTACGCTAGATTGGTCTAACGCCCTTTCGGTACCCTTTTCTTTTCAAAAAAATGTTTTGGCAGGCAGTTTGGATCCATTTCGACTTAATTACTAACATGTGAGGTGTTCATGCGGATGCGCAAACCACCAATTTAACACTCAAGAAAGCATTAAATAAATTGCAAGATTGGAAGAATTACTTACCTCGAACCAACGTAAGCATCTGCATTGTTAGCTAAAAAATCACATTGACAATCCTAATATGATTTCTAATTAACAAGCAATTCACTCAATTTCTTTTTGGATTTTCATTTATTTAAATGAAATCTAATCTATATGCAATGACATGCAAAAATTGACACGCGAATTAATGCAACCTAACATGCAAACTATATGTCATGCGACGACGTGACCTAATTCTAATGACGGACAAATGATTTATTTTTGGCATTTTCTCATTGAAATTCGGAATTATGAAAAATGCCTAAAATAACATGCAATCTAATGACTTTTCTTTTTTTGGTATTTTCTATTGAAAATTCGAAATTATAAATTAATTAAATCAAGAATGCAATCTATCTTAATCTACCATAAAGCAATTCATTCTTTTTTTTGGGTTTTCATGAAAATTCGGAATTAAAAAAATAACCTAAATAATCTATTAAGATTAGAATATTACTTAATTTAAACTAGGAAATAGATTATCTCAAGTCCTAATTTAAATTAAATAATCACTCTATCTTCTAGATATATTCAGGATTCCCTAAACATGCAAAACTCTAATTCAAATCCTAATTGATATTTTTTTTATTTTCTTTTTATTTGAAAAGGAAAACAATTAAACAAGGATAACGACACCATTCAAAACGACCACGCAATCCGCCAGATTTGTTTCAAACTCGGATTAGGCACAAAAATCGAACTATCGGTCATATCTATAGGGTTATAGATATTGACGGAAAGTCGATCATTCAAATTTGGAAAGCGGATAAAATTCATTATCGTATCCAAGTGATTATGGATAATATAACGATTTTTCGTATCGCCGCGTATCGTACCTTATGGATAAGGTCAGATAGTCGTCCAGATACGTTGCTAAATTAGAAACGATTCCTAATTCTGAATATTTAAAAATATTGCAGATGTCATGAACATTATCCTAAGATTTCTAACAATCCACACGATATTCACGGAATATTCAAAATATGCAAATTAGGAAATTAAATATTCTGAAAATTTACCGAATAATGATCATTACCTAATTTGCAGATAGTTTCCAAATTCGAACTCGGATCAAGCTCGAGCTTGTGGATCGGGACGACGGCGAGTGTGACATCGACACCGGCGGGGTCAACGGCGGCGTGCTCGGTGAGGCTGTGGCGCGGCTCCGGCGATGATGTGCGGCGGCGCGGGGAGAAGCGCGAACGGCGGTGGCGATGCGGCAGTGCCGCTCTCTCTGAAAATTCTCTTGGATAACTTGCTCGGCGCACCACTGATGACCTTGGTGACACGGAGGAGGGCGACCTCAGCCTTGAGCTCACCAAAAAAACTCACGTTCACAGCAATAGTGATAGTGGTGACAAGCTTGGTGATGATCCCATCCCAATCCAATCGGAAGCTGGTCGATTCAAACGAAGTCTGCGAGTTTTGCTCGGTCAAAGAGTGGAAACAGACAAAGGTAGCCTTCGTGTGTGTCCTTCGTTGACTTGCTATTTCTTTCTTGTCTTCAAGCATCCCAATACATGTTAGTTTTCTTCATCATATCTGGACAAAAAAATCAAAAGAAGACCAGCCATGGCTTCACGCTCCCTAGGTTGACATGTGTTCTCTCCTTCGTCGCCAACCTCTCTTCTTCTTCGTGTATTGCGGCAGGTGTTGCGGAGCGGCGTCGGGAGTAGCGGCGGTCCGGCGCGGCGGGCAGAGGCACGGTGGGCGGTGGTGCGATGTAGCGGTGGCGCGGCGGTCTCCTCCTCTCTTTTCTCTCTAAAAATTCTGATTTGAAAAATTATGTGTTGTCTCCCTTTGAAGTGAAGCCCCCCCTCCTTTTTATATGTAAAACAAAACAAAGCCCCCAAGGAAAGAACGTGATGCAGCTTCCAATTGTGGACGCATTGAAATATATATTTTTATTCTTGTCCTTCTTTTGTTATTTTCTTTCCCTTTCTTTAATTTCGCATGCGACCAAAAGATTTTAATGATATTTTCTCAATATCTCCTAATCCGATGTGCCATACGTGCAATAACGAGTTGGACCAAATCTTTAATTCATACGAGTTTGATCCAATTAAGCCCATCCGACACCAGTCCGATGCAAATGCAACTACTAAATGTTATGTAATTTAACTTTAATATTTTTTTAGGGACTAAAATTTAATCCCTAATTTTCTGTGCAATTAATCACTAAAATAGTTAGCCAAAATTTAGATGTCAACAGCTGCCCCTCTTTGAAGGGGAGCTCAAAGAGGTTTCATTCAAAGACAAAATGATACCTAAATTTTGACTATGCAAATGCAATGAGAAAAATTAATCTTTTTGTCGAGTAAATGGGATCCCAATGAGCCCATACCCATTTTCTAATGTGATATGCGGATGCTAATGCTAATGTAAAGAAAGAAAACATACCTACACTTACTTACCTGAAGATTTGGGAAAGCAAACTTGGGGTATGGAACAGCTTTTGAAAACCCGTCAAGTATTTGGAATTCCCAATATTATTTGAAAGCTCGAAAATTCCCTTCGGATTTTCGAAATAAGACTTGAAATAAACTTGAAAATTCCCTTCGGATTTTCAGAGAAGATGCTTACGATGAGATGGGCCGAAAATTCCCTTCGGATTTTCGATAGAAGGTATCGAATAATTTCCTTCAGACGTTCAAGAAAGATTCTTGAAACTACACTCAGCCTTCAGATCTTTGAGAAGATACTTGAAACATAACTGCAATCAAATATACTCGAAAATTCCCTTCGGATCTTCGAGAAAGATAGCCGAAACTGCAATCAAATATGATTAATAGGATCAAAAATTCCTTTCGGATTTTCAGAAATAATACCTGAAACTTCAATCAGATATTTGAATAGGCTCGATGATTCCCTTCGGATCTTCGAGAATGATATCTAAAACTGCAATCAGATATGATTAATAAGATCGAAAATTCCCTTCGGATTTTCGGAAATGATACCTGAAACTTCAATCAGATATTTGAATGGGCTCGATGATTCCCTTCGGATCTTCGAGAATGATATCTGAAACTGCAATCAGATATAATTAATAAGATCGAAAATTCCCTTCGGATTTTCGGAAATGATACCTAAAACTTCAATCAGATATTTGAATGGGCTAGATGATTCCCTTCGGATCTTCGAGAATGATATCTGAAACTGCAATCAGATATGATTAATAAGATCGAAAATTCCCTTCGGATTTTCAGAAATGATACTTGAAATTACAATCAAGTAATTGAATATTGAAAATATTTAGACGAATTTGAGATAGCAACTTGAGCATCGGGAACTCTTAGTCTTCGATGAAACATTACCTGTTGGACATAACTAAAGCAAAAACACATATGCATTCATCAAAGAGATTAGCAATTACGGTTACTCTAGAACACACATTTCAGAATTCATCAATTCGATTGAGATTTATGTATGATGGTTTTACCATATTTGCATCACCAAATTTCCACTGGGGAGAATTATCATTAAGACAATTTTCGCTCATAACGTGGATTTCTTAAGAATGCTAAATGAGAGACTTTCAGTTAGAAAGGGCTTTCACTCACTCTCATTCAGAAGGGCTATTTATGAGAATCACTCCATCTCACCATCATCATGTCGATAAGGGTCCGAGTATTCTCGCAAGCGGTACAACCTTACCAATCTGAGAAGTCTTTGTCAAGACCGTAGTGTCAGTTTGGTCAATGGCTTAACAAAGGGGACTCTTCGAGTCAAGGCTATTGAAAGAAAATACTCCGCAATTATCTCTAGGTTTACAAGTCAAGAATCCTGCAAAATGAGATAAAAATGGACTTGCTCGCACTTCTTCGAGCTAAGCTTATAAACATCTGAATTCCTATGTCAGTTCAAGTGCCCTAATCTGAAGAGACTTTGTAAGGGACGTAACGTAGGTTAGGCTCATGGGTTGAAAAATGAATGGATTATTAGGCTCAAAATATGGTGTAATTGGGGTGAATAAGTTGGTGATCATCTTGGCATTGTCACCGGTCTTCTTCTTCGCCAGATATTATCTCCTCGGTAGATGTTCCATTGACTTCGAAAGTTCATTACTCGATTCCTTTGAGACTTGCAGGATTACTGCTCTACTGGGGATGATTTTGATATGTCAAATCCTGACATTTTTCATTGGGCATCGGCCTTGCTTTTACCAGGCACACTGCTTTTTCTTGCCATTTCTTTTTTTCTTCTTTTTTTTTGTTGGGAATATAAACACTGGCCAGCTATAACTGACTGAATGACTTGCCATTTGAAACCTCAAGGATTCTTGTCTTCCATCGACGCTCCAGATATGCTGTTCGAACAATGATGACTTTTGTCTTGCCCCAATGTGGGGGGTGATCACCAACTGGGTTTAAGAAACGAATTTGCAGGCTCAATTGGGCTAAGCAATGGATAAAGTGTGTAAGATAGAGAAAAAACTGCTCTTCATCATTCTAAGGCACTTGAATTAATGTTTGAGTTCATTTGCAATAGCAACACTTGAAGATTGATGCAAGTGTGAGCAAGAAAATTTTTATCTATTTTTCTCACCTTACGATGACGACTTCCCTCCAGTTTACCCCGATATGGGGTGATTCTTGATGAGGGTACTTTGAAAAAAAAAACTTCTCCAAGTGTTTAGGCTCAAAGTGGCAAAACAATGGATAACCTGTATTGTTTAGGATAGAGAAGTGAATTGCCTCTCGTCATTTCGATAGTCGTACCTTTCACGAGATAACCCTTTACCTTGTGGACATGGAATATTTCACTCATCTCACAAGTGTATGAATAGGGGACGGTGTATAGGATATGGCTTGCCTTTCATCATCCCGACACATCTCATTTAACATGCTCAAATAATGCCACATCATTCATTAAATTGTCCATTTGGATCATTCTCAATGAACTTGGTGAATTAAACAGGTAAATTATCATGCAAAACCCTCTTTCGAAAGATATCAGTATTTTGAATACCTATCGGCTTTAGGCATGCGAAGGTTCATAATTCAAAAAATTTCATTAAATGCATGAGAAGCATAACATTCATTTCAAGAACATGTCATCGCTCAACAATATTAAACAAAAAGAGTGTCCTTAGGAATGAGAGTCCTTTGATTGCCCTTATTTGGAAAGGATGGACACATGAACACTCCATCTTTGCTTTTGCTCCTGCATAAGAAAACGTGCACGAATTGGATACTAAGCAAATGTGAATTGAGACTCAAAAGATTCCAATTAGAACCATGACATTATCTCTGTCGAATTTGTCAATCCATTATCATCATCCAAGTTCAACGTGCCCCTCAGTTCGTCATCCCTTACTGTTGAGCACTCATTTTCGCTCTTCGGAGATAGCATCATGCCCAAGTAGGTGGTGATCTTTTACCCCATAGGTTCATCATCAATAGAACTTGATGTGTCAATTCCTCAACACAATAAGCTGGAGAATTATGCTTTGAGACATGAAGTAAATGAGTCAAACAAACAAATAGGGTTTATTTGATGCATGCTTTGAAAAAAAAATTTTAAAAATGAAATGCTTGTTATTTTCGAAAAGTCTCTTTTTTTTTAGGGAGCATGAGAAAGCCCAGCCCTCAAAATTTCTCCTTGGATGATATTTTCTTTTCATGGTTGGATATCATCACCGGACTAGTTTGGTATACTTTAACATACCCTCAAAATGCAAATAAACTTGTAATTTCATTGAATAGAGTCGAATGAATTACATTATTGGAAGGGAAATACAAATAATCAAAGCCCTACGAATAAAAACATAAACATGAATTGAAATCCTAGAAAGCAGGAAATCCTAGAAAACACTTGAAATCCAAGAAAACACTTGAAATCCTAGAAAGCATGAAAGACTCCTTCGCAGAGGAGTACAGAAATTTCTCTACTCAATAATAGCATCCGCGCTTCCAACATGGTTCGGTAGAGGGTTCCGCTGGACATTTGGTTGATCACTGCGGAAAGAGAATGCCTTTGTGTCCAAGAGGTCTTGAATTCTATGCTTCAGTACGTAACAATTGTCAGTAGAATGACCGACCTTCCCCATATGATACTCACACTTCTTAGAGGAGTCATAACCAGAGAACCGCTCAGGGTTCGGGCGTTTCGGCTCACTTGAAAGCAAATTTTTCTTTTGGAGGACAGGCAGAACTTTGGATAACGGCCTAGGCAGAGGTGTGAAGTTCCTTTTAGTACCTTGCTGTCGACTAGTGAATTGGCGTCCACCTTGTTGTTTGCCAGCAAATTGCATTGATGGGGCAATGTCACGGCTTTGTTGAGAGTAAGCTACATTCACTTCGGGTGCCGGTTCTTTATCTTTCTTGAGGGTGAATTTCTTAGCGAAGGTAGTCTGCTCAGTGGCCCAACCATCGCGCAGAGCGATCTCGATACGTTCTCCTGCTGGTATCAGCTCAGCTAAAGAATTAAAATTAGAACCCAACATTCGATTACGAAACTCGAATAGTAAAGTCTTCATAAAGGTATCAAGCATCTCTTTCTCAGTTAACTCGGGAATAATTTACACAGCTAGAACTCTCTACCTAGTGGCATAGGCCTTGAAGGTTTCGGTCTTTTTCTTCTCAGTGCGAATCAAATCCTCACGTGACGGGGTCACATCAATATTGAATTTGTATTGACGGATGAAGGCATCAAACAAATCCTCCCATGTCTTGAGTGAGTGAATCTTCTTCAAAACGAACCATTGTAAGGGGGGTCCGGTTAAGCTATCTTGGAAAGTGTGGATCATGAGTGGCACATTATCAGCATAGGGCGCCATCCTTGACGTGTAGTATTGTAAATGGACCTTAGGACAGGAAAGGCCATCGAACTTATTAAACTCAGGTGCCTTGAACTTTTTAGGGACTTGAACCTTGACAATGTGAGCAAGACCTCGTGGGAGTTGATCATCAAAGCCTTGCATTTGACGGAATTTTTCTTCAAGCTTATCAATGCGCTCAGCCTCATCACTCTTTGGTGGCTTAGAAGATGTATCGCCCCCATTTGTAATGATCGGATGAGCTTTGTCAGTTAAAGTTGCACCATTCTCAGTCGAGGAAGTGCCAATGGCAACTGTTTTTTCTTTACCTTTTGACTCAATAGGAGGAGAGTCATCGGGCAGTACAATCTCTACACTCGGTTGAGCGGGTGCAGATAGTGTGGAAATGCTTGTCTATAGGGAAGCAACTTGTTTGGTGAGATTCTCGAGCACATTCAGGACTTGCTTCATCTCGGTTTCAAGGACAATAACACGAGTCTGCTCATTTTGGTCAGTCATTTTTGCTCTTGAGCGAGTACGGATTGGGGAACGTTGACGGTCCGTAATAACCTAATTTCAAAAATAGAGCATGGTAAGTATGCATCCTCAAAACGATCAGTCCATGACTCAGTCTAATCGTCTCTTTTTATTCCCATTTTTCATGACATTTTTCATTATTCCATGTATTTGTGAAAATGATGACAAATTTCTTAGGAAAAAATGACTTATGACAAACCTAGGAAAATAATAAGAATTGAAAGTAATTTCTTTTCAAAGCTTTAAATTTTTTTTTTCCTTTCCCTTTGAAAAAGTTTCAATAATTATTACTTTCAAAAATCACGATCGACCTAGACCTATCATGGACTGACCAAAGAAAAATGAAACATAAATAAATTGCGAGATAAAGGTTCAGAAAACTTACTTCACCGGGTAAGATGATGGCAATCACATAGACATGCGCATGAAATGTGAGGTTCGATTTCTATCTAGACTCTGGCTTGCAAAGTGGAGACGCGAGGATTACCGAGATAAACCAGTCATGGTGGTGGTTAGGCTAGGATTCCCCTGACTCCGGCTTAGTCAAAGAGTCGACCCGGGTTGCAAAGGGTGCAACTGTGGTGGGTACTCAATGACATGATGAAAGAAAATTCGGGACCGAGGAGGGCGACCCGTACCACATGATTTTGGTCGGGGTATCTACTATCTCAGTACCATCCTAAACTTATGCCGCCCAGGTCCGGCAGCGGGTAGTGTGTGCGGTGTAGTGTAAATGTAAGGCATGCACAGCAAGTTATATCAAACAGCGCTTCGTGCATAAATTAAACCATACATTCGAACACCTCCCTGCAAAACAAGGGTTAACAATCACGCCTCCCCTTATACCTCACATTATGCAAGAACATTTAACACCTAAAATGTTAAGGACGTACCTAGGATCCTCGCTGCCAAACAAAAATTATTTTTTTTTGAAATGAAAAATTGGCCTAAGTCCACTAAGAGTTTTAACTCAAATCCCCAGCGGAGTCGCCAAGCTGTCGTGACCTAAAAATTTTTTCATTTCTCAAGCTAATGGATTATTAAGACTAATCTTAACTCGGACCCTCCCAAGCCCTACCAATTCGCAACTTAGGGTTTAAGTTTTTAACATGCAAATGTTTTCATGCTTTGGAGTCGCCACTAACCAATTTACGGTAGGCTGATTAGAAACCTAAATAAAACATAGGGAGATATGTTTTATTTCTACGAACCAGAGATTCTAAGCCCGGGGACTTGATTACGCTAGATTGGTCTAACGCCCTTTCGGTACCCTTTTCTTTTCAAAAAAATGTTTTGGCAGGCAGTTTGGATCCATTTCGACTTAATTACTAACATGTGAGGTGTTCATGCGGATGCGCAAACCACCAATTTAACACTCAAGAAAGCATTAAATAAATTGCAAGATTGGAAGAATTACTTACCTCGAACCAACGCAAGCATCTGCATTGTTAGCTAAAAAATCAAATTGACAATCCTAATATAATTTCTAATTAACAAGCAATTCACTCAATTTCTTTTTGGATTTTCATTTATTTAAATGAAATCTAATCTATATGCAATGACATGCAAAAATTGACACGCGAATTAATGCAACCTAACATGCAAACTATATGTCATGCGACGACGTGACCTAATTCTAATGACGGACAAATGATTTATTTTTGGCATTTTCTCATTGAAATTCGGAATTATGAAAAATGCCTAAAATAACATGCAATCTAATGACTTTTCTTTTTTTGGTATTTTCTATTGAAAATTCGAAATTATAAATTAATTAAATCAAGAATGCAATCTATCTTAATCTACCATAAAGCAATTCATTCTTTTTTTTGGGTTTTCATGAAAATTCGGAATTAAAAAAATAACCTAAATAATCTATTAAGATTAGAATATTACTTAATTTAAACTAGGAAATAGATTATCTCAAGTCCTAATTTAAATTAAATAATCACTCTATCTTCTAGATATATTCAGGATTCCCTAAACATGCAAAACTCTTATTCAAATCCTAATTGATATTTTTTTATTTTCTTTTTATTTGAAAAGGAAAACAATTAAACAAGGATAACGACACCATTCAAAACGACCACGCGATCCGCCAGATTTGTTTCAAACTCGGATTAGGCACAAAAATCGAACTATCGATCATATCTATAGGGTTATAGATATTGACGGAAAGTCGATCATTCAAATTTGGAAAGCGGATAAAATTCATTATCGTATCCAAGTGATTATGGATAATATAACGATTTTTCGTATCGCCGCGTATCGTACCTTAGGGATAAGGTCAAATAGTCGTCCAGATACGTTGCTAAATTAGGAACGATTCCTAATTCTGAATATTTAAAAATATTGCGGATGTCATGAACATTATCCTAAGATTTCTAACAATCCACACGATATTCACGGAATATTCAAAATATGCAAATTAGGAAATTAAATATTCTGAAAATTTACCGAATAATGATCATTACCTAATTTGCAGATAGTCTCCAAATTCGAACTCGGATCGAGCTCGGGCTTGCGGATCGGGACGACGGCGAGTGTGACGTCGACACCGGCGGGGTCAACGGCGGCGTGCTCGGTGAGGCTGTGGCGCGGCTCCGGCGACGATGTGCGGCGGCGCGAGGAGAGGCGCGAACGGCGGTGGCGATGCGGCAGTGCCGCTCTCTCTGAAAATTCTCTTGGATAACTTGTTCGGCGCACCACTGATGACCTTGGTGACACGGAGGAGGGCGACCTCAGCCTTGAGCTCACCAAAAAAACTCACGTTCACAGCAATAGTGATAGTGGTGACAAGCTTGGTGATGATCCCATCCCAATCCAATCGGAAGCTGGTCGATTCAAACGAAGTCTGCGAGTTTTGCTCAGTCAAAGAGTGGAAACAGACAAAGGTAGCCTTCGTGTGTGTCCTTCGTTGACTTGCTGTTTCTTTCCTGTCTTCAAGCATCCCAATACATGTTAGTTTTCTTCATCATATCTGGACAAAAAAATCAAAAGAAGACCAGCCATGGCTTCACGCTCCCTAGGTTGACATGTGTTCTCTCCTTCGTCGCCAACCTCTCTTCTTCTTAGTGTATTGCGGCAGGTGTTGCGGAGCGGCGTCGGGAGTAGCGGCGGTCCGGCGCGGCGGGCGGAGGCACGGTGGGCGGTGGTGCGACGTAGCGGTGGCGCGGCGGTCTCCTCCTCTCTTTTCTCTCTAAAAATTCTGATTTGAAAAATTATGTGTTGTCTCCTTTTGAAGTGAAGCCCCCCCTCCTTTTTATATGTAAAACAAAACAAAGCCCCCAAGGAAAGAACGTGATGCAGCTTCCAATTGTGGACGCATTGAAATATATATTTTTATTCTTGTCCTTCTTTTGTTATTTTCTTTCCCTTTCTTTAATTTCGCATGCGACCAAAAGATTTTAATGATATTTTCTCAATATCTCCTAATCCGATGTGCCACATGCGCAATAACGAGTTGGTCCAAATCTTTAATTCACACGGGCTTGATCCAATTAAGCCCATCCGACACCAGTCCGATGCAAATGCAACTACTAAATGTTATGTAATTTAACTTTAATATTTTTTTAGGGACTAAAATTTAATCCCTAATTTTCTGTGCAATTAATCACTAAAATGGTTAGCCAAAATTTAGATGTCAACAAAGAGTGATCAATTCCCGAGCGAGATTTTACTATAATTACACCGATGAATTACACGTTTTATAAATCTCAAAAATGGGCCGAAATTCGGAATGTCACAAAGTAGGTGCCCAAAGGTATTCTAAGCCATTATGTGAAGTTTTGAAATTTTTTATTTTTTTATATTTTTTGAAAAAAAATTCACCAAATTTCCTATTTTCCCGAAATCTAACTTTTTTTATTTTCTGAAAATTTTTTATGAATTTTTCTGGAATTTTTCAATTTTTATACATTTTCTAAAAAAAAAAAAGTTGTGAGAAAAAGAGAGAAAATAGTGACTATGCATTCTGGAAGAGAGAAACTACTTTTAACAAATGCATTTCTGGAATCAAGTATTTTTAACAAACGCATTTTTTTTTCCAGAATGCAAAAATTACTCGAGAATGCATTTCGGAAATTTTTTAACAAACGCATTTCTGCTCCAGAATGCATTCTGGAACAGAATTTCTACTCCAGAATGGATTCCATGCACGTCCTAATTGGCCCGTTCAAATTGACTTTTAAAAATTTAGATTTTTCTCTTCGAACTTTGCAGTGCACACTTAATTTTATTTTTTATCAATCTTAGGAATTGAATCTTTTACATTAATCAAATATTGACACCTTTTTTTAAAATCAACTTCTCACCATTTTCTAATAATTGAAGCAATATTTCAGCTTTGGCAAGAACATGAAAAGGTTGATTTTTTTCTATTTTTAAGCCAAAATAAGCAGGCTCTGGTGAGTTTTTTACTTTTCAGCCACAAAGAGTTAAAAAAAAAAGGTTGATTTTTTCAGCTTTGGCAATGGTGGTTGTCGAATTCACCAAAAATAATTCCTACTCTCTAAATCACAAATAAATTGTACTTAGAGTGAGCAAAGTCGAATCCACAGAGACTGACAAATTGTTAATTCTTTGAAAACCAAGTAAACAATAAAAGCGAAACTAAAAAGGGGGGTTTATGCAGAAAAGACTTAAATAAGCAAACATAAATTAAAGAAAATCAGATTATGCAATATCTAGCAAAGGTCATCTCATTCAAGTTCGGAAGTTGATCATTGAATCAAATGAATAATCTCAAACACTGCAATAGACTGGTTATGATTGTTGAAACGCTTCTAACAACCTAATCTTTCCTTAATATTAGATTAACTTGACATGCGCCTGTGATTAATCCCTTATTAATGAATAACCCCGACACGCGCCAAGGATTCAATTCGCTAATATCATGAAAAATTAGAAAAACCCGACCCTAGCCAATAAATCACACGCGTAACTTATTCAAGCTAGATCATATGGCCTCATAATACAACTTGAAAATCTGGTTTTAATCAAGTCATATTATTTGCCATTATTATTAAAACACCTAAATAATTACGGGTTTGGGAATTTCAATTGGCAAACTATCACCATGTCAATTGCATAACGAGCTCTTATTGTAACAACCAACAAAGCAATGGTAAACAATAAAATAGAGAATATATAAATACTGCGGAAATTAAGAAGAAGGATTAAGTTTAGATCTCACAACTTGAATGAACTTGAACTTTGATAATCCTTTGCTAGACTAAAAAAGAGTTAGCTACACATGGCTACAAAATATGCAAAAGAGAAAATAATATGTTTCTGAATTTTCTGGAGTCTAGTCTGTCCTCCCCTCTTGCGTTCAACCTCTTAAATAAAAAAAAGAAAGTCAAGAAAAAGAAATTCTATCCAACATGGAAAGCAAAAACAAAATCCAAAAGTTTCTCCCTAACGTCCCTAATTAAGAGTTCTATTTAAGTACAAAAATCATCCTCAATCAGATCTGGAAAATATGGAAATTAATAGCCAAATCACGTCCTCAAATTTTGCGCCAGCTTTACATCCACGTGATCTTAAACCGTGAGTACGGATCTCTGGAAAATGGATCTTTTATATGCAGAATCCCAACCAACAGCTCAAAAATACATCAAAAACGTCAAAATCTTCCCGATTGCATCATGCACCATCACCTAATCACAATGCATAAAACCAAATAAATTCCACTCTATTTATTCGAATATTTGCCCAAAATACCACCAAATATAATCAAAATATAAGTCGAATATACACATCATCAGGCAACAACATGAAATGGTTGATTTTTTTCTATTTTTAAGCCAAAATAAACGGGCTCAGGTGAGTTTTTTACTTTTCAGCCACAAAGAGTTAAAAAAAAAAAAAAAAGATGGCCACACGCATTCCTTTTTAATCAAGTCAGAATTGTGAATAAAACATTCTTCATCGTGACATTATTGGAAGTATCAAAGATCTTCTCGTAGAGGTGGGAGTCCCTGAACCTCTTGGCCAAGGTAGTCCATCGAGAACATCTATGCTAGGACAAGTGGCGAAAGCAAAAGGTCCTACTTGATTATAATTACTTTTTTTCTTACTTAAAATATTCTTAATTAGTTATTTCATAAATATTATATCAATTGGCAAATGCCTAAATTAATAAAAAAATTTCTTTCACATATTTCTGTTTTAAAATTTGAATATTTTCCACCTTACAAACTACTTACTAAAAATAGTACAAATCTTAAGATAATTTTCTCTTTCCACATATGCGTTCGATTTTTTTCATATTATGTCCATAATTTCTTTTCATCAATTTTTACTCTAATATTTCATAATAGGAAAAATTTGAAAAATCTTTTCAAGGTCCGTTTATTGCATGCATGCATTGCGTGTGCACTTTTGTAATGTTAATTAAGCACTCCTTTTAGCCAAAATTCTAATTAGATAGTGACAAAAGTGACACCTCGATGGAATCCAATTTGTGGCCGATCCTCTGCGTTGCATTCACCAACAATTCCCAAACAACCGGCATTTGAACCGTGGCTTTGTAAAAATAAGCAAATTGCGACAAGAATTAATGAAAGAAGATTGGCAATTGCCCCAAAAGGAGGGGTCATCTTTGGCTTCGCGATTGCTCTCAATGTGAAGAAAACATCAAGAACAAGGGGAGGATGATGGTGGAATTTTGTGAAACAGAAGAGTAGCAGAAATAGATGAAACAGAGGAACGAATCTCAAGAGTAGGCTAGGTAGTAAAATATGAAAACCACTGATGTAAATTTTAAGATATGTGTTATTTTGCTAACACATATCTTTTTGGAAGGCGATTAATTAATTTAGTTTCGATTATGGCATCTGGCAATATGATCTGAGAATTGAACGCGGTCCCGTACAAAAGGCACATGCTAATAGGCAGTAGGAGGGGTGTCACGCCCCGAACCTCGAGCACGCTAACATCCCACAAATGACCATGTAATAGCAACGTCTCAAGATGCATCACTGACCCATATAGATAACATCGATCAAATGAACGCATACGGAAGTGAACTTAAATCTTCCAATCAACAAACGAATAAATGGGATAGTAAGGAAAGCACTTTGAGAAGAAAACCAATAAAGCCATTTTATAAACACATTATTAACCCCAGGAAAATAGATACATACAAGTCTATCATGTGACCACTTCCTAAAAGACCACACATAAACAAAAAGGGATTCGGTGGTTTGGTTAATCTAGCTTCACTATTAAAAGGGGACGGTCAAAAAGATGGGATTTCCAAACCCATCATCAAACCCGGTGATACCTAGGAGGTGTATCCGAATCAGATTCTTCTTCGTCCGGATCGGACTCCGGATCCATCACTTCTTCGTCCGGCGGGTTGACATCCATGGGGTCCCACACTTCTTCCCCTATACCTCCATTCGATAGTCTATCAAAACCCCTAATGGGTCCAAACAACCCATCTCTGTCCCTAAGAAACCACACTATGAACTCATGTGGCTTCCACATCGCCAATCCTTTGTCCACCCAGACGGAGGTCACGTGCTTCTGGTATGCCCTATCCGGCCTCATCGGATACTCAAATATAATTGTGCCCATATCCATAGGCACTCCAAAACGAGTGGGCGGTCAGTTCATAGTTGGGGGTCTAAAAATATTTAACAAACAATAATGAGATAAACTCAATAAGTTAACGACCTAAGCCTTAATTAGGAAGTCAACTCATATCGGATGCACCTAAAACATGCATCAAATCAATAGCAGAGCAACCCTGACTTTGCTCTGACCATATACACAAACAGACAACATAATCATGCATAAACGAACAAGTCATAGAATCAGCATAGGCATGCTTACCTTGCCTTAGTACACACACCCTGCACAATATAACTCAATACATGCACAACAATACAATCGGTAAATAGATAATCCAAACACATAGCAACTTTCACAAACTCACATGTCTTGATCATTACAGCCACTCAAGGCACGCCCATCCTTGTACGGGGGTCTTCCGATTTAACCGGATATTTCATTACGGCCACTCACAGCACGCTCGTTCTTGTATGGGGATCTTTCGGCTTAACCGGATATTTATTACGGCCACTCAAGGCACGCTCGTAATCTACACGGGGGTCTTTTGGCTTAACCGAGTATTTCAAATTATTGCAACTTTCATGTCCAAAAAATTGAGTAATTAATTCACACGTGATCACATACATATAATTAAACCGTCAAACTTTGCATGCTTCCCTTTTCAAGCATCATTGCCCTATTTAACTTATAAAACTTTACATATAAACCTGACACTTCAGGGCTTACTATTTATATGTCCCCAAAAACCCTTTCAAAAATTAAATAATAAGGTTTCACATAGAGCAATTATTATTTAGGGCAAGACGGATAATAAACAGTATGAAACAAACATAATTCAACATTTAAATCAAGTATAAAACAACCATATAAAATGCACTTATCACCCTAATTGCGATAACTTATCAATCAATTAGTGATAGCCTATCACTCAAAACCGAGAGCTTATCGTCCCTCCGACAATAGCTTATCACCCTTTTTCCGATATCTTATCGACATCTCCTTGATAGCCTATCGCATAATCGGCGATAGCTTATCACTAAAACTTCGATAGCTTATCGCATTTTCTTCATTAACTTATCAAGTCCACTTATCACCTATCGCAACAACTTATCA
Organism: Syzygium aqueum; assembly: GCA_031216185.1. NCBI lineage: Eukaryota > Viridiplantae > Streptophyta > Magnoliopsida > Myrtales > Myrtaceae > Syzygium > Syzygium aqueum. Next base: position 28,832,190 of record CM062233.1, on the reverse strand, counting down.
CTACCGCTTATCACTTATCGTGATAGTTTATCAATTAATCCCTAATTAATTAGCACTAAGCATAATTAAATTAATATAAACTCATCTTAATCAAGTTTAATGTACTAATCAAGGGATTAAGGTGATAACTCACCCGTTAACGATTCCGACGACATGGGTTCGAAGGCGGCGGTGAAGGCTACGTGTGGCTCGGTCCGGAAACGACACGAGGTGACGACAATAGCATGGACAGCAGCACCACAACTTCTATGGGCTGTTTTTGGCTTGCGATGGAGGCAAACAGGCGAGGAAACGGCTCGGACGGACGGCACATAGCGGGGGAACGGTCACGATGCTCGACGGGTGGTTCCATGGCAGCGAAATAACAACCAAGGGGGTTGTTCTGTTGGCTTAGCCGAATGAAAGAAGAGAGGGGGGCGGGAGAGAGAGAGAGAGAGAGAGAGAGAGAGAGAGAGAGAGAGAGAGAGAGAGAGAGAGAGTGTGTGTGTGTGTGTGTGTGTGTGTGTGTGGGAGATATTGTGTGTTTGGGAGATATTATCCAATCCCCAAAGTCTTTATTCATCATGTAATTGTCCCCTAAGTCTTCATCATAAATGCCCACCCTATCTTTGTCTCTTTGTTCAATAATGCAAGAAGGGTAGAATAGTCATTTCACAAAGTATAGTATAAAATACTATATGCTTATATGGGCTAGAATTTTGTACGGGCTCGTATAAATCGAGTTTGGGCTAAATAGGATAAAGAATAGGCTTGGAAAGTTCACGGGCTCTAATTGGGCTTGAATTAGCTATTATTGGGCTTGAAAATGGTAAAGCGGCTTGGCGGGCCTCATTGGCTCACTTGGCTTGCTTGGGTCCAATTGGGCCGAAGCACAATGGGCGTGAGGCCCATTGGGCCTCCACTCGGCCCACTTCTTCGTGGGCTCCAATTCTTGGCCCATTAACTCCTTTTTCCGAGTATTTCAAGCAAACTGATAAATTGGAGGATTGACGAGACAACGTCCAATAGTTTCATCTTGAAATCCTCGAAAGTTCGAAACTCAATTTCGGACTCTAATTCATGATCAAAATCGATCAATTGTGACTTTAGTATATCTCAAACTAATAGGCGGCTTTAAGAGTTACGTGTATTCGACCCATGGTTGATTTTGATATCAAACCACGTTTAAGCTTTCTCGAGCCATGAGTGACCTCGATTGTCATATAATTGCGAGGGGTCAATCGCTTGTTCCGAAGTACACGATCATTAGCAATTGCTTTAGGGTCGTTTGCAATCCATACAATGGTTAAGTGGAATCACCCGCGATCCGATTGTATACTATTGGCGAAATATTCTATAACCGTTCCTTGATCGGTCAATAATGGCTCAAAATTATCCCTCGTAAATCTTTATGGTCTAATTGTCAATCCATGGTTGAGTTCTCAAGTCGTGCGTACTTAATTCCTTAATAGCCTTTTCCTAATAATTAGTCTCTCATAAGTGATCAATTCAGAGCGAGATTTAACTAATAATGCATCGATGAATATAATCATCTCATTACATCTAGAGTAGGGTTGAAACTTAAGGATGTCACGGGGGGCTTCAAAGAATTCAAATTCCAAGCATTTACCTGCAAGAAACCACCTTCCTCTGCTTCTACAAAGAGAGACTATATCAAGCTAGTAAAGTTCATGCCAAGTTATAAACTGACCTAGTCAATATCATTAGACTTCTAGCTTTCGGTGCGTGCAAATATGGAACATTGCTCCTTGCTAGTAATTTCCTTAATCGCGTAGGTAAACTTCCAAACCCGTTGGTGACTAAATTTCAACCGACAACCTCTTTAGTTAGTAGCATGTTATCAACAGTTTTGTGACAGTTTTGTTATCAACCGACGTGGACCGAAAGAACATGAGTAGAACATGAGGTCGTCATGGCCAGGGGAGGACCAACCTTGCCAGATTTGGTGAGGGCAGCCGGTGAGGGCAACCCTCACCGAGTCTTGCCCTCACCTAGACTAGATTTGGCAAAGCCGATCCTCGCCCAAGCCAAGGTAGCCTCGCCAGATCTGGCCTAAGTGAGGCTAACTCTCGCTTGGGTGAGGGCTCCCCTCACCTAGCTTATCAACAACGACCCTCGCCTAGGGTAGGCCGCCTAGCCATGGCTAGTGGCCAATCACCAGCAAAAGGAGGAAAAAAGAAAAAAAGAAATGAAATGAAAGAAAAAAAATTGAAAAAAGTAATTAAAAAATCAAAATATTATTAAAATATTATTAAAAAATATCTACGTCAGCACCGATGATGTCACATAAGTCGGCCGATGTCCACGCCAGTAATATCCAGACAAAATTAGCCAGAAAGACTAAATTGGCACCATGTCAAAAAATTTAAGACTAAATTGGTATCAAATAAAGGTTTAGTACTAAATTGGTACCAATGCAATAGATTTATAACTTTTATGACACTTTTTCCCAGTAATTTATTGTCATTTATTTAAAAATTCTAGTATTTCATGTAGGGAAATTTTGTAAGAACTATTAAACGTCTATTGTTTGCATACGTGCATCCCACGTGCACTTTCCGTCCAAGGAGTAGTATAATGTCTGGTTGGGGGACATTTGTCTTTGGAACTATATGTGCATTTTCAATGCCAGACTCTTGAACAGCGTTATCTAATTGTTTTTGCAATGCATATATGCATGGATTACATCGCAAGAGAGGACCCGCTGAACAACAAGAGTAGGTTAGGTTAGGCAATAAAATATGCAAACCACAAAACATACGGAGCCTAAATCACACTTTTTTCTCCATCTGTCGAAATCTTCTTCGTTTTCTTTGCGAGACATGCTTTATTTCTATTCTAGTATTCTAAACAACAACACTCTCTTTGGAAAGCAAGATTCGATGTGGAAGGATTTTAGTAGAAAGAATGATCGGGTGGTGAATGCAAGATCATTTTTTGGAAGAGGTAGAGAAAAATCTGGGCCCATTCATTGCGAGAAAGAGAGGGACGACTGGGGTATTCGAAATAAAACGGAGGAACGAAACAAGAGTGGGCGGTTCAGATGCAAGCCACTAGGGAAAAAAAGTATAATATTGATCGGGCAGTTGGTCGCATTACACTATAAATTGTATTGTTAATATCTCCTGGTAAGTTTCTGCGAAAGAGAGGACCCGCAAAGTAACAAGATTAGGTTAGCTAACAAACCATGTAGACCACTAAACTCAAAAAGCTGCAGCGACCACCAAGCTGGTGGCAGACACATGACCGACACAGCAGAATAATAAGTCCTTTTTGACCGAGTCCTAGGTGCTGTTTGCTTTAAAGAATACCCTCCACTTTCCTGTTCTCATTCACTTTTGAAAACCCCATACTGATACGTAAATTTAAGAATTAATATCATAAAAAATTTGAAATTAATAGATTTATAATAAAATTTATTCTAAATTAATTTTTTAACTATAAAAATTTTCAAATCGATATACCTGCAATAAATTTTTCTTATGTTAATTTCCGTTAAATTTTATCGTCGAATTGCTGAGTTGGATGATATGTGGCAGTTGAAAGGTGTATCAGTTTGAGGTTTTACCTCTGTTTGTCATAGGCATATTAGTTTGCAATTTTTCATAGTATTAATCCACTTTAACGGGAACTAACGGAAGGTAAATTTATTACAAATTTATCAGTTTAAGGTTTTTTGTAGTCAAAAAATTAGTTTGCAGTAACTTTGTCACAGGTGTACCAATTTGAGGTTTTTAGTAGTCAAAAAATTAGTTTGGAGTAAATTTGTAACAAGTGTACCAGTTTGAGGTTTTTCGTGGTATTAACCCCAAATTTAAAGCCAAAACTAGTTTATTTGTCTTTAAAACAAACAAAAATATGATAATAATTCCTTGATGCAAACATTTTGGACAACAAATGATCAACTCAAGTGTCAACATGTTTATGAACATGTGCGTCGATGCATGCATTACCATTTTATTTGTCTACGCTTCTTAAATACTTCTCTGCTATACATGTTGCCGTATATATTATTTGCGACTGCCATTTTCTTGTTTTCTTTTTCAACTTTCAAGCTATACGAAGGAGCTTTCATCATCCGTGCATGTCGCTTGATCTCTAATGAGAAACTCAATCTAGAATTGGAAGAACAACTAACCAGGAGGAGAGAAAGCCTGCACGATATCAGCCAAAGACGATGAGAAATAATTTCTCACCGAGGAAAGTACTCGTTGGTATTTCGATTGATTAATAGCTCATATATGAACATCATTAGTTGTGCGATTTTTTACCAGATTATGTAAAATAAGAGGGTTCAAGTCAAGTTGGATCGAGGAGAGAGAACGAATCTACAAGGCGGACAAATAGAGATATATAGAAACATTGGATGGTCGAGTAAAATAAGAAGGAAAAACAAAACTGGGTTTGGTCAATATGAATTATCTTGTGTGTTTGTTTGGAAATTTTCCAAGGTTTTTCTAAACTAAGAGGAAAAAAAGGGGTTTGGTTAATAACATCGTTAGGCAATAATTTTCTCTGATGATACATGAGTTTCTTGATATCTTCGTTTTTTTTTAAAAATGGACAAGATAATCTTTTTTGAAGTTGAAATCATGAATGATGAATAACGGTTTTCCCCGACATAAACTTTTGGTCAATTCTGTGGTGTTCCTTGGCCATCAGAATGGAAAATCATCCATAGACCTCGTCACCTTTTAATCTCAATAAATATATTTTCATACTTGATTATCTTAAGGAGTTTGTTGTCAAACAAATCATAATTACTACAGTTTTCCGAAAATAATCACTGCTTAATTAGTTAAGGCAATTGACTTCGATTTTGACCTTCGCATATGAATGAGTAAATTAGATGCGTCTGCAAGAGAGCTGGTCTGTGTGTAATTTGTTCTCTTGAGAAATAAAGTGAAACTTCTTTGCTCTTGTGATAATCAATTCTACACTCGATAAGCAGAATCCGAACGATTCCAATTCAACAAGTGATAGCAGAACCATACGGTCGATTTTCTGCTTGTTTTTGAATATTTATTGACTCAAATATGCACATCATTAGTTATGCGATTGTTGATCAGAATGTAAACAATAGCGGGTTCAAGTCAAAGCTGGATGGCGGAGAAAGAAAGAATCTGGACTCCCCAAAGTCAGATCTAGAAGGTGGACAAATATAGATATACAGAAACATTGGCTTTTTGAGTAAAATGAGAGGAAAAAACAAAATTGGGTCCCGTATTTTGGTAATTAATACGAATTACTTAATGTGTTTGTTAGAGAATTTCCAAGTCTTTTAGTAAAATAAGAGGAACAAACAAAAATGGGTTTGGTTAACAAGTTGTTAGGCAATCATTTTCTCTTGAGACCCATGCACGTTCATAGCACATTAATTTCGTGATATCTTTATCTTTGAAAATGGATGAGATAATATTCCTTGAAATTGAAATTATGGATGACGAATAGTATTTACCACGACATACTTTTCTGGATATAATTGCTTTGTCGATTCTGCGATGTATCGTGTCCATCAAAATAAATAAATAAAAAATCATTCCTCGATCTTTTCAACTTTCGATCTTGGTAAATAGATTTTCACCCTTGATTATCCTAATGAGTTTGTTGCAAAACAAATCATAAGTACTAGAGTTTTTCCTAAATTATTACTGCTTGATTCATTGAGGTAATTGAGTTTGATTTTTCACATGCTTTATGACTCGTTCGCATGGCACAAGATTATTTGGTTTTGTTCCAAATATTCGCTAGTATAGTTTATTGCCTTGAGTGATGATGATTCATGAGGCTGTCCACCAAGGATCGAATGTTGAATATTTGATCCATTCTTTTTCTTTTTTGGTCGAAGAATATTTGGGGAGAATTACCAAAACGTTTCGAGCTTAGTCGATTCCATACTTGAGCTGCCTAAACTTGAGCCTCTCAAATCAAATAAATGGGCCATTAGTTTGTATCAACCTTCTCATCTAACCTATTTGAGTAAGGAGATCCATGTTTTAGTGCATTTTCAAGGTTTTTACTTGGGCTGCATTCGGCCCAAAACTGAAAGTGCTACTCAGACCCGACCCTCCTCTTTCTAAGCTGTGTCTGAGATTGAAATGGGAGCACTCTTTAGTATCTTCGATCGTGTTTGCCTTTCCCACAAAAATTGAAAAATTAAATTGATAACAGAAAAGAATAATCCTTGTAGATGTCTAAGAATGATGTGAAATCCTATCAGCTGTGTTGGTATTGAGCAAAATTTTTTCCTTCTTAGCAGAGGACTATATTTACTCTTCCAATTTTGCATGGCCAGTTCGATTGGTCAATGGGATGTTTAAAAGATCTCTAAATTGAGATGGAAAATGTTTTGGTTGTAAAAAAAATTGACGTTAAATGGACAATTATGGTTAGGGTCTCGTTAAGAAGTTCCTAAGAGCATTTTGACGAGAACATGTTGGGGAGAATGATCAGCGGGCGTGCCAAAAGAAACGTCCACGAAAATCGACATGTGCTAAGGTGATCAGGACTTTAGACGATTGGAGAACGATTGAGATTGCTCCACGGTTCCAACCTCGTAGAGAAAATTTCACCGCCTCTTGCTTGTCTGGCTTAAGCCCATAGCTAAGTCGTAGGCCCCTCCCCATGCCACCTTGTCTTAGCTTCAAGTTATCTTCTAACCTTCACTCATTCGCTTGGTTGGATCTTTCTTTCCTAATTATTTACTAATAGTGATCCCAATCTGGGACTGAAGCGAAACAAGCTTCCCATTGTTAACAAACCTACCTCATTCGTTGAATCAAAGAAAGCCTTTCATTTGCTTCTCTTCAATAGAATTTTTTATTTTCCAAAATAACTGTCCTTGTAATAGGACCCCCTTTAGTTGAGTCATTAGGTGGAACCGCTAGATCCGTAGTGATATATGAAATATCGAACTATTGAGGCTTCGATGAAACTACCAATATTGCATATGCCTCTGATGTTTCTTTACCATGTCTCTCCAAACACTTGAATCGTTTTGGTTCTCAACTCGTAGTTCTATATTATGTATACCTTCCACCATATGAGCTTTTATAAAATAACAATGTTGTGGATTAATTTGTTCAAACGTTGATATCTGATTATCAGATGTTAGAGACGATAATTTACATTGAAAGAGAGAGAAGACAATGATATACACTTGGATCAGCTGCTGTGAATCTCATTGCTAGCAATCCTCGTTTAGAAACTCCAAATGTATATCGAATTTAGGCGGGACGACCAAGCTTTACCCTTGAGGATCGATTTCATTTTTGAAGTTACCTAAGCCGATTCAAACAACATAGAAGCTATATCCATGCATATGCATTGGGTGATCTTCTGATAATTCCAACAAATTAGTCCCTTGTATAGCCAGCCCTGGCCCTGTCTGCTCCCCTTATCGCTGCTTGCTGCCAGTTGCCGCTCGGCCCTGCCAATCTCTGCTGTCACCTGCGCCACCTCATGCCGCGGTGTCTCTGCTTCGCCTCCCTGCTCATCGCACGCCACCACCTTCACGCAGCAACCTGCTGCCCTCCACCGCAACGAGGTCTAGCTCTGCCTGCTTCTCTCTGTCACGCCTGCCCCGCAACATCCATGGTAGCTTGCTGCTTCCGTTCCTGCTTCGCTGTCGTCTATACTGCCGCTCTCTGTCAATGCTACAGCCATAAGCAGCCACGCCCCGTCGCCACCATTGACCTCATTGCTCGACACCACGGTAATTCCCAACCGGTTTAATTGATATTTTGCAGGTTCCGTAGCATTCCCGGCCGCATCCAGCCCTCTTCCAACAGCACTGCTGGTCCACGTTGTTTGTCCGGGGCTTGATGACCCATGCTGCTGTCCCGTCTCTGCGACATTGCCGGAGCAGCATCCCCTTGGTTATCAGCATCGTAAACCAATTTCATTACCGAATGAAATATTTAGATCCTCCAAACAATAGAAACAAAATGCAGTTGGGGAGAATTTCATTACACTGATAGAAAATCTATGCTCCTTTTCTTTGACAACCGATGAAAAGAAGGCTTCAGGAGTCAACGTCTAACAATTTCCTTGCTCTGAAAGCCTCTGCAATAACCAATTGAAGTACTTCTTCGTAGCTGCAGCAATGCACAATTGAAGGACAGCACATTTTAATTAGATAGATAGAAATTTAAAGGATATCAAAATGACTATCTAATTGCGGATTTGATTTCTCAAACCACTGTAACCTGAAGATCTTCAACTTATAAAACAAAACAAAAGAAAAACAACTTGTGCGGCTGCACTAGTATACAACTATGTTCTGTTCAGCCACAGAATTCCTTCGGATATTCCAAACTAGAAGGATCTACTTCTTATTCTATAAGATTGAATTTGCTTCAGTGGATAACTATTTGTATTCAAAAGGGTTGCATTGCAGTAACTTTGAAACTCTGTGTGTTGGGCAAGTTCAATTGAATGACTTATTTATCACATGATTTAGTGGCAGAATAGCATAATTACCTGTTACTTTTCAAGACGAAACCCCTCATTGCTGCGACCTCAATTAAAGCCTCTTTCCATGACTTTACTTCACTGTGGTCGAAGTTCATCCAGTGCTTGTCTAGGTCGCTTTTGTATAAATCAGTTGCGAGCTTAACATCATCAATCTCCACGTCGTAGAAAATGGGGAGGATTCTTCTTTTCCCCTTTGATTCTGACGTGCATTTTACCATGTGGGCAAGTTTGCGGAGACACCAATGACTGGAAGCGTAGTTTCTCGAGAAGACAGGTATGTAGATATTGGAGTTAGAAAGTGCTGGCAAAATTTTTTCCCAAGTCTCTTCATTGGACCTCAAGTCATCATCATCACTATAAACAGAAAATTGATTTCGTAACATCCGAGCGTGAAGATAACTGACAATGCTATAATGAGTGTCTGGTCCCTTAAAACTCAGGAACACATCGTACATAGGTAATCTGTGGGAAAGCCAAGTCGATCTCGAGATATTCAACAATCTTTCCAGGATGGTGTGGCCACGACTATCCAATACCCAACTTTCTAAGCCCTCAATGCCCTCAATGGCTCTTAAGTTTGGACAAGCTTCTAGGTCTAGATGTTGTAGCTTACACAACTTGGATAAGTTGGGTAACTTTCCTACTAAATCACAACTGGAAAGAATGAGGTACTGCAAAGATTCCAATTCCGCCAAACCTTGAATCTCAACTAGCCTATTCAAGCCCTTCAGTTCTAAGCGCTCCAGTCTCCTCAAGAGTGACAAACCAGGTATTACCTCAAGGGATTCACATCTACTTATGTTCAGTTCCCTCAAATGTGTTAGACTTGGAGTGATAGGTAGGTGTGATATTGGACATTCAATTACGTGCAGAACTGTCAAATTTAATAAGTTGAAAAAATGTGGCAGTGGATTAATTGCCTTGAGTTTCAAGGTTGACAAATGAGATGGAAGCTGATAGGACGGTTGCTCCCTCATCAAAGCTGCTTTAAGTTTTGCGTCATAATCTGGCCTAGTAGAGTGATGTCTATGTCTCAAATTGCTGAATCTTTCTAATTCCAGATGTTCTAAGTCGGCGATGCTTGAGGGGTGAGGGAGAAGAGAGAAGTCCATTGCTTGAACTGCAAGGAATTTCAAACTTGATGGAAGAGCCGGCACTTGTTGAAGCTCAATCGAACCCACTTCAAGTTTTTGGAGATGGAGACGACTTATCTCTGGAGGCAATATAGAAACACTAGTAAATGCTAAGTTCAATGCCTTCAAATGGAATAGCTTCCCAATTTCCTCCAAGTTTTTATCTGTCAAATTCCAGGATTTGTTGGCATATAAACCTTCAAGCATCTCCAATCCTCCAATAGTACTAGGAATCTCCTTTATCTTCGTTCTACATAAACTCAACACCCTTAGTTTCTTTAAATTTCCAATAGAATCGGGTAGTTCAACTATGCCTGACGATGATACATCCAACTCTGCCAACATTTTTAACTCCCCAATTGAGCTTGGAAGTTCCTCTATCCCCACACACCCACGTAAAGTCAAGTGTGTAAGATTCGTCGCCCCTCCAATTGAGTTTGGAAGTTGGTGGATTTTAGGGTTGTAGCTTAATCTAAAACTTGACAAAGATTTCAAATTGCCAAACCTCTCCGGAAGCTTCAAGGGTTGAAAATTTTGGGGCATGACGATCTGCTTCAAAGATTGTAGAGAACAGATTTCTTCGGGCAACTCCCCCAGAGAACTACACCCTGTGATGTTCAAAGTCTCTAGGAGTTGAAGCTTAGAGATGGAGGGGTGAATTGTGATTAAGTTGGAACACCGAACAAGTACTAACGTCTCCAAAGACGTGAAATTAGAGAAGTCCGGTGTCCTCCTCAACTTTGTGCAATCCGTTAAATCCAAAACTTTTAATTTTTTTGTCATCTGCAGAAAAAGAAATTGTGAAATTAAAAAGAATGAAACACACCAACATCCTAGATTTTTTATTCTTTTTTTTAAAATTCAATATACTCCCTCATTTACTTGCAAACGGCACAATTAGCTCGCTTTTAACACTTCCTTCGGGGAAAATGGAATATTCTTCCATTCATGGTTAACATGTACCGTCAGTGTAATTGAAAATTATAACGTCATTTTTTTTTATAAATTTACTAATCAGAACTAAATCTTTGTGGTTAAATAGTAAGTTAGTAGTGAAATTCATAAGTTACTAGAGATTTATAGCGATAAAATAGTTTGTTTGTAAAATACTGGTAACCGATACTACTAGTAAGTATGTAAGCAATTAATTCAAGGGTTAATATCACAAAAATTTTCAAACTGGTACACATGTGATAAATTTATATCGAACTAATTTTTTACCTCCAAAAATCTCAAATTGATACACATGTGATAAATTTACCCTCCGTTAGTTTCCGTTAAATTTTACTGTCAAATTACTTAATTGGATGACATGTGATAGTTGACGGTATACCACTTTATGGTTTTACCCCTCCGTTTGTCACCAGTTTACGAATTTATGATTTTTTGTGGTATTAATCCAATTTAACGGAGGGTAAATTTGTCACAAGTGTACTAGTTTGGGGTTTTTTCGTGGTATTAACCCTTAATTCAAACTCTACAAATGGAAAAACCTGCTCATTTGCAAAACAAAAACAAAAAAATTAGACGAAAGGCTATTTACAATCTACTAGTGCAAGCCTGGTATTTCGATTATTTCCTAAGTCTTTTACTGACTCACAAGCATTAGTACTTGTAAAATAAAAATAAATCTAATAATCTCCTATGATTTTATAGTAAAAGAATAGTTTTTTTGTTCATAAGTTATAATCATTTGACCAATACTATTAGTAAAGTGTGTAGGCAATTCATAGCCTACCACCTGAAAAACGTCGAAGCGAACATCAAAGCGAACGACAATTCGTAGTCTACAACTATATTTCAACCTGATAAATCAGTTAAGTACTCAGTAAAATCAAAGCGAACGACAATTCGTAGTCTACAACCGTATTTCAACCTGATAAATCAGTTAAGTACTCAGTAAAATCAAAGCGATGGCCGTGATCTACTAATTTTACCATGGTAAATAATACTTTGTTTGTAAGTTGCAACAGTTAAAAGATGCTATTGGTAAAGTATATCTTGGCAAATTGTAATCTACTAATTAATGAAGGGGATCACTTATAATATTAAAAAACAATTGGTAATTTGCTATTAGGTTTGACGATGGTAAAGTGGTTATTTGTTGATAATTTATCGAACTAAAAGTTGCCAATCAGTTCTTACTTATCAACATTATTTCAATTTTATCATCTATCATTCAAAAAATACAATTAACATACTAGTTTTCATTTCTGTAATGAATTTATAGAAATCTGCTTGCAAATAGCTCTTGAAGTTTAAATCTTCCCATGGTTTAAAAGCGTTCCTCACTCGTGCATCTTCCTGACGTAGAGTGGTAATTAAGTTACAAAAGAGAAAATTATAAAGCGTCAAAAAAGAAATTTACGATGTTAAAATATTTAGTCATGATCAAATCTTAAAAGTGTCTTAAAAAGACATGGCACGTGAGGGTGGACGCACATACGCTAAAAGGGTAGTATTTGCTCTGATACTATGTTAGAAAGTCTAATCCAAAAGACTAAACAGACGGGTGGAGAGAGGCTGCTTGAATATGAAGAGTATATAAGTCTCATTATCAAGCAATGTGGAATAATATTTTAACAATTAGCTATTAGAAAAGCGACTACAACAAGCCACAAAAGCATTCAAAATTCAAACTCCAAAGTTGGTAAATCTTGAATTCATCAAACCAAGGCAATGGTGGATGCTTGGATAATACTATGGACTGGGGAGCACAGATAATGATTCTTGCTAGTGTGGATTTTACGCTTATCATATTTATTTGTGGCTCAATTGCTAAAGCAATCTGTAGTGAATCGATGAAATACAGAGCAACAATGATATTGCGCCGGTAATATCATTTCCTAGCATGATATGCTGCTACCATGTGATTCTATAGCTTCCTCTCCTTTCTTTTCAAATGTGTTTGGCTGGTTGTAGTCGACTCTAGATGTTAGACTAGCACAAAATATTTTAGATCAAGGGAGCACGCCACCTATGTGTACAGTGCATTGAATGACTCATAATCATGGAAAGAAGGTGAATAGAGTAAGGGATATCGCACCTGGATTTGGTTCCACCCACCCCAGTCATCTTCGATATCGCTCCTTGAAAGGTCTAGCACAACCAAATTAGCAAAATGAAAACTCTCCGCATAAAATTCCTTATGCGTGATTTCCCAAGAAAACCATCTTAGCTCCAAAAGAAGATTCTCGAAGTTGCCAAAAATATCAATGTCTTTCACTTGGAGGAATTTTAGATTTGGTAGAGCAGCTAATTCTTCAGATCCAATGCTGTGGTTGCAACCATCGGAAGTCACGCTTAATGCTACCACATCTTCATTTCTCTGCATATCACAGACTCAATATTGATCATGCACCATACAGTTTACAGAGCTACAACAGGAGGAACCAGAAGCATTGTCAAACAATTTCTCCAATAGTTGAGCTCGCCTCGTACCCTTTCCAGAACTATGGCACCCTCTTTTCCCAACAAGTAGTTGTTTCCTCCTATTCTACATAAACTAATTTTCAAGTCCGAAGGTATCATATTTTTGGTTTCTACTTTCGGGAAACATATTTTGTAATTCAAAATTTTTCTTAATTATTTTAAAAAATCGGGGTTGAAGATAATCTTAAAATTCTCGATAAAGCAAGTTTTTTTCATTTTACCTGAATCACACGTGAATTTTTCTTTGTTTTTTCAAAATTTCAAAAAAGCTACTTTCTATAGATTAGAACCAAGAAAATAAAGCCAACTGTCGGGCAATCTCTTTTACTCTCTATGCAAACTTGGAGACCTTCGACCTGAAGGTTTGACGCCCGCAAGACGCAAGCGACGTTAAACAAAGCTATCGATTGGATGCATATTTTAACTAAATTGCTGCTTTGAATGGGAAAGAAAAATTCAAAGAATTTCTTGCAACAAATATTTTCAAACATATGCAGTTCCCATTTACCTTTTTTCCGTCTAGTAGTTTCAGGGCATCCTCACGAATCCACACCCTACAAAACTTGCGAGGATATACTCGAAGAACAATGTACCTTCCAAAGTCTCGAACTTGGTCATGCATCCAAAACCTATTATCATCTCTAATTTTGATCAAGGACCTTTGAGAGAGAACCCTCGTTGCAATGGTAGGAAAGTATCCACAATCCTTCCACATGATAATCGGATATGTTCTATCGGCATTGATGAAAAAGCAAGCTATATCCAAAAATACTTCTTGGTGCTCATTTTCTAATCGTTCATAACTTATCATTAATGTATCTCGGACATCCTCAAAAGGACCTTCCTTTATCTTCTTCAGTGTCTCGTCCCATACTTCTCTTTTGTCCGAATGCCCCAAATCTTTGCCCCAGTCATAAAGATTGGACCCTATCACCACAACGGCCAAAGGAAGCATGCCCACTGTGCAAACAATTTCTCTTGAAATAGCATCATATTCTTCTACAGCAGAGTCACTTCTGAATGCATGCTTATAAAACAGACGAAGTGCTAAATCAAATCTCATTCCACGAACTTCATAACGCAAAATTCCTTCAGGTTGGTTGAGGACCTCTTTACTGGATGAGGCCACTTGAGTCATCAGGATGCTTTCGTCCCTAGTTGTGATAATGATTCTACTACCAGAACAAAACCAATCAGATTTTCCGGCTAGTTTTTCGAGTTGCTCTTTCTTGTCTAGATCATCAAGAACAATGAGTACTTCTTTATTACTCGACGCTTTTTTTATCATCTTGATCCCACCATCAACATCTTTAATTTGGTTAGCAATCCCATGACCAGCCAAATCTGATAAGAGCTTTTTTTGCAATTCTAAAAGACCACCATGAGGTTGCGATGATGCTCGAACGTCATCAAGGAAACAACAACATTCAAAGTGAAAAGATAGTTTGTTGAACATGACTTTGGCAAGAGTTGTTTTTCCAACACCGCCCATACCATGGATACCAACAAAACGTACACCACCAGAGCCAACATCTAGCAATTTCATCATGGCTTCCATCTGATCATTATCTTCAACCAAATGTTCAGTCACAATCATGTGTCTTGTATTAAGCTTACCGCAAACCTCTTCAACAATCGATTCAATTTCTTCTCCTTGACTGCAGCAAAGCAAGAAAATTTCGTTTCAGTCAAAGACATTATAGACTAGAACTAAAAAATATGTGGATACATAACTCAGCTATTTGAACTGCTTAAACAAATGGAAATCAACCATTATAATCAGTTCAACTGGATCCAAGTTCGGATTTACATAGTTTTTTGTGGGTTTGAAAAAGGCTCACCTCCACCCGCACATCATCTCCTTTTCTAGGTTCTCCAGCACAGTTTCGGAGTCTAGACTCCATTAACTTCTAATGTAATACCACACACAATTTCTTCCAGACAGATGTAGTTTGCAACTATTGACCATGTATGCAGGAAAATCCCCTCTACCTATAAGATCCCATGCCTTTACACGTGCAAACTCTACAAGAGCCGTCTTCCACCACTTTAATTCATCCGGCCAAACTTCTTCTTGCGCTTGGATAATGCTTTTCCGTACAAACCGGTTTTGAGCTTAGCATTTTCCTTTCCTTCCAAATCTTGGAATATTGTTCTCCTTCACATATTATGCTCAATTCATCTGTATTGTATCGATAATTTTTTTTCATTAATTTGCAATTCCAATAGTTCATTATAGAGAAAAATCAGTAAATCTTTTAAATGTCCATATTTCGCATACATGCATCGCACGTGTGTTTTTGTAATGTTAATTATGCACTCTTTTCGGAACAAAGTCTAATTATGTCTTGGTATAGTTTTAAAATAGCAATACTCCTATTGATTCAACAATTTACCAAGAGTATGTTAATTGTGCAAGATTTTGTGATTACTGTGGGAGGGGAAAAGTACATAAAATTAATGATTTCCGCTATACATATTGTGATAATATGACTGAGTCGAAAAGTTGATTAAGTAAAAAAAAAGGGAAAAGTATCAGAAAAAGTCATAAACCTATTGGTCATGTGCTAATTTAATCCTAAATATTTTGACCTAGAGCAAACTCAGCCCTTATGACTAATTTTAGCCAAATATTGCTGCCAGTGAAGAGGTTGGTGAAATCGGACACCTCCAAGGAAGGGAGAGAATCTAGGGGGTTCTCTTGCATGGCATCGTTGAATTCGGGGACTTTGAGGACCTAGTAGACATAGGACCAATCTTAGGTCGATCTCCACCATCGCTTCAGAAGGTGGAAAGGTCCGGTTTTGTGAATAAGAAGATGGAGCAGGAAAGGTAATGCCATACTGCAGATTAAGACAGAGGAGATATTGCTAATTGTAGCTGTTGTTGTCACCGCAAAGCTCTCGCCTATGGCAGCTTGCGTCTCGCCCACATCTAGGCGAGGGCCATGACCCTTGCTGCAGCTAGCAAGGGTTTTGCGGCCCTCACCTAGTGGCCGGCGAGCTCCGTAGAACGGCCGGCATCCACATCGTCCACTACGGGAAAAAAAAAAGGAAAAGAGAGAAGAAAAGAAAAAAAGAAAAGAAAAGAGAAAAGAAAAATTAATAAAAATTATAAATTTTGGAAAATATAAAAAATTATCTTCATCAGCGCTAGCCGTGCCACGTAGGATAGCCGACATCCACATCAGCAATTTCTGGGCTACATTGGCCAGATGGATTCATTTGATACCAATGTGAAAAGTTTTAGTATTAAATTGATCAAATCAAAAGGTTTAAGACTGAATTGGTATCAATGCAATAGGTTTAGGACTTTTTTTGTACCTTTCCCAATGTAAATATTGTGCTTATGCCATAAGAAGTCAAGGAAATTTACCGTTTGCCGATAAGTTTCCATCCAATTCTACCTCCAACCTTGACAAGGGCACTTTTCCACCGATCCAATTCATCGGAGCCAACCTTCTTGTGCTTGCGTATGGCTTTCTCGTACAAATTAGTTTTGAGCTTCACATCCTCAGCCTTCACATCATAGAAAATGGGGATGATCTCTCTCTTCAGATCTGATTTTGAGGTACATTCTACCATGCGGGCTACCTCACGAAGACACCATGAACTGGAGGCGAAGTTCTGAGAGAAGATGGGTATGTAGATCCGAGACTCATTCACTGCCTTCAAAACTTCACTCACATCTTCACCCTTTTCGAGTTCTTCACTGTCAAGGAAAACACGAATACCTACACGTATCATGCTGCGGTAAAGGTGATCAGTGAAGTTTAGGCGCGTGTCGCTTCCCCTGAAACTCAAAAACACGTCGTACTCAGATTCTGGCTTAGTTTCCATGCTCAAGATTGCCTTCGAGCTCCTCTTCCTCTTCATTTTGGTCAGTTGTCTCGCAGCCCTGCCAATAATTTTGGACTTCGACCTAATGAGACTCGGAAATAGGAATACCACCAAACAAGCACAGCCAATTGCATCATACATTTATGTGTGCAAGTTTCTTTCTCGTGCCTCAACGTCTGTCAAGTTATGTATATATCTCAGCAATTATTTAAATTTTCAAGTAAAGTAGATTACGTACTTCCAGTCCGCTTACCCAACGAAGTTCAGAGGGTGATTAAAACGACGCCTTGATCGAGTTCAATTTGCAGCCGATCCTCTACTCTGCATTCACCAACAAATCCCAAAACAACTGGCGTTGAACCACAATGTGTGAAAAGAGCTAATTGCTACAAGATTAGGTGAAAGAAGAACGACTATCGCTTATCAAGGACAGATGATTTTTGGCTCTGCGATTGATCTCTATATGAAGAAAACATCAAGAAAGCCGGGAGGATGAAGGTGAACTTCTTTGGAAGAGAGGACCCGTAGAAATAGATGATATAGAGGAACGAACAACTGGAGTAGGTAAGGTAAGAAAATATGCAAACCACCAAAGAAGTTAAGTAACTTATTCATTTTGTCCGTTATAGATGACTAGTCTTGGCCAGACTTGGAGCACAAACAGCATCTTTCACTATTGTTTTTGCCATCCACAATCATCACTGCAGTCCAAGATATATTATAATGTGTGGGTTTGGACATTTGTCGTCGGAACTATATGTGCATTTTCTAGCTGTAATACAGCTGGCCTCCTCGGCTGAGACCAACATTTACTCCGGACTAACATTTTTCAGTGCCTTTTACCTTCGTTCTGTTATGGAGACAATTGGAGCAAGAAGTTCACAGCTCCTTTAGTTGATGTTATTATCACTCTAGGTTATAGAGTGCACGCAAAAACAACTTTCAATCTCAAACATTATGAAAAAAATTCCACGGAAGGTCACGCACGCTGTTACCTTAATAAGAAAGAATTATAGTTGTGTAACGTCAAACAATGTACAAATAGGAAACTTAAAATGACCATAAGAGGTAAAACATTACCTCATGCATCTCATTTGGGTTCTAAACTTCAATGCACATTTACCTAGAATAAGTTTAATCACACTTTTTCTCCCTTTCTCGGAATCTTCTTCGTTCTTTTTGCGTGCCGTTTTTTTTTTTTTCTATTCTTTAGTAGTGACCTAGACAATACCACTCTGTTTGGAAAGCAAGATTCAGAGCGGAAAGAATCATAGTGGAAGGAATGATGGGGTAATGAAGGCAAAAGCATTGTTTGGAAGAGTTAGAGCATATGCACATGATGATGTGAAGTGAAAAGAGTCATGCGATTAGTAGATTATATAGCCTAGCGTGACGAACTTCACAGGGTCATTAAAGCGATGCCTCAATGGAGTCCAATTTGCGGCCGAACCTCGATGGTCGAAAACAAGCTTCTGGAGTTGCTAACAGTTCATTTATATAAAAGTTTATAGCTAATGCAACCAAGTCTTTCCAACTAAGTGTTTAAGAGTTTCAACATTGCCAGGTGCTATTTGCTTTAAAGAAGATCCTCCACTTTCCAGTTCTCATTCTCCTTTGAAAACCCTGAACTGATTTCGTAAATTTAAAGCTGAAACTGGTTTATTTCTCTTGAAAACAAGCAGAAATGGCGTTCAGAGTTCTGCTCGATTTAAAACATGCCATTGAGCGGGATGGGAGACTGATGGTTGCAGATTTTTTTTTAGAGATATCTCTCAATTTTAAGACTAATCGCAGATCATCTTCTCTACCAAAAACATGAGGCTCATCTCCAGCATCTCAAAATCTCACACTGCAATTTTTTGCCTCTCTAGCTTGACTACACTGCTTGCTTCACGGACCACTTCACTACCCAGCATGCTCCACCCCAGCCAACCGGTTAACAAAAGAAGCATGCCAGCTTCGGTAGTGATAGTAGCTTCAAACAAATCTCTGCATTTGCATACTCACTCGCTCTAACTCTGCTATAGCTAACCTCTTGGTGAAGTCAAATTTTAAACTTCCTCTAGAAGTTGGTCTCTAACCTCTCAACAAGAAATTGCTCTTGAACCTGCCCAACAAAGTTACCTCTCGATGAAGTAATATGTGGCCCCAAGCAAAGATAGAGGCTGTTTCTATCAGATCTCGGTGAAGCACAGGGAAGCAAGTTACCTTTTCTTTTCTTTTTTTTTCAGAAAGGAAGCAAGTTACCTTAAGGGCCCATTTGGTAACGTGCCAAACAGTGAAAATTTCTGTTCTTTTATTTCCAGAATCAATTTGGAAACAGAAATCCGTTTGTTTAATATTTTGATTTTGGGCATAAATTTGCAAGAATTTATTCCTAGAATCAATTTTAGAACAGAATCAAGAATAAAAAAAAGTAGCTTCTTGATTCTGGGAACAAAAATGTGAATTAGTTTTTTTTTCTTTTTTTTCTTGGTTTTTGATGTAGTTTCTAATGTCCGGCGCGAGGGCCGCCCTCACCGGATTTGGCGAGATTAAAATATTTTAATAAAAAATATTATTAATAAAAAAAATATTTTACCGACCATGGCCGGCGACCAAGCTATGAACAAAAAAATATATTATTAATTAAAAATATTGTTAATAAAAAATATTTTACCGACCATGGCTGGCAACCAGGCCATAGCCAAAAAAAAGAAAAAAAATATTTTCAATAAAAATATTATTAATAAAAAATATTTTACCAGCCATGACCAAAAAAATAAAAAAATATTATTAATAAAAAAAATATTTTACTAGCCATGGCCAAGAAGGAGGAAAATAAAAAAATAAAATAAAATAATAAAAAAAGAAAGAAAGAAATATTAAAATATTATTAGTAAAAAGAAATTTTGCGCCATTACCAAACACATTTATGTTCTTTTTCCATTCCAAAAATGAAAATTTTGGACCGTTAACAAACGCCTTCAAATGCTCAAAATCAGTTTTCTGGTACAAAATAAAAAAAAATGATTCTAAGTAAAATCAGTTTTAGGATACAAAATTATTGTCATGCGCACCCTAAACTTGAAAAAAAAAAAGGAGAGAGTGCGCACCCTAAACTTGCAAAAAAGGAGAGAGTGCGGTGCTCGTGTTGATGTGACCTTGGTGAACGGGAGACAAGCACTTCCGAGTGTGCTGTGACATCTCGTACGGACGAGTGCATTGGATATGTATGGGGCGTGAATTTGATGTACGAGAAATAAGAGAGTTGGTCTGCATGTAATTTCTTTTTTCTAGATACAAAATCAAACATTCTTTGCTTTTGTGCCCATCGATGCTACACTTAACAAGTAGTATAAAAAAAAAAAACAAGTAGTATCAGAGCTCTTCCGATTCAACAAGCGATACTAAAATCGGATGGTTGAGACTGTACACATGTTATTAGATGCATATAAAGCTACCTACAACATTCAATATCCATTTAGGAATCTAGAGAAATAATTATATGTCAAATGAAATATACATTTTCCGTACAAGGAAAAAAAGAGGCTAGTAAAATATAGTGAACTCAGTATATATGTTTTGAGTTGTAGCTTGTAACTTGTGAGGCATGCTCCACACGTTGTGAGACTAACCGAGAAAATACGAAAACAATTCATTGATGCAAACATTTTAGACAACGCAAGGTCGATTCAACTGTCCACATGTTTATGAACGTGGGCGTCAATGCAAGTATTACCATACATTTTTGGCGGCCGCCATTTTTCTTTTTCAACTTTCAAGCTATGCAAATGATGAACTTTCATCATCCGTGCGCGTCACTTGGTCTCTAATGAAAAACTTGATCTAAAATTGGAGGAACAACTACGATAGGAGGAAAGAAAGCTTGCAAGATATCAGCCAAAGACTATGAGAAATACTTCCTTCTCGAGGAAAATACTCATTGGTTTTTGGATTGATTATTAGTTTAGTATATCAACATCAGTAGCTTGTTGAACGCGTGACAAACACACAGACACATACATAATTAATTAATTAGTCATGCGATTGGTGATCAGGAAATGTAAGCATCAGCAGGTCCAAATCAAGTTGGAGTGCAGAGAAAGAAGGAATCTGGACTCCCCAAAATCAAATCTAAAAGGTGGACAAATACAGATAGAATCATTGGACGTTCGAGTAAACAAGAGTAGAAAAACAAAGGTGGGTTTGGTAATTACTATTTGTTTAGAAATTTTCCATGCTTTTAGTTGCCAACTATGCACTGATGATCATGCCTATCAACGTCGCCAAGCACTAACTTTCTCTTAGAGCCCATTCACAATCATAGCACATTAATTTCGTCTTAACTTTATCTTTGAAAATGGACAAGATAATCTCTCCTAAAATTGACATTGTGGATGACAAATGGCGATTTCCCCCCGGAATACTCTTTTGCATATATGATTGCTTGGCCAATCGTACGATGTAGACCTCATCACCTTTCGATCTCAACAAATAGATTTTCACCCTTGATTATCTTAACGAGTTTGTTGTCAAATGAATCATAATTACAACAATTTTTCAAATATTATTAATGTTTAATCAATTGAGGCAATTGACTTTGATTTTTACGTTCGTATATTGAAGCTTTATGACTTGCTCGCATGGCACAAGATTATTGTCTTGAGTGATTATTCATAAGAGATGTTAGACTCCGATTATTATGTGTAAATATTACAAAGAAACTGGTTGTTGAACTTTTGAAAATACTATATATTAGATGGATGGTTGAGGCATGAAACGTTCTTGAGGACTTGGTCCACCTAGAATTCTTTTGTTATATTAAATCTTACTTATAAACAAATAAAAAGACTTCGCAGTCCACGCTATATCTTGTGCATGAACTTCATCAGTAATTGGATATCACCAAGTCCTTGTTAGCATGTCATTGTCCCAGCAATTTTTATTAGAAGCGAAGGCCCGTCCGAGAGACAAGCCATGTGAACACAAGAATTGCCTTCCTCTGCTTTGTCTTAATGAAAAGTTGACTTGACTTGACTTGGCTTTTTCACGGTCCTTTGTTGGTGAAGTGAGTGCATGCAACTTTACCGAGCCAAGGTCGAACTGACGAAGCAAGTTCCTCCTCTTTTCCTCATTTAACCATCCTTGGGATCTGCTAATTGAGTTCGACCCATGTTTTCTTTTTCTCCTTTTATAATTGGAAATCAGTTTTATTTTCCAGGAAAGCAAAGGGTCTGGTCAATTAAAATAAACTATCTTCAGGTTCAAATGAGAATTCTCCACGACCTAAGCAGGCATTAACAATTCGTTACTCGTGCATGTAATCGAGTAATTGGTGATGTAATCGAATTATTAACATAGTATTTAAAGAGAGAAAAAAATAATTATGTTTTGAGTACCTGAAAGACTTGTGAGGGGATTAAATGCACATGTTAGGTTACATTTTTCACATCATCAAGTGTAACATGCAATGTCCTGACATGACCTAAAAAAGTTTGTTAAAGTTTGGAGAAACCTCTCAAATCAAGTATTACCGAGTTCGAGCTTAGTCCATTTCATACTTAAGCAACCTAAGCTTGAGCCTCTCAAATCACACGTGTCAACAGCTGAGTTTTTGCCAGCAAATTAAACATCCATTTTCATAAAACAGTAAGAAAAGTAAAAATAAATCAATAGTAGGAAGACCAAAAAAAAAATGGTACAATAAATAAAGAAATAGACAAGCACGAAAAAAAATTAAAAGAGAGAGTCCCGATTTTGACTAGTTCGGCCCGTCATCTAAGTCCTGGCCCTTGCAATCCGGATTAATTCAATTGAGCCCAGCAACGCAGGCATATCAGACTTCACTCATGAGGCCCATAGAACTAATAAGTGAAGCCCAAAGTTGGAAACGGCCTTGAAGCACACATACGCCGGAGACCTCTTCACAGATTTTTGTTCTGAGGAAAGGAAAATTTTATCACAATCCGTTTTTTTTTTTTTGGTTAAGGTAAGAAGTTATCACGATCCGTTTGTTTTGCTGAAAATGAATAATTTGAAAATTTTAGTCTTCAAAACGATTGTTTGTATCACTTGAAATAATTAACTAATGAAAAATATATTCATTAACGATAACAAATTTTGTCTAAACATTTTCACGAAAGATGAATATATTTTTCATTCATTAACTTTTTGCAAGCAATAAAAACGATCATTTTTAGGAGAATATTTTCAAAATTATTTATTTTTCATAAAACAAACGGAGAATTCCACAAGAGTTAATTGGCTGAAATTGACCTGATCACAACGTGAGACATTTTTTAATATAAAATATTAAATGCGATTAGAGGATTCACTCAGCTAATGGAGCCCTTAAGGATGGATAGCAAATTTAAGCTAATGTCTGCTAGATATACCATTCATCTGAATATTGCTTTTCAGATATGCCTGTGATCCCACAATGCATGGGCTAGAAGATTAGTCCTGCGCAATCTCAAACTTACAAGGTTTGTTTAGTGTAAAGGCCGTGCGGGCGTGAGTGGGCTGTGACTAGAGAGGACAATATCATGTTGGCAATCGAGTGGGGCTACCTATAGTGATATCATATGATTGGAAATATCGCACATGCACCCGAGTGGGGGTTGCCTCTAGGTCTGAAGAGAAATACAGAGCTTGGAGCTCTAAATTGATCAAGTATGATTGGGAGGGAAAGAGATTGAATAATGCTACTAAAAGAAAATAAAATTCATCTGGCGCGCAAATCATCGATATATTTTCTTTAAGCTCTCTAATGGGTTGAGATTAAAAGAACCATTAGAGTGCACATGTGTAATAAATACTCGCGGAGTGATTAGATCAACACATGAATATTTAACATCAATCATCCCAAGCATAAGCAATTCCTAGTGGTTAAATAAACCACTAAGAAACAATTCATGATAAACACACAATTAAAGTTTCCTTGCTATCAATCAAAATTGTGATTCGAGTGGGAGAAATATATGTTTTAGAACGTCCATGCCTCATAAATCGATTTATGTGATTTTCACAAATCATAATAAGCATGTCGTTTCTTGTGCATTAAAAAGGCTATATGATGAAACGAAATCACTATTCCAAAAAAAAGAAATTTGTGACGTATAAAGTTTAGGGCAGTTGGTATCTGGGAAAATTATCCAAAAAGTCCTAAACTCATTGCACTTTTGCCAATTTAGTCATAAATTTGGCCCGGATTAACTCAATTGGCAAGAAATAAAAAGGTTTAGGAATCAACTGGCAAGAAATGAAAATGTTTAGGACTCAATTAGCAAAGTTGAAAGGTTTATGACTGAATTGGCAAAAGTGCAATAGGGTTATGACTTTTTAAACAATTTTCCCGTTGATATTTAGATGGTTACTCTATTTCTTATAGCTCAGGTTGAGAAAATTGTTTCCAATTTCAGAAAATTATAATCACAATTGATAATATTTATTTTTTGAAGCCTATGTTATCTCCCAATTTCCTACGAAGATTATGACCCTGAGGCTCGATCGCTTGGTTTATTTTCCCTCGCATATATAAGGATGCTTGGAGGAAATGAATCTATCCTTTGTGAGCATATATTCAGCATTCTATCAGAGGTGTTCATCATTGAACAATCAAGTAGGACATTTAATATAAGTTCAAATCACGATATTTCTTTTTTAAAGTAATATTTCTGGTAGGTACAGAATCATTGGGATGACACTGCATCCCTGAAAGATGGGGATTTGATTTGCGATTATAAGGAGCTTCCTGGGGAGTGATCCTAGAAAGCGCAAGACACTTTGAATTCAAAACTGAACTGATGGTAAATTCAAATGGTTGAGTAGATTTCTTTGATATAAGAGATCTTAAAAATAAATGAATTTCTAAAGTATCTATCGTTACCAAATATGATGATATGTGGTTCTATTAAGAGACAACAATATATGCATATATGTATACTAATAATGTATGCATATGCATCTTACGAGGGGAATCCCATATTAAGATTTTAGTTATTATGGGTTAGCATGGAATGTATGTTGTCTTAATGTAATGCATTCTTGTATGCCACAATACCCATTGATACATGTTGTTGATAAGGACACACATGAAGATATGATCTTGTATCACATAAAGGAAGAGTATGTCTGGGCTAAGCGTGGAGATTGTCTCTCTCACACGAGCGATTGCCTCTCGCACTTGGGTTGTGCACAAAGATGAGGCATCCTTTAAGCATTCTCTAAGATCTTGGAGAGAAATCAAGTTTAAAATGAATGTCGCTCGATAAAAGATCAAGATGAGGCCCCTATAACATTTATGTAAAGTGACCGATATGAATTGACCGCCATCCACAAGATTAGCTTGTGAGATGCCAGATGTGAGTTTTATGAGAGACCATGATATAATATACATGGAGCCACAGTTTGAAAATCTCAAGGTAGGCGCTTGACTGTGACTAAACCAATATCTGCATGGTGATGGAATAATTTTGACATACACTTTCTGAAAAG
The DNA here is from genome assembly GCA_031216185.1 of Syzygium aqueum. Lineage (NCBI taxonomy): Eukaryota > Viridiplantae > Streptophyta > Magnoliopsida > Myrtales > Myrtaceae > Syzygium > Syzygium aqueum. The sequence continues at coordinate 28,806,833 of CM062233.1, read as the reverse complement.
GAAGTTTCACCGCAACACGTATTCATACTACGTGTGCGTAAATCGACATTTAAAAGGAAGTGAGTAAATGAATCGCAACTTTGTTAGTCTTTTCGTTGAAACGTCTACAGTTGCTTCATATAATGCCCTTGTTTGCATTTTGAGTATGTCATAAGGCAATGTGTTAATGTTTGCCACCTAAACATCCTACCTATAGTCACGAATGATTCGACATAAAGGGATATGTCTAAGAAAGCGAATTTTATTACACTGCTAAATGACGTAATTGCGAAAAGGAAGACATCTCATTCTATACCCCGATTCATTCACCGGACAATGAGAGATTGGAGATGCGTTGACTTGTGTAGAGACACTGATTTTAATTATTATTTGTCTTTGCTTTTCTTTTCTTTTACTTTCTTATTTTTTTTTTTGCCCATCTTCCCTCAGGCTAGGCCAGAGGTGAGGGCCGGCGAAGCTCGCCCCCACCGGCCACTGGCGAAGCTCGCCGGCGAGGCAACAATGATGAAGTCAACCTTGCCATGGCTGGGCGAGGTCAAGCCTCCCCTAGCCAAGGCGAGGCTGATCCCACCGTTGCTAGGAAAAAGAGAACCTAGCGACAGCTGCCTCACCTTGGCTGGGCGAGGCTCGCCTTCACCAGTGGTCGGTGGGGGTGACCTTCGCTAGAGGTTGGCGGGGTTCACCTCGCCAGCCCTCGCCTCTGGCCAGGTTGCCAAAGGGAAGATGGGCAGAAAAAAAAAAAAAGAAAGAAAAGGAAAAGAAAAAAAAGAAAAAAAATTGCCATGTCAGTGTTCGCCGGAAGGCCAGCGTTTACGTCAGTATCGGCTAGCCAAAATTAACCGGATGGATTGAATTTACACAAATGTAAAAGGTTTAGGACTGAATTGGAAAAATTGAAAGGTTTAGGACTGAGTTGGCAAAAGTGCAATAGGTTTAGGACTTTTTGGGCGATTTTCCACATAACAAAGCTTTGGGTAACTTGTTCAAATATTGATATCTGATTAAACTTAATCAGGTGTTAGAGACAACAATTTACATTGAAAGAGAGAAAAGACAATGATATACACCTGGATCATTTGCCATGAATCTCATTTGCTACGCCCTGAACCCCAACGAGCACGCAACATCCTTCCGAGATCATCAAGTATGCGACATCCCAGGACTTGTCGCCGACCCAATCGAAACACTGGCGATTAAACGCATGCAGAAGCAAATACGAACACTTGATACAACATTCAAATAGACAGGGTAGTAAGGAAAACACTTCACATAAAAACCAGCAAGTCATTATAAGCTCACAAAGATAACCCGAGGAGATTTACACAATTACAAGCCTCACACGAAACCACTTCCTAACAAGGCCACGGATACAAAAGGGAGGTTAACTTAAATTCCTCTACAACAGGGCATTCAAAAGGATGATACATCCAATGCCCAACATCACCCCAGAACTCCGAACCGCACGTGACAACTACTCGTCATTCCAAGCCTGAAAATTTTAACAACGGGAGATGAGATAAATCTCAATAAGTAACTATCTAAGCCTCGCTTAGACTAACACGTACCTCCGAACAATCCTAATCACGCAATACCAACATCTAACATGTCATAACAATCACAGGCACTGTTACCTCACCTCGTCACGTACGCAAGCCCTACACGTTAGAATCCCGCCATAACATGGCCAATTACTCATCAAGCTTGCGCAAAGCAATAACATGATTAACAATCCAAACGTGCTCATCAATTAACTCAGGCAAAGCATTCCTCAATACAAATCACACTCATTAAGTCCAGATTATTAACGACCCCTCCGGCCACCGAACTCCGGCCGGTCTTCTAGCATAACCAGGCATCGTCCCGCTACGTCGGCGACGGCAACGTTGGGGATCAAACACCCCCCGTCAAACCGAGTACTCAACGGCATTCCACTCAGGAGTATCGATCCAGCCTCCATCGCAATTGGCATTGTCTGGGATTGAACACCGCCCGGCAACCCCGGGTACCAAACAGCATCCGAACTCCCGCCGGGCATCATGTAGAACTCCCGCCTAGACGGAACGTGTCGTGACCATGCACACACTTCAGCAATCATTACCAATTTTTATCTTTGTGAATTAACCAAATGCAAACTCAAATCCGCACTAGTTCAACAATAACACCGAATAGTGCTCGAGAGAGACAAAATCGGACTTGCACACATTCGGGCTATTCTGGGCAATTTGCGTAGCAACCGAAATCTCTTTCAAATAAATAGTAATTCAACTCCAAAAATTATAAATTTTAGATATGTTGTACAAAACATCTTGATAAACATTTTTCTTGGGGACACGAAATCCAGTTCTGACTGTAAACACCTCTTTTTGTCACTTGAAATCAGAGGAAATTCAACTTGGTCGGACAGGTCGCTTGACCATAAAAATATATTTCATTCAGTACCCAAATCACTTTGGAAAGCTCTGAAATTTTTATATGTCATATACACAAATGTCTTTAACAATTTTTGTGAAGGAAGTTTATTGAAATGAGGCCTAGAAAATTTTATAAAAATTCGGAAAGACAAGAAGGTCGGGTGAACAGTAAGTTCGGCAGTTTTGTGACAGTTTGTAAATGGACTTCCGAATGGACCAAACTGATCTCCAAAAATTCCAAATTTAATTTATGTTATACTTGAAGATGTTAGGAGAACTTTCATGAAGAACACATCCTCAGATTCGGCCCACACCGATCTCTACAAAAATCGCAAAATACAGAGGCATAGCAGCAAATAATCCGAGAACCAACCAATAAGAACCATTTAGCAAATCAAGCTCGTTCAACCTCTAAACCAACTATCCACAGTCTCTAATCCACCCCTAAATATGTCCGCTAGTAACCTATTATCCTAAGCTTAGAGAGTACTTACTCTTAGCCTAAGCAAGAAAACCGAGTAATGGGAGCAATAGAGAGCCTCGGCACGGCAACGGCTACTCCGGCGAAGCAACAGCGAGGGCGGATGGCAATTCAGGTGGTCGGTGATGGTGTGAGGGTGATCGTGGGCGGTGGTGATGGCCGAGTGATGGTGATGGCGAGAGGGAAAAGGGAGAGAAAGTGTCTTGGTGGGGTGTTTGGCGCGAGGAGCAGCAGCGGTCGGCGGCTCCGGCGTGTCTCCGGTGGCTTAGACGGCAAGGCTGTGGTGGTCGGCAAGCACCTGGTCTGGCTGGCTGGGATGGAGAAGCAAGAAGCAGCAGCAGCAAGAGGAAGCAGATGACAGAAGCAGAAACGAAGAAGCAAGAAGCAGCGGCGAAACAGCCAAGAAAAGAAGAGAAGGAAGAAGAGAAAGAAGTCAGCAGAAGGGAGTCCATCGTGGGGAGTCAGAAGGCACCAGCAGGCAACGTAGGGTTGGTTAGCAAGTTAGCAAAGCAGAACAGCAGCAGCAGTAAGGCAGAGCAGAAACAGAAGCAAAGCAGAAGCAGCAAAACAGAAGCAGCAGCAGCACGTGAGAAAGCAGCAGGAAGTCAGCAGCAACGTGGGGGCCAGCGGGAAAGGAGAGGAGAGAGAGAGAAGAGAGAGGGATTCAACATTATCTCCACAAAAATAATTTGTCCACAAAATATTTTGCCTAATTTTCCTTTGTCCACATTTCCGATCAACCCGACGATTGGCCACATATAATGAGACAACGTTCGACAAATTAGTCGTGGAAATCTTGAAACTTCAATACCCAATTCGGATTCTAATTAATGGCCAAATTTAATTAAATGCGATTTTAGTGTATCTCGAACTAACATGCGGCTTTTAGGAATTACGTGTATCTACTCGTGGCCGATTCGATATCGAGCCACATCTAAATTTACTCGAGTCATGGCGACCTCGATTGTTATGTAATTACGAGAGTCAATCACTAGTTCTAAATGATGCGATCGTTCGGATTAGGTTTAGGATCGTTCGAAATTCATACAATAGCCAAGCGGAATCACCCTCGATCCAATTGCATGACATTTGCGAATCGTTCCATAACCATCCTTGGATCGGCCTTTGACGGCCCAAAATATTCCCTTGTCAATCCTTATGATCGAAGTGTCAATCCATGGCAAAGTTCTTAGGTCCACATACTTGATTCCTAGCTAGTCATTCCCTAACGATTAGTCTACTCGAGAGTGATCAATTCTGAACGAGATACACTAAAAGCGCATTGAAGAAATATTCATTTCATAAATCCCGAAAATGGATTGAAATTCAGAATGTCACATCATTACTAGCCATCCTCGTTTAGAAACTCCAAATGTAGGAAGAATGTCACGCCCCGAACTCCAACGGGCTCACAACACCCCTTCGATGGTCGTATTGAATGCGACGTCCCAGGACACATCGCCGACCCAAACGAATCATGCGAAGACAAATGCAAGCAGAAGTAGAAATCAAACAATACAGACAATAAATAATGACAAAGGGCCAGCATAAACAATAGTCTCATAATACCTCACCAAAAAAAAAACAATAGTCTCATAATAACGGGAATCAGTCAGACAATAGGCCCCTAGGGTTACATCCACCATCATCATCAAAAAGGGACAGATGGTAGGGTACGCTAGCTAGCTGCACAAAAAGGGAGTTCTACCAAAAAGGACTTCTAGGCCTGGCACCCAAACGCTCCTATGGCACTCAGTCAGGATCAGACCCTGAAGACTCGGACTCCGTATCAGCTTTGATATCAATCAGCTCTTCTTCGGATTCCAGCTCCATGGGCTCTCCTTCGAACTCGGACTTGGAGGGCTTGACTACGGGTTCTGGCTCCAGGTCAGACTCCATCGGTTCCGGCTCTGGGTCAGGGTTTTCAGGGATAAACTCCGGGTCGATAACTTCAACGTCAGGAGGGACAACTTCTATTGGGTCCCAATCCCCAAGTCCTGCCATTAAACTCCTTGGGGAACATTAAATCCTTGTATCGGCCCTATCAATTCCCTGTCATTCTCTCAGTATGGCCAAGCCAAAAACACCATGGGTTTCCAGTTCACTTAGCCTACGTCTACATACACCATACTAGCGTGCCTATAGTATATCATGTTCTCCTCCACTGGATACTCCGTCACCACATGATCGATATGTGTGGGTATCCCAAAATGCCGAAACGGCATGGTCAAGGACGGGAATCTGAAAAGGTTTGCACTACAGCAATGAGAATAAATCTCAATAAGCAGACAATCTATACCCCACTTAGGCCAATGCGTACCCAAACGAGTCTAACATGCAATCTACTAGCCCACATAATCAAATTAATATCACAAACTTACCTCACCTCGAACTACATACCAACCCTGCATATTAGTCCAAACATGATAATGCAATAATAGCTTATAACTATATCACAATCACTCAAGCGCCATACACACTTGCATTCAACCAATCCAACCAAACACCTACACGTGCATTCAGCCAATCTAACCAATCACATTACACATACATATCCAACCCACTTTCTCACGACCCGCGTCAATGCCCCTCAAGACCTTTCTCACAGCCCGTGTAAACACACCTCAGGCTCAGCCCTCCAATCAATCCGGGCTCAGTCCCGCGTAACCACACCTCAGGATTTTTCTTTCTTTCCCATGACCCGCGTAAACACGCCTTAAGTCTAACTTTCCCTTCACAGACCACCATCAACACGTCTCAAGTTCGTTCTCACAGACACACGAGCCATACATTTCTATCATTTTCCAATGACCGCCGTCAACACGTCCCAAATCTAACTTTCCTTTCATAGGCCACCATCAACATATCTCAAGTTTGTTTCCATATGCACACATGCCACAGAATTCAAGTCATGAGCTCATCGCACTAGCCCACCAATCCAACATTCAAGTCGACCCAATCAAACGTCAATTTCATCCACAAATGCCCCGACAGTCCTGTCATCACACCCACATAAATTAGCCACTAAACATGCTACATAATCATCACAATTTAATCTAACAATTGGGCACATACAAATATTGACCCTAATCACGTTTAGCCCCTAAACCGGTACTAATCACACCCTAAACAAGTCTAAAAATACTTATTATACTAAGTAGGGTTTAGGAAGTCACTTACCTAAATTTGGTCCGGGAAAAATCCGCGCGGCCCAAAATGGCCCGAATGAATAGTTACAGGCTTGGCACGGGCAAGGGCGCGACTGGCACGGGGGCCGGCAAGGCTCTAGCGCGGCGCTCGACCAGGCTAGGCACATGGCCTGGGCTATCCAGCCATGGCCTGGGCGACTCGGCCACGGCCCGAGCAATAGGGGGCATGCTTAGGAATGGCCTGGACAACTCGGCCGCGAGCTAGGCACACGGTTCAGCGAGCTCGGGCATAGCTGGGCAAGCTGGTCAAGCTGGCCAGCTGGCTGGGACGAACGATCGACAGCAGCGACGGCGAAGGTGATGAGCAGTTGCGATAGCGACGCAATGGCAAGTTGGCGGGTTAGGGCAAGCTGGCAGCGACTAGCTTAGCCAAGGCACAAGCAGTTCGGCTAAGGTAGCGGCGATGGCGACGCGACGGCGAGCTGGCATGGTGACGTGGCGGCAATGACGACCGTCACGCCTCGAACCCCAACGGGTTCGCAACACCCCTTCGATAGATGTATTGCACGAGACGTCCCAGGACGCGTCGCCGACCCAAACAAACTACGCAAGCGGAAGCGAAATAAAATAACCTAGACAAATAATAATGACAAAGGGATAGCACTTGCACAAACTAAGTAAATACATAACATACTTGGCATAACTTGCAGCATTCACAAATACACAACAACAACCCAGGCTACTAACTTCAAACCACAATTGTCAAAAGAGGGCGGTGGTTTGTAAGCTTAACTCCTCTATAAAAAGGAGGCACCCATAATACAGAGTAACTTGACCCATCCTCCATCTTCGAGATACCCTAGCGGCATCTCCGATCAATCACGGTCGCAGATCTGAAAATGGTTATATAATAATCGTGAGAATGAGTCTCAATAAGCAACACCCTAAACCCCACATAGGCCAATGCGTACCTAGACAAGTTTTGACATGCAATCTAACCAGTAATGTATAGAATTCACATACACGCACTTACCTCGTCTCAGTCACACGTCCACTCTACATATTAATTAAACACCATAATGCAATAATAATTCATAAACATAACATCACCACTCAAACACCATAATAACGCATATTCAATCAATTCAATCACACTCAATTCGCATGTGTGGCCGAGCAACTTTCCACAACCTCCCAGGTCCTTTCACATGACCCGCGTCAACACGCCTCAGGTCAGCCCTCAGATCAAGCTGGGCTCTATCCCTCACTGGATATTTCACACTTTCTCACAACCCGCGTAAATACGCCTCAAGTCTGATTTTCCTTTCACGGACCACCGTCAATACGTCTCAAATCCGTTCTCATATGCATATAAGCCACACAATTCAATCAATTTCCAATGACCGCCATTAACACGTCCCAAGTCTAACTTGCCTTTCACGGACCACCGTCAACACGTCTCAAGTCCGTTCTCACATGCATACAAGCCACACAATTCAATCAATTTCCAATGGCCGCCGTTAATACGTCCCAGGTCTAACTTGCCTTTCACAGACCACTGTCAACACGTCTCAAGTCCGTTCTCACACGCACATATGCCACACAATTCAATCAATTTCCAATGATCGCAGTCAACAGATCCCAAGTTTAACTTGCCTTTCACGGACCACCGTCAACACGTCTCAAGTCCGTGCTCACAAGCACACATACCACACAATTCAATCAATTTCCAATGACCGCCGTCAACACGTCCCAAGTCTAACTTGTCTTTCACGGACCACCGTCAACATGTCTCGAGTCTGTTCTCACACACACACATGCCACACAATACAAGTCACGAACTCATCACACTAGCCCACCAATCCACATTCAAGTCGGCTGCATTCAAATATTCTATTTCACCCATAAACGCCACAGCAATCCGGTTATCGTACCCACATAAATTAGCCACTAAACATGTCACATAATCATCGCAATTTAATCTAACAATTACTCATATTCAAATATTAACCCTAATCCACGTTTAGCCCCTAAATCGGTATTAATCGCACCCTAAACAAGTCTAAAAATATCCATTATACTAAGTAGGATTTAGGAAGTCACTTACCTAAGTTTGGTCAGGGAAAAATCCACATGGGCTCAAAATGGCCCGGGTGGACAATGCTGGGCTCGGCAAGAGCGAGGGCTCGACTGGCACAGGGCTCGGCCACAGCTCGACACATAGCCCGGCAACTCGATGCGGCGCTCGGCCACAGCCTATGACACTCGGCCATGACAAAGGCAGCGGCTAGGCACGCTCGGGCACGGCCCGAGGAGACTCGGTCATGGCCTGGGCTGGCTAGTCGACTGGGGCGGGCGAGCAGGGGTGGCGACGACAACGACGGCGATGGCGACAATGGCGAGCAACTGTGACGGCGATGGCGGCGACGGCAAGCAGCTGCGACGGTGAGCTGGCACAGTGATGGTGCGGAGGGAAGGAGGAGGAAAGCTGGGCAGTGGTGGCGAGGGACAGAGGGAGCTGGGGTTGAGGGGGCGTGAGCCGGCGGCTACAGGGCAGCACAGCAGCGGTTGGTGGTAAAAGGGAGCTGGGTGGTGGTGGTAGGAGCAGCTACGGCCAGCACGGCGGCATGCAACGGCAACTGGCGAGCTGGACAGAGGGGGGAAAGAGCTCGGGGAAGGAGGAACACGAGAAAGAAGGTCGGCGGCGGGAACGGTGGGGCCGGCGATGGTCAGGGGTGTCACGGCGACGTCACAGACTGCGGAGTAGAGCAGGACGGCCCGCTGGGCAGCACCAGGCCGTGATAGGAGCAGCGGCAATCGGCCACGACGAGCTCGAGCAGCAAGTTGGCTTGAAGGAGAGGGAGAGAGAGTAATTGGTTGGGGGCGGTAACTGGCGAACGACGCGGCGGTCGAGCTAGCTGGCAACGGCGGCGGTGTGCGGCGATCAAACGGTGAGCGATGATCGGATGAGCAGAACAGAAGCAAGAGCAGAACCAGTCGGTTGGAGGAAGAAGAAAGGAAAAAAAAAGAAGAAGAGAAGAAAGAAAAGAAAAGAAAGGAAAAGAAAAAAAAGGAAGAGAGAGGGAATGACGTGAGTAGGAAAAGGAGGAAGGGACGTGTGCATGGGGGGGAACGTGTGCGGCAGAGGGGGAAGAGAGAGAGAGAGAGACCAAAGTTAATTTTTGTCATTGAGTGCGATCCAACGGCCACGATTCAAATCCGAAAATGATCTAACGACTGACAAAAATCCTAATTATAAACTAAGGAAAAACCAACGGACACTAAATAAAATAAATCCAGAGGGAGGTCTACTAGTCAAAATCCGCACCCGGTCCAAATTTTCACTTTCCGACTAATCTGGGCAATTTCGAGGCTGGTCACAATATTATCGACACCGTCCAATTTAATTCGTTACGAAACTCTAAAAAATTCGACACCAAAGTTTGGGCTCTAAATAACGGTCAAATTCGATCGAACGCGATTCTAGCGAAATCTCAATTTTAAAAAACAAAATAACCAAGAGTAATCAGTTTCCATGCGAGATTTTACTATAAGCACACTGACGAATTACACATTTTTTATAAATCCCAAAATTGGGTCGAAATTCGAAATGTCACAACGACAGCAACAGTGACAACAACAGCACAGAAAGAGAGGGAGAGGTTAGCTAGGTCGGGGGTGGCGAAAGGGGGAGAGCTGGGGCTGAGAGGGGCAAACCAGCGGTGATCAGGGCAACATGGCGTGGCAGCTGGCTAGGCGGCGGCGCTCGATGAGCGGCCGAATGAGCTAGCTAGTGACTCGGCAGAGCCTGGCCGCGATAGGCGTAGTGACGAGCTGCTGCTCGCTTGCAGCGCGGGCACACCAGCGACAGGCAGACGGCACGGCGGCTGGGCGAGCGATGGCACGAGGCGGACAACCAGCAGCAATTGGGCGCGGCGAGCAACTAGGCTGGGGGCGAGCTCGGGTGGTCGGCGAGCTGGTCAGGCAACAGAAGAAGAAGAAGTAGAAGCCACGGCAGGGAAGAGAGGAAGAGAAGAAGAAGAAGAAAAGAAAAGAAGAAGGAAAGAAAAAAAAAAGAAAGATGAGAGAAAGAGAGGAAACGTGACCAGAAGAAAAGAGAGGAGGGGACGTATGCATGCTAGGGCAGCCGTGTATAGGCGGGAGGAGAGAAAGAGGACAAAAGTCAACGTAATTATTACGCGACCCGACGGCCCACGTTCAAACCCCAAAAAGATCTAATGGCCCACAAAAACTCTAATTATAAATTAGGAAAAAAGGACTAAAAAGAATCAGATAAAACACCCTACGAAGGAAGTCTACTAATCCAAATCCGCACCCGGTCAAAATTTCACTTCTCACATATTCCGGGCAATATCGAGGTTGGTCACAATAATATCGACACCGTCCAATTAAATTCGTCACGAAACTCCCAAAAATTCGACATCAAAGTTTGGGCTCTAAATAACGGTCAAATTCGATTGAGTGTGATTCTAACGAAATCTCTAATTTAAAAATAACCCAAAAGTGATCAATTCCAGGCGAAATTTTATTATAAGCACACTAACAAAATACACGTTTTATAAATCCCAAAATGGGTCGAAATTTAGAATGTCACAAAGAAGGATACCATAAGTGTTAAAAGTTGTGTACCGCACTCACTTTACTGTCAAAAGTTCTCGCCCGCTCACTTAAGTGTCAAATCAAAGAAAAAACGATTATTTAAGTACCAATAGCGAGAAATTCCAGCCAAAATAATTACGTGACTTTTATAATTAAAAATATAATCTGAGTTGGCATATTTGTTAAAAAAATCCAATCCACGTGGATTTTTGCCCTCCTCTCTATAGACTCTCTCTCTCTCTCTCTCTCTCTCTCTCTCTCTCTCTCTCTCTCTCTCTCTCTCTCTCTCTCTCTCTCGATTTGGGTGTGCTTTTTAGCTCCATTTTTAGCTTTCTCAAGATCAACACAGACCTCTCTCTCTCTCGATCCCTGATTTTGGGTTTGATTCACTTCCAGCTCCTATTGAACTTGTCACGCCTCATGCCCCACGAAGCGCAAACATCCCTCTCTGGTCAATTATGGTGCAACGCTCCCAGGATGCATCGACGACCCAACACACACAGAGAACGATACACATGCAGAAGCAACGTATATAATTATATATACACCCGTACAATAAATAAGACAACCATAGATAGCATGACAAACAATACCAATATGATAAAAACATACTTGCATTACCATAAAATATTTACGATATACATATTTGTACATTTTCAAAACAAACCAGTCTTTATACAAACCAAACTACAAAACAACAGAAATCGACACGCGGCAGCCATACGATCAAAAAGGGGCAATGGCTGGGAGAAGGTCAAGTCAACTACGGGTCATGATTAGGTCGCCGACAAAAAGGGGCATCTTCTAGACAAGAACTAGGACTAAACTAGGGCATCCAGTTTCGGATCAAACCCTGAGGAGTCGTCTTCCGAACTCTCCCGCGACTCGGACTCTTCCTGAGAACTCTCCTGGGGTTCGAACTCCTCTGAGTCCATGTCCTCTGCTGCTGCTCGTTCATCCTGTGAGTCCGATTCCAATTCTGGGTCAAGATAAAGTCCTAGCTCCTCATCCGAATCTGGTTCAGCGACCTCTCCATCCTCAGCTTGATCCACTTCCATGGCTTCCGGTACCTCGACTTCATTCGCCAACTGATCCTGATCCTCCGCTTCCACCTGTGGTTCATTATCCATCGCGTCATCATAAGCATCTTCAACCGGTTCATCCTGAGGGTCAATCACTTTACCATCCGCAACGATTGGCGCCATCATACCATGCTCATCTAGAGGGGAGTCGAAGGTCCTAAACGGTCTACCTATATTCCTATTGGCGTCTCGCATACACCAGGCGACATATTCCTGAGTATGATTGAAGAACTCTCCAACGTCAACGGAAACCACAGAACGATATCTTACATACGCCTCTCCATTGCCCGTAGGGAATATACTCACAAAGTGCTCGATCTATGTCGGGATCCCAAAAAGTGTAGGTGGTTGCAGCATCTCAAGGCTAGGGGTCTGAAAATATGGTTTATTACAACCGTGAGACGAATTTCAGCTAGTACAACCTTTAAACCTAGGCTAGGCTAACATGCATTCTCCCGACAGGTATAATACAATCAACAAAGCGATATCAACAGTCATTCTTTGACTTGGGCCCTTGTGCCCCAGTCACTTACCTAGCTGCCCCTGCAGGTTAGCCTTTCAATATAATACTCAGTTCACATACACGCACACGCTATCCACACGTACGTCATATGCATGCTCACACTCCTTAGTATTCGTATCACAAGCCATTCACCGAGTCCCACACACTCACATACTGACCTATGCATTTCTATGCATGCATATGTTATTTTCATACCGAATTTGTATCTCGGCCTACACTAGCACACTGGCAAATGCTCAATTTATTATTACGACCCGAAGGCCACGACCCAAAGGCCCACAACTCTTCGCGACCAGCATAAAAACGCATCACATAGCCCAGTGTCTCTAGCCTGCTATAAAGTACTTGAGGCGCAACACCAATCTCCTTACGAACCAAAGCCTGCTACAAAGTGCATAAGTCTGGTCGTCTTCCGGACATACTGAGCATCGTCCTACTACAAAGTGCATAAGGACGGCACAACCCGAAGGCCTTAAGTGATCACACAACACACTGTCAATTTTTATCTGAACTTGACGTAAAACGTATCGGGTAATTAGGTGATCACATGCTCATGGCAGGCACGCATTTCCGCACAATTTTCGTCACGTGCCCCACTCTCGGCATATACAATGCATGGCCATGAAAAATGCAACATGAGCATTAGCAAAGCACAGGCACTCAATCAAATCAAAGTCACCACACAGTGCCTAATTTATAAATAGCATACTCACTTAGCCAATTAATACCGTGCGGCCCAATTGCAAATACACAATTCAAGCCATCAATTGGCCAATCACACTCTGCACAATTTAGCCACACGAGCACGCAACATGGCATTTTACAATTAAACACAATTAATCATTGATACCTAAATTTTGACACATCATTTAGTGTTAATTGCATAGAAAATTAGGGATGAAATTTTAACCCCTAAACAAAAATATTAAAATTGCATAGCATATAGTTTAGGTTCATATAGATTAATTACATTCCGCATCGAATCGGCAGTGGCAAGCGAGCTTAAAATTCATCACGTAAATCGAGCTCAAGTACCGAACGAGACTCGGCTCACTCGAAAGACAAGGGCCGAAAATCACCCGTAAAAAGGGCTTGGTTGTCTTAATTTGAGCTTAAATTAGCCCATCAAACTTAATTAAATAAAAGCCCACATTAATTCAGCCCACTTGAAATTAAATTAAAGCCTAAGTCCAAGCCTAAGCCCATTAGGACTAGAAAGCCCGACTACTTAACCTAGGTTTACATTATAAATACATGTTTATGTCTCATAATCTAAGGAGTCTGAGAATTTCAAATCAGAATTTTTTAGAGAGCACAAGTGAGAGAGAAAGAGAGACCAGCGCCGCTCGCCAACCGCCGCCGCACGTCGCACCACGCCGCCGCCTCCACGCCGCTGGCCCGACGGAGAACGTCCCTGCCGCACGCTCCGCCCCTCTGCCGCCGCACGTCGCCTCTCGGAGCCGCCGACGCCGCTACTGTTTCCACCTCTTCCGTCGCCGTCCGGAGCCGCACTACCTCCCACGCCACTGCACGCCACCGCCCGTGCCGCGTCTCATCCACAGAACAACCGCGACAACTGCCATCCTGCTCCCACCACTGCTACTCCGCCGCACTGGACGCCCCCGCCACAGCATATCCGCTCCTACTACACGCCGTCACTCGCCTGCACCAATGCCCGGAGACGTCTGCACCGCCACTGTTCCAACTGTGCTACACCGCCGCCTGGAGTCGCACCGCCGTGCTGAACGCCGCTGCACCGCCACTATTCTAGCCGTGCTGCACCACCGCCCGGAGCCGCACCGCCATGCTGGACGCCGCTGCACCACCGCTTACCGTGTCGTTGCCCCGCTACGCCGGACACCATTGTTCCAATGCCGCTCTCGACGCCGCGCTGCTGTTCCCGACGTACCACCGGTCACCATCCCGATTCATTGCAAATTTAAATTAGGAAAGAAATCTACAAATCAGGTAATCATCTTATCCCGATTTGATTTGGAAAATTTTGTTGCCTAATTTATGCTTATTGATATCCAATTTTGCATATTTGAATAATAGGCATATTTCAATTAGGATTTATTTCCTTTTTTTGAAATCTTAGATATCTGTTACTTATTAAATTTGGATAGAATTTAGAATTTCCAAAATCTTTTGAATATATCAAAAATACTTGAGATATCAAAATTTTTTCAAGATGTGATCAATTAGGAAAATTTCCTAATTCACAACCGCACACGTGGAAATAAATCTATCTATCAGGCTTTAGATAGAGTTATTTCCATAGTGGGTATTTCGAATTTTAGGGTCGATCTGCCATGCTTCAAATCGAAACTTAATTCGAAAGATTTAGCGGTTATATTTTTTTACTTAGAAATTTGCAATTTGATTTCAAATTCGAAAATACAAAAAAATTTCATAAAAAAGTACCAAAAAAATTGTTCTAGAATAGGTTAATTTCTTTAGTTTAGAATTGCATGTTTAGATAATTGGCATTTTTAATTCCGAATTTCATTTAGAAAAATACAAAAAAAATAATATGCCCGTCATTAGAAATAGATCACGTCGTCGCATGAAATATAGTTTGTATGTTAGGTTGCATTAATCGCATATCAATTTTTGCACGTCATTACATATAGGTTAGCTTTCATTTAAATAAGTAAAAAAAAATTTCTGCACCTTTGAATTCTAAGTCAGGATTTATCAAAATTGTCAAATTGAGTATTTTTCTTAAAATTTGTACCGAAAGGGCGTTAGGGAATCTAACGTAACCAAGTCCCCGAATTTATAATTTCCGATTCATAGGAATAAAATAGTACTCCCGCTATTTTATTTAGGATTCTAATTAACCTACCTTAAATGATTAGTGGTGACTCCCATTGAAAATATTTGCATGCTCACAATTGGACCTAAGTTGCGATTTGGTAGAGTTTGGGAGAACTCGAGCTAGGTTAGTTAATTTAATTGATCTAGTAATCCATTAGCCTAAGATCGGAAAACATGATATTTTTTTTAGGTCATGACAATCACCAATCAATCAACAGCCAATCGTTCTGGGAAATCTCGGCCATTCAGCTAATAATTCTTGTTGTCCAATATAATTCGGTACATTCCCCAAAAATATGGACAGCCACTATTTCCTCAATCTATGCCCAATAATTATCTATAATAATCCCACTAAATTCATCGGATTTTATTTCCACCAATCAGTTCTCAATCCAGTCCGAATTATACATCGATAATACCTAAACCAGTCCAGAATACACACTATCAGTCCTAATCCGGGTTTAGGAGATATACTCACTTAATCCTAGACTACGACGACGAGGAACGGCAGCCGATCACCGATGAACAGTGGAACCGGCGGCGGCGTTCTCGGCAGACGGCGTACGGACACTTTACGGACAGTGACGTATGGACGGGCTGGAGGTCACGGCGGCAGTGGCTCGGCCGATCGGGCTCCGGCACGGCGGTGGCTTGCTCCGGCGGTCCTTTGGCTGGACGGGAAAGAGAGAGCGAGAGAGAGAGAGAGAGAGAGAGAAAACGGTGATGAGGGAGAGAGAAAACAAACGGTGATGGTGATGCTAGGTGGCGTCGGTGTCTAGCAGCTCCGGCAAATGGCGGCTCCGATGGTGCTCCGGCGTACGGACTGTAGACAAGAGGAGGACGGGCGAAGGAAGAGGAAAACCGGTGGAGGAGGGGGAGCTGATCGGTGGGGCTGGCTGAATGAGGGAGTAGAGAGAGAAAGCTAGTCAGACCAGTCAAAAATATCAACCCAAAAGCGCCACGTGTCGCCGATCCGAGACTTTTGACCAAAATACCCTTAATCTAACGGTCCAAAATGATTCCAGCCAAATAATTGATGGGCAAAATGATAATTAAGTCCAATAATTCAGCTGATGACACTCTTAATTATCCCAAACATTTTCCCAAAAAATTCGGACCAAAAATAGGCCCAGGGGCAAAATGGTCATTTTTCCGGTTCCGGGGCGAAATTCCAATTTTTGGCTATACTAACCCCAAATGTATGTGGCCAACACAATATGGCATCGGAATGGCGAAAATAGCCTCTTAAGCCTTCAAAAATCAATCGCAAAGTCCTGAGGATTAAAATAATATTTTTTTCAATTCCGAGCCAAAATTTCAATTTTTGCCCATAACAACTCTAAATGTGCGTGGCCACCCTAAAATGTCATCGGCCTCGAAAAATAATCTCATACGGGTTCAAAAACCAATGTTGGCGCCCACAGGGGTAAAATAGTAATTTTTGACTTCCGGGTCGAAATTCTATTTTTCACCCGTACTATCCCCAAACATATGTGACCAGCATAATATAACGTCATAATCATGAAAATAACTTCTCAGGCCTTCAAAAATCGATACTGAAGTCAGGGTCCAATTTGGTGACCAAAACTCGCTAATTTTCAATTTTCAAGGTCTCTCACTAACGGGCGGCTATTTAGAGGTTACGCGTATCGACTTAGGGTTGTCCGAGTTATGATGGTCCAGATCATTGAGAGAATGAGAAATTATCACTAGTTTCAGAGGTCACGATTGTTCGGTTTAAGTTTAGGACTGGTTAACCACGTGCACTTTCGGACGTACAGAATCACCCGCGATCCAATTGTACATCGTTGGCCTTGGCCAAGCCACATCAGTCACTTTTTCCTAAGATCGGCCCACGTTGGCCCAAAACATTCTCTCATCATTTCTCGTGATCGGTGTCCAAATCAATGATCGGGTCCCTAGTCCACGTATCATTTTCTAGTTAGCCATACCCTATTGGTTAGTACCCCGAGAGTGATCAGCTCTGGGCGAGACTTACCAAAATGAAATGCGAAATAATATCAATTTTATTGGTCCCGGAATTACATCGAAATTCAAGCTATTACAGAACTCCTTCTTCCTACTTCAATTAAGTAGATTTCACAATGCGATCGCTTCTTCGCCCCCAATCCCGACGCTTAGGGGTCGTGTCTCGGCAATCGCTAGGGTTTGTTGAACTTTGTCGGGTTCAGAGAGTTGCTAGATCTTATTAAGAGTCAATGCAAATGCCAGATCTAGGTGACAAGGTTAGTGGTTGCACTGATCAGGACTTCGTGTGAGACCATCTTATCAAGATCTCGAAATTCTTGAGTTGGTTATGCGGCCGAAATCGCTCAATTTGGTTCGCTATTGTTGAAGGGATCAACGGATTGTTCCAACGGAGCTTCAATGGAGGGGAAGAAGACATGCGCCGATGCTCTTGCCTTATTTGTTTCTCGTTTAGGGTTTTCTTGAATTTTATCGCTTTGTGGTGAAGTAATGATCTTCGGGGATATATGGGTTTTAGTGTAGAGGTGGAAGAGCCATCATCATCCCTCTTTGAAAACGATCACAGATCGATGGTATTCAGTGTAGAGGTGGGAGAGCCATCGTCCGTCGTTGAAGACGATTGCGATCTCCGCAAAGACCATGCCGTTCCTCAGCTCTCATCGATTACTGAATTTGACTCTCCTCTGGTATTGTCTTCTCAATTTCTCCGTACATTATGTTTTTTTCTTGGCTAATTTGTTTGCGATTCTAAGGTTGCTCCAATGCGTGTTTCTAACTTCATCTCTTTCATAAACCAGTGTCTTTTATTGCTTTCAAAGAAGAAAATTTTTGCCTTTAAATTTTTTTTGAATTATGTTAACTTAAGTTGGCTAATATTCAATTTCACAATTAAGGAAGTTTTACAAGAAATTTCTTTTATGTGCTCTTTAACCTTTCTGCTGATATGGAGTTTCATTGGCCTACGACGGGCTTTTGATCTGTCATGTTATTGTTAGTTCTATATTTGTAACTGAGGCCTTTGTTAGTTTTGGCCTAAAATGGGGCAAAAAGGCCCTCTGGAGTTGTCTTTGGCAATGATTCCATCCAAAAGTGGAGATAATACTTTGTTTAATCCGTTTTAATATAGTACATTTGGGATTTTGTGGGAGACTTGGCGAAGAAAAGATCACGAGGAAGGTCAACATAGAGGGAAAATGCATTCAAAAAGTTTCATCTCAAGACTTGAATGATTCTGACACTAGTGAAGCTCCCCTTGAGGTTGAGCTTGTTAGTGCGATGGAGAATGATAAGCCAGCAAAGATTACTTCACCACTCGATAGTTGTTTTGAATTTGACGCAGCTTGTGATCGATTTGTGCTTTGGTCCTGCAGTCTTTGTGCAATGCGTGCGGGATAAGGAGTAGGAAGAAGAGGCAGGCCGTGATTGGCCTAAACAAGATTGGAGTGGAGATTAAGAAGGCAAAGCGCAACAACAGCAACAACGGCGGTTCCTTGAAGCGGAGGGTCTTGGCCTGGGGAAGAGAAGTGTTGATGCAAAGACTGATGGGATTGATATTATTAGGTGTTGAGTTGAATGTTTTTGTTTGGTAGGAAGCTAACCCCTGGATGTTGGGATGTTCTAGTTGATTATTCAAATTGACCAAATGTAAAGACTTAGTTTAATGTCAATGGACTTTATTTTGTCTATGCTTTTGCCATATCCATATATTGCTTTTGGTTGTACTGGTGTGTTAGTTTTGCTGGTTGTGCTTGCACCAACTATTGTATGTGCTGGTGCAAGCACAAGATGCACCAGCTATGTGTTGTTGGTGCAAAGTTAGTGCTGGTGCATCTTGTGGTTACACTAGCTGTGTGCTGGTGGTATCTAAAATTAGTATTTAGAACAACAATGTCGTCACCAATCATCAACTAATAACTTAGATTTTTAGTGATTTACGAATAGGTTTTGTGGACGGAAATTGGTCTCACACTTATCCAGAACAATGCGGGAAAGAGAGGAATGAAATTACCTTGTCGAGGAGGGGTTCTCAATTGCGATTATTGGTCAAGCTGTACAAGGTGGTGCAATTAGTTGCCGCTGGTTTGTGCTTGCACCAGCACATGTTTGTGCAACTAATGCAAAGCACAAAACTGCACCAACGCTTAATTGGGCCGGCGCTTAGCACTGAAATGATCACTTTTTAACAACTATTGACACTAAAGTGATCACTTTTTAACGACTAGCACTGAAGTAATCACTTTTAAAAAAAATTGGCACTCAAATGATCACTATTTACAATTTTTTAAACGATGTCGTTTAGGGGCTATATGCTAATTGGACACGCCGGCGAGCCATGTAGGACTGAGAAATTAATAAAATATAGCCACATCAAATTTCTGGCAATCCATATTGGAGTTGGCACTTAAGTGATCATTTTTTTT
Source organism: Syzygium aqueum (assembly GCA_031216185.1). Classification (NCBI taxonomy): domain Eukaryota; kingdom Viridiplantae; phylum Streptophyta; class Magnoliopsida; order Myrtales; family Myrtaceae; genus Syzygium; species Syzygium aqueum. The sequence goes on along the minus strand of CM062233.1, from coordinate 28,787,338 downwards.
TCTCCTTACCAAAAAAAATAATAATCCAAAAAAGTCCTTACCAAAAAAAAATAATCCGAAAAAGTCCACTTTCTTTTTTCCTTACCCAAAAAAAAAATAATCCGAAAAAAACTTTTGGCATTAAAGTGAGTATTGTACACAACTTTTGGCACTTCTACTGTCTTTTTTCCCCAAATGTATATAGACTTTAGGCGGGTCGACAAAGCTTTGCCCTTGAGGATCGGTTTCATTGTTGAAGTTACCCAAGCTGATTCCGACAACATAAAAGCTATATCCATGCATATGCATTGGATGACCTGATCTTTCCAACAAATTAATCCCTTGTATTACTAACGGATGGTATCAAAACCAGACAATCGGACCGTTTGCCAAGGCTTAGTTGATCGGGGTCGGCATACGAGTCCATTGGTACCCAACCTGAGATAGTGAAGTTGGTTGGGCAGTCAGGGACCAAACTCACTCGGAAAAACGCCAGTCTTCACCAAGTCACCACGGTGGATAATTACTACCTGATCTAGAAAGATTGAAAAGCTTAAGCACAAGAACTATGATGGTTGGATCTCCCAATTGTGGCCATACTTACTTGGGCAAGACTCGCGGGTTATCATTGGTGGTAATGACGCTGCATCACTAAATAATAAAAATGAGCTCGTGAAGTGGAACTAGAAAGTGAAAGCCGGCAAAGCTATGTACATGTTGGCCGACGATGAGTTACTGCAATACATCGAGGATGCAAGAATTGAAAGACGAATGAGACTTACTGATAACTCTCTTTGCTAAGAGAAATGATGCAAAGCTCCAAAAGCAGAAGAACAACCTTTTATCCATCACTCAATGGGATTATGATCATGAGCCAATATTTTGCAAAGGGTAAAAATCTTTGCGGAGAAAGAAATGTCCGAATTGGATCCTCAAAATCGTCACAGAAACAAAGATGAGGGGGATCATACTACATGGTCTGAGACCAGAATATAATGGTCTTATTATAAGGATACTCGGATGGGCTACACAACCATCCTCATGTGAAGGAGTAATTCACAGGGAGAATAGACAGGCGATGGAAGAGAATATACAAGGCTTGAGGCAGAACAAGACATGGGATTTTGTAATGAAACCTGGAGTTGTGAAACTCATATCATGTTAATGGGTTTTCAAGCTGAAGACTCACCCAAATGGTTCGATCGAGTCAAACGAGGCTCCAATGGTGGGATCGATCAGAAAACTCCGACTTCTTATCAGTAACTCATCCGAGCCAACATATCAATTACAAACTTCACATGCATTTCTTTAAAATTTATAGTAGAATTTATCAATGGTCATTTAATTTTAGTGCATTGTGCAATTATGTCATGAATATTGACTTCTATCACTCAACGCACTATACTTTCCTTTCTTTTTATTTTTTTTTTATTTTATTTTTTTGCAATTGATATCCCACAATTCGATCAATTTTCTGGAAAAGAATTGATGCGGTGGTCGATGGTAGTGACGGGGCAAACACGTGGTAGTAACATGGTGTCCAAAAAGGTTGGCCACGTGTTCTCCACGTCAGCACATTTTGTTGGAAAATTCCCAGATTGTGTGGAATCCAATCAAACTGCATTAATTGAAAAAAAAAAAAGTAAAGTTGAACGGATTCAATGAAATAAATAAAAATTCAATGACATGATTGCAAATACACTAAAGTTCAGTGAAAATCGATAAAATTTACCTTGAAATTCCTGAAGATATTTGTGCTCGAAAAGTGTAATAACTTTCAAGAGGAGATCTAGCATCTAACTTGCCGTTCTCCCAAATTCACGAGCCAGTTCAAAGCTGCTCGCATTCACCAAATGGAAAGTCACCTTCTACGGGATCATCCAGGCGAATTAGTCGCAATTGTTTCACGTTCGGCTTAGTCATGATTCTGATCACTCATTCCACCACTTGACAAGATCTCAGTAGCCGTCAGGCATGAATAATAATCTAGTGGGAGTACAGGTAATGAAAGCTGTGCATAACGCAGCAGACAATCCTATCAATCATGCCCACTATTCTGGCCACCAAGTGCGAAGTGTGCCATCAGTTCGCAAAGTACATGACTGTGAAGTTTGCCATCGGACATTCGTGAACTTTGAGAACTTCAAGTTTGAAAATGATGGCAATGACTTGTCATGCAAATATCGTCCGCTCACCACATGATTCTTTTCTTCTTTTTTTCTGCCTTTGAAACTCCACGCGATTCTTTCTGTTTAGCAAGATTTGACCCCACTCCCAAAATTTTGTGATTTCTCGTAAATGATTTCCATTCTTTTGTTTTTTTCAATTTACACCCCAACCTCTTCTAGTCCATTCTTGTGATGATCATGTTTCAGATGTCTCGAGGACCTCTTCACTAGCCGATTCAAGTACTTTTTCAGGGCTTTAGCAATGCATAACGGAAGAAATAGTTTGTTTTCGTCAGGCACGCTACAAAAGGAAATCCCAATGACAACTTAATTGGTCTACAGCTACACCCAAATTTGATTGGACAATGCTCGATTCGAAAAAGTTTAAGATGCTCCCAAAATTCATGAACCAATGTGAAGCAGCATTTCTTGATGGCATGGGTGAAACCGGATCCAACTGCCAAATTGAATCATTTGTCATTATGTTACTTAATTGATGGACCAACATTTGAAATCCATGTATATATCTGAAACAACATTTCGATCGATATGAAATTTGATTTTGAGATGAGCAAATTAGATAACAGTTAAGGTAAATATCGGGAGACCGTGGTTCATTCTTCCAAGCATTTTTAGTGATATTCCAACAAAATGCAAATTAGTTTGCAATATTGTACAACTTCTTTATCTCTACTATATGTACTGAAAAAAGGTTCTCCTATTTCTTCTGTCTTCATATTGAAATGTGAATTTGGAAATTAGTAGACAAAGTTACTATTGAATTCGACTTTCCTTAATTCTTTACCATGCCATTCCCTTTTTTGTTTTGGCTGCGTAATGTTAGAATCTTTCCTCTCTAAGTTACAGTGGACTCGAAGACAACTATCAATTTCAAACTTTGATTTAAAAGTCTCATGGAAACCGCCCTATCACCTTAATAACAAATATAATAACTGTGTTTAGGTAAACAGTGGACTCAAATCGGAATTACCTCATCTTATTCTAAACTCCAATCAGCTTTGCTCTACTTGTGACAATTTAAACCTATTTTCTAAAATAGCTTAGGATCTTAACATTATCAATCTCCACGTCGTGGAAAATGGGGGTGATTCTTCTTTTCCCCTTTGACTCAAGAAAATTGTCCAAAAAGTCATAAACCTAATGTATGACGGCCAATTCAGTTCTAAAGGTTTCAATTGTGCCAATTTAGTCCAAAACCGTTTGATAATTTGCCAATTTAGTCATAAACCTTTCAATTGCATCAATTTAGTCCTAAACTTTTTGATGCTTTGTCAATTAGTCCTAAACTTTTTGACAACTTGCCAATATAGTCCTTCCGGACAATTATTCAGATAATAGGTTAAGACTAAATTGGCAAATCTTCTAAATGTTTAGGACTAAATTTGCACAATTGAAAGGTTTTGGACTAAATTGGTAAATCGTCAAAAGATTTAGGACTAAATTGGCACAATTGAAAAGTTTATAACTGAATTGACTGATATACAATAGGTTTAGAAATTTTTGGACAATTATTCCCCTTCGACTCTGACCTGCATATTACCATGTGGGCAAATTCGTCGAGAGACCTCTAACACAGAGGAGTCCATCATAGTTTCCTTTCGATTTCTTTCAGTTGAATTAGGTGGATCGATGATCTTTAACCATTTCAAGTCCGACCCAACCATCTATTCAAATTTATCACTTCAGTTGATGGAAATAAGTAGTAGCATCATCATCAGATATTGATCTGAAGTAGGTGTTCTTGATGGAATGGATGAAATTGGATCCGCCTACCAGACTTGAGGATATCATTTAACGTCAATTGTTTGATCGACCACCATTTCAAACCCGTGGGTCTAATCCATATTTCAAAGTCAGATCTTGAGAAACTAGTGCAAATTTTTACTAGCTGTTTCTAGTGATGTTCTAACAGAAACAACATATATCAGTTTTAATTAATTTGGAAAGCTATTGAAGGACATAATGGGTGGACTGCCCAAGATGGGCCAAACCTGACCCGTGAGCCACAAGAGCCCACAAGGTAGTTATTTGCCTATCATTATGAATAGTAGGCACCCCTTGGTAAAACCAACGTATTTTTCCATATGCAAACACTCCTTCGAATAGAACAATTTCTCTATTTTTCCTTCGGAACGTAAACGAGTACGAAAGACAATCGAAGAACTCTCAAGCGCAAAGTGGCACTTAATCTGTGATAATATCGGGTATGTTTGTTGTGTGATATGCATATACGATCGGTGAAACAAGTTGATGGTCCTCAAGCACGTTTTCCGTATTGATCGAATTCGTTTCGAATGCGTTTTGAATATATCGATCGGGGATTGAGTTTTCCCAACATTGGTATCAGAGCTCGTTTACTTGTTTCCCGATCATGCATGTGTATCGTCTCTACCATTGAAGTGTATACCGCTTGTTTTTTCGTTTCGACCTTGTTTTTTGTTCGTTTTCTTCGCGTTGCCGAACTGTTCATGCATATTTCGATTTTTGTTTTTCATCATAACTTGAATTTTATTGCATAGATAGAAAGTACTCATCGAGACGAGCAAAACGAGGGGCGGCGCGTCGCCGGAAGAGGCCGCACGTGCTCTCACGTGCCGACAAGGGCTGTAGGCGCGATGGGGCGTAAGGCCCATACCTGGCCGTGGCGAAACGATGTGTCGATCGCCACCAACTACCGACGATGACGTCAATGTGATGTCATCGAAGCGCAAACCGAAGACCCGACCTGTTGACCCGACTCCGGTTGACCGTTGACCCGACCCATTGACCCGACCTGGTTGATCGTTGACCCAACCCGATTGACCGTTGACCCGACACAGTTGATCGTTGACCGGTCACCGGTCAACTGTCAAACCGGTTGAACCGAACCGGTTCAGACCGGGCAGAATGACCCATTGTGTTCTTTCAGCCCGTTCGAGCTCATTTGAACTCCGATTTGGGCGTTCTTGGTATCGACGTGCTCGTATCGGAATGCTCTACATTATGGTATATTCATATGACATGTTTGCTGTACTTATGAATGTGAAAATACACGATAAACCCTATGTACACATACTTAGAGGTATATTCTTTGGCATTTTCTCTAGTATTTCTCTATAATTTTTTGAAATACAAGTGCTAAGCCATATGTATATGAATAAGCATTCCTTATCTTAATATATCATGGATTATAAGTAATCCCTTTGTTCTGCATTCGTTGCAAGAACAATGGTCCATTGGAGACGCACTCCGATAATCCCAAAAATAGCAGCTCAAAAGGAGAGGCTTGAGAAATTAAGAATCAAGCTATCTCTTTATCGATAGGATGCTCGAGATGATATGATGACACACATCATCAAGGTCAATAAAATGATACAGGATATCATTTGGAACATTTTTGTAATGCCGGAATATGTAATGGTCGGAGCCATAAAATGCACTTTCTTGAGAAGTTGGGAAGAATGCTTGATAAGGTTAAAGAAACCTTAAAGGGTCCAAGCTATAAGATGCTTGTGGAGAATTTTCTGCAAAAATACATAAGGGTCGCGGTAAGGAGAACATCAACCCTTGCATTGAATAGGTCTCGGGGCAAACCATGGCCAGGATCTAGTGATTTTCCAGGAGCCTCCATTTTTGTTCCAAAGAAATAGGATTTTCTAAAGAATTTTATAAGTTATTTCCTATCTATGTGTTGGATTGGTACACTTGATATTGTTCTTTTAGGATTTGGAATCAATTTTGTACATGTTTCAAGTTGATATTACATGTTCTTAAATATTTGTGAATGTGTTATAAAATATTTATATGGCTATGAATTCTTTTTGTGAGTTCTCGTTTTATATTGCCATATTATATGTTATGTCATATGTTGGAAGTTCTTAAAAGTTTGTATAAATTTTGAAGAACCAATTTCTTTACGTGAATATTTATGTTAATAATAATAATTTCAAATTAGGTTTTTTAGACGATGATTGGAAACATAATGAACTTTTGACTCTAAAACCTTTTGTGAAACTATTCATTAATATGATTAGTTTATGTAATCATGATGCTAATAAAGCATTTAGATAGGCTTTAATAATTTGTGCGTATGTGTCTAACATGTTCAGATACGATGGCTTCAGCAATTAAAAATATAGCGGCTGAACTTAATAAGAGAGAAAAATTGAATGGCGACAATTATAAGATTTGGAGTCTCTAGATTCAATATGTGCTGGAAGAGCAAGAGGCACTTAAGGCTCTTAACCAGATTATGGAAGAACCTGAGGATGGGACAACTACCCAACACAAAAAGGACAAAGATGCCTTTGCTGTTTGGAAAAGAAAGAACTCGCTTACTCGCATTACGTTGCTAAGCAGCATGGACAATGACATCATGCGAGAGTTCGGACGTTTCCAGAACGCCAAAGACATGTAGGCTACACTGGCATCAAGATTTAGTCGAACTTTTGTGACCAAACTAAGACAACTCACTATCCGTTTCGACTCATACAAGATGTCTCATGGAAAGACCATGAAACAACATTTGAGGCAAATATCGAATATGATTAGTGAGCTAAAGGATGCTGGCCACATATTCACTAATGAACAGCAGGTGCAGGCAGTGATCCATTCCTTGCCTCAAAGCTAGGAGCACATGAAAATCCATTTGACCCACAATGAGGGTATCAAGACCTTCGAGGATGCTATGTGGCATCTTGAGCTAGAAGAGAATCACTTCATGGCGGCTAAGCCAGAAACCGATATTTACTTTGTTGGTTCTAGCTCGCATGGAGTTTCGGGCTCCAAGAGGAAACATCCTACTGGTTCAAAGAAGTGGAAAGGCAAGGGAGCAAGTCCTTCAGGGAAGAAGCCGAGGCACAACCAACGGGAGAAAGGAAAGCGTCCTTTCAAGAAGAACATTTCAAGAGTGAAATGCTACAATTGTGGCCAGAAGGGTCACTTTGCTCGCGACTATGGCGAGCCAAAGAAGGTAGAAACCCTTAGCATTCATGAAAATGCTACTCATGTGTCTAGTTCGGTGTTTCTAACTGAATCTATGGACTGTAGACTCAGGAGCCACAAATCATGTAGCGAAGGACAGAGAAGCTTTCGTGAAGTTCCGACGAGTTCCACAAGGAACGAAGTGGATATTCGTGGGGAACAATTCAAGAGTAGAGGTAAAAGGCACTGGCATCTGTCAACTACTTATGCGCGGTGGACGCACATTGTTTCTACATGATGTGCTATTTGCTCCGGAGATTCGTCGGAACTTAGTTTCAGTGTTGGTTTTAGTTAGACTTGGTTTTAATGTAAGCTTCCATAACAATGGTATAGACTTGTCTTTAGGTACAAGTTATTATGGTTCCAAATATTTTTTAGATGGTTTCATTGTATTAGATATTAACTATTGTAAAGTTAATGTTAGTTATTCCTTATTTACATCATCTGATTCTTATGAGAATGATGTGAACATGTGACATGCTAGACTTGGTCATATTGGCCAACAAAGAATGAATCGATTGGCTAAAGATGGCTTACTGGGCAATATTAAAAAGGTTGATTTACCCATATGTGAGCATTGCCTAGAAAGAAAAACAACACGGAAACCATTTGGAAGAGGAACAAGAGCTGAATTTCCTTTGTAATTAATCCATACTGACATATGTGGTCCAATGAATGTAAAAGCAAGGCACGGGTCTGTTTATTTCATCACATTCATTGATGATCATACTCGATTCGAACATGTCGATTTGATTTTTCATAAGTCTGAGGATTTAAATTGCTTTAAAAGATTTATGAGCTTAGTGGAATGTCATGCCCCGAACCCCAACGGACTCGCAACACCCCTCGATGGCCATATTGCACGTGACGTCCCAGGACGCATCGCCGACTCAAAAGAAACACTCACACCAGTATGCAAGCGGAAGCGAAATCAAAAAAAACCCAGACAATAAAATATGACAGAGGGGTAGCAATAATGCAAACTAACAATATCTTAACAATAAAAGACCGTTACTTACAACATTCGGTCGAACAAATCAGGTCTTAGGCTCCTAGGGTTAGATCCACCATAATCATCAAAAAGGACAAGTGGCTTGGTTGGGTTAGACCTAACAACCTGTAGGGCTCAATCCAAAAAGGTGCCGGCCCTACCGCTAACTAAACCCTAAACTAACCCCTAGGCAAAACCCAATCCTGGTCGGATCCAGAAGACTCGAACTTAGAATCTATCGACTTAGGCTCAGACTCAGTCTCTAGTGGCTCCTCCTCAGGGTCATCCTCGGGCTCCGATACCACCTCGAGATCCTCCTCCGGCTCTGACTCCAACTCTATCGACTCCGGCTCAAGGTCAGGCTCCCACTTCATAGTCTCCTCGTCTGACTCGATAATGACGGGCCGTGGATCAGAATCCATCTCGGACACGAAATCAGGGCTCGCCAATTCTCTATCAGCTATCTGCGAGTCCTACTGACGTAACCCGTCGATCGGAACACCAAACGTCCTAAAGGGTCTATAATAGCTGGTCTGGTCCCGAAAGCACCAACCCAGGTAAAGATGGGCCTTAAGCTGTGGCATGCCCTCGTCAACCCATACAATGGTATAATGTCTAATATAAGCCTCCCCATTCTCAAGGAGATACTCGATCACCGAACGCTCTATATGGTCCGAGATCCCAAAACGTAGTGGTACTCTGGTCATCTTCAGGGTCGGGGGTTTGAAATAGTTATATAATAACCGTGAGAACGAGTCTCAAAAAGCAACACCCTAAACTCCATGTAGGCCAATGCATACCCAGACTAGTCTAACATGCAATATAACCAATAACGTACAAAATTCACATAATCATACTTACCTCGCTCGAACCACATGCCCACTCTGCATATTAATTAAACACCATAATGCAATAATAATCCAGAAACATAACATCACCACTCAAACTCCATAACCATGCATATTCAATCAATTCAACCACACTTAATTCACATGCGTGACCGAACCACTTTTCCACGACCTCCTAGGTCCTTTCACACTACCCACGTTGTAACATCCTGAATTTCGACCTATTTCCGAAATCAATGAAATAGATATTATTTCTCATTTCATTTTAGTAAGTCTCGCCCGAAACTGATCATTCTCGGGATACTAACCTTTAGGGAATGGCTACCTAGGGAAATGTACGTGGACCTAAGAACTCTATCATGAGTCGACCTTCGGTGACAATCGAGGTCGCCATGACTCGAATAACCCTAGGTCGATACGCGTAATCCCTAAACAGCCGCCCGTTAGTGAGAGACCCTAAAATTGAGATTGGACGATTTTGATCACGAAATTAGATCCGGACTTGGATGTCGATTTTCGAGATTGTGCGCGACTATTTTTACGAGGATGATGTCATTTTAGTGTGGCCAATGATGTTTGGGGTAAGTACGGTCGAAAAATGGAATTTCGACTCGGAACTCAGAAATTACAGTTTTGCCCCTGTGGGCACCGAGGCTGGATTCGAAGGCCGTTTGATGTTATTTTTCGCGGCCAAGGTAATTTTGGGGTGGCCACGCACATTTAGAGTGGTTTTGGCCAAAAATTGGAATTTCGACAAAAATTGGAAAAAAGAATATTATTTTATTCCCGAAACTTTGCAGTCAATTTTCGAGGGTTTGTGCGATGAATTTCGCGAATCCGACGCCATATTATGTTGGCCACGCACATATGGAACACGTATGTGCAAAAATTGGAATTTCGCTCCAGGATCGGAAAATTACGACTTTGCCCCTAAGCCTATTTTTGGATATTCCGAATTTTGGGGACTTTGGAAATTAAATTTGGGGATTAATTGTGGATAAATATCAGCCCCAAAAGATTGGACCAAAATGCCCTTGGATATTTTGGTTTGGATTAATCTTGGCCAAGTAAGGAGGGGTAAAATGGGTATTTTGGAAAATTTGGTCAAGATTTGTCTATTTAAGTCAAATCTCTCTCTCTCTCCTCACTTATTTCCCCTCCCCCACGGCAGCCCCTCCCCACCAAAATTCTTCCTCTCTCTCCCTCCCGAACTCTCCCCCACCGTGAAGCCCCCATCGCCGGATCGCCGCCTTCGCCACTGCCAAGCCACGCCGCCATCCACCGCCGTCCCCGCCGTTCGCCGCCGCGCTACGTTCTAGCCGCTTTAGTCTATAACCAAGTAAGTTGCGATCTAATCCCTATTTAGGACGTCGGGTATTTTCGGACTCGTTCGGTTGTGGTTTAGTGGATTTAGAGATTTATTAAGGTGTCGATAATGGTTTTTGGTGGTTGATCGTGGTTATTGGTGGCTGATTGTGGTTGTTGATGGCTGATCATGACTGTTAGTGGTTGTTACGAGTTGGATTAGACGTCGGGAAATGAGTTTAGGCGGTTGGAATTCGGTAGAAATCGGTTCAGGTTTGAATCCGTGAGGTTCGGGGTGAATCGCGGATTCGCGGTAACTGTACCCGCCCGGTTGGCTATTTTTTGTGGGCCGAATTTGAGAAAGTTTTCTTCATGAAAGTTGTTCCCAACATCTTGAAGTATAACATAATTTAATTTTGGAATTTTTGGAAATCATTTGAGGCCACTCGGAAGTCCATCTTTGGACCGAAATGGGTCTGCCTGATTTACTGTTCATCCGACCTTCGGGTCTGTTCGAATTTTTATAAATTTTTCCAGGCCTATTTTCAAAATACTTTCTTCATAAAAATTGTTGGGGACATTTGTTTCTATAACATATAAAAATTTCAAATCTTTTCAAGGTGATTTGGATGTTGAAAGAAATATATTTTGAGGACAAAACAGTCTGTAAGAGCGAACAGATTTTTGGTCTGACTTCGAGGGACAAAAAGGCATGGTTGCAGATTGAATCGGATTTCGTGTTCTTCATAAGAAAAGTTGATCAAGATGTTTTTTATGACATATTCAAAATTTAGAATTTTTAGAGTTGGTTTACTATTTATTTCAAATGGATTTCTGTCACTGCGCAACTGCCCAGTTTTGACCCGATTTTATATATTCTCGGTTTTTTTTTCTCTCTCTCGAGAATTATTCAGTGTTATCGTGGCATTTTGACGGGTAGTTTGATGCTTGAATGAGCTCGTATGTGTGATTGTGTGGCTGTGAGGTGTGGTGGCGTGATTGCGCATTGAGTTCGCGTGCCAAGCTTGGGTGTTTGTGTGGTGTTCGCGTGATGAGGGTGGATAATTGTGAAAAGTATGTGCGAGATGTGAATTTGTGTGTGTCCGTGTGTATGTGTGGCTATGTGATACGTGTGGAGAGTGTGGAACGAAGGTACGAAAATGTAGGATTAATGGGAAAAGTAATACCCTGAGGCGTGTTCGTTTACGCGGGGTAAGGTCCGTCCTGAGGCGTGTTCGTTTACGCGGGACGATGCCGTCCCTGACGAGGTGACGATGCCCGGCCCGACAGGGTGACGATGCCTGACGTGGTCAGAAGACCGTTGGCCTGATGCGTTTTACGCGGGCGCGATAGAAGGAAAGTGTGTGTAGGATTCCGTCTTGAGGCTTGTTCGTTTACGCGGGACGATGCTGTCCCTGACGAGGTGACGATGCCCGGCCCGACGGGGTGACGATGCCTGACGTGGTCAAAAGACCGTTGGCTTGATGCGTTTTACGCGGGCGCGGTAGAAGGAAAGTGTGTGTAGGATTCCGTCCTGAGGCGTGTTCGTTTACACGGGACGATGCCGTCCCTGACGAGGTGACGATGCCCGGCCCGACGGGGTGTCGATGCCTGACGAGGTCAGAAGACCGTTGGCCTGATGCGTTTTACGCGGGCGCGGTAGTGGTAGAAAGGTTGAGAACGAGCGGGATTTTGCTTGACATGTGAGGATTGTGAAAGTGATGCATGGTGTGAGTTAGTGTGCAAGTGTGTTTGTATCGCGTGATGCAGTGCGCGATTATGGGGTAAAATCTGCTAGGCATGGTATGGGACGTGTCCAAGTAGGTTTTACTTTATAATCGAGGCACGCGCGCGACTGTGATGTATTGCTGTGGTATGATTGGCGTATGTAATTATATGTGGAAAGTGTGTGATGGCATGTGTGCAAGAATTGTATGTTGGGATTGTGGGCTAATGTGCATGGTGCGTATGCAGAGAGTCCAGGTATGTGTGAATGCTTGATTGCTGGTTGTGTGGTTGTTTGGTTGCACGTTTGGATGTGTCTGGAATTAAGTGATAGCCTAGGTGGGGCTTAGGTTGTGACTTATTGAGATGTGATCTCATGGTTGTTTCAACCAAACCATTTCAGAGCCCCCGCCTGAATGTCGAGTTTGAGGTCGACTCGGAGTCGTTGGGTGAGCAGACAGCTGTCGAGGATTCAAATGGTGATGCCGAGGACAGTGAGTCAGAGTGGACGCCTTTGAGAGGGCATAGGGGATAGTTCTGGGAGGAGGATGCGCCCCATTTTTTTTTTGGATAGTGCTGACCTAGAGAGCTGATCTTGATATTTGGTGGTTTGGAGTTTATAGTTCGGTGTGCTTATAAATTATTTTGTGGTTTGTATTGGCGGATGATGTAAATATTTGGAAGTGTAATATATGCTTGGTGGTTTGACGATTTGTTCCTTCCTGGTGTTCTCCAATTTTAATGTCCGGGATTTTTGATTGCTTCCACCGCGATTTAACTCTGATGGATCGTTGGGTCGGCAACGTTATTCCTGGGACGTCGCACTCTTCCGACCGAGGAGAGGGATGTCGCGGGCTCGATGGGGTTCGAGGCGTGACACACGTTAACACGCCCCAAGCCAGCCCTCAGATCAAGCTGGGCTCCGTCCCTCACTGGACATTTCCCACATTCACACGACCCGCGTCAACACTTCTCAGGTCAGCCCTCAGATCAAGCCGAGCTCCGTCTCGCGTAACACGCCTCAGGACATTTTTCCCCTTCCAATGACCCTCGTAAACATACCTCAGGACATTTTTCCCCTTCCAATGACCCTCATAAACATGCCTTAGGTCTATTCATGCCTTTCTCGCCACACCCACGTAACCACGCCTCAGGTTGGCAGCCCTCCGATCAATCCGGGCTTTTCTCGTTCACATGCACCACAACACAATTCGCCATTTCACAAGTTGCACCATTCAAATTAAAGGCATACTCACCACATCAACATTCGCCATTCAACACGTCGTACGAATCCAAATCACATCACAAACCCATCACACTAGCCCACAAATCTGGCATTCAAGTCGGCTTAATCAAACGTCATTTTCACCCACACACGCCATAGCAATCCGGTCCTTTAACTTACCATACTTAGCCACACAATCGCCACAATTTAATTCTACCACCTACTATATTATCCAGGCACTAATCACATTCTAATCAACTAATCCATTCCTTAACTTAGTCACTAAACCAATTCTAATTGCCCCCTAAACAAGTCAAAAAAATACCCATTATACTAAATAGGGATTAGGATGTCACTTACCTAAGCTTGATCCGGGAAAAATCCGCACGAGCCTAAAATGGCCCGGGTGAATAGTGCTAGGCTCGACATGGGCGAGGGCGCGACGGGCACGGTGGCTAGTCGGCGGGGCGCTCGGCCACGGATGGGCAATGACCTGGGCGACTCGGCCACGGGCAAAGGCAGTGCCCTGGTGCTCGGCCACAGCCCAGGCAACGACGGGCACGAATCGAGACTCTCGGGTAACGGCTACGGCCGAGCGAGCAACTGGGCCACAGGCGAGTGGCTAGGCTGGTCCCGGCGAGGGGCGGTCGGCATCGGGCAGCAAGGAGGAGGAAGCAAAAGCAATCGGGCGGAAGAGAGGAAGGAGAAGAAGAGAAGAAAAGAAGAAAGAAAAGAAATGAAAGAAAGGAAGAGAGAGAGAGGAAACGTGAACGGGAAAAAGGGGGGAGAACGTGCATGGGGGTGGTTGGCGCAGCACAGAGGAGAGAGAGAGAGAGAGAGAGAGAGAGAGAGAGAGAGAGGGAGAGAGAATCAACACACTTGAGTGCGATCCGACGATCACGATTCGAACCCAAAAACAATCTAACGATCTACGAAAATCCTAAATAATAATTAGGAGAAAGGGCCAAAAGAAAATAGCTAAAGCACACTACGAGGGAGGTCTACTAGTCCAAATCCGCACCCGATCAAAATTTTACTCTTCCACTATTCCTGGCAATATCGACGCTGGCCACAATAATATCTATACCGTCCAATTAAATTCGTCCTAGAACTCCGAGAAATTCGACACCAAAGTTTAGGCTCTAAATAACGGCCAAATTTGATCGAGTGCGATTCTAGTGAAATTTCAATTTTAAAAACAATAACCGAGAGTGATCAATTCCTAAGCGAGATTTTACCATAAGCACACTGACGAATTACACATTTTATAAATCCCAAAAATGGGTCGAAATTCGGAATGTCACATGAAAAATCAATTAGACAAGAAAATAAAAGCATTAAGATCCGATCGAGGTCGAGAATATCTATCTGATTAGTTCAGAAATTTATGTGATGAAAAGGGAATAAAAAGACAAATGACTATTCTACATACTTCTCAACAAAATGGTATTGCGAAAAGAAGAAACAGAACTTTAATAGAAATGATTAGGTCAATGATGGCACAAGCTAACTTGCCCATCACTTTTTAGGATGATACTTTTTTGACCGCTGCCTACATATTTAACCGCGTGCTTTCTAAATCAGTTGCTTCTACTCCATATGAGTTATGGACAAGCAGAAAGCCCGATTTAAGCTTTTTAAAATCTTGGGGTTGTGCTACCTATACTCGTGAGTCTTCTCACAAGTATGGAAAATTATGCCCAAGAGGCAAAAAGAGTATTTTTATAAGATACTCAGAGCACTCAACAGGATATGTATTCATAGGTGAGCAAGAAAGCGGAAGTACAACTGAATTTGAATCACGGGATGTCACATTCTTAGAGAATGAATTTCTTAAAAAGAGCGAAGTAGATGGAGATTACTCACTATACGAATCTGTGGATTGTGATAGTGAAGTTAGTAGAAGCATTGTGACAAATGGAGAGTTGAATGCAACCCAGTTTCAACTGCAACCATTTAAAGAGATGACACTACTATTGTCTAATTCGAGTAGGAGTACAATGGAACGTGGTGAATCATCAGGAATATAGCATTCCATACGACAGTCAAGTCGTAACAGGATTCCCCGTCGATGTTTTGACATTGAAGAAGAAGCTTTCATGATTGCCCCACAAGATGAAGATGAGCCGAAAAATGTGAACGATACTCTAATATGCCCTGATAAGGAAAAATGGATACATGCAATGGAAGAGGAAATGGAGTCATTAAGATCAAACCAAGTTTGAGAATTGGTTAACCTTCCAAAAGGACGCAAAGCTATTGGGAACAAAAGAATTCTCAAAATAAAGCGTAAGGCTGATGGCTCAATAGAGAGGTACAAGGCTCGTCTTGTGGTGAAAAGATATAATCAACAGGAAGGAGTTGACTTTGAAGAAACTTTTTCTCCCGTGGTTCGATTTACCTCTATTCGCCTTATTCTGGCAATAGTAGCTAGTATGGATCTTGAATTACATCAAATAGATGTAAAGACTGCATTCCTCGATAGAGAATTAGAGGAAGAAATTTATATGGAACAACCTGTTGGTTTCATTACAAAAGGCTAGGAGCACAAACTGTGTCGACTATTGCGGTCGATATATGGCCTTAAGTAGTCTTTGAGACAATGATATATACATTTTCACAATACCATAATGGCATAATGATTTTGTAATGATTAGTGAATACAATTGTGTGTATATCAAAAGATCCAAAGATCAATTTGTGATCTTATCATCATATATTGATGATATACTAATTACTGGAAGCAGTATGGAGTTTGTTAATACAGTCAAGAATTGGTTATCTTCCAATTTTTAGATGAAAGATATGGGTGAAGCTACATACATTCTTAGACTTAAGATTTCAAGAGATCGATAAAAAAATCCTTATCCCTTTCACAAAAGACATATGTGAATAAAATCCTTGAGCAATTTCATATGCAAGACTGTAAATCAATAGATACTCCTATTGCAAAGGCCGAAGCATTAAGCGATAGAATGTGTCCTAAGACTTCATAAGAAAAGGAGCAAATGGAACAAGTTCCATATGCTAGTGCTATCAGAAGCTTGATGTACGCTATGATGTGTACAAGACCCGATATTTGTTATGCAGTTGAGATGGTAAGTAGATACCAATCCAATCCAGGTCAAGCACATTGGATCGCCATCAAAAGAATCCTCAGATATCTAAAGGGAAGTGCCGACTATACGCTGACTTATCAAGGAAGTGATCTACACCTTGAAGGCTATACTGATGCTGACTGGGGAGGAGATTTAAAAGAAAGAAAATCTACTTCTGGATACGTGTTCTTACTGAATAATGGCACCATATCTTGGAGCAGTAAGAAGCAACAATGTGTAGCCTTATCTACAATGGAAGCCGAGTTCGTGGCTCTATCAGCAGCGGCACAAGAAGCTGTTTGGCTTGGAAGATTTTTGGATCACTTAGGTGTTACTGTGAATGCTGCAAACCCAGTATTGGTCTATTGTGACAGCCAAGCAACAATAGCGTACACTAAGGATCTCAAGTACCATGGAAAGACCAAACATATAGATATCAAATATAACTATGTTAAGGACATGGTTGCATGAAAGGAAGTGAAGGTGAAGTACATATCTACACGAAGGATGATAGCTGATCCTATGACTAAGCCAATTCCTTGAGAAGTTTTCCATGGTCATGTGAGATCTCTAGGACTGTGTAGAGTATGATGTACTGAATATTGTAATTTTCCCTGAATGTTCACTATTAATGAAGTTTGTTATTATCAATGCCTATAAGTTTGTATGACGTTTGTGAATGTCAATGCTGAGTGCATTATATTGAAAATGTACGTCGGACAGATGAGAGATTAGCCCACTCACACGGATAGTCGTCTCTACTTACTGTGTGATGAATAGAGATGAGACAGTTTTAAGCTTGTTATCTAAGTGATAATTGAGAGCTCAAGCTTGAAGAGGTTAGAGATATTTGTTTGGAGTCTTCTTCTGGTGTAGCTGAAGCTTTCGGGACTTAAGTTAGGTGCTTTTTGTGCTATGTTGTGACTACTGTCGCCTCTTGGAACGATCTTTTGAGGTTTTGCTGTTACGGAATATAGATGTATGGGGCGTTCGACGTAAACATAATAAGCTTAACGAATCTCCTGTATCACGAAATTTCTTTACCTTTAGCTGTATTCTCGATGAATGTTTAATTTGATTTATCCTTGGACGGTTCTTTATGGTATACGTTGGAGAATTATAAGCTGCAAATTTACCAAAATTCTGCTTTCAACTTCCCCATCTTCCATGACCATTTGCTTATGAAGGTTCGCCTAACACTTGAGTAGCTATTTCATTTTCCTAGCAGTGGAGGCGACAGTTCCTTGAGTTAAAGCTAACTGTTTGATTTTCGACATTTAAAGTCTAAAGCTGGTTGTTCTAATTTTCTTGTGTTTTGGTAATGAATTTGTACTCGTCATATTTTGCCTTTGATTTCCTTTAGAGTTCAATATATGGTGAACTGCATTTCAGTGTGAGAAATGTTAGACGGTCACGGACCGACTGAATAAGCATCTCATATTGAAAAAATTTTGTCCTATTCCCGCAAAATTTTCTGGATCTTTGTGTATTAATATAGCTGGATTGACCTGACAATTTTTCCCTTGTCATCTTTTACAGTCGGAATTTCTGGAAGAGAACTCGATACGTTTCATTTGATATGTTTTTTTCTCATAAATGTACTTGACGTCTGGCTTCGTTTGCCTCGGACAAATCCATAATAGTTCACTGAGATGGCCTAGGAGGGCATTGGTGGCGCTGTTAAAGCAGCTCGAGTTTGCAAACAGGATCTACTGAAAGATCTTTCGGAGTACAAGCATGGTTCAGCCAGGCCAATTCTCACCAAAGCTGGTCTTGACAAACACCTCAGTTCTGCAGGCTGTGGACGACTTCATATCCCGACAACCAAAGGCATGGATTCAGTCGTATGTTCGTTTTTCAAATTTAATGTTGTCTTCTCTCCGAAGGTTATCTCAGGATTAGTAACAATCCGTCATCTTGCACCAGGTTGTGGGCGATAATAGTGGACCTATAATGGGCTCACATCTTGCCACCCTTTTGGACAATGCTCGGAAGTACAATAAAAGCATATCCAAATGACAACCTATTCGGTCTACATATACACCAAAATTTAGTCGGACATTGCTCAATTTGAAGAAATTTAAGATGCTCTAACAATGCATGAACCAATGCGAAGTTGCTGTTCTTCGTGGAATGGGTGAAATTGTATCCAACTACCAAACTTGAATAGATCATCATTATGTTACTTCATTTATGGACCAACATTTGAAATCCGTGGATGTATCTGAAATGACATGATACAAAGCACCTATGTAAGCACTGATGTATAAGCTTAACTAACCCTCCAATAGAGTTTGAAAGCTCCCCTATCACCCAGCACCGCTGCAAATACAAATCTGAAAGCTTCCCTAACCCTCCAAAAAAGCATGGAAGTTCACCCATATGTCGCTCGTATAGATATGCTAACCTTGTAATTAATGCACCAAAGCATTAGAATCGTCAAACCAATTTTATTACAAAATGAAAGATCTAGATCCTCCAAAAAATAAAAACAGAAAGCAGTCGTACAAAATTTTATTACATAGAAAGCAAACACATTCTTTCTTTCTGTGACAATCAACCAAAAGAAGGCTTCAGGAGTCGATGTCTAACAATTTCTTTGCTCTCAAAATCTTCGCAATAATCTTCTGAACTACTTTGAGGCTGCAGCAATGCACAGGTGAAGGACAATTCATTTTAGTCGGATAGACTGAACGTAAAAAGATATCAAAATGATAATCTAATTGTCGATTTGATATCTCAAACAATTGTAACCTGAAGATCTCTAACTTAGTACGCAAAAGAAAACACAAAATCCAAAAGCAGATGATAAATTACTGCTACGCGATTCTGTTCGACCACAAAGTTCCTCCGGACAAGATAAACTATAGGGATCTACTTCTGTGAATATAATATGTAAATGAAAACTTAATAATTTTAATGACTCCAGCAGTTAAGTTAGCACCCATTAATCTACAGCTACACCATATTTTCATTGGTTATTCCTCATTTGAAGAAATTAAGATGCCCTAACAATTCAGGAACCAATGTGAAATAGCTGTTCTTGATGGTAATGGATGAAATTGGATCACCTATCAAACTTGAGGAGATAAGGGACCTATCTGAAATGACATGTCGATGGTTACAAACCTTGAACTCTGAGATAAGCATATCAGATACGGCTTTCAAGCAAAATATTGAGAAACCAGGGCATATTCTCATAGGCTATTTTAGATATTCTAAAGAAAATAATTGGTAGTATTATATTAGCATGTGATGAAAAGAGGAGCTCCTCTTTCTTTGAGCATTTTCTTCATCTTCACATTTAAACTAGGGACAAATTTTATTTAAAAAAAAAAAAAAACGACCCTCCATCCACGGGACAAAAACATCTCCACTTTTCAAATGGACCCAAAAAGTGCAGGAATTATTACTTAGGAAACGAATATGTCCACCATCAAGTTTTTCGTCCATACAAGAATATGGCATTTGACGTGGCTAATGGCATGGACATGTACAACAGCCAAGTCAGCTAGGCAAAACAACGTCGTTTCTCACAAATCAATAACGACGTTGTTTTTTAGACTTCATCTATTTCAACGAGGAAAGAGAAAGGAAAAATGAGCAGCCCCAAATTGAAAGAGTTAAGGTTCTCGAATCGGGTTCTTTTTGTCCCAAATAGAAAATTAGTGTTCCAAATCGACTATTTCAAGTGACTTCATCAACTCAAATGGATGAAAAACTTAAGATTGGGTTTTCCTCCCTCAAGTAGAAATTCATATTTTTTTTGGGTCGTTTGGAAAGTGGAAATATTTTTGTCTCGTGGACATAAATTCATGCATGTTTTTGGAATCCGGCCTTCGAACTACTGGAACACCCGTGCTAAATTTTTATAATCTTCTTTTTTAACTTAAAGATCATAAGAGTATTTCTAATGAATAAGAATCTGATCGAGTGTACGGCTATTTGGATGCAAAAGGTAGTATTTGTAGTAATTTTGAAATTCTATATGGTGTTTAAGTCAATTGAAGAATTGTATTGTCATAATTAATGGAATGGAAACAGTTACCCTTCATATGTCTTCACTTGAAATCCCTCGATGAGTGCGATCTTTCCTAGAGCCTCTTCCCATGCCTTCACTTCATCGTGGTGGAAATACTTCCGATGCTTGTCTAGGGCTCTTCTGTATAATTTGCTTTCGAGCTTAACGTCAAAAACCTCCATGTAAATGGGGAGGATTCTCTTTTGGCCCCTTGACTTTGACATGCATTTTACCTTGTGGGCGAGTGCGCGGAGACGCCCCTGACTGGAAGCATAGTTCGAACTAAAGATGGGTATGCAGATGGGAGAGGCCTCAATTGCTCGCTCCATCTGTTCACCAATTCCATCATCGAAGCTCAATTCATGATTGTCCCTACAAACAGAAGTTCCACAACGAACCAGTTCATCGTAAAGGCGACGCAGCGTTCAACGAATAATTCAAGTAAAATCTTGCTTAGAGAGAGAAATCTCGAAATTCAATATTGATAATAACGTTCTGAATGTCAAAACAAATCCTTAAACCAGCTTATATACCCATAAACATAACCCTACTAAAATTGAAAAACGTAAAACATCAAAATTAGGAAACTGCCTTTTTTAAATTAACTTATAAAAAATATTAAAATAATAGAAAAACCCATCTAAACGATCTCGAATCGCCAAAATCCATCGTAGTTCACAGCCAAAAGCTGTGAGTTGTGTTCAGAACGCCGTTTTGCTTCAACCGACCGAATTTGAGCCCGATCCGATGTCATCGACCAAGTCTGCCGGTTCTAGTCGCATCATCATTTCACCTTCCATTTGGACTTCTGCCTATCCAATCGGTCTAGAAACGCACCACTAATAGATTCCGCATCATTCTCCTCCACTTGAAAAAAACTTGTCCTCGAGTTAAAATTAGAATATGGATATAACGACTCTGTGGACTCACGAAACAGTAACAAATCAACAACATTAAAAGTATTGGATATGCCCATACTATGTGGAAGGTCTATAACATAAGCATTATTGTTGATCTTCTTGTTGACAACGTAAGGTCCATACTTTTTTGGCTACAATTTAATGTAAGATCCAACTGGTAATTGCCCTTTACGAAGAAAAATCATGACTTGATCACCTACCGTAAACACCTGCTTCCGCCTGTGTTTGTCTGCTACAACTTTATACTTCTGATTAGCTTCCTCCAGCTTCTGTTTGACTTCATGATGTACTTTCACAATCCGTTTAGCTATATGATCCGCTACTACACTTTTATCTGCTTGCTTAGGTAACTGTACTAAATCTAGAATATGCTGAGGCGCCTTTGTACAAACAACAGAAAAAGGCGACCTGCCAATAGAACTATGAACTGCATTATTATAAACAAATTCTGCTTGTGATAAAGCATCATCTCATTATTTCGGCTTATCTCCACAAATGCTTCGAATCAAGTTTCCCAGAATTCTATTAACCACCTCTGTTTGCCCATCAGTATGCGAGTGAACTGTGCTACTGAAATTCAAAGATGAATCAAACAGCTTCCACAAAGTCTGCCAAAAATGCCCCAAAAATTTGCTATCTCTATTTAAGATAATAGACTTGGGTACACCATGTAAACGAACTACTTCCTTAAAGAATAATCTGGCCACACTTACTACATCAAAGGTCTTCCTATAAGGAATGAAGTGCGCTATCTTAGAAAATCTGTCAACCACAACGAAAACAGAATCCACGCCTCTTTATGTCCGTGGTAAACCAAGCACAAAATCCATGGACAGATCCTCCCATATATTGTCAGGAACAAGTAAAGGCTTAGATTGACCCTTAGTAGTCTGGTAAACATAACACTTTTGTACGTTCCTGCTGACATCTCTATGCAACTGAGGCTAATAAAATCACTCCCGGACTACAACAATAGTTTTATCACGACCCAGATGTGCAGCTAATCTATCATCATGTAAATCACGAATTATCTTCTCTCGTAATGATGTCCGAGGAAGGCAAAGATGATTGCCACGCATTAAATAACCGTCATGCACATAAAATTCTTGCACAGGTTGACCAACAGCACATGACTCCCAAATTTGCCCAAAGTCATCATCATCTGCATAACAGTCTTTTAGTTGCTCGAACCCCGGGATGTCTTGGCTTAATGTAATCAACAAACCAACTCTCCTACTCAATGCATCTGCTACGATATTATGCACATCTGACTTGTGCTGTAATCTATAAGGAAATTTTTGCAAAAATTGACTCCATTGCGCATGCATATCTTTGTCAATCCTCTTTTGACTATTCAGATACTTTAAAGCTTCATGATCAGAATAAAGGATGAATTCTTTCTCAATCAAATAATGTTCCCAGGTCTTCAAAACCCTTACAACAGAATAGAATTCTTTATCATAAGTGCTCCACTTCTGCCTTGCGTCACTAACCTTCTCACTAAAATAGCAACTTAGTATGCGCTCTTGAGATAAAACGGCTCCTATACCCACTCCGTTAGCATCACAGTCCACTTCAAACAGTTTATCAAAATCAGGTAAAGCAAGAACATGTGCAGTATATAACTTCTCCTTCAAAATAACAAAACTATTCTCAGCTTCCTCTTCCCATAGAAATTTGCCTTTCTTCATACATTCAATAATTAGGGCTACGATAGTACTGAAATTCTTAATAAATCACCGATAGAAAGTAGCTAACCCATGAAAACTCCTAACGTCAGAAACTGTTTTAGGAGTCGGCCACTCTCTGAATGCTATTACCTTCGCCTCATCTACCTCTATTCCTTCGACAATAATAATAAACCCCAAGAATAACAGCTTATTAGTTAAAAAAAACTGCACTTCTTAAAATTAACATATAGCTTATTAATCTGCAAGGCTGTCAACACCTCCCTTAAGTGCTTTAGATAATCTTTCTCAATCTTACTATAAATCAGGATATCATCAAAATAAATTATAACGAATTTGCCAATAAAAGATTTCAGAACCTGATTTATAACCCTCATGAAAGTGCTTAGAGCATTGGAAAGTCCAAAAGGCATCACCAACCATTCGTACAACCCCTCCTTTGTTTTGAAAGCTGTCTTCCACTCATCTCCGGATCGAATCCGAATCTGATGGTACCCATTCTTCAAATCCAGCTTCGAGAACCACTTAGCACCGTGCAATCTATCCAGCATGTCATCCAATCTCAAAATTGGAAACTTATAGCCTACAGTTATTTTGTTGATGGCTCTATTATCTACACACATCCTCCAACCCCCATCTTTCTTAAGAGTTAGCAAAGCTAGAACAACACATGGGCTCATGCTATTCTGAATGTGTCCCTTTCGCAACAACTCCTCCACCTTCTCTTTCAGAATCTCACTCTTCTTAGAACTCATCTTGTAACGTGGTAAATTTGACAAACTAGAACCAGGAATTAAGTCTATATGGTGCTGAATATCACGTATAGGCGGCAACTCATCTGGAATCTCTATAGGCATTAGCTCACTAAACTCCTTCAATAAAGGTTTAACTGATTCAGGCTGCTCCTTCACTTGCAATTCAGCCTCAGTCTCAATTGCTTGTTTCACGACTAGCACGTGAATCTGTCGGGTCTCCTTAACCTCAGCTTCAAATTTTCTCGTAAGGATAAGGAAATTATTTTTAGCAACTTATTTTCCTCTATTCTTCAGTGATAATAACGTATAATTCACTCTATCCTTCACAAGGTTATACTTATTGCTCCTTCCCGAATGCTAAACATCTACATCAAATTGTCACGGCCTCCCAAACAACACATGACATACATTCATGTCTACCACATCACAATATAGCTCATCATGATATTTTCTAATGGAGAATGAAATTTTATATTGCTCAGTTACCTACATGTTTTCTGCTCTAGATTTAATCCATCATAACGTATCGGGATTGTGATGCTTCTCCTTAGGTATTCCTAACTTCTTCACTGCCTCCTTCCTAATAATATTCTCCATGCTTTCACTATCAATTACCACAGCAAAGATCTTTCCTAGAATGGTGCACCTGGTTCGAAATAATTGATGGCGTTATGAATCATCCTCCTATTATGGGACCAACATCATCCTGCGCACCACAAAGTTTACTTGCTCCTCTTCTTCATGTTCAAAATCATCGTCCTCACCATCCGGTGCACAGCAATATCAATCTTCCTCCTCTTCTCTCGCTGCCACGTTTACGGTCTTTCTCTAAGGGCATTCATTAGATTAATGCCCAGGTTAATTACACCTGTAACACTTTATCGTGGCTGGTTTAGCATAAGGGTTAGGGTTTGCAGTTTCTGTGCTTGCATTCCCTTATCCCTCGGCTCGTTCATAGGGCGTTTTTCTACCATCTTATCTTCCTGATTTCGCCCTGCGTTAAAGCGATTATTGAAACTGCTCTTCTTTACCGAACTGCTCGAACTGCGACATCGATAATTTTCATAACTTTTTCTTCCCCTGTCTTGCTTCATCAATTCTGCCTTCATCGCCATATTCTTAGCTTCAATTAAATTTCGCAGAAACTGCACTCCAATTTTATCTCGAATGAAGGATTTCAGTCCATCTAGATATCTAGCCACCTGTTGTCCCTCCATCTCTGATAAATTATTCCGCTCCGCCAATCTCATAAATTTGGCCGTATACTCATGTACAGTCCGATTGCCCTACTGGCAAAGTTGGCACTGCTGGAACATAATTTGCTCATAATCGGGTGGAAGGAATCCCTGCTTCAACAGCCTTCTCATTCTAGTCTAAGTTCGAACTCTCTCTTTCCCTTCTCGCTCCCTCCTATTCTGCAATTTCTCCCACGATGCAGACACACCTCCCCCTTTGATCTACAGGCCACTAATTGCACCCATTTCTCACCAGGGGTCTCCATATAATCGAAAAATCTATTTATATCAACAAGCCAATCCAGAAATTCTTCTACACCCAGACTACCATTAAAATAAGAGATATCGACTTTCAATTTAAAGTAGTTACCTTCACGATCGTCATAGCGCCATCGTCCATCTCTCCTATCATGCCTTCTCTGAAGTCCTCCCTGACGATTTCTGCCACCATAATCAACACGTTCCTCATCAAAAATTTCAGTTTCTTCTTCTTCCGAACTCTCTAAAAACAAAGGATTATTCTACCTGCGGACAAGAACATGCCTATCAATAGAATCACTGCGAGTAAGATCTGCACCCGAGCGTCTGTCGTTCCGCCGATCCTGATTCACATCAACTCCGAGACCTTCGAATCGTTCTATTAACTCGTCAAATCGTTCTTCGAAACGACGAAGACTTTGATCGAATCGTTGATCCAAGCGTTCCATTAAACGCTGCTCCAAACGTTGCAGCGCATCGTCCCCAAGGGTTGGAGCTCCAGTCTCCTGATCATTTTCACGAAAACCACTGCCAGTCGCCATAGGCTCTGATACCACCTAGCGCAGCGTTCAGCGAATAATTCAAGCGAAACCTTACTTAGAGAGAGAAATCTCGAAATTCAATATTGATAATAACATTTTGAATGTCAAAACAAATCCTTAAACAAGCTTATATACGCATAAACATAACCCTACTAAAATTGGAAAACGTAAAACATCAAAATTAGAAAACTGCCTTTTTAAATTAACTGATAAAAAATATTAAAATAATAGAAAAACCCATCTAAACGATTTCGAATCGCCAAAATCCATTGTAGATCATAGCCAAAAGCTGTGAGTTGTGTTCAGAATGCCGTTTTGCTTCAACCGACCGAATTTGAGACTGATCCGATGTCGACCGGATCTGCCGGTTCTAGTCGCATCACCGTTTCGCTTTCCGTTTGGACTTCTGCCTATCCAATCAGTCCAAAAACGCACCACTACAGATTCCGCATCAAAAGGGCATCAGTAAAGCCATGACCAGTGTCTCGTTTCCTAAAACTTAGGAACACATCGTATGAAGGTATTTTGTGGCAAAGCCAGGCCATTTTGAGACATCCAACAATCTTTCGAGGACAATGTGACCATGATCCAATTTCCAGCTTTCTAAACCCCCGACTCCCTCAATTGCCCTTAAATTAGGACAATGTTCTAGCTCAACATGTTGTAGCTTATTTAACTTCGATAAGTTGGGTAATCCTCCAATTAAACCACAACTGGAAAGATGGAGGTACTGCAGAGATTCCACTTCTAACAAACCTTGAATCTCAACTAGCCTATTCAACCTGTTCAAAACCAACCGTTGTAGCCTCTTCAAGAATGACAGGCCAAGTATTTCCTCAAGGAAATCACATCTACTTATCTTCAGTTCCATCAAATGTATTAGGCTTTGAGAGATAGGTAGGCATGATATTCGAGATGCAGCGACATGCAGTAGTGACAAACTTTCTAAGTTGGAAAAATGTGGGAGTGGACTAATGCCCGTGAGTTTCAAGCCTGACAAATGAGATGGAAGCAGATGGGTCGGTTGCTCTCTCATCCAATCTGCTTCCATTTTTGGCAGATCGTAGCTCTCAGTTGAGTAAGGCAAAGCAGTTGATCTATATAACTTGAGATAATCTAAATTGATGAGGTTTGAGAGGCTTATAAAAGAGAAGTCACTGGCTCGAACTTTAAGGCATGTCAAATTTGATGGAATACCTGTCACTTGTCTAAGCTTGGTCAAACCCAATCGAAGTTTTTCAAGATGAGAGAGACAACCAATCACCTCAAGGCAATCTACCAACATTAGTACACGATAAATCCAATATCCTCAAATGGGATAGCTTCCCAATTTCCTCCAGGTTTTCTTCTGTCAGACGCCAGCATTTCTTGGCATGTAGCTCTTCAAGCATCTTTACTCCTCCAATAGTATGAGGAAACATTGTTATCACCGAGTAATCCATCCTCATCACCCTTAATTTCTTTAGCTTTCCAATAGAATTGGGTAGCATGCATATTCCTGACTTTGATACATCCAACTCGACCAACATTTGTAACTCCCCGACAGAGCATGGAAGCTCCTCTATTCCCACACACCCTCGTAAAGATAAGTGTGTAAGTTTAATCAACCCTCCAATAGAGTTTGGAAGTTGGCCAATTTCAGGGTGCTCGTCTAATATAAAACTCGACAAAGATTTCAGATGCCCAAATCGCTCCGGAAGCTTCAAAAGTTTATAATTTTGGGGCATGACAAAATGCGTCAAAGAATGTAGAGAACCAACTTCTTCCGGCAACTCCCCAAGAGAACTACACCCCTTGACATTCAAAGTTTTGAGGAGTTCAAGCTCACCAATGGAGCAATCAATTGTGATCAACTCAAAACACCAAGCAAGTATTAACATCTCTAAAGACATGAAGTTAGAGAAGTCGGGTGTCCTCGTCAACTTTGTGCAACCTGTTAAATCCAGGACTTTCAGTTTTTTTGTCATCTGCTGGAAAACAATTTGATTAGAAAGAATGAGGCACACCAATCATCCTAGGATATATATCTGGAGGGAAAGTTAACCTAATTATGCCCATTTTTATAATTCAGTTAGATCTGACGGTAATTGCAAATAGCACAGCTTGATGAAGAAGAAAATGGTAAAAGTTGAATCAGATTATGACTGGAATTGCTGACAAGTTTGTTGAGCAGGAGAAAGATGACGAAACAGGGGTTCGGATTGGGATAATTGAAAGAAATTTATCAACAAATGGGTTTACTCAGTCGAGATGACTTGGAAGTCATACGATGAGATATAAAGTTCAATTAAATAATGTGATTTTATAGCTCCCCTCCTTTTTAAGTGTATTTAACTGGTTGTTGTCAATGCCAGATGTCACTCGTGCAAAATAATTAATTTTCCTAGACTCACGTGAGATCAGGAAAGCATAAATTCATATATATATAATGCATGAATGATTCATGAAGATAGAAAGAAGGAGAAATGATTCTCTACCCGTCCAGTGCTCCTCTTAGTGCCTCAATAAATTTCAACCATAAGGTAAATAGAATAAGGTGTCCCGTACCTTGATTTGGCTCCACCCGCCCCAGTCATTTTCGATACCGCTCCATGACAGGTCTAGCATGACCAAATTAGTAAAGTGAAAATCTCCGCGTAAAATACCTTATTCACCTTTTCCCAAGAAAGCCACCTTAGCTTCGAAAAAAGATTTCGGAAGTCGCCAGAAAAACCCGAGCCTTTCACTCTGAGGAACCTTAGATTTGGTAGAGCAGCTAATTCTTCGGATGCAAGGTTGTGGCTGCAGCCATCGGAAGTCAAGCTTAGTGCTTCTACATCTTGATTTCTCTGCAAACGGGAGACTCGAGATTACTTAAGTGCACAACACTCTGCACTCTGACAGAGCTACAAAGAAAGAAAGCATATGAACACAAGTAAACAATTTCTCCAACGGGGAAACTACCATGGCACGCGCCTTTCCCCGGCAAGTAAACTTTACACGTTTTCATTCACATCATTAATGAAAATTTTCAGCTTCCATTTGAAGATATATAATAAAAAAATTTCTCCATTTCCCATTTTCTTCTCTCTAATGGCGTTCGAAAGAAATTTAAAAGTTCTTCAGACAGCTAGTTTTCTTCTGACTGTGATACGGGCTTTGTTGTCTCAGAATTTCCAGAAAACTACTTTCTATATTACAGAATCTAGAAAACGAAGCTAACTATTAGGTTATATATTAGTCTCTCTCCACCAATTCACGGACCTTTTGACCAAATGATTGAGAGAGAGCTGTCACACTCACAACACAAATGGGAAGTTAAACAATGCTAACCGTAAAATAAAATGAAAAATTCATGAAGTTTCTCCTTCCAAATAAAAATCATGTGACATACTCTTTCATTTTATCTCTTTTCTCTCCATTAGTCTTACAGCATCCTTATGAATCCACACCCTACTAAATTTGTCAGCATATTCTTCATGGACATTGTGCCTTCCCAAATCTCGAACTTGGTCATGCATCCAAAACTTATTGTCATCTCTGATTTTTATCAAGGACCGTAGGAGGAGGACACCAATTGCACAATGAGGAAGGTAATCACAGTCATGCCACATGATAACTAGATATGTTTGGTCCTTGCTGGTGAAAAAGCAAGCAATATCCAGAAATACTTCTTTTTGCTTATTCTCCAATCCCTCATAACTAATCATTAGTGCGTCTCGGACATCTTTAAAAGGACCTATATCCAATTGCTTCAACGTGTCTTCCCATAAATTTCTATTATCAAAATGTTGGCCCAAGGCAATGCTTTGGCAGTAAAGAGAGGAAGCATACCCACTCTACGGACAATTTTCTCTGCAAGATGATCATATCCTTCTACAGGAGAGTCTCTTATGAATGCGTGCTTACAAAACAACTGAAGTGCTCGACCAAATTCCATTTGATGAACTTCATAAGCCAAAATTCCTTCGGGTTGATTTAGGACCTCTTCACGGGATGATTCCACTCGAGTCATCAAGATATCTATGTTTCTAGTGGTGAAGATGATCCTACTGCCTGAACCAAACCAATCAGATTTTCCAACTAGCTTCTCGATTGTTTTTGCTTGTCTAGAT
This sequence comes from Syzygium aqueum, assembly GCA_031216185.1. Taxonomy (NCBI): domain Eukaryota; kingdom Viridiplantae; phylum Streptophyta; class Magnoliopsida; order Myrtales; family Myrtaceae; genus Syzygium; species Syzygium aqueum. The sequence goes on along the minus strand of CM062233.1, from coordinate 28,757,503 downwards.
CATCAAGAACAATGAGAAATTTCTTAGTATTACATACTCTTTTGATCCAATTCATCCCATCTCCAATGTCTTTAATTTGGTCAGCAACCATAGAACCAACAAAACGTGAAATTAACTTTTTCTACAAGTTTATAAGACCATGTCGTGATGATTCTCGAACGTCGTTGAGGAAACTGATGCCGTCGAAGTGAGAAGATAATTTGTTGAGCACAACCTTCGCAAGTACTGTTTTACCAATGCCAGCCACCCCATGAATACCAAGGAAACGTACACCATCAAAGTCAACATCCAACTTCTCTATTATGGCTTTTACCTGACGGTGATCCTCAACCAAATATTCAGGCACATCCACGTTTTTGGCCTTAAGCTTACACAATACCTCTTCAACAACCAGATCAATCAGTTCTCCGTGACTGCAGCAAAGCAAAAAATCTTTGTTAAGGGTAGAAATTTCTTCAGGATATGACGACCTTTGGGTCCCTAGGGACCATATGGTTAAATAAGTAAACCATTTCAGTTACTATGGATGGAAACTAAGCATTATAATCGGTTGATACGTACATTGGAATTTCGCAGAATGTCGCTCAATTTGATGTATTGGAGATGCTCTACATAACGCATGAGCCGCTCTATATGAAGGAGATATTCTTAATGGAATGGACGGAGTAAGATTCACTAAACTTGAGCAGGTAATATTTTTTCATAATTCTGGGATCTACTAACTAACATGCAGTGACATCAAATCCAAAGTGCGTGTATTATTGAACTAAATTCATAGGATTGTGTTGATATGGGGTTGAATCCAGAGATAATACAAAAATCAGCTCGGGGTCTTGAGCAAAACCGAAAGAAGCAGTGAAGCACAACAGACGAGCGCTTTCGAAAGCTCACCACTGATTTCCTTGTCAACTCAGAGCTCTTCGTTGTCTAGGAAGACGTGGACTCCGGCGAGTCGCAGCCTACGGTAAAGGCAATCGGTGAAACCGGCACGTGTGTCGGGTCCCCGGAAACTCAAGAACACCTCGTACTCTGCAGCAGCGGGATCGTCCTCCCCGTCCCTCCTCAACGCCTCCCCCTCTTCTCCATGCGCATCGTCCGCTCTCGAGGCCGACTCCCAGTCCCTCTTCCTCTTCGGTTTCCCGAGCTGCCTCGTCGCCCTGCACACAATTCACAGAGCTTCTAACCACAGCGAGACTAGAAAAGTAGGAATGCAAACCGAACAAAGAGCAGGCTGGACCACATCAAGCATGTCCAGGAGCAGAGTTTCTTCGCCTGCGCGTTATCTGTCAACAACAAGAGCCTCCAACAGGAGTCGAACCAGAGCACTTGCAGCGCTCCTACAGTCAAAGGGAGGAAGGCAGTCTGCTAAAGATCAGACCATGAAGGTGCACAGGAGACAGAGAGAGAAGGCAACAGTGGAGAGCAAGTTGACAAAATCCTCCTGGTGGGGTAATATCATCGCATGCTTCGGGTGCACATGAGCCCAATTTAGTAATCTCGCACCTCTGACGTGGCAAGACCAGTGGCCCAACCAGTGCATGCCGACGTGGAAATTTCGTGAATCCGAAACTGCCTTCGGAGAAATTAAGGAAAAAAAAGATAAAAAAAGAAAAGAAAAAAACTGTTAATATTATCTCAAATTAGTATATTTATGATAAATTTATTTCAAATTAATTTTTTCTATCCATTCAAAATCAGTACACATGTAATAAATTTACTCTTTATTAATTTTTAATTAATTTTTACCGTCAAATCATTAAGTTAAATGATATGCGACAATTGATAGATATATTCATTTAGATTTTATCGTCTGTCTATCACAGATGTATATCAGTTTGCAATTTTCGTGATATTAATTCACTTCAATGAGAATTAATTGAAAATAAATTTACAGCGAACGTATTGAATTTTTGTTAATTTAGGATAAATTTATTTATTAGTTTTGAATTTTTCCTGAAATTATCAAAAATCAATCGTCTTGAGATTTCCGTAATATTAATCCATTGGAAAAAAAAAAAGGAAAAATCGGAAGCAGGAGAAGCTGCCATTTCCTTCCACAACCTTCTTCGTCTTGCCTCCTCCCCAAGCATCATCACCTGATCACCACCGCCCTCCTCTCCTTCTTCTTCTTCTTCTTGCCCCTCCTCCTTCTTCAAAACCTCTTCTTCTTCGCTACCCGAGTACAGGAACCTCTCGCGCTGCTTCAATGGCCACCAGGAGAACCGCCTCGAAGCTCACCAAGGCCGCCGCCCTGGCCGCGTTCACCGCGGCCTCGGCGCCCCCCAAGCGCCGCTCCGCCGCCGGCGCCGCCCTATCGCGCTCTCGATCGCTCTCCGGCGCCGCTTCCGGTTTCGGGAACTCCGTTCGCCCGTTGGCAGGTCCGCCGCTGCTCCGCGAGGCCAATGTTCTCGCTTCGGTGTCCGCCGGTGCCGTCAAGCTCCGCGGCGCCGTCGGCTTCGATTCCCGGGGCTTTGGCCGTTCCTCTGCGGCTTACTCGACCGCCGCGAGCGCGTCTCAGGTTGGAATTCGATCGAATTCATTACGTGAATGCGGTTGTTCTGTGATATTATGGAAAGGTGTGGTTTTTTAAGTGTTGGCTTGATGCTAGGGGAGCCTAGGACTATCCCGTTTTATTTGAGCCTTTTTATGTTCGAGTTGGGAATAGTGCCCGTCTGTGAAAATTTGAGTGTAGAGCAATCTGTCTGGAGTCTTCTTCTGGTGTTGCTGATGCTTTTGGGGACTAAAGTTTGGTGCTTTTTGTGTTATGCTTGTGACAACTGTCGCCTCTAGGAACGATCTCCCAAGATGATGCAGTTGCAGAATAGATCACGGCGGTTCGATGTAAACATTATAAGCATTGTATCACTTGAAATAATTAGTCAATGAATAATATATTTATTGTCGATAACAGTTTATGTATAGACAATTTCATGGAAGTTGCAAATATTTTTTTGTTCATTCATTCTTTCTATAAGTGATACAAGTTATCATTTTTTGAAAAATATTTTCCAAATGATTCATTTTCACGAAATAAATGCACCCTTAACGAAATAAACTTTTCCCCTGTATCACGAAAGTGCATTACTTTTAGCTGTATCCTCAATGAATGATAAATTCAAGATATCATTTGGCGGTTCTTTATGGTATACATTGGAGAATTATAAGCTGCAAATTTACCAAACTTCTGCTTTCAACTTCACCATCTCCCGTGACCATTTGCAAATGAAGGTGCGCCTAATACTTGAGTAGCTATTACACTTTCTTAGCAGTGCAGGGGACGGTTCCTTGGTTGTACAAGTTAACACAGTTCCTTGAGTTAAAACTAAGTGTTTGATTTTCAACATCCAAAGTCTAAAAGTAAATGTTTAATTTTTTCATGTTTTGTTATTGATTTCCTTAAAAGTTCAAGATATGGTGGACTGGAGTTTAGTGTGGTTAACATTAGAAGGTTACTTACCAACCGAGTAAGCATTTCATTTTGAAGAATTCTGTCCTAATCCTGTTAAATTTACTGGATATTTGTGTTTAACATAGCAGGATTTACATGGCAATTTTTTCCTCGTCATCCTTTAGTCAGAATTTCTGGAAGAGAAGTCGACCTGTTTCATTTGATATGTTTTTCCCAAAAAATTTAATTGAAATCCGGCTTTGTTTGCCCCAGACAAATCCATCAGAGTTCACTGAGATGGCCTGGGAGGGCATTGTTGGCGCTGTTGATGCAGCTCGAGTAAGCAAACAACAAGTGGTGGAAACTGAGCATCTAATGAAAGCTCTTTTGGAGCAGAAGGATGGTTTAGCCAGGAGAGTTCTCACCAAAGCTGGTCTTGACAACACATCAGTTCTGCAGGCTGTGGACGACTTCATATCCCAACAACCAAAGGTGTGTATTCAGTTATATGTTTGTTTTTCAATTCAATTTTGTCTTTCTCCAAAGGTTATTTGGGGTTTAGTAACAATCTGTGATCTTGCACCAGGTTGTGGGCGATACTAGCGGCCCTATAATGGGCTCAAATCTTGCCTCCCTTTTGGACAATGCTCGGAAGTACAAGAAAGAAATGGGTGATGATTTTGTTTCTGTGGAGCATCTATTACTTGCATTTCATTCTGATAAGAGGTTTGGGCAGCAATTATTTCGAAATCTCCAGCTTAGTGAGAAGGATTTGAGGGAGGCCATTCAAGCTGTTCGTGGAAATCAAAGAGTAACAGATCAAAGTATGTCCTATTGTTATTCAACTTCTGCAACGATTTTTTTCTGAATCACATGATACTTATGGTAGGTTCTGGTCCTTATAAAACATTGCCTCCCATGTTTTCTTAGAGGTTCCTGAAATTGTTAGGACTTGAACAGGCTAACAATATTCGTGACATTGATTTCCCACAGACAGGCTAGCCATTGTCTTCATAAAACTTCATTAATCAACGAACTCTACATAGCCACCACTCACTGTTTAACTAAGTCCATCTGGGTTGTTGTTTGGATGGGTTTCTGCTTTCCTGATGGACTTCGTTTGTTTACTCTGTTGATTAGAAGTCCATAGGGACAGTGAGAGTTTGCTTGTCAGTTGTGAGATGAGAGAGCAGTGCTGCTGGCAGCTGCTAGGAACAATTCTTCATCCTGCAAAGAACTATTTGATTTGAGGGAATAATCATAATCAAACTTTTGATGATATTCAGCTATTAGAAAAAGATATGTTTTCATAATCTCAAAGTGTTCAGGATATCTGCTCAGGGAAGATGAGATATTGTCATGCTTAACTGAAGCTTCTAAAACTTTATTTTAAATATTGCACTGTATTTCTCAGCTTTATCTTGGTTCTTTCACGATGTTTCTCAGCTGACTAAGTATTCCCTCTAACATGCATGTTGTAGCACATGATTCATTATTGTCCCGCCAAAGCAGGAAGACCTTTTGTTGATACCTGGTCTATTTCCTTTGCTTCTTTGACTACTAATGCATTTGTCATAACATTTCTTTTGTCTCCTACAAACAGACCCGGAAGTAAAATATGAAGCACTCGAGAAATATGGCAGTGACTTGACAGAAATGGCTCGGCGGGGCAAGCTTGATCCTGTTATCGGTCGTGACGATGAGATCCGGCGTTGCATTCAAATATTATGTAGGAGAACTAAGAATAATCCAGTAATTATTGGTGAGCCGGGTGTGGGGAAAACTGCAATTGCTGAAGGGTAGGTTTCTTAGTTCAATATTATTTTCTTAAGCTTAGTATCTTATTGCCTGATATGTTGTTAGACACGTTCTTCTCTTTTGCTTATGTCGTTTGCGTGTGCAGCCAGCATGTACCATGAAGGATCATTCATGGAGCTCCCAGTGTAGCATTGCTGTTATTTAGTGTCATATGAATAGTTCAATGTTTGTACCCTCTTCTCAACTTTAGTTATGTCTGAGTTATAGTTATTAGGATCAAATTACTCATGCAAATCATTGTTCTGATGGACCAAAAACTGGCTTCCTTTCTTTTATGATGATAACATAATGTCGGAGACTTTGTTCGTGAAGATATAATTGACCTTCAAGCTGATAAGGTGCAGTGGTGTTACAGCTATTCTCAAGTGAAACACTCTATTGAATTCTCCGAAGCAGTAGTGCTGAGCTGGGCTCCATAGGTTGTTCTGCACATCTATCTAGAGCTAAACTAGTTGAAAAGAGTGCTGGTGATACTCAGTCAGTGTGCTGGTTCCATCCTTTTAGCTATCATGTAACTTTTGCTTAGCAGTAGTGATTATTCAGAGTATAGCAATTGTTAAACTATGTACATATTACTGTAATTTTGGAAGTGAGCACGTCTAGTGACATGGTTCCTAGTGTGAATATTGTAACTTTATGGATTCTATGGTAATTTCTCTGTTGTAATTCTCACTCTTAACAGGTTGGCTCAACGTATAGTCCGTGGGGATGTACCGGAGCCACTGTTGAACAGAAAGGTTGTAATTTTGGCTGTCTGTTCAAGATAAGTTGTTTAGATGATAATGTGATTGTTCAGAGAGCTTTCTGCTAAAAGGATGTCTGCTTTATCTTGACCTATGCAGTTGATTTCCTTGGATATGGGAGCACTAGTTGCAGGTGCTAAGTTCCGTGGAGATTTTGAGGAACGACTGAAAGCTGTCTTGAAGGAAGTAACTGCTTCAAATGGGGAGATTATATTGTTCATTGATGAGATTCACACTGTTGTAGGTGCAGGTGTGTATCCTTCTTGCTTTTCTTTCCTGGTTCCATCTCTATCATTGTTATCAGGGACTACGTAAACATGCATGCAAAAGTCGTTAATTTCTATATCGTGTTATTAAACTTTGTAATCAGGCAAAATCTAGTATAATCTATATCTTTCATGTTTTCATTTTGCTTTTGTTTTTCATGTGATGGTTTTATTCAGATTCCTATGTGCTGCTTTTCTTCTGTTTACTCGCATGTGCCGAACGCAAATTGTGTATTGAAAAGTACTGCTTGTGCTATGCATGTAGGAGCGACAAGTGGCGCAATGGATGCAGGGAACTTGTTGAAACCAATGTTAGGTCGCGGTGAGCTACGTTGCATAGGTGCAACAACACTGAATGAGTATAGAAAGTACATTGAGAAGGATGCTGCTCTGGAGCGTAGGTTTCAACAAGTGTTTTGTGGGCAGCCATCTGTTGAGGACACTATTTCCATTCTTCGCGGATTGCGCGAGCGGTATGAACTACACCATGGCGTTAAAATATCAGACAGTGCCCTTGTTTCAGCTGCTGTCCTTTCAGATCGTTACATTACTGAACGCTTTCTGCCTGACAAAGGTAATCTATGAATTTTATCAGTGTTGGATTGTATTTCTGTGTTTATGACTCTAGCCATTTTCGTCACGTATAAGCAATTAATTGACTCTCTTCAATTGATAATGACATATTCCAACTAATTTTTTTAAATGATAATCAATGTTCCTGTCGTTTAAATTGACGCAATAAATCCCAACGATAATGTGTAAAGATCGTGCAACAGCACAATGTTTTTTCTTTTTTTTGCTGGGGGCGCCTAACTATGAAATTCTTTTCACATTGCAACTTCAAATATGCGGTTGCTAGCAGTATGGTATTTTCTGTCTGCTATTCTTTTTATTTATTTCCTGCAGTCTTCTTCTTTTGCTTAATTTTTTTCTTCATTATCTATATACTCTCTTAGGAGTACAATGTCGTTATGCCTCTGTTTTGGATATTTCCCTCTGATATACTTTGAGAAATATGACTGTCGTGATAGAACAATTTAAATGTATAAAGAGAAGATGTTGTAGTTTATTCCAACTTCTTGTCTTGAATGCTTCTCTACTTTACCTCAATAAACGCACATCTGTCCTGCTCCTTCTGTTGTCTAATCATATATGGTTATGTTGTTTCTCCTTCAGCCATTGATCTAGTTGATGAAGCCGCAGCAAAGCTGAAAATGGAGATTACATCCAAGCCTACTGAATTGGATGAGATAGACCGAGCTGTGCTTAAGTTGGAGATGGAGAAGTTATCTCTGAAAAATGACACAGATAAAGCATCTAAAGAAAGGTTGCATAAGTTGGAAAATGACTTAAATTTGCTTAAACAGAAGCAAAAAGAACTGACAGAGCAGTGGGAAAGTGAAAAAGCTCTTATGACTCGGATTCGATCAATTAAAGAGGAGGTAACTCTTCTAACCCGTTACCTTACCAAAAAAAAAAAAACTCTTCTAACCCGATATAATTCTCTTTTGTGACTCTTCCTTTTGTGTATTTTACCTTGATTTGACCTTTCTCTCCATCTAACAGATTGATAGAGTTAACCTGGAGATGGAAGCTGCCGAGCGTGAATACAACTTAAACCGTGCTGCTGAACTCAAATATGGAACGCTCATTTCGCTTCAGCGCCAGTTAAAGGAGGCTGAAAAGAATCTTGCAGAATTCAGGAAATCAGGAAAATCTTTGCTACGAGAAGAGGTCACTGATCTTGACATCACTGAAATTGTCAGCAAATGGACTGGCATTCCCTTGTCGAACCTTCAACAGTCAGAGAAGGAAAAGCTAGTAATGCTGGAGGAGGTCCTTCACAAGAGGGTGGTTGGTCAAGATATAGCAGTTAAATCAGTAGCTGATGCAATCCGTCGTTCGAGGGCTGGATTATCTGATCCAAACCGACCAATAGCAAGTTTTATGTTTATGGGCCCTACTGGTGTCGGCAAAACTGAGCTTGCCAAGGCTTTAGCTGGCTATCTCTTCAACACAGAAAATGCTCTTGTTAGAATAGATATGAGTGAGTACATGGAGAAACATGCGGTTTCACGTTTGGTTGGTGCACCTCCTGGTTATGTGGGATATGAAGAAGGTGGGCAGCTGACTGAAGTGGTTCGGCGAAGACCTTATTCTGTTGTGCTCTTTGATGAGATTGAAAAGGCTCATCACGACGTGTTCAACATTTTGTTACAGCTGTTGGATGATGGAAGAATAACTGATTCCCAGGGAAGGACTGTCAGTTTTACAAATTGTGTCGTGATAATGACTTCTAATATAGGCTCTCACTTCATACTCGAAACTCTCCGTAATACAACGGACAGTAAGGAAGTAATTTATGACATTATGAAAAGACAAGTTGTTGAGTTGGCCAGACAAACATTCCGCCCAGAGTTTATGAATCGAATTGATGAGTACATCGTATTCCAGCCACTGGACTCCAAGGAAATTGGCAAAATTGTGAATCTCCAGGTAACTAATCTTGAGCTCACTTCTACTTATTCCTTAGAGGTGCTGCATTGCGTAAGAAAGCTTAATCACAAAAAAGACTCTACAGTTGGATTGCCATCATATTCAAGCTGCATTCTTGCGTCGATGTTCTTTTATCAGTGGGGGTAAATTGAAAATGCAGAACTAGCTTTTGTTTCCTAACCTTTTATCATGACTACTTGGATGAGATGCTAACAAATAGTGGTGCAATTGCATAGGTTACCAACGCTTGCTTGCATAAAGCTTCTGTGCATTCTCTTACTGTAGTTAAAGTAACTTGAATTCTTATGGGTTACATGTTGATAACTATTGTTTTGTGATGCAAAATTCCAATATGTTGCACAAGATGAATCTTTATTTGTGGTAATTTTTATGATTTAGCAGTTTATGTTTTTGGGAAAATGAACTACATTGTAATGTTTATTTAAATTTCCGAAATATCAATTTTGCATGTCAGGATGCCTAGAGCCTTTTAGTTCATGAATGTTTGCTGAGGATACACCTTTCTGAGTAACATATCCAACACAATTCTTATGTTCTGTTTCGAAATGCACTTAGCACATCCAAATGAGTTCTTATGTTTTGTGTCAAAATGCACGTATAAGCACCTAGATGCTACTTTATGAAGGGCATATGAGTTTTGTAGCAAACATTTTGATGGTCCATTTTCCACCTGATGCAGATGGACCGGTTGAAAGGACGACTAAAACAGAAGAAAATTGAACTTCACTACACTGAAGAAGCTGTTGAGCTTCTCGGGACATTGGGCTTCGATCCAAATTTTGGCGCCAGACCTGTGAAGAGGGTGATCCAACAGTTGGTTGAGAACGAAATCGCTATGGGTATCTTGAGAGGAGATTTCAAGGAGGACGACTCGGTGATTGTCGATGCTGTCACGTCACCTTCAGCCAAGGACCGTCCCCCGCAGAAGAGGTTGTGCATCAAGAGGTTGGAGAGCAGCCCAATGGATGCGATGGTTGCCAATGATTAACATTGAGTAACACGCGTCTCGTGCTGCTCGTACATACGTCGCCCTGCTTCGTTCTGGTAAGTGATAAGATTTTGATTGTGTTGGTCAAGTGTTCAAGTTAGCTTCAAGTGTACAACGAGTCAAGATAGCTACAGCCAACCGCCCACCTTTAGCTGGTTTTTGTGGACATAAGGTATCTGCACATAATGTCCCATGCAGCGCGAGTTCCACTCTATTAATTGGCCTGTTTCAATGTCAGAGTTGATGTTCCTTTGTAACTTCAGTGAACTTTCTTGCTAACTGACATGAGCTTCCTGATTCCTCGAGAGCAAACGGTCAGAGGGTGACTCTGTGGTGGTTGTTCCTTACACGCACACACAGCTTTGCTATCACTAGCTAGAGAATCTGAGAAAGTTTTTCGAACAACCATTGGATACTGTTACTAAGCGGAATTCGCATCGAACCGGAAATCGGTTGCTGTCAAATGTCCAAATCCATCATTTACACAGAACAGTAGCTGTCACTCTTGAAGATCTGCTTTTTGCTATATTCACGGGAGCAATTGCATTATGATGACGGGGTCCATTCCCCGTCTTCTCATTCTCTGCACTTCATATGACACGACGCTGCGAGAATCATTGCCATTTCTTTTTAAGGATTCGATGTCTGTTGGTTAGGCAGTCCCAATCCTTGAACAGAAGCTGCTTCATACATGCTCTTAAGCAAAACGGGTGCGACCGCCTCGTGAAGGCGTATCAAAACTCTCTCCTACCGAAAGTGTTAATCGGCCCTTACGCAGGTGAAACCACCGAGCTCAGATAAAGACTCGGGATTTTTGTCCAAGGCTACGATCTTCAACGTAGAGAATGAATTGCTCGTATACCTGGCTTTTGGGTTGATTCAATCTAGAATGACTGTTTAGGCTATGATCTTTGTAACATCAACCCATGTGGATCGTGTCGGCATCGTCCCTGCATATCTTAAACCAATCTCTAAGGTGACGGTGGTGTCCCAACAAGGCAACGACATTGATGTTAGTATATGTTCCGAGTACAGTTGTACTCTCATGCACATTCTTCCTCATGTTTGCTTGAGACGTGCCTTCACATCTCGGTGGTCCAAAGCTCCTTTGGCTGATTACAATGATGAGTACGTCCAGCTCCTTTTGTGTTCTCTTTGATGCCGTGGATCATAGCAAAATACTGACGCCTCCAAAACTCTTGTCCTTCCATGCATTGTGTAGAGGGGAAAAGAATAGGAATTCATGTTAATACCTTTAAAAAGCCCGAATTGATAAGTTTGCGACACATACTTTCCAAATAATTTTTCGTCTTCTAAAAAAATTATAAATGAATACCCCGTTACAAATTTATCTCAAATCATTTTTTGTTTCACGAGGAAAATTCAAACCACTACCCCTGAACTAAATTTTTCCCTCCATTGAAATTTCATATGATATCCCGTTAAAATGCACACGCGTCGACACCCGCAGAAGATGGCCGCAAGATAAATCCGACGTGGAAAATCCACGTGTATCGATACACATGCATTTCAATGGAGGGTGGATTGGGTAGGTGATTCCAATAAATGCACCGCGGGTACTAATTCGGGATCTCCTTCGATATGAAAATAATAATTTCGAGTATCGATGCCAACCGATACCGCTTCGAGATCTCCACCCCGTGTTAAAACCCCTATGAATTTTTTTTCCCTAGCTTTTTCTTTTTGGCATCCTTCTACCTAACTAAAAGGGAGCGTGAAAAAAGTAATAATCAGGTCCCCACGAGAGGGGCCACATTTTTCCCACTTGGCCGAGACGACGACATCGACTCAAACCGCACACACTTTTTTTTTTCCCCTCAAATCATTCCAGCCCGATCAAAACAGTAACAATAAAAAGAGTATCAAATTGCTCTCCTCTCCTTTCCTTTCCTTTCCTCCTAACAAAGAGAGAGGGGCCCTCCTCCCTTTCCTCAAGTTCAAGTTCAAGTTCAGATCTGCAGCACCAGCTTCTAAAACATGCCACATTGCACGTGCCATGGCCCATGGGGGGCGGCGGCTGCTGCTGCTGCTGCGTCAGCACAAGAACACTTGACAAAAAGCAGCAGAACCGAAGCTGGTGGAGATCAGAGATCAGTGGCTCGACCGTGATTCCACCGAAAGAACCGAAGCCCAAAACCAGTAAAAAAAAAACGACACGCGTGGCCCCCCTTCCAGGGAATCCCATTAAAAGTCAAGCCCCCCCCCCTTAGCTTCTTGGAGGAGCAGCCTCCACCGAAGAGGTCAGAGAACCAAATGCGCCTGCGCCTGCGTCTGCAGCTGCACATGCCCATCACTGCTAAAGTGCCAGCCAGCCCCCCCATCCCTCATCTCATCTTCCCCTGCTCCCTTCTCCACCGTGATTAACGTGCGCCGGCGGGTCCCGCCGTGGAAGTTTCCGCCGCGGCCGCATGGTTTACACGAGTCCTTTAGCTGGACCGCACCGCACCAGATGACTGAGGAGGGAGGAAGGTGGGAGAGAGGAAAGCGACACGCGTCCATGCTTTGTCGCGCGCCGTACCCGCAGCTCAGATAAATTACCTCTGCGCCAGAAGTGCTCTTCCCGCGGAGGAGAAGCTGGGCTTTTCCCGTAAGCTTTGTGGCTTTTAGTTTTATTTCTACACGAGCGCACAGAAAATATTGATGAAAAATATTTAATTTAGGATGGGCATGCTTCGCAAAAAAAAAAAAGAAGTAATTAATTAAAATATGCTTTTTTTCAAAATTTTTGTTAATTATACCGCTTGTAAAAATAAATGAATGAAAATCTTCGTCTTACGAGAAAATGTTCAGACATAAATTGTTGTCGATAATGAAAACATACAATCAATCATTTTGAAAGAAATATTTTTCAAATCATTTATTTTTTTACGAAATAAATAGACCCTTAAAATAGCTCAATCTTGAAAATATTGATTATGTATAATACAATACTTGTAGATGTATTAGAAGCTATAAAAAATTTGTCAGGATGAAGAATAACAGTCTTTAGATGATTGTGAGAGGAATGGCACATTGTGAGTCACAAATTCTTGAAGGAGTAGACCCTGGAATAATATTTAATTTTTTTGTGCTCTAAATAGAATGTCAATCTCCCAATGAATTAAGAACAATCACATAAACATCTTTCATTTTCTTATTCTCCTATTTAATAAATGTCCTAACACCCGTCAATAATATCTTTATTATTTATCTTTGCCTTTTCCCTTCACTTCTTTTTTTTTCAAAATTTGAATATGGATGAATATAAGTTACATTCCATATCGAGTCAAATCGCATGTATCTATACAAATAACTTTCTTTCTTGATTTTGCACCTAATAAATATCCCAGATTTTCCTCCTAGTTAAAAGTTGTTCCACTCAAATTCAAGACAATTAAGTGTGCTTATCTCCCTTGACCTGAGGTCATGATTAAATTGATGACGTGTATATACTTGTTAATTAGCTAATTTAAAGAAGGTTGTTGTTTGAATAGAAGGCCAATTTAGATATTTCCACTCAAAAATCCTTTTTTATATAATGAGTAGATTGATGGATACAAATAACTCCATAAATCCCTCTCGGATCTCGATCCCTAACTAATTAGGAGGAGATCATATTTCGCTCAAAGTAGAACTTTAGGTCTCGCCATTTTGCAAACTTATTGCAGAGGGGGATTCGCAAGCAGGGATTTTCATTCTTCAAAAAATCAAACTCCCTCTCTTAATTTTAGGAACATTCTCCTTTCTCATGTTAGGAAAATGTTGAGAGTATTTCCAACAGGTCAAACTCATACATACTTCTAGGGAAGGAGTGGACTGGTTAGCATATTGGATACTTTCGTCATTTGATGCAGATGACACTCTAACATTAGATAGGCCATCGACAGATTTACTTTTTTTGTTAATAGGCGATCATATAGGATCCGATTTTATTACCGAGAGGTTTATTTCCTTTGTTAAACAAGATCAAGCGACGTAACTCTATGACCTTATCCACATTTCTCATCAAAAAGAAAGAAAATAGAAAGGAGACTATAGATCACGAATCTTTTTTATTCATGTATATTTTCTATGGGCTGTGCAAGCATGCATGTATTGAGTACATTAAAAAATTATACACTTGCGCAAAAAACAAAGTTTGACCCGCTATTCTTTCTGAACATATAAATATTTATCGAGATTATTTCAAACGATCAGGGATGACGAAAAGCCGTTAAAAACGGTTGCTATAAACGCGTCGGTCTTTGTATATTTCTTTTACATGGTTTTATCCGTCTAACTAATTATCTTGATTTAGTAATTATAGTAACGAGAAAAGTCAAACGGAAAAGGGAAAAAATGAAAATTCCCGCCTATTATATATATACACACTTATAGAACATGCTCTTATTCAAAATGAAATGAGAATTTCTTCCAGCAAATTAAGAAAAAAAACAAAGACAGAAATTATAATTTTCTCCTCCAAAAATGGAGGTAGGTGTGAGACTAGAGAAAGAGAGGGGAGGGGTCGTTGGAAACGTTCTCAAAATGAATCACCCCAAAATTCCATTACTTCAAATAAATAGAACAAGATCAATTTTTATTATTAGAAAAAAAAATGAATTTTTTCACCCCTGATATTATAAAATAAGTCTCCAAAAAGTCACTCCCAAGTCCCACTCCATCTTTCCCTCCACGTTTTGACACCTATAAAAAACACACACGGAAGAACGAAGACGACGAAGGAGAAGGAAGAAAAGAAGACGAAAAGTCTCTCTCTCTCTCCCTCCTCTGTCTCCATCTCGAGCAGTGCGCGCACTGAGCGGCGAGCAGAGGCGCTTCCCCTCCTCTGCTTCTGCTTCTGCTTCCTCTCCAGGTCCCGAAATTTTGATTCAACGGAAACGACGAGCCCACACCACATCTCATCATCTGCCAGATGTTCCGCAGCATGACCCGCATGCTTCCGCACCGCCGCCCCCTGCTTTCCCCTGTTTTTCCAGTGAAAATGTAGCCGCCTCCCTTTGGGTCGCTCGCACCGCGCACGAGAGATGGCCGCAGCCTGCCCGCACGGCAACGACATCGGCTCCCTCCTCCTCAACCGGGCCTCCTCCGTCACCGCCTCCGCCGCCGCCGCCGCCGGCCGCCCCTGGCCCTCCTTCTCCGGCTCCGCCCTCCGCCGCCGCCTCCTCGACGCCTTCCGCTGCGGCGGCGGCTCCTTCTCCCCCCGCGGCCGCAGCAAGAAGAAGCCGCCACCCAAGATCCCCCCGGACCCGCCGAGGCCCAGGACGCTGGCGACGTTCGTGTCCAAGTCGGAGAAGCTCAGCGACCTGCTGCAGCTGGCGGAGATCCACGAACGGCAGGAGAGCGACGTGGAGACGCGGAGGAAGGTGGACGCCCTGGAGAAGCTGAAGCGGGTGGTGAGGGATCTGCAGGACGCGGAGGCGGGGGAGGGAGAGGCGGACCGCGAGGAGGAGAAGAGGAGGGAGAGCGCTCGCCACGTGAGGCTGCTCGCGAAGGAGGACCCGGGGGCGAGGACGACCCTCGCGATGCTTGGTGCGATCCCGCCGTTGGTGGGAATGCTCGATTCTTCGGATCTCGATTCGCAGATTGCTTCGCTCTACGCTTTGCTTAATCTCGGCATTGGCAATGACATGTGAGCTCTTGGGATTTTTGCAATGGGTTAGATCGTCCTTCTTTCAATATCTGCATTTGATCGGTTTCGGCACGTTGTCCTGCCATTAACAGGGAAAGAGAGGTCGTCTTTTTCAACTCCTTTGCATGCATAACTGGATTTTTCATGAGGAGCTTGGGTTCATCTTCTTCTTCTTCTTTCTCAAGAGTTTTTCTGCTTGGTTTTTCGTGCTTGCAGTTACAGCCTCTGCTTTTGGGTAAAAAGTTCTCACCTTGGCGATCTAGATTGTGTTTTGTGTTCCAGATTTGAACTCTTTTTTCGAGCTCTGTTACTAGTGTCGCCATCAAATATTTCTTTTTACCTCGACCAGCCATGATGCTGTCTGTAATGTGCCTTTGAATTTGATCTATTTTCACATGCCGGTTCAGGCTCTCTGCAAAGCTCTGTCTTCTATGGTGCCATCATTTGTTATCTGCAAAATGTGCGTTTATATAATGATGTTAATTTGCCATGTTTTGGAAGGTATATTGACAAGTCATTTTCCCTGTTCTCATGTGTCATCTTCATCAAGTTTCATTAGTCCGCATTTGAGAGAATGCGTTATCTTGTTTTTACTGCCCACGCTAAAGTTTTTGTCACTTTTGAAGCATATATGTGTTTTTCTGTGTATTTTGGATTTGTCCAGTTCCTACTGGTTTGTGACTGTGAACTCATACATATCTCATCTCTTTTGGACTCATTTGCAGGAACAAGGCAGCCATTGTCAAAGCAGGGGCTGTTCATAAGATGTTGAAGCTTATTGAATCTCCTGAGGAGACCATAGACCCTTCAATCTCAGAGGCTACAGTGGCGAATTTTCTTGGCTTGAGTGCTCTAGATTCGAACAAACCCATTATCGGATTGTCAGGCGCAATTCCCTTTTTGGTGAATACCCTTATAGATACAGACCACAAAAGTAGCCCCCAAGCAAAGCAAGATGCCCTCAGAGCTCTCTACAACCTTTCGATCTTCCCCTCCAATATCTGCATAATAATCGAAACTGATTTGGTCCCTTTTCTTATGAATGCCTTGGGAGACATGGAAATCAGTGGACGGATTTTATCTATACTCAGCAATATCGTATCCACCCCTGAAGGGAGAAAGGCGATCAGCGTAGTTAAAGATGCATTCCCTATAATGGTTGACATATTAAACTGGACCGACTCGCCGGGTTGCCAAGAGAAAGCATCGTACATTTTGATGGTGATGGCTCACAAAGCTTATGGAGATAGGCAGGCAATGATAGAGGCTGGAATTGTATCGGCATTGCTCGAATTGACGCTTCTTGGCAGTACATTGTCGCAGAAGAGAGCTTCGAGGATACTGGAGTGTTTAAGGGTGGATAAAGGGAAGCAGATTTCAGAGAGCTATGGCGGCAGTAGCATGAGTGCAGCAGTATCTGCTCCCATATGCGGGGCTTCGTCAACTGCACTGAGTGTTAATGGAGGGACGAAGGAATCTATGGAGGACGAAGACATGATGAGCGAGGAGAAGAAAGCGGTGAAGCAATTGGTTCAACAGAGTTTGCAGAGCAACATGAGGAGGATTGTTAAGAGAGCTAATTTGCCTCAAGATTTCGTCCCTTCGGATCATCTCAAGTCCCTCACTGCAAGTTCTACCTCGAAGAGCTTGCCCTTTTGAGAACTGATGCTTCGAAAGGTTATTTAGAAGTTAGTCCAATTTACTTTCTTTATATCATTGCCTAGATTTCTACACTGTTAAAAGGCTGAGCTCGCAATGTGTCTTTGCTTTGCCTACTTTCACTTTAGTTCATCATTATTCTCAATCAATTCAATTTATGCCAACGGAAGAAGTGCCCAAAGTTACAGCCTTTTTCTTTCAGATCTACCTGGGTTGATTTTTTATGTCTTTTTGGGCAAATCTGGCTTGTACAGCCATCAACTAGGGTTGCTTCATGGTCAGTGGTGTGGATGTAAATATAGGAAATGCCGGGATTCTTTTCTGTCCATAAGAAATTAGGATCGCTACGTCCAACAATCAAGTGGGGTCATTTTCAAGTCTCATTGGGGATTGGGCTCTGTTTTGTATTTAATATTCACTGGCTTCACTTGTGTTGGAAGGGGTGTCGGTCATTTTCTTCTGTCCGGAAATAGGGACCATTCATTGCTTTAACCTTACATGGGAATCTATTCCCGCTGCTGCTTTTTTCAAACGTGGGTCTGAACTCTACTAAAGGTTTCATATGGAATCTAATTAGCACTTAACAGGGTGGAAGTTAAATATTTTTTTTGTGATCATCCAAGGGGACATGGACCAATCATGCCCTCTTTTCTTAGATTAATTTAACACGACTCTCAACTAACTACCCTGTGCCTAGCCTAATGCATTGATTGACCTTGTCTTCTGATGAATTTTCTATTTGCAGATTGCAGATTTGTAGAAAATGAATCACCGTTCTCGCTTTGGTTGCGGGAGGAGAAGAATCTGAGCTTTGTTAATATTAGAATAAACCCATGTTTACTTCCCCTCGAGGTGTATATAAATATGTTTTCGGGAGTGATTCTAATTAGGCCATAGTGATCATCTTCTTGTTGTTTTGTAATGTAGGGGTTACCGGCATCATTACTTGATGTGATCTCATTTTTGTGTATATATTATGTTCTGCTGCTGCAACTTTCAGTGTTATTTGGGTAGCTTTTATATGTCTGTTCCCTTCAATGTGGGCCCCTGAGGGCTTCACCAACAATTCCACTTCACATGCACCGAACATTATCGTTTATAGATACAAACCTACTGGTTCAAAACTCATCCATATTGGGGGCAGTATAATCGGGCAACTAACTACGAAGAAATCGACAATTAGTTTCTCTTATCATAGCATCGAGTCGGTAACTGTTGGGAAAAATTGATGACCGATAAGGGAGTTAGTTGGGGCTTCGCAAGTCATGGGGCCTCGTTTGGGAAGGGTACTCTCGCATCGTGCCAGCATAATAGGATGTGTATATGAGCCGATTGATATCTCTTTCATTCTTTGCTATTTAAAGCTGGTAGGTTCTGCTTTACGGTATTTCCTGGTCCTGTTCAGGTTATTCTGGAACACTCTACCCATCTGTTTCAGTCCTTTATGAGTTGGTAGATTCAGCTCTATTAAATGTTGGCAGCCCCCTCCAGATTTTCCTTTCTTTTCTCGGACTTTGTGTCTTCAGTGACCCATCTAGCCATATCGACCACATTCAAATGGGAGGTTGAGAGACTTTAAGGACCCGTCTGAGATATATAGGTAGGACAATGAATTCTGGAGCGTCATGGCGTGTGATATCTGATGCCGTACAAGGGAAGCTTTTGGGCCAAACGTTGGTGTCTTCAAAAACTCCGTTGGAAAGTAACGTTTTTAAGAACGGCAAACTTGTATAGATGCCCAATGAAATGTAATCTGTACACTCTAATCTTTAAGCATGTGCTTGCAAAAGAATATATTCGCTCCGTTCACGTCAACCCGAGATTCAGATTTTGCTTTAGAGGCTGTCCATTGTTACCAAGGAAAGCCAACTGCGGGTTAAAAGCCCATTTCTTGATGCTGAAGCTCTTGGAGCCTTCACATCTGTATTACGTCCACAGAAGGATCAAAGCACAGAAAGTCATAAGAGAAGAGCCCATCTTTGAACCGAGGACGCTAAGCAAAGAAAAGAGAGACGTGTAATAAATTGCAGCAGAAAATCAAATGGCTGTCCTTGCATCAATCATTCCACAGAAGGGCCCTACACTGCACTCCATGCAGTGTGATTTGTCAATCTCACCGACCGAGAGCGTCCATGCTTTAGGTGGGGGACCCTGCTTTCTTCCTTAGATTGAACGAGATTAGAGGCGCTGTGGTCTAGTCAACCGCCGACAGGACTTGTCAAAGGAAAGTCTCAGGAATAAAATGCGGTCTCCGCACCAACTGAGCCGGAGTCCTTTTCCCACCATTGGCTCCTTTCTAGCGTAGAGATCTAGCGCCTGAACCCACTTTAGGATTCCATTATGAATCCTAAACAAAAATACGTAGACTACACATCGTCCGTTGCATATGGAGTCACTGTCTTTCCTCCTGCAAAGATGCTCCAACAAGGGAAAGGCACTAAATGGTGGCTTCTGAGATGTCTGGACTCTAAAAAGACTAGCCTTTGCAATAGACAGCCTTGGCCCTGATGCTGTAAACTTCCCGTTGATCATAGACATTTTGCAAAAAAATAATTGCTGTGTCTGTTGTTTAGTCAAAGTTGATTCAAATTATGAGGGCGTGTTCTGGCCTATTATTGCTGTACACAAGCTCTCTTTCGGTTTCGCAACCCCGTTTTGTTCTCGGTCATCGTTGTTTCGGAACGGTGTCGATTAGTTTAGAATCATGTCAAATCCTTCCAATTTCTAAGTACCCTGTCATGGTCTTGCTTCACATGATGCTCACCAACACGCGACTGACCGACAAGTTTAATGCTTGACCTTCAGCTGTTGGCCTTTCTTTGGTCCTTGTTGCTTCTTTTAACTGATGTCTCACTGAGCCCGTGAAGTCATCTGATGCTCCAATTGAAAATCCAGAGGCAACTTGCTTTTCAAACTAAGAGATGTATATATTTATATAAACATTCCACGAACCTCAGTTAGTAATCGATGTTGCCTGTTTGCATCAGATCTATTCACGAGCATCGTAATCTTGAATAAGTATATCAACCTTGACCGACCTAGATGGCAACCTAATTTAGTACTCATAATTTAGAAAGGGAACACCTCCCAGAACCAGAACACAGCGCCGACCTTCCCCTAGAAAAATATGGTTTTCCTACTCGTGGATCCACCGGGCCAGCCGCTTTGGATTATTCTGCAGGATATAACCCTATTTAAGGGCAATTATATTGACACTATGCTTTACACGCTTCTGCAGCTCTCGCAAGAATTTATTGGGAGTTTTCCTCGGCGGGACTTCCCGAATGACCGAAGAATTCTACCTTGCCCCTTGTAGTTATTGTTGTTAATCCTACAGAGTGTACCCCAAGGTTCAGGACGGATTGGAGGAAGTGGACAACAAATTTTTGTACTTCTATGAGAAGCTCTACGGCACCCAAGATTCAAGTGGCGACTCATCATTCCATACCATTTATCTCCATATGTTCACTCTTTTTTCACCTTACTGTTCTGGAACCTTGCCAATTATGCACTTATCATTGGCTTCGCAACAATCACTTTACTCAACTGGAAACCGAAAAAAAAACAGACATTACAAAGGAAGATCGCTGATGTGGACTCATGTTCACAGGTGTATGAAAGGGACCTGAAATTAAGGGTTGAGAGATACTTTTGTGGAGGTTGTGGTCCTGTTCATCGAGAGTTGAAGGCTAAGGAGAAGTCCATGGTAGATGTGTCCAATTGTATTTCACGAATCGTGTTTCTCTTTGTGAGTTTGCAACGAAACCTCCTCTTAAATATGAAAGAGACACGGTGTTTGTTTTTAGAGAGTGCCAAGTCACTTTGTTGAAAGAAATCTTTAGGCATACATCACCTGCATCACCTCAAGGCTCGTCTTTCTTAGGAAAGATGGATTTACGGTTACCTACACTTGCATTTGGTCATCAGGGCTTTTTTGTGAAATAGGATCAGGTCGGATGGGGGAATAATGATATTTGTAATATCTTATATAGTATTTGGTGTATGTCCGGATAGAACGTGGACTAAACACAAACTCCTCTCTTCCCTCTCCATCTCTGCGCTTTTGTCATCAACCCAATGTTACCGTTGCTTTCTGCCGCCACTGTCAAGCCGCCAGTGACATCGGCCCACCTCACCGTGCCATTGCCTCACCTTGCCTTCCGTCACCATCTCCTTGCTTCTAAAGCTCGCGAGCACATCATACTTTTATTGATGAATCAAAACAAAAGATAGTGTCTCAATTCTTTCGATTTCCATGAGGACAATTCGTGAATGAGTGAGGGACTGCGAAAAAGGTGGAAATTTTTCGTCACAGGTGATGCATATGTAATGGAGAGAGCTCGAGTTATGAATAAGAAGGGACAATGAATTGAAGCTTCACCATCACACCAAATACGGCCGAAAGTGGAGATGTTGATCAAGAAGCTCCGGTAGGGGAACGCGATTGGTTGGCCACCAATGACGACTAGTAGTGGTCGGAGGCGATGACAATCAACTTTGGATGGTGATCCTCATGCAATGGTCGGCGTATACCATGGAGATCGGCATTCCTATCCATTTTTATTCCACCCCCACATGAGATTTTTAATCCAGGCTAATCCGTCTTTTATCCAGTTTTATCTTGTTTAATACAACAGCCAAATACCAGATAAGAGGCAATTTCTTGACTTCATGCTAGCTACCAAACATAGCCTGAAAATACTACGTTTCTATCTTCTTGTTTTTTTTGGTAACAGAAGTAGGCCGAGATCAAGCTTTGATACAGTTTTAGAATCATCAAAGATTTGATTAATTAGGACCGTAGTTGGTACGGACTTCAACGAACCAAGATAAAGCTTCCGAGAAAATAGGCATTATGACAAGCTTGACTTCGACTTTATTAAAGTGTTTCCAAACAACGTTTTACACTTCCTCTACGTCCCCTAATGAACAACAAAGGTCCGGTTGAGTGAAATCATAATGGCCCAAAATGGCCCATGGCCAGCCATTACTCATTCTATGTCGCCCAGCACAAACACCATGCACCGTATCTTCCCTCATATATGCTTACCGAACGAAAATATGAGCCATGATAATTGAGAAATAAGGATTACATGCATTGACCAAAATCTATGATAGTGGCATTCAAGTATAATACCCCGAGATGTTCTTCATTTAAGGAGCTCAAGTCTACAATTTGCTATTATAGAAGGAAGGCACCGGCTAAGGTGTACCGGCACGAGTCTAAGTCCATCCACCTATATTCCTAAGATGTCAACGCATGGCTAAAGTGAGAGTCCGCCAATATGCGTCTGGGAGTGCTCTATTTGCTTTCTGTAACTGGAAGATAAACGCCTTCTGCCGCCAACCAAATGTTGTCGGGCCGCTTTTCTCGGATACCACATACCTGCAGAAACGAACCAATATTGCTCACAAATTGTTTGAGAAAGAGAGCATCCCATACGAAAGTAAAATTCCAAACATTTAATATGTCCTTCTCAAGCAAGCGTGCACACGCACAGGGAGGAATACATTTGTGGATAGGTTGAACTTTTCAAAGACAGGTGCTTATACAATACTTCTATTAAGACATGCTATCCACCTACAAGCCAGGAAAGCAGCATACTTGAATCATTCTTTTATATGAAGTATTTCTGTGTCCCATTCCACGCGTTGTGAGATCTCTCGGTTTCCATCATGTAACACGGAAGAAAACGAAATAAGGGAGAAAACGCAGTTCTGCTCTTACCTCCTGCTGGCCCCCAGCAATACGCTGGTATTTCTTGTCATGACTGTGTAAATAGCCACTAGTATCCACATGTTGGAGTCGAATCCTCTGTTCCTGCTTCCAAGTTTTGCCAGTACCTTCAATCATAAGCCTGCAGAATATGTCCGTCATATAAAAATCCTAAGACCATGGTGAAGAAAGGCCGTACAAAAACAAAATTTCCTACTTGGTCCTACCTCCAATAATCTCCAGTATCAGATTCAGTCTCTCCTCCAAAGCAACTGACCTACACCAAACAGGAAACTTCTCATTATAAGAAACCCCGCAACCAAACGTTTCACTATCTCAGGGTACATCAATTAACTCCACAGTGTCAGTTGTACGCATATATGGTAAAATAAGCACAAACAGTGTGCTCTACATTTCATCATGAAATATTCTCCAAAACACAACAACCAGCAAAAGGTGAGCACGAACAAAATGAAATTTAGCCTTATATAATTAAACAGCTGTTCGTCCAAATTATGGCAAAGGTTCAGACAGATCATAAATAACTTTGAGCAAAACTCTCGCTAGCAAGACTACTATGTCCGTTGGACAAATCAAATACGACCATAAAAGAATTGAACGACACTTATCATCACACTAGAAGGACCACCAAAAGGTCGTTGAAAGAATATACAACAGTATCCTCCCGCTCTATATACCCAAGCAAACAAGCCCCTTCAAGCTAGTTCCCTTAGCTACCATGCAAGGCTCTAGCACATTCTAGAGTGTGAATAAGATTTGCAAAAGAAGACTTCGCTTGCATAAGAACTATATATAGAACAATGTCAGGACAACACAGCAAGTTGCTCTTTTTTTTCTTTTTTGATGGAAATCTAGAGAGCTTCTTCAAGGGCCAAAATGAGCACTAACCTCTAGGTTCCCTGATATTGGAGATGCATGCAAGTGGCTGTGCAACCACTTTCTAGTCTTCATGTGTTGCAACCTAATGATGGTCCCACTTTTGATTGGATCTCCTTGTTTAGCCGATGTACCTGGTTGAGGCCTGACAATCTGCAAAAGGGATGGATCTCAACATTACTCAAATTACGTGTACCGAAGAAGATAATCAACTATCAAGCAAAATGAAAGATCGCTCTACCCAGTAGCTATTGGAATCATCAACACCAGAAAACCCAGTGACAGACTGCTGCCCACTGCCGGAACCATAAGGTACATCATGCGAATGAAGCCGAAATTTTGTCTTCTCATGCATTAGCTTGAGAACTGTCCCATATGTTATCTGCCAAAAGACTTAGGATTAGCAAACCCAATCCAAAACAAAGTTGATTCCACAAAAATTTGGATCCCCAATAAGCCTCTTCCTATAGCCTAAACCACCCATTTGAAAACCAACAAAATAAGCATCAGAACATCACTTTACTTGCTGGTTCCTCTTCCTCCATAGGATGGAAAAAAGAAAAGAGCAGAGTCCATGCGATTAAGATCAAAAACAGAAGAATCATTTCCACCACTGCAGACAGCTAGAACTACCCCCATCAGGAAACTAACTAGATAGAATTCAAGGTATGCCCTTTAATTTATGCCTGTTCCTCTACATTTCTAGAGAGCAAATTCCATCCCGTTGCACCTTCGACAGGACGCCAATAGCGTAGGAGTTAAAACGAATACTCATTCAAGTATAGCAGTTCAAAGTCCCACCAGCGCGAACCATTACCCATTTCTCGAACACGTCAAGATCTAAACTTTCGGTTCAATCGAATCCCATCTCAGCAAGCAAACAAAATCCCCAAAGGACCCAGAAGCGAGAACCAAACGGCCGGGGGCAATCATTACCTCGACGCCTTCCGATGAGGCGGCGTAAGTAGGGGAGGGCGAGCCCTGATCGAAATCGAGGCCGAGGAAGAGGAACAGGGCGAGGCCGAAGAACCCGACCGCCATCGCGAACAGCAGGACGATGAACCAGTTCTGCTGCCAGAACGGGAAGTCCGACTTCGGCCCGGACTCTCGGTAGATGATCCTCGTAGGGGTCGCCGGCGTCGTCGACGGCGACGGCGAGGACGGTGGCAGGGCGGAGGAAGGAGAGGATTGGGGGTGGTGGGGTCTTCGGCGGGAGACTGTCGGAGCTCCTGGGGGAGCCACGGTTCGATCCAGAGCGAATTAGGGTTTCGGAGCGACGATCGTGGATGGCAATGGCGGGCAATGATCGGGAGTTTTGCAGAAAGAGGAGACAGGTCAGGACGATTGAAGAGGACGAGGAAGTGGAGAGAGAAGAGGGTGGTGACGTTGGGGTGGCCAATGACGGGTGCACACGTGGAGGCCGGATGACGTGGAGGGCCGCCAGAGGAGGAAGTTATGTTGCCTCTCCTGGGAGCCAAGTCTTCGGTCAAAGTGACGGGTCCTCCACTCTCCATGGTTCACCCCGGGAAAAAAAAAATTGGGTGTAAATTAGGGTTTCATTTGCTTCGCAACCATTTTTCCGGCGTTTGAACGAGTCAACAGAAAATATTTTCCTAAACAATAGAAATCCCAGCAAAGGAAAAGGAAGATTGAAAATATGATTAGGTATCGGTACTTAGGCCCGAAGCTCTACGTTTAGATATGAAAAACCCAACGCTGATTCTTGGATTCCCGGCATTCAAGACCAGGTCTCCGGCGCCCAAGCCTGGGTCCATCGAGACCAAGCCTAGGACCTTATGTCTAGGCCCGGTGCCTCGACTCTCACACTTGAGTCTATCAATGCTAGGCCCAAATCCATAGTATCCGTGTATGATGTCCCAACACCCGAGCTCAGGTCCATAAATGTCGTGCTTGGGTTCCTGATGCTCGAGCTCTGGTCCCTAGTACTCAGGCTTGGGTTCACAAGGGTCAAGTGTGAGTCCTCGACGCTCAGGCTTAGATCTTTAATTAATGAAACATTCTTTCTTATAAAAAATATATATTTTTTAAAAATTGAATTTCTATTTATTTTTTTTCCTTTTTTTTTCTTTTTCCATCTTCGTTAACTGCCGACCGACCACAGGTCAAGGACAAACTCGCCCAAGGCCAACGAGGTTCAAGGTTGAGGTCCCCTGAGGTCGACAAGTTGTGGCGAGCTCTAGCTTGACTTGCCAAATGTAGTGAGGTAGAGCTGAGGTTGGCACAGTTCTGCTTAACTTGTCGGAATCTGGGGTGCTCGAGTTTCATCAGCCTTAGGCAAGCTCATTCCTTGCTTGTGGTCGGTCGCCACTGGCCACTGGCCAAGTAAAATAATAATAAAAGAAAAAAATATAAATTATAAATTATAAATTTTGAATTATTTTGGTAATTTTTCCTAAGAAAACAAATAAGGTATTTCATATCAAACATCAGAAAAATATCTTCTAATTCATTTTTAAATTTCAACCAAACATTGGAAAATATCATCATTTTCTTGGAAAATGGCTTTGTGGAAAACATTTTTCAAAAAATTCACATTTTTCGTGAAACAAATGGAGCTTTACTATCATAAAAAATTCCAAACCGATATATCATTAACAGAGCTACATTCCATTAGCTTCTTTCCAATATCCATATAAATTACTTACGTTAAAACAGATGCGGCAAATAACTCAAATGATTGGTGGGTAACATGGAAATTCAATATAAATAGTCTCTAGATGACATCACTTTGGGAAGGTAAAATCCGAAGAAAACAAATTGAGATTTTTAATGGGATATTAGATGAAAACTAATTGAGAGTAAATATTATTGGGTCGTAATTCATACTCCCCGCGATAGAAAGGCATGGACGCCATATGGCTTTTATAATTTGGATCTATATTTTATTGATAGTTTGGGCTTGTGCCTAATAATAGCTTCCGAATATATACAATTTTTTTTTCCTTGCAATTGTGGGTTGTAAGATATATGTGTGATGTGCTAATATAATGGATTTCTTTCTTAGATGTAGCCTTAGTTTAAGGATGAGCTTAGATAAACTCGATTCCTCCTTTTCACTTTTACTCTTTATTTTGTTGTGCTTGTCTGCCTAATACTAACATGTTTGGCACAAACGTACCAGTTTGAGATTTTTTTGAGTACGAAATTTAATTTGGGGTGAATATGATATATGCGTACCAGTTTGAGCGACCTCTTATGTATACATATTCAAGTAACGGATATAAATGTTTATGGTAACTAAGAAATTGGATGAAATGATATTTAATTAAGATATCCGCAAAATCCTTGTTTTATGGAATTTTATTAATCTTCACCGCCTTTTCTAAGTAATGCCGATGGTTTATTCTATTGGATGACACGGTATCTGTCGGCGACCTTTTAAGCAAACGAGTCGTATTCAATAATCGATGATAGCATAACGCACCATTCCGCAAACCAAATTTCGCACATCGATCTTTGGCAAGTCCGGCTTCTTTCCGATTTTCATCGGATAACACCCGGAACGAGAGAACGTGGACACGTGAAGGGCTTAGGACAAGCTCTCGTGTAACGGTCGAGATCTAACTCCATCGAGACTCGACGGTTACGAACGAGGATAGGATTTGTCCTATATTTCGATGGACCACAACGGAGGAGGAGGAGGAGGAGGAGACGGGGAGCGGGGTGAGGTTGGGTGCCATTGACAAGGCTCACAGGACCCCGAGCGTCGCCACACGTGTAATCCCCTCGTCCCCTCTCGACCATCATCGTTGCTGCTCTATCTTTTGGGGAAGTTGGGGGAACTGGGGGGCGGGTGCGAGCGCCCGAATTCAACTCCATTCCATAAGTCCCCGCCGGGTCCGCGCTCTACTGGATAAATCCCTCGCTCTTTTCAAAAGGGCACGAAATCGAAGGGGGAGAACCTCCGAGCAAATCGAAAGGCACGACGACATTTGGGTGGGTTGGGGGTGGGGCGGGCACAACCTCGGAGTCTAATTTCACTCCTCCTCGGCCTGCTCCTCTGCTTCTTCGTGAAAAACCTTAGTCAATACTGTTGTTGTCCGCGCTCGTTTTTTCCTCGGTCCGAAGAAGTCCACCACGACCACCACCACCAGCCCTTTTCCTGTCCGGAAGAACCCTAGTTCCGTCCCTCCCCGCTTCTTCTTCCCGGTGGAATCATATACCCTTTTGCCTCCTCCTCCTCCTCCTCCTCCCCATGTTGAGCGGTGGGTTCGACGCGGTTGAGTGAGGCCCTGCGAGATCTGGGTTGTTGTTGGGGGAAGGGGGGGGGATACGGGAGTTTTCGTCCGGCGGTGGGGTCGGGGGGTTCGCGGCGCGATGTCGGATAAGGAGCTCGAGGAGCGGGTGGCGAAGGCGGGGACTAGGCTGCTGGAGCCGCCGTCTTCGGTGGATGAGCTCATGCCGCTTCTCGAGGCGAGTGAATTTCTGGCTTGGTTTTGGTTTTGTGTTTTCGGTCTTTTTTTTTCCGGGGGAAAAGTTTCGTCTTTTTTTTCTGTTGTTTCCGATGAGGGGCGTGAGAGGATTTTTGTGGGGGTGTCTGTTTTTCCTTATGTGGGTTTTGAGATTGGTTTGAATACTTTGCATGTCTCTATCGTACGGTTTGATTTTCATGGGGTCGCTGGTCTGTCTCGGCCATGCTAAGTGGAAGTGGCACCCGGTTGTTTCGATCGTAAAATTGCTTCCTTGACGAGAGGAGCTTCGCGGTTGTCCAGTTGATTGAGTAGATAGGATTTGATTTCTTTTGCGATTGGTCGCCCTCCGCTTGAGAATTTTTCCGCGGGAAACCGGTGTATGTGCGTCCATTAAGAGACAAGATCGGAGCTTGTGCATAGGAGCATGTATGTCGGAAGTGAAAGGTGCTAACTTTAGGAGAATTGGTTTGATGGGATTCGAATTCGTCTTAAGTGCATTGGTTCTGCTGAATGGATATTGGTGCTTGCAAGGATATAATCAGCATCCTAGCCATATGTTCAGTGAGGATTTCCTCTTAATGCTGATGGTTGAAGGCGCGAGATATGGAGGTCGATTCTGTATGAGATGACTTTGTACAGGAGGAGGGAATTGGGATATCCTTAGGCTGTCAATTGCATTTCTTTGCTTTTCAGGATATGTGTGTAGATGCTTGCTTATTTAAATTTATCATTTGCATCATATGAAATTGAAGTTTGTGAACTTTTATCTTGGACTATCAATCATCTTTTCATTCAGTGTAGGTAGAAACTGGGGACAGTTAATCTTTTGTTCTGATCTGGAATGCAAAAATAGGCTTCGTTGGATTGTTTAGTTGTGATTGGAATTGATTGAGAATGCTGAGTTTCTCTTGAACCAATATGTTGTTATGTGCGTGGCTAAGGTTTAGGGATCATGATATTTGCTTAATGCAATATACAATTGATACTTTGAGATTCAAAAGTGAGAATACAAAAATTC
Organism: Syzygium aqueum; assembly: GCA_031216185.1. Lineage (NCBI taxonomy): Eukaryota > Viridiplantae > Streptophyta > Magnoliopsida > Myrtales > Myrtaceae > Syzygium > Syzygium aqueum. The sequence goes on along the minus strand of CM062233.1, from coordinate 28,728,428 downwards.
GTTGGGCATTGGTTAAATCTGCATTGAAGTCGAAACTCTTGGGAAGTTGTTGAGTGTCCGAAATTGTGAAAATAACGTAAAATGAGCTGTCTTTATGGCTCACGGTCTGTGTTTATTACGTTATTGTCGGATAGCTATTGATACGAATTTCTTTGTTGGGATCAGTACGATTTTCTTCCATCTGGTGATTTGTGCAGTATGAGAATGCACGCATGTCTGTTCTGTTCTAATCAATGTCCAAATTACGTATATGTATATTTTCCTGTAGACTGCAAATGCATTATAACAGAATACTTTAAACCAGTCAAGAAGTAATGGGTGTTGTGAGACACCATAACAATGTATAACTTGTTGTGTTGAATTTAGTGGCATGTAGAGTTAGAAATGGTTACTGCTTTGATAACGTGAAAAGGAGTACTTGTCGTCAGTGTTGTGTGAAGAGCCTGGCTTCGAGGGCTTCCCCTGCCGCTTGAAGAAAAGAACCCAGGCTTGTGGATGTTGGAATCTTCAGTGGAGAGATTTATCCACTTTAAATAGGAAGCATTGTCCTTTAAGACTTGATGAATGTTCGCTTCTTAGCGGCATTGCTTGATCTACAAATGGTCGTGCATAACTAGTTTGTTAGAGGATGAACCAGAAAATAATACGTCAAAAACAGAAGCCCATACTGCTTATTGTCACAATATGGGAGTTCACTGCTTTATGGTTGTATGTGAAGAAAATTGTGAAAAATCAAAGATTGGTTTCAAAGCATGATATTTCCCCTCAATAACCAGTTTCTGTGACCATTTTTCACAGCCATCATCTATAGGCAAAAATATCACAAATGCACAAAAAATGCTACTTATCAATGCAGGGCGAGAATTGTTGCTCAAGTAGAAATTCTCTGGCATAAGTATGGATGTATTGGAGAGAGTTTAGGTCCATTAAAATGCTCATGATATTTCTCTGTGATAGATATTACTTAATTCGTCTAGCATGTTGAGAACATTTTCATTGAAATTGACAATTGCATTATCATTGCTTTGGGATCTTGAACTTTCCAAGTATTTCTCTATGAATATCTCTAAAATTGTTGTTAACTTTGTTTGTCTCCTTAATGAGTGTAGGAGCTTGAAAATTATTTATCAAGAGTGGAACAATCGCCAACCACATCTATGCAAGATGCTCTTTCTCCATCCCTGAAGGCATTAGTAGCTGATCAGCTTTTTAGGCATTCTGATGCTGATGTTAAAGTTGCCATTGCCTCATGTATCAGTGAAATTACCAGAATTACTGCTCCTGAAGCTCCCTATGATGATGATCAAATGAAGGTGGCGTGAACCTGTTGATTTTATGTTATGGACTCCTTTAACCGTGAATTCTAGTATGATCTATTGTACTTCCTTTGTGTTTATGATGGTTTTTGCTTTTGCACAATGCTATTATGCAGGAAGTTTTTCAGTTGATTGTATCCTCTTTTGAGAATTTGTATGACAAGTCTAGCAGATCTTACACAAGGAGAGCCTCAATCCTTGAAACCGTTGCCAAAGTCAGATCGTGTGTCGTGATGCTGGACCTCGAATGTGATGCTTTGGTTGTCGAAATGTTCCAGCATCTTCTTAACTCAATAAGGTATAATCAATACTCAGTCGATTGTTCTTCTTGAAAAGGAATACTCATTTATTTTTCTTCTTCATTGAAAAGTTACCCTTATAAGCTGGTTGTTGTTCTTCCTATCGGTCTTTTTACTTTTAGTTACCAGATAAGTGAGTCTGCATTATATGCATGAGATTCTTGTTGATATTGTGGACGTGCTTCTGTGGTGCAATATGATGTTGCAGAGTGATATGGTGGGGTGGAAGCTCTTATTCTAAGATAATAACATTCCACTTATAGACATACCATTTTGTGAATGACGTTGAAAGAGTTGGATTGGTACTTGTGCTTCCTATTAGATTATCGTGCGTGTGATTTTTTTTTGGGACTTGTAGTGTTCTTGTGTCGTTTTGGATAGTTTGACAAAGGGGTTTTGTCCAATGAAAGCTCAGAAACAAAAGTGGTAGCTCTTCCTATTTTTAAGCTTCCTTCTCCTTTCTCGATTGGAGTCATTCTTTTCATTTCTGTTTTATAAAGAAGGCAAGAAAAGGATGGGAATCCCCCTTTTTCTTCAATGCTAATTTTAAAAAACCTTTTAGTTGAAAATAATGGTGGAGATTTGCATTTTATATCTAATGATTTGACCTTTTAAATTGACAGCCACAATGTTTCTGACCTACCTAGAGATGTGCAACGTTTTTGCTTTCTCTAGTTTGAATTAGTTTGGTCATTGTTTAGGGTCTCTCTTTGTGACTTCGTGCATCTATCTGAGCACATTTCTATCCATAATGAGAATCCTAAATGGCTTGTTATTTATGTGAAAGTACTTGCAACTTTGGAGTTCATTTATCTTTGATTTTACTGACATTTTGAGGCTACATGCAGTTTTCTTCTGCGTGTATGCATGTGTAATGATTTCTGATGGACAATTGTCAGGGACTACCACCCGGATCATGTCTTCCAATCAATGGAAACAATAATGACCCTCATCATTGATGAAAGTGAAGATGTTTCTCCAGATCTGCTATCGCCCGTCTTAGATAGTGTAAAGAGTGATAACAAGGTGGATCGTCCCTACTGTAGAGAACACCATGCATGTAGTTTTTTCTGCTTATCTGATTCTGTATTTGTTTTTTCAGGAAGTTCTACCTATTGCTAGAAAATTGGGAGAGACGGTACTAAAGAACTGTGCATCCAAGCTGCAGCCTTACTTTTGCCAGGCATTGAAAGCCCTTGGAACTTCTATAGATGAATACAGTAATGTAATTACTTCAATATATCAAGAGGCAAGTGCTGCAGTTGAAGAGAATAACAACCACGCTGCAAGCGAACACAAGGTTTGCCCCAGGTCACTCATATGTCCTCTTATCTATATTATATATCAACTGCGAATCTAGTTCATTGTATCTCGTTATTCTAGATGACTATTGCTATGTGTTAAGAGTACTTCTGTGTGAGTATAAATAGTGCATATTCTCTACTGCGTAGGAGTTCCTGATTGATCAAACTTATTGTGTCTAAGTACGTACCGTCTAGAGAAGAAAGTGTTTTTGCCGAGGAGCATTAGTGCAATTAGGATCCCATGGTTTTTCCTTATCTTACGATAGCAGGTTGAAAAAAGGCTATCCAGGCTAATCCTTAATATCCCAAGGCTGAGTTTGGTGGGTGAAATGTTTATTTTATTTGGTGTTTAATGGTGTCTGCGGATGGGATATATCCAGATATAATGATCGTACTTGAGGGGTGTGATAAACCTGGAGTGGTTGACAGGAATCTTTTAAAAAAAGATAATAACAAAAATAAGACTTGGCTGTTGAGAGAGAGAGAGAGAGAGAGATGCCGTGAGAAGGTCGTCGCCACCACCCTCTTTCTCCTCGAGGACCCCCTCTGTTCTCAGTAGACCATTGTGAAGTGGTCGCCGTCCTTGAGCCACCGCCCCTTGTGGTGCTCTCTCCCTCTCACCCTGTGTTTCTCTTTATCTGTGATCTCCCTTGTCGATTCTCCTCAGAGCACCTGGTGCCTGTCGTAAGATCTCTCGCTCGCTCGCTCGCTCGCTCTCTCTCTCTCTCTCTCTCTCTCTCTCTCTCTCTCTCTCTCTCTCCAGGGTGTCCAGATTTTATTTTTTTTTGTTTCACCTTTTCTTTGATTCCATCGAATATTAGTTGGATATGATGTTTATTTATTCTGCTTTATATCCAATTATTTCACCAACAACGTATTGCATATACCAAATCCAAAGGATTTCTTTACGGCCAAACACTGCCTAAACCTCTTCCTAAACCTGACCTTTAATGCATCACTCTTCTTGTTTCTTTAAAGCATGAGTGCTTTACACATTTTTTTTTTTATGTTATTGAGTGTAATTTTCCATTGTTTTAGTATATCTGGCTAAAACTGCGTCTGAAAATAATTTATGAGTATTTCTTGAATGCATACATGGTTAGGTGAATAAAGAAAAAGCTTCTCATCTAGTCAGTCCTGCTTCTGGAAGATCTCCAAAATCAGTGATCAGTAATGGTGCCACGCAAAAAGCAGAATTGGACTCTATCTCCAATAGAAAGCATGAGGATGCTCATCACAGTAGTCCTAAAGTTACTAAAGCACTAAGCAATGACAACATAGTCAAGTTGAATAGTGCGAATGTAGCTAAGAAAGAAAGTAAGCTGGGAAAAAAGAAGAAGGGAAGGGGAAGGAAACCTGGTTCAAGTACAAAATCAAATGCAACTCCTGACGGTTCCCAAACAATTCCTGATTCACCCCATGACAACTCACCTGCGGAATATTCGCCTTCAGAAAGTGAAAAGGAAACTGCCGCTAACCCTTCTTCCCCAAAACCTGCTGGAGATGAATCTATGAGTGTTGCTTCCCCATCCCAAAATCAAGGTCAACTTGATGAGAGTCGTTCTAGAAAAGGTGGAAGGCGGAAGAAACAAGAATTAGCTAAGGAGGTCACAGGTCCTGCTGCTGACATATCTAAAAAGGAAGGAACTAGTGACAAGGAAGTAAAACCACATACAAACACAGGAAGAAATACATCCCTGGGATCATCTGAGGATATTAAAACTGGAATTACCCTAAAATTATTGCGGAAGGAAAATGCTGCTATGGGTGATTTAGAGGCAAAATCACTGAAGAATTCTTCTAAGAAGGTTTCCGTGAGCACCAATGTTGAGGATGGATCTTCCACAAAACGTTCTGGGGATAAGAGAGGCGTTGCAAAAGGAAAAGTGGCCTCTGAAAAGGATTTAAGAAAATCTGCTGTAAGTGATGATAACAAACTTTTTGTGTCAACTAGAATATTTCTCTGTTTCTTATCGTGCTTGGTATTCTCAACTTTAAAAATGGTGGAGGTTGGTTTGACATCGTGTAGGAAGGTGCTGCTTCACCAAAGTCTGCCATGAAAGCTGGCGGAGGTGATGAAAAATCCCATGAGACTCCTAAGGATAGTTCAAAGAGGAAGCGCACTCTGGGAAAAGAGGTGCGTGGGTTCACATGTGTATTTTACTTCGATTTCCTTTGCATCTTTTTGAAACTTCTCTCATCATAAGTTTTTAATTTGGATGTTTGGAGATGTATTAATTACTTTTGGAGAATGTAATTCCTCACCGTAGCCCATTTTGACTTTTGGGTATCGATTGTAACTGGTTTTTCTCTTAGTTCTATTGTGGTGCATTCAGAACCAAATGCAGAGATGGAGATGATGATTCGTGCATCTTCTGTTTTTATGATTAAATTGGAGGACTACAACTTTAAATTTTGGACATAGTCCTATCATTTGCTGTAGTGCCTTCAGCCTAATCCTTGGAACTAGTGTCTTACCTTTTAATGTTAGATGTCTACTGGTTGATCTTCAGGCATCTGATGCGAAAGAATATGGCGAGGACCTGGTTGGTTCCAAAATCAAAGTGTGGTGGCCTCAAGATCGAGCGTAAGACCAGATCTCTGAATTTTTACCTTCTTGAGAGAGAGAGAAAGATATGAAAGTTATCTGCGTAGCTATGATTTGAGTCACATTTAATAGCTTTTTCTGATTTTTATTTGGTGGAAATGTTTCAGATTCTATGAAGGTGTTGTGGATTCTTTTGACCCTGTTAGAAAGAGACATAAGGTAAGACGTGTGAAGGATGTTGAGTTCTACTTTCTCTATTTGTTTCGACACATTTTGTGCCTGTTCACTTCTTTCACATATGAAAAGAGTTTTTGTTCGTCTAAAATGTAATGGATTCCTTTGTATACGCAGGTTTTGTATACTGATGGTGATCAAGAGATATTGAATCTCCAAAAGCAAAAGTGGGAGTTTGTTGAAGGCGACTCTGTATCGTATCGGGTCTGCAATTTGCCTGTGTGGTTAAATCTCATCGCGGATCTCTTCATCTGGATTTGACATTATGTTTTTTGTCAACAGGGGCAAGAAGGCGATGGCAGAAGTCCTGATGCTTCTCCGGAACTGTATGTGTTTTTTTTAGGACTTTATTGTGTTGAATCATTAGTTTACAAGCAAAGCAAATTTAGATATTCTATAACATACCTCATTTTTTATCTATGGAGTTCACGAATGCGCATTTTGTCACATCTCTTCCTCTTACTTCGTATTTCTTGAGAAATCTAGTGAGGTGGTCTCTAATTTCTCTTGTTTGTTTTGACTATTATGACTAGGCCTCTTAAGAAGAGGGCAAAAATGAAGGAAGGGAAACCAGAAACTTCAGCGAAGACGTGAGTATATCTTTGTCTGGGGCCTTTCTGTCGTAATACTACTTCTAATCAATTTTGGATTTTTAATTGTCAGGGGCAATGCTTCCTCTAGCAAATCCAATGCTGGTTCCGCAAAATCTGGCAAAAAATCTAAGGGAGGGAATAATTCTGATGGCAAGTTCGAGAAAGATGGTATTGGTAAATCTAATGGCTCTAAATCTGGCAGTGTTGCATTGAATAAGACAACTAAGACTGGCAAACTCAAGGATGAAGACCCTAGCACCCCCCATGTTGCGACAAAGTCCGGGGAAGAATCCTCTGTGACCACAAAAGCTAAGAAAGGCTCAAAGATTGCTTCTAGGGGCAGTGAACTCAAGAGTAGTGAAAAGCCTGAGAAGTTGAAGTCTAATGGATCTGACAAGCTAAAGTCTGGTTTATTGAAGGTGAAAGAGAGAATCATAGACGATGACTCGGTAGATTCTGCAGAAACTGAAACTAACGAAGAGAAGTCGGTCCCATCCAAAGTACCGGGAAGTGGGTCAAAGTCAGGCAAAAAGCGACAAAGAGGTGCTTAATCCTTAGCATCTGCCTGAGAATGTTTTAATTTTTTAAGCTGTTTTTTTGCTTCCCTATCCTCTCATCCTTCACTTAGTGTGTTAGTGGAGATGCAACATCTGCAATCTGTAGCCCAAAAGAAGAAAAAAGCATTTGGTAGAGATTCACCTTGACGTGGAATCCATGGTCCGCATCTTGGCATGGTTATATTTACTGATAGCGTAGTCCATAGTGGTCGTTAGCCTTATTTAGTCTTCTTCTATATTCTTGTTGTTTCATTGTAAAGATGTAGAAATCAACATTAACTTGTGCTAGGTTGCTTTGTGCAAATATTAGCAGATTGTTGGCAATAGTTGTAAAGAATCAGAATGTTAATGTTAGAATAGCTTTATGTTCAATCCGCTGTCTTTCATGAAGTTCTTTTCTACCCATCTCGGCACACTACTGTACATTGGCACCACTGTACATTGGCCGACTTAGACGAACATGTTCTTTACATGGAAAGTGGTCGTGTAGTGACACCAATTAGAGTTTGAGTAATTTCATGTCTCCTGTTTTGCCTTCTGGTCATAAGAAAAGCCCTTGAGATGTAGCGTTCTCTAGTCGGCATGCTTTTGCCATTAACCTCTTGGTGGCTAAGTAGGAGGCAAAATTATTAATGTTAGCTTTTTCGACGTTAGCTTGGATTGCAAACGTCACCACGTTGTTGCTTGAAGTGTGCTTTGAAGCTGTAGTGGCTAAAACCACTGTCCATTTGTGTTCTGAACTGTGTACCTGGCAATAATCTCCAGGTTTAAACCTCTTTCCCAATCCAATCTCGTTTCTTTTTCCTCCCATTTTTCCTTTCAGCATAGCCGAGTTGTGGTTGGATTCTTGTTTCCGGACGTTTGGGCAAATCAGTTCGATGGTGCGCGGGCATTCATCCTACGATTCGCAGGTGACTCACACAACTTTGTACTTTTTCGAGCCGATCAAAGACATGTCCAAACAAGAAAAAGATAAAAAAGAAGTTTGTCAGACTCATCATTCGAGAGTGAGTTGGTCTTACAACTTGGCATGGATCGTCCTGTGAATGTTATAATTAGCAAGCTATGTCCATCCAAAGCCCATAATAGAGTAGTTTGCATCTTTCGGCTTTCTTTTCAACTCTTGAACTTCAAAAAGCCCATAATCAAGGTCACTTTTCAGTGAGATACGGGAGGAGAAAGGTTGATAGAGTAGAGGACTAAGTCAAATCTTTCTTTTCATAAAAGGGTCAAGAAGTAGCGTAAGTGTTGAACTATGAGAAAGCCACCAGACCAAGTCACGAGCTTAAAGCTTTCAAATCAACACTGTAAGCACGATAAATGGAAGGTGATCTCAATGGCGAAGTAACATAAGTCTAGAAATTTGACCACGGGGCCATTATTACTTGAAAGTCAAGTAGGATATGATTTGGTACTTGAACACTCAGCAAGCGGTTGTTGAAAGTAAGGCCAAATCGGGAGGCGGGCCCAAATCTGCCTTTCATACCCACCTCCCGTCCCTTTATACAGCATTATCGTTGGATGAGTGTCACGTGAAAATTAACGTCAGACTAAAAGGAAGTGGCGTCGGCTGCTATGAGCCGGAAACATAGAGGCGGGTGAGAGGGAGAGGAGGTGGAATTGGAAATGGTAGCGGGATGGATTTGACACGACACTTGCCGAGCTTCTTTCTCGATCCGAAACTTATCTATAAACCCTCTGGACTTGGTAACACAAGCTCATTGCCATTCCTAAGTGAATGTTATAATTAGCGAGCGATGTCCATCGAAAGCTGCGTGGGACGGCCTTAAGAGATGGGAAAGGATCATGGGTAAGGTCTAATAGTGGCAATTTGTATTGGCAGACTCTGTTAGTGTCACATCAACACGAGGATATGCTACAAAACATGTCAACCCAAACGCGACATGATTAGTTAATTGCGTCGATCTATGTGATATGAACATGACCTGAAAATTATAGGGGTCGACATGATATGACTGTCGACCTATGTAACACGACTACATAATAGGCTAGTGGGTCAACATGATTGCATAATTCACCATGACACAAAATCAACCCGTCAACACGAACATGACACAAAATATCCTCAGTTTTTTCATAAAAATCTATTTACAAATTGCAATAATATGTCAATGGAAAATCATCAAATCAAATTAAACAAAATGCTCATGGTCAATGAAATACGAGCAAATTAAACTTTAACAGTAAATAACTTGAAAAGAAAATAGTCTTTTATCTAAGCGGATTGAAATGGGTCATGTGTATCATGTCAAAATAGATCATTTGTCATCTTGTCAACATTAACCTATTAATTTAAACAGGTTATGCAAGTTAATTCCGGGTCACCCTAATCGAACAACGGATATTAATCGCATCTTGCAGGTTGATATAAAATAATCCAAATATCATTAACATCAACTTAAGCTTACTTATTTCATGTCGTGTTCGAATCATGCTATCTTATCACGACAGAAATTGCCACCACCTAGTCAGGTCCCGTCTCCTCACGGCAATCATTTTTGCGTTGTATATGGGCAAAAACTATATCATGAACTAGTTCCATAATTGGAATTGTCTTCTCGTTTGTTTGGTTCTCCCCCACCTTTTGGTCCATTCATGTAGGAGCCATCGAAAAGTCAAAATGACACCGAGCAAGTTGTACTGGCCACATCTCGACAAGCACCTTTGACTCTTATCACACTCTCTTCCATGAAATGAATGGTCTAGTAATAATGGCGTTCTTAGAAGCATCACGAACCCATCCGAATCGATGTTTTTTTTTTTGTTTTTTGGTATTCATGATTGTGTCAATGAGATGAGCCACTTTGGACTGTAATAATACACTTTTGTCTTTAACTTTCCAGAGCCCAATATCAATGGTCCTCCAATTCTTCTATAAACCCCATGTTTAATGCATGAAAAGATAGATTAATGCATAATCAAACGAAACTCCCTAGTATTCAAACCTTACTTTAGTGTTTTTTCACTTCCGTTGATTGACGAGTGTTTAGTGGCTTTGGCCAGATTATTCTACGCCTGCAACATCCACTTTGCTTCCCACTGGGGAGGTTTTCTAAGGACAGTGGTTAGCTTTTGTCTGCTGTTATTCGTTTTAAAAAGGGCTCTATAAACTGATTGGACACACCCCCTTTTTAAATAATTCAGAGATTTTTTCACTTTGTTTTTATCTTTGGTTTTGCTAAAGATTTCACATCATTTGCAGGGTCATCATCTTTGTACTTAACCCAGGTCAAATGTTACTGCAAAAGTGCAGAGCCCGTGTAACCTAAAAGAGAGGTGAGCATATTAGACTTGAGAGATTTGATAGATAAAACCGAGGGCGACGTTGCTTTTGTCTCCTAGCGATTGCCTTTGGCGGTATCCAGCAAATCAATCTGGAATATTACCACTGTACGCTTTTCGTCTATGAGATATGGATTCGTTTACAAGCTTAGCCGATAAACACCAAAACATGTGATCTTACAGCTCTTATCTGATTAATGCTTCGTCAGCATATCTTGCAAATTTTATCTTGTAGATATCATGTAATCACTATTGAGTGACTACCGACATGGTGATCCAATTAATGTCAGTTATTCTATATTTCACGGCTAATGCTGATACAAATAATTTATATATATATTTAATTTTTTGAATTATTTTTTCTTCTTATTTTCTTTCTTTCCCTCCGCCGGCCATTGCCAAGGCTCCGATGATAGGTGGAGGCAAATAGGAAAAACAAGAAAATAGAAAAAAGGAAAGAAAAGTAAAGGAAAAGAAATCCAAAGAATCTTTTAAAAAATTTGCAAAAATCGTCCACATCAGCGATTTTTGACCAAAATTGACAGGAAGGATATCATTAGAAAATCGTAAAAGGGTTTAGGACTACATTGACCAAATCAAAAAGTTTAGAACTGAATTGATAGTCATATAGTAGACGTAGAATTTTTTGGATAGATCCTCTTGTATTTGTAATGACATGCAATATAAGCTAAAGTATCCTTGGAGTATAAATATCCCATTTATTCAACATTTGGGTCGCAGAATTTATTAGATTTTCATACATTGTCCATTATCATGATGATATGGAAGCTTTGTCACCATCACATGGAGTTCTAGTTTTATCCATATCCCCTTTTTTTTTTTTTTCTAAAAATCCATATCCCCCTTGTACATCATCTTGGAATGTAAACTTTCCACCACAATGTTAGTTCGTGCCTCGCGCGCAAGGAAATCATACGATTAGTCATCTGAAAAACTTATGCTGCTCCAATGCATTCACGTGGAGTAAAACGCTAAAAGAAGACCCTAAAGCAGTCCAAATTGCTCGAAGAACGTATCATGGTCCTTGTGCATCGTACCTTGGAGACGAATCCAGCTTATTCTAGCAATACTCAATGAGTAGATATGTCGATATGCTCCAATGATGCGTATCAAGAATACAGCTTGAAGTGATCGAGGAGTCGTTATCCGTGCACCAAGTCAAAGACTTGAATAAGAAGCATCCGGGCCTTGCTAATAGAGAATATTAGGGGCTTTCAAGAATATCATGCAATGTCATCTCATGGGAAGTTTTCATACTAATGATCAAGTGACACTTGCTTTGAATTTGCTTTTTTGTTTCTAACCGAAAGGATGGATCCACCGTTAGTGCTTGGTTTGGACGGATTACTTGGAATGAGATGGTGCTCGTCCACTAATCACCTGGAATGATGGACCAAAACATAATTTTTTTTGGACTCGGGTCGACCAAATCTGGGGTTGCCACGGCCGCAACCGGATTTGGGGTCACGGTCGCAACAGTCATCAAGTGACCCTAGTCACAGCCGTCGCACTATTGAGCATCACTTTTTTGTTTAGTTTTATGTTTGTTTGGCTTAATTTTTAAGCTTATATAGCTAGTGATAAAAAAAGATCTTATAATTTTAATCTATATCTTTTGCTGTAGTTGAGTGTCTACATTGAAGTGGGATTGATATCGAGAAGACTTTTAAGTTAGATTTTCTAACATAGTATCGAATTAGCGTCATTCCTTCTATCAGTCAAAATTAATAATGTTAAAATATTGTTTCACATCGTTTAATAATATGTCATATATCAGTTTAAATTTTTGAATTATACTTTCTTATACGGTGAATCAATACTAGAAAACTGTTTGATATGCTTCATAGCATGAGAATTTAGCCCACTCTTGGAAACTCGAAAGGGTACTTGATTTGATTTCATTCCATTTCAAAGGAGAAGAGGACGTCAAAAAAAGTGAGATGGGGTTTTCGTAGATGTCAAATATTCTTGAAATGCGGGCAGTGGTTGGCCGTTAAGAAAAGCCACTACTCAACCTGAGAATCGATTCTTTTAAACGACTAACTTTTTGGTATTTGAGAGCACGAAGTCAGACTAGCTCTATAGCTAGGCCTCTATTGACAATGAGAGATCGAGGGGGACGATGTTGGCATTAAAGTTGCAGATATCTCTGTCTAGTGCCTTCGACATTCCATTTACTATATTCTTGGCTTTACGAAGGAGGAGCAAAAATGGTGGCTTTTGCTTGTTCCGAAAAGATGACATCTTTTAGACCCTAATGCGGCGCAAATAGCGGGGGCTATGCTGAGAATAAACGGTTGATCTCGAGTGCTTTTCAAGAAAGACATTGCCTTTTCAAAGATTATAAATATTTTGTTAACAAGTGTCTGGCTGAAACCCTTATTCGATGTTCAATACATAATTCTTTTGTTTGATAGATAATCAATGCTTCAAAAAATCAAATATTTGTCCTTTCGAACATGTCAAAGAAATTTGCAAATACTTAGCAAGGATGAGGTATTTCAGGCATTAATTATAATGTCGATGTGGTATGCTCAATCAAACTGCGATACTCACATAATTATCCATTTCATCTTACTGTATGAAGCTTAAATTTTAGAATTGCCACTTTTGATGGTTTTGTTCACATGTGTAAAGGTCACATGAAAAGACTTTTTGTTGTAAAGATCATTATGTAAAATATCAGATTGCCCCGGGGCATATCTTTAACTATTCCTAATTTAGAATAATTTGATTTTCAAAGAACTAATTATGCAAAACGGAGAACGGATGGTGCATTGGAAACTGTGATATTTTCTTAATCGGTTGCTTAGCTAGTATCTTTGGCACTGCATTAATAAAATTTGTAAACTAATTTCAGTGGGATGGGGGGATCACTCAACACTCTCGTAGGTGCACATAGATGAGATCCATAGGTGTGGGAGGTTCTCGCGTGCAACTCCCTTGGTCTTGTCGTGCTTCATTATAGAATAATAATTGGTGTCTGTCCTCTTTTGTTTTTGCTCTTTCACCTTTTGTTTTTTCACACTTAACAAGATCGATTCCTCCTTGGAGCATCGAAGTTTGCCCTCATAATCATATTGGAATTCGTATATGGATGACCAAAAGTGGCCAAATAACCTCTGCATGCGTATAACAAAGTGTTGATTGACATAAATAATATTTAACGGGAACCAGACAAAACATCAAAACTAGTTATTAAAGATATGGTGCAAATGAATTTTGGGGAACATAAATCTTTACAAAAACAAAACTAAATCTCTCTCTCTCTGAATTTTGGGGAACATAAATCTTTACAAAAACAAAACTAAATCTCGTTCTCTCTCTCTCTCTGTCTCTCTGTCTCTCTCTCTGTCTCTCTCTCTGTCTCTCTCTCTCTCATTTTAGTTCATTTTTCCAAGGGGATTGCCAAAAGTGGTCCACTGCTTTTGTTGATTTTGGGGTCCTAAAATGGATGAATGAGGGCTTGAATATGTGGGACGTTGAGGCCATTTAGGGGCGTGGTCTCTACTCCCCACGAGTCCCAACCTTTTACAGTCTGCTCATTCTCATGTATCAATTTGCACAGTGATTGAAGATATATAATCAAAATTAGTATCTGAAAATCTCACATGACGATCGAATACACTGAATAAGTCCATGAAGAGCTTGCTGAAATTAGATTAAATGGTCCTAGTATGGTATGTTTGATCAATTCAACCAAAGAAGCAAGAGATAGATGTTTCTAAAGAGATTAATCGTTCTTTATGATGATCATCGCATGAAATCCGACCTTATTGCTCTTATGATAATTAAATATAGATTTAGGCCATTCGATGTTCACGTAATCTGACAATCTTAGGTGCTATCTTACATGCTATGTAGATTGGGAGTGGGGGGACTAAGAGATATATGCTTTTTTTCACTACTAAAAAGCGTGATAACGTTTAAGAAGCTCATTAAAAGAAATTCTTGATAAGAAATGACAAATCGTGTAATTAGGAAAAGATGTTCCTATTTACAAAAGAAAAAGAAGAACGTTAAGCATGAAAGTGAAGTGCTTTTTGGGAATGAAAATAACGAGTTTTTGGCAAGAATTGGGAATCAAATATGTGCTATGATGATCATCATATAGGCAATAATATGACAATTTTGATTACTATCCGTGCGTGTCTCATTAAACTAATTCACCTACGTCAAAGGTAAGAAGAATACCAGTCAATGCCACTAAATCTCCATTTTCTCTCTTGTCTTAGCTAAATCTTATTCAACGATGAACACACTGGCTACCATTTTGAGCTTGAGCCTGAAGTATATAGGTTACAAATAATTTGATTTTGATCATTCATTATACAAGCAGGGTTCAGACGTTGACACATATATAGTTTTAATTTTCGCAGAAGAAGTGATCTCATAAGTAGATGACATGCATGAAAAAGTATTTTATTTTGACGGTGTATCTTACATAAACTCATTGATTTTGCAAAGTCTTTCCTTCGAGTACCTATGAATATTGGGATAGAAGCACATGCACAAGGACTTTATTATAAAAATGAAGACTAGAAAGTCCTTTTGGTATATTTCTGTCTTTTCAAATTACTTCTTTGCTTGGAGGAGAAAGTCGAAATTTCGAGGTGATATCCACCTCACATAAAAACTACTTTCATGAAGCATCGCCCATGATGGAAAAGCTACTGTTTATGTGATTTGATGATAGACACTCCATGAGTACTTTATTGGACAGGTTCTCTCATGGAATAGTCCATGGTAATGCTTTCTCTATCTCTCCATATTCTAAAGTTGCTACTTTTCTATAGAATTCAAAATGGAATTTGGCTCAATTTGATGAGTTTGTCAAAATAGAGGCTGCTCTTTGTGACCCTTTGAGGCCTAATTCATACATTCTTGGCATCTTTATTCCTTTGACTTAAAGGGCGGCATTTCCATTGAGGGAAGTGCTTGGATTGTTCTTGAAGCTCCTTGCATTAGAATTGTTAATTAAAAGTGTTATTTACAAGTTGAACCCTTTATTGTATTGTAAATCTCCTTAGTGCTCCAACCAAAAAGAAAAAATCTCCTTAATGGAGGAATCATCTATAAGACAAACTAAAATTGACTTTTAGTGCTTCATGTGGTTTCATTAATGCAAGCAAAAACCATCCTGCAAATGCAGACGGATACAACTGTCGCGACCTAAAAAATTTCTCTTTCTCAAGCTAATGGATTATTAAAACTAAGCTTAACTCGGGCCCTCCCAAACCCTACCAATTCGCAACTTAGGGTTTAAGTCTTTAACATGCAAATATTTTCATACTTGGAGTCGCCACTAATCTATATATGGTAGGTCGATTAGAAACCTAAATAAAATATAGGGAGGTATGTTTTATTCCTACGAACCAGAGATTCTAAACTCGGGGACTTGATTGCGCTAGATTTAGTCTAACGTCCTTTCGATACCTTTTCTTTTCAAAAAATGTTTTAGCATACAGTCTGGATCAATTTCAACTTAGTCACTAACATGTAAGGTGTTCATGTGGGTACGCAAACCACCAATTTAACACCTAATAATCAAAACATTAAATTGCAAGATTGGGAGAATTACTTATCTCGAAGCAACGTAAGCATCTGCATTGTTAGCTAGAAAATCACATCAACAACCCTAATATGATTTCTAATTAACAAGCAATTCATTCAATTTTTTTGGATTTTCACTTATTTAAATGAAAGCTAATCTATATGCATTGACGTGCAAAAATTGACATGCGATTAATGCAGCCTAACATGCAAACTATATGACATGCGACAATGTGACATAATTCTAATGACGGGCAAATGATTTATTTTTGATATTTTCTAATGAAATTCGGAATTAAAAAAATGCCTAAAATAACATGAAATCTAACGACTTTCTTTTTTTTGTATTTTTTTATTAAAATTCGAAATAAAAAATTACTCGAATTAAGAATGCAATCTATCCTAATCTACCCTAAAGCAACTTATTCTTTTTGGGGTTTTCATGACAATTCGGAATTTAAAAATATCCTAAATAATCCACTAAGATTAAAACAATTTCTAATTTAAACTAGGAAATATGCTACTTTAAATCCCAATTTAAATCAAATAATTATCCTATTCTTTCGGACATATTTAAGATTCCTTAAACATGCAAAAATTTCTAATTTAAATCCTAACTGATGTTTTTGAATTTTCTTTTTTTAAAAGAAATAAATCAAACAGATAGATAACCACCATGATCAAAATCAGTCCACGCAATCCGCCAGATTTGTTTTAAATTCAAATTAGGCACAGAAATCGAACTAACGGTCATATATATAGGGTTATAGATATTGACGGAAAGTTGGTCATTCAAAATTGGAAAGCAGATAAAATCCATTATCGTATCCAAGTGGTTATGGATAAGATAATGATTTTCCGTATCGCCGCGTATCGTACCTTAGGGATAAGGTCGGATAGTCGTCCAGATACGTTGCTAAATTAGGAAAATTTCCTAATTTTGAATGTTTTCAAATATTGCGGACATCAGAAAATTATCCCAAGATATCTAATTATCCATCAAATATCCACGGAATATTCTAACATTCAAAAATTAAGAAACTAAATATTCTAAAAATATCGGATAATGTCCTCTTACCTAATTTGAAATATTTCCAAATTTGGATTGCAGATTGAGATCGGGTTTGCGGATCAAGCTACGAGCGACGACAGCGGCACGGCAACTCACGACGGCGTCAACAGCGGCACAAGGTGGGGCAACAGCGGTGTGGGTGTCTGGCGCTAAGAACGGCGACGGTGGCTGGCTGCTGCTCTCCGGCGTGAGGCAGCAGCGGCACGGCAAGGCTGAGGGGGTGTCCGGCGCAGCGTTACGGCTCCGGGTGGTGGAGCAGCATGGCGGGAACAGTGATGGTGCGGCTGTGGACGTCAGTCGGCAGCAACGATTGGGAATCTCCGACAGCGGCCAACAGGCGGGGACGGCGTCGGCTTGCGGCTCCGATGCTGTGGCGGTGGAGGGGCAACTCCGATCGGTGGCTATGCAGGCAGGAAGGGCGTGATTCAGCTCCTGGCGGTGACGACGACGTTGGCGTGGGTGATCTCCAGATGGACGGCGGCGACGTCGGCGACAACGTCAGCGGAGGGGCAGTGTTGCAGACAACGGGGCGGCGTGCAGTGGTGCGGCGAGGCTGTGAAGGGTGCGGCACGGCGCCGTGAGAAGCTCCGATTGGTGCTGTGGCTTCACCAGCGAGAGGGCTGAGGTGTGGCGGGGACGGCGGCTGCAGTGGTGGTGGAGTAGCAGCGATGGCACGGCGGCGCTGTGGCGGTGCGACGACAAAGGGGGCGCGGCGGTGGCCAGCCTCTCTCTCTCTCTCTCCCTTCTCTCACTCTTGCTCTAAAAATTTTCTGATCTGAATACTGTATGAACCCTGATTGTGTGACCTAATGACATATTTATAACACTAATTTAGGTCAATTAGATAGGCTTGCTAATCCTAATGGGCTTAGGCTTTAATTTAATTCAAGTGGGCTAAATTAATTTGGGCTTTTATTCAATTAAGTATAATGGGCTAATTAAGCTCAAATTAAAACAACTGAGCCCATTTAATTTTGTGATTCCCGGCCCTTGCGTTTCGAGTGAGTCGAGTCTCGTTTGACGAATTTTAAACTCGTTTGCCACCGTTGGTCCGATGCGGAATGTAATTATTCTAAATGGACCTAAATTATATGTTATGCAATTTTAATATTTTTGTTTAGGGGTTAAAAATTTAATCCCTAATTTTCTATGCAAATTATGACTAAATAGTCGTCAAAATTTAGGTGTCAACAACAACCAACCAAAATTGAATTCTATCATAATCATATCTATTGTCTGAATACTAATATACCCAACCGAATTATAATAGCATATCTATTGTCTACTATATAAAAATTCTATGGTGAACGGTCAAGAATCTTGCCCTTTTTTAAAATATTATTTTGCAAATATTCTGATGTATTATTCGCAGTGTAGATTCACTACAAAACAGAATCCTTTGCAGAGCAATCTCGTGCTTCCTGTATTATTCCATTTTAATGAACTTAAAAGAAAAGCCCACTTTACATAGTAAAATAGGTTGTTATAGGTAATATTAAAGAAATACATTTACAATTAATGTAGTTAATAAAAAGGCTAAGAGGGATAAGAGACCCAACTCGACGATGAGGTTTTGTTACGATGGTTTAGATAGTGAGAAAGTGGAGAAAGTAAGGGAATGTATCAATAAATGATGGAGACAAAAGGAAATTAATGGATATAGTCGAAGACAGGAGAAAGTGAGAAATAGAAAGATAAAAAAAAATTCAATTCATTGAAGTTAGTTTTTTAACAAAGGGCATAGCAAGGAATTTCATGGCCAAGTTTACAAACATAGTAAACTAGATAACTTAAAGGACATATTAAAGAAGAGGTCAAATTGATAACTTATTTTAAGTGTACTTTAAATATTGATGTTGTCTTATAACCTATTTTTAATTTGGTTATTACATACAGAAACAATTGAAACATTTAATTATAACTTTATTTTTTAAAATCTAATTTTTAGATTAGCAACGTGTTTCTTAATATAATTCATTTATAGTTGTCTCGTCTCATTTCTTATTTTCAATATGCTTGCTGTAAATAGTGAGAAGGATATGAAATATGAAATAAATAAAGATCAAATTCTTTAAAATATGATATTTATTCTCAAGGATCATAATTTTTTTTATTAAGGTTCTATATTTAATTAGAGTGGGAAGCATTTATAGTTTTTTCATAAACAAAATTAGGGATATAATATTGAGTTGAATGTAATCCACAATTACAACCATTCCATTAATAACTCCAAATACATGAGCATGCTTTAAGTTCGTTTCCAATATATCTTTACAGTGGAGAAACTGAGAAAATAGAAAGATTTCTACCATATCCTTTAATTCATTAAGTGATTTTTTTTCTAACAAAGTGCATAGTACAAAATATTATGGGTAAAGTTTTTGAAGAAAAGTCACCACCTATTTCTTAAATAAAATGGCAGAGATGATTTTATGAACTTATTAATAAAGAAATCAAATTGACGTGACTTGTTCTGCATGCACTTTTAGTATTTATGCTGCCTTACAACCTATTTCCTAAGTTGATTACTATAGTGAACATGGAATTGAAACATTGAATTATAATTAGAACAATTGAATATCCAACTACGCATATTTTAATATCACATGCATTAAAGCCATATCAAACTTTTCAAAATATGGATTATACTCCATTTATTCTAGGGGACCGCAGGTTTCAATTTATTAACACGATGTGTTTATTTTAACTAGAACTTATTTATAGTTTAATCTATTGCTTTATTATCAATACTCACAATCGTTGTGAGTAAGTTTAAAGTGAAAATGTTATTTTTACTTTTCTTGATAAATAATATCTAAGGATGCGTTTGGTAACGTTTCTATTCTCAAAAATAATTCCTATTCAGAAATAGTTTTTTTATTTCTATTTCATAGACAAGTTTCTGAGCAAAAAAGAGCATTTGGTAACTATATAAAATTTCTATTCCCATAATCAAAAAAGAACAGAAATATGTTTGGCAGAATCTTAAAAATTTCTATTCCCAATATTTTTCATTTAATTATAAAAATGTCAATGAAGACTTAATAATTCATATTTGGATAAAATTATACTAGAAATAGAATCAAAATATATTATGATATATAATTGGATGACTTTAATACAATCATAAAGAAAATTACTCCTTATAGACAAAGCAAATACTAGATGGTGGTCGAGGAAATTGGGGTTTAGGATTTAGAATTTATGATTTAAGTTTTTAGGGTTTGAGGTTTGGGGTTTAGGGTTTTGGGGTTAGGATTTTGGGGTTTTGGGTATTAGGTTTTAGGGTTTAAGAGTTTAGGGTTTCGGGTTTTAGGGTTTGGGGTTTAGAATTTTAGGATTTAGGGTTTCGATTTTTGGTTTTGGGGTAGCGTTTTGGATTTTGGAGTTTGGGTTTGGGATTTAGGGTTTTGGGTTTTGAGGTTTTGGGCTTAGGGTTTGAGGTTTGGGGTTTGGGTTTGGATTTTGGGATTTCAGGTATTAGGTTTTAGGGTTTCTGGTTTTGGGTTTTAGGATTTTGGGTTTTAGGGTTTTAGGATTTGGGTTTTGGAGTTTAGAGTTTTAGGATTTAGGTTTCGCTTTTTGGGTTTGAGGTTTAGGGTTTTAAGGTTTGAGTTTTGGGGTTTGGGATTTGGGTTTTAGGGTTTTGAGTTTTGGGTTTTGGGTTTTAGGGTTTGGGATTTTGGATTTAATTATGCATGAAATTGTTTCTCTAAACTGACATTATTTCTCTTTCTGTTCTTGGGAACTGAAAAGTAAATTTTTTTTACCTTTTGTTTTGTTTTAAATCTATTCCCTGGCCACTTTTCTATTCCCAGGAATAGAAAAATTAAGTGACGTATACAAATAGATTTTTGTTTTTTTTTTCTGTTCCAGGAACAAAAGAATAGAAAATAGAGAAACAGAAACGTTATCAAACGCCCCCTAATATGACAGATTAATAAGAGGAAGAGCATTGCTAAAAGAGTGATTCCTTTCGCACAATCATGAATTTAGGAAGTAGTCGCTGACCGATATGAAAACAATGTGTTGGTGGAAGCTTTTACTATTCGGCTGTTTTAATCTAAAGAAAATAGACAAAAAAAAGATGAGTTTAAAACCTAACTTATTTGCGATAAATCAAAATATATGTTCTCTCAAGCATCATAAGTTTTTTTTTTTGGTTTTAAAAGTTTGAAATGTCTGAGTTATCCAAAGTAAATATAATTTATGAATTTTATTTCAAATAAAGGTACATGCTAAAGTTGGCTGTTAAAGACAACAAAACTTAGGTATACATTACATTATTGACAACGCATAAACAAAATATCAAAAAAATTCAAATATGGGCTTAAAGTGAGGTTGTTTTCTCAAAAGATTGAGTAGACATTGTTTTAATTAAGGGTCTGAAGTAGCAAACTTAGTCTCAAATAAAGATCCGTATTGGCCGGCCAAATCTTTGTCGACCAGCAGGCATGTGCATCTTGCATGCCACTTTTCGAGTCATGATCAGGTTCTTCTTCTTTTCAAAATATTGATCGTTTTGCACATGAGTTTGTAACATGAAACTATATGTAAAAATAATGCTTTTTAATTTAATAAGCAGAATTTATGGGAATACAGCCAACTCACGTGAGACGCACGTGATTCATCTACTAGTATATTTGAAATGGGGACACGACAGGACAGGCTTTGATATGGTATCACCTTTGGTCCCCGCACACTCCCGCTGCTGATGTTAGGATACATGCATGCACCGAAGAGTAAAGAAGATCCATTCTCCAAAGATGCACCTAAATAGTTTATTTTCATCCTTTGGGGGTCCAGATCCTACGTTCAAGATGACCTCGAAATCAACGCAAAACCACAATGTCTTTGCAATTGATCAGGGTCTGTCATTCTAAATCACTAATTTTGGCTGAGTGCGACAATCCCACTCTCCGTACACTTTAATTAGACATTCACTAAAGTAGCGTATTCCATATGGCCCCGAACAATATGCAAGAATTATTTCGTAGCTAAAACTCCCACCTCAAATGAGAAGACAAGTATATTTCTCGTGGGATAACCCCTTGATAACTTGTCGTTCCGACCGATATCAACAAATTGTGTCAATTTCTTCTTACAAGCAATAGGTTTTTGAGGCCGTGACTATCGGGGCAGCCAATTAATTTGCACTGAGTACAAAATCTCACTTTTCATGTGCATAAATTAGATATTGACCATAATACCATATTACTCGAAGATATGCGCAAATTATTTTATAGGTAAGATTCTCAGCCCATCATAGTCAAATAATCCCTTGGAATTCTCTTTCTAGATAGTCGAACAATCCCTTCGATTCCCTTTTTTTTTTTTTTATCTCTCCTAATAGTCTAGAGTCAATGAAAATGTTGAGGGCTCTCATTTTGTTTTGCCTCTAACGAATTCAACACTATTTTAAAGAGTTATGCAGGAGATAAAGAAAGAAATTTTCTTATGACGAGAGCAAATAAAAAAAGAAAACAGTTTCTTGACTATCACATATACATGATAAGTATTATGCATCCTCCGGCAAAGAAAGGGGAATGCCTTAAGTTTTTAAAACGAAGGGTTTGATTCCTCTTGGCAGAAATTATACAAGGTGAACACTTTTCTGTGCCATAAGATCCCTCTGCCTATATTGACTGAAGGAGCGATTTCTCAAGCCAGCATCATAGGAAATCTGTTTGAATGGAGCATCTTTATCGATTTCTTCCCCATCAAGCTGATCAAGATATGATCTACTTCGAGTCTCTGGCTATCCCGCCGATGTGGTTTATGTCCCCATTTTTGGTTTCAAGCGTAAGGGCCGACTTAAATACGAAGGAAATTGTGTGATGAAATATTTCAATTAGTTGTTCCAGAGAAAATACATAAGTATATATACATTACATATATGATATATGCATATACATATTAGTGAATTTTTTTGGAAGTAGCAAGGCATGGGGATGTCAGAGAAAGTGAAGAATATTTAACAAGAAAATTTATGAATATGCTGGACTACTTGTTTGAAATGAAATGTTTAATGTGTTTGCTGCCGAATCTGAAAATTGATTCTTCACATCATATTTACAAATGCCGCAACGACTCCACCAACATCCGTCACTTCCGTGAGCACTGCCCTACCCTTATTGACATTATCCCCACCCGCAAGCAAAAGGGCCGCTTTCTTTTTGAGGGCTTTCATAAAAAAAATGCTTTCTCTAGATTTATAATAATTACATTCAAACACTTATTTCATCACAAATATAAAGAAAAATACATTGTCAAAGGAATTTTCGTAGTTACCTTCCTAGCATAGAGTACAATTAGCTCTTGAATATAATGGGTCCTATTCAACTCTTCACTATCTTTACTGGAGCTCATTAGAAGATTCTCCATATCTCCCCTATTTTGACATATCTTTTATTGATTGTGGTATCTTTTTAATCCATTGTATTTGATTATTATTGCTATTGCAATACCTTTTTTACCTAACTTACTCGTACTAGAAGGCCTCTAAATACCTCATAAAGTCTTCATTATGAAAGACACATAAATTATAGAAATTTTCTTAGGCATATTCTTATCTATCTTGGTAGTGGAGACTTTGTTGAAAAGTTTGATCAAACAAAGTTCTATAGAATGTGATTGCCAAAGTCAATTAAGGTGGTTTTACCGGGAGCAATTGGTGTATTGACGGCTCCACTCGTAAAATCAATCATAATGTCAAAATCAATCAATGCGGGGTCGACGTAATAACTTTTGCAAAATCTACTGCGCGACAAATTTTGGACAGTGAAATCGTAACTTAAGGAAAACCTAGCGTTTCTATAATTGACATGATCAAGAGTTTGTCATCGACAATGACAATGATATTCCTAGTGGACTAACAACTTTTTGCTCTTTTTCTTATTTTAATAGGAAGAACTATTATAATCTCATGAACAAACCATTGATTTAAAAGAAAAGTTAGGGTGCTAATTGTACTTATTATGCCCCGCCCCCACTAATCCGTAACAGAGGGTCCCAATTTCGAATTTAACAGAACGTATTGATAGAAACCCTAAATGCTCCCCCCCCCCCCCCCCCCCGCCTTTCCCCACTTTCTCTCAATGAGGGATTAGGTAAAATTTCTTACCTAAAGGTAGTGCTTTGAACGGAGAATACAATAACGAGTTGAATCTCTAATTCATTCAAAGGAAAGCTATCTTTGAGAAATTATTTTTTGAATCTCTAATTCATTCGAAGGAAAGCTGTCTTTGAGAAATTATATTTTAATGTCTGGATGACGGAGAACAAATCGATCTTCGGAAAACATTTTTCATAGATTGAAAACAACATATTAAAATATGGGCGAAAATGACCTTTTTTTCCGACTTTCCGGTGTCCGAATGATAAATAACTAATCGATCTACGAAAATAATTTTCCATGGACTAAAAATAACAAATTTAAATTGGGAGGAAAACAACCTCCTCTTTTGACAAGAAAGAAAAAGAAATCACTTTCTCTATACCTCCAAATCGATAAACAACTAGCTAATTTTCTTCGAAAAGATTTTCACGGAAAATACTTTCCTCTGTCACGACGTTTTTGGCGAAACGAATGCGCACCTTCAATGCCCTCCAATCTTTTCTCTAATGGGATGTGCATCTTACGTGCGAAATTCTTTCGGATTAGCTCGGATTTTCATGGATCGAAAGTATGGTGGAGGGAGATATTTGTTTGGGCAAAGGAAGGAGAAGAGGAGGAGGAGGGGGTGTAGACAAAGAACAATGGATCCACGCACACAAGGCTTGTCTCCCCAGATGACGCACTCCCAATCAAATTCGCCCAATTCCCAACAAGACAACACACACCCTTCTCCCCTACGGACGCACTCACTCGCACGACCGCACCCACGATTCCATCCCACGGCTCGGAGTCCTTATCCTCCAACCGACGGCCTAGATCGGGCCCCCTCCCCCCAACCCCACACGGTCATGGCCCACGAAAGCTACACGTTGCCCTCCCCCCCCCCCCCCTCGTTCGTTCTCCTCCACCAGTAAATCGCCGACGCGCATCTCTCTCTCTCCCTCTCCCTCCCTCTCTCTCTCTCTCTGTGGAATAAGATGGAAGCCCTTTGGCCTTTCATATTCACTTTCTCGAGAAAGGAAAAGAGGTTGTTGTCGTTGAGTTGTGCTGCCGCCCCACCCCTTGGACTTCGTCATCCCATCTTCCCCCCAATCCACAAAACCGCACTTTAAATACGCCCAGTCCGCCATCATAACCTCCTCACCACACCATCAAATCTAGTCTTATATCTCTCTCTCTCTCTCTCTCTCTCTCTCTCTCTCTCTCTCTCTCTCTGTGCTGTGCTGTGGTAGCAAACATTTCTTTTTTTCTTTTGTATCTTGCAGCTTCTCCCTCCCTGCTCTTGTCCCTTTTCTTGTCTTGTTTTTTTTCTTTTCTGAATCTGGTTCCGCTGGGGTCGCTCGCCGACGGCACTGTTGGATTTGATCAGTGACGAGCCAGGGACACTCGTCACGTGTCACCGACACCTGTACCGCTTTGCATGGAGGAAAGATTCCGCCTTGTTTCTTTGCTCACAGTGAGGGAACGGAGATGGAGAGAGGGTTTCCCTTTTCTTTTCTCTTTTTTTTAAGTTTTTCTCTTTTTTCACTCGTTTTCTCTTCATCTTCCCCTTCCTCTGCGCATGTGGGTTGGTGGGTTTCGCTTGTCTTGAGTGTTTGAACCCTAAAGATTCGTCAAGTTTTCGATTTTTTTGGCTAAGGTAAAAGAGCGGTACTGGATCTTGTTATGGTAACTTTCCTAAAGTGGTGGGTTTACAGTGTCCTTGGATCTGAATTGATGCGGATGGTACTTGCTCATTTCATGTCTGTTTCCTTTTTTGGCATGGAAATGTTTTTCTGCCCCTTTTTTTTTCTGATGGGAATTTGTCATGGTCAGGGACATAGAAATTGACAGAAGAGAGTGAGCACACAGAGGGGATTGTATAGATGCTTATACCTTTGCTTTTGCGTGCTCACTTCTCTTCCTGTCAGCTTCCAGTCACCCGGAAATTTGGCATTCTCTCTCTCTCTCTCTCTCTCTCTCTCTCTCTCTCTCTCTCCCGGATGTTCTTTTCCCTCTTGAATTTTCGGTTTTCTGTTGCTTCAAGTTATGTTTGTAATAGTAATTGCTGTAACCACACATTCAGCAACTAGCAGAAGCGGCTTACTTTCCGAGAGAGAGAGAGAGAGAGAGATACAGACAGCGTGACTTTTTATGGCGACTGCAAGAAGGTACGCCTGATTACTGTGCGGATTTAGCGGCAAACTTTGCTTGCTATCTCACGCTCTCTCTTTAGCTTTGCTTAGCCTTTTAAGTATGGTCCTCACTAAAAGACCTTTCTTTTTTCTATTTTCAAGTTCTTCTTTTGCATGTTATGCGCATGCGATCTTGTGTTGCAGAAATGGTTCTGATTGGATCTCGTTTCACCTGGATCTGACCAGATTTGTTTGTATGCTTTCCCTGTCATTGTTATGGTTATATTTTATGGGGTGGTCTTCGGTTCTGATAAATCTTGTCATGTTAGGGTTGCTTGTTCTACTGTTATATGTAAGATCTCCTCTTTCTTGTCCTCTCGTAACCCAAAAAAGAAAAGGACAAAAGAACAAACGTTGAGAGATCTCCTAGTGTGATAATGCTGACAGTGTATTGCTAGTGTGTCTCTCCTCCTTCGAGTTGCTTACCGATAGTTGCAGTTGTTGATCACGGTGGTTATAGGTTCTTAGTTCTTGTGGCAGTACCTCGAAGTACTGTAAGCAGACTCTTGAATTGCCAAGTATGCTCTGGACAATGAACAGTCATGAAGCCGATGGTTTCAAGTGAGTGTTCACGGGAAGAGGATGAGAAGTTTCAGACGGATTGTATGGAACTGATTTCTGTAAGTTGGTTATCTTCTATTCCAGGTGACTTCTTAATTAACTTGTCATTTGAAAGGTATATTCATTCAGGTCAAGCTCTTCTACGTTCAATATTTCAGAAATTCAAGACTGGAATCACCAGTTTTGCTCTACATAACAATGAAAAAACAGTGCATGTAAGTGATGTAGTTCTCACTTTCGAAGAGGACTTATATTTAATTTCTTCCTAGTGTTCTTAATTAACAATCTGAACTCAGGTATTGATCAGGGAATGCTTCGTTCCCTTTATTCCAATCAACTCTAATATTCTGCATTTGGCTGGACAATCCAGCTGCTTATTTATCTGTCAATTTTGCATGTCAATGCTTTCACAATTTGAGTTGGATAGACAATGGAAATTTAACATGCGATAGTATACGACAACAATTTATTCAAGAAGGGAAGTTGAAATAACCTCTTCCTTATTGTAGAAATTGTTTCAATTGCTTTCCAAGACTGAGTTTTTCCTTGCACTCTTCTTTAAAGAAATCTTACAAAATCTCCTCATGAATTTAAATTTGATTTTGTGTGAATGTCTTGTCATTTGAACTTGGAGGGTATCAATCATGAGGAGGAACTTGTCTCCATTAGAATTAATTGACATCCACATTCTGTGCATTGGTATTAATTTCAAAATCTGCACTCATTTTCCTCTCTCAAACGGTGGCATATACTATGGCCATAAAAGGAAAAGGTGGTATATACCCATGGGTATGTCAAATTTCATCAAATTTTTCGTTAAAGCAATGATCATTCTTTAAATGGTTTTCTTTTGCTCGATTTTGTGGAGATGATTGATTTAAATTACTTCCTACTTATCAAAGTCGTACTTATACTTCTACGGAAGGCTTCCAAACTTAAATTGTTCTGTCATTCACTAGTTAGGAATTCTGCACCTTCAGTTTGGTAGAAAGTTGGCCTATATAATGCTATAAAGGGAAAAAATGGTGGAGAGCTATTTGTTTGATTGTTAGTGCTCGAAAGTATGGCCAAATTTGGTCAGGAAGTTTGAGTGCTGTGTTGCAGTGGTATTCAAATATTATTAAATCTTTAAGCTCGGTTATGTACTGTATAGTTTGTCTTGAAAATGATAGGTATGGACAATCTAGGGGGACTGGAACCGTCTTAGGTGATATAGCATTAGGCCCTTGCTATTATTCATAGCTGAAAACATTAAGACAATCTTCCATTTCTTTTGGGCTAAATTTTGTGCATAAGTGTCTAAAACAATCAGATAAAGCTCATTATTGAGCCATTTCGTTTTGTTTATTGTAAGCGGAATATGAGAAAGTTTTGGGATAAAATTCTGGTCGACATTGTTCTCATTAATGCAGTTTCCAAGGAAAATGATTCTACAATCACTAGCGATGACTCTCTAGAGTGCAACATTTGGAGAGTTTGCTGTGAAATAACACAATACAAGATTAATTTGAACCTTTATATATATTAATGTCATCTTGATACTATTATGTATCAATGCGTGTCATTCTTAGACAGACCTCTTTCAATAAGGTGACAAATCTTGTGTCACTTTGAAACTTATGTAATCACAGAAGGATTACCAACGTCTCGCCATAGATAATAACCAGCCTTCTTTCTTACCAAGAGATTAAACTAATGCTGACTGGTAAAAATGCCCCTTCTACTGGTTTTGCAAGGAAATTGCTCCTTTAATATGCTAGCTTCTTTCAGTAAGAGATGTACATGATCCTCAGATGCCTATCTAGAGATTGTGATTGTTGAGGTAATGGCAAATCGATCTAGTTCAAGGGTTACTTCTTTGGGTAGTTATCAGAGTGTTACTTGACAGGATACCTACTACTAGGGGCTATTAGAAATGTCCAAGGGCGTTCTAGACATTCTGTGATCTCTGCCTTTCTTAGCTCTTAGAGAGATCTGTGCCAGAATGTGCGAGTTGATTATGTTTTTTCTATGATTCCGAAGTTCAATCATCTATTCTAGGTGTCTGACAAAGAAAATTGTTGCAACTGACGTTCTTTGTTGTGCTACATACGGGGTATTAAGCAAATGTTTTGATACAAGCAATTTTCAGTAAAGTTGACAGTCTCTTGCATCTGAAAATTGTTTTACCTCTTGTTTATGCCAGTGTCAAATATATTTGACTCTATAGACTATATCGAATCTATACCAATTGCCCTTTGTGGTACTATCTTTGAAGGATAACATAGCAATTGATTCATTGAATTTGAATTGCAATAGGAATTTGCTACTGAGCTTTCTTATTGCGATGCACCAAGCATTTAAACTATTGTTGAGTGATAATCAAATTAAGTACAGAGGTATTAGGATGTGGAAATATAATAATTGATAACTGAAATGGTGATGCAAAGTTTCAAGGTGAAATTTGATACATATTACCTGCTCCACTGAGATTAATGTCTATTTGATCTTCTCACCATTATAAGGCAGTGCGAGTTTGAGAAACAGCAATTTATCTGATGTTTAGAAGTTAGGATTTTTTGTCTTTGAAGTAGGTTCTAGGGACCGGATCATGTTGTTGTACTTACTACTGGTGCAAACTAGTGATTATGCTGCATGTCTCCTGAACTATAACTGGGGATGCGGCCATACTACTTCTGTCACAAAATATGTTTGATTTAAGAAATTCCTGGCTTATGCCTTTGAGGAATTTGTGGTTTCTAGGTGCAGTATTACAGATTTTGTCTGTTTGTCGGGGTCTGATTAATGCCTGCATTTCCTCTCTGGGTATTGACTAGCTTTTATATTGACTGAATTGCTGTCTGGTTGGTGGTAGCAATAGACCAGTCAATTGCCTGAGTTGTTAGGTTATCATGACAAATTCCTTTATTTTAGTTAATTGCTGTATGGCGAACACGAAGACTCGGGTAGAATTCACTTCTAATTTCTGCACATACAAGAAAAATATTATTTACTTTACCTTGGTTGAGTTAACATGCAGATGGCATTTTCATTGATGTTGTGTAGGTGCATGTTGGTTAATCTATGTTGATCGAGAAGATCACTTGATGCGAGGTCCTTTTTTATGCTCCTGAATTAGGATAATGACTTTTGTGGACATAGAATGTCCTCTCAATTCATCGGAGTTGTAAAGTGATTGGTGTCATTATTATTCAAAACATCATCTTTTTAAGTATCATCACGGGACAACAATTTTCAGGCAAAACGTATTTATCTGGAGTTTTCCCTCTACATATGAAGCTTGTTCTCTAAGGATTTTTTTTTGTTCACTATTTCCATAATGGGCGAATGCGATTTTACAACATAGACGCTTGGTTAATGCAAAATGCATCACGCATTGTGCTTTCTAGGTTATGAAATGTTGTTTTGATTTATCTGCCATTTTAACTTATTTCCTACATGAACATTGTTGTATGAAACCGTGTCTCTCTACTTAGTCCTTTAATCTCTATGATATCGGTGCTTCAATTTCCACTTGCATGGTAGTTTAGCTGCAACACAACTCTTGGATTTATTGAGAACTTTTTAATCTCCTCTCTGACAGATCAACTCATGAGTGTTCAATGGAGATATTGTGACTTTGTTGAGATTGAAATTTGTTCTTTTTGGCTGCTTAAGATTAGAGAAAACTTGAAACCCCTATTATGCATACATGGTGTTTCATAGTCACACAAAACCTAAAACTTTATATAAAAGGAAGAGTAAAAGGAAAGGATATTTGCATTTTGCTGGCCCAATATTGGGGTTCTCTTCTAGCACGGGGATGATTTTCAGAAGTTATCGGAACCTCCTGATGAATATAGAAACTGCCGTATGAGCAGATTGATAGTAAGTACTTTTTCTGGAGAACAAATCCTAGCTATCTCATCTCTCTGCCCTGGAACTCTGGGGAAGCTAAGTTTTTTAAATGTATGTTTCAAGAAAAGACCCTTGTTTTACTCATTTCCAGCTTGATCAATTGAGTGTTTGGATACTGTCATGGAAGAGACAGGTAAAGGCCATAGACTTTTCACTTTAGCTATTGTCTTTACATGCTTTACGTGGTGCATATGTTTCGCTGATGTGGATTATAGAGCTAGTATACTTTTTCTGGTGAGAATCATGAGTTTTATGGTTTATAGATTCCTTGGGTATAGAGCATTGCATTTGTTGGGTAAGGTTATTTTCTCACAACTCCAGGGGCACAAAACATGCATAGGGATATTCATTTCACTCAAGACGATGATGGACGTGACGACCATATTTTGTTGAAGAAGAACAAAAATGTCCCAATGGTACTGCTATTTCTCAAATAGACAACAAGAGAATAGGGAGACCCAAATAGTTCAAGAATCGATTCATGAGCACTGCCATAAATGAAGATGATTTGGCTCATTGAGGCCTCATAGGAGAGTCAATGCCCCATGGAAATGACAACTAAAATGTCAATAACGACGGGACTAGAGAGACAAAAACAGCAACCTTGAGTGAGGATTGAGGCAATGACATTATTGATAAAGCCTGGAATGAGTTTCAAGAATCTGACTTAAGTACCTCTTCCACTTGATCCTTGGCTGATATATCTGAGCTCTCCTATCTCTTTTCTAAATAGTGAGCATTTGAACATCTCATTTGTCATGGGTATATCTCTATATCTATTGATTACAGCACAATATAATCATATTTTGGCTTGGTTCTCTAATTGAGCTTTATAAGATGTCAACAACTTATATTGCTCAGCAAATTGACCCTTACTATAGCTTTAGCAATTGCTTTGTAACAAGTTTTCTTGTTGAGTGTGAGTGACCACATCTCCATTAAATCTACCTGCATTTGTGCAGCTATGTATTTCAAATTAGCTCTGATCTTAGGTAAGAGCTCTTCTGTGAGCCATATGTAAATCATTTATGTTTCTCATGATTCCAGGACAAATATGTTTTTCTCCGAGCCTCTTGATAACAAAAGTTTTCCGCGTTTTTCCAACTAGTTTAAAGGGTTCATGCACATCCGCTCACTCTCAACATTCATCTTTTTAAATTCACCCTTCCAACCTATACCATATGTGATTACGTATTTCTAGATTGCTCTCTTAAATCGAGTCCGAGAGGCAAATATCATGCTTAACTGAAACTATTTCTATATGGTCACAGTTAGGATCGTATCTAATAGGTATAGGTCTTCTCTGCTCACTTGCTTCCTCAGCTTTAGAGGTAGGAGGACTGAGATCTTCGTATGCTACCATGTCCTTATCTGTTTCATCCCCTTTCATGTCAACTTCTACTGCATCAGTGGCTAAAGTAGCATCCCTTGGGATCCCCAGCTCCTTTCTCATTTCCCTTGCTTGAAAGAAGTCTTCATCGTCAGGTAGAATTTGTTCATCATTGCTCCTGGTTAATGCATTTTGAGGTTCATAGATTGGATCATCATTTTCACTGCCACTATAGTCGAGTCTCTCACCATCCTTCGTTGCATTCCCGGCATCAATCTCATTCCCAGTATTATTCTCATCACTCTCAACATCATCCATATCACTACCTTCACCCTGGCTATATTCAAGCCCAGCCCCTGCTCCAGTCCCAACTTCAACCCTAACTTCATCTCCTAACTCAACCCCAACTCCTATTCATCTGCAGCCTCAACTTCAACTTCACAGCTAGCCAGCACCTCCATATTCAAGCTGAAGCACAGCCCCTACCCCAATTTCAGCCCTACTTTCTCCCAAGTCAACCTCAAGTGGACACTCATCTCATACTTCAACCCCAACTTCATCTAGTAATGCAGCCGCAACCTCAAATTCATCTGTTAATTCATCATTGACAGTATTTATCAATTCCCCTTCAACATAAATTGCTAATGTACCAATCCTAATACTAGATGCACCAATTGCAACACTTGATCATTGCTGGAAATTTGCATATCCCCATTCTTCAAGGTATAACCGGGAGTTTTATACCGTAATTCTTGTACTTTATAGCCTAGTTAAAGGATAATAGAGCACAAGTGTAATGGAATTCACTAACTGAGGCTTCAACCCCCAAGAAAGTGTTCAACAAGACCAGTATATATGACATTTTCTCCAAACTCCATAAAGCCACCCACGTGGACCATAATTGGAAAATGGTGTTCGATTTGGAACAAAATCGCGAAAGCACCCGTTTATATTCTGCCCTTTGTTCACACAGATACAAAACAGTCAATCAAATCGAACAAAATCACAAAGCCTTTCTGCAAGTATAAATATAAGATGTCAGTAGGCTGACTAG
The DNA here is from genome assembly GCA_031216185.1 of Syzygium aqueum. Classification (NCBI taxonomy): domain Eukaryota; kingdom Viridiplantae; phylum Streptophyta; class Magnoliopsida; order Myrtales; family Myrtaceae; genus Syzygium; species Syzygium aqueum. The sequence goes on along the minus strand of CM062233.1, from coordinate 28,695,495 downwards.
TTTATTAGATGCTAAATAGGTTGTCAATGTCCTGCTTCTCATTGAAAAAACTCGGAATGACATAAATGATTCTTGAACTTTTGTCAAATGTATAATGTGGGCTCTGAACTTCAACCTAATTTGTAATGTGGACCCTAAACTTTTAATTTGTTCAATGTAGTTTTTGGACTTTTGATGCATGATCAATTTAGTCCCTAAACTAAATGAAAATGTTCAATGTTTTCATTCCATCAATTCAAGTTCAGGAATAACATCAAACATTCTCAAATAGTTTAGGAATTAAATTGAACATCTAGAGACCACATTGAACAAATTAAAAGTTCAAGGACCACATTGTACATTGGGATAAAATTTAGTAACCACATAGAACAAATTAAAAATTCATGAATTATGTTATATATTGGGCCAAAGTTCAGGGACCATTTGTGTCATCTTCCCAATAAACCCCGAACACTTAGTTTGTGCTAACAAAAACCCTAAAACTTCGACACACTTCGTATTCAAGAAATCAATTGAATGGAAGCTTCAATCTCGGTAAATCTTGGTCCCACAAACATGGATTTGGCGAGAGAGAGAGAGAGAGAGAGAGAGAGAGAGAGAGAGAGAGAGAGAGAGAGAGAGAGAGAGAGAGAGAGAGAGAATATAATGTTATTTTGAGTAGACTTGAGAGATGTGCATAACCACGTGAAATTTGTTTGCTCTGACGTTGTCCATGCGTGTTGCCATGTTGGATTTTTAATGGTTATTATGGGTACTTTTGGGTCACTAATACTAATTTAAAGTATTGGAAAGCCAACAAAAAAAGTTGAAGGTATTGGTATCTCATGAGAAAAGTTTAGGTTTTTTGGTGGGATTTTCCTTTTTTTTATTAGGCCTGTCCAAAATTCTATAATTTTGTACAAGGATGTGCTACTTGTAAGATTAAATTGGGATTGGTGGCACACATAGTTTGTCTTTTTTAGATGCTTTAGAGTTTTGGCTTGAATTCCTTTATTTGAGGCTCATTATGGATGCATGGAGATTGCAATTAGCACAATGCTAGTATAATTATCAATCGACGTGGGACTTTAGTGTCACTTGGAGCAGAATTTTTGGTGGAAATTGATTGACTAGCATCCACTTTCTCATTTGGGATGTTGAATGCTCAAATATATGGGCTGGCTTTTTGTTCATCCTATGTGGTAGTGCTAAATGCTGGTTAATGCGTGTCCGTCTAGTAGTGGAAGATGCAAAGCAATGCTAGTTGTGTTTGGCAACGGAAATGTGCATAAGAATTTGACCAATGAGACAAATAGAGGGATTCAAACTTACTAAGGATGGAAATCTTAATTTCCCCGAGCCATCTTATCCAGATTAGAGACATTCACAGGAGTTCATGAAGATCTTCTGATATGCAGTGGAATAGATATGCGAGGGTATTTATGTTGCACTATAAGCTCTGCTAATGGTAATCAAATATTAATAATGGGCATTATGAACTCATTTCCATAAACTTTTTCCTGTGTACAATTTGTGAAGGTCAGTGATCACTACCATGACTTGCTTTCTCTTTTAACTTTTGGGAAATTACTGTAAATCATTGAACTTGGCTAGTGCTCTGAATGGATTGATGGTTGTTTGGGCTTTCAAAGGCATGCATGGAATATTTAATATGTTAAATTATGATGAGCAGATACTCCTGTTCTTATATCTTGTCGAGGATGCTTGACTATATAAAGGTCCTCACAGTCAAAATGCAATTTTTACCTTGTCAGGAGTCGGCCTTCAAAGTTCGTCATGTAAGCCACTAAAGGGGACTCGGGAGAGCCTGCTGCTCAACAAAAGTCTGAAATTATTGTATGAATTGGTTCTTATTCGTCATTCAGCTTGACGGAAGGTCTTGCTAGGTTTTAGAAATAGTTTGCCTGTGTTTCTGCTGGATTTTGGAGCATCCTTTGATGATAAAACTTATGAGCTCTTGTAATTCGCATATTTCTTTTGATGCATGTCGATATCACCTGTATTCCAGTATGTATAGGAGGCAAAACTAATTAGACTGGCTTCAACGCCACATAAAGACACGTTAGTGTGGGTTAGGTTGTAAAGAGAGGATATAGGCTTCTGAACTGAGAGAATCATCTTGCATTTCAAGCAAGCAATGAGTCATGAACTTTGGAGGCTATCTCTTTATCAGGAATGATGAAGAGTTATACGAGAACTTTGCTGGTGAGAAGGTTAAGGAGTAGCACTCATCATTTGGAGAACATATGGCAGTGTTTCGAGTCCAGTGACAGCAGAAGTTGAGCTTTTAATTTCACTCGGGTGAATCTGACATATATATCAGCTATTGGATATTACTGCCTGCGGGAGATTCAATCTTTTGTCTTGTTACTGATAGTGATCTCCATAATATGGATGAAATCCTCCTGCTAATGGCACTCGGGAGACAGAGAAGATGTGTATCGAAGGATACATGAAGCAATGCAGCTATTGTATGTTAAAGTTAGTGATTTGATAATTTGATAATAGCATATGGAACGTGACGAACATTACTACTCCGGAGTCTCTTGCTTTTGCTGTTCTATCTTGGAACCATTCTTTAGGTATCGCCTGTTTAATGCTGCTTATTGCTGGAGCACAAGAGGATTTATTTTAGTTGGGAGAGGCACAACAAACCAATGGCAAGTTGATTAAAGGCAGTGTCGTACTATGTGCATATTCTTGGAGTCTTCTTTCGCACTACTCGCGAACACGGAGTTCTGGTTAAGTAACTGACGATTGGAGATGGAATGGCAATTTCTCGGCGTTACACAAATGGTGATTAATGTTGTGCTCAGAACAAATTCCACACAAATGGTGATTAATGTTGTGCTCAGAACAAATTCCGGTGATCTTGCTGCAGTCGGATAATCGTCTGGCAATAGATGCCCTAGGTGGCTGAGGGGCTCTCCTTCTTAGAGTGAGGTCTAGGTCTTCACCCCATGGTAAGGAAGATTGAAATCTACAACAGGCGGTCAGCCGCTTACAAAAGATGCTTGGATATCGTACAAAAACCATACGAAAGCAATCGCCAATGACTGATGTAAGATGTGGAGAATGTTCAGTCTTATCAAGACTACCAAGACATTGAAGATGAAGTTGGAGATTTAATTAAGTTCGGTCATTCTACACGTAATTTAACTGTCATCACTAATCTACCTCAATTCACCCGCAAAGGGCCTCGCTCCCCCTCTTTCGCTTTCCTGATAACGGGGATTCTTGTTGCTGGTTTTCTAACAACAAATGGAGCTTGTCAAATTTGGCAATTGGGTCAATGTCAGCACGAGACATGGCAGTTGGTTAGCGAAGCTGCGTACAGTATCTAGCGTTTAGTTTCCGGAGCATTTACACTTACATCTTCACAGATAATGCACTTCAAAACATGTTCAGGGTATCTTAAGCTTCTGAATCTGCAACTCCTAACTTTTGTCTCTAGTGGTGTCTTCCAGTGAATACATCGCCTTAAAACTGTGAATCCCGTGAGATGTACAAGAAGTAAAGGAGTGACCTTGGTCAAAACCCGGTAACTTCATGCCTAAACTTCTGCATTCCTACCCGAGATCATGGGAACAAGGGCATTTTACTAGTGAATCAACAGACAAGAGTCCCCCTTCGATATTCCTTACTCTACCTTTCATCACCACGTTTTCACTTGTCTTAACATCAACAACGTTCGCATTCCTCGGCTGTGCCAACTATGGTGGAGTTTGTGGCATCCAAACAGCAGTTTTCCTTAAAACATTTGAGGACAAAAAGACAATCATAGGGCCACTGGATTATAAAATTAGCCGCTTGGTTTTTCTCAGTAACCATTGGGTGGACACATAATAAGAAATTTGCATTCTTCACGTCATAATCTGTCTAATCTACAAACTATTCTTCTTTACCTTAATCTGTCTGTAAATCTGTTAAAGGTAGCCTACTACACAATCAAAGATATAGTTGATGGTCCACAGAAGGACAGCATTGAAATCCTTGGCTTATGGCCGAAAAAGTCCATGTGGATGAATCCAACTCCCAAACTCCGCAAGCGGACGTCAGTCAATTGTTGGAAGCTCATGGGTAAGGATAAGGTCAACGGCAAGCCTTTGGGAAGTTAGGCAAAGAGTGTTGATAAAGATCTGATGAGGCTTTCGGCTTGATCGCAGCTCACACCTTTGACAGAGCCCCAGCGGCGAACAGTAAATTTCTACGAGAGAACTGGTCCAAGGATGTGGAACATCCGCAGATTGAGTAAGGCTCAAATGTTCAAATTTTAAAACAGGAAAATAGCTGATTGAGCAAATCCAAGCAAATTTACCTGCAATGTGTACACAGGAGTAGACTTGGTCGGCAAAGTTTTCAGCGATCTTAGTCTGCTTGTGTTTCCGCTTCTGTTTGCAGGTTAATCAACTTCATCAATCATATCCACACAAAATAAGTCTTGAAAATAAATTGATGCATGTGTGCATGAGTCTCCATATTTTCAAAGTTAAGCTGCAATTATACTCGAGTGATAGCCCAATTTCAGGAGGCTCTACTTAGCACCTTATTTCTCTTAGACATCCGACAATGTACTTTGGACCGCAAATCTCATCCAGACTGTTTGGTGTAGATTCATGATGTGTGGCGATCAGGAAAGTTGGCTCAAAATGCATTCGTCTGAAAACTGATCACCATATGACTTAGATTGGGGCTTTTAGTTGCTGTATTACCCTTTCAAACAAAAGTCGCTACAAAATCTACTACAATATTATTACTTCAAATCATAACAGACCATCTCCCACAAAACAGACTCAACAGACGCAGAATTTGAACTCAATAAACTTTTAACTTACTTTTCTTCAGTTCTGGGAACTTTCGCGCTTGTAGTAACGTCCCATAGTTTTAACGAGCAATCAGCAGAACCAGATGCAAGAAGAGTACCTTCACAGCTACATTTCATAACCCCGATGTTAAGAAGCAGCCACCTAATAAAGAGGATTGCAAGATGCTAAATTTTCAAGATGTCAAATAAGCACCTGTATGCAAGAGTCCAGACGCAAGATGTATGACCCATTAAAGGTGTAATGCATCGCCCACTTGAAAGGTCCCACATCATGATTGTGCCATCTTCATCTCCAGAAGCCATGTAACGACCTTCGGGTGACATAGCCACAGACAGAATCATACTCCTGTGGCCAATAAAAATGCGTACGCATTCTCCGCTTGCTACATCCCACAGTCTAACTGTTTTATCGGAAGAACCAGTGGCAATGTAGTTGCAGTTGGGATGCCATTGAACACACTGCAACAATAATTTGCATTATATAACTTCTTTAGAACCACCAATTACTGTAAGCATCTAAATATTCCCAAAAGATATGCATGTCCAGAAACATGATTATGTCTCACCACCGTAAAACTTTCACACAAATCTTCAATCTTAATAATGTTCTTCACTTAACATTATCAAAATACCTTTTAGAGAGCATTCCTCAGATCTCCTATCTTAAGGACAGAAACACTGTGCCTAAGTCTGACACTGGGTGGAGATAAACAGGCTATTTCTGTTTTTCATTTGTTACAGAAGCATGGAACAAGGATGAGAACCTACATAAAAAATTGGATAAGTGGGCTTTTCATGGGGACTGACACTGACTTCTCCCAGACAATGCTAATCCATCAATTTACTATTCGTCTATCAGCTTAGATAATCTAATGGTTTAATAAACTTACTAGCAAAATGCAGGAGAGTGGGACCTGACTTTAAAGTGCAGCTATTTTCATCCATGCTTACAAAGCAACTAAATAGTATCAATGCATCCAAAGAAATTCTTGTTTTTATGTTGATTCATCTGATTTGTTGGTTGAACGGAATCGTGTATGCGAATTAAAAAATGCCCAAATTTATGATTTCACGCACCTGTCTGTACCGAAAACACTGAACGACCACAGTGACTACATTCAGATACGTGAAATGTAAAATCATTAAAGCCTACTCACATCAACATCAGACAAGTGTCCTGCCATTATCCTCAAGGGTTGAATTCTGTCCATAGACCATAGCCTTGCTGTTCTGTCATGTGAAGAGCTGGCAAAGTAATGCCCTGCTGGACTAAACTGAAACAGAAGAGGATAGAAACAAATCAGATCTACTTTGCTTTTTGACATGAGATAAAGCACAAACAGTAACACAGTAGCGTAATCTCTATCAGCATGCGATGGAACAAATTTTGAGGAGGTAGCTTAAGGAATATGTGGAACCAAGATGCCTTGCCTGAACATCCCATACAGGGTAGTTGTGGCCCTTGTAACATACAAGATTAGCATTCAGTTTTGTGCTCCATAACCGAACTGCGATATCAAAAAATCCACCAATTAGAAGTCCCTAAAAATTGTTAACCAGGAAAAGGCTGAATAATAGAAAGCTGGACGCATATATGAGGACAGCATACTTGTAGAGTCAGCTGATGAGGTGAGAATAAAATCACCCAAAGGACTAAAAGTGGCAGAATGGATAGGGCCTGAATGACCCTGGAACAGGGTGTAAGATCTCCTCCCACCATTTGGCCCCACTACCTGTTCACTATTAGTGGTATCATTTTCACCCTGCAACATAGCTGATACCGGCACTCTTTAGTACCCTGACCACATTGCCAGACAACCAAAAAACTGTAAAGTGTTTAAACCAACTTACAAGTACCAGACTGCTGCCCAAGCTTTGCCATGTCCCAAACCTACGGAAGCACAATTATATGCTAGCAAAATTAGGATGAGAAGTAACAGCTTGCTATCTTTAGCATTAAGAAATTAGGAACAACCTTCAACGATGAGTCTGAAAATCCACCAGCAACCAAAGAGCCATCTTGAGATATTGATGAACAATTTAAGCTGAAACATCATTCAGCATAGTCGAACATGTGAGCGCACATGAAGCGCAATGCACAGGACACTTTCAATTTGGAGGGACTAAGCTAACATTGCCATGCACATACCTATTATGTGTATTGATAAATGTATAAAAGCTGACAGACGGCAGCGCCGAATTATTCAATTGCACCCGGTTTCTCAAGTCTTCGAGTATGGATTGTTCAACCTCTATTGGCCTGAAGAAGTAAATAGAATATTCAATGGCAAGCGGGAGGAAGGAATGTCAACATCAGGCAGACAGCTTTGGTTTCAATCCCCAAGTTCCACTCTTTAGCTCATGTCCTCGAAAAATGTGAAGTCCATAATGAATAAGTGCGAAAAACTATTATGTGAGGCTCTCTACAGGTTCTCCCCCATCATAATGCATACACTTAAAACGATACTCAATGACGGGTGCTATTTCCTCCGATAATTCGAGGAGATGCTTGGTGTCTTGATGGAAATAGAAAACTTGACCAGCTCTCCAGTCCTAGATTTTAATACATAAGTAATCCTTGCATTTCTTTCTCAAGCTATCTTCTTCTTTCAATTTCTTTGTTTGCCTCTCTTCTTTTATTGATTAGGACCGACCTCTCTTGCATCATCCATTTAACAGGACCACTATGTAGCAGAATAAATCTCTCCAATTAGACACCCCAGGAATTCAGTGACTTGATGATAGACACATCAATCCAGCTACATAATGAGAAATGAAACTTGACCAGGGGCTTTGGAAAGTACATTACTGGCAAAGCAAGCTCTGGTTTGACTCTTGGCGCCACAGATACAACATTAGGCTCTGGGCGCATATTTTTCCCGGCTGGACCTGCACCCTTGTCCTTTTTTGACTTTTTGACTGAAGTACTTTGCTTTCCCCCTTCTCCTGACCTTTTCTGAAACATAAAGGCACATTAGTACCAAGTACAAGAATAATTCAAGATTTGGTGGCTAACATTAAGCAGCTGAACGCGTGTTGTTGTAGTTTGAAGGTTGAAATCAGATGGGATGGTTGGCATATCCACACAAGCATGGACTAAAATAACAGAAGATGGGTACCTTAATGTCATCCGACTCTCCCTCTTTGGTTTCTCCATCGGCCTTCTCAGATTCTAAAAGTGAATTTCCCGCCTTCTCCAAGCGATCCTCCAAAGAATCTTCAAGCAACTACATTCAATGTACAATAACCGTAAAGGCTTTCTTCAGATCCATTAAAGGACTTACTCCAATCAACAATTAAAATTACTTTTCTTGTTATTTATATTTGTGATAATTTTCTTGTTAAATGTCGAAGACAGTTGACCAGAGGTGACATATGATGGATGACAAGCAAAATGATAAATTGCAGCCAATGCCAACCTCCGTTGATATTCAAAACAGATAAAGTTGAGTGATATTGCACAAAGACAGCACATAAACAAAGTAAAGGGACGGGCAAACAACTCAAATGCATTATTAACTGACCCCCCAGTGTATCTCTTTGTGACTTGCTTGATTAGCAGCATCCTCGATGGGAAACATCATTTCTACGCCAACATCCTCGGAAATAGACATGGGCTGTCCGGGGGTAACTGCAAACGTTTGAAACCGAAATGCACAAGAGAGTAATTACATTACAGCTTGGAGAAAATATGAGTGCTCACTGTGTTCAAGGGTATGGAGTTTACCTTGGAAGTTTATATGCTCATTAATAATTCCAAGCATCGTCATGGATTGTGTCTTGTGAAGATATTGAAGCAGAAGGTCATAGGAGTACTGAGAAAACAGACATAAGATGTATCAGCTTCACTGATGAAACAACTAATTATGGTTCAGCAAACCTGGATCGGTCTCATCCTTCTCTTTGCAAAAAATTGTACTTATAATGCATCAGTTGAGCAAAAGACCACATAAATGTGTCACATCAAGAAGCATTTTAACTTGTCTTTACAGAATAGTATAGGTGACAAATACATATACAGCATTGCAAACCTAGGCCACTCTCAAATGAATTAAGTATTTAATTTTCCATGATAGAGGCCTTCAGGAAATATGCGGCCCATGACCTCTGCTTAGATGAATAAAAGTATTGAGCTACCAATCTTGACCAAAAATGTGCCCGCAACCAGAATATTCTCAACAATAGCCAACAAATTCATTATATGAACATTCATAAAAATCTAAAGTAGGGTGCAAAATCAACTAATTAGTGTAGCATCCACCATTTCTCTGCTACAATTGATCATGAAGATTCATAAGAAATCAACAGATTGAGCAATTTCTTCCATTTTGTACATTAAAACTTTCACAATGAATTAGTGGGGCGTATGTACAATGAATTACCTGACATATCTTGATGTTAGCTTTTTTGTGCCTAAGATAATGGGCAAATTCCATCTCCTATGAGAGATAAAGAGTACCTCTTAGCGACTATTATCATATAAAGATTGAATATGAGATAAGTTTTCTAAATCTGTTATAACCTCCAAATGAGATGGGGAAAGGACGCCTTCCAACTTCAAAAGGTCTGCGGAGTGCATCATCACATGGTCATCGCGAAAGCTATTGAAAAAGGTTCGAGCTGGAAACATCAACAGTAGAATGTGAAATGCATGTGGATGAGGAGACGAAAGAGGCAGACATGAAGCCTAACAACCCCATAGCACAGCGGAAAACAGAAGAACCAATTTATAGATATATAATGAGAGAGAGGAGGAGGAGGAGGAGGAGGAGGAGGAGGAGGAGGGAAACCATGCAACTTTCTGCGCAAGAGCCAACAATGAGGAACAGAAAGAGAGAACGTACCTTCTTGAATATGTCCTTGTGCAACCAAATCCATAAAACAATGAATGAATACTGGATAAAGAATACGCAGCAACTCATGCTGCACAATTTAACAACATGCATTTACAAAATGAAAATAAGGGAAGCTTAAATAAAAGCTATCCTAAAAAGGTATGACCTTGTACAAATCAAGGGAGCTGTGCGCCCACATCCTTAGTTTGCTATATCCATCATGGTATCGCACTGGACTGCTTTCAGACCTACTAAGACAAAAGCATCTATAATTAGTGGAAACTTGGAGAGTGTGGACTTATGAGATGAAATGCCTTGCCTCCTATGATTCTACAAATTCTCACTTCAACTATACATATATTCCATTTCACAGTTGTCAACTTTTAAGTAGTAAGAATAAGCAAAAGAAGCAGCTAACTACGAATCCTGATGTAGCCTTCATCATGTCATTGCGAAAAATCATGCATCCTCAGAAACGGCAAACAGTCAAGTCAGTATCTTTCCAATAAGAACTATCACCGAGTAAGCATCTGTAGAGGGCGCTCTCGTGATCTTGCCTCAGCAATTGAACTAGAAAACTAGGCTTGTGATTTTGAACACACACAGAGTGCCAAGTGTGTACATTGAATTCGATCTTCTTTTTCGGTCAGGTACTACTATGAAGAAAGAGAGAAGTATAGATGAGCTTCACCAAAACGGGCATTGATAGTTGCTATCCTGATTCAACTTAGCCGCTTATTCAATCCTTTTTAATCCGCACAAAAGTTTAAAAATTTCTTCATCTTAGATACCTTAAAGTTTAAGTTGTTCATCCACTGATCCCTGTAGAGCGACTAACACTCAGGTCTTTCGCATGTTCATGCATTGTCAAGACCCATCACATGATTATCTGAACGAAGTGGCTCGTGCCACTGATGGCAACTTCCTGGGCCCAAGCAAAATATGTTCTTTTCCCCTTTTCAACAGAGCTCAAGTTCCTAAACACTAACAGAACGCAACAAATACAGCTCAAATTGAATGGGAAGCGGGAAAAAGATAACATCAGCAATCCATCCTATAATTACATCGAACGAGCACCACAGACAGATGCAGTCCTCACGGGACACCACAAATTCGAGAGCCAAAACACAGCAAAGGTGCCATCTTTCGTGTCTCCAGCACGCACGCGCACATCCTACAGGGACATAAACGAAAGAGGCTACGGCAAAAACGAAAAAAAAGGAGGGCATTACTCGGTGAAGGAGAGGACGAGCTTGGCGATCTCGGGGTCGGCGAGCGAATTGCCGCCGCGGTCGCCGCCGGCCTTCCTACTCGGCGGCTGCGGCTGCGGCTGCTGCTGCTGGCGCTGCTGGAGCTCCTCTTGGAAAGCGAGCTCGGCTTGCTGGAAACCCTTCTTCCTCAGATACGACGTCACGAGCTTCGCCACATCGTCCTCGTCCATTTGCTTCCCGCGCTTCCCGAGAGAGAGCGGCTGGATCTCCTAGCGGCGGCCGTCCGGTGCGCAGAAGCTTCGTGCGCCGGCAGCACCTGCTGCTGGGTGTTTTCCGGATGCAGAAAAATCGAAACTTTGCCAGCAATGGAGGAGGGAAGAGGAGGAGGAGGACGACGACGACCTGGGCTTTGCTCTGCCGAACGAGAAAGGGCGATGGTCAGGAGCACGAAGCCGTTGGCCGCGAAAACGGCGGCGTTTCGCGGAGGGGAGCCCCATCGGCCCAATTTGGCATGGAGCAGGCCCAATACGAAGCTTTGAAAGTACAAAAGAGAGGATGTGTATTTGGGCGGGACAACTTTTTCCTCCTGAAAACTTTCCATGTTTCAAGCCCACCAATGAATCGTCTTGGGTAATACCATTCAAAATCACGAACCGGTACCCACGACACATTTACCTGAAAAAAGAAAATCACAAACCAGTACCCTCCTGACTCAAATCGACCCTATGTTAGCATTCCGTCTAATATCGAAATAAAATTCATACACATCATCGTCACGCGTAGATTTTCCGGGCATGAATCTGTCATTCGCCATGTCGGATCAATCTTGCAATAATCTGCCACTTGTAGTGATACGTATGCATTTTAAGGGGATATTGGACACGATGCTAACGGAGGGTGGATTTAGATTAAGGGTATCGGATTGAGATTTTAATAGGACGAAAATTAATTTCGGGGTGAATCTGTAGATTCTTAATGTTATTAATCCTAGATATGTCTTTAATAGGACGCTGCTTTACTTTACCTAGTAAAAGATTAGACAACATATTCTTGTTTGTAATGGATTTGGACGGTGTGTAGATGTTTATGCTTCTTGTTGGACGAAAAGATTTCTGAAAAGAATGGCACAAGCTATCCTAGAAATGAAAGCAAATCGTCCATCATTGGCAGATCACCTATATGTACACGCATCGCCACTCATTCATCTACTTTCCGGGAGTAATGTCTCATGATTTTTGGGACCTAAACTGATATTGTCTTGTTAATCTCAACATCTACCCAGCTCTTGATCCTTTCTTAACATTTTAAAGGAAAGAACAAGGATGGCTTGCTTGCTTGCTTGTCTAGTGGGCTCAGTAGGACCACGTGTGGACATAATTTCTTCAAGAAAATGGGAGGGAAAAGGAGCATATACTTGACTTCATGGGATATTTTTACCTATCTAAATGAACCTTTATAGACACAACTGTCGAATGGGCAGACAAGAAAAAAAGTGCATCCTTGCCCAAATAATGTATATCTTGACCCGATCAAGAATTCGCGATGGCTCACTTCCTTGCCACAAACATTGCATCTCGTGACTCCATCAAGACTTTGGCGATGGCGATTTCGCTTGTAGTTTAGCCTCCCCAAGCAAAACGTAATGTGAACTGATGCTCAGAAGTTAAGAAGATACGCAACTTTAAAAGAGAAAAATGGCAAAAGCAGGTTAGGTTAAGATGGTGATGTAACATCATCTGGCGTCACCGGCCGCTGTGCATTTCATAAAGCTCGTCGTTTCAGACGGCAAAGCAGGACCTTTCCACACGGAAGATGAGCACGTGGGGACTCCTCGAAAGTGACCACGGAAAAATGGCTGGGAAATTCTTGGATTGACTTCGCGCGAATTCATCAAGTCCTTCAGATCACATCACTTTTAATTGTCTTAAACCCCAGATCATTTGGCAGTATACCATCAGTCATCAATCAATCATTTTCATAATGGTGATCCCCGCTGGCTTCTGTTTATCTTTGCCCGTTGTAATTGGTCCGCAGCAAAAGTTGAAAAAGAGAGAATTTTGAGGACTGAAGAAAATCACCGCATTTTGAGGACCGCACGCAATGTATTCTCACACGCAAGCGCAGATCATGGGCAACTTTAGTCTAAAGATTTTAGGATAATCAATGATACTGCCTGAATAAATCCCAAGTTTTTTTATGGCTTGACGGTGCTAAATTATGTGTCGAGCTCCAATCGAGTGTAGGAAACCGATTTATTGGAAGATTTTGATTTGTTCAAACTAATATTTCTTCAAATTTGGTCGTGAAAAAAGCTCTTTCGCTAAAGACAAAATAAGGGGCACAATTTTTTTATAATATCTATTTCACATGTGTGGTCGAGGGTTAAAAAGCGAAATGAAATAAAGCAAAATATAGGTTTTCTTTTGCTTCCCTTGTTCTTTCATGAAGTAGCCGCCAATGGGTTTTCCTCAAAAGAGACGTTGCACACTAAAGACTCCTCTTAGAACCAGCATGAGCGTATGAAACGTTTTTGGATTCAGCTGTACAGTTGTGAACAGTAGCTTAAACATATGGTGATTTGTGTTGCAAGTTTTACATCCAATTATAAATGCTTTAGATTTGAATATAATTTAGGTGTGGGAAATACTTGAGCGTATGAGTTATTATAACTCTGATTTTCTGATTGATTATTTGCTGCTGGCTCTTCCCGTAGAGTAGGTACTGACACTTGCATCAAAATACGTAAATATCTAGTATCCTTTATTTTTCCTGATTTATTTCTCTGGTTCTCTTGCATTATTTAATTGCAAGATCTTGTTAGTTTCCGCATTAAATTTATAGCAATGGTATAAGAGCTTGATGATAAAATTTTTCTGGATTTTGATTTGGGACTTTTGCTTGTTTGATTATTATTTGGAAGTTTTGTTGTTGCAATTATGTTTAGAGCAAAAGTAGAAATTGAGAAGTTTAACAACAACAACAACAACTTAAAGTTACTAAAAACTCAAGGTTTGGCTGAAGCATTGGAAAGCAAGGATAAATTAAGATGCTAAAAATGATATGTTAATGACGAAGGCAAGGAGCATAATCCCATTGAACCTATCAGATGGTATGTTAATAGAGTTGGTCAAGGAGAATGATATCGTAGCTTTATGGGCGAAATTTCAGGTACTATATAAAACGAAGGGTTTGAACAATTGCTTATAAATGTTGAAGATGCCATTTTAGTTTAGATGCACTGAAGGTATGTCTATCAAATTCTGCCTAGATGAATTTAATAAACCATAATGAATTTAAAGAATGCTGGTAAAATCCTTGATGATAAAGAACATGGCATGATGTTGTGAGATTCTTTACTAGATATATATATGAGCACTTTAATGACTTACTGCTACAAAGACATATTACAATTACCTCGGAAGAGGTAAAGTTTACATTGTTCTCTAAGGAGTGGCAAAAAAAGTTGCGAGATGACAATTTAACACATGATATAGGATGGTGACTAGAGATTTGAGGTAGAGATCAATATCAGGGGTCTAGTAGCAACAGAGGTAAAAGTAGATCAAAGTCATGCTATAGAAAGTCCAATGAATGCGTGAAGTGCTTTGAGTGTCACGAGAAAGACACATTAGGAGAGATTGTCCAAAACTGAAAAACAAATAAACAGTGTGACGAATGTTGCCGAAGAGATCACTAATGATGAGGCCATGATTCTTGAAGTAAAATCATAGGCAACCATTTTGGTGTGACTACTAGTTCACTAATGATGGATTGTGGTGTCAGTATGGAGAAGGAGTTTCAAGTAGAGACTTCAAAGACCTTGGAGGTAACAAAGGTTGAGATTGCAGATGAGGCTGCGGTTCTTGAAGTTGATGATAGTGAACAACTAGTAAAGCTACCGCACGCTATAGCCATATGCAAGGAGAGAACGCAAATTAAACCACCGGTTTGTTATGGTTATTCATATATTGCTTAGGGATTGACAATAGGTGACAAGGTAGAGAAAAATAAGCCTTCGTCTTACTCTAAGACGATTGCTAATAGTGAGTTGTCTTAGTGGTTAGGGGCTATGAGCAAAGAGATGAAATCATTCCGTCGAAATTAGATATAGGAGTTGGTCAAGGTACCCAAGAGCCAAAAGATTGTTGGAAGCAAATGGGTTTATAAATGGAAGGTGGGCATTCTTGGTGTTGAAGCAGCAAGATATAAGGCGAAACTTGTTGCGAAGAGGTATACACAACAGAGGACATTGCTATGATAAGGTGTCCTCTCATGTGGTAAGACATATTTTTATTCGTTTATTACTTGCCTTAATTGTTTCACAAGATCTCGAGTTAGAGAAGGTGGATGTAAAAATGGCATTTTTTCATGGTGAGTTGGAGGAGTGAATTTATATTAGGCAGCCTAAGGGATTTGCTATGACAATGTTTATTTGTTAAAGAAATTTTTGTATAGACTGAAATAATATCATAGGTAGTGTTATAAGCGTTAAGGCTAGTTAGGACTATTTGAAGAGTTAGTTTGATATATGTGTTTACTTTAAGAAATTAGAGGATGAGTCTTTGATATATGTTATTATATATTGATGACAAATTAATAGCAGTTAAGAAAATGTTTTGATATTGATATGTTGAAGAGGCAGTTAAGTGTTGAGTTAGAAATGAAATATTTAAATGCTGCAAAGAAAATTTTGGGGATGGAAATTTTGCATGATAAATGCTGTTGTTTTATGTTTGTCTAAAAAAAAATATTAAGAATGCAGTTAGCAAAATCTATGAGTACATCATTAACAAAGTTATTACTGCAGATTGAGAAAGAGGAGGAACATATGTTCTGTGTTCCTTATTCTAGTGCAATGAGTAATATTATGTATGTACTAGGCTTGACATTTCACAAATTATGAATGTAGTTAGTTATTACATGAAGTGTCTTGGTAAAGCTCATTAGGAAATTATGAAGTGTATCATCAGATATTTAAAGAGGACAACATACGTTGATTTATTGTATTGGAGGGACAAAAATGGTGGTAAGACCATAAAGTACGTAGATTCGGATCATGCCGGCGACTTGGATGAGTTCAGGTCTTTAGCAAGGTACGTATTTATACTGGCAGGTGGTGCTGTGAGTTGGAAGGCATCCTTACGGGACTACGTTTTCTTATTTTCGATTGAGGCAGAATACATGGCACTGACTTTTATAACAAATGAAGGGATATGGCTAAGGGGCTTACTCTTGGACTTTGGCTTTAAGAAGAAAAATGTTATACAGTGTGATAACCAATGGACGATATATGTAACATACAATTTGATTTATCACGAGGTAACAAAGCATACGAGGTAAGTACAGCGCAAGTGTCATAACTTTTGTACGGAAGACACTTAAGTGCTATAACTTTTTTTTGGCTTACTCGAGTGCCATAACTTTCAAAAAAAAGATCACTTAAGTGTCACTTACAAGCTGATCGTGAGGGCCCTGAACCGCGGCTTTTCCGGCCGAACAATGACCTTCCCGGTGAGGCGAGCACTACCAGCTTGAAGAGGGGGTGCCGGTGAATCATTCCATGGCCTCCGTTTGGCTGGAAAAGCCGCGGTTTCGAGCCTTCACGATCAACCCCTTTGACAAGCTAGTCGTGAAAGCCTGAAACCGCTGCTTTTACAGTCGAACAGTGACCTTTCCGGCGAGGCGAGCACCATCAGCTTGAAGAGGGGGTGTCGGTGAATCATTCTATGGCCTCCGTTTGTTTCAAAATTTCTGTTTTAACTTCCATTAACGAAGGTAAAAATATTTCGTAGTCACACAAATTGGTTCGATAAATTGTGTGACTACGAAGCATTTTTACCTTTGTCAACGGAGGTTAAAACGGAAATTTCGAGACGAAAGAAGGCCATGGAATGATTCACCGACATTCCCTCGTCAAGCTGGTAGTGTTCGCTTCGCCGAGAAGGTCACCGTTTGACTGAAAAAGCCACGGTTTCGAGCTCTCACGACCAATTCCTCTAACAAGCTAGTTGTGAGGGCCTGAAATCCTGACTTTTCAGGTGGAACGATGACCTTCCCGACGAGGCGAGCACCACCAGCTTGAAGAGGGGGTGTCGGTGAATCATTCCATGGCCTCCGTTCGTCTCGAAATTTCCGTTTTAGCCTCCGTTGACGAAAGAAAAAATGCTTCGTAGTCACACAATTTATCGTAAAGCTAGCATTTGGAATGCTGAAAGCCTAAAAATGGTTTGAACCAGCTTTGGGCTTTCAACATTCCAGAAATGTTGAAGCCTATTTTTCCCTTCCCAAATTGCCCTCACTCAAATTTCTTTATTCCGATTTTGCTTCTATTACTGTTCATCTTCTTCACCGCAAGGGTGGCTGACGAAAGAGGATCGAGCTAGCGAAGGGCCGGCGAGGTCACCCGACCCAGGGAACGGCCGCCTGGGGTCGGGCGACCGCCCAAGCGCTGTAGCCTAGGTCGCGCGACCTCAGGCGACGGCCGCCTGGGTTGCACTACCCAGGCGACGGTCGCCTGGGTCGAGTGACGGCCGTCTAGGTCGCGCAACCCAGGGGATGGCCGCTTGGGCCGCGCCACCCAGGTGACCTTGCCGGCCCTTCGCCGGCCACCCTCACGGTGAAAAAGATGAATAGTATTAGGAGCAAAATCGGAATATTAAAAATAAAAATTGGCAAAGTCCTTTACAAAAAAAAATTTACCAAACACTACTTAGGTCAAAGTAGCTTCATAAATTTTTTTTTACCAAACACGACTTGCATTTCTCAAGTGACTTTCACCTAAAAGTATTTGCATTTGCCCAAGTAGCATTTTAAAAGCCGAACCAAACAGGTCCTTAGAACACGCACGAAAGGACAAGCGTACAGAGTGCCTTTTGGCTGTAGCCGTACGGTCATGAACAGGAGCTTAAACACACGGCGCTTATGCTTTGAGTTTGACATCTAATTGAATTGATTATTTATATACACTTTGGGCTTGAGTGTAATTTAGGTGTCGTTAAATGCTTGAACACATTAGCCATTGTAACTCTGATTCTTCGATTGTAGTGGATTTTTTGCTACAAGCTCTCCCTGTGAAGTAGGTATCGACACTTTGATCAAACCACGTAAATCTATGTCATTTATTGTTCCTCGTTCATCTCTCTAGTTCTCTCGCATTGATTAAATTGCAAGATTCTGTTAGTTTCCGCATTAATTTTACAAATGTAATAATGAGTGGCTACCTTTCAACATACAATGTTCTCATTGAAAGGGCATTTTTTTAGCTAAAAATACGGTTCACGTAAAGAAAGGCATGTGTTTAGCTGAAAATACATATCCCCAATATGTATCGGTATCTTGGACTCCACAAAGAATCTATGGATCTTTGCAGTTGTTAAGTTCAGTTTGCTATCATGGTTTGTTCCAAGAGGAGATCATGGGTGAAAGGCGTGTTGGCATTGGTTGGTGATGAATGGAGATTCAGGTTTAGACGTCTTGATGTAGAAAGATAGTTGAATTAATGGGAGGGCTAATACTGAACTCGCACGTGATGATGGGATAGATTGTTGATATGCGCGTGTATGTTACGTTAAAAATATCCAGTATTGGATAATCGATATGATATTAAGTAGTTAATATATATCTTAATTGACTCATATTTCGTTGGTTTAAGCTTTTAAATGAGACATGGTCCAACTAGATATGTTCATAGGCTCATATTTGAATTTCCTCTTGTCAATTTCCCTAGGTGAATTTATTGAGTTTTTGCTGCGCGCTCTCGACACTAGATACTGGTGCATTACCTATTACTTCACGAGTTCTTTATTCTCAAGGAACTTAGATTGTTGACAAAAAGAGGTAGCTGCCTATCGCAAAGAGAGGTTGGTCTATACTCTATAGTAGCCGGCGTTAAAAAAAATCATGCATTCCACGGAGTGGCGGCGCTTGTCCCTGACTTCGGCGGTCGGTGACAATGAGCGTCCCGGCGGCGGCGACAAAGGGCAACCTACAACTAGGTAAAGAAGCACATTTAAAAATTGTAAGTTCAGTGAATTCCAAATTTGAAATCCTAGAGATCAAATTCTTTAGCTCGAAAGTCAAGCGTGCTTGTTTTGCTCCGCCGAAAAAGCATATTTGGCCAATCATTCTTGACGTTAGACAGGTGGCGCGTGGAAATGCAAGATCGTGTTTCACGCAATAGCGCGACCTCGACAAGTGCGAGCAATTGCGATCCAAAGGGAGGACAGATTCTCTCGTGGCTAAGAAAGGCCGAAAACATGGCGTGATGCGATGATGACGTCATCCGCGCTGACGTGTGATCATGGACGTCCCATGATGTCATCCGACATCCCACGATGGGCCGATCAACACTTGGTTTTGAACGTGGACGATGAGTTGGAACTGAAGTGGGATAGTCGTATCTCGTCGTAGACGTTAACCAAGGGAAAAAAGAACGGGAAATTACATAAGAAGATGGGAAATGCAACGTATGGGACCGAAAACTCAGTATGCTTTCTAAAATCTTCCAAAGGATAATGAAGTCGGAATACTCGTTAGGTGAAATCAGGCAGCTATCAACGGGTTCATTGAGCGATCAAGCAATTGGTGTGGACTATGAGATTCAGATGTCGCCACGCCAGCCATCTTCTCTTACCCGGCGCATGTGGACATGACGATTTGCGTACATACCCAAGAATTAGTCGAGCCAAACGAGGGCATAGATCTTATCCTCTATAGAAAAAGAGGTGGAAATTTCCCGGGTCAAGTCCCCGGTGGTCCATCGTTATCCCTTAGGTAAGAATTTCTCAAATTTAGTAATTGACGATTCGCACGAACATGCGCGGAGAAATTTTTCACGACGTTGAACGTATGAACTTTCTAACTCCCCCTTCTTCAACAATTTCTAAACTTCTCGATAATATCGACATGTGCACACGGCTCCCACACGCCGTTATCAAAATTACACGAACAAGCACGGCCTCTATGTAGTTTGGGAAGTTCAAAGATGAGGCGAGTGTTCCTTCGTCTCGTTTTTGGATATTTTTCTTTTGGAGTCTTTTCTTTTGTTGACTTCCTCTTGTGATTGTTTACATGGAAAATTATCTAAAATGTCATAAATCTAATGCGCTATGTCAATTTAGTCATAAACATTTTAATTATGTCAATTGAGTTATAAATTTTTTACGTTTTGCCATTTGAGTCTATCTAATCAATTTTGATTGGAAATTACTGATGTAGACGCCGGTCGTCTAATATGGCACGGCAACGTTGACAATTTTTTAATAATATTTTAATATATTTTTTTCGAATTTATATTAATTTTTTATTCTTGTCTTTTATTTGGTGATGGATGTGATGCCCTCACTAGCTCTGGGCAAGGGGGTTGCAGCCCTCGCTAGCCATAGGCAAGGCCTCGATCTGGGCAAGGCTCGATGCCTTTGCCTATGGCCAGTGAGGGCGCGACGCCCTTGCCCTAACCAGGCTTGTGGTCGATAATGATTGCCAGCCAGAGGTGTAAAAAAAAAAGAAACGAAAAGAAATAAAGGAAAAAAATCAATAAAAAATTCGAAATTATTAAAATATTATTAAAAATTTTCTACGTCAACGCCGATTGTGCGTTGACTGTGCCACGTAGGACGACTGGCGTCCACATCAGCGATTTACGGTCAAAATTGGCTGGATAGATTCAATTGGCAAAAAACGAAAATATTTAGGACTCAATTGGCATAATTAAAATATTTATTATTGAATTTACAAAAGCATAATAGGTTTAGAACTTTTTGAACAATTTTCCCATCGCTCAAGAAAGGCGATGTGCATCGTACTGTAAACGAACGTTGGCACCATGTTTCGAGTAGACTAGCCCTTTCGAAAAGGGGACCATCTCATTTCCACCATGGAATCTTCTTGTTGCCCTTAACGTCCCCACACGGATTCTCGATCCCTTTTCCTGAAAAATTTAACATATAATCTTGACTCGAGATCAAGACTTAGCGATGGCTCTGCTGCCCCGTGCATTGTCCTCCACCCCACAACCAATCACACGACACGAGCCACGCTCGGAAGTCAAGGAAGATGCCTGAACGTACGGCAGGAGAAGAAAAATGGGCAAAAGCAGAGTAGGTAGAAGACGTTGATGCAGCGTCCGATGCGTCACCGCCGTGATGCATGCGGCTCGGCCAGCTGCCGTCATTTGCCCTAGTTTTCCACAGAAAGACGAGCACGTGTGGAGTCCACACGGCCACGGACAAATGGCCCGGAAGTTCTTGGATCGACTTGGTGGGAATTCATTGGCTCCTTCAGATCAAATCAACTTTAGTCCTGTCTACACTTGCAGGTCATTTAGCGGCATCCACGAAGTCATCAGTCAATTCTTTTCGTGACGGTGGATCCTGACTGGGGTTCCGTTTCTTCTTTTGCCCGTCGTGATGATCCGCTGCAAAAGTTTGAGAAAGAACATGCACAAAAAAGTTCGGTGGCCGAAGAAAAGCCGCAGCATTTTGAGGGCTGCATGCGATGTGTTCTCATTTTCACGTGCGCAGATGAGAGGCGGCGGTTTCACGCCTAAAGAGTACCGCCGAATTTGTTCCCGTGATCCAACTGTTCATGTGAATAGAATCGCGACGAAACGATGGAAAAAAAAAAAGTTCGGCGTACTCATGTTTCACGGGAAAAAAAAAAAGTTCGGCGTAGGTACTAGCGTGTCGTAATGCGCAAAGTCGTGTTACACGTTACGAGGCCACTTTGATAAAGCGCGAGTGGTCATGATCCAAAGCGAAGGACAAGATTCTCGTAGCTAGACAAGACGTGGAGATGCGTTATGCAATGACGTCATCCCCGCTGACGTATGACGATGACGGGCCTCCCCCGGGTCCCACGATGTCCCATGACGTGGACCCCCTGATCCCACGGGCGGTTGGTCTCCAACCGACCTGGGTTTTGTGAACGTGGATGATGAGCTGGAAGCGACGTGGGATGTTCATACCACATCAAAGATGTCGTGAAAGGAAATTAAAACGAAAATTACATAAAAGCCTTTTTATATTTCCCAATTTAGCATTTACTCTTTACGTTTTGGAACTGCAATTTTGCATTCTTGAACGAACTATAGTGACTTAAAAGATTAAATTACCCACATCCGGAAAATTCCGATCACTCCGCCGCCATTCCCGTCACACGAACGCCTCCCCCACCGCCGCCACTCTCTCCTCTAGTCGTGTGCGTGTTTTCAAGCGACTGTGACGCACGAGCTTGGACAAATGTGATGATGCTGTTGTGGTCGTCGACGAACTTAGATCGAAGTCGCCATAGTTGTGACCTTAAATTTGAGGTCGTAGGCCACCATGGACGACCTCTTGAGTTTGAGGTTGTCCATGGCTTCCATGACTTGATCTGATATCGTGAGAGATTGGCCGCCTCAATCTAGGTTGTAGACGCCACGATGCCCTTGATCTAAGATCATTGTAGCCTTCCTTAGCTTCAGTGAGAGCCGGGGCGAGGTGGGATTAAATTGGACGAGCAGTGCAGTGACTACGGCTGAGCTAAGATTTTGGATAGTGAATTTGGGAATTCGTGTGGCTAGGCATAGAAAAGGGTATGGCAAGGGTAATTTTGGGAAGAAAGTGGCAATTTAGTAGATAAACTCGCATGGTTCTTCGTTTTGAAATACAATCCGGCTCCTGAATGAAAAAAAAAAAGAAGAAAGAAAGAAAGAAAGTGGGAACATGCATATGCTAGGTATTGAAAATAGAGGATGCAAAGTGATCTTGGTGGAAAACTCAACATGTTTTTAAATCGGGATACTTATCGGGAAAAATCAAATAACTATCAATGAGTTGATTGAGCGATTCAATATTTGATGAGAAAACAGCAGATTCCGTCGTTCCCCAAGACTACAAGTAATCCCAGAGTCTACACCGGTCAATTTATGAGCTAAACATTATTCAATGCACACGAACGTGACGGTTTGTGTACATCCCTAACAATTGACAAAGCCAGATGATTTCGAGACCTGGTATTACAAGCAAAAAGGCATACAAAATCTTATCCTCAGTACAAAAGGCAGATTGTCCCCGTCAATTCCGTCGATCCTTATCCTCTAGGTCTTCACCTTCCCCAAATTCAGTCATTGATAATTCGAACGAACTTGCAGAGAAACTTTTGCGATGTTGAGTTCTTACAAAAGTTCTCCAACTGCTTCCCCCTGGCAATTCCAACTTCTCGATAACATCGACATGTGTACGCGCTTCGCCCGCGCCATGATCACATAATTACAACATGCGTACGACTCTTATGGTACGGGAAAGTTGAGACGGAAACTACAGTTCCTTTTGTCTCCGTTTTGGATATTTTCTTTCCTTTCTTTTGTTGACCGAGGACGTTTTGTATTGTTTTGTGAATGAACGATGGCGCCTTAACTTTACAACATTTCAATATTTACTTAGCTATTTCGAGGATAAGGAAAAAAGAACCCCCATTCCTTTTAAAAGCGCTAACTTTAACTTGGGCCATGCAAACTTTCCCTTTTGTCCCGTGAAAAACACGGATTTTTGCTCGGGTCCCAATCCTGGCCCAACATTTTTTTGTCTCGTAAAAAAGTAGGGAATTTAAGTTAGAACCCAAATTTGACCTGTCACATTTCTGCCCGATGACACTGTTAAAGGTACGATGTGTCATTTCACATGTACTTTGGTGACTCAAGGTTATTATCATTAGAGCCGCAGCTGGAATCTGAATAGTTTCGAACCAAGCAAGTGGAGGATATGTGAGCATTCAAGTTTGGATTTTGGCAACAAGAATTGAAGTGGACTGAAAAAATGATTTAACTAGGGCAAACAGAACGAGTGGTTCGTCGCATCCAAGCATGTTTGCAAATTGAGAAAAGTGGAACCTTGAACTCCCGATCGACAGCGTCCAAAAACAAGGGAAGCTCTCGGACTGTGTGCAATCCTTCCACTTCCACACAAACTTGAGTCGTTGAGTGTATGTGGAATGACACGTCTAATCTTTAACGGCATCATTGGACATAAATTTGGCGAGAGCCAGATTTGGGTACCGATTGAAATTTTGTTTTTTTATTAGACAAAAACAAGTTCGGGATATAATTAGAATCCGAGCTAAAGTTGGTCATTTTTTATGAAAAAAAAGTTTAGCTCTGAATCAGAACTCGTGTTAAAGTTGGCGCTTTTTTATGAGAGTGAAAAATATTTTTGCCATAATAAAGACCCGAGCTATCGATGCTTTTTAAAAAATCAGGAAAAAAAACGATTATTTATTTCGAGGAGACCTGCTTATTTTAATTATAGAATTGGTTTGAATGAGTGTTCATATGAGGATGGATAAAACCGAACATAAAATATCTCGAATTAAATATATGTATGCGCAAAGGATACGCATGATCTCTTAAAGTCAAGGTCGAGGTCAGTCAACTTCAGAAATTTGTGAGAAATCCTGGCCTTGCCGGCAAGTTTGTTCTCATTCTCACGGACACGCTAGCCGCTTCCACTCGTGCCCACATGTCCGGAATTTTCACACACACGCATTATGATAATTAAGGAGCACGATCGTAATTAGCCGGCCATTTGAAAGGGAACTAGCACAACAGTAAACTGTCATGGTCCCTCACTTAAATTTAAGCTCCCCGGTCATAGAAATCGAACACATAATCATAAATTCCAGAGTTGAAAGTATACGAATGCGCCGGGAAAATTACCAAAAAAGTCATATCTATTATATTTGTGCCAATTCGGTTCTAAACTTTTCAATTGTGCCAATTGAGTCATAAACCATTTGACAATTTGCCAATTTAGTCATTTCGTTTAATTTTGGCACGGCCAATACTCATGTGGACAATTTTTACAATTTAAAGAAAATAAAAAATTTTAAATACTTTTTTTATTCTATTCTTTCTTTATTTTTTATTTTTCCTTGTTCCTCCTCTAGTTGCCGGGCCTCGGCAACGGCCGGCGACAGCCACAAGGGAGGATCGGCGAGGTCAAGGCTCGAGCTCGCCCGAGAGCTTGAGCCTCACTAGCCTCGTAGATCTTGGTGAGCTCGAGCCTCGCTTGAAGCCGATGAGGCCAGCCCTTGCCTGTGGCTAGTCTCCGGCCAATGGCGAGGCTCTGCAATTGGCGAAGGAAGAAGGAAAAAGAAAAAAAAGAAAGAAAACAAAATAAAAATATTAAAAAATTCAATTTTTTTAAATTGTAAAATTGTCTACAGCAGCGTCGGCCGTGCCACGTGGACAGCCGGCATCCACATCAACAAGTTTTGGCCAAAATTGATAAATTATCAGAATATTTATGATTCAATTGACAAAATTAAAATGTTTAGAATTCAAATTGACATAAGTGCAATAAGTTTAAGACTTTTTTGATGATTTCCACGGGATGCCCCTTACTTGGGTTGATTCTATAGTAGGTGTTTAATTAGGTTTTCGTGTTCTTAGTTTCATAAATTTCCACTGAAATAACTGTTGCGGTTGTGGCTAACTGCTTGAGCAAATGGTATTGAGGAACGGTCTATGATGTTTCCAGTGAAAAAGGTGGCAAATTCAAAATGCAAGTTGCATTTCGAGCATCTTTCCCCATATTTCGTTGTTACAAGGATATGCAAACCAAGAGTTTAAGCTGTTATGTTATGTGGAGAGATGATACGTACACAAGTTTCCAATGAAATTCCATGTATAAGCAATGAATACGAGAGTCTTGATATCTCTGTTTTGCGTACGAATCGGATAATTAAAAGATTGAGGTGAGACCGTTGAAGGGGAATAGGATCGGATAAGGATCCACACACGCGATGCGACATTAGTATAAACTTAAAAACTGTAGAATAAAAAATTGAACGAAGGTCATAGTACGAAGTCGGGGGATTTCTATCATAACACTTAAACTTGTTATGTAGGGATTATAGAGTCCGGCATGCACAAGTTAACTGAAAATACTACATTAAAAAAGAAGAAGAAGTCGTATCTTGAATAAAAAAGAGGTGCTGTCGTCAAGATTAACTGGTATATTTGGACAAATAGTCTCAATTCTCTTGTATTTCAAAGGAATGTGGTGAAGATCTCGAGATAATTTAGGAAGCAACACATTATCTTAAGGAACACTTGCATATTTTCTCTGCCCTTCATGTGCTCGGTGGCGAAAGAAGAGCAAGCCATCTCTTATTCTTCATCAATGCTTTTGATGGAAAATTACCTGATCAGGCCTAAATCTATTGTACAAATGCCAATTTAGTCATGAGTTTTTTAATTTTGCTAATTTTTTTCTTAACATTTGCTCGAAATTTCAGTATAGTACTTCCTATCAATTTTTGTCGGATATAGCCAACGTGGCCATGTGATTGTGGCCATTCTACATGGCATACCACTATATCAGCAATTTCTAGGGAAAATTGACTTGTCATTAGAATTTCATGCAAAGGTTTAGGTTTTAATTGGCAATATTGGAAAGCTTATGACTTAATTGGCATTCATATAATAGGTTTAAGACTGATCGGACAATTCCTCCTTCTGCCTTTATGCCTATGTTGTCTTTTGCTTGGTTATTGCATGTTGAGACAATTAGTGAGGCTGGTGCCTAGCCTTAGGTAAGATAGTTTCTTTAAGGGATAATGACGCAAACAGTTTTTTAACTTTTAATTTATTTAACATGATCTATGGACTTTCGGTACGTGTTCAATATAATCCACGAACTATATGAAAATGTTCAATGTAGTCCCTGAACTTAAACTAATGGAAAGACTACATTGAAGATTTTCATATAAATTAGGACTAAATTGAACTTATACTAAAAGTTCATGGACGATATTGGACAAATGAAAAATTCAAAGACCATATTGCACATTGGACTAAAATTTAAGGACTGTTTATGTCATTTTCTCTTTCCTTAACCACAAGACATCGGCCTTTTAATCAGCTTTTTGCCGTTCTACCACTCCTAGTTCGGTCCTCTAAGATTCCATGAAATAGAAAAAAAAAGAAGCAAAATCTTAATCCTTATCGGATTGACCAAGAGGAATTAAACAATATATACTTCGGTGGTTCTTACCCACATGAGCAAAAAAAAATTAATTATCCTAGATATAAGATTGTTTTGATGAGCAACCACGTGGTAGACACTAGAAGGTCCATTTGGCATCGACTGATACATGAAATTTTCCACAATAGTTCATCCCACTTTCCTCTTATTAATAATAGCTCTGTAGAGCACTTTTTCCTATTCCTTTTCCCACCACGAAATGCCACTTGACATTTGGAAACATTTGCAGTAGGCTCAAAATACAAAGTGCTAGTAGCTTTCACCCGTTTTGATTACCACTATCGTGCAATCAAAGCTAAGTGGTCCAAGACCTGAAAATGTCAAGACAATTCTCAGAAATTCTTACACAATCCCCTTCATATCGAGATGTAACAAATCTAAGAAAGTTGTTTAATTGAAAAGGGGATTAGTTTTGTTTAATCCGAAGCTAATAGTCCCAAGTCATAGACTGCTTGTTCCTTAAGAAATAAATTCAAGGGTAAGTATGATTAGCTAGGTGACATGTAATTGATCAATTTTTAATCGACTTCTAGAATACCGGTTTAAGTGGAGGGCTTCACGCAACTAAGGTGTTGTTAAGCACAATCCGAACATGGTAAAGATTGTCTTTGCGAAACATGTGAAAATTCATCCTATTTTATATCGAATCACAGATGCAACGACTCGTATTGAATTTTTTTTAAATAATAATCAAAGGAGAAAAGAAAAGAAAATGAAGAAGAAGACGCGAACATGCAAAGCACCATATCCAAAGAGACAAACCGAGAGACAGAGAAAAAAGAACAGCTGATTATATTTAAACGCTATTTCGTGGACATGACCATATGATAGTTAACCAGAGTCAATTTCATTTCGTCAAGAATTAGAATCAAACTCTGCTGCCTGACAAGCACACAGGAACTGCTTTCCAGCGGTAGACACGTGCACATCACCTAAACAAACGTCCAGGTTCATCAAATTTATATAAAACTACAATAAACTGGTGGCGTTTTAGTGTTGAGATAACCTGAAGCTGTAATCCTTATCGTTTCGCGTTTCTTAATGAAGTTGATAGCTTAGCATGTTCCCAGCTGAAGCAGCAAGGAAGGTTACAAAGACTTAGTAGCTCGACTTCGATGAAGTCAACGAAAATAAACAAAAAGGTTTTGCTGCTCTGGACTCTAATTCCTGATCTCGTCCCTTAATTTTTTTTCTTTCTTTCTTTTGTGTCTTCGCATGACGAATGCGGCATGACGTCAGAGGTGGCTTCTTTATCTTGTGACGCTTCGCAGTAACTTACCTTGTCAAATCAAACTTAGTCCTTGATTTTCTGCGGCCACTTGGAGTTCTATTTATACCACGATTCCGCGGCTCTTCTCCCATTCATTTAGCCATTTTAACATTCAAACTTCTCGGTCCTTGTTGTCTCTTTTCTCCCCCCTTCAGAGAGACCAATTAAAATCCACATTCTCATTAGCGAAGTTCCTCCATGGACGCAGCAAGGGTTGACACTTCTCTTGACCTTAGGATCAGTTCTTTCCAGAATTGCCAGAGCAATGGTATCATGGTGAGTGCAGCATTATGCAAGGTCGAGATTGTGTGTTTTCCCTTTTTTTCTGTTTCCGGGGTCGGAGTTGCTAAGTTTACAATGGTTTTCATTGATGCATATATCTAGGATTTGAGAAGAGATAGAGACGGTGTTGCTGAAAAATCGCGAGAAGTAGGAACACTCCAACAAGAAGTAATTTCTTTTTTGCATATTTATGCTTTTTATGTCTGCGGCACGATGAATATTTCCACTTGAACTGGACTTTTTTCTGGGTCTACCTTCGAAATGAGCTTCTGCTAGTTAGTGCTTATGATGGGTTATATCAAATTTATGGATAGGTTGGTGTATCTGTGGAAGAGTTCAGAAGGATGAGCTCGGAGAACAAGAAGTTGACAGAAACACTAAATGTCGTTTTGCTCGGTTACAACGCCTTGCAAAGCCAGATGATCAATTTGGCGAAGGAAATTTCAGTGAGCGAAGTCATGGAATCAAGGAAGAGAAAGTTTGAGGACTATAATGACCTGGAATTGTGGAAGAGGCCCACTGAGAGCGTGAAATCGAAGACCTCTGTAGCTTATGTCCAAGTCGACGCATCCGATACTAGCCTTGTAAGTTTCGAAGAATCCAACCTCAAGTGAAAAATATGCAGTAACCTTTAATTAATTAAGCACTAAGTATGACCTTCTCTTTTGGCTTTGGATTTCCAGGCAGTGAAGGATGGATACCAATGGAGGAAGTATGGTCAGAAAGTCACCAGAGACAATCCCTCTCCAAGGGCTTACTTTAAGTGCTCTTTCGCTCCAAGTTGCCCTGTTAAAAAGAAGGTAGTTACATGGAAATTTAAAGGGTTGACTTGTTGACGGTGATGACAGTGCGATCTCCACAGACATACAGAAAAGCTGTACATATGAAAATGTATGGTTATTACCTAAAAGCTAAAACAAGAGACTTTTAACCTACGTTTCACCCTAAAAAGGGCCTATTAACTTAACTTATGCTCCCATTAGGAGAATCCATGTTTCTCCTCAATTTCCTGGTCTTTAATGCATTGAAGCCTCTTAATAATTCTGGTCACGAGATAAATGATCTGTAATAAACGCGTAATTTGATTGAGAGGTGTTACAGAACGAGCACATAGAACCCGGTCAAGTTTTTTTGACTGAAAGTTCATAGCCGAAGACCCGAAACTCATCTTGAAGATACTCAAGCTGCCATCGCAAACTATTCGACAAGTTTCTTGCTTAATAATCTGAGTTTCGACTACCCATTGCATAATCATATGAATTAGGGCGTGATACCGCATGGCATGGCCGAAAAAATGAATCCAGTTCATTGCTTTATCTTACATACATGCTAATGTTCACAGGTGCAAAGGAGCGTCGAAGATCCATCTCTCTTGGTTGCTACGTATGAAGGCGAGCACAACCATCGATGCCCTTCTCAAGGTGCAAAACCTGCCACTGCCTCGCCTCTGATTTCACCGTCATCTGTGAAACCGTCCAATCACAACGCCATTCTCGATTTGGTCCAGCATGGGTTTTCTAACCCGGAAAAGAAAGCTAAGCAAGAAACCGAAGTAGGGACACCCCCGCAATTCCTGGTCCAGGAAATGATTTCATCCTTGACAAGAGATCCCAATTTCACAGCTTCGCTTGCCGAAGCCATTTCAGGGGCGATGTTTGACCGGTCTCGAACGCAGAGTTGGTGAATGCCGGAGCACGATAGAATTAGGTCGAGCGTCTCAAGATGTGTTTATTCGGTTGCTTGTTAGATCAAAAGAGTGGAGAATTCAATTGCGAATTGCGAATCAGAGCATAGTCAAAAGCGATGCACAGAGCAGCTATAGAGACCTTTCCACGACCATGACTAGATTGTATGTATGTTTGGAATAAGTATATGCTTTGGTGAATGAACCACAACGAGGTTTAGTACGTCTGGAACTCTTAAATAAGAACATGTATGCGCATTTACATGTAATACATATATAGCACGTTATGTATGCAATGTGCAGTGTGAAAAAGCAACAGCAATTGGTCATTTATATGTAAGTATGCTGTGTGGTGTTAGGGGTTTAAAAATATATAAGGCAACTGCGAATCGCACATTCTTGTCTTTCAGCCCACGCATGCTTGTTGCTTACACCAAGCAGCCCGATTTGGTTGACCAACGAAAGGGAGACCCGCCGTCGACAAAGTCAAGTCATCTACACCATTGTGGTTTTGTTTTATACAAGGGTCCAATAGTAGGGCATGTTAAATGGAAAAAAAGACATGTTTCTCGAGAGTTTATCGCTTTCAAGTTTCGACATGGGTGAAAGCCTCCTAATGATAATATAATATGGATTTGTTTTAGTGAAAAAGAAACGGCCCTTTTACTTCTGGCCAACCCCCTCTTGTCATGTCAAAGATAACTCGTTAAGTGTAGGGAGAGAAAGAGAATCGAGCATTTTGTATGTCTTTATAAGGAACCGATCCCAATTCGATTCAATCAATTCAGCTTGGTCGACTACTTCCAATTAACATCTATTTGGTTCGATTCTTTACTATTGAGAAATGATATCAAATTAGATCATTTAATATATGGCCCAGTCCGCTAAATCGGCCGACTGAATTCTATTCTTAAAAGCGGTAAAAGGATCAGGTAGAGAGAGCCCATCATTTCCAATTTTCTTCTTGACGATTCCTAGCCCAATCGGGGAGATTTCGCGCTTCGATTGGATCAACTTATTCTCATTTGAAATGTTGCTTTCGACCAACATTGACTCGGTGCAAACTTTAAACAAAGACTTTCTTCCTCTCCGTGTCGTACGCCCGCCATTTAACTTTAGACCAACCACGTACCAAAACTCAAATAAGAAACGTTCGTGTAATCTCATGCTGTCGCACTCCTATCTTGGTGGGGCTGTTCTTGTTTTGTTGTAGCCTAGGAAAGTTCTCCCCACCCATCACCTGACCAGAGTATACTTTGGTCCTGTTTGGGGATATTATTTTATGCTCTTGGGTCTTGAACTGTCTCATCCCCTATTCTCTCTCTCATACCTGTCAGTCTTGGCTTCAAACTCCCTCTTGATGTTTACATCATTGTGGTTTGGTACCAATGAGCCAGATTAAGAAAGAGTTATTCTTGACCACACTGGAGGGTGTATGTATATTGACTGCTACTAGAACTTATGGTGGATATGTAGTCAAAACTGGTAGATAATCTAATTTATGACTGAATTTGAACCACCAAGGTAGTTGATCCAATGTTATATGGGCTGCCTGTTTTTTCTACAGAGTCACGAGTTAAATCCACAGCAAGAGCGAATCTCTTAACTATTTCATGGAATTAGTAATTTGGTAATATTTTCTTAAAAAGGATTAGCTGTATCGCTTATAGAAATTAGTTGATACAAAAAATATTTTAATTATCTACAATATTCTATATCTGAATTTTTTCGTTAATGATGCAAATATTTTTGATAATTACTTTTGTAAGTATGCAAGAGACAATTTCTAAGAACATATTTTTCAAATCGTGATTTTCCGAAACAAACATATAGCTTGCATTTTCGTCATTTCATTTGGTAACATCATAAGGAAATGCTGCTAATTAAGCCCCGGTCTCAGAATTTAGTGGTTCTTTTTTTTGTATAGCAACTTATAATTTTGAAAATTGGGTGAAATCTCTCAAGGAAATCCCAGTTTCAAGTCCATCTTTCACTCGTGTCGTTGTATCATACATTTATTGACCTTATAGTCACAGGTATTATATTATTATACATCGATAAAACAACAATGAAAATGAGTTTTGTGGTTAATTTTGAGGGATAATGATAATGCTACGTGACCTTCTCAAATCCCATGTTTAATGGGATATACATGTTCAGTGATATGTAAACTATCACCCATCCTAAAATGATTATCACTTTGTATGGTGAGGATTTAACCTACACGGGACATGCTAGGTGGTTAGATATGGTATTAGAGCAAGTCCACTCCACTAGATGTGTGGTTCGTGCACGAACTAAGCCAATTCCCAATCTGACGAGAACGGAGAGTGATTGCTAGGGCAAGACGACTTGGACAAAGATTGGGCTCTTAGTGGGGTTCTAGGATGGCAGAGATGGCAGGAATGGATCGAGCCATCCATTGAATCAGGGGAGAATCACTAGGCAATACGAACCAACACTTATGAGGATATCAATTATTTAAATGAGGTGTTTGTCACATTTCTAGGTCCCACATCGAGTGAGAGAGGCCTTATTGAGTGATATAATAAGCCAACATCCACCCCTGCATGGTCATCACGTTATGTGATTACTCATAATACTGTTTTTTATTGGCTTGGCCCGCCTTAAACAGGCCGGGCCGCTACGTGCTTAATTATTCACTTGCCATCAAGAGCTAGCTCTAAGTTTCAACTGCGTGAAAGAAACTTTAGAAAATAGGTGGAGTATGATCCGATTAATTTGGTAATTCATTTCCAAATGACCGTGGATAATGGCAGACACGAGTGACTATAGACTCGTAATGATCCCAAACCAAAGTAAACGCAAGTCAACTTGACATGGATTCTCCAAGATGACTCACGTTTGCCATCCGAATCGTTCGTTCGTGAGCAGAATCAACTTTTGGCGGAGCACGTTTTCCCGAGTCAGCAGTCGCCGGTTCTGGAAGACCCTGATGTATTGTATTGCTGTTAGTCACCAAAGACCCTCTCTCTCTGTATTTTTTTCTTTTTTTTGATCGCATCAAGGACCGTCTCTTGAATGGAGCTATTTCTAGTCGCCTGGCGCATGCGCCAAGAGTTTTTCAGGATTCACGTGTTTGACTCCCGTGACAAGAAGTTGATTTTTTGTCCTGTTGCAGGACCCCACAGGAACCTTGGAAAGACATATCCACTCAGACAGAAGGAAAAGAGAAAGAAAGATGGTGTCGAACATGGTTGCATAGCGCAGAAACTATGGACTCTTTTTCTTTCCTTCTCGATCTAAATGTATGACTAAGCTGGACAGATTCCACTATTTCCTTTGCCCCCCAAAAAACCATGTTTTTTCCTGTGTGCTGTGCTGAGAGATTTCTAGAAGAATTGGTCGATATCAACCGTTGTTCAAGAATTTAACTGGTAACCTATTAATAACTTATTGAATTTTTTATGAAACCATTAACTCTATTATAAAGTCCACAGATTATCAGTTTTTCCTTTCTGCTTTCAGTAATTTTTATTTGGATATTTTTTATCAATGCCTTCAATTTACCAGCTTTTATATGACTTTACCGATCTTTATTTGAATTACTTATTAACCTAATTTCCGATTAAATTATCAACTAGTTTTGGATTATTTTGGGTTATCACCGCTCTTTTGACCGAGAGATAATTCTAGCTAGAAGATTGGGGGTGGTAGCGAGTCAATCCTGAAGTTGAGCAGAAATCAATAGGCAATTACAGATTTTTGGGGAGGATGATCAAGATGCACTACGGAATGGTCGATTAAAGATAGATGAAGAATCACATAGATCTCTTTCTAAACATCTACTACATAGACACATGTCTCTGAAGATTTTTAACACTTCAAACAAGAATCATCCAACATCGATCAAGGAGTCCATAAAGTTTGGAAGGAGATCATTTGGATTAGATCTTTGTTTAGGTTTTGAACTTCTAATTCCAATTAGATAAGATTTTCCTAAGTTCAGTATTAGTCTTTGAAAATATAAGCTTTCTTGTCAAGCTTGTAAGCTTTTTACTTTCTTTAAGCCCCTTGTTGATTTCCATTGAGAAGTTTATGGTTGAGTCCCAATCATCAAGCAAGAAAGACATCCAAGAATGTAAGCCATCTATTCTTATGTTGATAAAATCCCTTGCAATTTTCCCTACTATCTTCTAATTATTTGTCTACACATTATTCTAGTGTTTCAAATCACAAAGCCCTTCAAGCTTCAAGATATAATAGAATTCATTATATTTTGATATGAAGTCAGATTCGATACTTTAGTTCCTGACATTTATTTGATATTCAAAATTACTAACTCCTTTTATCTCTGACAAAAAAAAATCTCTTTTCTTTTACAAATTTT
Source organism: Syzygium aqueum (assembly GCA_031216185.1). Classification (NCBI taxonomy): domain Eukaryota; kingdom Viridiplantae; phylum Streptophyta; class Magnoliopsida; order Myrtales; family Myrtaceae; genus Syzygium; species Syzygium aqueum. The sequence continues at coordinate 28,661,015 of CM062233.1, read as the reverse complement.
TATTTACCTTTATTACCAGTGCCTTAAATTTACCAACTATTTTATAAAATTACTGATCTTTATTTGGGTGACTTATCGCTTTTCTTCAATTAAGTTACCAACTAATTTTGGGTTATCAATTCTTATTTGAGTTGCTTATCAACGTCCATTTTTTATTTATTTATTAGCTAGTTAGTTTCTATTGAATATTATTTTTATTTACCTTAATTACCGACTTTTCAAATTTACCAACTTTTTCAAGAAATTGCCAACCTCAATTAGGGCGAGTGATTAACAATTTTTCTCCTATTAACTCACCACATAATATCGCGGCTACAAACTCCTTTTTGAGTCAGTTTTTTTATTTTATTTTATAAATAACCATGTCCCTTCTTTATGTCAAAGAAGCTTTCTTTTATCATTTACTAACTTATTAACCTTTCTTACCGATGGCTTAAATTTACCGACTTTTATATAAGATTATCAACCTTTATTTTTGTGACTTGCAAACTTCTCCTATTAAATTATCAACTAGTTTTGGGTTACAAACTCTCATTTGAGTTGCTTGTTAATAAGTTTGGAAAAGATTAAAAAAAGTTGGCAGATTAAAAAAATCAAATAAATCTCGGTATGTAATTTTAATGAGAGTTGGTAACCCAATTTTGCATGTAATTTAATGGCAAATAAACACTGCCAACTCTAAAGAAATGTTGGTAAATTAAATAAAAGGGAAAAAACCACAAAAAATCCCAAACTTTGTCATTTGTGACACATTTACCCCGAACTTTTTTTGTGTCATGAAAAACCCCAAACTATGCAACTTGTGACACATTTACCCCAATTTAATGTAGTCTAGGACATTTTAGTCTTTTTATCCTTTTCTTTTTTTTTCTGTTTTTTTCTTTTTTCCTGTCTCCGGCGATTGCCCTCGCCGGCGAGGTCTCCGGCGACCTCGCTGGTGACGGTGAGGGACCCTCGCCCCGCCAAGGCGAGGGCAGCCCTCGCCTCGCCGGCGTCGGGCGAAGGACCCTTGCCCCGCCCAGGCGAGGCGGAGGCAGCCCTCGCCTGGGCGGGGCGAGGGTCCCTCGCCCTCGCTCGACGCCTGCAAGGACAGCCCCTCGCCTGGGCGGGGCAAGGGTCCCTCGCCGTCGCCGGAGACGTCGTCGGTGAGGGCAGTCGCCTGAGACCAGAAAAAAGAAAAAAAAAAGGGAAAAAAAAGACTAAAATGCCCTAGGCTACATTAAATTGAGGTAAATGTGTCATAAGTTGCATAATTTAGGGTTTTTCATGACACAAAAAAAAAGTTCGGGGTAAATGTGTCACAAGTGATAAATTTTGGGATTTTTGGTGTTTTTTCCCTAAATAAAATTAGATGTTGGTAATTAAGTAAAAAAATTGATAGATAAAACTGATTGGTAATTTACCGATCTTGATTAAATTGGTAAGTTTTGCAAATGAAAGTTGGTAAGGAGGAACATTTCTATTTTACAAACTATCTAAGAAATGTGGTTATTTTATAAAAGTGTCATAAGCTATTAACAAGGTACTTGAACAAAGGTCTCCGGTCATTTACTAACAGTATTTTGACATTCAACGCCTGTCGAAATCTATCGGCACCAAAAAAGATCCATATCTTTGGGCACAGAAGAATAAAATTCTGCATCATTATAATAGAAGAAGAAAAAGAAAATAATACTTAAAAGGAGAACCTCCATATTAAGCCCGATAACTAATTTAGCCATCTAACTACTCAGTAGATTAATTTTCTAGCCATGGTAACTAAACTAGTAAATCGTTAAAAGGTTTAGAAATAAATGAAAAAATTGTCAAAATGTGTAGGCCTAAATTGACACTATTGAAAGGTCTAGGATTAAATTAGCAAATCACTACAAAAATTTATGATTAAATTGGCATAATAGAAAGGTTTAAAATCGAATTGACTGCCGTTCAATAGGTTTAAGGCTTTTTGGATAGTTTTCTCTTTATCTAATCCTTTTACAGATTATAACTAAATCGGTTAATTAAAATGATTCTGGATTAGGCGATCTAAGTACCCACCCAACTTACCAACCTAGTATAATAAGTTACACTCTACACTTAAAGCAGTCCAAGCGACTAATAGATACGGTCAAATGTTGATGGCAAGCCCCTCAAACACGTCAGACCCAAAAGCAGAAGAAAGTGGACCGAAACTTCTTCTCGTAAAACATGACGGCGGACCGAGGAAAGAGCGAGGAAACCGGGACGCTAATCGCGTTAACGATGTTACGTGATTCGTTGTGCGTGTGTTCGTCCTGATCCTTGGATTCTCTACTCTACTATGGATGATTTATTCTAACCCAAAAGCATGGATTTGATTTTCAACGTCTTCCTCTGCAACAAGGCAAGACGAGACAAAGCAGCCGCCTCCTAGGATTTGCTCCTTTCTTTCTTGTATGCGGTCTGACAACTGCTCACTTAGACGAGTCTTAGTCCATCAGAAGCATTAAATATACGTAGACTCGCCATAACTGAATCCGAATATTATATGGCGAAACCTTATCCATTCTCTTCTTGCTTCATCGTTTTCTTCCGATTATATATAGGTATCATAGTCTCTCTCGTACTCATTGCCGGCTGAGTTGGAAGTGTTTCTGCCAACTGAGTTGAAGTGTTTCATACTGTTAGCTCCGCTTATGTTTTCAGTCATGGATGGTCCTGCTCCTCATGAGAAGGAAACGGTTAGTATGGCTTTGTTTCTGTGGATCTTCCTTACATATATCGGTGGCAGAAATCTTATCGACGAGAGAGATACAACGCCGTGTCTATCACGTCCGGATGGTCATCAGATTTGAACAAATTATTAGACACGTTTGTTGATCTTCTTCAAACCCTTTTGCCAAAAAATTCTTCTTCTGTGTAACCAATGTTGTCGAAAGGGTTGATTCGTCAAATGGTTATGCTTTTGCAAATTTCAACAGTTGATCTTAGAAATGATATGAATTCAAAGACTGATCGAGTGAATTGTCCGAGACCATGAAAAGAAATCACATATTGTTTGAACTATCTCGTCAAATGTAGAACGCAGTATTTCATGTTGAAGTTCATATCTTAAATAGGAAATGTCTTCATATACGTTTGGTCAGGTGAAAATGTTTCAAGATGAATTGGCACGATTGAGGAAGGAGAATGAAACTCTCAAAGTCATGGTTGAAATCATTGGGAGCAAATGCAAAATCCTTGAAACCCATCTCCCGGAAAGCCATTGTCCACCATCTCAGCATGACTGCAACAAGAGAGCGAGGATTGAGGAGTTTCCTTTCAGTAATTCGTCTAAAATCTTTGTCAAAGTCGACGAGGAGGACAAGAGCTTGGTAAGTCTCTTGCAGTGAAACCATTTGGCTATTTCTTTGATTATACAATTTAAAAAACCTATGTCAGCTCGTTGCGTAAGATTCAATAGTGAGGAGGCTTGTCGTGTTTTCTTATTGCTTAGGTAGTGAGAGATGGATATCAATGGAGAAAATATGGACAGAAGGTCACGAAGGATAATCCGTCGCCTCGAGCTTATTATCGGTGTTCTATGGCTCCGGGATGCCCTGTCAAGAAGAAGGTATGCATCAAGTTTCACTTGATAACTTTGTCTCTTCTGCCATACAACGGCGCGTGTGGGATAGTATCTCATCATAGATGCAAGTTTGATTTAGGAAATGAAAAGTTCCAAACCTGTGAATTAATCAGATCTCCTCCTTAAGACACTGCATTTCTTAGCCATGGTACAAAAATAGATAGGATTCACACTCTTTCCTGATGACACCTAATTACTTGTTATTTCTTAGATTAATATGTGATCGACTCAGATTAACAAAAGACTTTTTAACTCCCTCATACTTTCATGGGGATGTCATAAAGAAAACTTGATCTCAAACGCATGCAGCCCTAAGAAAGTAATTCCTGCACATTAAATTCCTACCAGAACAAGGATATTATTTGTGCTGACCATAATGTTGGGCGATTCTTGATGGATTTATAAAGGTGCAAAGGAGCGTAGAAGACAGGACTCTTCTCGTTGCGACCTACGAAGGACTACACAACCACAGGACTGTCAATGTCGCCGACCGTGATCACCTTCCTTTACTTTCGGATCCTTCACCAAGAGGTCAGCTAGGGAATCGCAACCTTACCCTAATGCCCGCAAGGCCGCCAAGCTCCATACAACCGCCCATCACTCTCGATCTCACACTCTCCGGAAGCAGTTTTCCCCAGAACCCCAAGCCCTCTTATATGAACAAGAATCTCAGCTTTGGTGATAGAAGCAGTGATTGCGCAAGATCGAAGAATATGCGGCTTCTTTAGTCAGAGACCCCAATTTCACCGAAGCTTTAGCTCTTACAGTTGCCCATACGCTAAACAACTGAGTTGGATGATGTGCTGATTACGACAAATTCATTAGAAGTGTTAGAGATATGAAGCATCATTTTGTTCTTGTTTGTAGAATTTACTAGATTAAGTTCAAGTACATTGCTTTGTCAAGTAGCTTTGATTTCTATTCAAGTTTTGATGGATCAAATAGTTCAGGTATTGCTGTACTGCAGTTACTCCTTACAGTATATACTGTTCTTCTGGATCTGGCTTCCAGATGATACAAGTAGATTCTACTTTTTCTCTCGCGTAGTTGATAGCACATGGATATTTTAATCACTCCTCTGTCCCTTTCCTTTTTGTTACAAGTAATGTTTGGTAATCTTGTATGGCCAGTAGCTAGAAATTATCAGTCATGTTAAATTCATCAGTTGTATGCTTATGGACTCCATCTTATCCATTGATCGATGTGCTGTGTGTGACAGTGCTCTATTGTAAATCTAGTCCCAGATGGCGGGCATCTCTCTATATATGATCTTCACTTGTTTCCACAACAAGTGAAGAAACCACTTCTCTCTGTATATTATTGGGCGTATCTGACCCCTCCTCAAATTCAAACTTTGGCTCAAATTTTAATTTATATCCGATAACCAAATATCCTTTAAATACTAGACATAGGGATAAGTGCATTAGAAATCTTAAAACTTGTCGTGAAAGAGTAATTGAGTCATAAAACTTCAAAAAAAAAATTCAATCGAGTCTTAAAATTTGTCTAATTAGTGCGATCAAGTTTTTCTTTAACTCCATCCAATTTGGCTAAAAGAAAATATTGACATGATTTTTTTTTTATTTTTGTAAGAAACATGGGGCTCAAGCGCTGCATTAGAGAAATTTTGAAATCTAAAAATAAAAAAGATAAAAAAAAGAAAAAAAAGAAAAACTTATTGTTCATCTTCTTCTTAGACTCTGTTTGTTTTGCAGAAAATGAATGATTTAGAAATCACTTTCCTAAAGATGATTGCTTGTATCGCTCGAAATGATTAGTCAATGAAAAAATATTTCCATTATCACAATAATTTATATCTAAATATTTTCGTGGACAATAAATATATTTTCGTTCATTCATTTTTGCAAGTGATACAAACGATTATTTTCGAAAAAAATATTTTCTAAATCATTCATCTTCCGCAAAACAAACGCAACCTTAAACGGTTCATCTTCTTCAAGCTTCAACTGCTTCTCTCTGCGTATTATAAGGCACCCTACCTTCAACCTAACTTTGGCCTAAACTTTTATGCAACGAATAACAATAGAATATCTTTAAACAATAGATAATGATACTTCAATAGTATGATATAATAATCACATAAATTTCGAATAGATCGCAAAATTCATTTCTTTAAATAAGTGAAATCGCATTTTCTTTTGTTTGTTTTTTCTATATATGCGCACACACATAAGCATGAGGCATTTGGTTTCTAATTACATAGATTGCCAGAATATTGCTAAGCGTGCATCTTTAATTCCATTCATTGAATTATTAACTAAGTTATTACACTATAGACACACCAATAACCCTATCGAACCAGGCATAATTTACAGTCATGAGCGGACATATTAACAACTTATAAAACTGTATTTTTTTTCCAAAGGATGCTTGAAAACATAATCTATACAAAAGATTTGTGGTCCATAGACCTTAATTACGGTAAGATTTAAACGAAATTAATCTCTACCATCGAATAAAAACAGGCAAAAATAATAGACAAAACGCTTCGATTCATGTCCTTTTTCATAAAAATCTTGAATTTAGTCTCTTAAACTATGCTTGAAAACATCCGCACACTCCATCTTGCGAGCTTCAAACTCTCAATACTCACCATATATTCTGGCAAGGACATCTTTCGGATTCAATCAAAGACTACAAACACCACTTAGAGGATGAATCCGGCATTGTCATATCACACTTAAAAAAGATGGCATTTGAATTTCAAAATTAAAAATTTTATTCTCTCTTCATTGTCTCCACCAGACGATCACGAGAATAATACTAATAACCATCAAAGCACAGAAGTATTTTCCCCCCACCCAAAATTTATTATTTACTATCTATTTATTATTCATAAATGTTCCCATCCGAAGCTTCCCTTTTTGTCATTTTGTCCAGATTTCATGGCCTTTTAATTTATTTATTTCTTTGGCAACCAACCACGAATGCCAGCAACAATCCCAAAGAAAGACAGGATTCGAGGATTTTAATGAATATGGTTCTTTTGGGGAGCGCTAAAAATCTTACCTTTATTTTCAAGAAAATGGAAAGAAAGTTCGTGCGGAGAGAATCGTTCCCCCGCTTTTTCGCTCTTTCCCCTTGCCATTTGAAAGACATGGCTGCGCGGCTTCTCTTCCGTCGCTGTTTCCATTAATGGCGCCGCATTAACTTCCTTGCCCTGCATCTTCTTGCATTCCCCTGATTTTCCGTGGCCCACATGGAGCAAGTTCTTGAAGGACCTGCCTCCGGGGAGGGGGATATATGCTGCGGTCTCCGGATGCGAATCGCGGATATTCTACTAGTCGAGGAGGAAGAGGAAGAAGAGGAGGAGGAGAGCGGGAGTGGGGTGGACGCCGAGTTCGAGATGGGCGGTCTCCGGCGGCGGCAAGGCGAAGTGGGTTCTTGTGGGTTCGAGTGTTCGTCGCCGGGTCGGGCGTTTTCGAGGTGGTTCAGATGGCGCAAGGAGAAGGAGGGTGTGGTGGGGCAGGTTCGAGAGAAAGAAGAGAGGGAGTTTGGTGATGGGTCGGGGAGCTTGGGCGTTTCGAGGATAAGGACGAAGGTTGAGGACGGTTCGCCGGGCGCGGTCGACGGGAAGGATGAGTCAGGTGATGGTCGATTAGTGTTTCGAGTTTTGAGCTTTTCGTTGTGAAAACGTTGTTCTCGATGCTAAATTTCCTGAGTGTGGACGATCTGTCAGATGTTTGATTGTTTGCAAGTGTCTTATGCTATGTATGGTTTGAGGGAAATGGGATGGTATCAGAATTGGAGTTGTTTTTCATGACATTGCATGGTGATTACTACGCTATGGCCAAATTATACCTGTTTCATTTTGGAAAAATTGTGACTTGTCCGGGTTGGCTCCCCCCTTAATTCTTTTGATGTGTTGTAGAATTTAGGCCGAATCTGAAAAGAAGATATTTTTATGAACATTTAACTGGTGGGAAACCAAAGCCCTGTTTTTGCATGTAGTTGTGATGTAGATGGTTCAGGAAAAACGAAATTAATGGTATTAATACGAGAGCAGCTTGATGTCATAAACGGTATTGCAGGGTGCCCAGCCTTTTTTGTAACACTGGTTGAGTGATGATTCAAAACCTCATGGTGTACAATGGAAGCTTCTTATTAGAGGTTGCCTCGTGGCTCTGATCATGAATCTTTATTCGTGGAAAGGGTTCTGTGCTTGTTACATACTTCAGTCCTTTCATGCAGCTGGTTGAACTGATATAAGTTTAAACAGAATGAGGATTGGTGGCATGGACAATTGAGCCGACCGAATTTGTTTTGCTGGTTATATCTTAAGATTATATGTGCTGTGTATTGTTTATCCAACTAATTCCAAACAGGGAAGCTAGGATGTGAAGTTTTAGAGGTTTCGGGGCTAGAAGCTGTATGCTGAAGTTGGACTGGTGTATCCGACATTAATTTCTCCTTTTACTTTTTATAAAGGGTACCAGCCATGCCCGGATGGACAAAAACTGGTTACCCATGTGGGAATATATCCTCTTTCAGCAATTCGATTCACCATACTAGCTAGGGATGTGCATGTTCGTGAAATTGGAATAACATGCCTATTCACATCAATCACCCAAGTTGAGACATAATAAGCGATAAGTAACATCTTCCATACGCTCCCATGAAAATATTCTCTGCTTTCATCACTATTAAATGAAGGAGTCACTAAATGAGTGATTGTTGCTTGCATGCTCCTCTATCCAGGACAATCTAGGAACAAGAATATGTTTAACCTGGGAGCTGCAGGGAGTCTTTTATTTCTGATTGCTGCGAGTAAGAATGAACTCAACAAAATGGAGGATTTGCGGAAAGAAATGGAACTTGTTCTTCAGAAAGTCAAAGAAAAAGTACGGAGGAAAGATTCTTCTCGTGAACCATCTGAGTTGACGGAGAGTGTTGCCTCTTGTTTGACTGATATAAAGGAAGTCTTGAGCTGCGGCAGCCACATTTCGGAGCAATCCCATAGAACGCCATCTCATTTGCTAGAACAACATAGACGTATGCAGTCGAATCAGTCCAGTGGATGCGAGTCTAAACAAGAACCTGTGGAGGGAATTGAAGAACTGGAAGCAGAATTAGAAGCCGAGTTAGAGCGCTTGCAGCTTCAGTTGGATGCTGAAACTCCTTCCAAGCAATCATATCAGGAAATGATAAAGGTAAGGTTCTGTCTTCTGATTTTCTGTGTGATTCCCGGATGGAGGGGGCTCTCCGAGGAACATTAGGTTTCCTTGATGCTTGCCTATGCATGGAATTGGTTGCTGAATTTTGTGTGTTCTCACTGTCAAAACAAGGACAGTGTTTCAGTTGTTTTGGATGTCTTGGAAATGTAAACCACCCCTCAATTGAAGTTTCCTTCACTTGTTCCGTGGAAGGCTGGTATAAGAGCAATCATTTAGGTCAATTCCATTTGTGCATGCATTAGTGTTTGAGATATGCTGCAGCAGAGTCTCAACATACGGTTTTAATTAGAAAAAAGTTTCTGAGCTTTAGTTTATTATAATTCTGCATGTTTCACAGTTTGTCCCTTTATTTGATCAGATTGAACTGCACATGGCAGTCAGATTTTTACTTCATTTGCATTACTGATATTTCATTTCCGCGCCGTTGCTACCTACTCATCTGTTCAAGCCTTTTAGTGCTTAGCACAGAGAGCATGGAGAACTTTCTTCATCACAAGTTCTCTTTTACTTGTATTTATTCTCTAGTCAAATGCAGAACGGTTTGCTCTTTATCAGAGTAAAGAGAACCAGTTATAGGCATTAGCTTTTCTGTCACATTTTGGTTCGGTATGGTTCTGCCTATTTTATATAAATAACTGAACTCCTGTCCTGTTTCCAACCTCCTTGTTGATTGACACACTAAGTGTCTCTTGGTGCTATTGGGAAAGGGAAAGAGGGGAGGAAAATAAATGTAACTTCCTGGCTATGATGTGCAGGGCTTAGTGTTTTCTACAAAGAGTGTTGGTCAATTTTATGGTTATTCTTTGTGGAAACACTCAATTTTTGTGAGCAAAAATGTTCCTTCTGTGTGCCCGTAGCAGGGTGGGTACGGCAACTGCCGATGGATTTTGAAACATATATAAATTTTTTGCATTGTTTGCTCTCTGATTTTCCACTTTCTTGCTGTCTTCTCATTTCTGTGAAATGTGATTTCTTTCTGTGTCCCTGGACATGAAGGAGGCACTCCAGAATCCACAGAGTTCAGCACTCTGCTCACTTACGCCTTTTCATGAGCCCGAAAAAATTTTCTCTGATGCATAGGTTGCGGTTATAGTTGAGCCTTCAGTTCAGGGCCATCGACAGGGAACAATTGTCTCCAGTTCTCTCTGGTTTCATTCATTATGTTTGTGCCTTTGAAGGAGTACATTCTTTTTTCATTTGGATGTTGAAACAGAAGTCATGCAAGGATCTGCTTGAAGTCTCCACTTTTCAGGATAAACTTTAGCTGCACTTGTTTGAGTTTGGTTGATGATTGTCTGAATGTTAGAGCTTATGATCTATAAACTCGGTTTAGCAGATTGCACCCAAGGAGTCGGCTTCAGGAAGTTCCCGCAGCACAAGCTTTGGAGAAGTAATCAACCCCGAAGACGAAGTGACTGAAGTTCAGGGCGGAGTTCCCCCTATTGAACTCAAGAGGAGGTTGCATGAACTGTTGGAAACAAGACAGCAAGAACGAATCAAAGAGCTGGAAGCATCTGTAGAGCGTTTGGAGCACAAGCTATCTGAGAAAGAGAGAGAGGTCTCATGGTGGAAAGACACCGCCCTTCTTCTGTCACAGCATGTATCTGAGTCTTCTCATGGTGGTCCAACCAACAATGGAACCTTGATATGTTGAACTCAAAACTGTGAAATTGATTTGAATGGTGTGCAGCTTTTCTTTTCCTTTTCTTATCCTTTCTGAGACGGATTAAGGGACAGATGAAGGAATGCAATTATCAGTTATACAGCTTGAATTTATTTGCTCAAATTTTCAAGAATAGATTTAATTGAATTACCCATTTATTGTTTTAAAATATGTTAAAGATATTTAATCTTAGATCTTTTTTTTTTAAACTTAATAAGAAATGGAGTTTCGCGATTACAAATCAATAGACCAATACTAATTAATGAATGTATGTGGCAAAATTGTGTCAAGTGTAAGTATAGAAATAAAGTGAATTGTCATGTGGTAAGCATTATATAAATATTCTCCCAATTGTTAATATATGTATTTTGTCGATACGTATCGATATTTTTACTTGTTATTTTTATATGTGTTAGCATATGTCATAGTCACACTCCCAACTCTACAAATACAAGGGCAATGGCACGGTCATCTTTCCTTTTACCTGAAGGATGCAGTCTCAAACACAACAATCATCTTTCCTTCCACCCAAAGGACGCAATCTCAAACACAACCATCAACCTGTTATCAAAATACATACATCAATGTATATTTAATAAACGAATGACCTGGCTACAATATCAGAGTTTTTATTTTATTTTATAATTTATCAAAAAGATATACACGTTTCCATCTAACAACTAAACTCACAAGTTCATCTCAAACATAAACAACTCATACCAAAAAATTCCTTTATCAAATTGTCTTCTTGACAACGTAAATGCTCTCTTTTTACTCGTGGCTAGCTAAAGAACCTAAAAAGTAGGTAAGATGAATGGAATGAGCAACCACAGCCTAGTAGGTTGTATATCTCTTCTAAGCAAATCGAACATTCACTATGCATATTTATAAAACAATATCATAACTCATCAATCCTAAATCTAGTATTCCATATACGTAAAATATAAAAAATGTATTTTTTCAACAAAACTTTTCATATTTGATCATAAAACAATAACAAATCAACAATAATAAAATCAACCATCAATTGTCCATTCCATTTATTAATCTCTATTGAATCAAACGTCGATGGTCCATTTAATTGACCAATTTAATGCTTAATATCTAACTATGGTCATACTTAACGCCCATGACAAAGGCGATCAAGTTTATCCTCTTCACTAGGTCTTCACCTATATTAGTACGTGGTTTGACCCAGAAGGCCGTCCTGATAATGATATGCATACTTACCCCGTCAAAGGATTATAATCATAGCGATGAGCATAATAGTTCACCAACCTCAATCTCTAATAATCCACAACCAAAACCAGAAACCATCTCAAAAACTCAGGTTTACTAACCAAATCATATAACTTTTCACAATTCAATATATATGTCAAAGTATCTTTCATAAATCATAAATTTTTTGTGATTCCTTCGTAAAATGTTTTGCAGACTTTTTTATAGGTAATCAACTCAAACTGTAGTCAAAACATAGCTTGCCATTTCAAATAGACAAAACGGTAATAAATGCTTGATCTAGTTTTATACAGCCAAAAATGCCAATTCTTAACTCATGATATGTCTAATCTATATGGTTTTCGAAATATGAGTTTATAAACTCAAATAAGAGATAGTACTACTCTCCTAGGAAAACTGAAAACCAATCTACGAGTTTTACTCGAATCAACGCACTAGTATTTCTATCGATTAATCAAAAAATGATATCAAAATCCAAGTAATACACTACTCTAACGAACAACTTGACTAGCTACACATGATCATCGACCAATTGACTCTTATACACTAACAAAGAAACTTGTTTATAGAGAACGTTCATCTTTGTCCATTACGCGTATTGGTCGTTATGGTAACTCAAATTCTAAACTTCAGAAAATTGTTCCAATCAAACTGTACTTCAAAATCGGTTTTCGTCCAACATTACGGCTCCACATTACCTTAAATTATCTTTTCCATATAAATCTACATCTTAGTAACTTTAAAATCAAACTTCATAGCTTAGAATTCACGTAACTTCGAATTTACGTACTTAATCTCAAAAAGTACTCAAGTTTATTATTAGATAAATAACAGACTAACGTGAAAATTTCACTCTCCTCTCTTTTCCCCTTTCTTCAAGGACGAACGTCTCCGTCCTTTCCTTCCTTTTGTCCACCGGTGGTCTTCTTCTTCTTCTTCTGCGCTTCAATTGCGTTTGAAGCTATTGAACAAGAGTAGAGAGAGAGAGAGGGTTACACGGGCTGAGGCCAAATTGCTTGGGCTTGGGTTGGGCCATTATTAAAGCACATAACTGTTGTCGCTTATGGTATTGATAATATGGTAATTTATGTTATTTATACACATGTGCTGGCCTTATATATGTGCACAAATACTTTTTTTTTTAGCTCCACATATTGTAACCTTAAAGTGAATATAGAGCTTTAATTCATTGATTATTTACTTTATTGTAACCTTAAAGTGACAAAAACGCAATTTGTTATATTTTATATAGTCTGTGATTTTTTTAAAATTTATGTAATCTTTTTTAATTAAATGAATTTCTTTATTCAGCATAACGTTTCTATATTACATTGAATGAAATAGCACGGACAAATAAAGCTATGAAATTATTGATAGTTTATCGACTAAACAACATATATCTTTAGCTTTTGTTAATTGAAGACTTGATTTGATGCAATTCCTTTGTACACTTTGTAAATTTAGCTGGATCAAATCAGTTAAAATTCAAGAGTTTCTCAAATCTTTAATCTCTGCTGATCTGTAAACTAATTTATTATAATTTTATCTTGCTTAAATAGATGGTCTTGTAGGAAATATTCTTTCTATAGATCAAGAGAGATTTAATAGCAAAAAAGATATATACACGCGTGCGCGCCCACGCACTTGCTATTTTCTAAATTATGTTTTTCGATTTTTCAGCTATTCATATTGTGAGTGTTTTCACAAAAAAAAATTCATTGTGAGTTTATGTCAAGCGATTTTGATATTAGCAAGAAAGGCTACATAAATTTCAAATATGTATTTATTATACGACGCATATCTTATATTATCTTTTCACTATTCAATTTGCTCAGTATTTTTGTTAAGTAAATTTTTTTTTACGATGTAACTTCTACACTTAACGCAATAAGCTATAATTCAAATTATACTCAATTTAGGATAATAATCCATTAAAAGGCATTGCATACCATGCGATTTGCTTTCGTAATTTTTCATTGTGATGGGAAATATTTTGCAAAATCACTCTAGGGCTTGGATGGCAAGTTAGGAAATCCACAAAAATCGCTGGAGGTGAAGTAGTAATTCTCTCGAAATGCGGAGTCCGAACTCCGAAGCAATGTTGCAATAGAAGAGTAACCATGAATAAATAACAAGAAGTTCCTAACTCAAGTTGCACGCAAAAGGAACTAATTTAATCAATTAAACAATCGTTCCTCGAAGACTTTTACAATTCCAAAGACTAATGTTCCATCTACAAGCATGTGGCGCACAATTTGTAACTACCGTAACTTTGAAAAGACTTTCTTTTTTTTTATGGCAAACTTTGAAAAGACTTCATTACTTCTTTATTGTAGAAAACCAAGTGTTATTATTAGTCAAGGGACGAGACTTTGTGCGCAGATTGGCTGCACGGTACACATATGACTGTTTACACCATCAAATTTAATAAATGTTAAATCATCTAATCGGATTTTGAATTCTAGACTGCATGATTCGTGAGGTTTGCTGGTCTGGGTAGTAAAAATGTGATTGACAATAATGTGTTTTCAACGTGATTAGTGAAAATAATTTGTTATGATCCAATATTGAAACGATGATATCTTCCCAAGTAATTAAAAAAAGTCATTGATTAACTTAAAGTGAGGGAACATTCGTACTTTTAAATAGCCGACGGAAAATATTTTTATCATCAATAATAATTTATGTTATAAACATTACATAGATGGTGAAAATATTTTTCGTTCATTTACTTTTGTGAGCGATGCAGACGATCATTTTTTAAATAATAAATTTTAAAATTATTTATTTTTCGCGAAATAAACGGAAGCTTAAATGAAATTTTGGATTTTCTCTTTCTATTTTCCTACTTCGTTGGAATGTGAATCACTTCATCGATCCGGTACACTGTTTCGATTTAATTATTTCTCTTTTATTGAAAAGTGAATTCCACTATAAAAAAATCAAATATATTTTTAATTTAATTAATTCTTGTGGAGCCACTCTTTTTCGGCCTTTTTCTTTCATCCTTATCCTCCTTTTTTCCTGTCCGCCACCCACTGTGCCACCCTCTTTTCTTGCCCTCATGACCCGGCGCGTCTCTCTTCGCTCTCTCTTCGCTCACTATTCACGCGCTACGGGCGCGCGTGCGGATCACGCGAACACGCGCGCTACTTGCCCAGACATATCTACTCGCTTGTAGATTGGTCCAGAAAAGTCGATGAAAAGGATTCATGGCGACCAGTGGATGAACCCGTTTTTATGGACGTTCTCTTTTGTTTTTACTTTTATTGAAAATTTAAAAAATTTCTTCCACGTGGATCACCTAACACCGTTATAAAATAAATTGATATATTTATAATAAATTTACTCCAAATTTAATTTTTGACCACAAAAAATTTCACAGTGACACACCATGAAATATTTATTACTTTCGTCAAATTTGACCATTGAATTTGCTAACGTGGATGACACCTGATGACGTAGTATGGTGGCATGGCAAGTTCACGTGGAAATTCATAGAGTTAATACCACAAAAAATTTCAAACTGGTACACCTGTGATAAATTTACCCCAAACTAATTTTTTCGATTATCAAATATTTACACAAGAAATTCGTCAAGGTGGTGCAAATCATGCGGTGGATCTTTCAAGCCTAACACTAGTATAGAATAAAACACGCCAAAGAGTCATAAATCGACAGCGATGATGCAAATCTGCCGACGATATGATTTAAACATGCAAGACCGACTTAGCGATAACGACAATAATGTTATGGGACCACCCTGTGGCCGCCCGAATCTCTTGAAATGGCCAAATAAAGACCTCATGGCTTGTTGTCTAGCCCTTGAAGCTTGCTGCATAGCGAGTACTTGGTTGGTCCCCACTGGCCCATTAAACGACTTTAGGGATGACGACAAATTTGCATTATCGTTTTTGGTTTTTGACTCCTTTGGCGTGTTGAATTCAATACTAGCGTTAGGCTTGAAAGATCCACCGTATGATTTGCACCACCTTGCCGAATTTCTTGTGTAACTAGGTCACAGAATAAATATTTCATGCGTGTATCAGTTTAAAGTTTTTTATTATTGAAAAAATTAATTTTAAAATAAATTTATCACAAATATACTAGTTTAGAGTTTTTCGTGATATTAACCCTATGGATTTCCACATGGACTTGCCACATCATCATGTGTCATCCACGTCAGCAAATTTAATGGTAAAATTTGACGGAAGTTAACGGAGAGTAAATTTGTTACATATATACCGCTTTGGAGTTTTTTGTGGTAAAAATTAACTTTAGGATAAATTTATTACATGAAATTTTTCGTGGTATTAATATTTATAAATGAAGTCATTGATTACCTAACACATTTTTAAGTACGATCTCTTTTGTTATTGTTTTTGGCCCACTCCTCTTAAGAACCCTCAATTTTAGGTTCAATTTTCCAATTCTCTGTTGAACTTTTTTATCTTAAAAAATCACCAACTTTCACTATAATTCTAAATCTGTCTCACGTACAAAAATCCCCACTAGTTTCTTTAACATTATCAATATTAAGAGACTGCCTATGTTTCATTACAAAACTTTAACGAGAGATAAATGTGTCGTATATATATACAAATTTATGCTAAATTGCGGTATTTTCCACCATCACCAATTTCTGGGATTGCTTGGCTAAAAATTCTTGGCAATGGGTTTAGTTTAGGATTTTTGATGTAACAAAATAAGTTCAAGATAAATATGTAATATGAGACATAATTTGGAGTTTTTTTTGTAGCTTTTTCCCAACGCAATAATCTATGATTCAAATTTTACTCAATTTAAAATAACAAAACACTAAAGGTCATCGCATATCATGCTGACTTGTTTTCGTAATTTTACATTGTGACGGGAAATCTTTTCAAAAATCACTGTAAGACTTTGGATAAGTTTAGTAGAAGATTAACCAAACACGTTTGGATGGCAAGTTAGGAAATCCACAAAATTCGTTGGGGGGTAAGTAGTAATTGACCCGAAAAGCTAGTTCCTATTCCTAACTCACTCTGTACGCAAAGGAATCCATTCAATCAATAGAAAATCGTTGCTTGCAGACTTTGACAAAGTCCAAACAGAAATGTTCCATCCATAAAAGCATGTGGGGCTCAATTTTTAGAAGGATACCATGACTATGTGAATCACATGCAAGATACATATTCGATTATTTACACCATCAAATTTAACAAATATTAGATCGTTTAATTGGATTCTAAATTCTATATGACATAATTTATGAGGTCAGCAGGCCTATGTAATAAAAATTTGATTGACAAAAACGTGATTTCCAATGTGATTTATGAAAACAATTCATTATGATCCAATATTGAAACATTAGTATCTACCCACGTAATTAAAACTAAAGTCATTGATTAACTCTTTTTTTTGGGTTGAACATTGATTAACTCTTAGTGAGGGAACTTTTGTACTTCTCGTGAAAATTCGGATTTTCTTTTTATTTTCCAACTTTATCAGAATGTGGGTCAATTTATAGATCCAGTATATCTTTTCCATTTAACTATTTCTCTTTATTGAAAAGTGAGTTCCACTATAAAAAATCAAATATATTTTTAATTTAATTAATTCTTGTGGAGCCACTCTTTTTTGGCCTTTTTCTTCCATCCTTATCCTCTTTTCCTGTCCATCGGCATCACCCCCACTGCCACTCTCCTTTATTGTCACGTCTCTCTCTCTCTCTCTCTATTCGCTCGCTACTCACGCGCGACTTGCCCAAATATATATACTCGCTTGTGGATTGGGTCCAAGAAAAGTCGATGAAAAGCGTCCATGGCGACTGGTAGATCAACCCGTCTTAATGTCCGTTCACTTTTGTTTTTGCTTTTAGTCAAAATTTAAAATTTTCTTTCACGTTGATCACCTAACATCACCACAAATAACGTCATTGATTACCTAACGCATTTTTTTAAGTACGGTCTCTTTTGTTTTTTTTTTTGGCCTAATCCTCTTAAGAATCCGCAATTTTAGGTTCAATAGTCCCGAATCGTTTCCCGTCCAATAATAGCCATTAGTTTCTTTAGATTATTAACATCAGGAGACCGCGTTTCATACGAAAGTAAGAATGTTGATGATGAACCTCTAATTGATCATGATAATGACTTAAAACAATAAGCGGCGATTTTAGATGCAATGACAGATTTTGGATAATTGTGAAAGTTAACGATTTTTTTTGGACAAAAAATAAGTTCTCGACAAAATTGAGATCGACCCTAAAATTAAGGCTTTTTAGGGGATTAAGCATTTATTTTCTTTACCACCTCCTTCCATCGACGATCAAGCGAGGTCTACGAACGCAAAGTGTGGAAATGGAGAGGGACCAAAGCTTTTGCTAGTGCTCTTCTTTCTTTAGTTGGTAGCTGGAGCCGGGAAGATCTGGTTTGGTCTTGATATTTTTCCATCCTCGTTGTGTATTTTATTCCTTTTCTTGTCGTTTTCCGGTAATGTTGCTTACATCAGATTGTGGGCCAAACTTAAAGGTTGAAAGTGAGTTTGCTTTATCATATAGATCGACTAATCACATCGATGGTTGTTGGAATAGCTCGCAAAATCCATCCGCTTCACCTGCTTAATCGCCCGTCTCTTCGGAGACATCCGATTGAAAAACCTCCTTAATCGCCCCCAGCCTCTTCCCGTATTTCTGTTGAAACAAAATGGTTTCATGTTCTCTGCTTGTATCTCTTTTTTCAATTAAGAATAAGGATGCGTTTGTTTCGCGAAAATTGTACCATTTCTGAAAAATACTTTTTAGAAATTCATTTTTCGGTGTTTGACTAAAACCTAAAAAAGACTTGGAAAGTATTTTGAGTTGTTTAGTGGGGAAAATTTGACGGTGAAAATTATCGAAAAATTTTATATTTTTTAAAATATTTTTATTTTTTTTCTTTCTTTATTCTTTTTCCTTTTTCTTCCTCCCATCCGCCTCTCCTCCTCACCCACCACTCCTTCCTCCTCTCCACCATTGCAGCCATCTCCGATGACCTCGCCTCCCTCTATGCCGACTCCGTCCACCTCGTTTGCCTCGTCCTCGACCTTGGGCGAGTATGGCAAGGCCTCAGGTGAGCTCACCAGCTCGTCTGCCTCGACAAAGCTCGGGCTGGCGAGCTCAGAACTTGCCGGCTTGCGTCTTGGCTGATCGCGGGGCTTCCGACCGTTTCTGAGGCACGCAGCCAACGGAGGAAGAAGGAGGAAGGAAAAGAAAGAAAAGAGAAAAGAGAAAAAAAAGATTAAAAATAAAAAAAAAATTTATAAGAATAATTTCATTAATCAAGGATCCGCGCATGGTGAGCTCGGCCTCTTCGGCCCACGCTTGTGGCCAGTCGCCAGCCTCGACAATCGACGACTAGTAGAGGGAGAAAGAAGGAAAAAGTAAAAAGAAAAAAAAAAGAAGAAACAAAACAAAACAAAAAATATTAACAAATTCAAAATAAGCAATTTCGGAAAGTGATTTCATCTTATTAAATTAGGGAATTCACTTTTCTATTTTATACATGAATGTTTTCATTGGCAGAAAAGCATTTTCAATTGACTTATTATTTTCGGAGGACCTATTAGGTAAAAGTCCGGAGAACGGATTTCCGAAAAACACTTTCTCTCAAACAAATTCACCCTAAATGGTCAATTATTCTCCAAACCCTAGATTAGATTGTTTTTGCAAGAATGTTGGGCCGGCTATGTGCCATGTGTCTAGGAGGAACTTAAAATAAGGGATTTCTTTCGGTTTTTTGTACCTTGTTTTGGTCTTGATTAGAATATTTTGATTAGAAAAAGGTACATAATCGTAGACATACATAGATCAACCCCTGGATTTCCTATCTAATTATATCATTACGGGCTAAAAGAGAGTCTCTTGGATACATAAATAACTCAACATCCCACGATAAAAGTAGACAGCTCTAGTGCTCTTCGTCGGACGGTGGATGTCAAATCAAAGATCCACCGGATGATATTTTATTTGAGGAGCCTAAGTGGTTGGGGAGAAAACAAAATGTCATTTGAACTGCGGTATCTATTATTTTTCGTTTCCTCTTTGACATTAAGGCCATATTTATTTTGCAAAAAGTAAAAAAATTTAAGATTATATTTTTAATGATGATCGCTTATTATAATTATTCAATGAAAGATACTTTCATTATTAAAAGTAATTTATATCTATATATTTTCGTGAACTATAAAATGAAATTTTATTTCATTCATTCGTTTTTTTTATAAATGATATAAGCGAGCATATTTAGGAAAATATTTTTCAAATCTTTCATTTTTCGCGAAACAAACGCACCCTTAGAGATAATATATTCTTACTTGACACTTCCAATGTGTACACTATTATATTTACTTGCACTTAGCTCTGTCCTTTGTATTAGCATTTTAATTGATTTGTATGGATACATTTTCCGACCTTGATAGCCAGTTTCTCATTACCTTTGTCCCTCCGCTTAAAAAAAGTGATTTTCTAAAGAAGAGCACATCATAAAATGGTTACGATCGAATAAATGTTCTACTAGATTTGATTTTTTTCTTTTTTTCTTTCTATACTGACATGTATAGTTATTTTATATGATTAATTAGTACAGTTTAAATATTTACCACGTCCTTTTTTCTAAATTAAAATGGTATGAATGGAAGATGAATCTTTTTTTTTTACGCACTAGAATTTTTGAAATTATTCTAAATTAAATCTTTTTTTTACACACGTTCTTTATAGGACGTGTCGCTTAGTTACTATTTCACAAGCTAGCATCATCGGCCGCTTGCTATTCCCCTCCAATTCTCGACCTTTTGCACGTCATTTCGAGAAGCGACACCCCCCCAAACTCGCAACTATCAGACGATCAACAAATTGAAATCTCATCGTTAATGGAAGTCTGGAGCCAACACACGCACCCTACACGCAGTTGTGCCACGCATCCTCCATGGTCAATCGAATATTTTAATACCGCTGCCAACTGTTCCAAAAACTTAAACTGTTAGATGAATGCATGATTTATTATTTAAATATTTCAACACTCCCCCTCACCCTTAATTTGGTATTTTTGCCAGTAATAAGTGTAGAAATATTTAATTAGGGAGGTAAATAGGAGTTAGGAAAATTCGAACTCAGGACCTCCGGCTCTGATATCATGTAAAATTTTATGGGATCGCTACTAACTGTTTTAAAAGCTTAAGCTGTTAAATGAAGGCGTGATTTATTATTTAAATATTCAAACAACTATTATATTGATGATTATTACATGTAAATAGTTATGAATCAAGTTTCTAGAATGAAAGAGTATCCACTAAATTACAGAAAAAAAAACACGCAAAGGAGAGGACCAAACATGAAATGACGAAGTTTTCACTAAGACGGAGGTTTTATATTTAATAGCACATGAACCTTAAATTTTTTCTGATTGGCATCATGTTTAATCTTGTAAGCAAATAGATTAGTCTATTCATTCGTGATATTGTCAATCCGATCGGAACAACGACCCTGCACATCCGTCCCGCACTCAAGAGTTGGCAATGTCGCAATCTAATTTTTTTTAAGGAAAAAAATCACCAAAAATTCCAAACTTTGTCACATGTGATATATTTACCCGAACTTTTTTTTGTGTCATGAAAAACCCCAAACTATGCAACTTGTGACACATTTACCCCAATTTAATGTAGTCTAGTGCATTTTAGTCTTTTTCCCATTTTCTTTTTTTTTTTTCTGTTTTTTTCTTTTTTTCGGCAGGGGCTGCCCTCGCCGGCGAGGTCTCCGGCGACCTCGCCGTTGCCGTCGCCTGGGCGGGGCGAGGGTCCCCCTTGCCCGACGCCGGTGAGGCGAGGGCTGCCCTCGCCCGACGCCGGCGAGGGCAGCCCTCGGCTGGGCGAGGTGAGGGTTCCTCGCCGTCGCCGGCGAGGTCGCCGGAGACCTCGTTAGTGAGGGCAACCTCAACCGGAAAAAAAGCAGAAAAAAAAAAGAAAAGGAGAAAAAGACTAAAATACCCTAGGCTATATTAAATTGGACAAGTTGCACAGTTTGAGATTTTTTATAATACAAAAAAAAGTTCGAGGTAAATGTACCACAAGTGACAAAGTTTGGGATTTTTGGTGATTTTTTTTCTTTTTTTTAAATTAGTTGGTGGAGAGTGTGCTTATCGGGTAGGGGCATCTGCATCGCTTGTTGGTTTTCTTTCCTATTTTTTATTAATAGTGAAAGCATGTCAAGTCAAGAAGCGCCTGCCTGCGTAAGTTCCACGCAACTTCCGCACAATGCTTCGGAAATTAGGTGTGCAATAATTGTCCTTTTTTTTTTTCAATAATTGTCCTTTCCGTGCGGCCAAAGTGTTGTCGTGTTGGTAATCCAACGTCCAACGTGGAGAAGCGGTTGAGAAGGTTGAAAATTCCAATGTTCACTAAAAAAGATTAGTTTTTTTTTTTTTTTATGACCAGGGAACCTTCCTTTCGCCCGACAGGCTATTCGGTACTAAACCCGGGGGAAGGCTAACCCAGCAACCCACCGCCAGGGCCCCCCACTTAAATCGCTAGCGACGCAGAGTTTCGAACCGCTCACCTCCTACGATTGCGGGAGAGCTTAAATCAACTGCGCCACTCACGGGTGGGTACTATTCTATTAACTAAAAAAGATTAGTTAATAGAATAGAACGCCAAACATTCGTGATTGACAATATTCCATGAACCATGTTCATGTTCTCCACTCACGTCAGGGGTCTTGGTCATGTGTAAAACGCAATATATATTGTTGCCTAATGTCTATAGACCTCCTGTAAGAGAATGCGCGAGAGAGCGAAAGGAATTTGATGTGTGAATTAGGTGCACCGTAGATATTTATTTACACTGTCAAATGTAAAATTATTCGATAGTTTAATTAGGTTTTGAATTATATATTGCATGATTCATAAGGTTAGTTGCGCTATTTAATAATAATGTGATTGACAATAACTTAATTTCAACGTTGTTTATAAAAGTTGTTCGTTACAATTCGATACTTGAACAATAATATCTACCCAAATAATTAAAAGTCATCGAACACCTATATGTTATTTTATAGAGAGAACTTTTTCACTTTTAGTGAACATTTGAATTTTCGGTTTACTTTCCAGCTTTATTATATAGCAAATATGTAACGCTTTCCTAAAGAATAGTCATTTATTACCTAACGCATTTGTATGGTGTAACTTATACACTTAAACGCAATAAGCTCTAATTCAAATTTTACTCAATTAAAAATGACGATACATTAATAGTCATTGCATATCATGCTGGCTTGTTTTCGTAATTTTACATGGTGATGCGAAATCTTTTCGAAAATCACTGTAAGACTTTGGATAAGTTTACGTAGACAATTAACCAAACACGTTTGTATGGCATGTCAGGAAATCCACAAAAGTCGTTGGGGGTAAGTAGTAATTCTCCCGAAAAGCTAGTTCCTAACTCAATTTGTACGCAGAGGAAATAACTTAATCAATAAAAAATGGTTTGCTTGAAGACTTTTTTACAAAGTCCAAAAAGCAATGTTCCGTCCATAAAAGCATGTGGGGCTCAATTTTTAGAAAGATACCATGGCTAGGAGAAAAACTTTTTCACTTCTAAATGGTAGAAAACCGCGTGTTAATAGTCAAGGGGCGAAGCTCTGTGTGAATTATATGCAAGACTCGCGTTCAGATACCATGACAACCATGAGAAAGACTTTATTGCTTCTAAATGGTGGAACACCACGTGCTAATAGTCAAGGGACGAAACTCTGTGTGAATTATATGCAATACACAAATTCGATTAGTTAAACCGCCGCCCGCCATCGTCCGCCGACCACCGTCCGCCATCGTCCGCCGACCACCGTCTCCCGCTGTTGCCCACCTCCCGTCGCCGGCCGTCGCTCATCTCTTGCCGCTACCTAATGCCGACAGCCTCTAGCCACCGTCCTCCGCACTGGCCGCGTCGCCGTCCGCCACCAGCTCCCCCCCCCCCCCCCCCCATCCGCTGCCACCATCCGCCGTTGTTGTCCGCATGCCATGCACTCACCGGCCATTCGAAGGGGAGAAATTTTGTGCCATTATCAAATAAATTTTTGTTTCAAGAACAAAAATTTTGTGTTGTTATCAAATGCGTATTTTTACTCAGGAACAGAAATAAAAAATTAATTTTCGACAAGAAATTGATTTCCGAAACAGAATTACTGTCATTCACACGCTCTGATAGGCCAACCCGTCTTTATGTACGTTCTCTTTTGTTTTTGCTTTTAGTCAAAATTTATATATTTCTTTCACGTGGATCACCTAACACCATTATAAAATAACGTCGTCCACCTAACGCATTTTTAAGTACGGTCTCTCTTTTTTTTCTGGCCTAATCCTGGAGAACCCTCAATTTTAAGTTCAATTTCCAATTCTACCCTAAAAAATCGAATTTTTAATTATTTTTTATTTCTCTTTTTTTTTTCTTTTATTGAGAAAATTGGAAAATTTCATTATTTTTTAATTTTCTTTTTGTCTCTTTTATTTTTCTTTTCTAAAGTGAGTTTCTAAAGAAGAGTACATCATTTATATGTGGAGGATCCGATTGAATGAAACGACTTGGGAGGCCTACCATTCAGTTTCTTGCAACGTCATTAGCAACTCCAACCACTGAAAAATCCTTTTCTCTTTTATTTATTTTATCAATGCATGATGCAAGCCTAGTCAAAGTCAAGTAGCGCTAAATCTAAAATTTCAATCAAAGCACGTGAGCGTCTGTCAGTATTGCACGTGAGCGTCTGTCAGTATTGCCTGCGGGGGCTCCACACACCTTCCGCACAATGCTGCGGAATTTACGATTGATTATTTGTCCTCCTCCAGCAATGGGCTTCAATTTTTTAAATTTTCAATTGATTCACCAATCTGTTGGGAAATTGTTTTTATTTGAGGAGCCCAAACGAATAACATAGTGGCTGGGGAGAAGATGAAATTTGATTATTTACACCATCAAATTTAACAAATACTAGATCCTAGATGGATTTTAACAAATATTAGATCCTTCAATTGGATTTTAAAATTTATACTAAATGACTTATCAGGTAGGTTAGCTGGACTATTTAATAAAATGTGACTGATACTAGTCTAGTTTCAATGTTATCAATGAAAACAATTCATTATTATCTGATTTGATAACCTAAATGTTATTTTATGCTCCGTTGTTTCACGAAAAATGAATAATTTAAAATTTTTTTTTTAAAGATAATTGCTTGTATCGCTTATAAAAATGAATGAACATAATTTTTTTCATTGTCCACAAAAATATTTAGACATAAATTGTTGTCAATAATGAAAATATTTTTCATTAACTAATTATTTCGAGCGATACATATTAATTATTTTTTGGAAAATATTTTCTAAATCATTCATTTTTTTCATGTAATCATTTTAGCGATGGGATTTTTTAATTTTTAGCGAATATTTGAATTTTCTATATATAACAACGTGGATTGCCCGACACATTTATTAAAGAAAGTCATTGATTCCCGAACGCGTTTCCATGTATTTTTTTTCTTTTGTTTTCTTCTTAACTTCTCCATCCGTCGTATCCACCTAAATAATTGAAGAACAGTCCACGAGTACCTAAATGTCATTGTGATTTGAACCGCCTTACGCTTACGCGTTCATTAATTAAGTCACCGATTACCTCATCCGATTGATTTGCCTAGCCCCGCTTTCGCGTGTACCGTCTCTTTAGTTGTTGCTTGCTGCACTTTCTCCCCCTATCATCGGTCAAGCGAGGTCTACGAATTCCGCTCTTCGGGAGCGCTCATCTTTCTTTGGTAGTAGTAAGCAAGGAGCCGGGAAGGGTGAGGAATTGGAGAGATCTTGGACGATGGAAGTGTTCCTGAATTTCAGGGTAACAGACTCTCTCGACCTCGTTGATCCCCTCTGCCGTCGCATGACAGATGCCGGACTTTGGGTCCTCAGAGCCGATGATGAACTCTCCATCGGCGAGGAGATTAGCCCATCTGTGCTGCAAGCAATCCAAGGCTCCGTAATTTACATACCCATTTTCTCTAAGAACTACGCTTCCAGTCCGTGGTGCCTTCGCGAGCTTGCCCACATGGTACGTCTTCAGTCGGAATCAGACGGGGAGAAGGTGATTCTGCCCATTTTCTACGGCGTGGAGCCTTCTGATGTCAAGCTCCGAACCGGATTATACGACGAAGTCCTTCTGGAGCTGGCCGAGAAGTTTGGTTCCGATGTTACGGGCGAGTGGCGAAATGCTCTGATTGAGGCGGCCAACATAAGTGGATGGGTATGGGACGGGAACCCTAAGAGGTAAAGGTCCTAATTCTACCTTAGCACTGGCAACATCAATCGATTCCTCGATCTCACCCTGTAATTATACAGTAACGTTTCCCTTGGAATTCTTCTTCGCCGCCCTCATGGCCGTACTTGCGAGAAAGATGGAATATTGTTTTGGAACAAATTTCCACTAGATTACGGTGGGGAATCAGTAGATTTGCTTACGATTCAGCATTTGATGGTTCAGCTAATATATGCTTTTTATTTAGATACGACTTATGTGACTAGGTCGCTACTTTATCATTTCAGATGCGTATTTAGCTACTAGTGAGAGGTTCTTGCGACTTGTGAGAAAAGTTTTCTTACCCTGAGAAATTTTCAGCTCGATAATATCATGATAGCAGAAATTGTAAGATAGACTACCTAACACGTTGGACGGCACAAATTGTAGGTTTTTCCGACACGAAGGTGGCGGATCATAGTGTGCCTTCGTAGTGAAATTTGAGACAGCAATTTGAGTTTTGTAGCGAGTAAATTGGACACTCAAAGAATCTTACTGAGCTAGTTGTTCACTGACCCATATTTTGTCGGAAAAGAAAATCTCTTGCATTGCAGCATAAAAATGATGCTTAATGACCACAACCCAACTTGTATGGTAGCATTTTGTGTCGGTAAACTCCTTTTGAGCATTTAAATTAGATGAACTGCTTTGTTTCCTCGTCTGATGATTTGATGTAATCTGGCGTCACATGTTAATAGGATGTTTTTAAATATCCAAAATAGTCGTTGGGTAAGAGTGTTGCTTTGGCTAGCGATCTAGTTGGGGTTTGTTTGCCTGGAACTGGTAGCAGGATCTGTATCTACTTTTTTTTTTTGCCTTCTTTTCTAACCGTAACGGTTTGCCTATGTGGCAGCCTGGGGAGACAAGTTGAGTTGGTTGTTGAAGAGGTTTTAAAAAGGCTGAAGCGAAATGGACTTCTGCATTTAGTCGGAATCGACGTTCGAGTCCAAGCTGTGATGCATCTGTTGGATGTTGGTGGTGGCGGCGTGCGTTTCGTCGGAATCCTCGGGATGGGTGGAGCCGGTAAAACAGTTCTTGCCAAGGCTGTCTTCAACCGGCTACATTCTCACTTTGAAGGCTGTAGTTTCCTCGCTGGCATTCGAGAAGTTTCAAGAGGTGCTGGCTTAGTGTCTTGTCAAAAGCAGTTATTACAAGATATAATGCGATGTGAACCTACATCAGTTAATTCCATTGATGAAGGAATAATGTTCATTAAGGAAAGACTATCAAATAAGAAGGTTCTCCTTGTTCTGGATGACATAGATTGCACGGAACAACTTAGAGCACTAGCTGGGGATAGGCATTGGTTTGGTTTTGGAAGTAGAATTATCATCACGACCAGGAATAGAGCTGTTTTGGATCACAGAGATTCCATTTTAACTTATGAGATGAGCAACTTGAATGATGATGAAGCATTTCGACTTTTCAACATGCATGCTTTTCGAAGAGTCTTCCCTCCAGAGGATTGGTACGCAGTGTCGAGAGATATAGTTTCCTGTAGTGGAGGGCTTCCATTGGCTCTTGAGGTCCTTGGATCGCTTCTTCATGGCAAAAGCAAAGCTGCTTGGGAAGATGCTTTGAAGAAATTGAAAGAGAATCCTCATACAGATGTTATGGGGAAATTAAAGATCAGTTACGACACATTGGATGATTCAACTAAGCACATTTTTCTTGATATTGCCTGCTTTTTTGTTGGCAAGGATGTTACTGATGCCATTTATATGTGGGATGACTGTGGTTTCTTTCCAAGACTGGGAATTGATGCACTCGTTCACATGTCTCTTATAAAGATTGCTGATGACCACACAATATGGATGCACGATTTGCTTCTAGCCCTGGGAAGGGGAATTGTCCGCCAGGAGGAAGATTATGATCCGGGAATGCGAAGTAGGGTGTGGCGTCGTGAGGAAGCCCTCGACTTAATAAGAATAAAAAGAAAGGTATGGCAAGAGAACATACTGCAACTTTCTTAGCAAGAAAACTCTACACGCAAACGCCTGCGCGCGAGTCTATTTGGTACAACTAAGCTGTTTAATGATAAACTGTGGTGTGAAGTGTGTTTGGCAATACATGATTTAGAGTAGTGACACCTTGAAGCTGGTTGGAGAAGCTGCTAGGAGCTGTTATATTTATATTGGGTGCCGTACTGTCAAGTATTTGCCAAACACATTTCATAAGCTTAAGAACCCCTTTAGGGTTGTAACTGCTGTGGGGAAAGATGTACCAAGCACCCTCAAACCTTAATTTTGTTTCGTTTTCTCTTCACATGACCGTGTAGTAAAGACATAAATGCTGACAAATCCTACTTACTGATTGCTCGGTTGCTTCAATCTACAGAATCTTAAAAATGTTGAAGCACTTAGTCTGGCTGGGGATCCTACTAGATCCATCATAACAAACGAAGAATTTGCTGGGCTGCGGAACCTCAGGCTCCTTGAATTAGAGGGAGCTATCTTAGATGGAGACTTCAAGGGCCTTCTGTGGCAATTAAGATATCTCTCTTGGCGTTTGTGTCCTGAAGAATTCAAGGCCACCAGTTTGTACCTACCAAACTTAGTTGTTCTCATTGTTTCAGAAGGTCATATCACAGATAATTGGGGCGGATGGAGCCAAATCAAAGTATGCGATCTCAATCTTTTAGACTCTTATTATTCAAATGAGACCTTGTTGTGTGTCCTTGATATTTAATTCCTTTCACAGGTGGCAAAAAAGTTGAAAGTTCTGGATCTCACGGGCTGTCAAGGTATAACCAAAATGCCTGACTTATCTGGATTCGTACATTTGGAAAGGTTGATACTCTGCAACTGTTTGAAATTGGGTGAAATTGACAGCACTATTGCGAAGTTAAAGGGCCTGACTTATTTGAATCTGAAAGGATGTATTAGTCTCCAAGGTGTTCTGGAAGAAATTGGAGAGCTGGAGTGTCTAGAGTATCTGTGCTTAGACGGATGTTCTAAGATAACAGAGCTTCCAAGTGAAATGGGAGATCTTAAATCACTGCTTGAATTGAACATATCAGGCACAGGAATTCAAGTGTTACCTGATTCTCTTGGAAAGTTAAAAAAATTGAAGGTGATAAGCAGCAAGAAAGACAAATTATCGTTACTTTCAGTGGAGGAGCCTGAACGACCACGTGGCGAATTTTCTGAAAAATTAGAGGGGGTAAATCCAAATAGAAAAGGGAGATTTTCTTTTTTGACGTTCCTAAAGCTATCAGAGAGATTTATTCACCCAATACCAACCGTGATCATAGAGCTAGTTAACCTCCTGACACTGGACTTGGAGGATTGCAATAAGCTTCAACAGTTGCCAAAACTCCCCAAGAGTTTAAAAGAACTTAAGCTGCCCCGATTCGTGCAGTCTGCTTTGAATATTCTAGGTCTGACTAAGGTAGTTGATTTGCTTTTGTTTGATGGCTCTGAGGATCTCTTATTGGATGCATCAAATGTGATGCTGACTTCCTTACAGTGGATTAGGAAGTTAAACGAACAGGGGAATCTGGAGTCTTGCCTTGCAGATATTCTCGGCCCATCAATTAAGTTGAGTTCCCTTAGTTGGCTGAATAAGCAGCTTTCTCTATTGCACCAAGGCCTGCAGTCTCTCATCTGGCTTTCGTCATTTTTGTCGGTGCTGGCATTTGGAGACCTCTGCTCGACAAACATGTGGACATACATTTCCAGCTTCAAAAATTCATCAAATTTATGGATTTATCAATTTGAACACGAAGAAATCCAACTTCACGAGCTCGATGGATTGAGAAAATTGGCTCTGGAAAATTGTGAATGTCTTCAGAGAGTTTCCAATCTTTCAATCTGGAAGAAGTTAAAAGAACTGAGTCTCATTCGATGCCCAAAGTTAGTTGAGCTTCAAAATCTTGGTGGATTTGAATCCTTGGAAAAGTTACACGTCAAATTGTGCCAATCCCTCGAAAGGTTAAGTGGTCTATCAAACTTAAGAAAGCTGAAGGTTTTGATCATTGAAGAGTGCGACGCACTAAGAGATGTTGAGGGACTTGATGAATTGTACTCTTTGAGTTCCTTGAAAATGTGGAATTGCAGTATGCTGAAACATCTAACTGACGTGTCAAACTCAAAAATACCGGATGGATGTGAGGTAATAATTTGGAAGTGCGGAGAGCTGCGTGACTTTGGTCATATTGGCCATGGCCTCCCTTACAAGCATTATAGAGTGGTGGTTCTGGGAATTACAGACCAGGATTCGGGGTCAGATTTAGCGAAAAGGCCGGGGAAGATGTCTAATATGGAGGAGGTGTGTTTTCACTTCATGTTTTTCGACAGCCTTTCGCTTTTACTCGGGGAACGTTTGGATTGGATTTTGGATTTAGCTTTAGGGTTTTGCATTACTCATTTTTACAGTTGGAATTAAAATTTCATTTAATCGAACATCTCGTATCTTTACGAACATTAATTACTGACAGTTAGAAAGAGAAACAGATGATTTATGCTCCGTTGTTTCGGAAAACGTTTTCCTCATATTCCGGTGTTTGGTTCGTTTAGAAAAATTAATTAACGGAAAATTTTCCCAGTCAAACGGAAAAGGTTTTCCTACCTAAGCTTTAATTTAGGAAAATTGTTACCTCTTTCAATAATCGGAAATAATTTTCCTAGGACACCTGTGCCCGGGACGCTAGGTCAAAAATTGCTGATATGGATATCGGCCATCTTACGTGGTACGGCCGGCGCTGACATAGACAATTTTTACAAAAATTTTAAAATTTTTTGAATTTTTTGAATTTTTTTATTTTTCTTCTTTTTTTTCTTTTTCTTTCTTCCTCTGCTGGTTTCCGGGCCTCGGCAACAGCTGGTGATCGGCCACGGGAGAGGGCCAGCGAGCTCGAGCGTTGTCAGCCTCGGGCGAGGCTTGACCTCTCTAGATCCCGACGAACTTGAGCCTTGCCCAAGGCCGGCAAGGTTGGCCCTCGCAGGCCCTATCCTGGCTGGTCGCCGGGCCTTGGCGACCGACAGAGGAAGAAAGAAAAAGAAAAGAAAGAAAAAAAGAAAAAAAATTATAAAAAATTAAAAAATTCGAATTTTTTAAAATAAATTGTAAAAATTGTTCACGTCAATGTCGGCTCTGCCATGTAAGACGTCCAGCGTCAATGTCAGCAATTTTGATAATTTTCCCGCCAGAATAGTGTATGTCTATTTAGGAAAATCCCTTACTAAACGATAAAATTTTTTTCTAGTTCATTTTCAGGTCTCAACCGAATACTGGAAAAACATATATTTCTGGACATAGCATGTTTTATCTCTGGTGTGGATGCCCGAATTGCTTCATATATGTGGCCCAGCCAAACATTTTCCAGAAATGTCACATTTTCCGCGAAACAAACAGAGCTTTAGTTGTTTCTATTTTGGTTCAAGTATTATGAGTTTGAATTATTCTCGCACAAGACCCTAAATAATGAAAAAAAAATTCAAAACTAATGCCACATATACTACAATTGGTCTATAAAATTCATATATTAAGTCAGGAAAACAGAGAAATACGTTTTGGTCCTCATATTATTTGCGACTCTTTATTTTGTCATGTACCGTACTTTCTTCATCTTAATCTCTCAACAAGTATTTCCTTTTTCCCTTCGATTTCGTCCTCTAATGACTTCCTCATGTAATGTGCTCGATAAACAAACAATTTGCAGACATGCAGGTGCCATGTAGACTAGGGTGGCGTTTGTTTCCAGCAGTTTTACATCAGAAAGTCATCAAAGGGATGAATTTGAAAAAAAAAAAAACGATTAGTTGCTAAAATGAGTGAAAGAAATGTGACCAAGATGAAGAATCACGAAAAAACGAGGAGCAAAATTTTATCTTTCCCCAAAAAGATTCCAACTTTATTCACCATAGCAGCATGTTTTACCTCATTCCCCTAGTTGTCTGTTATCCCTTCAAATGTGAATGCCAATCACTCGCCCACATACCAATCATTTTCAATTCTTTCTTGATTGATGATCTTTGTCAATTTGTGCTCGTCTCATGAAAAATATGTAAGTGCCTGTAAGTGCCAATGTAAACAGGCAAGGCATGAATTAAACAAGAAATTTGCAAAAAATCTGTAGCGAATAGACAGTGTTCTCTATTGATAATCAACATTCTATTCAAGGATAGAAGTGCGTGTAAAAGTAACCAAGTGACCAGAAGAAACCAATCATAAAATCTCAGTACCTGTAAACGAGAGTGTGGTATCGGAACATACTTGTATTTGGAATTCGGTGAGAAGCATTGCTTTCAATTAGTCCAAGATCACTATCACCGAAAATTGAATGCAGTTAGTTCAACTAGGAAATAGCAACAAGACATTGTGAGGAAAGATGATGCAGAAGGAACAAAAGAAAATTGTATGTATTTGAAGCTAGAATGCACTTAATATCGATCATTGCATAGTCGGATTCTAAAAATAGTCTACCATCTGAATTTTAAGATGTTAGTCCTATTTTCAATTGCTCATTTGCTTTTGGGAGCTTGTTTACACTTCAGAGATTAGAACATAATTAATTTAATTAGCGAGATCATTGTTGTGATGTGGATATCAAGTTTTCTTGAAAGTTGAAATATCTGGTCAGTAAATGAGCAGATCCAACTTCCAAGATATTAATGTCACCTAATTAGTTTAGATCACTAGTTAAGTTTCTTTATTAATATTGTGTCAGAGTAGATATTGAATTAGGGATCAGAGTATGTTAGAATAGTGTCTGCATTTTCTTGCATCAACTAAAAAAGTTCGATGACGAATGAATATCTTGTATCTATGTGTGGAACTGAAGCAATGTTATAAGAGAGAGAGACCGATCAGGTGATGTTTGTTCTTTTCTCCATCTCCGATAATACTTTGGTGAAGAAATTCTCTTTTTCCTGCAGAGCATGGAGAAAATGAAAGATAAAGCTGGACAGCGACCAGCAGACATGGAAACCTCAGATAGGAATTTTGCAATTGCAACTTTTCAAAGTATAGTTGGAATTGATGATCGTGTAAAACAAATAACCGAACTGCTGGAGATGGAAGTCATTGATGAAGTGCGCATCATCGGAATCTATGGAACTGATGGAACTGGCAAGACGACCCTTGCCAAGGCTGTATACGACCGCATCTCTTCTTGTTTCGACAGTTGTAGCTTTCTCGCAGAGGTCGAAGAAACCACACAAAATCCTCAAGGTATCCAGTTTTTGCAAAATAAGTTGATATTTGATATCCTCGAACGGGATCGCGAAGATCCTTCTTTTGACGAAAGAATAGAAGATTTCGCGGATATATTTCGCGAAATGAAAGTTCTTATAGTTGTCGATGACTTGGAAGAGCAATTCCATCTTCATGCTATTGTAGGAGACCAGCTTCATTGGTTTGGTCCAGGAAGTCGAATAATTGTGACTTCTCAAAAAGAGGAAATTCTCAAAGAGTTTGATGCCGAGAAGGTTCGCATCTACATGGTTGGTAAGTTGGATGATGGTCAAGCTTTTAAACTTTTCTGCGAGCATGCATTCGGGATGCAATGTCCCGTACCTGGCTATGATGAACACGCAAACTGCATTGTCAATACTACAGAGAAACTACCATTAGCAGTTGAAGTCATCGGTTCATTTTTGCGGGGTAAATCAGTACAAGAGTGGCAAAAGATGGAGAAGTCAATGAAAGCATGTACAGTGAGTTCTCAAAAGACTACGGTTGGCCTTGAAGAGATACTGGATATATGTTACAAAGAATTAGATCAACAGCAAAAAGATATGTTTCTGGACATTGCTTGTTTTATTTCTGGTGTGGATGCCGGAATTGCTTCATATATGTGGCCCAATTGTTATCCATCCTCTGGTTGCATTCTAATGCCCCTGGCAAAAATTGGAGAAAACAATGAATTGCAGATGCACAGATTGCTAAGATGCCTTGGCAAAAGAATTTTAAATCAAGAGGGATCTGGAGATCCAATTGGGAGAAAATTTTACACACAGGATATGGTTCCAAAGGCAATAAGCGGGGAGAAGGTAAAACCTTTTGGTTCAGTTTGTTATCGGCAAAACAAACACCTTGACATATGGGCTACATTTTCGTTTTTTCCATATTTTCTCGAGGAATCATATCATATATGTACTCTTTAGCATGTAGGGCTGGGAAATATCCTTTTTTTCGGATAGGTATTTGGGTTTACAGCTTCTGATGATTATCACTTTGTCAAATGTAGGGAATGGAGAACGTTGAAGCTCCCGCCTTTGACTTCACAGCTGGACATTTTCAGAGGATGCCAGACATAATGTTTCTCAAGTTGGATAATGCAAAAGTTTCCGGAGATTTTACTGGTGCATTTGCAAGTTTAAGGTGGCTCTGTTGGCAAAGGTGTCCTCTGGAATTTGATGCATTTAATTTTGAATTAAGAGAGTTAGTGATTCTTGATCTGTCTTGGAGCAAAGTCACGGAAGACTGGGGAGGTTGGAGTGAATTTAAGGTGGTTTACTATTTGGTTGTTTTATATTTGCTTTCTTGAATCATGATCTGTGAATTGACCACGTGTCGGTTTTCTGTTTTGGCTTTGCAGATAGAGAAATTGAAAGTCTTGAATCTTACAGGTTCTGACTTACTGATCACTCCCAACTTCTCTCATTGCAAAGATTTGGAAATCCTGATTCTTGAACGATGTTCTCGTTTGGTGAAGCTAGATCCTTCAATTGGCCATTTGAAACGTTTAGTCTCCCTGAATTTGAAGTTCTGCTCCCAATTGAACGGGTTGCCAGTGGAACTAGGTTGTATGACAGCTCTGAAAGAGCTTTTTATTGACGGGACTTCTGTACGGCAGATCCCCATCTCCATTGGCAATTTGAAGCAACTCAAAATTCTCAGTGGCTTCAACTGCTTCCCATTGACTCACCTGCCCAGTTCAATTAGTTACCTGACTGCCCTCTCCGTACTCTCATTAGATGGTGCCAAAATTTCTGAGCTCCCAAGCTCACTGGGGGAGCTGCTTAATCTAAGTCGCTTGTCATTGAGGGATTGCCATTTTATGCGGGAACTGCCAGATTCTATCGGTAAAATGGGGAGCTCATTGGAGGAGTTGGATATATCGGCGACTAGTATCTCTAAACTCCCCGATTCGATAAAGGATCTGCAAAATTTGAGAGTGCTGAGAATGGATTCTTCTTTCATACGAGCATTTCCTGTGGAGATTGGGAATCTAACCAAGCTCGAAGAGCTACATGCTTCCTGGTGTCGGAGTTTGAAGGGGGCCATTCCCCGTGATATTAACAGATTACATCATCTGAGATCATTGACACTGGGGCATTCCAGTATTTCTAGCCTACCCTCTGAAATCTCTACCATCTCTAGTCTGCACACCCTTGATTTACTTCAGTGCAATGAAATAGAAGTGTTGCCGGACCTTCCCCCTTCTCTAATTTGTCTGCGTGTGAGTTCTAAAAGGATGAAAGCCATACCCCTTCTTAAGGATTTGAAGGAATTGGAGGAGCTGTGCCTAAGTGATGAGGACCCGGAGGAACGCCAACCTCCCTCAAAACAGCTGATGCCAGAATCCAAAGTGAAACAACTATCTCTATGGTTTTCAAGACTCTGGAACCTAGAGTTGCTCCAAACACGAAGGACTGAAAAAAAATCCTTCTCAATATCGTTTCCTAAACTGAGGAAACTAGAATTGTCTCTTTCGCAAATTATCAAGCTGCAATTTGTGTATGAGCCAACAGATATTCCTCAGCTCAAAACACTTAACCTTTCTGGTTTGAGCCTTGAAGAAATGTCAGAGCTTCCCAAGACATTGTTAGTCTTATCAATTCGAGGTTGTCCATCGTTGAAAAGATTGCCAATTGTCCAGTGCTTAACCAATATATCAGCGTTTGAGCTGTACCACTCTGCGATAGAAGAGATTGAAGGGCTTGAAGGGCTTAAAGCCTTGAAGAGGCTAGATATATCAAACTGCAAAATACAAAATCTCAATGGGATTGGCCAGTTAACCTCACTGAGAAGTTTGATTCTATCCGACTGTGATGACCTCAATTTACCTGATCTTTCAAACTTGAAGTCGCTGAAAGTTTTAGAGATCAGACGATGCAAAATGATCCATCAAATTGAAGGCCTAGAAAAATTGTCTTTGGAAAAGCTGAATATCAGTGAATGTCCGGCGGAGAACTCGGTGTAAGTAGAGAATGTAATGGCACGTTTGATGGTGACGTGATACTGGATGGTCCCCAATTTTAACTGATATCTGTGCATGGCATCCACACTGTTAAGGCACTACACAGGAGCAGCCCCAAGAAAAACTTAATGGTGAAATAGGAAGAAGTGAAGAAGGAAATTTATTGGAGTCAATTTCAAGTTGGACTTTGTTGAAGTCCTTTTACAGACAAGTCGAGGCCAAATCAACCGCCATGAACAAAAAGCAGCCACTCCAGATGATCAGACCGGTATATCCCAAAAGGAAAGATGTGCACTGGTTGATTTTCTTCTCAAAGTTAAGCTTGCAAATCTTTTAGGGCTCAGGTATATGCAACTTTCTGGCGGACTGGACACAAGATACTGATCATTTTTATGTTTGGTCACAGAAGTAAGGAAGACCCGTTGGCTTCCGCAAAATCTGAGAGGCTACTGACGTACCAATAGAGTTCTGATTTTTTATTTGCCTATGGTTTATAACTTTATACCTTTAGCGGATTGGACAAGCTTTTAGTTAGCTTGTGCCTCCTCAATTCTAGGTCAAATTTTTGCATTCCCCTACCAAAACCAAGGCTGCCATAGGCTCATCTGAAGGAAAAGGATATTTTGCATCCTGACATGATAGACACCGTTAATTTTTCCATTAATCTTTCATTACATGCTAGTCGTCTTTTCTTGTTCTTCTTTGAATTTAAATCTAGGAAGAAATTTCTGCCCATGTCTCTCTTCTCCTCCATATTCCTTTCCTTCTGTCTGTTCAAGCATGATTGTTCTCCTCTCTTTGGTCTGCTTCAATTGCATAACCCGTCATGTGAGGTGATCCGGTGGGTTGTGCATGGCAGCTGGCACTAATGAAGCGATCCCTGTTTCTATGCTTGATGATCCATGCAAATCAACCCTTAGTGAAGCAACTTTTTCCACAATTCATTCTCCAGGCCATGGAATCCTTGAAGTAATCCTGTGCGTATGCATTTGCAAGCCCTAAACCTCGGATCGAAGCTACAACTCAGAAACTGATGCTATTCATAAATCAGCATGAGGGTGACTACTATTCGGTAAGGTTCTCTCAGCCCCCCCTCTATTGGAGTGCGTGTGCATGCATGCAAAGAAGATTTCAAGGTAACAGGTTCTGTTTAATTTTCAGGAACGTCAGCTACTGTTTATTTCCTGGGCAAGTAAATGCATAATCTATGTTAGCATTAACTTGGGGTGGCTATTCCATAGCCGTAATCATGAGGAAGAGAACATAATACGATAGGCTCACTTCTTCCATATAATGAGAGTGACAGATAATTAACAAGACTGGACCGAGAGATCGTCATACACTTTTCCTCCTGAATCTTATCGCTGACTGTCTCTCTCTCCCCGCCAACCGGACCCGTGCATTCAGAAGATTATAAACTCTAAAGCCCGTAATTATGGAAGGCAAATTGCATACAGATTAGAATTAGAATGGTCATAATTTTAGCGATTACTTCATGTATGAGCTGAGTTTCAATGGGGTGTCGTCCATTTTCACTTTTTCTTTTTTCCCTGTTTTTCTAATTGTCATCTACTATTTCCATAGCTCCTATTTATTATAGTATGTTCATTTTTACCATTGGAACTTAGGTGCGGGAGAAACCCACTAAGGTAGAGAGATGTCCATCTCGGTGGTGTTTTCTTTTTTCTAATCAGGCCTATCTTAGATATAGGTGTTTAAAAGAAAGGATAAAATTAATTTTAGAACTTTCAAAAGAAAAAAAAATGGGCATGCAAAAATTTCTATTTTAACATTGTTTTCAGTTTATATTGTTAAGAAACGTCTACCTTTGTCCTCCTTTGTCAAATCTTCAGTCCCATGAGATTGATACCAACTAACAGATAGGTTTGGTTATATCGCAGCACGGCTTCTTACTTGAGGAGTTCTGCAGCCTCATAAAGAATCCTGGCGTTCCAGTCCTGTCCAAGGGTGACCATCACTGAAGCTGGCGATTGCGACTGTGTTTTGAGGTTCTTCCAGTCCCAGACTAGCACTAGAAGTAGACAAGGGCAAATAAATGAAGAAATTATGAAATCGTGATACACAACTGAACAGCAATCCTATATGCAACCAACTTGAGTACTCTTTTCAGGCCATTTCATAAGTTTCTAGACCATAGGTGTGATCATTAGTCAATGAACTTGTCTTTCTTGAGGTTGATATGTCTTATAGGTTGTTTATGTCTCAAGCTTGTCTTAGTTCAGTAGTTACAAGAGAACAAGTGCATAGACTGCTGGAGTGTGTTTTTCCATGATCATGTCTTCTATTTTCAGATTTATCGTTGCAGTATTCAGGAGTTGTCGGTTAGATGTGGGGAACGTCTTTTGACAAATTTTAAGTCTGGTCATTTGGTATATTGTGTGTTCAAGACAGAATGAAAAGAATCATCTCCCATGTTGCTCCTCTGCCTTCTTTTAATTTTCAATTCCCGAGTGGCTTAGTCTGTTGTGAGCATTCAGCGGGTCAGTGTAAGAGATTGTTTGAGAATAGCTGAGAGCTTGGTGGGGGTATATGCATTAACAAGGAAGAGAGAAAATTCAGTTGGTCTCTCTGGTGAATTTTTGGCTGTTTCGGACGGAAAGAAACAGGAGAATTGTTGTATAATAGAGTGTTTAATTAGGTTCTCTTGCCATTTTTTATTTAAATTAGCAAGGTGCTTGTGGTTACTGCTCTATTTCTTGCTGGCCGAGTAACTCCTGTGAACGTATGAATCCTGCATTTGACTGAATGAATTTTGAATGGTTGTATGAGATCTCTTGATTTTGTTTGGATGTAAGTTAGTTAATCTCTGTTGTTGGCTTGTAGAAAGAAAAGAGGAAGACTGGGACATCATAACTAAACAGGAGATAATAAGTGTGCGGTGATGAGTGCTTATGAATGAACGAATGAAAGAGTTGAGTGGAATTCAGTGAGGAAACGAAGCTGAGAAAGAAAGTGGTCTTGGTGAGTTTAATAGAAAAGAAAACACGACAAAATGGAGAGGTTGACGATGAAGAAGGTGATGGCTGGTTTTAAACGGCTAAGATGTTTAAGTCTGTTTTGATGTTGTCTAAATTCATCCAAGCACTCAGTAGAGAAGCGCAAAGAAAGCACAAAAAGAGGTGACGCAGGTGAGGGATTCGTGCAGTTAAGGTTAGGGACCAAGTAAGAAAATCTTAATAAATAAAAAGAAATAAAATAATGAAAAATAAAAGAAGGGGGAAGAATTGAAAACTTGGCAGTGCAGAATGTGTTGGGCGCAAGAGAGAAATAAAAATAAAAACAAACAAATAAATAAAAAATTGAAAAAATAGTAAGAAAAATAAGTCTTGATTAGGTGGTTAGATCTTAGTATTAGATTTAGTTTAATTTCATTTAGTTAGTATGCATATGGTTTAGGGAATTTAATGGTAATCTTTTGTTTAGTTTAGTTTTAAATAGTATAGTCTTTAAAAAATACATCCGGTTTGAAATTAGCTCACGGGGGTAGCTGTCCTAAGGCTTAATAACAAGGCCATGTTACATTTTTGCCTAACTCATATTGGGTTACTTTATTGCACTTTATCTTTTCCTCATTCTTCTTTTACTATCTTTAATGAATTGGTTGCGATTCTTTATATTTTTTTTGTGTTGTAATTTGTTTGTTTTAGCTGAATGGTTAGATTGTATTTTAGGATCATAATAAATACAAAAACATCGCATGAACACTTAGCGGATGAGAACTTTATGACTCATAATTGGATTAAAAGACCGTGCGTAACACTTAGTTGATAATCAATTAAGTTTAGGTACCGAAAAATGTTATTAGTTTGAATAACTAGTATAATTAAGTTTCTGAACCTCGATCTCTCCCGTTCATGCCACTCCATCTTTCTCATCTCTCTCTCTCCCAAGACCAAGAGTCCATCTTGGTCGTTTCGCCATCTAGTTACAACCTTGCTCAAGGTAGGAACCCACCTGTCCTTTATGTTCGACTTGCCAAGGATGCCGTGCTAGAACCGGAGTTCAAAGTCGAGGCACGACGGCCCGCCTCGCCCTAGCGAGTGTCACAAGCCCGATGCCTTGGTCTCTAGGTTCTCCAAGACGGTTATGGCATTCCTACACCTCATTATTTTGTGTTTTGATTAATTGTGTTCTTGTATGTCCAGTATGCTAATGGGTCGATTATGGCCTTTCTTGTCTTATCCGTAACCCATCGTGGCTATTCACGTTTGAATATGTTGGTGCATGTTAGTTGTCCATACCTTTATTGGTGCAATGTTGCACTGTGTTAAGGCATAGGAGCCATTCGGGGTATTTCCGTTGCCGTTCATCTTCATTTGAGCTAAAAATGAGCACTGAGAGCCCGCTGTCCAGTGCCTTTAATGCGCTATTCCCCGGGCTCCGGGTCCCGTTACAGCCATTTGAAGATCCCGGACGATCTCGGGACATCCCTTTTACTTGCATAGGTCACCCGGAGAAGTTCCGGGCTCATTCGAGCCTTTTTAGAGCCCAAATGAGCACTCGAATCCCGTTGTACATAAACTTGAACATGCTGAATGGCGGGCCTCAGGCTCTCATTTAGCTCTGACAACGGTTGAGGGCGGTCCCGAGGCGTCCCTTTTAAGTTAGTGTATGTTGCGGTATTGGAATCGCATGTTTAGGTGTTCTTACGGTTTATTAAATGGAAAAGTACAAAAAAAACAAGAATTTTAGGAGATGTGGTAGTTTAGTATTAAATTATAATCTTAGTAATGTGTTGAGTCTATGTTTAACTTCATTTTGTTCCAACTTAATTCACGGTGCATCTAGTTCTTTTAGTGTAATGTAGATATTAGATCATGTTATTTTGAGTAAATTAAAAAAGAAAAAAGTTGGTGAAGAGAAAATATAAAAAGAGCAGTTAGCGTGGCGTTTAGTTTGGAATTGCATCTAGAGATAGGCTTAATTCGTCGATTAACATTTGGTCACAATTACTTAGTTGGTCACTTCGTTTTGGCTAGCTCATGGCCATTTCATGTAATCTAGTTTGAGATATAGGCATAATTTGTCTAGGGTACCAATTACCAGGGTCCTGTCCCGATGCGTAATAACAAGACCGTGTATAGTTTTTGCTAGACTCAGATTGGGTACTTTGCTGTTATCGTCCTTATAATCTCTTCCTTTATCATTTTGATGTTTTGATTTCTTTGTATTGTTTGATGTGTTAATTGGTTTATTGTAGTTTATATGCTTTTGAATAGATACCGTTTCGCAAGTAACCATGCATGGTCACTTAGTGGAATGTACCTAAGAGCTTAAAATTTGATAAGACCGTTTGAATCATGTTTTTGATAGTGAAGCGAGTTTAGGTATCGAAAGGGCTCTAATTAGACGATTAACATAACCGAGTTCCTATTTTTAGGGTCTTTGGCTCATGGAAAGTGAAACGACTTCCCACGTTTCACTTGGCCCCAAGTTGGCCTAAACTAGGTTAGTGGCAACTACAAAACAAAAGAACATGGCTAATCATGATGAACCAAGTCCAAAAATGGCGTAGGTTAGTGGGGATTGGGAGAACCCGTGTCGAGTGTTAGCACAACCTAGTAAGGGGGCTCTAGTCATCGCCTTAATGGATGTCGGATCCCCATTGCTTAGGGAGGGTCGTGACTATGACAAGTCATAATTTTTGCACAATGCTCATTTTGGTGCTATAATTTTTTAATCAATCACTTGAGTGTTATAACTTCTTTAAAAGTTCACTTGAATGAAGTCAGTAGTTTTCCTTAACCAAAAAATATGACATGGCACTAAAATTTGTAAAACTAAAAGTTATATTATTCAAGTGATATATCATTCAAGTGAGCATTGTACATAAATTATGGCACTTATGATATCTTTATTTCATTTAATTGAATTTGAGATTGTAATCGCCAAGCAGATGTTTGATGTCAATACTTTATCTTTGTAAGGTTGATATCTTATAATTGGGTTTAACTATTATTTTTCTTGCCCTGGTTTGCTTTAATTTTCAAATTGAAGATTTCTTTCATTCTTTTTTCTTGGTAATGTTGCTTACATCAGATTTTGGGCCCAACTTAGAGAGATTGCTTTATTAGATGGTTCACTCACATCCAGCTTGTCTCATCATTTTGAGGATATATCAAAAAATTCTCAACTCACTTTCTTTCGTGTGGCATGTGATTGCAGCTTTTTTTAATGGTATAAAAGAACTATATAAATGTTTTTCTAACAGAACTTTATTTTTTTTTATAAATTTTCATTTAGACATGCTTTTTGTTGGGGTTAACAATATAACATAAAGGGAGGTGAATAAATTATTTTCAAATTTCATACAAAATTTCTCACGAAGGATGATAAACAATACTCCAACAATGATCAGTGGCAAATCAAGGATGATGGGTGCAAGTGTTGCTAGTAAGAAAAATACAGCCAATAATGAACAAATGATTAAAGTAAATCCCAAATTAGTATAATTGTGATAAATTTACCAAAAATTAATTTTTTTACTACTAAAAACTTCAAACTGGTACCTTTGTGACAAATTTACTCTCTGTTAAATTAGATTAATACAATGAAAAATCATAGACCGGTAAATTTGTGATAAAAAGAGGGATAAAACCCTAAACTGGTATACCCCATTTGGTTCAGCATTTGAAAGGAGCTTTGGGGTTCTAAAGCGGTTTGGCTAAATGTAAATAGTGTTTACTCTCTTTTGAGAGCACTTTGAGGAGATACAATTGCATCTTCAATGCTCTCCAAAGACCTTTAAGGGAATGGAGGGTTGGAGGTGCCTTGAGAAGTAGCTTTTTTGGAATGTTACTTCCTTGGTTTAATGAAAAAATGTTACTTTCCCATCCTGCCCTTATTTATCAACCATAATTCCGCTTTTGCCCCTTTTTAAAGCAAAACCCTATCTTTGGACTTCTCACGCCTCTTTTTTGCTCACGTCTCTCTTCCCTCACGCCACAAGATCCGACGATTAAAATGATCCGCCATTGACGAACAACAACACTACTGTCGAATCGAATGAAATGATTCAATTGAAGAGGTAATCCAATAAGAGGCGATTTCTGACGATACTATCCGAAACAAAGAGAGTTCTTGGTGTTGCACTTGCTCTTTCCGGAATTTTTCTTCTTTTCTTTTGTTTGCTTTGTTGTGTGAGAAGATTAAGGGTTGATGTTGAACTTCTAGTGTGAATGTGTTAGCTAGTGTTGTTCATTTTTTGTGAAGTTTCTAGCTTTTTTTTTTTATGCGGTTGCCACTTAAGGTTCTGGTGAGGTGAACTCGCGACGACATTGTTGAATTTGAGCTTGTTAAGGATAGCAATGCATGACTCGTTCAAATTCAAAATATTTTGAATTAGTCCATTCTTATCTTAATTAGTTATTACTATAGTTATTACTATAACGGATGTAGTTATTACTCTAGTTACTCCTGTAACAGACTAATTCAAAATTCAAATATTTTGAATTAGTCCATTCTTATCTCATGTAATTGCTGCAACAGTTAAAAGAAAAATTCTATAAATACAAACGCTATCCAAAAGTTAAAGGACAGCAAAAAACTCAAACTCAAACTTCGAGTATAATTCTTACATGGTATCAGACAACCAGGAGGATCCTTCGAAACACCTCTGCTATTTCTTCTTTCTCTTCCATTTTTTTTTTCGACCTCTTCTATTCACGATGTCATCTCCCACATCCACTCCGACTATGCAACACCACCTTAGCCTCAAACTTTCCGGTGATAACTTTCTATTGTAGAAAACCCAATTGTTTCCGTTACTTCATAGCCAATCCTTAATGGGATATCTTGACGGCAGCATTATATGTCCTCCTTCAACCATCA
This sequence comes from Syzygium aqueum, assembly GCA_031216185.1. Lineage (NCBI taxonomy): Eukaryota > Viridiplantae > Streptophyta > Magnoliopsida > Myrtales > Myrtaceae > Syzygium > Syzygium aqueum. Next base: position 28,616,997 of record CM062233.1, on the reverse strand, counting down.
CCCCCACAGGCTCCACTACTGCTACACCGAACCTTGCATATGATGAATGGATTCGAAAAGATCAACTTGTTCTTAGTTGGATAATATCTTCTCTTTCACTTGATGTCCTACTCTATGTGGTTAGATTAGCTACTGCTGTCGATGTCTGGAAGGCTCTAGAAACTGCTTTTGGATCTCTATCACATACAAGCATTCTTCAGCTTCATATGCAACTCCAAAATACATCCAAAGGTGACAAGTCTGTCTTAACTTATCTTTGCGAGGTAAAGTACATTTCGGATCAATTGGCTACTGCCAATCACCCTCTAGGAAATGAAGAATTAAATGCCATTGTCTTTCGTAATCTTGGTTCTGATTTTTCTGACATTATTGCTTCCTTGGCTACAAAACCTGATCCGATAACCTTTCCTGAACTCTATCGATTGCTCCTCAATCATGAGCTTCGAATGAAATCTGATACGGTACCTATAGAGGCAAATGTTACCACTTACACCCCTCCATCATCCAGCCCTACTAATCAACCTCAATCGATGTCCAATTTCCAACTATTTACCACCCAAAACTCTCAATACCGTTGGCAAGGCAACCAGCACAATTAAGGAAACTCAAGCAATCGATCTAAAAACAGGAAAGACCGATGCCAAATTTGTCAGAAATATAACCATATGGCTGCAAGAAGTTATTTCAGGTACTCGCAGTCTAACAACGGTGCACCTCGGCCTACTGCTAATATGGCTGGGATTCTTCCTACTCCATCGTAGCAAGATTGGTTTCCGGATACTGCAGCTACTCACCATGTGACGCCTGACATCGCAAATCTATAGATCTCTACACCACATAACGATAATGAATCTCTTCGTGTAGGTAATGGAGCAGGTTTAGACATTGTTAATGTCAGTTCTTCCACTCTCAAAACCCCTATTAACAAATCTTTCCATTTCTCAAATATCCTTCATGTCCTTACCATTACACGTAATTTGCTTTCTGTCCATAATTTTACACGAGATAACAATTGCTTCTTTGAATTTCAACGATTTCACTTTGTTGTGAAGGATGTGCAGACCAAAACACCACTACTCCAAGGTTCGCTTAAGGATGGACTATACCGGCTGTCGAGACTTTATACCACATCTCCATCCGCCAACACAATTTCACTTGATACTTCCGCCACTGCCACTACCTGGCACGCTTGAATGGGTCATCCCCAACAAAGCAAAGTTCGCTCTTTGATTCGTTCAAACAATTTGCCATGTTCTACATTTGATTTCAGCAAATGTGCTTCCCGTTTATTAGGCAAATCTCATAAAACACCCCTACCCCCCACTCATAGTATTAGTAAAGCACCTCTCAATTTAATTTTTACTGATGTATGGGGACCGGCTCCAATTAATTTTGTTTCCGGTTATAAGTATTTTGTTCTATTTATTGATGATTTTTCCAAATATACCTAGTACTATCCTATTCAAAATCGAGCTATGGTTCCTTCCATTTTCAAAAAGTTCAAAATAATGGCTGAGAAACAATTTGAAAAATCCATCAAAGCCATCTAGTCTGATTGGGGTGGTAAATACAGAACCCTAAATAATTTTTTATCAAACCATGGAATTCTCCATCGTGTAGCTTGTCCACACACTCACGAGCAGAACAGAGTAGCTGAGCGAAAAATTCGCCATATTGTTGATACCGCCCTTACATTATTGGTACATGCATCTCTCCCACTTCAGTATTGGCCTTATACTTTTGAAACTACAATTTACCTTATTAACATATTACCTACACCACTCTTAAACAATATCTCACCTTTTCAAACACTTTTTCATCAAGAACCGGATTACAAGTTTTTAAAAATATTTGGTTGTGCTATTTTCCCTTTATTAAGGCCATACAATTCGCATAAGTTTTCATTCTGTTCTACTCAATGTGTGTTCTTAGGATATAGTCCATTGCATGTTGGTTATCGTTGTTTAGATTACAAAACTAAACGTATGTATATTGCAAGACATGCTCATTTTATTGAAAATATTTTTCCATTTGCCACACTTGGTTCCCACCCTTCTAAAATACCCTCACCGTCACATCCTTGATTGACGATCTCCACAGCTGGTATGACCTCCCAGGCAAACCATGGTGTTAATGGTAATATTCTACCTTCTACCCCACCCTCTAACACTTCTCCACCCACCTTTGAAGAACCATCACCGACATTATCAAATACTAATACTGCTTGAACATCTAACACGTTGGTTTCTAGTCCGTCTAATGCTGGTGCAGATTCTAATGAGGCTCTTTCAGATGCCTCCTCACAACAAGCTGTTGTGATATCTCCACAACCAGCTTATCAAAAATCAGGAACCCATTCAATGCAGCTGCGTAAAAACCCGAGGCCTAGCACTAAATATCCATTGCCGGATGTGAACTTGACTGAAATAATCTCTAAGGAAGAGCCACGATGTTTCATCGAAGCTAATAAAGATGAAAAATGGAGGGATGCGATGCTTCAAGAATTCAATGCTTTGTTGCGTAATGGAACATGGGTTTTGGTTCCACCGAATCCCAAAGTAAATGTCGTGGGCTCCAAATGGGTTTATCGAGTCAAGACATGTGCAAATGGTTCAATAGATCGGTACAAATCCCGCCTCGTGGCCAAGGGCTACAATCAGCAGGAGGGTATTGACTACACAGAAACATTTAGTCCCATTGTTAAAATAACTACCGTCCGTATAGTTATTTCATTAGCTGTGACAAAGAATTGGAAACTCCGGCAGTTGGATGTTAGCGATGCATTTTTAAATGGTAACTTGACTGAAGAAGTCTACATGGCTCAGCCCTAGGGCTTCATTGATAAAGAAAGGCCAAACCATATATGCAAGCTACAAAAATCTTTATACGGATTGAAACAAGCACCGCGAGCTTGGTTCCATCGGTTGAGCATCTTTTTAGAATCACTAGGATTTGTTGGATCAAAAACCGATACTTCCCTCTTTATACTACATCGGCCCAATTTCTCCATTTACATGCTCATCTATGTTGACGACATTGTTATTACAGGGTCAAACGCGGCATTTATTCAAGACACTATCAACTGCTTAAACAAAGAGTTCTCTATAAGGGACTTGGGCGAGCTAAATTACTTCCTAGGAATTGAGGTGATCGAACATCCGTCAGGGCTCTTCTTGTCACAATAGAAGTATGTTACAGATCTCCTCCACCGAACCAGAATGGATGGTGTTAAACCGGTTCACACGCCCATGGCTACAAATACCAATTTAATTAATCAGGGTAAGCCACTCGAAGATGCTACTTTGTATAGGAGTACAGTAGGAGCTCTTCAATATGTCACTCTAACTCGACCAGATATCTCTTATGCGGTAAACAAAGTCTGTCAGTTCTTGAAAGAACCAACAGAAGACTACTGGAGTGCGGTAAAGCGGATCCTACGCTACTTAAAGGAAACCATTTCGCATGGATTATTCATCAGTTCCCACTCTACCATAGAACTCCATGCATACAATGATGCAGACTGGGCCGGTTGTCCCACTGATAGGCGCTCAATAGGAGGTTATGTAATTTATATGGGTCAAAATCTAATTTCTTGGTCAGCCAAAAAGCAACATATCATTGCACGTTCCTCAACCGAATCAGAGTATCGGGCATTGGCAAATGCCACAGCAGAAGTGGTATGGTTGCAATCACTGTTACAAGAATTGGGTATCTCTCAATCAAAACCTCCTATCCTTTGGTGCGGCAACCTAGGGGCAACGTATCTTACGGTTAATCCACTTTTTTTTTTTGGGTGTAAAATGTAAGTAGTATATAACATATGATGTACAGCAGCTTAGGGGCATTCCCCGGCATTACAACTAGTACTAATAATTCGAGAATATGGAGGTAGGAAGTCTCCATAAAGTAGCTAAAACAAAGTTAGCTTGCGAAGATTTGATTTTTTGGTAGAGCGAAGCTCTACCTTTTACATTTTTTCGCACCTTCGCTAAAATAATCTGAATGTCAGTTGGATTGTTTTGAAACCGCCTATGGTTGCGCTCCATCCAAGTGCAATATACAGTCGTTAGGAAAGATACTTCGAGGAGTTTTGCTGTCAAATCTTTGCCTTTTGTTGCTCTAACCATCCATTGAAGCTCCTCATTCTATCCCCATACATTATGCCTGATCCCATGTTGTGCAAGAATATTGCGCCGGATGCTACCTGTCCATTCGCCTGATCCAAGTGCAATACACGGATAATCCACTTTTTCATGCTAGAACAAAGCATATCGAGGTAGACTTTCACTTCATCCGCCATTTAGTGTCACAACGCAAACTTGAGGTTCGCTTCATATCCACATATGACCAAATAGCAAATATCTTCACCAAGCCACTTACAAGGTGCTGTCATGATATGCTCAAATCCAAGTTGAAGATCATCCAGAAGACCACCTTCAACTTGCGGGGGCCTGTTAAGGATAGTAATGCATGACTCGTTCAAATTCAAAATATTTTGAATTAGTCCATTCTTATCTTAATTAGTTATTACTATAGTTATTACTGTAACGGATGTAGTTATTACTCTAGTTACTCCTGTAACGGACTAATTCAAAATTCAAATATTTTGAATTAGTCCATTCTTATCTCATGTAATTGATGTAACAGTTAGAAGAAAAACTCTATAAATACAAACGCTATCCTAGAGTTAAAGGACAGTAAAAAACTCAAACTCAAACTTCGAGTATAATTCTTACAGAGCTTATAATGAATTTGCAGGTTGATTTTGGAATTGCCTGCTTACCAATCCTTTTGAAGGATCCTGAGGCAAATGGCCAATTAGGTATTACAGTGGCTGTTGATTGAGCTTCATGAATATCTACTGGTCTTTTTCCTTTTGGTAGAGAAGCTTTGTTTTTGTTGTAATTTGCACTTAGTGACTTGGACTTGGGTGGGGTTGAGCGGTCCTAGAAGCTACTTTGTTATAGCATTTCCTTTGGCTTTTATGTTTAGTTAGATTGTGGATGTCAATGGTGCAAGTCAACTTGTTTTGGTTTTAAATATTATTGAATTGCTTGATAATTGATATGCACATTATCACTCTCTTCCACTAGATTTTAGGATGTGGAAAATTTGCTTTGTTGGAATGTATGACGATGCAGTAACTTTCACTTTAATTCTAGATGCACTGCATTCGATTTTTACATATTGGGAACTCTATTGCAAGGACCTCCACTTCGTAGAATCCTCAGTTTTTTTTACAATTCACCCTGTTCTCTCTGTTCATGGTGTGTGAGGAATCATTTTTGTTGACCATTACCATCTATTAATGGTGCTTAATTTATGGTGGTGATGTTTCACAGAGATCCTTATATCTTTCTTTAAGAAGGTAATTTTCAATTGCTTCTCCACAAAATGCATCAACTGGGAAACCAGGAAAGCCACCTGACTTATTAATTTGGCTACTTAGATCTAAAGAGAAGCATGATTCTCTGGAGACCTCTAGGGTTGGTCTTGATCTGAAAAATCAGGTTGTAATTTCTCAAGATGCAAAGTCCATCCATCATTTTGAAGGTGAAAAAGTTTTAACTGGTAGTGAAGTGCCCAAAGATTTGAGTGCCCAAAGATTTGAGTGCTCAAACGGGTGATGGCCGGAAGGATGAATGCCATGACTGAAATGGATTTTGAAAGAGTAGATTTGGATTCCGATTATGGATATTCAGTTGACCATGATGTTGTAAATGCGGGGGCGAGTGCTTCAAATGATAATGCATTTCCTCGACGTGGCATGTTTACGTGCTAAAATAGCTATGAGTTTAAGAAATAGTTAAGGAGAATTGTAAAATTTAAGGATAACTTGTTTCTTTCCTCGGGACATATGTGGTCATGTTCTCTTTTTAATTGAGAAAGATCTACTTTGATGTGATTTTTTTTATTTAAAAAATGGTTAATATGTTTCTTTTACATTACTCTCAACATGAAAATGTATAAGTTATGATCATTGTTTTTTCTTTTCAATTTAAAACAAATCAAGGTTAAAAAAACTTAAATTGGGACACTAAAGGACTTTTCAAATATATGTTTCCCAAATAGCATCTCCCCCAAGTTGCATCCCAAGGCACTTTTCAATTACAGTTTACCAAACAGTATTTGCATTTCCCTAAATCCTTTTAGGCTAAAGGCCTTTGCATTTTGCCAAGGACATTCTCCCAAAGTCGAACTAAATAGGGTTTGTTAACTGTCACGTGCCATTCAACTCAGTAATTTGATGGTAAAATTTAACAGAAACTAAATGATGGTAAATTTGTCCCAAGTGTACCATTTTAGGGTTTTTTGTGATCAAAAAATTAGTTTGGGATAAATTTGTCACAAGTGTACTAGTTTAAGATTTTTTATGGTATTAACCCTTAAAATAATGAGGAGATCTGTAGTAGCTTGTATATGTAGGAACAAAAGGCGTATTAGGGCGTGTTTGGTAACGTTTCTACTTATCTATTTTTCTGTTTTTCCGTTCCCTAAAACAAAAAAGAATAAAAATCTGTTTGATAACGCATTTTATTTTTCTATTTCTTGGAATAGAAAAATGGCCAAGAAATAGATTTAGAACATAAATAAGAAGTAGATTTTTTCTACTTCTTTGTTTCCAGAAACAAAAAAAGAAATAGAAAAGTCCGGTCCTCAAGCCGCGGCCTCAGTTCCTCTCCATCCTCCGTCGTTTGTAGACCGTCTCAAAGCATCGGTCCGGTCCATTCCTAGTGGGAATAATAAAAAAAAATTCATAAAAAAATTTTAAAAATTAAAAAATTCCAAAAATTCATAAAAATCAGAAAAATTCTCAGAAAATCCATAAAAATCAGAAAAACTCGGAAAACCCATAAAAATTTGCAAAATTATGAAATTGAAAAAATAAAAAAAATTCATAAAAAAGTTTCTGGAAAATAAAAAGAGACAGATTTTGGGAAAGTAAATAATTTTAATAAAATTTTCCCCAAAAAAATAAAAATAAAAATTCACAAAATGGCTTAGAATAAATTAAAAAATTCCGAAAATTCATAAAAATTAGAAAAATTTCAGAAAAATCCCTAAAAAATTAGAAAATTAAAAAATTCCAAAAATTCATAAAAATCAGAAAAATTCTCAGAAAATCCACAAAAATCAGAAAAACTCAGAAAACCCATAAAAATTTTCAAAATTCCGAAATTGAAAAAATTTTAGAAAAATTCATAAAAAATTTTCTAGAAAATAAAAAGAAATAGATTTAGGGAAAGTAAAAAAATTTAATAAATTTTACCCCAAAAAAAATTTAAAAAATTCATAAAATGGCTTAGAATACCCGTGGCCACCCACTTTGAGTGAAATTTAAATTTTTTGAGGTGCCCAAGTGGTATTTTTGAAGATTCCTTAGTTTAGGGATTAAAAGGGGTTTTAAACCTCTAAAAAGGATAAGACAAACCAATAAACCATGCTTATTGGTTGTTTTCACTTATAACTTGTACTTATGGTTAAATAAAAGATATAGATTTGAATGCAAAAAATTGGGAATAGAAATTTTTTTTACTGTACCAAACACATTTCTGTTCTTTTTCTATTCGAGGAATAGAAATTTTGTGCAGTTACCAAATGCATTCGTTTGCTCAAAAACTCATGCATAAAATAGAAATAGAAAAAACTATTTCTGAAAAGAAATTGTTTTCAGAAACAGAAACGTTACCAAACACGCCCTTAGTGGATGGCTTCTCCAAGATGGTACCAGCTGCCTTGGCTTTGCAAGCTGAATGTAGAGCTTTCATTGATACCCTTAATTTTCTCTTACCTACTAGAAGGAACGAAGTCTGCTGGTGGAGTCAAACTGTTCGATACATTTGGTTGCGTTAAAGTGCCCAGATCAAGCCCCGTGGGAAGTACGGGCACTTATCTTTGAAGGCCTGGACTTGCTAGCTCAATTCTCCTTTGTGGAAGTGGCCCATTGTTATTGCGAAGCAAACTTTGTCGCTGATTAGGCTGCCAAAGCCCAGCGCAAAAGATTCATCCCGGTTAATTGGATTTTATCCCCTCCCCGTGAACTTTTAGACTTGCTCTGTGTGGATGCCTGTCACACCCCAAACTCAGCAAGAATAAAGGCATGACACGGCCATCCTTTCCCAAAAGGACGCAGCCTAAACATAACCAAAACTCACCTAATATCACAATAGATGCATCCACATATATATACATGATATAGAGTTTAACTGGTTATAATATCAGAGTTAACTACAATCCATCAAAGGGCCAAAAGCATAATCAGCAACAGGCTAAAACTTAAACTCCACATCCATGTGAACTCGTACCAAAAAGTCCCAACTATCAAAATGCCCTCCCCAACATCGGAACTCTCACGCCTACAAGCGTCTCGGTGAAGAACCTGAAAAACAAGTAATATGAGAGGAATGAGCTACCACGGCTCAGTGAGTAATACATTTCTTCTAAGTAGATCGAACACCTACTATGCACATGGTTATAAGACTAAACGAAAGCTCAATTAACTCAACTCCAACATATCACAAACTTCAAGGTCAAAATACGTTATATACCACTTAAACATAATCTTTTCACAATAAGAAATCTCTTTTTAATTAATAATATCAAAGAAGAAACCAATGGTCAATTCCATTGGCCAATATCGTCGAAAAGCACACACCAATGGTCCATTCCATTGGCCAATCTCATGCTCAGAAATCTAAGTATGATCACGGATAATGCCCCATGAAAAGCGATCAAGATTCCCCTCTTGGTAAGGTCTCCACCTACTATAAGCCGGTGGCTCGGCCCACAAGGATATCCTAGATCAGTATGCGCATACCCACAACCCCTCATTTGGGTTCACAGAGACACTGAGCATCAAAATCCACAACAATATCATCCACCAATCTACAAAACCCATTTCAGAAATCATTTCATAAACAATTTCATAAACCGATATAAAACCCTTCATAAGCCACATTCAAATGCAAGAACTCTTCATGAGTATTCCTCAAAAGGTTTCGCAAACCTATTTGCATTCAGTAAATTCAAACCAGAATCAAAAGATAATCTTTCATTTCAAATGCACAAGATGACAGTAACTGCTCGATCCAATTTAATGAAATCAAAATGCCATTTCTTATATGGTAACATGTCTAATACATATTATTTTCTAAACATGAGTTTACAAATTCAAAGAAGAAATAGTACCACTCACCTTAAAAAATTGAAAAACTAACCTACGGCGGTTTCTCGAGCCGATGCACTCAAATACCTAACAATAAGTTGAAAAACGGTATCAAAACCAAGTAAAATGTTACTTCAACTACGACTCGGCTCAACTAGGCTTAATCGCTAATAGAACAACTAAAAGACGTCCCCAAATCACTCATCCAAAGAGATTATCCAAATTCGTCCACGACGCGAAACTTGATTACGCCGTAACTTTCTCCACTAAACTCCGTTCTAAGCGAACTTACAGTCAAGAGAAAGCTTATTCAGAGCATTACAAGAACCTCAACTTGGCGGCCCCAAAATCGAGACAAAAACCGACGAAAATCGGCCTAAAAGCTTCTGGTCGTGCACTGTTCACTGCACGCGTTCAACTTCAAAAATTCATATCCGGCAAACCGTAAGTCCAAATCAGGTTCCGTAAAATCCCACGACCTCGCAACACCCTAAACTACCAATTCTATAAAAATACGCAGCTCTATGACTCAAAAATCTGACTTCGCCGCTCGAAAAACACATAACTCCGAATTACGAGCCCTAACCCGAAAAATGTTCCGATTAATTGAACGAGGGGTGCGAATACTTACGGCGTGTTGCGATATGAAGTCGAATTGGCTAGGTGAGGTTCGTACGGTGCAAAACCCTCCCTTTCTTCTTCTTCTTCTTCTTCTCTTCCTCTCCTTTCTCCTCTTTTCCTCTCTATTTTTCTGTTTCTGCTTCGTGCTCTTGGCTGGCTTCTTAAAAAGAGCCGAACATCACTGTTGCTTCTTTTGACTTGTTGACCTTTTTTTTTTTTTTTTGGGACCCATATTTTACAATGCCCGCTTTAATGGTCCATGTTTCATTCCTATATATAAATAAAAGTAAAGATTGTTTGACAAAAAAAAGAAGATTGCACAGAGATTTATAGAGGTTCGGTTTTATCCCCAAGCTTACATCCTCGGTAACAGCTTCAACACTGGCTGGATTCTACCAATAATCTTTAGGTCAAGTTACAATCAACACAAATTGTTCCTATCAAACGATAAATCACAGTATTAGGACATGAGTATTGTGATCGCACTTGTACGTTTGCTTGTAACACAATTATAAAGCAGCAACTACACTACATAGAGAACTTTCAGAGGACTAATGTACAATGTTATTGGAGAGAGAATGATGAATAGCGCTGGTATTTCTCTGTTTCAGTCTAACTCTTTTAAGCTTCTTTGATCCTTTTTATATATACATCTCCAATCCATCCATCGGAGACCCTTTTTGGGGCACAATGAGCCATTTGGGTTGATTGGAGCAATTGCAAATGTCAGAATTGCCCATACAATCCGTTCCGGCAGCAATAGTAAGGTTTTCCCAAAATGGAGTATGCTGGCCCTATCACATCCATTGTTCCTCTAAAAAATTGGCAACCGTTCTCTAACACGTTCCCGGTTCTCTTGCTGTAGTTTCCTGAGCTTGTCAACAACTATAGTCCTTAAAACGGTTATCTTCAGACCACACGTTCGCCAGCATTTCCCAAGACTTGATATTAGCACGATTCGAAATTCTTTGTTACTCAATATTATATGCATATAATTATCAATTTGTTGATGTTGTCCAAGATTTAACCGTGAGAAATGATTTGCGTACAATCATCCAATGATCTTTCTAAGTATGCTAGCTTCTAAGACTTTAAGTTGACGAATGATTGACCATTGTACTTCCAAGACTTCATGAAATCCTTGCCATATTAAACTTGTTCTCTGCTTATTAATATCTTCATCGGTCTTTATTGAACTCTTGAAGATCATTGATATCATCACGGTCTTTCTTAAGAAATTATTAAAGTTCCGTAAGGATTTTTTCCCAATACTTTTATGATATTGCTATAAAAGAAATCCTTTTAATGCTATTTCCCTCGTGATATTATAAGTCTAATAGGATGGGACGGTGACCCTGCACATTCATCCTGCAAAAAGAGACTGGGCGTCATAGTAAATAATTTTTATTAAATTGGTTGGTGGAGCACATGATTACCGACTAGGAGTGTCTTTATTGCTCGTTGGTGTTCTTTTCCGTTTTTTTTATTAATACAAAAAGCAAGTCAAGTCAAGGCGACTAGATCCCGAATGTGAGTATTGCTCGTTAGGTTCCACACACCGTCCGCGCAATGCTGCGGAAATTATGCGATGCAATAATTGTCCTTTTCGTGCAGCAATCATCGTGGCGGTTCGATTAACATAAAGGGTCTTGGACGCGTGCAGCAATTGTCCTTGAAAACATGTCCTTAAAAAGCTTAGGTGGGAGCAAGAGGGCTCACCTTTTGTAAATTTTCTAAGTATCGTGGGTATCGACACATTAAAAAAAAAACATAATTAGATAACCTGTCGTTTCTATATGAGCGGATAAATGCTAGGGGCCCCAACAGGAGAAAACTCCTTGATCTTAATGAAGTTACCTCTTAACCAAACATTAAGGATCCAAGATCAGCCCCATGGTTAACTATTTAATTATCTTCAATTGATTCCACGATATACTGGGAATTTTTATATTCTAGAAGCAAAAATCGAATAACGTATTGGTTGGGAAGAAGACAAAATGGCTTTTGAAATGCAATTTCTGTTATTTTTCTTTCCTCTTTGACATTAACACATAACATATTCTTACTTGACGCTTCATATGTTAATGCTATTGCATTTCCTTGCACTTAGCTTTGTCCTTTATTTTAACATTTGAATTGTATCAGTATGTTTTTCCATCCTAATAGAGAGTTTCTTATTGCCTCTATTTTATCAAAACTTAAAAATGATTTGCTAAAGGAAAGGACAACCTACAATTGTTACATTCGAATAAATGATCTAATAGATTGATTTTTCTTTTTCTTTTTTATTACCATTTACTGAATATCAATTAATTTTTACGTGACTAGTTATTACAGTTTAATTTTCTATTGCGTTCTTTATTCTATGTTAAATAGTATAATTGGAAGATGAATTTATTTTTTACGTGTTAGGATTTTTCCTTAGGAAATTAAATACTATTACATTATGATTATTACATTAAAAGAAATGTGGGCGCATATAAAACTCCACAAAAAGACCGGGGGTAAGTACAAATTCTTTCAAGAAACTTCTATGTGGCTTTTTTCCAAAATGGGAAAAAATCTAGGAAAAAATCACCAAAAACCTCACACTCTGATACATTTATCCCAAACTTTTTTTTGGTCGCCTGGATTTTTAGTCAGGATAAGACTGAAAGGAATAAGATAAAAAAAATCTAGGGATTTTGCTATATCATATTCGTTGTTTGATATATTGTAGTAACAAAGCTGAATATTTTCATATCATATCATGTACATTATTTAGTATTAATGACATATTAGTATAACTAAACCTGAAAATGCATAAACAAAAGTGGTAAGAATCTCTCAGAATTCAATGCTAAAGAAATCACAAATTCACAAATGGAGATAATCTTTATCAATCAATCGAAGATTATTGTATGATCTAAATCTCAAAAAGCAAATGAGCTCACTGTAGCATTTCATACCCACAAGTTCGACTATGACAAGAGATGTAAAAGGATTATAACAACATCGACATGGTAGATCAGCTAATGTTTGCCAAATCTAGTAAAAGAGAGAAAACATGATCATTAACTTTCGCGATTTTGAAAAGTATAGTGCATCAACTCTCTTATCAATTTCGTGAAATTTCAACATAAACCACAGAGCTATAGAGGAGAAGAATCTTCAACTCTTCTCCTTCGACTCTCATGTTGCTTTGTGGATTTTTTACGTAAACTAGAGTTACAGAGGAGAAGGAGCTTCAATTCTCTTACCATTTCATGGAAGTTTGACATGAACCAAAGAATTATGGAGGAATTCTGAAACTTGTCGCGACCCTAAAAAATTTTAACAATTCTTCTCGGGCTAATGGATTATTAAGATTGAACTTAACGCGGACCCTCCCAAGTCCTACCAATTCGCAACTTAGGGTTTAAGTTCTTAACGTGCAAATATTTTCATGCTTGGAGTCGCCACTAATCAATTTATGGTAGGCTGATTAGAAACCTAAATAAAACATAGGGAGATATGTTTTATTCCTACGAACCAGAGATTCTAAGTCCGGGGACTTGATTACGCTAGATCTAGTCTAACGCCCTTTCGGTACCTTTTCATTTCAAAAATATTTTGGCAGGCAGTTCGGATCAATTTTAGCTTAGGTACTAACATGTGAGGTGTTCATGCGGGTGCGCAAACCACCAAATTAACACCCAATAATCAAAGCATTAAATAAATTGCTAGTTTAGGAGAAAACTTACCTCGAACCAACGCAAGCATCTGCATTGTTAGCTAGAAAATCACATCAAACACCCTAATATGATTTCTAATTAACAAGCATTCACTCAATCTCTTTTTTTTGGATTTTCACTTTATTTAAATGAAATCTAATCTATATGCAATGACGTGCAATTAATGACATGCGAATTAATGCAACCTAGCATGCAAACTATATGACGTACAACGACGTGACATAATTCTAATGACGAACAATGAATTATTTTTGGTATTTTTCTGATGAAATTCGGAATAGTAAAAAATGCCTAAAATAACATGCAAGCTAATGACTTTCCTTTTTTGGTATTTTCTTTTAAAATTCGGAATAGTAAAAATGCCTAAAATAGAATGCAATCTATGATGACTTGAACTATCCTAGCATGATTTCTTTTTGGGATTTTTGTAAAATTCGGAATAATTAAATTGCTGAAATTAAGATGCAATCTATCCTAATAAAACATGAAACAATTCACCATTTTTTGGGATTTTTTATGAAAATTCGAAATAATAAAATAACGTGAATAATCCGTTAGGATTAAAACCATATTTAATTTAAATTAGGAAACATGCCACGTTAAGTCCTAATTTAAACTAAATACTTATCTCATCCTTCGGGATATATTCAAAAACCCTAGACATGCAAGATTCTAATTTGAATAATAAAACAGATTTTTTTTGAAATTTTCTGTTTATTTGAAAAGGATAACAATTAAACAAATAAGGATAACAATCAAAATTCAAATCAACCACGCGATCCGCCAAATTTGTTTCAAACTCGGATTAGGCACAAGAATCGAATTATCGGTCATATCTAAAGGGTTATAGATATTAACGGATAATTGATCATTCAAATTTGGGAAGCAAATTAAAATCATTATCGTATTCAAATAGTTATGAATAGGATAATGATTCTCCGTACCGCCGCATATCGGACTTTAGGGTTAAAGTCGGATAGTCGTCCCGATACGTTGCTAAATTAGGAAATTTTCCTAATTTTGAATATTTCAAACGTCGCGGATATATCGAACGCTATCCAAATATATCTAGATGTCCATGCAATATTCACAAAATATTCAAATACCCAAATTAGGAAACTAAATATTTTGAAAGAATATTCAGAACATATCCACTTACCTAATTTGAAAAAAATTCCAAATTCGAGTCGGTCAGGATCGGGATCGCGACGGCTTGTGGATCGGGCGACGTATGCAGGACACGGCACGATAGCTCACGGTAGGGCAACGGCACGGCGCGCGACGGCGACACCGAGAGGACCAGTCGTGGCTGAGCAACGGCGGTGGCGTCTCGTCGGTATTGTTCACGGACAGGATGGTCTTCACGGCTTGGTTCGGTTCTCAACCGAGAGTGGTCTCGGTGGAAGCTTGCGTGAGGACGTCGCGGGGGCTTCAATCACGTCGGAATGTCTTCGCGACGGGCTGGAACGCTGCTGGATGTTGCCGTTGATTGGTCACCGGGCTTCAACTCGATCAAATCTTCAAGGCGAGGATGTCACAGTCCACGTTACTGAAGCTTTGCTAGAAGACTTGTCGATCTATTTGCTGCATGGACTGGTGAAGTGCACGGGTGTCTTCCTCTTTGACGTTCTCGGCTGCTTAACTTCAAGATTTCACGGTGGACTGCGTAGGGGGCGTGAACTTCTCCTCTTGTCGTTTTTGTGCAGGGACTCCTCGGGCGAGGAAGGACCGAATCTGTTCTTCGGCAACAGAGGCTGCAGACAAGGAGATGCCAAAGATTCGCACGTTGACTGATGCTGAGCTGGACTGGTCTCTTCGGGACTATGGGGAGACGTTAGTGAAGAGTCTTCAACGTGGACGGGTCAACGCAGCAGAGCATCACCAGCGTCTTCGTCCATGCAGACCAGAAGCCACAGCAGCAGCGGTAGACGTTCGGGGCAGGACCAGTGAGGCTCCAAGGATCATTCAACGTGGGGGAAAAGCTTTCGGTGAAGAAGAACGTGGAAGCAGCAGCGGCGGAGGACTCGGAGCAGCGTCCTCTTTCCCTCACTCACTCTCTCGAGAAATTTTTTCTGAAAACTTTGTGACCCCTCCCCTTAATTTGACCTAATAATATGTATATATAGACTAATCTAGGTCAAATTGAATGGGCTTAATTAACCTAATGGGCTTAAACTTGGGCTTAAGGCTTAATTCAATTTTAATGGGTTGAATTAACTTGGGCTAAGCCCCAAATTAAAACAACCAAGCCCACGTGACGCGAAATTCCCGGCCCTAGCATCTCGAGCGAGCCGAGTCTCGTCCGATAAAATTTAAGTTCGATTGCAATCACCAATTTGATGCAAATGCAACTAAATGAACCTAAACTATATGTTATGCGATTTAAATATTTTTGTTTAGGGGTTAAAATTTTAATCCCTAATTTTCTATGCAATTAATCACTAAATGAATATCGGTAAAATTTAGGTGTCAACAGCTGCCCCTCTTTGAAGGTAAGCTCGCAGAGGTTGCATTCAAAGATTAAATGATACCTAAATTTCAACCATGCAAAATGATGAATGATTTTGATTGATTTTTTTTTTTTTTTAGATGCAATGATGCATGATATGCAAACAATAAGGAACGTATGCTAAGGCTTCTCACTTCATGCGGAGCGGTGAAAGAGACTTACATACGGATCGCACCAAAAAGCGTCTGAGTGACAGAATGCTTTATAATGCTTTCAATTCCCTCGATCTCCAAACTTCTGGTCAACTGGAAGTAAGGTTTTCGAGGTACTGGATTGCCTATCTGTTACCTGTAGTTTCCTACAGGTGCGAAATAGCGCATGATATGAAGAAAGAATTGGATTGATTGGTGTGCTTCGTACTCCACTTAGCAACACCATGCCGCCGCGTACTCCACTTGGCGAACATGAAAAGGGATGTGCTTCGTACTCCACTCAGCAACATCAATTGGGGTGTGCCGCGTACTCCACTTGGCAACACCATGAAAAACCATGCCGCCGCGTACTCCACTTGGCGAACATGAAATGAGATGTGCTTCGTACTCCACTCAGCAACATCAATTGGGGTGTGCCGCGTACTCCACTTGGCAACACCATGAAAAATCATGCCGCTGCGTACTCCACTTGGCGAACATGAAATGAGATGTGTTTCGTACTCCACTCAGCAACATCAATTGGGGTGTGCCGCGTACTCCACTTGGCAACACCATGAAAAACCATGCCGCCGCGTACTCCACTTGGCGAACATGAAATGAGATGTGCTTCGTACTCCACTCAGCAACATCAATTGGGGTGTGCCGCGTACTCCACTTGGCAACACCATGAAAAACCATGCCGCCGCGTACTCCACTTGGCGAACATGAAATGAGATGTGCTTCGTACTCCACTCAGCAACATCAATTGGGGTGTGCCGCGTACTCCACTTGGCAACACCATGAAAAACCATGCCGCCGCGTACTCCACTTGGCGAACATGAAATGAGATGTGCTTCGTACTCCACTCAGCAACATCAATTGGGGTGTGCCGCGTACTCCACTTGGCAACACCATGAAAAACCATGCCGCCGCGTACTCCACTTGGCGAACATGAAATGAGATGTGCTTCGTACTCCACTCAGCAACATCAATTGAGAAATTGTATTTTGAAAAGAGAAACGACAAAGAATAAATAACAAGCTTACCTGAATTCTTCTTGTGACGCAGCCAATGGCATCGCTCCTGTTCTTACCTGAGAAAATGTTAAAATACCAGGTGCGCAGAGGCAGAGGAAACATAATTTATGAATCTGCTCGCATTATCAAGCTTCATCTGGGGAATTCATCAATTAAGAACAATCATTTGACTTTTGACCATTTGATCACATTAGCATTACTAAGCTTCACTGAGGAATTTATCAATGAGAACAATCATTTTGTCCTTTTGACAATTTGATCACATTAAATGAGAGACCTTTAATCAGAAAGGACTTTCCACTCACTCTCAATGAAAGGCTTTTGTCCCGACCTTTAATGCGGGTATAAGAATCACTCAAACTCTCTTCGTCGTGCTTGACAAGGGTTCGGATATTCTCAAAATCAGTATAACTTAGCCAATCTGAGAGGTCTTTATAAGGACTGAAACATGGGCTTGGTCAATGGCTTAGCAAAAGGGACTCTTCGAGTCGAGGCTATTGAAAGAATTGATATCACTAGCTGTTCCGGGTTTTCAAGTCAGGAATGCTGCAAAAATGAGATAGAAAAATCTTGCTCGCACTTCTTCGAGCAACATTTATAAGCATTTGAAATTTTACGTTAACTCAAGTGCCCTATTCTGAAGAGACTTCGGTAAGGGTTGTAACGTAGGTTCGGGTAGGCTTGAAATGAATGGCCTATTTTCCTCAAAGGGGTATTATGAATATGGAGATTGGTGATCATCCAATTGACCTATCTCTAGCAATTGCTCAACAAATGAACCTTCAAGTGGTCTTTTCCTTAAAGACTGATCTTGCATATTGACTCAGTTCTTGCTGAAGCTTTTCTTTCTCTCTTTCTTCTCTCTCATTTTTTGTTGTGTTTTTTTTTTGAGAGAGAGAGAGAGAGAGATTCTCTTTTTTTTTTAGAGATTTTTCTCTTTCTTTTTGAGAGAACTTCGATTCATTGGAGTCCTTTGGCGTCCCTTCTAATGAATTTTCCTTTGAGCTTCTATTTGCCCCAAGTCACCTTGAACTTGTTTTGAGATGATTTCATTTGTTCATCTCCAAAATGATCACCAATAGGGTTGAAATGAATTCGCCGCTCAAATTGGGTATGCAAAGGATATAATGTGTAAGGGTATAGAAGGAAATGCTCTTCGTCATATCTAAGGCACTCGAGCTAACACAAAATTTGCATGCAATGAATATACTTGAAGATTGATGCAAGTGAAAGCAAGAAAATTCTAAACATTTTGAACTTTCTAAGAAATTGCCCCAGTATGGGATTATTCCTGACAGGGGTAAGAAATGAAACTTCGATCAAAGGGGTTAAGCAAATGATAACCTGTAGTGTTTAGATAGAGGAAATGAATGCCTCTCATCATTTTGGTCGTCATACTTTTCGTGAGATAATCCTCTACCTTGTCAGCACGGAATTTTCACTCAACTCGCACTAGGGATTATTATTTAGGATGTGTATGGAAATGGCTTCCCTTTCGTTATCTTGAAGTCTCTCATGCAATATGATCACTTCATTAGAACAGAAACAAATTGCCAGATTAAAAGCTTTCCTCAAACGAAGCTTGGTAACATAACAAGAAAACCAATTGATTCATGAAATTCAATTTGAAACTTGATTGAAGCAAAGTCAAAATAAGTACAAATCAAGTGTAATACTTTTTCACAGAATCAGAATTGACTGGACTGGAAAAAACACGACCATCCATCTCGGCCAAAATTAAAGTACCTTCCTGGAATGACTTTCTTCACAATGTACGGGCCGCCATAATTCGGGGCGAATTTTCCTTCTGCGAAAGGAAATATCGGCAATAGTTTCCACAGGATAAGATCGCCTACCTGGAAATGTCGAGGCTTGACTTTCTTATTGAAAGATTTAACAACTCGTTGTTGGCAGCACTGGCCATAACATAGAGCTTTAAGCCTTTTCTCATCAACCGTGTTCAACTGGTCCAACCTCTGTTGGATCCAATCTGCTTCTGACAATTGCACCTGTGAAAGAATACGTAACAAAGGAATTTGAACCTCAACAGGTAGAACTGCTTCCATACTGTACACAAGAGAATATGGAGTTGCCCCTGAAACATAAAGTAGGAGATTCAGAAGGACAAACAGGGCTAAACATTGCATTTTTTTTTTGTAATTTTCTTTGTTCTTGTGTTTTTGTTTTGTTTTTTTTTTAAATTCATTTCGAAAAGGTTTTAACACGAGAAAGCATGAAGAAGCCCAGGCCTCAGAATTCTCCTTGGACTATATTTTCTTTTATCGGTTGGATATCATCACCGGGCTGGTTTGATGTACCTCAACATGCCCTCAAAAAATGAAAACAACTTGTAATTTCATTGATAATTTCAAAATGAATTACATTTATTGAATGGAAATTGCAACAATCAAAACCTAGAAATGGAAATGAAAACAGCACCCGAAACGGGACAAATCCTAGAAAGCAATAAAAATTCCCACGCAGGGGAATGTGCGGAAAAAAGTAAATGTGTTACTCTCGCGGGCCAGTGCCCACTTCTTCTAATGGTCCTTCTTCAATAGCTCCAATGAGCATGTTATTGAACAGAGTAGCGATTCCCTCCATCGCATCATCAGGATCTTCTGTCACTGGAGGTGATGGATCATCCATACCGCTGGGTTGCCCCAAGGTGTCGATCACCTCATTCTCTTCATGTATCATTCTTGCAGGACTCGTGGATGTAGTCTGGATGTCTGGAACTATGAGAAGATCATCTCGGCCTTCGCAGAGCCACGAAGCACGAAATGTTGATGCCCCAGTATCTAAGAGGTCTTGAACCTCGTGCTTTAGTTCAACGTCGTACGACCATAGAACCATTTTGTCACTTTCACAAGCGTAGGGTTGAGGTAATGCCAGGATCAATACTTCCGGAGTGTCGGGTATAATGATCCCGAGGTCATCATCAGAGGCGTCCTCGAGAGCGGGCATGTTAGGATCCAACTTAACTTGTTCATCAGTTATCTCTGCGAGTTCTTCATTCCAGTCAATGGTAAGTTGGGATATAACGGCTACTACTCCGAATTCATCCGCTGTCCCAATCATTCCTTTTCTCACCAACTCATCCACTTTCTCTCTTATGTCACCGAATGACACCACCTCGCCGGTCGAAATATAACCAGCTCGGACTAGAGCATCGAACATATCTTCGAGAGGGACGCTGAAGCCTCGAACCTGCTTGACTCCCGGGCCAAGGACAACATTTGCACTGTTCGAATGATCAGGAAGTGGATTATTCTGCACATTAGGCTTACCGGCTGGCTGCAGCGCAAACGCTCCAGTATCGAGTAGATCCTGCACTCGATGTTTGAGTATTTGGCAATCATCGGTCGAATGCCCAATCTCACCTCTATGATAATCACATTTCTTCGACGGATCATACTTTGCATAGCCAGCAGCGTTAGCTCTTTGTGGCTCTGAATTCAGCAAATTCTTCTTCCTTAGCACTGCCAGTACTTGAGATAACGTCCCAGGAAGTGGAGTAAACTGGCGAAATTTGCGCTGCGGGCGTGGATCCTGCTGGCCTTGCCGTCCATAAGAAGTTGTCTGCTGGGTGCTGAATTGTAGCTTCGGGGCTTGAGCTGGCGGTTTCTGCAGATAAGTCATGTTGACCTCGGAGACATGCTCTTTGTCCTTCTTAGTAGTAAACCTCTTGGCCGATGAACCTGACTCACCGTACCATCCCTTCTTGAGCCCAGTCTCGATCTCCTCACCCATGGCTATCAGTTGGCCAAAAGATTGGGCGGCCGTCACTAACATTCGTGAACGAACCTGCTGCGGTAGGGTGGACACGAATAACTTCATTAAGTCACGTTCTGCGGGTTCCGGCATGATCTGCCCAGCCATGTTCCTCCAGCGAGTGGCATACTCCTTCAGAGTCTCACCCTTCTTCTGTTCGGCTCTCTCCAGATCTTCTCTCGTAATGGTGACATCGAGATTGAATTTAAAGTGCTTGACGAAAAGGTCCGCCACCTCTTCCCACGAGTCTTTCCGGTTGATCTGGTGGTTGGTATACCACCTCATTGCAGCATCTTTCAAGCTTGCTTGGAAGGTTTGGATCATTAGGGGTCCGTTAGAAACGTATCTATTCATGAGCCCCTGGTACATATCGATGTGCTGAATTGGATTTGAGGTGCCGTCATACTTCTCGAAGGCTGGCATCTTGAATTTATCGGGCACTTGGACTCGGGTAAAAACGGACAAATCGACAGCCGGAACACTTTGAGTTCCCTCCACTTCACGTAATCTCTGGTCGAGCTTAGCCAGCAACCTGGCATTCTCATCATTGGGGGGTGACTGAAGAGCAGGGACCGACGGAGAAGCACTGGTGTCTATCAGAATGAGATCATCCGGTTGAAGGGTTGGATTAGTGTTCATTGCCAGAGTTTTGTCGAGGCGGAGGCCTTGACGGGTTGGAAGCGGAATCTCAGATTGAGAGGCGGTATTGACCTGCTGCTGCTTGGCCATGAAATCACCCATCATTTTGGACATTGCAGCCGTGATCTGCTCATTGATCGTATTCATATGTTCCTTCAGCTTTTCATCGATCATGGCTGCAATCTCAGCTTGATTGGCCATCCTTCGCTTGGTCACCGATCGAGTATTATGAGGATGAGGGGGATCCGTGGCAAATTACCTAATTTGAAATAAAACAGAAGCATACATAAGTGTCAAGCAAAATCACACGTCGATCCATGACATTGGTCTAATCGCTTTGAATTGAAAAGACTTCTTTATTGAAATGACGAAAGTTTTTACATCAATTACTGACTTGAAATGAAATTGAATTAAAAACAGATGACTCGATTCCTAAACAAACTTAAACTGGAAATGAAAACAAATTCAAGCTTTTTAATTAGCCTGATCTATAGACATATGGGAGGCGACATCCTTCTTCAACTGCTCATAAGCCCGGGCTATCTTGGCTGCCTTTTCTTCGGCTTCTTCGACCTTCCTTTTGAGACGGTTGTTCTCTGAGCGGTTGGCGGACTTGAGAGGCACCTTGGGTATCTTCGGGAATAGCTCCTGAGGAATCTTGTGCTGTCGGATATATTTGGTCGTCGCGAAGTAGGATTTCTGCTCCCCCTTTAATTCTCCTTCGGGTCGAGCTATCTTCAGGAGACGACACTTCTTCCACATCTTTTGGAGCTGAGCTACGGTCTCTTCATGATCCTCACCCTGGTCAGAGAAATCGACATGGAGGAGCTCGGGTTGTAACGCCGGAGGGAGCTCCTGGAGAATCTGGTACTGACGAGACACTCTGGCGGGGTAATACTCGATTGCGCCAGTGAAGCCCAAAAGTGGTACCGGTCCAACACCATTACACGTAAGCCGAGCTTCCTCGACTTTGAACCAGTTAGCATGCCATTGGAAACCTTGGGGTCGAGCGTTTTTCATAAAAATGATCCATTCGGAGTAATGGTAATCCGGTGCGTTCTCTTGTTTTTCTTTGTAGCTCAAAATGGGATGGCTAGAATCACTGAGTTCGGAAATTTTGAGTAAATCACCACACCCTTTTATGTGAGACAAAAACCAGATTTGCAATAGCTCAATGGGTGCGTGAAATGTCTTATCACCATTTTGCTTGAATTTAGTGAGGGAAATGAAAGTTTCAGCTAAAATGGTGTTGACAAAATTCTTTTGAAGACAAACTTGTTGGACGAACCAGGCAATTGACGGGTTACATGCGCTCTTGCAATGAGGAAAAATGACGAACCCGAAAAATGCTAGTAAAAAGATTCTGCCCTTTTGAAAAGGTGTGGCTTTTTCAAAACATTGATTCAAGAATGAGAAAGGGCATGACCCACGGTTTGCTTTCAAAACTTTTTCCAAGTCATGTTTTTCGACACTCAAAAATTCTGACAGCATTAGAGTGGAATCGACTCCCAAAGGTGGTGAGACTACCTCTGACCCCAAAGATTTTCCAATGAGCACGCTATATTCTTCCAAAGTCGGGGTGAGCTCATGCTTACCAAATATAAAGGTGGATGTCTCGGGACACCAGAAATGGGCTAATGCTCGAACGAGGCCGGTACGGACTTTGACCTCCAGTAGGGGGAGCAACCTTCCGACGTGGCCTTCCACTAACTTGCGGTTGGTCGGACTTAGCAGACTCCACCAGGCACAGAGCTCGTTCTTAGGAACATCAAGAATCCGGATGTCCGACACTCCCATAGTGTATAGACCAAAAACTCGCGACCGACCTAACGTCATGGACCGACCAAAGAAAAGAACGAAAGGTAAATAAATTGCGAGATAAGGGTTGAAGAAAAACTTACTTCACCGGGTAGGAAAAATGGCAATCACATAGACATGCGCATGAGAAGTGAGGTTCGATTTCTACCTAGACTCTGGCTTACAAAATGGAGACGAGAGGATTACCGAGCTAAACCAGTCATGGTGGTGGTTAGGCTAGGATTCCCCTGACTCCGGCTTGGTCAAAGAGCCGACCCGGGTTGAGTGGGATACAACCGTGGTGGGTACTCAATGACACCATGAAAAAACATTTCGGGACCGAGGAGGGCGACCCGTACCACATGGTTTTGGTCGGGGTATCCGCTATCTCAGTACCATCCTAAACCTATGCCACCCAGGTCCGGCAGCGGGTAGTGTGTGCGGTGTAGTGTAAATGTAAGGCATGCACAGCAGGTTATATCAAACAGCGCTTCGTGCATAAATAAACCATACATTCCAAACACCTCCCTGCAAAACAAGGGTTAACAATCACGCCTCCCCTTATACCTCCCATACTGCAAAAACATTTAACACCTTAAAATGTTAGGGACGTACCTGGGATCCTCGCTGCCAAACAAAAAATTTTGAAATCAAAAATTGGCCTAAGTCCACTAAGAGTTTTACTCAAGTCCCCAGTGGAGTCGCCAAGCTGTCGCGACCCTAAAAAATTTTAACAATTCTTCTCGGGCTAATGGATTATTAAGATTGAACTTAACGCGGACCCTCCCAAGTCCTACCAATTCGCAACTTAGGGTTTAAGTTCTTAACGTGCAAATATTTTCATGCTTGGAGTCGCCACTAATCAATTTATGGTAGGCTGATTAGAAACCTAAATAAAACATAGGGAGATATGTTTTATTCCTACGAACCAGAGATTCTAAGTCCGGGGACTTGATTACGCTAGATCTAGTCTAACGCCCTTTCGGTACCTTTTCATTTCAAAAATATTTTGGCAGGCAGTTCGGATCAATTTTAGCTTAGGTACTAACATGTGAGGTGTTCATGCGGGTGCGCAAACCACCAAATTAACACCCAATAATCAAAGCATTAAATAAATTGCTAGTTTAGGAGAAAACTTACCTCGAACCAACGCAAGCATCTGCATTGTTAGCTAGAAAATCACATCAAACACCCTAATATGATTTCTAATTAACAAGCATTCACTCAATCTCTTTTTTTTGGATTTTCACTTTATTTAAATGAAATCTAATCTATATGCAATGACGTGCAATTAATGACATGCGAATTAATGCAACCTAGCATGCAAACTATATGACGTACAACGACGTGACATAATTCTAATGACGAACAATGAATTATTTTTGGTATTTTTCTGATGAAATTCGGAATAGTAAAAAATGCCTAAAATAACATGCAAGCTAATGACTTTCCTTTTTTGGTATTTTCTTTTAAAATTCGGAATAGTAAAAATGCCTAAAATAGAATGCAATCTATGATGACTTGAACTATCCTAGCATGATTTCTTTTTGGGATTTTTGTAAAATTCGGAATAATTAAATTGCTGAAATTAAGATGCAATCTATCCTAATAAAACATGAAACAATTCACCATTTTTTGGGATTTTTTATGAAAATTCGAAATAATAAAATAACGTGAATAATCCGTTAGGATTAAAACCATATTTAATTTAAATTAGGAAACATGCCACGTTAAGTCCTAATTTAAACTAAATACTTATCTCATCCTTCGGGATATATTCAAAAACCCTAGACATGCAAGATTCTAATTTGAATAATAAAACAGATTTTTTTTGAAATTTTCTGTTTATTTGAAAAGGATAACAATTAAACAAATAAGGATAACAATCAAAATTCAAATCAACCACGCGATCCGCCAAATTTGTTTCAAACTCGGATTAGGCACAAGAATCGAATTATCGGTCATATCTAAAGGGTTATAGATATTAACGGATAATTGATCATTCAAATTTGGGAAGCAAATTAAAATCATTATCGTATTCAAATAGTTATGAATAGGATAATGATTCTCCGTACCGCCGCATATCGGACTTTAGGGTTAAAGTCGGATAGTCGTCCCGATACGTTGCTAAATTAGGAAATTTTCCTAATTTTGAATATTTCAAACGTCGCGGATATATCGAACGCTATCCAAATATATCTAGATGTCCATGCAATATTCACAAAATATTCAAATACCCAAATTAGGAAACTAAATATTTTGAAAGAATATTCAGAACATATCCACTTACCTAATTTGAAAAAAATTCCAAATTCGAGTCGGTCAGGATCGGGATCGCGACGGCTTGTGGATCGGGCGACGTATGCAGGACACGGCACGATAGCTCACGGTAGGGCAACGGCACGGCGCGCGACGGCGACACCGAGAGGACCAGTCGTGGCTGAGCAACGGCGGTGGCGTCTCGTCGGTATTGTTCACGGACAGGATGGTCTTCACGGCTTGGTTCGGTTCTCAACCGAGAGTGGTCTCGGTGGAAGCTTGCGTGAGGACGTCGCGGGGGCTTCAATCACGTCGGAATGTCTTCGCGACGGGCTGGAACGCTGCTGGATGTTGCCGTTGATTGGTCACCGGGCTTCAACTCGATCAAATCTTCAAGGCGAGGATGTCACAGTCCACGTTACTGAAGCTTTGCTAGAAGACTTGTCGATCTATTTGCTGCATGGACTGGTGAAGTGCACGGGTGTCTTCCTCTTTGACGTTCTCGGCTGCTTAACTTCAAGATTTCACGGTGGACTGCGTAGGGGGCGTGAACTTCTCCTCTTGTCGTTTTTGTGCAGGGACTCCTCGGGCGAGGAAGGACCGAATCTGTTCTTCGGCAACAGAGGCTGCAGACAAGGAGATGCCAAAGATTCGCACGTTGACTGATGCTGAGCTGGACTGGTCTCTTCGGGACTATGGGGAGACGTTAGTGAAGAGTCTTCAACGTGGACGGGTCAACGCAGCAGAGCATCACCAGCGTCTTCGTCCATGCAGACCAGAAGCCACAGCAGCAGCGGTAGACGTTCGGGGCAGGACCAGTGAGGCTCCAAGGATCATTCAACGTGGGGGAAAAGCTTTCGGTGAAGAAGAACGTGGAAGCAGCAGCGGCGGAGGACTCGGAGCAGCGTCCTCTTTCCCTCACTCACTCTCTCGAGAAATTTTTTCTGAAAACTTTGTGACCCCTCCCCTTAATTTGACCTAATAATATGTATATATAGACTAATCTAGGTCAAATTGAATGGGCTTAATTAACCTAATGGGCTTAAACTTGGGCTTAAGGCTTAATTCAATTTTAATGGGTTGAATTAACTTGGGCTAAGCCCCAAATTAAAACAACCAAGCCCACGTGACGCGAAATTCCCGGCCCTAGCATCTCGAGCGAGCCGAGTCTCGTCCGATAAAATTTAAGTTCGATTGCAATCACCAATTTGATGCAAATGCAACTAAATGAACCTAAACTATATGTTATGCGATTTAAATATTTTTGTTTAGGGGTTAAAATTTTAATCCCTAATTTTCTATGCAATTAATCACTAAATGAATATCGGTAAAATTTAGGTGTCAACAAAACTTCAACACGAACCAAGGATACAGAGGAGAAGGAGACGAAGAGGTTAGGGTTTTTTTTTTTTTTTTGTAAAATCTCATTGACCCTTATTTTTCAAGAATTAGAAAGATCATTTTGAAGCTTGAATTTTTCATCCAAAATTTGGGTTCTTCAACTTCATTTTTATTCATTCATTCATTCATTATTATTCCCTCTCTCTTTTTAATTTCTTTTTATATCTTTCATAATTCCTTAATAAAATTTTATTAAATAATAAATTATACTAATATATCTAAAACATGTAATAAATATATACAATATATTATAAAATAGAAATAAATTCAAATATATATAAATATGAACAAATAAAAATGTAAATTAGTGTTATTTTGTAATTTTCTTTTTGTATATTAGAATTGAAATATTATTTATATTTAATTAATATTTTAATTTTATTAATTTAAGAATTTGGTTATTTGAAAAGATTACTTTTATGCCATTGATGTAAGCAATCTTATCCATATTTAGCCCACCTCTCTCATGGAGTATTTTTATCTAAGTTACATCCCTCTTATATTCGACTTTATCCAATTTTGGACAGAGACCAAACAGAGGATATGATACCTTTTATCCTTATTACTAAATGTAACCTAAACTTGTACCTGAGTAACGCATTTCCTTCCCATTAGGTTTCTATTAAAATCGTTGTTAAAAATTTGACATGAATTCAACATGGTGTTGATGTGGCGCCACACGAGCGCCATGTCAGAAAAAATATTGTTCATCGCAATTACTGTTCATCCTCTTCAAAGTTACTGTTGCTTTCGATCGCTCGGCCAATACTCCTTGGGTGTTTGTCCGTCGCTGCCCACTACCGACTAGACCTCTGGTGGTGTTCGTTGGCCCTTGCTTGACCACTTGCCAAATCTGGCTATGTGGCCGTGAGCTTCGACGGCAGATCCGACCTCGTGGCCCAAGGCGACCATAGCTGCTTAAGCTCGAAGTTTGGCCTAAGGTTCTGCGATTCATGAATGTCCGCCTTCAATAGCATGGGATTCCCGCAAATCAAGTCCCATATAGAGTAGTTCTTCCTTGGCATCATAAGAGTCAAAGCGCAATCCCTAAAAACAGGAGTATAACCGATAAAAAGAGCAAACTCCATTTCAGAATTCCAACGGTACAGTTATGGAAGATTTAGCAGTGCTAAAAGTCCATGATAGTTGGGCTACAAAGAAGCCCCTTTTTACCAGCAGAATGAAAAACCGAAAATTTCCAGACACTCGCCCAAAATTTATCTTGATCTGTTCGGGTACATCTCCATCGCTGATCAGCTCGATGACATGCATGGATTCTTGTCTGAGTTAGCTATGCTGCTGGCAAAATGTAGAACTAGACCTCCTCAAGTCTATTTTCTTTTCATTTGTCACAAAACAAAGCAACTAATAGCTCGCAATGGAGGCACATTGCCTCCTCTCTAGAAAAGATTCCCACAAAAATGCAGCCGATAATGCAATATATTGAATCGACGCAACTCATCGCTTTGATTAAAGCGCCACTGCAACCTCACGATGCAGACTTCTTCCGTTGCTAGTGTACGCAACATGGATGGCCAGATCCAACCTCGAACCGCAGACCCTCAGGCCAAACAACGAGCTCGAGCAGTAATGGCGGGTAGTCAAGCAAGGGCCAACGAACGCCACTGAAGGTCCAGGCAGCAGTGGGAAGCGAACGACGATTGCCAAAGGAGCTTTGGCGAGGGATTGTGAGCTTAAAGATGATAAACAGTAGCTTCAAAGAAGATGAATAGTAAACGCGATGAACAGTACTTCGAATTTTCTTGTTTCTTTTTTTAGTTTATTTTTATTTTTATTTTTTTCTAACGTGGTGCCACATCAGCTCCATGGCGTCACATCGGATCCAAGTCAGATTTTCAAAGGCGATTTTTAACAAAATTTTATGTTACTCGAGTATAAGTTTGGAGGTTTTTTCAGTAAAAAAAATTAAGGTAAATATGTCACAATTAGCTTAGTTTTGGATTTCCGGTGGTTTGTTCCGTTTCGAAACATTGATGCAGAGACAGACCTTTGAAGCAATGAACCTAGTTGCAGCAGAAAAATAATCATGACAAAGTAAATGAATATTCGTGGGAGTCGGACTCCATAACACCTAATTTCTTAGTATCACATCGTTGGTGTGATTTATTGGCCAATAAAAAATCGTTGCTCGAAAACTTTGACAATTCCAGAAAAAAAAAAACAAGTGTTTCACCAATAATTATGTTGGGCTCAATTTGCAGATACCATAATTATGAAAAAAAAAACTTTCTTACTTCTCTATTGTAGAAAACAGTGTGTTAATAGTTAAGGAATGAAATTTTGTGTGTGAATTAGGTACACGGTATGTATATGTGCACCATCAATTTAACAAAATATTCAATCATTTAATTGAATTTTGAATTCTATACTAGACGATTCATGAATTTAGCTAGGCCATTTAATGCAAATGTGATTGACAAGTGCCTAATTTCAATGTTATTTATGAAAATAATTCATTATACTCTAATATTTAGATAATAGTATTGATCCAAATAGTTAAAAAAAGAGTTATTGATTACCTAAATGTTATTTTAGTGAGAGAACTTTTGTACTTTTAGTGAAAATTTGAATTTTCTTTTTATTTTTCATCTACCGCGTTCATTAAAAATTTCATTGATTACCGAAGATGTTTTCATGTGTTGTCCCTTATATTTGTCCTTTACCTTCTCCGTCCAACGCATCCAATTAAAAAATTTTAAAAATACTTGATTACCTATTTTTTTTGAATTAATACCACAAAAAACCTCAAAATTTGTACATCTATAGCAAATTTACGCAAAACTAATTTTTTGACCATAAAAAAATTCCAAATTGGTATACCCATGACAAATTCATCCTCCGTTCATTTCCATTAAATTTTATCGTCAAATTACTGAGTTGGATGACTCGTGACAGATGACGGATGTACCAGTTTGGGATTTTACCTTTCGTTCGTTACAAGTATATCAGTTTGTGTTTTTTCGTTGTATTAATCCTATTTAACAAAAGTTAACTTATGGTAAATTTATTACAAGTATATCAATTTGGGATTTTTATTGGTCAAAAAATTAGTTTGTGGTAAATTTGTCGCATATATAACAGTTTGAGATTTTTGGTGATCAAAAAATTAATTTGAAGTAAATTTATTATAAATATACCAATTCAAAATTTTTTGTGATACTAATCCTTTTTTTTTCTTACTTCCTTCTTTTCTCTCTTTTTTTCTTTTTCTTTTTGTTTTCTTTTCTTTCTTTCTCTTTTTCCTTTCGTTGTCTTCCTCGCGCCTCCATCTTACTCTGCAATCTCGTCCTCCAGTGTCCCTTTCTCTCTTTCCGCCGACCTCACCATCAACGTCCTCGACCTCGTTCACCACCGCCCTCAACAACATTCCAACACCTTTGTCATCAGACGGAGATCAATCCGACCTCTAGAACGAGCACGAGCGAGCTGAGATCAGACGCTCATGCTCAATTTGAGCCCCAGATCACTTGCTCGTAGGGGTGTCAAAACTGAACCGAAAAACCGAACCGAAATATGAACCGAACCGAACCGAACCGAAAATTTTGTGCATTTCGGTTTGGTTTCGGTTTCGGTTTGGTTTCGGTTTCGGTTCGGATCATCAACATAAACCAAATTTTCTTTTCGGTTCGGTTTATTTCGGTTCAGTTCGGATCGAGCCGAACTAAAGTAAACACTTCGATTTAAGACTATTTTTTCCTCTCTCTCCTCTTTCCTCTCTCTCTTTGCTTAATGAACTTGAAACCGAAAATCGATCCGAACCAAACCGAACCAAACCGAACCAAATTGAGTTTTCGGTTTGGATCAAATTCAGTTCGGTTCAAATTCGGTTCAGTTCAAGGGGGCACCCTTAATGGTTCGGTTCGGTTCGGTTTTTTGAGAAAAACCGAACCGAACCGAACCATTTACACCCCTACTTGCTCGTGGTCGAGCATGGTGACGGTGGAAGACGAAGCTCGGAGGTGTAAGCCATTAGCTCGTCGTACTCTTCACTGTCGTCCTCTATGCTCGAACTCATATTCATCCTCAGGTAAGCTCTTGTCGGTCTCGACAATGAGAACCCGGATTTTTTAGGGGTTTTTGTGGCTGGATTATTCTCTTCGATCCCTTCAAACTTATCACCTAAACGGCCTTCTTCGACCTTAAGGTTCATTCTCGGATACTTCTTGATCCTCATCTCCTACTCCTCTGCCACCAGAATCACTATTTCCGCCGCCATTCTTGATGCTTTGATGCTTTTCAAAATCGGGGCTTGGACTAGACACGTGAATATATGAGTGAAATCGCTCACCGATAATCACATCTAAATATCAACAGTCACCACATTTACTCGGGTTTATAATTCTCGGTTCATGAAGTTTCTGATGATTTCGATCATGTTGCGAGTTCGGTGTGCGTCCGTTCGTTCTATGAGTGGACAACAAGCATGCAAGACGCAATTGGACCCTCTCAAGAAGCCACATGTTCCACCTTAATGCAAACTGCATCTATGAATGTCATGAATCATCCAGCCCAAACCCAACAGAGCATTCTTAAGAAGCTGTAAATTGAAGACCGGCGGAAGTTGGTAGTAGCTGGTTTGTGAGGATGGAAGAGAGATTGAGAATTTTAACTCGGGGTTTAAGTATTTGTATTTCTGTATTTTTGGTGATTGAAGTGTTTTACCAATATCAATCATTGGATATCTGCTTATGTATCAATCATTTAGTGATTGTATATTAAGACGGAGGTGATGCGGAGCCAAGAATGAGGCGTGAGGAAGATGAAGCAAGAAAAGAAAACAAAAGGAAAAAGAGAGAGAAGAAGGAAAAGAAAAGAAAGTAAATTTAATAAAAATGTCCGTGGACAAAAATACCTTTGGTTTTATATAAGATTTGGCTGGCCAGTGAAATCAAGCTTTTATTTGAGATTAAGTTAGCCACTTCATGTCTTTATTTAAGACTAAGTTGACAATTTCTCGTTCTTATTTGAGACAAGATCTACTGTGGGTACTCTTTTGAGAAAATGGCTTCACTTTAGGTTCTTATTTGAAAATTTTCCTTCTCTCCATTGACAATTATATGTCTCACCTACGATTACTTGCATATTTGTCCTAGACTCGTGAATATAATGGAAGGCTAAGATCGTGACCATGATCATGACAAAGTCATCACACTCGTTGAACATGTCATGCTTCATTATCTACACTCCCTTGGAAAGCTTTGCTCGCACGATAGGACCAACTGCACCATTCTTCTCTTTCTATCTCGACTTTCTGTTGAGTTTCACTTGTGAGTTGTATTAGAAAGTTTCATATCGGAAAATTGGTGTGATTTGGAGTAGTTAATATATCTTAGTTGGCTTATAACTCATTGGTTTAAGTTTTTTAGTGAAGGTGGGTCCAACAAAATATGTTGATTGGCTAAGACTTGGGCTTCCTCTTGGTAATCCCCTTGGGCGAAGGCATTGGGCTTTTTTCATGCTCCCTATGAATCGTACTAGAGCTACCAATAAATGGTATCAGATTTTCTCGAAGAAAAAAATAGTATCAAAGCTAATGGTAGATTGGTGGGCCCCCAATTTGTTCCGATGTTTGGTGAATATCTCAAGAAAAAATCTGGTGACCAACGCGATCTTCAAGCATATGGACATTGTGTTATATATCAACGCGAGCTCGATAACAGACTTTATGGTTCAATATGGAAAAAGAGACCCGAGATGTTGTATAGCAATGAGAGCCCAATGACAGACTTCATGGTTTAATATGGAAAAGAGACCCAGGATGTATTAAGGGAGAGCAAACCTAACTCTGAGCTCACACATGAGGGGGAGATTATTGAGTTGTACATGTGTGGAAAGTCTCATATTGCAGAATTGATACGGTTTGGAGGAGTTAATATATCCTAGTTGGTTAATAATTTATTGGCTTAAATTTTTAAGTGAATATGGATTCAACATGATATGTTGACGGGCTTGGATTTAGGCTCCCTCTTAGTGATATCTTTGGCCGAATGTTTCGAGTTTCTATTGCGTATTCTCAACAAATGATATTAAAGCTTCCAACGCCTTCTCAGACAAAGCACAACCACTCGATCGATTCATCAATAGTCAAGGCCAAGGACTCTGGCGGACAAAGGTAATGAGAAGCTTGCTATTGGGATTGAAAAACAAACTGATGCAAATCTATTCAAATGTTAATATAAAGGACAAAGCTAAGTGCAAGGAAATATAATAGTGTAGGCATATGAAGTGCTAAGTAAGATAAGAATTCTTGCTGTCAAAAAGGAAAAGAAAATAACATAAATCACAGTTCAAGAGCCATTTTATCTTCTCCCAAACCACTGTTATTCGTTTTGGCTCCTCAAATAAAAATATTTCCTAGCAGACCCTTTGATTTAATTGCAAATAATTAAAAATTTGAACAATTATTAGGGAAATAGCATAAATGAAATTTTCTTCAAACTGGCAATATTGTAAAAGCATGTCCAAAATGAAATTGATAACTAAAGTAAAGTTCTGCTCAAAACATCATATGGTACTTTCATACAATTAAAAATGCTTTATACAAATGCCATGCCAAGAAAGCGAGTTGAGATTCCTTTAATTTATCCTGAAAATGATGAGACAAATCAGATCTGATTAGTAGATCAATTTAATAAAGCAAACCAATTCTCAACCTTTAAGTTTGGCCCAAAGTCTGATGTAAGCAAAATTACCAAGAAAAAATAAAATATATATATATAAAACAAGGATCGTCAATTTAAATATTAAAACTGAACCAGATCTCCCCAGCTCCTACTACCACTAAAGAAAGAAGAGCACTCGCGAACCTTTTGTCTTCTTCTCCGATTCCGTACTTCAAGCTCGTAGATGTCGCATGATCTCAATGGGAGGAGACGGTAAAAAAAAAACAGACAAGCACATGAAAACGCATTAGGTGATTCCCATTATAATAAGGTTTAATATCACAAAAAATCTTAAATTGATATATTTGTGACAAATTTATCCCAAACTAATTTTTTGATCACGGAAAATCCCAAATTAGTACATTTATGATAAATTTACCAAAAATTAATTTTTTGACCATGAAAAACTCAATACTGGTACACTCGTAACAAATTTAACTAAAATTAATTTTTTAACCAGAAAAAACCTCAAAGTGATACACCTATAACAAATTTACCCTCCGTTAACTTCCATCAAATTTTACCGTTAAATTTGTTAATGTGGATGACACATGGTGATGTGGTACGGTGATGTGGCAAGTCCACGCGGAAATCCATAGGGCAAATACCATGAAAAACCCTAAATTGGTCCGCTAATAGAGAGTAAATTTATCACAAGATTATCAGTTTGGGTTAAATTTATCACGTGTATACAAGTTTGGAGTTTTTTTGGGTCAAAATATTAGTTTGGGTAAATTTATCACGGGTGTATCGGTTTGGGATTTTTTGTGGTTAAAAAATTAGTTTTGGGTAAATTTGTCACGAGTGCACCAATTTGAGGCTTTTTGTGGTAAAAAAATTAGTTCGGGATAAATTTGTCATACGTGTACCAGTTTGGGGTTTTTCGTAATCAAAAAATTAGTTCAGGGTAAATTTGTCACAAATGCACCGGTTTTGAGTTTTTTTTTTTTTTGGTATTAACCCTATAATAATAGTTAGGTAATCAAGGATTTTTTTAGCAAAAAAAAAGATTAATGCCACGAAAAACCCTAAACTGGTACATCTATGACAAATTTATCCCAAATGAATTTTTTGATCATCAAAAATCCTAAACTGGTACACATGTGACAAATTTACCCAAAATTAATTTTTTGACCAATAAAAATCCAAAACTGGTATACTTACGATAAATTTATCATTCGTTAGTTTTCGTTAAATAAGATTAATACAACGAAAAAACAAAAACTGGTGCACTTATGACAAACGGAGGGTAAAACTCCAAACTGGTTCATTCGTCATCTGTCACGTATCATCTAACTTAGCAATTTGACAATAAAATTTAATGAAAATTAATAGAGGGTAAATTTATCACAAGTGTACTAGTTTTGAATTTTTTATGGTTAAAAAATTAGTTTGACATAAATTTGTCATATATATACCAGTTTGGAGTTTTTCGTGGTATTAACAAAAAAAACAAAATGACCGCATTTTAGGTTCTTATTTAAAATTTAGGTAAACTACTTATGTATTAGTTGTCAGTGTAGAAACCCCAAAAGCAAAGATTGCTTGAAACTCTGGTTAAGGGTATTATCAATAAAAGTTGGACATTCTCTGGTTTGAGATATTAATAAGATAAATGACAATTTAAAAATCTACTCGGACTCGGACTCCGTCTGTGCAAATTCAAATTTGAGTTCCGACTGGAGGTCACTGACCGAGCTTATCTGGAGCTCAGAGAACTCGTCCTTCCAGACCTGCATAGTATCAATCCTCGTTTTCTAAGCTGAGAAAGAAAAATTAAAAAACTTGGTTATAACTTCCGTAAATTTGTCTTCATTGCTGTTCGTTTTAGAGAAACTAATTCTGTATTAAACCCAGAAATCAACTACAGTAGGCGAGGAATCTAGCTACTGATTGCGACTAGGGGTGTGCAACCGGACCGGGTTTACCCAGGAACCGGACCGGCCCACCCGAAAAATAGGTCCGGGAACCGGTCCCTGTTTGAACCGGTCCGAGAACCGGTTCTATTTTTTTGGAATCGGTTGGAACAGGTCCGGTTCCCGGGTCTAAGTGAAAACCCACCCGGACCGGTTTTAGAACCGGTTTTAAGTTACTGTAAAAAAATCCTAGCATTTATTACTCTCAGTCTCTCCCTTGAGTCTCTTCCAGTTTGCGAGTCCCCTTTCTTTTGGCCCTTCTCAGTATGCTCGCAAGAACTCATCGTTGCAACTGCTCGCCGCTCATCGCCACGGCTGCTCGTCACCGCAACCTAGCTCATTGCCTCTCGTCGCCGTGGCCCGCAAGAACACAACCCCTCTCATCGCCTCTCGCCTTATTGTCGCCGACTCTGACGCAACTATGGAGAGAAAGGTGAGTCCGCAATTGAGTTTTTTGGTACTTTTTCGAGCAACCCAGCTCGTTTCGCCTATTGTCTCTATTGAATTGTGAGAAATTTCGATCGTTGGGATAAGGCTCCATCTCTATGTCTTATGTTTTATGCAACGCTTGAAGAGGCAAAACCATTCGGGAACGAAGAAGATGCAATGAGATGGCAAGCCACCAGGAAAGGTTGCTGGACAGTCGAGTCCTTTTACCACTTGTTGACTTTGGCATTTACGGAGAATTAAAAACCAAATTTACTTGGAGCATGAGTTGTGCCCATGGATAACCTGGTTAGGTGGTTATGTATTAGCTGATATATTTTCATCATTTTCATTTTTATCACTTCGAGAAATATAGAGCACTTATGAACATGTCAAGGGGAGCATGTCAATTGCTGGACATGGTGCTTGTGGATTGTTTATTTTGCTCCAAATTTTTGAAACCAGAAAAAAAAAAAACAGGTTATCGGGTAGAACCTGGAACCGGACCGAAAAAACAGGGTAGGTTCCAAAACAGGGTCTAGGGAAACAGGGTAGATTCCAGGTTCCAAAAACTGAGAACCGGTTGTAACAGGGTAGGTTCCAGGTTCCAGGTCTGGACCCTACCTACCCTGGAACCGATCACCCCTAATTGCGACATGGCTCCCATTTGCCCTCTCATTCTCAACATAAATTTTTTTTTTGCGTGCGTTTTTGTCTCCGCGAGGAAACTGCGTACTCTATCTGTCGTGTTCACACTTACATAAAAAAATAGTGGGTATATTATCCAAAAAATTTTAAATATGTTCTATGGCTGCCAATTCAATTTTAAATCTTTTAATTTAGTCAATATAGTTCTAAATTTTTAAATATTTTTCAATGTAGTCCATTGGATCAATTTAATTCGGAAATCACTGGGTGACAATCTAGTCAGTGCCAACTAACTTATGTGGCATGGGCAACGATCTAACGTTTTCGAAAGGGCTTCAATTCACATAAAAAGAGAGTACATAAATTCATTTGTGATACTTAGAAGAAGACACAAGCAATCAATATTTGATGCATGCGATTCATGATGCTTGATGAGAAGGCAATTAATTACCTTTGAAGATTCTTCCAAAATTATGGATGAGAAGGCAATTAGATGTATAGGTTCAAAAATGGATCATTTTGTTTTGCTTCAGAAACGATGGATATCGACTCACTTCTAGAGTATATGTATAAGTATAGGTTCTTTTAACCTAATCATGTCATTATTTAGGCTTTGTGTACTTAAGGTCTGAAGGCAATTTCTGGGAAGTTCAAGGAACACGCCATGATTCATTGTTGACAATTTTTTATGAAACTTGCCTGTTAATATCCTCCATTCACGTAAAATAGTAAACAATAGGGGACTTGATTGATATATGGAGCATCCAATTGAATCGAAGGACTTGGGAGGACGGCCAATTAGTTTATTGCATCATCTTTTACAACTCCAACTACTGAAATATCCTTTTTCGTCTCGCTTTTTGCAGAGCTTTTATAATGACCCCGTATGATGTCAAATCACGTGGGACCCGGAATACACGACAAGTTTCCAGCACGTTGCCCAAGCGCGTAGCAGGTGCCCAGAAGTCAATGGTCTTGGTCACGGGTAATATGCGATGTATATTGTCATCTAGTGTCTCTGGAGCATAGACCTTCTGTGCCTCTGTAAGAGAGAGAGAGAGAGAGAGAGAGGTGAAGAGAGCGACCGAGCGAGCGAGCGATGGCTTCGACGGCGACAATACCGGGTGTCATGAATCTGTTTTTCGCAATGGCTTTGAATCGGTCCATGGCGTTTCTAATTTGTATGGGAATGATTGGTTTTGCAGTATTTGCTGGAGGAAGGAAGAGAAAAAACCGGGTTAGTTTTCTCTGCATCTTTGGGATTTCTATTATTATTTAGATCTTCGTTGACATGAATGCGGTGGAATCGGTCCTCTGCTTGCAGTTCGACCCAACGAATGCTAAAAATCCTCTGGAATGTTACAAATCTTATTTGATATTGGACGCTGGGCCTGTGAAGAACTGTTTTGCTTTCCTCCAAAATTACGTTAGAATTCATGTATCACATTTGATTGTTACCAAAGTTCTGAGAATTTTATATATCAAAATGCGTGAGTCGCAAATTTCAGTTGCAGGGGCCGCTTGCTGTGTTAGGTTTGTCTTGGTCGGAACCATAAAACTTTGTTTTTTTTTTTTTTCTCTTTTTTCTGTTTGGCCAGAAGCATAGGACTTGGTCTGAAACACTGTGTACTATGTGAAGCGGTTTAGTTTCCTTGATTTGACAGGAATCATCTTCAACCTCATCGTCATCGTCCAGTATCGGTTACGAAGTATTCTTGAGTTTTAGAGGTGAAGATACTCGCAAAACAATCACCGATCACCTTTACAGCAGATTGGTAGATGCAGGGATCGATGTCTTTAGAGACGACGAAGAGCTCCGTGCCGGAGAAGAGATCCATCCGACGCTAAAAGAAGCAATCAAGGGGTCGAAGATCTCGATAGCCGTCTTCTCCAGGGACTATGCTTCCAGCAAAAGTTGCCTCATGGAGGTGGTGCAAATGTGGGAGTGCAGAAAATCTAAGGGACAGACTATTATTCCGATTTTCTATGATGTTAGTCCCTACGATGTAAAACGCCAGGCTGGGGATTTCGGAAGGTCCTTCGATCAACATGTGAGAGATGGAGTCAACGCAGATACCATCAAAAAATGGAAGGAGGTTTTTCGAAGGATCGGGGGATTAAGCGGATTTAATCGGGAGAACATAAATGGAGGGTAATCCTTTTACTTCTGGTATCTATTTTCTTTCCTTGATCGATGGAAAAAAAAAGCAAGGCATAGGATCATGTGAAAATGAACCTGAACCTTTTCCAACAAATATTATGTGGACGATGATGCATGATAGAGGGATATTTAAGGTTATTCTTCAGAAATTGGTCGGTAGTTTTTTTTTCGGGGGTCGGGATTTTAGTTTAACAGGTTGAAGTTCCATATGCCTATTGAATGATGAGTGACTCCATTAAAGTGGCCATTATAAAATGGTTCGACTTATGACATAACTGCGAGTTAGACCAGCCGCCTGGTCCCCCACTGTCCGTTCGTTCCCCCTTTGGCATTTGAAAATGACTCGAGAGAATTTTTGCTTTTGCAGATAGCATAACATCAATGTCAAAATTACTATGTGCATGAAAGGGAAATTGACCATGCATTATAACTTGCTCTCCATTTTCATTGAAGATTCCCCCTACCCCTGTTGGTTAGGTTAATTTTTGTCGGTTCATTCCCCACTTGATTTTTGTCTAATATATATCTTAACTTTGTTGTCATCCCGTGCTTCATCACTTATGTTTGCAGGCATGAGTCTCAGCTCGTAGAAAAAGTTTTTAGACGCGTCTTGCAGTTGTTGAAGAAGGATGACCGAGTTGTACCCGACGAACTAGTTGGAATTGATCTTCATGTTCAAGAGATGATGAGAAAGCTTGGTGTTGTCTACAACCATGGACAAGCAATCAAAGTATGTGGATTAGACAGATGTGCCGTTGGAATATGTGGTATGCAGGGTGTCGGGAAGACTACACTTGCAAAGGTTGTCTACAACAAGATGCATATGTTGTTTGATGGATGTAGCTTCCTTGAAGATATCAATTCGAGAAAAGTCGAACTTTCACAAGAAATGTTGATTGCATCCCTTCAAAAAAGAAAACCTGAAGCACTTAATTCTTCTGATGATGGTATTAAGAAAATAGGAAGTCTATTTTGCGATATGAAGGTTCTCATTGTACTTGATGATGTGCATAATGATGGACAAATTAAAGCATTAGCTGAGAAGCTTACTTGGTTTGGTCGTGGGAGTAGAATCATTGTCACCACCGAAATAGACAATGTTCTAACTGGTTTCAAGGATGGAGCAGTAAAAGCATACAACGTTAGAGCAATGGAAAATCACCATGCTCTTCAGCTCTTTCGTAAGCATGCTTTTCAAGGCGGTGCTCCCGAACGTGTTTCTGAGCATGATTCCTTGTCCATAGACATCGTCAAAGCTATCGGAGGGCTTCCTTTGTCTATTATACTTCAGGCTTCATATTTACGCCAAGAAAGGAACTTAGATATATGGAGGAGTACCTCGGAATTTGTAAGAAGACACCCATCAGACAGTGTCAAACATTTCTTGGACAGAAGTTACAAATCTTTAAATGATGATACAAAGCAGATATTCCTCGATATAGCGTGTTTTTTTATCGGAAAGGAGAAGAGGATTCCCTCTTATATGTGGGAGGCTTGTGAATACTATCCTCCTAGGGGAATAAAACACCTTCGTGACTTGCATTTGTTGGAAGATGGAGAAAATAATGAATTAAGAATGCACGATCTGATACGAGACTTTGGCAGGGACATTGTGGAGAGCCAAGTTGAGCGCTGCAGGTTTTGGAATCACAGCGATGCACTTTCTATTCTAAAAAATCGTACGGTAAGTTTTCAAAACCTCTAAAAATTTCGTCTAGAGAGTTACGATTTACAAAAGCGTTCAGATAAACCTTCCATTCTCATTAAAAGAAACTGACTTTTGCATATTCAATGTCCAAGGGAAAAGAAAGGGAATTGTTGTTGACACAATTTAAAACATGTAGTGGATACCCACTGATTGTGTAAATTCGATTTGTCTCATTTCATTAAAAGGAGTAAGAAATTGAAGTTGTCTAGTTACTCATACCGTTTTCCCCAACGAGACTTGTCAGGGTACTGAAAGTGTCAAAGGCATTCGTCTCACAGTTGAAGAGGGTACAACCGTCTGTTTTACATGCGAAGAATTTCACAATTTATCGAATTTGAGGTACCTCAGACTGGACCGGGCTAACATTCAGGGAGACACTGGGATTCTTCTTCCAAATTTGAGGTGGCTTGATTGGCGAGCGTGCCGTTTGATTTCTGAGCTACGTATTATGCATTTGGAGAAGTTAGTCATTCTGGATCTGTCTTGGAGTCCGGTCACCAAAGATTCACCAGATTGGGAACAAATCATGAAGGTACGGCCAATATTTGCTTTTTAAATCTCGTGTTCAAATGATAGATACGAGCTGAGTAAAGTTTGACATCTTCTTTTGCACATTGCAGAAGGTGGAGGAATTGAAAGTCTTGAACCTAGAAGGATGTGTTCAGTTACGTGCATCATTGGATTTTCCAGCTCCGGTCAATCTGGAGATATTGACACTGGAAGGTTGTACTCTGTTGACTCAAATTAAGCCATTCATTGAAACTCTGAATAAGTTGAGTTCCTTAAATTTGAAAGACTGCGCCCGAGTGAAGGAGTTGCCCAGCGAACTGTACTGCATGGAATCTCTGAGGGAACTTGTGATTGATGGAACTGGCATCCGAAGAATAGGAATTCATCGCCAGAGTGGGTTTTTGATGAATCTTGAAACGCTTAGTGCTCGCAACTGTACACATTTGCAAGATATATCCAAAATTGGCTGCCTGACTAATCTCTCCAGTCTTGCTCTGGACGGTGCAGATATTGATGGGCTTCCAGATACTTTTGAATTTCCTCAGACACTTAAGAGACTTTCTTTAAGGGAATGTCACAAGTTGGTTAAACTTCCACCTTCCATTGGGAAGCTGATTGTGCTGGAGGAAATGGACCTTTCAAGAACTGGAATCAAAGTAATGCCACGGTCAGTCAAGGAGTTGAGGAATTTAAAGACACTGAAGATGGCACACACTTACCTACAAAAGTTTCCTGAAGAAATTGCGAGCTTAGCTGAACTGGAGGAGATAGATTTCTCTTTCTGCAGAAGTTTGGAGGGCAAAGTTTGCTGTGATATTTCAAAACTATCCTCTTTGAAAATTTTAAGATTATCGTCATCTGATGTTGCCGGGCTGCCTAGGAGCATTCGCCATCTCTCTCACCTCCAAACCCTAGACATAGTTGACTGCAACCAGCTTCACACACTACCAAAGTTGCCCTCCAGTTTACTCAGTCTCCGCTGGGGATCCAAAAACATGACAGTCCCCGATTTGCCAGATCTGACAAATCTAAAAGAGCTACTCTTGACAGATGGTGAGCAGCCAAAAGCCGGATGGCTCGTGATGTTATTGAATCTAATGACCCCAAATATTGGGTGGATCACGAGATTACCAAGTCTAGAGACCTTGCAGTTGTCCCTTTCAAAGGTCACCTGTCTCCCTCGGAATTTTAGTGCCCTTACTCAGCTCCGGGAGCTCTCTTTATCGTACATGGAGAAGCTAGACCTCACACAACTTCCCTCGTCAAGCTTATTGACTCTGCGTCTCAAACACTGCAAGATTCAAGAACCAAAATTTTCTTGTCTGCAATATCTGTCAGAACTAGAACTAGACAACTGCGATTTAGAAAACATTGACGGTCTTATAGATTTAAAGCTTTTGGAAGTTCTGAAAATTTCTCAACGCAGCAGCATTACAAACCTCAATGGGCTCAAAGATCTACGACGTCTCAGGAAGGTGCAAGTTATCCCTTTTGATCCTGCCAGTCTGTCAGAATTATCAAAATGTACATTTAAACTGGACTCTTGCGGTTAGGATATGTCTGTATCTTGCATTCTTCTCGGTCAGTGGATGGATAGTCTCTGTATTGTACGAATTACTATTGTCCTTTCGAGTCTTCGACAGGACATCTCCTTTATAAGAAGCTGGAGGGCAGCCTCTCTAAGCTACATGCTCGAATTCTGTTTAGAATTCTTTTTTACCCGAAACAATGTTTTTTTTTGGTAAGGACCCGAAACAATGTTGGATTTTATGGTTTCCATGAATTCCTTGTGTGTATTGCATTGGATCCATGCAGGGCCACAAAGTACCCCAGGCAAATTCTTCTTTGTCCTGCGAATGGTAATGGCATCAAGAATCTAGCATCAAAACCATTGCTGAAGGTAGTGATTCCACTTGAATTGCTGCATATTTTGTTGGTGTTGTATTTATGCTCTTTTCATAGATGGCTTACTAGTATAATGAGACCATATATTCGCAGAGAAACCAGATAGAGGTGCAATTGACCGAAATACCATTTACTGTTATTTGTAGCCTGTAGGATGCATCATCCAAAAGCCGTCCATTGCCACTGAGCTCTTCGATCACGATGAGAAAGAGAAGACAGAAGAAGAAAAACAAGATCCAGCATCCATGGGCAACATTGCGAGGACTCCGTGGTCGTGAGCCCTCATGGGCCTGTACCTTCGTCGGCCCTGCTTAACACCGCTTTCAGTGTTGCCATTCTTCATTTGAGTTGATCAAGTCGTCGAATCTGAATCTCCAGGAGTCGATGATAGGATGGGGATCCGAAATGGATATGACGGAGATCCAATTAGAATGAATTACAAGAGAGTGCGCTCGTCATTGTGAAGTTGAATTAGGATGGTTGCGAATCTTTGAATTGATCTAATCAGAACTTTTCTTCCGTCGTTCTCTTCTCCTCTTCTTAATCGATTTTCTTCCCTCGCATCTCTGGATGGCAACCTGGTTAATGGTGAAGGCTCATCTCTTCCAATCGGAAACCATGCTTATATCCATCTATAAATCTATTGTAATAACAAAATTGGGAGAATAGAGCTTTTTGGTTGAGCCGCATCATCACAAAATTAATTTTTCTTCTGCTTCTCCTCTTCACATTACTAAAAAATGCATGTTGATTGAAAAAGGTAAAGTGGCTGAGGTGTTTCTTTCTCTCGGAATGATTACTGTTGCAGTTGCAATTGCAGTTGTTTTCGACCAGAGCAGAAGAAACCCGGTTAGTTTTCTCTGCATCTTCGGGATTTGTATCATCATTTTAGAACTTCTTGGACATGCATCCGTTGGAGACGGGCCTCTCTGCTGTATAGTTCGACCCCACAAATGCTAAAAAATCCTCTGGAGTGCTGCAAATCTTCTTCGACGTGAACGATAAGAATCACTCGATGTTAAGAATCACGAGATGCTATCGAAAGTCCGATCACAATTGACGTTGTACGCTCGGCTTGTTAAAGTAGATAATTGCGAATAAACTAGGTGTGAACTCACGTGTTGATCTTCTGAGTGTTGCGAAAGTTCCGAGAGGTTTTTTTTATATAAAACGGAGTCTATAAGATTCAGTTGCAGGCCGCTTGCTGTGTCAGGTTCGTCTCCACTGGAACTATAAAACTTTGTTTTTTATAATGTTTTTGTTTAGGCAGAAGCATGAGACTAGTCTGAAACGCTTTTTTCACTATGTGAAGTGGTTTGGTTTCCTTGATTTGACAGGAATCATGTTCGACCTCATCGTTATTGTCTGGAATCAGTTATGAAGTATTCTTGAATTTTAGAGGATACTCGCAGAGGATTCATGGATCACCTTTACAGCAAGTTGGTTACTGCAGGGATTGAGGTCTTTAAAGACGATGAAAATCTCTGTGCCGGAGAAGAGACCAAGCTGGAGCTAATAGAAACAATCAAGCGGTCGAGGATCTCGATACCCATCCTCTCCAAAGACTATGCTTCCTGTAAAAGTTGCCTCAAGGAGGTGGTACAAATGTGGGAGTGCAGAAATTCTA
The DNA here is from genome assembly GCA_031216185.1 of Syzygium aqueum. Lineage (NCBI taxonomy): Eukaryota > Viridiplantae > Streptophyta > Magnoliopsida > Myrtales > Myrtaceae > Syzygium > Syzygium aqueum. The sequence goes on along the minus strand of CM062233.1, from coordinate 28,572,366 downwards.
ATGGACAGACTATTATCTCGATTTTCTATGATATTAGTCCATCTGATGTAAAACACCATGTTGGGGATTTTGGAACGTCCTTCCATCAACATAAGAAGGACGGAGTCAACTCAAATACCATCAAAACATGAAAGAAGGTTCTTCGACAGATTGGGGATTAAGCGGATATCATCGGGAGAACGTAAATGGGGGGTAATTCCTTTCCTTCTGGTTCCTTTTTTCTTTCCTCAATCATGAATAAAAGGTTTCGGGTGATGTGAAAATGAACCTGAACCTTTTCGAATAAATATTATATTTAATCATATCGCTCATGATGCATGCTAAAGAGATCTTTAAGGTTATTCTTATGAAATGGATCGATGATTTAATAGGCTGTAGTTTGATATGCCTATTGAATAACCGGGGACTCAATTACAAAGGCCATTTGAAAATGACTAGACTCATGACATAACTGCGAGTTAGACCAGATATCCTGGTCCATCATGCCCTGTTCGTTCCCCCTTGGGTAGAACTTTTGTTTTGCAGATAACATGATCTCAATGTCATAATTGCTATGTGCATGAAAGGGACGTAGATCACGCATTAAAACTTGCTGTCCATTTTAATTGAAGATTCTCCCTGCCCCTGTTGGTTGATTTAATTTTCATCGGTTCATTCCCCACTTGATTTTTGTCTAATTTTTAATAATTTTCGTAACTTTGTTGTCATCATTGTGCCTCATCACTTATGTTTTGCAGGCACGAGTCCCTGCTCATAAAACAAGTTCTCAGATGGGTCAGGCAGGTGTTGAAGAAGGATGACCAAGTTGTAATAAAAAAACTAGTTGGAATTGATCTTCATGTTCAAGAGATGATGAGAAAGATTGGTGTCGTCTACAACAACGGACAAGCGATCGAAGTATGTGGACAAGACGTGCGGGTTATTGGAATATGCAGAATGCCGGGTGTCGGAAAGACTACACTTGCAAAGGTTGTCTTCAACAAGATGCATATGTTGTTTGATGAATGTAGCTTCTTGAAGGTATTAATTCGAAAGGAGTCGTGTTTTCACAAGAAATGTTGATTGCTGACCTTCAAAACGAAAAACTTGCACCACTTTAAATCTTCTGATGAAGGTATTAAGAAAATAGCAAGTCTTTTTAGCAGCTTGAAGTTTCTCATTGTCCTCGACGATGTGCATGAGGTTGAACAAACTAAAGCATCAGCCAAGAAACTTAGTTGGTTTGGTCCAGGAAGTGGAATCATTGTGACCACAAACAAAAGGACTGTTCTAGACAGTTTTGATGATGGACCAGCCGAAGAATACAAGGTTGAACCCATGAGGTATCACCATGCACTTCAACTCTTTCGTAAGCATGCTTTCCAAGGCGATGCTCTCCAAGATGTCTCTGAGTATGATTCCCTGTCCATAGACATCATCAAAGCTCTTGGAGGGCTTCCTTCGGCTATTGTGGTTGTGGCTTCATATTTATGCAACAATAAGGATGATATACGAATATGGAGAAGTACCTTGAAATTCCTAAAAGAACACCAAGTAGATGAAGCTGAAGCTGCCATTAGGGTCAGTTATGACTCTTTAGATGTTCATACAAGAAAGATATTCCTCGACATAGCTTGCTTTTTTGTTGGAAAGGATGAGAGGATTCCCTCTTACATGTGGGAGGGTTGTGATTACTATCCTGCTAGAGGAATAAAATGCCTTTGTGAGATGTATTTCTTGGATATTGGAGAAAACAATAAATTAAGAATGCATGACCTGCTAAGAGACTTTGGCAGGAAACTTATCGAGAGCAACGATCTTCATGAGCTCTGCAGGTTTTGGAATGACAGTGATGCACTTTCCATTCTAAAGGACATTAAGGTAAGTTTTCAAAGCCTCTAGAAATTTTTTAGTGGGTTACTATAGCATTCAGATAAACCTTCCATTCCCATTAACATAAACTTACTTTTCTTTATTCAATCTCGAAGGGAAAAGAAGGGAATTTGTTCTTAACACGATTTAGAATGCGTAGTCTATACCCACTGATTTTGTAAATCTGATTTGTTTCGTTTCATTAAGAGGAGTAAGAAATTAAAGTTCTCAAATTGCTCATACGTTTTTCCCCAATCGAGAATTGACAGGGTACTGAAACTGTCGAAGGCATTGGTCTCACAGTAGAGGAGGGTCGCACCTTCTGTTTTACATGTGAAGAATTTCATAAAATGTCGAACTTGAGGTAGCTCAGACTGGACCGGGCTAACATTCGGGGAAACACCGAGAATCTTCTTCCAAATTTGAGATGGCTTGAATGGCGAGCATGCCATTTGATTTCTGAGCTAGGTAATATGCATTTGAAGAAGTTAGTCATTCTCGATCTGTCTTGGAGTCCAGTCACTGAGAATTCACAAGTCTGGAGACAAATCTTGTAGTTATGGTGGAGATTTGCTTTTTAAATCTCGTGTTGAGATGATAGATATGAGTAAGTAAAGTTTGATATCTTCTTTTGCACATTGCAGAAGGTGGAGGAATTGAAAGTCTTGAACCTACCAAGGATATGTTTGGTTGCCTGCATCGTTGAACTTTCAAGCTCCAATCAAATTGGAGATTTTGATACTGGAAGATTGTACTCAGTTATCTCAAATTGAGCCATTCATTAGTAATCTGAAGAACTTGAGTCCTTTAAATTTGAGAAAGTGCAGCCGAGTCAAGCAGTTGCCCCAAGAACTGTGCTGCATGAAATCTTTGAGGGAACTTCTGATTGATGGAACTGGCATCCATAGTATATGTTTCCCGGAAGGTTCTTTGAAGAATCTCGAAATACTCAGTGCTTGTGACCGTCAATATTTGCGAGATATATCCACAATTGGCCACCTGAGGAATCTCTCGAGTCTTGCTCTGGATGGTTCTGATATTGATGGGCTTCCAAACGATGTTGGATTTCTTCAGAAACTGCGGAGACTTTCTTTAAGGAGTTGTTGGAAGTTGGGTAACTTCCAACTTCGATCGAGAAGCTGGAGTGGCCGAAGGTAATGGACCTTTCATACACTGGAATCAAAGTAATGCCACCCTCAGTCGAGGAGTTGATGGAATTGAAGACATTGAAGATGGCATCCACTCCACTAAAAAAATTTCCTGAAGATATTAGAAGTTAAAGAAACTGAAGGAAATAGATCTATCTTTATGCAGAAATTTTGAGGGTGAAGTTCGCTGTGATATCTCAGGATTATCCTCTTTGAGAATTTTTGAGATTATCATCATCCGGTGTTGCCGGGCTGCCTAGGAGCATTTGCCATCTCTCTCGCCTCCAAATTCTAGACATATGTGACTGCGACCAACTTCAGGCTCTACCGAAGCTGCCCTCCAGTTTACTCAGTCTCGTCTGGGGATCCAAAGAAATGACAGTCCCCGACTTGTCATATCTGACAAATCTAAAAGAGCTATGCTTGAAAGATGTTGAGCAGCCAAAAGCCGGATGGGTAATGCCGCTATTGAATACCCCAATTATTGGGTGGATCACGAGATTACCAAGTCTAGAGACCTTGCAGCTGTCCCTTCCAATGGTCACCATTCTCCCAGGCAATTTTAGCGCCCTCACTCAGCTCCGGGAACTCTCTTTATCTTACATGGAGGAGCTAGACCTCACACAACTTCCATTGACTTCAAGCTTATCGACTCTGCATCTCAAACATTGCAAGATTCAAGAGCCAAATTTTTCTGGTCTGAAATATCTGAACTGGAACTATACAACTGCGATTTAGCAAAGATTGATGGTCTTGAAGATTTAAAGCTTTTGGAAGTCCTGAAAATTTCCGGATGCAGTATAACAAACCTTGATGGGGTCAAAGATTTTCCACATCTCAGGAAGGTGCAAGTTGTCTCTTGTGATCTTGCCAGTCTATCAGAATTACACGAATGCGAATGTGAAGTGGACATCTGCGGTTAGGCTATGCCTGTATCTTGCATTCTTTTCGGTCAGTGGCTGGATAGTCTTTGTCCTGTACGAACTACCGTTGTACTTTCGGGTCTTTAACAGGATACCTCCTTTTAGTCTAAGAAACTGGATGGCAACCTCTCTAAGGTATCTTGCTCCAGTTCTGTTTACAATTCTTTTTAACCGAAACAAAGTTGGATTTTATCGTTACCACGAATTCCTTATGTGTTGTATATTGCATTGGATATGTGCAGGGCCATAAAATAGCCCAGGCAAATTCTTCTCGTCCAGCTATTGGTAGTGGCATCAAGAATCTCGCGTCAAAACCATTGCTGAAGGTAATGCCTACGCTTGAATTGCTGCATATTTTGTGGGTGTCCTATTTGTACTGTTTTTGTAAAGGTGGGGTTCGCCGAAACACCATTTACTGTGATTTGTAGGCTGTAGGATGCATCATCCAAAATCCGTCCACTGCCACTCAGCTCTTCGATCATGATGAGAAAGAGGAAACGAAGAAAATTAAGATCCAGCATCCACAGGCGACTTTGCGAGGACTCCACATTCATGAGCCATGGGCCTGTGATTTCGTCGGCTCTGCTGGTGAAATTCGTCCTGGACACTGCCTTCAGTGTCGCCATTCTTCATTCGAGTTAATCGAGTCGACATGTTCCGAATCTCCAGGAGTTTGATTATAGGATGGCGATCCGAATTGGACATGATGGGAGATCTCATCAGAAGGGAATTACAAAGAGAGTGCGCTCATGATTGTGAAATTAATTGATCTGCTGCTTGGAGAAGGAAAGTTTTCGTCCATCCTTCTCTTCTCCCCTTGTTTTCTCAATTTATGCACATGAATTTTTAATTTCTGTAAAAGACATGACGTTGGATCTAACAAGCAAAAAGATGTCCAGTTGATTCCTTCTTCATTCTCTACATTTGCTATTAAAGCCTCTCTCCTTCTCAAGGATGAAAAAGAATGGAAAAAAATCACAGGAATAAATGGGACCATCCTTTGAGGTAATTTTAGAAACAGCCGGCCAATCATACGCCCAAAACTTGAATATGAGCAAAGATTAAGATTTCTCAACTCGTGATAATGTTTGTAACAATGATATCAGAATGACAAGCGCATCAACCGCGTGAAATGATTTAGGACGAAATTTCGAAAATTACAGAGTTGCACAAGCGACTGTGGTTTCGCTGAGATGCCCGTTGCTCGTGTCTCCTTTATGCCCCTTTAGCTGCACATAAAGCTCTCTTGCAGTAATACTTAGCTTCGCGGTGAAAATTGTTACTTTGCACGGGTGCTAAAGTGATGTGAGCAATACAAAGGCATGAAAATGGGTCAGAGGTGAAAGAAAAGATGAGTTGGTACTTAGATATGCTCTCCCTGTAATGTTGTCGAAGTGTCGTGCAAAACATGTATCACAATCCTAGATTAACTCTTCGACCAAAAGAAAAAAATCCTAGATTAACTCACCCTAGAAATGATCTATTTTGTGCTTTTGTATATAGGTAAACACTTTTTCAAGAGGCCACTAAAGCTTCGTCTAACTTAGGCACGCTTACCATTGAAATTTCAATGTTAAACGTTGCCACTATGTCACATTTCTTATGAATTGATTTCAGTGTCCTATATATGACCCAAGAATGCTCTCATCTTTTTCGTTGTGCAATTCGATTATTCATGTCTCTTTCACCATCTTTGAAGTCTTCCTGAAGCTGCACCTTATTTAGGCCCGGTTGTCCTGTCCTCGTCGATCAGGTCGTTACAACATGAAAATATAAGATTAAAATATGCTAGACTTAAAACCAAAGCCTAGTTGGTCACATTCATTCACATTCTACTCGCCTAGATTGGTTCATTTTACACATTCTTAGGTGTTATACTCTTCTCTTGCACGAAGAAGTTGTTTCCAAAAAATAAGCCATTGGTAGCATTTTGGGAAGAAAGAAGGTAAGAGATCGTATAAGCATTTTTGTTATATAGTAAAGAGTAGAATACAATAATTTTAGTTATTGATACAACAACAACATCTAACTAAGTATTATACAATATAAGACGAAATAAAATTGTAACCGTCCATAACACTCGTCAATATTTTTTTTGTCCTGTGATGAATATAAGGTCATTAATTATAAATCCATACAAAACATTGCGCATTTTATATATTGCAATTTTTTACTGCTTGATTATTTTTAATACAAAAAAGAGCAACAATTTTTTCATGTACGCAAGGTATTTCGACTCACTAGTAATGTTAACCTGTGAATAACAAAAAACTTCTTTCAAATTAAATTGACTTTCAATGTGCATGGTATACTTTAAGTAGAGAAAGAGTATTCAAATAAATGTGATCAACGAGTTTTAGTGGCAAAAAATAATGGTTCATTGAATTAAGTATATATTAATCTAAATGGATGGCGCTTTTTTCACTCTCACTATGGCTAAAACACTCATTTTTATAATGTTTTGATAATATTAACCTTTATGATCCTATCTTTTTTAAGCATTCTTTAGTTGCTATTGTTCCTTTTCTTCTCTCTTAACCATTTTCCTTCTTTTCATTTATTTCTCTGTCTTCTCTTTCTTTCTGAAACATTCCTCTCCTCCCAAATCTGCAGAAATCACCTCCTCAACCAACCAGTCCTCTTCCATCTCCATTTCTTCAACTCAAAGCTCAACTATAAGTAAAAAAACTCATCCCATATCTCTTCAATCCCATTCCATCCATTTCGCTATGCGTTATTCGTCATCCCATTTTACATCAAACTCTTTCATTGATCAATCATGAAGACAAGAAAAAAACTCCATTAAAGATTCAAATCTAGGGACTGAAGCGCTCACCCAAAACCTCATCAAGTTCATCTGCAATGTCTACTTCTTCGTCTTTGTCTTCTTGGTCCTAATTATCACCATCATCGTCGATTTGCCATCACCTACCAGCCTCTAAATACATGGCTAAAATCTCCCCCCTCCGCTAAGTTGTTTACGCAAACTGAAAATGCGATTGGCGAGGATTTGCCTCTCTTTTCCCTTGTGGTCTCTCTTACTTCCGCATTGATCTCAATTACCGAGCTGCCACCGCGAGTGATTGAGAGAACTGAAGAGGTGATTGCGAACTCAACTCTCAAGTCCAAGCCCTTATGCGATGAGGTGGCCTTGTCGCCCATCAATTGATCGACTTCCCCGTGTTCCAATAGGCGTTAAGTTCAATGCGGAAGCCTTTAGGTCTATTATATTCATGGGTATCAAACTCCAGTTAACGATTGAAAAACCGATGAGTACAACACGTGGCTTAGACGATAAGTGAAAGCGACAAACCACAAAAGAGGGTGTTCTTTTTCTTTTTTTTTGACAGATACCATCAAGGCTTGAACCATGACCAAAATTAAGAGGGAATGGAGAGAAGTAACGAAGAACGAGGAAAATGGGACTCACGGAAAAGAAAAAAAAAGAAAAAAAAACGGAACACCACAACTAAACAAAAAAGGATGTTTAAAATGGATATAATCTACAAAGGTTAGTATTGTCAAAATACTATGATAATGAGTTTTTTAGCAATGGTCAAAGTGGATAAAGCACGTCCCTAAACTAAATTTAAATTATGAAATTTGATGGAGCCCACCATCAATCTAGCGCATACATACTTAACGTTAGAGGTGTGCAAAAAAATTGGGAACCGCTCGAAACCAGTAGGTATCGGTTCGATGTTTGGTTTTAGGTGTGGAACCGCCTACCTATCCACCAAGACCGGATTGGTAACATAATAATAAATATAATATATAATATAACATATTTGTTTAATTTTTAATTTTTTTAAAAAAAGAAAAATATTAAATCCCTAAACTAAACCTAATTCGCTCGAAGCTCACGGCCCACATTGAGCCGAAAAACACCGTCTTTCACTTTTGCTTTCACCTCACACTCACTCTCACTTTCACTCCTTACTCTTCTCGGTCGATGCTTACCTAATCGTCTCCAATTTTCCATCTCTATCTTTGTCTTCGTCTTTTCGCCTCCGTCCTTGATTAGTGGGACCAGTTCCATTGATCCACCTGAAAACCGGACCAGGTCAATGCTCGCCTTACTATCTCTGTCTTCGCCTTCGTCTTTCCGTCTTTCCGTCTCCTTCCTTGGCTAGTGGGACCAGTTTTATGGACTCATTTGGAAATCAGACCGGACCAGTGGTCGGGTTTTCGGATGGATTCATGAAATCAACAAGCGATTCTCGATTCTAATATTTCAAAACCGATCCTTAATAGACGATTTTTTATTCTAAGGTGAAAATTGCTCATCCGAATTATGCTCGCTCCCACCAATGCCGTACATGTATATATATGGCGTGTGGGGCAAATGATGACAACTGTTGACTTGTGTAAATGCAAGTTGCTTTTAATTCTTAAAACCCATTTGGCTTTCCATCTTTTTCCCCCACTCTTTTGAGAAATATTCACCTGGATTCGGATGCCCTGGACCAAATCAATCACGATTCTTGATCTCCCCAGTGCGGACCAAGCGGGGACCACCTGCCTCACGCAAGATCAAGGGCCGAGATTCAATTGGTCCAGGGGAACAAATTCTCCGTCGTCTCTCTCGTGCAGGACAGATCACTTTGTCCCGACACGCATCGATGTTCCCAAAGTCAACCCTTTGACCAAAGCGCACCACCGACGGAAACGACCATCTCTCCTGGATGATCGTCTTCCTACGTCCGATCCGAAGCGAAGAGCAAGCTGACCCGTGACTGCAATGGGGTTCAAGTTCATCCTGAACGCGCCATCTGGTTCCACGACGATGTACGGCTCTTCCTTTGCATGGTGTTCATCTTGCCAGCCGCCGCCGCTCGGCTACCGCCGCCCGCCTCGCGGCGTGTCCGCCATGCTCGCTGCCATGATGCTCGGTGGACTGTAAGCCACTCTCTTACTCTTCTTTTTCTCTTCCACCTCAGAACTCACCAACAACATAAGATGGAAAAGAATAATCTCAGTCTTCACACTTCGTTGCCTTTCGTCAGGGCCTTGGGACTGCTCGCTCCGACCATGCTCGCGTTCGTCAAGTCAACAGCGTCCAAAATCTTCCGCAAACCCACCACGACAGCCAAGAGGGAGGAGGCAAACGATCCCGAAGCCGCCGCGACGAGCGCCGGCCCGGCCGGCGAGGAGTACGAGGTGTTCCTGAGCTTCAGGGGGCCCGACACTCGCACCGGGTTCACCGATTGCCTCTACCACGACATGCTCGGCGCCGGAATCCGCGTCTACCGAGACGACGAGGAGCTCCGCGTCGGCAGGGAGATCGGCGGCGAGCTCATGAGGGCGCTCGACGTGTCCAAGATCTACGTGCCCATCTTCTCCAGGGACTACGCGTCGAGCTCGTGGTGCCTCCGCGAGGTAGCCCACATGGTGGACTGCGCGGCGAGGTCGAAAGGGAATAAAGAGATCTTGCCGGTGTTCTTCGACGCGTCGCCTGCGGATGTGAAGCTCAGGACTGGGCTGTACAGGAATGCCATGGCCAAGCACAGGAAGAAGTTTGGGGCTGTGGAAGTGAAGAGGTGGGAGGATGCTCTTGTGGAAGTTGCTGAATTGAAGGGATGGGACCTCAAAACTAGAGGGTAATTTCTAATTTTTCAATTCTCAGTCTTCTTAGGTTTTCGTGTCTTCCATACCTGATTTGTTTATTAGAATGTACAATTTGAAGTCCTCAGACTTTGCCATTTTCTGCGTGAATAAGATTTCTGGGAGTTTCGTTAATTTGAAGTGCGGGAAGAAGTTTGCAGTAATTATACATTGTCTGGGGTCTCGGTTGAATGCAAGTAATCCTGTGTTGGGGGTAGTCATTGATGTATAGACTCATGAAATCTGGCAGACTCCATTTCAGTAGTCAGCTACCAGCTTTCAAGATTAATGAGCTTGGATAATCTCTATTCTGTTCCTGACTTTGATCGGCCTTTCATCAGTGGTAAGTGGTAACCGATAGGAGTATACTGATGAGCTGATCAAGTCTCCGTTTTGGTCATGAGCACTCGTATACCAACCACATCAGGAAGTTCCACAAAAAAAAAATCAGTCATTTGGCTAGTCCAGAATGCAATTTCTAACTTCAGAGTACAGTTCAAACATAGACCAAACAAAACACATCAAGGGGTAAATCATAATTATGCATCATATCAAGAAGGCATTTGCAATGAGATAGTACTGCACGCCTTCTCTGTTATACATGTGGATTCCACAGATCTAGAACCTACAAATACTTGAGGGTGCGTACAAGTTCCAAAATATTCAAAACTTTTGGCTGTTTGTTATGTGCCTTACTCTGATGTTTTAAGGAGTGAAGCAACTAGTGGTTTCTGAGGAATGCTTTCTTTTAGCAAGCCTCTTTCTTTTCCTCACCCCTCTTCTACCATTGACTGGATATTTTTTACTCTTTTCCTCCGTCTTCTTTTCATCAATTCTTCCTTTTAAGTTTTCTCTCTGTTCCAGCTCAACTCAATTTTTTTAATTTAACTTATAATTCCAGTTATTTATTCCATCCTGCTTAATCTAGCCTGGAAATGGTTCATGAAGCATGAAGAACTTTAAGCTTAAGTCGCATTTCATATTGATAATATAAAAAGAACTAAAAAAATAGAGAGAGCATGAGGACAGATTTATACTGTTGGGAAAAAGGTATAAAACATTGGAACTCTGTCTAGTGTGTAAAATTTTACCTTTGTACAATGTGAATGTTTCTTGAACTGACTCCTTGTTCGCAATCATCTATGACTAAATCCATATACTTTTGCTTCAACTTGAAAGATATGATGATGTCTATTTACTATCTTCTTTCAACTGAGGTAGTTCACATATGTGGCAGGCATGGGGAAGCTATTAAGTTGATCATCCGAGAGGTTTTGTTTAAGTTGAAGATAAAACATAAGTATGTGATGAATCAGTTGGTTGGAGTGGATGATCATGTAGAAGACATAATGAAGCTGTTGGATGTTGACTGTGAAGGTGTTCGTTTTGTTGGTATTCACGGCATGGGCGGTGTTGGCAAAACAACTCTTGCAAAGGTTGTCTTCAACCAGCTCTGTTCGTACTTCGATGATTGCTGCTTTCTTGGAGATGTTCGAGAATCATCAGAAAAAGGGGGCCTAGTAAATTTGCAGAAACAGTTATATTCTGACATTCTTGACTCTAGATTCGTGGACAACATTCATGACATTGATGATGGGATTAACCAGATCGGGACGAGATTTCGCAGCAAAAAGGTCCTCATCGTTTTGGATGATGTGGATAAAGAAGAACAACTAGAGAAGCTAGCAGGGGCACAAGATTGGTTTGGTTCAGGAAGTAGGATAATCATTACAACCAGGAATGAAATTACTTTAAAAGTCCTGGATGAGGTTTTGATATATGAATTAAAGGAACTGAATTTTGATCAAGCTCTCAAGCTTTTCTGTATACATGCTTTTAGAAAAGACACTCCACTGTATCAATATGATACTCCTGCATCAGAAATTGTTGTCACAACTGGAGGGCTTCCTTTGGCTCTTGAGGTCATAGGCTCGTTTCTCTATCGCCAACCGGAAGAGATCTGGAAAGAGACTGTGGAGAGGTTAGCAAGAATACCTCATAAGGATGTTCGACAGCAGTTGATGATCAGTTATGAAGCATTAGAAGATGAGGAAAAGCATATTTTTCTTGACATTGCATGTTTTTTCATCAACGACACAAAAAAGACAAATGCAATTTACATGTGGGAAGCTTGCAATTTTTTTCCAGAGACTGGGATTCAGGTTCTTATGCAAATGTCTTTGGTAAAGATTGTCAATGGTGATACAATATGGATGCACGATCAGCTCAAAGATCTTGGGAGGCAAATTGTTCAGAGGGGATGCTTGCATGATCCTGGAGAGCGTAGCAGGGTGTGGGTTTGCGAGGAAGCCATCGGCATTGTAAGAACAAAACAGGTAAACAAAATTCACTGTTTATGAATTGGGTATAAAAGAGTTCACATTTCCACTTAGAAGCCTCTTGGTTCTTTTACACCAAAAGAGAATCTGAATTTTTGTTAAAATCATGCTTGTTCATTTGTGTTTTGGCAGAGAAAGAAAAAAGTTCAGGCACTCATATTATCTGGAAGTCAATTTCATCCACTTGTAATTACACATGACGAACTTAGTAGGTTACCCAACTTAAGGATCCTTGAATTAGAGGATGGAACCTTTGTTGGAGACTTTGGGGATAATTTTTCGAAGTTAAGATGGATTTCTTGGCATTCTCCTAGGCCACTTGATCTTGAGGTAACCAATCTATCTATAAAGAATTTGGTTGTCTTTGAGATCTTTTCAGGCAGCATCACAGATGACTGGAGTGGATGGAGCCTAATCAAGGTATTATATGCATTCACTTTGATTCTGACTGGCATATAATTTAATATTTACCATTTTCTTCTCCTGATGGTCAATCATTTTTTGTAGATGGCAAAAAATTTGAAAGTTCTTAACCTCAGAGGTTGCCAAGGCATAACTAGGACACCGGACTTTTCTGGATGCTCGAGTCTAGAGAGGGTGAGTTTCTATAATTGCATAAACTTGGTTGAAATTGACCGCTCCATTGGGAAGCTAAAGCACCTGATTCACTTAAATCTTAAAGAGTGCATCTCTCTTAAGGATTTCCCTGAAGAAATCGGAAGGCTTATAAATCTGAAGCACTTCGCTTCCAGTGGATGTTTTCAGAAACTCCCAGATTCATTTGGGAAATTGACATCACTAAAGGAGTTGGATCTGTCAAACATACAAATTGACTGCCTTCCTGAGTCAATTGGTGATAAGAAGTTTCTATCTGTCCTTAATCTAAGGTACACACAAATTAGGAAACTTCCAGAGACTATTGGGAAGCTTGTGAAACTCGAGTCTCTTTCTCTCTTTGGGTGCTTAAAGTTGGAAAAGCTCCCAGACTCAATTGGGAAGCTAGAGTCTTTGCAGGAGTTGAATCTATCCAGTACTAAAGTTGTTGAGTTACCAGATTCAATTGGAAATCTGAAGAAATTGAAAGTGTTATCGATGGAACATACTCCAATAAGGAAATTGCCCCGTACTATTGGAACATTAAAGAATCTGGAAGAGCTACATGCTAGTGGTTGTGAAGAATTAAGTGGGGAAATTCCGAGTGAACTTGGTGCATTGTCCTCTTTGAAAATCCTCGAACTATCAGACACCCATATTTCTGGAGTGCCAACGACAATCAATCATATGCCTCACCTTGAAAGACTGGACTTGACAGGTTGTAATGAGGTTCAAGAATTGCCAGAGCTTCCAAAAAGTCTGATCTATCTCCATTTTCAATCATTAGCATTGCGGATAGTTCCAGATCTCTCAAACTTGACTAATCTGGTTGATTTGCTCTTATCTGATGGCTCTGAAGATGTGGTTCAAGCTTCATCGGAACTGTTGCCGAGTTCTAGCTTAGGGTGGATTAGGGGGTTATCCAAACTGAAGAAGTTGGAATTGTCCCTTTCTAATATCCCTGCACCACTGACTGAGTTTGGTTCTCTTCCTCGTCTAAATGAGCTTATTTTATGTGGATTAGACCTGCAATCTATCACACAGCTTCCACCTTCCTTATCGGAGCTGCAACTTGTTCATTTCAATTCAACAGTATCTTGGTCAATCTTTTCCAACTTGAAAAACTTGTCAAAGTTACGACTTTCTCAGTCACAGCTTCAAGAAATTGAACTCGGTGGACTCGAACAACTGAGAGCATTGACAGTGAGTAAATGTGAACTCCTTGAGAGGTTTTTCATCCCTGGAAGCTTAAAGAAGCTTAAAGAATTGTGGGTATTAGAATGTCCACGGCTAGTTGAGATTGAAGGTCTGGAGGCCCTAGAGTCCTTGGAAGAAATGTATGTACAGTATTGTGATTCCATTGAAAGGTTATACGGACTGTCAAACTCGAAGTTGCTGAAGCTTTTGGATATATCAGACTGCCATGAGCTTCGTGCTGTTGAGGGCCTCAGCAGGTTAGAATCTTTGAATGCATTACTTGTTCTTGAGTGCAGTTCACTGGAGAAACTAATTATTCCATCAAGCTTAGAGAAGCTAAAACAGTTGGAGGTGTCAGGATGTCCGAAGCTGATTGAGATTCCTGGTCTTGGTGCATTGGAATCATTGGAGACTTTAGTTATTGAAAAGTGTCAATCTATTAGCCAACTATGTGATTTATCAAACTTACAGATGCTGAAGTCTTTGTTAATCGATGGATGCCATGAGCTACAAGCTATTGATGGTGTTGACGAGTTAGAATCGTTGCGCGAGTTCAATGTATGTTTTTAATTGTCGGAAACTGGAAGCTCTGATGGATGCATCAAACACGAAGATACCTGATGAGTGCCTGATAACAATTCGTAAGTGTCGGAAGTTACACAGGCGTGGTTATCCTAATGTTGAGGACCTTCCGTACAGGGATTACAAAGACATGATTATTGTGACAACAAACTCTCCTACGGAGTCGCTCCCTTTAGAGTCATCAGCTGAGGTATGTGTATTCTTCTTCCTAATATCTCCCCAGGCAATCCAACTCCTCTACAAGAACATAAGTAGTCTTGTCCGACTTGTTTATTTATTTCACCTTCACATATTATTTCTCTTCATCAGATCTATCAGGGAAAACTTAAGATTGAAAAGCCAAATAAGAGAATAAGTATGAGGAAATTTTGTAAGGAAAAATTACCTGTCTGAAGAGATAAATTAGTTATGGTTCACTATGTTATCATTCATTACAAGACACAGCAAATCTGCATTTCTTGTAGGGAGAGGTTGAAATGGACGATGAAGCGGAAGAATTGGAGGTGTCTAGAGACAGTTCTGATGATAATAGCTCACCTATGATCATAAATTCTCAAGAGGTTGATGCTGAGCTTTGTTCATCCGCAAGTTCTCAGGATGAAGAGACTCCCGTTATAAGAGATGTTGAAGAAGGGACCTAAAGATGACCACAATCTTTCATGATCGCACCAGGGAGCTTCACCTTTAGTTTTTTCTTACTCGGGAAAAATAAGGGATAAAAGGACCCTAAGTCCCTATACTTTTCCAAATTGTTTACTTAGGTCTTTAAAACTTTCTTTGTGCAATATATCCTTGAAGTATATGTTTTTTAGCTCAAGTTGATCCTTCCGTTAAAGTAGAAACAGAAATGCTTGCCTGGACTGACTCATTGACGCCACATCAATTCTGACCGAAGAAGTTGGTGTTTATGTGTAATTTGGTAAGAGAAAAATAAAGAGAAGGGGAGGCTGCACGAGGTGGTGGCGGTGTCGCCCACTTGCCGACGAGTGCCGTCGAGCCCTTGTCAGCGGTTGTCGGCGTAAGGCAATAATTGGGCTTGCACAACCCCAGCTGCCGATTACCAGGGTCGCACGACCGCGGCCAAAGCTAGCTCTGGCTTGGGGTTGTGCGACCCCAATCGGGCGATGATTGGGGTCACGTAATACCACTGTCAATCGTCAGGGTCATGCGAACCCAGATCAGATTGGCCGTTGGTTGAGGTCGCGCAACCTTGCCATCGCTCATCAACATCACATGACACTGGTCAAGCCGACACCAGTGGCATCTCAACTCCTCTCCGTCAATCTCTTTTTGAAAGTTGCCGTTTTTCTTAACATTTTAATATTTATTGTGTTTTCTAGTATTCTTTATCTCATAATTATCTTTTTAATTTTTAAATGCCATGTAGGATGCCATATCAGCATTAATGGCGGCTCAACGGTCACGTAAGCATTTTTGTTCATTATTTTGACGGAGGGACCAACTTGAACAATATATATATTGAAAATATTTTTAAATTGTGAAGTCTATTTAATAAATCTTTTTTGTTAGGTATTGGATACCATATCCATTTTAATGCGTTATTCAAAGGCTTATAATTGATTACTAATCTTAATAATCCGCTTTCCAATTTAGCATTTTTATTGACATAGAAAGTAGAGCGGCTCCATGGTGATTGGCTTTTTCTAATGAGTTTTTTATCTAATAAATCTTGTATTTCCTTTTGGCAAAATTTTAAAACTTCTTTGTTCATTTGGGTAGGTCTAGCTTTTGTAGGAATTTGTTTTTGAGAAAAATCAGGTTCATATGGTAAATTATCAATATGTCTCTTTCATTCCCAAAACGCATTTAGTAAAGTAGAGCGTATGTTTTGTTCTACGTGTTTCTGAAGTGATATAATTTTGTCTTTTATCTTTGGTTCAAGAAGAATTTGTTCTATTCTTTTAAATTCTAACTCTTTCTTCAAATATTGAAGTTGCTCCTCTTTTTTTTTTTTATTAGGAAATTGATTTCTGCAATTGAATTTTCTTGTAAAATGTTTAAATTCTTGGTTTGGGGTTTTGAGATAAAATTAAAAGTGATTTTCTTATTTGATGCTTGGGTTTCTATGCCTTCATCTGTGACAGTAAAGGGTTGTATTAATTGGATGAATGGTGTTTAACTAGAAGAAAAGATGTTTTATAAGCCATTTGGTCTTTTATAACCGATGCTTCTGGTAATTTATATTTAATTTGAAGTTTATCTCCAAAGGCTGATTTTAATGATTCTGTTGTTTTCTCAAAATATTTTGTTGGTATAAGACCTCTGATGTGTGTGTGTGTGTGTATAGTTTAGGGATTTGATTGAATAATTTGGAGCTTAGAGAACCTTCGGTGCCATAATCCCAAAACGCGAGCTCCTCAGCTGAGAGAGATCCAAACTCGAGTTAATTGACTGCAATATCGTGCACCGTAGTGTCAGATATCAGCTGTTTTAATATGTACCTTGCACGACTACTGCATATTTCAGTGTTTAATAACAACTTGCCGTGTGTGCCTTAAAACATGTATCCCTTGTCGACCCTTTATTAGGTCACTTAGTAGGCATCTGAATTGATGGAATCGCAAATGATTAGGACCATTTGGAGGAACATAGCCTGACAACTCTCATTTGGATTCATCCACAGAATACCACATTCGGAGTTCCTATTGTAGCTGAGCGACGCGTTGCGTAATTTGATATGCAAGAGGCAGGTATGAAGAGGGAAAAGCATGATGAAGTTAAATCAGTAGAGTCAACAATTACTTGAGAGATCTCTGCCAAGACTGCTAGACGGTAAGGTCCAATGTATGCAAGTTATAGGAATGCCCATGTATTTTTCGTATGTTCGTAAACATATTAGCGGTCCCATCTCAGGGTACCACTCTACAGTGAGACGGTTCGCACAAGTGCTGCGACAGAGGCAGAGCAGTCTAGGAACGATCACCTTCTCACATACTTTAAATTGCTAATTCCTGTTCGATGATATGGAAGTTCTTTCAACCTTATCATATCATCATTTAGGTTTTAGATACTTAGCCTCAGAAGGCACTTTCTGGGAAGTTCATGGAATCTGCAATGATTCATAATTGACAATTTTCTGTCAAACTTGGTTGACATAGGATAAGAACCTCTATTGTTATAACTTGGACATTTCTCGTTGGTCTATACCCAATGCGACAAAAGCAGGAAGCTTCTGCATCAGCATTTTTCCTTGGCAAGCTAATCATCAAACAAGAACTTCATAACTCACACCCTTTCCAAAGAGAAGAATGACTTTTCAAGATCTCACTCTCACCAACCTGGTATCTGCATGATTGACCATGGTTACCACCTAATTACCAGTTCTCCTTTAATTAAGTCATGATTTACCTCACACCGTGGGATAAGTTATGATGGTTCTTCATTCAGTACAACAGCGTAAAATTTGTTTGATTATTGAATTTTCTTATTGCATATATCTCGCTTCAAGTACTTTATCGAGCTTAAATGTTCACACTTCCTAGAAAAGCAATGTGGCTTAATGTTCTCCGACTGATAACAAACAAAATTCCTTCCATTAAGTCAAAGCTGCGTATATTTCATAATGATAACATGGGAGCACACACAGGTTCACCAAAACGTTCCTGGATAGCAATCAGGAGTGCAGGGCCTCATTACATCTAATTTACAAGTGCACTCCTTTCTCAATCTAGACATCGTATCATTCTTCAATCTTTAGAAACTCTTCAGAAGGAGATTTCTTTGGGAGACCATAAGGTGCACCTTCAACAAAGATCTCGCTCGACAAGAAGAGTTTCGCATTGCACAGTCAAGTTGTGACCAACTTCGCAGCTGTCACATTTGTCTAGTCTGCCAAAGAGATTGAAAAGGACATCTCTTCGCCTGTCGGTAATAGAACCATAACCGATTCCTTCATCATTATTACAACAGGAATGCAGTTTCAGGCCAACACCAAAAAGAGTAATGCTAGAATATACCCTGTATTCTATCAGCACGGACCTCGCTCAGTCTGCGTGAGGTGTCATTGCCATCCCAGTTATTTAGCTCTGGGACATGAATAATAAGGAGGAGAATTCTTTGTCAAAAGAATTATGCACAATTATAAATTGGTGCCGCCGCATGAAAATGTAGTTTCTAGGTGCAGTTGTAATCCTGTAATAACTGAAGATCACACCACGTCTGCTTATCATGTACAACCTCTGGTCTATCGAAAAGGAAAGGAAAAGCAAGATTTGCTTCATCCAGTGTCAAACGAGAGCTACAACCAAATAGAATACCTTTCAGAAGTATGAATACCGTCACATGAATCGTAAATGCATAAATGTGATAAACCGAATAATCAAACCAGTGCTGCTACATGATATTAAGCCTACTCTTTCTCTTCGTATCTTCATTTCTATTCTCAGTTTTGTCTTTTTGGTCTCAGTTACCTTTCAATGTCTTACAAAGCTTTGGATTAGAATATATGTATGGACACTACTAACAGAAGAACTCGATTTTGTTATTTGACTCCAAAGCTATCAGTATACCCTTCACATCTGCAATTAACTCCAACTTATTCTGGTTGGAGGGGACATTATTTCACAGACCGACCCACTTATCCTCTTAGGAGCTGGAAGTCAGTGTAATCTAATCACCGTATGAAGTGACTCATTATGTAATAGCATACACTTAATGTGAACTAAAAATTTCTTTTAAGCACCACCCATAGTGACCAGACCATAAAGATAGACATCAATGCGTGATGATTGAGCATATATACATACATCCACCAAGTTTATTCCAATGACATGCCTGGGACACAACATGCAATCCAGCATTCTCAGCAAAACCTCTATGGATTCATCTGAAGGATTACCACCACGATTTCATTGGCAGCTGGGGGCTATAATTTCTCATAATAAGCAACAAATCCAGTTGGTTCTATACTGCGGAAAATCGGTTCTGTTTGTATCCTCTCGTTTGAAGGTAATTTAGAAAGATCGGGTATAAAGCTGGAGATCAGAGTTTTGTCAATGTATAATTACAAAAGCAAATAGGTCATGTTCTGTCCCATTACAGTGACGACATGGTAAAGAGGAGCCAAAAAACCCTTTCCAAAGAGCACATCAAAACATGCATGTTACCAGCAATAGAAAGAGTGAAAAGATGATGCGATGAATGGGAAGGCTTTTGCCAGCAGCCATAGAGAGACGCAGTTATATGCGCATCGCATGTCCTACCTACAACAATCTTCGCCAAGGAAGAAAGGAACATGCATATTTTGATGTGTATTTTGGGAATGCAGATATCCGCATTATCATGCATTTATTTTGTTTCTACTCCATCAGTAGCATAGTTACTGGTCTAAATGAAAAATTCAAAGTGTTTTCCCGCAAAATCTCCTTCAATCTTAGTTTTTCCTGACAAATCTGCTTTTTATGGTTATTGCTTATCAGATATATCCCTCATAGGGAACTTCGGTTTTTTACGGCAGGGAAAAATTAAGAATCCTACACAATTGCGAGTGAAGAAATGATACTATAGACTGGTTGAAGGCTATTATAATTTTTGGTAGATTTACATTGTTGATTTAATTCTTGAACACTACACAAATTTAGTCACATGATAGGTATAAGCAATGGCACGCTTCTTGCTACTTATGTTTTAATAAATTATTAAAAGAAAATTTACTTCTAGTCATATTTGGAGTGAAATTTTTTTATTTTTTTATTTTTGATAACCCAGGGAACCCTCGCACGGCCGACAGCCGAGAGGTAAACCCTGGGGACGACACGTGCTAGCCACCACACACGTGCCACCGGTTAAGTCACCCTGCGGCGCCCGGGATTCGAACACTCAACCTTTTGCGAAAGAAAGAGTGCTTGCGCCAGCAGCGCCACCCAGGCGGGTGGTTGGAGTGAAATATTTTGATGTTACCATAATCCTAATTAAGGCTTACCTTGTTTGTCTCATATTCCAAGTGGTGGCCATGGATCTGGATCTTCATCTATCAAAAAGGAACTCTGTTTGTAACACTTGAAAGGAATATGACCTTCTGATGAAGAGTCAAGTCGCTTCCTGCACTGGCCAACTCGTATTTGGCACTGATCCTGTATTTTTGAATTCGATATATCAAGCAATTTTATCAGTGAAGGACACTTGTAGACGTCCAACTCAATCAAAAACTCCAGTTTGTCAAGGCCCTCGACAACCTGCAGCCTAGAGCACTCGTAGATGCCCAAACGGTGAAGGTTCTTCAGCTCTGATATGCCGCTTAACTTCTCCATAGTTTGGCACCCTTCGACATAGAAGTCTTGCAATGATAACAATGTACCCATGACTTGAATCTCATGAAGGTTTTGGCAGCGCTTCACCTGAAGCTTTTTTAGATTCTTTAAGGCATTGGTAAGACGGAATACTTTCTGCCCACTAAATTTGAAATTTACTGAAAGAAGACTCTGATTGATCGAGGACCCCGAGAGATCTGACCTCATTGAATTCTATCCGACCAATTGAATCGCAGCTAATGATTGATAATTCCTCCAGTGATTCCAACCGACCAAGAAACCGAATCTGAATCAGCTTGAAGCAATAGGATACTCTCCGCGTTTGGTCGACCGGATAAAAGCCAGGATAGGATATGTTTTATCCTATCCTGCGTTTGGTGGTGGTCCAGGATAGGATAAAGTCGGATATAGACCGGATAAAAAAATCCGGTGGGGGGTGGGATAGACCCGGATAGGATTTCTAATGCCTATATTTCCAAAAACGCTACACTCCACTCGTCGACATCTTCATCCCCACACCTTGTGCGCTTTCACCAAAAAAATTTCTCCGCTTTTTTTCCCTCACTAACTCCTCCGGACCCATGAATAGTAAAAATAAAAAAATAAAAATTATTCTATCCGACTTTAAATCCGCAGTCCACCAAGCAATGGACAGGATATGAAGAAATCCCAGGATTTCTTATCCTATCCTATCCAGTCCTATCCCGTTTAGAAATCCGGACGACTAATCTCTTGAGGTAGCACGTGCTCAAACACAAGTGCTGCAATTGTAAAAATCCATGGAGTTGAATTTCTTGCAATCGAGAGAAATGAAGTGTCAAAGTGGACAGAATTTTCAAGTTGGATAGTAGCGATCCTCTTGAGTTGAAATTGTTAAGTTCTAAAGAAATTAAAGAAGGAGGTAGTCGCTTGAGGGGTTGCAGGTGTAGTCCACACAAAGCAAGATCTTCTAGAAGAGAAAGGAGACCCAACTCTGTAGACGGTGCAGCGGTATTGAGAAGACACAGCTCCAACTTCTTTAGTTTGGATAGCCCTCCAATCCACCCCAAGGTGGTCAGCTCGGGAGATTTGGGACCTGACAATTTCATTCGGGCTGATAAGGGTCGACAATCAAAGCCATCGGATAGGACCAACTCTACCAGATTGGTAAGCTTTGAGAGATTTGGGACAACCTGCAGTGAGCGAGATTTAACGCGTAAACATACTAAACTCGCTGGAAGCTCAGGCAAGTCTTTAATCTCATCACACCATGTTAAGTCAAGTGTTGAGAGGTGAGAAAGCATGCTGATTGTGCTCGGAACTCGACTGATTCTGGTCCAACATAAATCTAGGACTCTTGGAGAAGATAGACATCCTATTTCAGGAGGAATTTCGCCTGCCAACTCTCCACGATGACCGAGATAAAGCCCCTCCAGTTTCTCCAACATTCCAATAGCTTTGGGTAACTCCCATTGATTTTCATTTAATTCAGCGACGTCACGCGACAAATCCAAAGTGCACAATGATTTTAATTTTCCAATGGAGTTCGGAAGTCTAATCTTAGTGTCTTGCAGACAAAGATATTGCAGTTCCACTAACCCTTCAATTGTGTTAGGAAGTTCAGTGATTCCTGAGCTGAGTAGGTTGAGAACTAACAAGCACCTTAGCTTTCCTATGGAATCGGGCAAGCTTGTAATTCTCGTCATTGAAAGGTCCAACTCCATTAATGATGTTAAGTCGCCAATAGATGTGGGGAGTCTGCGCACCCTGTAACAGCTCTTCAAAGAGAAGCGCTTAAGCCTAACTAGCCCTCCAATTTCTTCAGGCAAATCTTCAAGGTGCCTACAACGGGTAATATTCAAGTCAAGCAAGTACTTTAGCTTTCCAATGGAGCTGTCGATTTCCTTCAAACTCCCACAATCATCAAAAGTCAACCTCTCTAAAGTCAGGCATCCAGACAAGTCTGGAGTTCTACTCATGCGATGACATTTTACAAGAGCTAGAACTTTTAGTTTGCTTGCCATCTGCTAAAAGGGATGTTAAATGTTAGAAGAAAAAGAGCAAAATTATCTACGAGACAACTTCTATAATTTGAGATATAAACCGTACCTTAATAAAGATCCACACTTTCGAATCATCTGTGAAGTGATTGTCAAAGAGTTCAAGGACGACTAAATTCTTTAAATGCATATTAGCCGCACTAAAATCTGGTGCAGGTGAATACCACGAAATCTGTCACGCCCCGAACCCTAACGGGCTCGCAACACCCCTTCAACGGTCGTAAAGAACGAGACGTCCCAGGACACGTCGCCGACCCAACCAAATTACGCAAACGGAAGCAAAATAAAACAACCCTGTCATTAAAAGAAATAAGACCAAGGGATAGGACAACGAAAACTTTAACGAACGTAGAACAAAAACTGAATCCATAGTAATCATACATTAGGTCACTAGGGTTAAATCCGCACCATCATCAAAAAAGGACAGGGGCTGGGTAGACTACTGACAATACCAAAAAGAGTCTCTACCAAAAGAAAACTTCCTAGCCCTACTCCTAAGCGTCCCTACGGCGTCCAATCCGGATCGGACCCAAAGGAGTCTAAATCTGAATCCGAGTCTATCTCGATCGGGTTCTCCTCTGCATCTCCTTGCTCAGCCGCCATGGGCTCCTCTTCGGACTCGGGCTCAGGCTCCTCCTCGGACTCAGGCTCGGGGACAGGTGTCGGCATTGGGTCGGGATTCGCCGGGGGACTGTCGGGGTCTGACACCTCACCGTCGGGAGCGAACTTGTCCCAGGGCTCCCAGTTAACCGCGTCTTCGCTGGAGTGTCGCAACCCCTCAAAACCTCGGATTGGCCCTGAGTTCACCAACCCGACCCTATGGGACCACGCCAGGAAGTCATGGCGCTCCAGCTGCTCTAGTCCAACGTCTACCCAAATGTACGTGCGATGCCTAATGTAAGACTCTCCCGGGTTCGGACCCGGGTACACATCGTCCTCATGCAACGTATGCACGGGGACCCCAAAACGCCTAAGTGGCGCCATTATCAAGGACGGGGATCTGAAAATGGTTATGTAATAATCGTGAGAACGAATCTCAATAAGCGACACTTTAAACCCCACCTAGGCTATTGCGTACCCAGACAAATCTGACAGGCGAATTACTAGGCAAACATAACTAATACCACACGACAACTTACCTCGCCTCGAATCATGAGTAAACCTTGCACATTAGTCCGAATATGATAAAACAAGAATAATTCAACACTATGTCACAATCACCCGGCACACACTTCCCACTCACGATCAGTCAACCCACCCAAGCAATCACACGCACCAATAGCCAATCCAATCAATCGCAAAGTGCACACGGGTCCACCCAACTTTCCTCTCACGGCTCACAAGCCGCTCAATCAATCAAACCAATGGCCGCCGTCAACACGTCCCAAGCCATACCAATCATACCATCCAGTGGCCGCCGTTAACACGTCCCAAGCCACATATTCAATCATTCCAATGACCGACGTAAACACGTCCCGGTCTATCACACCTTTAACGGGCCACCGTCCGCACGTCTCAAGCCCGCATCCAATTGGCCCATCGGCCGTTCATGCTTTCACACGGACCGCCGTCAACACGTTCCAAGTCCGTAGCCCTCCGATCGATCCAGGCTCAAATCGACAGGCAAACATACGACATTCAATGAATAAATTTCAAACCAATTACACCAAACATTCAATAATCACAACTTAATTCGAAATTCACATTTCGCCACTTCAACATACGAATTCGTCGTACAAGTCAGTCATGCACAAATAACCAATTCAAAGCATCTTAATTTAACACAAATCAAATGACGCAGTCATAATGTAAAATTAACTAAATTAAGTCGCGCCCTAGCCGTTTTAACCCGAGACAAGTCAATTAAATACCCAAAATACTAGGTAGAGCTTAGGATATCACTTACCAAGTTTTGGCCCGGGAAAAATCGACTCGGGCCCAAAATGGCCCGAGTGAACAGTACCGGATGGGCGCGGGCGAGGGCCACACGGGCGCGGGGCTCGGCCACGGCGATCGGCCACAGGCACAAGCACGGGCGCAGGCGCGGCGATGGGCACGGGGACGGGCACGAGTACGGCAACGGGCACGGGAATGGGCACAGCGGCGGGCACAAGGCTCGGCGGGGGCGGCAGCGGCTGGGACGACTCTAACACGGCGGGACAGCGACTGGGGTGGCTCGGGCACGGCGAAACAGCAGCCCCGGCGAGCTCGGCCACGACCCGGGGAGGCTTGGCCGCGGCTGGGTTGGTTGCTGACGGGGCTGGCTGGTTGGCCGGCCGGAGGGGCTGGCTACTGGCTGGAGCGGTGACGGCGGCGGTGCTCGGCGGCAGCTGCGGCGAGCTGAAGGAGAGAGTGAGAGAGGGAAAGAGAGAGAGAGAGAGAGAGAGAGAGAGAGAGAGAGAGAGAGAGAGAGAGAGTGCAGTCGGGGCTGAGGGAGAGGGGAGGACCGGCGGGGACGGCGACGGCGCGGCTGCTGGCGGGGTCGGGTGGCGCCGGGTTGGCCGGCTGGGGCGGCGGCGAGCGGCGACGAACGGCGGAACGCCCACAGGAGGGAAAGGTGGTCGGCTGAGGCGGGGTGGTGCGGCCGGAGGGTAGCTCGGCAGCGACAGGGGGCGGTGCACAGGCGTCGGGGCGGCGTTGGGGGCTGGCCGGACGACTGGACGATGCCTGGGGCTCGCCGGACACGGCAGCGAGCCGAGCTCGCATGCTCGGGCAGAGGGGAAAATAGCGCTGGCTTGGGCTGCTCGGCGTCGTGGCGGCGCAGCGACAGTGCGAGGGAGGCGACGGCATCGGTGGCTGGCGGAGTGGCGTCGGGCGGAGGCGGGGGTGGCGGACGAGCGACGACTGTGGAGGCGGGTGGAGTTGCGGAGGTGAAGGGGCTGCGGGGGTGGTCGGGGGAGGAAGGAGGAGCGGAGAGGGGGGGGAAATGGCCAGCGACGTGGGCGGCCGGCGGGACTGCAGTGGCTGGTCGGGCGGTGGCGGCGCGAGGCGGTCGTCGGGGTTGCCAGTGGCTGTGTTCATTCGGCGAGCAGCGCCTGAGGAAGGACCGTTAGGGCAAGACAGGGAAGGAGAGGGAAGAGAAGAAGAAGAGAGGGAGAGAGAGAGAGGGAAAGAAGAGGAGGAGAGAGAAGATGGTGCATGGGGAATGTGCATGCAGACGTGCAGAGGAGCGGCGAGTGCATGGCTCTAGCGTGCACGGGAGAGAGAGAGAGAGAGAGAGAGAGAGAGAGAGAGAGAGAGAGAGAAGAGAGAGAGACGGCGTGCGAGCGTGGGGCGGGCGTGCATGGGGAAGACGTGCGCGCAGGGCCAGAGGGAGGAGAGAGAGGAGAGAAATAAATGGCCTCGAGTGCAATCTAATGACCCAAATTCAAAATCGAAAAAGATCCTAGGGTCTAGATAAAATCCTAGAAAATATTAAGGGGCAAGTCCAAAGTAAAATATAAATAAAATAACTCGAAAAAAAATACACTACAGGGGAGGTCTACTAGTCCGAAGTCGCACCCGGTCGAAAATTCACTTTTCACATATTCCTGACAAAACTGACGCTGGCCACAATAATATCGACACCGTCCAATTTATTTCTACCCGGAACTCCCGAAAATTAGCTGCCAAGTTTGGGGTCTAAACAACGGCCAAATTCGATCGAGTGCGATTCTAACAAAAATCTCTATTTCAAAAACAAGAACCCGAGAGTGATCAGTTCCCGGGCGAGGTTTTTATTATAAGCGCACTGACAAATTACACGTTTTATAATTCTAAAAAACGGGCCAAAATCCAGAATGTCACAACTCTTCCCCCCTCACAAAAATTTCGTCCTCGAAATTTACAACCCAATCTAACTATTCAAACAAATGGGGGTACTGGTGTCGCATCAACTCTTCACTTTCCCACGTCGCGCCTTCGGTCCTGTGGTGCTCCCAAATAACCTTGACCATCGGGATTTTCTTGTTCCGCAACACTCTTTCAAGTCTGTCCTTGATCCGAACTGGCTTTTCCACGTACGACACCCTGTCGTCCACGTCTATTTCCTCATAGTTTAGTACGTGGGTTGGATTCGGTTCATATTTCCTTAGCATAGACACGTGGAACACGTTGTGCACTTGCGACAAATTTGGTGGTAGCGCGAGATGATAAGCCAAGGTGCCTATTCTCTCTAAGACCTCGAATGGACCCAGGTACCTCGGGCTCAACTTCCCTTTCTTACCAAATCGAGATAGTCCTCTCATCGGCGATACCTTGAGGAATACGTGGTCCCCTACTTGAAATTCCAAGGGTTTACGTCTCCGATCAGCATAATTCTTTTGACGGCTCTGAGTGGTTTTGAGTCTGTCCCGGATAACCTTGACTGTCTCAGTCGACTGTTGCACTAATTCTGGGCCTGTAATGCTCCTCTCACCAACTTCATCCCAACAAATCGGTGTTCTGCAGGCTCTGCCGTACAATGCTTCAAACGGTGCCATCTTGATACTCTGCTGGAAAGTATTGTTGTAGGCGAATTCAACCAAGTGCAACTGTTCCTCCCAGCCACCCTTAAAATCCAAAACACATGCTCGCAGCATGTCTTCCAAAGTCTGGATTGTCCTTTCCGACTGGCCATCAGTCTGGGGATGATAGGCCGTGCTGAACTGTAACTTGGTTCCTAATGCCGTATGAAAACTTTTCCAAAAGGCGACAGTAAATTTAGGATCACGGTCCGAAGTGATCGTCACTGGTACTCCATGGAGACGGACTATACGCCGCACATACAAGTCGGCATACCTTTCCAAGGAGAAATCCTTTCGTACCGGTAGGAAATGCGCTGATTTTGTCAGCCGATCAACTATCACCCAAATCGAATCATGACCCCTTTGACTTCTTGACAATCCCATTACAAAGTCCATCGTGATGTGTTCCCATTTCCACTCGGGAATTTCCAATGGCTGCAACATTCCACCCGGCTTGCAGTGTTGCGCCTTCACTTGTTGGCACGTTAAACATTTAGCCACATGCTTGGCCACGTCCACTTTCATGCCGTTCCACCAATAATGCTGTTGTAAATTCTGATACATTTTCGTACTCCCTGGGTGAATACTGTATGTATTACGGTGCGCTTCAGACAAAATCTCTTCCTTCAGTTCTGTATCACTGGGCACACATAACTGTCCCCGGAACTTTAAAATTCCGTCCTCGGATACTTGAAAATCCGATTTCCTCTTTGTGGTATCCATACTCACGATCTTCTGTATCTCTGGGTCCGTCGTTTGAAGAGCCTTAATCTTAGCCTGAATTTCTGGTTTAATCCTCAATGTAGCAAGTAAACTCGAGACCTGACTTACTTCAAACTTAAACTTCGAATCTCGAACCCCCTCCAATAAGGTCCACTCTTTGACCATCATGTGCGCGATGCTCAATTTCCGGCTCAGTGCATCCGCCACCCTATTAGCTTTTCCAGGGTGATACAATATATCGCAGTCATAATCCTTAAGGAGTTCCATCCAACGACGCTGTCTCAAATTTAATTCCTTTTGGGAGAACAAGTACCTTAGACTTTGGTGGTCTGTAAAGATCTGAAATTTCTTCCCACACAGGTAGTGTCTCCAAATCTTAAGAGCGAAAATAATTGCAGCCAGCTCTAAGTCATGTGTCGGATAATTCTGCTTATGCGGCCTCAATTGCCGCGATGCGTATGCCACTACTTTCCCGTGTTGCATTAGCACGCACCCCAAGCCCCTCAACGACGCGTCACTGTAAATCTCATATCCTCCCGGTCCTGACGGGATCGTTAATACTGGCGCGGTTGTCAACCTTTGTTTTAGCTCTTGGAAGCTCCTTTCACACTTATCTGTCCATTCAAATCTCATCTCCTTCTTCAGTAATCGCGTCAAAGGCATCGCTATTGCTGAAAATTTTTCCACGAAGCGTCTGTAGTACCCTGCTAAACCCAAGAAGCTCCGAACCTCGGTTACTGTTGTCGGTCTTGGCCAATTCACGACGGCTTCAACTTTCGCCGGGTCCACTGAAATTCCCTCTCCGGATACTACATGTCCTAAGAACGCCACTCGATGAAGCCAGAATTCACACTTGCTGAACTTAGCATAGAGTGCATGCTCCCTTAATGTCCGTAGAACCTTTTCCAAATGCAACTCGTGCTCGGCGGGACTTTTCGAATACACCAGAATATCATCAATAAACACGATCACAAACTGATCCAAGAATTCCTTGAATACCCGATTCATTAAGTCCATAAAGGCTGCAGGGGCGTTCGTTAATCCAAACGGCATCACCGTAAACTCGTAGTGTCCGTACCTCGTCCTAAACGCCGACTTCGGCACGTCCTCCTTTTTTATCTTCAATTGATGATAGCCAGTCCTCAAGTCGATCTTAGAAAACACTGACGCCCCTTGCAACTGGTCAAATAGGTCCTCAATCCTTGGCAACAGGTACTTATTCTTGATGGTCACCTGGTTTAGCTATCTGTAGTCAATGCATAACCTCAATGATCCATCCTTTTTCCTTACAAATAAAACTGGTACTCCCCATGGAGACGCACTAGGGCGAATGAAACCCTTGTCCAATAACTCTTGCATTTGGACCTTCAACTCTTTCAATTCTGACAGCGACATCCTATAAGGTGCTTTCGAGATCGGTTCCGTGCCTGGGGCCAACTCAATTGCAAATTCCACTTCTCTGTCAAGTGGCAGTCCCGGCAATTCCTGAGGAAAGATATCGGGAAAGTCGCACACTACGGCTATATCCTCTAGCCTCGGCTCTCCAACGGTCGAATCAACTACATTTGCTAGAAATCCTTGGCAACCTTCAACCAACAGCTTCGTTACCTCGAGCGATGAAATCCAAGGGATCGAGGTTCCTCCTTGGTTTCCCACAAACTCAAATCTAGGCTGTCCAACCAGATTAAATTGGATTACCTTGCTACTACAGTCCATAACTGCTCTTTGTTTGACTAACCAGTCCATTCCGACTATCACATCAAAGTCGTGCATACGTAAAACCGCCAAATCTATCCTCCCTTCCCTATCGCCAATCACTATCTTATAATCGGGACATCCTAACGCAATCAGCACTTTATCATTCAGCGGAGTAGTAACACACAACACAACATCAAGCGACTTCGGCTCAATCCCAGATAATTCAACAAATTGCTCATAAATAAAGGAATGCGACGCCCCTGGATCGAATAAGGCATAAGCAGCATGATCACAGAGAGAGACCGTACCTGTGACCACTCCCGGCGCATCCTGCGCCTCCCTCCTTGCCATGGCATATACCCGTCCTTGGGCCGGCGGCCTATTCTGGTTTGCCGGCTGAGCAGCTCTAAATTGATTTCCATTTCGAGGCGGCGACGGCGGTAGCACCGATGGCCCAGCTTGCCTATTGTTGGGGCAGTCCTTCATCCGATAGCCCCTCCCTCCACACGTAAAGCATGCTCCGCCCCTATTCGGGCAAGGTCTATTCCCGTGTCTTCCTCCACATAGCCTACACGGGGCGTTCTGATAACGGTTTGGCTTCCCAATGTTCCTCCGAGCTGGCGGGACGAAGCGACTGTTTCCTGACATGGGCCTCTTCCCCAGTTGACGGTTGTCCCTAGCCGGGGCGTACCGCGCTCCAGAAGCGGCAGCCCGGTCCGTCTGGTCTCGTTCGATTGCCTGCGCCCTTTCATATATTTCATTATAACTCCTCAAGTTCAAGGAGATCATCTGAGTACGAAGGTCCGGCTTCAGCCCATCTCGGAACCTCCTAACTTTGTCCGTTGGATCCTCTACTATCCTGGGGGCAAATTTGGACAACCTTGCAAACTCGGCCTCATACTGGTCCACCGACAACTAACCTTGTCGAAGCCTCATAAATTCTGCCTATTTCTGTTCTCGAGCACTCTCCGAGAAGTACTTACCATTGAAGGTCTCAGTGAAGACAGCCCAACTTGGAGTAGTACCAGCGGGGAACACCTGACCCCTGGTGGCCCTCCACCAATCACTAGCATTGCTCTGAAGCTGGTAGATTGCTAGCATCACCCTCTCTTCTTCAGTACATCCGAGCACCTCAAAGGCTTTCTCTAGCTCCTCTATCCATCTTGGTGCAGCCTCGGGGTCACCTCTCCCATCAAACTTCGGGGGTTTCAGCCTCAGGAACTGCTCTACTAGCTTGGACATCGGCCTGATCATGTTCACTCGCACCATGCCAGGATCTCCACCAGCCGCATTATTCTCCTGATTTCCATTATTCCCAACTATCTCACTAGCAGCTGCAGCAGCGACAGTAGCACTCCTTTCTCCGGTCTGCCTTCCCGCTAAAAACCCTGCTTCCTCGAGTACCCTCCACATCTCATCCAACCTAGGATCCCCCGTCACTCCAGCTTGTGGGGCAACCCGTCCTCGACCTCGACCTCGACCTCGGCCTCGACCTCGACCTCGACCTCGACCGCTACCTCAACCACTACCTTGACCGCTACCTTGACTGTTCATCTTACTGATTCTCATAAACGCTCACCTGTTATGGTCTAAGCAGGAATTAGAAAACTAGGCCAAACTTACCAGTCTACCCCCTAGGCAGTGCATCGCAACAAGATTCATTAGACAAACGGCCAACCACAACATCACTCAATAACAACCAACAGGGTTTCATGTGCTTACCCCATGTCCTGACGCACCTGCATTTCACACATTATTGCATAAACTCAAGCAAGCAACAATCACAATCACATTGTCTGGGCACGCATAGCACGCGAGTCTACCTAATTGACTACCCCAAAGTCATCGCTCCTTATCACTCCAGGTTTCGACCGTCTTGGGTCGAGCTGACCTTGCTATGATACCAAATCAACGGGGATGTCACGCCCCGAACCCTAACAGGCTCGCAACACCCCTTCAACGGTCGTAAAAAACGCGACGTCCCAGGACGCGTCGCCGACCCAACCAAATTACGCAAGCGGAAGCAAAATAAAACAACCCTGTCATTAAAAGAAATAAAACCAAGGGATAGGACAACGAAAACTTTAACGAACGTAGAACAAAAACTGAATCCATAGTAATCATACATTAAGCCACTAGGGTTAAATCCGCACCATCATCAAAAAGGGACAGGGGCTGGGTAGACTACTGACAATACCAAAAAGAGTCTCTACCAAAAGAAAACTTCCTAGCCCTACTCCTAAGCGTCCCTACGGCGTCCAATCCGGATCGGACCCAAAGGAGTCTAAATCTGAATCTGAGTCTATCTCGATCGGGTTCTCCTCTGCATCTCCTTACTCAGCCGCCATGGGCTCCTCTTCGGACTCGGGCTCAAGCTCCTCCTCGGGCTCAGGCTCGGGGACAGGTGTCGGCATTGGGTTGGGATTCGCCGGGGGACTGTCGGGGTCTGACACCTCACTGTCAGGAGCGAACTTGTCCCAGGGCTCCCAGTTAACCGCGTCTTCGCTGGAGTGTCGCAACCCCTCAAAACCTCAGATTGGCCCTGAGTTCACCAACCCGACCCTATGGGACTACGCTAAGAAGTCATGGCGCTCCAGCTGCTCTAGTCCAACGTCTACCCAAATGTACGTGCGATGCCTAATGTAAGACTCTCCCGGGTTCGGACCCGGGTACACATCGTCCTCATGCAACGTATGCACGGGGACCCCAAAACGCCTAGGTGGCGCCATTATCAAGGACGGGGATCTGAAAATGGTTATGTAATAACCGTGAGAACGAGTCTCAATAAGCGACACCCTAAACCCCACCTAGGCTATTGCGTACCCAGACAAATCTGACAGGCGAATTACTAGGCAAACATAACCAATACCACACGACAACTTACCTTGCCTCGAATCATGAGTAAACCCTGCACATTAGTCCGAATATGATAAAACAAGAATAATTCAACACTATGTCACAATCACCCGGCACACACTTCCCATTCACGATCAGTCAACCCACCCAAGCAATCACACGCGCCAATAGCCAATCCAATCAATCGCAAAGCGCACACGGGTCCAGCCAACTTTCCTCTCGCGGCTCACAAGCCGCTCAATCAATCAAACCAATGGCCGCCGTCAACACTTCCCAAGCTATACCAATCATACCATCCAGTGGCTGCCGTCAACACGTCCCAAGCCACATAATCAATCATTCCAATGACCGACGTAAACACGTCCCGGTCTATCACACTTTTAACGGGCCACCGTCCGCACGTCTCAAGCCCGCATCCAATTGGCCCATCAGCCGTTCATGCTTTCACACGGACCGCCGTCAACACGTTCCAAGTCCGTAGCCCTCCGATCGATCTGGGCTCAAATCGACAGGCAAGCATACGACATTCAATGAATAAATTTCAAACCAATTACACCAAACATTCAATAATCACAACTTAATTCGAAATTCACATTTCGCCACTTCAACATACGAATTCGTCGTACAAGTCGGTCATGCACAAATAGCCAATTCAAAGCATCTTAATTTAACACAAATCAAATGACGCAGTCATAATGTAAAATTAACTAAATTAAGGCGCGCCCTAGCCGTTTTAACCTGAGACAAGTCAATTAAATACCCAAAATACTAGGTAGGGCTTAGGATATCACTTACCAAGTTTTGGCCCAGGAAAAATCGACTCGGGCCCAAAATGGCCCGAGTGAACAGTACCGGATGGGCGCGGGCGAGGGCCACACGGGCGCGGGGCTCGGCCACGGCGATCGGCCACGGGCACAGCCCTCGGAC
This sequence comes from Syzygium aqueum, assembly GCA_031216185.1. NCBI lineage: Eukaryota > Viridiplantae > Streptophyta > Magnoliopsida > Myrtales > Myrtaceae > Syzygium > Syzygium aqueum. The sequence goes on along the minus strand of CM062233.1, from coordinate 28,539,132 downwards.
AACGGGCACAGGCACGGGCGCAGGCTCGGCGATGGGCACGGGGACGGGCACGAGTACGGCAACGGGCACGGGAATGGGCACAGCGGCGGGCACAAGGCTCGGCGAGGGCGGCAGCGGCTGGGACGACTCTAACACGGCGGGACAGCGGCTGGGGTGGCTCGGGCACGGCGGAACAGCAGCCCCGGCGAGCTCGGTCACGGCCTGGGGAGGCTTGGCCGCGGTTGGGTTGGCTGCCGGCGGGGCTGGCTGGTTGGCCAGCCGGAGGGGCTGGCTGCTGGTTGGAGCGGCGACGGCGGCGGTGCTCGGCGGCAGCTGCGGCGAGCTGAGAGAGAGAGAGAGAGAGAGAGAGAGAGAGAGAGAGAGAGAGAGAGAGAGAGAGAGAGAGAGTGCAGTCGGGGCTGAGGGAGAGGAGCGGACCGGCTGCGACGGCGACGGTGCGGCTACTGGCGGGGTCGGGTGGCGCCGGGCTGGCCGGCTGGGGCGGCGGCGAACGGTGGAACGCCCACAGGAGGGAGAGGTGGTCGGCTGAGGCGGGGTGGTGCGGCCGGAGGGGAGCTCGGCGGCGACAGGGGGCGGTGCACAGGCGTCGAGGCGGCGCTGGGGGCTGGCCGGATGACTGGACGACACCCGGGGCTCGTCGAACGCGGCGGCGAGCCGAGCTCGCGCGCTCGGGTAGGGGGGAAAACAGCGCTGGCCTGGGCTGCTCGGCGTCGTGGCGGTGCGGCGACGGTGCGAGGGAGGCGGCGACGTCGGTGGCTGGCGGAGTGGCGTCGGGCGGAGGCGGGGGTGGCGGACGAGCGACGGCTGTAGAGGCGGGTGGAGTTGCGGAGGTGAAAGGGCTGCGGGGGTGGTCGGGGGAGGAAGGAGGAGCGGAGGAGAGGGGGGGAAATGGCCAGCGACGTGGGCGACCGGCGGGACTGCAGCGGCTGGTCGGGCGGCGGCGGCGCGAGGCGGTCGTCGAGGCGGCCAGTGGCTGTGTTCAGTCGGCGAGCAGCACCTGAGGAAGGACCGTTCGGGCGAGACAGGGAAGGAGAGGGAAGAGAAGAAGAAGAGGAGGAGAGAGAAGATGGTGCATGGGGAATGTGCATGCAGACGTGCAGAGGAGCGGCGAGTGCATGGCTCTAGCGTGCACGAGAGAGAGAGAGAGAGAGAGAGAGAGAGAGAGAGAGAGAGAGACGGCGTGCGAGCGTGGGGCGAGCGTGCATGGGGAAGACGCGCGCGCGGGGCCAGAGGGAGGAGAGAGAGGAGAGAAATAAATGGCATCGAGTGCAATCTAATGGCCCAAATTCAAAATCTAAAAAGATCCTAGGGTCCAGATAAAATCCTAGAAAATATTAAGGGGCAAGTCCAAAGTAAAATATAAATAAAATAACTCGAAAAAAATACACTACAAGGGAGGTCTACTAATCCGAAGTCGCACCCGGTCGAAAATCCACTTTTCACATATTCCCGACAAAACTGACGATGGCCACAATAATATCGACACCGTCCAATTTATTTCGACCCGGAACTCCCGGAAATTAGCTGCCAAGTTTGGGGTCTAAATAACTGCCAAATTCGATCGAGTGCGATTCTAACAAAAATCTCTATTTTAAAAACAAGAACCTGAGAGTGATCAGTTTCCGGGCGAGGTTTTTATTATAAGCGCACTGACAAATTACACGTTTTATAATTCCCAAAAACGGGCCAAAATCCAGAATGTCACAAAATCCATCTCAACTTTGGTACACAATCGATAAAATCCCCAAGAAAGGTCCCATTAGATAATCTCAAGAACCTCAAACTTTCAAACCTTTCAATTTCTTCATTTCTAATTAAGATATGAGAACTCCTTCCTCATAGATCAAGTGCTTCAACCTTTTTCTTCCTCTGCCAATAATTGATTGCAGTGATTAGTAGAATTTTGTCAGTAACCACTAATTTTATTCACGATTTGAATGAATAAATTGGAAGACGAGATCATGAGTAGAAAGTTAAATCCTCTAACGCAGGATGTCACTTTTTTCATTTGAAACCGATAATTGTCTTACCTCTTTGGTTCTCACTAATTCAAGGACCTCCGCACTGATCCATAGCCTGCTACGCTTCCCAAGATTTGTAGGACTTTCTTGACGTACAATTTCACGTCCCAAATCTCTCAATTGATCATGCATCCAAAATTTATTGTTATCCATTATCTTTATTAAGGACATGCTAACAAGTACATCAATTTCCATGTTAGGATAAAGTTTACAATCAGTCCACATGTAAATGGCATTAGTCATATCCTCATTGATGAAAAAGCATGCGACATCAAGAAAAATTTTGCGCTGAAAATCGTTAAGGGCATCATAGCTAATCATCAACTTCTTCTGTACTTTTTTGTTGGGTATTTCTCTTAACTTGTCTAATGTGTCCTTCCATATTGCTTCGTGTTCTCGACAAAGTAATGAACCTACAATTTCAAGAGCCAAAGGAAGCCCTCCTATAGTAGAGACAATATCTTTTGAGAGGCTGTCCAATTCCTTTGCCAGAGAGCCTTCAAGAAACGCATGCCTTTGGAAAAGTTGGAGTGCAAGGTCAAAATGCAACTCCTTCATTTCATAAGCCAGAATTCCTTCCTTAATTTGCAGTACACTTTTGTTCCTAGTGGTAATAATTATTCTTGTTCCTGAATGCAACCGATCTTGTCCAATTAGATTCTCAATTTGTTCTTTCTCATCAACGTCATCAAGAACAATGAGAACCTTCTTATTGCCAAGTGTTTCTTGAATCCTCATCCTTCCGTAATCAACATCATCAATAACATCTGCTGCTCTAGGACTAACAATTTCTGCTACTAACTTCTTCTGCAACTCGACTAAACCCTCCTTCTTTGACTTTTCTCGAATATCATCAAGGAAGGCGCAACACACTCCAAAGTGAGAAGAAAGTTTGTTGAAGATGACTCTCGCAAGAGTGCTTTTACCGATACCCCCCATCCCATGAATTCCGAACAGCCTCACATCGCTACAGTTAACATCTAACAATTTCAACACTTCTTCCACTGGACCATCAAGTCCGACTAAATGTTCAGTCACAAACTTAAATCTTCTCTTCAGCCTGTGCAAAACCTCTTTAACTACCAACTTCACTATTTCCGCTTGGCTGCCACAGATAGAAACCAGTTCATTAGTTCGAAAAGCTACATCAATCAAAAGATTCACACAATAGCCTCTAAATCCAGAAAACGGTGTAATCTTTAATTGTTTATCCAATATAATTCTTGCATATGACTGTACGTGTATCTTTTTCAATGATGTCAAGATTTGCTAATTTATTTATCTCGAGGTGTCCCGCGATTTGGACGGGCGAGATTCTAGAGCCAGAAATGTCAGGGATCTTTAGAGCTTACCTTCTGCATTTTGGTAGTTCCCAGCCCTTGATCTGATCGACCTTCATAAGAGCCCCCTCCCAAGATTCTACTTCGCGAGGGAACTTCTTCTCGTGCTCGAGTATGGCCGTCTTGTACAGTGGGGTTTTAAGCTTCACATCGTCAGGCTCCACGTCGAAAAAAATGGGTAGGATCTGCTTTTTACTCTCCGACATGGATGTGTTGTCCACGATCCTCGCGAGCTCGCGGAGACACCACTTGCTATCGGCGTAGTTCCTCGAGAAGATGGGTACGTAGATCCGGGAGCCGTCGATCGCCCGCAGAAGCTCCCCGCCAATTTCTTCGCCCGCGCGAAGTTCTTCCTCGTCTCTGAAGACGCGAATACCATTATCCACCAAGCCATGGTAGAGGAAGTCGGCGAATCCGTCACGGGTGTCTAGGCCGCGGAAACTCAGGAATACTTGGTACTCGCCTCCTCTTGTGCTGCTGCTGCTGCTCCTTCCGGCATCTGGGTTCGCCATTGCAGGAGCTTTGTACTTTGCAAGTTAGGGTCGATCGTTTCTATCTTTCTGAGTCTCTCTGTGCGAGTTACTGGCTAAAATGTGAGGTGAGTTTGGTCTTCCCTTGGCTAAGAAATGTGGAAGAGGAGGCCCGAAGACGAGAGAATTCAAAAACGAGAGAGCTTGTTGGGCCTTCCATCGAAGGCCCAACTCAGCCCCTCGGCCCATCTAGTTGAATAAAAAGAGAAAAATGATCTTCTCTTCTCCTTGGTGCAGCTGGAAGAAAGGGAAAAGGAAAGAAGAAAAGGAGAGAGTGAGCAGAGAAAGAACAGAGGAGGAATCGCTGGTGGGCTACTGAAAAGATTGATTGATGCTGGAAAACGCCATTCGCAAGCAATTGGTAAGAGTTTTTTTTTTCTAATTGTTTTTCTTAGAGTATAAATTTGGAGCTTTAACCACGTCGACTTTGACGGTGATACTCCGATTGAGTTTCTGTTATCCAATAGTAATAATAATGTCCCTCACATCCCTATGAACATTCTTGTCCATTCTAAAGTAGAGGGAGATAATGCGATTATTCTAACTCCATTCTGAACTTAAATTTGTTTAGCATGAACCGTCTTTTATTTTCAGTGTTGCATTCAGACTACACGAAAGACCAAATTCGTTTAAGCATGAATAATTTCAGCTTACCTATCCCTAGCAGTTTAGTGGGGCGGACCATGATAAAAAAAGACTCTTACTCAAATCCATATATGATTAAGAAAACTTTTCAAATGTTTATCTATAGAATCGATAAGGTCTCGAAGGGTCGAGATGGACAAATCAGGCTCAAGAAGGGGATTTCTTGTTCGAAGCACGAACTGCATCACATGTGGTGCCGAGTAGAAATCAATCGAATATAATATTTCATACTTTTCGTGATTAACAAAGCCTTGGTCGTTCGCTAGTTGCACAAGATATTATTTCCATTCTAAACTTTATACGTGCATCAACCTGAATCTTGCTGCAATTTTCTCACATTGAACATGATAGTACACTTACTTATTATGTGTGCAGAAACCACACACATATGAATTTCCTCTTTCTTTCTTTTTTGAATTTACACACAAAAGCTGTGTCCAAAGCCATTTATGGCTGTGAAAATAACAGATATTTTATGTATATGCACGTGCAAAGTTATGTGTAAGGGGGTTGTATTGTTTCACATGTAAAGGACTTGAATTTTAGTCAATATATGTGATTTGGTGCGTGCATGAAGAGAGACCTCTTGTGATCTCAAAGGATGCAATATATTTTTGGAATATCAAAGGGTACAAATTGTGAAGGGAAAAATTGAAATTAAAAAGTTCCAAAGCACCCTCTTGTGTTTCACATTTTTATGTAGTGTTTGGTCGATTTAATAAGTATCATCAAAATTTTGTGGTGTCCTATCTAAGTTTGAGTTATTAGCTAACTTACAAATGAACATGAAGACGTACATTATTTCACCACAAAATAAAAGAACTTTTCAGATTATTCGAAATAAATCTATATATTTAATGGTGCTTCTTTATCTATCTTAATAACATCCATCTAGTAATGCAAGTTAAAACTAAACCTTGAATTATCTTTTTGTTCTATACATGGCCATTCATATTATCATATAGCATTTCCAATTTGACCATTTATTATAACTCTAGAAAACAAATTCCAAGAAGTCTTCATACGTATAGAATCACCACAGAAGATCTCATCATTTCAAACTAAATTGATATAGCTTACAAGTTTAAGAAGAAACTTTTCTTTAGGGCTGCATTGACTCGCAAATAAGCAAACTAAAAACACAATAATGTATACAGCTATTAGAGAAAATATAATGGGAAGTGGAAGGATAAGATTTATGAACTAAGTAGATATGTGAAATTTGACATATATCTATTCTTATCTAAAATTTGTCAATCCAGGCGTTTGTTCTCAAATATATGTATTTCAGAAATGAAATCATTGATAGCATTTTGGGAAGAAAGAAGGTAAGAGATCCCTTTACAAATATATAAGCATCTCTGCTATATAGTAAAGAGCGAAATTCGATAATTTTAATTATTCATACTATACCAACATCTAATTAAATAGGATATAATTTAAGATGAAATAATAATGTAACCATCCATAACACTTACGAACTTTTGTTGTTAAGTTAATGAATTACAAGGTCGTTAATATAAAATTATGCTTATGCATGCATTTATATTGTAAAATTTAATACAAAAAAGTAACAAGTTTTATATATTTAAGATATTTTTGTTGAGTAGTAATATTAACACGTGATGAACAATTTTCTTTTAAATCCAACTTACTTTCAATGTACAAAGTAAACTTTTAATAGAGAAAGTACTGAAATAAGTATGATTAATACTTTCCACTAATAAGTAATACTCATAATGTGATCTTGTGTATATCTTTGTGCATGTAATTTTTTATATGATGAAATAGTTTTCCAAGAATCAATGTAGAAATCCACTACAATGAATTTTAGTGGGCGTAAATAACTTGTTTGGTGAATCCTGTACATATACTAAACTAAATTTGAAGTGTTGAATCCAATGGAGCCCATCATTTATAACGATTTACATTCAATTTAGTACATATACTATGTTCTTATATGGGTCCAAATTCAATGGCCTAAATGAATCACAACCGTTAATTTTATTGATCCATGAAATGAATCATAGCTATTAATATCGTGGCTCTCATGTGGACTCACCTGTGGACGGCTGAGATTCAGTTGGTCCAGAAAGAAATTCCCCCTCGTTCGTGCCGGACATATACTTTGTTCCGATACACATCGATAGTTCCAAAGTCAAAACTCCTTAACCAAAGACACTCCCTGGGACAATACAATCTAATGAGACCGAACACAAGATTACACGCTCTCTCTTTGATGATTTCTGGGGTGATCGATCTGCTTTAGGAAAATCCCTGTTCGATTCACGGGATTCTCTCGGCTTTTCCTGATGTTCTATTCTTGGTGGTGATTCGGTTTCTGTAAGTCTTGAAAAATTAATTGCCCTATGCGAATCTTCTTGGTAATAATGATCTTGAGATCCGCCAAAGCTCTTGTGTGTTGTCAGCTGATCCTTGTGGGTTGCATGCAAATTGGTCGCTGGATGAGCCCTCCCGCACTTCGCGGGTTTCAACTTTCGAGGGAAGGGATGGAACCGTGTTTGGCCGACCATGGTTATAGCTTCCTTTTCACCTCACAATTCATACACGAGAAATACAATTTGGAAGCTTTAAGCCAATGTCATGTGTGGCGACTGCATATTCTCATCATGTGTTTTAATGGAATCAAATCTGATGTAAGGAAAGCGCTGTCAGCTTCATAAAGGAGAGACGAGAGTTCTCAGACTTACACGATCTCACTTTGAGGGAGAGAGAGAGAGAGGGTTTCGCCTTGACAATAAGATTCAAAGGAGCTTGTTCTTTGATTGAAATGGCTTCAAGACCCATCAGAGTTCCAGTGAAAGCGAAAGGTAATCAGATTCCGGGTGAATTTGCGCTCCCCTTCTTCTTCGGTTCATCTCTCTCTGCGACAATTTCTGGGGTGATCTATCACTGCTTTAGGAAAACCCCTGTTTGATTCACAGGATTCTCTCGGCTTTTCCTAATGCTCTGTTCTTGGTAGTGATTCTGTTTCTGTAGTCTTGAAAAATTAATAGCCCTATGCGCACATCTTCTTGGTAAAATTGATCTTGTGATCCGCCAAAGCCATCGTGTGTTGTCGGCTGATCCTTGGTGATTGCATACAAATTGGTCACGGGATGAGCCCTCCCGCACCCCGTGGCTTTCAACTTTCGAGGGAAGGGGTTTGGCTGACCATGGTTATAGCTTTTCCTAATGCTCTGTTCTTGGTGGTGATTCTGTTTCTGTAGTCTTGAAAAATAAAATAGCACTATGATCTTGTGATCCGCCAAAGCCATCGTGTTGTCGGCTGAGCCTTGTGGGTTGCATACAAATTGGTTGCGGGATGAGCCCTCCCGCACTCCATGGCTTTCAACTTTTGAGGGAACGGACGGAATCATGTTTGGCCAACCATGGTTATAGATTCCTTATTGCCTCATAGTTCATACATGAGAAACACAATTCGGAAGCTTTAAGCCGTGTCATGTGTGGCCACTGCATATTCTCATGTGTTTCATGGAATCAAATCTGATGTACTGAAACAGAATGTCCATTATGTCTCCCAAGATTGACAGGACTGATGAGGCCAATGCGGACCATTTTAGAAGTGGAAAAGCCTCGATACCCCTGATGAAAGCTACTGGACATGGACCAAACCAGGTACTGATAACTTCATCTTTACCGTTCCATGAATACCTCAGATTCGCAACAATTTGATATTGCAATGTTAGTAGTAGTACAACTGCAGAGAATCTTTAGTTTGGAATTGGGTACGCTGGGTGATATTTGGATATTGCATCGCATGTCTATCATATGTTTTCTTTAATTTGTTGCAACTGTTTTGCGAGTTTTTTTATTCCTTCCTAATGGGTTTCATTATCATCCCCTTCATTCCAACAGCCGTTTTTTTTTTTTGTATCTGTGTGGAAAAAGTTACTTCAACAAAACTTTTGAAAAGGTAGCACATACGGCTTAGCAAGATACTGTCCATATACTGGCAGACGTTACATAAGAAGCTGATCCTTGACCTCTTTCCTCTATATGCATTTTGTATCAACCGAAAATGGATGTTGTTAGAAATAATTAGGAGTTTCTTCATATCTATATCGATTCACTATGTCTCTCATCCAGTAAAATCTATGAATAGTTCATTTATTCAACATTATGTAATTTACTTCCGCATCTTCGTATAGGAGCTCTTGTTGTATGAAGAAGCGGTCATCGAGTCTTTTTCCACAGTGGTTATAGCAACATTAGCCGAGCTATGGTTTGTTTTCCACCTAATTGGCGCTCTTAGGTGTTATTTTGACATCTTTCCTTGCTCTTTCCAAAAAACCAACGCTACCACGAGAATCGTCGCCCTTAGAGGAATAATCCTTTGCATGCGTGTATAGCTAACGTTACACGTTAGCACTGGACTGCCCTGTAGTCATAGATGGCACACGTTTTCTGCCACGTAGACTCAACCGCGTGCGTATCTGCCACGTCACCAGCAATGTCATCCGTCGTGCCACTAGCCACATAAGACTCAATCTGCCACGTTAGACTCAACTGCAACCGTGTGCGTATCTGCCACGTCACCCGCAATGTCATCCGCCATGTCAAACTCACTGCCCTTAGACAAATCTTGCAATTTCAATGCGTTTTGCCGCTCCATGTTCCAAAAACTTTTTGCACACGTATTGCTAACTTCATCGGCACGTTAGAGTCAGCCCGAGCAATCCAATCATTCCAAAACATCCTCTGCCACGTCATCCACAACGTTAGCAGTCACATCAAACTCAATCATGTTTCTACCATATCATTTGCCACATCAAAACGTCATCTGTCATGTCCCAAAACTCGTTGCACCACCCCCACGAACTAGAAGCTTCAACGTGTGTATTGCTAACTTTATCAACACGTCAATGTTAGCTCAAGGAGTCCAATCATCAGACACGTCATCTGCCTATCAGACTCAACCGTGTATGTCACCAGTCATGTCATAGCAACATCATTTGCCATGTCAGCAGTCAGGTCTTGCCTTAGACGTGTCTCTGCCATGTCAAGAGTCATGTTAGTAATCATGTCATCTTTCACTACTCTTTACAAAAAACCAACACCACCACGAAACTCGTCGCCCTAAGTTAAATCAAATCTTGAAATCAAGCATGGTTATTCAGGAATATATGTAAGAGTAATATGATGATATAAAGTGTAGTATACTTTTATCAAACACATGTAAATATCTAGAGAGATGGACGTAGATATGTATAGTAGTTCGATTTAAATCAAGCCCGCATCCAGTCTTCTAGACAAATAGCCACCAATAGGCTAGATTCTACTTATAATCCTTTGAGAGGTTACAATGGCTCTTGCTTCTACCCAAAGCTACTAATTCCCTTGCACTACAACACTCTTATACTTTTTTACAAAGATTACATTCAGTAAAACACTTTCAGTGACACTAAACAAGTTTCTCAACAAGAGTATAAGAATAGGTCATGATTTGTGTATTTCTTCAATGTATGCTGATCTTCTTATATTTTCTTCAAGATCCATACCGATGGTCGAAAAAATCTTCAAGATGATCAATTCAGCCATTGAGGATAAGTTCCACAATCACTAGGAGATCTTATCGCCATACAATTAGAAATTCTTAGCATTCACGAGACTTTCGCGAATATAACTGCCTATGTTAGGAAAGAATCCCTCTTGGCAATATGATCCTGATAGCATCAAAATTTTTTTCCATATAAATCTCCTGAATCCCGAGCATGTGGTTATCTATTAATATTCCTTTAGATTATTTCAACAAGGAATGTCTAGGTCTTAATGATATGTTGTGTTACAATACACATGTTCTCAAGCAATATAACAGACCGCTTCTATCAGCAATTGTTGAGTCTATAAAGGCTTCCCGCCATGTCGCAAACTACCCCTCGAGAGCTACCTCGAGGAAGTAGATTTACAGGTATTTTTATGGGACTCTCCCTGAATCCATATCTCAAATGACATTGGTTATTTAAATATATATGTTCGATAGGAGTCACCAATAGCGACGATTAAGGATCAGCTAGAAAACCTAATCGAGATGTGAGAGTGTCTTCTCAAAAATATATGCAGCCAGAGATTCCTAAGAATCGGAGACTTGATTACACTAGTTTTTCAACTAATGCCCTTTCGATACCTAAACTTGACTATTTGCTAACCAAAATGTCCAGGCAGTCCTTCACTAATGAAAATTCTAAATTTTGTCCAAACTATTCTAAAAGGGAAAAACAACAAACAATGTTTTTAAAGTGTGCAATCAAATCAAATCAAAATGAAAATGCATAAACAGCCACCTAACATCATCTCCAAAAGAAAAGACAATCACAAATTCCTAAAGTAAAACCCTAAAAGCTTACTCAATTTTGGATTCAATTTTTGTTCAAGCCTAAAGTGTTTATTGAAAGCCCTAAACTAAGAGAATTCTACATTTTTTTTTAGCTTTTTTAGCTTTTTTATTTTTCTGAATTTTTAGTTTTATTTCGGGGAAAAGGGTAGTCGGACCGGGTCTAAGAACCCGGTCCAATTCTCTTGTCTAACCCGGACCTCAAGGTCCGGATTGGGTCTGAACTCGGATTAGCTTCTGGGCTCAATATGAGTAAGGCCCAGATTACCAAATTTCGCCTGGCCCAATATGATTTTAACCCGTGTCTATTTTTTAATCCACAATATTCAACCCGGCCCAGTCTGTTTATGGGATCCGACCCAGCTTTTATGATATGCCCATTTTATTTCTTTTCTGATTTTTTTGTCTCCTTTTTTTATTATTCTTTTGTTTTACTATTTCTATTTTTTATTTCTTTTTCTTTTTCTTTTTCTTTTTTTCTGGTCTTCTTCTTCCCGAGACCTGCATGGAGAGAGCTTCTCCACCGAAACATCACCAAAACCTCGCCGTTGGCCATCTATTCCGGCCACCGCCGAACTTCCGTTGACAACAACTTGTAGCCACCGTCGCCCCTCGTCACACACCGGCCACAATAAAAAACAAAACAAAAAAAACACAGAGCCTCTTATTCAATCGGTCACCAATCTCCATCTAATCAAACATGCTAAATCTAAACACACACACATATATATCAAGGGAATAGACAACTAACAAGGAACGGCCTCTAACCGCAAGCATCTCCAGGAACGGAGGCTAGAGAATAGCGACTCGAAACTCATGTGTCTCCATGGATGATCGGCACCGAAAATCGCAAATGCGTAACATGAAACAAAGGGTGAAAACGCAGAATCAGACCTAGCTATGCAATCAATGAAGTAATCGTGCATATCTCTAAACACCGATCGCGTGAAACTAGTTTTAGCACTTCTCTCAGACAAATTGTTGAGCAAGTCATATGCAGTTTTAAAATATAAACTCTCAGTTCGGATTCAATATGATTCTCAGCTGGAACGCGATGTAAAAGGCCTCAAACCATGATAATTTACAACAAATCAACCTCGACGCGTCAGGATTTTCGTATAGATTCATCAAGTAAGACTCGGTACTCCTACACTCAGTGATGATGCAGGGGAAAACAGAGCATTGAAGAGAGAACTGAGTCTTACCCGGTTCGTGCGGCGAGAAAGATGTTGAATTAGTCAAAGTATTTGTTTGTTTGTTTTTTAATATAGCCTAGTTGGTTGTCCTAGTTTATAGGAATCTATTGCAGCATATTTGTTGCTGCAAACACGTTCAGTATAGTGGGTAGATAGTTCAACATAGTGGGTCAATTGTTGTGGCTACTTTTCTGGGATTTTTCTGTCAATGTATGACCTATCTAAAAGGCTAAGTTGTTATTCAATTAGAACATATGAATGCAGTAAGCATTTTTTCATGGGTGTACACTCTCTTCTCTCTCACTCTTTTTTCTGTGTTTTTTCTTTGTGCTTGCAAAGCACAATCAGCGTTTGCACCTTTTCTGTAACAGTGGTATTAGAGCCATTAAAGAAGGAAAAGTGAGTTAAAAACATGAGAGGAAAAAGTGAGAGTGAAAGGCAGTAGCTAAAAAGTGAGCTTGAGTTGAAAACACACGAGGAAAGATTTTTTCTTGGTATCCAGTAGCGGTGATGGCTTCAGAAACCTTTGTTCAACCAGCTATTCCACGCTTTGATGGTCATTATTATGATCATTGGAGCATGCTAATGGAGAACTTCCTAAAATCCAAGGAATATTGGGATGTTGTTATCTCTGGAGTTGCCGAACCAAAAGAAGGAACTACGTTGACAGCAGCACAACGGACGACTCTGGAAGCAGCAAGATTGAAAGATCTCAAGGCCAAAAACTACCTTTTTCAGGCCATTGACAGTTCTATCTTGGAGACAATTCTCTGTAAGGATACCTCCAAGCACATATGGGATTCCATGAAGAAAAAATATCAAGGTACTGCAAGAACAAAAAGGCAGCAACTTCAAATGCTTCGTGGAGAGTTTGAGTTACTAAGAATAAAGTCGGGAGAGTCAATTTTCAATTTCTTCTCTCGGACAATGGCAATTGTCAATAAGATGCAGATTCACGATGATAAGACAAAGGATGTCACCATCGATGAGAAGATTCTTTGATATCTGACACCAAAGTTTAACTTTGTTGTCTGTTCTATACAAGAAGCCAAGGACATTGAAGAACTCTCAATTGATGAACTGCAAGGGTCGTTGTTGGTTCACGAACAAAATTTTCTTCGGCAAGAGCCTGAAGAGAAGGCGTTGAAGGCAACTACAGATCACCTTTCATCAACAACAAGAACGAATAGTGGCAGAGGTAGAGGAAGGGAAAAACCAATGAACGTCGCAGTTTCAATCAATAGCCTAATGGTCATTTTTCTCGTGATGCTCAAGGTGGAGGACGAGGACATGGAGGTCAGCACTCAACTGTTTTCAAACCAAGGTCAATAGACAAATCTAGAGTAGAGTGTTTTAGATGCCATAGGTATGGACATTATAAATCTGAATGTCGTAACAATTTAAATACACAAAGCATGGAAAGGATTAATTTTGCGGAAGAAAAGAAGAAGCAGTGTCTCTCCTAATGGTGTGTCGAGAAACGGAGAAAATTTCATCGAATCCGTGGTATATTGACACTGGTTGCAGCAACCATATGTGTGGAGACAAGAAGGAATTCTCTGCATTAGATGAGTCATTTCGCACCTCAGTCAAATTTGGAGACGACTCGACTGTGTCAGTTAAGGGTAAAGGGATAGTTGCAATTGTTCCTAAAGGAACCTCGGTTCATATGATCAAAGAGGTGTTTTATGTTATTGAGTTAAAGACCAACCTTCTAAGTGTTGGACAATTGCAAGAGAAGGGATATGAAATTACACTTAAAGGAGGTGTTTGTAGAATCCATGATGAGAAACAGCATCTGATTGCTCAAGTTAATATGACTGCCAATCGGATGTTCCCGATGCATCTTCATGGCACCTCTCACTCATGTTTCTCTACTAGATTGATGGATAAAGCATGGTTATGGCATTTCAGATACGAACACCTCAACTTTGGTGGGTTGCGGACGTTACATCATAAGAAGATGGCGGAGGGACTTCCCCCAATCATGGCGCAGTCTAAAAAATGTGAAGAGTGTGTTGTTAGCAAACAACACCGAGATCATTTTCCAAAAGGCAAAGCATGGAGAGCCAAGAAGCACCTTGAACTTGTCCATTCAGATATTTGCGGGCCAATTTCCCCAATGTCCAATGGAGGTAAACGATATATCATTACCTTCATTGACGATTTCAGTCGGAAGGTTTGGGCTTACTTTTTGCAAGAAAAATCTAAAGCCTTTGAAGCTTTCAAGAGCTTCAAAACTCTTATTGAAAAAGAGAGAGGAAATCCAATCAAAGTTCTCCGCACAAATCGTGGCGGTGAATATATTTCAACTGCGTTTGCAGATTTTTGTGTGGAGCATGGGATTAAAAGACAATTCACTGCAGCTTATTCACCGCAACGGAACGGTGTCTGCGAAAGTAAGAACCGCACTATTCTAAATATGGTGCGAAACCTTTTGACGTGTAGTGGAGTTCCAAAAAGCTTCTGGCCAGAGGCAGTCACTTGGGGTGTTCATCTTTTGAATAGAAGTCCCACTCTTGCTGTTTTAAATAAGACACTCGAAGAAGCTTGGAACAGGAGAAAACCCGCAGTTGATTACTTCAGAATTTTTGGGTGTCTTTCATATGTCCATGTTCCTGACCAGAAGAGGAAGAAGCTAGAAGATAAAGCAGAAAAATGTATTTTTCTTGGCATTAGTGATCATTCAAAAGCCTACAAACTTTATGATCCTATAACCAAGAAAATTACCATTAGCCGTGATGTGATCTTTGATGAAGAAAAATTCTGGTCATGGAGTGAGAAGAATGGTGGTGATTGTGGTGAACAAATTCCAGCAAACTTTGAAGACGATATTGAGTTGGAAAAGCAGCCCTCTATAAGTCAAGTCACCACAGAAAATGCTGAAAATTCAGCAATTGCTGCAGCATCTGAAGAACAACCACAACGCATCCGACGGAGGCCAGCATGGATGGAAGATTATGAAGTGTCGAGAGTTGAGCAAACTGAAGACCCACTAAACCATTTTGCTTTGTTTGCATATAGTGACCCAACTACTTTTGATGAAGCAGTACAAAATAAAAACTGGAAAGTTGCAATGGATGCAGAGATCAAAGTAATTGAGAAGAATGGTACGTGGGGATTGACAGATCTTCCCGAAGGGCAAAAGACAATCGGAGTCAAGTGAGTATACAAGACGAAAATGAACAAGAATGGTGAGATTGAAAAGTACAAGGCGAGCTTGGTGGCAAAAGGTTACAAGCATGAATTTGGAATGGATTACAAAGAGGTGTTTGCACCAGTTGCGAGACTCGATACAATCTGACTAGCGATTGCACTAGCAGTACAGAATTCATGGTTCATCTATTAGTTAGATGTGAAATCGGCATTTTTACATGGTGATCTTCAAGAACAGGTATTTGGTCATCAACCTTCCGGATATGTCAAGCCGAGTAATGAACATAAAGTCTATAAATTGAAAAGGGCTTTATATGGGTTGAAGCAAGCTCCAAGAGCTTGGTACAATGGGATTGATGCATATTTTTTGAAGGATGGATTTACAAAATGTCCATATGAGCATACGCTATTTATTAAGATTGGTCATGGTGGAAAATTGCTTCTAGTGTGTTTGTACGTAGATGATCTTATCTTCACAGGGAATGATAGTGTCATGATTGACACATTTAAGAAATATATGATGGAGGAATTTGACATGACTAATCTTGGGTTGATGCATTATTTTCTGGGCATTGAGGTAAATCGATCTGAAGCTGGAATTTTTCTATCTCAAAAGAAATATGCTCAAGAGATTTTAGAAAAATTTCAGATGACGCATTGCAATTCAATAACCACGCCAATTTAAGTTAGATTGAAGTTGTCGAAGGATCCCGACGGAAGAAAGGTAAATAGCACCTTCTACAA
Organism: Syzygium aqueum; assembly: GCA_031216185.1. Classification (NCBI taxonomy): domain Eukaryota; kingdom Viridiplantae; phylum Streptophyta; class Magnoliopsida; order Myrtales; family Myrtaceae; genus Syzygium; species Syzygium aqueum. Next base: position 28,523,145 of record CM062233.1, on the reverse strand, counting down.
GCAAATCGTGGGGAGTTTAATGTATTTAACAGCTACAAGGCCAGATATCATGCATCCTGTAAGCCTTATCAGCAAGTACATGGAGAATCCAATTGAAAGACATTTGCAAGCTGCAAATGTCACGCCCAGAATCCCATCGAACCCACGACATCCCGTTCAAGTCGAAATAATGCGATATCCCAGGTTATCGCCGACCTCATTTACAATCATTAGAGATTTAGTTTAACAGCGGAAACCACAAAACACTCGGACTATTAAAACTGGGGAGAATAGGGAGAATATACATTTCCATTTCTTATTCAAACTTATGCCACCATATTCACAATGTTACAAACCTTAATATACAAGCGCACACCATACTATAAACCATTGATATCAAAAAGAACCGATGACCTAGTATCTATCCTAAAAAATGGTACTCATCAAAAGCCTAATTTTTCTTCTCAGCACTAGCCCCTACGACCAACACTCGGCGTCCATTCCAAGTCTGACTCCTCGTCCTCCGATTCCGAACTTTCTTGAACCGTCTGTTCCTCTAAGGACTCCGACTTTGCCTCGATCTCAATCGGGTGATTGATGTCACCCGACTCCACTGGAACTTAGTCCTAATCTTCCTCAGCGAGTACATCAAAGAAATTGAATTTAGGCACAAAATTGGGATCCATATACTGCTCAAATGGGAGTTTATACTCCGGTTCTCCTTCAGGCTCCTCAGACTCATCAGGTTCATGCTCGGGTTCTACTTCGGGCTCCACATCCTCTGGTTCTCCCTCGGGAATTGGTTCTAAATCTATGTCCATCGGGTCGTCTGCTACTTGCGATCCTTCGGGCTCGGGTTCGTGCTCAGCCTCTGAAGATCCTTGTGCTGCAGGGGCTGAATGCAAACCAGACTAAGCTAAACTAGTCTCTGCACTGGTCAACTCTCCATCAATTGGGGGTATGGCAGACGGGTCCCAATCCTCAACTAAGTCAAACGGAACATCAAAACCCCTAACGGGCTCGAACTCATCCCTTGCTATATCCCGAAAGTACCAGGCAGTATAAACATGAGCCTCCCATAAAGGTAGTCCTACCTCTACAAAAACGGTCGTAGTATGCTTAATCAAGGTCATGCCATCACCCATAGGAAATTTTGTAAAGTCGTACTCGGTGTGCACTGGTACCCCAAAACGCTCTGGTGGCAGTGGCAGAGGATTCATGGCTCAAGTCAGGGTTCTGAAAAGTATTGATTGAAAAAACCATGAAACTACATCTCAATAAGTACACCCCTAAACCCCACCTAAGCTATCACGTACCTCCAGGCAATCACACACACTAAATCATCACAGAGCAGGCACATCAATTATTCTTGCCAGAGTCTATCATGCGTACAACCTGCATGTTAGTCACAATCACGTCATATACAATCACACGCATGTACGATTCTTATTTCACGCATTCGTTCCATTCTCATCTTATCTCTTTTCCACATCACTTGCTAGTGACCCGCGTAAACGTACACGCCTCAGGTACACTGCGACCACTTATCACAACACTTCAGGCTCGCGTAAACGTACACGCCTCAGACCATGTATCTTGCCCGCGTAAACGTGCATGCTTCAGGCTCAACATCTACCACCTACTGCGCAACCCACGTTAAAGTACACGCCTCAGGCTGGCAGTCTTCCGGTAATACTGGGCATCGTCCCGCGTTGAAGTACACGCCTCAGGACGGCACAGTTTCCACAATTGCACATGCCACATCACATTCACTTTCTTACTCATACACATGCTCAATAATCATTTGCCACACTCAATTGGTTAATCACACGTAGCCCGTACACGCATTAATTTACACGCAATTCATGCTCACCATGCACTTGACATGGCCAATTAAACAATTAATTCAGTCTGGCCCAAGCGTGCACCCAATAGGCATATTTCAATCATTTAACCACACAACCACGCATTCAATTTTATCACTGCAATTCAGTCATAGTTCAAACACGCATTAAATATACAATCTGCTATTTTTCTTCAACCAAACGGCGTCAAATCAATTCCGGCCCTTTACAGCACTTTCTCATAATTAATTGTCGGTTCTAAAAATCAAATTTTCATCTCGATCAGCCCATCACAGCCCACTGAACAGTCATTCACAGCCCCCTGTTGCCTCAAAATCACCATTCAAATTTTCCTGAATTCAATCCTAGGCCCGCCAATTGATTCTACATCCTAATCATGTAATCCCGTACCCAATAAACCCGATTTCAATCAAAATTACCTGTCAATACCCAATATCCTAAGTCGGGTTTAGGGCGCAACTTACCGAGTTCTAGACTAACGCGGCTAGAACGGAATGCGGCGGTGAACGGCGGTGATCCGGCGACGCGGCTTGCTCGGCAACGGCGCGGCGCGCGACGGCGGCGAGGCTTGCCCAACCGAGACCCACGGCCACACGAGGAGAGAGAGAGAGAGAGAGAGAGAGAGAGAGAGAGAGAGAGAGAGAGAGAGAGAGAGAGAGAGAGAGAGAGAGAGAGAGACGGCCGGTGTGGGGTGGTGGCAGTGGTGTGGTACGGTGACGGTGCGGCGGCAGCTTGGCGGGCGGACGGGCGGTGACCGGTGTACGGGCAAGGGGGCCAATCGGGAGGGGGAGAGGGAGATGGAGCCGTGAGAGAAAGAGAGAACGGGGAGAGAGACAGAGAGAGAATGGGTCTAGACCTAAATAGTGAAATTTTGACCAAAATGGCAAATTACCATCATGCCCTTGTCTAATCTTTTCAATCAATAGTCCAGATTCGATCCTATCTTGAAATCGACGGCCGAGATCGAATCTTACCCAAAAATATCTAAGATATTTTGGGAATTTCATAAAATTTCAAGGGCAAAAATGTCCAACCAAAAAGTTAGGGCAAAATTACCAAAATGCCCCTCTTTCATAAAGCATACCCTTTTATAATTCCCAAGGGTATTTTGGTCACTTTCTCAGTTTTTTGCCCAAATTGAATTTTTCTGAAGGATTCGGGCACACCCAAAAATCGCATGTGTTCTCAGCAACGTCGTCCTAACGTCCCGTGGTGACTTCCTAATTTTCCGATGTCCAATTTGGGCTAAATTCAATAATTAAATTTTATTAAACGCAACTCGAGCGTTTCTCAAACTAACGGGCGGCTTGTTAGGAAAATTCGCATATTCGACCCGTGACTGATACTAAATCAAGTCACGTGTAATTTATTCAAACCGTAACGACTTCGGTTGTCAATAAAATCATGAGGATCGATCACTAGTTCCGATGAGTACGATCATTCGGAATAGGATTTGGATCGTTCGTTAATTCATTTCAGGGTCAAACGGAATCACCCGTGATCTACGCGTATGACAATAACGAATCAGCCCATCACTATCCTAAGATCGGCTTACACTGGCTCAAACTGTCACATCGACGATTTTATGGTCGAAATTCAGTTCATGGTCGAATTTCTCTAGTCGTATGAATTTAAATCCCCGGTTAGCCTTTTCCTATTGGTTAGCATCCTAGGAATGATCAGTTTCGGGCAAAAATTTACTACGAGTACATTTCATAAAACTCAGTATTTTACAAATCCCAAATGGGTGAAATTTCAGAATGTCACAGCAAAGTGAATTCTTCACTACTTGAGAGGGACCGCAACTTTTGGGTTATTCTATCAGAAGGGAGAAAAATTAGAGTTGATTGGTTTCACTGATAGCGATTACGTTGGTGACATAGATGATCGAAAAAGCACTTCTGGTTATGTATTTATGCTTGGTTCGGGGGCTATCTCACGGTGTTCGAAGAAGCAGCCGATTGTTACTCTGTCAACAACTGAAGCTGAGTGTGTGGCTGCCACCTCCAGCCCTTGTCAAGCTATTTGATTAAGGAAGATTCTTGGAGAGCTTCAATTTAAACAGGAAGATGCAACTACAATCTATTGTGACAACAGCTTAGCCATTAAACTCTCAAAGGATCCAGTTCTACATGGGAGGAGCAAGCACATAGATGTGAAGTATCATTTCCTAAGGGATCTCACGAAAGATAAAGTGATTGATCTTGTTTTTTGCAGGAGTGAAGATCAGCTTGCTGATTTGTTCACCAAGCCTCTCAAATTATCTGCATATCAGAAGCTAAGAAAGCTTCTTGGTGTTTATTCGTTGGAAGCTGCAGGTTAAGGGAGGGCTGGTTCTAGTCCTTTTAAACTGATTGTTTGCAACATCAGTTTAAGGGAGGGTGTTGAATTAGTCAAAGTATTTGTTTGTTTTTTTTAATATAGCCTAGTTGGTTGTCCTAGTTTATAGGAATCTATTGCGGCATGTTTGTTGCTGCACACACGTTCAATATAGTGGGTAGATAGTTCAGCATAGTGGATCAATTGTTGTGGCTACTTTTCTGGGATTTTCTATCGGTGTATGGCCTATCTAAAAGGCTAAGTTGTTATTCAATTATAATGTATGAATGTAGTAAGCATTTTTTCACAAGTGTACGCTCTCTTCTCTCTGACTTTTTTTTCTGTGTTTTTTCTTTGTGCTTGCAAAGCACAGTCAGCGTCTGCACCTTTTCTGTAACAAAAGAATCGCCGGGATCAACAAATGAATGAAATCAACGATCACTTTCTCCCTCAGAATCTTGATCGTGAAACCGAGTAAATATGGCAAGTTCGGTGCTCCTCAAGCAATCGGCGAACTCAATTTTAGTCAGAGCTAACGGTGATCAAAGTGTGTGGGATCCCTCAATTCCTGTGATGGATACAGCGGGTTTTAGGTGGTGACCGAAGATGGTAAGCGATGGACTCCAGCCGAGAGAGAGGAAGTTCTCTCTCCCTTCTTCAGAGTCCAACTGATTCTGTTCTTCTTCCCCCATAGACGTTATCTCTAAGGAATCTAAAACCAATTCCGTTAGCCTTCTCCAGCTCTGCTTCTAGAAGAGCTTCGATTTTTGGCCTTGATCATTCCCCCCATCACCTAAGATGAAGTGCAGAAGGAGAGAGGAATGGTGAAGAAAGGTAAAAACTGCGCTGGGCTTCTTTTCTCTTTTACTTTGAAAATTTCTTTTTATTTATTTTATATTTTCCACTCTCGTGGCTGTTTTTTTTTTGTTTTCCTTTTCTTCTTTTTTTGTATTTTTTTTACTATTTTCCAATTTTTTTTATTGATTTTGATTTTCTTGATTTTTTTATTTTTATTTTTAAATTAGGTGTCAACATGCAATTTATTAACAAGCGTGTTGCCATCCACTTTATCTTCCTTTGTGCGAATACACGACCATATGAACTATTCACCTTATCATAGTACTTCTAAGTTTTCATGAACTACCTGTTCCTTGACTTGTTCACTCTAAATAAAGTTCTTCCGGTCATCATTTGTTTTTTACTTCGAACTTTGGGTAATCAGCGGCGATAGAGTTCTCGCTATATTTGTTCAATCCTAAGACAAGACAACATTTGCATTTATCCAAAAATGATAGAATCAGATGATTTTGTCAATGTCAAAATATCATGAAGAGATTTTCTCAACAAAAGGTGGAGCTACCGACGTATGCTGCAATAAATGATGGGAGGCTTCTCTTGGTCATATATAGAAGAGCGCTCTAGGTGTTGAAGGCGTGCAAAGAAGAAGAGGGTCATTATGTGTGAAGAAATTAGGCAAGAAGACACGATTTAACGAGGTTCAGCAATGTGCCTACGTCCTCGGGTAATCCTCTCTCAAAGTTTTCTCTTTTTTTTTTTTTAGGTCTTTTAGAGAGGGACTGCCTTTATTGATGAAGTACAGGAAAGGAAGACACCGAGAAAACCTAAAGCCAAAATAGGCAATTCCCAAAAATACAGAAATCAAACAAATCTACATAATTTCTTCCCAAAAGAAAGAGAACCAACACTAATCACGCCAATACTCCCCCTCAAGTTGGAGCGAGGATATCATCGGAGGTCAACTTGCTCACTATCTCTTGAAATGGCCCCTTAGGAAGAGCTTTGGTGAACACATCCGCCAATTGTTCTCCACTTCGGATATAAGTTGTCTCAATGGTTTTGTCTTGAACCTTTTCCCGTACGAAATGGCAGTCCACCTTAATGTGTTTAGTCCTTTCATGAAACATAGGGTTCGAGGCAATGTGAGTAACGGCTTGGTTGTCACAAAATAATTTCGTAGGTGAATCTGAAGGACTACAACCCAATTCTTGAAGTAGCAATCGTAGCCAAACAATTTCACTAGTAGCAGATGCCATTGCTCGATACTCTGCTTCAGCACTTGACCGAGCAACCACAGATTGTTTCTTACTTTTCCATGTGACAACGTTACCTCCTACGAACATACAGAATCCAGAGGTGGATTTTCGGTCATGAGGGCTTCCGGCCCAATCTGCATCCGTATATCCGACTATTTCTGTATGACCATTATTTTTCATCAATAAACCTCTCCCTGGTGTGGCCTTTAAGTACCTTAGCAGATAATCAACTAAACACATATGTCCTTGTGTAGGATTTTGCATGAACTGACTCGCGAAACTAACAGCATAAGTAATATTAGGTCTGGTAATAGTTAAGTAGATTAGTCTACCGACAAGACGTTGAAATCGACCCACATCCTGCAAAGGAAAGTCATCCGAAACCATTTTCTTGATGTAGTCCATGGGAACACTAGCTGGTTTTGCACCTATCTTGCCAGTCTCCTTCAATAGATCTAAAACATATTTTCGCTGTGAAAGAAACAAGCCTTTGCTAGAATTTGCCACCTCAATACCCAAGAAATATTTCAGCCGTCCAAGATCTTTAATATCGAACTCCTGGCACAATTGAGTTTTGAGCACCTCAATCCCTGACTGATTACTCCCAGTGATGACAATATCGTCGACATATACAAGGAATACCACAAGACCATTTTCATCAGTCTTGGTAAACATAGAGGAATCTGCTGCTCCCCGCTTATATCCAAACTTAAGAAGAGAGGTGCTAAGTTTTCCATACCAAGCTCGAGGGGACTGTTTGAGTCCATATATAGACTTTCTGAGTTTACACACCATCCCTTCTTCTCTTTGCAAGCGGTGCCCAGGCGAAAGATCCATGTACACTTCCTCTTCGAGATCACCATGAAGGAATGCATTCTTCACGTCCATTTGAAATAAGGGCCACCCGCAATTGACTGCAACTGACATAAGAACCCTGACGGTATTCATTTTTACAACAGAAGCAAAAGTTTCCTTATAGTCAATACCATAAGTCTGGGTGTATCCCTTAGCAACCAACCTGGCTTTGTACCTCTCTACCGAGCCATCACTATTATATTTAACTTGGCAGAAGGACACCATTGGTGCCATAACTTGCGTACGGCGATCACTTTGGTGCCATAACTTTTTTTCGGATCACTTTGGTGCTAACTTCGGAAAAAATGGATCACTTTAGTGACTCCGGCCAAAATTCCGGCCAAAACGCTGACGTGGCATTTATATTTTTAAAAAAATAGTCTGACGTGGCTTTTTTTTCAAATTTTTTTCTTTTTTCTTTTTTTTTTCTTTTTTCTCCGGCGAGGCCCTCGCCGGCGTCCGGCGAGACTGCCTTCGCCGGCGTCGGGCGAGGGAAGCCTTCGCCTGGGCCAGCAAGGGCGGCCCTCACCGGCGTCGGGCGGCCCTCGCCTGGGCCGGCGAGGGCCGCCCTCGCCCGACGCCGGCGAGGGCAGTCTCGCCGGACGCCGGCGAGGGTTGCCCTCGCCGGAGAAGAAAAAAACAAAAAAAAATTAAATTTTGTAGTATTTTCTTTTCTTTTTATTTTTTTTAATGCTGACTGGACCTCTCCGGTGAGCCATGGACCTCTCCGGCGAGCCACGTCAGCGCCACGTAAAATTTCCGGCAAGCCACGTCAACGTTGGCACCAAAGTGATCGTTTTTCAAAAAAATTAGCACCAAAGTGATCCGAAAAAAAGTTATGGCACCAAAGTGATCGCCGTACACAAGTTATGGCACCAATGGTGTCCTTCTGCCTATTTAACTTTATAAATCCAGCGACACCCAATAGTGCGCTTTCCATTAGGCAAGCGAACTACATCCCAAGTATTATTCTTGTCAAGCGCTTGTAACTCATCTTTCATGGCTTCAACCCATACAGGTTGATTGCTAGCTTCCTCAAAACTATTAGGTTCTGTGGTCTCTTCAAGAACAGATAAAAAACCAACAAAACTAGAAGATAACTTGTCATAGCCAATGTGATTCTGGATGGGATACTGTACCGTGTGATAAGTGGTGAAGTCCCGAAGTCGTGTTGAGGGTCTAGACACACGGGTAGATCTCTGAATAGGAGCTGGAGCTGCAGGAACAGGTTCGGAAGCAGTGGGAATCAATTCGGTAGCTGTCCCATCCGAAGATGTCCTTGGTGTGGGCATTGATTCAGGGCTGTTATTGCTGATTACTTCTTCAGTCTCATCTATTCCTTCGCGCTCATTTCGCAGGTTACTTCCAATTCCAGGGCTATTGTTCAACTCTTCCACCATAGGAATAGGAGCTAATTCAACTGTCAACTCATTGTACTCCCCCTGAATTGGACTCATAGAATGAAAAAACATAGTTGATTCATCAAATGTAACATCACGCAATATATACATCCGCCTAGTGGTTGGATCTAAGCACTTGTAACCCTTTTTTGTTGATGAATAGCCCATAAACACACTTCTTGGCGCGAAGGTCAAGCTTACCACCACTTCGAGAGTTCACATAACATACACACCCAAAAACTCTCAAATGCCAGATATTAAGTTTGCGCCCATAAAGGATTTCCATAGGAGTCTTGTAACCCAAAACACGACTAGGAAGTCGATTAATAATATAACAGTTGGTTAAAACAACATCGCTCTAATAAGTCTTCGGCATGCCTCCAGAAAATAATAAAGCTCGAGTCACCTCAAGAAGGTGTCGATTCTTTCGTTCGGCCACCCCATTCTGCTGAGGTGTATCTACACATGAAGTTTGATTAATAATTCCCAAGCTGCTCAAATAAGATTGGAAGATTTGATTGGAATATTCTGTGCCATTATCAAGGCATAAGACCTTTATGCATGTTTTGAATTGATTCTGAATCATGCTACAAAATTCTTGAAAAATAGTGACCACATCACTTTTAGCTTTGAGAAGGTATAGCCAAGTAGCTCGCGATTTGTCATCAATAAAAGAAACAAAATACTTAAAACCATCTCTTGAATCAATTGGAGCACTCCAAACATCCGAATGTACTAAATCAAACACCTCAGAAGCTAAATTAGAACTTTGAGGAAAATGTAATCTGTGTTGTTTAGCATAATGACAAGAGTCACGAGTACTGCAATTATGAAATAAAGTTTTATCAATAGCTTGCAGCACGCGGTCAGAAGGATGACCCATGTGCATGTGCCACAACCTTGAAGCCTCCATCGCATTTTTCCTTGCCACCAAGGCATTCGTATGACAGTCAAGCACGTAGAGACCATTCTGTAACCGTCCTTCACCAATCGTCTTCTTGGTGTTGCAGTCCTGAAACAACACCTTTGAAGAAGAAAATATAACATTGCAATTTAATTCTTTAGTACACTTGCTCACAGAAATTAAATTAGAAGACAAATTGGGTACAACCAAAACATCAGAATTCTGTGAGAACAACTTAAGCTGTCCTGCTCCTTGCGTTGGAACCTGCATTCCGTTAGCCACAGTAATGGGTGGATACGTGACACTTGAGGAGACATTAAAAAGTAAATCTGCAGAGCTACACATGTGATCGGTAGCTCCTGAATCTATGATGAATTGAGTACTAGATTGGGTTAAAAAAACAGTACTCGATGTCTTAACCATGTTGGCCGAATCTGATGAAGGACCAGAAGATCTTGAACCAATCATCCCCTGTCCTTGCATTGAAGTAGTTGTTGAAACTGTTGTGCCAAGGACTCCAATTTCGACTGAAACTCTGTAGAGTTTCCTGGAACAGCAATTTTTGCTTCTTGAACCTTATCTTTGTTGGCACGAAGATGAGGATGGAGTACCCAACACCTATCTTTGGAGTGACCATCTCTATTACAATGGTCACAATGAAACCGAACGGGCCTTTTATTTTTTCCCTTCACCAATTTCGCCACAGATTCGCCATGTTGGTTATTCATCACAACATTATGAGCTAAATTTTCAGAGAATGGCTTACCAAGACTAGGCGAGATACTCATCACTCGACGCCTCATCTCTTCTCCTTGAATCAAGCCACAAACTTCATCAAACGTAGGCAAGTTTGGGCTCATCAGAATTTGTCTTCTCACGTTTTCGTACTCAGGTCGAATGGTGGCCAGTAATTGGAAGACACGATCTTGCTCTTCCCGTCGAATGTAATCAGCCACACTTTGGGTTACTGGCCTATATAGACGAAGCTCGTCCCACCTTCTCTTCATACTTCCAAGATGGTTGGTGAAAGATTGAGAGGACTCTTGCTTAGAGTTAGCAATCTCTTGCTGCAATTCGAATACCCGCGACGCATTCTGAGCTTGTCCATACATCTTATTCAATGATTCCCACAAGATTCGAGCTGTAGGGGAATATGCAAAAATCTCATACACTTGGGATTCCATAGAGTTAAAAATCCAAGACATAACCAAACTGTCGTTGGTTTGCCATTCATCAAATTTCGCATCCCTCTCGGGAGGTGCTTTTATTTGGCCATTGATATGACCAAGCTTTGATCTGCCCCCGAGGGCCACTATAATAGCACGAGACCATGGAAGAAAGTTCTTCTCATTCAACAATATGTTGGTGAGTCGCTGACCGGTGGCGGTGAAGTTGGGTTCGGGATTGTTCAAACTTGAATAAGCCATGATTTGAACAACAACCGTGGATACACCAAGAAGAAAGAGATAGATGGATCAAACACATAAACAGGTACAAGCCTGCTTTGATACCATGAAGAAATTAGGCAAGAAGACACAATTTAATGAGGTTCAGCAATGTGCCTACGTCCTCGGGTAATCCTCTCTCAAAGTTTTCTCTTTTTTTTTTCTTAGGTCTTTTAGAGAGAGACTGCCTTTATTGATGAAGTACAGGAAAGGAAGACACCGAGAAAACCTAAAGCCAAAATAAGCAATTCCCAAAAATACAGAAATCAAACAAATCTACATAATTTCTTCCCAAAAGAAAGAGAACCGGCACTAATCACGCCAACAACGTGATTGTTCTTCACGTGAATTTTGTTCTTGAATTATAACCTTCGTTAGATCGCTTGTTTTATAGTAGAATTTTGTGTTGTTCACCCATGGACGTAGGTCATGCTGATCGAAACACGTAAATTCGATATCTAATTTATTTCCTCTTTTTGTCTATTTTATTCGATCGCTTATTCTTTATTCACAAGAAAACGCGTCCAAGAATATGCTCTAAACTTCGAGCTAATGTTCCATTGATGGAGAAGATAGTAATTGTGAATAAAAAGTTACCATTCTGCTCTCCACCACATCCAACGCAATCTCGGGACACCCTAGTCTTCTACAATTCTCAGGAGCTTTTAGGTTTCTTGTCAAACAATTTTTCTTCTAAAGTCGTTGAGAATGGCGATGCATCAACATCCTTCATTATCATCGATCTTTATCAACGACATGCTGGTTAGACCTGTCAAATAGGTTTAAAATCCATTTATAAACCCACGTTTGTTTAAATGTGTCGTTAATAGATCATTCTTTTTTTGCCAGATCAGCCTTAATGGGTTTTAAACATAAGAAGACCAAAATATATGGGTCTTAAATGGGTATATTCTGAACCCATTTACAACCCATTTAACAACCTATTATGAAAAGCCCAGCCCATGATCTCACTCTCACTTCACAAATCACAATCTTCTCTCCGTCTTCTTTGATTATCGCTTCCACGAATCTACTTTGCAGCCACCTCCGCCGCTATCGCCGACTTCGTGCTGCCCATCTTTGGTGCGCCGGTGGCCGAAGTTCTCCGACGACTCTTAATTGCCCGTCTTGCACTACTCGCAAACCCTAAACTCCGTTTCTTGTGGCTAAATCTCTCCAATCGCTACTGAATTCCTGAGGACTATCTAAGCCTATCACTCTGCCAGCACCACCTTGACTCTCGCCATCCCGAGCGCCACCGACATGTGCTCACGAAGTTTGCTTCCCCGATGACGATCAAGTACTTGGTCCCTGTCTCGTTTGCCTCGACCAATCGAGTCTCATAGCTCGAAGGGAGGCCGATCAGGGCGTACGAGCCGAGCTTCTAATACTCGGCGGGGTTCGAAGGGACTGGCATTTTTATCTCTGGGTATTGAGTTTTCTCTATTTGCTTACTTTTTTGTTGAGTTTGCCTACAATTTTGTTTTTGAGGTGTTTGGGTTCATGCTGGGGAAGTTTCGTACGTTCTTCTGCTTTGTAGCGAACTGAATTGCAATATTCTAATACGAAAATGAATTTTCTTTAATGTGCTTGACATGCTTGATTCAGCACACTTCTCAATTGGGTCATTCTTCCGGCTGAAGTATTTGGGTGATTTTCATTGCAAGTTCTTTGGCCAGAGAGTGGTGACCTGTATTGAATAGAGCTTATCAGAAACTCTTGCTTTGCCTTCAACCATACAAATAGCAGTAGAAGGGTGTTGTACTTCAAAAGTACATAGCAGCACAAGTCTTTGACATATTGCAGGTGATTTAGGATGGTCAGAATACATTCTTCTCATAAAAAAATTCAGTCCGTTGAGATCACTGTAGTTACTGTGTTAATCGCTATTCATTAGTCGCGACATTATAATAAAGTAAAAAGCTCGTAGGCATGTTTATTCTTTGATCTTATATGTTTTGGAAAAGCGCGTATTTGGTTACATGGCTTTTCAATTTTATTATCGTCTAATTGCTCTGTTTTTCTATATTTTGCTCTGTTTATGTATGTGGGTGAAATAGTTGGAAAATGTTCTCTTTGGTTTGTCTGATACAAGCGAGGAATAATGAGTATGCTAATGGTGATGTTGCTATGATACACCTATTTGATATCCGGATGATTCTGTCACCATAAGGTTGCTGTTTGTTTGGAGCCTTTTGTATAGTCTTGTAGGATGGGCAGTTGGATGCTGCAATTTTTTGATGGATGGTGGATTCTTGGGTTTTGGGGTTTAAAATTCCAAGTGACACATTATTAATTTGATTAACATTTCCATGTATGAACTCAGTCTTTACCCCTTATGCTGAAATCATAATGTGCAATCATAAACTTGTTCTAATTTTTGTTTTCTCTGACTAATTATTTTAAAGGTCAAGAGTTAACGAGGATTGAGAAGAACATTCAATTACCGAACGATTCGAGAGACGTAGAATTGCATCCTTAGTTCATGAGGATGGGGAAGATAACTCTACTTGCTCTAAGCGTTCAAGAAAATGTACTTCGATTGTATGATCTGAATTTGAAAAATTCACAGATGGTGATGGCATAAGAAAGGCTAAATGTAAATGGTGCGAAGTAACTTATGTCACGCCCCAAACCCCAACGGGCTCGTGACACCCCTTCCACGGTCGTATTGATCGTGACAAATTAGGATGCATCACCGACCCAAACAAAACGCCCACAGTCGAACGCAAGCGGAAGCGAAATTTAAACAACCCAGACAAAAAATAATGACCAAAGGGTAGCATTACAACATTCACAAATACACAACATCAAAAGGGAACGGTGATTGGGTATCCTACTACACTATACAAGAGAGGGGCATCCAAAGATGAGACGAAGTATCAAATGCCCAAGGTCACTCTCGGTCTCTAAACTGCACGTGACGACTAACCGTCACTCCAAACCTGAAATTGTTTAACAACGGGAGATGAGATAAATCTCAATAAGTAGACAACCTATACTCTACCTAGGCCAATGCATATCCAAACGAGTCTAACATGCAATCCACCAGCCAACACAATCAATTTTTCACACAGCATACTTACCTTGCCTCGAACTACGTGCCAATTCTACATATTAGATAATCCACCATAAAGCAATAATAATTCAAGAACATAACATCGCCACTCAAACGCCATAATCACGCATGTTCAATCAATTTAATCACACTCAATTCGCATTCGTGGTCGAGCAACTTTCCACGACCCGGGTCAATACTCCACAGGTCAGCCCTCCGATCAAGCCGGGCTCCGTCCCTCACTGAACCTTTCACACTTTCTCACGATCCACGTCAACACGCCTCAGGTCAGTCCTCCGATCAATCCCGGCTCCGTCCCTCACTGGACATTTCACATTTTCGCACGACCCGCATCAACAAGCCTTAAGTCAGCCCTCCGATCAATCCGGGCTTTATCCCTCACTGGACATTTCACACTTTCACATGACCCGTGTCAACACGCCTCAGGTCAGTCCTCCGATCAATCCAGGCTTCGTTCCTCGCTGGACATTTCACACTTTCACATGACCCGCGTCAACATACCTCAAGTCAGCCCTCCGATCAATCTAGGCTCCGTCCCTCACTAGTCATTTCGCATGCACATACACCACATCACAATTCGCCATTCACATCGCACAAATCCAATTTCAATCACAAACTCATCACACTAACCTGTCAATTCAACACTCAATCGGTCCAATCAAACGTCAATTTCACCCACACCCACCACGACAATTCGATCATCTCACCCACATAATTTAGCCACTAAACATACCACATAAACACCACAATCTAATCTACCAATTAACCACATTCATAAATTGGCCCTAACCCAAGTTTAACCCCTAAATCAGTACTAATCACACCCTAAACAAGTCTAAAAATACCCATTATACTAAGTTTAGGAAGTCACTTACCTAAGTTTAGCCCGGGAAAAATTCACAAGGGCTCAAAATGGCTCGGGTGAACAGTGACAACTCGGCGCGGGCGAGGGAGCGACGAGCGCGAGGCTCGGCCATGGCTCGACACACTGCCCGGCGACTCTGTGCGGCGCTCGGCCACGGCCTGGGACGCTCGGCCATGACCTGGGTAGTCCGGCCACGACCTAGGCACGCTCAGGCTGGCTGGCTAGCGAGCTGGCTAGCTGGTTGGCAAGCTAGCTAGTCGGCTGGCTGACGGCGAGAAGCGGCGACGGCGACGCGGCGGCAACGAGCAGCGGTGACGACGACGACGCCGCAGGGACGAGTCGAAAGGGAGGGGGAGGTCAGCCGAAGGGGAGGGGGAAGTCAATTTTTGTCCTCGAGTGCGATCCAATGGTCACAATTCGAATCCGAAAATGATCTAATGGTCCACAAAAATTTTAATTAAAAATTAGGAAAAAGGGCCAAAAGAAAACAATAAGACACACTACGAGGGAGGTTCACTAGTCTAAATCCACACCCGGTCAAAATTTCACTTTTCACATATCTCGGGCAATATCGAGGCTGGCCACAATAATATCGATACTGTCCAATTAAATTCGTCCCGAAACTCCGAAAAATTCGATACCAAAGTTTGGGCTCTAAATAACGACCAAATTCGATCTAGTGCGATTCTAGCGAAATCTCTAATTTAAAAATAATAACCTAAGAGTGATCAGTTCCGGGCGAGATTTTATTATAAGCGCACTTACGAAATACACATTTTATAAATCCCAAAAATTGGTCGAAATTCGGAATGTCACAACTTACATGGCTAGCCACGGGACAAAAAACTTGTTGCGTCATTTAGATAATTGTCCCAATCGCGAGGTCAATATTGATGATTCCATTGTACAATTCGACCAAGCTGTTTTTAGAGACATGCTAGCAAGAGCGATAATCAAACACAATTATACCTACTTTTTTGTAGAGCATGAAGCTACTAGAGAGTTGTTTAGTTACTTCAACCCTAATGTGAAGCACATATCAAGGAATACAACAAGAAGCGATGTGATCAAAGTTTATGAGAAAGAGAAGGGAAATTTGAAATCCAACTTAGTGTCTCTTTCGAGCCGGATATGTTTGACTTCTAATCTATGGACTTCTGTCACTACTGATCATTATATGACGGTCACTGCCCATTACATCAATGAGGATTGGGAATTGCATTCAAAAGTCTTGCGTTTCTCCTATGTGTGGCCCCCGTATAGTGGTGCCATTCTTTTGGAAAATTTGCTGACTTTGTTGAGAGAATGGGGTATTGAGAGGAAGATTTTTAGTATTACATTAGATAATGCATCATACAATGACAATATGGTTGATATTTGGCAAAATACACCTTATGTGAGATCCTCTTTGTTATGTGATGGACAATTTTTTCATGTGCGTTGTGGTGCACATGTTTTGAATCTCATTGTACGGGAAGGTCTAAAGGTTATTGATGGATCATTACATAATATTAGAGAATCTGTCAAGTATGTGAGAGCTACACAAAGGAGGAGAGTAAAATTTGCCGAATGTATAGCACAATCATGTTTAAAGACAAGTAAAAAGGTACGTCAAAATGTGGCTACTAGATGGAACTCTACGTACCAAATGCTTGAAGGTGCACTTTTCTTTGAATGTGCATTTTCACATTTGAAGTTAATTGATTGTAACTTTGTCACATGTCCATCATATGAAGATTGGGTCAAAGCAAAGAAAATTTCATTCTTGTTAAAACCCTTTTATGATATTTCTACTCTCTTCTCTGGAGTTAGATATCCTACGGCAAATTTATATTTTTATGGAGTATGGCAGATTCAATTTCGTTTGATACAATCAAGGGATGCTGAGGATGAAGCTATTAGTTTTATGGCTACGGCAATGCTCAAAAAGTTTGAAAAATATTGGAAGTGTTATATCATTGTGTTATCTTTTGCTGCTATATTATATCCTCGCTATAAGTTACACTTGTTAGAGTTTTGCTATTCGAAGTTGGACATGGATGATCATGTGGAATTTATACGGAGCATTCGAGAAAAGCTGTATATGCATTTTGATGAATATGTGACCTCTATGTCTAGAGATGATCACTTTACTTCTTCAGCTAGTCAAGGTAACATTTCAATTGAGGACATTGAGAACATTGGAGATGACATGGATGAGTATGATTTATTTGAGAGTGAACATTTTGGATCGCAATCTACTAAGTCACAGTTGGGTTTGTATTTGGAGGAGAATAGGCTTGATAGAAAGAAGTACGCGGATCTCAATGTACTTGATTATTGGAAAACTCATTTTCATTGGTATCCTGAGTTATGTCTCATGGCACGCGATATATTGAGCATTCCTATCACTACCGTTGCCTCAGAGTCAGCCTTTAGCATTGGAGGACGCATTTTAAATAACTATCGTAGTTCCTTTTCACCTGACAGAGTAAAGGCCAAGTTGTGCACTAGAGATTGGTTATTTGGAGTTCCGCCTGAGGAAGAATTGGATGAAGAGTCTCTCATCATCGACTTTCAAGACTATTTGCATTAGGTACATTTTTCATCTCATTCTTTTGGTTTACTCACATGATTTAATGCACTTGTCTTCATAATGATGTATTCTTGGTATACTTGGCGATGCTATGACTTACAATCAGAGTCAATTCTTTTCCTTTTTAGGTTCTAGACTGGGTGTTGGGTCATAATGAGGAGGTACACGAAAAGTTACACTTTTCCACAAGATTCTTGCATGCAAATGGGTTCAAGAAAGGAGTTGCATCTTGATTTTCTCATGGTTCCTTTTTGATATTCACGATTTGTGATTCTGATTTCTAAATGCTAGCAAGGGTGGTGAACTGACTCATGATGAGACCGCGATCATTGGTGGAGCTTTAGATTTAACTAAGTAGGTTTGGAGCTACTAAATCTAGACATCTTATTTTCTTCTTCATGTAAATCATAAATTCTTGCTTGGCTAGATTATTTCTTTACCTCCTCTATTGGGTGAGAATCTCTGTTTCTATCTGTACTACAACAACTAACATTGTAGACATT
Source organism: Syzygium aqueum (assembly GCA_031216185.1). NCBI lineage: Eukaryota > Viridiplantae > Streptophyta > Magnoliopsida > Myrtales > Myrtaceae > Syzygium > Syzygium aqueum. The sequence continues at coordinate 28,505,302 of CM062233.1, read as the reverse complement.
GTGACACCTTTCTGATATTTGATTGATCATTGCAAAACTTGCATAGTCTGTCACCATGGTGGCCATAATCTAGCAGTGGATGAAGGATTCAAGAATGCCTTCACACCAGGAGGAGAAAGAGGTGCGGCGGGAGAACCAGTGGGCCTTTGAATATGTCTTTAAGTCTCCTCTTGGACCAGTGGAGATGATTTGTGTTTATTTTTCCGTGTCAGTCTTTTAGTTGTCGAAACATCTGATATGACTTGCTTTGCTCCTGAATGTAGATAATGAATCGTTATGGTTGCATTGTTGGTTGGTGGGAGCTTGGTTTTGGACTCCAATTCCCTTTCAATGTTACTAAAATTCAGAACCTCAGCCACCAGAGAAGGGCGGTGCGAAGTTAGCGATAGCAGTGGAGGTGGAGGTGGCTGCGAATTAGATTCGTGGAAGCGATAAGTGAAGAAGAGGGAGAGAAGATCGTGAAGTGGGATCATGAGCTAGGCTTTTCATCGAAAAGAAATTGGATTGTAAATAAGTTCAGAATATACTCATTTGAGACCCATATATTTTGGCCTTCTTATTTTCAAAACCCATTATGACTCATCTGGAAAAAAAGTAATGACCCATTAATGACCCATTTACGCAAACATGACTGGGTTTTAGACCCATTTGATAGGTCTATAATGTATATGCTTTTGACCCTAGAACCTCATTTTATGAATTTATTATTACAATTATTGACTTTATCATTTTATATCAGTGCACTTCTTTATGGGTATTAGAATTTCATAATAAGTAATTAAAATTAAAAAATATTGTATCAAATAATGTATTATTAAACAAGTGTTAACCAATATATTAAGATCTCATTTATATTTAATTCAAAACTAAAACTCAAATCCATTTCAGGATTTGTGAAAAAAAAAAAGAAAGAAAGAAAAATAAAAAAACAAAAAACAAAAAATTAATTTTTTAAATTATAAAAATTGTCCACTAATTAGCAATATAATCTTTTTTAAATCATAAAAAATAAATTTTCCTATATTTGGTTAAATATTGAAGTGTTTTAGCAATACGGGTTGGGTCGGGTATGGGTCAAGAAAATTGCATTACGCATAAATGTGTCATAAACGAGTTAATGGGTCAATTTGGATCAGACCATTTATGACCTGACCCGACCCACCCATTTGATAGGTCTAATGCTAGTAAGGAAATTGATCTCAATTCTTGGGAAAAAATTCAACACTTTCCACATAATATGTGGATGGAAATCTTAAGCAGTAAAAAAATCCAATATCAAGAAAAGTTTCTCTTTGTGCATCCTCTAGCATTTCAAAACTAATCTCTAATTTGCAAAGGACATCTTGATTAGGAAGTAAATCTATATTCTTCAACATATCTTTGCAAACTCGTTTACAAAAACCAAAAAGTGAGGAACCGATAACCTCGAGAGCCAAAGGAAGTTCGTCAGCTTTGCAAATAATATAGTGAGAAATATGATCGGAGTCACGTGAAGGGGAATCCACTCCGAAGGCATGCTTACTAAAGGGTTGAACAGCATGGTGATGGTACAAATGAAACAAGAGACTTGAAATTAATGTATTTGAAAGAACGATTGAACAAAAATGCAATAAAGACTCTGAATAATTGAGCATGTCCTCTCGCTTTTCTTAACCACATGCATTTCTCATCACAATGTGATCATAAATTGCCTTGATTTAGCTCTCTCTTTTTTAACACGAGCAGATTGCTCATATTCGATGAAATCCTTTTTTCTTTTAGATCCTTCAACTATACTGTAGTCATCTTGAGACATTTAAGTTTTCCCTATTTCTGTTTGATCCTCCTCTTTAAAAGCATATCACATGTGAGAAAATAGGTCATATGATGAAAGATTAGGCCGGTTTCGATTCCAAGACATATTAAAGGGAAAAAAGATTATACATCAAGGTATTAGCAAATTGCTATTTGGGATTAGAAAAAGGAACAATAAATCGTGGTAGGGTTAATTCCTAGTTGTTATAGATATCATATAGTCTAAATTAGATATATCCCAAAGGTGGGACCCTATGGTTAATTCCTAGTGGTTTCTATGCAAAAAGATAAAATCAAAATTTTGGCCGACCGACGATGTTCCCGTCTTTCTTGCTAGGCAAAGCAAAAGGATCTTTAATTAGTATTGGAAAAATATTTTTTATTTTTCTTGTTTTGGCTTCGATTGAAATTCAAAAGAAAAATTACAAAGATCTAATTATATGCAAGCCACGAATTTAAGAAAAAGTGAACAATAAAACGAAAGCAGTTGTATTTCCGAACAAGGTAAATTTTTTTTCGATTTTAAGCCTACGTGGACCTGAGCATGTTCTTAAACTATTTTGTTTAAGGCCTCATGCGGATCTTAGCATCCCTCGAATGTAGCTTAGAACCAGGGAAAACAAGGTCAGTTTTGCAACAAGTATGCTATCCCACACGGGAGAACTTCTTGTTCAAGCCCTTTAAGAACTGCCTTTTAGCTACAAAACTACGCGGAGATTTAGTTCGGAGCATAGAGACACTCAGAGTTACCAGGATGATACTATGTCTTAACTAGTTGAGCTGCATTTCTTAGAGGATCATGCTAGACTTTGAAGAAAAGGATATTCAGAGAGACATTGAGGAGACGAACTCTGAAATTTTACAACTTTCCCTCTTATTCCAAACCGAAGGATTACATGGCCTTATATAGGCGTTGGGGAAATACATTGTCGGACGAAGGTTCAACCAAAACACAAATAAAACAAAACATACCTAAAACTAGGTAAATTAAGACAAGACACACCTAGAACTAGGTACATTGTTGGACGATTGTCCATATAAAACAAAACTAACCAAAACAAAATTAAAACACATTCGTAGAACACATATTCATAGGCTTAGGTGAATAATGCTAGTTAGGTGAAACAGTACCCGGCTATTATATGCCACAATAAATAGTACCGGTTTATCTCCATCTAGAGTTATAATCATAGTCTGAGCTGTTCGAGCTGTTTGCACATTCATGTTCTGCTATTTGTCGCTATTCCAGGATTTTTTTCAAAATTATCTTCAATAATGACTGGCATTTGGTTCGAGGAAGAGGATGCATATGTGGAAAAGTCTAGAAGAGATAAGTTTTGACTGGTTCTTTCGGGTATGACTGGCTGGGGCCAATTTCCTATTTGAGAGTAATAAGAGCTTATACCGATGTCAAGTCCAATGGATAATGACAATGGTCCATAGTCATAGGGATCTTGAGAGAGTGGTCTACTCCATGGATCTTGAGATGACTGTGCTGGATCTCCTGTGTCTAACATTTCTTGATCTTGCGACAATCCGGGCTGCATTTGTGCCTGTTCATACTCTCTGAGCGCTCGTGTCATTGCAGATGAGGATCCTTCGTGATCCCACGAAACATGTGTGAAATAATCCCATGCTTCTTCAGGAATAATACGATTTTCTTGGCATAGGATTCTCTGGAGTTCCGTGTAATTATATTCAACAGAGCCAATACAACTAGGGAACGAATTATAAACATGTGTAACTTGAAGTTATGACTGGGGCTTGCAGGTAGTAGTACCTACTACTGTTGGAGTAGCGAAGATGGTACCATTATTGTACACAAAAGTTCAAGGACGATGGAGGAGTACAACCGGGTGTGTTTCTGGATTGTCTTGAACCTTTTTCAACTCTTCTAGAAAGAGCCATTTCCAATAAACTGGAGGGTAAAACCATTTGAGCACGGAGAAAAAGGTTTTTCTCATGTTCATTTAGCTCGATGTGATCGGCCATGATCAATCTGGTTAATTTGAGAAGAAATTTTTTTGGTGGGAAACTCAATAGCTATGATGTGCTTACTGGTTAAGTACCATATTAGCCATTTAAGTTTTTCAGGAAAATCATTTTCTTTCCAAATTAATGGATGAGTGAAAGGGTACCTCGAGTGTAATCCAGAAGGGCTAAGAATAGAGCCTCTATGTAGTCTGAAAAGGTCTATGTGGCATTGCCACATGAGGTCGTCGAAATTTTCAGTGAGCTTATCATGTTGAATTTGCTCAATTATTTCTTGAGGATATTCCAGGCTTGGCCAGTCTCGAAATCTTTCAATTTTGTACTTGTCTGACTGAAGTGGGAAGGGATGCCTGAGAATATACATGTTGATTCTGCCAATGATTCTGGTCTGGAGAGAAAATCTGCAAGCACATTTGTTTTTCCTGCAATATGTTTGGTTTCGAAGGAGTACTTCGAAAACCATTCAGCCCATCTGAGTAACTAAGGATAGGGAATCTACTTCTGTTTGAATTTAGTCATCTAGGAAAAAGAAGCCATATCCAGTTTTACCAAAAAATGATGGCCAATAAGATGGAACTCGAACTTTTTTATTCCATCTTTACTGCCAAAATTTCCTTGAAGGTAGAATGATAATGCATTTCTGCCTGGGAAAACTTGCCACTTTTGCAAGCGCAAAGATATCGCTTACCATGAAGTTCTTCGAACAATATGGCCACCTAATATTCATCACTAGCATCAGTTTGCAAAATTCTCTTCCCTGTGAATGGAATTTGCAGAGGGAGAAGATATTGCATAATTTCCTTGAGTTCTGCAATTGCTCTGGTTTATGCCTTTCCCCATGGCACGGGATGCTTTTTTAACATCGGTTGCAAAGGACTTAACAACTTCGCAATGTTTGGAACAAAAGCTCTGAAATAATTAATTATTCCGAGAAATTGTTGAACTTGCTGGGTTGTAAAATCCTTTTCAGGAAATTTTAATAATTCCTTGGCGATATGTGGCCCCGGATAATATGTACCTTTGTTAAGGTGCATGCCTAGGAATTCAACTTCTGTTTGGGCAATGATCATCTTTTTCCGCGAAAGCATGATGCCATATTTCTTCACTATTTCTGCAAACTGCTCGAGTCGGCAATGAGATTCTTCATTTGGGCTGTAGAGTAATATGTCGTCAATATAGACAGCAACACTAGATAAGATCGGCTGGAATATGCGACACAGCCTTTTGGAATAAGGAAGGAGCAACCTTGAGACCAAATGGAAGGACTCTCCATTGGAAGTGTTGGTTTGGGATACAGAATCCCGTTTTTGGTCTGTCATCAGGATGAATGCCCAATTGCCAAAATCAGACTTAAAAATCAAACTTTGAGTAAATATGGGCTTTAGTGATTCCCGCAAAAAGGGAATTTCGAGAAGGCAAGGGAATTTGTCATCTTGGAGGAAGAGATTAAGAGGTTGGTAGTTGATCACCAATCTCATTTTACCTCTATTTTGCTCAGCACGTTTATTAACATAGAAAGCTTCACGAGCCCATTGAGAATTTGATGTTTCAATAAGGCCTTATTATAATAATTCTTAGCATTCTTTTTTAGCAAGAGCTAAATGCTCTGGATTCATTCCCGAATGATTTGCTTTAGTAGGATTTATATCCTCATTTTTCTTGAAGTGGAGCCAAACATAGAATTCTGGATTTTTCCACAAAGGATGAAAACATTTTTTAGAGAATTCGAAACGATTTTCTGAGCATGATTCCAACAGTTTCTGGATGATTGGATCTAACCTCATCTGGATGGAAAAGAGCCTTTAGATATTGACGAATTCAGAGAATTGGTCTTTATACCTAAGACCTTTTCCATGAACAATTCTCAAATCTGGAAGTTGAGTCATGATGTCCCATCCAATAATCAAATCTTTATTGGGAAGACTAGATCCAAGAATTTTAGTGGTAATGGAGCATTGGGGGAAAAATTGAATAGATACAAGTGTGGTGCGAACATTTGTAGAAAAAGTATCTCCTAAAGCAAAGTTGAAATATCGAACACAGGAAGTCCAATATTCTTTAGGAAGAACTTTAGTGTCTAAAATTGAAGCACTAGCACCAATATCTATGAGGGCAATGACTGAAATTGGTTTGGCAAACTTTGAGAGATAGATTTTGACTAGGAAGTGGAGATGATGAAGTTGACTGGAATGTATGTTGAGGTCCAGATTTTCAAGATTTTCATGTTGTGAAGATAGATGGAAAAGATCTTCAGGTTCTGCGTCAGAGTCTGTTTCACTGGGGGTGAAATAATAAGGAATGATGCAAAGTGTTTGGTCAGTGGGATTTTCATCGACAGAGAACAGGGATTCGATATCATCAATGTCAAGAGAGATTCCTGTCTCTAGCTCGATATTATGAATGAGATGATTATGACCTTTTTTTGCCTTAGGACAATTTTTTGCAAAGTGGCCCTTCTTGTTGCAAATGAAGCAACGGTTTGATTTCTTGCGTCCCGTAAAGTTTCTTCGCTTCCGCAGGAATTGCCATTTCTTCTTGCTTCTGAAGTGCTTAGATCTTTTCACTCGATACTTCTTGAAATGCTTGTTTTTCTTTGAATATTCTCCGCAGGAACCATCACAATCTTTCTTTGAACACTTGATCTTCAAATATTGCTTGGAGCGAGCACCATCAAGTTCACTATGTCTCTGATATAATTTTTCATCATTTGTCTTTAGAGGCAAAGTAAATTAAGACAAAGATGGATTTCTTGTTGCAGCTCTCCAAATGGGATATCAACAATTCTTCTTTGCTTATTGAGAAATGATCTCTCAACTTGTTAGGAGACTTCTTTAGGAATGGAAGCTAAGAAGACTTGTTTCAAATTCGGATCAGCTCCTAAGCCATAAAAGAGTTTAAGCATTTCTCTGTAATGGCGATCTAAGTGCCTCTTTTGAAGAGAACAACATTTTCTTTCAAAATATTCTCTTCTTTTGAGCTCAAGAAGATCAGCAGGTTTTCCTATGAAATATAGATAAATGATTCCAATGGCTTGGGAAAAATCTTGCAGAAGAAGAAATGTCATTTGATCTGTTTCAAAAGTTGATTGCCACCAATGTCTAAGGCTTCCAGTAAACCTTGTGGCAAATTCTAAAAGAACATCATATTTGCTTTCAACAACAAAAGCTCTAGTGTTCAATCAAGCATGGAATTCATCCAATTTTTCTAGCCATTTGGAATAAGGAGTATCATCAAGAGTGAAAAACTGTTTGGATGAAGAAGCAAGAATTTGAGATGGGTTATCGATTTGAATAACCTCTGGTTTAGATGTATTCGGTTCCATATCTTGTTCTGGTGGATCAGCCATGAAAACTGAAGAAGTGGCCGGTGGTATATGGAAAGATTCGATGGAAGGTATTGGAAAAGTGGAGGAAGAGGAAGAGGAAGAGGATAAAGAGTTAGATTTTGAATTCGTATTTAGCAAATTTGATACCTTTGCTATTTCTGGAGAAGTACACTGTTTGTGGTTGTTGTTCTAAATCAGCGTCAAGATTCTTTTGTTGATCTTTGCTTAAATCCCTCAGAAAATATTCTAAAGGATTTAATATCATCATCTGCTGGTCAGGATTCTTTTTAGGTTCTCCAGAAGATTCAACAACAGATTTTGCTTTCATTCTTTCCTTTATGAGCCTTTCCATTTCTCGAATGCGATTTCACATTTCTGTCATATCACTTCTGTCTCGCTGGGTAGAAGTTTCGGCTGCAAAAGCAGCTGTAGCAAAAATTAGAGAGTTTTGTGGCTCTGGAGGAGAGTATCCTATTCTCGAAATAGAGAAAAAGTCAGTAGGCTTAAATTTTCCTTCTTCAAGGAGACTGATTTGCCTTTTGAGTTTCTCTATTTCATTTTTCGAACTTTCAAGATAATGGTATCCAAGATGCTATTCTGATTCCAGAGCATGGAGCCTTTTCTGGAAATCTACAAGCATCTTTTTGAAAGACTCGTTGTATCTTCGAATTTCTTGTTGCACATCAACAATTTTGGAGTCAATCGTCTTAAAAGCCTGATTTTGTGCCAGAAGAGTTTCTGATTGTCAATTTAGAACAGACTCAGCAACATGTGTTCTTTTTGGTCTTCCACGTTCATCTACATTAGTGGAGAAGGAATTTTTGGAGCATGAAAGTATTTTCGCTATGGATCGGTAAATTCCTCAGTAGTAGGAAAAGAAAGTTGAGAACTTTCAACAGGATTTAAAGGAGGAAAATCAGCTTTATTGAACATGAAAATAGATGGAAGTTGCCTGGTATTTGGGTTTGCAGGAAGGACTGGGATTTCAAGTGGATAAGAATTTTTCTTGACCCACCTATAGATTGGTTTGTAAAAAGGGGAGACAACAGATTTTTTATATAGATGTGAAACTAGAGGTGATGGAAATGACGGAGATGATGGAGTTGATGAAAGTGATGGAGGTGATGACGAACCGTAAGAAACCATAAACTGGTATCTGCTATTTTCTCCAAGAGTATCAATGGTTGGATCTCCATCCAAATATCTTTGATAGAAGCTGTCCTTGGCCTTCCTAGCTTTTCGCTTTGGCCTGGTAGCTGGATCTACTTCATCTAGGGAATTTGTACATGAAGAACAGTGGCAAAAAGGATCCCAGAAACAATGACCATAAGGGTCTTTGTAGTGATAGACAGGATGCCCGTCACTTTTGACGTATTGAACCAACTTTTTTGGGTCTGATTCTTCTGGAACTGGATTAGGAACACAAGGCTCTATCATAAAGATAGTAGGGAAAATGGAAGGAGTTTCTTCTTTCTCTTTGCTGAATTTGATGGTTATAGTACCATCTCTTTTTTTGATGAATTCAGAGTCTGAAGACTGGAGAGGCTTGCTATTCTGGTGGAGCTTTTCATAATTTGTTATCCAAGATTTAGGAAGAAGCTTGGCTAACTTTTCTTTTGGAATCTGCCGAGGAACATGAATGCAAGAGGCCTGGTCATTTTGCATGGATATGAACAGTGCATCTTTATTTTCATTTTAGAATTCAAATCTAGGGCATGATTTTGGACTCTATACACCATTTGGTAGTGAAGAGTTGCAGCAATGGAGTCGGCAGTTTAAGGTGCTCCAGTAAGCTGAAGTTGAACTTTCAAGAAGGAGAGTAGTTGAGGATCTGAAAGGGCAATATTAAAATTTGGATAAAGGGTTACAAAGACTGTTCCAGCATTTAAGGTGGTTTGAACAGTATCAATACAAGCATGCTGGTATTCTAGGAACCTAATATCCAAAAGAGCCATTCTAGCTACAACAGACAAGCCTTTTCTCCCATGAAATGTAAGAGCAAGATGAACTGCTCCATAGTGAACATGCAAATATCCTTGTTGGATCCACTGTTTTGGAAATTCATGAGGAATTTGGAGGGTAACAAAGTATTACTTTTCAGTGGCAAGGATTGGGTGTTGGTCAAATTTGGAAGATTGAACGTATTCTTTGACGTCTTTGGGAGTTTGGCGGATGAGATGTCTGATAGACCTGACGAGGGAAAAAGATGAAGCGGGTTTGGTAAAGGTTGAGTATGGGTTCATGAGAGGAAGATGTGTTTCGGAAATCTTCGTTTCATCGCTAAGAGAGACTTCATAGAGATAGTCTATCTTAGAAGCATTTGAAGTGCGAAACTCGATTAAAGATGACGAAGAAGATGATGGAGAAAGAGAAGCAGTGAGAGTGATCGGAGTTGTATCTGGATTAGCCATGATGAAGAAAGAGAGAATCTTCTCAGCACTAGATAATCACCAACTAAGTGCATGGAACGAACCAAGTTAGACATAAAATCACCAGGCTCTAATACCAATGAGAGGATCTATGCTCAGAACCAGGGAAAACAAGGTCAGTTTCGCAACAAGTATGCTATCCTGCACGAGCGAACTTTTTGTTCAAGCCCTTCACGAACTGCCTTTTAGCTGTAAAACTACCCGGAGATTTAGTGCGGAGCATAAAGACATAAAGGGTAGAGCCAGATATTAAGCTCCAAAAATATACAACCAATTTGGGAGATTAAGGGTGTGCATGAGAATGTTTCTGTACCCGGGAACCATTTCTGAACAGAAATGATTTTTTTTTATTCTGTGCCCGGAAATAATTTCTGAGCATTTTAAGGCGTTTGATAATTGTCCAAAATTTTTATTCCTAGAATAGAAAAGAGCAGAAATGTGTTTGGTAACTATATCAAATTTCTTTTTATTAATAATATTTTAATAATATTTTGAATTGTTTAAGGTTTTTTTTTTACCCATTTTCTTCCTTGGCCATGGCCGATCGCCGGCCGCCGGTCGCCGACGACCGGCCATAACCAAGAAGAGCAACACAAAAAGAAGAAAAGAAAAAAAAAAGAAGAAAAAAACTAATTCTCAAAATTGTGCCGAGAAACGAGAAGCAACTTTTTTTTACTTCTTGTTTCACTTCCGAAACTGTTTCTCGGCACAAATATTTGTAAAAATGTGCCCGAGAACAAAAAATTTACCAAACGCATTTATATTCCCAAACTATTTCTGGAAACAAAAGAACAAAAATTTTTACTATTTGACACGTTACCAAACGGGCCCTAAGCATACGGGCATCAACACGTAAAAATAAGAAATGAAATCCTGTTTGTCCGTCGGATGTATACACTTGGATAGACGGAGCGGTCCAACGATAAAGTTTTGGCTTTCCCCTACCTTGCCTAACGATGTAAATTTTTTTAGATTTTAGGCCTGCACGCTGTAGGATTTTTGTCCACTTTCTTCGCTTTGTAAGCCAAGCATACGTGCAAAAAAAGCAAGGCACACGTGATTAAAGTGGGATTCTTCAGCCAAAAATGAAGTTAAAAAGATGTTCATGGCAAGACAAGAATGTGACAAGAAGACCTTCACTTGCTGTCTGGTAGTATAGCTTGCACGGAAGAAGAGAACCCAGTTGCTCCTAGCTTTCGCTCCACTTGTCAAGCTTCGATCATAGGCAAGCGTGCCAACCATCTTCTTGTCGGGTGACAGAGAGAGAGATAGAGGGGGGCGAATACTGATGTCCGTGACTGCTGACCAAGAACCTCCGATGCCCACCTCGACGGCCGAGACGAGCAGCGACGCCACCGCGCTAGGAGCGGGTTACCAGGTGTTCTTGAGCTTTCGAGGGCCCGACACTCGCCACGGGTTCGCCGACACCCTCTACCACGCCTTGGTCGGCGCCGGAGTCCGCGTCTTCAGAGACGACGAGGAGCTCCGCGTCGGGGAAAAGATCGGCGGAGCGCTGCTGCGAGCGATCGACGACTCCAAGCTCTACATACCCATCTTCTCCAGATCCTACGCTGCCAGCAAATGGTGCCTCCGCGAGCTCGCTCGGATCGTGCACAACACGTCGAGATCAAAGGGGAACAAGAAGATACTGCCCATTTTCTTCGACGTGGAACCCGATGATGTGAAGCTTAAGACCTCTCTGTACAGCGATGCTTTAGTGGAGCATCAGAAGAAATTTCCCGACGAAGTGAAGGCGTGGCGAGAGGCTCTTGTCGAGGTTGATAAAATTAAAGGATGGAACTTGAAAAAGGATCGAGGGTAAACTCTGCAGATCCTTTGACTTTCTTTTGTATCTTCTCTATAATTAATAGATAGGGCAATCTCCATGTGTGTGCAAATGGGACACCTAAAAGAATGAAACTTTGTTCTTTTTTTGTCCTGTACTGTTAATTTAAACGTTCTGGTAAGAAACATTGACAATTTGTGAATTTGCTCCTCATAACTTGATAAGCTTGATGCATTTGCTCTTTGGTTTGATTCTGAGTCTAATGACTTATCTTGCATTGTTGAATTATGTCCCAGGAGGTTGTGTAATGCATTTATGAATGTATATGCCATCCTTAATTCACAAGTTCAGTGAAGGACACTGACCAGATTAGACACTTGACTCAGGACCTACAGTTCTTCAGCTCAATTAACAAAGGAAACCAGACATCTGGTCTTACACATTGGTTTTGCAATTCTATACTTACATGAGGTTGTGAAACTAGTTTTGGTGGGTTCTGTAAGCTTGCTGATTTCTCTCATACGTCTCAGTTCCTTTATAAGTTCAGGAAGAATAATAAATTCCATTTGGTTATGGTTCCCCTGATACAATATTGTCACTCCAAACAGGGGTTGGTATTGCTTTAGGGACATATTTCAACCTGCACTCGGTGTATTTGGACTATTAAAGATTAGTAAGGAATGACAAGACCTACCCTGTCCAATAAATGTTGAGGCAACCTGATTGAGAATTTGTAATGAGTTCCGTGATGAAAGCGGAGGGCCTAGTCGAACTAATTTTGTATTCCTTTTTTGAGTTCTGATATGAAAGTTCTCTTTGTTATTACAGAGAGTTCATATGTATTCAGCTATTGAGAGTTCTTTTGTTCATGTACTCCGATTTGATAGTGAATTCTATGCTCATTTGCTTGTGGAGCAGGCCAATGGCCATACCTCATAGGTTAATGTATCAATTTCTCCCTCTGTCTATTTATTTTCTTCTTTATTTGTTGGTTAATTGACGGTATCATATTCGGACTTCTTCCTCAAATCCTCATCAAGGACACCTGATGTTGAAATCCGATTGCATTGGGTCCTGTCATATACATGCTTGGAGGTTACAAGAACTCGCATATGGCATATGTCATTCTTTTCTACTAAAAAAATGTTCTTGTTGACAGCCAGGGAGAGCTTACGAAACTGGTTGTTGAGGAGGTGTTGGATAAGCTCAAGACTAAACACAGATATGTGACTGAACATCTGATTGGAATGGATGACCGAGTAGCAGACATAAAAAAAATTTTAGACGTCCATGCTGGTGGTGTACGGCTTGTTGGAATTTATGGGATGGGTGGTATAGGTAAAACTACCCTTGCCAATGTCATCTTCAATCTACTATCTTCTGAATTTGGAAACTGTGGAAGTTTCCTTAATGATATCCGAGAAGAGTCAAAGAAGGATGGGTTAGTCAAGTTGCAAGCCAAATTAATAGCCGACATTGTTAATTCTAGAGTTATAGGCAAAATTGATGACATTGGTTATGGAATGAGGAGGATCGAAGAAACACTTTGCAATAAGAAGGCTCTCATTGTTCTTGATGACGTTGATAAGAGTGAACAAATCGAGAAATTGATCGGAAGTTCTTTACATTCGGGAACTAGAATAATTATAACAACAAGGAATAAAAGTTTGCTGCAAGTTAGGGGATTTAAGTATGAAATTCTAGACTATGAAATGCGGGAGATGAATCCTAAGGATGCGTTTCAGCTTTTCAGTCGGCATGCATTCTGTGGGGACTCTCCACCAGATGATTACAACAAGCTTTCGAAAGAAATTGTTTGTGTCGCTGGAGGACTTCCTTTGGCTCTTGAAGTTATAGGTTCATTACTTTATCGTAAGGAGGAAACAATATGGATAGAGACATTGGACAAGCTAAGAAACATACCAGAGAAGGAGGTCCAGAGGAAGTTGAAGATTAGCTACGATGTCCTTGATGAGTTTCAACAGCATATTTTTCTTGATATCGCTTGCTTTTTCATTAATGAGGATATGAATGATCCAATTTACATGTGGACCGACTGTAGATTTTTCCCACAACGTGGAATCGAAGTCCTTATCAACATGTCCTTGATAAAGATATTAAAGAACAATAAGCTTTGGATGCATGATCAATTAAGAGATCTTGGAAGGGAAATTGTTCGTCAAGAAAGTCCGATAGACCCTGAGAAGCGTAGCAGGTTATGGATCAGAGAGGAGATACTCGACGTCATAAGTTCAAAAGAGGTAAAGTGAGAAAAACTAGTAGTTTTTGAAATGAAAAATCGTATTGCCGGTTATTAGAAACTCACTTGTCTGCTTAGTGGCTTTCTTTTCCCTGTTCCTTTTATTTAAGTTGTGAAACAGAATAGTTGTTTGTCAACAAACTTCTACTCATCAACGCAAGTCTTCATGGGCAGAGGAAGGGAAAGGTTCAAGGACTTGATCTAGATGGAAGGCATACTCAGATCTTACTTACAAATGAAGAGTTTGAAAGGTTTCCGCATCTGAGGCTCCTTAAATTATGCAATGGAACCTTTGTTGGGGACTTTGTGAATTGCCATACAAAGTTAAGATGGATGTCTTGGGATTCTCCTCCTCCAGACGTTAGGGTGGCCCATATGTATCTACAGAATGTAGTTGTTCTTAAACTTTGTACCAATTGCTTCAATGATTCAGATGTATGGAGCCTAATCAAGGTATGCTATATGTTTACTTCTTCTCTAATTGTTTGTTCTCAAAATCATTAGATGTTCTGTCATTTGGAAGCTTCATTTACTTTGGCAGATGGCATGCAAATTGAAAGTTCTATCTCTTCAAGATTGTCCTAGCATAACAAGAACTCCAAACGTCTCTGGATGTTCTACTTTAGAGAGGCTGACTCTTCAGAAATGTGAAAATTTGATGACAATCGACAGCTCCATTGGGATGTTAAAGTGCTTGGTTGACTTTAATATTAACAACTGCCCTGTCGAAGAGTTGCCTGATGAAATTGGAGGGCTGGTGACACTTAAGCGCTTCTCTTTAAAGAGCTGTTTACGGTTGAGGAAACTCCCCGAGTCTATTGGTAAGCTAAGATGCCTATTAACTTTTGACATTTCGGATACCTCGATTAATGAACTTCCAAATTCTGTTGGAGGGCTGCCGAAACTTGAGTTTCTATCCATGGCATCAACAAAGATAAAGGAACTCCCAAAATCAAATCTAAACTGGGCATTATTGCTTGAGTTGGATTTGTCATTTGCTGAAATCATTGAATTACCTGAATCAATTGGAAATCTAAAAATGCTGAGAGTGATACGGGTGGGTTATAATCCAATAAAGAAGTTTCCTCGTGCTCTTGGAACATTGAAGAACCTTGAAGAGCTACATGCTCCTGATTGTAATTTGGAAGGTGAAATCCCTGGCGAAATTGGAGAGTTGTCCATGTTAAGAATCTTAGTTTTGAGGTATAATGAAAGAGTTAGTGTGCCAAGGACAATTGTTATGCTTCCTCTCTTGCAAATGCTGGACTTAAATACGTGTAGTGAGATTCAAGAATTGCCGGAGCTTCCCTCTAGTTTGACCGATCTAGTGCTGGAATCCCGTTCTCTGCGATTTGTCCCTGATCTCTCAAACCTTACTAACTTAGTTAGATTGGTCCTCTCTGATGGATCTCGGGTTAGAGGCAGAACAAGCTTAAGACAAACTTGTGACATGCGATGGTTACGGAGTTTATCCAAATTGAATGAATTGAACCTATGCCTGTTAAATATCCCTGCGCCGCCTACAGAACTGGGCTTCCTTTCTTTTCTGGAAAAGCTTACTTTGTGTGGACTAGACCTGCAATCCCTCACAGAGCTTCCATCGTCTCTGTTGTACTTACGAGTCCATAATTTCAACTCAGCAGGGTTACCCATGTCCAAGTTGAGAAACTTGTCAACTTTCAGACTCTCACGATCAGAGCTCAAGGAAATTCAGCTCCATGGGCTTCATCAATTGGCAAGTTTGAGTGTCTCGGACTGTGAACTCCTGGAGAGGTTATCCTTTCCGTCAAACATAAATGAAATTTCTGTTATTGGTTGCCCAAAGCTAGTTGAGATTCATTATCCAGGTGTTTTGGAATCGCTTGAGAGATTGGGTATTGAGAGGTGCGAATCTTTTGAAAGGTTAAGTTGTCTGCCGGAGCAAGGATGCGATGAGCTGACATTTTGTGGGGGGAGATTGTCACTCCTATCAAGCACCTTTAAGAAGCTCAAAGAATTCAGTGTTGTAGAGTGCCCAAAGCTAGTTGATATACAAATTGTGGGAATTATGGAATTGTTGGAGATATTTTCAGTGGATGGGTGTCTGGCTATGGAAAGATTAGGTGGTTTATCGAACTTGAAGAACCTCAAATCGTTAAGTATGAGAGAGTGCGGTGCTCTTCAAGCTGTTGAGGGCCTCGATCAATTGGAGTGCTTGTGTCGATTGCTTGTTGGTGATAATGGATCATTGGAAAGGTGGATTGATGTATCGAGTGCGAAAATACCAGATGAGTGCGAGATGTTAATTTGGGATTGCAGGGGTTCATTAAGTGAGTTATGTCCACGTAAAATCGAGTGCGTCTCCTTCAGTTGCTACAGAGAGACGATTCTTCTTAGACCAAACCAGGTGCACCTTCTCTTCCTGGCTTATGTTTCTTCATTGCAAGTGCAACTCGCCCTTTCCCCTCTGCATGTTCAGTTCTTCCATATATTGTATTTATTTTCTGTGGAGTATTTTCCTCTGGTAGCACTTAGAGAGTATTTTCTGTTCTGATGCCAATTGTTTATTATGGTATTTTACTTTAACTGTGATGTTTTTTGGGTGTTTAACTGATACCATTTCTCGTGCGCTGTGGTGGTGTAATTGAAGAATAATTGTAATAGGAAAATCAACTCACACTTGTACAATATTGTGGTGCACGTAATATAAAATATTTCATCTCACACACTGTTTGTAAGACATCACCTTTTTTGGGACAACATAATGACATTACTTTTTTTTGGTCAGATAGTGACATTACTTTAACATGACAGTCTATTCACTCTTACCGCACACAAAATACTTAAATGTTTCATTAATGAGCATATTTTGTGTACTACATAATTCATAGCATAAAATTGAAGTATGAAGAAACTTCATTTCGCAATGCATTTTATTAGACAAAGACTCCATTTTTTCCTATTTTCGGATGGTAGATATTTCTTAGAACATGTGATATTATGTCTTTATCATCTCAGAAAATTAAATTTATTTTTTTAAATTGGACTTATCGATTCGAAGCAAGGTTAGCTAATCGATCTGCGGATAGATTGCTTTTGCATCTGCCCTGCTTCTGACTTGCTTCTTGTTTGAAGGAAGGTCTAGTAGGGATGTTGAATCAACTTTGCAGTCTGTTGTTATAACCATATTAAAAAATTAAAATAGGAAACCCATGATTCTGCTCATACAGAGGAAGAAGTAACTTAGAGCTAGCTTAAATCCAGGGCAATCACCGGCATCATTACAGGGAAACTGCCCCACGAGTTTAACCCACAGACCAAGGCGAAACTCTGACCATCCAAATTGGATTAGAGAGGGAGAGTCTCTAGGTGACGAGTTATTCTGCCCCTCATTTGTCTGTAACCTCATTTGCATACTGCTGAATTTAGAGACAACATCTTGAGGAAGGTAGAATCCTTTTGAAACAACAGCTTGTTTCTCCAATCGAATAAGTGCTTGCACACCAACCTGAACAGAAATTCCCATTCAGAGTTGATAATATTTTTGCCATATCCTCTGTTGTGTTTAGTTAAAACCACTTGTTAGTGTTTGAAGAAGAGAAGTGCTGATAGACTAACTTGGCACAGGCTTCTCACTAGAGGACAATTCCTCAAGCAGTGAAGTAAGGATTCAAGCTTGTTTTTGTAGAACTGACAATCTGAGGATGCTGAGAGTTTCTCACAAATCGTGCTTCATTTGTTCAAAGCTTTTTACGTGCAACCAGCCCCAAGATCTTTCTGACAATCTAAGGACCTGGCCTTTGAAAGCAGGCATCTATTGGATGCCTTCTTTAGGGGTTCAAGTTTATGGACCCAAAGAAAGAGAATGTTTTTTTTTTTTTTTGTAAAGAAAAAGAAAGAGAATGTTTAGCTCTAAGAATATCTTAAAAGCATTTCTAAGCTACATTAGTGTGAAGTGTCTTTTCAGAGGAATTTAACTTCGAAGCGGTTACCAAAATGAGTTATCTAACAACTCTGATTACCTGGGTTGTGAATGCGAAAATTCTCCAATGTTGCCTATGCTTAGTTTCATGCAAAAAGTTCACGACTACATTTTTGCTTTATTTATGACGGTAAAACCTTGGGACTGTTTATTTATTATAATTTTTTTGTTGCAGCATCCATGGTATAGATTCCTATGCTGTCTCACATGGCTCAAGGAGATATCGTTATTGCTCCGAGGAGGATGAGGAGTCATTTCACTGATTCCATGTTCTATTGGTTTAAGTATCTATTCCTTTTTATTATTAGTGTAGTTGGTCCTGTAGTGTAGCCCTTCATAAGGAGTCCATGGAAGCTTCAATTTTGTTTTGCTTCTGTTTTCAAATTGCTCTGATATGTGTCCGAAATACTGAAATTGTATGTTCACCAATATAGGTGCATTTTGCCATTACAGATATGAAAGTTCATTCCACTGGTCATGTTTCTGTTCACAGCTTTTGTTTTCTGAATCTCATAACCAGTTTCGTGACTTCTTTTTCTCAGTCGATTTTTCCTTCATCAAGTGTCGAGCGTTTGAAAGTAACAACATTAGAGTTGCCCAGTTTCTGGGCTTATTATAATTAGATTCAAGTTTCAACATGCTAGAGATACTTATGTCTGTTGCCATGTCTAATTCATTGTAAAATTGTTTGATCCCAAGTCTATTGACTAGGAGAAAGAAAGTTGGGTACATACTGTACCTGTAAGGCCAATGCTTTGCACTCTCAATGAAATTAATGACTAGTTATTGAGTGTTGATTTCTAATGGGGGCAAAGAAAAGCAA
Source organism: Syzygium aqueum (assembly GCA_031216185.1). Taxonomy (NCBI): domain Eukaryota; kingdom Viridiplantae; phylum Streptophyta; class Magnoliopsida; order Myrtales; family Myrtaceae; genus Syzygium; species Syzygium aqueum. The sequence continues at coordinate 28,486,932 of CM062233.1, read as the reverse complement.
GTTTCTCTTCGGAATTACAAGCACAAGACTGGTGGCACATGACAGATGTAGAAGTGCAATAGGTAAGCAGATGAGGGGCGTCTTCAGTTTTATCAGTCTGTTTGCTTTCTCTTGAAATCTGATCTGCTACGTATTTGACCATGGTAGATTTGTTGCCTTTCATTTCATCATGGATACTCGTGTGTTGTGGAAGCTGCAGTTATCAACTGAAGAATCTGTCAAGTACTTAATATCTCTGGAGGAATGTAGTGTTAACTTTTAGTCAAATGGGGGTTCCAAACTCAGATTCACGCGGAGATTCTGTCGATGAATGTTCGGTCTCAGCTGTTCAACATCTTGTGATGGGAGATCACAAGGGAAGCTTATATTTGAGCTCTTGAAATGCTTAGGTGGGCTGACTTTCACTCAGTGACTCCAACTTGTTGAGCTACGAGCCAACCAAATATGTCAATCGGCCCAATTTATATCAAACGTCAAATTATTCATTACATTCACACCTCAATCACCCTTGAAAGAGTGCATAATAGCTCACAGAGCAAGTGCTCTTGCATGTGTAGTAGGAACGAAAACCCACCTACAGAACCCAACATGAGTTTCACCTTTAGTTTCCTAAATCATAAATTTCTCGAGAACATGAACCTCCCATTGTAATTCAATTTTGGATGCTATAGAAGACCTTCACCTCCTATCCTAGTCGACCAGGAAAAAATGGTTTGCATACTCAATTCTTGCATTTTTTGTAGATCTAAAATGACAAATGTAGTGGGCATCATGCTGAATCTAATATATAGACGAGCAGATTCAACGATACAAATATATATTATGACAACTAAATTTTTTCTTCGATGTCAAACTCCCAGCCAAAAGTATTTCTTCTCATCCTTTGCCAAAAGGAGAATTTAGTCCGTTCTTGCTAGATCATAATACTCAAGTTATGTTATAGGTTCTCCTCATGTGAAGACACTCATAGAAATTGACGACAACGGAGACAAAAGGACAAGGCCGCATGTGAAGAAAGCGAAGACTGAGAGGCAGGCCTTATCGTCTCCCCATTGGATTCTTGGAAAGCACCGATTGCCTTTAAAGTTTATCGTTCTTCCAGGGACTCGTTATAATTTTCAAAAGACCGACCCACTTTATTCAAAGCCAACGATTCTATGTACGAACGACTTTTCCTGAACACGAGCATAATTACTGATGAAGACCTTGACCGGCTGGTATACTGCCAACGCCAGTCTTAAAATCTTGAATACTGCTGAAAAACAGCAGTATTATTATCTTGTTTAAGCAAACCAAAGAAGTTTGTCTGCATTAATGCTTCGACTGTTATGATGGTGACTTTCACTTGGCTGTATAGATTGAGAATCTCTAGCTCTTTTCTCCTAAGCTTATATTATTTTTCTATAGGGACATGAGAGAGAGAGAGAGAGAGAGAGAGAGAGAGAGAGAGATCTGGTAAGATAAGCTCCCATGGCGAACCTAGAGGCCGGAAGGAGCAGTGGTGGTGGGACACCGGGAGATGAGTATCTAGTGTTCCCGAGTTTAAGAGGAACTGACACTCCTTATGAAATCACCGACTGCATCTGCCATGCCTTGGTAGATACAGGAATTCGCGTCGTTAGGAAAGAAGATGAACTCTGTGTTGGGGAAGTGACTGGTGGAGAGCTGTTTCGGGCTATCGATGACTCCATACTCTACAAACCTATCTTTTCTCGAAATCATACTACCAGTAAATGGTGCCTCCGCGAGCTCGCTGGGATACTTCCCTTTTTTGACTTGAAACCTGCCGATGTCAAGCTTAAAACATGGTTGTTTAGTGATGCCCTCTTGGAACACGAGAAGAAATTCCCGGAACAAGTGAAAGCGTGGCAGAAGGCTCTTGTGGAGGTAAATGAAATCAAGGGATGGAAACTGCAGAAGGATGAAGGGTAAACTCCACTAAGATCCTTAAACTCATTTTTCATTTGAAGGGAAAATAAGAACGCTATCTCTTGTCACTGTTTGGTTTTATTTTCAGTTGTTCATATAAGTTTTACTTGATCATGAAAATATATTTTCAGAGGAAATAACTGTACTTTCTTTAATATCTTAGAAGAGGTAAGTTCTTGAACCAGATTCTGAGAAATTCATTGCTCTTTAACATTCATGTTTGGGGAATGCCAATGATTAACCATTGTTAATTCCGTCTCAATGATGTTGTTTTTCCTTATATAGAGTTCTACATCATCGATATTGCTTGGTCTTGTGCTGCAATTATGTGATTTTCTGTGGAAAAATGATTGCAAGACTGACAAATTAATTTATCTAAACATATCAATTCACAAATCCAAAAAGTTGCAGGAAAAACGAAAAAACATTGCATTTGGCTTGAACTCTAATCAGATTATTTGCATATAGTTAGATTTTCATCCTAAAATTTAATTATCGTTTTTTTGTCATTAATTAAATAGAAGGGTTTTCTTTTTGACAGCCAGGGTCAACTTATCAATTTGGTTGTTGGTGAGGTTTTGGATAAGTTGAAGATAAAGCATAAACCTGTGACTGAGCATTTAGTTGGATTGACCGGTTTGGTAGAAGAAGTCGTGAAATTACTAGATATTAATTATGGTAATGTGCAGCTCATCAGAATTCATTGAATGGGTTGAATAGGAAAAACAATAGCAGCCAAGGTTATCTTCAACCAACCATGTTCACACTTTGGAAAGCGATGCAGCTTCCTTGAAGACATTCAAAAGGAGTTGACGAATAATAACTTAGTCAAGTTGCAAGAGAAATTGCTGTTGGGCATAGCTAATTCTAGAACAACAGGAAGAATTATTGATGTTGATTATGCCATGAGGATGACCAGAGAAATAGCTAACAAATAGATACACCTATTAAGATGTCCTTGAAAAAGATATTAGATAACAATAAATTTTGGATGTATGACCAACTAAGATATCTTTGAAAAGGAAAATGTTCATATAGAAAGTCTGACTGTCCTTGGAGAGCGTAATAGGTTGTGGATAAGCGAACGGATCCTCCAAATATTAAGAACGAAAGAGGTTAAGTAAGAACAAAAACTAGTTTGCAAGTAGAAAATTAGACATTCCAGTACTGAAAATTGCCTTTTCTACCGAGAAACATTTCTTTATATGTGATAAAATAAACAGAGTTGATGATTAATTAACGTTTACTTACAATTAGTTGGCAAAGTAACAAGGTTCAAGCATTTGATCTAGATGGAAATATACTCCCATCTTGATCACAAATGAATTAGCTTGAAAGGTTTGGAAGTTTAAATTTCCTAAAGTTATCTAACATAACCTTTGTTGGAGACTTCTTAGTTCCAAAATAAGACGGATTACTTGGCATTCTCCTCAAATTTTTGGGGCGGTCAATATGTATTCAACCGATATAGTTGTTCTTGAACTTTCTGACAATCACTTTACAGATGATTCGGAGGTGTGAAGCTTAATCAAGGTATCTTAACTTATGTGTTTGTTACGTCTACTCTTATTTTCTTCTTGTATTTGTCTGATAGTTTTGCACTGGAAACAGAATACCTTCTGTAGATGGCAACCAGATTTCAGGTTCTAGCTCTCAAAAAAAAAAAAAATTTGGCATTTCCAGAACTGCAGACTTCTCTAAGTGCTAGAGAGGATGACTCTTGAAAGATGTGCAATTTGACGGAAATTGAGTGTTCAATTGGAAGACAGAAGTGCCTGATTGACTTGAATATAAACAACTGCTTGTGTCTTGAAGAATTGCCGAAAGAAATCGGAGGGCTAGCGAAACTTAAGCGCTTCTCTTCGACAGATTGCTTTAGGGTGAGCAAACTTCCAGATCAATTGGGAAATTAGCATCCTTAATGGAGTTGTATCCATCAAACATGAGAATTACAAGCTTACTAGATGCAATTTGCAGAGTAAAATATTTTTCAACTCTCCATGTATCAAGAATGTCAATGAACGAACTTTCAGAAGTCCAGACTCTATGGAAGGCTGGAAGCGCTAGTGAAGCTCGACTCTTTCTCTCTGATTAGAGAGTTTCATATCTCTATCGGAAAGCTGAAATCTCTGTGTGTGTTGGATATTTCGTGTAAGATGTTACCTAATATCAACTGGAAAAGGTGGGAAGTTACCTAGTGCTAGTGGAATGTTGGAGAATCTTGGAGAGACAAATGCAGAGCGCTGTAAAGAGTTGGAAGGCGAAATTCTAATGAAGTTGGAAATTTGCTTCTGTTCAGAATCCTAAATTTATCAGGTACACAAATAGACACCATCCCTAGCGTAATCAGCATGCTTCCTCGCTTCCAAAGCTGGACTTAAGTAGAGTTGTTGAGGGACTTAACCAACTAGAGATTTTGGATGAGTTGCGTATTTATGGGTGTTATTCACCGGAAAGGCGGATAGATGTGTGCATCACAAAAATACTTGACATGACACGACACTTGTAATGAATATTTTTAAAAAGTTATAGTACTTAAGGGATTGACCAAAAAAAAAAGATCAATTTGAAAGTTATACGACATTCTAGTGATCGGAATAAAAGTTATAACATTTAAATAATTGAAAAAATATTGCCATACTTAGTGTGAAAATTATAATATTCATAGCATGCTTTTCGCTCCTATGCTCGGGAGTTTTGGCAAGTAATTACGACAAATAATTGAACGTTAATTTGTTCAAGAAAGTAATAAAACATCCCAACTGGAGAGGTTTCCCTTGGATCCCATTATTGGTTTCAGGTTATTGGTGACCTCAAACAGCACCCTTTGTACTCTGTTTTTTTTGGCTAGAAGGCACCCTTTGTACTCGTGGCTGAGTTTCAAGGTTTTAGACCAGTGGTTGCCACTTTGCCTGGAGACCCTCGATCGTGATTGATGTGACCTTTCCATAAAAGTTAAAGGGAAAGTACTTTGAGCCGAAGACTTGAGGATTCAAGTGAGACTAGGAGTGTATCTGGTTACCAGCCAGTTATGTCGCCTATATATGGAGTGTGAATCTTTTACTGTGAATACATGACAGAGAGTTCAAGCGTGTCCCTTAAAAGGACTAGAGATGTTTGGCGTGACATACGAACTCGATAGTCACTTTTTTTTTTTTTGATAACCCAGGGAACCCCGCACGGTCGACAGCCGGGAGGTAAAACCCTGGGAGCGACACGTGCTAGCCACCACACACGTGCACCGGTTAAGTCACCCTGCGGCACCCGAGATTCGAACACTCAACCTTTTGCGAGAGAAAGAGTGCCCTCTCCAGCAGTGCCACCCAGGCGGGTGGTAACTCGATAGTCACTTGTGCTTCAAGTAGATCTAAAATGTCGAATTTTGTGGGCATCATCTGAACTCTAGTATACAAACGAGCAGGTTGAGTTGTATACAAACTCAAATTATACTAGAGTTTGTATCTAGTATACAACTCTATTGGATAATAAGAAAATATTCTGTTTGCGATTCTCTAATCTAATCAATTATATAATTGAGTTTTAAATGTTTAATTTATGAATTCAAATCCTTTTAACTGACACAATTTGTGCGATCGAGTTCTTTTGTACGTTCAATCAAGCAAAAGTGCATGTTAGCATTGCAAATTTTTTTTCATTTTAAAAAAGAGAGGAAATTAGTAGAAGTTTAAGAATCAAAACAAATTGGGAAAAAGATGAAATCTTAAGAGAAACAAGAGAGAGGGAGAGGGAGAGGGAGAGAGGCGGAAGCCATGGTGGCAGCCGCTACTGATGAGGGTCATGTAGCGGCGGTAGCCACCATGGTGGTGTTGGTGGCGACAGCTTTTGCATCTTTTTCTTTTTTGAGTCGCTTTCTCAGTTTTCCATTAAAATTGAATTCAAAAGGCCATATCAGTATCAATAAATGTGTTAATGTTAAAGGTCTCGAAAATAATTAGAATGCATAAATTAAGAGTTTGAACACAATTGAGAACGTTGGAAGAGAACAAATGAAATTAAGGTCATGTTAATGAGCACGTGAAGCCACTCATTAAGCATACTTAAACGTGGAATGTTTCGATGGACAAAACATTAACTTAGATATAAAACAAGAAAAATGGTGTAGCGGACAGACTTAAAAATAGCTGTCTAACAAAATCAACGGGAGCTACGGGGCATTTTTCGTTGGTTCAGCTTTATAAGGTAAACATTGGGCAATTAAAACGTGTGTGTGGTGAAAACAAGAGAAGGGGTAGAGGTGAACAGCAGGTTCCATTCGTGTAAAAGTGAAGGGAAGTGTTTGGCCCTCTCTCCTTGTTTAGCTGAGCGGGACGACAAGGAATCTCTTTGCCATCGAGGGGGACATGGACGATGTTCGGACACGGGACAGATGGAAGCATCGGCGGTCATGGCATTGCCCCCAAGGCATCGGCGGGAGGAATCTTGGGAGGCGGATCGAAGTGACTTGGGACTCCAGCAAAGAATACGAAGCCAACGTTGATTGTGGGAGTGGTGACAACTAACTTTTTTGGCTTTCAGGTTCTCGCACACGTTTCTGAAAAGTTGCAAATGGACTTCTCAATGTCCAACTCCCAGCCAAAAATATTTCTTTCTCATCATCTCCTGCAAAAAGGAGAGTTCAGTTCTTGCTGGACGACGCCTGTAATTACACCTCTTTTGTTCGTGTTAGTACTACAGCTATTATACTGCTGTCTTTCACTTGGCTGTCTATCTTGAAAATCTCTTGCTCTTAGCTTAGGTGCACGCACACCTATAATTTGTCAATAGGGACATCTGAGAGAGAGAGAGAGAGCGAGAGAGAGAGAGAGAGAGAGAGAGAGAGATCTGGTAAAATAAGCTCCCATGGCGAACCGAGAGGCCGGAACGAGCAGCAATGGTGCAGCAGGAGGTGAGTACCAAGTGTTCCTCAGTTTTAGAGGGTCAGACACTCGTCATGGATTCACCGACTGCCTCTACCACGCCTTGGTAGATGCAGGAATCCGCGTCTTCAGGGACGACGAAGAACTCCGTGTTGGGGAAGTGATTGGCGGAGAGCTGCTTCGGGCCATCGACGACTCCATACTCTACATACCTATCTTTTCTCGAGGCTACGCCACTAGTAAATGGTGCCTCCGCGAGATCGCTAGGATGGTAGAGAACACGGACGCCTCTAATAGATCTGAGGGGATCAAGAAGAAGATACTTCCCCTTTTCTTCGACGTCGAACCCGATGATGTCAAGCTTAAAACACCATTGTATAGGGATGCCCTGTTGGAGCACGAGAAGAAGGTCCCCGAAGAAGTGGAGGCATGGCGGAAGGCTCTTGTGGAGGTCGATGAAATCAAGGGATGGAATCTGAACAAGGATGAGGGGTAAACTCCATTTAAGATCCTTAAACTCATTTTATCATTAGAGGGGAAAAGGAGAACACAATCTCATCTCACTGTCTAAGTTCATTTTCAGTTGTTAATATAACTTTTACCTTATCCTGAAAATAGACTTTCAGACGAAATAACTGTACTTCTTTAATATCTTTGAACAAGTTCTTGTACCAGATTCTCAGGGATTCATTACTCTTAAATTTTATGTTTGGGGAAGTCCAATGATAACCATTTTTAATTCCGTCTCAATTATGTTGTCTTTCCTCAATACAGTTCGAGATCTATATTGCTTTGTCTTTTGCTGCAATTATGTGATTTTCTGTAAATAAATGATTGGAAGAATGCTGCATTAATCTATCTAAACATATCAAATCACAAATCCATAAAGTCGCAGGAAAACCGGAAAAGCATCGCATCGGGCTTGAACTCTAACCAGATGCATTTGCATATTGCATACTGAAAATCTTATTATCGTTTATTTCTCATTAATTAAATAGAAGGGCTTTTCTTTTTGGCAGCCAGGGACATCTTATCAAATTGGTTGTTGAGGAGGTTCTGGAGAAGTTGAAGATAAAGCATAAACCTGTGACTGAACATTTAGTTGGACTCCCTGGTCGGGTAGAAGATGTCATGAAATTACTAGACATCAACTCTGGTGATGTGCGGCTCATTGGAATTCATGGAATGGGTGGCATTGGTAAAACAACACTAGCCAAGGTCATCTTCAACCAACTATCTTCGCACTTTGGAAAACGATGCAGCTTCCTTGAAGACATTCGAGAAGAGTCAAGGAAGGATAGTTTAGTCAAGTTGCAGGAGAAATTGCTATCGGACATTACTAATTCTGGAGCAATAGGAAGATTTCCCAATGCTGATTATGGCATGAGGAGGACCGGAGAAATACTTTGCAATAAGAGGGTCCTCATATTTCTTGATGACGTTGACAAGGGTGAACAAATCGAGAAACTAATAGGAAAATACTCTCTGCATCCAGGAACTAGGATAATTGTTACGACTAGGAATGCGAGCATGCTGCAGATTAAGGGATTTAAGTATACGGTTCTACCTTATGAGATGGGGGAGCTAAATTTTAATCATGCACTCCAGCTTTTCGAAAGGCACGCATTCGGTGGAGACTCTCCTTCAGATGATTACCGCATCCTTGCTAGTGAAATCGTCTCTACTACTGGAGGGCTTCCTTTGGCTCTTGAAGTGATAGGTTCACTCCTCTATCGAAAGCCCAAAGCAATATGGAGTGAGACATTGAACAAGTCAAGAGAAATACCTGAGAAGGAGGTCCAAAGGAAGTTGAAGATTAGCTATGATGAGCTAGACGATTATCAACAACAGATTTTTCTCGATATTGCATGCTTTTTCGTCAATGAGGAGACAACTAATGCAATTTACATGTGGACTGCCTGTCAGTTTTTTCCTGAAGGCGGAATAGATGTCCTTATTAGCTTGTCCTTGATAAAGATATTAGATAACAATAGATTTTGGATGCATGATCAACTAAGAGATCTTGGAAGGGAAATTGTTCATAAAGAAAGTCTGACAGACCCCGGAGAGCGTAGTAGATTGTGGATAAGCGAAGAGATCGTCGAAATATTAAAAACAAAGGAGGTAAAGTAACAACTATTACTAGTTTTGCAAGTAGAAAACTAGACATGCCAATACTGAGAATTGCCTTTTCTGCTGAGAAACATTTCTTTATATGTGATAAAATAAATGTGGTTGATGATTAAGGAATGTCTACTTACAACTGCAAGTATTCATTGGCAGGGTAAGAAGCAAGTTCAAGCATTTGATCTAGATGGAAAGCATACTCCAATCTTGATCACAGATAAACAGCTTGAAAGGTTTCGAAGTTTGAGGTTTCTAAAGTTATGTGATGTAACCTTTATCGGAGATTTCTCAGATTGTCTTTCAAAGATAAGATGGTTTTCTTGGCATTCTCCTCCGCAAAGTTTTTGGGCAGTCAATATGCATTTAAGAAATATAGTTGTTCTTGAACTTTCTGACAATCACTTTACAGATGATTCAAAGGTGTGGAGCTTAATGAAGGTATCCTCTCTTATGTGTTTATTACTTCTACTCTAATTTTCTCCTTGTATATATGTCTGACAGTTTTTCCATCTGAAATATAATTACCTTCTGTAGATGGCAACCAAATTAAAGGTTCTAGCTCTCAAAAAGTGTTTCAGCATTACCAGAACTCCAGACTTTTCCAAGTGCTTGGTGTTAGAGAGGTTGACTCTCGAAAGATGTGACAATTTGACAGAAATTGACTGTTCAATTGGAAGATTGAAGTGCCTGATTGACTTGAATATAAACGGCTGCTCGCGTCTTGAGGAGTTGCCTAAAGAAATTGGAGGGCTAGAGAAACTTAAGCGCTTCTCTTTGACGGATTGCTATAGGGTGAGCAAACTTCCTGACTCAGTTGGGAAATTAGTATCCTTGACAGAGTTGTATCTATCAAACATGAAAGTTACAAGCTTACCTGATTCGATCTGTAGACTAAAATGTTTGTCAACTCTCAATGTATCAAGAATGCCAATCACCGAACTTCCAGACTCTATTGCAGCGCTTGTGAAACTCGAGTCTTTCTCTCTGATTAGCACTAAGATCAGAGAGCTTCCTATCTCCATCGGAAAGCTGAAATCACTGCGTTTGTTGGATTTCTCATGTAAGATGATACCTATCTTGACTGGAAAAGGTTGGAAGTTACCAAGTGCTATTGGAATGTTGGAGAATCTTGAAGAGATACATGCCGAGCGCTGTGAAGAGTTGGAAGGTGAAATTCCTGATGAAGTTGGAAACTTGCTATTGTTGAGAATCCTAAATTTATCAGATACACGAATAGACACCTTGCCTAGCACAATCAGCAAGCTTACTCGCCTCCAAAAACTGGACTTAAGTAGATGTCACGAGATTAAAGAGTTGCCAAAGCTTCCCACAAGCTTGATCTGTTTACGTGTTGAATCTCGCTCGCTACTGTCGGTCCCAAATCTGTCGAACTTGACTAATTTGGAGGAATTGCTTCTTTCTGATGGCTCTAGACTTTCTGATGGCTTTAGAAATACGAATGGATCAGATTTAATTCGGACTTCTGACTTGTCATGGATTGGGAGGTTATCCAAATTGAACAAGTTGGAACTGCGCCTCTGGAACAACCCCACACCACCCACAGAGTTAAGCTCCCTTTCTCTCCTGGAAGAACTTACTCTGTCTAGTCTGGACCTGCAACCTCTCGAGCAGCTTCCGTCTTCCTTGTTGGGGTTGCGGCTTGATAACTTCAACTCGACCAGATCACTATTGTCCAACTTGAGAAGTTTGTCGATGTTAGTGCTCTGTGGCTCTCGAGTGAAAGAAATACAACTCCATGGGCTTCTACAATTGAGAAACTTGACTGTGGAGTGTTGTGAACTCCTAGAGAGATTGTCCATCCTATCAAGCTTAAAGAACCTGGTTTATATCCGGGTGTGCAAATGCTCAGAGCTGGTCGACATTCAATTTCAAGGTGTGATGGAATCACTTCAGTACTTGTCAATCGAGGATTGCGAGTCTGTCGAAAGGTTACGTGCTGAAGTCCCTGACGATTTCGGATCTTCGAGTGAGTTGGCCTTTTGTGGGGAGAGAGTTTCCGTTCTATCAACCGCCCTAAAGAAGCTAAAAGAATGCAGTTTGGTAAGTTGCGGAAAGCTGCTGGAAATTCAAGTTGTCGGTATGTTGGAATCATTGGAATACTTTCTTCTTTACCATTGCCATGCTATGGAAAGGCTTGGTGGTCTGGCAAACATAAAGAACCTGCGCCATTTAGCCGTCGGGATGTGTTCTCGATTAAGGGTTGTCGAGGGACTTGACAAATTAGAGATACTGGATGAGTTGAATATTTTTGGGTGTTCTTCACTGGAAAGGCCGATAGATGTGCGGACCACAAAAATACCAGATGAGTGCCGGATATATTTTAGTAACTGCGGGGAGTTACTTGACTCTGATCCTGTCGGAGACAACAATATCCCATTCGAGCGTTATAGAGAGATGGTTCTTCAGGGAACAGCAGACACCCAATCAGAGACCAAGAACTCTGAATTGGAGACTGAAAAGGTATTCCTCCTTCTTGGATTATTTTGATAGTAGGCAATGGCAACGCGCTTTCCTTTCCATTTTTTGGTCGCCTCGCTTTGGTCATATTCTTCCATTCATTGACCTTGTCCACACTAACTGTTTATACAAACACGAAAATGGAACTTCCAACTAGTAGACCGAATTTCTAACACTAATGTAACTAATCCATAGTAGATTAAATTGAACAATTAATTGATCCCCACTGTCTGCAGTGATAGATGTCGTGTTCCCTATAGTACGTATTAGTTTTGAATTCCTGTAGTGATAATGTCATTTCCTTTTGCTTCTTTCATCAATACATTCCAGTTCAGTCACCAGAATGTAAGAAATTCAGGGTAAGAGATTTTTCACTTCTGGACATTCTTAGTGGTTTGGAAGGTCATAATGTGCTTCATAGAGGAAGGAACTTAATTTGGCCAAGAAAAACCGACTTTGAGGGAAGAAAAAGGGAGATGTTACACTACTTGGACAACTATATAGACTCGTGATCTCTTGCAGATTGGAAACATGAGTTTGCTGCACCCTTGTTTGTGAATCAGGCAAAACCAATGTTAAGAAAATTATTTGATGACATCCGCGTTTTCTCATCCCTGAATACTGGCTAAAAAGAACCTTATTTTCATGTAGGAGGAGGCTAAAATGGAAGGGGATGCCAAAGAGCCCAAGACCGAGCTTCAGCTTCAGTTCCATCCACCTGCAAGTTCTCGGGATCATGAAATTAGAGAAGAGCCTCCCATTGACCATGTCATTGACCAGCAAAACCAGACCACGGAGCAAGACTCGAACCTTATAAGTATTTCACTGCTATTGTCTATGTTTCGATCTGTTGTTATCATGTCACACAGACTGAAAAAGTATATATTGAACTTAAATCACAACATTTTTTTGCAGGTCTAGCTGCACTTGCTCCACCAAGAACATTTTCTGATAGGTTCAAGACATGCTTAGTGAGCATATTGGAATGTATTTGCAACCGCGACTTTCCTAGCTTTAAAGCTGAAATTCTTTGAAGGTCGGAACAGAAGCAGCATATGAAGGATAATTCAGAATTCGTGGAGATGGAAAGACCAAGTCAAGTCTCGTCATTTTGGTTGATTGAAGAGCTAAGTGATGGCATCAAAAGACAACTTTCAGACTCCTCTTGATCAACCTCAAAGGCTACTACAGTTGAGGGACAAGTTTTCCGGAAACAAGAACGCTATGTTGCATAGGATTTTCCTGTGTTGGGTATTCACTATTCATTATCCATTTGTCCGTGGTAAGTCGTATCTCCTAGTGGAGTACAAATTGATTTCCATGTGGATATTGGAAGCAACGAATTCCTAAAAACTTGACCTAATGTATTTTGTATGTAATTCAGTTTTCATCATTTTGTATGCACTTTTGATTGATAAGGGAATCGTTCTCCAAAGTTGATAATCTGGTAGTTCTTCGATATCTGCTAAGTCGCTCATGAATTGCTTGGTCATAGCAAGCAAGCCCAGAGAAAGGATTTCACTTGTGGTGTGGCCATAAGTTCTAAGGACCCTGATATCAAGCTTTCTCTTGGCTTGTTCCCATGTCGGAACCAGGAACAACTTACCCGAAATAGAAAGATTCAAACTCTCTTAAGAGATCACTGCTGCTACTTTTGAACCTACTATCATGTCATACAGATAAAAGTGCAATGAACAGATTGGTTCTAGCCTAACTCAGGCTTGGATATGTTTCCCTACACCAACTATATAGATCTTTGTGCAGGTTTGAAACCTGTTTCATAACGGGGAAAGTAATTGGGGTTTTATTTTGGAAAATCTTTAAAGAGGGCCTCGTTTTTGTTGCTTCCAATCATCTCTTCATGTGCACAACCAACAGAATAGAGCTGGGTGGTGCTGTGTACAATAAAGATAAAAGTTTAAAACTATAATATTGTGTTCAAAAGCTGTTAACTAGACTGTTTGGCATCTTGGCATTCAGTTTATTCTCTGAAATTTGCCGTCCATACAGTTCTTGTCCTGCAATAAATTGATTACGACTCAATCTCTCTTATCCAATTGAGAGGAAATTAAAATCGAAGAATGAAAAACAGATGAAATATAGATGCCATTAAACTATATTGATAGGCGAAGATCACATTGACGCTCGGAAGCGGCGAAACTCTACAGCACATTTCTGATACTCAAAAAGCACTTTCACATTTTACTATTTTTCTAAATATTCTATGTACACATACTTTGGCTTTTTCTAATTTCCAATACCTGAAACTCTTACTGCATTCGAATGTCAACATATAAATTCGCAGATAAGTTTCTCGTAATATCTTGACGTTTGAAATAATATTTTGATTGCGATGGTAGATGACAGGTTGTTTATTTGCTTTTAATCAAACAAAAAACAAATAGATTCTTAACTTAGGATAATAACATTACAAGTATCATAATTTTTGTATGGCGCTTACTTGAGTGGTATAAATCATTAACTCGCATTTTCAATCAATCACTTAAGTGTCATAACTTTTAACAAACGTTCACCAAAGTGTAGGAAATTCGACGTGACGTGACACTTGCAAAAAAATTTATCTATTTAAAAGTTGTATGACATTACATTCAAGTAATCAAAAAAAAATTACAATACTCAAATAAGTACTGTGCAAAAATTATGATATTTATAGCATGCTTTTCGCTCCTTTATTCGGGAGTTTGGCAGGTAATTACAACAATATAATTGAACATTCATCTGTTCAATTTTTTAGTCCCTCGTGATATCACAGATGGGATGGGACAGCGACCGACCGTGCACATGCATCCTGCCGAAAAGAGACCGGGGATTATCGCAACCTATATTTTAATTGAAATTCGTTGGTGAAGAATATGCTTGCCGACTAGGGCCATCTCTATTGCTAGTTAGTTTTCTCTTTTGACAAATTTATAATCCAAAATTAATATATCTATAATAAATTTATTTCATATTAATTTTTTGATCATCAAAAATTCTAAACTGATATATTTGTGATAAATTTACTCTCTGTTAGTTTCTATTAAATTGAATTAATATTACGAAAAATCACAAATCGATAAATTATCAAGTTGATACACCCATCAATTATTGCATCTCATTCAACTCAGTTATTTGATAGAAAAATCTAACTGAAATTAACGAAGAGTTAATTTATCACCGGTGTATTAATTCGAGATTTTTCGTAATATTAATCCTAATTTATTTTTTTATTAATAGAAAAAGAAAATCAAGTATGAATCAGTATTGCATGTGGAGAATGTGAGTACTGCTCGTTAGGTTCCACGCACCTTCCGTGCAACGCTGCGGTAATTACGCATGCAGTAATTGTCCCCCTCCAATAATGGGAGTCAATTTTTTTTATATTTTTAATCGATTCACTGATTTGCTGGGAAATTGTTTTATTTCAGGAGCCAAAATGAACAATACAGTGATTGGGGAGAAGACAAAATAGTTCTTGAACCGCAATTTTTGTTATTTTTCTTTTCCTTTGTGAAATTAAGAACTCTTATTTGTCACTTCCGGGGCGTTTGGTTGGGCTTTGCCAATGAGCTTTGAACCTCCAAAGCCCTTTGGGGGAATTATGGAGTGTTTAGCAAATTATTTTTGGGACTCTTTGGCCAAATGTTGACCTTCTCAAGGCTGAAAGCTCAAGGCATCTTAGGGGGTGCCTTGAGCTTTCAGCATTCTCGGAGTGCTAATACTTCAATTAATGAAAATATGTTAGTTGCCTTTTTTGCCTTTAAAATTTGTCTAAAAATGCATTTTTGCCCCTCGTGTGTACTGTTCATTTTCTTTTTCGTGAGGTGGTCGGCGAGAGAAGCCGGCAAGGCAGGCGGCACCGGATCGAGCCGGCAAGAGGCTAGCGGCCGTCACCCGAGGCCGGGCGACCCTCGGCGAGGGTCGCGGGACCCAAGCGGTCGCCTGAGTCGCGCGACCTCAGGCAACGCCACCTGGGTCACGAGACCCAGGAGACCGTCACCTGGGTCGCTCGACCCAGGTCGACCGTCACCTGGGTCGCGGGACCTTAGGTGACGCCGCCTGGGTCGCTCGACTCAGGCGATCGCTTGGGTCCCGCAACCCTCGCCGAGGGTCGCTTAGCCTCGGGCAACGGCCGCCGGTGCCAAATCTGGCTCGCTGGCGGTCGGTTGGCGCCGACTCCGGTGAAGGGTAAATTAGGTTTTTTCTTCCCAAAGTCCATTTGCAAAAAAAATTCACCAAACACTATATTTTGACCGAAGTAGCTTTACAAAATATTTTTACCAAATACCATTTGCATTTCCCTAATAGGTTTTCACCCAAAGGTATTTGCATTCCCCCAAGTAGCATTTTTAAAGTTGAACCAAACAGGCCCTCCATCTGTGGACCCCTAGTATATTCCCTTCCACTTTGCTTTGGCCTTTACAGTAACATTGGAACAAAATTTGTATCAGTATTTGCCCTTGTCCTTCAGCGTCCTTGGCCGCGACTATTGACGAATTGAAGAGGTAGAAGCGTGGTGCAGCTGCTCCTATCGTGTGAGCGAAGCTTTCTTAGATAATGAAGCATAACACCATTAAAGAGCCTGAGGAATTCGTCGTGATTATGGTCTCGATGTTAGCCTTCCATATATTCACAAGTTTGAGAGAAATATACAAGTAAAATAATAACTAGACCTATCAAAATAGGTAATTAACTTATTTGTTAACTCATATTCGATGGGCTGGGTGTACACGCCGCACTCATAAATTGACTCTTCTCGAGGTACTATCTATTTAAATAGCCAGATTTAATATTCAATCCACCTTAAACGGCAATTACAAGATGACTGCACCTGTGAATATAGCGGTCATTGGGCGATTTCCTAATGAAATAAGTATGAAGTTTCTTCTTCACAACTTTTATTCTGACGCAAGTGCCTTCGTCACTAGGCGCAAACATCTCCAAGGCTTAGAATTGGTGGAGATCGTGGCAGTGATAGAAAGTATGTTATATACTCTTCTTTTCGTGATGATGATCGCTAGTTATCTTTATGACTAATAAGATGTACTGAGTCTAGCAAACATTTGCGATTGAAAAATCTACTTGGGACTCGGACGGTGCAAATTCAGATGTTACATTGTAAATGGGATGGTATAGCGACCCCACGCATCCATCCTGCGAGGAGACTGGGCATTATCGTAATCTATATTTTAATCGAAATTAATTGGTAGAGAATATGCTCACCCCCACTCAAGTAGGGAGCATCTGTATTGCACGTTGGTTTTCTCTTTTGTTTATTTTTTTTTTCAATAGAAAAAGCAAATCGAGTCAAGTCGTCGTGCTGGATCTCAAAATCTCAATCAAAAGCACCAGGAGCATTGCATGGGAGGCTCAATTCCCTAAAATAACCTAACTTTAATCTTTATCTCAATTATATCTCAAATTTTTTTTATCTCATAAAAAAATTTAAAATTTTTACTTTTATCCCAAATTTATCCAGTTAACTTTTTGTTTAATTTTTTAATATTATTTTTATTTTCTTTTCTTTTCCTTTTCCTTTCGTTTTCTTTTTTTTTTATTTCACCTTCAACCTCCGGCCAGTCACCGAAGGCTGGGGTCGGTGAGGTCGGCCCCGCCCGCCGCTGGCGAGGCTCGGCCTCGCCAGCGATTGGCGAGGTCGACCTCGCGCAGCAACGGTGAGGTTCAGCCTCGACCAACCTCGTCGTTTCTAGGCAAGGCCGACCTTGCCAGTCGCCGGCAGGGCCGAGCCTCGCCAAATCGGCCCCCGCCTTTGGCCGGTCGTCGGACCGGCGACTGACCAGAGGTTGAAGGTGACAAAAAAAAAAGAAAAGGAAAGGAAAAATAAAAAAAATTCGAAAAAATAATATTAAAAAATTAGACGAAAAGTTAACTGGGTAAATTTAGGACAAAAGTAAAAATTTAAGGTTTTTTATGAGATAAAAAAAAATTTAAAATATAATTAAGATAAAAATTAAAATTAAGGATTTTTTTGGGAACCGGGCCTTGCAGGTGAGGATGTTTCCGCACGATGCTGCGAAAATCGCGCCTGCAATAATGGCTCCACGCAACATCCATTAAAGGACATCGAACGGCGCTCCAGCTTTTTGGCTTTGGCGGTCTCCGAAGAAGAAATGAAAAATCAAAAGTGGGACCGGGGATGGGTGCGTGGTGCGCTATCATCACCGACCGTTTATATCGTGTTGTAGGTACGCAAAGGAATTAATTTTATGATAAAAATCGTTGCTTGAAGACTTTATTTTTAATTTTCTATTGATTCACCGATCTGCTGGAAAATTGTTTTATTTCAGGAGCCAAAACGAATAATACAGTGCTTGGGGAGAAGACAAAATAGTTGTTGAAATGCGATTTTTTTATTTTTCTTTTTCTTTTATGGCATTAAGAATTCTTACTTTTCACTGCATATGTGCACACTATTATATTCCGTTGCACTTTGCTTCGTCCTCTATAGTAACATTTGGAACAAAATTTGTATCAGTATTTGCCTTGGTCCTTCAGCGTCCTTGGCCATGACTATTGACGAATTGAAGAGGTAGAAGCATGGTGGAGTTGGTCCTGCTGTGTGGACGAAGCTTTATTAGATAACGAAGCATAACATCTTTAAAGAGCCCGAGGAATTCGTCTTGATTGTGGTCTCGATATTAGCCTTCCATTTTATTTACAAGTTTGAGAGAAATATACAATTAAAATAACAACTAGACCTGTTAAAATGGTTCTCAACTTATTTCTTAATCCATATTTGATGGGATGAGTTGTTATATTAGTTAGTTATATTCACTAAATGAGTTCATAACTTACTTATACCTAACTCATCTCTATTTTTCCCTCTTCACTCTTTCTCACCCTTACTTGATCTCCCACTCGCTCATTCCGTACTCTCATCTCAGTTTGGGTATGATTTTTCCCGAATTGTGTCAATATTGGGCGGGTATGGATTGGGTTGGGTGTAGGTCACTAGATTGTATTGCATGGAAATAGGTCAAAACGGATTAAATTGATCAATTTAGGTATGACCATTTTCGACCCGACTCGATCCATCCGTTTGATAGGCCTAATAATAACTACAGGTGAGACCAATAAATAATAATTGTGAGCATTAGTTAGACTACCCACAAAAAAGAAGCAAGATTAAACGAAGAGATGATAATTGAGGACCAAAACCCTAGCAATTTGCTTAAAAATGATTTAAAAAAATTTATGATTTTCATAGGATTTTTTTAACGTAACACGACCAGTGTATAAGTTGTGTGTGTTGAAGACCCAAACGTAAAGATTACTTGAAACTTTCATTAAGGTTTTTAATCAATGGAAGCTGGACATTCTCTGATTTTAAATATTATAAATAGATATATGTATTCTATCTAACAACCTTTATAATTGCAAAATCTACTCGGACTCGGACAGGTTTTTCTCTCAAAATGCAGAGTCCGAAGTAATGAACCTGTGCAATTGCAATAGAAAAATAATCGTGAAGAATATTCAGTTCCTAACTCACATTGTCGGCAAAGGAATTAATTTAATCAATAAAAAATTGTTTCGTCAAGACTTTTACAAATTCCAAAAACAAAAAAAAAGTTCCATCTATAACTATGCGGGGCTCAGTTCGCAGATACCATAACTAATTAATTATGACAAAACCATTATTACTTCTTCATCATAGAAAACCTCATGTTAATAGTCAATGAAAGAAACTTTCCAGGCGGAAATATGATAATTTACACTATCATTTTTAACGAATATTAAATTATTTAGGCTCCATTTAGATTAGATAAAAACTAATATTGATAATAAAAATATTTTTCATTAACCAATTATTTCAAGCAATCATTTTTTAAAAAAATAATTTTCGAATCATTCATTTTCTGCGAAATAAATGGACCCTTAATTATATTTTGAATTCGACATTGAATAACTCATGAGGTTCACTGGGCTATATAACAAAAATGTGATTTTCAATGTGGTTTAGGAGAATATGTTAGGATCCAATATTGGAACAATAATATCTACCGAAATAATTTTAAAAAAAAGTCATTGATTAACATTTCAATGTGGTTTAGGAGAATATCTACCCACCCATTTTTAATTATTGGAAGGCAATTACCTTTGCATATTCTTCAAAAATATAAATTAGATGGAAATTGATCATTTTGTTTTGCTTGAAAACTGATGGATATAGTTTTACATCTAGAGTTTATTATCCACCCAAGCAAGTTTTCAATTTTTTTTTTGCCTAAGGGATTTTATAGACTCTGATTCTTTCTAAATATAAAGACACCGGACACATCTTTCTTGTCTACAAAACATCTATATAGTAGACTAAATGGAGCAAAGGTTTACTAAGGAAGAGAAAGCGGGGATATAGGGTCAGAAAGAGCCTGCAGGATCCACATGAAAGATTGCAGTCGCGGTCAAGAGACAAAACTCTAACTTCAGTGCCAAAATTGTGCAAGTCGAAGAATAAAATTCTTCTAATCCCCATATCAACGCTGAAAAATGCCTAGAGATGCCAAAGATTCGACTGGAAAATGACCCTAATTAAAGCTCTGTTTATTTCACGAAAAAGGAATGATTTAGAAAATATTTTCCTAAAATTGATCACTTGTATTGCTTACAAAATGAATGAACTAAACATATTTTCATCGTTCATGAAAATATTTAGACATAAATTGTTATTGATAATGAAAATATTTTTCATTTATGAATTATTTTGAGAGACACAAGAGATCATTTTTAAGAAAATATTTATCAAATTATTTATTTTTCTTGAAACAAACGCATCCCCAAAATATATTGATTTGTGTTGCTGCGCTCACCGGCAAAATGGGCTTTCTGATTTGGCCGAAAAAAAAGTGCTTTCTGGCAATAACAATACGCTGTTAATATACAACATTAGAGTAATATAGTAATCAGCGGAACTTTTATATATGTCCCATCCTCTTCGGGGAGTACACGACAATTTTCCCTCACGTTGGCCAAGAACCTAGCGGGTAGTCATGGTCATGATTCGGAACCGGCGGTTCCGGTTCGTGGCCAAGTATGAACCGGAACCGGCCGGTTCCGGGCCGGTTCCGGTTCCAGTTCCGAGCCGGTTCATAATTTAAAATTTTAAAAAATAAATTATGAAATAAAAAAATAATGAATTATGAAATTATGAATTATTCAATATAAATTGTAATCAAATTTGGGGACAAAAAGACAATAGAGAAAAAGGGGGCTAGAACTTAATAAATTATCATTAAGTGTCTTACAATTCGTTACAATGATCTATAAAAAAAAAGGAGTACAATATATATGCCCTAAAATGACCCCCAAAACTCAAGCATTCTGTGCGCAGGGGTCACATGCTGTCGGATTATACTTCAGTTTCCCTAAGCTCACGTGGGCGTACTCGGTATGAAAAATAAGGGTTTCCGAAATATTTGTCAACTCCAATAATTCTTTTACCCTTAGTCGTCACTACCCATTCCGGTACTGGTACCGGTAGTGGTGGTATCTCCATCGTTAAAGAATTTAGATTCATTATTCCGATCTATCTCTTGTTATCGGTATTGAGCCTTCGTCCAATCATCGACACAAGCTTGAGCCTCCACTAATTCTAAAACTAATTTTAAACGATGTTCGTCCAAAATATTACCTCCGGCACTGAATGCTTGTTCGACCGCAACTATGGAACAAGGGATTGCAAAAATTTGTTTTGCAATAAGAGAAAGGATTGGGTATTGGCTTGCATGCCTCTTCCACCAATTCAAAATTAAACAACCTGTACTACCTTCGGATTCAGTAAACTCAAAGAAAACAGTTAGATAAATCTCTAATTCAGAAATATTTCCTATTACTCGCTTTTGTTTTTTTTTTTTTGTCTATGTAATAAAAGTTGGTACCCTTTACTAATTTTACCTGCACTCTCACTTTGTGTCTCGGTACATCGAGAAGATCCAATATCATCTAAATTATATTTAGTATAAAATTCATTATATAATTCTATTACTACGTTTTTAACCTCACTTAGTATAGTTTTAACATTTACCGTATCATAATATAAACATTGCTAATACATATGCAAATAATCACTTAAACTATCTAATTTGCAACACGGATAAAAAATACAAGCAACTAAATAAATAATAGGAATTTCGCTATAATAATGTAGCAACTTCATTTTCATTGTTACTATAGTATGTTGTAATTCAACATCATTTTCATATTCATCAAAAACTCCGACAATATTAATACACTCTACTAAAAATAAATGCACAGTAGAATAATAAACACTAGACAAAGTATAAGTTGCATCATTAAAAACCTTTAAAATATCCAAATTTTTTTTGCAAATATCCCACTCTTGTGTGTATAAATTAATCTGATGTATATTATTAGAAATGAATGCACATAATAAATCTTTATATGCTAAAGATTCACTAAGCAAGTGGAAAGTAGAATTCCAACGAGTTGGAACATCTCTTGGAAATCTTTTTGGCTTTTTTCTATTTTCTCTACAAAATCTACCCCATTCTTTCATTTTTTGAGGATGTTTCCATAAAAATTGAATCGCCGTTTTTATTGGTTCAAGAAAAATATCAAGAGTTTTCAAACCATCTTGTATACATAAATTTAAAACAAGACAAGCACATCTAACGTGAAAAAATTTTCCGCCAAAAGCGGGTTTACAAATATTTTCTAAATCGACAATTAAAGCGGTATTTGCCGCAGCATTATCAAAACCAATTGAAAAAATTTTGTTAAGTAAATAATATTCTTCTAAAATTTACTTAATTATTCTATAAATATTATTTGTCGTATGATTACCATCGAAAACTCTAAATACAATAACTCTTTTTTGAATACTCCAATCGTCATCTATCCAATGACATGTTATGCCCATATAAGAATGAATTTGCCAATGATCACTCTAAATATCACTACATATATGCATGTATCCATTAAATTGCATAAAAAAGTTTTGTAAATCTTTTTTTTTTCATTTTTGTAAAGATCTTTAATTACTCGTTTAAGTGAATTTCTAGGAACACGTTTTGCTTGTAGAGCACATGCTTTTTGTACAAATTGATTAAAACCAAATCTTTCTCCAAAATTAAATGATAAATGCTCAACGGAAACAAATTTACCTAATTCTTCTTTATAAGTTTTTTCATTAAAACTAAATAAAGGGGAAGTGTTAGGATTGACGTTCCCGGAAATTTGTTGTTGCCCGATATCGATTCCCGTTTGGGTTGGATGTTTGCTCTTAAGATGTCTTTTGAATGTTCCATATCCTTGTCCACCTGTATATTTATATATTTTCCCACAATATTTACAAATTATATTACACCTTTTTTCACCAATATCAAGCCTTTCTATTTTCGTGAAGTGATTCCAAATATCAGATGTAAATTCCCGATCCGCCTCCTTTGTTGTAGATATTTCGGTAAGAGGATGAAGACTTTTTTGTGTCGAGATATGCTCCACATAGGGAAAAATGTTGATTTCATCATCTTGAAAATCTACATAATCATGAGAATCAAAAGAATGATGGGATTCCGTCATGATATTCTTACCTTTGCCAGTTGGCACTCGACTTCCATTTGCCATTTTTCGAGTGGATTGAGAGAATTGAGCGGATTGATTGGGAGAATTAAGAGAGAATTGCGCAGATTGAGAAAATTGAGAGAATTTAAGAGAATATGAGAGAATTTAGAGTATTGAGAAAAATTGAGAGAAGAGAATTTGAGAGAATTTATAAGAAAAAAATGATAAGAAAATTTAGGATTAAAAAAAAAGCTAGATAACCGTTGCATTTGCAATGGTTATCTTTTTTTTTTTTTTTAAATTTTTGCTTGTTGGCTGCCCTTGTAACGGGCCGTAGCAGCAGGGCCTGCAGATGTGCAGACCCCGTTGCAGGTTTTTTTTTAAATTTTTTGGGAACTGGGCCAGTAGGCAATGGGCCGGTTCCGGTTCCGAACCGCAGGCCTGGTCAATGGGCCGGGCTCGGGTTTGACCGGATCGAAACTGGCCCGTGGCCATGACTACTAGCGGGTGCCCAGAAGTCAAGGTCTTTTTTTTTTTTGGACTTCGAAGTCAATGGTCTTGGTCATGAGGAAAATGTAATATTTATTTGTTGTCTAATGTCTATAGACCTCCTGTGCCTCTGCGAGAGAAAGCGCCATAGGGAGAGAGAGAGAGAGAGAGAGAGCAGAGCAGAGCAGAGCGAGCAAGCACTGGATTCCACGGCGACAATACTGGGTGTGGTGATTCTGTCTATCGCAATGACTTCAACTTAGTCCGTGGCGTTGTTAATTTTGCTGGGAATGATTGGTTATGCAGTTGTTGCTGCTGGAAAGAAGAGAAGAGACCGGGTTAGTTTTCTCTGCATCTTTGGGATTTGTATTATTATTTAAAACTTCTTTGACATGAATACAGTGGAATCGGTCCTCTGCTTGTAATTCGACCCCAACTAATGCTAAACATCGTCTGAAATCTTACAAATCTCCTTTGACGTGAACGATTGAACCACTAAATGTTAGAAATCACGAGATCTTATCGAAAGTCCAAGCTCTATTGGGCCTGTTAAGTAGTGTTTTGCTTTCTCCTAAAATTTAAAATATTATTTAGCTTTCAGAAATTTACGGAAGTGTAATACAGATTGTTGTCTAATGTCTATAGACCTCCTGTGCCACTGCAATGGCTTCGACGGCGACAATACTGGGTGTGGTGATTCTGTCTCGGGGAATGGCTTCCGCTTCTGGTTGGTCCACGGCGTCTCTAATCTTTTGCCGAGGAATTGCTTTTGCAGCTGCGGCTGCTGGGAGAAGAGATTCGGTTAGTTTTCTCTGCATCTTTGGGATCTGTATTATTTTTTAGGACTTCTTTGGCATGTATACAGTGGAACCGGTCCTCTGCTTGTAGTTCGACCCCACAAATCCTAAGCATCGTCCGGAATCTTACAAATCTTCTTTGACGTGAACGATTGAACTACTGAACGTTCAAAATCATCAGATCCTATGAAAACTCCAAACACTATTGACGTTGTACGCCGGGCCTGTTAAGTACCGTTTTGCTGTCCCCTAAAATTTGAAATATCATTTAAATTTGAGAAAATTATGAAAAAATTACGGCTTCGTTTGTTTCATAGAAAATAACTTTTAGGAAAATATTTTCTAGATTTTCTGACGATCAGTTTATGGAAAATAAACTGGTCAAGAAAATCATTTTCCGCCAATGAAAAAAACACTTTCAAAAGTGAGGAATATGTTTTCCGCTTTTCAAAAAGCAAAAAAAAATTTCTATCATCTTTCTTTCAACAATAGGCTGAGCACTTTCTTTTACCAAACACCTTTTTCTTTTATTGTTTTTCTTTTTAAAAAAATCGAGTTTTTAATTATTTTTAATTTTTTCCTTTTTCTTTTTTTTTTCTCCTTCCTTAGCAAGTTGCCAGCCACAGGCGAGGGACAAGCTCGCCGTAGGCCGGCAAGGTCATTGCTCGGCGATCTGGCAAGGCCAAGGCCTCACCAGCCTTTGGCGTGCTTGTCTCTCACCATAGAACTAGTGAGGCCGAGGCCTCGTCGACCTCTAGCAAGGCTTGAGCCTTGCCTATGGTCAGTCGTCGACCATCGCCATGGCCGGTGACTAGCCGAGGAAAAAAGAAATAATTAAAAATTAAAATTAAAATTAAAATAATTAAAATTCGATTTTTTAAAAGGATAGAAATAAAATATTATTAAAAAGAGTGCACCGAGGAAAATCAAATTAAATTTTCGACACCAAACCGGGGGGAAATATATTTTCTAGTTCATTTTCAGGTTTCAGTCGAATATCGGAAAATATTATCATTTTCCTGGAAAATGACTTCTTGAAAAAATGTTTTTCAGAAATGTTACATCTTTCGCAGAATGAACGGAGCCTACATTACTGACCAAAAAAACAGGAACAGTGCCTGCGTGTAAATTCACGCACCGACATTTGTTTGTAAAGAAAGTTCCGAGAATTTTGGATTTATAAAAGATCAAAATGCGCTAGTCGCTGTGCGGGGGTTCCCTGGGTTACCCAAAAAAAAATGCGCTAGTTGCAAAATTTAATTGCTGAGGCGGCTTGCTATATTAGGTTCGTCTCCATCGGGACCATAAAACTTTGTTTTCTATTTTCTCTTTTTTCTGTTTCGCCGGAAGCATAAGACTGGGTCTGATACACTATGTTTACCATGTGAAGCGGTTTAGTTTCCTTGATTTGACAGGAATCATCTTCGTCATCGTTGTCGTCGTCTGGAATCAATTATGAAGTGTTCTTGAGTTTTAGAGGTAAAGATACTCGCAAAGGATTCACGGATCACCTTTATAGCAAATTGGTAGATGCAGGCATCCAGGTCTTTAGAGACAGCGAAGATCTTCATACTGGAGAAGGGATCAAGCAGCAGCTAATAGATGCGATCAAGGGGTCGAAGATCTCAATAGCTGTCTTCTCCAAGGATTATGCTTCCAGTCCGAGTTACCTCATGGAGGTGGCACAAATGTGGGAGTGCAAAATCTTCAATGGACAGACTATTATCCCGATTTTCTATGATATTAGTCCCAACGATGTAAAACGCCACGCTGGGGATTTTGAAACGTCCTTCAAGAAACATGAGCAGGACAGAGTTGACTCAAATACCATCAGAAGATGGAAGGAGGCGCTTCGAAAGATCGGGGGATTAAGTGGATTAAATCGGGAGGACATCAAGGGGGGGTAATTGTTTCACTTCTGGTTTCTATTTTCTTTCCTAGATAATGGAAAAAAAAAGGTACAGGATGATGTGAAAATGAACCCGAACCTTTTTCAAAAAAATATTGCATGTAATCATATCGATGATGATGCATGCTAGAACAGCCAGCCTGTTCCCCCGCACTCCGTTCGTTCCCCTTTGGCATTCGAAAAATGACTCGAGAGAACTTTTGTTTTGCAGATAGCATGACATCAATGTCAAAATTGCTATGTCCACGAAAGGGAAATAGCCCCCGCATTAAAATTTGCTCTCCATTTTAATTGAAGATTTCCCTTGCCCCTGTAGGTTTATTTAATTTTTGTCGTTTCATTTCCCATTTGATTTTTGTCTACTTATATATATCTCCGTGCTTCATCACTTATGTTTGCAGGCATGAGTCCCAGCTCGTAAAAGAAGTTCTTACCCGTGTCTGGCAGGTGTTGAAGAAGGATGACCAAGTTGTAACCGACAAACTAGTTGGAATTGATCTTCATGTTCAAGAGGTGATGAGAAAGCTCGGTGTTGTCTACAGCGATGGACAAGTAATCAAGGTACGTGGAGGAGATGCACGTGTCGTCGGAATATGGGGTATGCGGGGTATCGGGAAGACTACAATTGCAAGGGTTGTCTATAACAAGATGCATATGTTGTTTGATGGATGTAGCTTCCTTGAAGATATGACGCTGGAAGAAGTCGTGTCTTCACAAGAAAGGTTGATTGCTTCCCTTAAAAAAAAAAAACGTGAAGCACTTAATTCTTATAGTGATGGAATTACAAATATGGAAAGTCTATTTGGTACGATGAAGGTTCTCATTGTGCTTGACGATGTGCGTGAGGTTAAACAAATCGAAGGATTAGTTGGGAAGCTCTCTTGGTTTGGCTCAGGAAGTAAAATCATTGTGACCACAGACAGAAGAGATGTTTTATATGGTTTCGACGGTGGAGTAGTTGATGTATACGATGGACGAATGAGACATGACCATGCTCTTCAACTCTTTCGCGAGCATGCTTTTCAAGGGGATGCTCCCCAAGATGTGTTTGAGTATGATTCCCTGTCCATAGACATCGTCGATGCTATTGGGCCTCATCCTAAGGCTATTATACTTCAGGCTTCATTTTTAAGCCAGAAAAGGAACGACATAGAAACATGGAGATATACCTCGGACTTTCTAAGAAGAAACCTCCCAGAGGGTGTTAAACCACTCTTTGACGTCGGTTACGAAGATTTAGATCTTAGTAGAAAGAAGATATTTCTCGACATAGCGTGCTTTTTTGTTGGAAAGGACAAGATGATTCCCACTTACATGTGGAAGGCTTGTAATTTGTATCCTCCTTCGGGAGTAGATCCCCTTCGCAGCTTGCAATGGTTGGAAAATGGAGAAAATAATGAAATAAGAATGGACAATCTGATACGAGACTTTGGCAGGGACATTGTCAAGAGCAAAGATGTTCATGAGCACCGCAGGTTTTGGAATTACAGCGATGCACTTTCCATTCTAGAAAATCGTACGGTAAGTTTTCGAAGCCTCTAGATATTGTTGAGTTTGTGAAATGGTGATACAATTATATAACTCAAAATCTCACTTTCACAATTACAATATTTTTCTCACACCACAAACAACACTCGGAGCAAACTAGCTCCTACAATACTCTTGAGTACACTGCCTCCTACAAACACTGCACTTTTATTTTTCTCTTATTCCCGGACTGATTACTCTCTATGCCCGTGAGACTCTCAATCTTAAGGCTTTCTCTGGCCTCTCTACTTTTCTCTCATCTCTCTATGTTACTACAAATGCGAAGGGGAAACAGCTATTTATAGTAGTCCTAGGTCGGTGGAATTTCCTTAATTGTTAAGCAAGTTGACTTGTCAGCTTGTTTTCTAAAAGTGACAGCTTGGTGCCTCAACTTAATGATTCACGGCCAGCTTCTCTTCCTCCTTTATTAAGCAAGTTGACTAAGATTTGGAGGCCAACTTTGAGTTGTCTTCCAACAACTTGCGGATCGCAGAAAATACGACACAATTCTGGAAAGGTTGAGAGAGACAGAGAGGCGGTGCCTCTTCAGCAGATATTGCTTAGTAGGTTACAAGAGCGTTCAGAAACCTTCCAATCCCATTAACATAAACTTACTTTTCTTTATTGAATCTCGAAGGGAAAACGAAGGATTTCGTTCTTTACACTATTTAGAACGCGTAGTGGATATTCACTGACTTTGTAAATTTGATTTGTCTCATTTGATTAAAAGGAGTAAGAGAAATTAAAGCACCACCCCCACAAAAACGAAAAAACACCCCCCAAGAAAGAAACTTAACACGTTTTTCCCCGACCGAGACTTGACAGGGTACTAAAAGTGTCGAAGGCATTGGTCTCACTGTTGAAGATGGTGGCACCGAACCTATTAACTGTGAAGAATTTCGCGAAATGTCGAATTTGAGGTACCTCAAACTGGACCGGGCTAACATCCAGGGAAATGTTGAGAATCTTCCTCCAAGTTTGAGGTGGCTTGATTGGCGAGAGTGCCATTTCATTCCTGATCTACATGATAAGCATTTGAAGAAGTTAGTCATTCTTGATCTATCGAGGAGTCTGGTCGCCAGAGATCCAAAAATCTGGAGTCGAATCAGTGAGGTATGGCCAATATAATATTTGCTTTTCGAATCTCGTTTTAAGATGACAGATACGAGCGAGTAAAGTTTGACATGCTCTTTTGCACGTTGCATAAGGTGAAGGAATTGAAAGTCTTGAACCTACAAGGATGCGGTCTGTCAGGTGCATCGTTAAAATTTTCAGCACCAATCGATTTGGAGATGCTGATACTGGAAGACTGTACTTGGTTATCTGAAATTGGGCCATTCATTAGTAAGCTGAAGAAGTTGAGATCCTTAAACTTGAGAAAGTGCAGCCTAGTCAAGAAGTTGCCCCAAGAACCGGACTGGATGGAATCTTTGAGGGAACTTCTGATTGATGGAACTGGCATAAAAGAAATTGAAATCGACAGTGATTCTTTGAAGGAACTTCAAAAACTTAGTGCTCGAGGCTGTACAGAGTTGGGATATATATCCCCAATTGGCCACCTAACGAAACTCGAAAGTCTTGCCCTGGATGGTGCGAAAATTAATTTGGATACGGAAACTTTTGTATTTCCTCAGAATCTTCGGAGACTTTCTTTAAGGAAATGTCGGATGGTGGAAGAACTTCCACCTTCCATCGGGAATCTGGGGCTGCTGGAGGTTATGGACCTTTCACGCACTGGAATCGAAGAACTACCACCGTCAGTCAAGTGTTGGAGAAATTTGAAGACGCTGAAGATGGAAGGCACTCCCCTACGAAAATTTCCTGAAGATATTGTGTACTTAAATAAACTGTAAGAGATAGATTTCTCTCGTTGCACAAATTTGGAGGCCCAAGGTTGTTGGGATATTTCAGGATTATCCTCCTTGAGAATTTTGAGATTATCGTCATCCAATGTGGCTGGGCTGCCTCAAAACATTTGCCGTCTCTCTCGCCTCCAAACCCTTGACATACTTGAATGCGACCGACTTCAAGCACTACCAGAGTTGCCCTCCAGTTTACAGAGTCTCCGCTGGGGATCCCGAAAAATGACAGTCCCCGACTTGTCATATCTGACAAATCTAAAAGAGCTTCGCTTGAAAGATGTTCAGCAACCGACAGGGGGATTATTGAATCTAAAGACCCCAAAGGTTCCAGATATTGGGTGGATCGCGAGATTAACAAGTCTACAGACTTTGGAATTGGCCCTTTCAAATGTCACCAATCTCCCTGGGAATTTTAGTGCCCTTACTCAGCTCCGGCAACTCTCTTTATCCTACATGAAGGAGCCAGACCTCACGCAACTTCCCTCGTCCCCATGCTTGTCGACTCTGCGTCTCAAACACTGCAAGATTCCAGAGCCCAAATTTTCTGGTCTGAAATATCTGTCAGAACTAAAACTAGACGACTGCAATTTAGCAGAGATCGATGGTCTTGAAGATTTAGAGCGTTTGGAAGTCCTGAAAATTTTTGATTGCAGGAGTATAACAGACCTCAATGGGCTCAAAGATTTACCACGTCTCAGGAAGGTGAAAGGTATCTTTTCTGCTTGTCCCAGTTTACCAATATTCTCCCATCCTGTTGAATTGGACATATTCCCTCCGGATTCTTCTTAGTCGGTGGCTTATTAGTCTCTGTCCTATACGAACTACTGTTGTACTTTCCTTACCAAAAAAAAAAGCACTACTGTTGTACTTTCTTGTCTTCAGCAGGACATCTCCTTTTAGTCTAAGAAACTGGAGGGTGACCTCTCTAAGGTACATGGCTCCAGTTCTATTTACTATTCTTTTTTAACCGAAACAAAGTTGGATTTGATCGTTTCCACGAATTCCTTATGTGTATAATGCATTGGATCTGTGCGGAGCCACAAAATATCCCTGGGAAATTCGTCACATCCGGCAATTGGTAGTGGCATCAAGAATCTCGCATCAAAACCATTGCTAAAGGTAATGCCTACGCTCGAATTGCTGCATATTTTGTGTGTTCTATTTGTGCTGTTTTTAATAAAGGTGCGGTTCACCGAAACACCATTTACTCTGATTTGTAGGCTGTAGGATGCATCATCCAAAAGCCATCCACTGCCACTCATCTCTTCGATCACAATGAGAAAGAGGAAACGAAGAAGAAAAATTAAGATCCAGCATCCACGGGCGACGTTGCAAGGACTTTGCAATTGTGAGCCATCGTGGGTCCATGCTTTCGTCGGCTCTGCGGGTGAAATTCGTCCTGGACACTGCCTTTTGTGTTGCCATTCTTCATTCGAGTTAATCAAGTCGATGGGTTCCGAATCTCTGGGAGTTGATCATAGGATGTTGATCCGAATTGGACATGACGGAAATCTCATTAGAAGGAATTACAAGAGAGTGCGCTCATGATTGTGAAATTAATTGATCTGGTGCTTGGAGAAGGACAGTTTTCGTCCATCGTTCTCTTCTCCTCTTCTCATCGCATCTCTGTATAGAACTCCTGGTTCATGTTGATGGGAAGCATGCTTGTATCTATCTATTAATCTGTTAGTAATGACAAAATTGGGAGAATAGAACTTTCTGTTGAGCCACATCATCACAAAATTAATTTTTGTTCTACTTCTCTTCACACTACTTAAAATAAATAAAAAAAACATTTTTTTAGTCGTGAAAGTGCTTCATTCATTAAGCACCATAATTAAAATAACGAATAAGTATATTGGAAGTCCTAAAACTTGTTACGAAAGTACAGTTTTTTTTTTTGGTAAGGTAAGAATTTTATATACTTTTCAACGCGCTCCGTACAGAGAAAGTAGTCATACACAAAAACCTTGCACTTAAGGCGACACAACAAATGTCACAACAGGTGCAAAGGTATAGCGACTAATAAAGGGGTTACAAGCAAGAGTGCGCAACACCAAGGCCTCAAAGAAGGCCAACAGAAACAGAGACTTACAAACTATTTCCAAAGTAATCGAAAGATTACTCAAAAATGGAAGGGGAGATGCCTATTTTTGTTGTATTCTTCTGTTGCAAACGTTATCTACAACAAGCTTCATGGACAAGCCTTTGTCCCTTACAAGTTTAGTAAGGTGGTTGCAGAGGGCCAGCATGAAAACGGGTGATTCCTAAAGAGAATGTGGTTTTGCTCCGACCAGTTAATATGACACATTGCACTAAGAGCAAATCGAGCAATTTGTTGATGAAAGTTCTGACCCCCAATAATTCGTACAGCCCAGTGGAGGTTTTCTTGCCAAGATCTATTTCGCCCGATTAGATTACAATTATTTGCCCAAAATAAAGCAAGAGTCCCGGTGACAGTACATCCAAAAAAAAGATGGTCAATTGAGTCAGGTCTGCTTCTACAAAAGGCATAGACACCTTCAGAGATTCTGTGATAACTTAGCAAAATGACTTGCGTAGGGAGTCTATTCAAAGAGATGAGCCATAGCAAGAAGCTGTACCTTGGCACAATGGCTCGGTTACGAAAGTACAATTTAGTCCTCAAATTTTCAAAAAGTGTAATTAAGTCATAAAACTTGTCAAGAAAATGTAATCGAGTCCTAAAACTTTCAAAAAATGCAATCAAGTTCAAAAACTTGTTAAATTGATCTAATTAAGTCCTTCCATTGATTACATTTTTGAAAGTTTTAAGATTCGATTGCATTTTCGTAATAAGTTTTAGGGCTTCATTGCACTTTTTGAAAGTTTTAGGACTCGATTACACTTTCGTGACAAGTTTCATAACTTGATTGCACTTTTTGAAAGTTCTAGAACTCGATTGTACTTTATGATGACTTTTAGGACTTCCAGTGCACTTATCCCCTTAAAACAAAGATGTTCGATATCAAAACATAATGACAAAACTTTCACCAAGGCCGAGTTTTTTTTTTAAATTTAATAGCACATGAATCTTTAATTTCTGTAATAGACATAATGTTGGATCTAACAAGCAAAAAGACGTCCGGTTTAT
Organism: Syzygium aqueum; assembly: GCA_031216185.1. Taxonomy (NCBI): domain Eukaryota; kingdom Viridiplantae; phylum Streptophyta; class Magnoliopsida; order Myrtales; family Myrtaceae; genus Syzygium; species Syzygium aqueum. Next base: position 28,454,281 of record CM062233.1, on the reverse strand, counting down.
TCCTTATTCATTCTCTACATTTGCTACTAAGGCCTCTCCTTAGTCCTTCTCAAGGATGAAAAAAATGGAAAAATCACAAGACTAAATGAGACCATTCTTTGACGTAATTTAGAAACAGCCGGTCGATCATATGCCCAAAACTTGAATGCGAGCAAAGATTAAGATTTCTCAACTTGTGAAAATTTGCTTTTACTATTGTTTGAAACGACAGTATCAGAAAGACAAACGCATTCAATCGCCTGAAATGATTTAGGACGAAATTCCGAAACTTACGAGTTACACAAGCGCCGGTGGTCTGGCTGAGATGCCCATCGCTGGTGTCTCTGATATGCTCCATCAGCTATACATAAAGCTCTCTTGCAGTAATACTTAGCCTCGCGGTAAAAATTGTTACTTTGCTAATGGGTGCTAAAATGATGTGAGCAACACAAAGGCATGAAAATGGGTCAGAGGTGGAAGAAAAGATGAATTGGTACTCAGATATGCTCTCTCTGTAACGTTGTCGAAGCGTCGTGCAAAACATGTATCACAATCCTAGATTAACTCTTTGATCAAAAGAAAAAAATCCTAGATTAACTCGCCCGAGAAATTATCTATTTTGTGCTTTTGTATATAGGTAAACACTTTTTCAAGAGGCCACTAAAGCTTCGTCTAACCTAGGCATGCTTACCATTGAAATTTCAATGTTAAACGTTGCCACTATGTCGCGTTTCTTATGAATTGATTTTAGTGTTCCATATATAACCCAAGAATGCTCTCACCTTGCTCGGTGTACAATTCGATTATTCATGTCCCTTTCACCATTTTTGAAGTTTGCCAAAAGTCGCACCTTATTCAGACCCAGTTGACTTGTCATAGTTAATTAGGTCGTTGCAACATGAAAATATAAGATTAAAATCCTATAAATTTAAAACCAAAGCCTAGTTGGTCACATTCATTCACATTCTAGTAACCTAGATTGGTTCATTTTACACATTCTCAGGCGTTATATTCGTCTCTTGCACAAAAAAGCTGTTTCCAAAAAATAAGCCATTGGTAGCATTTTTTGGGAAGAAAGAAGGTAAGAGATCCCTTGCAAACGTATGAGCATTTCTGTTATATGGTAAAGAGTAAAATACAATTTCGACAAAAACAGAGAGAGTAAAATACAATAATTCAGTTATTGATACAACAACAACATCTAACTATCTTACCTTACCAAAAAAAAAACAACAACATCTAACTAGATAGTATATAATATAAGACGAAATAAAATTGTAACCATCCATAACACTCGTTAATTTTTTTTTGTTCTGTTGATGAATTATAAGGTCATTAATTATAAATCCATACAAATCTTTGTGCAATTTATATTGCAATTTTTACGGCTTGGTTATTTTTAATACAAAAAAAGCAACAAATTTTTATGTATTTGAGGTATTTGGATCCACCGATAATATTATCTTGTGAATGATGAGAATCAAAATTAAACTGACTTTTAATGTGCATAGTATACTTTTAATAGAGAAAAAGTATTCAAATAAATACGGTCAACAACTCTCTATATATTTTCATGCTGGTAACTTTTTATACAACGAAACAGTTTTTTAAGGATCAATGTAGAAACCTGAGTTTTAGTGGGCCACAAAATAATGGTTCATTGAATTCAGTATATATTAAACTAAATTTAAATTATGAAATCTGATGGAGCCCACCATTTATAATGATCCTCATTCAATCTAGCGCATACATACTTACTTAATGCCATATATGTACATGTATGGCATGTGGGGCAAACGATGAGAACTAATGACTTGCGTAAATGCAAGTTGCTTTTCATTCTTTGAAAACCCATTTGGCTTCTTAATCTTTTTCCCCCACCCCTTGAGAAATATTCACCTGGATTCGTGACGCAGAGAGAAAGCGTAACCTTGGAACAATTCCAAAGAACTCGAAATTTGTATTCAATGATAGTATGATTTTTGATTACAAGACGAACATCTTATATAGAGATAGGACTCCTAATATTAATGGAAACCAAATAATTAAAGATAACATCTAATAAACTAATATAGGAAACTGCTTGAATGGTAATATTGAAAACTGCCTGAATGGTAACATTGGAAACTGCCTGAATGATAACATTGGAAACTGCCTAAATGGTAATATAGGAAACTGCCTGAATGGTCGTTTTCCCAAATCCAGAAAAACTATCGAGATTTCCGGCGATTACGGCGATCACATTCTTTAAGATAATCACAGGCTAACTGTTCTACATCATTCCCTCCCTCTTCGGAAAAACTCGCCCTCGAGTTATGATCAGGATAGATGGGTGTATTAGGAGCATGATACTCAAATAAGTCTGCCACATTAAATGTAGGAGAAATGTTGAGATCACCAGGAAGGTCAACTACATAGGCATTGTCGTTGATTTTTTTCAGGATACGGCAAGGACCAATCTTCTTGTGCTTTAATTTATTATAGGTACCTACAGGAAAACGCTCCTTTCGTAGGAAAACCATTACCTCATCGCCTACCTCAAAAATTTTCAAACGTCGCCGTTTGTCAGCATCCTCCTTATACTTTGAATTAGAAGCAGCCAATTGATTAGCAACAGCAGCTTGGATTTCATTAATTCTGGTCGCCAAATTCTCCGCCGCGACACTATAGCCAGAAATCTTGGGCAAAGGAACCAAATCCAAAGTATGCTGTGGTGTACACCCATAAACAACCTGAAAAGGAGATGTACCGGTAGAGCGGTTAACCGAATTGTTGAAGGCGAACTCAGCAGGAGCAAGATACCGGTCCCATTGCTTAGGCATGTTACTGCAGAGGCAGCGAATGATATCCGCCATAGTACGATTCACAACTTCCGTCTGACCATCCGTTTGGGGATGAAAAGAACTACTATACTGTAAATCAGTCCCAAACAAACGCCATAAAGTACGTCAAAAATGGCTCAGAAATTTCGTGTCACGATCGAAAGTGATTGTCTTCGGCACACCATGGAGACGGACTACTTCACGAAAGAATAAACTTGCCACATGCGAAGCATCCGAAGTTTTCTTACAAGGGATGAAGTGTGCCATCTTCGAAAACCGGTCAACCACCACGAAAACAGAATCTAAACTCCGTTGAGTGCGAGGAAGTCCCAACACGAAGTCCATCGATATGTCTACCCAAGGACCCGAAGGAATAGGCAAGGGGGTATAAAGATCAGTGTTCTGAGAGTGGCCCTTAGCGATCTGGCAAATGTAGCATTTACTGACAAATCGCCCCACGTCTCGCTTTAGTTGAGGCCAATAGTACCGCTCCTCCACCAATGCTACAGTTTTATCTCGCCCCAAATGTCCGCCGAGCGTACCACCATGAAGCTCTCGAATGAGTTGTTCACGCAAGGAACCACGAGGAATGCATAGTCTATTGCCAAAGAACAAGAATTTTTCTTGAATTATCATATCGCCATGACAACCTGTTTTAGAACACTTCTCCCATATTTCGCCAAAATCATCATCCTCAGGATAAAGAGAACATAGGTGATCAAAACCGACAACATCAGTGCGCATAGTCACGAGTGTCGCAGCACGTCGACTCAGCGCATTTGCCACTTTATTTAAATGGTTTGCTTTATGACGAAGCACAAAATTAAATTACTCTAGAAAAGAAACCCATCGTGCATGCATTCGATTTAAATGCTTCTGACTCTTGATATATTTAAGAGCCTGATGATCAGTGTTAAGAATAAATTCATGTTGATAAAGATAGGACTGCCAATGCTTTATAGCTCGCACGACAGCATAATATTCTTGCTCATACGTCGACCAACGTTGGCGAACTTCATTAAGTTTTTCACTAAAGAAGGCTATAGGTTTACCTTCTTGGGAAAGGACAGCGCCAATCCCGACGCCGGAAGCATCACAGTCCAGCTCGAACACTTTTTCAAAATCAGGGAGCATCAATACTGGCGCCGTGGAGAGCTTTTCTTTTATAAGAGCAAAACTGCCTGAAGCTTCGTCTCCCCAATAAAATTTGCCCTTCTTTAAACAGTCAGTGATCGGGGCCATAATAGTACTGAAATTTCGAATGAAACGCCTATAGAATGTTGCAAGGCCATGGAAACTTCGAGCCTCGCCAACATTCTTTGGAACTGGCCAATTGCGAATCACGGCCACCTTATCTGCATCAACATGAAGTCCATCCGCGCCAACAATAAAACCCAAAAACAAGAGGCGTTCTGTCATGAAACTGCACTTTTTCATATTAATGAATAATTTATGTTGCTGCAAGGTTAATAAGACATCCCTCAAGTGCTCCATGTGTTGATGCCCATCCGGACTATATATGAGTATATCATCAAAGAAAACTACCACAAACTTGCCAATAAAAGGTTTGAGAACCTGAGTCATCAAACGCATGAAAGTACTGGGCGCGTTAGTGAGTCCAAACGGCATGACAAGTCATTCGTACAAACCTGCACTTGTCTTGAAGGCCGTTTTCCATTCGTCGCCAGGACGGATGCGAACTTAGTGGTATCCGCTTCGAAGGTCGATCTTCGTAAAAATCCGTGATCCAGCAAGTCTGTCTAGCATATCATCAAGTTGTGGAATTGGAAACCTATACTTGACAGTAATCCGGTTAATGGCACGACTGTCTACACACATACGCATAGTGCCGTCTTTCTTTGGCGTGAGAAGTGCAGGAACTGCACATGGACTTTTGCTTTCACGCAAGAAGCCCTTTCGAAGGAGTTCTCCCACCTGCTCTTGTAAAATCTGATTCTCCTTCGGATTCATCCGATAATGCGGCAAATTAGGAAGACTAGCACCTGGAAGGAAATCAATCTCATGCTGGATATCCCTCAAAGGAGGTAATCTGTCAGGTAAATCCTCAGACATAACATCACTAAATACCTTTAATAAGGGCTTAAGAATGTCGGGAACACGAACCACAACTTGTTGGTCGCTCTTGTCCACAATCATATACATCCCTTCACGCTTTCGGATGTTTATCATAACCCCTGCATTCTGCTTCTTCAAAATCTGAGGAGGATTACTCTTTGGTCTCAAAGTAATTTTAGTCCTTTTCCACACAAAAGAATATGTATTTTCCCTAGCTCGGTGTGTAGCATCAACATCATATTGCCATGGCTGACCCAGTAAAACATGACACGCATCCATCTCCACAACATCACAGATAATAGTATCTTGATATGATTTTCCAATCGAAATAGGTAAACGACATAATTGGTTTACCTTAAGTTCTGCTCCTTTGCGAATCCATCCGATTGTGTAGGGTGCGGGATGCGGCTCCGTTTTTAGTTGCAAGTGATCCACCAAGGCCTTTGACACTATATTCTCGCAACTTCCGCTGTCAATAACGATATCGCATACTTTGCCGTTGACAGTACAGCGAGCGTGGAAAAGCTGATTCCGCTGGGTATCTTCTATCCACGGAGCAAGTAATAGACGACGCACAACACAATTAACTTGCTCGCCCACTTCATCTTCCACTCCCACTTCTTCTTCCTCTTCCCAATCTTTCTCATACACATCTTCGTCATGTTCAACGATATTGGCCATTCTACGACGAGGACAATCGCTGGAACGATGGCCCAACTCGTTACACTTATAACACTTGATCGGTTGGGGCTTGGCATATGGATTCTGAGTATTCTGATTGGAAGTGCGATTACTTGCTGCGACTGCTTCCTTAGGCGTCCCAGTAGTACCCCCTGGAACTCGGCTCGAATCAGGGATTTGTTGACTAGAAGAACTTGTAACATCATGTTGTCTTCCTTTCTCGAATGACCCGCGATTCGTATAATTACTAACACGAGTACTAGGGCTAGTCCTCTCCAATTGCATCTCAATTTTTCGCGCCATATCCTGGGCATCTTCGACAGAGAATAGTCGATGTAAAGAAACCCGATCTTGAATATTAAGTCGCAAACCATTAATGTACCTAGCACTTTGTTGTGCCTCGGACTCATCCAGGTTATTGCGAGCGGAGAGTCGAAGAAACTCTTCCGTATAAGCTTGGACCGATCTATTCGATTGTCGGCAATTCTGGAATTGCTGAAATAATAGTTGCTCATAGTCCGTTGGGAGGAATCTCTTCTTCAACTTCTGTTTCATCTGACTCCATGATCGAATAGGAGCCTTGCCTTGTCGACGTCGCGTCAATTGAGTTTGTTCCCACCAAGCTGAAGCGCCACCCTTCAACTTGTACGCCACAAGTTTCACTTGGCGATCATCGTCAATATCCATAGCGTCGAAGAATTTCTCGACCTCCCAAAGCCAGTCCAGGAAATCTTCAATATCCAAATTCCCATTGAAAGTAGGGAGATCTACCTTTAGTTGATATTGCTCAGGATCTCGTCGATAGCCCCCCTGTCGTCGATTCCCACGAACATGCTCCTCCTGGAATCCCCTGTATCGGCGACCACCACGAATCTGCATCTCCTGGAAATCTTCGTCTTCGTCTTCCGTATCCTCGACATAGTCTTGACGCCTATGTCGGGGAATTCCTCCACGCCCCATAGCATCTTCGGGATCACGAGCGACAGGATTTCGCTCGGCTGGAAGAACGCCAAGCGCATGGTTTGTGGACAAACGCTGGATGGCATCAAGGATCTTTTGAAACCTCCGATCGGTTTGACCCACGAACTGATTGAACTCAGCCCGCGTAATAGGCTCGTTCTTACGGCCCTCAGCAGCGGGGAGATTGACATTCACGTTATTCACCATCGTCACAGGAGAAACCTGCTTTGATACCAAATGACGCAGAGAGAAAGCGTAAACTTGGAACAATTCCAAAGAACTCGAAATTTGTATTCAATGATAGTATGATTTTTGATTACAAGACGAACATCTTATATAGAGATAGGACTCCTAATATTAATGAAAACCAAATAATTAAAGATAACATCTAATAAACTAATATAGGAAACTGCTTGAATGGTAATATTGGAAACTGCCTGAATGGTAACATTGGAAACTGCCTGAATGGTAACATTGGAAACTGCCTGAATGGTAACATTGGAAACTGCCTAAATGGTAATATAGAAAACTGCCTGAATGGTCGTTTTCCCAAATCCAGAAAAACTATCGAGATTTCCGGCGATTACGGCGATCACATTCTTTAAAATAATCACAGGCTAACTGTTCTACATCAATTCGGATGCACTGGACCAAATCAATCACGGCTCTTGATCTTCCCCCGTGCGGCACCAAGCGGGGCCCACCTGCCGCCCGCAAGATCAAGGGCCGAGATTCAATTGGTCCAGGGAACAAATTCTCCCCCGTTTCTCGTGCAGGGCATGACAGATCACTTTGTCCCGACACGCATCGAAGTTCCCAAAGTCAACCCTTTGACCAAAGCGCACCCCCGAAGGAAACGACCATCTCTCCTGGATGATCGTCTTCCTACATCCGCTCCGAAGCGAAGAGCGAGCTGACCCGTGATTGCAATGGGGTTCAAGTTCATCCTGAACGCGCCATGTCGTTCCACGATGACGTGCGGCTCTTCCTTTGCATGGTGTTCATCTTGCCAGCCGCCACCGCTCGGCTTCTGCCGCCCACCACATGGCATGTCGGCCATGCTCGCCGGCCATGCTCGCCGCCCGCCTCACGGCATTCCATCCATTTCGCTATGCGTTATTCGTCATCCCATTTTGCATCAAACTCTTTCATTGATCAATCACGAAGACAAGAAAAAAGCCACATTATAGATTCAAATCTAGGGGCTAAAGCGCTCACCCAAAACCTCATCAAGTTCATCAGCAATGTCTGCTCCTTCGTCTTTGTCTTCTTGGTCCTAATTGTCACCATCATTGTCGATTTGCCATCACCTACCAGCCTCTAAATACATGGCTAAAATCTCCCCCCTCTCACTAAGTTGTTTACACAAACCGAAAATGTGATTGGCGAGGATTTGCCTCTCTTTTCCCTCGTGATCTCTCTTACTTCCGCACCGATCTCAATTACCGAGCTACCACCGCGGGTGATTGAGAGAACTAAAGAGGTGATTGCGAACTCAACTCTCAAGTCCGAGCCCTTATGCGATGAGGTGGCCCTGTCGCCCGTCAATTGATCAAATCCCCGTGTTCCAATAGACATTGAGTTCAATGCGGAAGCCTTTAGGTCTATTATATTCATGGGTATCAAACTCCAATTAACGATTGAAAAACCGATGAGTACAACACGTGGCCTAGATGATAAGTGAAAGCGACAAACCACAAAAGAGGATGTTCTTTTTTTTTTTTTTTTGACGGATACCACCGAGGCTTGAACCATGACCAAAATTAAGAGGGAATGGAGAGAATTGACGAAGAATGAGGAAAATGGGACTCATGAGAAAGAAAAAAACGGAACACCACAACTAAACAAAAAAGGATGTTTAAAAAGGATAGAACCCACAAAGGTTAATATTGTCAAAATACTATGATAATGAGTTTTTTAGCAATGGTCAAAGTGGAAAAAGGGTGTCCCTAAACTAAATTTAAATTATGAAATCTGATGGAGCCCACCATCAATCCAGCGCATACATACTTAATGCTAGAGCTGTGCAAAAAAATCGGGAATCGCCCGGAACAGGTGGGTACCGGTTCGATTTTCGGTTCTAGGTGTGGAACCGTCCACTTATCCATCAAGATCGGATCGGTAATATAATAATAAATATAATATAAAATATAACATATTTGTTCAATTTTAATTTTTTTTTAAAAAAAGAAAATTTTTAAATTCCTAAACTAAACCTAATTCGCTCGACGCTCACAGCCCACATTGAGCAGAAAAACACCGTGTTTCGCTTTCGCTTTCGCCTCACACTCACTCTCACTTTTGCTCCTTACTCTTCTCGGTCGATACTTACCTAACCGTCTCCAACTTTCCATCTCCATCTTTATCTTCGTCTTTTCGTCTCCGTCCTTGATTAGTGGGACCGGTTCCATTAATCCACTTGGGAACCGGACCAAGTCAATGCTCACCTTACCATCTCCGTCTTCGCCTTCGTCTTTCCGTCTTTCCGTCTCCTTCCTTGGCTAGTGGGACCGGTTTCATGGACTCATTTGAAAATCAGATCAGATTAGCGATCGAATTTCTGGATGGATCCATGGAATCAACAAGCGATTTTCGATTCTAATATTTTGAAACCGATCTTTAACAGATGATTTTTTATTCTAAGGTGAAAATTGCTCATTCGAACTATGCTAACTCCCACCTAATGCCGTACATGTATATATATGGCATGTGGGGCAAATGATGACAACTGTTGACTTGCGTAAATGCAAGTTGCTTTTCATTCTTAAAAACCATTTGGCTTTCCATCTTTTTCCCCCACTCTTTTGAGAAATATTCACCTGGATTCGGATGCACTGGACCAAATCAATCACGACTCTGGATCCTCCCCCGTGCGGGACCAAGCGGGGCCCACCTGCCGCCCGCAAGATCAAGGGCCGAGATTCAATTGGTCCGGGGGGAACAAATTCTCCCCCGTCTCTCTCGTGCAGGACAGATCACTTTGTCCTGACACGGATCGATGTTCCCAAAGTCAACCCTTTGATGAAAACGCACCCTCGAAGGAAACGATCATCTCTCCTGGATGGTCGTCTTCCTACATCCGATCCTAAGCGAAGAGCAAGCTGACCCGTGATTGCAATGGGGTTCAAGTTCATCCTGAACGCGCCATGTCGTTCCACGACGACGTACGGCTCTTCCTTTGCATGGTGTTCATCTTGCCAGCCGCCGCCGCTCGGCTACCGCCGCCCGCCTCGCGGCGTGTCCGCCATGCTCGCTGCCATGATGCTCGGTGGACTGTAAGCCACTCTCTTACTCTTCTTTTTCTCTTCCACCTCAGAACTCACCAACAACAAAAGATGGAAAAGAATAATCTAAGTCTTCACACTTCGTTGCCTTTCGTCAGGGCCTTGGGACTGCTCGCTCCGACCATGCTCGCGTTCGTCAAGTCAACAGCGTCCAAAATCTTCCGCAAACCCACCACGACAGCCAAGAGGGAGAAGGCAAACGATCCCGAAGCCGCCGCGACGAGCGCCGGCGACGGGCCGGCGCCGGCCGGCGAGGAGTACGAGGTGTTCCTGAGCTTCAGGGGGCCCGACACTCGCACCGGGTTCACCGATTGCCTCTACCACGACATGCTCGGCGCCGGAATCCGCGTCTACCGAGACGACGAGGAGCTCCGCGTCGGCAGGGAGATCGGCGGCGAGCTCATGCGGGCGCTCGACGTGTCCAAGATCTACGTGCCCATCTTCTCCAGGGACTACGCGTCGAGCTCGTGGTGCCTCCGCGAGGTCGCCCACATGGTGGACTGCGCGGCGAGGTCGAAGGGGAATAAGGAGATCTTGCCGGTGTTCTTCGACGCGTCGCCTGCGGATGTGAAGCTCAGGACTGGGCTGTACAGGAATGCCATGGCCAAGCACAGGAAGAAGTTTGGGGCTGTGGAAGTGAAGAGGTGGGAGGATGCTCTTGTGGAAGTTGCTGAATTGAAGGGATGGGACCTCAAAACTAGAGGGTAATTACTAATTTTCCAATTCTCAGTCTTCTTAGTTTTTCGTGTCTTCCATACCTGATTGTTTTATTAGAATGTACAATTTGAAGTCCTCAGTCTTTGCCATTTTCTGCGTGAATAAGATTTCTGGGAGTTTCGTTAGTTTGAAGTGCGGGAAGAAGTTTGCAGTAATTATACATTGTCTGGGGTCTCAGTTGAATGCAAGTAATCCTGTGTTGGGCGTAGTCATTGATGTATAGACTCATGAAATCTGGCAGACTCCATTTCAGTAGTCAACTACCAGCTTTCAAGATTAATGAGCTTGGATAATCTCTATTCTGTTCCCGACTTTGATCGGCCTTTCATCAGTGGTAAGTGGTAACCGATAGGAGTATACTGATGAGCTGATCGAGTCTCCAGTTTGGTCATGCGCACTCGTATACCAACCACATCAGGAAGTTCCACAAAAAAAAAATCAGTCATTTGGCTAGTCCAGAATGCAATTTCTAACTTCAGAGTACAGTTCAAACATAGACCAAACAAAAAACATCAAGGGGTAAATCATAATTATGCATCATATCAAGAAGGCATTTGCAATGAGATAGTACTGCACGCCTTCTCTGTTATACATGTGGATTCCACAGATCTAGAACCTACAAATACTTGAGGGTGCGTACAAGTTCCAAAATATTCAAAACTTTTGGCTGTTTGTTATGTGCCTTGTCTGATATCTAATATCACGTACGTACTCTGATGTTTTAAGGAGTGAAGCAACTAGTGGTTTCTGAGGAATGCTTTCTTTTAGCAAGCCTCTTTCTTTTCCTCACCCCTCTTCTACCGTTCACTGGATATTTTTTACTCTTTTTCTCCGTCTTCTTTTCATGAATTTTTCCTTTTAAGTTTTCTCTCTGTTCCAGCTCAACTCAATTTTTTTTAATTTAACTTATAATTCCAGTTATTTATTCCATCCTGCTTAATCTAGCCTGGAAATGGTTCATGAAGCATGAAGAACTTTAAGCTTAAGTCGCACTTCATATTGATAATATAAAAAGAACTAAAAAAATAGAGAGAGCATGAGGACAGATTTATACTATTGGGAAAAAGGTATAAAACATTGGAACTCTGTCTAGTGTGTAAAATTTTACCTTTGAACAATGTGAATGTTTCTTGAACTGACTCCTTGTTCGCAATCATCTATGACTAAATCCATATACTTTTGCTTCAACTTGAAAGATATGATGATGTCTATTTACTATCTTCTTTCAACTGAGGTAGTTCACATATGTGGCAGGCATGGGGAAGCTATTAAGTTGATCATCCGAGAGGTTTTGTTTAAGTTGAAGATAAAACATAAGTATGTGATGAATCAGTTGGTTGGAGTGGATGATCATGTAGAAGACATAATGAAGCTGTTGGATGTTGACTGTGAAGGTGTTCGTTTTGTTGGTATTCACGGGATGGGCGGTGTTGGCAAAACAACTCTTGCAAAGGTTGTCTTCAACCAGCTCTGTTCGTACTTCGATGATTGCTGCTTTCTTGGAGATGTTCGAGAATCATCAGAAAAAGGGGGCCTAGTAAATTTGCAGAAACAGTTATATTCTGACATTCTTGACTCTAGATTCGTGGACAACATTCATGACATTGATGATGGGATTAACCAGATCGGGACGAGATTTCGCAGCAAAAAGGTCCTCATCGTTTTGGATGATGTGGATAAAGAAGAACAACTAGAGAAGCTAGCAGGGGCACAAGATTGGTTTGGTTCAGGAAGTAGGATAATCATTACAACCAGGAATGAAATTACTTTAAAAGTCCTGGATGAGGTTTTGATATATGAATTAAAGGAACTGAATTTTGATCAAGCTCTCAAGCTTTTCTGTATACATGCTTTTAGAAAAGACGCTCCACCGTATCAATATGATACTCCTGCATCAGAAATTGTTGTCACAACTGGAGGGCTTCCTTTGGCTCTTGAGGTCATAGGCTCGTTTCTCTATCGCCAACCGGAAGAGATCTGGAAAGAGACTGTGGAGAGGTTAGCAAGAATACCTCATAAGGATGTTCGACAGCAGTTGATGATCAGTTATGAAGCATTAGAAGATGAGGAAAAGCATATTTTTCTTGACATTGCATGTTTTTTCATCAATGACACAAAAAAGACGAATGCAATTTACATGTGGGAAGCTTGCAATTTTTTTCCTGAGACTGGGATTCAGGTTCTTATGCAAATGTCTTTGGTAAAGATTGTCAATGGTGATACAATATGGATGCACGATCAGCTCAAAGATCTTGGGAGGCAAATTGTTCAGAGGGAATGCTTGCATGATCCTGGAGAGCGTAGCAGGGTGTGGGTTTGCGAGGAAGCCGTCGACATTTTAAGAACAAAACAGGTAAACAAAATTCACTGTTTATGAATTGGGTATGCGTAGAAAAGAGTTCACATTTCCACTTAGAAGCCTGTTGGTTCTTTTACACCAAAAGAGAACCTGAATTTTTGTTAAAATCATGCTTGTTCATTTGTGTCTTGGCAGAGAAAGAAAAAAGTTCAGGCACTCATATTATCTGGAAGTCAATTTCAACCACTTGTAATTACACATGACGAACTTAGCAGGTTACCCAACTTAAGGTTCCTTGAATTAGAGGATGGAACCTTTGTTGGAGACTTTGGGGATAATTTTTCGAAGCTAAGATGGATTTCTTGGCATTCTCCTTGGCCACTTGATCTTGAGGTAACCAATCTATCTATAAAGAATTTGGTTGTCTTTGAGATCTTTTCAGGCAGCATCACGGATGACTGGAGTGGATGGAGCCTAATCAAGGTATTATATGCATTCACTTTGATTTTGATTGGCATATAATTTAATATTTACCATTTTCTTCTCCTGATGGTCAATCGTTTTTTGTAGATGGCAAAAAATTTGAAAGTTCTTAACCTCAGAGGTTGCCAAGGCATAACTAGGACACCGGACTTCTCTGGATGCTCGAGTCTAGAGAGGGTGAGTTTCTATAATTGCATAAACTTGGTTGAAATTGACCGCTCCATTGGGAAGCTAAAGCACCTGATTCACTTAAATCTTAAAGAGTGCATCTCTCTCAAGGATTTGCCTGAAGAAATCGGAAGGCTTATAAATCTGAAGCACTTCGCTTCCAGTGGATGTTTTCAGAAACTCCCAGATTCATTTGGGAAATTGACATCACTAAAGGAGTTGGATCTGTCAAACATACAAATTGACTGCCTTCCTGAGTCAATTGGTGATAAGAAGTTTCTATCTGTCCTTAATCTAAGGTACACACAAATTAGGAAACTTCCAGAGACTATTGGGAAGCTTGTGAAACTCGAGTCTCTTTCTCTCTTTGGGTGCTTAAAGTTGGAAAAGCTCCCGGACTCAATTGGGAAGCTAGAGTCTTTGCAGGAGTTGAATCTATCCAGTACTAAAGTTGTTGAGTTACCAGATTCGATTGGAAATCTGAAGAAATTGAAAGTGTTATCGATGGAACATACTCCAATAAGGAAATTGCCCAGTACTATTGCAACGTTAAAGAATCTGGAAGAGCTACATGCTAGTGGTTGTGAAGAATTAAGTGGGGAAATTCCGAGTGAACTTGGTGCATTGTCCTCTTTGAAAATCCTCGAACTATCAGACACCCATATTTCTGGAGTGCCAACGACAATCAATCATATGCCTCACCTTGAAAGACTGGACTTGACAGGTTGTAATGACGTTCAAGAATTGCCAGAGCTTCCAAAAAGTTTGATCTATCTGCATTTCCAATCATCGGCATTGCGCATAGTTCCAAATCTCTCAAACTTGACTAATCTGGTCGATTTGCTCTTATCTGATGGCTCTGAAGATGTGCTTCAAGCTTCATCGGATCTGTTGCTGAGTTCTAGCTTAGGGTGGATTAGGAGGTTATCCAAACTGAAGAAGTTGGAATTGTCCCTTTCTAACATCCCTGCACCACCTACCGAGTTTGGTTCTCTTCCCCGTCTAAATGAGCTTATTTTATCTGGACTAGACCTGCAATCTATTGCACAGCTTCCTCCTTCCTTATCGGAGCTGCAACTTGTTCATTTCAACTCAACAGTATCTTGGTCAATCTTTTCCAACTTGAAAAACTTGTCAAAGTTACGACTTTCTCAGTCACAGCTTCAAGAAATTGAACTCGGTGGACTCGAACAACTGAGAGCATTGACAGTGAGTAAATGTGAACTCCTTGAGAGGTTTTTCATCCCAGGAAGCTTAAAGAAGCTTAAAGAATTGTGGGTATTAGAATGTCCACGGTTAGTTGAGATTGAAGGTCTGGAGGCCCTAGAGTCCTTGGAAGAAATGTATGTACAGTATTGTGATTCCATTGAAAGGTTATACGGACTATCAAGCTCGAAGTTGCTGAAACTTTTGGATATATCAGACTGCCATGAGCTTCGTGCTGTTGAGGGCCTCAGCGGGTTAGAATCTTTGAATGCATTACTTGTTCTTGAGTGCAGTTCACTGGAGAAACTAATTATTCCATCAAGCTTAGAGAAGCTAAAACAGTTGGAGGTGTCAGGATGTCCGAAGCTGATTGAGATTCCTGGTCTTGGTGCATTGGAATCATTGGAGACTTTAGTTATTGAAAAGTGTCAATCTATTAGCCAACTATGTGATTTATCAAACTTACAGATGCTGAAGTCTTTGTCAATCGATGGATGCCATGAGCTACGAGCTATTGATGGTGTTGACGAGTTAGAATCGTTGCGTGAGTTCAATGTTTTTAATTGTCGGAAACTGGAAGCTCTGATGGATGTATCAAACACGAAGATACCTGATGAATGCCTGATAACAATTCGAAAGTGTCGGAAGTTACACAGGCACGGTTATCCTAATGTCGAGGACGTTCCGTACAGGGATTACAAAGACATGATTATTGTGATGACAAACTCTCCTACGGAGTCAGTCCCTTTAGAGACATCAGATGAGGTATGCGTATTCTTCTTCCTAATATCTCCCCAGCCAATCCAACTCCTCTATAAGAACATAAGTAGTCCTGTCTGAATTGTTTATTTATTTCACCTTCACATATTATTTCTCTTCATCAAATCTATCGGGGAAAACTTAAGCTTGAAAAGCCAAATAAGAGAATAAGTATGAGGAAATTTTGAAAGGAAAAATTACCTGCCTGAAGAGATAGATTAGTTATGGTTCACTATGTTATCATTCATTACACGACACAGCAAATCTGCATTTCTTGTAGGGAGAGGTTGAAACGGATGATGAAGCGGAAGAATTGGAGGTGGCTAGAGATAGCTCTGATGGTAATAACTCACCTATCATCATAACTTCTCGAGAGCTTGATACTGAGCTTCGTTCATCCACGAGCTATCCGGACCAAGAGACTCCCGTTGTAAGCGATGTTGAAGAAGGAACCCAAATGTGACCACAAGCGTTCATAATCGCGCCAGTGAGCTTCACCTTTAGTTTCTTTCTAAGAAGGAATAAAGGCACCTTGTATTACTAGACTTTTCCAAATTATTTACTTAGGTCTTTGAATCTTTTTTTGCGCAATTGTATCCTTTAAGGTGTTTTGTTCGAGTTGATCCTTTTGTTAAAATAGAAACGGAAATGTTGGCCTGGACTGATGACTCATTGACTCCACATCATTGTTGACTCATTGACTCAGCCCCTCGTCCCATCTAGTTGAATAAAAAGAGAAAGATGATCTTCTCTTCTCGTCAGTGCAGCTGGAAGAAAGGAAAAGGAAAGAAGGAAAGGAGACAGTGAGCAGAGAAAGAACAGAGGAGGAATCGCTGGTGGGCTTCTGAAAATATTGATTGATGCTGGAAAACGCCATTCGCAAGCAATTGGTAAGAGTTTTATTTTTAATTGTTTTTCTTAGAGCATAAATTTGGAGCTTTAACCACGTCGACTTCGACGGTGATACTCCGATTGAGTTTCTGTTATCCAATAGTAATAATAAGGTCCCTCACATCCCTATGAACATTCTTGTCCATTCTAAAGTAGAGGGAGATAATGCGATTATTCTAACTCCATTCTGAACTTAAATTTGTTTAACATGAACCGTCTTTTATTTTCAGTATTGCATTCAGACTACATGAAAGACCAAATTCGTTTAAGCATGAATAATTTCAACTTACCTATCCCTAGCAGTTTGGTGGGGCGGACCATGATAAAAAAGACTCTTACTCAAATCCATACATAATTAAGAAAACTTTTCAAATGTTTATCTATAGAATCAATAAGGTCTCGAAGGATCGAGATGGGCAAATCAGGCTCAAGAAGGGGATTTCTTGTTCGAAGCACGAACTGCATCACATGTGGTGCCGAGTTGAAATCAATCGAATATAATATTTCATACTTTTCATGATTAACAAAGCCTTAGTCGTTCACTAGTTTTACCGGATATTAGAAGCAACCTGAATCTTGCTGCAATCTTCTCACATTGAACATGATAGTACACTTATTATGTGTGCAGAAACCACACACATATGAATTTCCTCTTTTTTTTTTAAATTTACACACAAAAGCTGTGTCCAAAGCCATTTATGGCTGTGAAAATAACAGATATTTATGTATATGCACGTGCAGAGGTATGTGTAAGTGGGTTGTATTGTTTCACATGTAAAGGACTTGAATTTTAGTCAATATATGTGATTTGGTGCGTGCATGAAGAGAGACCTCTTGTGATCTCAAAGGATGCAATAAATTTTTGGAATATCAAAGGGTACAAATTGTGAAGGGCAAAATTGAAATTAAAAAGTTCCGAAGCACCCTCTTGTGTTTCACATTTTTATGTAGTGTTTGGTCGATTTAATAAGTATCATCAAAATTTTGTGGTGTCCTATCTAAGTTTGACTTATCAGCTAACTTACAAATGAACATGAAGACGTACATTATTTCACCACAAAATAAAAGAACTTTTCAGATTATTTTAAATAAATCTATATATTTAATGGTGCTTCTTTATCTATCTTAATAACATCCACCTAGTAATGCAAGTTAAAACTAAACCTTGAATTATCTTTTTGTTCTATACATGGCCATTCATATTATCATATAGCATTTCCAATTTGACCATTTATTATAACTCTAGAAAACAAATTCCAAGAAGTCTTCATACGTATAGAATCACCACAGAAGATCTCATCATTTCAAACTAAATTGATATAGCTTACAAGTTTAAGAAGAAACTTTTCTTTAGGGCTGCATTGACTCGCAAATAAGCAAACTAAAAACACAATAATGTATACAGCTATTAGAGAAAATATAATGGGAAGTGGAAGGATAAGATTTATGTAGATATGTGAAATTTGACATATATCTATTCTTATCTAAAATTTGTCAATCCAGGCGTTTGTTCTCAAATATATGTATTTCAGAAATGAAATCATTGATAGCATTTTGGGAAGAAAGAAGGTAAGAGATCCCTTTACAAATATATAAGCATCTCTGTTATATAGTAAAGAGCGAAATTCGATAATTTTAATTATTCATACTAGACCAACATCTAATTAAATAGGATATAATTTAAGACGAAATAATAATGTAACCATCCATAACACTTATGAACTTTTGTTGTTAAGTTAATGAATTACAAGGTCGTTAATATAAAATTATGCTTAGGCATGCATTTATATTGTAAAATTTAATACAAAAAAGTAACAAGTTTTATATGTTTAAGATATTTTTGTTGAGTAGTAATATTAACACGTGATGAACAATTTTCTTTTAAATCCAACTTATTTTCAATGTACAAAGTAAACTTTTAATAGAGAAAGTACTGAAATAAGTATGATTAATACTTTCCACTAATAAGTAATACTCATAATGTGATCTTGTGTATATCTTTGCGCATGTAATTTTTTACATGATGAAATAGTTTTCCAAGGATCAACGGAGGAATCCACTGCAACGAATTTTAGCGGGTGTAAATAACTTGTTTAATGAATCCTGTACATGTACTAAACTAAATTTGAAGTGTCGAATCCGATGGAGCCTACCATTTATAACGATTTACATTCAATCTAGTACATATACTATGTTCTTATGTGGATCCAAATTCAATGGCCTAAATGAATCACAACCGTTAATTTTATTGATCCACGAAATGAATCATAGCTATTAATATTGTGGTTCTCATGTGGACTCACCCGTGGACGGCTGAGATTCAGTTGGTCCAGAAAGAAATTCCCCCTCGCTCGTGCCGGGCATATACTTTGTTCCGATACACATTGATAGTTCCAAAGTCAAAACTCTTTAACCAAAGACACTCCCTAGGACAATACAATCTGACGAGACCGAACACAAGATTACACGCTCTCTCTTTGATGATGATCGTCTCCTACATATGATCCGAAGCAAAGAGCCAACTCACCAGTGATTACAATGGCGTTCAAGTTCAACCTGAACGCACCGGGTCGTTCCACGACGACGTACGCCTCTTACTTTGCATGGTGCTCATCTTGCCAGCCACCACCGCTCGGCCACCGCCACACGCCTCGCGGCGTGTCCGCCATGTTCGCCGCCATGATGCTCGGTGGACTGTAAGTCACTCTCTTCTCTTCTTTTCTCTTCTTTTCTCTTCCATCTCAAAACTTACCAAAGATAAATGAAAAGAAAAAATCCAACCTTCAAACTTCGTTGCATTTGGTCAGGGCCTTGGGACTACTCGCTCCGACCATGCTCGAGTTCGTCAAGTCAACAGCTTCCAAAATCTTCCGCAAACCCACCACGACAGCCAAGAGAGAGACAAACAACCCGGACGTATCAACGAGCAGCGGTGACGCACTGGCACCGGCCGGTGAGGAGTACGAGGTGTTCTTGAGCTTTAGGGGACCTGACAATCGCACCGGATTCACAGATTGCCTCTACCACAACATGCTCGGTGCCGGAATCCACGTCTACAGAGACGACGAGGAGCTCCGCGTAGGGAGGGAGATTGGCGGCGAGCTCATACGAGCGCTTGACGTGTCCAAGATCTTTGTGTCCATCTTCTCCAGGGACTACGCGTCAAGCTCGTGGTGCCTCCGCGAGGTCGCCCACATGGTGGACTGCACGGCGAGGTCGAACGGGAATAAGGAGATATTGCCGGTGTTCTTCGACACGTCACCTGCGGATGTGAAGCTCAGGACTGGGCTGTACAAGAATGCCATGGCCAAGCATAGGAAGAAGTTTGGGGCTGAGGAAGTGAAGAGGTGGGAGGATGCTCTGGTGGAAGTGGCTGAATTGAAGGGATGGGACCTCAAAACTAGAGGGTAATTACTAATATTCCAATTCTCTGTCCTTTTCTCAATTTTTCATGTCATCCATACACAACCTGATTGTTTTATTAGAATGTACAATTTGAAGTCCTCAGTCCTTGCCATTTTCTGAGTGAATAGGATGTCTGGGAGTTTTGACTGTTTGAAGTGCACGAACAAATTGGCAGTAAGTGTACATTGGCTGGGGTCTCAGATGAATGCAAGTATATCCTGTGTCGGGGGTGGTCATTGATGTATAGGCTCATGATATCTGGCAGACTTTTTTGTAGTCGACAACCAACTTTATTCTGTTCCTGACTCTGATCGACTTTCATCAGTTGTCGATAGGAGTCAACTGATGAGTTGATTAACTCTCTGTTTTGGTCATGCTCACTTGTATATTAAACACATCAGGAAGTCATCTAGCTAGTCTAGAATGCCGTTTCTAACTTCGGAATACAGTTCAAACGGAGACCAAACAAAAACCATCAAGGGGTAAATCATAATTATTAATTATCATATCAAGAAAGTCTTTGCGATGAGATGATCTAGAACCTACAATACTAGAGGTACGTACAATTATTAAGATATTCAAGAGTTTTGCCTGTATGTTACGCCTTATCTAATATCTAATATCACATATGTACTTTGATGTGTTAGGAGTGAAGCAATTAGTGATACATGAGGAATGCTTTCCTTTAGCAAGGCCTCTCCCTTTTCCTCGCCCCTCTTTTACCCTTCATTGGACTCTTTACTTTTTTCTCCTTTCTTCTTTTAATCAATTCTTCCTTTGAAGTTTTCTGTCTGTTCTGGCTCTACTCTTATCTTTTACTTAACTTACAAGTCCAGTTATATATTCCGTCCTGCTGAATCTAGCTTGGAAATCATTCATGAAGCATGAAGAACTTAAGCTTGAGTCACATTTTCTATTGGTAGTGTAGAAAAGTTCAAATAGAGAAAGCATGAAGAAAAAATTATTTTGTCGGGAGAAAGGTATGGAACACGGGAACTGCATCTCGTTTGTAAAAATTTTCGTTTGGACAGAGTGTCCATGATTCGTTCCTTGAACTGACACATTGTTTGTGTATCATCCATGTTGAGTAAATCCAAGTACTTGTGCTTCAACTTGAAAGTTATGACAACATCTCTATTTACCATCTCTTTTCAACTGAGGTAGTTCATTTATGTGGCAGGCATGGGGAAGCTATTAAGTTGATCATCCGAGAGGTTTTGTTTAAGTTGAAGATAAAACATAAGTATATGACGAATCAGTTAGTTGGAGTGGATGATCATGTGGAAGACATGATGAATCTGTTGGATGTTGACTGTGAAGGTGTTCGTTTTATTGGTATTCACGGGATCGGTGGTGTTGGTAAAACAACACTTGCAAAGGTTGTCTTCAACCAGCTGTGTTCGCACTTCGATGATTGCTGCTTTCTTGGAGATGTTCGAGAATCATCACAGAAAGGGGGCCTAGTAAATTTGCAGAAACAGTTATATTCTGACATTCTCGACTCTAGATTCATGGATAACATTCATGACATTGATGATGGGATTAACCAGATCGGGACAAGATTTTGCAACAAAAAGGTCCTCATCGTTTTGGATGATGTGGATAAAGAAGAACAACTAGAGAAACTAGCAGGGGCACAAGATTGGTTTGGTTCAGGAAGTAGGATAATCATTACAACCAGGAATGAAACTACTTTTAAAGTCCTGGATGAGATTTTGATTTACGAATTAAAGGAACTGGATTATGATCAAGCTCTTAAGCTTTTCTGTATACATGCTTTTAGAAAAGACTCCACCCTATCAATATGATACTCCTGCATCAGAAATTGTTGTCACAACTGGAGGGCTTCCTTTGGCTCTTGAGGTCATAGGCTCATTTCTCTATCGCCAACAGGAAGAGATATGGAAAGAGACAGTGGAGAGGCTAGCAAGAATACCTCATAAGGATGTCCGACAACAGTTGATGATCAGTTACGAAGCATTAGAAGATGAGGAAAAGGAGATTTTTCTTGACATTGCATGCTTTTTCGTCAACAACACAAAAAAGACGAATGCAATTTACATGTGAGAAGCTTGCAATTTTATTCCTGAGACTGGGATTCAGGTTCTTATGCAAATGTCTTTGGTAAAGATTGTTGATGGTGATACAACATGGATGCATGACCAGCTCAAAGATCTTGAGAGGCAAATTGTTCAGAGGGAATGCTTGCATGATCCTGGAGAGCGTACCAGGGTGTGGGTTTCTGAGGAAGCCCTCGACATTGTAAGAACAAAACAGGTAAAAGAAATTCACGGTTTTCATGAATTGGGTATGTGTATAAAAGAGTCCGCATTTCCACTTAGAACCCTCTCAGTTCTTTACCCCAAAAGAGAATCTGAATATTTGTCAAAATCATGCTTATTCATTTGTGTTGGTTTTGGCAGAGAAAGAAAAAAGTTCAGGCGCTCATATTAGCTGGAAGTCATTATCAACCGCTGGTAATTACGCATGAAGAACTTAGTAGGTTGCCCAACCTAAGGTTCCTTGAATTAGATGAGGGAACCTTTGCCGGAGACTTTGGGGATGATTTTTCGAAGTTAAGATGGATTTCTTGGTATTCTCCTAGGCCACTAGATCTTGAGGTAATCAATCTTTCTATGAAGAATTTGGTTGTCTTTGAGATCTAGATACACGTTACTCATCAAATTTCGAAACAATGATAATAATCTATTAGGAATTTACCGTGTGAAAATTATTATTTAGATCATAATTTAGAAATGTTAACTGGTATTATCAGTAAAGTAGGTAAGCAATTCGTGATTTTGTAGCAAAAAAAAGGGTCTACTTGGAAAATTTAAAAACAATTGGTAATCTAATAATGGATTTAAGAAAGTTAAAATTATTATTTCTTTGTTATCTTACAAACAATAGACTGGACCAATAAATTATTTTTTCTAGATTCATCAACTATTTTTTTTATCATTTATCAACTTTCTAATTTACCAACTCTTATACGAATTTACCAATCTTTATTTGTGTGACTTACCAACATTTCTCTTATCAGACTACCAACAAACTTCGTTTTACTAGCTTTCATTTGAGTTGCCTACGATTGTGTAATTTATCAACTTTTTTATTGAATTACGAGCTTCTATTTCTTTTTTATCAACATGTTAAATAAACAACTCTTTTAAGAAATATCAACCTTAGACTTTTAAAGCTCTGGCTCTTCAAGAGCGGAGTGAAAACGTTTCTAGGTTTTCAAGGGATTTGAACTCTTCTAGATTTTTAACTCTTCAAGGATCAAAGGAATTAATCAATCGAATGTGTGGCAACGACTCAACCAGCATGCAAATAAAGCACCCGAGGGTCCCCCAAAGAAACGTGTATTTTATTAACATGATTAAGGCGCATGCACAATAAGTCAATAGACACAATTTGCATGAATGCGATAGAATTGGGACACTCTATCTCAGCCATTAGATCATAATAATCTCATATGGGGCTCATGAGGTCGTTTTTCTCGTGTGATTGGGGGGTATGCAACCATTATAAAACAATGAAAAAGGATATGAAAACCATGGAGAGTTTCGCACCGGAAACACCATGGGAACGGGAGAAGGCGAGCAGCAGGCCATTGATGAGCTGATTGCTTCACTTCCCCAAGAGAAAGTTCCAAGCCTTCCTCCTTGTTGCCTTTTCCAAAAGTTTTGGTGCCCGATGTTCTTGCTTCCTAATGTGGTCGCATTCCAGAGGCACTTCAAGGCCAAAGACAAGGACCTTGTTGTTGCCTCTAACCTCAAATCTAGGACCACCTGGCTAATGGCCATAGCATTCTCCATTGTCAAACGCTCCCGCTTCAACGTCTCAAACACACCCTTGCTCACTTCAAGCCCCCATGAACTCATCCCTCGCTTCGAGCTTGACTTGTTCGTGAATAACCCAAGATTCGATCTTGATGACATGGAGGAACCGAGGCTCCTCTCTACGCACCTCCCTTATTCAAGCTTGTCGGAGTGTGTCATGCGGTCGGACTGCCGGATCATTTACATCTGCCGGAACCCGTTGGACATTGTGGTTTCCTCTTGGCACTTCTTCCTCCAGTTGGTGCAAACGGAGGAGTGGTAGGAGGGGTCGTTGTCCTTGGAAGAGCATTTCGAGATCTATTGCCAAGGGAAAATACCATTCGGGCCCTTTTGGGATCACATGGTGGGGTATTGGAAGGAGAGCTTGGAGAGGCCACACAAGGTGTTATTTCTCAAGTATGAGGACTTGAAGGAAGATATCGTAGGACACTTGAAGAAGGTGGCCGAGTTTGTGGGTCTTCCCTTCACTGAGGAGGAAGAGGAGGGAGGTGTGATTGAAGAGATAGCCAAAATGTGTAGCTTCAAGACCCTCAAGGACCTAGAGGTCAACAAATCCGGCAAATTACTTGGTAAAACCATTGAGAAGAGAAGCTTTTTTAGGAAAGGTGAGGTGGGTGATTGGGTTAACCATCTCACTCCTTCCATGGTGGATCGCCTAAATAGCATCATGCAAGAGAATTTGAGCCCCTTCGGGTTGGAGTTCAAATGATGTTGAGTGTTAATTACTTGCTGTTTTGTTATGTGCATCACTATAAATATATTTGTTGGGTTTATTACTTTCGAGTATTAGCAAGTTGGGGATATTTGTGTAAATGTATTAGGCTTAATCTTAAGCCTATAAATACTCTTTGTTATCTCTGAAATAAAGTTAAGTTACTCTTTTATCATTATCATGGTATCAAAGCACAAATTTAAAAAACCTAAACCCTAAAATTAACACTTCTCACAGCAAACCCTAGTCACCACCACTGTAGACCCTCTGGCGACCTCCGTCCGACATCACCCAGGGCCGGCGACCCTCGTCCGGCGTCGCCCAGGGCCGGCGACCACCCTCTATCCGGCGTCACCTAAGGCCAGCGACCTCAGATCCAGCGAGATCTAGGTCAAAAATCAGTGTTGTCTGACCATTAATTCACTCGCCTCAGATCTCTCGTGTGTTTTTCATGTATTGAAACCCAGAAATCGATGTTATCGGGGGAGTTTCTGAGGCCGAGGGTTGTGTGGAAGTGATATTTGGCTATTGAAAGTGACATTGGATGTGGGGTAGTTGATTTATGAGGCTGGATTGTTATATATTATTATATGATATTATTATTAGGCTGGGCAGCGGCGGGGCAAGCGGCGACGACGGGCGGCCTCCACGGCGGCGGCTCGTGGATGGCGATCCTAGGCGGAGGGGACTGATCATGCGGCTGGGGAGAGGAGAAGAAGAGGACGGGACAGCTAGATGGTGGTGGTGAGGCAAGGGGGACGGTGGCACACGGCGGCGGCGGCACCGGCAAGCGGCGGCGGTGTGAGGCCAGGAGGGGGAGAGCTCGCGGGAGAGGGAGAGGCGTGGGAGGAGGGGCTGGCGGTGCTGGTGAGGGGAGAATAAGAAGGAGAGGGAGAGGCTAGAGAGTGTATAGAGAGAATGAGATAGGGTCTGTTTGGTTCAACTTTGAAAATACTACTTGGGAAAATGCAAATACCTTTAGGTGAAAGCCCATTGGAGAAAGGCAAATGGTGTTTGGTAAAAATATTTTGTAAAGCTACTTTGGCCAAAATATAGTGTTTGGTGAATTTTTTTTGCAAATGGACTTTGAGAGAATTATTTTATTTATTAAAAAAAAACAAAACCTACCCATTGCCGGAGCCGGGAGTCGGTCGCCGTCGCCCGAGGTCGAGCGACCCCCGGCGAGCAAAATCCGCCGCCGTCGGCGGTCGCCCAAGGCCAGGCGACCCTTGGCGGGGGTCGCACGACCTAAGCCCCGAGGTCGCACGACCTAAGCCCCGAGGTCGCACGACCCAGGCGACGACCGCCTGATCGCCCGAGGCCAGGCAACCCTCGGCGAGGGTCGCACGACCCAGGCCCCGAGGTCGCGCGACCCAGGCGACGGCTGTCTGGGTCGCGCGGCCCCGGGCGACAGCCGCCTGGGTCGCGCGGCCCCGTCGAGGGTCGCCTGGCCTCGAGCAACCGCCGACGGCAGCGGATCTGGCTCGCCGGCCCTTCTCCCTCGCTGGGGGTCGCACGACCCAGGCGACGGCCACCTGGGTCGCGCCACTTGGGTCGCGGCCTCGGGGGCGCGCGACCCAGGCGACAGCCGCCCAAGGTCGCGCGACCCATTAATTTTTAAGTTGTTCATGCGCATCTTCTTCACATTCAGCAAAGACAGGTCCCAAGGAGCTTGATGATTTTCTCAATGTAATGTGATAGACTCTTTCCACATATTTGTTCAGCTTTCATGTCATCTGTTTGCAAAAAAATCAAGTCTAGAAGATATTTCATTTGCTTAATGCAGAGGACAGAAAGAAGTTTTAGAACAACAAGACTTTTATGTGACTGGTTCCATTATATCAAACCAGACCGAACTGGTCGGTTCCTACTTTTGGGAACCAGTCCTCCTGATCTGGTTCCCAGTTCCTAAGTGGAACCGGACCAGATCGAAAACCGATCACCCATACCATTTATTTTGCAAAAATAAAGAAAATTATAAATATATTTCTAAAAATGATCGTTTTTATCTCTTATAAAAATTGATGAACTAAAAATGTTTTTGTCATGCACGACAATGTTTACATATAAATTATTATCGATAATGAAAACTTTCTCATTAACTATTAAAAGTACAAAAGTTCTCTCACTAAATGTTAATCAATGACTTTTTTTTTAAAATTATTTGGGTAGCTATTATTGTTCCAATATTGGATCCTAACATATTCTCATAAACCACATTGAAAATCACATTTTATCAATCACATTTTTGTTATATAGCCTAGTGAACCTCATGAGTTATTCAATGTTGAATTCAAAATATAATCAAGGGTCCATTTATTTCGCAGAAAAATGAACGATTTGGAAAATATATTTTTAAAAAAATGATTGCTTGAAATAATTAATCAATGAAAAATGTTTTTATTATCAATATTAGTTTATATCTAATCTAAGTGGAGCCTAAATAATTTAATATTCGTTAAAAATGATAGTGTAAATTATCATATTTCCGCCTGGAAAGTTTCTTTCATTGACTATTAACATGAGGTTTTCTATGATGAAGAAGTAATAATGGTTTTGTCATAATTAATTAGTTATGGTATCTGCGGATTGAGCCCCGCATAGTTATAGATGGAGCTTTTTTTTTTTGGGAATTTGTAAAAGTCTTCAAGAAATTTTTTTTTATTGATTAAATTAATTCCTTTGCCGACAACGTGATTTAGGAACTGAATATTCTTCACGATTATTTTTCTATTGCAACTGCAGGTTCATTACTTCGGACTTTGCATTTCGAGAGAAAAATCTGTCTGAGTCCGAGCAGATTTTGCAATTACAAAGGTTGCTAGATAGAACACATATATCTATTTATAATATTTAAAACCAGAGAATATCCAGCTTCCATTGATTAAAAACCTTAACCAAAGTTTCAAGTAATCTTTACGTTTGGGTCTTCAACACGCACAACCGATACACTAGTTGTGTTACATTAAAACAATCCTATGAAAATCATAAAATATTGTTAAATCATTTTAAAGCAAAATGCTAGGGTTTTGGTTCTCAATTATCATCTCTTCGTTTAATCTTTCTTCTTTTTTGTGGGTAGTCTAACTAATGCTCACGATTATTATTTATTGGTCTCAGCTGTAGCTATTGTTAGCCCTGTCAAATGGGTGGATCGAGTCGGGTCGAAAATGATCATACCTAAATTGATTAATTTAACCCGTTTTGATCAATTTCTATACAATATAATCTAGTGATCTACACGCGACTCAATCCATACCCAACCAATATTGACAAAATTCAGGGAAAATTATATTCAAATTGAGTTGAGAGCACGGAGTGAGCGAGCGGGAGATCAAGTGAGGGTAAGAAAGAGTGAAGAGAGAAAAACAGAGATGAGTTAAGTCTCAGTAAATTGTGAACCCATTTATTAAATATAACTAACTAATATAACAACTCAGCTCATCAAATATTGATTAAGAAATAAGTCAATGATCCATTTTGACAGGTCTAGTTGTTATTTTACTTGTATATTTCTCTCAAACTTGTAAATATAATGGAAGGCTAACATGGAGACCATAATCACGATGAATTCCTCAGGATCTTTAAAGATGTTATGCTTCGATATCTAAGAAAGCTTCGCTCACACGACAGGACCAACTCCACCACGCTTCTTCCTCTTCAATTCGTCAGTCATGGCCAAGGACGCTGAAGGACAAAGGCAAATATTGATAAAAATTTTGTTCCGATGTTACTGTAAAGGACAAAGCAAAGTTCAAGGGAATATAATAGCGTACATATATGAAGTGTCAAGTAAAAATTCTTAATGTCACAAAAGAAATAAATTAACAAAAATCGCAGTTCAAGAACTATTTTGTCTTCTCCCCTATCACTGTTTTATTTGTTTTGGCTCCTGAAATAAAATAATTTCCCAGCAAATCGGTGAATCAATTGAAAATTAAAAATAAAGTCTTCAAGCAACGATTTTTATCATAAAATTAATTCCTTTGAGTACGTACAATGCGATATAAACGGTTCGGTGATGATAGCGCATCACGTACGCATCCCCAGTCCCACTTTTGATTTTTCATTTCTTCTTTGGAGACCACCAAAGTCAAAAAGCTGGAGCGCAATTCGA
This sequence comes from Syzygium aqueum, assembly GCA_031216185.1. Taxonomy (NCBI): domain Eukaryota; kingdom Viridiplantae; phylum Streptophyta; class Magnoliopsida; order Myrtales; family Myrtaceae; genus Syzygium; species Syzygium aqueum. Next base: position 28,425,877 of record CM062233.1, on the reverse strand, counting down.
TGCGGGGACGTGCAGTGCGCGCCTTGCGTATTTATTTCCTTTCTTTTAACATGAGGACACAGAATATAAAATTCGATGCCCTTTGTTGGAAGGTGCGTGGGAACCATTATTGCAAGCGTAATATGCGGAAGTTGCGTGGAACCTAACAAGCAATACTGACACATACTCACATGCAATGCTCCCGGTGCTTTTGATTGAGATTTTGAGATCCAGCGCGACTTGACTTTATTTGCTTTTTCTATTGATAAAAAATTAAACAAAAGAGAAAACCAACGTGCCATACAGATGCTCTCCACTTGAGTGCGTGAGCATATTCTCCACCAACTAATTTCGATTAAAATATAGATTGCGATAGTGCCCAATCTCTTTTCGCAGGATGGATGTGTCGGGTCGCTATCTCATCCCATTTATAACATAACATAAAGATAACTAGTGATCATCATCACGGAAAAAGAATTATATAACATACTTTCTATCACTGCCGTGTTCTCCACCAATTCTAAGCGTTAGACATTTTAGGGACAACGATATAAATAATTTTTAAATTTTAATCTAATATATAATATAATCTATAAATTTTTAATTTATTCAATATAATTCATGTACTTTAATTTAATATTTAATATGGTTCATGAACTTTTAATTTATTAAATATTGTATTTGAGCTTTTACTACATATTTTATGAAAATGTTCGATGTAGTCTTTACATTAATTTAACCTCAGTGATAATATTGAATATTTTTATATAGTTTATGGACTAAATTGAACATGTACCAAAAATTTAAGTTCTATATTGAAAAAATTAATAGTTCAAGGATCACATTACATATTGGGCTAAAGTTCAAGGATCACATTAAACAAATTAAAAATTTAAGGATAGCTCTACACATTAAGCCAAATTTAATGACCATTTGTGCTATTTTCCCGACATTATATCACCCACAATGATTTCTGTCATGTAAGTTGAGAAAATGTGTAAGGTTGGAAAAATTGGGACTTAATTTTACCTTTGGAGTGAAGTCCTTATCCACTAACCGTGCCCGAACGCCCTACGGATGGCGAAGAGGATTATTAATCAGAACGTAAACTATATCTTTGCAAACCCACATATGGCAGAGAGTACAATCATCTGACGATAAGGAGAGAAAAAAAAATACCACAAGATTCAATCACACAATTGCAGTAGATGTTGAAGATTTTCATATCTCACCAAAGTCTTTGGAAACTTCTCCAGAGATTCCACGAAAGGATATACGGTATTCCCGAGTTAAACATTGATCAAGAGTCTGGAATCTGCCTTTGCAAATCTGAAAAGTAATAATTATGACCAACTCAATGTCTGGAGAAGGAATCTATGTCCAACAAAAAAAATCAAAAGAATGGTCACTCACTGATCTTAAGGTGACTTTTAAGCTCAATGGAGAAGCTTCCCTTAGTTTCTTGAGGGTCATTGCACACCATTCACCATAAGAGTCAGCTTCTTCAATTTCCTAAGCAACACCAATTTAATAAGATGCTAATAAAAGAACATCTAGGATACTATCGATGCTGACTCATTGCATTTCTCAGTTGATCAGTGCCAATTCTAATATCATGCATCTGGCAAAATAAAACATCGGTCAAACCATCTCAAAAACCAGTGTGATGTCAAGCATTACGGACTTTCCAACAATAAACATAAGAGTCCTTTTCAGGGTGCACCAACCGACTTACCAGTGCATGTATAATTTCCTCGACTGTGTCATGGCTAAAGCATTTATCAATCACATCAATCCCAAGTCAACACTAAAATATTGTAAGAGAACAAGAAAAAGATACCCCATTTAAAAAATTATTCAATACACACTTCAATAAATGCAAGAAATAAAACTTAAAGAGATTAGAGAGCAAAAGAACTGCTGGCAGTAAGCAAAACAAAATATGCAGGTTCATTCTTTAATAAACGCATGAACGAATACACTTGCACAGAGAAGGAAGAAACTTTTTTCCATAAAAGGAGCAATCACTATGCTATCTGGAATATTTACTTGTGCCCTGCACAGTTCTAACGTGCACAACAACTGATCATATGTCATAACTAATATCTTATCATGTATATTTTAAGTGTTTAGAATGACCGATTCATAGTTCTCCTCGAGTTTGGATAAAACAGAATCAACCCCAGAAAAGTGTGAAAATAGCCAGTGCATACACTAGTTCTCCTCGGGTTATGTGTGGTAGAACGCAATCTACTCACAATGTACATCATTTATTAGCTACGTCACAAACTTCTCTAGTGTGTTCCCTAGACAGATGTATAACGTGAAGTTATACCGCATTGATCCAAAAGCATGCAGTCATCCACACAGAGGAGGATAAATGTAAAGAAAACCATGCTGCAAAGATTCCAGAAGCTGTAGACTAAAGTTGAACATTACTTATGAATGGTACTCCTCCTGTCTGTTGAGGAAAACCCCAAATGGATTTTGATGTTGACAAAACTTTTGTAAATAACATGAAGTTATTTCTCAGGTTAATATGATCTGGAAGTTCAAACTCTGAAGATTTTCCAGACGCAGAACATTATCCAGACTCTGAAGATTATCCAGATTCTGAAGATTATTCAGACTCTGAAGATTATCCAGACTCTGAAGATTTTCCAGACACAGAAAATTATCCAGACTCTGAAGAGTATCCAGACTCTGAATATTTTCCAGACGCAGAACATTATCCAGACTCTGAAGATTTTCCAGACGCAGAAAATTATCCAGACTCTGAAGAGTATCCAGACTCTGAATATTTTCCAGACTCTGAAGATTATCCAGACTCTGAATATTTTCAAACGCAGATATTTTCCAGACTCAGACGCTGAATTATGCAGACGCAGAACTTAACAATACAGCTAGTGATCTGACTTGGATTTCACAAGGAAGGTTTTGATTGACTCAATCTAAAACAATTCGATTGTCAATCAAAATATTATCACAACGGACTAATCTCTACTTTTGGAAACCAAGATTCTGATTGTATGGGCGACCAGAATCAGTGGGATTCAGGATCTGATGTTCAAACGGCTACTCAATTCTTTCTTAACATATCTGTCCAAGATTGGAAGATGATCCTCTGAAGACTGTCCAACGGCTAGTTTGGAAGTGGAGGAGTATTTAAGGAGATCCATGAGCAGCAAAATACAACAAGATTCAAGAATCATCAAGTTCAAAAGCCTGAGTTTATTCCTTTCTTCCTTGAGCCAAACTTTAGAATCTTGAGGGATACTTTGCAGAAGTGTTTGTGTGAGAAAGTCCTATTATACAACAAGAGTGTTATCGCTCTAGATCTGTAAAACCTCTTGATTACATAGTGAAATCCAGCCGGTAGGCTGTCAGCGTGAGAGTGGACGTAGGCTTACTATAAGTCGAACCACTATAAACTCTGTGTGCAGTTTTTCTATCCCTTACTCTTTTACTTTACACACTGCACACTCAAGAGCACCGTCCTTATAGAATCTGAATATTATTCAGACTTAAACTGTGCTTTATCATTTCCGCTTAAATTTCTTAAAATTGGTTAAGATCACCTATTCACCCCCCTCTAGGTGATCCTTGCTAGCCACTTCAATTGGTATCAGAGCGGGTTGCTCATCTGTTGAAGTGTTTTACTTCTGAGCTTACGATCTATATGGCTAGCTTTGGTGCTCCAGGTCTCATTGAAGGACAAAGTAACAACAGACCTCCCTATTTCGATGGCAAGGATTACATCATCTGGAAAAACAAGATGAAGGCTTTCATAAAGTCAATTGATCATATGCAATGGGACGTCATCATAAGAGGAGTCATACCAAAACCTTCTGATTCAAAAGAGATGGATGAAAATATATCAACTGATCTTCCATTATCTCAAACTGAGATATCCAAAAGAGAATCTTTAGATTCGAAAGCAATTTACTCTTTTTATTGTGCTTTAGCACCTGTTGAGTATAAAAAAATTGCTGCTTGTGAATCAGCTAAAGATATCTGGGACACTCTCTACATCACCTACGAAGGAACAGATCGCGCCAAGGAAACTCAGATCAACATACTGCTTGGGCAATATGAATCCTTCAAAATGAAGCCTGAAGAATTTGTTGCCGATATGTATGACAGATTTACAGAAATTGTAAATGGTCTTGCATATCAGGGACAACCAGTTCCAGATGTGATGAAAGTCAACAAACTGTTGAGAGGATTGACAAAACAATGGGAGAACATCAAAACTTCCATCAGAGAAACTCAAAGAATCATGCCTCTCTCTGTGACAGAGTTGATTGGAACTCTTCAATCATATGAAACAGAAAAACGGATTGAGGAAAATGAATCCGAAGGTAACAAATCAATTGCTTTAAAAACTAACATTGATTCTGATGCAGATTCTGAGAATGAAGATGTCGATGATGAAGAATTAGCTCTCTTCATTAAAAAATACAAGAGGATGAAGATCAAAGGGAGAAACCTCAAAGGAAAGAGGCCTTTTGAAAGGAAAAACACTTCTGATGAAGCAGATAAAACAAAGGAAATAATCTGTTTCCACTGTAGAAAGCGAGGACACATCAAACCGAATTGTCCTCTTCTTAAGAAGAAAACTAAATTCGAAAAGGCAAAGAAGGCCCTGAAAGCAGAAACATGGAGCGATACAGAGTGCGAAGACAGTGATGAAGACTTCTCAAATTTCTGTCTAATGGCCAACTCAGATACAGACTCAGATTCAGAATCAAACGCAAAAATTGAGATCGAGGTAAGTCATTCTGAAATGCCTATTGAAGTTTCAAACTACATTGATGAATTATGTTTGGAATTCAAGACTGCTCTTAAAAGAATCTCTTCTCTGAAAAGGGAAAATTCATCTCTCAGACAACAGGAGTCTTCTCAAAAAGAAAAAATTGATTTTCTTCAAAAGGAATTTCAACAACTTAAGGAAAATCGAGATTCCCTTACTAAAGAAAATACTGTTTTAAAAAGGGAAGTTACAGAACTTGTTTCCAAATTTTCAAAAGGTTCAGAAACCTTGAAAAATATTCTCTCTGTACAAATTCCTTATTTCAACAAATCTGGTCTCGGGTTTGTAAAAGAAAACAAAAGTTTAATTGATTTTCCAAAGGTCAAGGAGAGATTAAAACAAAAACCTCCTCGACAAGCTTACAAAAATCATTTCAAAAAGAATTTTGTTAAACCTGTTGGTCGAAGTGCTTTGCAATGTTCAAAATGTGGAAATCCACAACATTTTGAAAATGAATGTCCTAAGGTATGGAGACCTATACGAAGAGACTTCATTAAGACAGCCTATACTAACCTTCAAGGACCCAAACAAGTTTGGGCACCAAAGAAAACATGAGAAGTTGTAACTTTTGCAGGTCACCACAAAAAGGAAAAGAAAGTGGTACCTGGACAGTGGATGTTCCAGACACATGACTGGAGACCCTAGCATTTTCACTGAACTACAAAGATTGAATGGTGGAAAAGTTTCCTTTGGAGGAAATAATAAAGGAAGAATAGTTGGAAAAGGAACTGTTGAGATTGGAGGACTTACAATCAATGATGTTTCATTGGTAAAAGGTCTCAACTACAATCTGATAAGTATAAGCCAACTATGTGATTCAGGATTCAGAATCAACTTCCAAGAAGATACATGTTCGGGAACAAGCAAAGATAGTTCACAATCATTCACAGGAAGAAGACATGGGAACATTTATCTTCTAGATTTCAATACAAACTTCACTCACTGTTTGATCTCAGTCAAAGAAGATGAAGATCTTTGGCACAGAAGACTGGGACATATCAGTATGAAGCAGATCTCAAAAATATCAAACAAGAAACTGGTACAAGGACTACCAGACTTGAGATACAGAAAAACAGAACTATGCAATGCTTGCACTTTAGGAAAACAAGTAAGAAGTTCTTTTAAGCCTATACATCATGTTTCCACTAATCGTGCTTTGCAGCTTCTTCATATGGATCTTTTTGGACCAACCAGAACACAGAGTATTGGTGGTAAGAAATACTGTCTAGTCATTGTTGATGATTTCACCAGGTTTACATGGGTATTCTTTCTTGCACATAAAAATGAAGCTTTCTCATATTTTTCAAAGTTTGCAAGAAAAATTCAAAATGAAAAGGGTTATACTATTTCATGCATCAAAACTGATCATGGGGGAGAATTTGATAATCAAAGCTTCTCAAACTTTTGTGAGGAAAATGGCTTTCAGCACAATTTTTCTACTCCATATACACCAGAACAAAATGGTGTTGTGGAAAGGAAAAATCGTTCTTTGCAAGAAATGGCAAGAACAATGTTGATTGAAAGCAAAACTCCTTCACAATTCTGGGCAGAAGCGGTTTTTACAGCATGCTATATCATAAACAGAGTTTTTCTCAGAACAATTCTTGAGAAAACCCCCTATGAGCTTTTTAAAGGAAGAAAACCCAACATCTCGTATTTTCGTGTGTTTGGTTGTAAGTGCTTTATTCTTAAAAATCCAAATGACCGTTTTGGTAAGTTTGATGAAAAGGCAGATGAAAGTGTTTTCCTTGGATACTCAACTACAAGCAAGGCATACAGAGTCTTCAACAAAAGTTCTCAGTCAATGGAAGAAACAATGAATGTAAAGTTTGTTGAGAATATCCAGACTCAAAAAGATGAATCTGAACCATATCCCCTCATACAAGAATCTGAAATCTCTCCAAAGATCGCTGAGTCTGAAGAAGGAAGCAGAAAAGAAATAATTCAGACTCAAGCCGATATTTCAGAATCTGATGAATTCCAGAAGAAAAAATTCGACAGAAACTGGAAACACAAATCCAGTCATCCAAAGAATCTCATCATTGGTGATATAGAAGAAGGGATCAGAACAAGATCAAAATACAAAGAGAACATCAGCCACCTTGCATTCATCTCAGAAATAGAACCAAAGGAAGTTGATGAAGCTTTATCAGATGAAAGCTGGATAGAAGCCATGCAGGAGGAACTACAACAATTCAGAATTAATGAAGTCTGGGAACTTGTGCCAAGACCCAAAAATCATCCAGTAATCGGAACAAAATGGGTTTTTAGAAACAAACTGGATGACAAAGGGAAAGTCACAAGAAACAAAGCAAGACTGGTTGCAAAAGGTTATTCTCAAGAAGAAGGCATTGACTATGATGAAACCTATGCACCAGTTGCCAGGTTAGAAGCCATTAGGCTATTATTAGCTTATGCTTGTTTCCATAACTTTAAACTTTTTCAGATGGATGTGAAAAGTGCCTTCCTAAATGGCTACATCAAAGAAGAAGTTTATGTAGAACAACCACCTGGTTTTGAAGAACCAAAGAAGCCTGACCAAGTTTACAGACTCCATAAAGCTCTTTATGGTTTGAAACAAGCACCTCGTGCTTGGTACGAGAGATTGAGTAACTTCCTTCTGAAAAATGGTTTCACAAAAGGTAAAGTTGACACGACTCTTTTCATCAAGAGAAAAGGTAAGGACTATCTGTTAGTTCAAATCTATGTTGATGATATTATATTTGGATCTTCTAATGAGTTATTATGCAAGGATTTTTCAAAAGATATGCAGAACGAATTTGAAATGAGCATGATGGGTGAACTGACATTCTTTCTTGGTCTACAAGTGAAACAAACCAAGAATGGAACTTTCATTTGCCAAGAGAAGTATGCCAAGGAAATTGTCAAAAAGTTTGGCCTGCAAAACTGCAAGAAAACAGACACTCCTATGTCTCAATCTTCCAAGCTGGACAAGGATGAAAATGGTAAAAAGGTTGATCAGAAAGTTTACAGAAGCATGATAGGATCTTTATTATATCTTACTGCTTCTCGACCTGACATACTTTTTAGTGTCTGTATGTGTGCGAGATTCCAATCTGATCCAAAAGAAACACATATTTCTGCAGTAAAGAGAATAATCAAATACATTGGAACATATCCAATGTTAGGTCTTTGGTACTCTAAAGACTCAGATTTTACTCTGACTGGTTTTTCTGATGCTGACTTAGCTGGTTGTAAAGTGGACAGGAAAAGTACTACAGGTACATATCAACTACTTGGAAATATGTTGGTATCTTGGTACTCAAAGAAGCAAAACACAGTAGCACTTTCAACAGCTGAAGCAGAATATGTTGCATTAGGGAGCTGCTGTGCACAGATTCTATGGATAAAGCAGCAACAAAGAGATTTTGCAATTGAAGATTCAAGTACTACAATCAAATGTGATAACACAAGTGCCATAAATTTGTCAAAGAACCCCATTCTACATTCGCGCGCGAAGCATATTGAAATTAAGCATCACTTTATTCGAGATCATGTGCATAATGGTGATGTGAATATTCAATTTATTGATTCTAAGAGTCAATTAGCTGATATATTCACAAAACCACTTGATAAATCTTCTTTTGAGCATATTAGAACCCAACTGTGCATTACTTATCCTTTTTCTTAAAGTACTCTGTAGACAGGAACTTTACAGACTTAAAAGTTATCAGTCTGAATAATTCAGACTCGGAGGCTCTCGTTCTAAATAATTCAAACTCAATAGAAAGGTACGTTCCAAACTGTTATGGAAGGATTAACTTGGCGGGAAAATTTTTGGCAAGATATTTTCATGGTTGTTTATTATGGACAGCAAGCCAGGTAAATATTCTATTTTATTTGTTTGGGCGCTTATGTTAAATATACATATATACTCTGTCTGGTTAATTGCCTTTAATAACTCTTCCCCGTCACTTCTTCCTTTAAATACCCCTATCAGTAAAATCTCTCTCAGACCATCTCTCTCGATCATCTCTCACAGTCTCCAAGCTAAAAAGATCATCTTTTTCCTCTCTTCTTCAAAATTTCCAATTTTTCTTCTTCAATCTTGTTCATCATGAAGTATAAGATCAAGTCAACAAGGATTCTCAACCGTGATTCTAAATCCACGGCCTCGCCAGAGTATATGGAAGTGTCTGATACGGAGTCTGACCAGCCAAACCCTACGGTTTCGACTCAACAGGAGCAACATCGTTCTACGTCTACACCAGCTACAACCGGTAAATCAGATTTTCGGTGCAAAGATATAAATCTGGTGTGGAAAACCTATGAACGTCTCAAACGGAATAATGCTTCTGATCATCTTCTGTTCGCCTGTTTAAAAGAAAACTACTTTCGTGATGAGACCCATCTTGTTCAAGAATACACAAAGATTCATTCTGCACCTGCTGAAGAATATGTTCATTCCACTCCCTCTCAGTCTTCTTCTAGAAAAGGGAAAGAAAAAGTCGGCGAATCATCTAACCCCCCTGAGGAAACCACTCCTGTTAGCCCTAAACCTATCAGTTCTTCTAAATATGTTATACCTGATGATGATGCAAAGTTCTACGAGACTTTTGTTATGAGAGTTGGCATTGCCTATGGTTTACTAGGTTCTGGTGGTTTATTCAGAAGCACAGAGCACAATATATTTTACAAGATGCTTCTTGCACGAGGAGTGATGAATCACAGGAACGTTGATTTTGAATACCTTGATCAGGCTGGATTTCCTGTTCTGCATCTTTTTAATAAGCTAGGCATTGCTGAATTCTGTATGCAGTCTGGCAAGGTTTATGCTGAATTAACTGCATATTTCTATTCAAATCTCTCCATTTTATCACCAAACTGGATCCAGTTCACTGTTGGTGATAATCGATATGATCTGAAAGTTGATGATCTTGCCTTGATAATGGGAGCTAAACATTCAAAATTCACTCCTGTTGATGTTAGCTTTGAAGATGCATGGTTGATAGCTTCTGGAAACCAGACACTTGCTTCAGGTTCAAAGAAGAATATCTCTTATTCAGCCTTAACCAGAACATCAGTGATTCTTCACAAAATCATTATCAACTGTTTAAGGCCCAAAGCTGCTTCCAAAACAGATCTTTCAAAATATGAAGTCAAGCTTATCTGGGCAATTCTCAAAGGCAAAATCTTCTCTCTGCCTCACATTATCATCTTCCAGATGTATCGCACACTTCATAAGGGCAAGGGATTACTTCCATTTGGCTCTCTCATCTATGTCATATTTTTGCATCTGAATATTCCCATTCCTCATGAACTGTGTGAAACTGTGATTCCTAACATGTGTGTTGGAGAGAGAATGCTTAACAAGATGAAGAATTTTGATGATGTTCGGGAGAAACTAGGAAAGTACAGAGGCAAAGAAGCTATGCCCTCCGAAGGAAGAAGGAAAGTTGAAAAAGATTCAGAGGTCAAGAAGAGAAAGGAACCAGCCAAGAAACAGCCAGGTTCTTCCACTCCGGTCAAGGTTTATAGAAAGAAAAGAAGAATTCTTCTTCAGGATGAAGAAGATGAAGACCTTGAATCTGAAAGGCCAGCTAATCCAGATACTACTACAGGGGTTCCAGAACCAGTGTCTGGGGAATCAAATCTGCCTGGTCAGGATGATGTTCAACATGAATCTGATACTCAAGTCCATCCTGAAGAACCAGTTGCTGCAGATCCTTCTGAAGAACATGCAAGATTTCAGGGGGAGATTCCACCAGAGACAGAAGGAGTATTTGAACAGGACAATGTCCAGAATCAGGCTTCAGATAATCTGCCCATTTTGACCATTCTCCTTGAAATCAAGGAGAAACAAGCTGTGCTGGAGGAAGGTATGAAGAACCTTCACCGGATTGTTGATGAAAACAATAAAGCTCATAAACTTCAGGCAGTAAAGGACAAGGCAGAATTGCAGGAGGCGATTGCTCAGTGTTCGTCAAATCTGGAGCAAGCCTTGGGTCAGACCAACAACAAGATTGATGAAGCTGTTTCGATTCTAGAAAATTTTCAACTCATTCGAACTCCTTCTAGAAAATGACCTCTCTGTTATTTCTTCTTTCTTCAAACATTCCACAGTCTGTACTTATAATTCTTATTTCTGACATTTTGTTTGAATGATTTTATATATACTGCTTAGTCTGCATATTATTCTTTTGCTGATGACAAAAAGGGGGAGAAATTATGCAGATAGTGTTATACTAACACTCCTTGAATTGCAGGATGTGCAGATGTGCAGGAATATGAGAAATACAGAGATCTTATGCACTTGAAATATTTATTCAGTCAATATTATTTGAATCTGCATGAAAGTTTTGTCACCATCAAAAAGGGGGAGATTGTTGAGGAAAACCCCAAATGGATTTTGATGTTGACAAAACTTTTGTAAATAACATGAAGTTATTTCTCAGGTTAATATGATCTGGAAGTTCAGACTCTGAAGATTTTCCAGACGCAGAACATTATCCAGACTCTGAAGATTATCCAGATTCTGAAGATTATTCAGACTCTGAAGATTATCCAGACTCTGAAGATTTTTCAGACGCAGAAAATTATCCAGACTCTGAAGAGTATCCAGACTCTGAATATTTTCCAGACGCAGAACATTATCCAGACTCTGAAGATTATCCAGACTCTGAAGATTTTCCAGACGCAGAAAATTATCCAGACTCTGAAGAGTATCCAGACTCTGAATATTTTCCAGACGCAGAACATTATCCAGACTCTGAAGATTATCCAGACTCTGAATATTTTCAAACGCAGATATTTTCCAGACTCAGACGCTGAATTATGCAGACGCAGAACTTAACAATACAGCTAGTGATCTGACTTGGATTTCACAAGGAAGGTTTTGATTGACTCAATCTAAAACAATTCGATTGTCAATCAAAATATTATCACAACGGACTAATCTCTACTTTTGGAAACCAAGATTCTGATTGTATGGGCGACCAGAATCAGTGGGATTCAGGATCTAATGTTCAAACGGCTACTCAATTCTTTCTTAACATATCTGTCCAAGATTGGAAGATGATCCTCTGAAGACTGTCCAACGGCTAGTTTGGAAGTGGAGGAGTATTTAAGGAGATCCATGAGCAGCAAAATACAACAAGATTCAAGAATCATCAAGTTCAAAAGCCTGAGTTTATTCCTTTCTTCCTTGAGCCAAACTTTAGAATCTTGAGGGATACTTTGCAGAAGTGTTTGTGTGAGAAAGTCCTATTATACAACAAGAGTGTTATCGCTCTAGATCTGTAAAACCTCTTGATTACATAGTGAAATCCAGCCGGTAGGCTGTCAGCGTGAGAGTGGACGTAGGCTTACTATAAGCCGAACCACTATAAACTCTGTGTGCAGTTTTTCTATCCCTTACTCTTTTACTTTACACACTGCACACTCAAGAGCACCGTCCTTATAGAATCTGAATATTATTCAGACTTAAACTGTGCTTTATCATTTCCGCTTAAATTTCTTAAAATTGGTTAAGATCACCTATTCACCCCCCTCTAGGTGATCCTTGCTAGCCACTTCACTGTCGGGATAAACAAGATCACCATATTGTGAAAGGGATGTCTCTATAACAGATGGATCATCCGTAGTCAGTCTACCAAGACACTCTTCGATCAAAGTTAATCTCTGTCAAGGTCATTAATTATAACTCAGAATAGATTATCAAGTTATGTAGTGTAAAAACACTGAAGCAGCAGTCAAAGGGGCATTGAAAACAAACCGCATTTAGTGAATAGTGAGTAGCCAAGTGGCAGGCAGCCATTTCCACACCATTAAGCTTATCCCCGCAAGAGCCAGGTATTCCCCTGGAAGAATAAGGCTAAACATTCTAAGACAGAATCCCAATGCTAGTTATCGACAAATTGGGATTCAAAGTGGAAGAGTAGTAAACCGTGCAAAGAAAATACTGTGGAAACTATATAAGCTTTTCATTACAAACAGAAGGACAAAACATCAATATGATCTCCGTGGTTTCAATAATTAAGTATATTGCAAACAAAGGCTTCCCTTTAGCGCAATGCATAGGATGGTCTTCAAACTAATTTCTGCATGCCAAAACAGAACTAATGGATACAGAAAAACATTCGCGCATGCGGTAAAGATTACATTTGCGAAGAACTTGTAGTTTACAGACACCAACAGAACATTTTGAGGCTTAAATGTCATCCGACCCTTCTCGCCTATTTTAAATTTGGTGAATGATCTCCTTATTTCATTACATGGTTTAGCCAAGACCTCCCTTTTGTTTGCAGAGACAATGTACCTAGATAGCCAGGTAAACGGGAAAGGTGGAAGGAAGCTCCTGCATCTGGATGAAATGCTATTTGAACCTCTGGATGACAAAAAACCTGCAATTGGAAGCATTAGCTCAAGCATTTACTTTGCAGAATTGCTGCAGAAATATGAAACCAGGTGCATTATATGTTTGTTTGTTCAAGTTAGTCCTTCCATTAAAAAACTAAACAAAAATGGTGAAGTAGCTGTCACAAGGCTGAAACATGCCACCTTGGCATCTACACAGCCACGTAGGGTTCACGTGGCTATTGCACAGTTAAAAAACATAAAAAAATAAAAATAAAAATAAAGTGGTGGTTTCAAAAAGAAAATTGAGAAAAGAAAAAAAGGAAAACCATCTTCAGCTTGCTCTGGCAAATAGAGGGCAGTCATCCCCCGACAGCCACCGGCAAGGGTGGCCAGACCCTCCCAAGCTCAAGTGACAGTGACCAGACCTTCACGGAGCTTAGGCGTGGTGCAGCCCCCATCCATCACAGAGGCACGCACCTGGTGAGAGAGATACGAGGGAAAAGCAGTCCTGGTCCACGGCCGCCCCTCAGCACACAGCGGCAAGGGCCATAGCCCTTGCAACAGATCTGGGTGATCACAGCCTCACGTTAGATCTGCAGTGGTTCTGCCAGATTTAACTTAGTCCTGTTACGAGTTATTATGAATTATTTTATTATTATTTACTATCATGTGTGAGAATGTCTACCACATTACTATGTACCCTCACTATTAGTATAAATAAGAGAGCATGCTAACCTAGAGGATTAGACAATTCATTCATCCCTTTCTCTTCTTTTCTTCTTCTTCAAAAATGGTATCAGAGCTAACCCTGGCCGCCGCCCCAACCTAAATCCTAACCCTAGCCAGAACCACCATCACCGTCACCACCATGTCTCTCTCTCTCTCTCTCTCTCTCTCTCTCTCTCTCTCTCTCTCTCTCTCTCTCTCTGATCTAATCTCCCGGCCTACTTCTCTTTTTGTCGGTCATTCTCTTCTTCCAGATCTGATCTAGTTCTGATCAAGAATCTATGAAACAGTGGAGCTTGTGATCTCTTTCTTTAATCTAATTTTCTGATTAATCTGGTGTGACTAGATTAAGTACGCATCATTATGTCAAGCGGTTCAGAGACTCCGATAGATGCTGCTGTTGAATCCGGTGAGACTGGATTAGCCATGAATAGATCTAGTACAACTAGATCTGATGTGATACGGTCACAAGCTCTGACCTTTATATCTACTTCATCTAAGCTCGTCGAACGTGTTTTGATGGGACAGTCTACATACACACTTTGGAAGAAGAATGTTTTCAAGAATTTGCATAGACAACGGTTATCTCATCCCTCTTTATCTATGTTGCCGTCATTGTTTCCTCGTTTTCGTTTAGTGTCTACAATAAATTGTGAGTCCTGTCAACTTGCAAAGCATAGTCGTATTTCTTTACCACCAAGTGTATCTCAATGAGCAACTGCTCCGTTTGCCTTGGTCCATTCTGATGTGTGGGGACCTAGTCCTGTTATGTCAGTCTTTGGTTATCGTTATTATGTTCTCTTTGTCGATGATTTCACAAGAATGTCATTTGTTTACTTAATAAAAGAACGTTCTGAGTTATTTTCCGTGCTCCGTGAGTTTTATTTTTCTGTCCACACTCAATTCCATCATAATATTCAGGCTTTACAATCTGATAGTAGGGGGAATATACGTCAAATCATTTCCATCAATTTCTCTGTTCTCATGGTATTCATCATTGTCTTTCATGTGCTCGCACACCCCAACAGAATGGTGTTGCTGAGTGAAAGAATAGCCATCTTATGGATACTGCTCGTGCTCTTCTTATACATATGCATGTTCCACAAAAATTCTGGGGGGAAGCTATTCTTACAGCATGCTATCTCATTAATTTTATGCCTCTTTCTTTTCTTGGGGGTAATACTCACATGGGCTCCTCTTTCCTAATCGCAATCTTTTTTCTCTGTCCCGTAAACTTTTTGGGTGTACTTGTTTTGTCCATGATGATCGTCCGGATGTATCAAAACTAGATCCTCGTGCACTCAAATGTGTTTTTCTTGGTTACTCACGGGTGTCAAAGGGTTATCGTTGCTATTCTCCTACCTTAAGAAAAATACTCACCTCCCGTCATGTCACTTTCATAGAGTCTCAGCCTTACTTTTTTGCAACTAGCTCTAGTTCATCTGATTTAGTCCCGCAATTATCCGAGCCCACATCTTCTGACCCTGTACTTGTCTATTCTCCGCCAATGGTCTCTCATCCAGTTATCTCTCCAGTGTCTTCACTAGACATTGCCCCCATTGTCAATTCTCCCTCTGAACCAGTCTCTCCTGTGGAGGATCCTCCTGTTGAGCAAGTCCCTCCTGTAGCTGATCCACTTACTAAGACTAATACAACCGAGCAACCGATTGCTCTTCGTAAGAGCTACCATGCTTGCAGGGATCGCCCTCTTTATACACATTCCTACAAGGGTTTATCAGTGAGTTTGTCGGCTTTTGTGGCTAATATTGATGCTACCTCCCTACCTATTTCTGTTCCCATGGCTCTTCAGCATGCAGGTTGGCGTTTGGCCATGGAGGAGGAAATGAGTTGTCTCCAACGCAATCAGACTTGGTCCTTGGTAGATCTTCCTCCTGGTGCTCAGGTTATTGGTTGTCGTTGGGTGTTTGCCGTGAAGGTCAATCCTGATGGAACTGTTGCTCGTCTGAAAGCCCGGTTGGTTGCTAAGGGTTATGCTCAAACTCATGGTCTTGATTACTTTGAGACCTTCTCCCCGGCTACAAAAATGGCATCTGTTCGGCTTTTCTTATCCCTTGCAGCCGTGCATTCTTGGTCTCTCCATCAGTTGGATATCAAGAATGTTTTCCTTCATGGTGACCTTGCTGAGGATGTTTATATGGAGCAGTCTCCAGGGTTTGCTGCTCAGGGAGGGAAATTTTGTAAGCTTCGTCGCTCTTTGTATGGTTTGAAGCAGTCTCCTCAAGCATGGTTTGACCGATTCAGCTCAGTGGTTCAGACTTTTGGTTTGCTTCAGTCTCAAAAGGATCATTGTTGACACCTAAATTTTGGTAATCATATAGTTTAATTTGCATAGAAAAATTAGGGATTAAATTTTTAACCCCTAAACAAAAATATTGAAATTGCATAACATGTAATTTAGGTTCATTTTAATTTTATTGCATTTTTGCATCGGACCGGCGATGGCGAGCGAGCTTAAAATTCATCGAACAAAAAACGGGACGCTCGGGAATGCAAGGGCCCGGAATTTCAAGACGAACGGGCTCGGTTGATTTAATTTGGGCTCAATTCGATATGTTTGGTTTAATTAATTAAAACTTAGGTTAATTCAGCCCATCATGTTAATTAATTAAATCAGCCCATTCAAATTTTAATTAAGCCTAAGCCCTAGCCTAAGCCCACTAGGATTAGAGCCCATCTAAATTAACCTAGGATTAGCCTATATAAACATCACATTAGGTCAAATTAAGGGAGGACACAATTTGCAGATCAGAATTTACAGAGAAAATCAAGAGAAAAAGAGCGAGCTCGGCAAGTCCTTGGTGGCCGAACTCCCCTCTCTCGTGGCGAGACCTATGACCACGCCTCCGAAGACTTGCTGCTGCCGAGTCCATCGAGTCTACTGTCCTGACGAGCTTCTTCAGTGTGTCGTGGTATTAGTCGTTGTTCTGCGTTGAGTTGCTGATCTGACGACGTCCTGTCGTCATTGCATTGAACAGACGGCTGCTCCAGTTTGTTCCTACAATCGTAGCACCAAACTAATGAACCAAGGTGAATTCTAGCAGGTTCTCATGAGTTTGAATCTCTTCGGCATCCTCTTAGTCCCTAATAGCTAGTTCCCACGGTGATAGAAGACAACCCAAAATTGTCCCGAGGCTAATTGACAAAAGCAAAGATCGTGACTTGTTTTGGCTTTTGGTCAAAGTGGTGGAATTTGTCTTCTATTGCATGGTGAATTGCCCGTGAAGTCTTGAGAAAGAAGCAAAAGGTCGTGATTCTTGGTGGAGATTATTTGATCAAACTAAAAGACCAAGAATTAATTTACTAGGATCTTCTTTGGCAAACCACCATAGTTGTTGTCCGATTAACCGAGTATCACTTCACCGCGCCATTGTCCCGGAGCGAACAGCCGAACCGGACGCCGGAGCCAAGCCACCGAGAGCCTACCATCAACGAAACAGCCGCTGTTCTTGCCGGAAATCATCGGAAATCGCCGCGCCGTTGCAGCCACGTCTCCCACAGCAAGCACTCCGTCCAGTCCATGCATCAAGTTGAAGACTCGTCCAAGACCTCAACAAGCCAGCCAACTCCAACAAATCCAGGCGTGAGTCCAAGAGGTTGACTTTGTCACCTCTCTGTCAAGAGACAGCCACAAAAAGAAAAGGGGAAGAGGACGTGACGAAGAAGATGCTCAAGGGAGTAGACATGCACGAAGAAGTCCTTCTGGTGATCACCAAGCCGTTGCCCGCGTGAACCGAGAGCTGTCCTCGTCGACAGCCAACCACCGAAAGCCAAGCTACCCGAAGCCACCGAGCGCGTTGCCGTTCTCAACGCCGCGACACCGCCGCGGACCGCCGTTGCTCAGCCGCACCGTGATCCACCGTGTCGCCGTAGTCGTCGTCGGTTAGCTCGATCCGATCCGCAAGCCCGAGCCCGATCCCGAGATGTTCGAATTTGGAAGTTATCCAAATTAGGTAAGACTATTATCCGATAATTTTTAGAATATTAATTTTCCTAATTTTGCATGTTTGAATATTGCGTGATTGTCGTGTGAATATTTATGATATCTTTAGGATAATGTTTGATGTCCGCGATATTTAAAAATATTCAAATTAGGAAAATTTCCTAATTTAGCAACGTATTTGGACGTCTATCCGACCTTATCCCTAAAGTCCGATACGCGGCGGTACGGAAAATCACTATCCTATTCATAACCACTTGAATACGATAATGATTTTGATTCGCTTTCCAAATTTGAATAATCGATTATCCGTTAATATCTATAACCCCTTAGATATGACCGATAATTTGATTTTTGTGCCTAATTCGAGTTTGAAACAAATTTGGCGGATCGCGTGGATGATTTGAATTGATTGCTATCCTTATTTGTTTAAATTTCTTTCATTTTCAAATAAAAAGAAAATCAAAAAAATTCTGCTTTGATACTTAAATTAGAATAGTGCATGTCTAGGATTTTTTAATATATCCCGAAGGATAAGATAAATATCTAATTTAAATTAGGACTTAACGTGGCAAGTTTCCTAATTTAAATTAGGTATTATTCCAAATTCTAACGGATTATTCACGTTATTTTATTATTCCGAATTTTTAATCAAAAATTCCAAAAAAGATCATCCTAGGATAGAATAAATTAGAATAGATTGCATTTTAATTTAAGTAATTTATAATTTCGAATTTTGCCAAAAATCCCAAAAAGAAAACATGCTAGGGTAGATTAAGTCGTCATAGATTGCATGTTAATTTAGGTATTTTTGAATTTCGAATTTTAAACAGAAAATACCAAAAAGAGAAGTCATCTTAGGTTGTATGCTATTTTAGGCATTTTCGTTAATTCCGAATTTCATTTAATTCCGAATTTCAATGAGAAAATACCAAAAATAAATCATTCGCACGTCATTAGAATTAGGTCACGTCGTCGCGTGTCATATAGTATGCATGTTAGGTTGCATTATTTTGCATGTCATATTTTTGCACGTCATTGCATTTAGGCTAAATTTCATTTAAATAAGTGGAAAATCAAAGAAAGAGGAATTGAGTGAATGCTTGTTAACTAGAAATCATATTAGGGTTGATTGATGTGATTTTCTAGCTAACAATGCAGAGGCTTGCGCTGGATTCGAGGTAAGTTGTTCTCCTAAGCTTGCAATTTATTTAATGCTTTGATTATTGGGTGTTAAATTGGTGGTTTGCGCACACGCATGAACACCTCACATGTTAGTGACATAAGTTAAAATGGATCCAAACTGCTTGCCAAAATATTTTTGAAATGAAAAGGTACCGAAAGGGCGTTAGACTAGATCTAGCGTAATCAAGTCCCCGGGCTTAGAATCTCTGGTTCGTAGGAATAAAACATATCTCCCTATGTTTTATTTAGGTTTCTAATCAGCCTACCGTAAAATGATTAGTGGCGACTCCAAGCATGAAAACATTTGCATGTTAAGAATTTAAACCCTAAGTTGCAAATTGGTAGGGCTTGGGAGGGCCCGAGTTAGGTTCAGACTTAATAATCCATTAGCCCGAGAAATTGATAAAATTTTTTAGGGTCACGACAGCTTGGCGACTCCGCTGGGGACTTGAGTAAAACTCCTAGTGGACTTAGGCCAATTTTTGATTTCAAAATTTTTTTTGTTTGGCAGCGAGGATCCCAGGTACGTCCCTAACATTTTAAGGTGTTAAATGTTCTTGCAGTATGGGAGGTATAAGGGGAGGCGTGATTGTTAACCTTTGTTCTGCAGGGAGGTGTTCGGATGTATGGTTTAATTTATGCACGAAGCGCTGTTTGATATAACCTGCTGTGCATGCCTTACATTTACACTACACCGCACACACTACCCGCTGTCGGACCTGGACGGCATAGGTTTAAGATGGTACTGAGATAGTGGACACCCCGACCAAAACCATGTGGTACGGGTCGCCCTACTCGGTCCCGAAATTTTCTTTCAAGGTGTCATTGAGTACCCACCACGGTTGTATTCCACTCAACCCGGGTCGGCTCTTTGACCAAGCCGGAGTCAGGGGAATCCTAGCCTAACCACCACCATGACTGGTTTAGCTCGGTAATCCTCGCGTCTCCATTTTGCAAGCCAGAGTCTAGATAGAAATCGAACCTCACATTTCATGCGTGTGTCTATGTGATTGCCATTTTTCCACCCGGTGAAGTAAGTTTTCTGATTCTCTATCTCCCAATATTTATGTTTCGTCTTTTCTTTGGTCGGTCCATGATGGGTTTAGGTCGATCGTAATTTTTTAAAGTAAAAATTATTGAATTTTTTTTTCAAAGGGAAAGAAAAAGAAAAAAAATAAACCTTTGAAAAATTACTTTCAATTCTTATCATTACTTTCCTAGGTCTGTCATAATTCATTACTTCCTAAGAAATTTGTCATCATTTTCACAAATACATGGAGTAATGAAAAA
The DNA here is from genome assembly GCA_031216185.1 of Syzygium aqueum. Lineage (NCBI taxonomy): Eukaryota > Viridiplantae > Streptophyta > Magnoliopsida > Myrtales > Myrtaceae > Syzygium > Syzygium aqueum. The sequence continues at coordinate 28,405,607 of CM062233.1, read as the reverse complement.
TGTCATGAAAAATGGGAACAAAAAAGAACGATTAGACTGAGTCATGGACCGATTGTTCTGAGGACTCATACTTACCATGCTCTATTTTCGAAATCAGGTAACTACGGATCGATCACGATCGCCTATTCGCACACGGTCAAGAGCTAGAATGACCGATCAAACTGAGTTACAGGAGCGCGTTGACGGTATGCAAGACCAGATCAAGCAACTTGCCGTCGCAATGCAACAAATGACCGCTGAGATCAAAGCTCTTCGGTCGATCCCTGTTCCAGCACCCCCTGAAGCATCGCTCCCGAAGCATACAGTTGGAAAGAATGTTGACGTCGAGGAAGATGATGATATGCCTGAGTTAGAAGATGACCCAGTCCAGATTATCGTCAACAAACCCAAGCCTAATGAGCGAGTTAACAAACTCGAGGAGAGAGTGAAGCAGCTGGAAGGTTCACAAGATTCACCCTCAATTGATCTGTCCATGTACTCACAGATCAAAATCTCGAAGAAGTTCAAGATGCCGGACTTCGACAAATACAATGGTATTACGTGCCCGCAAGCCCACCTGCAGTTGTACCACGTGCAAATGACCTCGTATGTTGACAACGAGCTCCTGATGATCCATACGTTTCAAGCGAGCTTGACCGGTCCTGCTCTGTACTGGTACCTCTTGAAAAAGATCAATAGCCTCAAAACCTGGAAGGAAACTAGTGAGGCGTTCCTGAAGCAATACCGGTTCATAACAGACATCACTCCTACCTGTGATGACCTCGAGCGTGCTCAAATGAAGAAGACCGAGTCTTTCAAAGACTATGCCATTAGATGGAGGAATATAGCCGCTCAGGTCGTCCCGGAACCTATTGACAGTGAATTGAAGAGGATGTTCGTCAAAACTCTCCCGTTCGAGTACCGTAATCGAATGGTAGCCATTCCGGCTGACAACTTCAACCAACTCATCCCCATAGGCGAACAGATCGAGATAGGGCTGAAGGATGGGTGGTTCGTGGAGCCGTCTTCGTCAACCAAGAGATTTAGTGCATGGAAGGAGAAAGAGCCGGCAACCGAAGTGAATGTGACTTATGGCCAATCGAGCCGGCGGAATACTAACTTCGCCGCGGCAATCCAAGTAGCAGAAGCTCAGCAACAAAACACGGGTCATCAACCGTTTCAGAGGAGGAACAACAAAAGACAATTCACCCCCCTTCCCGGGTCATTGTCTCAAGTGTTGACGGTGCTCCGGAAGAGAGGCTTGCTTACTACCGAGCCAAAGCGGCCTAATCCTGAGAAGTTCTATAACTACGATCCGTCGAAGAAATGTGATTATCACATGGGCGAGCTGGGGCATTCAACCGACGATTGTTACGCCCTCAAGCACCGAATCCAGAATCTTCTCGACACAAAGGCGTTCTCATTCCAACCCGCTAAGTCGAATGTTCAGAGTAACCCGCTCCCTGATCACGCGGGTAATGTGAATGCCATATTCAATTTCAATGCTGGTCGAATCAAGAACGTCAAAGTACACACCACTTATGTCTATGGTGAGTTGGTAAATGCCGGTTATTACCCGGCTAACGAGGTCATTTCCCTGACTGTCATGAGAGAAAGAATCTCAAGGATGGTAGAAGCTGGGCTGATCGTTTATGCTGACCACACTGGCATCATTTCTACTATCTCCGAGATCATCATTAACTGGGACGAGGAGTTCGCTACATTAAATGCCGGGAAGGACAAGCTCGATCCTTTGCTTGAGGGTATGCCTCCGCTCGAAGATGCGACCGATGATGAGGAGATCGTAGAAATCATGCCTAAAACTCATGAAGAGAAAGAGGTGATTGACATTCTGGGGCAGTCGAGTGGCAAGTTCGACTATTATGTGAAGTACTCAGTACCCCCGAGCTTCTATGTTGATTCCCGTGACATTGTCCCTAACGGATGGGGAGGTATGGATGATCCAACACTTCAAATGACAGAAGATTATGATGATGCTATGGATGTAATCACTGCCCTGTTCGATGACGTCTTCATTGAAGCTATCGAAGATGGACCGTTAGAAGGAATGGGCACAGGCCCACAAGAGGGCAATCTTGTGACACGTGAGGGTACGGGAACGGTCCAATCAGATGAGGTATACGCGACCAAGTTTGATCCCAATGATGCCGGCGAACTCAGTGATTCCTCAGATATTCAGCGCGATCTAGAGCGACATGAAAAGCCCAAAGTCTTCACATCAGATCAGACTGTCATCGTCAACCTGAGTGATTCCGGAGGAACTAAAGAGGTGAAAATAGGGGTAGCCCTTCCCGAAGGTGAAACGAAACGCCCGATCCAGTTGCCGCATGAGTAGGTAAATTCGCTCCAAACTACATCGGTCCATATGTGGTTAAAAAGATACTTCCCGGAGGTGCCCTGATTCTCGCGGAAATGGACGGTCGTGAGTTCTCCAATCCTGTTAATTCTGATGCTGTGAAGATGTATTTTCCTTGATAAAACCTGACATTTTGCAGCAAAAGTTTTCCAATGTTTGGTTCTATACCTCTGAATTGCAAACATTGCACTGATCAATAAATGGTTTCAATCAATTTCAAGCTAAAGGTGTTTGCATTAGCCTTAATTTCTGCATGGTTATTTTATCAATCAGTATTGTCGGCTTCAAAGGGGGAAGTCTATTTAGATAGTCTGATAACTCATGCGAAATGAATTGAATGTGTCGAATGAGGTACATCGGGATGATGGAAGGCAAGCCCTATCCTACACACTGTCCCATGCATCCCTAGTGAGTTGAGTAGAAAAAGTGAAAAAAATCCCCAGGGAGTTGAATGGAAAAACTCCATGTCCGCAAGGTAAAGAGTTCTCTCGCAAAAGGTACGATGACCGAAATGACAAGAGGCATTTCATTTCTCTATTCCAAACAATACATGTTATCCCTTGTTTCGCCTCTTTGAGCCCAAACGCCTGGAGAATTCTTTCAAATTACCCCTGTCAAGAACCACCCCACATTGGGGCAAATTGGAGGTAAATCAGCATTATGAGGTGAAAAATGTGTAGAAATTTTCTTGCTCTCACTTGCATCAATCTTCGAGTGTTGCTTTTTCAGATGAACTCATGCGAAGTTCAAGTGCCTTAGGATGACGAAGAGCATTTCTTTCTCTATCCTACACACATTTTATCCTTTGCTAAGCCCAATTGAGCCTGCAAATTCGTTTCATATAAACCCAGTTGGTGATCATCCCCCACACTGGGGCAAGGCAAAAGTTGTCATTGTTCAAGTAGCACATCCAGAATGCTGATAAGAGATGAAGATCCTTGAAAGTTCCAATGATGAGTCAATCAGTCAGACATAGTTGACCAGTGTTTACAATGTAAGAGACACAAAAAAAAAAAGCAAAGAGCAAAATGGGGCAAGAAAAAGCAATGTGCCTGGTAAAAGCAAGGCCAATGCCCAATGAAAAATGTCAAGATGTAACATGACAGAATCCCCAGTCGAGAAGTCTCAAAGGAATCAAGTGATGAGCCTTCGAAGTCAATGGAGCGTTTACCGAAGAGAAAATTTCCGGTGAAGAAGAAGACCGGTGACAATGCCAGGATGATCACCAACTTATTCGCCCCAGTTATATACATTTTGAGCCTAAATTATCCATTCATTTCTCAATCCATGAGCCTAGCCTACGCTACATCCCTTACAAAGTCTCTTCAGATTAGGGCACTTGAACTAACGTAGGATTTCAGATGTTTACAAGCTTAGCTCGAAGAAGTGCGAGCAAGTCCGTTTCTATCTCATTTTTGCAGGGTTCTTGACTTGTAAACCCGAAGACAATTGCAGAGTATTTTCTTTCAATAGCCTCGACTCAAAGAGTCCCCTTTGCTAAGCCGTTGACCAAGCCCATGTTACAGTCCTAGTAAAGACCTCTTGAATTGGTAACGTCGTACCGCTTGCGAGAATACTCAGACCCTTGTCGACATGATGATGGTGAGATGGAGAGATTCTCAATAAATCAGCCTTTTCAATGAGAATGGGTGAAAGACCTTTCGAACCGGAAGTCCTTCATTCGACATTTTCAAGATATCCGCTTGTGAGTTCGAATTGTCTTATCATGATTTTTTCCCCAACGAAGTTTGTAATGCCGATTTGACAAAACCATCGTGCATGAAAAACCAGTTGAAATCATAAGACATGAATACATGTGTTCTGAACTGTTCATGAATGCATGTCATATGTTGCTTAAAGTCGTGCTTAATAGAAGACGCACCCTCAAGAGTCAGAGATATCGCCAGGTAAGTATATCTCTATATCCCTAACCTGTTTGAGCAATCGGCAGGTCCCCCATTTGATCATTTTGTTGCGATCTCTAAATGCCTTTGACGATGTTTAGGTGTTTATTGATCAAGCCTTTTCAGGTATCTCTGATGTTATCCAGGTATTCTGTCAAAGAACTCTCGGACATTCGGGCTAGCCCCGCTGTTCACCAAAATCATTGTTTTCGTACAATCTCGAGAAGATTCCCCCACTACTCACCTATGAGTCAAGGATATAGGTGAAGTGGCCAAATCTTTACAGGTATCTATGGAGATGTATAGGTATCTTGTAAAGGTCGGAATTTTTCTCTAATCTGAGGTATTCCCCCGCTACTCACCTATGAGTCAAGGATATAGGTGAAGCGGCCAAATCTTTGCATATGAGCAGGTATATGTAAAGGTCGGAATGCTTCTTTAATCTCGAGATATTCCCCCGCGATGTGTCTATGAGTCAAGGATATAGGCACAACGGTCAAATCTTTGCATATGAGCAGGTATATGTAAGGGTTGGAATATTCTCCCCATCCCGGATGTTCCCCCGCTACTCACCTATGAGTCAAGGATATAGGTGAAGCGGCTAAATCTTTATGAATACCTATGGAGATGTCTAGGTATCTTAAAGGTCGGAATATTCCTCAACCCCCAGGTGTTCCCCCGTTACTCACCTATGAGTCAAGGATATAGGTGAAGCGGCCAAATCTTTGCATATGAGCAGATATATGTAAAGGTCGGAATATCCTCCCCAGTTCCCCCGTGTCGTGTCTATGAGTCAAGGATATAGGCGCAGCGGCCAAATCTTTACAAATACCTATGGAGATGTATAGGTAATTTGTAAAGGTCGGAACGTTTTTACACTTTTTTATCTCACGAATCCAGGTGATGATTGGATACGTTGAGCTTTCTTCGTGTTCGTGTGTTTTGACTTAACTGCAGATCACCGACATTCATCAACAGTTTATCAGGCAATACCTATGGGACTGAGCCCAGACATTTGCCAAACAAGAAACAAAGTTGAGTCGTACCTCGAATTGCATTATCTCGCTCTTGTCAGGTAAGTAATTCCATGTATGTTTTCCTTTTATGTCAGCGTGCATCATTTCTTATTGCATTTCAAAAAATGGGACTCATAATCCCGACAAAAATAACATTCATTGCATTTTGCATGGTTGAAATTTAGGTATCATTTTGTCTTTGAATGCAACCTCTGCGAGCTCACCTTCAAAGAGGGGCAGCTGTTGACACCTAAATTTTGGCAATCATATAGTTTAATTTGCATAGAAAAATTAGGGATTAAATTTTTAACCCCTAAACAAAAATATTGAAATTGCATAACATGTAATTTAGGTTCATTTTAATTTTATTGCATTTTTGCATCGGACCGGCGATGGCGAGCGAGCTTAAAATTCATCGAACAAAAAACGGGACGCTCGGGAATGCAAGGGCCCGGAATTTCAAGACGAACGGGCTCGGTTGATTTAATTTGGGCTCAATTCGATATGTTTGGTTTAATTAATTAAAACTTAGGTTAATTCAGCCCATCATGTTAATTAATTAAATCAGCCCATTCAAATTTTAATTAAGCCTAAGCCCTAGCCTAAGCCCACTAGGATTAGAGCCCATCTAAATTAACCTAGGATTAGCCTATATAAACATCACATTACGTCAAATTAAGGGAGGACACAATTTGCAGATCAGAATTTACAGAGAAAATCAAGAGAAAAAGAGCGAGCTCGGCAAGTCCTTGGTGGCCGAACTCCCCTCTCTCGTGGCGAGACCTATGACCACGCCTCCGAAGACTTGCTGCTGCCGAGTCCATCGAGTCTACTGTCCTGACGAGCTTCTTCAGTGTGTCGTGGTATTAGTCGTTGTTCTGCGTTGAGTTGCTGATCTGACGACGTCCTGTCGTCATTGCATTGAACAGACGGCTGCTCCAGTTTGTTCCTACAATCGTAGCACCAAACTAATGAACCAAGGTGAATTCTAGCAGGTTCTCATGAGTTTGAATCTCTTCGGCATCCTCTTAGTCCCTAATAGCTAGTTCCCACGGTGATAGAAGACAACCCAAAATTGTCCCGAGGCTAATTGACAAAAGCAAAGATCGTGACTTGTTTTGGCTTTTGGTCAAAGTGGTGGAATTTGTCTTCTATTGCATGGTGAATTGCCTGTGAAGTCTTGAGAAAGAAGCAAAAGGTCGTGATTCTTGGTGGAGATTATTTGATCAAACTAAAAGACCAAGAATTAATTTACTAGGATCTTCTTTGGCAAACCACCATAGTTGTTGTCCGATTAACCGAGTATCACTTCACCGCGCCATTGTCCCGGAGCGAACAGCCGAACCGGACGCCGGAGCCAAGCCACCGAGAGCCTACCATCAACGAAACAGCCGCTGTTCTTGCCGGAAATCATCGGAAATCGCCGCGCCGTTGCAGCCACGTCTCCCACAGCAAGCACTCCGTCCAGTCCATGCATCAAGTTGAAGACTCGTCCAAGACCTCAACAAGCCAGCCAACTCCAACAAATCCAGGCGTGAGTCCAAGAGGTTGACTTTGTCACCTCTCTGTCAAGAGACAACCACAAAAAGAAAAGGGGAAGAGGACGTGACGAAGAAGATGCTCAAGGGAGTAGACATGCACGAAGAAGTCCTTCTGGTGATCACCAAGCCGTTGCCCGCGTGAACCGAGAGCTGTCCTCGTCGACAGCCAACCACCGAAAGCCAAGCTACCCGAAGCCACCGAGCGCGTTGCCGTTCTCAACGCCGCGACACCGCCGCGGACCGCCGTTGCTCAGCTGCACCGTGATCCACCGTGTCGCCGTAGTCGTCGTCGGTTAGCTCGATCCGATCCGCAAGCCCGAGCCCGATCCCGAGATGTTCGAATTTGGAAGTTATCCAAATTAGGTAAGACTATTATCCGATAATTTTTAGAATATTAATTTTCCTAATTTTGCATGTTTGAATATTGCGTGATTGTCGTGTGAATATTTATGATATCTTTAGGATAATGTTTGATGTCCGCGATATTTAAAAATATTCAAATTAGGAAAATTTCCTAATTTAGCAACGTATTTGGACGTCTATCCGACCTTATCCCTAAAGTCCGATACGCGGCGGTACGGAAAATCACTATCCTATTCATAACCACTTGAATACGATAATGATTTTGATTCGCTTTCCAAATTTGAATAATCGATTATCCGTTAATATCTATAACCCCTTAGATATGACCGATAATTTGATTTTTGTGCCTAATTCGAGTTTGAAACAAATTTGGCGGATCGCGTGGATGATTTGAATTGATTGCTATCCTTATTTGTTTAAATTTCTTTCATTTTCAAATAAAAAGAAAATCAAAAAAATTCTGCTTTGATACTTAAATTAGAATAGTGCATGTCTAGGATTTTTTAATATATCCCGAAGGATAAGATAAATATCTAATTTAAATTAGGACTTAACGTGGCAAGTTTCCTAATTTAAATTAGGTATTATTCCAAATTCTAACGGATTATTCACGTTATTTTATTATTCCGAATTTTTAATCAAAAATTCCAAAAAAGATCATCCTAGGATAGAATAAATTAGAATAGATTGCATTTTAATTTAAGTAATTTATAATTTCGAATTTTGCCAAAAAATCCCAAAAAGAAAACATGCTAGGGTAGATTAAGTCGTCATAGATTGCATGTTAATTTAGGTATTTTTGAATTTCGAATTTTAAACAGAAAATACCAAAAAGAGAAGTCATCTTAGGTTGTATGCTATTTTAGGCATTTTCGTTAATTCCGAATTTCATTTAATTCCGAATTTCAATGAGAAAATACCAAAAATAAATCATTCGCACGTCATTAGAATTAGGTCACGTCGTCGCGTGTCATATAGTATGCATGTTAGGTTGCATTATTTTGCATGTCATATTTTTGCACGTCATTGCATTTAGGCTAAATTTCATTTAAATAAGTGGAAAATCAAAGAAAGAGGAATTGAGTGAATGCTTGTTAACTAGAAATCATATTAGGGTTGATTGATGTGATTTTCTAGCTAACAATGCAGAGGCTTGCGCTGGATTCGAGGTAAGTTGTTCTCCTAAGCTTGCAATTTATTTAATGCTTTGATTATTGGGTGTTAAATTGGTGGTTTGCGCACCCGCATGAACACCTCACATGTTAGTGACATAAGTTAAAATGGATCCAAACTGCTTGCCAAAATATTTTTGAAATGAAAAGGTACCGAAAGGGCGTTAGACTAGATCTAGCGTAATCAAGTCCCCGGGCTTAGAATCTCTGGTTCGTAGGAATAAAACATATCTCCCTATGTTTTATTTAGGTTTCTAATCAGCCTACCGTAAAATGATTAGTGGCGACTCCAAGCATGAAAACATTTGCATGTTAAGAATTTAAACCCTAAGTTGCAAATTGGTAGGGCTTGGGAGGGCCCGAGTTAGGTTCAGACTTAATAATCCATTAGCCCGAGAAATTGATAAAATTTTTTAGGGTCGCGACAATCATGCAGTGTTCTATCGTCGTGCTACTACTGGGTGTATCTTTCTGGTTTTATATGTGGATGACATTGTCTTGACAGGGGATGATGAGTAGGGTATTGTTGAGCTGAAGAGATATTTACACTCACTTTGAGACGAAAAACCTGGGTGATTTGAGATATTTTCTTGGCATAGAGGTGGCTCGAAAGAAAGGAAGTATTTCTTTGTCACGACGTAAGTATATTCTAGATATTTTGGCTGAATTTAACATGCAGCACTCTCAGTCTGCAGAGTCGCCTATGGAACCGGGATTAAAGCTTCTTCCTGATCAGGGCGAGTTGTTTGAACACCCTGAAAGATACCGGCGTGTCATTGGTAAACTAAACTATCTCACTACGATGACTAGATCTGATCTTGCATATTCGGTTAGTGTAGTTAGTCAGTTTATGGCAGCACCTAGACAACCACATTGGGATGCTGTTTTGAGGATTCTGAGATATCTTGGAGGTAGTCCCGGCAAGGGAATTGTTTTTGCCGCTCATGGTCACGCTCGCATGGAGTGTTATACTGATGCCGATTGGGCTGGTTGCCCTACTGATAGGCGGTCTACCTCTGGATATGTTTTGTATGTTGGTGGTAACTTGGTATCATGGAAGAGTAAGAAACAGGACATTGTTGCGAGGAGTAGTGCTGAAGCAAAGTATCGAGCCATTGCTGCAGCCACTGCAGAGATTGTGTGGACTAGACATCTTCTGAATGAGGTTGGATATGGGTTGAGTGGTCCTACTTCGCTATGGTGTGATAGTAGCTCAGCGATTCACATTGCTTCAAATCATGTCTTTCACGAGAGAACAAAACACATTGAGATTGACTATCATTTCGTTCGACAGGAGCTTACGTGTGGGAGTATCACTCTCTCACATGTTCGTACTGGCGATCAGCTAGCAGATGTGTTTACTAAATCTTTAGCTGGGCAACGGGTTCGCTTTATATGTAACAAGCTAAGCATGGTCGATATCTATGCCTTAGCTTGAGGGAGGTTGTTACGAGTTATTATGAGTTATTTTATTATTATTTACTATCATATGTGGGAATGTCTACCACATTACTATGTTCCCTCACTATTAGTATAAATAAGAGAGCATGTTAACCTAGAGGGTTAGACAATTCATTCATCCCTTTCTCTTCTTTTCTTCTTCTTCAAACAAGTCCCAGAAAGACGAACTATGAAAATTTCATGCATTTGTTGCCAAACCATTGTCAATAAATACCAAAAACTAGATCCTAAGATTGAGTAAACCACAAGTGCTTTGTGATTTGGAGAGAAATCCCAACATTAAATTAAATTTTGCCTAAGGAAGTTGAATAAACACAACCCCAACGAGCACATATATGAAAGCAGTTAACATCTATATCAGTATTAAGGAAAAGTCACATACAGTTTTATCAGTTGCTAATCGAAACATTCCAGGAAGAGAAATCCCAGCTCCACTTGCCATAGTGACACCGTCCAAAATAGCCAGCTGCCCAAGAGTGAAGTAAATAAAAAGTGACCGACTCATAAGTTGGAACTAACGCGAGTGCTGAGACATTCAAACAACTTTGATTGACTAAAAATTAAATCCAAGAAATTGAACATTACACCTACTAAATGGTCAACGCTTGCAGTTTTTAGTGTTAAATTTTGATAGAATATTAAATGCCAAATGATAAATAACGAAAGTAATTTGGAGTACATCATGCAATTACTTTAGAAACGGAATTCTGCTTGACATGGAAGAAACTGTGCCTATAAGATGACTACTATAAACCAATTGCAGTAAATGTCACTCGCTTTACATTTGACTCAAGGTACAAAGAGGGAAAACGTAAATGATTTTTAATTGTTCTTCTTTCTCAATTAAGCATAGAGTAGTACGTTGACAAGAGCTAAACATCAAAAGGACTTATTTTTGCTCCAAGAAGAATCATGTGAAGAATCACAAGCACTTACTTTCTCCTCTCATCTCACCATGAATTGCCTTACACATAAAGACCGTGGTCAAGCAGATCATTAGTCAAAGATTGTTTTACTGATCATGCCACCAATGCGGAGGTACCTCATCTACTTGAGATTCATCAGCAACAAAGTATGTCCACCTTAGTGACCTAGATTGCTTATGCTACAGAAAATGGTGCCGAAGCGGAATGAAGTAGATCACATGTCAAGAAGAACGATATCCAACTAGTAGATTCAATAATTTTACTAATTTAGATCGTGACAGAGCTCCAAGAATTCATCCACCATCACTCACTTTGCAACACAGAAAGTTTCTTTTGCCAGTTTTAGTTCTGTGATTACGAGTTTAGAGCAACATTTAGTTTAATGTTACTATAATCACTCATCCAAGTTATTTCCAAGATTTCAAAAGTTTGTGTATAGTGAACTGGTTTTGTTCAGATTGCCTATTTTAGCGATCCACAATGTAAGAGTACCCTATATCAGCATGTGTACATGAGTTGTAGTTTGCAGGGATATTAGCAATCTCCATATCACTGGAATCCAGTAATACCGCTAGATGTGAGATTCAAGCTTTCCATCCATGACAAGAAAACTAACACTTAAGCATACTTCAACCACTTATTCACAAAACTTCAAGCATCGATTAAAAAACTATAAGATGAGATTTTTGTAGTGTCAACAATATAATTTATCGGAATCATAGGAATTTAGGGTGAAAGTTCCGTTTCTCATCCAGCCAGGAGAAATCATACCATACTCTATGATGTCTGGCCAATAATATATTTTATCAAGAGGTCAATACAGAAACCAAGAGAATTTCAGAGGAAATCCAAGCCCTGAAATTATCCATTACACAGTAGGCTGATTCTACATCTCAAAGAGCTAACAGTTTATAAACTTTAAAAGGAGGTACTCACATGTGGTTTCAAATACGTCCCCTGCGCGTAAACAAACTTATATAAAGTATCAAAGAAAGTTTTGCACTCCTCAATGTTCCCTGCATGTATGTTGACTATTTGGTTAGAAACAAAAATAACGAAAGAAAAGTAAAAGAACCAAACGATCATAATCAAGGGAATAAAAGAAGATTGATAGCAAAGTAGCATGCTCTTTGAAGAGCACTTGAGGGGCATTATTTCAGACCTTCCACCTTAGTTTATCTATCACATCCCGCTTGATTCAATCTTTAGTTCCCCTCAAACACATTAGTTACTAATCCGACCTTTTCTCTACAGCCACAAATCCACCATCGCATATCGTCTCCAGTTATAAAAATTACCTTCACATGTTGATATTTAACACCCCAACATTGTCAACTATATAATATTCTTCAACTTCAAACCAATCTTCTACTTCCAATTACTAAATAAATAAATAGCAAAGAAAAAGGACACAAAAACTATCAGAGAAAACAAAGTCCAAAATAGAAGGCCAAATAAATGAAAGAGTTCATCACCGTCCGACCTTCAGTGAGCAAATGATAAAGGGTAACGACATCTCCACCGGAGCAGAAAGCTTTGCCACTACCCTTCAGATCAGACAAAAAAGTTCACGTTAATTCAGAGACTGTGAACCCTGACAATAACAAAAGGAATGCCTGAAATGTGAATTCACTTCTCCTTCTTTATAGACTCTAGACAAAACAAAACCAGGATCTATTGGATTCTATCGGCTCTTGTACGAGAGCATCTAATGGTAATACCTTCATCGACACAAACCCGACGTTTGGATTCTCTTCCCACGATTCATAGAGCCTCTTCAGCCTGGCTACCTGTAGAAAACATCAGCACAAAGTTGAAGCTTTAATCATTCTAGAAAAGAAAACTGAACCGGGTATCAAGAAACGCAAAAAATGAAAAGGCTTTTGGTTCCGATTGGGGTTGGTGAGGAATTATTTGGGTCGGAGAGAGAGAGGAAGAACCAAACCATTGAGGTAGTGAGAGAATTAAGAGCAGATGGTCTGTTGAGGATCGCGGTTCTTGAGCTGGCTCTTCCATCCACTAGAACCTGACGCCACAAACATACATGAATCGAAATATAAGCGCCCAATCTAAATGAACCACCTTTTGTATCCGCAAAGTAGACACTGCGACTTGACTTCATCGAGTTTCTGGAACGAATCAAAATGGCTAGCAGGACAAGTTGCATCAGATGAACAAATTGAAACCCAGAGAGAGAGAGGGAGGGAGGGACCTGGTCTTGGACGTCGTCGTGGCTTGCGTAATGGGGCTAAGCGGAGAGACTTCTCTGGTGAGGGGAACAGCCGAGCTGGTGAAGCGAACGCCTGGCTCTCGTTAAAACCTTCAAGCTATGCATCTCTCTCTCTCTCTCTCTCTCTCTCTCTCTCTCTCTCTCTCTCTCTGGAGCAACGCCTGAACCTGTCCCTCCAGCCTCCCCCCAAGCCGAGAACAACGGAGCGAAGATCGAGCGGCCATTCGAATAAGGTCTAGGCTACGCACGGTAACTTGCCAAATAATATTTGATTTTGTTCTTTTATTTCTAAAATTAATTTGAGAACACAAATTCATTTATTTAATATTTTTAATTCTGAACACAAATTTATAAATTTGTACCCAGAATCAGTTTTGGAGCAGAATCAAGAATTAAAAAAAAAAGTAACTTCTTGATTTTTGGAATAAAAATGAGAATCAATTTTTTTTTTCTTCTTCTTTTTCTTGATTTCTAATGTAGCTTCTAATGTCCGGCGCGAGAGCCACTCTCGCCGTATCTAGCGAGATTAAAATATTTTAATAAAAAAAATTTTAGCGGCCATGGCCAACGACCTAGCCATGGCAAAAAAAAATTAAAAAAATATTATTAATAAAAAAAATTTACCGGCCATGGCCAGCGATCAAGCCATGGCGAAAAAAAATAAAAAAATTATTTTCAATAAAATATTTTTTATTAAAATATTATTAATAAAAAATTATTTATAAAAAAATTATTTTAGAGGCCATGGCCAGCAACCAGGCCATGGCGAAAAAAATTAAAAAAATGTTTTCAATAATAATTTTTTTATTAAAATATTTAATAAAAAATATTTTTAATAAAAAAAATTATTTATAAAAAAATATTTTACTAGCCATGGCCAGCGACCAGGCCATGGTGAAAAAAAAGAAAAAAATATTTTCAATAAAAATATTTTTTAGTAAAATATTTTAATAAAAAAATTATTTATAAAAAAATATTTTACCGGCCATGGCCAAGAAGGAGTAGAAGAAAAAAAGAAAGAAATATTAAATATTATTAATAAAAAGAAATTTTATGTATTTACTAAACGCATTTCTATTCTTTTACTATTTCAGGAATGAAAATTTTGGGTCATTACCAAACGCCTTCAAATGTTCAGAATCAGTTCCCGGGCACAAAATAAAAAAAAAATCATTTCTGAACAAAATCAGTTCCCGGGTACAGAATTGTTACCATACGCACCCTTATTGTCCGAGTCGTAATCGTACGAGAGAACTCGGATTGGGCTTTTGTCATCTGGGCTTTCTATGGACCGGTCTATGATGTGGACGATAAGGCATGCCAAAATCAAGCTCCTGCGGTACCTCCTCCCCCGAATCGCGGGAAAATGACATGAATGCTCCTTGAACTTTGGCTCAACATGCAATATCTTTCGATTTGTTTAACGCCATCCCTAAATTTGAATTTATAAAATGTGATTCCTACATTTTTAATCTATTCAACATGGTCTCTCAACTTTTAGGTTTTAGCCAAATACGGGAAAATGAAGTTATTTTCCTAGAAATTTTTTTCAAAAAATGGTACATTGAAACACACGAACCCTTAATTGGGAAAAGTAAAACGGACTTTGAAGGAAGAAAAGGGGAGATTTTGCACTACATGGACTACTGAATGATTTAGCAGCGTATGACTCATGATGTTTTGCAGAAAGGAGCCATGAGTTTGTTGTACCCTTGTTTGTGGAAAAGGCAAAACCAATGTAAAGGAAAAGGTATACTCGATGACATATGCATTTTCTCATACTAGAATACTGGTTAAAGAAAATCTTATCTTTCATTTAGGAGGAGGCTAATATAGAAGCGGATGCCGAAGAGCCCAACACTGATGTTCAACTCTAGTTCCATCCATCTGCAAGTTCTCGGGATCATGAAACTAGCGAAGAGCCTCCCCTTGACATGTGAGAGAAGGGACTCCCCTGGAAAGCGAAGAGCTCGACACTGAGGTTCAAGTTCGGTTTTTCCTGTGGAGTGTATGGAATAACGCTCTTCCAACTAAGTAAACCTTCGCAAAAGGAAAATGGTACCTGATCCACTTCGCCCAGTGTGTCTGACAAGCTCTAGAATCTCCGAGCACCTCCTCATCAAATGTGATTGGACGAAAAAGATATTGTCAGACCCCCGGTTCCTGTTCGACACTTCACCAACAAAGATTACTAGAATTGACAAGTGGATCTCGGAGAAATTAACTTCCCAACCCGACCCATCCGCGAGAGCTATATCCGCATGTATATTGTAACTTATTTGGAAGGAAAGGAACGCAATGGTGTTTCGAAACGCGAAATCAAAACCCAGCTTTCTCGTTGAAGAAGCAATCAATTGACACAGGCACTTTGCGAAATGGAACCCAAGCAATAGTAAACGCACAAGGAGAAAAGTTTCTTCTCCAGACCGGTGGATCTCGCCACCTGAGGGCTCGTGGCAACTAAATGTAGACGGTTCTTGGTGCGGCGACACACGGGAGGGAGCAGTGGTCCACTATCTCAAGGATGCCAACTAAGTCGTAGATTGGGTGGCAAAGACCCGACGGACCGACTTTCTTAGCCTGAACTGGCTAACTCTTTGATATTTGTTATATTATGATTTTGATTTGAGTACTCCTTAGCGACGAAAGTGATGACTTTCACCGAACAAAAAATAAAAGCTTCATAATGATGTGGATCATATTCTTGATCGAATACATTTTTTTCCTATTTTATTATTTCTTTATTTATTAAATTCTTGTGAGCCAATCTCTTTTTCTTCTTTTCTATTTTTTTATTCCTCGTGACCTGACACCACTCTCTTCACTCGCTTGCTACCATCACCACGTGCGCCCGCATACACTGCGAGCACACACCCACGCCTGCGATTTACTTAAATATTCTAGTCGCTTGTAGATTGGGTCCAAGAAAAGTCAATAAAAAGGATCCATGGCGATTAAGACTGCGCATGACAATGATTCTGTGCCTGGGAACAGATTCTGCTCAGAAATGATTCTTTTTGATTCTGTGCCCGGAATTGATTCTAAGCATTTTAAGGCGTTTGTTAACGGTCCAAAATTCCATCCCTGGAATAGAAAAAGAACAGAAATGTGTTTGGTAACGCCACCAAATTTCTTTTTATTAATAATGTTTTTAAATATTTTAATATTTCTTTTTTTTATTTTCCTCCTTCTTAGCCATGGCCTGCTCGCCGGCCATGATCGGTAAAATATTTTTTTATTAATAATATTTTTATTAAAAGTATTTTTTTCTTTTTTTTGCCATGACCTGGTTGCCGGCCATGGCCGGTAAAATATTTTTTTTATTAATAATATTTTTATTAAAATTATACATTTTTATTTTTTTTGGCCATGGCCTGGTTGCCGGTCATGGCCGGTAAAATATTTTTTTATTAATAATATTTTTTATTAAAATATTTTTATTTTTTTTGCCATGGCCTAATCATTGGCCATTGCTGGTAAAATATTTTTTTATTAAAATATTATTATTAAAAATATATATTTTTATTTTTTTGGCCATGGCCTAATTTCCGGCCATAACCTGTAAAATATTTTTTTTATTAATAATATTTTTTTATTAAAATATTTTTATTAAAAATATATATTTTTCTTTTTTTTCCATGGCCTGATCGCCGGCCATGGCCTGTAAAATATTTTTTTATTAATAATATTTTTTATTAAAAATATGCATTTTTATTTTTTTTGACCATGGCCTGGTCGCTGGCCATGGCCTGTAAAATATTTTTTTTGTTAAAATATTTTTATTAAAAATATTTTTTCTTTTTTTGCCATGGCCTGGTCACCGACCATGGCAAGTAAAATATTTTTTTTATTAATAATATTTTTATTAAAAATATTTTTTTATTCTTTTGGCCATGGTCTAGTCGTCGGCTATGGCCGGTAAAATATTTTTTATTAAAATATTTTATTCTCATCAGATTCGGCGATGGCGGTCCTCGGGCCGGACATTAGAAGCTACATTAAAAACCAAGAAAATGAAGAAGAAAAAAAATTGATTCTCAAAATTGTTCCCAGAATCAAGAAGCTACTTTTTTTTTATTCTTGATTCTGCTCCAAAACTGATTCTGGGAACAATTTTTGATAGAATTGTGCCCAGAATCAAAAAATTAAACAAACGCATTTCTGTTCCCAAACTGATTCTGGGAACAAAAGAACAGAATCAAACACTGTTTGGCAAGTTGTCATGCGCAGCCTAAATCAACGCGTTTTTCAAAGCAGCGAGGAAACTTTTGCCTTTTAATGAAAATTTGAATTTTCTATTTATTTCTCAACTTTGAAAAGTCATTAATTACATAAATGTCATTACGACTTATTAGCGACACAAAGGAATTAATTTAATTGATAAAAAAATCATTGCTTGAAAATTTCTACAAGATCAATGTGTTTTCATGTAACACATAGATCTGTAATACATTAATCTTGTAAGGATTTCTAGGCAGGATAGGACTGGATATAATAGAATATGAAATTCAAAAGATTTGCTATATCTTATCAATTGCTCGCTGAATCGTAGTATTAAAGCCGGAGATTTCCACATCTTATTATGTCAATTATTTGTTATGAACATCATATTAGTGTAAATGAACCTAAAAATTGCGCAAATGGAGATGATAAGAATTTCTCACGATACTCTTACCTACTTCATTTTTATTTGCTTATTTTTTTATTATTTTTCCATCTCTTTTTTAATTAATTCTTTTTTATTTCTTTTTCCCCCTCCATCATTCTCTAATAAAATTTTATTAATTAGTAAAATATACTAATATACCTAAAATATTTAATAAATATAAATACTAAATGCATTTATTAATGTATATGAAATTTATATCATAAGATAGGAAGAAAATTGAATATGTAAATAAAAATAAGAATAAATAAAAATGAAATTATTTGTATGGTTTTGTTATTTTGAATTTTTTATATTTAAATTTAAATATTATTTTAATTTTATTAATTTAATAAGTTTGTTATTCGAGAAAAATAACTTTTATATTATGGACATTATAAATCTTATCCATTCTTATCTCACTTCCCCCATATGATAATTGTATTCGGATTATATCTCTCATATATCCGATTTTATCTTGTCTTAGATAAACACCAAACACGAGATAAAATAAAAGATATCCTATCCTGAATTTTATCTAGACTACCAAACGTAGTCTAAATAAGTTAGTTGAATCCTTGGTGACTAGATGAATGTGTTATCTAAGTACCGTCCGTTTCCCTTTTTCTTTTGCCTTCTCCCTCCATCGACGATTCAATGAGATCCGCGAACCCCAACCGTGGAAACGGTCAAAGAGAGCAGAGGTCCACTGGGACAAGTGGGAAGTATTTTCTTTTTCTTTTTATTTGTCAAGTCACAAGGTATAACATAATGGCCGGTGGGATTTCAGGCCGGACATCACGCCTAAAACTTGAATTGTATGCCCGAGGATTAAGATTTGCTCAACTCGTGAAAGTTTGTCCTTTACTTTGTGAAACGTGGATGCCAGAGACACGAAATGCATATATATCGAGCGGAACGATTTAGGAAGAAATGCCGATCATTACAATTTGCGCGGGCGCCGGTGGTTTCACCAATGAAATTGAATCGGAGGTGGGAAGTGAAAAATCGAATCCTTATTTAGATATGCCCCCTCTCTCTCTCCACATTGTCGAACCTCCATAGAAAATAGGCATTGTACTCGTGAATTGACTCGCTCGAGGTATTGTCTATTTAAATAATTGGATTTAATTTGTAATCGACCTTAAACGGCGGTAACGAGACAATTGCACGTGTGAATTTAGCGGTCATCTTTCGATCTTACGATGAAATAAGTTCATTTCTTCACAACTTTTGTGCTAACGCACGAACCATCGTTGTTAGGCGCAAACATGAGCTAGCCAAAAACGGAGAGAATATGATAGTTTTTATCGAATTAGTTTGCTGGTGGAGAATATGCTTACCAACTAGGAGCATGGTCGCGGGTTCTGTTTTCCGTTTTCGTTTACTAATAGAAAAGGCAGGTCAAAGTCGAAGAGTCACTTGCAAAGGTTCCGGTTCCACGCGCCTCCCATCCCGCATTACTGCTAAGGAAATCATGTGCGCGATAATTTGCCCTTTCCGCGCAGCAATTCGATTAGCATGAAGAGCCTTGGACCGTTGGATGGCATGAACGCGGCATTGTTCAAGCACGCACAATGGAGTGTGTTGTTGTGTAGGTGATAAAATGTCGGGAAAATAACACAAATCATCATTTAACTTTGGCCCAATGTACGTGCAATATGACTAATGAACTTTTAATTTGTTCAATGTAATTTCTGAACTATTAATTAGTTCAATGCAAGTCCCTAAACTTTTAATTAGTTGGTAAAGAATATGCTTGCTAACTAGGGCCATCTGTATTGCTCGTTAGTTTTCTCTTTTGACAAATTTATAATCCAAAATTAATATACTCGTGATAAATTTATCTCACACTAATTTTTTGTCACTAAAAATTCCAAACTGATATATATTTATAATAAATTTACCTTTTGTTTTTTTTTGGTAAAGATAAATTTACCTTTTGTTAATTTCTATTATATTTGATTAATATCACAAAAAATCACAAATCGATAAATTATCAAACCGATACACCCGTCAATTGTAGCATATCATCCAACTCAGTTATTTGATAGAAAAATCTAACTGAAATTAACATAAAGTTAATTTATCACCGATGTACTAGTTCGGGATTTTTCGTAATATTAATCCTAATTTTTTTATTAATAGAAAAAGAAAATCAACTATGAATCAGTATTGCATGTGGAGAATCTGAGTACTGCTCGTTAGGTTCCACGCACCTTCCGCGCAACGCTACGGAAATTACGCATGTAGTAATTGTCCCCCTCCAATAATGGGAAGTTAATTTTTTTATATTTCAATCGATTCACTAATTTGCTGAGAAATTGTTCTATTTCAGGAGCCAAAATGAATAATACAGTGATTTGGGGAGAAGACAAAATAGTTCTTGAACTGCAATTTTTGTTATTTTTCTTTTCCTTTGTGAAATTAAGAACTCTTATTCGTCACTTCATCTGTGTACCCTTGTATATTCCTTTCCACTTTGCTTTGGCCTTTACAGTAGCATTTGGAACAAAATTTGTATCAGTATTTGCCCTTGTCCTTCAGCATCCTTGGCCATGACTATTGACGAATTGAAGAGGTAGAAGCGTGGTGCAGCTGCTCCTATCGTGTGAGAGAAGCTTTCTTAGATAATGAAGCATAACACCATTAAAGAGCCCGAGGAATTCGTCGTGATTATGATCTCAATGTTAACCTTCCATATATTCACAAGTTTGAGAGAAATATACAAGTAAAATAATAACTAGACCTGTCAAAATGGGTAATTAACTTATTTGTTAACTCATATTCGATGGGCTGGGTGCACACACCGCACTTATAAATTGACTCTTCTCGAGGTACTATCTATTTAAATAGCCAAATTTAATATTCAATTCACCTTAAACGGCGATTACAAGATGACTGCGCTTGTGAATGTAGCGGTCATCGGGCAATTTCCTAATGACATAAGCATGGAGTTTCTTCTTCACAACTTTTATGCTGACGCACGTGCCTTCGTCATTAGGCGCAAACATGCGCCAGCGTACAAAGAGGGAATCTAATTTTTTTGATTAAATTAATTAGCGGTGGAGAGTATGTTTACCCACCAGGAGCAATGCGCGTTGGTTCTCTTTTCTGTTTTCTTTTACTAATAGAGAAAAAAAGGCAGGTCAAAGTCAAAAAGTCGCCTGCAGAGGTTGCAGTTCCACGCGCCGCCTCCCCTCCCGCATTACTGCAGCAGACATCACGCGCGCGATAATTTGCCCTTCTGCGCAGCATGCACCGCAGCGGTTCGATCGGCACGAAGAGTCTTGGACCGTTGGATGGCAAGAAAGCCAGCACGCACAATAGAGTGCGTTGTTATGTCGGTGATATAATGTCGGGAAAATAGCACAAATGGGCATTGAATTTGACCAAATGTGCAGTGTGATCTTTAAATATTTAATTTATTTAATATAATTTCCAAATTTTATCTTAATATGTAATATGATCCTTGAACTATTAATTTTTTCATTGTAGAACCATGTTCAATTTAGTCTATAAATTATATGAAAATGTTCAATATTGTTACTGATATTAAATTAATGCAAATACTACATCGAACATTTTTATAAAACATGTACCAAAAGCTCAAATACAATATTTAATAAATTAAAAATTAATGGATCACATTAAATATTGAATTAAAGTGAATGGATTATATCGAATAAATTAAAAATTTATAGATCACGTTACACATTGAACCAAAATTTAAGGATTATTTGTATCATTATCCCTAAAAATGTCCAAGGCTTAGAATTGGTAGAGATCGTGGCAGTGATAGAAAGTATGTTATATACTTCTTGTTTACGTGATGATAATCGCTAGTTATCTTTATGACCAATAAAATGTACCGAGTCTAGCAAACATTTGCGATTGAAAAATCTACTCGGGACTCGGACGGTGCAAATTCAGATGTTACATTATAAATGGGATGGGATAGCGACCCCACACATCCATCCTGCGAGAAGAGACTAGGCATTATCGCAATCTATGTTTTAATCGAAATTAGTTGGTGGAGAATACGCTCACCCCCACTCAAGTCGGGAGCATCTGTATTGCACGTTGGTTTTCTCTTTTGTTTAATTTTTTTATCAATAGAAAAAGCAAATCAAGTCAAGTCGTGCTGGATCTCAAAATCTCAATCAAAAGCACCAGGAGCATTGCATGTGAGGATGTTTCAGTAATTGCGTTGTTAGGTTCCACGCACCTTCCGTTAAAGGCATCGAATGGCGCTCCAGCTTTTTGACTTCGGTGGTCTCTAAAGAAGAAATGAAAAATTACAAGTGGGACTGCGGATGCGTGCGTGGTGCGCTATCATCACCGACCGTTTATATCGCGTTGTACGTACGCAATGGAATTAATTTTATGATAAAAATCGTTGCTTCAAGACTTTATTTTTAATTTTCTATTGATTCGCTTATCTGCTGGGAAATTGTTTTATTTGAGGAGCAAAAACGAATTACACAGTGGCGGGGAGAAGACAAAATAGCTCTCGAATTGCCATATCTATTAGGAATATTATTACGAAAAACTTCAAATTAATATATTTATAAATTATTTTTTTATCACAAAAAAATCTTAAATTGATATATCTGTAATAATTTTACTCCGAATTATTTTTGACTACCAAAAATCTGACGTTGGTGCACTGGTAATAATTTTACCCTCGAACTAATTTTTTGACCATAAAAATCCCAAACTAGTATTCCTATCACAAATTTATCCTCCCTTTAGTTTCCATTAAATTTTACTGTCTAATTGCTAAATTTAATGACACGTGTTAGTTGACAGGTGTACCGATTTTAGGTACCCATCTGCTTCTCACAAGTTTACCAATTTGTGATTTTTCGTGATATTAATCCAATTTAACGGACACTAACAGAGGGTAAATTTTTCACAAATGTACCAGTTTGGGGTTTTTAATGGTCAAAAAATTAGTTAAGGGTAAAATTGTCACAAGTATATCAATTTGGAGTTTTTTGTGGTCAAATAATTAGTTCGGGATAAAATTATCACACGTATACCAGTTTGAGGTTTTTTGTGATCAAAAAAATAGTTTGGGACAAAATTATCACAGGTGTACTAATTTGGGTTTTTTTGTAATAAAAAAAATTCATGATAAAATTATCACAGGTATATAAGTTTGAGATTTTTCATGGTTTTAATCATTTCTATTATTTTTCTTTTCCTTTATGACATTAAGAATTCTTACTTGACACTTCATATGTGTACGCTATTATATTCCCTTGCACTTTGCTTTGTCCTTTACAGTAACATTGGAACAAAATTTGTATCAGCATTTGCCTTGATCCTTCAGTATCCTTGGCCATGACTATTGACGAATTGAAGAGGTCGAAGCGTGGTGTAGTTGGTCCTGTCGTGTCAGCGAAGCTTTCTTAGATAATGAAGCATAACACTGTTAAAGAGCCCGAGGAATTCATTGTGATTATGATCTCGATGTTAGCCTTCCATATATTCACAAGTTTGAGAGAAATATATAAGTAAAATAACAACTAGATCCGTAAAAATGGATTATTAACTATTTTCTTAATTCATATTTAATGGGTTGGATTATACACGCCGCATTCGTAAATTGATTCGCTTGAGGTACTGTCTATTTAAATAGATAGATTTAATCTTCAATCCACCTTAAACGGCGATTACGAAATGACTACACCTATGAATTTAGCGGTCATCTATCCACTGCATTAAACAAATGAAATATTTGCCAAACTTGGTTTTTTTTGCAAACAGATGACATGAAACCCGAACAAATATGTGGAAAGAGTTTATCATATTATATTGAGTAAAATCATCAGGTTTCTCATGACTTGTCCTTGCCGAACGTGAAGAAGATGTGCATGAACAACTCAGCAAAAATGAAAAGGATCATGTTGTTTCCATGAAAGTTTCCCCCACTGAGGGAGTGGACATTTTTTTTATTTAATTAGCTTTCTTTATCGATACGCGAGTGCCGTTATAAAAACCAAATTTATTTTTATCTAATCAATTCTCGTGGAGCCCACTCTTTTTTGTCTTTTCTTTCATCCTTATCCTGCTGCCATATCTCTCTTCACTCGGTCCTCACGCGCCACACACTCACGCGCCACATTTCTTAGCTAAGGTAGATCAAACTCACCGTGATGCTGGCGAGCAACGTTCCGAGAGAGAGAGGATAGAGAGAATAGAGAGAGACCTTGATTTGCAAAGTGAAGCTCCTATGGCGAACTCAGACGCCGGAACGAGTAGCAGCAACGCAAGAGGAACCAAGTATCAAGTGTTCTTGAATTTCCATGGCCGAGATACTCGATTTGGATTCACCAGCTTCCTTCATCGAGACTTGGTACGTAATTCTATTCATGCCTTCATAGATGAGGAAGAACTTCGAGTTGGTGAAGAAATTGGTGGAGAGCTCCTGCAAGCAATCGACAACTCCCAGATCTACATACCCATCTTCTCAAGAAATTATGCTGATAGCAAATGGTGTCTTCGTGAGCTCGCAAGGATGGTAGACAACACATCCAAGTCAAAGGAGAAAAAGATCCTACCTATTTTTTACGATGTGGAGCCAGATGACGTTGACCTTAAAACCCCAGTATACAGAACGGCCATAGAGAAGCACAATGAGGAGCACAAGAAGAAGCAACAGGAGAAGTTTCCTCATGAAGTAGAATCCTGGGAGGAGGCTCTTAAGAAGGTCGACAAAATCAAGGGCTGGGTGCTGCCAAAATATAAAAGGTAAGCTCTAAAGATCCCTGATCTTCTGGCTCTAGAATCAAGCCCGTCCAATACAAGGAGCGTCGGGAAATAAATAAATTAGCAAATCTTCACATCTTTTAAAAAAATCAAGTACAATCATATGCAAGAGTTATTAAGGGTAAATAAAAGGAGTACACCGTTTTTTGGATTTAGAGGCATGCATGTTAATCTGTATGATCGATATAGCTTTTGTAACTAATGAATTGGCTTCTATTTATGGCAGCCAAGCGGAACTTGTGGACTCGGTAGTTAAAGAGGTTTTGCATGGGCTGAAGAGAAAACATAAGTCTGTGACTAAAGATTTAGTTGGACTTGATGCTCAAGTGGCAGAAGTACTGGAATTGTTAGATGTTAACTGTAGTGATGAAGTGAGGCTGGTCGGACTTCATGGAATGGGGGGTATCGGTAAAACCACTCTAGCCCGGCTTATCTACAATGAACTTTCTTCTCGCTTTGGAAAGTGTTGCGCCTTCCTTGACGATGTTCGAGAAACGTCAAAGAAGGAGGGTTTAGTCTGGTTGCAGAAGAAGTTACTAACAGAAATTGATAGTTCTAGTGCAGCAGAAATTATTAGTGGAGTTGATCACGGGAGGGAGACGATAGAGGCAACACTTGGCAATAAGAAAGTTCTCATTATTCTTGATGACGTAGATGAGAAAGAACAAATTGAGAATCTAATGGGACAAGGTCGATTGCATCTCGGAACAAGAATAATTATCACCACTAGGAACATAAGTGTGCTGAAGATTATTAGGCAAATAATGGCTCGTCAAATGAAGGAGAAGAATTCTGGCCATGCACTCCGAATTCTGCCTTATGACATGAAGGAGATGAATTTTGACCATGCACTCCAACTTTTCAAGAGGCATGCGTTTCGTGAAGGCCCTCTGGCAGAGGATTTTGACCGAGAGGATTTTGACCGCCTCTCAAGAGATATTGTCTCTACTACCGGGGGCCTTCCTTTGGCTCTTGAAGTTATAGGTTCGTTACTTTGGGAAGAGCCCAAAGCGAGATGGGAGAAAACATTAAACAAGTTAAAGAAAATACCGCATGAAGATGTACAAAAGAAGTTGATGATTAGCTATGACGCCCTAAACGATCATCAGCGCGAAATTTTTCTTGATATTGCATGCTTTTTGATCAATGCGGATATTACTAATGCCAATTACATGTGGGAGGCTTGTAAATTTCATCCTGAAATTGAGGACCTTGTCAGAATGTCCTTGATAAAGATAAAAGATAACAAGAAATTTTGGATGCATGACCAACTGAGAGACTTGGGACGGGAAATTGTTCGTCGAGAAAGTCAAAATCTTTGGGAGTGGAGTAGGCTATGGACTAGCGAGGAGATCCTTGATGTCATAAGAACCGACAAGGTAGGACAACTATCAGGTTCAAATGAAAAAAGCGACATCCTGCATTTGAGGATTCAACTTTCTGCTCATGATTTTTTTCTTCCATTTCATTCATTCAAGTGATAAATAAAATTACTAGTTACCTACAAACTTCTACTAATCACTGCAATTTTTTATTGGCAGAGGAAGAAAAAGGTTAAAGCAATCGATCTACGGGGAAGCAATTCTGATATCTCAATTAGAAATGAAGAAATTGAAAGATTTGAGAGTTTGAGGTTCCTGAGATTATCCTTTGGGACATTTCTTGGGGATTCCATCATTCGTCTACCAGAGTTGAGATGGATGTCCTGGTCTTCTCCCCTACCAGATTGTAGTGTGGCTGGTATGCATTCAAAGAATTTAGTTGTCCTTGAACTTTTTGACAATCACTTCACAGACGATTCGAAAGTGTGGGACTTAATTAAGGTATGGTTTCCATCTCAATTTATAACAATCGTCTCGTACATTATTCGGCTTCTTTTTGTAACGTTTATACTTCCGTTTTGCAGATGGCAACCAAACTTAAAAGTCTAGCTCTTGTAAGCTGTGATTTCATTACTAGAACTCCAGACTTGTCGAAATGCCTGGCTTTAGAGAGGTTGACTTTTGATTATTGTTGGGAGCTGAGGGAAATCAATAGCTCCATTGGAAAGCTAACGTGCTTGCTCCACTTGAATATCACCAATTGTAAGTCTGTTGAACAAGTGCCTGATGAAATTGGAGGGCTAGTGAAGCTTGAGCACTTCTCTTTGGGGGGATGCTCCAAAGTGCGCGGACTCCCCACCTCTATCGGCCAATTAGCATCATTAAGGAAGTTGGACCTTTCATCTACGGGAATTACAAGCCTGCCGGATTCCATCGGAAAGTTGCGGCATTTGTCAGATCTCAACCTAGGACGCTCAGCAATCACTGAAATTCCAGACGAAATTGAAGGGTTGGTGGAATTGCGACATCTTTGTTTGCAATGCACTAAGATTAAACAAATTCCGGATTCCATTGGAAAATTAAAATCATTGTGCACTCTGAATTTGTCACGTGACCCCATCGATCCGGAATCAATGTCAAATCGATGGAAGATACCCAAAGATATCGGAATGTTGGACAAACTGGAGGAGCTTGATTTTTGTCATCGGAGCGAGTTGGTAGGCGAAATTCCTTATGAAATAGGAAATCTATCCTCTCTAAGAGTCCTAAATTTAGCTAACACCGGTATCTCTAGAGTTTCGGGAACAATCAACAAGCTTTCTCACCTCTCAACACTTAACTTAAGAAGGTGTGAAGAGATTACAGAGTTGCCTGAGCTTCCAACGAGTTTAGTCCATTTATATATTCGATCTTCCTCACTGAAGGTAATCCCAAATCTCTCGAGGCTTACCAATCTGGTAGAGTTGGACCTACTCGATTGGTTTGATCATCGAAAATCATCAAACCTAATGCAGACATGTGACTTGGGGTGGATTGGAGGGCTATCCAAACTAAAGAAATTGGTTTTGTCTCTTCGCGATGTCGTTGTACCACCTACAGGGTTGGGTCCCCTTTCTCTTCTAGAAAATCTTGACTTGTGTGGTCTACATCCGCACCCCCCCGAGCAGCCACGGCCTTCTTTACTTCCTTTAGAACTTGACAATTTCAGCTCAACAGGATCGCCACTGTCCAACTTGAAAAGTCCGTCAATTCTGACTCTTGGTTTCTCACGATTGCAAGAAATTCAATTCAATGGACTTTCGCAATTGCAGCACTTAGATTTGGTCCACTGTCCCCTTAAGAGCTTATCCATACCATCTAGCGTAACGCAACTGAAAGTATATAGTTGCCCTAATTTGATTGAGATTCAGTTTCCTGGTATGTCGGCATCACTGGAGGACTTAACTATTGGAATCTGCGGGTCAATTGAAAGGATGGTATTTTGCGGTGAGGTAGGATCTCTCGGTGTCCTTGATCAATCAGAGTCTTCTTCGAGTGAGTCAACCTATTTTGCACCAGGAGTACTTCTTCCCAATGCCTTGAAGAAACTAAAAACACTTGAAGTATGGCAGTGTGAAAACCTACTTGAGATTCAAGTCATCGAGTTATCAAACTGGAAGAACCTTCATCGTTTGGAAATCTTTTGGTGCCCCAAGCTGCGGGTTGTTGAGAGCCTTGACGAACTAGAGTTTTTGACCGACTTGGATGTCCGCGGATGTCCTTCGCTGGAAAGATTGCTTGACATATCGAACTCGAAAATACCGGATAAGTGCCTAATACGAGTTAAAGACTGCAAAAATTTGCTCGACTCTTCACCACCAGATGAAGATACCTATCGTATTACTTTCAAGCGTTACAAAAGGGTGGTTCAACAGGGTGCGCCTCAACCAGAGACAAACAAGGTGAGCCCCAACCAAAATTTTATCGTAACACCAAAGAATTTCACCTCAAATGCGAACTAGATGTAAATTTCTTTTTAACGACTTATTCTAACATAAAGTAGTTAGAAGCATGCCACTGCACACACCTGTCATATTTCAGATAAATTTATAGAATGTTCAAGAATTGAATCAACAATGTAAATTTACCAAACCTTTTAACAGGCTTCAACCAGTCTATAGAATCATTTTTTTCACTTGCAAATGTCCAGGATTCGCAAATTTTCCCTACCTTAACAAACCAAAAGTCTCCATATGAGAGGAGATATCTGATACGGGCAATGGCATCGCACTTTCCTTTCCATTTTCTTTGGTGTCCCCTCTCTTTGGTCAAATTCTTCCATTCATTGACTTTATCTACAATTACTTTATATACTGACATGAAAACGGAACTTCCAACTCGTAGACTGAATTTCTGACCCTAATGTAACTGAGCAATGGTAGGTTAAATAAAAAAGTTTATATTTCCTCGCTGTCTGCAATGATAGATGTCTTATTTCATGCAGTACATATTTATTTTAGTTTCCTGAAGAATACTGTCTTTTCCTTTTGCTTCTTTCATAAATACATTCAAGTTCAGTCAACTGAATGTAAGAAATTCAAGGTTACAGAGATTTTCACTTCTGGACATTCTGAGGGATATGGAAGGTCATAATGTGCTTCGTAGAGGAACTTAATTTGGAAAAGTAAAACCGACTTTGAAGGAAGAAAATGGAAGATTTTACACTACATGGACTACTGAATCATCATCATTCAGCACTATATAGACTCACTATGTCTTGCACATGGGAGCCATGAGTTTGTTGTACCCTTGTTTGTGAAAATAGCGAAACCAATGTTACGAAAAAGATTTATTTGATGACAACTGCATTTTCTCACCTAGAATACTGGCTAAGGAAAATCTTATTTTTCATTTAGAAGGAGGCTAAAAGGAAATGGGATGCCGTGGAGCTCGATGAGCTTGAGTCATTTTCATCTGCAAGTTTTTCGGATCATGAAATTAGCGAAGAGCCTCTGATTGACAATGCCGGAGAAGGGACTCCACCTGAAAATCAAAATCAGACCATGGAGCAGGACTAGAACCCTTTAAGTATATCACCACTGTTGTCTATGTTTCGATCTACTGTCATCAGGTCAATGACTTCAGGTATACATTGAACTTAATCGCAACCTGTTTTTGCAGGTCTTGATGAAAGTGGAAAGCAAAATCAAACGACGGAGCAAGACTTGAACTCTTTAAGTATATCTCCACTATTGTCTATGTTTCGATCTACTGTCATCAAGTCAATGATTGACGAGGTATATATTGTACTTAATCACAACCTGTTTTTGTAGGTCTTGATGAACGTGGAAAGCAAAATCAAATGACGGAGCAAGACTTGAACTCTTTACGTATATCACCACTATTGTCTATGTTTCGATCTACGTTTATAAAGTCACAGACTGAAGAGGTATATATTGAATTCAATGACAACCTATTTTTGCAGGTCTTGACAAACTTGGAAAGCAAAGATCAGACGACGGAGCAAGACTCGAACCCTTTACGTATATCACCTCTATTGTCTATGTTTCGATATACTATTATCAAGTCACAGACCAAAGATGTACATATTGAGCTTACTCACAACCTGTTTTTGCAGGTCTTGATGAACTTGCTCCGCCAATAAAATTTTGTGATTGGTTCAAGACATGCTTAGTGAGCATATTGGAATGTATCTGCAACCGCGATCTTTCCTAGCAGTTAAGCTGAATTCTTTGGAGTTAGAAATGGAAAAAGCATTTTAAGGTTAATTCAGAATTCGTGGACATGGAAGGGCTTAGTCAAGTCTCGTCATTTGATTGATTGAAGAGCCAAGTGATGGCTTCAAAAGATAACTTTCAGACTCCTCTTGATCAAACTCAAAGGCAACTGCAGTTGAGGGACCGAGTGTTCCAGAAACAAGAACTCAGATTGCATAGCAATTTCCTCTATGCTTGCGTGGGACAGTTTCTTCAACCTTGGACGGCATGTGGTAAACCAACGGACGCACTGGCAGGCTGCTAATTGGTGTTGACATTGTCAAGCAATGATTCGGTGGCTGGTTAGCAGTAATCTCTATAAACATTCATTGGCCAAGGTTTAATAGAAGTTGCTTGATATTGGAGGCAGCGAGTTTCTGAAAATGGACTTGGTGCATTTTGTAATAAAAGTTTCATCATCTAGTATGCACTTTTCATTGATAAGGGAATCCTTTCTCCAGAGTTGATAATCTGGTAGTCCTTCGATATTTGCCAAATTGCTCATGAATTGTTTGATCGTAGCTAGCAAGCCAGAGAAAGGATTTCACTTGTGGCAATGAGTTCTGAGGACCCTGATATCAAGCTTTCTCTTCGCTTGTTTCTCATTCCCACTTGGGAACCAAGAACAACTTACCAAAATAGGAGGATTCAAACTCACTTAGGAAATCACTGTTGTTATAATTGTAACCTACTTTCATGTCATACAGATAAAAGCGCATTGAACATATTAATTCTAGCCCAACTTTGCAGGTTTGGATGCATTTACGCCCACCAACTATACAGATCTTTGTACAGGTTTGAAACCTTTTTCACAAGCAAATTAACACCTATTTGCAAGACTAGTTTGAACGAATTTCCCTCCACCAACCATGTAGATTCTAGAATCTGTGAAGGTCATATTGACATAGTAATTTTAGCATTTCACTATGCTTGGAGGATTTGCTGTTTTTGGTACTTTTGGATCCTATTCCCGGGGCTCTGCCCTTTATATATATATGGAAGGCGCCTCATAGTTATGCCTTTCGATTTCAAAGTCGAAAAATACATGAAATTGTCTCTGGTCCAGCTTTAATGAAGCAGTGAAGAAGAATATTGCGGTAAAATGCTCTGTCGAAGTGTAATTTCAAAATATCCGAGCAACATTGAGAAAGACTAGCAGTGCATAAACAAATAACCAACAAACCAGAGAGAGCTGGTGATTATGGTACAGTTGCTTTTTCATCTTATTGGGCTGGTGCTTTGTCTGTGTGGAATTTTTGGGAGGAAGATTTCGCATACAAGGAAAACATGATTAGCAGATCTTGAACTGTCGAGGGCATGCGAGATAAAATTAAATCACACAGTTTAATACCTAACCAACAAAACTGAAGATGGTGAAAACTCATCAGCATTCATACATGTCATACAGAGGGTTCTCGCGAGGCAGTGGGTAGTTCTAGCTCAGCCTCGGATATAAGTGGGGAGATACAAAAGTCGACCATATCCTTGGTTACTTCTTCCAAACTTGGAGGATCCCACTGCACATTGTTGGAAAAACCCACAATAATTTCTGTCATGTAAGTTGAGAAAATGCGTAAGGTTGGAAAAATTGGGACTTAATTTTACCTTCGGAGCGAAGTCCTTATCCACTAACCGTGCCCAAACACCCTACAGATGGCGAAGAGTACTATAAATCAGAACATAAACTATATCTTTGCAACCCCACATATGGCAAAGAGTACAATCATCTGATGATAAGGAGAGAAAAAAACCACAGGATTCAATCATACAATTGCAGTAGATGTTGAAGATTTGCATACCTCACAAAAGTCTTTGGAAACTTCTCCAGAGATTCCACGAAGGGATATTCGGTATTCCCAAGTTAAACATTAATCAAGAGTCTGGAATCTGCCTTCGCGAATCTGAAAAGTAATAATTATAACCAACTAAATGTCTGGAGAAGGAATCTATGTCCAACAAAAAAAATCAAAAGAATGGTCACTCACTGATCTTAAGGTGACTTTTAAGCTCAATGGAGAAGCTTCCCTTAGTTTCTTGAGGGTCATTGCACACCATTCACTATAAGAGTAAGCTTCTTCAATTTCCTAAGCAACACCAATTTAATAAGATGTTAATAAAAGAACATCTAGGATACTATCTATGCTGATTCATTGCATTTCTCAGTTGATCAGTGCTGATTCTAACATCATGCATCTGGCAAAATAAAACATCGGTCAAACCATCTCAAAAACCAGTATAATGTCAAGCATTATGGACTTTCCAACAATAAACACATGAGTCTTTTTCAGGGTCACCATCCAACTTACCAGTGCATGTATAATTTCTTCGACTGTGTCATGGCTAAAGCATTTATCGATCACATCAATCCTGAGTCAACACTAAAATATTGTAAGAGAACAAGAAAAAGATACCCCATTTAAAAAAATATTCAATACACATTTCAATAACTGCAAGAAATAAAACTTAAGAGATTAGAGAGCAAAAGAATTGCTGGTAGTAAGCAAAACAAAATAAGCAGGTTCATTCTTTAATAAACGCGTGAAGGAATATACTTGCACAGAGAAGGAAGAAACTTCTTTCCATAAAAGCAGCAATCACTATGCTATCTGGAATATTTACTTGTGCACTGCACAGTTCTAATGTGCACAACAACTGATCATATGTCATAACTAATAACTTATCATGTATATTTTAAGTATTTAGAATGACTGATCCATAGTTCTACTCGGGCTTGGATAAAACAGAATCAACCCCAGAAAAGTGTGAAAATAGCTAGTGCATACAAAAGGCTATGTGTGGTAGAACGCAATCTACTCACAATGTACATAATTTATTAGCTACATCACAAACTTCTCTAGTGTGTTCCCTAGACAGTTGTATAACATAAAGTTATACCGCATTGATCCAAAAGCATACAGTCATCCACACAGAGGAGGATAAATGTAAAGAAAACCATGCTGCAAAGATTCCAGAAGCTGTAGACTAAAGTTGAACATTACTTATGGATGGTACTCCTCCTGTCGGGATAAACAAGATCACCATATTGTGAAAGGGATGTCTCTATAACAGATGGATCATCGGTAGTCAGTCTACCAAGACACTCTTCGATCAAAGCTAATCTCTGTCAAGGTCATTAATTATAACTCAGAATAGATTATCAAGGTATGTGGTGTAAAAACACTGAAGCAGCAGTCAAAGGGGCAATGAAAACAAACCGCATTTAGTGAATAGTGAGTAGCCAAGCGGCAAGCAACCATTTCCACACCATTAAGCTTGTCCCCTGTAAGAGCCAGGTATTCCCCTGGAAGAATAAGGCCACACATTTTAAGACAGAATCCTAACGCTAGTTATCGACAAATTGGGATTTAAAGAGAAAGAGTAGTAAACCATGCAAAGAAAATACTGTGGAAACTATATAAGCTTTACATTACAAACAGAAGGACAAAACATCAATATGATCTCCATGGTTTCAATGATTAAGTATATTGCAAACAAAGGCTTCCCTTTAGCGCAATGCATAGGATGGTCTTCAAACTAATTTCTGCATGCCAAAACGGAACTAATGGATACAGAAAAACATTCGCGCATGCGGTAAAGATTACATTTATGAAGAACTTCTAGTTTACAGACACCAACAGAACATTTTGAGGCTTAAATGTTATCCGACCCTTCTGGCCTATTTTAAATTTGGTGAATGATCTCCTTAGTTCATTACACGGTTTAGCCAAGACTTCCCATTTGTTTGCAGAGACAATGTACCTAGATAGCCAGGTAAACGGGAAAGGTGGAAGGAAGCTCCTGCATCTGGATGAAATCCTATTTGAACCTCTGGATGGGAAAAAACCTGCAATTGGAAGTATTAGCTCAAGCATTTACTTTGCAGAATTGCTGCAGAAATATGAAACCAGATGCATTATATGTTTGTTTGTTCAAGTTAGACCTTCCATTAAAAAACTAAACAAAAATGGTGAAGTAGCTGTCACAAGGCTGAAACATGCCACCTTGGCATCTACGCAGCCACGTAGGGTCCACGTGGCTATTACACAGTTAAAAAACATAAAAAAAAAAGATAAAAATAGTGGTTCCAGAAAAAAAATTGAGAAAAGAAAAAAAGAAAACCAACTTCAGCTTGCTCTGGCAAATAGAGGGCAGTCACACACCGACAGCCACCGGCAAGGGTGGCCAGACCCTCCCAGGCTCAGGTGACAGAGGCCAGACCTTCACAGAGCTTAGGCATGGTGCAGCCACCATCCATCACAGAGGCACACACCTGGTGAGAGAGATACGAGGGAAAAGCAGTCCTGGTCCTCAGCCGCCCCTCGGCACACAGCGGCAAGGGCCACAGCCCTTGCAACAGATCTGGGTGAGGGTCACGGCCTCACATTAGATCTGCAGTGGTTCTGCCAGATTTAACTTAGTCCCAAAAAGGCAGACTATGAAAATTTCATGCATTTGTTGTCAAACCATTGTCGATAAATACCAAAAACTAGATCATAAGATTGAGTAAACCACAAGTGCTTTGTGATTTGGAGAGAAATCCCAACATTAAATTACATGTTGCCAAAGGAAGTTGAATAAACACAACCCCAACAAGCACATATACGAAAGCAGTTAACATCTATATCAGTATTAAGGAAAAGTTACATACAGTTTTATCAGTTGCTAATCGAAACATTCCAGGCAGAGAAATCCCAGCTCCACTTGCCATAGTGACACCGCCCAAAATAGCCAGCTGCCCAAGAGTGAAGTAAATAAAAAGTGACTGACTCATAAGTTGAAACTAACGGAAGTGCTGAGACATTCAAACAACTTTGATTGACTAAAAATTAAATCCAAGAAATTGGACATTACACCTACTAAATGGTTAACGCTTGCAGTTTTTACTGTAAAATTTTGATAGAATATTAAATGCCAAATAATAAATAATGAAAGTAACTTGGAGTACATCATGCGATTACTTTAAAAACAGAATCCTGCTTGACGTGGAAGAAACTGTGCCTGTAAGATGACTACTATAAACCAATTGCAGTAAATGTCACTCGCTTTATATTTGACTCATGGTACAAAGAGGGAAAATGTAAATGATGTTTAATTGTTCTTCTTTCTTAATTAAGCATAGAGTAATAAGTTGACAAGAGCTAAACATCAAAAGGACTTACTTTTGCTCCAAGAAGAATCGTGTCAAGAATCACAAGGACTTACTTTCTCCTCTCATCTCACCATGAATTGCCTTACACATAAAGATCAAGGTCAAGCAGATCATTAGTCAAAGATTGTTTTACTGATCATGCCACCAATGCAGAGGTACCTCATCTACTTGAGATTCATCAGTAACAAAGTATGTCCACCTCAGTGACCTAGACTGCGTATGCTACAGAAAATGGTGCCGAAGCGGAATGGAGTAGATCACATGTCAAGAAGAACTATATCCAACTAGTAGGTTCAATAATTTTAATAATTTAGATCGTGATAGAGCTCCAAGGATTCATCCACCATCACTCACTTTGTAACACAGAAAGTTTCTTTTGCCAGTTTTTGTTCCGTGATTACGAGTTTAGAGCAACATTTAATGTTACTATAATCACTCATCCAAGTCATTTCCAAGATTTCAAAAGTTTGTGTAAATGCTTTCTAATTGTATAGCGACCTGGTTTTGTTCAGATTGCCAATTTTAGCGATCCACAATGTAAGAGTACCCTATATCAGCATGTGTACATGAGTTGTGGTTTGCAGGGATATTAGCAATCTCCATATCACTGGAATCCAGTAATACCGCAAGATGTGAGATTCAAGCTTTTCATCCATGACAAGAAAACTAACACTTCAGCATACTTCAACCACTTTTATTCACAAAACTTGAAGCATCGATTCAAAAACTATAACATGAGATTTTTGTAGTATCAACTATATAATTTATCAGAGCCATAGGAATTTAGGGTGAAAGTTCCGTTTCTCATCCAGCCAGGAGAAATCATACCCTACTCTATGATGTCTGGCCAAAAATATATTGTGTCAAGAGGTCAATACACAAATCAAGAGAATTTCAGAGGAAAATGCAAAACCTGAAATTATCCATTACACAGTAGGCTGATTCTACATCTCAAAGAGCTAACAGTTTATAAACTTTAAAAGGAGGTACTCACATGTGGTTTTAAATATGTCCCTTGCACGTAAACGAACTTATATAAAGTATCAAAGAAAGTTTTGCACTCCTCAATGTTCCCTGCATGTATGTTGACTATTTGATTAGAGACAACAATTAGGAAAGAAAAGTAAAAGAACCAAAAGATCATAATCAAGGGAATAAAAGAAGATTGATAGAACAGTTGCGTGCTCTTTAAAGAGCACTTGAGGGGCCTTATTTCAAAAGTTCCACCTTAGTTTATCTATCACATCCCACCTGATTCAATCTTTAGTTCCCCTCAAACACACTAGTTCCTAATCCGACCTTTTCTCTACAGCCACAAATCCACCATTGCATAACGTCTCCAGTTATAAACCTTCACATGCAGATATTTAACACCCCAACATTGTCACCTATATAATATTCTTGCCCTCGAACGAATCCTCTACTTCTAATTACTAAATACATAAATAGCAAAGAAAAAGGACATAAAAACTATCAGAGAAAAAAATGTTCAAAATAGAAAGCCAAATAAATGAAAGGATTCATCACCGTCCGACCTTCAGTGAGCAAATGATAAAGGGTAACGACATCTCCACCGGAGCAGAAAGCTTTGCCACTACCCTTCAGATCAGACAAAAAAGTTCATGTTAATTCAAAGACTGTGAACCATGACAATAAAAAAAGGAATGCCTGAAATGTGAATTCAATTCTCCTTCTTTATAGACTCTAGACAAAACAAAACCAGGATCTATTGGAAACTATCAGCTCTTGTACGAGAGCATCTAACGGTAATACCTTCATCGACACAAACCCGACGTTTGGATTCTCTTCCCACGATTCATAGAGCCTCTTCAGCCTGGCCACCTGTGGAAAACATCGGCACAAAGTTGAAGCTTTAATCATCCCAGAAAAGAAAACTGAACTGGGTATCAAGAAACGCGAAAAATGAAGAGGCTTTACGTTCCGATTGGGGTTGGTGAGGAATTATTTCGGGTCGGAGAGAGAGAGAGAGAGAGGAAGAACCAAACCATTGAGGTAGTGAGAGAATTAAGAGCAGATGGTCTGTTGAGGATCGCGGTTCTTGAGCTGGCTCTTCCATCCACTAGAACCTGACGCCACACAAACATACATGAATCGAAATATATAAGCACCCAATCT
The DNA here is from genome assembly GCA_031216185.1 of Syzygium aqueum. NCBI lineage: Eukaryota > Viridiplantae > Streptophyta > Magnoliopsida > Myrtales > Myrtaceae > Syzygium > Syzygium aqueum. The sequence goes on along the minus strand of CM062233.1, from coordinate 28,368,353 downwards.
AAAACGAACCAAAATGGCTAGCAGGACAAGCTGCATCAAATGAACAAATTGAAACCCAGAGAGAGAGAGAGGGAGGGACCTGGTCTTGGACGTCGTCGTGGCTAGCGTAATGGGGCAAAACGAACGCCTGGCTCTCGCTAATACCTTCAAGCTATGCATCTTTCTCTTATTTTTAAATAAATTAATTTGAATTAATTTGTGTCAGAGCTATCGTATTGAGATTTTTCGTGATGTTAACTCGTTTTTTAATAGAATTCTAGTTTAGTTGTCGATTTCCATTTGGACATGCTTATGCAATATTGACATTGAAGAAGTTTTCTTTTATGCTATTACCTTGATAATTGTTCAAACTTTTGATTATCTTCGATTAAATCAAAGGTCTGCGGGGAAAATTTCTTATTTGTGGAGCAAAATGAATAACATTGCGGTTGGGGAGAAGACGAAATGGTTCTTGAACTTCAATTTTTGTTATTTCCTCTTTGACATTGAGAGATAGCATATTCTTATTGGGGAAATTATCCAATCAGTCATAAACCAATTCTGCGGATCCCAATTCAATTTTAAACTTTCTAAAATTTAATTTTAAACCTTAAAGTAAAATTACAATACAATCGTTTCGGCCAATTTTTATCGAAAATGGCAAATGTTGCGGTGTGCCACATCGGATGGCTGATGATGATTGAACAACCACATTAATATTTTCTAGCAAAAATTGATTAGAAAGACTACATTGGAGTTCCGCGCAAAAAATTATGATTAAATTGAAAAAATTGAAAAATTTAAAACTGAAATAGTATCCCTACAATAGGTGTAGTGATAATTTTCTGTATTCTTATTTGACATTTCATATGTGTTCATTGTTATCTTTCCTTGCACTTAGCTTTGTCCATTATCTTAACATTTGAATGGATTTGTATCGGTATGTTTTTATATCCTGGTAGCAAGTTTCTCATTGCCTTTGTTAGTTAGAGTCCTTGCCCTTGACTATGACGAATTGATTGGTGACTCTAGAGAAAATTGTCCGAAGAGCTCTAAACTTAACGTAGAGCGGCCAATTCAATTTTAAACACTTTAATTATGCCAATTTAATCCTAAATCTTTTGATAACTTGTCGATTTAGTCCTAACATTTCAATTATGACAATTTAGTTGTAAACATTTTGATAATTTACCTATTTACTCATAAAAACTTTTAATGATTCATCAATTTAGTCCTTTTGGCCAAAATTGGATGAAAATCGCTAACATGATGGTCTAGTCAACACCAGTCATCCTATATGGCACGGTCGGTACTGACGTGGACAATTTTTATAATTTTTATTTTTCTAATTTTTATTTTCTTTTTTTTCCTTTTTTCATCCGCCAGCCATCGCCGGCCTCAAGCCAGGGCTGCCCTTGCTGGATTGGGTGAGGTATGCTTGCGCCTGCGCCAGGGCAACCCTAGCTAGATCTAGCAAGGGCATCCCTCACCCTCACCCACCCATGCCTTGCCCTCGCTAGCCTAGGTGCAGGCGTGCCTTACCCGAGGCCGACGAGGGTAGCCCTCACTTGAGGCTGGCGAGGCCCAATAGAGGGAAAAAGGGAAAAGAAAAAAGAAAACAATAAAAAAAATTTATCCATGTCAGCGCTAACCATGCCATCTAAAATGATCGGTGCAATAAAATTGCCTCGTTAGAGGTTTTTTCGGTCAAAATTAGTTGGAATGACTAAATTAGCAAATGTTAGAAGGTTTAGGACTATTAGCAAATCATAAAAAAATTTAGGATTAAATTACTGTGTTTGTTGGAGAAGGCCAAGCGAAGAAGTAGAAGCATGGTGCTGTTGGTCCTGTCGTGCAAGCAAAGCTTTCTGACATCCTCTCGATGACTGCATCGTGATCGTGGTCCAGGAAGAGGAGAAATGGCTTTATGCCTTCGTCCCAGTGAGGAGAGGGAACGACATTATGAAAGAAGGCGAAGGAACATATGATAACTTGAAAGAGATATGGCATTTACGTGTCAAGTATTAACGCCACAAATATGTTAATTTCTGGACATTGTCATGCTTTTATCGATGTCAGAGAGAGAGAGAGAGAGAGAGAGAGAGAGAGAGAGAGAGAGAGAGAGAGAGAGAGAGAGAGAGAGAGAGAGAGAGAGTTTCATGGAGAAGAAAAAGAAGGAACTGACTTTGGGGCTTGTACTCCGGAAAAGGAGAGTACACAAATTAATTTTTAGTACTTAGAAGAAGATGCAAGCAATCACATTTGATTTTGCAGGCCAACTCACGAAGCTTGATGAGAAGAAGGCAATTACCTTTGAAGATTCTTTTAAAATACAAATTACATGGAAATGGATCATTTTGTTTCGCTTGAAAAATGATGGATATAGACTTACTTTCTAGAGTTTATTATGCACCCAAGCAACATATATATATAGTCTTTTTTTAATTAGGTTCTTTCAGCCTAATCATGTCATTATTTAGGTTATAAATACTTAAACGTCAGAAGGCACCTTCTGGCAAGTTCATGGAATATGCCATGATTCATCATTGACAATTTTTCTATGAAACTTAGGTTGACATTGGATAAGAAACTGTACTGTTATAGCTTAAGACTTTTTCTTGTTGGTCTTTTAATATCTTCCCTCATATAACAACACAATCCAATGGGACAAAAGCAGGAAGCTTCTAAATCAGCATCCTCCGTTGGCAAGCTAATTATCAAACAAGAGCTCCATAGCTCACACCCTTTTCAAAGAGAAGGATAACCTTCAAGATTTTGCCATTTCCGAGCTAGTAACTGCTTGATTGACCTTAATTACCACCTAATTAGTGGTTCTCCTTCGTCTAATATATGGTTTACCTCACACTGCGAGATAAATTCTGAATATTCTAAATTCAGTACTACAATAGCATAAAATTTCTTCGATTGTTCGATTTTCCTATTGCATATATTTCGCTTCAAGCACTTGATCAGGCTTAATGTTTACACTTCCATAAAGAACAAGTTTTAGCTTAATCTTCTCTAGCCGATGACAAACAAACTTCCTTCCGTTAAATCAAAGCTTGCTATGTCTGATAATGATAACTTAGGAGCATACACAGGTTTACCAAAAGGTTCCTGGATTGCATCAGGAGGAGTACAGGGCCTCATTACATCTAATTTACAAGTGCACCCCTTTCTCTAGGTGCATATGAAACTCCACAAAAGAACCTGGAGGTACGTAGTGATTCTTCCAAAAACCTTCAATGTGGCTCCTTTTTAGCAGTGATGCACAGTCCGAACTCTAAAAGCAATTTACCCGCAGTTGTAGAAAAGTAATCTTGAAAACTAATTAAATATTTGGATGCATTTATTTCGCAAAAAATGAATTATTTGGAAAACATCTTCTTAAAAAATGATCTCTTATATCGCTTACAAAAACGAATGAACAAAAAATATTTTGTCGTCCACAAAAATATTTAGACATGAATTGTTATTAATGATGAAAACATTTGTCATCGATTAATTATTTTCAAGCGATACAAATAGTTATTTTTAGGAAAATATTTTCCGAAATATTTATTTTCCGTGAAACAAATGCAGTTTTCATGGGAGTCGGACTTCACAACAACTAGTTCATCACTTGTGTTGTTAGTGCGATTTATTCAGTGACGTAAAGAAATACTTTAATCAATAAAAGATCATCGCCTGAAAACAAAAATATTTTTCATTAATAAGTACATGTTGGACTCATTTGCAGATGCCATGTCTATGAAAAAAACTTCATTACTTCTTTATTATAGAAAACCACATCTTAAAGGTCAAGGAACGAAACTTTGTGTGAATTAGGTACACAGTACATATTTGATTATTTACACTAAAAAATTCAGCAAATATTAGATCATTTAAATTGGATTTTGAATTTTATACTACAGAGTTGATGAGGTTAGTTGGGCTATTTAATAAAAATGTCACTAACAATACCCTAATTTCAATGTTTTTTTATGAAAATAATACATTACATTCCTTGATTGACATTTCATACTACAGGATTGATTACCTAACGCGTTTTCATGTTGTCTAGTTTGTTTTTTCTTTTACCTTCTTCTTCCATGCATCTACCTATGTAATTAAAGAGGTCCTTGATTACCTAAGAGTTATTATAATGTGGATGACATAAGGCGTTTATTGAAAAGGTTATTGATTGTCTAACGCGCTTTCAAGGACTATCTAGTCTGTTTTTTTCTTTACTCTCCCCCATCGGTTGTATCTATCTAAATATTTAAAGAAGTCCTTAATTACCTAAGTGTTATTGTAATGTGGATGACCTTACGCATTTATTAAAAAAATCATTGATTGTCTAATGCGTTTTCATGGACGGTCTAGTTTGTTTTTTCTTTTAACTTCTCCCCTCCGTTGTATCTACCTTTATAATAGAAAAGGTCCTTGATTAACAAAGTGTTATTATAACGTATAAGACCCAGCGCAATTATTAAAAAAGTCATTGATTACCAAGCTAATACGTTTTCATAGATTGTCTCTTTTATTTTATCTTTACCTTCTTCGCTGCCGTATTTATAAAAATATTTCACTCCATCATATCTATGAAAATTCTTGGGTGTGAATTCAGGTCCGTCCGATTGCCCATGATATCCTTGGATTACCCTCTATGAAAAGGATTATATTATTGAGTAATTAGGTAAATTGATTCCCGATAAGAACTCGCTTTTAACTCGAAGTAGGATGAGAGATATAGAAGAAGAAGAAGGGAAATTCAAATCATGAATACTGCGTTACATCCACGTGCTCTCTTTGTATTTCCTTCAACTTTGAAATAAGACGAGGACTGCCGGGGCACATTTTAGAGATAATCTCCAATAAGTCATGTCAACTCACTTCCTAGTAATCATAAGGAAATTATCCAACCTTGTAGTGGGAGATGTGTTATAGTATTCTTTTTTTTATGAGATGAGATGAGATGTAATGTAATATTTTATTTTTGATTCATCCGACTATGATTGATTTTGAGGTAGTGCTGACACAGATGATACGTCACACTTTCACAGGTTGCTAGATCACTAATATCATAATTGGAAATGTATAATTGTTTACTCCCATTCAGTTTACTTTGTTTGCTTGTTTTCGTTTTTTTTTTCCTTTTTTTTCAAACTAGTGCTGGGTAGTCCTGTTGCCGTTAACATTGAGAAACCTCGGCGACATTTCTTAGCTAAGGTAGATCAAACTCATCTTGATGGTAACGAGGAACGTTGAGAGAGAGAGAGAGAGAGAATATAGAGAGGCCTTAATTTGCAAAGTGAAGCTCCTATGGCGAACTCAGACGCTGGAACGAGTAGCAGCAACACAAGAGGAGCCGAGCATCAAGTGTTCTTGAATTTCCATGGCGGAGATACTCGATTTGGATTCACCAGCTTCCTTCATCGAGACTTGGTACGTAATTCTATTTATGCCTTCATAGATGAGGAAGAACTTCGAGTTGGTGAAGAAATTGGTGGAGAGCTCCTGCGAGCAATCAACAACTCCCAGATCTACATACCCATCTTCTCAAGAAATTATGCTGATAGCAAATGGTGTCTTCGTGAGCTCGCAAGGATGGTAGACAACACATCCAAGTCAAAGGAGAAAAAGATCCTACCCATTTTTTACAATGTGGAGCCAAAGGATGTTGACCTTAAATCCTCACTATACACAACGGCCATAGAAAAGCACAAGGAGAAGTTTCCTCGTCACGAAGTAGAATCCTGGGAGGAGGCTCTTAAGAAGGTCGATAAAATCAAGGGCTGGGAGGTGTCAAAATATAAAAGGTAAGCTCTAAAGATCCCTGACCTTTCTGGCTCTAGAATCAAGCCCGTCCAATGCAAGGGACGTTGGGAAATAAATAAATTAGCAAATCTTCACATCTTTAAAAAAATACAAGCCCAATCATAGGCAAGAGTTATTAAGGGTAAATAAAAGGAGTATACCGTTTTTTTGGATTTAGAGGCATACATGTTAATCTGTATGATCGATATAGCTTTTGTAACTGATGAAGTGGCTTCTATTTGTGGCAGCCAAGCGGAAGTTGTGGACTTGGTAGTTAAAGAGGTTTTGCATGGGCTGAAGAGAAAACATAAGTTTGTGACTGAACATTTAGTCGGGCTTGAAGGTCCAGTGGAAGAAGTGCGGAAATTGTTAGATGTTAACCGTAGCGATGTGAGGCTGCTCGGAATTCATGGAATGGGTGGTATCGGTAAAACCACTCTAGCCAGGGTCGTCTATAATGAACTTTCTTCTCACTTTGGAAAGTTTTGCGCCTTCCTTGACGATGTTCGAGAAACGTCATCGTCAAATAAGGAGGGTTTAGTCCAGTTGCAGAAGAAGTTACTAACAGAACTTAATAGTTCTGGTACAGCACAAATGATTAATGATGTTGATTACGGAAGGATGAGGATAGAGGACACACTTGGCGGTAAGGAGGTTCTCATTGTTCTTGATGACGTGGATGAGAAAAAACAAATCGAGAATCTAATTGGACAACGTCGGTTGCATCCCGGAACAAGAATAATTATCACCACAAGGAACAAAAGTGTAATGGAGATTACTGAGCAAAGAATGGCACGCGCAATGAAGGAGAAGAATTCTGGCCATGCACTCCAAATTCTGCCTTATGAAATGAAGGGGATGAATTTTGAGCACGCACTCCAACTTTTCAAGAGGCATGCGTTTCAGAGGCATGCTCTTGAAGGCCCTCTGGCAGAGGATTTTGACCACCTCTCAAGAAATATTGTCTCTACTACCGGGCGCCTTCCTTTGGCTCTTCAAGTTGTAGGTTCGTTACTTTGTGGAGAGTCCAAAATGAGATGGGAGAGAACATTAGGCAAGTTAAAGGATATACCACATGAAGAAGTACAAAAGACGTTGAAGATTAGCTATAACGCCCTAAACGATGATCAGCGCAAAATTTTTCTTGATGTCGCATGCTTTCTCGCCAATGAGGATATTACTAATGCCAATTACATGTGGGAGGCTTGTAAATTTTATCCTGAAATTGAGGACCTTGTCAGAATGTCATTGATAAAGATAAAAGATAACAAAATTTGGATGCATGACCAACTGAGAGACCTAGGACGGGAAATTGTTCGTCGAGAAAGTCAAAATCTTTGGGAGCGGAGTAGGCTATGGACTAGTGAGGAGGTTCTTGATTTCATAAGAACCGAAGAGGTAAGACAACTATTAGGTTCAAATGAAAAAAGCGACAACCTGCATTTAAGGATTCAACTTTCTACTTATGATCTTTTCTTCAATTTCATTCATTTAAATCATAAATGAAATTACTAGTTACTAACAACTCCCCGGCTGTCGGCCGTGCGGGGGTTCCCTGGGTTATCAAAAAAAAAAAAAAAAACAAACTTCCACTGTTCACTGCAATTATTTATTGGCAGAAGAAGAAAAAGGTTGAAGCGCTTGATCTACAAGGAAGGCCTTCTCATATCTTTATTAGCAAAGAAGAAATTGAAAGGTTTGAAAGTTTGAGGTTCCTGAGATTATCCTATGGGACCTTGCATGGGGATTTTATCGTTTGTCTACCAAAGTTGAGATGGCTTTCGTGGCATTCTCCCTCACCGGATTCTAGTGTGGCTAGCATGCATTCAAAGAATTTAGTCGTCCTTGAACTTTTTGACAATCGCTTCACAAATGATTCGAAAGTATGGGACTTAATTAAGGTATGGTTTACGTCTCAATTTATAATAGTTGTCTCGTAGATTATTTGACTTCTTTTTGTAACGTTAATACTTCCTTTTTGCAGATGGCAACCAAACTTAAAAATCTTGCTCTTGTAGAATGTCGTGGCATTACTAGAACTCTAGACTTGTCTGGATGCCGGACTTTAGAGAGGTTGACTTTTGATAAATGTGGGAGTTTGAAGGAAATCGACAGCTCCATTGGAAAGCTAACGTGCTTGCTTGACTTGAATATCACCCATTGTCGGCTCGTTGAACGAGTGCCTGATGAAATTGGAGGGCTAGTGAAGCTTGAGCGCTTCTCTTTGAAGAGCTGCCACAAAGTGCACGGACTCCCCACCTCTATCGGCGACATAGCATCATTAAGGAAGTTGGAACTTTCACATACTAGAATTACAAGCTTGCCAGATACCATCGGAAAGCTACGGTGTTTGTCAGATCTCAACTTACTAGGCTCAGGAATCACTGAAATTCCAGATGAAATTGAAGGGTTAGCGAAACTGCGACATCTTTGTCTGAAAAACACTAAGATTAAACAACTTCCGGATTCCATTGGAAAATTAAAATCATTGTGCACTTTGGATTTGTCATGTTCCATGAAAGAAAAAAATTCAAATCAATGGGAATTACCCAAAGCTATTGGAATGTTACACAATCTGGAGGAGCTTTATCTCAGTCATTGTACAGAGTTGGTAGGCGAAATTCCTGATGAAATAGGAGATCTTTCGTCTCTCAGAGTCCTAGATTTATGTGAAACCAAAATCTCTGGAGTCCCGGGAACAATCCACATGCTTTCTCGCCTCTCAACACTTGACTTAACGGGGAGTGAAGAGATTAAAGTGTTGCCTGAGCTTCCAGCGAGTTTAGTCCGTTTACGTATTAAATCTCGCTCACTGCAGGTAGTCCCAAATCTCTCCAAGCTTACCAATCTGGTAGAGTTGGTCCTGTCTGATGACTCTGATTCAAATGGTCGGTCAAAGCTAGTGCCCACACGTTTGGGTTGGATTGGAAGGCTATCCAAACTAGAGAAGTTGGAGTTGTGTCTTTTCAATATCGCTGCACCGCCTACAGAGTTGGGTCCCCTTAATCTTCTAGAAGATCTTGCTTTGGGTGGTCTACGTCCGCAACCCGTCGAGCAGCCAGGGCCTTCTTCAGTTTCTTTAGAACTTGACAATTTCAGCTCGACAGGATCGCCACTATCCGACTCGAAAATTCTGTCAGTTTTGACGCTTCGTTTCTCGCAATTGCCAGAAATCCAACTCAATGGACTTTCGCGACTGCAGTGCTTCAGTTTGTACGAGTGTAACCTTCAGAGCTTATCCATACCAGCTGGCTTAAGGACACTGAGAATATTCTGTTGCCCTAATATGATTGAGATTCAGTTTCTTGGTATGTCGGCATCACTGGAGGAATTATCAATTTATAACTGCGGGTCAATTAAAAGGATAGTATTATATGGTGAGGTAGGATCTCTCGGGGTCCTCAATCAATCAGAGTCTGGTTAGAGTGAGTCGACCGATTGTGCACGGGGAATACTTCTTCTTCCCAATGCCTTGAAGAAACTAAAAAAACTTAGTGTGGAGCTTTGCGACAAGCTACTTGAGATTCAAGTCATCGGTACATTGTTATCATTGCAACACTTCGACATTACATATTGCCGTGCTATGGAAAAGTTAAGCGGTATATCGAACTTGAAGAAACTTCACTGTTTGTCCATCCAGGAGTGCTCGAAGCTGCGGGTTGTTGAGAGCCTTGACGAACTAGAATTTTTAATTGAATTGTTTGTCCTCAGGTGTCCTTCGCTGGAAACATTGCTTGACATATCGAACTCGAAAATACCAGATAAGTGCCTAATACGAGTTAGAGGCTGCAAAAAGTCGCTCGACTCTTCACCACCAGATGAAAATACCGGTCCTATTACTTTCAAGCGTTACAAAAGGGTGGTTCAACAGGGTGCGCCTCAACCAGAGACAAACAAGGTGAGCCCCAACCAAAATTTTATCGTAACACCAAAGAATTTCACCTAAAATGCGAACTAGATGTAAATTTCTTTTTAATGACTTATTCTAACATAAAGTAGTTAGAAGTATGCCACTGCACACACCTATCATATTTCAGATAAATTTATAGAATGTTCAAGAATTGAATCAACAACGTAAATTTACCAAAACTTTCAACAGCCTTCAACCAGTCTATAGAATCATTTTTTTCACTTGCAAATGTCCAGGATTCTCAAAATTTTCCCTACCATAACAAACCAAAAGTCACCATATGAGAGGAGACATCTGATACGGGCAATGACATCGCACTTTCCTTTCCATTTTCTTTGGTGTCCCCTCTCTTTGGTCAAATTCTTCCATTCATTGACTTTATCTACAATTACTTTATATACTGACATGAAAACGGAACTTCCAACCCGTAGACTGAATTTCTGACCCTAATGTAAGTGATCAATGGTAGGTTAAATAAAAAAGTTCATATTTCCTCGCTGCTTGCAATGATAGATGTCTTATTTCATACAGTACATATTTATTTTAGTTTCCTGAAGAATACTGTTCTTTCCTTTTGCTTCTTTCATAAAAACATTCAAGTTCCGTCAACTGAATGTAAGAAATTCAAGGTTAGAGAGATTTTCACTTCTGGACATTCTGAGGGATATGGAAGGTCATAACGTGCTTCATAGAGGAACATAACTTGGAAAAGTATATTGACAAGTGGATCATGGAGAAATTAACTTCCCAAGCCAACCCATCCGCGAGAGCTATATCCACAGGTATATTGTGACTTATTTGGAAGGAAAGGAACACAACGGTGTTTCGAAACGGCAAATTGAAACCTAGCTTTTTCGTTGAAGAAGCGGTCAATTGACAGAGGCACTTTGCGAAATAGAACCCGAGCAACAGTAAACACGCAGGGAGAAGAGTCTCTCCTCCTGACCGGTGGATCTCGCCACCTTAGGGCTCATGGCAACTAAATATAGACGGTTCCTAGTGCGGCAACACATGGGAGGGAGCAGTGGTCCACTATCCCAAGGATGCCAACTAGGCCGTGGATTGGGTGGCAAAGGCCCAACGGATGGACTTTCTTAGTCCGGACTGACTGACTTTTGGTATTTGTTATGTTATGATTTGGAATTGAGTCCTCCTTAGCGATGAAAGTGATGACTTTCACCAAACGAAAAATAAAAGCTTCATAATGATGTGGATCGTATTCTTGATCGAATACATTTTTTTTCCTATTTAATTATTTCTTTATTTATTAAATTCTTGTGAGCCAATCTCTTTTTCTTCTTTTATTTTTCTTTTTTTCTTGTGACCTGACATCTCTCTCTTCACTCGCTTGCTACCCATGTGCGCCCGCATACACGGCTGCGATTCACTTAAATATTCTACTCGCTTGTATATTGGGTCCAAGAAAAGTCAATAAAAAGGATCCATGCCGATTAAATCAACGCATTTTTTAAAGTAGCGAGGGAAATTTTTCTCTTCCTGTGAAAATTTGAATTTTCTATTTATTTCTCAACTTTAAAAAGTCATTAATTACATAAATGTTATTACGACTTATTAGCGACACAAAGGAATTAATTTAATAGATAAAAAAATCATTGCTTGAAAATTTCTACAAGATCAATATGTTTTCATGTAACATATTGATTTTATAAGGTTACGCTTGGTCGTCTGAATTTCTAGCCATGATAGGACTGAATAGCATAGAATATGAAATCTAAAAGATTTGTTATATCCTATCTATTGTTTGGTAAATCGTAGTATTAAAGCCAGAGATTTTCACATCTTATCATGTCTATTATTTATTATGAACATCATATTAGTGTAAATGAACCTAAAAATTGCACAAACAGAAATGATAAAAATCTCTCATGACACTCTTATCTACTTCATTTTTATTATTTTTCCATCTCTTTTTTAATTAATTCTTTTTTATTTCTTTTTCCCCTTCCATCATTCTCTAATAAAATTTTATTAATTAGTAAACTATACTAATATAAATAAAATATTTAATAAATATAAATACTAAATGCATTTATTAATGTATATGAAATTTATATCATAAGATAGGAAGAAAATTGAATATATAAATAAAAATAAGAACAAATAAAAATGAAATTATTTTTATGTTTTTGTTATTTTGAATTTTTTTAAAATTTAAATATTATTTATATTTAAATATGATATTAATTTTATTAATTTGATAATTTTGTTATTTGAGAAAAATAACTTTCATATTATGGATATTAGAAATCCCATCCACCCTTATCTCACTTTTTCCATGAGATAATTTTATTCGGATTATATTTCTCATATATCCTACTTTATCCTGCTTTGGACAAACACCAAAGAAAGGAATAAAATATATCATATCCTAAATTTTATCCCGATTATCAAACGTAACATAAAGAAATTAGTTGAATCCGTGCTGACTGGATCAAGACGTTATCTAAGTACCGTCCGTTTCCCTTTTTCTTTTACCCTCTCCCCTCCATCGATGATGCAACGAGGTCCACGAACCTCAGCCGTGGAAACGGTGAAGGAGACCCGAGGTCCACTGGGACAAGTGGGAAGTATTTTCTTTTTCTTTTTCTTTTTATTTGTCAAGTCACAAAGTATAACATTATGGCTGGTGGAATTTCAGGCCAGACATCACGCCTAAAACTTGAATTGTATGCCCGAGGATTAAGATCTACTCAACTTGTGAAAGTTTGTCCTTTACTTTGTGAAATGCGGATACCAGAGATACGAAATGCATATATATATTGAGCGGAATGATTTAGGAAGTAATTCTGATCATTACAATCTACGTGGGCGCTGGTGGTTTCACCGATGAAATTGGATCGATGGTGGGAAGTAAAAAATCGAATCCTTATTTAGATATGGCCTCTCTCTCTCTCTCTCTCTCCACATTGTCAAACCTCCATAGAAAGTAGGCGTCGCACTCGTGAATTGACTCGTTCGAGGTATTGTCCATTTAAATAGTTAGATTTAATTTGCAATCGACCTTAAACGACTGTAACGAGACGACTGCACGTGTGAATTTAGCGGTCATCTCTCGATCTTACGATGAAATAAGTTTATTTCTTCACAACTTTTGTGCTAACGCACGAACCATCGTCGTTAGGCGCAAACATGCGCCAGCCTAAAAAGGAGAGAATCTAATATTTTTATCAAATTAGTTTGGTGGTGGAGAATGTGCTTACCCGCTTGGAGCATGGTCGTGGGTTCTCATTTCCATTTTCGTTTACTAATAGAAAAGGCAGGTCAAAGTCGAAGAGTCACCTGCAGAGGTTCCGGTTCCACGCGCCTCCCCTTCCGCATTACTGCTGAGGAAATCACGGGCGCCATAATTTGCCCTTTGCGCGCGGCGGTTTCGATCGGCATGAAGAGCCTTGGACCGTTGGATGGCATGAACGTGGCATTGTTCAGGCACGCACAATGGAGTGTGTTGTTGTGTTGGTGATAAAATGTCGAGAAAATAACGCAAATCGTCATTTAACTTTTGACCCAATGTACGTACAATATAATCCTTGAACTTTTAACTTATTTAATATGATTCATGAACTTTAATCCAATGTATAATATGATCACTGAACTATTAATTAGTTCAGTGCACGTCCCTAAACTTTTGGTTCATGAAATTTCGGTACATGTTCAATTTAATCCGTGGACTATATAAAAATATTCAATATTATCTATGATCTTAAATTAATTGAAGAACTATATTGACCATTTTCATAGAATATGTACCAAAAGTTCAATGACTATATTGAGCGTTAGACCAAAGTTCATGAATCATATTAAATAAATTAAAAGTTCAGATATCACATTGTATATTGAGTCAAAATTCAAAGATTATTTATGTCATTATCCCTAAAATGTTTAAGGCTTAGAATTGGTGGAGATCACGGCAGTAATAGAGAGTATGTTATATACTTCTTTTTTCTTGATGATGATCGCTTGTTATCTTTATGACTGATAGGATGTATTGAGTCTAGCAACATTTGCGATTGAAAAATCCACTCGGACTCGAACGGTGCAAATTCAGATGTGGGGTCCAATTTTTTTGTTCCCTCGTGATATTACAGATCGGATGGGACAGCTACCGGTACTGCGCATCCGTCCTGTGAAGAGGGACCAGGCGTTATGGCAATCTATATTTTTAATCGAGATTAATTGGTGGAGAACGTGATTAGTATTCACTGATTGCTACGTCGAGCAGACTTTATTGCACGTTGGCTTTCTGTTTTGTTTTGTTTTTTTTTTTTTTTGGTAAGAGGCTTTCTGTTTTGTTTATTTTTTTATCAATGCAAAAAGCAAATCAAGTAAAAGTCATGCAGGATGTCAGAGCACCAAGGACCGGGAGCATTGCATGTGGAACCCGCGAGTATTGCTCGTAAGGCTCCACGCAACTTCCGGGCAATGCCGCGGATATTACGTGTGAAGTAATTATTCCCCTCCAATAATTGGAGTCAAATTTTTTATATTCTCAATTGGTTCGCCGAATATTAAATTATTTAAACTCTATTTATTTTGCGAAATATAAATTATTTAAAAATTAGTTTTTTAAATATAATTGAAAAATACTTTCATTGTCAACAGAAATAATTAGACATAAAATATTATCGATAATAAAAATATTTTTTATTAATTAATTATTTCAAGCGATCATTTTTTTTAAATGTTTTCAGGTTATTTATTTTTCGAGAAACAAACGGAGTCTTAATTATATTTTGAATTCAATACTGCATAATTCATGAGGTTCACTGGACTATATAACAAAAATGTGATTTTCAACCTGGTTTATGAGAATCTGTTGGGATCCAACATTGAAACAATAATCTCTACCCAAATAATAAAAAACAAAGTCATCGATTAACATTTAGTGAGAGAACTTTTGTACTTTTAATAGTTAATGAGAAAGTTTTCATTATCGATAATAATTTTTACGTAAATATTGCCGTGCATGACAAAAATATTTTTAGTTCATCAATTTTTATAAGCGATAAAAACGATTGTTTTTAGAAATATATTCATAATTTTCTTTATTTTTACAAAATAAAGGATATGAGTGATCGGTTCCCAATCTGATCTGATCAGGTCCGGTCCCACCTAGGAATCAGGAACTGGACCAAGACGATCGGTTCCCAAAACTAGGAACCGATTGGTCTGGTCCAATGTAACCAGTCACGTAAAAGCGCATAATGTTCTAAAACTTCTTTCTGTCCTCTGCATTGAGCAAATGAAAATATCTGCCAAACTTGGCCTTTTTGCAAGCAGATGACATGAAACCTGAGCAAATCTGTGGAAAGAGTTGATCACATTACATTGAGAAAAATCATCAAGCTCCTTGGGACCTGTCTTTGCTGAATGTGAAGAAGATGCACATGAACAACTTAATAAAAAATTAAAGGATCATGTCGTTTCCACCAAAGTTTCCACCACCAAGGGAGATGGGAAATCAAACGACGATCTTTCTTGAATTGTTCGGCCTGAACTCAAATGGTGCCGAAGTGAAGGGACAAGAAAAAAGGGGTTTAAGAAAGGTCGGAAGGATCCATGTAGCAACATTAATCTTGCATAATCTCAGCAATTAAAGATAAAAATATCAATGACAAACTAAACCCTCCAATTATTGAGAAATAAGGATTATTTTGCAATTATGAATGATCAAATATTAGTAATGAACCTCAAATTGAAAAATGGAACCAAAAAACGAGGGCGAGTTGAAGCTCGCAATGACAAAACTTGGGAAAGAAGCGACGATGGGACAAAGGAGAGACGACTGCGGATGGTGGATGAGCCAAAGGAGAGACAACTACGGATGGCAAACGATGAACCGATGCTGGCGAGAATTTCGGAAGGGAGGACGAGGAATCGATTGTCAAGGACCGAAGCGAGGTTAGGATGTCACAATTCAACTTTACTTTACTTAATTTTTTGAAGGAATAAAAAAAATAAAATATATAGTCGATCCGGTCCGATCGGTCCGATTTTCATTTTGAAACTGAAAACCGAACTGACATCTCTTAGAATCGCCCAGAACTAGTCTATTTGGTTCGGTCCGTGTGGTTATCGAATCAATTGGTCCGTCTTGCACATCCTTAGTAAAGGGAGTCTTAAGTGAAAATTGAATTTTCTTTTCCGTTTTTCAACTTTATTAGAATGAGGGTCACTTTATAGATCCGGTACATTGTTTCGATTGTATTATCTCTCCTAATTGATATGCGAATCCCATTATAAAAACCAAATATATTTTCATCCAATCAATTCTCGTGGAGCCCACTCTTTTTTGTCTTTTCTTTCATCCCCTTATCTTGCTGCGCGTCCTCCTGACATGACAACTTGACACTCTCTATTCACTTGGTCCTCACCCGCCACACGCTCACACGCATCATTTCTTAGCTAAAGGTGAGATCAAACTCACCTTGATGCTAGCGAGGAACGTTCAGATAGAGAGAGAATAGAGAGAGACCTTAATTTTCAAAGTAAAGCTCCAATGGCGAACTCAGATACTGGAGAGAGTAGCAGCAATGCAAGAGGAGGCGAGTATCAAGTATTCTTGAATTTCCATGGCCGAGATACTCGAGTTGGATTCACCAGCTTCCTCCATCGAGACTTGGTAAATAATTGCATTCGTGCCTTCATGGATGAGGAGGAACTTCGAGCTGGCGAAGAAATTGGCAGGGAGCTCCCGCGAGCGATCGACAACTCCCAAATCTACATACCTATCTTCTCTAGAAATTATGCAGCTAGCAAATGGTGTCTCCGTGAGCTCGCGAGGATGGTAGACAACACATCTGTGTCAAAGGAGAAAAAAATCCTACCCATATTTTACGATGTGGGGCCAGATGATGTTGAACTTAAAACCCCATTATACACAACGGCCATAGATGAACACAAGAAGAAGTTACCTCGTCCCGAAGTAGAATCCTGGGAGGAGGCTCTTAAGAAGGTCGATAAAATCAAGGGCTGGGTGCTGTCAAAATATAAAAGGTAAGCTCTAAAGATCCCTGACCTTTCTGGCTCTAGAATCTAGCCCGTCCAATACAAGGAACATTGGGAAATAAATAAATTAGCAAATCTTCACATCTTTAAAAAAAAAAATCAAGTACAATCATATGCAAGAGTTATTAAGGGTAAATAAAAGGAGTACGCGGTTTTTTGGATTTAGAGGCATGCATGTTAATCTGTATGATCGATATAGCTTTTGTAACTAATGAATTGGCTTCTATTTATGGCAGCCAAGCGGAACTTGTGGACTCGGTAGTTAAAGAGGTTTTGCATGGGCTGAAGAGAAAACATAAGTCTGTGACTAAAGATTTAGTTGGACTTGATGCTCAAGTGGCAGAAGTACTGGAATTGTTAGATGTTAACTGTAGTGATGAAGTGAGGCTGGTCGGACTTCATGGAATGGGGGGTATCGGTAAAACCACTCTAGCCCGGCTTATCTACAATGAACTTTCTTCTTGCTTTGGAAAGTGTTGCGCCTTCCTTGACGATGTTCGAGAAACGTCAAAGAAGGAGGGTTTAGTCTGGTTGCAGAAGAAGTTACTAAGAGAAATTGATAGTTCTAGTGCAGCAGAAATTATTAGTGGAGTTGATCACGGAAGGGAGACGGTAGAGGCAACACTTGGCAATAAGAAAGTTCTCATTATTCTTGATGACGTATATGAGAAAGAACAAATTGAGAATTTAATGGGACAAGGTCGGTTGCATCCCGGAACAAGAATAATTATCACCACTAGGAACACAAGTGTGCTGAAGATTATTAGGCAAATAATGGCTCGTCAAATGAAGGAGAAGAATTCTGGCCATGCACTCCGAATTCTGCCTTATGAAATGAAGGAGATGAATTTTGACCATGCACTCCAACTTTTCAAGAGGCATGCGTTTCTTGAAGGCCCTCTGGCAGAGGATTTTGACCGCCTCTCAAGAGATATTGTCTCTACTACCGGGGGCCTTCCTTTGGCTCTTGAAGTTGTAGGTTCGTTGCTTTGGGAAGAGCCCAAAGCAAGATGGGAGAAAACATTAAACAAGTTAAAGAAAACACCACATGAAGATGTACAAAAGACGTTGATGATTAGCTATGACGCCCTAAACGATCATCAGCGCGAAATTTTTCTTGATATCGCATGCTTTTTGATCAATGCGGATGTTACTAATGCCAATTACATGTGGGAGGCTTGTAAATTTTATCCTGAAATTGAGGACCTTGTTAGAATGTCCTTGATAAAGATAAAAGATAACAAAATTTGGATGCATGACCAATTGAGAGACCTAGGACAGGAAATTGTTCGACGAGAAAGTCAAAATCTTTGGGAGCGGAGTAGGCTGTGGACTAGCGAGGAGGTCCTTGATTTCATAAGAACCAAGGAGGTAAGACAACTATCAGGTTAAAATGATTAAAGCGACATCCTGCAATTGAGGATTCAACTTTCTACTCATGATTTTTTTCTTCCATTTCATTCATTCAAGTGATAAATAAATTACTAGTTACTGACAAATTTCTACTAATCATTGCAAATTTTTATTGGCAGAGTAAGAAAAAGGTTAAAGCAATTGATCTATGGGGAAGCGATTCTCATATCTCAATTAGAAATGAAGAAATTGAAAGGTTTGAGAGTTTGAGGTTCCTAAGATTATCCAATGGGACATTTCTTGGGGATTCCATCATCCGTCTACCAACGTTGAGATGGATGTCCTGGTCTTCTCCCCTGCCAGATTGTAGTGTGGCTAGTATGCATTCAAAGAATTTAGTTGTCCTTGAACTTTTTGACAATCACTTCACAGATGATTCGAAAGTATGGGACTTAATTAAGGTATGGTTTCCATCTCAATTTATAACAATTGTCTCGTACATTATTTGGCTTCTTTTTGTAACGTTTATACTTCCGTTTTGCAGATGGCAACCAAACTTAAAAATCTAGCTCTTGTAGATTGTCATCGCATTACTAGAACTCCAGACTTGTCGAAATGCCTGGCTTTAGAGAGGTTGACTTTTGATTCTTGTTGGAGGTTGAAGGAAATCGACAGCTCCATTGGAAAGCTAACGTGCTTGCATGACTTGAATATCACCAATTGTGATCACGTTGAACAAGTGCCTGATGAAATTGGAGGGCTAGTGAAGCTTGAGCGCTTCTCTTTGCAGAGATGCTACGAAGTGCGGGGACTCCCCACCTCTATCGGTAAATTAGCATCATTAAGGAAGTTGGACCTTTCATCTACGAGAATTACAAGCCTGCCGGATTCCATCGGAAAGCTGCGGCATTTGTCAGATCTCAACCTACAACGCTCAGGAATCACTGAAATTGCACACGAAATTGAAGGGTTGGTGGAATTGCGGCATCTTTGTCTGAAAGATACTAAGATTAAACAACTTCCGGATTCCATTGGAAAATTGAAATCATTGTGCACTCTGAATTTGTCACGTTTCCCATATGGGAAATCAAATTCAAATCGATGGAAGTTACCTAAAGATATCGGAATGTTGGACAAACTGGAGGAGCTTGATTTAGGTTTTCGTAGAGAGCTGGAAGGCGAAATTCCTTATGAAATAGGAAATCTATCCTCTCTAAGAGTCCTAAATTTGTGGGGCACCAGTATCTCTGGAGTTCCGGGAACAATCAACAAGCTTTCTCATCTCTCAACACTTGACTTAAGAGGGTGTGATGAGATTACAGAGTTGCCTGAGCTTCCAACGAGTTTAGTCCGTTTATATATTCTATCTTACTCACTGAAGGTAATCCCAAATCTCTCGAGGCTTACCAATCTAGTAGAGTTGGTCCTATCCGATTGCTTTTATAATCGAAAATCATCAAACCTAATGCACACATGTGACTTGGGGTGGATTGGAGGGCTATCCAAATTAAAGAAATTGGATTTGTCTCTTCTCAATATCGCTGTACCGCCTACAGGGTTGGGTCCCCTTTCTCTTCTAGAAGATCTTCACTTGTGTGGTCTACATCCGCACCCCCTCAAGCAGCCACGGCCTTGTTTACTTCCTTTAGAATTTGACAATTTCAGCTCGACAGGATCGCCACTGTCCAACTTGAAAATTCCGTCAATTTTGACGCTTGGTTTCTCGCGATTGCAAGAAATTCAATTCAATGGACTTTTGCAATTGCAGAGCTTAAGTTTGCAGGAGTGTCCCCTTCAGAGCTTATCCATACCATCCAGCTTAACGCGACTGGCAGTATATGATTGCCCTAATTTGATTGAGATTAAGTTTCTTGGTATGTCGGCATCACTAGAGGACTTATATATTGGAGACTGCAGGTCAATTGAAAGGATGGTATTTTGCGGTGACGTAGGATCTCTCGTTGTCCTCGATCAATCAGAGTCTTCTTCGAGTGAGTCAACCTATTTTGCACCGGGAGTATTTCGTCTTCCCAATGCCTTGAAGAAACTAAAAACACTTATAGTGGTGCGTTGCAAAAACCTACTTGAGATTCAAGTCATCGAGTTATCAAACTCGAAGAACCTTCATTATTTGGAAATCCATGAGTGCTCTAAGCTGCGGGTTGTCAAGGGCGTTAACGAACTAGAGTTTTTGACTGAGTTGGTTGTCAACGATTGTCCTTCACTGGAAACATTGCTTGACATATCGAACTTGAAAATACCGGATAATTGCCGAATACTAGTACGAGGGTGCAGGGAGTCGCTTGACACTTTATCACGAGGTCCTTTTATTCCTTTCAGGCGTTACATACGGACGGCCCAACAAGGTGCGCCTCAACCAGAGACAAACAAGGTGAGCCTCCACCAGGATTTTATCGTAAGGCCAAAGAATTTCACCAAAAATTGCTACTAGATGTAAATTTCTTTTCTGCAACTTATTCTAACATAATTAGTTAGAAGCACGCCACTGCACACACCTATCATATTTCAGATAAATTTATAGAATGTTCAAGAATTGAATCAACAATGTAAATTTACCAAAAATTATAAGAGCCTTCAACCAGTCTATAGAATCATTTCTTCACTTGCAAATGTCTAGGACTCTCAAATTTTCCCTACCATAACAAACCAAAAGTCGCCATATGAGAGGAGAAATCTGATACAGGCGAAGGCATCGCGCTTTCCTTTCCATTTTCTTTGGCCCCCTCTCTTTGGTCATATTCTTCCATTCATTGACTTTATCTGCAATTTTTGTTTATACAGGCGCGAAAACAGAACTTCGAACTTGTAGACTGAATACAGATGTCATGTTTCATGTAGTGCAAATTTATTTTAGTTTCCTGTAGTAATACTGTCTTTTCCTTTTGCTTCTTTCATAAATACATTCGACTTCAGTCAACTGAATGTAAGAAAATTCAAGGTTAAGAGATTTTCAGTTCTGGACATTCTGAGGGATATGGAAGGTCATAAGGTGCTTCGTAGATGAACTTAATTTGGAAAAGAAAAACCGACTTTGAAGGAAGAAAATGGAAGATTTTACGCTGCATGGACTACTGAATCATCATCATTCAGCAGTATATAGACTCAATGATGTCTTGCACATAGGAGCCATGAGTTTGTTCTACCCTTGTTTGTGAAAATAGAGAAACCAATGTTAAGAAAAAGATTTATTTGATGACAACTGCATTTTCTCACCTACAATACTGGCTAAAGAAAATCTTATTTTTCATGTAGGAGGAGGCTAAAATGGAAGGGGACGCCAGAGAGCCCAATGAGCTTCAGCTTCAGTTACATCCATCTGCAAGTTCTCGGGATCATGAAATTAGCGAAAAGCCTCCCATTGACAATGTTGGAGAACGAACTTTGCCTCGAAATCAAAATCAGACGACGGAGCAAGACTTGAACCCTTTAAGTATATCACCACTATTGTCTATGTTTTGATCTACTGTTATCAAGTCAATGACTGGAGGTATACATTGAACTTAATCACAACCTGTTTTTGCAGGTCTTGATGAACGTGGAAATCAAAATCAAACGACAAAGCAAGACTCGAACTCTTTAAGTATATCACCACTATTGTCTATGCTTTGATCTACTGTCATCAAGTCAATGATTGAACAGGTATATATTATACTTAATCACAACCTGTTTTTGTAGGTCTTGACGAACGTGGAAAGCAAAATCAAATGACGGAGCAAGACTTGAACTATTTACGTATATCACCACTACTGTCTTTGTTTCGATCTACTGTTATAAAGTCACAGATTGAAGAGGTATATATTGAACTCAATGATAACCTATTTTTGCAGGTCTTGACAAACTTGGAAAGCAAAATCAGACGACGGAGCAAGACTCGAACCCTTTAAGTATATCACCACTATTGTCTATGTTTCGATATACTATTATCAAGTCATAAACTAAAGATGTACATATTGAACTTACTCACAACCTGTTTTTGAAGGTCTTGACGAACTTGCGCCACCAAGAACATTTTGTGATAGGTTCAAGACATGCTTGGTGAGCATACTGGAATGTATCTGCAACCGCGATCTTTCCTAGCAGTTACGCTGGATTCTATGGAGTTTGAAATGGAAAAAGCATTTTAAGGTTAATTCGGAATTTGTGGACATGGACGGGCTTAGTCAAGTCTCGTCATTTGGTTGATTGAAGAGCCCAGTGATGGCTTCAAAAGGCAACTTTCAGACTCCTCTTGATCAAACTCTAAGGAAACTACAGTTGAGGGACTGAGTGTTCCAGAAACAAGAACTCAGATTGCATAGGAATTTCCTCTACGCTTGCATGGGACAGTTTCTTCAACCTTGGACGGCATGTGATAAACCAACGGACGCACTGACAGGCTGCTGATTGGTGTTGGCACTGTCAGGCAATGATTAGGTGGCTGGTTAGCAGGGATCTCTATAAACATTCATTGGCCAAGGTTTAATAGAAGCTGCTTGATATTGGAGGCAGCGAGTTTCTAAAAATGGACTTGGTGCATTTTGTAATAAAAGTTTCATCATCTAGTATGCACTTTTCATTGACAAGGGAATCCTTTCTCCAGAGTTGATAATCTGGTAGTCCTTCGATATTTGCTAAATTGCTCGTGAATTGTTTGATCCTAGCAAGCAAGCCAGAGAAAGGATTTCACTTGTGGCCATGAGTTCTAAGGACCCTGATATCAAGCTTTCTCTTGGCTTGTTTCTCATGCCCACTTGGGAACCAAGAACAACTTACCAAAATAGGAAGATTCAAACTCACTTATGAAATCACTGCTATTATAATTGTAACCTACTTTCATGTCCTACAGATAAGAGAGCATTGAACATATTAACTCTAGCCTAACTTTGTAGGTTTGGACGTATTTCCCCCCACCAACTATACAGATCTTTGTACAGGTTTTAAACCTTTTTCACAAGGAAATTAAGACCTATTTGCAAGACTAATTTGATTGAATTTCCCTCCACCAACCATGTAGATTCTAGAATCTGTGAAGGTCATATTGACAGTAATTTTAGCATTTCACTATACTCGGACGATTTGCTGTTGTTGGTACTTTTGGATCCTATTCCCAGGCCTCTGCCCTTTATATATATGGAAGTCGCCTCATAGTTATGCCTTTCGATTTCAACGTCGAAAAATACATGAAATTGTCTCTGCTCTAGCTTTAATGAAGCAGCGAAGAAGAATATTGCGCTAAAATGCTCCGTTGGAGTGTAATTTCAAAATATCCAAACAACATCGAGAAAGACTAGCAGTGCATAAACAAATAACCAACAAACCAGAGAGAGCTGGTGACTATGGTACAGTTGCTTTTTCATCTTATTGGGCTGGTGCTTTGTCTGTGTGGAATTTTTGGGAGGAAGATTTCGCATACAAGGAAAACATGATTAGCAGATCTTGAACTGTCGAGGGTATGCGAGATAAAATTAAATCACACAGTTCAATACCTAACCAACAAAACTGAAGATGGTGAAAACTCATCAGCATTCATACATGTCATACAGAGGGTTCTCGCGAGGCAGTGGGTAGTTCTAGCTCAGGCTCGGATATAAGTGGGGAGACACAAAAGTCGACCATATCCTTGGTTACTTCTTCTAAACTTGGAGGATCCCACTGCGCATTGTTGGAAAAACCCACAATAATTTCTGTCATGTAAGTTGAGAAAATGCGTAAGGTTGGAAAAATTGGGACTTAATTTTACCTTCGGAGCGAAGTCCTTATCCACTAACCGTGCCCGAACACCCTACAGATGGCGAAGAGTACTACTAATCAGAACATAAACTATATCTTTGCAGACCCACATATGGCAAAGAGTACAATCATCTGACGATAAGGAGAGAAAAAAAAAACCACAAGATTCAATCATACAATTGCAGCAGATGTTGAAGATTTGCATACCTCACAAAAGTCTTTGGAAACTTCTGCAGAGATTGCACGAAGGGATATTCGGTATTCCCGAGTTAAACATTGATCAAGAGTCTGGAATCTGCCTTCGCGAATCTGAAAAGTAATAATTATAACCAACTAAATGTCTGGAGAAGGAATCTATGCCCGACAAAAAAAATCAAAAGAATGTTCACTCACTGATCTTAAGGTGACTTTTAAGCTCAATGGAGAAGCTTCCCTTAGTTTCTTGAGGGTCATTGCACACCATTCACCATAAGAGTCAGCCTCTTCAATTTCCTAAGCAACACCAATTTAATAAGATGTTAATAAAAGAACATCTACGATACTATCTATGCTGACTCATTGCATTTCTCAGTTGATCAGTGCCAATTCTAACGTCACGCATCTTGCAAAATAAAACATCAGTCAAACCATCTCAAAAACCAGTATGATGTCAAGCATTATGGACTTTCCAACAATAAACATAATAGTCCTTTTCAGGGTCTCCCATCCAACTTACCAGTGCATGTATAATTTCCTCGACTGTGTCATGGCTAAAGCATTTATCGATCACATCAATCCTGAGTCAACACTAAGATATTGTAAGAGAACAAGAAAAAGATACCCTATTTAAAAAATTATTCAATACACATTTCAATAACTGCAAGAAATAAAACTTAAGAGATTAGAAAGCAAAAGAATTGCTGGCAGTAAGCAAAACAAAATATGCAGGTTCATTATTTAATAAACGCATGAAGGAATATACTTGCACAGAGAAGGAAGAAACTTCTTTCCATAAAAGCAGCAGTCACTATGCTATCTGGAATATTTACTTGTGCCCTGCACAGTTCTAATGTGCACAACAACTGATCATATGTCATAACTAATAACTTATCATGTATATTTTAAGTATTTAGAATGACTGATTCATAGTTCTGCTCGGGTTTGGATAAAACAGAATCAACCTCAAAAAAGTGTGAAAATAGCTAGTGCATACAAAAGGTTATGTGTGGTAGAACGCAATCTACTCACAATGTACATCATTTATTAGCTACATCACAAACTTCTCTAGTGTGTTCCCTAGACAGATGTATAACGTGAAGTTATACCGCATTGATCCAAAAGCATACAGTCATCCACACAGAGGAGGATAAATGTAAAGAAAACCATGCTGCAAAGATTCCAGAAGCTGTAGACTAAAGTTGAACATTACTTATGAAAGGTACTCCTCCTGTCAGGATAAACAAGATCACCATATTGTGAAAGGGATGTCTCTATAACAGATGGATCATCGGTAGTCAGTCTACCAAGACGCTCTTCGATCAAAGCTAATCTCTGTCAAGGTCATTAATTATAACTCAGAATAGATTATCAAGGTATGTAGTGTAAAAACACCGAAGCAGCAGTCAAAGGGGCATTGAAAACAAACCGCATTGAGTGAATAGTGAGTAGCCAAGCGGCAGGCAACCATTTCCACACCATTAAGCTTATCCCCCGTAAGAGCCAGGTATTCCCCTGGAAGAATAAGGCCACACATTCTAAGACAGAATCCTAACGCTACCTATTGACAAATTGGGATTTAAAGAGAAAGAGTAGTAAACCGTGAAAAGAAAATACTGTGGAAACTATATAACCTTTACATTACAAACAGAAGGACAAAACATCAATATGATCTCCATGGCTTCAATAATTAAGTATATTGCAAACAAAGGCTTCCCTTTAGTGCAATGCATAGGATGGTCTTCAAACTAATTGCTGCATGCCAAAACGGAACTAATGGATACAGAAAAACAGTCGCGCATGCGGTAAAGATTACATTTACGAAGAACTTCTAGTTTACAGACACCTACAGAACATTTTGAGGCCTAAATGTTATCCGGCCTTTCTGGCCTATTTTAAATTTGGTGAATGATCTCCTTAGTTCATGACACGGTTTAGCCAAGACCTCCCTTTTGTTTGCAGAGACAATGTACCTAGATAGCCAGGTAAACGGGAAAGGTGGAAGGAAGCTCCTGCATCTGGATGAAATCCTATTTGAACCTCTGGATGGGAAAAAACCTGCAATTGGAAGCATTAGCTCAAGCATTTACTTTGCAGAATTGCTGCGTATGAAACCGGGTGCATTATATGTTTGTTTGTTCAAGTTACTCCTTCCGTTAAAAAACTAAACAAAAAAGGTGAAGTAGCTGTCACAAGGCTGAAACATGCCACCTTGGCATCTACGCAGCCACGTAGGGTCCACGTGGCTATTACACAGTTAAAAAACATAGATAAAAATAAAGTAGTGGTTCCAGAAAAAAAAATTGAGAAAAGAAAAAAAGGAAAACCATCTTCAGCTTGCTCTGGCAAATAGACGGCAGTCACGCGCCGACAGCCACCGGCAAGGGTGGCCAGACCCTCCCAGGCTCAGGTGACAGTGGCCATACCTTGACAGAGCTTAAGCATGGTGCAGCCCCCATCCATCACAGAGGCACACACCTGGTGAGAGAGATACGAGGGAAAAGCAGTCCTGGTCCTCGGCCGCCCCTTGGCACACAGCGGCAAGGGCCACAGCCCTTGCAACAGATCTGGGTGAGGGTCACGGCCTCACGTTAGATCTGCAGTGGTTCTGCCAGATTTAACTTAGTCCCAAAAAGACGGACTATGAAAATTTCATGCATTTGTTGCCAAACCATTGTCGATAAATACCAAAAACTAGATCATAAGATTGAGTAAACCACAAGTGCTTTGTGACTTAGAGAGAAATCCCAACATTAAATTAAATGTTGCAAAACGAAGTTGAATAAACACAACCCCAACGAGCACATATACGAAAGCAGTTAACATTTATATCAGTATTAAGGAAAAGTCACATACAGTTTTATCAGTTGCCAATCGAAACATTCCAGGAAGAGAAATCCCAGCTCCACTTGCCATAGTGACACCGTCCAAAATAGCCAGCTGCCCAAGAGTGAAGTAAATAAAAAGTGACCGACTCATAAGTTGAAACTAACGCAAGTGCTGAGACATTCAAACAACTTTGATTGACTAAAAATTAAATCCAAGAAATTGGACATTACAACTACTAAATGGTTAACGCTTGCAGTTTTTACTGTAAAATTTTGATAGAATATTAAATGCCAAAAAAAAAATAATGAAAGTAACTTGGAGTACATCATGCAATTACTTTAGAAACGGAATCCTGCTTGACATGGAAGAAACTGTGCCTATAAGATGACTACTATAAACCAATTGTGGTAAATGTCACTCGCATTACATTTGACTCAAGGTACAAAGAGGGAAAACGTAAATGATTTTTAATTGTTCTTCTTTCTCAATTAAGCATAGAGTATTAAGTTGACAAGTCCTTACCAAAAAAAAAATTAAGTTGACAAGAGCTACACATCAAAAGGACTTACTTTTGCTCCTAGAAGAATCATGTCAAGAATCACAAGGACTTACTTTCTCCTCTCATCTCACCATGAATTGCCTTACACATAAAGATCGTGGTCAAGCAGATCATTAGTCAAAGATTGTTTTACTGATCATGCCACCAATGCGGAGGTACCTCATCTACTTGAGATTTATCAGTAACAAAGTATGTCCACCTCAGTGACCTAGACTGCTTATGCTACAGAAAATGGTGCCGAAGCGGAATGGAGTAGATCACATGTCAAGAAGAACTATATCCAACTAGTACGTTCAATAATTTTAATAATTTAGATCGTGATAAAGCTCCAAGGATTCATCCACCATCACTCACTTTGTAACACAGAAAGTTTCTTTTGCCAGTTTTTGTTCCATGATTACAAGTTCAGAGCAAGATTTAATTTAACGTTACTATAATCACTCATCCAAGTTATTTCCAAGATTTCAAAAGTTTGTGTAAACGCTTTCTAATTGAATAGTGAACTGGTTTTGTTCAGATTGCCAATTTTAGCGATCCACAATGTAAGAGTACTCTATATCAGCATGTGTACATGAGTTGTAGCTTGCAGGGATATTAGCAATCTCCATATCACTGGAATCCAGTAATACCGCAAGATGTGAGATTCAAGCTTTTCATCCATGAAAAGAAAACTAACACTTCAGCATACTTCAACCACTTTTATTCACAAAACTTGAAGCATCAATTCAAAAACTATAAGATGAGATTTTTGTAGTATCAACTATATAATTTATCAGAGCCATAGGAATTTAGGGTGAAAGTTCCGTTTCTCATCCAGCCAGGAGAAATCATACCCTACTCTATGATGTCTGGCCAAAAATATATTGTGTCAAGAGGTCATTACACAAATCAAGAGAATTTCAGAGGAAAATGCAAAACCTGAAATTATCCATTACACAGTAGGCTGATTCTACATCTCAAAGAGCTAACAGTTTATAAACTTTAAAAGGAGGTACTCACATGTGGTTTCAAATATGTCCCTTGCACGTAAACGAACTTATATAAAGTATCAAAGAAAGTTTTGCACTCCTCAATGTTCCCTGCATGTATGTTGACTATTTGATTAGAGACAACAATTAGGAAAGAAAAGTAAAAGAACCAAAAGATCATAATCAAGGGAATAAAAGAAGATTGATAGAACAGTTGCGTGCTCTTTAAAGAGCACTTGAGGGGCCTTATTTCAAAAGTTCCACCTTAGTTTATCTATCACATCCCACCTGATTCAATCTTTAGTTCCCCTCAAACACACTAGTTCCTAATCCGACCTTTTCTCTACAGCCACAAATCCACCATTGCATAACGTCTCCAGTTATAAACCTTCACATGCAGATATTTAACACCCCAACATTGTCACCTATATAATATTCTTGCCCTCGAACGAATCCTCTACTTCTAATTACTAAATACATAAATAGCAAAGAAAAAGGACATAAAAACTATCAGAGAAAAAAATGTTCAAAATAGAAAGCCAAATAAATGAAAGGATTCATCACCGTCCGACCTTCAGTGAGCAAATGATAAAGGGTAACGACATCTCCACCGGAGCAGAAAGCTTTGCCACTACCCTTCAGATCAGACAAAAAAGTTCATGTTAATTCAAAGACTGTGAACCATGACAATAAAAAAAGGAATGCCTGAAATGTGAATTCAATTCTCCTTCTTTATAGACTCTAGACAAAACAAAACCAGGATCTATTGGAAACTATCAGCTCTTGTACGAGAGCATCTAACGGTAATACCTTCATCGACACAAACCCGACGTTTGGATTCTCTTCCCACGATTCATAGAGCCTCTTCAGCCTGGCCACCTGTGGAAAACATCAGCACAAAGTTGAAGTTTTAATCATCCCAGAAAAGAAAACTGAACTGGGTATCAAGAAACGCGAAAAATGAAGAGGCTTTACGTTCCGATTGGGGTTGGTGAGGAATTATTTCGGGTCGGAGAGAGAGAGAGAGAGAGAGGAAGAACCAAACCATTGAGGTAGTGAGAGAATTAAGAGCAGATGGTCTGTTGAGGATCGCGGTTCTTGAGCTGGCTCTTCCATCCACTAGAACCTGACGCCACACAAACATACATGAATCGAAATATATAAGCACCCAATCTAAAACGAACCAAAATGGCTAGCAGGACAAGCTGCATCAAATGAACAAATTGAAACCCAGAGAGAGAGAGAGAGAGAGAGAGGGAGGGACCTGGTCTTGGACGTCGTCGTGGCTAGCGTAATGGGGCTGAGCGGAGAGACTTCTCTGGTGCGGGAAAGAACCGAGCTGGCGAAGCGAACGCCCGGCTCTCGCTAAAACCTTCAAGCTATGCATCTCTCTCTCTCTCTCTCTCTCTTGTTCTTGCTGGTGTTTGAACACCCTACGAAGGTTTTTGAAGGGTGTTTCTCCGGAGCAATGCCTGAACCTGTCGCTCCAGCCTCCCCTCAAAACGACAAGCGAACGCTGAACAGTGCACACTGAGAAGGCGAAGAAGAAGAGAACGACAAAGCAAAGATCAAGCGGCCATTCGAATGAGGTTATTGTCCGAGCTGTAATCGTACGAGAGAACTTCCATTGGGCTTTTGTCATCTGGGCTTTATATGGACCGGTCTATGATCTGGACGATAAGGCCTGCCAAAATCAAGCTCCTGCGATACCTCCTCCCCGAATCTTGGAAAAATGACATGAATGCTCCGTGAACTTTAACTCGATATATAATGTCATTTCTAAACTTTCAATTTATTCAATATAATTCTTGAATTCCTAATTTGTTCAATGTAGTCCCGTAACTTTCGATAACATTTTCATATAGTTCAGAGACTAGATCGAATATGTACCAAAAGTTCGGACGCCACATTGAACAAATAAAAAATTGTGAGACGATATTGCCCATTAAATTAAATTTCATATTAAGTCAAAGTTCAGAGATCACTTGTGTCGTTATCCCCCGAATTTTCCTTAAGTCCCATGACCAAATTTTGTGTCTCTGAGTTAATTTTTTTTCCATGCGATTTTTCTACAAATTCATGCTTGTATTCCAGCATTTCATGTTCAGCTAGTGTCAACTTTATGTTCTTAGTAAGCTCCACCCGCTTTCATCTCGTGTTGATGATTTTGGTGTAGCTTAAAGAAATGCTCTGTCTTGAGATAATGTATACAAGCAATGAAGCTGGTTCTTTTCAGTTTGAGATTAAAAAGCGGAAAGAAATGATTTATTGCATTGTTAACTACAAACGAATCATTCTGGTCAAATTAAAGTCCAAACAAATGTCCTCGTCTCAAAGAGTGGCACAACTCCATTGGCCGTACCCTTCGTGTTAGAAGACTTCATTTGATTGTCGTTGTGCCCCTTTCGGTTAACTGTAGCCGGTCCGTACCTCGTGTGTAGGCACTAGTCAGCTCGAAAACGAGTGCCCCTCCTCGGACTCTTCCACAGGAACAGCATATGGTGAATCCCAATCAGCATCGAAGACTTCTTGAAGCTGCGAAACTATGTCCTGGTCATACGTCCCGAAGCCGACACCAGCAGTAGTATAGAAATAGTCCCATATAAGGTTGCTTGTTCCAACGTGGGCTCTCACATCGCTAACAGCATACTTTCCATGGTTGACCCGGGTATAACCAGGATACATATTCCCGGTGCTAGTCCCTTTCCTAATCGCAGCTCCAGTCATGTTAAAACCCGGCACTCTGTAGTATTTGATCTCAACTTTGCCAGAACACTTGTTGTATTTCGAAGAGGAGCAGAGGACATTGGAATAGAGGAGAGATTTCAGGTAAACATCAGTGTTGTTTATGAAATGCGCCCAATGTGCTACCAATATCTTCACTTTGGCATGCTTTGAAAAGACAACCTGAAAATTATCGTTTACCTCAGAAAATATGTTCCCAGTAACAGCATATGGTAGGAAATAAAGTTGCCGAATAAAGATAAATCAAAAATAGCCTGTGTGATCAACCATTTTGTCAGTGAGCAGTTCATCACAGCAAAAGCTTTGCAAAACGAAAGTGGTGTATGGTGATAGCAGGAAAATACTTCTGCTTACGACAAGCTGAAAGCATTGTCATTTTTCTGTTCCAAGCACGCAAGATAACTCCAAAACAAGAAGCCAATGACAGCCATCAAACTTCTGTATTTGCGGTGCCTCTAAATGCTTCGTTGGTTCGATCTTTGAATATTCATGCAAGTCACAATTCATCTCCATAAAAGCAAATGGAATCGGGTAGATGCAAGACTGAAACGATTCTAAATGAACACCATATTGACTTTTATCAGATGATTTGGATTTACACGTACAAGCAAGGGCAGCAACTGTCGCGAGAAAGGAGCCTACCTCTGACACAGCAGAAGAAATGGATGACCAATAGACAGTTTGATCAGCATATTGTGATTGACCAAGCCAGTCCATTGTGCTGATCCTAACGGTGGCTCCACTTCCAACTGATTTAATCGTGTCAACCCACGCCTGTTCGTCAGCCTGGACCTTGCCAAATGACAGCTGCAATGGCAGTATATTGTATGTTAAAGACAGAATCTTGTCAGATGAAACTTAGGGGATCCTGCAAAAGGATCAGTGGAGCAATCGCAATGTGATCCAATCTACTTAAAAGTTGAGCACCCTCATTATTCATGAAGGAATCCACACAGAAAAAGTTTACTTGCTAAGATATCGGATAGAAGACAATAGACAACTAGACTGGGTCAATTAGCCAAATTCTAATTGAGCACGTAGACACTGGAACTGCGATATCGCAAATCAACAAACTTAATAAACTCAACTTAAAATGCAACCATTCATTCTTTATCTTTTGATTCAACAAACAATTATAGGATGAAACAAATCTAACCTGTGATGGCTAACTATTTTGATGATGTCTAAATGCAATTCTTACTTTCTATATCAAGACAAAATTACAAATGTTAAATAGATAGGTTTACAAGTTACCTCTGGAGGAGCAAAAGAAAGATAGCTAAGTTGAGATTGGGAAGATGTATGATTACGTCCAGGAGTATCTAATGGAAGACGAAACATGTGAGGATGTGACAGGGCTGGATAGCCTGCTACATGAGGAACCTCCACAGATCGAGGAAGAGGTGACCTGCCATAACATATTTGCTCATAACAATAAGTGGACTCAGAAAATGTCAAAATCAACCTTCACCAGATCATTATGATGGCAAGTGAACTCAAAGCAAATCAAGCACAAAACCATTTAATTGAGCACCAAACTGATCGAATGGTTACGACATCACACCACCAGCTAATATCAGACCAAGAATAAGCTGCTGATTTCAAATTTAAGAATAACTTTTTGACAGAAGCCTGCGACCAAGTCTAGGCATTGGAGTTGCCAAACCAGTCAGCTGTGTCTATCCAGTTATAGACAGGCATCCAACTAGAAGTCCTCAAGAGAGTAAATCCTGTCCTTGTCTCTTATTTTAGAAACTTCTTTCTTCTTTTAAAGGCTATGTACCATGCACTGGAGAATATCTGCTTACTCATCAGTCCTGCAGAGCAGCATTTCCAAAATGAACAGTTTGAAAAAATAAAATCCAATATCTTCCTTTCAATCTGGATATTTTTACTTTTCTTCTTTTAAAAGCTATTTACCATACATAAGAACTGTTCTGCTTTCTCTTTACTCATATCGTTCAATCTTCTGGGAGAAAACAAACTGAAAAATAAGAAGCAAATGCCAGGAATAAGTATTTAAGAAACATTTGGCAAACATTTATAGCTGATCCAACCTAGTGGGATAAGGCTTGGTTTGTTGCTGTCGTCATAACCATTTTGAAAGAACTCCGACAAAGATAAAAATAAAAAATCTATTAAAAACTTTAAGCTGCAGCACCGAAAACAATCTTAACAAACAACAGAAGATTCCAATTACCCATCACTTATCAATCATCATAACCTCAGGAGTTTCAGACCTGAGCCTAGAGTTAATCTGATGGTTGAAAGACCAAAAAAGGATATTCCTTGACTAAAAGTGATACAGCAGAAAATCCTATGGAGCAGAGACATGCTTTATGAAATAAAAATGAACTTTTCTATCACCCAAAGAAACAAAGAAAATGAACAATGCAACCAAATGCCAGGGGTTAAAAAAAGAAGAGCATAACGATTCACAAATTCTTAAATTATGCAGGCAAAAGAGTCGCGCAAGAAAAGGTGCAATATGGATGTTTTTGTCATACTTGCATCGCTCTTCAGATTCAAGGAAATGTGACCAACAGGGAACTTTTCTGGTGATCTGCCATTGTTGATCCCAGACATTCTTTGTGTAAGCTGAAGCATTGAGAGAGGAAAGTTTCCACAAGTTGTCATTGTAGGATTCCACCTTCTTTGCTATTTTGGGACAATTAACAAGGTATATTCCAAGTTCCTTCACCTGTAAAGATTTGATCACTATAATTCTTCTATATGGCTCTAATACACAAACAAATCCACAGATTGTAGAGATGAAAAATAGGCGATGTCTTAAAAATTATGCAAATGTGGCACAATCTTCTACAATCTGTCTTGCCAACAAGAATGGGATGCTTATAGCTGAGAACCATCACCTCTTCTTTTGTTCAGTCAAAATTTATTTAGCCACAGTCGGATCATTATCCTCACCAATAATAAATGGAGAAAAGGCAATACTATATTCCTGAGAGAAAGGGACTTCTTAAGTAAAGCATGTACCTGAGAAAGGGACTTCCAATCATTGTTCGCGGATCCAATATAAACATCTCGATTATCTGATATCCACACTTTGGCATGAACTATGCCTGATCCCCACCATTTGGTAAATAACAGAGTTACAGACTTGACATTTGTCCTTCCCGAAGCAAGGTCAGTTGGTTCTTTGTCATAGTCAGGATACACTCCTGAGTGCTGTAAAAGCCTGATAAAGTTTAATATTTTTCAGAGGTGGGCTAATGTTTGCAAGAAGTAAATGAGAACATCTCTTATAGATATGGTAAATATGAAAGCAGAAGCCTCGAGAAAATGAGTCCGGGCTTATGCAGGATTGACATTTTGGTCTACTTCCTACATACATTAATATCAGGCTTCGAACTTCTCTAAAGTAATGATTTCCTCACTGCTTTGGTAAGTAATTCTGGCACTACAGTCGTTCACTATCTTCATCCATCGGATTAATCTCCTACCTGAGTCTCCCTTGGAACTTTTGGAGGACTAGGATTCTCCAATGGAGGTACGTTTACTCTCTCAAAGTGAAATGTACATCAAATTTCATCACTTAGCATTCATGCAGTTCTCCAAGATAGACGACTTCTGGGATTTTACTAGGGAGAACATGTTAAGCAAATTACCTACCACGTGCTTCAGAAACTTAGAATAAGCAATCGTTTGACATGTTGACATAAAGTGTGATTAAAGGGCAGGAGCAACAAAACTATGAAACAAACTACCAGATATAAAACAAAAAGTGGCCACGATTAGCCATTTGGGGAATACCCCAAAGGTAAAGCCCCAATGGCTACTTGACACCCCATAAATCAGCATATGCAAAGGGCACGAGTAAGCACTATCCGCAATTACCTGATAGTGACATTCCGATCAGCGGCATCTTCAATGGCTTTGTAAACACCCCGACCCAAATCGGCCCCGAACCGGAGCATATCAGACCGAGAGTAACCATAATCGCCGGAGCGGGGATCATCGGGGCGAGCATTCAGCTGCCAATACTGCGCTATGACGTCCAGCTTCGTCGTCGAGTTCCCCGCCAACCACCGCAGCACATCCGCTAAAACCATTCGTTGACCCCATCAGCAACCAATACACTTAAAAAAGAATCCAATTTTTAACACCAACCCTAGTCTCTCCTACTCCGTTCCTTCAATTATACACTTCCTAAACCAGACTGCACCGCACCGCTCAGTCGAAACGCAATCGTCGCGGCGGAAGAGGGCAGGGGGAGGCGCTTACCGGTGGAGAGTACGCCGGGGACGCGGCGGAGGAGGGGCATGTCGGTGGGGATGGACTGGACGAGCCATGCCTTGCAGTGAGGCGAGCTCGCCGTGACGGCGGGCGCAGAGAGATTGGCTATGGCGATGACGATGAGTGTCAGAGCCAAACTGAGATTCATCTTCTGGGTTCAATTCGAATCGCCGTGCGCTTACGTGTGAATCAAGATCAAGGTGGGTCATGCGACCATGGCTGAAGCAAGAGAGGGAGAGAGAGAGAGAGAGAGATGAAGAAGGAAAGAGAAGATTTTCGAACAGAGATGGAGTCTCCCACGTCGGGTTTGACTTTTCGAGTCCTCCGAGGTGGCGTTGCGTTTTTATCGTTAGCGCACGTGGTAAGAATTGGAAAAATGATTGCTTGACGGTCGGGATGAGCCAGTCTTCCGGTTACCAATTTCCTTCACATTTAACAAGCATATGTCAAGCATATTCGCACGAACGTACCAAAGAACTGATTGCATTGGCACGCTATCCAGTCTGTGTTACCTATGATTATAATCAGCCAAAAAAATAAAATTACTAGGGCTGCATGCATTAATTATTTAACTATACAATTCAATATGTTATGTGTTAAGTATAACCACATTCGGTGAAGATCGTATCGAGTATGCTCCTATTTTGTTTTTCAATAATCTTGTACACGTTCGAGCAAGATGGTCCAATCACGTTTTGCAGTGTGACGGTTTGTTATTGACAGCGTAACTATTGCCCTGGAATCAAATAACTTGCTCTTCGATCCCGAGGAAGTTTCAGCTTTTTTAAAACACTAGATAGCTTCCAAAAGGTTCTTTATTCTTAAGTTATGCTTAGTTAAACAAAAATCGTTAATGATCATAGCCAATGCACCTACATATTAATGTAATATTATTATATTTGAAATTGATCAAGATAAACAATCAATGACATGTAATTACGATCATACGCATTATCAATAATGTGTCTCATTTTATATCATTGATGCAACATTTCAAGGCATAATATGCGACATCATTATTTGATTACATAAACTTCAATTCATGGAATCAATTTATCTCTATGATGAAACCGATAGTGATAAATGATTACATATAAATTGAGTGCATTTATGTTAGTTATATAAGTAGTATTTTCATGATTAAAAAGCCAGATAAAGATAAATTACATGTAGCTTTTGTTCCTATGAAGCAGCTACTTGTTTATAGTTTTAGAACTGTGAATTAAGTTTGTTGATTTCAGAAGGCGTTTTGAAGGAAAGCATTCAAAACTTACCATGAATCATTTGGGGTTTTTTGAAAATGGAAGATTTCTTCCCATTGTATAAATCCCCAAAAGTAAGGTGAAACATAATTTCGTTTCCTTTGATTAAAAGAAGAAGAAAGTATTTTATTAGAGAAAATTGTCCAAAAAGTCATAAACCTATTATACTTTTGCAATTCAGTGATAAACCTATTAATTTTGCCAATTGAATCCATTCACTCAATTTTGACTGAAAATCATTGACGTTGACAAATTTTAATATTTTTTTTCTTTTTCTTCTCTTTTCCTTCTTTTTGTCCTTTTCTCTTCTTTTCTTTTTTTCTTTCCCTTTTTCCCTCCGCCGGCCACCGTCGGGCCTCATTGATGGCCAACGGCGGCCGCCAACATCAGGCAAGGGACGCTCGGGCTTGGGCTAGTAAGGGCTGCCCTCACTGGATCGGATGAGGGTAGCCCAAGCCCTTACCCCGAGGCTGATTAGGACAATCCTCGCCTGAGGGCGGCAACCTTTGTTGCCCATTGATGAGGCCTAGCAGTGGCCGGTGAAGGGAAAAAGAGAAAAAGAAAAAAAAAAGAGAAAAGGGAAAAAAGAAAAGAAGGAAAAGAGAATAAAAGAATAAAAATTAATTAAAAAATATCGATAAAATATTAAAATATTATTAAATTTTATACATGTCAGCAATAGCTTTAACACATAGGATGACCAACGTCCATGTTAGCAATTTTCGACCAAAATTGATCAAGTAGATTTAATTGACAAAACGCTAAAAGATTTATGACTTAATTTGCAACATTGAAAAGTTTATGAATAAATTAACAAAAGTGTAATAGGTTTAGAATTTTTTGGACAGTTTTCTCAATTTTATTAGCATAGTAGCATCAAATAACTAAGAAAACAATAATTAATGACATATTTGCCAAAGATTCGGGCAGCTAAGGATAACCCATTCTCACCTTTCGTCCTACCTGAATTACGTGGAATAAACATGCACTGTCCATACACATTTGACTTCGTTTTGAAGATAGGTCGCGAAATAGTCTTTGTTTTGCCAGAGAAGAAGCGCCGAGGGGGCGTGGAGTACCATGCAGAAACAAACCGCTAGTTGCCACGATGCTACATACGAACGCTAAAAGACACTTGTAAGGACACAGACATGTGCCAGACGCCACGGGTCGCGTTTGCTCGACACCTACGTAAACGTGTTGGGTCAACCTTAACCGATTCCTACCCCATTTGATCAGACCTGTAT
Organism: Syzygium aqueum; assembly: GCA_031216185.1. Classification (NCBI taxonomy): domain Eukaryota; kingdom Viridiplantae; phylum Streptophyta; class Magnoliopsida; order Myrtales; family Myrtaceae; genus Syzygium; species Syzygium aqueum. The sequence goes on along the minus strand of CM062233.1, from coordinate 28,330,494 downwards.
CACCTTTGTTTCATTTCATCAACCTCAGGTCGGTGAGTTCTCTTAAGAGAGAGAGAAAGAGAGCAGGAGATGGCAGTGGACGATGCGTACAAGGCGAGGGGGGGGGAGGAACTAGCCGATGAGCCCGAGAGCGATGGCGGTCGGCGGGATCCTCCTGGCAGCAGCAGTGGGTTACGGCGTCTTCTACAAAGACAAGAGGAACACGAGGGACGCGCGCACCATAGTCGGGAACGGAGTCACCACCCACGACCCACCTTTGGATGTTCGTGCCGGAAGTGAACAAATGCGGCTCGCATGAGGAATGTTAACCTTGTAATTACGTGTTCTGGAGTCTTGGTAAGTCTATATGTATCGGCCTTCCGAATAGAAATGATCAAGCATTGTTTTTTTTTTTTTTTGGGTCAAAGATCAAGCATTAGTTAATTCAAACTGAAAGGCACATCTTTTCGCTAATGCTTGCTATTACGGAAGATAGAGGAGCAGAGGTTCTGATGCATGTAAGCTCCTTTCATTTTTCAATTAGAATCTCCGAGTGATTGTGACAGCTCTCCTCCGAGTCTAGATTGAAAGTTTTCGAGTCTGATTGAATCTTTCCAAAGTTTGCTGCTTTCATAGTTTTCACTTTTAGGTTCTTGAAATTAAATTTGAGAAGTGAAATGTGGAGAGTCATATATAACTAGGTCTATATGATTTTATAAACTGAACCTTCTAGTGGTTATGATGCTCTCCTCAAGTACAGGGCGTTCCGATGGAGTCAACCGATACTTCACATGTGAATTTAACACAGAACACGGGCCGTCATCAACAACACACTGCCTCAATCAACCCATTCCTCTCCTTTTCTTGCTCTTTGCCGCACCATTTGGTCCCGCCGTCCCCAACCCGGACGGTCGTGTCTTCACTTTGTCTCCCGACTCGGTCTCTGTCGCTGATGCTCTCTCCCTCTTTTGATCTATATCAGAAAGAAGTGGACATGTATCCCATCCCCTTGACGGTGGCTGATCTGGCTCCGTCTGAGCCGTCACCGGAGAACGAGCTAGCGGCACCCGTCATCATCGACTGAATCGATGCTAACTCCGCGGAGGACGGAGCCAACTCTGGCCAGATCCGCTCCATCGACAACACCCCCACGATGCCGTCGCTGTCGTGGTGGATGCGAACGAACCAACCCACTTGTCCTGAGTGGCCCCTTTTGCTCAGGGGACATTGTCGGAGATAGATGCCGGGGACAGGGCGAGAACCTTCCTTGTTGCTTACTTTCACTTTTCATAAAACAAGAACTGTCAGGATAGGATTCAATGGCGTTCTTACGAGGATGCCACAGCTGCTCCAAGACACAATATTCCGGCGAGGTCGGCGTTATGGAAATCTCCGAGAGTCCGAGCGTTGTTAATAGTCTGTCGTTGGAGAAGAGAAGATGGTGCCGAATGAGGGGTAAAAGAATACGTGTATTTTGATTTTTTTTCTCTTTTTTCTTTTTTCCTGGCCATTAAAATGTAATCTAACGGTGGGAATGGATGCTCATTGGGCGGTAGCAAAGCCTTGCCCTTATCTGTAGTCTCTGCCCATGGTATGATTAACTCTTTTAATTGACTCATTTATTCAAAAATAATGGTACAAAATGATTAATGAAAAACCGTCAATAGTACTTTAAACCCGCTATGGATTTTGACCGGTGATAAAACCAGTTTCATGCTTCCGATTTCGATTGTGGATTAAGAGAACTCGTTTTCAAGTGGGAAATCATAGCAACGGGGTGTTGCGCTAGTTCCATCCAAATAATCGATTAGGTACCGATAGAAATAGGGACAACCGTCAGTGAGAGAAGATTGTGTATTTGATTTCTGAGTTGTGTATTTTTTCGAATTAGTGATGACTTCTATATATATACATTTAGAAAGAATCTCAGGTAATAAATATTGACAATAGAATTGATAACCGCCGACGGAGATAACTTTGAATCAATTGCATATAATGCGGATATTTTATTTGTTCTCTCATTCTGGTGATAATCGTTGAATCAATCTTGGATTACTTAATGCGTGGATATTTTATTTGTGCTCTGATCCTCGTGCGAATTGAAATAACTAGCCATAGACTAGATCAATAGTTACGATCAAACCTCTAAATTGTCAAATTATTAAAAAGAATGGTCATTTCGTGAGCGAACTCTTCCATCCTCTTTTTCAACTATATAAAACAAACGAGTCATTTTTACATATTAGACTAAGGGTATGTCTGGCAACTTGCCAAATAGTAATTGATTCTGTTCTTTTGTTCTCAAAATCAATTTGGGAACAGAAATCCGTTTGTTATATTTTTTGTGCGCGGGCACAATTTTGCAAAAAATTATGCGCAGAATCAGTTTTAGAACAGAATCAAGAATAAAAAAAAGTAACTTATTAATTCTGGAACAATTTTTTAAAACTGATTCTTCTTGATTTTTTCATTTTTTTTTTGTTGTTATTGTTCTTCAGCCTCACCACCCGCCGCTGCCGGCCGCCAGCGATCGGCCATAGGCCAGGGCCGGCGAGGATGCCGGCCCTCGCCAGCCAAGGCGAGGTCGACCTCGCTGTCGCCACCTACGAGGGCCGCGACGCCCTCGTGGGCCCTAGCCTACGGCCGGCCACCGACCGGCCATGGCCAAGAAAGGAAGGGAAAAGAAAGAAAAAAAGAAATAAATATTAAAAAATTTTAAAATATTATTAATAAAAAGAAATTTTGTGTAGTTACCAAACGCATTTCTGTTCTTTTTCTATTCTAAGAACAAAAATTTTGGGCAGTTACCAAACGCCTTCGAATGCTTAGAAATTATTTTCGGGCACAGAATAAAAAAGAATCATTTCTGCCTAGAATCAGATTGTAGGCACAGAATAATTGCCATGCGCAGCCTAAATCAATCAAAAGCATGATAGCCGTGGGAAAGAAAAACGAGATCATACGTTCACAAGGGATTGTGTAGGGCAACAAATTTCACCCCTGGAGTAATTTATTGATAAAACGTCATGCATTTTATTTGCGACTTATTCATTTAAAATTTTTATTTGTTTAATAAAAAATAAATAATGTGAAAAATATTTTCTTAAAATTGGTTACTTCTATCACTTACAATAATTATTATTTGCAAATTAGTGGTCTTCAAAAGTATCCCTCGACTACACAAAATCCATGGTGTTAGATATGTGGGTTCTTCTCTTCTCTCCACGATCGCGCCATGTACGTATATATGCGAAAAACCACGTGTCCCATGCAACAGGAAGAGGCAGACATGCAAATCGCCACGTGGTGTTCGACGAGGCGCGCGCTTCGGTCCCTCAACACCACGATCTCCAAAACCCGTCCGACATTATCCCGAGCGAAAGAAGGAGAAGACGATCAAGAAATCGCACGAGAAGGGAGATGGCGAAGGAAGGAGATGGAGATTGGAGGAAAACGGCGGACACCCACAAGATGAGCCCGGAAGAAGTGAGGACCGCCGGAGTCGAGGCATCGAAGCGGCCGCCCAGACGCGGGCCCGGCGAGGTCCTGCACCAGCGGCGCAGCCTGTCCTACAGCTTCCCCGCCATGGCCGTCGCCTGCTTGCTCATAACCGGGGCCGTCGGCTACTTCACGCTCTACGTGTTGAAGAAGCCCGAGGCCGAGGCCGATGCCGATGCCGGGGACGTCGCGAAGGTGGCCACCGGCGTCGCCAGGCCGGAAGACACTCAGCCAACGAAGTAGCCGGCGGCGGCTCTTGATTTCGGATTCTTTTTTGTTTCTCTTTTTATCAAGAAGGTTGTATCGAAGTCAAGGATCTCAGTGCTCGCCTAGTCGCCTGTTTATGTCGGCGCAACTGTTTTTTTGAGTTTTACTTGGGAGGTCGACGTTTTGTGGAAGTGGAGCATTATCTCTGCTTTATACTGACGCGGAGGTTGCTTAACTTTTGATTAACTACGTGAAAAACCATCATGCCTTTATTTTTCATGCATTTTTTCTCGCAAAATGGGATCCTTCTACCTTCTTCTTTACATAGAATACGGCGAAGTCTTTTCTATAATTTTCACTGATATAGCTGCAAAGTTTTATAAAAGTCTGCTCTTAAGGTCCCGACGCATTTTTTAGGACGACCAATGTGAGCAATGTGGCTGCACTAGTGACACCATAAATTATATAAATTACGGTGTATAAACATTGATTTAATGTTCAATGCCCTCTTTAAATTTTTAATCTGTTGAATATAAATCATGAATTTTGATCCAACATGTAATGTCGTTCTTGCACTTTTTATTTATTTGATATGGTTCATGAATTTTTGTGTAGTGTTCAACGTAGTCCATGAATTCTTAAGTATTTTTATATAATTTAATGATTACATCGAAATAATTTAAGAATTACACCGAACATTTATCAACAGTTCATGGATCACATGAACAAACTAAAAGTTTTGGGATGACAATACACGTTGGGGTAAAATTCAAGGATCACGTTACATCGAGAATGATATTACATATTGAATAAAGTTCAGGAATCATTTGTGCTATTATCTCTTGGTTATATTGTGATACTCTTTCGTTGGGCTATCACGGTCCCCCCCAAGCCCATTCTTCCCGAGCCCATGAGCATTTTCGTTGCCCTTCTTCGTTTTCGACATACGCTCGTCACCCTCGCGTAATCTCTTCGGCAGGCGAATGCAAGTGCAACCCCCCCTCTCCCTCTCGAGCAATTTAAGAGTTGAAACAACCTTAAAACCTCAACCATTTCTGCTTTAAAGCCCTAAAATCTTCTCGAGAGATCGAGAGAGAGTTTTGGTGATTCCGGAGATTGAATTCGTTCGGACGCTGCGATGGAAAGCGGTCCGAGGGAGAGCATGGTGCCGGAACCGGTGCTCCATTCGGCGAAGTCCACGTTGCTCGGCCTGGAGGCGCTGCGGACCCAGCTCCCGGAGTTCCTCTCCCTCGCCGACCCCGACGTCCTCGCCGAGCTGCCTCCGCTCCAGCGCGCCCGAGCCCTGCTCGTGCTCGCCAAGGCCGCTTCCACCCTCCTGGCCGGTATAACTCCTCCCCGTCGCATTTTGCCGGCCTTCGACCTTCTGGGTTTTCTCGATGATGGAAATTTGGGTTCCGGGTCTTGATTTTGGGCCGCGCATTTCGCTGGTTTTTGGGTTTTCTTGGATAGCTGATGGGTCGGTATTTTTTGTGTGTGATGCAGTGAGGTTGAGGTGTAATGGCGTCGACCCGGACGACCATCCTATCAAATCTGAGCTGGTAAGTGCTGAAAATCTCGCTGGGTATTCTCTTTTTTCAGTTCTGAATCCTTGTAGATGTCGATCACAACATATTCCTGGCTCGATGGTTTATATCTGGCGGTAGAATGAGCTTAATTTCTGCGTGACTCTGGCCTCTACTTGAACTTGATCGTGTGCAGCAATTTCTTTATGAGTGCTGGCTTACTTTGTGTGATCTTCTGTTTGTTCCTTTTCGGCGTTTGTAGGAGAGGCTAAGCTTGTATGAAGGCAAACTCGAGCGGCTTGTGGATTTGAGTAAAGGTACTTGCTATGTCGCTATGTTACTGGGATTTCATTCTTTCAGTTGAGGTGGCAAATTGGTATGTTTGAGGGGGTTACCGATATTCATTCATAGTCGCATAAATACGGTCGTGCCTAATCTGATCATAAGTAACCTTTATGCATGCATTTAACCGTTTAGTCTATATACATTAGGTTTCCAATTTGAGTCTTTTAACTGATGTTGTTCGGCCAAGGAAGTCTACATAGAGCGACATTATCGCTAGTAATAAGTATCTGCCGGAGCATACTCACCATAATCGTCTGCTAGTATTTCGTATCGGAATGAGAAAAAAAACATATGGGAAAAGTGAATCACATAGAAAACCAACACCAGAGATCCTCCCATCAGCCCGGCAACTATTTGACAAATGCACAATCTACGGGAGAACTCAAAAGGCAGACACCGAAGTTAATGAGTGAATGCTTTTTCACTTCCACAGAAAGTTCACTATTCTCTTCACAAAGAGTATTACTGCTTTAGGCTTGCCAGAGAAGCACTTAACCCTAGCACAAAAGCTCAATTGATGGCGATTTCTATTGATGATATTTTTTCATTCGTCGCAACAGAATCGAAGGGCAAATACCATGCTGAGGTTGGTTGAGTAATTGCAATGATATTTTTCTTTTTATGGTGTGAATATGATCGTCGGGATCAGGATTCACGACGAATGAAAAAATGAAAGAGAGATCAGCTATTCGAAAGAGAGAGTTCATTGCGAACCCATTCTAACCCCCTTAAGAAGAATTTGAGCTACAAAGCTCCTGGTTTAGTTAAATTTGAGTTAAAACTTGGGTTTATGACCCGTGTTGCCAGCTCTATTCTTGTTCAATCCCCTCATTAGTACTTCCAAGAAAGTCAGATGTTAAATAATGAGTCATGGCAAAGTTTCATATTACTTCTAGAACTTTATTTTTGTCACAAATTTTTTTGTGGGATGGGATGATCAGAATTGCTTGAAATGGTGAAATTCCTTGGTGTTGTCTGCTGCTTTTAATTGGTGTGCTAGATGATTCGCCAACAATTCTACTTAGCAGTTTGCCGCGCCTGGTATTTTAGTTTTAACCTGGTTACTGTACTGTTTACTGAAGATGTACTTGCATCCTTGTTTCTTCTTCCTGAAGCTCCACTTCGGCCTTCTACTACCTTGAATCACCAAGCAGCCACCCGCTTCATCGAGCATTCTTTGCCTGATCTCACCTCAGGTATGTCTTCAATCACTTTCTTCATAGGACATCGATTGTTGCCCGCAGATCGCAGTAGGTTTCATGGAGAGGTTCTTTTGCAGACCAGAGGCAGAGTATGAGGGAACTAAGTAGAGGGGCGCCAAAGAGGTATGAGAGGAAGAGGAAGTATCATCAGTCTACCGGGTACCAGTCTGTTCAAGCTACCACCAAGGCATTCCTGGAGAAAGCTGCGCAGGAGCTTCTTGGTAGCAATAAAACTGGTTTTAAGGGACCTCTGATCGACAATTCAGACGATGAAGATGACCGTGAGGTCATCAAGGGATTGGTGGAGATTTCGTCGGATGAAGATTGATTTTGTTGCACATGCCCTTTCTTGCTTTTCTGTAGAGCGGTGTCATGCTATTTGTACATTGAATCATCTGCAGAGTTCTTTGGTCATTCCTGGTCCTCTTTTGTTTGGCCGCGTTCGCATGATTCAAGCCATTCGGGTAGCCGTGCACTTAAAAAAAAAATACTCTGACACATCAGCTTTTAATGTTTGTTCTTTCTTTTCTTCGGCCAAAACATCAGCTGAATTTTGACAATGGTGAATTTTGACAGTGGTGAGGGGTGCGGAGTATTGTAGTTAAGCTGCCTTGTTCTCAATGAGATGACACGGGGATATACTTTCTTCTCTGTTTAGGATTAGAGCGTACTAAAAGCTAAATGCTGCACAATTTCTTTCTTAAGAAAAAATATGAATGAATTGCTCAAGCCAACAGTAATACATGTTTAATTTGATAGCCTGCAAATTTCCAAAGAATGAACGAATCATGGTAAAACAATCGAGAAGGGAACATCACAATTCCATCTCATAACCCACACAAATCGGAAATCCTGCATCTGCAACTCAAAACAAGCCCAAGCCGAAGACCGCCAACAATGAGCCCGCCGCCAAGCCCATCTCGAGGCCCAGTCTCCCAGCCCCACTGGTCGGAGCCACCGCTGGCCCCTCGTGCTCCGCCGGAGCAGGAGCGGGAGCCGGAGAGCTCACCCTGGCGTAGGCGTTCCTGGGCGACAACACGACGACGATCAACTTCTGGCCCTTCTCGCAGTGACCCGGGGCCCCGCTGATGAAGTAGTAGGGGCCCGACCTCTCCAGCTCCACCTTGGCCTCCCCGCCCTTATTGACGTACTGCGCCACGGGGCTGGAGGCGCTGCAGCTCAGGTAGTCGGCCCTGGTGACCTGGAGGACGGAGTCCTGGGCGGCGTCGTACTTGAAGACGAGGGCGTCGCCTATCTGGAAGCGGGAGCTCTCGGCCCAGGCGTTGAGGGTGTAGGCCGTCTCCGAGGAGGGGATCCTCCACCCGCCGTCGGCGGCTCCCCCCACGACGACCTCGCTCGCTCGCGACGAGGAGACCATGCTTATTAGGAGCAGGAGGAGAAGGGCCATTGGAAGAGAGGTTGACGGTGGAAAAGAAAAGCTTTATCTGCTTCTTCTCGGTTGATAGTAAGGCGAAGATGGTGGTGTAGGTTTTACTTGTGAGCTGTGAGGGTGGTGCTTGCGGGGGATATATATAGCGTGGAGAGATGAGAAGTGGAACTAGCCGTTGGGGAGAGCGAGAGAGAGAGAAGCTGGGATGGGAATGGTACTGTACACGACTGTTTGCTGTTTGCTGGTGTGGTGGGTGAGCTTTTGTACGTTCTCGAGGTAAGGGACAAGATGGACAGATGGCGTGTCGTAGAAGAAGGTGAAGAAAGGGCAAAAGATTCAACGGTCCGAAACGAGCTGATGCTTGCTCACATTTTTTTTCATTTTATGTCGGGCCGGGTCGGGTTAGTTAGCGTGTTAATTTGTGTGGGTACATTTTGCAAATTTTTTGCATACAACCAAGTCAATCACACACACAAAAAAAGTGAATCACAACTTGATAGAATAGTTGAGGCTACATTTGGTTGAGTTTTGGGGAAATGTAAGGTCATTTCCTGAATGATATCTGGCTTATAGTGTATTTGCTCAAAAGCATATACCATTTGGTTAATGGCTTTTTGGAGTAATTTGTTGCAAAGTAGCTTTGATAAAAAAAAAAAATTGGAAAAACATAGGGAGTTATCGCTCCTTGTCTTTGAGGGCTTAGGCTACAAACTGAAGCAAGAGGAGGCGATGTTGCCCTCGATAGCCGTGGCGCCGCCAGAGAGGATCAAGCGAGGGTTGTGAGACTTGGTGGTGGTGATGTGTGGCCCATGCGGGGGTCGGGGGCGTCCTCATCGGTGTCCCAGTAGGTTTCAAGTTTTGAAGGTCGGAGCCGGATACGACCATAGCTTCGAGCCCATAAAACAAAAGAGCACAAGCTTCACTAGAGAACCAAGCTCGAAATTCAATTGACCAAACCAAATCGAAACCCTAGAAAGGCAGTATATCGAGGATGGCTCTAGATATTTATTAGTTGGTTGCCGTGATTGATTCAAATCATAATTCGTGAGTCAGTCACCGTCCCGGCCACTGAGATTTCTCGATTTGGGGATAAATGAATCGCGATGATGTTGGGTTCTAGGTACTTGTGAGAGAAGGCACGGGAATTGGATCAAGTTGAAACTTGAGAACGCTGAACCAAACGCATCTCAAATTTATAATTCCATGGATCTTATGGGCGATGTGTGGAAAGTGGCGCATCTTATCAAACCATCTTACCACTGAGCATTTTTATTTACTTTAACAGTCTTTTCGATTCAATCCATACCGTCGCATTTAACATCCGGCAATCGTCGGCTTCGCACCTAGACCACTTGAACTTACGGTTAGAACGTTGAGATCTAAATGCGCTCGTTTTGCTTGCGATGCATATGACTTAGAAAGCGAGCAAAAGTTCACGCGGATCTAGACCCAATTGTTTATACAAGGGAAGGCGGGCCTCCTCCTCCCAACTTGTCCTTTCCACGATGTGATGGACCAACTTTCCTTATTAGTGGCTCGTCCATCGGCATTGATATAAGAAAAGCAACTACGCACTCCGCACGCCTTTTTTAAACTTTTTTTAAGCAAAAACTTGATACTGGATGGTCGGTTTTAGAGTAGGTTTGGGTTTCCATATTAGAACACGAAATCAGATCGGGTAGGGTCGATTCCCTGATTGTGAAATCGGATTTTGACCCATCCTCCCTGGGAACCGACGCGTTTTCTTATTCTTTCTTTTTTGGGTTTCCTTTCTTCTTCTTTTTGTTGGCCAAAAACAAAACGATAATGAAATAACAATACCAGTCCGATTTGATCTTGTGGCTGCATCATAAGGATATGAGAATTTGGCCTGACAAAAACTTTCAGGGGCCAACGTCATGTATTATACTTTATGAAGTTAGACTCAATCAAACTTTGGGTTAGTTTTGTCGATTGGATCCGGACTTTGAAATCGGGAACCAGACCAATCTTTACGGGAACCACCCAAAACAGTCGAATTCGGTCCGATTCCGAGATCAACCCAGGACCAACGCTCATCCCTATGTGACCTACAAAATTGAAAATAGTTCACCTCATCTCCATGACTTCTCTCTTGCGCATTATGTCATGTGCGTATATATTTGGTCAACGTTACAAGCTTTTGGCCCATTTTGCCTAAATTAACTCGAGACCATAAGCTCCCGTGTCAAAATGGAATCTTTTCGTCTCTTGTCACTTGATTTTTCTGACAATTCAATTTATAATATATAATAAAAAAAATTAGGAATCTGTATTTCTAGTGAAGATGAGAGTCTACAGATAAGACATTAATCCAAGTGATGTTAAAACCGATATTCATAATTTTATGGCGGGTGGTGTTAGAGGTGAGCAGTTCTAGATTCCGTCTAAGTTTCTCCTGAAACTCGGAACTTACCCTTTGGAACAAATTTCCTAATTTTTAGAACTTGAAATCTACCATGCATACCCAGGAATCCGGAACCTACCCTACCACAAATTTTAGGGTCTACCCAAGTTCCACTAGTACTTTTAATTGAATGATTATAATGAATTATCGCATATAATGACCACAATTTACGAGGATCGACTCATCACAACTCATATTTAAATATACAAAAAATATGAAATATTAACAAAATAAAAGTCCCAGCCATAGACATCGCCGGAAATGGAAGTTCATGTTAGTGGTTTCAGATTATTTACTCGTCATCGAACATCATGGAATGTCGCAGGATGCCCGAAAGACATAAAATAAGAAAAACACAAAGACTTGCTTCGCGTTCTAGGTCCTAGGGTATGCTTGGTGAAACAAGTTCTCAAATTTTTGGAACTTGAAACCTCTCTTATATACCCTAAACCTCGAACCGGTTCCGATGCAAACCGGTCCAATTCTCGAGTTCCCGATTTCACCCCAGAACCATGCTTACCCTTAGGCGGCGGCGTAACGAACCGCAACCGAAAAATCCATGAAAAAAATGGACACCGACTTTACAAAATTAAAATGTCATGTATTCTGGAATTACCACAAACGATGCCAAAACAAAACAAAAAACAAAAAAAGGAAGGAAAAAATGGAAGAAGAAATTTCACCATTTGGGCCTCTCTCTCGCTTTCGCTTCCTCGCTTGTATTCCACACAACCGACCCTCCCCCCCACCCGCTTATAATCGCGAGAAGGCCAAAGAGCTCCTCTCTGAGATCTGCAAGCTCCACCCCCCTCCTCCTCCTTCGCTTCCCCTTTCGTCTCTCTCACTGTCCGTCGCTCTCCCCTCTCCCACCATGGATCCTCCGAGGAGATCTCCTCTCTCGTGCCGCTCCCTCCTCTTCCTCTTCCTCCTCCTCCTCCTCCCGATCCATGGCGCCCGCTCCTTCTACCTCCCCGGCGTCGCCCCCCAGGACTTCGACAAGGTCAGTTCCCCCCCCCCCCCTCTCCTTCCCGCCGCATCTGAGCGTTCGCGGTGGCGATGCGTTCGTCAGTGTGTGTGTGTGTGACCCCTCCGCCCTCGGCCCGGCCGGGGCGGCGGCGTGCTTCGAGGAGCGGCTCGATCCGCGCGCTTGGTTGCCGGATCTGGTCGATTCGCGGCTTCGGCCCGCGCCTGCGATCGCGCCGTGCTTCGGATCTGGGCCTCTGTTTGGGGATTCGCGGTCGAGGAAGCCGAGGAGAGCGTTAGGGATTTTCGATTTCTGTGTCGGCGCGGCGATGATTTGTCCTTCTTCTTCCTTCTTCTTCTTTTGTGCGCGTGTGGAGAACGTGGAACGGTACTTGATTGGATTTGCCCGGTTCTGATTTACTGCCGACGCTCTCGATGGAAGGAATTCGGCAGTAGAGATGGTGAAATGGCGTTGCATTGGTGCGTCGAGCTAATAATAGAGAGCCTCTAGGATTTAAGCTGTGGAAATCGCTACGCCTGCTTACTCTAGGAGGAGGAGGAGGAGGATGATCTCCAATTCCTGTTCTTTAGGTCACTGCCGTTTGAGCTCTAGTTAGCAAGTCGGTGTGGGGATAGGTGTGCCGTCTTGTAGCCCCGTGCGGGCTAATCCTTAGATTGGGAGGCGAACTTTGCGATGTAGTTAGTTAGAATCGAATGTTCATTCGATTTGCTAGATTTTGCCCTTTAGGAGCTTTTCGTCGTTGGGTCCGCGTAATAAATATATGTGCTCGCGATTGCTATGGCAGTGTAATTGAATTTATGCATCGTGCGAGTAAGCTGTAGAATGCGATACATTTTGTTGTTTCTTTTTGCGTTAGCCGTATCTTATATGTTTCCTTACGTATCGTTAGTCTGTATTTTTAGATCTGGCGAGCGGGGGAGCAAAGATTTGGAGGTGTAGACAACTTAGCTTTAGATATGTATTTTTCAGCCGTAGAGCTTCGAGCAAATTACGATGACTTATGCGGTGTTTGGCCGCGAGATGATGATAGCTTTTGACGTAAAAACTGATGTAGTTTGATTCATTTCCTTCCGCTGGAAGGCTTGAGAAAAACATTGCTATGCACTGCCCATGGAAGGCTCACGATCGATCTAGACTTTGTAGAAAGAAGAAACAAAGTCCAAAAAGAGGATGAAAGACGAGATTTAGTAAACGGCGTGGGTGTTAAGCATTGCAGAATCTATTTACCTAATTCTCTGCTTTTAAATCACTATGATTGCTGGTCAGAAACTTGATTTGAAAGAAATTAATTAATTTATGAAACTTCTCTCTTTGGTTCTTTGTGTTGTGACATATTTTGGATGCATGGCCAATGTATAGCAATCAAGCCATTCGTTAGGAGGATAATTTGGTCGTCGAGCTCTGCTTCCTGGCTTATTAACGTGTTTTGGCAGTGCTACTTGTGGACTGATTTTCATCGTTTGTTTTTCTTTTTGTAATTTGAATATTTTTTTTTTGCTGTACTTGCATTATATGTCCAATTTAAGCCATTTTATCAAAGGTGAGTAGTGATGATATGTTATATCTAAAATTCTGTTGAAACTGTGTCTGTTGCCACTTGCCATGATTGTCTTGTTGTGCTATGCAGCCTTTTTTGAGCTGTAAATATCTGTGCCTATGTTATTTTGTGCTTTCTGATATGCGAGGGTTTTACTCAGACATAATCCCATGTTGACTTCTCGTTTGTCGCGTTCTAAAATGCAGGGACATCCGCTGATGGTTAAAGTGAACAAATTGACATCTATTAAGACGCAGCTTCCTTATTCCTTCTATTCCCTACCGTTTTGCCGCCCAAAAAAGATATTGGACAGTGCTGAGAATCTTGGTGAAGTACTACGTGGGGACCGCATTGAGAACTCTCCTTATGAGGTTAGTTTTGGTGTTTGCAACCTTTTATCTTGAGAATGAATTTTTTATTTTGCTAATTACCTAATGGATTTCTGCAGTTTAAGATGCGGGAACCAAAGATGTGCAAAACTCTCTGCCATTTAATCCCTGATGCAAAGCAAACAAAGGATTTGAAAGAAAAGATCGCTGACGAGTATCGGGTCAATATGTAAGGAACATGCTGAACATGCTTTTGGACCAGTCTAGTTTCTGTTATTTTCTAGAGCACATTGCTCAATTCAATTTTCTTGATGTGCTTAATGACAGGATTCTTGACAACCTTCCTGTTGTTGTTCCCTTACGGAGATCAGATCAGGACTCTACTCCTGTATATCAACTTGGTTTTCATGTTGGGCTTAAAGGCCACTATTCTGGGGTATGTTCTCTCGTAAAAGAACAAACTTCTCACTCTCTTTTTATTTTTATTTTTATTTTTTTAACTTAGCACGATAAATTTTTCACTTTATCATGCACAGAGCAAAGAGGAGAAGTATTTTATCCACAACCATTTGGCATTTACTGTCAAGTATCACAGAGATGCAGACACCGACTTAGCAAGAATTGTGGGTTTTGAGGTCAAACCCTTTAGGTTGGTTTTGCTTGCTTTTCAAATATTACTATTTGCTATGTCTTCCTCCCCTTCTTGCGAAACCTGATTTGTTTGATTTTGATTTCGTGAATAGTGTTAAGCACGAATATGAAGGGACATGGAGTGAAAATACTCGGCTAACGACATGTGATCCCCACTCAAAGCACACAGTGGTTAACTCAAACTCTCCTCAAGAGGTTGAGGAGAAAAAGGAAATTATATTTACATATGATGTTGAGTTCCAGGTGAGGTTCCTTGCTTCAATGGTAACCTTTTTGGTGATATGCTGAGGAACTTTCGACATTGATGATTTTCTTCAGTTTCCTTCATATAACCTGTATCTTTCCTGTGAGGAGTCTTTTCATTAGCTGAAGCACTTTTTTGACAGTAATTAATTTTTTTTTCAGGTGCCTTCAATTTAATCTTTTAGATGAGAGTTTTTTTATTTCCTGATGCATATCTCATTATAGTAACTCCCCTCTCCTTCATTTATCTTTCAGGAGAGCGATGTGAAGTGGGCTTCTCGGTGGGATACCTATCTTTTGATGAGTGATGACCAGATTCACTGGTTTTCAATCGTTAACTCTCTGATGATTGTCCTATTTCTCTCTGGAATGGTGGCCATGATAATGCTGCGGACACTTTTCCGCGATATTTCCAAGTACAACGAGCTTGAGACTCAGGAAGAAGCCCAGGAAGAGACTGGATGGAAGCTTGTCCATGGTGATGTTTTTAGACCCCCTTCCAACTCAGATATGCTGTGTATCTATGTAGGAACAGGTGTTCAGTTTCTTGGCATGATTCTCGTAACGATGATCTTTGCCATCCTCGGGTTCCTCTCCCCTTCAAACCGGGGTGGTCTCATGACAGCCATGCTCTTACTTTGGGTATTCATGGGTCTCTTTGCTGGATATGCTTCTTCTCGTTTGTACAAAATGTTCAGAGGAACTGAGTGGAAGAAGATAGCTCTGAGGACTGCAATTGTGTTCCCTGCAATCGTCTTTGCCATTTTCTTCGTCTTGAATGCGCTCATATGGGGCCAGAAGTCTTCTGGGGCAGTGCCGTTCGGTACCATGTTTGCTTTGGTATTCTTATGGTTTGGAATTTCAGTCCCCCTTGTTTTTGTGGGCGCCTACATCGGATTCAAGAAGCCGGCGATCGAGGATCCCGTCAAAACAAATAAAATTCCCAGGCAGATCCCAGAGCAGGCTTGGTACATGAATCCGGCCTTCTCAATCTTGATTGGTGGAATCCTTCCATTTGGAGCCGTCTTCATCGAACTCTTCTTCATCCTCACTTCGATCTGGCTGAACCAATTCTACTACATCTTCGGTTTCCTCTTCCTGGTCTTCATTATCTTGATCGTCACCTGTGCTGAAATTACCATTGTGCTCTGCTATTTCCAGTTGTGCAGCGAGGACTATCTTTGGTGGTGGAGATCCTACCTTACAGCTGGATCCTCGGCCTTGTACCTTTTCCTCTATGCCACTTTTTATTTCTTTACAAAGCTTGAGATCACGAAGCTAGTTTCTGGGGCGTTGTACTTTGGGTACATGCTCATTGTCTCCTATGCATTTTTCGTGGTGACTGGTACCATCGGCTTCTACGCTTGCTTCTGGTTCACAAGGCTCATTTACTCGTCGGTGAAGATTGACTGATCGATGCAATGAGTGCATGCGCTGGTTAGCTTCTTCCCTTAAAAGAATGAAAAACAATGTGACTGTTCCGATCTCAGATTTAAGGTGTCTTCAAATCATTCATATGTATTCTTATGTTTTCAATTTTGTATGTCGGCAGAACTATGATTTTTGTTATAGTGATTCTAAAATTCTCATGTCAAAGTGGTATACCCTTCTAAAATTCGTGCTTGGTTGCTTGAAGTTAAGCTTGTCTCCATGCTTGCTTGATAATGTAGATTCTCTTCAGAAGCTCGCTTTGGTTTTTCTGAGGCCTAGTTCCTGTAAACCCTTTGTTTTTCGATCTCAATTTTCGAGTGCGCTTGATTGGTAGGATTAGCGGATCTTGTTGCTGCTGTTAGTCGCTAAGTTCCAATTGTGCAAATTGGTTTTCTTTTCTTTTCCTTTTCCTTTTTGATCTAGCTTTTAAAGGAACGCAGTCTTTCCATTAAAGACAACTCCTAAAGTAGCTTGCTTAGTGCTGTAAATTCTAATGTACCTATACATGTACAGCCGTTATGGACTTGAATTATGATTTCCCTATTCGTGTATGAGGGTGGCTTGAGTTGAACTTTGAACTAAGCTTATAATGGGGCCGAGCATGAGCTCTCGAAATTAATCTTGAGTATCAAGAGGTATATTGAGCTGTGTATAGTTTGTCAAATATCTAAGGCATTTTTGGCATGTTCGCAATTTCCGCTACATTTTACGATTGATGCGTTACGAGGGAAGATTTTATTTCGAAAAAGCTAACTTGCCCAGAGAGGGAGGGAACCCAGCTCGTTGTAAGTTCCTGAATATCTCCATGGTTGCCTGACACGAGACTTTACCCGCAACTTTTTTCAAGATACTTTGGAAAAAGAAAGAATTACACATCTTGATAAATTTACTTAAAATAGTAAATTACCGGAATCTACGTAATGAAAGCTTAACGATTGCTCAAACGGGCGCTTTTTAATATTTTCCTTCTGTTTTAAAACATTTATCGGAACAATAATCTGTATGAGCTTTTTAAAGCGATATGCTTCGTACCCACCATTTTGAGTGAGTAGGAAACATATGTCCGCTAAATTTTCAATTACATGAAGCATGTTTTGTTACCTAGCAAAACCAACTTCCCAATTTGCCACTCTAACAATCGGAAGTGCAAATGTCAAAACTAACAAGCAGCGAAAACTAACAAGCAGCAAAACCCTGTTTAAGGTCTACCAATTATTCTTTACACGTTGAAATTCAGTCAAGACAACTCGATTACACTACGTCACATCCTTTTCCACCAAAGTAGAAATCCTTTCCAATGCTACAATAAACTTTACATGAGAGAGAAAGCAAAAAACCATAAGCAAAATATTTTCCAGAAATCGGAATCCTTTAAGAAGAGATCCCGCAACTAAAAACCCCGTGCGTCAACCTCGGTCCGTTTCGAATTTACTCGGGTCCGGACCCATTATTCTCTGGTTTTGTCCCTGCATCAGTAGGCTGAGGAGACAGAGATTGCTCCCCGGCAGGTGTGGCCGACTGGATGGGTTTCTTGAACTGGACCAAGATCATGGTCATGTTGTCACATCCCTCGCCAGTCACGGTGGATGGTGCCAAACATCTATCCAGAACTCTCTCGCACACCGCAGACAGCTTGGTTTCCTGCGTTGCATGTCAATTGAAATGAAGATGTGAGATCGTGTTGCTCTGGGACAAACATCCGTATGAGCATAAGCAACTTACAGACTTCAGCTGGTCGTGTATGAAATCCACTAGCTGCTGGCTCGACATGCAATCCCTGAACCAAAGCAAAGAAAAATCACATGACCATCTCTTCCCCCACCCTTTTTGACCATGACATGATCATCTTAACTTCAGGTAGATGCCGATAATTGCATTTCGTATACCACCGTGTTGTAAAAGAATCAATCTAATGACACATGAGCGCAAAATAACCGTGTTTACAAAAGCATCAACTACATGGAATCAGATAACCTTGAGATTTACATGTGAAGCATGATACTAATGGACCCTTCCTCAAATTATATCATAGAGGTTATTTCGTTTAATCAATGCAGACCTCAAATCAAGTACGTTCTATTCCATTCAGGCACCCAAAAACTCGGACTTCTCAATAATGGAAGCGGGGGAGGAATGTAAGGTAAAAATTAATCATTGAATACAATCCACAGACTACTATATATGGAAAAATCTTCTGCCTTAATGTTAGTTAGGCAAGACATGAAGAATGTCGACATATACCAGATTCCATCACATGCCAGCACAATGAAATCGTCGTTGTCACAAAGCTCCACCTAAAGATGAAACAGTAAAAAGAAAGGGGTTAGAAGTAGCAACTATATAAAATCCAATAAGATTAAAGACTATAATGAGGCACAGCCACACCAAAGTTCTAGTTAAACACTAAATGATAACAAAGAGGAACGAAGGAACTCTAGATCAGGAAATCTCCGCAACTACCACTTTTGCAATAATGTACCTAGAAAACAAAAGAGCGATCGTTTGGAACTATACATACAGTATTGATATCTGGGTTGGCAGTTACAATTTGCTTCTCAACAGGCAAAAATTTGTTCTGCTTGAATTCCATGTCACCTGCAATATGTGGAAAATGGTATGCTTAAATTACTAAAATTGCAAAGTGGTGTTTATCAATGCCACATGCTGCATAATAAGTTCCACTGCCCGATGCGAAGAGTCAAATTTGCCAATCACATCAACAATGCGAAACAATAGAAATGAATAGACACGAATGGAACCTAGAATCAAATACGTGATATTCACAATACAAGCATGTAACATAAAAAATCCCAAGAAGGAAGGAAGTACCTATAGCCCTGGCAAGATTCAAACTTCCATTAACTCGTCCGGCATGGATGAAACCCCCGGCTTTTATAATCCTCTCCTTTTCAGCCTCCAATTCAGGTTTATGGTCTCGAGAAAGATTGTATGCCTTTTCAAGGAGAATCCAAGATAGAATGTTACAATTCTTATACTACCTCAATCCAGATATACAGGAGACATACTACATCTACCAATCAGAATATCTTGACCACCACAGCAGATTTTAAGTTATATGGTGTCCTTAGTCATCCATGGTGCAGAAGTTAAACATCATTTAATAAATCAATCCAAGATAATAGATACTCAAAAAAGGCATGCAAATGCATGATGACCTTTTCCAATAAACACAAGAAAGATTTTGAGCTGTGGCTTTAAAATCCTACCTGACCATTCCTAGATATGACACACCGAGAATCACCAGCATTCGCAACAACAAGCTGGTTGTTTCTAACGATTGCAACACAGGCTGTACTCCCAGAAGTTGGTCCAGAGAAATCAGAATGAGGCCCCTGACAAAATGCCAAAAGGACGATGTCAGTATCACTGCTGTGAAATATCAATAGAAATTTAAGTAACAGCTGGGGCTACAACGATAATGAGGAAACTCTCGATGTATGGCTTGCTGCACCTACATCCTCAAAAGCCCAATCATCAATCCGGCCGTTAGCATCACTGCCCCTTGGAGACCATATAAGCCCTTCTATCATACCGGAGAACTTGTTTATTTTGTCCCCAAGAACAGCTAGTTCCCTCCACCCTCTTTGGCCACGCATCATCTCATCCATTCTGCAAAAGCAAACCCAAGCAATCCCAGTTTTGAACCATGATGTTTCAACAAAACTATGCACGCGAGTCTGTCTCAGATAAAATATATTGAGCCGAACTAATCATCCCGATAGAGTCTCTTAAAATTCAAACTGTCGTGCAGATCTCACCATAATATGATTCATCAGACATTTTCTGCAGTACGGAAGCAATACTTAGCGAACTTCCATCATCTAACCGAACACAATATGATTGAACATTTATTCCAGAAGAAGCATTGAAGTTTTCAAGCCATTTTTGGTCAGAAACTTTGGTTGATGATCTTGTCCACCATTTAATTTGTTAATGAATATAATTGATTTAGAAAACTTATTTCTTCAGAATTTAAGCTTTTAGAAATTGTTGCACATCATAATATTTGAGTATAGGTCGAGTGTTCACACAGCCATGCTCTGTTTTATAATAATTTTGTCTTTTACTCTATTCCCCCATTGTTCATTTGACATAATTATGTCCACATTCTGCATATTACATGTCACACTCAACTTACATATAAGAGGCAGCACTGCGATATCTTGACTCAGATTCTGGTCTAATTTATACAGTTGTTTTTTTTTTATATTAGACTATCCTTAAATTTAACAAACACTTAACGAGGCCAACAAAAAGTTACATTTTGAAGTTCTATCATGTGAAGCAGCAATGCATTTTGTCTTTTGACTTGTAACTGTTATTTACAATACAAGAATGACATGAAAGATTAGGATGCTGTGTAACCGAAGGAAGAACCGCCTGTTTGGTTACAGTCAGATCATTGAGGACCTACATCTCAAATCATTAAAAAAAAAAAAAATAGACAAAGCTGCAAAGAGAAAGAAAAAGTTAAGCGAGCAACTATGCTCTCCATTTCATGTGTTAACTTTCGGGAACTAAATGATTTAGCCATATATATTCTGCACCCTATCCATAACAAAGCATGCTTGCACAAGAGATCAAAGTCACACAAGCAGTAACCACATACTAAAACTAAAAAATCCTTAACCTGGTGAGAAAGTGGAAATACGAATGAACAACAACACATTCAAACTCCAATATCAATGAGCAGCAACCTGAAAAATGCCTTCTGAACAGAAGTTTTAATGTCTCCAGCTGAATAAGCCTCGTCCTTCAAAACCTGCTGGTGAAGATATTTGGCACAAAACTTGGAAACAACCTTACCTGCAAGTGGTGGAAAATTGTAGCTCTGGTGTAACTATCGATCTTGCGGGCAAAAAAAAGAGAGTTCAGAAAAGTTATTGAAATTGAGAGTATACCAAAAGCATGTCGTTACCTCCGTGGCCATCATAAACACCAAAGAACGAGGTGGACGAGTCCAGATTGGGATAGGCAGCATGCTAGCAGCAACATATACAGTAGTAGTAACTAAGCAACATCAGTAATGGCATCAGCCACCAAAAGTCACGTAATGATCTCAAAGGCCAAACGGCAAATGACGATGAATTCACTCACGGCGTCTTCCATAGTGGCACGCCACCCTTGCATTGACGACAAACCATATCTGAGCCGGTCACCCTCGCCATCTTCTGAGAATTTCTCAGTTTTGGGAGTGCTCAAGTATACTCCCATCTCTGCTTTTCACCCAAAGTCAAACACATCAGGGGGTTGTAGATTGTCACTTCCACAAACTAATTATAATAATGGCTGCAACCAGTAATCAGGACCTCTTTTTATGGTTCAAAACTCTTAAGTTCACATGATTCAATCCCTTGTCAAAAGCCATAGAGAAATTTTACTTAAAAAAGCTTCCTTGCTAAAAAATAAGAAGCGATCTTGTAGCTCCTCAGCTCTCCGGAAGATATCACTATTTACACAATTTGAGAAATGCGATGCTCGAAACAGCACTCGTCACCGAATACGATCGCTTGGAATGGAAACATAAAAGAAACGGCAAATAAAAAAAATAAGAGTCAAATCCTCACACAACAGAGCAAGACCCAGAAGCGCCCTGCACTACACCCACGTATTGTTCCCAACTCAGGGCGAAAGACAGACCGTATGAGGTAAAAAGACACGCGGATCGCACCAGTTACCGACCCAGAAGCAGAGACCGAGGCCCCGTGTACGGCACCCGCTGGGACTTACACGCTTGATCGAGCTCCGTACCGGGTCCAGAAGTCCAGAGCAAAACGCAAACAAGACAGCGAGGCGAACCTTCCGCGATTCAGCCCGAGAAAAAGCAGACGGATTTTCCGACGAGTCAGGAAGATTCAGCGAAGAATTGGGTTTCGTGGGTGGAGAGAGAGAGAGAGAGAGAGAGGAGGGACCCAAAAAGGAGACAACTTTAGCAAAGCGCCATGGAAGGCGAGGAAGACCCAGAAGGAAGAAGGGAGGAAGGAGATGAGAGGGCCCTCCTTTTTTGTCCGGTAACGAGCGCGTGGGGCGGTGGGGGGGGGGCAGACTGTCGATCAACTTGGAGACGTGCGTAAGCGAAGTCGTAGAAGAAGGCTCTGTCCCTCTCTCTCTCTCTGTCGTTCTGTCAGACCATGTTGCAGTAAAGCGACACGTAAGATAAAGAGATTTGCTCTGTTTCTGGCCATTGAACCTATCCACTTCCAGATTTTCTTTTCCCTTCCCTTTGTCTGTCCACTCTTCTCTTTTCCTCTTTTAGGATACGTTCGCTAAACTAAAAATTTCCCCAATAAAAATAAATCATTTTCCATAAAAATTACTTTTAAGGAAAATCGGTTTGTTTTCTTTTTTTTTTCTTTTGATAATTTGAAGAAAGTGATTCCATTCTTATTAGGAATGGAAGTCGTATTTTCCCGATCTAAACTTGTTTCTTTCTTTTGATACATAGAAAAATGGTATTTTCTGTAGATCGATTAATTTCCCGTTTCGAAACATGGATGAAAAATATTGATTATATTTATTTCAAACTAATTTTCGACTCACGTGATATTCGAAATCGATACTGTCGTGACGCATTTGATCCGCACGATGAACGATCGCAAGTCGAACGAATTCAATGTGGAGAACGGCAGGTCCGACATGAAAAATCTACGTGTATCAATTCGAATGCACTTTAACGGATGGTAGATTTGAGTTAAAGATATCAATTCGAGATATTTTTCTTTTGTAAAACGAAAATTAATTTGAGTTTTTTGCTGGAAGAAAATTAATTTGGAGGTAAAAGTGTCGTACGGATATTAATTTGAAATTTAAAGGTATTAACTCCCGATAAAAATAATCGGTAGAATTATTATACCCATAATGTGACATACAGTCAATCAGCCATAGTTAAGGTCCCAAGAAATGCATTTGTACGTCATTTAATATGCATATCGACTTTTTAAATCAAATTTAATATAATTGGTGTCGCTATACTTTTCTGAAAACAGAGTAAACTGTTATATACTGCGGAGTTATTTGTTTTGCTACACTTTTAATATATATATATATATATATATATATATATATGTGTGTGTGTGTGTGTGTGTGTTTTTTTTTTTTTTACTAAATAATGTTGCTTATTGAAGTTATAACCGAAAAAAACAGAAACTACCCCAAAATACCCATTTCTTGGTTAATTACATGAACAGATTTTCTCTTTCTCTTCTGAATTTTCTGTAATCAGGATTTGAATCCTAGTTAGTCTCTAAATCACAACGTTTGGTGTCCAAGAATTTATCCCCCAAAGCTTTTTTTGGACACGTTTTTTTTCCCATCTTCCCCACAAAATTCAGTTGAATGACTGGATTTGGCCAGAGTTAAACTCTTTTGAACATATAAAGAAAATGGTTCTCTATCTTTCTCTGGGCTAACTGGAAAGAAAGTGATAGGAGCGCAAGCATCAGAAAGGGAAATTTGTTGGGCCTCTCCTGAAAATTATGTGTTTGAGCCACACGATTTGCCTAGATAACTGCTGAAAGCAGAGAAGGAAGAACTTTCTCCAATGTCGAATTCACGCGGATCTCGCCCGTACATCAACACTTGGACCAGAGTTCGTTCTTGTGAAAACATTGTGAGCAGCAGAAAAAGGAATATCTGCCACCATATCATCTTGAGTGGCGATGCGTTTTGCTTCAAGAAATTGGTCTTTTTCAGCATCTTTTTCTGACTTTCCGTATACTTCTGGAGATAAATCTGGGCTCACACGTCACAGCCAGACTGTACAGCCTTATCAGGCTGTGGTCCAGATTCCACTTTGTCCACAGCCTCCCAAATGCTTCTGTCCATTTGTGTGTGACAAAACGTATTTGGGACAACGCAACAAGAGCCTATCAGCAGCAACCTCCAATTCAAGAAACAGAACGCATGAAGCATTCTATTCTCTACAAGTTCATCAATTTCTAATTTCAAAAACCGTTTGATTGCTTCTACTTAAAACGATAATGAATTTGCTCATGTGATCGCCAGATTTGGATTGGGTTGCATTGGTAAGAGCTCCACTGTGCGGGGATATAGTTAATTTTTGGGGGGTTGCTATTGAAGGTGGACTTTTTTAATGGGGATAGAGATCGATGGGCTGCATCTGCAAAAGCAACTGTGTAATAATGTGAACGAAATCATCTTTTTGAATTGGAAAAGGACAAGATTGCCACGAAGGCCAAAGGAGCGATGTTGAAAGTTATCAGCACCTAAAGAAGTATTAATAATCTGGCACTGGTTAGGTGGGACACCAACTTTACAGGCAGATTAAAACAGAAATGAAGTGGTACGAAAGAGGGAGAGAGAGAATTCAGGGGTCACTCTTATTCTGTGTGCTTAGAGTGCCATTTCAGTCAAAGCCAAATGAATGGATAGAGCATGGCGGAGTCACTGAGAAAAGTCATGTGTGGGATCATAGGATATTGGCATTTCTGTGTGCTGATGGATGAACCAAATTGACTCGTCTCCTAACAGGAAAATATCCAATACTAAAGTGACAGGTGGAGGTGCAGGTGCAGGTGCAGGTCACTTGGACCATATGGGCACTGTGATTGACTCCAAGAACTAGAAGATGGGGAAAATTCATGAAAGGTTTAGAAAAGAAGAGCTAGTCATTAGCAAGACACTCCTTTGTTAGATAAACTTATGTCCCGTTTGGTTCAACTTTCTAAATGTTATTTAGAGGAATACAAATATTTTTAGATTAAAACCCCTTAAAAAATACAAATGGCGTTTGGTGAAAAATCTTTTGTAAAACTACTTTGGGCAAAGTAGTGTTTGTATTTTTTTTTTTTTGTAAAAAAGCTTTGGAAATTATCTTTTTTATTAAAAAAACCTACTCTACTCTTCGTTGAAGCCGACGAAGGCCTACGGCCGCCGGTGGCTGTCACCCAAGGTCGGGTGACCCCCGGCGAGCCAGATTTACTTCCAGCAGCCGTCACCCAACCCCGGGCGACCCAGGCCGGCGGTGCCTGGGTGATAGTGTGACCTTAGGCGGCTGTCGCCTGTGTCGTGCGACCTTGCCGGCTCGATCTGGTGTCGGCCGCCCTTGCCGACCTCCCTTGCTGGCCGCCTCACGAAGAAGATAAACAGTAATAAGAGGGGTAAAACCGGAATAAGCCAAAATAAGTGAGGGTAGTTTGGGGACAAAAAATTTGAGTGCAGCATTCCAAATGTTAGCATTTGGCCAATGGACTTTCAAATGCTGAACCAAATGGTTCAGCATTTCCTTAAGGGGCTTTTGAGGCTAAAAGCTCCTTTCAAATGCTGAATCAAACAGGGCATTAGTCTAACTATACTGAAGAGTGCAGGTTAAGAGAACTTGTAATTCTGATCCAATTTTGATGAAATCAAGAAATTTGTAAGCTCGGCGAAGCTAGAATGTGTTTTAGTAATTAGCCGGATCGAGAAAAGTACCATTCCAACAAGCAATAGCACATTATACGTAGAACCAATCTCTAAATCATTGATCGTACATACATTTTTAAGAGGGTCTTGTTAACAAAATCCTTCTTAAAAAGCCAACATTTGACCTGATCAATCAACATTCTGCTGAGTGGTACTCCCTTGGATGTCACTCTCATTTGCCGCAAGACTTAGATTAAGAAATAGGTTAACCACGATGGGAAGAAACTGAAACATTTTCATCTCCAAGGAAACCAAAACTTATAAAAGCTGAAAGTCTCATCAGTGGGTTTATCATAAGGTCACAAGATACTTGACTAATCTAATTGGGACTGAGGAAGTTTCCTAGGTCCAGGTAATTATCTTATCTAAATTCTGCAGCTTATCTCACAATGGACCTTTCGTGACAACTAAAGAATAGAGTGGACTCCTAATAAAATGTTCGGCAATCCACTCGTATTAGTTAGATAATTAGGACAATTCTATCAATCCCTTCTTTAATCTTACTCGTTACATAATCGAGAAAAGGGTCAACCAACCAAGGAAAGATATACCAAGTCATTGGCATCGCATGATCATTAAATGTCCGGAAAGTGACTTAAACCGATTGCAACGAGGGATAGCTCAAAAGTACATATGGATCTTGTTGCTGACTATGGTCGATCCAGCACAGATTAGATCTCATCATCCCAACTTAAAGGACTCGGGTAAATCTAAACACTCCCGTGCGCATGTTCATTACAAAGGTTTGTGCCAGGAAAAAGTGTAGCACAAGAAGACCCGTCGTCATCTTGTGCAGCAAGGAGAACATGACAAGAAGATTCGTCTTCACAAGCCCAACCCCTGATGAATCTGTTTAATAATATACAGTTCCTTTTGAGCAACTCAGTCCATGCCCACTTATGACATAATCCATTACCAAAATTGTGGAACTTCGACCGGGTTGGGCTGCCCATGATGGGCTGACCCCCCTTTGGAGGCCTTTGACATGATTAGGTGAATGAAAAAAGACTCGGGCAACCAGATGATTCCTAATTTTGAATAGATTCGAAACTGCTTTTTCTTGAGGAAAACAAGAAATTGTGCTAGAGATTGCTAATTATTGATTAGTACAACATCTACTCTTCCTAATGTTAAAATTGCTAACCAGATTGCTTTCTACGATGAGCAGAAATACATTGATGTTTTTCACATGACAAGTTACTTTTGCTTTCCTATCTAGTTGTTTTGATTAACTCGAACTTTTTTCTCTGCACCTCCAGAAAAAAGCATGAAAAGAAAGACTCGGATGGTATGATCTCTCCATTGCCCCAGAATGAAAAGAGTGACCTCGTAGCTTTTGGTATGCCAAGATATGTGGTTAGATGCTCCATTTTTTTTTCCCATTGTGGCGGAACCTAAACCTTGGGCTTGAGAGAGAGCTAGTTGTTCTTGCACTGATAAGATATGTATGGATTCTTGAGAAGAGAGGAGCCGTGGTGATGCGGATTTCTCTGTTGAGGAAGGCCATATCCTAAGAAACATTGAATTAGAGGCCTCGAGAAAGCCCTAAAGGTAAAAGGGGCCCTTGCTTAAAAAAAGATCAAGTTGCATGATTCTTGCTGATAAGGAGATGGCTCCGTGTGCTGTGCTTCGCTATTTTAGTTTCTACTTACTAGCATTACCAAAATGTTTCAAAAAAAGGGTTTTTTTGATTTAGGTCCGTTTCTTGCCGACCGAATCGAACCGAGAACCTTTTGTTAGGCTATTGTTCTCTTATTTTGTCGTCACAAATACCACTATTCTTGATTTTGTATCCTTCACAAATCATTGGTGCAGGAGATCTAGAACCATGTTTTTCTAATCCTTTGTTATTACAGTGGAATGAACCAAAAGAAAACATTTCTTTTTTTTTTTTTCCGATGACTGGTGAGACTCGGAGAGAAATGGATCAGAAAGGGAAAAAGGAAAGAAATTTGTCAAAGGCCCCTGTAAAAAAGAGTTTGTGATTATCTCAGAAATAATCTCATTTATATTATATATAATCATTGCATTAAAAATTAAAATATTAAGTTAACAAGATTCAAATGAAGAAAAAAAGAAGAAGGGAAAATACCACAAAAAACTCTAAACTATGTCACTTATGACAGATTTACTCTGAACTTTTTTTTGTGACACGAAAATCTTAAATTATACCATTTGTGACAGATTTATCTTGAACTTTTTTTTTATACGAAAAACCCCAAACTACGTCACTTGTGACACATTTACTCCATAACACATTAGCCTATGGGCATTTTCGTCTTTTTTTTTGTTTTATTTTTATTTTTTTTTCTTTCTTCTCTTCTCTCCGTCAGCCATGGCAAAGGGAAGCCGGTGAGGGCAAACATCTATATGGCTTTGTTTTCAGACCCCCTTCCAACACAGATATGCTGTGTATGTATATAGGAAGAAGCCCAGGAAGAGACTGGATGGAAGCTGGTCCATGGTGATGTTTTCAGACCCCCTTCCAACTCAGATATGCTGTGTATCTATGTAGGAACAGGTGTTCAGTTTTTTGGCATGATTCTCGTAACGATGATCTTTGCCATCCTCGGGTTCCTCTCCCCTTCAAACCGGGGTGGTCTCATGACAGCCATGCTCTTACTTTGGGTATTCATGGGTCTCTTTGCGGGATATGCTTCTTCTCGTTTGTACAAAATGTTCAGAGGAACTGAGTGGAAGAAGATAGCTCTGCGGACTGCAATTGTGTTCCCTGCGATCGTCTTTTCCATTTTCTTCGTCTTGAATGCGCTCATATGGGGCCAGAAGTCTTCTGGGGCAGTGCCGTTCGGTACCATGTTCGCTTTGGTATTCTTATGGTTTGGAATTTCAGTCCCGCTTGTTTTTGTGGGTGCCTACATCGGATTCAAGAAGCCGGCGATGGTGGATCCCATCAAAACAAACAAAATTCCCAGGCAGATCCCAGAGCAGGCTTGGTACATGAATCCGGCCTTCTCAATCTTGATTGGTGGAATCCTTCCATTTGGAGCCGTCTTCATCTCGAACTCTTCTTCATCCTCACTTCGATCTGGCTGAACCAATTCTACATCTTCGGTTTCCTCTTCCTGGTCTTCATTATCTTGATCGTCACCTGTGCTGAAATTACCATTGTGCTCTGCTATTTCCAGTTGTGCAGTGAGGACTATCTTTGGTGGTGGAGATCCTACCTCACAGCTGGATCCACGGCCTTGTAGCTTTTCCGCTATGCCACTTTTTACTTCTTCACAAAGCTCGAAATCACGAAGCTAGTTTCTGGGGCGTTGTACTTCGGGTACATGCTGATTGTCTCCTATGCATTTTTCGTGGTGACCGGTACCGTCGGCTTCTACGCTTGCTTCTGGTTCACAAGGCTCATTTACTCGTGAGTGAAGATCGACTGATCAATTTAATGAGTGCATGCGCCGGTTAGCTTCTTCCCTTAAAAGAATGAAAAACAATGTGACTGTTCCGATCTGGGAAGAATGAAAAGCAATGTGACTGTCACGATCTCAGATTTAAGGCGTCTTCAAATCATTCATATGTATTCTTATGTTTTCAATTTTGTATGTCGGCAGAACTACGATTTTTGTTATAGTGATTCTAAAATTCTCATGTCAAAGTGGTATACCCTTCTAAAATTCGTGCTTGGTTGCTTGAAGTTAAGCTTGTCTCCATGCTTGCTTGATAATGTAGATTCTCTTCAAAAGCTCGCTTTGGTTTTTTTGAGGCCTAGTTCCTGTAAACCCTTTGTTTTTCGATCTCGATTTTCGAGTGCGCTTGATTGGTAGGACTAGCGGATCTTGTTGCTGCTCTTAGTGGCTAAGTTTCATTTGTGCAAACTGATTTTCTTTTCTTTTCCTTTTCCTTTTTGATCGAGCTTTTAAAGGAACACAGTCTTTTCATTAAGACAGCTCCTAAAGTAGCTTGCTTAGTTCTGTAAATTTTAATGTACCTATACATCTACGACCGTTAATAGACTTGAATTATGATTTCCCTATTTGTGTTTGAGGGTGGCTTGAGTTGAACTTTGAACTAAGCTTATATTGGGGTTGAGCGTGCGCTCTCGAAATTAATCTCGAGTATCAAGCGGGTATATCGAGCCGTGTATAGTTTGTCAAATATCAAAGGCATTTTCGGCATTTTCGCTACATTTTATGATTGATGCGTTACAAGGGAAGAAGAATTTTTTTCAAAAAGCTAACTTGCCCAGAAAGGGAGGGGACCCAACTGGTTATACGTTCCTGAATATCTCCATAGTTGCCCGACCGGGACTTGGACCGCAACTTTTTTCAAGATACTTTGGAAAAAGAAAGAATTACACGTCTTGATAAAGTTACTTAAAATAGTAAATTACCGGAACCTAGGTAACGATAGCTTAACGATTGCTCAAAGGGGCGATTTTTAATATTTTCCTTCTGTTTTAAAACATTTATCGGGACAATAATCTGAATGAGCTTTTTAAAGCGATATGCTTCGTACCCCCCATTTTCAGTTAGTAGGAAACATATGTCCACTAAATTTTCAATTACATGAAGCATGTTTTGCTACCTAGCAAAACCACCTTCCCAATTTGCCACTCAACAATCGGAAGTGCAAATGTCAAAACAAGAAGTAGCGAAACTAACAAGCAGCAAAACCCTGTCTAAGGTCTGCCAATTATTCTTTACACGTTGAAAATTCAGTCAAGACAAGTCGATTACAGTATGTCACGTGCTTTTCCACCAAGTAGAAATCCTTTCCAATGATACAATAAACTTTACATGAGAGAGCAAGCAAATAAACATAAACAATATATTTTCAACAAATTGGAATCCTTTAAGAAGAGATTCCCCAACTAAAAGCCCCGTGCGTCGACCTCGGTCCGTTTCGAATTTACTCGGTTCCGGACCCGTTATTCTCCGGTTTCGTCTTCTGCATCGGTAGGCTGAGGAGACGGAGATTGCTCCTCGGCAGGTGCGGAGGACTGGATGGGTTTCTTGAACTGGACCAAGATCATGGTCATGTTGTCACATCCCTCGTCAGTCACGATGGATGGTGCCAAACATTCGTCTAGAACTCTCTCGCACACCGCAGACAGCTTGGTTTCCTGCGTTGCACGTCAACCGAAATGAAGATGCAAAAGATCACGTCGCTCTCAGACAAACATCTATATGAGCATAAGCAACTTACCGACTTTAGCTGGTCGTGTATGAAATCCACTAGGTCCTGGCTCGACACGCATTCCCTGAACCAAAGCGAAGAAAAATCACATGACAATCTCTTCTCCCCCCCCCCCCCTTTTGACCATAACATGATCATCTTAACTTCAGGTAGATGCCGATAATTGCGTTTCGTATACGACCGTGTTGTAAAAGAATCAATCTAATGACACATGAGCGCAAAATAACCGTGTTTACAAAACCATCGACTACATGGAATCAGATAACCTTGAGATTTACATGTGAAGCATGATACTAATGGACCCTTCCTCAAATTATATCATAGAGGTTATTTGGTTTAATCAATGCAGACCTCAAATCAAGCACGTTCTATTCCATTCAGGCACCCAAAAACTCGTACTTCTTAATAATAGAAGGGGGGGGGGGGGGAGGAACGTAAGGTAAAAATTAATCATTGAATACAATCCACAGACTACTATATATGGCAAAATCTTCTGCCTTAATGTTAGTTAAGCAAGTCATGAAGAATGTCGACATATACCAGATTCCATCACATGCCAGCACAATGAAATCATCGTCATCACAAAGCTCCACCTAAAGATGAAACAGTAAAAAGAAAGGGGTTAGAAGTAGCAACTATATAAAATCCAATAAGATTAAAGACTATAATGAGGCACAGCCACACCAAAGTCGTAGTTAAACACTAAATGATAACAAAGAGAAACGAAGGAACTCTAGATCAGGAAATCTCCGCAACTACCACTTTTGCAATAATGTACCTAGAAAACAAAAGAATGATCGTTTGGAACTATACATACAGTTTTTATATCTGGGTTGGCAGTTACAATTTGCTTCTCATCCGGCAATGATATGTTCCGTTTGTATTGCATGTCACCTGCAATTTGTGGAAAATGGTATGCTTAAATTACTAAAATTGCAAAGTGGTGTTTATCAATGCCACATGCTGCATAATAAGTTCTACTGCCAATGCGAAGAGTCAAATTTGCCAATCACACCAACAATGCGAAACAATAGAAATGAATAGACACGAATGGAACCTAGAATCAAATACGTGATATTCACAATATAATCATGTAACATAAAAAATCCCAAGGAGGAAGGAAGTACCTATAGCCCTGGTAAGATTCAAATCTTCATTAACTCGTCCGTCAACAATGCGACCCCCGGCTTTTATAATCCTCTCCTCTTCAGCCTCCAATTCAGGTTTATGGTCTAGAGAAAGCTCGTATGCCTTTTCAAGGAGTATCCAAGATAGAATGTTACAATTCTTATACTACCTCAATCCAGATATACAGGAGACATACTACATCTACCAATCAGAATATCTTGACCACCACAGCAGATTTTAAGTTATATTGCGTCCTTAGTCATCCATGGTGCAGAAGTTAAACATCATTTAATAAATCAATCCAAGATAATAGATACTCAAAAAAGGCATGCAAATGCATGATGACCTTTTCCAATAAATACAAGAAAGATTTTGAGCCGTGGCTTTAAAATCCTACCTGACCCTTCCTAGACATGACACACCGAGAATCACCAGCATTCGCAACAACAAGCTGGTTGTTTCTAACAATTGCAACACAGGCTGTACTCCCAGAAGTTGGTCCAGAGAAATCAGAATGAGGCCCCTGACAAAATGCCAAAGGACGATGTCGGTATCGCTGCTGTGAAATATCAATAGAAATTTAAGTAACAGCTGGTACTACAACGATAATGAGGAAACTCTCGATGTATGGCTTGCTGCACCTACATCCTCAAAAGCCCAATCATCAATCCGGCCGTTAGCGTCACTGCCCCTTAGAGACCGTATAAGCCCCTCTATCATACCGGAGAACTTGTTTATTTTGTCCCCAAGAACAGCTAGCTCCCTCCACCCTCTTTGGCCAAGCATCATCTCATCCATTCTGCAAAAGCGAAACTAAGCAATCCCAGTTTTGAACCATAATGTTTCAATAAAACTATGCACGTGAGTCTGTCTCAGATAAAATATATGCAGCCGAACTAATCATCATGATAGAGACTCTTAAAATTCAAACTCTGTCTTGCAGATCTCACCATAACATGATTCATCAGGCATTTTCTGCAGTGCAGTAGCAATACTTAGCGAACTTTCATCATCTAACCAAAAACAATATGATCGAACATTTATTCCAGAAAAAGCATTGAAGTTTTCAACCCATATTTGGTAAGAAACTTTGGTTGATGATCTTGTCCACCATTTAATTTGCTAATCAATATACTTGATTTACAACACTCATTTCTTCAGAATTTAAGCTTTTAGAAATTGTTGCATATCATAATATTTGAGTATAGGTCGAGTGTTCACACCACTACACTTTGTTTTGTAATAATTTTGTCTTTTACTCTATTCCCCCATTGTTCGTTTGACATAATTATGTCCACATTCTGCATATTGCACGTCACACTCAACTTACATAGAAGAGGCAGCACTGCGATATCTTGACTCAGATTCTGGTTTAATTTATACAATTGTTTTTTTTTTTATATTAGACTATCCTTAAACTTAACAAACACTTAACAAGGCCAACAAAAAGTTACATTTTGAAGTTCTATCATTTGAAGCAGCAATCCATTTTGTCTTTTGACTTGTAACTGTTATTTACAATACAAGAATGACGTGAAAGATTAGGATGCCGTGTAACCGAAGGAAGAACCGCCTGTTTGGTTACGATCAGATCATTGAGGACCTACATCTCAAATCATTAAAAATATAGACAAAGCTGCAAAGAGAAAGAAAAAGTTAAGCGAGCAACTATGCCCTCCATTTCATGTGTTAACTTTCACGAACTATATGACTTAGCCATGCATATTCTGCACCCTATCCATAACAAAGCATGCTTGCACAGGAGATCAAAGTCGCACAAGCAGTAACCACACACTAAAACTCAAAAAACTAACGTGGTGAGAAAGTGGAAATACGAATGAACAACAACACATTCAAACTCAAATATCAATGAGCAGCAACCTGAAAAATGCCTTCCGAACAGAAGTTCCAATGTCTCCAGCTGAATAAGCCTCGTCCTTCAAAACCTGCTGGTGAAGATATTTGGCACAAAACTTGGCAACATCCTTACCTGCAAGTGATGGAAAATTGTAGCTCTGGTGTAACTATCGATCTTGTGGACAAAAAAAAGAGAGTTCAGAAAAGTTATTGAAATTGAGAGTATACCAAAAGCATGTCCTTACCTCCGTGGCCGTCATAAACACCAAAGAACGAGGTGGACGAGTCCAGATTGGGATAGGCAGCATGCTAGCAGCAACATATACAGTAGTAGTAACTAAGCAACATCAGTAATGGCATCAGCCGCCAAAAGTCATGTAATGATCTCAAAGGCCAAATGGCAAATGACGATGAATTCACTCACGGCGTCTTCCATAGTGGCACGCCACCCTTGCATCGATGACAAACCATATCTGAGCCGGTCACCCTCGCCATCTTCTGAGAATTTCTCAGTTTTGGGAGTGCTTTCACCCATCTCTGCTTTTCACCCAAAGTCAAACACATCAGGGGGTTGTAGATTGTCACTTCCACAAACTAACTATAATAATGGCTGCAACCAGTCACCAGGACCTCTTTTTATGGTTCGAAACTCTTAAGTTCACATGATTCAATCCCTTGTGAAAAGCCATAGAGAAATTTTACTTAAAAAAGCTTCCTTGCTAAAAAATAAGAAGCGATCTTGTAGCTCCTCAGCTCTCCGGAAAATATCCCTATTTACACAATTTGAGAAATGCGATGCTCGAAACAGCACTCGTCACGGAACACGATCGCTTGGAATGGAAACATAAAAGAACATAAGCAGCAACCGCCAATTCAAGAAACAGAATGCATGAACCATTCTGTTCTCTATAAGTTCAGCAATTTCTAATTTCAAAAAACGTTCGATTGCTTCTACTTAAAATGATAATGAATTTGCTCATGTGATCGCCAGATTTGGATTGGGTTGCATTGGTAAGAGCTCCACCATGCGGGGATATAGTTAATTTTGGTGGGGTTGCAATTAAAGGTGGACTTTTTTAATGGGGGCAAAGATCGATGGGTTTTATCTGCAAAAGTAACTGTTTAATAATGTGAACGAAATCATCTTTTTGCATTGGAAAGGACAAGATTACCGCGAAGGCCAAAACAGCGACGCTGAGAGTTGTATATTAGCACCTAAAGAAGTATTAATAATCTGGTACTAGTTAGGTTGGTCATCAACTTTACAGGCAGATTAAAATAGACATGAAGTGGTGCGAAAGAGGGAGAGAGAGAATTCGAGGGTCACTCTTTGGTGTCGACCGGCCGTTGTCCTGATACACGACGTCCCGACTTCGACACGCTCAAAATTGGTTTTTAATTCAGCCAATGTTCCTTTTTTTTTTCCTTTTACCTTTTTTTCTCTCTTTTCCCTATTTCCCTGTGCCAGTCCAAGGCCGTGGCAATGGTCGTCGAAAGTCGGTTCGCCACGGGCAAGGGCTTGCGAGGGCGTCCTAGCCATCGCCGTGGCCTCATACTAGCAGGGGAAAAGGAAAAAAAGAAAAAGGAAAGAAAATAAAAGGAAAAAAAAATGAAAAAAGTTTATAAAAATTGCAACAAATATTCACGCCAATGCCGGCAAGCCGGCCTTGCCACGTAGAGACGACTGGCGTTTACGTTAGCGATTTCAGACTAATTTTGGCCGGATGATCAATTGGCAAATTATCAAAAGGTTTAGGACTAAATTGACCACATTCAAAAGTTTATGACCGAGTCGATCGCCGTACAATGGATTTAGGACATTTTGGATAATTTTCCCGACTTTTCTCATATCTTAACGAGAAAATGACCCTCCAAATTTTAGAATTTTGCACAAACCTCTTGATCTGCTTCTCTTGAAAATGTAGACCCCAGAAATGAAAATTGCGCCGAGAGCCCATGCAACACCTTTTGGGTGCTCTCGTATGAATTGAAGAATATCCATTTTGGTGGATCCAAAGGAGGAGATGTCGAGAGATTGTTTTCAGCTTTATTTCTGCCAAGAAAGATAGGTTAAAATGAATAGTGGTTACCACAACCATTTATATAAATGTTGGTGTTGTTTTTTGTTCTTTTCTTGTGATTATGGCCCAATTGCTTTGCTTGGGACGTCGGTTTCGGCATCAATCTACGGCATCAAGGTATCAAGGGAGGGATCAATGGCGAAGTTTACGTGAATAGACTATGCTATGGAGTACCACAACCATATATGTAAATGTTGGTGTTGTTTTTTGTTCTTTTCTTGTGATTGTGGCCCAATTGCTTTGCTTGGGACGTCGGTTTCGGCATCAATCTACGACATCATGGCATCAAGGGAGGGATCAATGGCAAAGTTTACGTGGATAGATTATGCTATGGACTACCACAACCCCATATATAAATGTTGGTGTTGTTTTTTGTTCTTTTCTTGTGATTATGGCCTAATTGCTTTGCTTGGGAAGTGGGTTTCGTCATCAATCTATGGCATCAAGGCATCAAGGCATCAAGGGAGGGATCAATGGCAAAGTTTACGTGGATAGATTATGCTATGGACTACCACAACTAAGGGTGTCAACGGGTCAGGTCGGGTTGGGATTTCGTGATACCCAACCCGACCCGAAACCAATAGAATTGCACTTGACCCGCCTAGGTCCGGCCCAAAACCATGTTCAACATACATCCCAAGGACCGGGTCGGTCCGGGTCAGGTTAGGTTGGGTTTCGGTTTTTTTTTTTTTTTGGCCCAAGACCCTGTTCAACCTCTCGCGCAACCAACTGTCCAACCCCCTGTCCGCCATTTTCTTCGCAGCGCTGGGCAAGCTCCGAGTCCTCGACCTTCGTTTCAACGGGCTATCTGACGAAATCCCCGTCCTTCCCCGGGACAGCACCGCCCAAACCATGGATTTTTCCAGCAACGCCTTCCTCGACGTCGTCCCCCCATCGATCTTCCAGCTTGGGTGGAACCTGACCAACTTCAACGCCAGCAACAACCGCCTCGCAGGCGCAATCCCCTCGCCGATCTATGATGCCACAAACCCCCACCGCTCGTTCGACTTGTCGGGCGACGACCAGAGCAGCGAGATCCCGACCGGGAGAGAGTTGCTCGGACCTGGCGGTCTTCCGCGTCGGGGCTTCAATTTGCTCGCTGGGGAGGTCCCTGTCGACTTGTACGCCGCGATGTCGCTCGAGGAACTTTCATTGCATGTGAACCCATGGACGGGAGAAGGAGCGGCAGAGGACAAAGAGAGAGTAACGGGAGAAGGAGCGAGCGGCGGAGGACAGAGAGGGAGTGACGGGAGAAGAAAGAGTGGAGAGAGAAGGGAAGAGAGACTGAGAGAGGAAGATGGGTCTGCCCAGAGTGTCAATGGTCGGCCTGACGTTACCCCAATCCTAACGATACCTCAAATTTTAGGACCGAGTCAGGCTGGGGCGGTCCGGGTCGGGCTAGCTCGGGTTTTGTTGACACCCCTAACCGCAACCATATATGTAAATGTTGGTGTTGTTTTTTGTTCTTTTCTTGTGATTATGACCGAATTGCTTTGCTTGGGACGTGGGTTTCGGCATCAATCTACGGCATCAAGGGAAATGCTATGGACAATATAGTATTCATAAATTCGTGATGTCTTAAAAAAGAAACGAGCACTTCGGACAATAACGTGGCTGAAAATTAAATAAACACTTGACCCCATCATACGGATTCGAGGCAACGTTGGAAGCAATTAGAAAAGTTGCATGCATAGTGGATCGAGACGCGCGCTATGTCTTCTTCGGTCCATCATTTTTTTTTCAAATTTTATATATGGGAGAAAACGTAAAATGTTTATACGTTAGACTGACACTATCTAAAGAAATAATGTGTTCTTATTTTGTGTATGAACGGCTATGAGCGCAACAAACTTTGTTATATTGTGTGGTTGCAATTAGGGTTTTTCACCCGGGGTTTACTTTATGAAAAATTATAGAGATTAGGGCAAAAAATCTCTGAATGCGCTTGTCGGGTCACATCATCACATTCATCTGTCTTGATGAATTAAATTCAATCAACTTTGAAATTGTGTGGATTAAATTGTTTTTATTTCTCGTTAGCTAGTCGAGCAATCTTTCCGTTGGTGGAGGAGTGTTTTCACGACATATTCTTATGACATCTGTTAAGTTTAGTAATGTCGTATCGATCATTGAGAACCTTTCCCCAACAAGGAGGCGAGAAACACTAATTAGCAACAACTTGGCATCCTTTAACAATAGCTATTTTTCATGTCAAGAACCAAAGGTAACCTTATTCACTTCACCGTCTACAAAAGATTAAGTCAATTTTTCTAGGATTTTTATTAGTTTCACTACGAGCGTAAAATTAACTTATATATTCATCAATGGTTGAAAAAGAGCCTGTATACAAGAGTAGTCAATGAAAGACAAGGTTTATAAGAAAGCTTGAGCTCTAGTGTCCATTTTCTCATCGATAAGTCGTGTCCATTTCTAAGTTTTTGCATCCTCCCCTAAGCCATAATTTGTCTACTTTCCGACCTTTGCCATCGTTCTTTTCTTATCCTACCCTTGAAGTTAGAAAGGCATACATAGCTGCATACAAATGCCACTATTAATTTGTGATTCGACGGTGGATTAATCGCGAAACTTGACAATTGTTTTTGCCGTCTCAATATTTCATTCCCCACCTAGAGAGACATAATCGACAATATGGGGACTTTGGTTCCTTTCTAATCAATGTGCTTTTTACAATGTCAAATTCAGATCTTACGGGAGAAGAAGAAATTACATGCGGGAGTCAAGGTCAACCACCGTCTAGAAGAACTATATTTTGGCTCGAGAACAAGTTTGGACGTGGGGAGAGGGTTTGTATTAACAATTCTTTGGTCGCACAATCGACTAATCTTGGACAGTCTTTGAAAGAGTGGGATTGGTTAAAAATGACGTACTTTCTGGAAACCATAATTGAATAAGTAAGCGTGGATGAATGAGAATGACGTGATAAATAAGTACCAACTAAAATAGAAAAGAATGGATCCTAAATCACCGTATTACCTCAATGACATAGGATAATAACCCTTCAATTAGAAACAAAAACAAAAGACGTGTGAATTCAATTTTATTAACACGAAGAGGTTATTGCATAGCCAAGCCACGTTAAGGGTTTCAACTCATTCGTCATCACCATATTTTATTTTGCATTTTTTTTCTTTTGTTCAGATAATCATGGGAAAATTTCAAAATGGTACCCCAAGTGGACTCATTTTCTCAAAATGGTACCCGAAGTGAACACTGTCTCAAAATGGTACCAAAAGTGGACAAATTATTTTAAATAAAGGCCTGAAGTGGCTAAATCGTCTCAAATAAGGACCTTTGGCCGGCCGGTGACTATTCTGTCGCAGGAGAAAGGGTATTTTAATAAAAAAACATATAAATATATTTTTTTGATTTTTTTTCACTTTCTTTTTCTTTTTTCTTTTCCTTTTTTTCTTCTTCCCCGGTGGTCATTGCGCGTGGATGGCAACGGCCTTAGGCGAGGGCCGCCCAGCCCACTCTGGCGTCGGGCGAGGGCGAGGGCGAGGGCAACCCTTGCCAGCCCAGGTGAGGGCGGCCCTTGCCCTTGACAACGTCGGGCAAAGGTGGCCCTCGCCCGCCAAGCCCAAGAGAGTGGACCCTCGCCTGACGCCGACCTGGGCTTGGCCGACGAGGGCGACCCTTGCTTGGGCTTGGCCGGCGAGGTTAACCCTCGCCTAGGCTAGCGAGGTCGCCCTCACTCGCCAAGCCTAGGCGAGGGGACCCTCGCCCGATGCCAGCGAGGGTGACCCTCGCCCGACGCGGGCTAGGCGGCCCCCGCTTGAGGCCGTCTTAGGCCACAGGCAGTGATTGCCGGGGAAGAAGAAAAAAAGGAAGAGAAAAAAGAAACAGGAAAAGAAAAAGAAAGTGAAAAAAATCAAAAAAATATACTTATATGTTTTTTCACTAAAATACCCCTTTTCCGGCAACAGAATAGTCACCGGCCGGCCAAAGGTCCTTATTTGAGACGATTTGGTCACTTCAGGTACCATGTTGAGACAGTGTTCACCTCGGGTACCATTTTGAGAAAATGAGTCTACTTAGGGTACCATTTTGGAATTTTGCCAATAATCATGATAGTAGGCCCTATTCACTTAGCAATAAATAAATAAATAAATAAAATAGGTTGGCCCTATTTAGGGCAGTTCAATAATATTTTTGCCATATTTCTCTGCCAATTATCGAATAAATGTTAGGCATTATGAGGACTTTGTACTTGCCCCATAATCAATATTCCTTCTTTTATTTATAGAAAATTAAGGTCCAAAAAGTATATGAGGAAATTGGAAAACCTTCTAATTACTTTGTTTTGTATTAGATTACGTGCATCCCTTGTGTTAATGGGAAGGATTCCTTGGACGCTGTCTAAATCGGCACAAGAGCAAGAGAAAATGACAGATATTCTAAAAGCAAAGGGAACCATTCCTCTATTATAAATCCAAAACCACGTTCGAATCGTTGCCGATCCTTATACATTGCTTCACTAATTTCGTTAAGATGAATCCCTATTATGGCGCCGGAGGAAAACCACACCACAAGAAGGCGCGGGACGAGGAAGAGAGTTGACTAGGAGGAGGGCGAAAGTGATTGTGGATGGCGACGACGGGCAGCGGAGGTGTGCGATCAACCAATCACCCTTGGTGAGTTTGATCAAGAAAGTCACTGAGCTCTACTACTTGGGTTGTGTACACTTTGGAAGGACTTAGAGCGCGCATGATAATTATTTTATTTCTGTCCAGAGTTAGTTTTCTATTTCCGAGAACAGGTTTGGAACAGAAACTCATTTGGTAACGCAATTTCATTTTTTATTTCTAGAACAACTTTTTATTCCAGAACTGGTTCTGGACAAAAAATCAGAACAAAAAAAAGTAAGTTTTCTGTTGCTGGACGAAAATAAAAACCATTTCTAAAAGAACTTGTCTTCTCTTTTCAAAACACATATCTTTCTAAATTTGGCCCCGGTCTGACTTGGTCAGATCGATCAGAACCAGTTCAGTCCTGTTCATTCCCGGTGGGAAAATTAAAAAAATTCTAAAAAAATTAGAAAATTCATAAAAAAATTTAAAAAAATCCGGAAAATTCATAAAATCTAAAAAAAATTCAGAAAATCCATAAAAATTGAAAATTTCCAGAAAAATTCATAAAAATTTTCAGAAAATAAAAAAGTGAGATTTTTGGAAAATATGAAATTTGGTGAATTTTTTCAAAAAAAAATCGAAAAATAAAAAATTTCAAAACTTTACAGAATTGCTTAAAATACTTGTAGCTATCTACTTTGAGTGAAATTTAAATTTTTTGAGATGCCCAAATGGTATTTTTGAAGACTCCTTAGTTTAGGGATTTAAAAGGTGTTTTAACCTCTAAAAACCCTAAATGGGGTTTAACCCCCAAAAGGGGTTTTTACCTCTAGAAAACCCTAAAAACAAACACAATCCTTTGAACGAATAAGCCATTAGGGCTTTACTAAGGGTTTTGGTGTTTTGATTGATTTTCATTTTAGATACCATTTCTTAAAAAATGGATTTCTGTTCCGGGAAATAAAAATTTGTGTTGTTATCAAACGGGTTTCTGTTCCAGGAAATAGAAATTTTATGCTGTTATCAAACGAGTTTCTATTTTAGAAATAAAAATTTTTAATTGTTATCAGACGAGTTTCTTTCCTCAAAAACTCGTCTTAGGAACAGAGATAGAAAAATTTATTTATGTTTCAAGAATTATTTTTGGATAGACTTAGTCTAACTATACTGAAGAGTGCAGGCTAAGAGAACTTGTAATTCTGATCCAATTTTGATGAAATCAAGAAATTCGTAAGCTCGGTGAAGCTAGGATGTGTTTTAGTATTAGCCGGATCGAGAAAAGTACCATTCCGACAAGCAATTGCACATTACAAGTAAAACCAATCTCTCAATCATTGATTGTATAGACATTTTTAAGAAGGTCTTGTTAACAAAATCCTTCTTAAAAGCCAACATTTGACCTGATCAATCAACATTCTGCCGAGCGGTACTCCCCTGGATGTCACTCTCATTTGCCGCAAGAGTTAGATTAAGAAATAGGTTAACCATGATGGGAAGAAACTAGAAACATTTTAATCTCCAAGGAAACCAAAACTTATAAAAGCTGAAAGTCTCGTCAATGGGTTTATCATAAGGTCACAAGATATTGGACTAATCTAATTGGGACTGAGGAAGTTTCCTAGGTCCAGGTAATTATCTTATCTCTATACTGCAGCTTATCTCACAATGGACCTTTTGGGGAAAAGTGCCAAAAAAGTCCTAAACCTTTGCCATTTATGCCAATTTAGTCCTAAACATTTTTTTGGTGCCAATTCGGTCATAAACCTTTTGCATTGGTCCCAATTTAGTCCTAAACCTTTTTTTGGTGTCAATTTAATTCTAAACCTTTTGCATTGGTGCCAATTTAATCCTTCCGCCCAATTTTGGTCAGATTTTGTTGACGTGAACACCGGTCAGCAGCGGCTGATCACCGGTGCTGACGTGAATAACTTTAATAATATTTTAATTTTTTTTTTGAATTTTTATTTATTATTTTCTTTTTTTCCCCCCTCCCCTCCCTCCTTCCTCCAGCCGGTCGTCAGACCGATGACTGGCCAAAGGCCAGTGGTTGGAGGCTAGCGAGATGACCACACCGGCGGTGGGGCGAGGCTCGACCAGGCTCGCGGCGATGAGCCTTGCCATGGCTGGACGAGGCCTGACCTCACCATATCTGGCAAGGTTGGGCTTGGGCCTTGTCGGCGGCCAAGCGAGCCCAGCCGTCGGCGAGGCCGTCGGCGAGGTCACCTCGCCAGCCTCCGGCCTCTGACCGGCGACCGGTTAGAGGAAGGAGGGAGGGGAGGGGGAAAAAAGAAAAGAAAAAATAAATAAAAATTCAATAAAATATTAAAGTTGTCCACATCAGTGCCGGTGACTGGCCGCCGGCGTCCACGTCAGCAAAATTAGGCGGAAAGACTGAATTAGCACAAAGACAAAAGGTTTAGGACTGAAATGGCATCAATGCAAAAGGTTCACGACTGAATTGGCACAAAAAAAAGTTTAGGACTAAATTGACACAAATACAAAAGGTTTATAACTGAATTAGCACAAAAAAAAGTTTAAAATTAAATGGTCACCAATGACAAAGGTTTATGAGTTTTTTGATACTTTTTTCGACCTTTCATGACAACTAAAGAATAGAGCGGACTCCTAACAAAATGTTCAGCAATCCACTCGTATTAGTTAGATAATGAGGACAATTCTATCAATCCATTCTTTAATTTTACTTGTTACATAATCGAGAAAAGGGCCACTCAACCAAGAAAAGATATACCAAGTCATTGGCATCACATGATCATTAAATGTTCGGAAAGTGACTTATACCTATAACTGTGAGGGATAGCTCAAAAGTAAATATGGATCTTGTTGCTGACTATGGTCGATCCAGCATAGATTAGCTCTCATCATCCCAACTTAAAGGACTCAGGGTAAATCTAAACACTCTCGTGCGCATGTTCATTAGATAGGTTTGTGCCAGGGAAAACTACATCAGAAGAAGACCCGTCATCATCTGGTGCAGCAAGGAGAGCATAACAAGAAGATTCATCTTCACAAGCCCAACCCTAATGAATTTGTTCAATAATACACAGTTCCTTTTGAGCAACTCATTCCATGCCCACCTATGACGTAATCCATTAACAAAATTGTGGAACTTCGACCGGGTTGGGCTATCCATGGTGGGCTGACCCCCCTGTAGAGGCCTTTGACATGATTAGGTGAATGAAAATAGTCTCGAGACATCAAATGATTACTAATTTTGGATAGATTCAGAACTGCTTTTTCTCAAGTAAAATAAGAAATTGTGCTAGAGATTACTGATTATTGATTAGTACAACATCTACTTTTCCTAATGTTTAAATTGCTAACCATGTTACTTTCTATGATGAGCAGACATATATATATTGATGTTTTTCACTTGACAAGTTGTTTAAGCTTTCCTCTCCAATTGTTTTGACTAACTCGAACTCTTTTCTCTAAACCTCCATATAAAGCATGAAAAGAAAGACTCGCACGGTACGGTCCCTGCATCACCCCAGAATGAAAGGAGCTATCTCGTAGCTTTTGGTATGCTAAGATATGTGGTTAGATGCTCCATTTTATTTTCCCGTTGAGGCGGAACCTAAACCTTGGGCTCGAGAGAGAGCTAACTGTTCTTGCATTGATAAGAGATGTATGGATTCTTAAGAAGAGACAAGCCGTGGTAATG
Source organism: Syzygium aqueum (assembly GCA_031216185.1). Taxonomy (NCBI): domain Eukaryota; kingdom Viridiplantae; phylum Streptophyta; class Magnoliopsida; order Myrtales; family Myrtaceae; genus Syzygium; species Syzygium aqueum. The sequence goes on along the minus strand of CM062233.1, from coordinate 28,286,811 downwards.
CAAATCTTTCTGCCGAGGAAGGACATATCCTAAGAAACATTGAATTAAAAGGCCTCCAGAAAGCCCTAAAGGCAAAAGGGGCCCTTGCTTCACTATTTTAATTTCTACTCACTAGCATTACCAAAATGTTTTTTAAAAAAAAGGATTTTTTTGACGTAGGTCTGCTTCTTGCTGAGCGAATCGAACCGAGAACATTTTGTTGGGCTATTGTTCTCTAATTTTGTCGTCGCAAGTACCGCTATACTTGATTTTTTTATCCTTTAATTTTGTTTTATTCTTCGTTATTACAGTGGAATGAACCAAAAAAAAAACATTTCCTTTTTTTGTCCTCCTTTTTTTTCCGATGGCTGGAGACACTCGGAGAGAAATGGATCAGAAAGGGACAGCGAGAAAAAAATTTGTTAAACTCCCCTGCAAAAAAGAGGTGTGGTTTCAATAAATAATTCTCATCTATATTTTCATATAATCGTTGCAATAAAAATTTAAAATTATTAAGTTAACAAGAAGAGAAAAAAAAAAGAAGAGGACTAATAAATAATCTCATTCATCCACGTGGAACAATGGAAAAGACACCATTTTCTCCGTACCAAAAAGCACCACGTGGGAACAACACCTCCCACTGCCAATCAAGTCCCCGAAATTCCACAGCACCTTCTCCTCCACTTCGCCATTCGCCATTCGCCATTCTCGCGGCTTCTTCTCCCCACCGAATCCATCTCTCTGCAACTCTCCAATCTTCCACTCAAAGAGACCTCAATTCCACGGACCCGTCAAAGGATGGCTTCGACCCCTTTCTCGGCTGCTTTCTCCACTCCTTCGTGCGGCTTCCATCGAGCCAGAACGAATCGGAGCTCCTCCTTTCCAACCTCTTCTTGGTCACCGTTAAGATCCTCGCTTGGTTCCTGTGAATCGGCTTTTTTCGTTAGTGGGTTGCCGTTGTCCCTTCCGAGCTCGTCGCCGCGACTCGGCCCCAGTTCTCGCTCGTCGGGTGTTCACGCTAGAGCTGCCACCGGGAAGACCCTCTATGATTTCACTGTGAAGGTATCGAAATTTCTCTTCTTGGGTGTGGCTGAAAATTGGTTTTTGACGACATTTTCTTTTGTTGGTCAGAAGGGAGCTTCGTGATTCACTTAAAGACGACGTTTTATTGATTTATATTCGGTAGAATCAAGCAATCACGATGACTTGCCCAGTCTACTTTGAAAATTGGAAAAGCATATATCCTAATTGCCTCAGCCGCCACTCTGTTTTCGCATCTTCTCTGTTTCATTGTTTCTTTTCGATGACGAGGAAGCACATTTTAGCTAGTTAATCTTGGTGCTTTCAATTTGGACTAAAAGAAATTAATATGAAGCTGAAGTCTCTTTTTTGCTGTATGTGCATGAATTGAACTGGTTTGCAAATTCTCCGAGGTATGCAAATCCTCGAAATTAAGAGTTGTGCTCTTCATGGCTGAGAATTGTCTGTTGTTTTGGCACCTCAGACTATAAGTGGGCATTATTTACTATCCATTTTTCTGTATATATACTGAAATTTGGGTGGAACTACTTTATTCGTGATAATTGCTAATTGCTGCACACATTTGTCTGCATGGTTCAGGACATTGACAGTAAGGATGTTTCTCTGAGCAAATTCAAGGGAAAAGTCTTATTAATTGTGAACGTCGCTTCCAAATGGTAATTGCTTTGTCGCCTTCGATTGTCTGATTTGATTTATGGGATGTACAGTCTCATCGAAGAATTTTCTTGTGATTTAGTGGTTTGACGACATCAAACTACAAGGAGCTCTCACACGTATATGAGAAGTACAAGAGTCAAGGTGAGATGAAATTGTGAATAGAGTTATAGAATTCCTTAAAAGCTTCCTCTGTTTGGAAGTTAGACTACTATCGTCAAGCTAGTAGGGATCATAAATTAGTAAATATAGGCAATGAAATCATGATTCAACCAAAGGATGTGGATCACCTCACTATGCTGGTGTCTTTTCCCACTCATCTGCAAATTTGCAATAGCGCTGGAGTTTTGTCCATCCTAGATGCCAAAAGATTCAAGTGGAAGTTTTCTTCAAGTTCTCGAGACCATCTAATTAGGAGCTGAATTTCCATCTGCGACAAGTTGTGTCGATCATTGTGCTTTTCAATTTTAATTTTTGTCAATAACATAGGTTCCAACCACAATTTAAATCTTCTGAAGCAAGCTTTCTTTTGTTTGGTCTGTGATAGTGTGTCTTACACAGATCACTAAGGGTGCGCATGAAAACGTTTCTGTGCCTGGGAACCATTTCTGAACAGAAATGATTTTTTTTTATTCTGTGCCTGGAAATAATTTCTGAGCATTTTAAGGCGTTTGGTAACTGTTCAAAATTTTTATTCCTGGAATAGAAATGCGTTTGGTAACTACACAAAATTTCTTTTTATTAATAATATTTTAATAATATTTTGAATTGTTTAAGGTTTTTTTTTTCAATCCATTTTCTCCCTTGGCCATGACCGGTTGCCGGCGACTAGCGACCGGCGACCGGCCACAGCCCAGGGCCGGCGAGGGCGTCACGGCCCTCGCCGGCCGTCGGCGGAGGCGAGGGTCCCCCTTGCCGGCGGAGGCGAGGGTCCCCCTTGCCAGCGAGGGCGAGGGCTGGACCCTCGCAGCCTGGGCGAGGTGGCTCGCCGTCAGGACCTGACGAGGTCGGCCTTGCCAGATCTGGGCAAGGCCGAGCCTCGCCGTCGCGACCCACGGCGAGGTCGGCTTCGCCATGGGTCGCGACGGCGAGGTCAACTTCGCCGTGGGTTGCGACGGCGAGGGTCTAGCCTTCGCCCTCGCCAGCAAGGGGGACCCTCGCCTCCGCCGGCGGCCGTGACGCCCTCGCTGGCCCTAGGCTGTGGTCGGTCGCCGGCCGTCGGCCGCCGGTCACCGGCGACCGGCCACAACCAAGAAGAGCAACATAAAAAGAAAAAAAAAATTGATTCTTAAAATTGTGCCGAGAAACAAGAAGTAACATTTTTTTACTTCTTGTTTCTCTTCCAAAACTGTTTCTCAGCACAAATATTTGCAAAAATGTGCCCGGAAACAAAAAATTTACCAAACGTGTTTCTGTTCCCAAACTATTTCTGGGAACAAAAGAAAATTTTTTTTACTGTTTAGCACGTTATCAAACGGGCCCTAAAAGGATTGTCCAATGGTCTTGCTGCAGTTGAGTGTAACAGTGTTCTAGAAGTCAGTTGTCCTTTACTATATTTTTCTGTGGGACTTTTACCAAATGCACAAGTGCACAGCTATTGGAGTGTTTGTTCGAGTCCATTTTCCGGTGATATATTTTGCCAATCGTGTTAGTTACATCCTTTTTTTTTTTTGGTATTCATGCACATTTATGAAGGGCACAGTTAGAGATGCTTCCTCTGTGCGCGCACGCGCGCGTGTGTCAGAGAGAGAGAGAGAGAGAGAGAGAGAGAGAGGGAGGCAGTAGTATTTCCTGGATGAGTGGATGGAAAGATAGGGGTAGAGAAAGAGAGATGTACCTCCACCAACGAAGGGGAAGAGAGAGAGAGAGAGAGAGAGAGAGCTATATACTTTGCTATATCGGAGAGACAGGGAGAGATCCACTTCCTAGAGAGTGAAATACGTTCTTTGCTTTGATGTGAGGAGAGAGAGATTGAGAGGGAGAGACCTCTGGCTCTAATGGAAGGGAGGGATGGCTGTTTCTTCACTGTGATGGAAAGAGTGGGAGACCTCTTCCCTATGATATCATATATATGTGCGTGCGTGCATGTTTGTGTGTGAATTTTCTCTGCGCATTTGGATTTGGTTAGTTCTCTTTCCAGATCTTTGAAATTGATGGGAAACACCTTGGGCTGTCCATGTTACAGGTTTTGAGATACTGGCTTTTCCTTGTAATCAATTTGGTGGCCAGGAGCCTGGTTCAAATCCTGAGATTAAGCAATTTGCCTGTACAAGGTTTAAAGCAGAGTTTCCGATTTTTGATAAGGTTTGACTCCCACATACATTCTTTCCTCTATTTTAAGTGATGACTGAAATGAACAACTGAGTTCAAGTTCTGTTTGAAACAGGTTGACGTTAATGGACCAGGTACGGCCCCTGTATATCAGTTTCTGAAATCAACTGCAGGAGGTTTTTTGGGTGACCTGATCAAGTGGAACTTTGAGAAGTTTCTGGTTGATAAAAATGGCAAAGTTGTGGAGAGATATCCTCCAACAACGTCTCCTTTTCAAATAGAGGTACGCTTTATTTAATTTGTGAAGTTTGGAGAGTTGCCTAAGTAACTGATGTTCTGAAGCATGGTAACTACTGGCTTTCATGACTGCTTGGGGATGGTTACAGTCTCGTATGTTTATCACTGTATCTACGGTGTGTTTTATAATCATTCACGTTGCTGTTCACATAGAAAAAGCCGGTTCATTGTAACTTCTGTGTTCTCAGTGCACTAATTCACCTGAGTCATCGACAATGATAAGTTTTTACACCCACCATTCACCAGAAAGAAGATCTATATGTCACAGTTGGTGATTCTAGAAACAACTAACAAAAGACTACAGTGCAGATAATCTTTTGAACACAATTTGAGCGGTTCTTTCAATTCTTGCAGAAGGACATTCAGAAGCTTCTTGCTGCTTAATCATTTATCCAACAGTGGATCTCTCATCATAGGAGGAAACAAACTGAATGAGTCGGGGTTAAAGGTTCTGCGGCACCTCTTTTTTTCTATGAACAAGATGTATTTTCGACGTGCATTTGGACATGCTGAACTGGAGTTAGTGGGTTGTTCATTCATCTACAATTGCCTTTAGTGCTCTTACAGATCATATGAATATGAACCGTTGCAAGGCCAATATCGGCCAGATGGGTAAGCAAATGTAGCATCTACCTCTGTTTGTGAAACTCAGTGTACAAACTAAGAATGTGCAGCACTGGGTTTAGTCTAGCAGCAGAACTGCCATAGCATGGACCTTTTCCTAGAAACAGCATGTCTTTTCACATTAGGATGCCTGGGAAAGGCGAAAAGTTTTAAAGAGTCGGCTCTCGACTCCCGTGTGCTTAGACCTGAAAGTTTGGGATGATGTGCAAGTGGAACGCGACTCGAGCTGCTGTGAGCGTTGATGGTCCCATTCATAGTAGTGAGAAAGACGCCCGAGAAATCGAAAAGGGGGTCTGATTTGGTGCACTGATCATTTTCCTGCTTTTGCTTGCGGCACATTTCATGATGCCCAGTCGAGCGTCATGGTTCAGGCAGCTTCGAATCGATTTCACATGTCTTCACGGGGTCAGCTCTCTAATCTTCTTTTAAGACGTTGCCAATCGCCTCGTGAAAACGGCGCCGCCGACCATGGCGACCGCCCTATTTCGAGATTTCCCCGGCAATGAGCACACCTCCTGAAAAAAAGCCTTCCTACAGTGGTATTGAACAACATCTCGTGCCTCCTTCCGCCATGGATATGGCGCTTGAGTGGAGCAAGCAAACCTCACCTTGATGATCAATGGCAGCTTTTGCTTATTCGCAGATTCCGATTTTGGACATTCTTTTATGCAAGTGTGGACAAACAAATCATTCATCAAAAGGGTGGTTGTGTTTGATTATGTCGTAACAACCGTCATCTCGTCCTACAAAATTGGGGGAGTTCCCCCTCCCAAGTTCCAAACTCAAAGAAATGATTTCTCATTTCCTCCGAATTCGAAGTCATTCTCCTCGAATTTCAAAGCTAAGTGTTAATCTACGAGTCACCCACACGTGCTATTCTCGTGGGATAAAAAAATTAACACTCATCAGTCCTCATCTTTGCTTCCAATCTACTAATCACATGTAACTTAAATATGTAGTCAAGTATTATATAATAATATTAATGATATTAGATCATATCTCTCATTCTAAGTTGTTACCCACTTTATTTAAAGGTGAAGAAATATAAAAGATATCATATTATTTAGCGAGCGATACCGAAAAATTAATGTAGATAAGTAGAGTCGCGCTTTTGAGATTGTGATGCTTTCGATAACCGACTAGGTATGAGTAAGCATAAAGCAGCCACGGTTCATAAATTTTTTCTTATTAATTATGCATGTTTTTAACGTACGATTCTCAACAGCTAATGAAAATTTTCTCGCGCAGGATATATGATGCCCTGTGAGGACGTACCCCATCCCACCACACACGAGGCACGGGGCGGTGGCGAGCACGGGGAATGCGATTCCCAGTCCTGCTCTGGTGCCCATCCCTACTTTACTCTACATAAATATTTCATATCTCCGTTAAGAGATGGATAGTTAAGACCCTTTTTCCTTGTTTGGTTTTCAATGTACAAATATAAACTATAATCTAAACCCCTTCCCAACAAAATCCTCCAAACCCCTCCCTTCACATCTCAGGTTAAGGGCTTCTTCTTTCTCTTGATGTGCGCAAGTGGAGCTAGTATAGAAGTAGGAAGTTGAGAGGAGAACACATATGGGGTGGGATGATCCTTGGACGACCTCATCATTTGCTTTCAAATTAATTGGAGACGTGTTGATCATGCCGATAAATTAATTCCCACAAACAAAATTATACTAAGACGCACAGAGCACAATGCATGTCCCAACCCAAAAAAGTATTTTCCTACGACACGAATAATTTTTGCACATATGTGAAATTGTAAGTGTTGGGAAGGAACCTCCCTAAGTTCAATCTCTATATTGATTAAAGAATCCATTCGTGTAACCCAAACCTTACGCCTGCAGCAATGGATCCCCCAAGAGTCAACTCTTCCCTATGAAAACTCTCTCTCTCTCTCTCTCTCTCTCTCTGTCCCCCAGAAACCTCGGCAAAATGGGATCCCTAGAAACCGAGAAACTGGTCCAAGACTCCCTCTCCGACCACCACCATCCGCTGTCCTCTGCCGCCGCCGCTTTCCAACCGAAAGGTTCCAAGAACCGCCTCTTCTCCCTCCTCCTCGAGCCCATCCAATGGCTACAGATGCTGTCCGCCAACCTCAACCCGACCTTCATCCTCGGCGTCTTCGTCGTGTACGGCCTCAACCAGGGCTTCGCCGGCTCCTTCTTCAGGGTCGTCTCCGACTTCTACTGGAAGGACGTGCAGCGGGTCCAGCCCTCCTCCGTCCAGCTCTACATCGGCCTCTACTACATCCCCTGGATCATGAAGCCCCTCTGGGGCCTCCTCACCGACGTCTTCCCGGTGATGGGCTACCGCCGGAGGCCCTACTTCGTCGCCGCGGGGGTCCTCGGGGCGACCTCGGCGATGGCCGTGGCGGCCGGGGGCAGGCTGCCGGTGCCGGAGGCGCTGGCGTTCCTGGTGGGGCTGACCGCCGCCGTGGCCATCGCCGACGTGACCATCGACGCGTGCGTGGCGCGCAACAGCATCGAGATGGCGGCGCTCGCGCCGGACATGCAGAGCCTCTGCGGGCTGTGCTCGTCCGCCGGAGCATTGATCGGGTACTCCACCAGCGGCTTCTTCGTTCACCATATCGGAGCTCAGGTCAGCTCAAAGTTTCCAATTTTTTCTTCTTAAGTTTACTTTAGTCAAATTAAGAATATTTAGCTGGCATTTTTTTATTGGATTAGTCAGATTATCAATTAACTAGATCTTGGACAAACGGGGTTTCCTGGCCCTACGCGTTAAAGAAAGGCTGACCATTTCAGTGTCAAATTTAACTGCACGAATGAATGCCTGGTGCCCCCCATAGCACGATACGAAGGTCAGCAAATCTTGAACAGAATTTCTTCGTTTGATGCTGACTTTGTTTACCAGAGATGGAGGGAAAATAATCGTTTTTTGACCTCACTATGATTTTCTCAAGAGCTATGTCGGAAATGATTTCTTAGAACTCTATACTTTGTCAATTGAAATATGTTCGGAACGATTGGTGACCACACGCGTAAATTAATCAAACGTAAGATAGAGAGAATATCTAACTCTTTTAAAGCCTTTGTTAAAGGAAAAATATTAAGGAAGTGGGCGCGGTAATAATCAATTTCACGGCACACAAGACTTATCCTTTGGAAATTGCCACTGATCTTGTTTTAGATGAATCTCAATTTTTTTTGTTTTGGTGGGATTTTTTGCAGGGAGCTCTGGGGATATTAGCAATCCCGCCAGCTTTGTTGATAGGTCTTGGTTTTGTAATTCACGAAGTGAGAACAGACGCTCTACATTCCGAGAAGAAGAAAAAGGTCAGCAATAGTTCTAATTCTCGCAATGCTTTTCTCATGGCCATATCTTTATTTTTTTTGCGTGCTACGGATTAATTTTTAAATAATATTTGCGCAGTACAATGAAAAAGCCATAGAAATATTCACCTCAAGCATCTCTAATTTATACCTCAACACGGTACGACCCTTAGAGCTTGGTCTTAGCTAATTGGCCAATTAATGAGTCAATGAACGTTAAAGTCAATGGAGATTTAAAGATGGACGTGTCTCCATCTAGGGTTTTGGTCAACTTTAATAACGGTAGCTAATCCCAATCTGAGAAGTGTATGGCGTGAAGGTTTTCACAAAGGATCAAACCTCAGCCTTTCCTTCTCGGGTCAAGGGGTCAACGATGAAAATTTAGGCGATTTGTCTCGTTCAAGTCCTACTTTTCCCCTTTTTTTCTTTTACCAAGGAAAAACAAGGAAGAATTAAATTGAATAAGCTAAAACAAATGAATGAATCGTGGGCAAAGTTGCTTGCGGTGACGGGTTTCTAATCGTTAAAAAGGGTGTGAAAACGAAAGCTTGAACATCTTAATCAGGGCTTTGACCAAAACAAAGAACATCTTAATCAGGGCTTTGTGGCTTAATTATAAGTAGATTATCTTTAGAGGTTAGGTTAAGCGGTGGACTTTCTGACTTGCTTTGGCTGTTCGACCTCGGACAATAACATATTTTTTTCATCGAAGGATAACAACCCCAGAAGCACCTGCCTTAGAAACACCTCCTTTATTGACTAAAAATTATCTTTCAGCTAGAAAAAAAAAAACAAAGAAAATGGCTATGGAACTGCCATCTCCTGCCTGTATTATTCTCGAAAGAAAGCGCGAGATCTCTCTTGAGATCCTCCATGTTGAATTGCTCGTTTTATAAAGTTCGTGAACAAGGCGGGAGGCGAGCGTAAATTAAACGAATCGAAGTAAATATCGAAAAAAAGGCCACGCTATTTTCACTGCCGTAACTAGTTTTTCGGTCCAATAGGGTTACTGCAGCTTTGACTAGCGATTCCCTTTGCTGGGGTGATTTTTTGACCTAATCTCATCACTCGGGCTTTTTATTAGGAGTGAACGGTTCCCGGTCTGGTCCAACCCAAGAACCGGAAACCGGACTAGGAGGATCGGTTCCCAGTTTCTAGGATCAGGGACCGAACCGGCTAGTTTTTGGACCGTGGATCAGATCGGTTCCAATGGGACCAATCACTTATTGGTAAAGGCAAGAGGGAATTTGAGAAATTATATTAGGTTTTTTATTTTTTCAAAAAAATTAAAAAGTAAATAAATATATATATACATTAGAAAAATATATATTTATCGGTCCGGTCCGGTCCGGTTCCCACCCTAGAATCAGAAACCGGACAGCTCGGAAACCGGTTCCACTTTTAGGAACTGAGAACCGGACTGATATTCCCGAGAATCGGAAAAAACCGGTCAGTCCGGTCTGATCCCGATTTAGGCAGTCCACCTTGCTCACCCCTAGTTTTTATCCGGGTTGTTTTTGGTGGCCGAAATGATGTTGACCAAATTAGGGAGTTTTCAAAATGCCGAATCAAGTGCAGTCTACGTGTGAAGATGATGCATGCAACAATAATGCATGTAAAAACTGCACCAAAAATTGATTTTTCATGTGAGATTTCTTGATAAAATACCAAAGAGGAATGACGTGTAGATAACCCTTTTTTAAGGTGGTTATTTACTATGTTTTGACAGACGAAATGTCTCTGTCCATTGATATGAACAAAGAGATTATATATCCTCATTGACGTAAGCTAGAAGCAAATCTTCTTATTCCTTGTTCTATGTTCTTCTTCAATTTTCCGCTGAAGAGATTGCACGCGTTAATTATTAGAGATCAAAGATACAACAGAAACTTCTTCCTCATAGGTTCATCAAGAGTAAGCTGCAAAATGATTGAGTGTAGATCCGAATAATATTTTATTAGATGACAACTCACATCTATGCCGGCGGAATTATTGTTCCGCACCTAAAAAATATGGAATTTGTTGGTAAAGCAATCGGAAAAGTGTTAGAAAAGTCATAAACATTTTGCATTTGTGTCAATTAGATCCTAAACCTTTTTTTGTGTCAATTGAGTTATAAACCTTTTAATATAGTACCAATTCAGTCATTCCAACTAATTTTGATCGGATTTTGGTGATATGGAAGCCAGTCGGCCTAGGTGGCATGGCTAATTTTTAATAATATTTTCAATTTTTTTAATTAATTTTTTAATTTTTTTCTTTTTTTTCCTCTTCTCCATCCTTACTCCAGTTGGTCACCAAACCGGAGACAGGCCAGAGGCCGGCCACCGGCCATGGGTGATGCTCGCCCTCTCCAGTGATGGCGAAGGCGAGCCTCGCCATGGCTGGGTGAGGCTCGAGCTCACCAGATCTAGTGAAGATCAGGCCTTACCCAGCCGCTGATGAGGGTGGCCGGCCATGGGTGATGCTTGCCCTTGCCAGTGATGGCGAAGGTGAGCCTCGCCATGGCTGGGTGAATCTCAACCTAGCCAAATCCGGCAAGTTCGAGCCTCGCCCAGCCATGGCGAAGCTGCCCTTGTGGCCATCTGGTAAGGGTGAGCCTCGCCAGTAGGCGGCCTCTGGTCTCTGGCCTCTAGCTGGTCGCCAGATCGGCGACCGGTTGGAGTAAGGAGGGAGAAGAGGGAAAAAAAAAAAGAAAAATCAGAAAATTAATAAAAAAAATTCAAAAAAAATAAAATTATTATTTTAAATTGTCCATGGTAGCGCCAACGGTGCCACATAAGCCGGTCGGCATCCACGTCAATAAAATCCTGCCAAAATTAGTCGAAAGACTAAATTGGCACAAAGACAAAAGGTTTAGGACTCAGTTGGCACAAATACAAAAGATTTAGGACTTTTCCGACACTTTTCCCGTAAAACAAATGATCAGTGACTTTCTTTCTATGTAATATGTTGGTAATTTACAGATAATTTTATGAAATCATTAAAAAAATTAATCATTTGTAGATTAGCAATTTTCATATAAACCTATCAAATTTTATTTGCATAACTTACCGACGCTCCAAATTGACTAATTCTTCTATGAAATTACCAAAGCGATTTACCAAGTTTTATCATTAGTGTGTTATGGATTATCAATTCCCATTTGAGTTACTTACCTTACGGTACATTAATACAATTTCTTTGTCTATAGAGAGACACATTTCAACTTAACATTGTAACGTAATTCGCACGTCCTTTCAAAGCGTGGAAATCCGAGAAAGATGTTTCATGTGGTGCATTAACATTAAATCACCGAAACCAAGCATTCTGATTCATTCATTACACATCAAACGAGAGTAAACTCAAAAGTTTGAAAATAAAAAAGATCAATAGGTATTGAACAACAGCATTGTACAAGATTTTCTTTGTCGAGGCGTTGACTTCAGCATCGGCATTGACTATAACGTGCGCAGGCAACGGAGAAGATAGGAGCAGCGATGAGAGGCATGTACGAAACAATCAAGCTCCCCCAAGTATGGAAGCCATCCCTCTACATGTACCTCTCCTTCTCCCTCAACATAAGCACGCACGAAGGCCAGTTCTACTGGTACACCGACCCCTTGGCCGGCCCGGCCTTCTCCCAGGAGTTCGTCGGCATGGTCCACGCCGTCGGCGCGCTCGCCTCCATGGTCGGCGTCCTCATCTACCAGAAAGCCCTCAAGGACTGCCCGTTCCGGAAGCTCCTGTTCTCCGTGCAGTTCCTGTACGCCGCCACGGGGATGCTCGACCTCGTCTTCGTCCGGAGGTGGAACCTGGCGCTCGGGGTGCCCGACTCGTTCTTCGTGATCGCGGAGGAGTGCGTGTCGCGGGTGGTGAGCAGGATCCGGTGGATGCCGATGATCGTGCTCAGCACCAAGCTGTGCCCGCTGGGGATCGAAGGGATGTTCTTCGCGCTGCTCATGTGCATCGACAGCCTGGGGCTCCTGAGCTCCAAGATGGGGGGAGGGCTGGTGCTGAGCCTCATGCACGTCACGAGGACGGACTTCAGGAACCTGTGGCTGGCCCTGCTGGTACGGAACGTGCTGCGGATCGCCACGCTGGGGTTGATCTTCCTCGTCCCGGAGGCGGAGCAGTCCGACGTCATCGTCGCTTCCGGCGCATTCAGCAATAAGAACGGAAGCACGGACGACGAGGACGACGACTACGATGGCCACGGCCATGGCCACGAAGGGTTACAACTTGTTCCCACGAGCGAGCAAACCGAGGTTTAATGCTAATTCGATTTTGTACAGAGATTAAGGCATCCATTGCATTAATTGATATTATATTTCGAATTTTGGTTTGGTTTTTCTTTTTTTTTGGGGGGGTTGCATTTGGCCAACGAAACGACGACGGTCCGTTTTGATTTTTGCGGGGGATTCGGACTCCCGTGGACTTAGAAAGGCGTGACCTGGTGGGCCACACTCCTCGAGGGTTTCGTCGACCGGTCTTTCACGAGGGGTAGATTTGACATTCGACCTTCCCTCTTTTATCGTTTCCCGATGCGTCATGGGACCCAACTTCATCTGTCGTCTTTTTAGCTAAGCCAAGAATTATTGTCGGGATCCCAATTAGATGGACAAAAGAGAGTTCACAAAATTTAATCAAACACGGCGATTAGGATCTAAAATTAAATTCGATGTTTCAGCAAGTGACCGAGCTGAGGCTTTTTTTCTTTCGATCTTTTGTTTCCCCCAAAGATTTACAACGTCGCGATCCAAATCGACACATGTTCGAGATTGGCGTTGATCTAAAAGTAGAGACACTAAAACCGCGAACCCATGATCTCGGAATGCCATGTCGGAATAAAAATACGACTGATTATTTCCTAGATAGCAATAATGTATAAGAAGCATCTCGTCGCTTTCCATTTCCTATACCATGGAAAATTTTAGTAATTTGATTTTCAAGTACGAGACATTCAATGATTTATACCATTACATGAAATAAAAAGAGACACCAACCTTGTGATGTATGTGAGAAAGTAAGATCAATTTACTAGTTCCTTTATTTAATTATACAAATCATCATACCGTCTCGGTTATAGTTTCGATTGATGAGGAAATTTGGGAGATAGACAAAGCAGGAAACATGTTCCCACCCGGCACATAAAACCACATCCAAATAACACTTAAAAATGACACGAATGATCAATATAAAAGAAAGGAAAAAAAAACCAAAATGGTAAAGGTTGAAAAAACAGCCCATCGACCAAATAAAAAGGAAAGAAAAAAAAACCAATAAAATAGTTCGTAAAAATTAGAAAAAAGGGCCAAAATGGTAAAAAAAAAATGAAGGAATTTAGCGCACGAATTTTTACGAAAGAAAGAGAAATTCGAGTGGGTGAAGGATGAGAAACGCAAATGCTTAGGCTCAGACCAAGTTTGCAGGGTTACGATCGAAGCCAAAGGGCGGCAGAGAGCACCACCCACCCAAAGAAGCCGCACGCCGCCGCACCGACCCCTCGGCTGCGACCAGAGTCGGTTGCCGGCGAAGGGAAGGGACGGCACCGTCCATTTCCGTTCGCGGGCCATCCGGGTCGCCTCGCCGGGAGGGGGCAGAAGAATGCGGGCGTGGGCGAGTGGGCGCTTCCCTCGATGCCGCCCCCCCGACCAGATCCTCCGTGCGCACATGCTCTTCCAAACTTGGGAACAACCATCATCACGGCCTTACGGGTGGGTCGGTCCGGTTCGGGTCGGGTCGCGCGGTCGGAGCGCGACCGTAGCGGGGGTGGGGGGCGATTTTCCGATCATCAGAAAAGATGAGGAACAACATCAAACAAGAAGCCTGAGAAGAAGAAGAAGAAGAAGAAGCAGCAGCAGCAGCAGCAGCAGCAAGATTCTCAAGCAGCCGAGAGAATGAAGCAGACGCATCACAGAGAGAGAGAGAGACAGAGAGTCATGGTTGGATGGTGTTCTAGGATCGTCGGTGAAATCACCGGCTTCTTCCTCCACCATCAGATCCCGCGGCGGAGCTGGGGAGAGGGAGAGAGAGCCTCATTCAAGATTCGAGCGTGCGCCCGACGAACCCTAAAAAACGGAGGCTTTTCACCTCCGGGTGGGGTTTTGGCTTATGATCTCCTGGTTTCCGTAGCCCTCTGCGATTTTACCTTTCTGCCCTTCGCCATTCCCGATAAGGACGAATCGCGGGAGGGCATTTCAGTCTCCGCGGCGGGTAATTTTCTCCTCTTCTTGAACCGGGGACTCAGTGACCGACGGCAGCGAACGTCTGATGTTAAACGGACAGGATTTTGTCGGCACTGACTAAAATAAATATAATGAGAAAATCGTACGATTTTCAATGCATTAACCATTTTTCTTGTTACTTTTCCAAAAACAGATTATTTGACATGACTATTATTCACTCGCCACGAGAAATATATCGAACAAAAAAACATCATGGAGAAAGAAGGGGGAAAATTTCCAAAGAACGGAGCAATCTGCAGGCGAGATTAAAATTGGGAAAGAAACAATTTTTTTTTTACATTCGAGAAATAAGAAAAACCCTGCATGTAGGCCCAAATCTTCAACCAAAAAGAAAGAAAAGTGAAAAAGAAGAAGAGAACTCAGGAGGAAATTCGTGAAAAACAGAGAGAGAGAGAGAGAGAGGGAGGCTCGGATTCGATAATGATCAGGCAAAATGAAGAAGAAGGAACCCCGCCATGGCTGCGTACCGGCTCTGGCCGCCCCGCCAAGATACGGTCGGTTCTCAGCGCCTGTCTTCTCTCACCCCGCATTTCGTCACAGCCTCTCTTGACGCCTTTCCCTTCTTTTCTTCTGCAAAACCCAGAATAATCTTCTGCGGAGATCGTAGGTTACAGCTTGGGGGGTTGGTGGTGGTGGTGGTTGTTGTGGTGGTGAGCATGAAAATGCAGAAGCAGAGACCGGGTCGGGTCGGATCGGGAAGCAGCTGCTATGGGCATGGTCGTAGTTTCAAGAACATTGTTTTGTCGGTCGAAGGTTGCTGTTGTTTCAGTTCAATTCCCGTTTGTTTCGCGGAGCGGCTGCTTCGGACGGGCGGAAACGCGCGCGAAGAGGCACGCCCGCCCGCCCGCCCGCCGCCGTGGGCCGGCGAAATCATCGGCTCCGCCGTCGACCGGAGAGGCGGCAACCGCCCCGGGAGCCTCTCCGGGAGGCAGAGCCTCAATTCTCTCGAAGCTAATGAGCTGAACGCCAAACCCTAAGGTTGCCCCTCTCGCCTCCTGGCTCTTATATTGCGGAGGTTCTTTCCCATTTTTACCCCCCCTCTTTACGATGGTATTATCAATGACCCGGGTCCGACCGGTTCTCAATTCCAAACCGGCTCATATCTCCTCTCCTTCTTCTTCTTCGTGATTTTCTAATTTTTATTACGGAATTCCCCTAAATTTTTAACCAATTTATTTGGTGCTGCACCAAACGCTATAAAACACAAATGAGAAAAGGCCAAAAAAAACTAAAGAAAAATTAAACACGACTGCAGACGAGCAGGTTTATTTTTTTGTCAAGTGTTCCCTTTTCATTTTCCCGAGAAAAAGAAAACCCTTTTTTTCCAGAGCAAAACGCAAGAAGAATCGTCATCAAATTGGGAAAAACCAGAACTCCAGAGCTGAAGAAAACGAGAAAGGAAGAAAAAACAGGGGAAGAATCGTGGGAAGACGGAGAGAGAGAGAGAGAGAGAGAGAGGCTCGGATTCGCCTTTGAATCAGGCAAAACGGAGGAGGAACCCCGCCATGGCTGCGCGCCGGATCTGGCCGCCCCGCCAAGATACGGTCGGTTCTCGATGCCTGTTCTACTTTCGTAACCCCGCATCTCGTCATCGCCTCTCTTTTCTCTCTCAGCGCGTTTCAAACGCCGAGCGCTTCGTCGACGGAGCGAAACATCGGCATCGCCATCGGAGAATTGTTGTGCGGGCGTGAGGAGAGTCGGATCAGATCAGAAAGCAAGCAGCATCGTCGTAGGTACCATGGTTTAGGATTTTTCGTGGCATTTTCCCTATTCTTCTTTTTTTCTTTTTGGAACGGCGGCCGTTTCGGACAGATGAGCGCGTCCTCCGCGAACGAAGGAGGCGCCCATCGTCCTGGATCGGCGGAATCACCCGCTCCGCCGTCGACCGGAGAGGCCGCAACGGCCGCCGCCCGGACACCCGAGAGCCTCTCCGGGAGGCAGAGCCTCGTTCTCAAACCGATGACCGACGGCGGAGACCGACCGAAACCCTACGCTGGATTTTTATATCTATTCTCTCCTCTGGAGGCGTGCCTTGGTGGAGGGCTCTTTTACTCTTTTACCCCTTCCCGGTGGGAGCTGAGCTTCCTCTTTTCGTTTGATGATAAGGTATTGTAGCTAGCCCGTCCTACACCGGAGGGCAAAAATGTCAGGAGAGAAATTGGGTAAAAATAAGTGAATGAAGGAATATCTACCGTTTTTTAGGCTTTGTGAAAAAGGAAAAGGAAAAAAAATTGGAAAGACATAATTTGAGAAAATCATTGGTATTTAGAGTGTGTTCGTTTCGCAAAAAAATGCAGCGTTTCTAAAAAATGTGGAGGATTGTGAAAAGAAAAGAGGAGAAGTTGTTCTCACGTGAATGATAGATGATGAAACTATTTTCCTCATTATTCAGCTACCGTGCTTAGTCATTTTTCTTGCTCTTTCTTTCTAATTTGGAAAAATGACTTAAAAGGTCTATGAACTTTAATTCAATGTAAAGTGTTGAACCTGGGCTTTTAATTTATTACATATGTGTTCTTGAAATTTTGATCCGATCTTCCATAAAGAGAGAATTTCATATCATGTGTCTCAAAAGCCATCATTGATAGGGTAGTCTTTAGGATCTTGTCCATAGTCGAGGCCATCGTCCTCGTTTCCACATTTTGCTTCTTCTACCTCTGCTATGGCTCCCACATTTAATCTCCCCCTTCTTTCTCTCTCTGTCTCTGTCTCTCTCTCTCTCTCCGTCTTCACCAATTCTATTGAACTATTCGAACTCAGCATCTTGATTGGGTTCTGATTTGTAAAAACTAAGGTTCAAATTACATCCGACATAAGATTGGACAGGCAAAAATATCGCCAAGTGGTCGTCTGCTGTTTATGGCCGTTCTCACCAGCTCCAATCATCCTCGCCGATGAAGAATCGAAATCTCCCAACGACTCGTCTAACAAAATCAGCAGGATTGATCTCTTCCAACCGACGGACCATATATGTGTCCCCAGGCAAGTTTATTGGGACATTTAAGGTTCTTTAGGAACTCCTGCATTGCGTTAGTTGCCCATGTCTGATTCGCCAGCCTATCCTTAGCTCGAGGGGGCAACTCGGGAACCAAGTGTAACTCAACCTCCACTTTTGAGTCACCAAACTTTAGTCTTGTTCGAAAATATTTGATTCCCATATTATCTACATTGGCTAAATATTACTTTGATTGGGTTTTAGACAGAGGACTTCATCAGAAAGTTTACGAAATCAGAAAAATTTGACTAGTCAATCTAAAAAATAATACAAAAATTTAATCAGAAATAGTGACAAAGTATTGGGATGAAGAATGTAATCTCTTTCAAAAATAGAATTGCTGTTTGCACGTTCAGAAATTATCAAGTGGTCGGAGATGAAAAGGAAGTAAAGGGAAATTCTACGAACAACACGAGGTCGAATTCGTGGATTCTCCGAAACGGATGTAATCAATCTGGAAAGCCTGTTCCAATTCGATCCGAAACAAAGTCACGTGGAGCGATTCAGTTCGGTCGGGTTCGGTTCGGTTCGGTGTCCCTCCATCTAAATCAAATGTGGGCGAGGACGAACTAGGCCACTTTCAAGATCAGTTGGCCCGGTCAAGCCCACGTGACCACGTGACCGACAACTGCGCGGTGCAAGTCTGCAACTAAAATCGATAATTCTCTCCCTTCTCAAAGAGGACGAAGAAGACGACCATGGCAACCCTCTTCTTGCATATTAACGCAAAAAAATATCGGATTTTACAATTTTTTAATGCAAAATTATCAAAAAAATAAAATGAGGAAAAATGAAGGGTGCTAATAATTTACGTGATATGATCCGAGTGTGAATACCTACATCAACGGAGAGAGCCAGCGGTAAATAATTTACTAATAATAAGAAAATTAGAGTTACAATCACTCACATGTTTGAGTATTTTTCAAATCTATATTAAATCCCAAATCCAGAGTGTTTCATAAATAAACAATTCAATTCGAATGTAAAACTCAGAGCACAAAAAAACTCCGCGTTTACGTACGTCCGTGTGGCTCATTAGGAAAGATTACTAGTGCAACCCTCGAAAAGGAAATTAATGGAGACGTCCACTATAGTCTTTGAAGAATCCGGTCTTAACTAGTCAAACTTGATATCTTTCTCCAAAAAAACACAACAGTCCATGGCACAAAAAACTCCAAACTGGTATATTTATGATAAGCTTATCTTTTATTAGTTTCACTTAAATTTTACCGTCAAATTGCTAAGTTGGATGATACGTGACAGTTGATGAGTGTATTAGTTTATGGTTTTACTCCTCTATTTGTCATAAGTCTATAAATTATTGATTTTTTGCAATGTTAATCCATTTTAACGGAGAGTAAATTTATTACAAATATACCAGTTTGAGGCTTTTTATAGTCAAAAAACTACTTCAGGTAAATTTGTCACGGGATACCAGTTTAGAGTTTTTTTAATTAAAAATTTAGCTCGTGGTAAATTTATCACGTGCATACCAATTTAAGATTTCGAGGAAAGATTTCTAAATTCAAAATAAGAAGGTGATCCGTTAAGATTCCTTTTCTATATAACGGATTCTGTTTACCGAATTTAAAAGAATAAGAAGGTGGGTGGTCGGTCGTTACCGAGAATTTGTCAATCAGGTTGGTGTTCGTTCCTATGGAGCGGCGCTCCTCCTCCTCCGTCTCCTGCCTCCGCCGCGTCCGATCCGAGGTCTCCGAGCTTCTCCCCTCCATCGACTCCAGGACCGGCGTGTTGCGAGAGATCGTCCGGTCCCTCCGCAAATCCGACAAGCCCCGCCTCGTCATGGTCTCGCGGGTCTACCGCGACATTCTCCAGCTGTGCGACGGGCGCGGTGCGGGTGAGGACGAGTTGGAGTGGAACCGCGAGATCGGGGATGAGATCAGGAGCGAGGCCATGAAGGTGCTGGAGAGAGGCATGGAAGGGCTGAACCAGGCGGAGGTTGGTACTGGGCTGCAGGTGTTTCACAATCTAGGCGAGTTGAAGGCCACTGTGGCGCAGTTGGTGAATAAGTACGAGGAAACGGGAGTGAAGAGTGTTGATGCCGCATTCGATGCGAAGGCGAAATCGAACATTGGAGGAGGTGGGTTTGTTTCGATATGGATTGGAGAGAGCCTGGCGCCTCCACGGGATGCGATCGATGCGCTTTGGAAGCGGACCGAGGAGTGCATGGAGCAGTTGCGCTCCGTCGTGGTCGCGGTTTGGCACTTGCAGCGGGTATTGTCGCAGACGAGGGATCCGTTCACGCACGTATTGCTGCTTGACGACGTTATTCAGGTTTAGTAGTGTGTGTTGGGATTTCGTGGCTCTTGATCAATGTAGTAGCATGCATTTGGATGCTCCTTGATGTCTCTCTGTTGTGTTGTGAGACTTTGAAGTCCCATGCTCTTAAATTAGTCGGCTGAAGCCTTGCATCATCATCAGCCGGCGGGCAGTGATTCGTCTGTGTCGAACAAGTAGTGAAATAATTTTTGCGTCACTTGCCATCTTGTTCTGGTGCATGACGTCGGTTGTCTTAGTTTGCTTAAGGAAATGATCTCCTTTTGGCTTTAGAACCTGAGGAAATAACATGCTAGCTCTGTCTCTCATTCTCTGCAGATCTCATCCATTTGAACACAATGCCATTTTGATTCTCCTCTTGCTACGCCGGGATTGTCCAATTTTATTTGCACAATTTGGTTCTCCAAATATTACTTTTGACTTGTGATTTCCTCTGCTTCCTCTCACACTTGGACTCTATGCCCTTGCTAAAGTTACTTTATTTGCTTAGGACGGCGATGCAATGTTATCAGACCGCGTCTGGGAGGCACTTGTTCGGGCCTTTGCACGCAAAATGGAATCTGCTTTCACCAAATCGAGTTTTGTCAATGATATTTTTACGACGGGATACCCGAGGATGCTTTCCATGGTCGAGAATCTTCTAGAACGGATTTCACGCGACACCGATGTCGAGGGAGTATTGCCGGCTATCACTCCCGAAGGAAAAGATCAAATGGTTTCAGCAATAGAAATATTCGAGATTCAATACTTGTGCGAATGCTCCAGAGGTCTTAAATATCTTGTCAAACGTGAATTCCTCAGAAGCCTTCACTCTAAAGAACATGTCTCAAGAATCGTGTCATGCGTACAGGAAGAGATTGAAAAAGCTGTCCAGTTGGACCGGCGTTTAACTCTGCTTGTCTGGCATGAAATCGGCATGGCGTTCCGCCAGCTGGCGCCACAAGCTGAGAACCAGGTAATTTACTGGACATTATATGTTGCACTAAGGTAGATTTCTCTGTTCTTTTGCATGATTCTCCAGATTTTATTTGTTCAGTCCATTTGTTAGGATGAAATGTCCCTAGAGCATATTTAGGGACCTTAGCTTGCCCTTGCGGCAGGAGAATAAATGTTTAGTTGATTGTGGACAAGGGATTTTATTTTTTTTTTATCTTTCAGGCGGCATGTTTAGTTTTTTTTTCCTTCGCTTGGGTTTTCTTTTCTTTTCTTTTGGGGGGCGTTGTTCTATGCATTGAAGGAAAACCGGAAAAGGGAGCTTGTTTAGAGGGGGATTTGAGGCTCAACAGCTTCATAAACGATAAACTTCAGCATGTAGGAAGTGGCAACTTAATTGCCTTTTCCCTCTCTTTATCAAAGCTAGTCAACCCTAGGAGGAGCATTTTGCTTGGAGGAGGAAGGTTTAGGCTATTGCTGTGATCATATCACCTGGTTTCTCAGCGAATCAATTTCTAAACAGATGCATGTATTCAGAGATGTTGCTCATTTTTGTACAGACAAGAAAAAAAATAGTTATGTTATCCCTTTTGGATGATGTGGTTAGTAATAGCATGGATAGAGGTGAATACTAGAACTTCCATAGTATGGAGAATGCTTTACAGGCTTACATAGAATTGAAGCTGGATGGTTTGTTTATTGAAACCATGCTTCGGTTTATGTTTATGTAAATGATCAAGCCTTTTGACCACCACAGATTGAATAATCGTGTTGGAAATGGGATATAGGTTCTTTTATGATTTGTAAGGGTACTTCTTTGAAAAAGTGGTCTTTTTACAATTTGCGAGAACAAAATATTGCTTTATGCAAAGTGGTCTATCTCCACGCCAAAGTCAGTCAGGAATTTCATATATTGGCCATTCTCACGTGAAGTCCCGTGAGTTTTAAGAGCACGGTGCCCGTTGCGCTAATAATCTAAAACAATATTTGCCTTGGAATATCAACTCCACTACATGTATCCAGCCAGATACTGCATGCTTCATAATTAGTAAAAGTTCCAGAAGTCATCTGTTTGACAATGCTTGCTCCAAGATTCTTCCGAGTGGTTTATAGATCGAATTCCAGTTGACAATATGGACTTAAGAACGACAGTTTGGTACCCTAAATGGGCCTGCTTATTCCACTGCTACAGAAAAGACATATATTCTGGTAAATACAAGAGAGACAATCGAATTCACGTAGCCTTACCCTTATAATGTTAGTGACAGTTTCCACGATTTGAATTTGTGACATCTGGGTTAAAATGAAATCACCTTATGATTCTTGTATATCATAATTCTGAATGGCGGAGGACAACTTTTGCAATGCAGATATCTACTGGTCCTGACGCACTTCAGGTGACGGGTCCTGCTACAGCAGCCCAGCTGAAGAACTTCACCATATGTCAGCATTTGCAAGAAATTCACACCCGCATATCATCTATGATCCAGGAATTCCCGCCTGTTGCTGCCGATGAGCTTTCCCCTGCACTGGGTGCAATATACGAGGTCGCAGGTGATGCAGTGACACCCTTATTTCAAGCGATGCTGGATCAACTGGAGTCTTGCATACTGCTAATTCATGACCAGAACTTTGGCGTGCTTGCGATGGATGCTGCTATGGACAATTATGCATCGTCACCCTATATGGAGGAGTTGCAGAAGTGCATTCTTCACTTCCGTACTGAGTTTCTAGTCAGGATGATGCCTCCGGCTAACACAACAACCGGAGGGACAGAAATGATATGCACTCGGCTCGTTAGAAACATGGCTTCGCGAGTTTTGATTTTCTTCGTCAGGCATGCTGCTCTCGTGCGGCCTCTATCAGAATCAGGGAGGCTGAGATTGGCAAGAGACACGGCCGAGCTGGAGCTGTCGGTAAGCCGGGACTTGTTCAAGGCGGAACAGCTAGGCGAACCGTACCGCGCCCTCCGAGCATTTAGGCCCCTCATATCCTTGGAAACATCTCAGCTGGGAGCAGCATCTCCTCTTCTTCAGGATATGCCGGTCAGTGTGCTTCACCATCTCTACACCCGCGGTCCAGACGACCTGCAGACCCCGATGCAAAGAAACAAGCTCACGCCGTTGCAGTACTCTCTGTGGATGGATTCACAGGGAGAGGATCAGATCTGGGAAGGCGTGAAAGCAACTTTGGATGATTATGCCGCGAAAGCAATGGCAGGAGGGGACAAGGAGTTGAGTCCTGTGCATCCCCTCATGCTTCAAGCGGGGTCATCTTTGACCGAGAATGCCTCTGCGGTTCGGTAACCCTGAAAACGAGCATGTGACTAACGAAAGTTACTTACATTAGGAGCGTACCCCGTTCTCTTCTTTTTTTCTGAACGATGATGCGTTTGAGATACTGTTGGAGAAGGCTTGTAAATAGTGCTAGTCCTAGGGTCAGCCATCGATTTGCAAATGCACATGAAGCTCGTGACATTCTTTGGTTAAATTGTCCACAGATCAGGATGAACACTGTATATCAAATTCGACAAGGTATAATGGGCGCTGCCAAGCCAACATCTTTCTACAGGGTTGCAGCCATGGCTTCTGAAGCAATCCGATCCACCCTTTGTAATCGGATATTTTCAATATCCATTCGCGCCGTGAACGGACAAGATTTTGCGACACTAACTAAATTAGCTTAGCTTATATCGAGAAAATCATCACGATTTTTAATGTATTGATTATTTTTGCTTGTTACTTTTCAAAATTTGATTATTTAATATAAACCAAAAAAAACAAATCTTGGAGAAAACAGGGGGAAAATTTCCAAAGAGCAGAGCAATCTGCAGGCGAGATGAAATGGGGAAAGAAACAAATCTGTTTTTTTGTCCTTTTTTACATCAGAGAAATAAGAAAAGCTCTGCAAGTAGAGCCAAATCATCAACCAAAGAGAAAGAAAAGTAGTAAAAAAATAAAAAAAAAGGAAGCAAATTTAGCAAGAAATTCGTGAAAGACAGAGAGAGGGAAGGAGGCTCAGATTCGACAAATGATCAGGCAAAATGACGAAGAAGGAACCCCGCCATGGCTGCGTGCCGGATCTGGCCGCCACGCCAAGATACGGTCGGTTCTCGATGCCTGTCTTCTCTCACCCCGCATCTCGTCACAGCCTCTCTTAACTCCTTTCCCTAGTTTTCTTCCGCAAAACCCAGAACAATCTTCTGCGGAGATCGTAGGCTACAGTTCGGGGAGGGGTTGGTGTTGGTTGTGGTGGCGGCGATGGTGAGCATGAGAAAATGGAGAAGCCGATCCGGTCGGGTCGGATCGAGAAGGCAGCGGTTGTGGTGGGCATGGCCTGGTCGTAGTTTCAGTTCATTTTCCCTTTGTTTCGCGGGGCGGCTGTTTCGGACGGCGGGGTGGAAGCGTGCACGAAGAGGCACGCACGCTCGCCCGCCCGCCCGCCCGCCCGCCGTCGTGGGCCGGCGAAATCATCGGCCCCGCCGTCGACCGGAGAGGCGGCAACCGCCGCGGGGACACCCCAAGGGAGCCTCTCCGGGAGGCAAGGCCTCATTTCTCTCAAGCTTTTAAATGCCAAACCCTACGCTGCTCTTCTCGCCTCCTCTTTGGCCTTTTATATCACGGAGGTCCTTTCACCATTTTACCCCCCAATGAACCGGGTCCAACCGGCTGTCAATGTCAAAACCGGTTCACATTAAATTTTTTTCTTTTTGGTCGAACGGTCCATATCTTTAATCCTTTTTTCCATGATTTTCTAAATTTCATTTTAGGATTCCCTCTAAACTTTTAAACCAAATTTATATAATTTTTGGTGCTGCAAAAAAACACAAACGAAAAAGACCCAAAAAGGAAAAAGAAAAATTAAACACCACTGCTCCTGAGCAGGGTTGGAAAAAGGCGTTTCCTTTTCATTTTCCCGAGAAAAAGAAACCCTTTTTTTTCCAGAGCAAAACGCAAGAAGAATCGTCATCAAATTGGGAAAAACCAGAAATCCAGAGATGAAGAAAACGAGGAAGGAAGAAGAAAATCAGGTGAAGAATCGTGGGAAGACGGAGAGAGAGAGAGAGAGAGAGAGAGAGAGGCTCGGATTCGCCTTTGAATCAGGCAAAACGGAGGAGGAACCCCGCCATGGCTGCGCGCCGGATCTGGCCGCCCCGCCAAGATACGGTCGGTTCTCGATGCCTGTTCTACTTTCGTAACCCCGCATCTCGTCATCGCCTCTCTTCTTTTTTTTTTTTCCCTTCTCTCAGCGCGTTTCGACGCTGGAAGTTCCGTCCACGAAGTGGCAGATCGGAGTCGACATCGGTGAATCGCCGTGCGGGTGTGTAAGACGAGGAGAGGATGGTCAGGTCAGATCAGAAAGCAAGCAGCATCGTCGTCGCCGCCGCCGCCGCCGTAGGTACCAAGGTTTAGGACTTTTTCGTGGCATTTTCCCTTTTGTTTTTGTTTTCTTTTCCTTTCGGAAGAGCGGCTGTTTCGGATGGATAGGCGAGCGCGTCCACCGTCGTGGATCGGCGAAATCACCGGCTCCGCCGTCGACCGGAGAGGCGGCAACGGCCGCCGGGACACCCAGGAGAGCCTCTCCGGGAGGCAGAGCCTCATTCTTAAACTAATGAGTGATGGCGGAGACGGGAAACCCTAACCTGGGTTTTATAGCTCTGGCAGCGTGGCCCCCGTGGAGGGTTCTTTTACTCTTTTACCCTTCTTCGGATGGTAGGACGAGTTGAGGCCCGCCCTAAACTGGGGGGCAAAAATGGAAAGGAGAAAAATTGGGTGAAATAAGCGAATGAAAGAAAATCCATTCTTTTTAAGGCTTTGAGAAAAGGAAAAGCAAAAGAAAAAATTTGAGGAAATCGCGTGGTATTAAGACGAGGATGTTGAGGATGGTGAAAAGAAAAAGACGAGGATGATACGAAATGAAACCGTTTTCTTTATTATTGACCTACCGTAATTAGTAATGCGGTCCCTAATGCAATGCCGTTACTGAACTTTTACTTTGTTTAATGTGCTCCATAAAATTTGGTCCGATATTCCATTTGATCTTTATAGCTTAGGAATTATATTAAATATTTACTAATAGTTCAAAAATTATATTAAACAAACCATAAGCCTAGGCTAGGGAAGATATTGCATATTAAGCTAAATTTCACAATTGCACAAATTAAAAGTTTAGAGGCAATACTTATTGGACTAAAGTTCATGGACCTTTTATGGCATTGTATATTCTAATTTCGATTTTCATCCTTGGAACTGATCAATAGAGATGAAGTCAGGCCCGACTCAAGCCCCAAAGAGCAAATGGGCGGGTATTGGACAATAGTCCTACGTTAAAGATCCCACCTACTCGATTGCAGTGCGGTACATTGCAAGCCATGACCTGGCTGGGACCACAGACGAGACCATACTTTCAGGCTCCAACACAAACACAAAAAGCATTGGCTGCAGAATCGATACTTGACACCAGGCCTTACTTGGGTAAATGAGGGTATTCTGGCCGATTCACATGGATTGCGAATGGGATGTGATGGGAAAGACTGCAATTTTTCATTTGTGAGCACTGTGATGAATAAACCCTATCAAGAACAGAAATGGCGCAGCCGAATGGCAGCAAGGGATGAAATATTCTGGTTCAGACGATCGGATGCACAAGACATGAATGAATTCCAGGCATTATGCTATGGAGGTGCTCGACGGCGGCATGTTTGATTACACGAAACCCTTTTTTTTTCAACCAGAAACGACACGGATGTGCAAAGATTGGACAGATTCTACTGTTTTCGCATAGATTAAGGTCTTGTCAGGCTAACGAGGTCGCATTCGAAGCTGGAGCTTCCTTCCCCATCAATGGCTTTTCTTCACCGAGCTCAGTGAACACGGAACAAACAATGAAGCAAGCGCCTGAAGAGCCGAACGAAAAAGAGCGATTTTTGAGAACGAAAAAGCGGGGGGAGTGTGTAGGGATTTGTGCCCATTAGGCTCAGATCAAGTTTGGACTCGGGTCGAATGCCGCAAAAAAGGGACGAGCGAGAGCGAGCGCACAGAGCCCCGGCCGTGGCTGCGAACGCCGGTTGCCGGCGAAAACTCGCCCCGGCCGTCCGGGTCGCCGCGCCACGACAAATGCGGGTTCGCTCGCTCGCTCGCTCGGCCCTCGAGAGATGCGGCGACGACCCGATCTTTCCCTCCTGCGCACACACGCTCTCCTCCAAACATGAGCGAACGGGAACTGATCATCACAGCCTTAGAGAGACAACACTGTTGGTTCCGGTCGGAGTACGGCCACTCGTGCGGGTGCCGCGGGGGCGGGGGGGCGATTTTCGTGAGAAACAAAAGAAACAGGAAAAGAAAGAGACAGATATGTGCATGTTCCATCGCACACGCACACACATCTACAGCACAGAGCTCGAAGATGGAAGCGAGAGAGAGAGAGAGAGAGAGAGAGAGAGAGAGAGAGTACAAGTCCAGCCAAGAAGATCCCAGCATGGACTTGAACAGAGAGAGAGAGAGAGAGAGAGAGAGAGAGAGAGATGGAGGGGTTGGTTCGGGTTGAGGGTCGGCGTGAAATCACAGGCTTCTGCTTCTTCTTCTTCTTCTTCTTCCTCCTCCAGCCTCATTCAAGCTTTTTCTGAGCGTGTGTGCAGAAACCCTAGTCCTAACCCCTTCCTTCCTCTCTCGTTCTTTGATCACGGGCCTGCCAATTTATGGCGGAGATCTTTTCCTGTGCTTTCCCACTATGCCCTTCGTCTTTGTCCTACCCTTGAGGAGGATCAATGGCGTTTTTTGGTCAGTTTCGAGGGTTGCCCGGGTTAAAGATTTTTCTCCATTTGGTTTTTTAATTAGAGAATAGAAAGCTTGGAAGAGGAATCACATTTAGAGCGACGATCCACGCAGTAAGGCTGCGTCCGCTGGACCGACCGGATATAACTCTAGATAGGATAACTCTTATTCTATTAGGTGTTTGGCATAACAATGATTCTCGTATGTTCATAATTAAGCCGGATAAAAAATTCGCACCTAGGGGTGTGATAAAGCTGGAAAAAATACTTAATACGAAAAAAAGGGGAAAAAAAACATAGAAAAGGAGAAAAATCCTATGGACTTAGCCTCTCTGTTCACCACTCAACGTCGTCCATGCCAAGTATGCGACTCTCAATCATCTCAAGCATTGATTTCCTCTAATGGGCTTTGGATTGTTTTTTTTTTCCCGGCAGAAGGTCACATTTCTGTTTGTGAAAATTTTCAGCACCCGTCATCAAGAGTTTCAGCGAACACTCCTGTTGTTCTAAATCATGCTATGCTTTTGCTTTGATCTGAATGAAAGGATGGCTACGATGGGTTAAATTGATGGGCTCACCAAAGAGGGTTCGTCTCCACGACCCATTTAATTTGGTGACAATGGATCATCGAAACTGGAATCTGATTATGTTTGCTGGGACTTTGTGGGTCTACATTTCGTCCCTGTTTAGTACTCTGTTCTGCGTTGTCAGCAAGTTTTGAGGGAACAAAGCCGTGAGTTCTATATTTGTCCTTTGATTTTCAATTTCGGGTGATGGTCTGTCGTTTAACTCTGTTTCAGAGAAGAATCTCTGAGGGGAAACAAAGGATTTGAGTTCAGTGACAGAGGGCTCAAGTATTGATTTCAGAGTAATAATCCACAAAGGGACCAACGATGAAGGCAGGTTGAGCAATCAAAATGAGAAAACAGAGAAATGCTGCGGCAAACACCAGACGTGGAATCGTTAACCTCCTGCCATTGCTGGAGGATGAAGATGACGATGGTATCTGGTGTCTCATCTTCCTTCACCACCGACTAAAATTTTGGGTGATAAGCGTCCAAGTTGTCTATCCGAAACTCAAAAGACTACATCAGGTCAGAACATTTGAAAAGATTGGAAACACGATTTGACCTGATGTACTACAACCCCAGACATCCCCAAGCGGATGTTCAAAATTGTAGAGCCCAGTTCGACAAGTTGAGATTGGAACTGGACATATGCAGCGAATCAAATCGGAACGATGAATGGTTCAAGCTTAAAAACAGATGATAGGTTGGGGTGACCACTGAATCGCCATCTTCCATTGCAAAACACATGAACGATACAGAGGGTGTTTATCCCCCCTTAGCACAGCAAAAGGCGAAAGCCTCTCTGTTCGAGCAGATATTTCAACGATTTCGACACTAGTCATTCCAGGGTATGACTAAAAAAGGCATATTTCAGCTACCGAATAACTTTTCCAATACTCAGCCTATTTCACACGACACGGCCAAAAAACAACTTGCTATGCAAAGTGCCAATGTCGAAAGAGCAAGCCACACACCAATCATATGAAAAAAAAGAGTTCAACGAAGAGGCCTTGTGAAGAAGAAGAAGAAGAAGAAGAAGAAGAAGACTAACTTCAGATTCCTCGACTCGATACATCAACAAAGCTTCGTCAACTGTGATTGGAATCCAAAGAAACTCAAATCTGTTGTTGGAATCTATAACCCACTCCCAAATAGAACTCTAGATTCCCTCCTGAACTGATTTTCATAAACTACGCACGCCATAATCATTTTACCACTACTTGATAAGAGCTGTATTTACCAAAAGAAAACAAACTCTTGACATGGTTTCTTTCTTGCTTTTCAACTGCAATTAGATTGAATTATACAGTCCTCTACCTTCTATGCCAGGCCAAAGCCTTTGAATGCACTAACAAGAAATGACCCTACTCTAGAGACAATGTGTGATGAAATATCAGTAGTCTCAGATCAGGAATAAGTTATCCTACAGAATCTGTTCTCCCAAATCAACGGGGCAATCGTCATGCTACCTATTGCTTATCTAACGTGTTTCAGTATGCTGAAATCTCTTTCATCCAGGACGAAAGTGACAAACGCTGAACATCAGAGTAGATAAAAATGACCGTTAGTTTGTAAAAGCCAGTAGCCCACCTTGCCAGGAGAGAATGTAACAGAGGAAGCCGGTAGTAGCAGCAAGTTTGAAACACAAGCCAATAATTTGGCGCACAAGATCTGCCTCCTGCAGGGCTATGACATCCAAAGCTCCAGGTCACAGTCGGTAAAATTTCATAATATCCAAGGCAGGGGAAATTTCTTTAAGCAGCGTAGGTTGTCTGCTCAGAATAATACGTTAGCATATCATGAGTGCATGATGATTCGACACCACTTCCAGGACAAATTAGACATTAATAACAGAAAAGACAAGCAGATATGCTGAGAAATGTATGATTCCCACGTAGAGAAAAAAACCTGCTCAAAATAAAGACCTGGCTTTAACTGAAAATCCATACCAATGTTTAAAAGGCATATGGATAACACAGTGGAAGAGCCTCGACATGAAGACAGACCAAGAAACTGAACAGTCAACACTATGAAGCCTCTAGTCGCATAGGAGTGATCCAGATGGAAAATAAGAAAAAAGAACTTCACAGGCTACATACAAAACAAGCTTTTGTGTTCTTAGGTAAGACAGGAGAGGGAGAAGACAGGAATTGAACCAAGACCTCTGGGAACTTGGTAAGGGCAAACCACCCCACAGTCAAGCCCATGTCCTAACCCAGCATAAATACTGCTTAAAGTAACAGATGAAGGCAAATTGGGGGGCATGCAAGGTATAGTCAGATGGTCGTGTTCATTAACTTGTCCATGACCCAAAACTAATTGACACAAAAGGATGGATGCGCATGAGGTGAGTGGGCGTTGTGTGCTGTGCACGTGTGCATGTGTTCTGCGCACGAGTACGCACCCTCAGATTCTGTGCACTATTAGGTTCATCCTTCAGATATGTCCTCCTAAATCTGATAAGCTCTAAAACACAATGAAGCCTAGTCATTTTGTCTGCAATGCTTCAATGTGAAGCAAAATGAGAAGCATGAACGCCGTTTCCTAGGTGAGCATGTCCATTCTCCTATCTCAACTGCTTGCTAACATTCTCAAGGACCTCAAACTATGTACCACATCACTCTTGGAGAGTGAACAGAAATATAATTGACCGTACTGCGCAAAAAAAAAAGAATGATGTGAAGAGGGAACACACAATCTGGCAGACAAATTTATATTTTAAATATTTATTTCGAATACTTTTTTTTCCTCATCTTAGTAACCATTCTGTCCATTCTCAACACCAAGACCATACAAAACCCCAGCATACTTCTCGGGAGAGCCACTAAAGAAATTCTCCTTCAGTTTCATGAAAGTACAGCAAGTGAGCAAACTATCAGAACCTGCTTGATGACATACACCAACCCGTTCCACTTCCAACAACTCAGCAACCTTATTCAAACCCCCATGAAGGCTATTGCAAAACTTCATCAGATGCTTGATATCGTAGAGCACGGGGAAGTACATCTTAATCAGATCAAAGAACCCGGACTGTGTACTCGGCAGACTCTGGCAGGTCAACACCTTAAGCAAGTATCCGAAGTCATACCCGCTGTGGAATGTGACCCAGTGAACACAATCATTCAACACTATTCCAGACGACATCAATAGCTCGCTGAAGCGGTTAGCATCAACGCCCGCCTCGTTGTTCTTCTTGAAGTTGATCCCACTTTGAGACAACAAGTCAATCGAGTCATGAGCATAAACATCCTCATTTAAATTAAACTCGCGGAAATTGAATTGCCACACGTAGTGTTTATCGGTTCCGCAGGTCGGGAGATTCCCCTTCTCATCTGCGAAGGTGAGGCCCAACTGAATTAGCTGCAAAAGATCAACATTGGCCTTAAGGGTCTGGTAATTATACTCGGAGCTGCTCTTGAAATTCCCCACCGGGCGAAGAACCATCCCAGGGAACTCGGTGTCCATAGCAATGTAGGGATAATCATCTACGATCTCGCGAATCAAGGAAAACTCGTCTTCCAGATTGTAATCCCAGACATCCCTAATCAGAACCGAATCGCTTTTCGACAAAACGGACATCCTGGAATTTTCCGGTCCTCCCAAATTTGCCCCCAGTACGCCAAACACGATCCCGAACGAACAAAACAACAGCAAGAACCCAGAAATCTGCGTCACAACAAAGCTCGATCCCAAATCAAAAGGAGCTACACCCACCACCCTACATCGTCAAATAGCAGCAGAATAGCGCATACCCATCTCAAGGCAAGAACTTAGCAATGACCCGACAAAAGAAAAAGCACAATGGGACAAGATCTTTACCAAAGGATATTCGAGCTGAGGAACGTTCGTGGGCTTACGAGGAATCCCAGAAAAGGGTCACGACGGACGAGCTTCGAAATGGGATCTGGGCGTTTTCTGTCGGGAAACGATTCTTGGAACTTTTCAGGGGAAAATCTTTCTGGGTATTGTCGTTGGACAGGCGATAAAGATTGGGTTTTTTTCTTTTCTTGTTTATTGTCGGTTTTTCTTTTTCTGGAATGTGGAGAGGAGTGAGGATGCAGCAGTTGCAGACGAAGGGGCTAGAGGCACTTGCAGAGAGCAAGGGCAGCCTTCCTCTCCCTGTGCTCGCATCGCGAGGACATGTGATTGGTATTACGTTGTAGATTGGAAGAGATACGTCGGTGGTCGTCGAGTGAGATCTAATTATATACCACACCATGTCTATCTCTCTCCCTCTCACATTTTTCTGTATTTTAATTTTTTTAAAATTTTTGGTGTGGCGCATAGTTTTGCATAATTAAATGTCATTTCAATGTTCGAGGCAATTGCTAAATATCTTTCCTTAAATGGGTGCTTAACAAGTGCCTTTAGGGTTTTCGTTAACGAATTTTTCTTGATTAAAACGTGCAATTCTTCAGTCCTCAGAGTGTCTTGGTAGCTATTATTCTCATTTCTAAGTGCGCTTATTAACAGGACTTATTCAAATTATCAAAAGTTACGATAAGAAATGAGGCATCACAGAGAGTTTGTGATAATCATTCTTTCACAATAAGGTTATTTTAGTAATGAGATAGAGTGTTGGAGACAAAATGTATTACGAATGCTTCTTTGGATTTTAAGAATAATTGGGACTTCAATCTTTTTTTGGTCAAGAGAGAAATATGCTTGTATTGTATTATTTGACCGCACAGTGAACCATTATGATATAATATGATAAAACATTATTTTGCATCTAATTACAAAACTTATTATCCTATGTCTTTTAAATTCATCATTTGATTAACTCGACCAGGATGGAAAATAAAATACTCACTTTCTCTCGATAAGGATATTGGTCATGGTTATGATCGTCTCAATACCATATCGAGTGAACTTTTTTTCTTCCATTTTAACATTTGAGATTTGAGTTTTATTTGATATCGAGCTCCAAAACTTTTTCTTCTAAATTTTCAAATTCATTCAAAATCTATGAAATTTCAATTTACCGCCTTAGAGGATGACTCTCGTGTGAATCGATCTCCAATGCATTTATATTAGTTGCAGGAATTATTTTCCTCAGGCTGTGCATTTTGCACTTGACCTAGTTAAAACTTTAGTGATCATATATGATCATTCAGGCTTAATCAACAGGAGCTCTGATTCTAAGCAAAGCAACTATTGTCTCAGTGATGATGAATCTCGTAGAATGCTGCAATAGTTAAAACCGAAGAGTCAGTATGCGACTGAGTACTTATGCAGTAACAACCTTAAAGCTACCAAGCACACAAACATGACAACTACAAGTCCCCAAAGTACATGCTATTGCTAGATAATGGTCAATACAGAGGAGGAGAAATGGAGAAGATGGTTTCGTCATGCACGGTCTGAAGCTCAGCGCATGAGCGAACCCACCTTCTAAACCCATGCCGTGCTTCTAATCGTGCATCCTCCATTTTGCATGCGACTGCGCATGCTCCCAAAATCAGATGGCCCAATTACCAGAGCTCGGATGTCTACAACTTTGCTGCATTTACGTACTCTTCTTCAGTGATCATCAATCTGTGACGGTCATCATCCATCCCATTCCGGTCACGGGTTTCTCTTTCTTTCTAAGCAAAACTTCTCTGAGCAACTAGTGTAACTTCTCAAGTGTCTATTTAGCATGTGCAGAAACTATCATAGAGCAAGTGAAAACTCCTCGTAGATCATTTAGTCCGTTTTGAGACATCATTTTGCCTGCGATAACAATGAGGCCTTGAAAAGAATGTGCTGAGAAAGTTCTGTCACCCGTTGGGTCTTTAAAAAGTAGCAAGCTATACCATTGCAGACGGAAAAGAGGAAGCTATTCATTATGAAGCCAATTAGTCCAAAAAGAGGACTACATATATGCTTGAACCTGTGCACGATGAAGGGACCCTACCAATCCTAGGAGCTGTGGGATATAGAAACGAAAATGGTAGCAGGGAAAGGGCTAATACCAGAACAATCTGCACTATCATGGTTGATGTTTCGATAATTGAGTTTGAGCATAAGAAAGAACATCACATGGTCGAGCTCTAGCTTAAAAAATCAAGCTTGATTGAACTCAAGTCAAACTATCAAGCTCTTGACTTTTTGACAATGATTTAGACAATTTGAACCAAAGTCATCTATAACTGAAACTAGGGATGAGCGATTCCAAATTCCAGGTATTCCAGATTTCGTAGAGATTCTACCTGAAACTTGGAAACTATCCATAGGAACAAGTTCATCATTTTTCAAAATCTAAAACTTACCCTACATACCTTAAAACTTGGAACTTACCCTGTCATAAGTTCTAGGATCGGTTCCAAGCACAGGATAGGTTCTAGGGTATACCCAGATTCCACTTGTAAAAATTGCAGTGAATCATCACCATTAACCACCACTTGTTGTTACAATCCACTAACCACAGCTTATATTTAGAGATACGAAAAATATAAAACATTAATAAATCATAAAATGAAAGCTCAAACCAGTGGTTCTAGATTATACACTCATCATCTAACGCCATGGAATACCGCAAGATCACGCAAACATAAATCAAGAAAAAATACAAAAACTTGTTTAAGGTTTAAGGTTCCAGATTCCACCTACTTAGAACCTAGAACCAACCTAAAACCTATCGGTCAAAATAGGTTCCCAAATTTTTTGAACTTGAACTTACCCTGCATACCTAAGAAGCTCGAATCTACAGGTTCCCATCGGTCAAGTTTTCAAGTTCTAGGTTCCATCCTAAAACTATGCTCACCTCTAATTGAAACAAGTTGTCACTTTGAACTTAAAAAGTGCACCAATAATTGACAGTCATGTCTATGAGAAATATATATCACATGATTCGTATCCAAAGTCGATCACACAATTAGACCCACGATCCCATCGAGTCTCGAACTTGACTCAATTAGATACTCCAACTCAAACATTCAAACTTGACAAGAATGAATTACACTAACGTGTACAATTTCAAAAAACTTAAGAAAAATCTTACATACATAAACGGAATGAACAGAAGCCCAAGTTTTTTCCATTCCAGAGAACATAGGCCATCACAGAGAATAAATAGTAGACAGTAAAATAGTAATTAAAAAATGCTGCAGATTTGACCACGAGCTCGCATGGCATTATACTATCATATACTGAGAAAAAGTTTGAAGAGAATGCGAAACTCATGTGCATTGAGCAGATTGCCCAAATAACAACTAACTCAAATTCGATGGTCAGGTTAGAGTATTTCTGAAGCTGGCCAAGGCATATATAGCAAAGAAGAGCCATAAAGTTACACACCACACCCTCAGACATAGCTAAGGAGTACAACATTGGAGAAAGTTACCATACCAATGACACTATAATATACATAGATAATGCACACACCTGGGGAAGTTAAATGGTAGAAAGTTACAGCAGTAGACAAGTGATTCGCACAAGCTCAAGGTCTGAAATTATGACATAACAATATCAACAAGATATAATATAGAAGAACACACTCTATCCACAGCAATGCTTCTCCAAAAGATTTTATGGACTAAAGTACCAAAGCATATGCAGAGCATATAATTTGCAGGGTATGCTGTAAGGAGCGAGAGAGAATCTTCATCATATTTGTAAAGTTCCAAAAAAGAAAAATATATGGCTCAACATAAATAAACAACTTGCATTTCATGGTTAAGTACAATGTACATCAAAGAGAGAATCTGATTTGAAACATCAAAGAACTCCACAGTAAGAGAATCCCAACATCAACAACCAACTAAATCATCCAAGGCGAACCATGATTTATGAATAAACACCCAGTACGGCCAAAGACACCTCAAAAAGGGTGCTCAAGTTTCAGATCCTTCCAGAACTAATTCCTACCAAGCGGGAGGGATCTGCAAGAATACGTCTCTTTGAAGCCACCTTTCTTCGAAGACGTAAAAATCGATGCATAAATTTCCTTTGTAGCATTTTGGGGGACCATATCTGTCGCCTTAAACCTCTTCGCTGCATTAGAAGTTACACCCTTGACTCCAACTCCACCATTTTTCACTAACCCATTTTCATCAACTTTAACAGAGGCTTTCTCGACAGCCTTTACATCAATGCCGCGTTTAGCACCAGTTAACTGAGTAATTTCTTCTCCACCAGCAACCGCCTCTCCATTCTTCACCTTCTTCGCCTTCTTATCCCTCAATTTTGCCTTCTCCCCCTCCAATCTCTCCCTCAGGACCGCCACCTCCTCCTCGCTCCCATTGATCACAATCTTATCCAATTCATCGAACTCCTCATGACACACCAAACAAGACGACGACTTCACCTCCTTCATTGCCTTGGCGCTCAACACGTGCCCGCAAGTCCTCAGCGCGAAAAACTTGTACTTCCCATTAAACTCGAGACCCGTGATCGGGCACTGATACCGCGCGCCCCCGCCCCCGCTGACATCATCCTCTAGCCCCGGAATCTCCGTAAGCTTAATCCTGACCATATCCTTGAGACCCTTTACGTACCCGAACTCCCGGGGCAACTTCTTGCCCAGGAGAGCCTCGACCAGAGCTTGCTTATTGAAGATATTCCCCAACTTGTCCACGACGCAGGGCTCCCTCAGGGGCTCGCTGGACAAGGCGCAATTCAGCCACTTCGAGAGCCGCTGCTCGTTCGGGTCCACCTTGTCGGGCTTCTTCTCCGCGTACATGTTCAGGTAGCAGTCCCGCGACTCCGCCCCCGTCGCGCCGCCATCGCCGCCGCCGCCCCGGAGCCTGCACCGCAGGACCAGGGTCGAGAGCGGCGGGACCCCGGAACCCGCGACCGGCGTCGAATCTTGGAGAGGCTTCCCGTTGAGGGTGAAGTAGAGATCGGGCGAATCGGCGGCGGCGGGGGGGAAGAGGGATCGCTTGAGATGGCGGAGGGTGTAGGACGGCGTCGGGGTTAGGGTTAGGGCTCGGGCAGGGATCTGAAGTTCGCGAGATTGGAGGAAGATTTGAAAGGGTTTCCCGGATTGGATCTGCATCTTCGAATCGTTCGAACTGCGAATCGAAAAGGAAAGCTCTCAGACTGCAGAAGAAGAAGAAGATGAAGAAGAAGAAGATCGAGCTTCGTGAAATTGGGGACAGGTTTTGATTTCTGTTTCGTCTTCAATTGATGAATTTGAGAGTAAAATAAGTGCAGACGGGAACGATTTGAGATCAGATGGGCCTAAGGTGGCAGATCGATGGGCTTTTGGGCAGAAGGCCCAAAATCAATTTTCTGGACTCCACCACGAAGATTCAAGCCCAAGACCAAGCCCAAATGATACGAATTATACGATGATGGGAGAGATGATGATTTAGCCCTTTTAAGAAGTTGGTATGGAACATCCACGTGCCTGTCGAATGCAACGACGTTTTGCCTGGAGTGTCCGACGTTCGCGGTCATGGGAAGTGGAGATTTGGTCAAGTGGTCAAGCCGCTTGATTCGAATCTAACGGATAATGTGTTAACCTCGAAGATGGGCTCGCCTTCTTATGAGTAGAGTCTTATCCGATGCATGTGGACAGGGCGGTTTGTGTGAATCCATGAAGATAGAATGAGTCGTGAGATTCAAATATAGCGCGGATTAGGGGCTTGATAGCCAACAAGGCTTGCCGAGGTACAGCGTGAAATGCCGCGATCCCTTATATATTTGTTCACGGGGTACTACGCCATAGGATGCGAAAGGTACTTGTCAATTAGACCCACTTCTTCCTTTTCGCCATTCTCGCCGCTCCGTCACAAACGCCGTCGCCACGAGGGACATTCGCATTGATGGCCCAAGTGCGGTCATCTCGACTAATGTCTGTCACAATCGTCATCGCTGGCTATGCGGTTGATGTGCTTTAAGTGAGGCGGTTGATGAGCATTTCCCCGCGGGTTTTCGGATGTTGGCGAAGGCGAAAAGTGATGGCATTGGACATCAACAAAAGTAGTAAGAGTCCGACACGAGATAGCAGCAACTTCGTCCGACGTTGGTCCTGGAACAAAAACTTCTCGTCATCCATTGCTCTGTGGATCTGCGTGTATCCCAGATGGGTCTTTTGCCTTTGATTGCAGGGGATGCTTGGGTACATAAACGATGTTGGTTTATTGCTACGAGCACTTGCGTTAAGCAATGTCCGCCCCAAGTTCTTATCCTTTTACTGAGACTAGACTAGGGTTACTTATCTTTCAACTTGTGTTCTAGCATGGTTCCAAAAACTCGAGAACAGACGGCCACCTTGTATTTGATAAAGACCCCATTCTCCCATCCTAAACCCCGACTTGTCCAACGACGCAGGGTTCGTAGATTCCACAAACGCAAGCTGCATGCGTCCTGCTGTCATAATTCTTCAGCCCTTAATATCCGGATAGGTAGATGGCTCTCTCTCTCTCTCTCTCTCTCTCTCTCTCTCTCTCTCTCTCTCTCTCTCTCTCTCCCATGAAAGGACAAGACAGGGACCTGCATGAAGAGAGGGAAAAAACTGGTGGGCATCGTGAATCGAGAGGAGAAGTGAATTGTGCTCCACGAAAAGCATGGACGGGGTGGGGTCGCGGGCTTTTGTGGCTGATCGAGAAGGCGGTCCATTATTTCTTTCAAGAAACATCAACGCCGCAGCATCGCTCTCACAGTCACGGTTGTGGCTGCAAGGACAAACTGCTGCCAGATATGTCAAAAACGGCGTGCGTGGACCCGAAGCTCCTTTAAGTTCACTCCTGATGAAGTAGGCGCGGAAGCTTCCTCGTTGGAAATTTCAACGACCCACCGGATGTGTGGTTCCCAGGCGCAGAGCTACTCTTCCTCTTCTATGTTTTTGACCATCTGTCTGGTCTCCAAGACATGATTTTAGAAACCACCATTTGTGTTTGTTCACGCTACAGAGCCGGACCATGAATTTTCTTTTGGGGTGGCCTATAATGTTTTAGCAGAACTTGAGGGAATTAGCAAAAGGGTGTGAGGAAATATGAATGTTTTAGAGGGAAGAAGATAAATCTCGGTGACATCTAATAACGCTATTAAATGAAAGGAGATCGCTCCTCTCCTTGAAAGATAGAGGATATCGAGGGTAAATAATAGTGATATGCATTAAAGATTATCAACATGAAGAACACATTTTCCCAAAAATGAACTTTTTAAAAATAGAAGTATGGCAATTAGAAAAAAAAAACAAGAAGAAAAAAAGAGTTTTTCATCAAGGAAAATAGGAGTCAAATTTTTTTAAGTTGAGAATGAAATATTTTGAGTTTATGTTAGTATTATTGTTAAAATTAGTATTAACATAGACAAGTATAAAATGAAATGCAGTGAAGAATCTAAAAGAACAGATTAATACAATTAGCAAGAAATAAATGATGAACTTAATTCACTAACTACGGAAAAAAGTCGCATTGAGAAATGGAAAGAGAACTGGAGTTGGGTATGTAATTAAAATCGTGAAACTCCACTTTGATTTCTAAGCACATTTATTAAGCTTTATCAAATTGATACACTTGTACCACATTTACTTCAAACTAATTTTCGTGTCACAAAAAATCTCAAACTAATATACTCGTGACACAAAAATTAGTTTGGGGGTAAATGTAGCTATATGTACCTATGTTGGATTTTTTATGATAAGAAAATTGTAGAAAACTTACCAAAAATATCTTAAACCTATTGCACTTATGCCAATTTGGTCCTAAATCTTTTAATTTAACTAATACAGTCCTAAACCTTTTAACAATTGAGTCCTTTCGGCCAAACCTTTTAACAATTGAGTCCTTTCGGCCAAATTTGGCCAGAAATAACTAACGTGGATGTCCGACACTAGCGCTGACGTGGATAATTTTTGTAAATTTTTAGATTTTTAAATTTTTTTTATTTTTCTTTTCTTTTCTTTTCTTCCTATGTTTTTTTTATTGTGCCGCGAAAGGTTACCAATGACCCTTGTCTGCCACTGGTAAAGGCTATCTCGCTTGCCCCGAAGGCCCATGCCCAGGGCCTCCGTAGCCCCGCCGATCGCAATTGAGGGAGTGAAGGCACTAGCCAAATCTGGGCGAGGGCCACCTCGCTTGCAGTCGACACAATGAAAAAAATAGCAAAGGAAAAAAAGAAGATAAAAATAAAGAATTACAAAAGCTGTTCACACCAGTGCTGACCATGCTACGTAGGATGACCGGCATCCACATCAACGATTTCCAACCAAATTTGGCCAAAAGAACTCAATTGAAAAATTGTCAAAAGGTTTATAACTAAATTGGCCAAATTGAAAATTTTATGACTAAATTAGCACAAGAGCAATATGTCGATGAATTTTTTGGTAATTTTCTTGAAAATTAGTTTGATGTAAATATGGCACAAGTGCACTAATTTGAGATTTTTTATTATGTTAGCCCTTAAATATATATTCAACTTAATTGACCAAGTTATATTAATGAAATATGACGTCCATTTCTTTTTTCTTTGGTTTAACAATTTGCAATTGGTATGTAAGATAAATAAAATTTTAGGGTAACATTAAATGGTAATATTCATATGTTTTCAAAGATCTCACGATACTTAACATCATGCAAAATTTCGATTTAATCTCTAAAGTTAAAGAGAAAGATAAATTCATAAGTAAATGAAAACTCATACGGCAATACCAGACTGATAACAAATTGTTAAACCAAAAATGTATGGATTTTGCTGGATCGATGCGAACAAAATGTGTGGGACAGATGGTTTGAGCATTTTTGTCATTCTAACTCCTTAATGGTATGAATGGAGCCAAAACTTTGAGTGAATTTAGTGGTGCGCTTTCTTGCACCACAAAGAAAAATCGAATCATACTCCGTCGGTATAAAGAAAAATTTACGCAAGCGACCTTATTCACTCTTGATTTGAATGTTATGATTTTACACACTCTCGAATCCATAACGTAGGAGACTAATTTAAGTAAAAACATAATTTACACTGCCGACTATCACATAATTACTCTGTCGCAATCAAGTCAAGACCACTTACAAAATCAACTCGAGACGGCAATAGCATTGTTGGAACTTGAGATATGCGGCTGAAAATTCAATGGATCATTACTATTAAATTATAGAGACTAGGATACGATAGCCTGCACCTTGATCGAGCATATGAGTTATACAGATTGAAATAGTGAAGACGAGAGAGCCGATCCTCTACAAGCTCATAATTATTGCTTGAATGGGAAGCCCGTCTTGACATTTTCCCCTCTTGTACTCACCCTACCAATATGTGTTTTGACGGGATTCACACAAGGGTAGATTGATATAATATGAATCTCTTTCAACCACAACAAGGGTAGACTGATATAATACGAACCTCTTCCACCCGCAACGTAACACAGCTGATGCAGTACATTCCATAATCCATTTTGGAGATAGGTGCCCCAAATGGGTACACGCCTATTGGCATTCGAGCCTTCCTTCTCTTTTCAAGGCCTGTCGGAAAGACAATACAATATTTCTTGATTGTGAACATCATAACAGCACAAACGGTTCCATGGATATATTCGCTTTAGAAGAAAACAATTAGAATTAGGTTTGGTCAATTGGAATGTGTACTTCCTTCAATCAAGAGAATCCATCGATCGAAGATGACGAGAAAAGTCTATCTCAATCAGTTATTCATTTGAACTTAAACCAACGATTCGTCATTGAGGCCAATAGCAACAACTATTTCATCTAACATATGTAGTTTTGATTTTCCAATGGATTCACATCTTTTATTCATGAATTTTTTTTTGAATTAGTGAGTAATAACATTGATTTTCTCTATTTGAAAATTCTTGTTTAGGCAGTTCATATCATCAATATATAATGTTTTGATTTAAGATTTCAATTCTTTAGTATTTTGATAGTAGCATATTGTTTCGTGTTAATATGATCAGTTCATTAATGGTTGGCAAGTATGATTGGCAAGTATGATGGACTTAGTGATGATCCTGCATGAATTTCGTGTGCATCTCATTAGAAGTTCTAAAAAAACCCACGTAAATTGATTTGGGTTAAAGGCGCGGTTTTGGCTGTATTAACAGCATCCTTTGTATAACAGGTTATTCCTTACGTTGGGATCAAATTGGTTATTGGCCAGTCAAAACTGTGACATGTGTACCAAGAGCTATTTCCATAACACAATCATTTTAGTAGAGTTATTATACGAAAGTGCTAGCGTGGGACAATACACATTGATTCGTTTTTATAATTTACAAAATTCCGTACTACATGGTCGTGCTTATACTAATGCATTCCACTAATGACACATAAGCAAGGTATTTATGGCCCTTTACAGAGAATATTGATCATAAATATTTGAAATCGATCATTTCTTACTTAATGGGGAACGTTGGAATTTCATTGCTACAAAGATGAATTGTTAAAAAGGAATGTGATATGTATTTGGATATTTCCTGTCATGTATACAATGTCGAATTCTTTATTTGACACGAATAGTTGATGTGAATTTGAACTATTAAGTAGGCCGTGAGTTTCTTTGCCACATTAAAATTCACAACCGAATGATTGCAGAGTTGAAGATTATGGGCATTATAGGTATTGGACATTCCCATTCCCTCTTCGTGAAGCATGGACAATATAAAACAAAACACAATAAATATTGTTTCAGAAATGTTCGACAATGCAAATAATTTTTCGGAAGAAATTATTGGTCGAATTTGTCATGGGCATGCCAAGATATTTCCACAACTTCAAGGATTTATGTCTCTATATTAATAAATAAAAAGCAAAAAAAAGGAAGAAAGAAAGAAAGAAATGAAATGAAAAAAAGGTATGTTGGCATATTGAAGGATTTATGTCTCCGTATAAAAGTATTCCGCATTAAGTTTGGTTGGCGCATGGACAAATGGAGTCACGCGTGCATTTGGAAAGTTATTTTGAGAAGCGAAATCTCCCTGTCACAATCAAAGGCCCCGTTTGGTTCAGCTTTGAAAAGAGGCTTTTGGCCTCAAAAGCTCCTTCCCAAAATGCTAAACCATTTGGCAAGTGCTTTTGGGATACGGAAAGCTCAAAGTCAGCATTTGGGATGCTGAAAGCCCAAAGCAGGTAGGGAGGTGCTTTGGGCTTTTCAGCATTTGCGGGATGCAACTTCCTTCATTAATGAATTTTAGTCCGCTGCCTATTTTGCCTTCAAAATTTTGTTGAAAGTCCAATTTTGCCCATTTAAAAAAAAAAACAAAACCCTATGTCTAGCGTTCTGCTTCTTCGTTGTCCCATTTTCCTTTTGTTGCTCCCAACTCTTGTCTCACTCTCACGCAGAACTGCTCGCCTCTCTCGTTCTCTTTAGTTGCTTCGCTTCCCTTTGGACGGATCGTTCGCCTCTCTCACTCGCTTTGGTTGCTTCACTCTCCTTCGAACGGATCGCTTGCTCGTTCGCTTCGGTGGTTCGCTTTGCTCGTTCCCTCACTCAACTACAGGTTCGTCTCTCTCTCCCCCCATTGGATGTGCTTTTGATTGCTTAAATTTGTGCATTTTGTGGCCATCCTTGAGGTTTTATCCTTTCTTCCCTTGTGATTTCACCATGGAATTTGTGCATTTCGTGATTTTGGTGCTTGTATTGTCTTAAATATGTTTTTAAGTTTTCCATTTTGTTTTGCCAAAGAGGTAATTTGAGGCGCATTCGATTCTTAGATAAGGAGTACTCATCTACTGTCATGCATTACTTCTTGTCCATTTCGAAAATGTTTTCTTCGTCCCTAAACACCTAATTATACATGCGGTCGCTCAAGGGGTTTATGTTCGACTTGTTTGTAGTGCTTCTTGTTCCTCTTGTGATCTCTCTCTTCAAAGCCAGCCTCATTTTAGCTTCAATTTGAATATTTTTTGCTGGGTTTTTGGGGGAAAAATTAATAATTACTGTGACATCCTCGATTTCGGGCCTAGGAAGTTGAGGGCTGATAATGAGTGGTTGAGCGGGTAAGTTGAGTCGATGGTCGGTATTGAAATGGACAGCATGATCGGAATGAGTGTACTGAGGGTTGGTCGTGGTTCGATCGAAAGATTGTTCACGAGCTGGCTTAGGAATCGACAGTGGAATAACCCCCGGACTACGCAATTGATTAGAGTAATATGACTGTAGAGTGACCCTTCGACCATAAGGACGTTAGTGGAACCATCCAGAATAACTATGGATCAGTCCGGTAT
The DNA here is from genome assembly GCA_031216185.1 of Syzygium aqueum. Taxonomy (NCBI): domain Eukaryota; kingdom Viridiplantae; phylum Streptophyta; class Magnoliopsida; order Myrtales; family Myrtaceae; genus Syzygium; species Syzygium aqueum. The sequence continues at coordinate 28,242,740 of CM062233.1, read as the reverse complement.
CGACATGTGTCGGTCACGAGTAATACCACACGGCCATGCATTAGTCCCGGGTGACCATGAGTTAATTCTGAGGTACTGGATTTTCACGAGGCTACATGACAACCGAGGGTCGACCATGGATCATTGATACTCGAACGTGGCTCGATCGCGAATAGGCCGCGGGTCGTTGCATCAAGTCGAGAAGGCCATGGACGAGACATGTGCCACGCCATGTGCCTAGTTGCTTAGTCACGGCCTAGGCAAAATTGCCAGTCCCGATGGTCAAGGCCATATGCCCGGTCATTATCGACCATCGTGCCCGTCAGCCAAGCCACGGATCGGCTACGTGCCCGATCGTGCGCCAGCCATTGTGCCCGACTCTCGTGCCACAAGTCGTGCCCGTAAGATCCGATTCCGATCTCGTGCCGTGCCCAAGAATTATAGCCATGAGTCATGCATCGTGCCATCCCCGGGCCGATGTGCATGTTTGGCCGTGAACTGACCCCTCACCCGTAAGACCCGGCATTGTGCTCGGCACGGTGCCATACAGCCGGCCAGGCACTAGGCACGTCGCCCGTGCTACCAGGTAAGCCCGCTCGGTGTGTTGCTCGTACGGCCTGGCCACTCACCCGGTCAGGTTGGCTAATTTGCCCAGTGATCAGGCCGCATGCCCAGGCCACCTGAAAAGGCCAAATTGGCTTAGTTTGGCTTAGATTTTTGTAGGGCCATGTTTGGGCAATTGTGATGGCCTTTCCACATTAAATCTCATTTTTAATGGTATTATTGAAATTATTTTTGTGAGAAAATCCTCGGGAAAATTATTGGAACTTAGTACGATGCGAGGTTCGTTTTAGGTATTATGCGCATATTTTTACGAGAACTGTTTGATCCAATCGATTTGGAACAGAAATCAGCCATTTGGAGAAGAGCCTAGAAACTTTGACCAAGTCAAAGCTTATCCATTTCATCATTACCTTTATTAATGCTTGGCATAGTTTTTCAAACTAGCCATAATTAAGCAATTTATGAAGCCTAGGTTACCAATTATTGACCCGAGAGAGAGAGGAAGTCACGGCAAGGAGAGAGAGAGAGAGAGAGGAAGCCACGGCTAAGGATGAGGAGAGAGAAAGGGAGAATTATTTGCCATCTTCATCATGACTTTTGGCTTATGCTATTAATGATCCGATGACACGTACGCTTACTTCATCAAACCAAGCCTTATTCCTCTATAAATAGAGGCCATTAGGAGGGATTTGGCCACACTTTTTCACACTTACAACCAGCCGAGATAGAGAGAGAAAGAGAGAAAACTGAGGGAGAGAAAAGAAAGAGCCAACACCATGAGTTGCTCGAGACTCTAGGCCGTTGTCTTTCCCGTCCATTCTCTACTCTCTAGTCTTATTTTGTTTAGAGTAAGTAAATTATCTACTACAGGGAAATGACGTTGAGATACGTTGTATCATGAGCGTTCCCCGTTCTAGGTTCTTGGTATTTCGATGTTGTGTTTTATAACAAGTTTGCCTTGTTTCGTGTTTTTGCATTTACCTAACACGAATTAGAAACCGAGGCGCGACAAATGAGGTAAACCGTGAATTAGCCATGCTTGGAGTTCTTGTTTTATGCTTGCTATGCACGTTATTATTTGATCGGCTACTAAGTCAGGTACGGTAAGAATGATTCGTGTAACGGTGATCGATATGTCCTCGCTTGTTAGTAGGATTTTTACTTACGGAGTCTCCGACTCACTCCGGTTGTTTTTCCTCTTTTCAGGTCCGTAAGATGGCATCCTCCCCAACCTGCTTCGAAAACCCTGTCGAGATGCGAGCCGAACTCCTTACCGTGATCGACGCCTGGGAGAACCGCGCCTATCGTCGAATCACAACCTACGGGATGGTTGACGAGGGCTACGATGAGCTGATCGTTCACCCGTATGAGGCATGGTACCGCCTGGTGAACGGGGAATGGGTTGGACCCCTTGGCGGGTTTAGCAGGCCGTTCGGAGGACGAGGCGGTTCATTTCTGGGGCAAGCCAGGGGTGGAGGGTGACGGCCAGCTAGACGAGGAGCAGGAGGAGCCGGAGGAGCAAGAGGACAATAATATATAGCGACGTTAGGAACGCAAGCCCAATTTTGTTGTTTATATGGCTTATTCTCGGAAGTGCCTTTGAAATAAGCATGTGAAAAATCTAACGTAAGGCTTATTTGCCCGAGGTAGGGCATGTATATTAAGCACGAGTCCATCATGTAAATACAATGTGCACCGTTTGCTTTATTTGTTTGGTTTTGTCTCGTTGAGTTGCTTCTGCTTGCTTTTCATGTTTTAAAAATCAACGAGACGTTCTAACAATTGTGTATGCTTCACGGGCTCATTCCGTTCATGGTCGGTCAATAAGTATCGGCTATGAGTGGTTCGGGACGTGACAATTACAACACAAGCATCCTATTTTCAGTATGATTTTGCTGGGTTTTGGGGAAAAAATTAATAATTACAACATAAGCATCCTATTATCAATATGATCTTGCTGGGTTTAATGTCTATTTCCACCTCAAATCACTTGACTCATAAATTAGTTTTATTAATTAGCAAAGAGAATTTTCAACATAAGCATTCTATTTTTGCATTTTGTGGGTGAACTTGTTGCGGCATTCTGAATTTGTGTTGTTCCCCACTTAAGAGCCCCCAATTTTGAGAGTCAAACTAGAACACCAATTTTGCTATCCAAATTTTTTCCTCTGTCCTTTTTTGCTTTTTGTGAATTGATCCAGGTTTTTGTTCTCGATGTCCATGATGACTTGGCTCTCTGAACAGAGTATGGGCCTTACCCAAAACAGAGCATGCTCTTGGGGGCTATCTAGTGGATGTATAGTGGCTTGCTTCTCGCATTTCTTAGATTAGGGCAGTTATGTTGTACCACCTAGATTTTGTCTTCTATTTCTTTTGCTAATTGATCCAGGTTTTTATTCTCATAGTTCATAATGACTTGACTCTCATAGCATAGCATGTTGGGCTGTACTCATATCAGAGCAAATTCAATAGGTGTAACTTTGTCAAAAGGTATAATTGTTTCTTGTAGTCATTGACCCTTTTTTTGTGATTTACGGTTGCATTCATTATAGTTGGATTCATAGTGGGAGTAATCCCTCTGAGTATGAATAACACAACATGTTGCCTTTTTTTGTTCAATTGGTTATGTTATTCACTAATTATGTTCAATTGGTTATGTAATGAATATATGCGAGTTGATTGGTTATCTGTGTGTTAAGAAATGCATGTCTTCATTCGAATTTGTTCATGGTTAATCTTGTTTGTTTTTGCTTCCCAAATTTGTTCATGTTACTATACTAGTAGATAGCAAATTCATCAAAAGAAAAGGCATTTTGGAGCTTGGAAGATGTAGAAACCTTTTGTAAGTTGTGCATTGAACAAATTGAAAAAGGCAATCATCCTGCAAGCAACAAAAGGGATGGATGGACAGTCATAATTAGCAAGTTTGAGGAGCTAACAGGAAAAAAGTATGATAAGAATAAAATGAAGAGTAAGTGGGATAATCTCAAGGAAGAATGGAAAAGATGGAGGTCATTGCTTTATAATGAACACAGGACTAGGTTGGGATTGAAGAAAGAAAACCATTGATGCGAGTGGCGAATGGTGGGAGAGTAAAATTTAGGTTTTCATCCCTTCTTTTTTTTACTTTTGCGTTAGGATCACCTTCAATGATATAACTTACACAATTTTTTTTTATTATAACAGGTCAATCCAAAGTTTAAGGCTTTTAGGACGAAAGGCATACACCCTGATCTTGGAGAGAAGTTAGATATGATGTTTAGAGATACATTTGCTACTAGAGGAGTCACATGGAATCCTAGGCAAGGCTTACGTATTAATAATGATGTTGAGGTCACACAACCTGATATCAATGATGTTGCAGGGTCTACTGATGAAAATTTGGAGTGTCATGTAGATGAAACCATTGTCAAACCAATTGGAACTCAAAGCCGGAAAAGAGCTGCGCAAACTTCAACAAGGCAAGCTCGAGTAAAAAAAGATAAGAAGTTAAGCACAAGAGAAGAGCTTGGGACACAAATTAATAGGCTAGTTGCAGCTGTTGAAAGTAGGAGCAATGCCACTGCCACATCTCAAGCAACCACCAATGTAGTCGGTCCTTACAAGGACCTCATAGATATATTGGATACAATACATGAGATTGTGGAAGACGAAATGTTGTACTATTTTGCGATCTCTCATTTGAAGGAAAAGATAAACAATAGACAGGTTTTTATGAGCTTAAAGGATGATACAAAAAGAATCAAGTATCTTAAGTATGAATTTTGAAAAGAGTCAGGTCTTCATAGATAAGATGTTAGCATCTTATTGTTTTCATATTTGAGGGACGTCATGCTACATTTTTTCCTATTTTAAGAGAGTGATGTTACTTTGTTTCTGTTGATGGATCTTTATTTGCATTCCTGTGAACCCAATTTCTATTAATGTTTTAATGTGAGAATTGTTTTCGATTGGTGTTCTCTTTATATGGTTGAGTTTGCATATATATGATGGTTATTACATTGTTTCTCCTGATGGATGATCAAGCTTATTCATTATTTCTCTTATAGCCTTTATATTTTGTTACTTGAAGCAGCTATGGATGATTCACGCGCAAGGGAAAATCGTGAACAAGAGGAAAATGACTACTGGGATCTTGTGTCAATCACAGGAGTTGCAATGTTTTATCAAGCAAAATACCTTTGCAGACAATATTGCATGACCTCGACATATACAGGTTATGCATGGTTAAAGGAGTTGATGGGCGAAGATGTCAATCCTATAAGGTGCTATAATATGTTTAGAATGCATAATGTTGCATTTAATAATTTCACCCGTGATTTAGTAACACGCTATGGTCTTGAAGGATCTAGAAATATTGATGTTGCAGAAATGGTTGGTATGTTTCTTCATATTTTGGGATACGGTATATGTAATAGGTTAGCACAAGAGCGCTTTCAACGCTCTGGGGAAACCATAAATAGACACTTTAGCTTAGTTTTAGATAAAGTATGTGATATGGGAAAAAATTTGATCCAACCAACCAATCGACAATGTAGAGAAGTTCCAGAGAAAATTAAGAAAGATCGTCAATTTTTTCCATATTTTAAGGATTGCATTGAAGCTATTGATGGTACACATATCCCAGCGATGGTACCTACATACGATCAAATTCGTTTTATTGATTGAAAAGGAATGACAACTCAAAATGTTATAGCCATATGTAATTTTAATATGGAATTTGTCTACGTTTGCGCCGGTTGGGAGGGACAAGCTCATGATTCATGTATCTTCTATGAAGCTATTGGAAGACTTGATGCACATTTTTCCCATCCTCCTCCAAGTTCATTATTTAATGGTTTAGTTACATCCATATATCTATGTGGCATATGTTGATTAGATTTACAATATATTGGTGTAGGTAAATATTACTTGGTAGATGCTGGATATCCAAATCACACGGATTATTTGGGGCCATATAAAGAAGTTAGATATCATTTACCAGAATTTCAAGAAGGTTCTTTGCCTACAGGTTATCGAGAAGTATTCAATCGTGCTCATTCCTCGCTACGCTCAACAATTGAGCGAGCCTTTAGAGTATTAAAACAGAGATGGGGAATTCTAACTCGTATGCCCAGTTATCCATATGAAAAGCAAGTGCAAATTGTCGTAGCGACAATGGCTTTTCACAATTATATATGAAGAAATGCTGTGACGAATATAGATTTTGAACAAGCAGAATTAGATCCTGATTATGGATATTCAGATGATCATGATGATTCAAGTGAGGGGGTTAGTGCTTCAAATAATAATGCATCTTCCAGCATGACACGTTTACGTGATGAAATAGCCATGAGCTTACAAAGTTGTTGAGGAGGTTTGTAATATCAAGGATAACATACTTCTTTTTTGCGGACATATGTGGCCATATTTATTATAGTGCAATGACAACCTCTTAAGAATGTTAGATATCCTTTTTAGAATTGACAACAACCTGCTGAATTGCCTCCTTGGTGAAGGGATACCAAGAGCGCATGCCAACATAGACATTTGCAGACATGTTCTCTACTTCCAAAGCCCCTTTGAGTGCTTGTGCTGCAAAAAGTGCAACATAACATTCACACCTAGCTATGTAAACTAAAGATATCATTTTAATGCAGTATATATAGAAAGAAGAAAGTAGATAACATCTTTGAAAGAGATATTAGGCACATAACAAGACTGAAAAAGTAGTACTCTACTTTACCTGCTCATCAATTATTTTATGCAAAGGTGAGCCGCATCCGATGGCAACATATCATGCTCTACTTTTGCGAGCCCGGATTACAGATATTAGCTGTGCAAGGGGTCTTTGTAAGAATCGAAACAACCTAAGAAGACGTATGATATCCCAAGATTGGAGAAGATAAACATTCAACCAGATATACACAATTGAAAAATACGCATATATGCATAAAAGGTCAGATAGCATATGGGATCTGCAAATAAATTGAATAGAAAGTGCTCCATATCAAAGAAATTTGATCTTGAAAGTGCTCCACTCCTCTCACCATTCAAGTCCGTAGAAAACCTATTAAGGCTTGGGATGATTCATATAATCCCTCTGCCCATTCACAAAATGGAAGCCTACGTACGTTTGAAACCTGATGTGGTACAGATCGTGCAAGATGTCAAGCCCAACTCAAAGTTACGGTCATTGTTTCTTTTTTTCAATTTAAAAAATATTAAAATTAAAAATTTAATTGGTCACATCAAAGAGCTTTCCAAATTTATGTTTACCAAACAGTCTAGCATTTCCCCAAAGCACTTTTCAGTTACAGTTTATCAGACAGTCTTACGTTTTCCCAAAATCCTTTAGACTAAAGGCCTTTGTATTTAGCCAAAAACTTTCCCTATATGCTAAACCAAACGCGGCCAAAGTTCACATCAGTTTTAATTCAACGATATCAACATGGTTTACACATGTAAAAATGGTTGTACACCGACTAAGATGAATTTGAATGAGCTATTCTTTATTGTGACGAGAACGTATCTTGAATGAAATCAATTTTTACTATTTCCTGCTTTTGACCAACAATATGCTCCAACATTTGTACAATATAGACAAAAACTTGCATAACCCCACAATTTTAAAATGCATCTTTTTTATTATTATTTTTAATTTCGGTCATGTGGTACATGCGATAGGATCTTCTTTTGCAGCCTTTGACAAAGTAGTATCTCACGGCAGTCGTATGTTGACTCAATCCTCCCGGTCATTAGGTTCATTACAGCAATGACATAAGTCGGATAGCACGTGTGTTGATGTTCGATTATCGAATTAATCTAGAGAGGAATTCATTAATTGGGTTTTGCAAGCACTTTCTTATTTTTGCTAGTAAATAGTTAAATGAACCGTTTGGCGAAAGAAGAGAGAGAGAGTGAAATGGCGCTAATAGCTTCTAAACTTTGGCCCATTTGTGAGCTTTTAATTTATTCAGTGTAATCCTTAAACTATTCCTGCATGTTCAATATAGTTCTCAATCTTTCAACCACATTGAATTTTCTATTGTAGAGAGGGATAATTACACAAATAGTCCATGAACTTTAGCCCAATGTGTAATGTGCCTCACGAATTTTTAATTTGTTCGACACGATCCCTCAATTTTAACTCAATATCCAATGTCGTCCCTAAACTTTAATTCTATTTAATGTGATTCCTGAACTTCCGGTTCCTGCAATTCAGCTCCTGGATTATTACATCCTGTATTCGATCCAGTCTTGGATTATCTGATTCAATGATTAAATTAAACACGTACCAAAAGTTAATGGACCACGGTAAATAAATTAAAAATTCAGAGACGGCATTGGATATTAGGTTAAAATTGAAGGATCATGTCAAACGAATTAAAAGTCTATGAACGACAGTGCACGATAGATCAAAGTTCAGGGATTATTGACATCATTTACCTTCCCTAAAAAAATTGGGAAAAGAAACAAAATTCGGCTGACTTCTTATCGAGAAGCAGAATAAGACAATTTTCCACGTGGAAGCCCGCGGGAAGAACGACGGTGTACGACAATTCCCGTTTCTTTGGTTGCTGTGGAACTTCACGGAATATCCCAAAAGGAAAAGAAAAATAGGCTAAAGTGTCCAAAGAAGAGGAAGAAGAAAGGCGAAACCAATGCAATGCCCGACCGACGACCCTGAAGAGGGAAAAGACATCTAACGCTCTCGCTTTGGCACGCTTTGAACCACCCCACCAAACCGAAAACCGAACGTGGCTCACCTTTCCCCTACTTATAACACTCCCACCTCCGAATCATCACCACACAATCCTCTCCCTCTCCCTCTCTCTCTCTCTCTCTCTCTCTCTCTCTCTCTCTCTCGAAAGAAGCCAAGAAGAGGGGGAGTGGTGAGAACGTGTGTGTGTGGTGTGTGGAGTGAGTTGGGTGAGTAAGCTTTGAGGGACAGAGAGAGAGTTGCGGAAATGGCGGGGACTGGGGTGTTTGCGGAGATCCTGGACGGGGAAGTGTACAGGTACTACGCCGATGGGGAGTGGAGGAAGTCGGCCTCCGGCAAGAGCGTCAACATTGTCAACCCCACCACCCGCAAGACCCAGTACAAAGTCCAAGGTATATACTTTGCTTCTCCTCATCATTTCCAACGACAGAAACTGTCAGTTTGGTCCTATGACGTTACGATATGGAAGCTCACTGTTGCATCGTACTTTCTTGATGATGCGTTGCGGAAAAGGCTAGGATGAGTGAGGGGATTGTGGGTCTCTCGTTTCTTCTGAGTTTTTAGATGCTAGTAATGCAAAAATTTTACTTGAAAACATGCTCTTGCCTGCACAAACCCGGTTCATCCCGGGGTACCAATCTAGTCAGTACCGTCCTGGGTAGAATCCGCAGGTTTCAACCCTCGACTAGGAAGCTAATCCGAACCTGGTCGGTAGCCGAGTTTCTTTGCTGTGAGTCCTCAGTATTGGCATTGAACCGAATGGCCAGGCCGGTTTCCGGGCTGAAATTGTACCGTTGCTCACAACTACCTATACCTAAGGCATAGAGCTTGCACTTCTTGGCAGCACTCCTACGAAATTGATTCTAAAAAGGGTTACTTTTACTGAACTTGGACAGCCGATTGCCCTTAGCTAAATCTAAGGCATAGAGCTTGCACTTCTTGGAAGTACTTCACAATCAATTCTAAAAAGGGTTACTTTACTTATGAAATTGATGTTTAATTAACTGGTTGTAATTGAAAAAGTGAGAGAGCTTGACTTGATTTTGTGGTCTTGTGATGTGAATGGGATTTTTGTGATGGTGTGGCGAGACAGCCTGTACACAAGAGGAGGTGAACAAGGTGATGGAAATAGCCAAGAGCGCACAGAAAGCCTGGGCAAAGACTCCACTCTGGAAGCGGGCCGAGCTCCTTCACAAGGCTGCTGCGATCCTCAAGGAGCACAAGTCTCCCATCGCTGAGTGCCTCATGAAAGAAATCGCTAAACCGGCCAAAGATTCAGTCACTGAGGTACACAGAGAAAGAGAATGTCTCGTAAATTAATCCTGCTAGTGTTGCAATGATGCTGACCGAAATTATGCCATTTTTTTTTTATGTAATTAAGGTTGTGAGATCTGGTGATCTGATCTCATATTGTGCCGAGGAAGGAGTGAGAATCCTGGGACAGGGGACTTTCCTGGTCTCCGACAGTTTTCCTGGAAATGAGAGGACCAAGTACTGCCTCACTTCTAAGGTAAAATTTCTCTTGGTTATATGCCGTTTACTTGATCAAGTGCCGTTGATTACTCAGTGGTAAGTGTTAAAAGTTTGTAGGTCCACCTATAAAATTTTACCAAAACAAGGAAAGGGTCACCTATATATAACTAGCTTGCATGCAGCGGTGTCTCTCGCAATAATTTCCTTAGCATCACAAATAGAAATTTCAATATTTTGTGAAGCTACAGTTTTAGACAAACATTTCTGTGTGGCCTCTTTTTGTCCTAACCATTTTGTTAGGTTATTCAGTAACAACAGGCTAACAATGTGTATAGAATGGATGTTTATCATCATCTTTCACCTGAAAATATATGATGTGAAAGTAGAGAAAATGGGAAACTATGGAACAGTGATGAGAGTAATGGACAAAACAATCTAGAGGAAATGCCAGATTTGAACAGTTGACCTATGCCCCGGTTCCATATTAGAGAGCAGTTGTCCGGAAAACTTAAGTTGCAAAAAGACTGAGTCGTGATATATAGGAAGCTTAATCTAAACAGGTACTGCAAATACGAATTTAGCGATTGCAGCAGGAGCAACAGCGTTGCTTTTTGCATTCACTTTTTGACTGGTGGAGGAAGATGAGTAGAAGTTTTAGGCCATCCAAGCCATGTGCTTCCGCGAATCAGATCTGCTACAGTCCATGTCTTTGTGCGTGTGTGTGAGAGAGAGATGGAGATGTTTAGGTTCTAATGGTCGAAATTGTTTGTCACGTGATTCAAATGTTTTTGTTTTGAACTGCAGATTCCACTCGGCGTAGTGTTAGCCATTCCACCGTTCAACTACCCAGTTAACCTGGCTGTCTCAAAGATTGGCCCTGCTCTGATCGCTGGAAACTCTCTTGTCCTAAAGCCTCCCACCCAGGTATGTTCTTATTGTCAAGTTGCTTTCACTAATTATTAACTAAAGCTCTAACTATAGTGGCTACTCAGTTTTCATGCTATTGGCCACGCTTATTGTAGCCCATTCACTCTTGTGCATGTTCTTATGTGTGAGTTTGTATTGCAGTGTGTTGTGCAGTGCGTGTGTGCAGAGTAGAAACTTTTACATACTATAGGCCTTGTGTTACTTCTGTTAGATCCTGATCAATTTGGCCATCCTGAAAACTGTACCTAACTCCTTGTAGGGTGCTGTATCTTGCCTTCACATGGTGCACTGCTTTCACTTAGCTGGTTTTCCCAAAGGTCTCATTAGTTGCGTCACCGGAAAAGGCTCTGAAATCGGCGACTTTCTCACCATGCATCCCGGGGTCAACTGCATAAGGTAATTTTGTAGCCATCTTCTCGCTGTTTATGATCTGTTTACCTCTTGCACGGTTTATGATTACTTGCATGAATTGCAATTTTTCTATTCAGCTTCACTGGTGGAGACACTGGAATCGCCATTTCAAAGAAGGCCGGCATGATTCCTCTCCAGATGGAGTTGGGTGGCAAAGATGCTTGCATTGTGCTCGAAGACGCCGACATCGACTTGGCAGCTGCCAACATTGTGAAAGGAGGCTTTTCTTACAGGTGACCCGAGTCATCTGCAAGCATTTATAAATTTTCATCATAGTTGAATTCTTTCCCTTTAGGCCACCAAAATTGACGGTTGCTTGCATCACCCGCAAAATCTGTTACCTGATACACGAAACTAACCCCTTTTTATACTCTCCTTATCCACTACAGCGGTCAAAGATGCACTGCCGTGAAAGTCGTCCTAGTGATGGACTCTGTTGCGGACTCCTTGGTTCAAAAGGTGAATGCCAAAGTGGCGAAACTAACCGTGGGGCCACCCGAGGAGAACTGCGACATAACACCGGTCGTCTCAGAATCGTCTGCCAACTTCATCGAGGGGCTGGTGATGGACGCCAAGGAGAAGGGTGCGACCTTCTGCCAGACATACAAGAGAGAAGGCAACCTCATATGGCCGTTGCTGTTGGACAACGTCAGGCCAGACATGAGGATCGCGTGGGAGGAGCCATTCGGGCCGATCTTGCCTGTCATCAGGATCAACTCTGTCGAAGAAGGGATTAACCATTGTAATGCCAGCAATTTCGGCCTCCAGGTATAATTTCATCTCGTATCTGCGCAATCCCTTGCACTCTTGTCAAATTATCAGCAGCCACAGTATAACAATTGAAATCAAATCAAGAAAAAGAGCATACAGCATTACTCATGCGTCGAGGTACCCTGCCGTGCGCACATGCACACAAATTCTATCATTAAATGACCAATCTAAATGTGTTACTAGTTACACTTTTGGTTTCCACAAAATCCCAAACGGCACAATCGGATGAAATCAGAGAAGAGAATCCTATTGGAGACATCTTCATGTCTTCTTAAAGATAAGAGTCAACAAAATCTCTTTCTTCCTTCTAGTAATACCATGCCTTAAACATTGCAGGGTTGTGTCTTTACACGTGACATCAACAAGGCAATGTTGATCAGCGACGCAATGGAGACCGGTTCGGTTCAAATTAACTCCGCCCCGGCTCGAGGGCCAGACCATTTCCCTTTCCAGGTAAACTTAAACTCATAAGTATCTTATCAGATTTCTATCACGTTGTAATTCCCATATCGGTTTTTTTACTGCAAGCACTGAAGGATTGACACTGCTGAAATGCTTGGTGGTGCAGGGTTTGAAGGACAGTGGAATAGGTTCACAAGGAGTCACAAACAGCATCAATATGATGACTAAGGTCAAGAGCACCGTCATCAATCTGCCTGCCCCTTCTTACACCATGGGCTAAAAAACTTTAGTAATTACGTATAGATAACGACTAGTTCTAGAGAGTATGTCGCTATGAAAATAGCTCCGATTCAGTTTCGTTCTTGAAGTTCTTTTGCATCACCCTCCCCAAGATGTTGGGACGAAATAAGGTACATATATGTATATCTGTAATTCGATGAGTGTCCTGATTAGTATGTTATTGGACAATATCCACTTCAAAATATGAATTATGACTTCATTTACTGCAAATGTTTCAAGTTATTGCATGTACCTATTTAACAGAATCACGAGGTTTATGTGTTTTAATCTTTAAAGTGGTTAGACATTGTCCCTGAAGTCAGGTCTCTTGTCTAGGGAGGGAGGTGGTACTGTGCGAATTGTTTCCTAGTATGAAAGACTTCCTTCCTTTTGTTATGTTTGTGGAAAAATGGTCCATTATACCAGATGTTGTGAGCATTTCAAAGATACAGGACGAAGGCTGTATGGATCGTGGTTGAAAGAAGAATTTGGCTAAAATTCAAAGGATGGGAGACGGGACGAGGTGGAGGGCCCAAATCAGCCAACACTGGTTCAATGAGTCTAACAAGTTGGAACTGTCCGAGGCCGAGGCCAGGCGATCCCCTCGACGATTCGAAAACTTAAGAACCTCATGGTTCAGTTTTAAGCTCACTGTTCTTTTTCTGATGGAAACGAAACATCCCCGAGAGGTTTTACTTAAACTAAAAGCGCAATTGACATAAATGGTCCATAAACATTGGTCTGACATTGCAATGTCATTTCTGGACTTTTAATTTATTGAATATGGTTCATAAAGTATTGGTCAATGTTCAATATAGTCTGAAAATATTCAATGTCATTTTTTAATTGATTCGAGTTAATAGAATCTGCTTACGTGCCTTCCAATTCATTTAGTTTGAAAGGTGGACAAAAAGAAATTACAAGTATATTATTGAGTAATATATTAATCTCAAATAAGGATATGATAATAAACATCATCAAATAATGATGGATATCTTTTAACGCATTAATTTTTTTTCCTCTACTAAAGTAGATGGATATATATATATTTGTCATTTTTAGAAAATCTAATTGAGCATATAATAATCCGTGTCATCAAATAATGTCTAATTTATCGTTTTAGCAACTAGAATAACTATATTGAACATTCACCGATAGTTCATGGCCCAAGTTAAACAAATTAAATGTCAAGGGACAATATTGCACATTGAACCAAAGTGCATGAATTGATAGCGTCATTTTCCCGATCTAAAACGAAGGCTATGAATTCGGGTATATGTTCACTTGTGATCCTAGAGGCGTAGCAAGTGGGTTATGTGTGTGGAATGATAGTGGCGATGTTACAGTTGATTCACATAGTGATGATTATCATATTGATTTGGTAATACATTGGCTTCTCTGAATGCTCAGAGTTCACTTCCCTGGATAATTATGGGCGATTTTAATGAAGTCTCGTTTATGTGGGAAAAGAAAGGTAGGCGACCAGCTCACAATTTTCGAAAGTGTCCTTTAGACAATTTCTGGATGATTGTCATTCCATGGATCTTGAGAGCAAAGTGTAAGTTTTACCTGGCCAAATAATAGAGATGGAGTTGCAAATGCACCGGAGCGATCGACTGGAGATCTTCTTTTCCTTGTGTTCAAGTTTGGGCTCCCCGAGCGATTCGCTCAGATCTCAAACCTCTCCTATTATCGCTGTCAGTTGAATGCATAAGAAAGAAGGAGATGAGGATTTCACTTTGAAGCTTTTTAGCAAGATGATGAAACAGTGTTCTGGCATTGTTAACATAGAATGGACTTCAGATTCAGATACCAGTAATGATCTGGGGGCATAATCAGGAAAATCTCCCCAGCTTTATATGCATGGAGCAGGCGAATGCAAACGTTGAAATCGAGCAGCCTCAGCAGCAGTTAACTAACTTGGTAAACAGCATGTCAGGCACCTTTGATCAAGAGAGGCAGAAAGCTATCAAGGCCAGAATAGATCAACTATGGTGACGAGATAAACAATATTAGCACCAAAGATCCCATGTTTGTTGATCAAACACTGGTGATAGGTCTGCTAAATTCTTCCATGCTTCAACTGTTCGACATTGTAAAAGGAACAAAATTCGGTGTCGCTTCTCTGAAGGTCTTAAGGCCATCTCCGTTTAACTTTTTTTGAGGACTCATACACGACGGAGGGTGATCGCAATTTTCGACCTATTCCACATAAATGTACTCCATTAGTCACAGATCATCTTGATGCTGACCTTGTTAAACCTGTGTCTGTGAAGGAGCTTCGACTCGCAGTACTTGGAATGGGAGTGAGCTACGAAAGTTCCGGGCCCTGATAGTATGAATTGGCTTGTTTTATCCAAACAATAAGCAGTGAAGTTTGATTTTTTTCTTGGCAACTGTGGTTACTCTGGTCCCAAAAGCCGCTTCCTCGGAGAATGTATCTCATTTAGACCGATCGGCTTTTGCAATTTTGCTTATACAGTAATTGCTGAAGTGTTAGCAAATCACTTGAAGCCATGATGTCCCAATTGACCTCACCAGTGCATAGTGCTTTCATGCTGGGGGAGACAGATTCAAGACAACGTCTTTGTGGTCCAGGAAGCACTCCGCCAGATGAGAATGAGGCCACGAAAAAGGAAACTCCCATGCGGTGCTGAAACTTGACATGTAGAAAGCTTACGATCGCGAACTCATCGTCGGCACTTCTAAGTGGAAGAAGGTAGATCGAAAGGGATTAAACTTGATAGAGATTGCCCCAATGTTATCCCAGGATGATTCCATCGTTTTTAGGTTTTGGGCTGAATAGATTCCTGTATCTTAGGTTGTGGACTGAACTCAACTAACAGAACGCCAAAAATCGTGGGCTTAACTGGTGGTTGAAGGGCACGCTATGGACTTCAATAGAAGATGATTGGCCTAAGCAGGCCTAAATGATCTTGTGATCAAATCTCATAGAAATGTTGATGGCATTTGAGACCCCAAATTTGAATTGGGTTTCAAATTGGGACTTGAAATGTAATTATTTTTCCCATCTTTTATTTGAATGGCGGGCGGGTTTGCATCGAGAAGCTGGTTTTCATTATGAATTGTGTTGGTCATCGGAATCATTTGATTAGGATAAAATAGGATAAGAAACTCATATGGCTCGATCTATTCCAAACACCGTTTTAAGAGATGACTGGACACTAGATAAATTTATAAACCCAACGCTGCGCTAAGTTAAAAGTAAAATTTTGCTTTTCACCCTAAACCAATCTCCTTTTTTTCTCAATCAAGCCGTTGAACTTTTAATTTGTCTAGTCAAGCTATTGAGCTTTCATAATTTTCTAATCAAAGCACTGACTCCAAATTCAAGTAGCTCGAGTTGACATGTCCGACCGAATTGCAAAGTGTGATGTGAAAAAACTTTTGGCTACTAGGGGCTGTTAAGAAATGTGTGGGACTCAAAAACTTGAAGTGGAAGGCTACCATCAAATCTTGAACAATTGAGATTTTGAATTAACCGGCCATGTGAAGTACGTGGGTTTGATTGTGAAAATCGAAAAGGAAAGCAAAGGGCTCACAGATTGGCTTCCACATAGCCAGCCAAGGAAAATAAAAAAAGGGAAAGTTGACCACAAACTTTCCGTTTCCGTGTTGAAGTTTGCTTCAAGAAGGTTTGTCCTAATTTTGCTTTGGATGTGCATATATAGATGGGCTGATCTTCTTCTTTTTGCCGCCAAGAGAGTGCTCCGCGGTTGATGTGAAGACTTCTTCGCGCAATTTGTCGAGGGAAAGTTTTTCGATCGTTGAATTACATTCAAGAAAAATTAGTGTTCAGGCCAGATAATCTTGTGGTAAGGCCTGTTAATTCCTCATTGAGATTGAGAGATTATTTCGTAAAAAATTATCGGGCCAAATTATGCGCGCGAGTTGTTAGGTATAATTGAGGGATGAGAAACACAGAAATTGCTTAAATGGCTCAAGCGTGGTTGTAATCTCCATTGTATCGATTGATCTATAGTGGAATTCTTCGTCGCTCCTTCTATAGACGTAAGTCACATCAACAGAATCACGTAAATCTTATGTCCGATTTATTTTCTTATTTTTATCTACTTTATTATTCGATCGCTTGCTTCTGCAGCACTTAACAGGGACACCACACTTGAACTCGCTGCATCGGGTTCTTGCCAAGTACACCATTATATCTTAAAGCTCCAATTAATCACATCCGGAGCCAAAGCGGCTCGATTATCCGAGTCATACAAAAACTAAGGAACTTCTTGATTAAATAAATTAAAAGTCTAAAACCTTGATGGAAAGCATGCCGAAAGGCTTGTTCGTTTGACCCTCAATTGATACATAAAACATCTGTGGGCAGCTTCCCTGCAAAAACGTGGATTTTCACCTAAACCATATCCCACAAGGTCTCTCTCTCTCTCTCTCTATACATTTGGGGAAATCCCGAGCTCCTTTTGGCGCACTCCTAACCCTACACGAGCCCCCACTCCCATATGAACCGTCAGGATCACGGTGGCTCCACACGATGGATAGCATAGATAGATCACCAAAGTTAAACTCCCCTATCAACAATTTGACCCGGTCTTCCCCACCAAAACAAAACCCGATTAGCAGTTATAATCATATCCCCCCAAAAAACTTTCTCCCTTGTTTGTTTTTTTTGAAAATCCACAACCCCTTTTTTTCCCCACGAGACTCAACATAAAAAAAAGGTACAAAAAAAAAACAGAAGAAAGAGATTTCGGGGTTCGGTTCATCTACTCCACCGCGATGTGGACAACTAACTAGCACCATCAAAACCTCGAACTCAAAAAACACACAAGAAGAAAAGGAAACTGAGCACACACACAGCAAAACATATCTCTCAGATTCACCTCTCCATATCACTCCAACCACTAAAATCCAAACCGGGTAGAAGAAGACCTCTCTCTCTTTCTCTTTCTCTCTTTCTCTTTCTCTTTCACATCCTCCTCTTCTTCCTCTGCCTTCTTCCTTCCAACATGCAGCCCTGTAGCAGAGAGATGCAGAGCCTCAGCTCCCTCCTGAACCCTCCCCAGGTCTCCTCCCTCCAGGACCTCCATGGCGGCAACGGCGGCCACCACCACCAGATCCCGGCCGGAGGGGCCGCCGCCGCCCACCACTTCGACACCTCCTCCTCCCCCGGCGACGACTTCCTCGACCACATGTTCTCCGGGATCCCCCCCTGGGCCGACCACCTCGGCGGCCCCGCCGCCGACGACCACGCCGCGGCCGCCCTCCCCATGGCCCAGAGCGGGGACGTCCCCGTGGACCTGTCCGAGGACGTCGGCTTCCACGGCCTGGACGAGGCCGCGGTCCTGGCCGCGAAGCTGAGGCAGCACCAGATCGGCGGGGGCGGGGGCGGGGGAGGGGGCTCCCAGGCTGCGGCCGCGGCGGCGAAGGTGATGATGTTGCAGCAGTTGCTGATGGCCGGGGGCGACGGGTCGTCGCCGTCTTCCCATTTCAAGTCTGCGAATCTGGTAAACTTTTCGGGATGCCATTTTTGCTGATATTTTTTTTTTGAAAATATTCGAAAGGGTATTCGAGTGTTAGCGTGGGTCAAATTTTGAGTACCGTGTGGTCCATTCAAAAGACTTTGAATTTTTGAATAAGAAAAGCACGACAGTCAAACGTTTCGTAGAAGTTGAAAACTGGAGTGAAGTGGGTGAGTTTGATCACAGGGAGGTGAGAGCTCAGTTCAAGCTCTGTTCAGTGGCTTCGCCGGATCTCTGCATGGCAATGGCCAAACTTCGAACCAGTCACAGCATTTTCCTCTATCTCAGGCATTTCCCTTCCCCTTTTCTTTCGTTTTTTTTCCTCACTTGGTGTTTTCCTTTTCTTTTTAGCGTGCACAACTCTCTGAGAATCTGTTCTGGGAAACAATCGCAGGGGGGATCAATGCCAACGGCACCGAATTTCGGCGCCCAAGCGGCGGCGAGCGGGTCCGGCGGTGCCGCGGCCACGGCGGCCGCGCCGGGTCAGCCGAGGCAGAGAGTGAGGGCGAGGAGGGGCCAAGCCACCGATCCTCACAGCATCGCTGAAAGAGTACGCATCAACTTATCAATTTGTTCTTGCGAAAAAGACACGATTTTTATCTTTTGGGGCTGCTCAAGTTTTCCTTTTTTTTTTGTTTTTGTTCTCTTTATTTTTTTTTCCACTTCTGGGTTTTGTACTTATCGAGTACCTAAAATTTGGAATTGTGCGTGGTGGGGTTGCAGCTGAGGAGAGAGAGGATAGCGGAGAGAATGAAGGCACTGCAGGAGCTGGTTCCCAATGCCAACAAGGTGTGCAGCTTCATTTAATTCCACTGCGAGTTGCATTTATGGTCTCCTGATGATTCCCCATTTCTCTAATGTCTGAAAACTTCGTCAAATCATTTGTTTATTCGGTCGGTGATTACCATGAAGATTCCCTCTTCTCGTAGTCCCATCTGGGAACTCTGTAACCGCTAGTCCAGACAGAGCCTCTGGCAGTGTGAATTCGAGTGTTCATCAGCTCGTCCATTTCGAAGAAGATCAGTATTTGATTATGCAGGAAAATTCTAACATTTTCTCGTCTTGTCTTGGGGGTGTTCGCGATGTGGGGTGGTGGCTTTGGGGAATGACAGACGGACAAGGCATCAATGCTGGATGAGATCATCGACTATGTGAAATTCCTCCAGCTCCAAGTCAAGGTTCTCTCTCTCTCTCTCTCTCTCTCTCTCTCTCTCTCTCTCTCTCTCTCTAATTAAAAAAATGGAATGGTTCCCTTTCGTTGACATTGTTGTTACGGACATAATCAGTAATTTGAATTTGTATATTAGTAGTTTAAGGGGTCACTAGTTCATGTGTGCGCATCACCATCTCGGTATAGCGTGGGCTCATGAACATGTGCAGAGCTGATGATCTCTCTCTCTCTCTTCTGTCTCTGTTCGTTTGGTGGGCGCAGGTGCTGAGCATGAGCAGACTGGGCGGTGCGGCTGCGGTGGCTCCCCTCGTCGCCGATATGTCCTCTGAGGTAAAATACCCCAAAACCCGCGACCACTAGAAACGAACCACGCTTTGACTCATCCTCCATTCAAAAAAAAAAAAGCCAACGCAATTCGAAAAGACCCCCGAAATTCTTCAATCAACACAAGACGACAAAACCCAAAAGCAGCACGCGTGCCTTCCATTTTCAGATTCCACTCTCTCTCTGTCTCTCTCTATCTCTCTCTTCCACGAAAAAATTACAGAAAACTCGCTGTCGACCCCTTTTTCCGACTTCCCCTTTGCCCCACTTCTCTTACCCTCCGTTGTCCTCTTTCGTGATTTTTTGTATGCGTTTTCCGTAATGAATGTGAAAGAGATTTGAATCGTGGCCACCCTTTGTCTTACGTAGGGAGGCGGTGTCGGCGACGGTTCTCGGGCGAACGGCAACGGGCGGAGCAGCTCCAACGGCGGCGACAGCCTGACGGTGACGGAGCACCAGGTGGCGAAGCTCATGGAGGAGGACATGGGGTCCGCCATGCAGTACCTGCAGGGGAAGGGCCTCTGCCTCATGCCCATCTCCCTCGCCACCGCCATCTCCACCGCCACCTGCCAGTCCCGCATCCCCCTCCCCTCCCCCTCCTCCTCCGCCGCCGCCCACCACGGCCTCGGGGACGGCCCCACCTCCCCGAGCGTGTCGGCCCTGACCGTCCAGGGGGGCGCCGCCACCGCCGCCGCCGCCGCCGCCGACGCCAAGGACGCGGCCTCCATCTCCAAGCCCTGATCCGCCGTGGCGCCG
Organism: Syzygium aqueum; assembly: GCA_031216185.1. Lineage (NCBI taxonomy): Eukaryota > Viridiplantae > Streptophyta > Magnoliopsida > Myrtales > Myrtaceae > Syzygium > Syzygium aqueum. The sequence goes on along the minus strand of CM062233.1, from coordinate 28,222,468 downwards.
CGGCTGACCGTTGACCGCATCCCCCCCCCCCGCCGGTCTCCGTTCGTACTTCTTTTGTTTTTTTTTTGTTTTTTGTTTTTCCTTTGACCCGCGGAAAAGAATGAGGTGGGGGCCGACGAAGAAAGGGTAGGGGAGACGTGGGGTTGGACGGGGTATCGTTTTCGCTGTGCGGAAGTCTACGAAAATAAGGTGGTCCTGCGTCTTGGCCTCTCCTGCGACGCCGTATTTGGGTAGACTTTGGCCCCCGAACGAGAAAAGCTAACTTCATCAAAATCAAAAGCAAGAAGGAAAATACTAAAATGGAGGAGAACCTTATCCCGAGGAAATTCCCTTTTTTTTTTGCTTGCTTATTTTTTTATATTATTTCTTATGCTTTGCCTTTTGGTTGTAATCTCTCCTTTTTTTTCTCTCTAATTAATTAATCTCACTTTCTAGTACTTTATCGAGGCAATTATTGAGAGATAATTCCGAAATTACGTATATTGATATGTGTGTGTCTCTCTCCTAAACCTTTGCGTGCAATTTCATAAGGCCTTTTATAAAGGGAGGAGTCAAAAGCAAATAAGGATTGGATTCAATTTGGGATGAGATCAATCGAGATCAAATTCTTGAGGAGGATTTGGTCTATAGCTACTCTTCTTACCGAATCACCTTTCGTAGCATTCGGTTGTTGCCACAAGAAGCGATGCCTTTATTATGATTTTTGACCGAAATTTAACTAATTATTTTGTCTTTACCCATAGTCATGCTTTTATGCTAAGGATAGTTATGTTGTGAAGGGCTTTTACAAATTGCATTCCGTCATGTAATTAAGGACACGAAACTTAAGCTAATTTATAACAATAAAAAAAAAATCATTAGTGTCGCCACTGCATCGGGTTGTCGATACCGACAGTCGACCTTAATCGAGATAATTATTTGCCGCATCTCATGGACCACATTGCAGTCGCTATACTTAATGGGGAAATCATCCAATTGGTTATATACTTATTGTAAGGATGTCAATTCAATTCTCAACATTGCAATTTTGTCAATTTAATGTTAAATTTTTGCGCGAAATCCCAACATAGTTATTATAGCCAATTTCCTTGAAAATCGCTGATGTGGCAGTCTGCCACATAAGAAGATTGGGAATAACTGGACTACCACATTAGCGATTTAAAGGGAAAGTTGACTGGAATGACTACATTGAAATTTCATGTAATTGTTTTAGACTGAACTTACATATATATAATAGGTTTATTACTGATTGAGTAATTTTTCCCAGTATTTTGTACTTGAAAGATTGCAAGTGAGAAAGGAATAAAAACCCCAGGTTATGAGTTCAATTTTAAACTTTGCAAATTTGTTAATTTAATTCTAAATTTTTGCGTGAAATTTCATGAGGCCTTTTACAAAAGGGAGGAATCAAAGCAACAAGAATTAGATTCAATTTGGGATGAGATCAAGATCAACGAGTCACTCCCATTCTCGAGGAGGATTTGGTCTAGCTACTCTTCTTACCGAATCACCTTTCGCAGCATCCGATTGTTACCACAAAAGTGATGCTTTTATTATAAATTTTGGTCGAAATTGAACTAATTATCTTGTCTTTACCCATAATCATGCTTTATGTTAAGGATAGCTATGTCGTGAAGGCTTTGTATGCCGTCACGTAATTAAGGACATGAAACTTAAACTAATGTTTTATAAAAATAAGAAATCATTAGTGCCACATTGCATCGGGTACCGACAATCGACCTTAGTTGAGATAATTATTTGTGGCATCTCATGAACCACACCGCAATCACTGTACTCCTGAGGCTATTGTCCAATCGGTCTTAAACTTATTGTAAGGATGTCGATTCAATCTTAAACTTTGCAATTTGTCAATTCGATCACAAACCTTTGCATGAAATTTTAAATGTAATCATTCTGGTCAATTTTCATTGAAAATCGCTAACGTAACGGTATGCCACGTAGGACGGCCGTCGATAATCGAACCGCCATGTCAGCGATTTAAAGAGAAAATTCATCGGAATTATTATATTGGAATTTTATGTAAAAATTTAGGACTGAATTGATATTTATACAATAAATTCAGTATACTAACACGCTGAGTGATGTAAGCGTTATCTACACTGCTCCGACAAACGGGTCCAATCACATCTTTTTAGTGTCGTCCAAACTTATGCCTCGTTCAAGTACTCATTAGGGTTTCCAAGTCAATCGACCGATTTACTTCCAAACTTTGTTCAAATTGCTTGTTAGTGGTGGTCTAGTCTAATCAGTGTCCTTGATTTTAGACACCACTTTGACCACAACTAAAAGTCGTGCACTAGTAAATTAGTAATGCACCTGATACCGCGTACTACTTGTCCATAAACATTGTGAATCTTGCAAAAACCACTAGTAAATCTATGGACTCGCCTTATCTAATGATCGCGCTTGCGTTCGGGGAAGGAATTAGTGAAATGAAAATGCCTTATCGAGACAGGGTCTCGGAGGGACATATACTTACGGCTCGCGCAGAACACGACATCGGTATCCATCTCAATCGAAGGTTTGGAAGGAGGATAAAAAGATTAATTGCACTCAGGTGGTTTACTTGATCGGTTAAAGAAAATAGGTTGTGTACATAGTTACTGCTCGAGTTGAGACAAAGTTCGCTCCTATGCTAGCCACATGATGGTTAACTTTGCCTTGGTTAGTGTCACGTAGCATAACTTAATGGTGCTATAGGCCCCCCGTATTCGACCAATTCAGCATTAGTTCAGTGATTTGTCATCCTCGAACATCCATCGCTTATTAGATTCATATTGAAATTTTATAAAAATGTGTGAGAACAAAGTATCTTCAAAAGTATTCTTAATGTATTCGACAGAAATTAGTCAATGGAAAATATTTTCGTTATTGCCAATAATTTATATCCAAAAATTTTCGCGGATAATGAAAATATTTCTCGTTCAATCATTTTTATAATATATATAATTGATCATTTTAAATAAAATATTTTCCAAATCTCTTTTTTTTCGCTAAACAAATGGGTCCTTATATTTTACCAGTTTTGTATTTTGCTTTTTGAATGAACTTAGCTTTTAATGTAGCTTTCATTGTCGTACTCTTTTTTGGCCGAATTTCATCATTGCGCTCCAAAAACTCACTTTTTCTTTTAATTTTGTTTGACGTTGCTTGCGAAACATACCATTACAAGGTCTTTTCTGCCTGAATCTTAAGCATCTTTAAAATTATGGCATTCTTCTAGAAAAAGCGCAAATATCACCATCGAATAAGGTTGGCGTCTCTTACCTTATATCACATATGATAATTTATTGGTATTTTTCGCGCAAAGCTCGGGCTAAAATAATTAATTTAAAGCAGATAAAACAGAATCATACTCCGAATCGTGCATCCTGAAAAAAGTAGAACAAAAATAAGTTTTTTTTGGGATGCCCACGTATCCTATTCCTCGCATGTTAAGGCATGTTTTGAATAATTTGTAAAGTATGGTAAAACTTAGTGGATCGAAGTACATCTTGTAAAGATTGGCATTAAGTAAAATAATAATATTAGGGTTAGGTCAAGAAACATCGAGCGGCATCTTGTTTCGGCAGTGAATGAAAAGGGGTGGGATGCAAAGAGTGGGAGGCGACTAAGGTCTGTCTTTGGATCTGGTTTTCTATCCCAGACTATATTATATATGAAGAAAAATTTAGAGAAGCTGCAAAGACCAAGCTGGGTCAACGGAAGTGTATACGATCGTGTAATGTAGACTTTGTGGCAATCCTCACGAGATCCTATGGATAATGGTTGCGATCAACCCACTAGTAACTCTGTTTGTAACTTCAGCCGGCCGGCATCTGATCAATCAACGATTGAGAATGAGAAAAGATCGATTGCATTGATCGGATACATTTTGTGCGCGTCCAACCAGAACGACCTTTGGATCCAAGCGTAATCGATGGCCAGGTTCCCCTCCTGAGAATCGGGAGGTGAAAAGTTTCGATTCTGGCCTCTTGCGATTTGCCCTGCAATGTGATGCGTGCACAAGTGATGGTGCTGCTACAATCTCTCACCTTCAAGTGCCGAGTTGGAGTCCATCCTCTCGTACACATGTCTGACTTAACCGAACACAGCAGTAAGAAACCTGCTGCACCCACCCCCATGGACCTTACCGGCCATAATCTGTCCCGGTAAGGTTCGAACTCTCTACACACCATACCCAGGTTCGAATCCCACTGCCAGCAATCCCTTTTGGTAGGTGATTTATAAATCCATTATAAGACGTTATAGGCTTATGGTATACCAAGCCTGACCTTGGCATGGACCTCTCTTCCTCCTAAACTTTCATTTACTAAAAAAAAAACAGAGAGATTATTGGTTCTGACAGACTACGTTTTGTTGATAATAATAAACGCTGTGCTGAAGCGATGGTTAGTTTGAACTGGACTTTATTAAGGATTTTTAACCTGTGAATAGTGCCTTTTCTCTAACTATAGATCAAGGTCTAATTTCATGATGTAACAGCCAATCACAGTTCGTCATATGTAGGAGTCAGATAGCTCATTGTCGGGCTTGAACCATCTATTTCTCATCAATATGTGAATCCATGTACTTACAACTAGAAATCTCCAAGTTATTCTGAAGATTAATGTAAACAGTCTTATAGTTCAAGGATTAGAAAACAGATCCTGCCAAATCGCGACCTATCGAGCGCAATCTTCGTTGCACAAAAGTAAACCAACCAGGAATTGTTCTCTGTCATCCTTTCTCGAAAAAATGTTTCTCGAGAACAAATTTCCGAAACTCTAGGATAGGACCTAAAAGTATTGCGATCCACCCAACATCGTCACCGTATCCATACCATGCATTTTCCCCGATTGTACTTTCCGAAAAGAAATGTAAACGACTGGTGCTGAATGTATGGAATAAAAGAGAACTCCATTCAGAAGTAGAATCGTTGATTCAAGAAACTAGAGAAGGAAAGAAGGGAATGTAGGAAGCCGAGCATACCGGTTCCTTGTTTATGCCGCAAATTCAACGGAACAATAATTTTTTCCCTCATAAATCAATGTAGACAGAAATATTCACATGATAAGTCGTCTGACTTAACTACATGTACTGCTCCCGAGCAAGCCATTCACGTAGAGAAAAATTTCTGCATCCCTTCTTGCTGATCGTTAGGGTTGCGGCTGTCGATGAAGCTCCCTAACACAGCATCATACAGAGCAATTAAGTACTATGAGGAAAAGAGCAGCCTATGATGATCAGCAATCATCATCAAAAGAAGCTTGAAATCATGAGTTCATGCAAGTACGATCCAGAGAAAACAATTGAAAAACTGTGTGGGGCAGCGAGGGTGGTGATAATCTGTCCCCGTTGTAACATGAGCACAAATGATGTTACACTTTCCAGTACTAAGGATACAAGATACTTAAAAGTCACTCTCTCTTTTAATCTGCATAATCATAAACAATGGCAGCAGATGAAAACAGCAATAACACAAAGCATGTCAGTTTAATCAGCTATTCAAACCGAAAAAAAACTGATTCCACATGGAGAGGAATAGAACACTTGGATTTCATTGACAGTTGGAATTGCTGTAACAATCTGCTGTCCTGTTACAACTACATAGTCGCACATCAATTATTTCATTAGCTAATCACCTAAAATGTTCAAACTAAGATTTATCAGTGGCAGAGGTATGCACCGCCAATCTAGGCCATGCCACCGCTGGCCAAGACCCTTTGCTCAAATTTCAACTCCCAAGTAAGTAGTTACTACAGTGAATATGTCCAATGCACCATGCCATCTCAGATTCTCAGTAGACACCCATTGGTTGATGTATCAAATTAAACAGAGAAAGCCGGCCAGGTGTGTGTTGTGGAGATGGCGATACTAAAAGGATGACAGTATAGAAACTACTTTCAGCTTCCCCTCATCTACACTCTTGTTTTAGAACCCAACACTTTACGTCCCGAGATTTCAAAAGAACCTACAATTTAGACCTTGGAGTCTAAGAAAAATAAATGTGTAAAGAAAAATTAAAGAATTTTTTTCTCCAAAAACTTAGGGTGCAAAGTACGGTCTTGAAAGTAGCAAATGCAAAGTGCAGGTTTTGGAACTAGACGATACAAAGTGTAATTTAGGAGAAACTTGAGGATGATTGTTGTTATTTACCTATTCTTAGAGGACTGAAAGTGAATGCAAGGAATAAAAAAATTGAAGCCTGATAATCTAAAAGTGTAAACAACCCAAAAATACATTGTCTTTGGAATTTACCCTCAAAAGCATAAAGTCAACGGTAGACAAAAGCATGAGGTGACAATCAACCTATCCCGACGTTGTACATTTCAGTCTCCTTTGGGACCACTTCTCAACACATCCTTCGATGATCCTCGGAAACCACTGAGCTCAAATTCGATGATTTAATTACTAGCTTTTAAAAACGTCCACAGGCAATTTTGATGGACAGCCTAAAGGAAGATATCTTTGTTTGTGGAATTTCTGATATTTAAGCAAGGCCCACTCTACCAAAAGCAGGCATTTCTATTCCTAGCTTTTAGAAGAATTAAGCTGATATTGCCAACACAACATCAAATCTATCCAAGAAACATCATTCAACTGGTAAGACCGAGATCAATACAAAGAACTGCAGCAACTAGCCGATCAAAACAGGTCTTTCTTTATCAAACAAATTAGATTTCACAGGTTAGAAGCTGCCATGATGTAAAAGGAGGCATGACACTTGCATATAATTCATCCATATATTGCTCAATTACAGATAATTTGGTGCCATCTGGCATCTGTCGATCACCATCGTTGGATAGAGATTGATGCATGAAATCTACGGCTTGTAATGTAGCAAAGAGATCCCGGCATTTTAGCATCCAAGGTTGCGTTCTTGTAGCAGTGAAAATTTATTGATTAACAACATAGAAACAAAAGGGCCACCAGGCAGTGACAATAGGATATGTTGTGGGATAGGATTTTCAGGGGTTCAAAACCCCAAAAAAGCAACAATGCGCACGTGCGCATGCAGAGAGAGAGAGGATATTAATGCAAGAAAAGAAGAAAACACAGAAACATGACGCCTTTTAGAGTCTGAAGACATGAAACACTGATAAAGCAACTGAACTGCCTATTTTGTCAATCCCGTGGTAAAAGACACACCCTATATGGATACTCTTAAGCAAGAATCCTCTCAAAAAAATCCTATTTTAGCATTTCCTCATAGAGGATAAACCCTAGTATCTAAAGTCCTCAACAAAACCATATGAAGAGATCTTTCAAATCTTTATATCAAGCAAATTCATGATTATTCATCTCCAAAAATAGAGGGCACTATCATTCCACAATGGCATAGACATCCGTTAGCAAATTTGCCTCATAAGAAACAAACACCTGATAGTCTAGAGTAAGAATCAATACTATAATATTTTATACTGAAGAATCTTCCTAAGCAATAGATTCAGAAGCTGAGCTCTAGAGAGTCACTGGACAGATATTAATGTTTCAGAATACATTTCAATCAAGTTCAATTATCCCTAAATCCATCGAGGAACACTATTTATAATTGACAACGACAGACACATGAGGATACAAATTTATGCATAAAACAATGCAATGCTAGCCAAAATTTTTGCCAGTAATAGTTTTCAGCACATAATTAACAGACAGTGTCGGCATATGCAGCTTTCAACTTGATGGCTCGTGGCATAGGAATACAATTACCGAAACAGAAACACATCCCACCAAGCAAGGAATTCAGAGCAAGTCTCAACTGGGGGGTTTGAAAGTGGAAGGCTGCGGGAGCGTCAAGGGACCGCGCTTCGAATCCTTATCGTCCAAGAGCCTCTGAAGTGTCTTGTTCTTACAGTACTGCCTATCAAAATGCTTCACCTACATTTCCACAAAACCAGTGGCAACAGCATCATCACAAGCCACCAGATGAAACAAGCGAAAACAAAAGCACAGCAACAATCGAGCGAACAGAAACGAAATCCCAAGTCACATACCCAAGAAGCTCGACATCGATTCTCGTACTCGACCCTCGATTTTTTACACTCTGTAGGGTACAACAATCCGACGGAGCCGATCTCCGTCGGCTTCTTGCTCGATTCCTTCTCCAGGCACGCGTAGAAAGCATCGCGAGCCTGCCCAGAAGAACGTTACCACGTCGTGCCTCAGTGTTCGAACTCGCCATTCAAGAGCAAATCACGCGATTACATGCAAGGAGGCTCGTCTCTACATGATCAAGAGACTAGAGAGAGAGAGAGAGAGAGAGAGAGAGAGAGAGAGAAGAAGATGACCTTGTAGCAAGATTCGCGAGCTTTGGAGAGGACGTCGGTGTGGACTGTATCTGGGTTTCTTTCTGCGTAGGTTTCTGCAACGGCAGCCATGGCTGCAACGACGCTGGCTACGCCACCCGAAGCTTCCCCTTCGCCGCTTCGAACGATTCACTTCGGCTTCGGCTGCAGATTCTGATGGCCTCCGAGAGAGAGAGAGAGAGAGAGAGACTGACTTGGATCTTGGGCTCGCCATTGATCCAGTCCAGTAAGCAGAAACCACAACAAATTCATCATCCCACCTGATCTTTTGGGCCCAAAAGAAAAGATCACTCCCCCATCGCCGTAGACGAATCAAACTCGAATCTTGATTTGGTGAAAGTTCTCAAAAAAAAAAATCGCCAAACTTTCAATCTATTCAAAAATCGAATCCCGTGGCCCGTCCCAAATTGACATGGCATTTCCACGTTGATAACAAATCCGCATGATCATGGTGACATGGAAAATGATCTCCAAAATGAAATCATTCTAGGGTATAAAAATTAGACACGACTAACGGCGAATTTTGGACAAAGGGCTAATGGAGGCAGTTTTAGGACTAGAGTAAAAATTGGTGATTTTCCCCTTAGACAATAAAAAAAAAAGAATCAGGGTAGATTTGGGATCGGACCTAAAATTTGAGGTTTCTTTAGACAAACAAAAAAAGTCGGGGGCATATTTAGGACTGAACCTAAAGTTTGGGGTTTTTTCTATGACAAAAAAAAAAGTTCGGGACAAAATTGGGCTAGACCTTAAGTTTGGAGTTTTTCAGGGAACCGGGCCAGAATTGTCGACAAGCATCTTTCGTTAACATTCGACAAGTTTCGATCAGCTGTTCGTGTCAAAAGCAGTTTATCAAGAAGATCATATTCATCATCGCAATCAAGCACGAGATGCAGGCCCGGCAAGCCAAGAAGAAGCCCAGTCCTTCGACCTTAACTTGCTCGAAAACTAACGTTAGACCGTGCGTCTCGGCCCAAGCGTCTCTCTCGAATTAAAGAGGGTCTTCAGCCTTCGGGGGGCGAGCTTTGCTGCAGATACACAAGAACGAGCTAAGGGATCGGGGTTGTTCTCACCGTTTTTTGAGAAGTAATTATTCAATATGTCTTAACAAGATAGCAGTGCAAGCTATAAGCAAGAGACATTCATTTTGGTCGTTCTCGATATGTACCATGATCGACCCCCATGAAGTCGGGCTTATCGGTTAAAAGAACTTATTAGTGTGTGGATTAGGCGCACGACACAAGTTCGATTCCCTCGCGATTCCATGTTACTTTCGCTCGACAGGGGCTTGGGCTCGAGTCTTACTCGGTCCATGAGGTTCGTGAGGCGGTTCACCGGCCGGGAATTCACCATGCACGAGGCGAGATTCCTCGCCGGTCGATAACAGTGACGTATCACGATCACCTTCAGTCCCTAAACTAAACCAAATGGTTTATCTACTCTTACGCCCCTTCCTTCTTCGAACTTTTTGGTATGTATTGCCGCGCTAACTATAGATCAGATCCACCGAATGACAAACTCAATTCCGCACTGCTGCCTTCCTACATGTCAAGGTGAATAAATGAACAATACAGCCTCGAAAATGCTTGCTGAAAATCCAAGAAAGAAGGTCCATTTTCCCACGTAGTTCGTCGGTCAAACCAACACTATTCAAGGAGATCCCGATCCATCACATAATCCAGAGAGCGAAGATCGAACCAAGCGTAAGTTTGGCTGTCGAAATCGACAGCAAAGACATATCTGGTTGTTTCTTGATTTGAGGCTTCACCTACACAAGCCAAGTTCAATAAGCATTTGGTTAAGATTAGACCATTAAGCTTCTCCGGGTACATCAATAAACACTAGAAAAACGACACTAATCAACGAAGGTTGTGGTTTTGGATGGCCCGCGGTTTTGTCATCAGTCTCCTGCCTGTAAACGATTCCGCAGCGCAATGAGCATTTCCTTCTTCTTCCCTCGGCACAATGATTGATCAAGCTGAATCTTAGTTAAAATAACGCAAATTATTCAGCATTATGGAGCAAGGTTGGACACCTGGTCATGGCATAGCGGTGCCTTGTTGTTGGGACTGATCATCAACAATTATAGAGCGATCCATTTCATTGAATGCTATGATTAGCTTATTTGAACTCGAAAATTTATAATTGGGTCTAATTGTAAGGTACCCAAAAGAAGTTATGTCCTTAGCAATAATTTACTTAAACAGCTCAGGTGCCTCTAGGCTCCCCCACATAGGTACTGGCTACTGAGAAAGGAAGGAAGGAAGAGGTGCATGTTCCCATCTTTTCGAGTAAACTTTCAATTTCTTATTTTATTTCGTAGGTACTAAGCGATGTAACCTATCATATTATAATGTTTGTTAAATGCCAGAGTTAGTATGGTCCGTGTACGAGGTTGCTTTCCAATGTAATTAGCTGGGAATTAGACATGTTAATTATATATTTAACAGGACGTGCTCCTGCGCATTAGTATTGGACTGATTGATAAAAACTAATTTAGTTTGACATTAGGTGCAGTGTAGGTACTGTTATTAGATACCAATTGTCACACTCACATGTCTCTTTATATGTATATGGTTCGTCCGCATGTAATTCTAACTTGGGAAGGTCTTATGTGGCTGGGGTCTGTTTATAATACAAAAAACGGAGGGAGGAAATAAGTATTATCTACGCTCGTTTCACTAGATCGTGCTGTTTACAATGCTAATTAATAATATGTTGCATCTTATTGGGTTCTATTGACTTCTCGAGTCCCACAATTAAATTAGGGAGGCATTGTCAAAGGATTCATAAGTCAACACTCGCCCCTCGAATATCACCACTTTGTACGATTGCGCATGTACTCCTCCATCAGCAGGGCATCGACTTAGATGGCAAGAGAGCTTGCTCCTATCTTCGCAATCTTGAATTCACGTCTTGTCGAGAGCACTCCAAAACTAAAATCTCGAGTGCACTTTGCCAACACTCGGGATTGTCCGAGAAGGTGGACATATCAAGACGTGCGAAAGCTAGCCTGACAAAAGCAATACACTTTATATACTTAACGAGTATGTTTCTTGTCCATTGCCCTTTTTAGATAGGATTAGTAGTGATCGATTCTTGACATTCCATCTTTCTTATTGCTTGACTTGATAATCGATTTACACGAAACAAACTCATAAAAAAACATATTCAATTACGAATAAACTCCGTCAGATATATCGAAATAGTTCTATCGGGATCGATCATCTTATTAAACGGTACGACGGACGGCAACATGGCATCCGAACAACAAATTTTTACCAATCTATCTCGATACCCTCTGGCTCATCCTCTGAAGTCTCTTCGAGATGCTCTCAAATTTTATTCCATCAAGCCATACCTAGATACACCATAGTCTCAGCTCAATCATCAGAAAAGACACATCAAATCAGTCGACCTTCACAATCACTACTCAAAACAACGTGTCCCAATCGCAACAGCAGACAATTCACAAAGTTTAATCATAAATTATTGCGATTGCATTATCGCGTTTCTTTTGGTGGTAGGCCAGCGGACAAGAACCTAATTCAGAATAGGAATAAAAATTAAGAAGCGTCTTCGAGCACATTCGTGCCGTGGCTGATGTCACGGAACAAGTAGCGCGACGTTTTCCTGTGTCGCTATACGGGAATTAAATTAGATTACGTGGGGTCACATCTTCTTTTTGTCCCTGTGCCCAATAGATTCCTCTGGTCGTGATTAGCTTAGGCTTCTTAATCTCTGATTAATTGGTGCGGTAATGAAGATTGTACCTTGGGATCTTCCGAGCATGCGAGGACACTTGAAAGCAATTGATCTTTGCTTTGATTCTCTTAATCGATGATTACTCTTCGAGCACTAAGTAGGCTGAGGGACTCGGCTTTCTATCGCCTCCAAGTTCTTGTAGCCCGATTTATCTATTTTCTGATTTTTTTTGGGGGGTCATTTTAGAAAATGAAGTGACATCCGGGCTCCGTTTGTTAAATGAATGATTTGGAAAATATTTTTCTAAATAGGACAGCTAATATTGTTTACAAAAAATTAACGATCGAAAAATGTTTTCATCATCCACGAAAATATTTAGACAAAAATTGTTATCGGTAGTGAAAACATTATCTGTTAAGTAACTATTTCAAGTGATTCGAGTGGACCATTTTTAGAAAAACATTTTCATTTTCCACGAAATAAATGGAGCCTCGAAAACTAATCAACTTCGTAAAAGTTCAGTCTACTCCTCTAGAGCTGTATTTAACGCTTTACAAGAATCATCGCATAACCACAATGAAACTACAAAACGCAGGTAAAGAAATCGACGTACCGGAATTGGGATTTCGCCGATTTCATTCGGCTTGGAAAATGTCAAACCAGACAATACCAAATAAATCAAAATCGACTTCATCTGAAATTGAAAACGAAGTGATCGATGGGGGTAAACCGATTGATCCGGATCCAATCTCGTCACTTGCACGAGTCACAACGTAATGTCATACAAGGATAACACACAGCACGAGAATTCCCCCGCTCCCTAGATTGTGTGCGCTAGGCATTAGCAAATTGCATCCCCACAAATTCATATCTCAAATTTAGGAAAAAAAAAACAAGAAAATCCATGCCAAGGCAAAGGATTGAAGTAAACACATAAATACAAGAAATGGCTAATATCACCAAAAACTCCAAATTGATAAATTTGCGATAAATTTATCCCAAACTAAATTTCTTATCATCAAAAACCCCAAATCGATACACTTGTGATAAATTTACCCTCCATTAGTTTCCGTTAAATTTTACCGTTAAATTTCCGAGTTAGATGACACTTGACAGTTAGCGGGTGTACCAGTTGGGAGTTTTACCCTCTATTTGTCAAGCGTATATTAATTTGTGATTTTTTTGTATTAATTTAATTTAACGGATGGTAAATTTATCACAAACATATCAGTGTGAGGCTTTTTATTGTTAATTTTTTGAGATAAATTTATTACGAATGTACTAATTTGAGATTTTTTATTATTAAAAAATTAATTTTAAAATAAATTTATTACGTGTAACACCGATTTGGAATTTTCCGTGATGGGAACCCTAAAAGAAAACCCCACGAGACCTTCCGCCTAACAAGATGAAAATGGGAGTGGGGACACAAGCGAAGCCAGAAGAAGGCAAACGTCCCACTTGATGAGGGGAGGGAGGAGGACCGTGACAGTTGCAGGCTCTGGCGCAGCAGGAGTCGCAGGAGAAGGACGGCAATCATCGAGAAAAAAGCGCAGCGACAGCTAAAGAAGGAGACGATCGCTTTCCGCTGGTTCCACAGAACTCCCCCCGCCAACGCCCCCACCAGCTCGCTGAAAGCCACACGTACACTTGGTTCGTGGACGATAAGCCTTTTTCCACCCCGCCCTTTTTTGCTGGGGTCTGCAATGCTGCGTTGTGACGTGCGGTGTGCCCATCCTGTGGGACATGGGATTCTCAGGGTTTATTGCATGAATCGAGGGAATCATCCCAAAAAAACCTTTTGAATCGGTTGCGTTTTTTGTCAATGTCCTTTTTAATCGTGTCAATTGAATTATGAACTGTTTTATATCTTGGTAATTGAGTTTGTAAGGCCAATTTTGCCTGAGAATCACTGGCGTGGACGACGACAGTCCTTTGAGGGCTCGCAGGCCCTTGTCCAGTGTCCGGAGGGGGCTGCCGGCCCTTAACAATAGAAAAAAGAGAAAAAAAAGTAAATAATGTAAAAAAAAAATAGCCCATGTTAGTGTCGGCGGCGCCACGTAAAATGGTCGGAGTCCACGTTAGCGATTTTCGGCTAAAATTGATCGGATGGACTCAATTGATCCAACGTTAAAAAAAGATTTAGGACTATATTTGTCCGATTAAAATGTTTAAAATTGAATTGTCAAATAGCTTCATATTGACCTTGATATGCGGCCGTTTTACAATCCGTAAGTGACTTGGCCGGTGAGTAACGTGAGAATAAGCGGGAGTTCTAAAGTGAGCTATCTTTGCCTCCATCCTTGAATGTTAGTGAAAACTTTCTTCAATTATGTCTTCCATTAGTTGTATTCCAATTCATCGGCATCACGGACATACAAATTTGGAATAAAATATAAAAAAGACAGATACGAGCGACGATTCGTATTCGTAACCCATCAATCGAACTTGATAGGATGAAGCTTTTTCTTCCAACCATAGACGGGAGGAAATAAGCTATTCTAGCAGCAAAAGATGTATCTGAAGGCTCCCACCTAAACCGAGTATGGAAGGAATTATAATCAATCGGACATTAAGAAGTCAACCAAATTAAAAACATATGTTGAGATTTGAATTACCACCTTCACCCATGCCCATAAAGTGCACATGCAGCTGCCTTAAAAATTTAATGTTCCTTCTGTAAATTGTACGGTTACAAAATATCCTCCAAGCGAATTTAAGGCATCCTCCTGTCGAGATTTTCTATTAATTTCTTGGATCTCACCAAAAGTTCATGTGGAATCTCTATTGATTGTACGACCTCTTTGATTAACCCAAGAGAAAAAATAAATAAATAGACCAATCCCACGCGCTCATTAAGCTAATGACGCTCTGATTTGGAAATTACCTTGCCGAATTAGAATGTTAATCTCGGACCCGTCTCTTAATAATTCGAATTCCTAAGACAAACGACCCGCGGAACTGAAGGTCTCGAGTTCAATTCTTCCCGGTTCCCTTCTTCGCGCGAACCGCGAGACCCGATCGACAAAAAGGACGGACGCCGGATTTGAGCTTTTAGGATCGAAGATTTTGCTCTTACTTGGAAAGAACACGTCTCACTTGCAACATATTCACAAGACAAAACCAACGAGAGAACACAAACACCAACCACCGAACTTAACCGCAAATCACAGACCAATTCCTCTGCGATCTGCTCCTAAAGCTGACGACAACTAATTCCGACATAATCCGACTACACGCACAACAAACCCGCGCGCTCTCAAGCGGGCAACGAGTCGTCGCCGGGGGACGTCCAGACGATGTCCTTGAGCGCCGGTCTCAGCTCCTTCCGGCAGAACTGGTTGTACTCCAGCGTGTCGCCCCGGTCCTTCTTCACCTCCACCACCAGCACCGACGGCGCCACCGCGAATATCTCCGCCTCGATCTCCAGCTTCCCTTTCCGCCCCGCCTCCTCCCCCTGCAGCTTCACCCTCGACTCGCTCTTCTTGATGCTGAATTTCCCCGCCCTCGCCGCCTCCTCGATCCTCGATATGATGCTGCTCGCCGGCCGCGTGGTCGCGAACCGCAGCTCCTCCTTCTCCTCCCTCTTCTTCTCCTCGAAGAGCGGCGACAGGTCGAACCCCTGGGAGAGGGAGATTATGTGGAACGCGTTCATCGTCCCCGGCGGCCGCAACTTCGCCGCCTTCTCCTCGTCGAATTCCTGCTCCTCCTTGGGGACCAGGATCTTGGGGACCGACTTCTTGAACCAGGAGCTGTCCGTGATCTTGGAAATGGTGATCCGCGTGCTCGGGTTCGGGTCGAGGAGCCTGGTCACGAGCCGCCGGGCCTCAGGCGAGAACCAGGGCGGGCACTTGAAATCGCCCCGGTAGATCTTCCGGTACATGACCATGATGTTATCGTCCTGGAAGGGCAAGAACCCGGCGAGGAGGACGTATAGGATCACGCCGCACGACCACAGGTCGGCCTTGGAACCGTCGTAACCCTTCTTTCCGATCACCTCCGGGGCGACGTAGGCCGGCGTGCCGCACGTCGTGTGCAGGAGGCCGTCCTGCCTCAGGTGCTCCCCGAAGGCGCTCAGCCCGAAGTCGGTCACCTTCAGATCGCCATTCTCGTCCACCAGCAGGTTCTCCGGCTTCAGATCCCGGTGGTACACCCCCCGGCTGTGGCAGAAATCCACCGCCGAGATCAGCTGCTGGAAGTAGGCCCGGGCGACGTCCTCCCGGAGCCGCCCCTTGGAGATCTTGGCGAAGAGCTCGCCGCCGCGGACGAGCTCCATGGCGAAGTAGATCTTCGACTTGCTCGCCATCACCTCGTGGAGCTCCACGATGTGGGGGTGCTTCACCATCTTCATGACCGCAATCTCGCGCTTGATCTGCTCCGTCATCCCCACCTTCACCACCTTCTCCTTCCCCACCACCTTCATCGCCAAGCTCCGGCCGCTCCGCAGCTCCCGCGCGTGGTACACCTTCGCGAACGTCCCGTACCCGAGGAGCCGCCCCAGCTCATACTTCCCGTGCAGGATCGACGAGCTCCCATCCTCCCCCTTCTTCATCATCCTCCGGGGCGTCTACTTCCCCCCGACCGAGAAAAAACCAGAACCGAAAAACCGTCGCCGAGAGATACGGAAAAAAAAGCAAAGAAACGACACGAAGCGAAAACCGGAAAGGGCCGAGGTCGTCGGAGGCGGAGGAGCCGCCGGATCACCCGTCCTCGACGTGCTTGCGGTGGCAGGTCCGGCCGCCGATGCGGGAGTTGGCTCGCCAACACGACTCAGGCCTCGCCGTGGATGAAGAAGAAGAAGAAGAAGGGCAGTGGGCTACCATCATCTCTATGCATTCCCTAGACGCGAAGGAGAATTCCAGCAGAGTTTCTCGAGGCTATCTCAGGCGAGGATTTCGAGAACAAGGGAGGGAATCAGAGAGAGCGTGACGAATGATTGAACTTGAAGTCGGAGGAGAGAGTTCTTACTTTCTCCTTCCTTCCTTCTCCTTCCTTCGTCCCCGTTCGCTGCGCATGGCTCGCCATATATAGCGGAGCCGCGGGGGCCGGGGGGGAAGTTACGCGTTTGCCCCTTTGGAGAATTAAGGAGTTGCCGTGGAAGGGCGGATTGACGATTTATTGTCCTGACAATTATTGGTGCTACTGCTAATGCCAATCGAGGAAGTGAGGATTTGCCCCAAAGGATTTCACCCCACTTGTTGTCCTGATGGTGAAAATCGAGCTTGCCAAATCGATCTCGTCTTCTGCCCGTTCTTCCAACTGAAAGAAACGAATGCCGCGCCGATCGGATCTGATAATTCGATGCCCCGGAAAGCTGATCGATTTACGCGGAATTAGGAGAGTCCCGAGTTAATTGAGCGACGCCCGAAAGAGAACAAAAATGAAGAAGTTAAAGTAGATCGAAAAGATGATGAGAAAAAAAGGACTCTTATCGAATGCTCACGAGTATTTGTGAATCATGGTGATCAAAGAACAAATTGGACGGTCTGTATATTGAATAGACACATTAAAATGGGTCATAAACTCATTTCTTAACTTATAAATAATGGGTTGAGTTGTTACGTGGATTATTTATATTCATAAAATGTGTCATAAATGGGTTTGAACATAATATGAGCGTTAAATAGATAATAAATGGGTTTACAATTTATTCGGACTTGACCCATTTCTATGACTCTCTTCTTATTTTCTCATTAGTCCATACTCTCATCTTAATTTAGGCATGAGTATTTGTAAATTAGGTTGAATATGAAAATATTTTAGCAATATGAGTCAGATCGGGTTGGGTATGCGTCTGGCACGTGTCACTAGATTTGCATTGTATGAAAATAGATCTATTTGGCTCGGACCATATTCGATTCCGATTCGACTCACCCGCTCGACAGATCTAATATTGAGTGGGACTGGACATATTACAGACGACATACATAGAATCTTACGAATCTTACACAACAAAGTTTTTATAACACGCGAATTCTACAAGGTCGGGACGATATTTCGAATGGCTTATTGAAGCGACTCGCCCGAACCCCAAAAGGAGTGGGGAGCGTGACCGGGTCAAGCGGTCGGCGCAGAGACCGGATGCGGTCGAGACGCGTGAGGAGGGTCGGTCATGTACGAGGAATCAGCGTGCCGGTTTTTTGGCTCACGAGGTCGGCGTCGCTACTGCAATTCGTCACTTGGCTTGTCCTGATTGGCAAAATGAAAAATGTTGTTGTCCTCGCTAAAAAGGGAGAGCGGTGGCCTTTTTTCTCCACGAGCTTTTTGCGACGTCGTTTTTAGGGCTAAAAAGGAAGAGTGGTGGTGGTCAATCGATACTTGATAAGCTCTTCACATCACCATCGATAGTCATACTTTATTTCCAGATAAGCTTAGGTGGGAAAAGAGGCGAGCCTACCAAGAATGTAAGGAATCTTTAATTGGCACTAACACTAGGATTTGATGGGCAGTCGGCTTTGAATTTTCACTCTCTTTTTGAATTTTTGGCTTTTGGCCTTTTCATCACACCAAAATATCAGTGGCCTTTTTCCATGTTGATCTCCTCAATTTTAAAGAAAAGGCAGTAATTGTGGCTTTTAAAGTCGCTTCAATTATTGTCCAAAAAAAAAAAGTCGCTTCAATTCTTTAACTAGAATGCTATTTCTATGGTGACGAGGTTTCGAATGAAGTGAAAAAGCCATTTAAAGTAATCTTGCTGGAAAAAGGGTGATCGAATTTTCGTCATGATTGGAACATGATTTTTGAGTAGTAGGTGTGTGCGACTTTTATGGCGAGAGAAATGAGTCACTTTTTCGGAATAATTTTGTTTTCCCTGCGAATCCGGTACAGGTAATTCGATCATACACAAAGAAAATTATTAAAGTTTTGTTTGTGAATAACTCGATTTTAAGTGGATCGTGCACTTCTTCGATTTTAGTTAAATGGGATCCTCCACCTTCTGGACGGATTGAAACTGAATATTGATTGGGCCTCTAAAGGCAATCCAGAACTTTCTGTTGCAGGGGTATTATTCAAAAATGAAGGGGATGACTGGTTTGGTGGTTTTGCCACTTTCATAGTAATATGTTCGTCGACACAAGCAAAACTTTAGGCTTTGTGGTTGGGACTTAACTTCGCAAAGCAACTTGGTTTTTGTAAGATTATTATTGAGATTGACTCTAAAACTACCACTAATCTTGTTAGTTCATGGCTTAGAATTGATAATACTGGACTTGTTTTGCTTAAAGATATTAAAAGACCGTGTTCTCTTATTTTGAGTTTAAAGTGCAACATAACTTTCAGGAAGGAAATCATTGTGCTGATTAGCTTGCTAATTTTGGAATCGATAAGAGTTTGGATACTAGATTCTTTAAATTACCTCATAGAGAGTTATTTCATGTTTTATTAGGTGATAGAATAAGGATGGTAGAGTTACAACATTAAATTTTGTATTCGGCTTTAGCCCTTTTCATACAAAAAAAAAAAAGAATGGTGAGTCTACCCAAATTTATTCGAAATATTTTCCGCTTTCATATTTTAGTTTTTTTCCTAATATTGTAGCTCAGATAAATCTCAAAAATCTCTAAGTGTAAAGACATTGATATATAGTTTTATATAATATGTTTTTCAGTCATCTTTTTAATATTTAGATTATATTTTTTAGATTTGGCAGGGCAAATAAATAGGCAACTTTTTGCCTAAAATATCTGAAAAAGTCAGGCCCCTTAACTAAAATTACAAGACCATCCTCAACAATTCTTTCTTAGTTAAAACATGGACCACCGAATGTCAGAAACCACTATTTATATTCTCAAGTTCTGAATCTCTGTACCGTGTGATTTTAATGTAAAAAATGACTCATGCTTTACACTGTCTGGTTAATTAAGCCTTACATGTTGGGAATCCATTGGCTTTTCGTTTGATTTAAGAAAACATGGGTGACCCACAAACTATAATCAAGGCTTAATCACGAGACTTAACGGGCAAAGGTCGAATGATTAGCAATAACATGGACAATAGACATCAATGTCTCGTGATTCGTGTTGCCGAGACCTTTCTTCGAAGCCCGCGTCGAAAGACTGACGCATGGCATAAAAAATTGATCTATCGCTAATCAAACTCGAATTGTATCCTAGGACGATGAGGCGTGCCATTATTGTACTTGGTTGTTGGGGGGGGGGGGAAGGAAAATCGAACACTTCATCTTATTCGCTTCCGTGCATGATTCTCACTGAGTTCAATCAATAGCTTCATAAGCCGGCCAAATAGAAGAAACAATAATGAAGTATCTCGAAGGTGAGATGGGGTCGCGCACTTCATGATGCTCGCGTAAGGTAGCTTGTTTTCGAAACTATGTGCCTATTTAGTTTTTAGCATTTTAAATTTGGATGTTTTTATAATGAAATGGTACAATTACCGGGCGAGTCCTAGAAATCATTGTGAATGTTACAAGTTTTAGGGAATTACGCTCTCGTTGTGTCTACTGAGGTTACTAGAAATATATACATACGATAGCATTTCGTGTTATTTTGAAATCTGCGGAATTCTTTCATAGTTCTTTATATCTGAATTCATATATCGATACACCCCATGAAATTTCATGTACAAAGAAGCTCTACTCTCAAGTTTACTTTATACTTTCACTAAATATCTTTGGGTGCAGCCATCAGAAAGCATTTTGTTGCAAATGTCCTAATTAATCTTGACGTGAATGGCCGGCTTTTGTTGGAACTCTATAATAGCATTGTTATTATGGTGATAATAGGGCTGTGCAACCGAATCAAATTTTACTCGGTAATCGGACCGGACCTTCCTGAAATCCGATTCGATTCCCAGTTCTGAATAAAGAATAACTAGGGAATCGAACCGAATAAAACTTACAAATTCTAGTTTTTCTTTTAGCATCTTTTTCTCTATCTCTATTTTTTTTCTCTGTTTTTTTAGCCTCACTCAGACACTTCACGACTCTCTCTTTCTCTCTCATTCGCAACTTATCCTCCTCCCTCAATCTTGGCTCGCCCTCACTCAATCCTACCTTGCCTTTGCTCGCTTGCCCTCGTTCATCTTTTATGTTGAATTGATTTTTTACTCAAATTATTTTGCTGTAAAATATAAAACCAAAAAAAGGAACAAAAAAAAAACAAGTTCTTGAGTAGACCGTGAACCAGTTCAGAAAAAACATGGTAAGTTCCGGGGTCAGTTTCAAAACAAACATGATAGATTTTAGGTTCTAAAAATCGAGAATCGGTTTTAACAGGATAGGTCTAGAACCTATCCACCTTAAAACCGATCACCATCAATTGCTAAGACCGAGCATAAAGTTAAGAGATATAAGTAAGACAAGATCACAGATTCACAGATCATGGAAGACACGAATCGTCCCTAATCATGTTGGGTAGATTCTGACACTGTAGCCATGCGTGCTGCGCGACCTCGACAACCTTTTGGAAAAAAAAAATCGTATTCAATGTCAAATTTGTCGAGACCTCCCTAATCACAACTCCAAAACCACATCCGGTGAAGGTGCCTTCTCAAAGCCATTCGAGAGCTGCCCATTTTGGGAGTGTGCGTCAAAGATCTCAGAAGAGCCAGCCAAACAAAACCCCCAATATGTCCCCACAACATCATCATGAGCGTCCTGTGCAAAACCTCGACTTTAGAATGTCATATACGAAGCACGAGAGATAGACATGAGGGGTCGACCCAGAGATGATCCCACGAGCAAAACCCGTGTCGGATCACGCCGCTTCGTGCTTATCCACGTGGGTATTTCTTTAGAAAACAGCGGCTGGGGAGAAGTTACCGGGAAGCGCGCGGGGGACTGGACGGCGGAGATTTGCAGACGGAGTGCGTGGAAGAAGCGGACGGCCGTTGATCTGAAATTTCTAGATGAGCATTGACCTCCAAGTCAAAGCCCACCTTGGCTCAGCTTGGGCGGCTGCTATATTTGGTTGTTTTTTCGTTAATTTCTTTAACCCAACTGTGGAAAATAAATTTTTTTTTTCTTATGAAGATGGGTGTTATCCGGAATTTGATTCCACAACATTTCATGATTGAGGCATTGAGTGGAAGAAGACAAATTGTGGGCTTACTTTGGAGAAATATGGGAGGAGGATGGGAAATGAGAATGACATGATTTTCCTCCATCATATTCTTCTCCTCTAAAGTTCAGCCTGCCAAATATATTCGAGAAAATGCTGTGAAAAATTACACACTGTGGCCTATGTAACACCGATACCTCGAAATCTTTTCTTGTATCGCAAAAATCTCAAAACTAATACCAATGTGCCAAAATACCCTCTATCTACCGCGAAACATCCTATACTTTGTCCACCGTAACATCAATACCTCAAATTTTTTTATTACGTCACAAGTTTGAGGGTTTTGGTAATAAGAAAAAAGTTTGGGTATTTGGGTCACAGTAGATATAATTTATAATTTTTTGTGACACGATAAAATGTTTAAGGTATTGATGACACAATGAACATAACATAGGATTTTTTATGGTATTAACTTTCAATTTATTCTTGTTTAGGTGGATTTCTCAAGAAAGCCCGGTAAAACAGATGCATAGTTCTTCCTTTACCAAAAAAAAAAAACAGATGCATAGTTCTCTCATAAATATAGATTAGATTCGTTAAAATGGCACATAAACTTAAATCTTAACCCATATATGATGGGCTGAGTTGTTATATAGGTTAATTATATTTAATAAATTTTTCATAAATATGTTTAAACATAATATTGGTATTAAATTGATCATAAATGAGTTTATAACTTATTTAGACTCAACCCACGTCTATGACTCTTTCTCTCTATTCTCTCTAGCCCTCATTCGATCTCGCGAACACTTTCGTATGATTTTCCTAGATTGGGTTATATATGGAAGTGTTTTAGTAATATGGATCAGATCAAGTATGGGTTGGGTATGGCTCGAATAAAATATGGGTCATTAGATTTACATTATATTAAAATGGGTCAAAATGGGTTAAATATGTGCATTTGAATTGGACCATTTTTTATCCGATCCAAACCCACCAGATTCATCCGTTTTGGCAAATCTAATATAGATATATGAAATTTTAACTGATGTAACAAATTCTTTATCCTCGTTTTAAATTCTTGAAAATCGAATTCGAATTACACATATGCGGAAACCTTACTACACGACAAACACGCTGAAGAGATGGAGGACCACCCATGTTGATATTTTTTGGCGGTTAGTCAAAGTCGAAATCAAACGCTTTAGGAGACAAAGCACAGTTCACATATGCTTCCCTAGACCCTAGCTCTTCGCTTTGATGCCGAAGGAATTGTTCACGTCTCCTCTTGTGATGCTCCAATGAGCGAGGAAGAATTACACAACTTCGCGATAATTTCCTTCGTATAAGGATTTGAAAAATTAAGGCTAATTAAGGCGCCGACGTAACTCATGTAATAGGAGATTAATCAACATGTAACTTTCACAAATCAAAAAAATCGGACTATTATAGGATGAAATTGTGGATTTTTTTTTCTAGATTAATGGGAAATTTCGATAAATTGCAACCGCGTACCGGAAATTATCTCAAATATGACTTATCGTTTTCTTTTTGGTTTGCTTCAAGTCGGCTCTGAACTGTTGCCCATACTGTTTGTTTGTTTGCTTGTTTTTTTAAGAGTTTCGCATGTCTTTGATTGCCCAAACGTTTTATTCCTAGGACATTGGTCCCCACAAGCCGCCGTATTTTGGTCCACCTATAGAGTTGGACACAATTTCCAATTTAATCTCATGTCGGCCCGTTTTGATGATTTGTTAATTTAGTCCTAAACCTTTGAACGATTTGCCAATTTAGTTAGTTCAGTCAATTTTTGCTAGAAATCACTGAAATGGCGGTCTAGTCAGTGTCACAGCCATCCTATGTGACATATCTAGCGGTTGGCACAGACGTGAACAATTATTTTGAATTTTATGATTTTTTTCATTTTCCTTTCTTTTCTTTTTCTTTTTTCATATTTCCCTTCCCCCGTGAGCTTGGCTAGGCGAAGGCAGCCCTCACTTGGTTTGGTGAGGGTGCCCTCGCCTAGCCTGGCGGGGGCTGCCCTTGGTGAGGGTTGCCATTGCTCGGGCGGGCGTTGGCCGCCTGATCTGGCAAAGGGCTGCCCTCGCCTGAGGCCGGCGGAGGGAAAAAGATAAAGGATAAAAGAAAAACAAAAAATTCATAAAATTAAAAATATTGTGCCAATTGTCCAAGTTAGTGATTTTAGAATAAATTGGCCCGAAGGACTAAATAGATAAATTTTTAAAAGATTTAGAACTAAATTGACAAATTATCAAAATGTTTATGACTAAATTGACACAATTAATTGGTTTAGGACTAAATTGTCAACTTATCAAAAAGTTTATGATTGAATTTGCATAATTAAAAAATTTACGACCGAATTGATTGCCGTATAATAAATTTACGAATGTTTGGATAAT
This sequence comes from Syzygium aqueum, assembly GCA_031216185.1. NCBI lineage: Eukaryota > Viridiplantae > Streptophyta > Magnoliopsida > Myrtales > Myrtaceae > Syzygium > Syzygium aqueum. The sequence continues at coordinate 28,198,015 of CM062233.1, read as the reverse complement.
TTTTCCCCTAAAGAAAACAGATGGCTTCACATACAAGTCAATTGCAGGATCTTTGACTTTTAATCCCTCTTTTAGATGATTAGTCGAAATCCAAAAAAACTCACAAATTGTACCTAGATGAGTCTTGCGTCCTATTAAATTAAACAATAACTCAGACCAAATAGTGCCAATGAAGTAATAAACCAGACCCTTAACCCCAAACCCTTTTAACTTCTCTATCGAGACACGATTCTTTTCACGGGTTCTTTCCACCCTCCATTTCATTTTTCACCTTACTAAACAAGCATTCTTCGTCAGCACGTCAACGAGGGTAACAAAAAGTGCGAAATTATTTCGTTACGCTGGATAAGGGCACGGGCATTGATGCGCCTGGAAAGACGTGCGTCGAAGTTAGCCGTTTTGTCAGTTTTCTCTCTGGTGGTCCGAAGGAAACCAACAATGAGATACAACGTATGGGTGTCCCGTCGTTTGGAACTGACTCCCATTCATCAGCAACTATTGTCGATTCGAAGAGACAGAATCTTCGTGTCCCTCGTGCTTTGGACAACTATTGTTTGAGGCGAATCTTGCGTTTTGCGCGGTGGAATTACGGGGAGACCCTCGTGTTTTGGGGACAATTACTCTCATGTCCCTTGAGAATATATGGCTTGATGCAGTGAATAACTCCTACTTTGGGAGTCAATTTTATTATGTATTTTGAGTTGAATAATGTGAACCGTCTAAAGATAGAGAATACCTACGCCATATAAAGTAGAAGTAATCGGCTCCAAAGTGGATACGTTTTACTGTTAGAACCGGTTTTCAGTTTTTGAAACTTGGAGACTAGCGTATTTGCCTTGGAATCAATCTTAAAACTTGCCTATTTGTCTGTTCTGGTTTGTGGGTTTATCCGGGGACCGGTTTTTTTTTTATTTTTTTTCTTCATTTAAAAAAATCAAGACAAATAGTAGATGCAGCAAAATAATAGAGCGACAAAACGGCTAAAAGTAAAATATTGATACAAAATAAACATAAATATAGGCAATAAGGAAGTTAAGCTCATTTAGAAAAGATAAATCATCTTCTCTTAACTTCATAAAATAGGTTCTCTCGGTGACTGGGTGGGTGGATAAGTTCAGCATCCAAAACTTGAAATTGAAATCAGAAACCAGACCTATTTCCAATGGAATCAAGAGCAATATCTGTTTTCATGGTTGGTTTGGTCCAGTTCCCAAATAGAACAAGATTGGTTGTGTAGCCTTTTTTTTTTTTTGGTAAAGCGACTTTTGATTCTTTAGTCGAATCCCTAAATTTTCGTTCTCCAAATGTTCTACCGATCTTCCAAAAGTTTGGATTGGATTGGTTGTGTAGCCTTAATATGCAATTACCTCAAAAAGATCAAAACGCCCATGCTTTAAGAAATTTACCACAAGAACCTAAACCTAACTTAAATTCCCTATCTCTCTATTTCTCTCTCTTTCACCCAGCCCTTCGCCATTGCCAAAACGAACCACGCCGCTTGATTGCTCTGTGGTCGCATCCTTGTGTCGTGGCACTCCCGTCGACTTGTCCCTCCCTCCCTCTCTCTCACGCACACACGTTTGAGATAGAAGTTCCTCAAGCGCAACTCTCATGCATCATTGTGACACGTGATTGTCTAAGTTATTTCTTACGCCGGCAGTGAACTTAACAAAAATCCAATTTATATTCCGCAGAAGGACTGGAAAAATTGAAGACAAAGCGAGTTTATGTTGTTCATAGTAAAATCCAAGAATAAAGCACCGTATAATGACAAATTAGAGACCGCACCAATTATGCTCAAATCTGCACTCAGTGACAAAAAAGAACGTGCTGTTTGTATTTCTTTTTTGTGTACATCATGATCATTATAGTGAGCTTAATGTTGTCCGGCATGTTTTGGCAACTTATGTGCACACAAAAACTAAACCAAAATCATTGTACCAAGGGGGTCAGTGGTGCAGTCGACACCCCACCAGATCCACTCGTTCCGGAGGTAAACAGTGCCCGATCCATTCCATGTTACCGACTAAATGGGGAGTCACTGATTAGGGCTCATATGGCTACATGTGCGTAGATCCCCATGATTTCTGCTTCGTCCTTTATTTTATTTTACTTTTCTGAAAATACAAAATATTTTCCATTTTCAAATTCTTTCTCATTCAATACTAAACTTGCACTGTCGACATTGTTTTCAGCCATAAGGTGTACGATTGGGTGTATGATTGTAACGACCCTGCGAGTCGACGTTGGAAACCCTAGTCACTGTCCTCAAACTTTCGTGGATGACGATGATGGACATGAGAAGTCTGACTGAACAGGACAGAGTGAATGGAAACGTGATGCACTTGTGCTCGCTGGACAATATTTATGATTCTTTTGACTTAGTGCAGAGTAATGCGAACATGTGATGATGCTTTTTTTGAGTTATCTGCTGTAGTTTCTCCGATCCTCTGGACTCTAGATTACAAATATCTTATCGATTTTTTTGCCATGTGAGATTGCACTTGTGACTTGATATGGACGGAGCTCGCTAAGCGCGTCCCGGTTTTTTTCATAGTAACCAGAAAAATTGAATTTGTGGTCTCAGCAATGCATTGATACCCAAATCTGAATCTATATCGGGTGTAAATAATTCCTTAGTATTGCTTATAAAAATTAATCAAAGGGAAATTGATGTAGAATTCGGAATTATGCCGGGAATACACTTTTAAATAATTTTCTTATCTTTAGATTCATGATTTATCTAATCAAGATTTTCGTTGATAATTGATTTTCGAATAGTCATCCGATTAGGAAATTATGTGTAGTGATTATGAATCCATATTGAGATTATTGAGTTATTATTGTCAAGCTTTGGCGTTTCTTCTCCTTCCCTCCGTGCTTTGTCATCAGAGCAATATTTACTATTAATGGGAGGGAAAAGTTGGTGTTTACTTTCAATGGCAAGAAAATCGTATTATGTATATTCTTTTTAGTGATGAATATAATTTTCTTTTGAAAAAAAAAGTTTTCTAATCATGAGGACTCTCAAATTTTGTCATCTAGGTAGTTGACAATAAATCTTTTATCGATCCAGTCATTTCAAACGAGAGAGATTATTGACTTTTGATTCTTTAGTCGAATCCCTAAATTTTCGTTCTCCAAATGTTCTGCCGATCTTCCAAAAGTTTGGATTGGATGACACTGAAAAATCAATTTTGTAATGTGTTTCGTTCTACATCGAAAATATTTTCATTATCGATAAAGATCCATGTTTAAAATTATTTACTTATATTTCGCCGATTTCATTTTTGCAAGTGCTACAATTGATCAGCTTCGGAAAACTTTTATTTTTTTAAATTATTAATTTTTCGCGAAACAATGCTACCCTAAAAGAAATAAAAAAAATTATAAATACTATGCTTGTGGATATCTTCGATTATATCTCGAGAGGCTGTTCAGTCAACTATCCCATAAATAATCACGTTTCACATATTTCTTCCATACTTTCTTGTTTGACTTTATTTCGGCCACAATGAAATAATGCCCTAATGAAATCCCGACACACACGTTCTAATATTGTCCCGAATTTGCAGCCAAGTGCAATGTTTGATAGTAATTCGATGATGAACAAGTCGCAATTCTACACTATAGCCACTGACCATTACAATGAAATTGCGGTAGGTCTACTAGCGCTCTTTGATTATGAATAAATTGATTGAAAATTCATAGCACGTCCGACAAAACGACGGCCCGTTTGTACGCGTGCATCTTTGTAATACTAATTTATTCATGTATATTGACTAAATTATGCACGTGTTAATATATATTTATATTTATATTAATACGCTTATGTTTTTAGATTGCTTGCTTAATTAAAAAAAAGTTTATGTTCGTGATGCAGGCATAAATGAACAGAGGGGACATTCGATGGCGACTCATACCCATCAGTAAGAATCGCTTCTTCAATTAATCCTCTTGAAAAACAGCAAGCAAATGACCTTTTGAGAGGTAAATTGACTTATGATCGGTTGCTTCGCCTCTCTCGTTTGGGTGATTTAGCACCGCAATATTTGAAAACTTGATTTTGAAGTGTTCAATAATCGAAAGCGATCTTCATCTTCTGAAAGCATTGGCTCGAAAAGGACAAGAAATTTGGACTAATAATATAATTCGTTGGTCTATACGGTGATCCAGGTTATTGTCCCACACTGTTACACTCTAAATCCAATAAGAATAGGGAAATAATAGAGTCGTCCTCCCAACCGAAGAATAACGCAACCTCAAATACAAACCAACAAGTTATTATCAAAATATATATATCTCCATCTATATATATTTATAATAAACTTTCGCTACAATATCAAAATCTATATATCTTTCCAACTAACTTTACCCAGCAAACTCAACTCAGTCATACACAGCTCATGCCCAAAAAATCCCTTCATCAAAAAGCCTTGGCAATAACGCGAACACAAATGCTCTCGCTTAACTTGCCGCTAATTGAAGAGTCTAAAAAACATTTGAGACGAATTGTATGAATAATCGTAGCCAAATGAATAGTACATATCTTCTAAACAGATCGAGCGATCACTATACATGTATAAAACTAGAAACTCAAAATCCAAAACCAAGATATAATATGCACATCAAATCAAATGTGAGTTGCTTCATTTCAACAAAATTTTATACAAATCAGAAATACTCATTTAATCCACTACCACCATTTAAACATCAATGGTCAAGCCCATTAATCAATCTTTATCAAATGACTCATCAAAGGTCCATTCCATAAACTTATTTATTGCTCAATATCCTACCATGGTCACGACACAGTGTCTGGTGATAAGATAAAGCTCTCCACTTATTATCAGCCGATGGCTCGACCTAGAAGGATATCCTAAAATCAATATGCATACCCATAAACCCTTAATCGAGTTCACAATGATAATGAGCATCAAGCCATCACCCTTTAATATCAGAAGTCAAGACCATAATCAAACTCATAAATCACAATACATTTCAGACACCAAACAAATAATCTTTCACAACACAGATCATCCGCTAGAAATACTTCTCGTAAAGCATTTCTCAAATCATGTCAGCACTCATTTCATAAATTAGTTCAAAGTAATACATGTATATAAATTTTCGCACTACCTTTCACAACACGTTTCTAAAACATTCATAAATAACTAAGGAGTAGGTTATGCTCGATCCAAATTTTAGATAATAAAAATGCCATTTCATAACTCGCATTATATCTAATCCATATCACTTTCAAAATATGAGTTTACAAACTCGAAGAAAAGATATCACCATTCACTTGAGAAAGCCTAAAATCAAATACTAAAGCTCACTCGAACCGTCGAACTTGCAATCTTATCAAATAAGCGATAAATAACATCAAAATCAAATAAAACGTTACCTCAACTTTGAATCGATTAAATTAAGCTTAATGCTAACAAAACTACTCTTACACGCCAACAAAACGCTCACTCAAAGCAGATATTCGAAGTTATCCGCAACGCGAAGCTTGGGCGTAAAACTTTGAGATTTCGCTCCAACTAAAATGTTATTTCAAATTGACTACCGTAAAATTCCATGGCTCTACAACGCCCTAATCTATGATTTGCATATAATTCCTCAACTTAAAAACTCGTAAAATGGACTTTGCGGTTTAAGTTTTATCTAACTTTGAATTTGTGCTCTAACCGTAAAAATTACAGCGATTAAATGAGCAAAGTACTTTCTCTATTTTACTCTTTTGCTCTCTGTTTCCCTTTCCTGAACGTGCGCTCCTTTTCTTTATAAAGAGAGCCCACTTTTCTTTTTCTTTTTATATTTTTAAAATTTCGACCCCACTTATGACCAAGTCAAAAAAGATAGTAAGGCAGTATCACACACACGCCACCAGACTCGGGCTCCACCAAGACACGCACTCACTCGGTGCTCGAAACGCAACTCGAGCTCGATTCAATATTTACATATCTTGCTTGAACTCAACTAGGAAGGTGATTGAGAAATACTCTGCTTGAGTAGCTTGAACTCGATTGGGAACCAATCAAGTCGAACTCAAGTATTTATCAAGCCAAGCCCAACTTACTCACAAGTAGCCTGACTCACTTGCACTCCTAATCAATCAAATTTCAAGATGAAATATCATTAAATTAGCTTTGAAAAGCCTTAAGAGATATTCAACCAAAAAAAAGCCTTAAGAGATACTCCATGAAAAAATGATTTTGTTAATTGCATGGATGATTACTTATGGCATTCATTTGGTTGCAGTAATGTTGTAATAATGTAATCTTATAGCTATTACGTACAACGCGGACGGGGAAGAAACTTCTACATTATCTTACTTGATAGTAAAATAACAAAGAAATAGAGATATCAAACCGAAATTGCCTTCTCACTCTCTAACAAAGCAATCGTAATCATGCGACAACTGTCTAATAAATTGAAGTAATGGTAGCTGTAGCTTGTGGAAGTTAATGTTCTCTGTATGGTTCTTGGTACGAATTTGATGCACATCTTGTCCTCTTTGTTCACATGCATTTGTTTAGGAGATTCCGACACATATGCATCTATCGTATCCACCTCAAATGTATATGCTCATTTCTCATGAAAGCGAGACGGAAAAATAAATTTTACTATATTTTCTCTCAAGCACGCGACAATCCAATCATTCAGCAATTTAATGTCGTTATCTAAATCCAAAAATAAAGAAAGCTCCTTCATGATAAGTGTATATATGTCCGTATATATGTCCATCTAGGGTTATCGTGTACAAATACGTGGCAGAAGACTGTCCCCAAACGTGTCGTCAAAGCACAGGCCTTTTAAGTAAGTCAAGTGCTATCATTCGAAATTCTTATCCACCGGTCAAGGCTCAGGACTAGGAAGGTGACCCAGCAACAGCCATGATAAAATTATGACGGTCGAAAGAAAAAAAAAATGAGAGCAACTCTATATTAATATTTCTTTGGAATCGTTGCCAATGTTTTATATTATTCTTCACTAAAAGAACGGCTGGTCCAAGAGAAGAGGACAGGCGGAAAATTTCTTGAAACTTTTATACACTGAGTTGCACCATATACTTTATTCTTCATGATCTTGTTTCTCATATTTTGGGTAAGATCAGCCATAAGGTCACTCGATCGCGATTCAGACTTGATTCCCATATGATTATTTTCTTTGGATATGCCAAAGCAAGGTTGGGTAAATAATACCTTGCACTCTGGACAGAACAAGAACTTGAGACCGTGGTCATATACCATAAATAGTTGAAAGTTAAGTATTGTCAGTATCACTTCAGGAGTGAAATCTTAATGCACTAGGCTTGATGTGAGAGAATGTCCTTAAGATTGCCCGGAGAGGTGGATCAGCCGAGGCGTGAGAAAACTAGCTTGAACGCCGCTTGACCATTAAACCCGAAGAGAAAAAGAAAATAACGAGCGCCGAGCAATATTGAGGAGATTTAGCTGTCCAAATGGTGCGTTCGATTAGCATAGGAGGTGGGAATAGCACCATGAGGATGAGGATAGGCTCCCCCACTCGTATAACTCAACTGCAATATGTACTCGCTTGTTTGGTTTTCTATATCAAAGACCCAGCGGCCGATATGCCGGCCAAGTATTTGGATCGGATGGTCGTCGCAAGTAAGGCTTGGCTTGGTGAAACATCTCTTTGATTAGGAGAGAGAGAGGTGGGTATCTCGCTGGACAATTGATTGCCACTATACCTTCTCCTCCCAAAAATGGGTCGACTAACCTTATGGATAATGGATATTCATTTTCCCAAAACCGTTGATTCTCCGAGACATGATCGCTAGACATGTGAAAGCACAAACATGCATCGTGCGTTCAAAGAACGAGAGCACAAGGTTGCCCCCATCAGCCTGTCAAAAAAGCTAGAGAAACAAAAGAAACATCGTAGGAAAAGAAGAGCATAGAAGTACTGTCTTCTGCCCAATTCCATCATTACAAGTACGTCGAACACATGTCGTTCTTGCACTCATCCTGCAAACTTTCTTATCCTCTTCTTGTCGGAGAGCCTAACTGATGATGCCACTTCGAGAACAAGCATTCGCTAAGCCAGTGTCGCCAAAGGTTAGGCCTGTGGCTGGTCATTATGAGGTAACACACCGATCGTGATTGGTGACTAGTGAGTAGTGGGACTACGAATTCATCCTCGAAATTGTCGCATCGAGGAACGGATTTTCCCCGTGACAAGTGGGATTTAGGCGTCGTGTTGTCTACTTTTCTATTCTCTTTTCCCAATAATGGCCTTCTGTCATTACGTCTGGTTGTGGAAAGATACGCTATCACCCCACTTTGGCCACTCGACTCGGGCTCTCAACTAACAAACTCCTCTCAATGACGAAGCTTTCAAGATAAGGTGGTGACAATAACTTCTACTTACCAGCAGCTCCACGTTCAAAACAGTAGGGTTTCGTCTTCTGTTTCATAGCTATCGAGTTATTAGTCATTAGGGCAGAAGTCGTAAGCTCTCTGGAGAGAACTTTGCAGAACATCCTCTATAGGAAATACAAGCCACGTTACCTGAAGAATGATTTGGACACTTTTGGACTCATTTTAAGTTCTGTTATTTCAGCTACGTGTGGTTGTTTTCAACGCAGAGGTCCCCTCGGCAATAACTTTGTTTGATGACACGGCGAACGGATAATCAAATCAAGAAAAAAGCGAAATGACATTGAATCGATGCTGTCGAGACCGAACCAACCCGCCCACCCTTGCCCCGGTCGGTACCGGGTGGAATCTTTTTAGAAAATTAAATAGGGTGATCGTATACTTTCATGTAAACGTAGAGATAGAGATCTCCGTACGCTCCTTGGATGGAAGAGCGAAATTTTTTATCTTTTAAAAGATAATTCAAGAACATGATTAGCTGTAAACAAATAGTCTCTTTAGTCCCATCCCTACGATTGCCGGGAAAAGAAGAGGGATGAAAAGGGCGTTGTTAAAAAGTTCATTTGAATCCCTAAAAGTTCCATATTTTAGAAAAGTTCATGTTGATCTAACTGTATTTTAATTGCGACGTGATAATGCAATGCATGTTAATATTTTTGCTAACATCTTTTGTCATATTAATGAAACTTATATCATTTTATAAGTAACAAATTTTGAGGCTAATTTCACAATCATACTCTCTTGTAATGATGCAATTTAGAGCAATGTACTTTAAAAAACATATTTGACATTTTTTTCCATCCTAGTGCATCATCAAAATTACCTTAGAGTAAACTATTTCTAAAACTTAAAATTATATATTGTAATTTAGTCTTTACTAAGCTTAACAACAAGACCAATTTGTCCGGCTAATATCCACTGAATGTTGGCTATCGCGTTTATATACTTGCGAATTATTTTTTCACAATGGGTATCCATACGTCATTAAACTTTTTAAACATTTCCTGAACACTTTGCATTGTAGATCTCCACTTAGAAAAGTTAAGAGTGCAAAACATAATATTGTAGAACTTTAAAGGCTCAACATTAAAAATCTTAGATCCTAACAATCGTAAAAGAAGAAGTTAGGCCCGAAATAGGGGTTGTTACTTAGAAATGATAGATTACAACTAATTTTCTGTTTAGGCTTCACAATTAAAACATATATAACTAAGCTAAAGTTTTAACAGAGTAAGTTTACTTCAGTAAATGACTTATCAAGTCAGATCTCCGGTTAACCATTAAGTAAATCCCCAATTCAATCGTCCTAAACATTATTATCTTATTTGGTGTTTTACGATATCATCCAAACGGGATAACAAGAAATGTCCGTATAAAAAGCCTTTTTGGAACTAGAAGCAAGATCGACTCGGAAAAAAGGAAGGTGATCGGCACCACATTAATCAACGGACTTGGAGGCGCAACAAACTACCACCGCGCGGCGGTCGCTACTCGTAGGTGACCCTAGTGGCGATCGCGGCTCTTAGGCAACTTTCCTCCCGACCAATTTAACTGGTTTTTTTTTATTTGTTTCATTCCTATTCTAAGAGTGCCAAATACTTGACGGGATTAGAAATGTCCAATTTTTGACATGTACGATCTAGTGGATTCCTTATTCCGTCTTATCCTATCCCATCACAATCTTTACTCCGACGACTAAACGAAGCCATAGGACATTGTGAATGAAATCCCAAATACCATTTGCAATCTGTTTAAGACCTATTAGGGTGGCGATGGGAAGGAATTCCCTCTATATCTCACACCTCTGGTTCTAGAAACAAAGAGAGAACAATTACAAACCCCAATCGCTAGCTAATAGAGCTATTAAGTAACGTGAATGATCTTAATTTGCTGAAGGTAGTTAGCAAGCTCTGCTTCCACCATGCACCTCCGGAAAACCCTTAATCCGATTAATCTTCAAATTTAGCGCATCGTGTCACAAATCAAGGTTCAGGCTAACCAAATAACTCGAGGTGGAGTATACAGCTTAAGAAAATGATTTAATCAAACCAAAGTTACGTCTGTAAAAATATCTCGTCTCTCTTTATGTCTCCATGTTTTCTTTGTAATCACACACAGACGAGGAAGGAGAACAAGATTAAACATGGTTCAGTCGACGAAGGAGAGAACCTTTGGAAGGCGACGTCCACGATGAAAAAACCCCAATTCATTATATCACTTTGGGACGATTTCATTATCTTTAAATAAGTGAGAATATACATTTATGGGGATAAACGTAAATATCTATTGGAAAGATAAACATAATTATTATTTCCTTCTTTATTGATTTGAGCCGACTCTCCTACTAAATTTGAACTATGTTGACTAGTCATCTTACCTTTCCAACACTCCATGAGGAAGATTCGAAGCCATCAACCTTCGACACGGAAGAGAGATTCCTTTTGTCAAGTTAACACGCAAATTCGATGGATCCATGAAAAGGGCCATGCACACAATACGGACTCATGTGAAGGACCATTTGATCTTTCACATCATCGTCCACCTATAATGTAGATTGAAGACTTAGAAGTATGTGGACGTGTATCTAATTTCATGCGTTTCATGTGCTCCAAAACGAGGTGCACATGAAGTTTCTCCGTCCTCGATCGTTTCATAAATCGTTGATATTTTCATAAGCGTCCTTCACGCATGCAAGGGGGGGTTTCGATCCATCTGCTTTCTATGTTTTGTCCATGTCTATTGGGTAAAGGACTGTTTGCCTGGTGATATTCTATCCCCAACTTATGACTAAGATCATGACACATCACAATCAATTTGAGTTTGGGTGACACACGTCATATCTTCAAGAGGTAATTGAATCGATCTATATTCTTACTCGACTCACATGAGCCAGGTTCAATTAGGTATGCTCCTTGCATGGCAGACGATGAAGTGTTCCATCCAATTGCACTTGTTAGTTTATACTTTTGTTTACTATGATCGTTTAGTCGTAGTCTGGACATGTGGAGATGTAGTCGTGAGCTCCATTAAATTTATCACCTCTAGGTAATTGAGACAGACAAGAAAGAGAGAGACAAAGTTATGGGGTCGATGATGAGCAACGGCTACCCTGCGGGCGATGAGGTGCAACGAGGGTGAGGAGCGTCGATCGGTGGATAATATTCATAGACATCGCTGAATGCAACAATAAATATTGGTGATATTCACAACTTGTAACCCATCAATCAGAATGGTGATTGGGCGATACGGTCCAAAAAAAGAAAAAGAACTAAAAGAAAAGAAAATTCAATACACTAGGGTTCAATGACTGCAAAATACATAAATACATATACACATATATATATATAGGGATACGGTCTCTGTATGTAAAGGCTATGTCTATGATACATGTGGACTCTACCACGCAAGCATTTCATGAATATATTTGTAAACAGGCCTAATGAATGTTTGAGCTTCGATTCCGGACCAGGAGGCAGATTGGATCAATTTCACTGCAAAATGATAGTTTCAGGACACTAGAATTAGAGCCTAAAACATATCGGAACGGGGGTGGAAACAGTAGCCTTTGAACACAACTAGCTAGGCAAATCTACGTGCGCGTTGGTATCGTCTCTTCGTAGCATCCGATAATATTGCACTGATTCAGTGAATTTGTATCACATACAACACATGTTAAAAAGGGCAATCGGTTTCACAAGATGTCATGGACGTCCGAGTTCAAAACGTTCTTAGTATCCTTAGAGGAAACGTGTCATGCATCTACTACGCGCCCACTTGTTTACTGTTTTGAGCATAAAAAGAATACATTTTTTTTTGTGCTTGCCGCGTTGGTAAGTTTGTAAAGAGAAGTAAGTTTCTGCACTGCGGCTACGTTTTCTGTGTAAGGTAGATTTTAATCTTGTCATTATTTAGGTCCTAAATAGAGTGTTGTCTCATGGAACCTGCTATCATTATCTCAGCTTTAATTTTTGTCTAATCACTCTAATGGGCTACCCAAGTCTCGCACATGGGCCGGCATGGCCCGCTAGAGTGACGGGCCATCCGTGTCTGCCTCTCACGTTTAAGGTGTCAACTTCAGCTAGTTACCTTCGGATAGACAGGCATAGTAGCCTCTCACGTTTAAGGTGACGGATGAGAGTTTCAGCTCCTGCTAACTAGCTGCTAACGCAAATCAACCCGCAAGGCTAGCTCAGTACCCCCGGTTTATTTGATTACATGAGAGCAATATTTTAGAGAGAGAAATGTTGAAATGAAAGAAACGGCTTAAGGGGGCAATTGGGAATTTTATGAAAAAGGCAGGGGCCAAATTTGGAAAATGAGTTTCAAGTGCACCAACTCCCCAGTAGATTTCAAACGCCTTCAATATCTGAACCTAAGTTTTCCATTGCCATTCCAGACAGAGGAATGGTCCAAATCCTGAGTCAACCATTGCCATTCCAGACAGAGGAATGGTCCAAATCCTGAGTCAAAAGTTTTCCCTAAGCTTAATCTTCAACCACTAGGAGCCAGCAAGCAAAAACTAGTAAGACTTTACATGCACCAGGAATAAAATCAGCTATGGAATTTGTCAAAGTCACTAGATGAATCTGACTACCAAGTGTCTATCTACTCATATCCTCTAATCGATGAATACTAACTACTACTGGCTTTTCTTTTCAACCACAAAGCTCTCTTCCCGTTGCCTCTTCCAGAAATAGTAGGAAGCTTCGATCCACCGCGGATGGACCAGCAACTTCTTTTCCTTGACCGACCAGCGTGACTTCTCCGTCCCGGCATCTGTCGCAACCACGTGGGTCACCGAATCGTCGAGGTCCACCGTGCATGTGGCTCCCAACTGCTCCGCCATCTTCCACAGCTGGTGGTGGCAGGCAGGGAAGTTGGTTGGGAACACGCGGCTGAAGACGATCTTACAGCCTTCAAGGACTTCCTTGCGAAGAGTCTTCAAAACCTGCCCAACCGAATACACAAGATGACATGTCTGAAGTGAAATGACCGGTTTCCTTAATCCAGCTACTGGCTAGACCCCTTCACTTCAGGATGCTCTCAAATAGGGTACTGCAGGAGTACAGTCCAGTAGCGCTCCACAATCTTTCCCTTGTTCCTATGTTTTGTTTTAACTGCCTATTTATTCTGATCACAACCGCAGCACTAAAATCCTTGTCCGAGAGAACTTAAGGCATCTCTCTGAAAATCTCTTGCCTGTATTCATCATTTCAATACACCTTAAAATCCAAGTGTTTAAGCCAACTTTAAAGTCAGAATTCTAAAATTCCTAGCTAAAGCAGCATTATTCATTTCAACAGTATAATTTCTTTACTTCACCGGGAGTATTGGAAACTAGTAACACAAATCCAATCATAAATGGTCAATGAACCCTTAGCAGGAAATATACCTGTCTAACGTCTCTGCCAGCAAACTCGTCCTCAAGTTCCTGCAGTGCAAAAATCCACACATAAGAAAGGACAACAAACAGTAGTGACTCGGTTATTACCTCAGTTATATATAAAGAACGCAGCGCGAGCATGAGCGCGCGGGCCATACAGTCCACGACTAGGACAACGAATTTGTTGTCTTACAACGCTAAAAAACATAGCCACACTCTAAAAGGTTACAAAGTTCTTATGCAGTTAGAGAATGGAGCATACATTAAAAAATATGGTATGGATCCGTTTGAGGACTCCCATAACAATGGCAAGGGCTCCATCACTCTCGCTTTCATCCGTCTCCATCTCCGAGAGTGATTTACATGAGAATCCAAATTGTTGACAGCTTGAAGCAAAGTAATGATATCTTTCCATCAGTATCAAATTGTCCTTGTGCTTTGTCCATGCCTAAATAATAGGAAAATTCAAGGATTAAAATGATAACTCAAAATTACTATAGAGAGACTACCTCAGAAGGAACAAATACTCCTCTACCAAGCTGAATTTCATGCTACTGATTTGGCTTCAAAATGCACATGGTGTTTGGGGCATAAAAAGCCAATGAAAATGTCATTCATTGAAGCCAAAAACTAACTGAGAACCCCACGTTGAACACCCACGTTTTATTCAGGATTTAAAATTATCGATCAAATCAAAAACAGCCAATGAAGAATGAAACATGGTATTTTGACATGTTGTAGCTATGTTCTTTGATTTCTTGATATAACAAAATCACCTGAAAACATAATCATTACTCCATTTACAGAAAAGTTACAGATTCTTCATACAGCCAAATACAAGTATGCATACAAATTCAAACACCCAAAAAAAAGGAAGCAAAACAAAACTGAACAATAATTCTCATGCAACCCAGTCCAAAACATGAAAACACAAGAAAACAAAGACTAAGATCAAACTCCCGACCCAATGAACAGGAAGAAAAAACAGAACAAAACCAAACACTAATCCTGTGAAAACCCCACCCAAAAGTGATCTTGGGATCATCGCCTTCATAAAAAAAATTGACAGCAAACCATATAGGAATCTGTTTTGGAGTTATTTTGAATTCCATTTACCTGTTCTGTATCATCTAATATCAGTACACAATTTTCTTGGCCCAGCACCACATCAAGACCTTTTTGGTGTCTTTGGGTACCATCATCTCGGGAGATCACTCTTTCATGGAAGTACTCTCTTTTGGGGTCAAGTAGCTTAGCCATTTCCCGGGCGTAGGATCGATCACCCATTGTGTATATATACATCTCGAACATATCACTAGCTTCCTTTAAGAAGGTCCGCACAAAGGGTCTCAACTTGGTCATTGTATGCATATGCTCCAAGACGAAGAGGCTGCCTTTAGAGACGTCTGCACATTACATTTATGATTAAATCCAACAATCGACACAAGAACCAGGACTTAGAAATACGCCCTGAATATAAACAAGAAAATAAGACATGAGGAAACTTGTAATATCGCTTGTGACACCACATAAACTTAAAATTCACAGTCCACACAGAATCTAAACTGGCAGGAAAGGGCATACCTTGCCAAGAATCTACTTTGCCTCTCAGGTGTTCCTCCTCCAGAGAAATATGCGCAAGCGAAGTTGAATTAAGCAATGTATGATCTAAGTCAAGGATCAAGTAAAGCTTTTTGTAACGTAGCAAATTTTTCAAGTCAGTATTCCGCAACCGAGAAATTTCATCGTCAGCAAGCCTTAAACCCTGCATATACAAGTATTAATACATCATTTCCAGCTAAGATGAAAATGGTAAAAAAGTTACACATTAATGGGATTTGATTTCATACCTTGTGTATATAGCCAAATGTTACACCCGATTCCTCTTCAAGGGGTTTCCCACAACGCATGCACAGTCCCCCGAATGAACCAGGATGTGAACACGAATCCTGCTTAATGGTTGTCTCTGCACATTAAATTTTCCGGTCATCCTAGAGAAAAATAGAAGTAAAGCAGCGAAAGAGCATCAATGACTAAAAACCGACTGCTAGCTCATAATTAAGATCATTCTGTCATTTTATAACAGAAGCTCAACACGAACTTACGGGTTTTGAAACGAAAGTAAAAAACTGGATAAATAAAATCAACACTCCCCCAGCTGCCAGTTCACCATTGTGGCATTGAGCGTGTCAAAGATTCCATCACCACATCAAAATGCTAGATGTCAAGCCAAAACAAGGCACTGCAAAAGCCAGTTAAGGGCCCGTTTGGTAACATTCCAAACAGTAAAAATTTCTGTTTTTTTGTTCCCAGAAATAGTTTGGGAACAGAAATGCGTTTGGTAAATTTTTTGTGCCCGGGCACATTTTTTCAAATATTTGTGCCGAGAAACAGTTTTGGAAGAGAAATAAGAAGTAAAAAAAAAGTAGCTTCTTGTTTCTTGGCACAATTTTGAGAATCAATTTTTTTACTTCTTTTTCTTTTTTTTTTCTTCTTCTTTTTGTGTTGTTGTTCTTGGGTTGTGGCCGGTCGCCGGCAGCCGGCAACCGGCCACAGCCCAGGGCCAGCGAGGGCGTCACAGCCCTCACCGGCCGTTGGCGGAGGCGAGGGCGAGGGCTGGACCCTCGCCGCCTGGATCGGGCGAGGCCGACCTCGCCAGGTCCAGGCTGTGAGGCGCCTCGCCCAGGCGGCGAGGGTCCAGCCCTCGCCCTCGCCGACGAGGGGGACCCTCGCCTCCGCCGATGGCCGGCGAGGGCCATGACGCTCTCACCGGCCCTGGGCTGTGGCCGGTCGCCGGCGACCGGCCATGGCCAAGGAAGAAATGGATCGAAAAAAAAAAAAACCTTAAACAATTCAAAATATTATTAATAAAAAGAAATTTTGTGTAGTTACCAAACGCATTTCTGTTCTTTTCTATTCCAAGAATAAAAATTTTGGACAGTTACCAAACGCTTTAAAATGCTTAGAAATTATTTCCGGGCACAAAATAAAAAAAAATCATTTCTGTTCAGAAATGATTCCCAGGCACAGAAATATTCTCATGCGCACCCTAAGCCATTCATTCTCTTACTTATTTAATCACTGTCTGAATAAGAAGGATTGCAAGACTTAGTTTCTGGCTATTCCTAATGCAAAAAATTGGACCTACAAGGGTAACACGACCATTAAGCACGATGAAGAATCTTCCACTTTTCTTCCCCGTAATTACAATGAATGCATTCTAAAGTTAACAGAAGTATAATGTTGACAGGTCATTAGGATGCAAGTACAGCAAACGACATTCTATTCATCTATATATGTATGTGGTTACCTTAATTGCGCGTTAGCTCGTGTGCACAAGAGCATGTCAGCATATCTCCACAATTATAATAGTTCAAATTCAAGCAAACAATTACTTAACTCTTCAGGAACTCTTATGCATGAAATTGCCAAATCACTTTTTTTATAAGTAAATGAAAGAGCCAAACCGTTGAGTTGCTAATAAGCTAGCATCATATAAGAGCTCCTAGTTAATATATTATGTCATGAAATCTCTAGCTCTTCATGTGCTCCTTATGAATACCTAAGTTAAGAACAGCATCAGACACATGTCATTCAAAATTAGAAGCAATTTACTAGTATCAACCCGTGTAGAATGTCAACATTGACTAGTTTTTAAGTTAAATGACCTTGGCATAAAAAATACCCGAGCAGTTATATGAAGGAGGAAGATTAATGTGATAAAGGTTGTTCTTGCAAGAGCAGCATGCAGAGTCCATCTTTTGCCGGTTTTCTACTTTCCTAGATGAAGTTTCCTAATGTTTTCATACATTTGTCCTAGTAAACGCATCTTTCTATTGCATAAGATTGTGCATGATTAAAGTCGATAATAAGAAAGAGCTGTGCTTGATACAATCAACACACACATGTTATCCACAAAGTTAAGCCAATACACCTATGTCAAGGGCCGAAAGTGGTGAAACCTGTATGTAAATTAAAAATGAACTAGGCATGGCCTACACCTGAGACGAACCTAGGGAAAGGACATTCCTTCCTCCGGAACCAATCAAAACTTAGCAATCAAGGCAGAAACTCATTCACAAAATTCTTGGACTAGAAATCAACTAATGATCATGTGATGTACCTTAAAGTAGGTTGGGATCAAGAATTTCCTACCCTCTAGAGACCATTTTTGCAGGAATAAAAGAAACTGAAACGGATACACATTTAGTCCAGACTTTTTACCTACAATTTGTTCTGAATATTCGCCTGAAGTTGACCCCTCAGGTTCCTCTAAAATTTCCAGGTTCTCCACCTTGCGCCTCTTTATCCTGGCAATGAACTCGTTAGTTAAAACTCAAAGGAAACCAAGGGACCCACCCTGCCGATAAAATATAGGTATAACAAAAAGAAGAAAAAGATCCAACATCATTGAACTCTGACACACTTGTGCATTCAAATTAAGAGAGCTGATATCGTGTAGATATAAAATCCAAAAGTTACAGATAGAAGACCAGAAAACTATTGACACCAGAATTGGTCAATGCAACATAACCATTGGTATAAACTGTTCACACTGCAGACATCAACACAACACTATCATTGGACAATACCTTTCGCTTTCATGATCACTCTCATCGTCAGTTTCGTCATTGGCCGATGAACCAGAAGAACCAGAAGCTAAATGAGCGTCGAGGTAGGATGCAAAGTCATCACTGCTAGATGAATGCACTGGCGAATCCGTCACAAGACTCATCTGAAGAGGGATGCATTCGATATATAAACCTTGTCAAATTTCGAATACCGAACGCCCATTTTAAAGAAGATGTATATGAAAGCAATAAAATAAGGTGGAAATAACTGTTATCAAATGAAAAACAAAAGTCACCAGGTCAGGACCATTACACGCCTGTTTTTGCAAGCTAAGGATGGGAAGGGGGAAGATAAGAACGAAATAGAAGACCCTTGAGACCTCAATTAGGATACACTGCCATTAGGTCAAAGCCTTGATCTATACACACCACTCGGTCGAAATGGTGAATACAGTCAGCACTTTCAACCAACATGAAGATAGATGCCAATAAATGTGTCAGGGTAAAGGTTTTCCCTGCCACCACCCCTGCGACCCGTGCAATGCAAGGCAATCCGCCCCGCCCCAATCCCCACACCGCCCTCACAGGCAAGGAAATGCTCACTCACAAAAGATACAGATAATTCTCGAATCTCGTGTAAATGCACTTGTATGTCGACTAATATTAAATATCCAACAACAAAAACTAGAAAAAAAAACTAATAAGCACCACATATGAGAAGCCATCATGGAATTTTCGTAAAGTACAATAGTGCACGTCCCTCTATTAAATCCTAAAAGACAAGATTTTCCTATACCTTTGCCTTATGTGAGGAAAATCTAGTAATAACTCCTCCGGATATTCAATCTGTATCAATAGCAGTTTCCGGCCCAAAATCGACAAAAATCTCTAAGGGGACAAATGGGGCAAGACCAAGTTCAGTGTTCGCTCGACACTGTGCATGCTTAAACGGAGTCCACCACGGAAATACCATGGTGGCCGTGACCAATTGAATGCTCACCCCGATATTTGCATCATCAAATCATTCCTTTAATTGATCGAAAAATAGAACTTACACAATGTCGCGACCCTCCCAACCGCAACACAAGATGATGTCCCGGGGGAAGGGGGCGAAAATTAAAGAAATAACAGAAGATCGCGAAAAACTAAAAATCAATCGAAGTCAATCAAATTCCTCGTCTGGAATGAAAATTCAACCAACAACTCCAAGAATATGAATTTCTCTAATTAACGTAAATGCATGCATGACCGAATTGGGGTAAAGATTGGATTTTGGACTTAAAGATCCGTTCTTCACGCAAGTGACCCTAATCTAACATGAATGCGGCGTAAACGTAGTCTTGCGCAAAAATGTAATCTTGCAAACAAAGGTTCAATCTTGAACGTTCAAGATATTAATCAAGGGTATAAAGTCTAACCTATCTGGATTCAAAGTTATAACTTCAATGGAAGGACGCCGGAGGATTGGACGAACACGGTGGCGGCCCGCGGACCACGGCGTCGGAGAGTCGTTGGGCGGGAATCAGGTTCGCGGATGGTATCCTTCCGTGATGGGGATGATACCGCCAGTGCCCTCGCACCAAGAGCCGCCGCCGACGACGACGGGGGACCGAGGAACGGCAAAGGAGGCGCCTGGCACGAGATGGGGCACCGGCGATGGAGTAGCTCCGTCCGGCCGTCCAAGACTCGGCGGCAAGCCGACGACGCCTCGGTAACCCCGGAGGAATGAAAGCGCCGCGACGGAGTAGGAGTCGCGGTGGCGAGGCTCGGTCGCGATCTCGTCTCGGTAGGGCTCGGTCGCGCGGGCGCGACGCCGCGGACAGGCGGAGGAAAACGGCCCGGGTCGCGCCCGGCGGGAGCCGCGGCCGTCGGAGGAGGTGGCGGCGACGGCGATGGCGGCGGGGCCGGAGGGCGAGTCGCGGATTTCGGAGGCGGCGCGGCGGGGGCGAGAGGGAGAGAGGTAGACGCGAGAGTAATGTTGTTGTAGTTGCTTGTGAAGTGGGAGAGCGCCTCTTTATATTTGCCCAGGATGTTTTTCTTTTTCGTTCCCCTGTCGCGGCCCGAATTCTCGACATCTCTGCGTAATATTTCTCTCCGAGTCCTGTCGAAAATCCCACTTTCCTAAATCTAGAAAAAACATTTTCCAACCAAAAAAAAAAAAAACATCTAGGATTTGGGTTTCGACCCAAGAAGAAAAAAAAAATTCTAGAATTTGGGTCCGAACAAAAAGAAAATAAAAATTTAGAACTCGGGTCCGACCCCCCCAAAAAAAAACAGGACTCGTTGCATTTGGCCGAAGGGGGGGGATGGGTCGGCCAAGATCAAATGGGCTTGATCTTGAAGGTTCCGATAAATTTAGGGCCTTGCTTATTTCTGGTAAGCTTAAGCTCAAATTCATTTAGCGTATTGGGGCAAATTTCATTATGACCCATGAAATTTACTTAATGTGGACATGCTATTGCTAAATGAAAATCGTTCCTAATGCCCGGATGTAATGCGAGCGTCGAGGTTATGATATGTTTTGAGATATTTGGTCTAGGGGTAAAATTCGATCCCTAACTTTCTAATATAATGGTTACTAAGATTAAGAACCGAAAAATTCATTTGACACGAGAAATAAAGAGGTGAAAAATAAAAGAGCAAAGCGATGCGTGGTAAATGGACTAAAGATCGGACTTGACTAGTTGGTGGGTTATAGGTCTGTCATTGGTTGGTCAGAAAGTGGCGGTGACCCGACTTTCGAGTTGGTTCGGGTTTTGAAGAAATAATTCAATCGCTCCAACGAGATAATGACTATCGTAAGTTCATGACTATCACTTAAATACTTTGGAGTAATGCCTTTACTATAAAAGCATTTTTACCACTAATCAAGTACTAAAGGATAAGACCATATATATGTACACACAAAATCACATTTGTGACATGTCAAGCTCGAATCAGCCTCCCAATCACATTCAACACGCATATTTATTGCGAACTAAGACTCTTCATGAATTAACGAAGGAGGTTCGGTATCAAGTGATCCGTACCATTTTTTTTTCATGTATGCATGCTACTCTAACTGCTACGCTGAGCATGACAAGCCACCCGAGGTCGAAATGGAGCTTGGAGAAGGCATAGATGGAGAGGCAGCCAACGAGGGTGTCGACATTAATGGATGCTTGAACCATCGGAACACTTGAATTTTAGTCGGCACATCAAAATGAATAAACGATACCGGTCGAATTCGATTTCAGCCCGAGTCATTCCGCGCAGGCCCATGCCCAATCTCAACATTTCGGCCCATTAAGCTTGGACGAAATAAGCCCATGTTAATTCGAGGAAAGAAAAGCCCAAGTGAGCCGAGTCACTTCCCTAGAAGTCGCTGAACTGGTGTGGGACGTGCATGGCGGAATCAGTTCTTGACCATGCACACGCGTAGGCACATGCTGAACCGACGGAGAAATTCTCTCTCTATGGAGCGATTCTCTTGGCATTTTCTGCTTCTGACTGTCTCCAGATGCTGTTCACCGCTGCTATATATTCATTTCTAACGCCGTGCATTGGAGAGCTCGGCTCTGCTCTGTTCCTCTGGCCCTGAACGTGTGAAGTGATTCGGCTCGCCGGCCCTGATCTTCATCCTTGGCGCATTGAGGTTGAGAGTTTATAGAGTTTTAGCGGGTCAGGGTCGATCATCAATCTCAAGAGGGCGCAGAACTGAAGGAAGGAAATTATTTTTTGTTCCGATTCACGGCTGTGAGAGAGAGAGAGAGAGAGAGAGAGAGAGAGAGAGAGAGACCACGAGAGAGGAACGCTCGAACGTCAAGATTTTCTCTCGTGGAACCAAGTCCGAGAGGCCTCGAGAACACGCCGATCGACGCTGAAATCCGCCATTTAAGGTCACTAGCATTCGCCGACAATCACCTTGCACCACTAGCCACCGGAGTTACGGATTCAGAGAAAAAGGTTCGCACACATCCGTCATAGAAGCAAGAGCCGAAAATCTCCTCGATCGAAAATTGCCTTCGTCTTTAAGCTTTCTCCATTGTTTCTGAACGCTCAAAGATCGTCGCCGTCTTCAGTTTCTAAGACGCAGTCGCAATGCTCTGTATTGGCTCTGTTTCGCAGCCAAAAAGCCTTGAGGTAATTGGACTTTGCTCGATCCGACTCCTGCAGCTTCAATCACCGGCTACAGCAGCCTTGAAAATTCTGGTTCTCAGTTCAATCAATGTTCCTGGTCATGCATCTACCAGGTACGAGTGTTCTTAATCTAATATGGCTAATCGAGCATATGGGGTTGGGACTCTTGTGAAATTCGTCTCTGGTTAAAAGCTTTATCGATGTTTCAATTTTGCATTGATGCTGTCGTGATGACCTCATAGTGGTTCTCTGCCTGATATGTGAGTAGAAGTTCATTAATCGTAGTGCATGCCACCTATTTGAGGAAATGTCTTGGTGAAATCAGAATGCATGTTCTGTGAAGGAAACAAGTTCAATAGCCATTTCATCTAGTGTTTTACTTCTCGCAATATGATTGTCGCATCATTATGTATGTATATGTCCTTTTTTAAGATTGAACCGAGAGCCATGTCTTGTGAACCCAACTATATAACCCGACTCATCAAAACCATGTTACTTCGGTCATGCATAAATCGATGCATGTTGTTTGTTGATTTAACGATTGATGAGGAAATTGTATTTTGTAGTCTTGAAATTCCCATGAACAAGACGGATTAATCAAGTTGTTGCTCATGTGGTAGATTCTATTTTCATATTCGATATGTTGACCTCATATTTAATGAAAAGCAGCTTGCTAAAAAGACAAGCCTCGGAATTTGGAGTGGAAGACCTAAGTGGTTCATTAAATGTCATGGATGTCGTTTGGATATCGGATATGAGGGTAAGGGAGGAAAATCTTCAGTATTTAGAAGCGCCGGACCAACTACACATCAATGATGAGATTCAAGAAGTTCCGGAAGAATTGATGATGTAAGTTTGCTTTTTCTCATCCTCTTTTATAGTCACTTGTTTAAATTTAACACAAGTTTCTCTTGTGGCTATACGCCCACCGATTGAGTGCCAATTGACTTACTTTGCAGGTATCAGTAGATACATGCAATGATCCCGAGGTCCACGGCAACGTCCAACTGAAGTCAAGCGAGGACTTTGATCGTCCGGCAAAGGCCCTCTTGCCTTCAAATGCACCATCGTGACCTCCATTACCTCCGTTTTGCTCGGTTTTGGTTGGTCCTCTCGATCTCTCTCTCTCTCTCTTTCTCTACGTCTGATGTTGTGAAGCATAGGAAGATTCATGGTCATCTGTGAAGTTTGGAAATATGTCTATGCGAATCAATTTTCCATACATTGAATTAATCTCTTGCAACTTAATTTTGTTACAAATGAAATAATAATTAAGTTATATCTTAGTCATTTCACTTTTTTTCCTAGTTTTGTTACTAATCAAAATGATAGATCTACCGCTAGAGTCATTTTTTAATGCATTGAAAATGAAAAAAAATAAAAAAAAAACTTGATTTTGATAACAACATTTATGTTTTTTAGCCAATCAAGTTAATTTTAGAAAAAGTTCATCGCATTTATTATTTCTCATCAATTTTATCTTATAATCATATATATTTGGAAAGTAAATTCAAAGAAAGAAGGAGGAACATAGGGCACATAATATTTTCGTTTATTTTTTTTTCAATTTCTTGTGTATGTTTATTGTAATATGGCAAAATTGTGATGATATATAAGAAATTTTTTTTTGGATTTTGGCAGACATAGGAGTGATGAGCGGGGTGATGCTATGCATAAAAAAGGAGCTGAAGATAACTAACGTGTAAGTTAAAAACTTGACAAGATTCTCAATGTGTTCTCGCTCCTTGGGTCAATGATTGCAAGGCGAATCTCCAATTGGATCAGCCACCATTTGTACGTGTTTGTCATGCTTAGTGTGTAAAAATCGCCTTGTGCTCGCTCGTCATCGAGGTCCTCGTCATGCTAAAATCCCTAGTGGTTCGCCATGCACAGCCGCTTGGGTGACGAGAAACACTTTTTCGCCACAACCTCCGACTCCAAGGAGAAGGCCGTGCTCTGGCTCGCCAACATCCCTAAGAAGTGCAACTATGATGTTGTCAAGATCACCAAATGGAGCACAGGAGAGGGCAAGTAGAGGGAACTCCTCCCCTAATCCCGTCAGTCCGCCACATGCTCATCGCAAAAGCGTTTGTGATGATTAAATCGAATTGAAGATATTATTTTCGATTTATAATATATATCAATATATTGTTTTTGTAAAGTATTTTTTATTTTTCTTATTTGTCTATCTCATATTTAAAATTTCACGACGATTGTCATTAATATAATTCCTAAAAAATATAATATTTTCATACAAGCCGAACATGTAAAACTAGGATAGGAACCTTAGTCAATACGAATCTCCTAAAAATTATAAAAGATAAAATTCATGCAAAGCATGGCTTACAGATCTATTCAATAAGAATGTGAAGGCACTTTTCAAAATCGATGAATTGCCATAAGGTCCTTCATTTTAAAATAGACAATGTACCATAGAATTTCTTGCATTTCAATTGGTAAGGTAAGTTTTGCATTTTCGAAAGGATATGAATCCTCTAAAGTAAAGGGATGATATGCATGACGGCCGTGAAGCCCCATGCCGGCGTTTGCTTCCCGCCATCATCGTATCCTCAGCCCCTCTCTCTCTCCCTCAACAAAAATTGGGGACGCGATCTCATGCTGTCAAAAAATAAGAACAACAAATAATATGGATGCCCAATGATCGACAAATAAAGGAGTCTCACCCTTATTTGACTCACTAGAGATTACCCAACTCAAATCAAATGACCAAATTTGCTCGCTCTAGAGTTTCTTTTCTGTTCGTGAAAGAAAGAACCAGAGATTACCGTCACCGAGAGTTTCCAGCATGACGAGGACCCTGACAACGAGCAGGACTTGGGAGATTGCTCCCGCGCCGAGCATAACACAACCCGAGGTTGAAATGGAGCTTGGAGAAGGCATTGGATGTAGATTTAGCCAACAAGGGTGTTGACCTTGATGAACGCCTGAACCACCGAAACGATTATTGATGCATGAATTTTAGCCGGCACATAAAAAATAAATGATAATAAAAGAAACTGGTCCAATTCATTTCCAGCCCGATTCATTCCGCGCGCCTCATGACCGATCTCAACATTTTGGCCCACTAAACTTGAAGGAAATTAGCCCATGTTAATTCGAGGAACGGAAACCCCATGTGGCCCTACACGGTTCCTTCTGGAAGTTGCTGACCTGGCATTTGCACGACGGAATCAGTTTCTGATCGGCACGCTCGCGGGCAGACGCCGAACCGACGGAGAAACTCTCTCTCTTCTCTCTCTAAGGGAGCGAATTCTCTTGGGATTTGCTGTTTCCGACGTCTCCAGACGCTGTTCACCACCGCCGCCACTATGATTCATCTCTAACGCCGCGCATTGGAGCTCGGCTCTGCTTTGTTTGTCGGCCGGGAACCACGTGAAGTGACTCGGCTCGCCGGCGCAGTGAGGCCGAGAGTTATGGAGTATCCGCCGGTCAGCAGGGATCATCAATGTTAAGAGGGCGCAGAACTGAAGGAAGGATAGTTATTTTTGTTCCGATTCATGGCTTGAGAGAGCACGAGAGAGGAACGCTCGAATACAGAATTGCGGTCACTAGCGTTCGCCGACGATCGGCACTGAAATCCGCTGTTTACAGTCGCTAGTATTCGCCGGCGATCGCGTTTAACCGCTCGCCACCAGAGTTACGGATTTAGAGAAAGACGGTCGTACGTACGCATCGGCCATAGAAGCGAGAGCCAAAAATCTTCTGGATGGAAAATTTGCTTCGTCTTCAAGCTGTCCGAGGCATGGATCCTTGCCGTCTTCAGTTTCTAAGATGGCGGTTGCAATGCTCTGTTTCGGCTCTGTTTCGCAGCCAAAAAGCATTGAAGTAATTGTACTTTGCTCGATCCTACTCCTGCAGCATTCAACCACCAGCGACCACGTCGTCTTATAAATTCGGGGTCTCTCTTCAGTTGGTGTTCCCGGTAATTGCATCTACCAGGTATGAATATTCTTAATCTAATATGGCTAATCAAGTCCGATAAATGTGATTGAGGCTCATGTGAAATTCGTTCAGTGTTTTCGCTTCTTGCAATATGATTGTTGCATCTTCATGTATGTATATATCCTTTTTCATGATTAAATTGAGAGCCATATATCATGTAAACTCAACCATAGCCTAACTAGTTTTGAATCATGCATGAGCCGATTTGTGTTGCTTGTCAATTTAACGATTGATGTGGAAACCACATTTCGTAGCTCTCAATTACCATGAGCAAGACCCAACAATCAAGCTGTTGCTCAAGTGTTAATTCTGCCGTGTTTCCATCATTGTTGTGTTTTTTCCTTATTCATATTCGATATGTTGACTACATATTCTGGTTGTGTACACGTGGCGGGCATGATGAGGCCCCATGAATATCATCATGCTCACTGCTCAGGTGAAGTGTGTTTGCGATTTGTTGTTCAGGAAGTAAAAATTTGCATCAATGATGTGTGAGTTGAGTTCTGGTTCGGACAGTATAGTCATGAATATAAAAGAAGAGACGGGTGGAAAGTTAAAAGAGGAGAAATTCATGATCTAGAAATATATTATAGGATTGAAAAATGAAATGAAATGAATAATAAAAAAAAAGGGTTCAGCAAAGATATTAGAAATTGGGTTAGGGTTTTGACCTTGGTGTGGTTGTGATGGAAGATGGCTTTAATGTGGGCTTAAGCATGATTTGACAAAAGAATGGGCTCGAGCGAGCTTTTACTCGAAGTTGGGTTTGCGAGGTTTTAATTGAAATAGATATAACGGAGTAAGTCCATTTAAGGGCTTGGCTTGAGTTGAGTCCCTATTTTCCAGATTTTTTTAAAAAATAAATATAAAAATTCCTGAATATAAAAAAATTGAAACTTTGGTTAGAGAAATAGGCCTTGATTAGGTTATTAGATTTTAGTATTAGAATTGGCTAAAAATTAGCATAGTTTCATTTAGTTAGCGTGCAGATGGTTTAGGGTTTTAGTGGACACCATTGATTTAGTTTAATCTAAGAAGGTTAATCCTTTAGAAAATAAATTGAACTAAGTTCATTCGGGTTGTTGTCCCGGGGCTTAATGAAAAGGCCATATTATATTCTTTGCCTGACTCATTTCGGGTTATTTTACTGCATTGTATATTTTATGAGTTCTTTATTGCTATTTTTTATGTGTTTGTTGTGATTACTTTTATATTATTTTTTGTGTTGCGAATCATCTTCATAGTTGAGTGGTTAGGTTTTATTGTAGGATCATAATGAACATAAAAACATTGCATGGACAGTTAGCTGACAAGAACTTTGGGACTCATAATTGGAAAAAGACTGCATAGACACGTTAGTTGACAAATAATCAAATTTAGGTACCGAAATGGCATTAGTTTAGCTAACTAGTGTAATAAAGTCCTTAGCCCTAGATCTTTTGTTGCGTGGGAATTGAGATATATTGTCATATCTCACTTGATTTCAGACCGATCCCAATAGACTTGTGACGAGTCATCATATTGGAATCTAATAGGGTTAAACAAATCTAAGTGATCCTTTTGAACTTTTCTTTACCAAAAAAAAAAACAAATCTAAGTGAAAAACCTCAACGTTGCATGAGGAAAGGGTTTTGGTGAATCTACGCCGATTGAAGACCGTTGGCCACCCTTAGCATTATCACTAAATCTGTCTTTTCCTCGACCGTGTTGCTAAAAAAGGGTCGCGACAACAATGTATAAAAAACAATTACCTTTCGAACTTTAATTTTTCGATCAACATAAGGAAGTCACAAATTGATGACAAATTAAAAAAAATAGAAAAAGATGCTACAAAATTAAGGAAAAAAAAGAAAGACAATGAGTTAAGACCTCATGAATGAGGTCAAGAAGCCACGGAAGTAGTTAGGGGAGACATCGACATGTAGATGGGGGCAATCATGAGGGTGTAGTCAATGCGGATGTTAACGACGACGCGGCCCAATAGGAGGAAGGTATAATCACGGGTGAAGACCATGAGGAGGGGTCGAAGAAGAAAATGGCCCTCATCATCATGATCACGATCCCA
Organism: Syzygium aqueum; assembly: GCA_031216185.1. Taxonomy (NCBI): domain Eukaryota; kingdom Viridiplantae; phylum Streptophyta; class Magnoliopsida; order Myrtales; family Myrtaceae; genus Syzygium; species Syzygium aqueum. The sequence goes on along the minus strand of CM062233.1, from coordinate 28,169,503 downwards.
TTGGACATTCGCCTTGCAATCGTCAACTCAAGAGCAAGAACATGTTGAGGATCCCCATCGGGACCTCAACTTGCTCGTTAGTTATCTTTAGCTCCTTCTTTACACATAGCATCACCCCAATCATCATTCCCATCTCTATGAAAATTAATTTTTTTTTATCACCACGTAAATAGTAACTATATACAAGAAATTGAAAAAATGAAAGAAAATATTATGTGCCGTATCTTCCTCTTTCTTTCTTTGAATTTATCTTCAAAAAGTATATGATTATAAGATAAGTTAAGTGTGATAAACTTTATCTCAAATTAACCTGATTGGCTAAAAAAAGTGGATGATGTTTTCGAAATTAAGTAATTTCTTTAACTTTTTGTATTTCCTTTGCCGTGCATTAAAGAAATGACCTTTGGCAATAGATCTATCATTTTTATCAGTAATAAAGCTAGAAAAAAATTGCAATGACTAAAATAAAACTCAATTATGATTTTTTTTGCAACATAATTAAGTTGCAAGAGATTGATTCACTGTATGGAAAATTGATTTGCAGAGATATATTTCAAAACTTGATTAACAACCATAGGGTGAGTCTTCCCATGCTTCACAACAACGGATGCACAGAGAGAGAGAGAGAGAGAGAGAGAGAGAGAGAGAGAGAGAGAGAGAGAGAGAGAGAGAGAGAGAGAGAGAGAGAGAGAGAGAGCAAAATGGAGGTCATGGAGGTATTTGAAACCGTACTTTTTTGGGTGTGGTTTTGCTGGAGGATTGGAGTCCTCATTCAATTTCGATTGGACATTGCCGTCAGCCTTGGGATCACTGCAAGTGTCTTCTACTACTTGCAAAATAAGTCAATTGGCACTTAATTAGTGACGTATAGCTGCATGAGAAACTCTTGTTAAGTTTAAAAATCTGGCTATGAAAGAGGAGGAGAAAAGCAAACTCACACCATCAATTCTTCGGGAGCTTCTTGAATCTCATTATTGGTGTTATTTTCATTTACAATGAGTGGTTGGTCCGGCACTTCTATATATTCAAGATTTTCCTCCCTTTGCCTCATAACTGATAGCCAAATGACATCCTCGTTTTGAGCAAGCTGTTTTTCTTTTGTGTACTCCTTGACGTTTAATAAGCCACTCCGTTATTCAATTCCAAATTCCAAGACTTGTTTTCTAGCAAGTTACTTTTCCAAGTTGAATTAAGGGGGATCGATTGTTTTGCATCAAACGATACTCACCCCTTTTACAAGGCATGGCTAGTGGCCAATAAATGAGAAGGGTTTCTAGACCCCAATGGCCAACAAACAAAGAGGGGTCGACAGGTCAGGAGGGATGCCTAATGGCCGACAAATAAGGAGGGTCTCTTCCCAATGATCCACAAATAATGAGAGGTCGATAAATAAGGAGGGGCTGAAATTTAAGGAGAGTCTCTCTCAATAGCTAACGAATAAGGTGGGCAACAGGTACTATGGAACCATTTTTCTTGGGTACTTAACGCCATAATCCGTAATGGTTGAAGGTTGAGGATAGTCTTCAACCCACAAACGTACTTTGTGCTTTCATCCTATCCACATGGTGTCTCTTCGCTAGTGCATGCTCAACCGACGCTACACTGGAGGAGGTGCAAATTTTGATTAAAATCCCTAAATCCCCTCCCATACAGACAAGGCATTTCCGATGTGGGCATGCAAATTGCAGTAGATATGATTTCTTCTATGCATGATTGTGACTTGTATCAACGGTGTTTATGAGTTGTAAGTACGGGGTTAATGTGCGACACAACAATTTTAATGGGTCATTTTTACTACAATTTTAACGTGCTGCCAACAATGTATCAACGGTCTTTATGAATTGTAAGTTAGGGGTTAATGTGGCAAACAGGCACCGTGTGCCACTGCATGTTTTGTCCACAAAATATCAATGGTCTGTGCTTAGGGGTTAATGTGCGATATGGGCACATGTTAGATGGTTTTGATTCAATTCATTGGGAATAGGCAGAGAAGCTCGGAGTTTTGTTTACTTGGAAACAAACTTCTCCATTCACACATCGAAAACGTCTTGTCTGTATGGGAGGGGATTTTGGAATTTTAATCAAAACTTGCGCCTCCTCTAATGTAGCGTCTAATGAGCATGCACCAGTGAAGAGACGCCATGTGGATAGGGCAAAATCACTAAGGATGTCGGATTTGTGGGGCTAAAGATCATGCTTGTTCATCACCCGTTATGGTCTACAGCTTTAAGTGCTCTGGAAATTGATTCAATGTTCCCTGTTGCCCTCCTTATTCATTTGCTATTGGGATAGACTCTCCTTATTTGTTAGCTTCTTATTTGTGGCCATTGGGCATCCCTCCTTATATGTCGATCGCTCCTCATTTTTGGAACAATTGGGAGAGACCCCATTAGGGTCGAGAGACACTCCTCATCTATTGGTCATTGGGCATCTCTTCTAAAAGGGGTGAGCAGCAGTTGATGCAAAACAATTGATCACCCTATGATTCAACTTGGAAAAGTAGCTTGCCAAAAAAAGTCTTAGAATTTGGAATGGAACAACAGAGTGGCTCGATAAAGGTTATAGATCACTTGGAGGACGAGGAAGTCATTTGGCTATTAAATATGAGGGAAAGGGAGGAAAATCTTGAGTATCTAGAAGCGCCAGACTAACCACTCATATTAATTGAAAGCAAAACCAATGATGAGATTTAAGAAGCTCCCGAAAATTGATGGATGTAAGTTTGCTTTTCTCTTACTCTTTTATAACTAGATTTTTAAATTTAACACTAGTTTCTCTTGCGGCTATACACTACAGATTGAGTGCCAATTGACTTACTTTGTAGGTATTATAATAGACATGCAGTGATCCTTAGGTGGACGGCAACATCCAAACCAAAGCCAACTGAGGACTTCGATCCTCCTGCGAAGCCACACCCGAACAAGTATTTCTTTAATTGTGCTATAGCAGCTTACAAGACCTCCATTTTACTCGATTTTGGTTAGTCGCCCCCTCTCTCCAATGTTGTGAAGCATGGGAAAACTCAACCCATGATCGTCCATGAAGTTTGGAAATATATCTCTGCGAGTTAATTTTGTATACGGTGAATCAATCTCTTGCAATTTAATTTGTTGCAAAAATATAAAATAAAATTATATCTTAGTCAAAGTACTTTTTTTCTAGCTTTATTACTGAAAAATGATACATTTATTATCAAAGGTCATTTTTTAATGCATATAAAATGAAAAAAGAGCAAAAAGAAAAAAAAGAAGAAAAAATTACTTAATTTCAAAAACATCCTCCACTTTTTTTTAGCCAACAAAATTAATTTCAAATAAAGTTCATCACACTTATTATTTCTCATCATTCTTATTGTCATATATATTTGGAAAATAAATACAAAGAAAGAAGGATGAAGATAAAACACATAATATTTTCTTTTATTTTTTATTTTTTCAATATTTTGTATATGGTTACTATTTACGTGGTAACATTTTGATGATATATAGGAATTTTTTTAAATGTTTGTAGAGAAAGGAGTGATGAGCGGGGCATGCTATACGTAAAGAGGGAGTTGAAGATAACTGACGTGTAGGCTGACGTCTTTACAGGGATCCTCAACATGTTCTCGCTCCTCGAGTCGGCGATTGCGGGTCGAATCTGTGACAGGATTGGCCGCCGCTACACGATCCTGTTGGCAAGGGCCACAATCCTGTTGGCAAGGGCTATTTTTTATTCTTCCCGCCCATCCTCATGGGCTTAGCCCGTGACTACAGCTTCCTCGTATTGGCCCTACCATCGCTAACATCGACGTTGACTACACCCTCATGGTCGCTCCTGTGTACATTGCAAAGGTCTCCTCTGCCTTCTCCCGTGGCTTCTTTACCTGCATCCCTCAAGTACTAACTCATTTTCTTTTCTTTTCTTTTTTCCTAATTTTGTAGCATCTGCTTCATTTTTTTATTTAGCATCAACTTTTGTCTTCTTCGTGTGAAACTTTCATTGTTCTTGCTTCGCGAAAAATGAAAATTAGAAAGGCGATTGCTTTTTTATACATCGTTTCGGTAGTTAAGGTATTAATCAATGTCAACACCCTCGTTGGCTACATCTCCATCTAAGCTCTCTCCATTTCAACCTCAGGTGGCTTGTTAAGCTTAGCATGGGCGTAATCTCCTTGGTCCTGTTTGTCATTGAAGTCCTTGTCAAGTCGGAATCCCCAATGGCTCATCGTTGAGGTCTCCTCTGCCTTCTCTCGTGGCTTCTTTACCTCATTCCCTAAGGTACCGACTCATTTTCTTTTCTTTTTTTTTTCTCCTTAATTTTGTAGCATCTTTTTCATATTTTATTTGTTATCACCTTTTGTCTTCTTCATGTTGAATTTGCATTGTTCTTGTTTCGGGAAAAATGAAAATTAGAACGGCAATTACTTTTTTATACATCGTTTCGGTGGTTCATGTGTTCATCAATGTCTGCACCATGTTGGCTATATCTCCATCTATGCCTTCTCCAAGCTACACTTCAACTTGGGGTGATGTGTCAAGCTCAACAAGGGAGCAATCTCCTTGGTCTTATTTGTCATCGAGGTCCTCGTCAAGTCTGAATCCCTGGTAGCTCATCATGCGAGGCTGCCTAGGTGACGCGAAGCACTTCCTCACCAGGACCTCCGACTCCAAGGAGCTACACTTCGGCTCGCAAATATCAATAAGGCTGCCGACATCCCTAAGGAGTGCAATGAGGATGTTGTCAAGATCACCAGCAGAGTGCTGGAGAGGGCATGTGGCAAGAGGACGTGTGGCGGGATCTCCTTCTCCAACTAACCTGTCCATCCGCCCAATGCTTATCTGCATCGTTGGGATCCACTTCTTCACGTAGGCCTGTGGCATCGACACCAACCTCAAAATCGTGGTCCTCCATGTGCTCCATGACGTTTAATGAGCCACTCACTTGTTCCAATCCGTATTTCAAGGCCTTTTATTTTTAGCAAGCAACTTTTCCAAGTTGAACTAGGGGTGATTGATTGTTTTGCACCAACCAGTGCTTACCCCTTTTATAAGAGATGCCTAATGGCCGGCAAATAAGGACGGCCTCTCGATCCCAATGGCTGACAAAGACTGAGGGTCTCTCGCTAATGGTCCACAAATAAGGAGAGGTCGACAAATAAGGAAGGATGCTAAAGGGTCATAAATTAGGAAGGGTTGATAAATAAGGATAGTCCATTCTAATGCTCGACGAATAAGAAGGGCAAGGGGAATGTGGAATCATTTTCTAATGTACTTAAAGCTGTAGATCGTAAGTGGTGAAAAACGAACGTGGTCTTTAACTCAAAAAATCCAGTATCCTTAGTGCTTTCGCTCTATCTACATGGTGTCACCTCACTAGTACTTGGTCAATAGATGCTACAATGGAGGAGGCATAAGTTTTGATTTAAATACCGAAATCTCCTCCTATGCAAATGAGACATTTTCGATACGTGCATGAAGAAGTTTGTTTCCACGTAAACGAAACTCCGAGCTTTGCTGCCTACCCCTAAGTAATCCAATCACAATCGTCCAATGTAGGTTTCACCCGTGACTACACCTTACTTGTGTTGGGCCTCATCGTCGCCAAAATTGATATTGACTACACCTTCATGATCGCCCCAGTCTAAATAATTGATGTCTCCTTTTCCTTCTCCCGTGGCTTCTTTACCTCCTTCCCTGATGTACTAACTCATTTTTGTTTCTATTTTTCTCCTTTAATTTTGTAGCATCTTTTTCATTTTTTTTATTTGTTATCAACTTTTATTTTCTTCGTGTTGAACTTGCATCGTTCTTGTTTGGGAAAAAATGAAAATTAGAAAGGTGATTGCTTTTTTATACATCGTTTCAGTGGTTCAGGTGTTCATCAATGTCGGCACCATGTTGGCTACATCTCTATTTACGCCTTCTCAAAGCTCCACTTCAACCTTGGGTGGCGTGTCAAGCTCAGCATGGAAGCAATCTCCTTGGTCTTGGTCGTCATTGGGATCCTTCTCAAGTCAAAATCCCTGGTGGCTCATCGTGCAAGACTGCCTAGGCGATGCGAATCACTTCCTCCCCAGGACATTAGATTCCAAGAAGGAGGCCGCACTCCAGCTTGCCAATATCAATGAGGCTGGCGACATCCCAAAGGAGTGCAACGAGGATGTTGTTAAGATCACCAAGTAGAGCATCGGAAAGGGTATGTGGCGAGAGGATGTAGGATCCCCTTCTCCAATTGATCTGTCTATCCGCTACATGCTCAATTGGATCGTTAGGATCCACTTCTTCCATCAAGCTTGTGGCATTGACACCATCCTCTAAATCGTGATCCTCCATGTATTCAATGACGTTTAATGAGCCACTCAATTGTTCCATTATGTATTTCAAGACCTTTCTTTTTAGCAAGCTAGTTTTCCAAGTTGAATTACGGGTGATTGATTGTTTTGCATCAATAGAATCTTACCCCTTTTATGAGAAATGCCCAGTGGCCGATAAATAAGGATAGTTTCTTGATCCCAATGGCTGAAAAAAGACGAAGGGTCCCTTCCCAATGGTCTACCAATAAGAAGAGGTCGACAAACAAGGACGGATGTCAAAGGACCATAAATTAGGCAAGGCCGGCAAATAAGGATAGTCCATTCTAATGCTCCATGAATAAGAAAGGTAACAGGAAATGTGGAATCAATTTCTAAAGTACTTAAAGCTGTAGACCGTAAGGTGTGAAGAATGAGCATGGTTTTTAACCCCAAAAATCCAGCCTCCTTAGTGATTTCGCTCTATCTACATGGCGTCTCCTCATTGGTGCATGGTCAATAGACGTTATATTGGAGGAGGCACAAGTTTTGATTAAAATCCCGAAATCTCCTCTCATGCATATGAGACGTTTTCGATATGTGCATGAAGAAGTCTATTTCCACGTAAACGAAACTCCAAGCTTTGTTGCCCGCTCCCAAGGAATCCAATCACAACCGTCCAATGTGGGTTTCGCCTGTGACTACACCTTCCTCATGTTTGGTCTTGTCGTCTCTAAAATCGACATTGACTACACCTTCATGATCGCCCCTGTCTACATCATTGAGGTCTCCTTTGTCTTCTCCCGTGGCTTCTTTACCTCCTTCCCTAGGTACTAACTCATTTTCTTTTCTTTTTTTTCCCTTTAATTTTGTAGCATCTTTTTCATTTGTTTATTTGTCATCAACTTTTGTCTTCTTCATGTTAAACTTGCATTGTTTTTGTTTAGGGAAAAATGAAAATTAGAAAGGCGATTGTCTTTTTATACATCGTTTCGGTGATTCAGGTTTTCATCAATGTCATCACCATATGGGCTACTTCTCCATCTACGCCTTCTCCAAGCTCCACTTCAACCTCAGGTGGCGTGTCTAGCTCAGGGTGGGAGCAATCACCTTGGTCTTGCTTGTGGTCCTCGTCAAGTCGAAATCCCCAGTGGCTCATCTTGCAAGGTTGCCTAGGCGATGGAAAGCATTTCCTCGCTAGGACCTCCAACTCCAAGAAGAAGGCCGCACTCCAGCAAGCCAACATCAATGAGGCTTCTGACATCCCTAAGGAGTGCAACGAGGATACTGTCAAGATCACAAAAGCAGAGTGCCGAATAAGGCATGTGGCGAGATCTCCTTCTCCAACTGACCCATCTGTCTGCGACATGCTTATCTGCATTGTTGTGATCCATTTCTTTCAACATGCCTATTGTATTGACACCATCCTCTAAATTGTGGTCCTCCATCTCCATGACATTTAATGAGTCACTTAGTTGTTCCATTTCGTACTCCAAGGCATTTTTTCTAGCAAGCTATTTTACCAAGTTGATTTAGGGATGATTAATTGTTTTGCAGTAACTGATGCTTACCCCTTCTATAAGAGATGCATAGTGGCCGACAAATAAGGACGGTCTTTTGAACCCAATAGCCAACAAAGACAGAGGGACTCTCCCTAATGGTAAATAATGAGAGGTTGACAAATAAGGAAGGATGCCGAGTGGCCATAAATTAGGAGGCGCCCACAAATAAGGATATTCCCTTCTAATGCTCGACGGATAAGAAGGGTAACAGGGAATGTGGAATCATTTTCTAAAGTACTTAAAGGTGTAGACCGTAAGGGGGTCAACGAGCATGGTCTTTAATCCCAAAAATCCAGCATTCTTAGTGCTTTTGCTCTATACACATTGCGTCTCCTCACTGGTGCATGGTCAATTGACGCTACATTGGAGGAGGCATAGGTTTTGATTAAAATTCTGAAATCTTTTCCATGCAGACGAGACATTTCGATATGTGCATGAAGAAGTTTGTTTCCACAAAAACCAAACTTCGAGCTTTGTTGCTTGCTCCCAAGGAATCCAATCACAACCATCCAACATGGGTTTCACTCATGACTACACCTTCCTCATGTTGAGCCTGGACGTTGCTAACATCGACATTAACCACACCTTCATGATCGCCCACATTTACATCGTCGAGGTCTCCTCTGTCTTCTCTCGTAGCTTATTTACCTCCTTCCTCAAGGTACCAACTCATTTTCTTTTATTTTTCCCCTTAATTTTGTAGCATCTCTTTCATTATGGGAGCAATCTCCTTGGTCCCTTTTGTCATCGAGGTACTCCTCAAGTTGAAATCCACGATGGCTCGCGATGCAAGGCAGCCTAGGCGACACAAAGCACTTCCTCACTAGGACCTTCGACTCCCAGAAGGAGGATACACTCCGACTTGCTAACATTAATGAGGTTGCTGACATCCCTAAGGAGTGCAACGAGTGTGTTGTTAAGATCACCAAGCAGAGCACCGGAAAGAGCACATGACGAGACGATGTGTCGCGAGATCTCCTTCTCCAACTGGCCCGTTCGTCTGCCACATTCTCATTTGCATTGTTGGGATCCACTTCTTCCAATAGGCCTGTGGCAATGACACCATCCTCTACATCCTGGTCCTCCTTGTACTTTGTGACGTTTAATGAGCCACTCAGTTGTTCCATTCCATATTCTAAGGCTTGCTTTTTTAGCAAGCTATGGACGCAAATAATAACCATTCTATTCCAGAATTAGATTTTTGCCTATTCCTTAGATAAGTTTTTGAGCAAAGATACATGTTTGATAATGACGCAAAATTTCTTTTCCTATAATAAAAATTCATTTAATAACGACACAAAATTTTTCTCTCTTACGCTCTTTTCCATTCATCTACTGGTGATGGCCGGCGAGGGGTTCCGGTGGTCGGCGGTGGCAATCGTCAGGTGTCCATAGCGGTTGGTAGGGGGTGGGAGGCAGCCCGATGACAGGCGGGTGGTAGTCGTCGGCTGCAGGGGGTGTCATTGCTGGCTAGCTAGCGATGGGAGGGAAGGGCAAGCAACAAGAAGAGTTTTTATTTTTCCTTTTGGTCTAGAATTAGAAAATTGGAAAATTTTTACTTCTCATTTTTTTGCCAAACCTATTTCTGGATTAAAAGTTTGTTTCAGAAATTGAAAAATAAAATTGTATTACCAAATAGATTTTTGTTCCAAACCTATTTCGGGGAATAGAAAAATAGAGAAATAGAATGGTTATCATGCACGCCCTAATTTTCCAAGTTGAATTTTGGATGATTGATTTTTTTGCATCAACTGGTGCTTACCCCTTTTATAAGAGATGCCTAGTGGCCGACAAATAAGGACAGTTTATGGCCAACAAAGACGAAGGGTCTCTCCCCAATGGTCTACAAATAAGGAACGATACCAAATGGACATAAATTAGGAAGGGTCGACAAACAAGGAGAGTCCCTTTTAATGCTCGACGAATAAGAAGGGCAATAGGGAATCTGTAATCATTTCTAAAGTACTTAAAGCTATAAATTGTAAGGGGTGAAGAACGAGCGTGGTCTTTAACCACAAAAAATCCAGCATCCTTAATGTTTCCGCTCTATCCATATGGCGTCTCTTCACTGGTGCATGGTCAATAGACGATACATTGGAGGAGGTACAAGTTTTGATTAAAATCCCAAAATCTCCTCTCATGTAGATGAGATGTTTTCGATATGTGCATGAAGAAGTTTGTTTCCATGTAAACGAAACTCCGAGCTTTGCTGCCTACTCTCAAGGAATCCAATCACAACTATCCAACATTGGCTTGTCCGTGACTACACCTTCCTCGTGTTGGGCCTCACCGTCGCTAACTTCGATATTGATTACACCCATCTACATCGCCGAGGTCTCCTTTGCCTTCTCCTGCAGCTTCTTTACCCCATTCCCTGAGATACTAACTCATTTTCTTTTCTTTTTTTCCCCTTAATTTTGTAGCATCTTTTTCATTTTTTTATTTGCCACCAACTTTTGTCTTCTTCATGTTGAAGTTGCATTATTCTTGTTTCGGGAAAAATAAAAATTAGAAAGGCAATTGCTTTTTTATACATTGTTTCGGTGGTTCAGGTGGTCATTAATGTCGGTACCATGCTGGCTACATCTCTATTTACGTCTTCTCCAAGCTCTATTTCAACCTTGGGTGGCGTGTTAAGGTTAGCATGGGAACAATCTCCTTGGTCCCGGTCGTCATTGGGGTCCTCGTTAGGTCGGAATCTTTGGTGGCTCATCATGTAAGGCTATCTAGGCAACACGAATCACTTCCTCACCAGGTAAGGAGGCCACACTCCGGCTCACCAGCATCAATGAGGTTGCCAACATTCCTAAGGAGTGCAACGAGGACGTTGTCAAGATCACCAAGCAGAGTGTTAGAGAGGGCATGTGGCCAGATATCTTCTCCAACTAATCTCATCCGTTTGCCACATGCTCACATGTATCATTGGGATCCACTTCTTCCAACAGGCCTATGGTTGACAAATAAGGAGAGGTTGACAAATAAGGAAGGATGCTGAATGGCCATAAATTATAAAGGGCCGACAAATAACAAGAATCCCTCCTAATGCTCGACATGTAAGAATGGCAACATGGAATGTCGAATCATTTTCTAAAGTAGTTAAAGGTGTAGACCGTAAGGGGTGAAGAACGAACGTGGTCTTTAACCCCACAAATCTAGCGTCCTTAGTGCTTTCGCTCTATCCAGATGGCGTCTCCTCACTGGTGCATGGTCAACATATGCTACAATGGAGGAGTCACAAGTTTTGATCAAAATACCAAAATCTCCTTCCATGCAGATGAGACATTTTAGATATGTGCATGAAGAAATTTGTTTCTATGTAAACAAAAGTCCGATCTTTGTTGTCTGCTCCCAAAAGAATCCAATCACGAACTATCCAACTTGTGCCCATAGCACACATCCAATATAAAGACTTTTGAGGATGCTATGCACCATCTTGAGCTGGAAGAGGACCGCCTTTTGGTGACTAAACTAGAATCCGACATCTGGTTCAAGCTCACATGGAACTTTGGGCTCCTAGTACAAGCATCATGGTGGGTTCAAGAAGTGGAAGGGCAAGGGAGCAAATTCTTCGGGAAAGAAATTAAGGTTCAACTAACATGAGAAAGGAAAACGTCCTTTTAGAAGGAACAATTTAAAAGTGAAATATTTTAACTGTGGCAAGAATGGTCACTTTGCTCACGACTATGGTGAGTCAAAGAAAGTAAAAACTCTCTGTACACTAATGTATTAAGTTCTGTTTTGCTAACTGAATCTCATTCTTTGTGAACTGTAGACTTTGGAGCCACGGACCGTGTAGCGAAGGATAGAGATGACATCATAGAGTTGTGACGAGTTTCACAAGGAGCAAAGTAGATATATGTGGGGAACAATTCTAGAGTGGAAGTTAAAGGGATTAGCACATGCCAATTGAACATGCGCGGTGGTCACACCTTGTTCCTACATGATGTGTTATATGCTCCAGAATTTCGTCGAAATTTAGTTTTTTGCATTGGTTTTGACTAAGCTTGGTTTTAATTTGAACCTTCATAACAATTGTGTTGACTTGTAATTAGGAATGAATATGTATGGTTTTGGACATTTTCTAAATGGTTTTATTGCGTTGGATATTAACTACAGTCATGTTAATGTTTGCTATTCATTATTCACATCTCCTAACTCTTACGATAATGATGTGAATGCATGGCATGTTAGACTTGGTCATATAGGCCAACGACGAATGAATAGATTAGCCAAAGAGGGCTTAATGGACAATATTGAAAAAGTTGATTTGCCTATTTGCGAGTATTGCCTGACGGGAAAAACAACACGAAACCATTTGAAAAAGAGACAAAGCGGCAAAAAGAGATGAGCGCTCAAAAGGATATGTGTTTATGGGTGAACAACAGAATGGAAGTGTAACTGGATTTGAATAATGAGATGTCACAATCTTAAATAATGAATTTCCGAAAAAGGGCGAAATAGGTGAAGACTATTCTCTATTTGAAACCTTGAATCACGATAATGAAACTAAATGAACTACTGGAGTTACAATACCATTATCTCATCCAAGTGGAAGCAATGTGAGAAGTGGGGAATTAAATTCGAACAAATCTCAATTGCAACAATTTAATGAGACATTGCCACTATTATCTAATCCAAGTAGGAGCGTAATGTAGCATGGTGATTTACCAAGTATATTGTCTCCAATACGGCGACAAGTTGTAGAAGCATTCCCCATCAACGTTTCGATATTGAAGAGGAAGCTTTCATGGTTGCTCCACAAGAAGAGGATGAGCCGAGGAATGCAAATAAGGTTCTAACATGCCTTGATAAGGAAAAGTGGATGCAAGCAATGGAAGAAGAAATGAAGTCAATGAAATCCTACTGAGTTTGGAAATTGGTTGATCTCCCAAAAGGACACAAAGCCATTGGGAACAAGTGGATTCTCAAAATAAAGCGTAAAGTTGATGGCTCAATTGATTATGAAGAAACTTTTTCTCTTGTGGTGAAATTTACTTCAATTCGCTTTATTTTGGCAATAATGACCAGTATGGATCTTGAATTACATTAAATGGATGTAAAGATTGCTTTTCTCAATGGAGAATTAGATGAATAAATCTATATGGAACAACACGTTGGTTTCATTATAAATGGCTAAGAACAAAAGGTATGTCCACTTTTAAGATCGATATATGTGCTTAAGCAGTCTTTGAAAGACTGGTATATAAGTTTTCATAATGCCATAATGACATATGATTTTATGATGATCGATGAAGATTATTGTGTAAATATCAAAAGATCCAAAGATCAATTTGTGATTTTATCATTATATATGGATGATATACTAATTGTCAGGAGTAATATTAAGTTTGTTAATACGATCAAGAATTTGCTATTTTCCAATTTTGAAATGAAAGATATGGGTGAAATTGCATATATTCTTGGTGTTAAGATTTCAAGAGGTCGGTCAAAGAGATCATTATCTCTTTCACAAGAAACGAATATAAATGAAGTTCTTGAATGATTTCATATTCAAGACTACAGACCTATAGTTACTTCTATTGCAAAAGGTGAAGGATTGAGCCGTATAATGTGTCCTGAGATTTACAAGAAAAAGAACGAATGAAATGTGTTTCATATACTAGTGTTGTTGAAAGCTTAATGTACGTTATGATGTGTATAAGATTTGACATTTATTTTGCAGTTGGAATGGTAAGTAGACACCAATTCAATCCAGGTGAAGTACATTGGACTACCATAAAAAAAATCCTAAGGTATATGAAGGGTGTTGACACCTAATTTTTTGCTGATGCATCATTAAAAGCAAAAAACTCGAGATTATGCTTTCCAATCGCGACGGAACCCGTTTCTTGAACAAAAAGTGTCATTTTTTAATTCTATTTGTTGGCCTAGCTTCTGTAAGTAATTTTCTATTCGTTTCATACAAAAACCCGAAAATTCAAATGGTTGACTTTCGTGTTGACTTTTTGGTCAACCCTTTGATCAAAAGTCAACCCCGGGTCAAATTGGGGCTTTTTGCATTAAAAAAATTCCTTTCAAGTTTAATTTCACTTTAGAAGTGAAAGTTTCAGAAAAATTCAAAGATTTAATCATAAAATCAAACTCCTAGTGAAAAGTCAACTAGGGTTTGACTTTTGATCAAACCTTTGACTAAAAAATCGAAAAATGAAAAAAATTCAAAAATCATCTTATTTTACATTCAATTTGACTTTGGCATTCGAAATTTTGTAAAAATTGATTAAGAACCTATTTTTCCCAATTTGCCAAAATAGGTTTGGAATCGGCTAAAAACAAAATTACTTTCATTTTGTGAATCGGCACTTTGAAATGAAAACCCCAATTTTAATCCTAATTAGGGGTTTGAATCAATCGTTCATGATTCACGAATGGTTGATATCATTTGACTCATCCGAAGACAATTTTGCAAAAATTGATTTGAGAACTCTCCAAGTTTTAGATTTTGCAAAAAGTCCCCGAATTTTGTGAAATTACAAAAATGCCCGTAATTACGTCCTTAATTGCAAAATTAATGAACACCATTGATGAGATTAAATCATAACCATTCAAATTAGCACATGTTAAATGAAGTCTTTGCTTAACCTCTAAGTAAAAGATAAGCACAAATCTAGACCATCGAATCACATCGACGATCGAGATTGAGTCTTGAGGAGGGTATATAAGCCATTTTCCCTCCAAAACTAAGGGGGGTCTCATTTTTAGAAAAATCCAGAACGCTATGGTTTTTTCCTTTTCTTTCGTGCTCTCCCACGGTCTCTTCTCCCTCATCTCTCTCTTTCTCACATTCTCTCTACCTCCTGTCAAACCGCCGCTTTCTTCTCTTCCCACGGCCACACAACGTTGTCGCCGTCCCTCCGGTCACCTCCTCCAACGTTTGCCTCCCTCTCCTCGACGTCTCGCTGGTCGGAGCACTGCCGGAAGATTCTCCAATCCTCCCGTCCGGCTCCCTCATCAGATTAGGCTCAAGATCGATGAACTGAGCTGATTTGCTCACCGCTGCTGATTACGGCTGATTGAAGCGGTCCAACCACCGCTGATCTCTTCTCAAGCATTTCCCCAACCTCGCTGTAGTCGGGACTCCATCGGAAAGCCACCAGACAAGTTCTGGTGGCTCATCTTCCTCTTGCAAATTAGATCGGTCTAACCAAACCGATCTGGTTCCTATTCTTAACCAGTGCTATTCCGGCGACGATCCGACGTCGTCGAACCTTCCTTGGTGTCCTCTGGTGGTTGACGTCCGTCCTTGGTGAGCTGAGATCCCTCGGAGCGCCTCGTACATCGATCGACAAAAATCGATTGATTGTGTTTCTGCACGACAACAAAAGGTAATTTCTCGGTCTCGAATCCGATGAGGCGAGGTTGGAATAGCCAACCGGGGCCAGGATTCAATCATAGGTATCCTTATATGCCTAAAATCACTGATTAGATGTTGATTAGTGAGATAGCGATGCTTTGATTGATGGATGATTGCATAAAAATGTTCTGTCAATTTCGTTGCTCTCTGAAGACAGATTTTGTTAGCGCTGAAACGAGGTCTTAAATGTTGAAATCATGCTTCGAGTCCTAGACATTTGATCTATACTTCCTAAGCTTCGATTCAACATATTATGTGTCCAAAACAAAGTTCGTTTACAACCTCAAAATCCCTTCGAAATTTTGGCTCTCTGTTCTGCAATATGTTTAAATCTGTTGTTGAATGTCTGATTGTTTTGCTGATTTTATGCCGATTTTTGTGGATTGATTTTGGTGATCTTTCCATCACAAAATTGTTCATTAGGATCTCAATCATGACATACTTTTTTCTCAGATTTTTAGGAGTTCATTCAATAGGTGAAAATTCCTTTATTCAACCGGAGGTCTTGTCTGCCTATACTGGAATCCGAAATGAGCTTACTGAAACATCTTTGTTTGAGTTTGAAATCGACATTTTTTGGCTTAGAGTCCTTAACGAAGTTTGTAAAGCACTCAAATCAGTCTTTAAAATGCTAAAGATATCCCTGATCGGAGTTCATTTGGTACCTGAAATTGATTTTCAAAGTTGCAGCAAGAGTAAATTGGTTTTCTGCTGTAACCAAACTGAAACTACACATTTTACTATTTTTGTACAGAACAGGGAAAATTGATTTTCGAGTTGCATCCTTATATAAACTTGTAAATTCAGGTCTCATGCACATCATATATATATTTTTTAGAATTTTTAGACAATATTTGGTACCTGAAATCATCTCATATTCTCAGGTTGTTCAATCTGCCCTGTACTGATCCGAATTGTATTCCTACAAAATTCATTGTGAAATTGGACTTAATTGTTCAAGTGACCTTCCTGAACATCATAGAGCATCATGTTAACTCACTAGTGACATTCTCCATGCATCAATTGCTCATCATTAGTGTGTTTAATCAACTGAAATTCCTTAACCCCTAAATCTGTCAATTAGAGATTAAGTTGTTTATGTAGCACTCTTGCCAATTTTATAGGAATTTTTCTGTTCGCAGTTAGAATATGAAGTCTTCTAGACTTTTGTAAAGGGCTATTCAAGCTTCGCATTGTCGTATTACATGTATTATTTGCATGTCATTTGATAGGTTAAAATCATATACAAACATGCTATCACGTTCTGTCATATTGCACTTCAAGCATCATGAGCATTAATTCATGCTTAATAGTTCATGGACTTGTATTGTCATTTGCTCATGTAATTAGAATTAGATGACTATATCCTCTTTGTCATTGCATCTAGTCCTAATCCATGTTAAATTTTCATACATTTCATGTATCATTTTAGTTTATCTTTGCCATCGATAAAATGTCATTGATACTAGTTAATGCATTGGCATGTTTTCATGAAAATCAAACCTAAATTTGGACTTAATCGGGTTCATGCCCTCTTGGTAAGTTGTCAAACATGTTATGAAACTTCCATAGACACCAGGAACATGTCATTTGCTTGCCATTTAGGACATTTTTTCTACAAGTTTGCATTAGGATTAGCAACTAGCAAATTAGGAACCCCTGTTCTGTCCAAGGTAAGTCAGACCTCTTGTTGATTTTTTACTGATTTTTCTACGAATAATCAGAGGTCAGACCCTTAACGAAAGTTGTAGGACACTCTTTGAACTATCTTGTGTCAAAATTTCAGAAATTTTGCACAACAAATGATAGGGTAAATGGCCTCATCTTTGCAACAAAAACTGCAGTAATCCTCTTTTCCTGACACATTTAATCATGTTCCTGAATTTTTATAAAATCATGTGAACATTTTTCGGGAAAACTTTCTCTACAAAAATTGTTCCTCATTGTATGCTTAGGCTGTCATAAATTTTCCAGAACTTTTTAATCATGGGTCTTTTCCAATTGAATACATCTTGTATCCCCTGTTCTGCTGTTTTGTTTTTGTCTTTCTCTTAATAAATTGGTGCGTGATAAATGGAATGAAGTGACCTGACGTCGGTTCACTAAATTGAGTGATTGGATGAGAATCAATGTCTTTGTGACCTACTTGCATGCTTATTTTAAGCTTGATGCACGTGATTTTTTTAGATATGTGATAGAAATCGATGCATGCTCGAGGGGATTTCCATGGCTTCACATAGAACCCCAATTAGGGACTATGTCACGTTAGTCACTATAAACGAATGTGCTTGGTGGCTAATGTACATAAGTCATCATTAAAATGGAAGTGGGTAGGTCGTTAGATGAGGACGATGCATGTTTAAATCAAAGGCCGATCTCGAGGCCATTGTTGTGATTACATTTGCATCTTTGTATCTTCTTGCATATTGCGTTCTCTTGTATGGACAATTATTGTGTGTTTTGTGAACATTATGACGTTCATTTTCCTTGTATGTACCTAGTCTAGTTTAGCTTTAGAATTAGAATAGTTCCAAGAAGTTGTCGGTCTTGAAGATGGCGAAGGTCGATGTCCATTCCGACCCAATTCCTTGCATATGGTGATGGTTGATGTCCTCTCCAACCATTTCAATTGTAAGAAATTCATTTATTGCTCGACATATGTCTGGGGCTTTCAATTCATGTTGTAATAAACACCCAACGAGTTGCGGGTTTTATTTTCTTACACTTAGAATTGGCTTTGTCTTTTCAATATTTTGGTTGTTTACTTTACGCAATTTTTTTACAATTGTTTGTTTCTTTCTTTTCTAGACTAAGATTGGATTAGCTTAGAATCCTTAATAAAAACACAAAAACAAGATGCATGATCACTTAGTGGACCAAGGTTTTGACATGAAAACGATAAAAAAATAAATGCATGACGACTTAGATAACAACCATGATATAAGTTTAGCGGTATCGAAAGGGCATTAATAAATATATTAACGTAAGCTAGTCCCCAGACTCATGATCTCTGATTTTCGTAGAAACCGAAATGAAACTCCCACGTTTCGGTTGGGTATTCTAGCCGACCCCCGACCTAGGCTAGTGGCGACTCCTAAAAAAGATAAAATGGGTTCGCTATCACGCGAGGTATGAATTTAGGGAAAATCCACGTTCGTGATCAATGGACCGTTTCATGAACACTTACCTCTAAACCCACCTTATCGAGTTTGGTCCTCGAGAGGTAGGTCGCGACAAAGGGTACTGCCTATTATTCTCTAAGTTATTAAGGAAGAAATCTGCACCTTGAAGGCTATACTGATGTTGATTGGGCAAGAGATTTAGACATAAGGAAGTCTACTCCTGGATTTGTGTTCTTACTAAATAAGGGTGCCCAATCTTGGACTAGCGAGAAGCAAACTTGTATAGCCTTGTCTACAATGGAAGCCAAATTCGTAACACTGTCAGCAGCAATACAAGAGGGTGTTTAGCTTAAGAGAGTTTTGGATCAGTTAGATGTTACTAAGAATACTGCAAATTCATTATTGGTTAATTGTGATAGCCAAGCAGCAATTACTTACACTGAGGATCCTAAATTTCATTGTAATACTAGACATATAGATACCAAGTATAATTTTGATAAAAACATGGTTGCACGAAAAGATGTGAACGT
This sequence comes from Syzygium aqueum, assembly GCA_031216185.1. NCBI lineage: Eukaryota > Viridiplantae > Streptophyta > Magnoliopsida > Myrtales > Myrtaceae > Syzygium > Syzygium aqueum. The sequence continues at coordinate 28,150,646 of CM062233.1, read as the reverse complement.
GCAGTACATATCTATGCATAGTATCATAATAGCTAGAGATGTTTTTCTTGGTCAAGTAAATCTCTAGGAATACGTAGAGATTAATTGTAACGACCTGGTCCGACGAGGGCGGGGAGTGGTCGTTGGGGCTAAAAGGGCATGGACAAGGAACGACTTCCGGCAGGCTTCTAGGATGGCAAGGGGGCATGTCTCTTGACCCACATCGCCTAAGGAGGGAGCCTTGGGCTTGCTTACAAAGGCTTAGAAAACCTTAACTTGCAAGATACCTTTTCTCAGGGTAGTATAGGCTGCCGTCGAAGGAACAAAACCGTGAGGACTTAGTGTCCAAAATGAACAATATATTGCGAGTGAGATCCAGGTAGTTACATTAATGTACTAGATATTTGTATTTCCCTAAAAGTTCAGTTGATGTTTTTTCTTACATTATAAATGTTTGAGTTTGTTTGGGATTTGACCTAAAGTTTGGGGTTTTTTATGGGACAAAAAAAATTTAGGGTATGGTGGTTATGATAAGTAATACAATTCCTTACCCTTACCAAAAAAAAATTTTAGGGTAGAGTTGGGACATGATTTAAAGTTGGAGATTTTTTTAGGATATTAGGCTGATTTTGAGTGGCTTTTGATCGAAATTTTGACATTTTCATTGCGATATTCTTATTTTAGCTCACTGTTATTGGCGGGGCACCTTTGACTGCCTCATTACTTGATTCCATCGATGAAATGCTAGGTGACAAAGGTAGTTGAAGTTATCTTGTACTATTGATTAGTGAGCTGTTGCACATGTGAGTTAGATCTTTAATGAAATCAAAAGGCATGGTATTACACCAATAAGTTCTACAGTTGGGCTGAAATTGCAATTTGGGAAAAATATGGGTTCCTTGGTTTGGTCTCATTTCTTGTAGTATTTAAAGTATGTATATAGAGCTTTTAAGTAGTTAAGAATTTAAATTTCGAAATTAGTTGCTGAATTTTGGCAGGTTAGAGCTTTATAATCAAGTTGTAGACTTAGCTATGGTAAATAGTGAAATCGCGCACTTGTTTTCAACTCGAACATCCAGTTTTTTGTGAAACTTACCAATATTAGATTAAAATACAAGTTTGTTTACCTTGTTGTCAATATACTTTTTGTTGTTGCAGTTGATTGTTTGCCAACAATGTGGGGACAATGGCTTCGATGTTTCTTTGATCTATTTTGACCATCGTAAAAAATATGTTATTCACTGGTAAGTTTGCCCTTACATCCTCTATAATTACATCACGAAATCCTAGGCAACCACGCTTGCATATGTGCGCACAGTACTACCTGATACATGTTCGTGCCCGTATGCATGCATGTATGTGAATGCGCATGTGTGCAGATTTATACAAGGTATTACTTCTTCCAAAAACTTGCTCCAGTTAGTTGAAAAAATCATGGTAATTTACAAGTCTATAAAATTTTTAAAATCTCTGCATGCCTTTTGGACATAAAGTTGGAGAATTGTGAGGCTTTCACTAGTAGCAATAGGTGGGGAATGATGAGATTTTAAGAATTTGACAGGCTTGTAAATCACCATGATTTCCTCAACTAGCTAGAGCAAATTTCGGGTTAAACTAATACCTTGTATAAATCTCCACACATGTACATTCATGTGCATGCATGCATATAGGCATGCACATCTATTAGTGACTACCGTGTGCACATTTGCGAGCGCAGTTGCCTAGGATTACGTGATATAACTGTAAAGGATGTGAGAACGAACTTACCCATGAACAATATATTTTGGCAGTCATCACAATATAGATCAAAGCAACATCGAAGAGATTATCCCCACATTTTTGGTAGACAATCGCCTCTAAGAACAAAAGGATTAAGTAATACCAACAACAAGGTAAACAAACTTGCATATTAATTTAATATTGATAAGGTTCACAAAAAAAATCGGATCATCGAGTAGAATAGAATTGTGAGATTTCACTAATTACCTAGATTTCAGTCTATAGCTTTATTATAAAGCTCCAAACTGCCAAAATTCAAAACTAATTCTGAAATTAGATATACATAAATTAATTTTAATTACTATAGCAAACACGACCAAACCAAGGAACTTGTATTTTGCCTAGATGGCAATTTTAGCACAAAAACTTGTATTTTGCCTAGATGGCAATTTTAGCACAACTTTAAAGCTTATCAGCACAATATTGTGCCTTTTGATTTCGCCTAAGATCCAGCCTGCGTGCACAATAGCTCACTAGTTTACATTACAATATAACTTTAACTATGGCATTTCATTTATGGAATCAAGTAAAAGGCGGTCGAATGGCTCGCCAGTGAGCTAGAATCAAAATGTCACACTGATAAGGTCGAAATTTTGGGCAAAAATCACTGAAAATCAGGGCAAACTTCGACCCTTATGTTTGCTCTTTAGGCATCCAAGATATACCATCTGCAGCCTCAATCACACTAATTCTAACACCGGTGAAAACAAAATCTTGATTTTTGTGAAGAATAGCAATGACGCATCCTTTACGAGAAATTAGCAACGAAAATTCAGGCTCAGAAAAAGCCATAAAGCAAAAGGAAGATAAAGGATTGGAGCTTGGTAACCAAGGTTATAAAAAACAAGAAAAGAGACCGTTGGAGTTTGTGTACCATTCCTTTAGCCGGAGTTGCTCCTACAAAGGGTGGTTTTCAATCCTCACTGCACCGGCCGAGATAGTCGCTACTTTTGGGGTTGTCATGTGGACAAGAGAAACCATCCTTTGGTTCTTTCTTTTAAAAATAGAAGAAAAGAAAAAAAAGAAAAAGAAAATAAAAAATTTTGAAAAATATTATTAAAAATTATCAACATCAATGCTGACCATGCCACGTAAGATGGCCAGTGTTTATGTCATCGATTTCTTATCAAAATTGACTAGATGGACTTAATTGAAAAAATGCAAAAATATTTATGACTCAATTAGCAAAATTAAAAAAATTGTGTCTACTAACAATATAGGAAAAATGAATGCCAACAATATTATAAACCCAAGTTTTTTCAGTTAGCATCAAAACATCACCAGAAACATCAAAGTTTGTCAAAAACATGAAGTTAACTTAGAACGACAATTACAAATACAAATACAAATCAAATACAAATCACTCTATTCTTTTCTTGGAGGATGGATGTGTAATTAAGGGTTCAAGATTAGCTTTAAGTACATCATAGCACTTCATGAAATGTAGAGTATGTTTGATTTTGTTTAGGTAATTCCAAAAATCAATCCCCATGGTTTGAAGAAAATCTGCTAGCTCAATCATATGTTCAATAAGAGGTCTAGAAAGCTACCTTATGATGGTCTGATTACCCCTATTATGATGGACAAGGGTATTGAAATTCTAAAAATGTTTATAAAAGAAAAACAGATCCATATGGAAACAGGGAAGAGACCATGAGAAAGAAGTATCTAAAGGCCACTTGAAAGAATGAATAAATGCTAAGAACAAGGTTGTGGAGATTGGAGATGGGGATGATAAACTAGCTAAAAAGTTCTAGGGGAAAACTCTGAAGAAGGGAAGAACCAAAAAGGTAGGATCTAGCAAGGCAGAAGAATCTATCATGCCTACTCATAGTACTGCTAAAAGGAAGAAGAAGGCGGTTGCTTTTACTCTAAAGAAGATCAAGAAAGTAGCTGACATAGAGCATACACCAGAACCTTCATCTACTGTAGGAAAGGAAACTGAAATTCCTAGAACTCAAGATGAAGAGCTTAATGGGAAAGGGAAGAGTATAAAGCGAAAGGAGGATAAAACTCAGGGGAGCTCTTCTAGAGGAGGGAAAAGGCATAAAGAATCTTCTAAATTGATTGAGCTAAAAAATAATGTTAGAAGCCTTATTGAACATATGATTGAGCTAACAGATTTTCTTCAAGCCATGTAGATTAATTTTCGGAATTACCTAAACAGAATCGAACATACTCTACATTTCATGTAGTGCTATAATGTGCTTAAGGTTAATCTTGAACCCTCAATTACACATCCATCCTCTAAGAAAAGAAAAGAGTGATTTGTATTTGATTTGTGTTTGTATTTGTTACTTTAGTTCTAAGTTAACTTCATGTTTTTGACAAACTGATATTTTTGGTGATGTTTTAATGCTAACTGAAAAAAACTTGGGTTTGTAATATTGTTAGCATTCAGTTTTCCTATATTTTTAGCAAACAAAAATTTTTTAATTTTGCCAATTGAGTCATAAATATTTTCGCGTTTTGTTAATCGAGTCCATCTAGTCAATTTTGACCGGAAATCGATGGCATAAACACTGGCCATCTTACGTGGCATGGTCAGCATTGATGTGGATAATTTTTAATAATATTTTAATATTTTCCAAAAAAATTTTATTTTCTTTTTCCTTTTTTTGTTTTATTCTATGTTTAAAAGAAAGAATCAAAGGAGGGTTTCTCTTGTCCACAAGACAACCCCGAAAGTAGCAACTACCTCTGCCGGTGCGATGAGGATGGAAAACCTCCCTTTGTAGGAGCAACTCTGGCTAAAGGAATGATACACAAACTCCAATGGTCTCTTTTGTTGCTTTTTTTCTCCTTGGTTAGCCAAGCTCCAATCCTTTATCTTCTTTTTGCTTTATGGCTTTTTCTAAGCCCAAATTTTCGCTGCTAATTTCTCGTAAATGATGCGTCATCGCTATTTTTCACAAACATCAAGATTTTGTTTTCACTGGTGTTAGAATTAGTGTGATTGAGGCTGCAGACGGTATATCTTGGATGCCTAAAGAACAAACATAAGGGTCGAAGTTTGCCCTAATTTTAAGTGATTTTTGCCCGAAATTTCGACCCTGTCAGTGTGACATTTTGATTCTAGCTCTTAGGTCGGCCACCTTCGACCGCCTTTTACTTGATTCCATCAATGAAATGCCATAGTTAAAGTTATATTGTAATGTAAACTAGTAAGCTGTTGTGCATGCATGCCAGATCTTAGGCGAAATCAAAAGGCACGATATTGTGCTAATAAGCTTTAAAGTTGCGCTAAAATTGCCATCTAGGAAAAATACAAGTTCCTTGGTTTGGTTGTGTTTGTTGTAGTAATTAAAATTCACCTCAAGGAGGAGCTACGGCAATGCAAGATGAGTGGAGATGAATGTGTGGTGGCCGAGAGATCAGGATTTACTGAGAACAAGGGATTAGAGAGGTGGCATGGGATGAAACACAAGGAATTACGCTACCGGACTCCATCACTGCCAAGCAAAATGACTCGAAATTTTCGGTTTAGGGGGTCGGTTCAGGTTTTTCTTTTACCCTCCTTCCATCTATACACTATCATGCCCAATTACTCTGGAAAATAATTCCATATTCCCTGTCGCCCTCATTATTCATTGGTCATTGAGAAGGACTCTCCTTATTTGTAGGCCTCTTCGTATTTGTGGTCATTGGGCATCGCTCCTTATTTGTCATCCTCTCCTTATTTGTGGACCATTAGGGAGAGACCTTCCTTATTTGTCAACCATTGGGCATCCCTCTAGATTTGTCGACCCCTTTTTATTTAATCGCTACTGGGGTCGAGAGACCCTCCTTATTTGTCGGCCAATGTGTTGCGACCTTTTACTACGACACAGTCATTGGGAAATGACGGGTTTTAGTGGTAATGCCAAGTTAGGGACCAATGACCCTTAATCGGCGTGAGTTTTCCCAAATGCTTACCTCACGCAATGTTGGGATTTTCATTTTAATTCAGTTAACTCTACGGGAATTCAAAATGAGGAGTTGCCACTAGCATATTGGGGTCGGCCAAAAATCAAGTGAGGTGTGGAAGTACACCTCACTTCTTACGCAACAAGAGTTTTTTTTTAAGTTCGGGGACTTGATTACACTAGTTTTCTAATTAATGCTTTTTTGGTACCTAAACTTGATTGTTTATCAACTAAGGTATCCACAGAGTCTTCTTATTCAATTATGAGTCGTAAGGTTCTCATTTGCTAAGTATCAATGTTTTTTGTGTTTATTATGATCCAAAAGTGTAACCTAACCATTCAACTAACACAAACTGAACACAACACAGAAAAAACAATATAAAATGATCACAATCAATTCATCAAAAATAGTAGTGAAAGAACGAGTAAAGAGTAAAGTGCAGTAAAGTAATCCGATAGGAGTTGAGCAAAGAATATAACACGACCTTGTTATTAAGCACCAGGTAGCAATCCCCGTGAACTTAGTTCAATTTGAATCCAATTTCGTAAATAAACTAATTTTCTTATATCTAAACTCGAGAAAATCACGAATTTTTCTAAAGCATGTATATTTTTCAAATGAAACTAAACTAATTCCAATACTAAAAATCTAACAACCTAATTAAGGACTATTTTTCTAATCAATTTTCCACTTTTTTATATTCAGAATTTTTTACTTTTTTATTTTTATTTCTCTATTTTGTCCATTTTATTGCTTTTCTTTCGTTCCTGTCGTCTTCCTCAAGTGAACAAGTCTAAACCCTTGAATTTTTTGGAACCTCCATCAATAATCTCTAAAGATGAACTAAACCAAAAATCTATTACTACATCCGACCAAAAATTAAATCTATTACCACAAATGTCATTTCCTACTACCGTCGCCAAACTCTAATCACTATCGTACCAAACATTGTTGCTGGACCATCAGTCGCTTGCCTCTAGTCACTTACCTGTATTAGCTGCCACCTCCGGCCTGTGGGCATGGATGCAGATTTTATCAAAGAATACAAAGTATAAGCGTGGTACATGGACTGCGACAGAGAAGACAACTCGAACTTCAACAGAGATGAAAACAAAGATCATTGTCTCCAAGTCATTGCCTCATTGGTAGCCGCCACAAGAATGTCGCAGGGTCATATGCAAAAACAAAGACCGAAAAACAGCTTAAGAAAATGACATGCGGATTTGAATATGATGAAATATGACTGGAATCAGGTATAATTTCTCTAACAAATCGATTGAAAACAAGCAATCTTTATTGACATGCTTTGATCCGAAGTATCATGGATCATTTTTCAGTCAGGTCTTTAAGGCATTTCATCAAACACATCACATGCATTGATTGAGGAATGACACAAAGGCATAATAAGCTCGGGTAGGCATCAAATCTATGTATAAAATCCTTTTCAAAACGTCTGCAATAAGTGATGTGAACTTGAATAGGACTGATTTAATTCTCAACGAGAATCCGTCTTACTTTTCTGCGTAAAAACAGGGTGTAACCAAGCAGATTCAATCCACAAACAAATTGACATGAGGATTCATATGACTCTACTAGAATTTGGCAAAATTGTTTCAATATTGGTTCAGTTTCAGTTATGCCCCGACTACATCTGGCAATCAGCAAGTAAAAGACACGCTCGAGAATGAACTAAATGACTCTAATTTGACTCAAGCATTTCATCGAACAGAAGGTATGCATCTCCGCTCCAAGTCCAAATGCAACAGTGAAATAGCAAATTCACAACCAAACCATCACAGCGACAATATTTCAGGTTCGGGTTATCGAATTAATTTCAATAGCAATTAAATCTCACACAAAGAGAAATTAGAATTCTCGGTCACTGTTCAACACGAAAAGCATCCGAAGACTGAACATGAGTTTATGTTCAACATACCTCGAGCTTTTAGCTTTGCAGATTGAAGAATAGAGTTCTCGGATGGTTCAGTGGTGAGGATCAATCTCCAACGAAAAGCAGATCGAGCAAGAATGAGGAGGCTCTTCGAGGTCTCGGATCAGCGTACAGAGTAAAACGGGTGAAACTGCACGACTCTGAGAATAGTGGACAGCGTCGGAGATGGATACGACGGCTTGAAATCAATAAAGGAGGCCGTCCCAGGTGGCTGACGCCAATGGACAAGCCTCGAACGAAGTCCAAGTCCTTCAAGCTTTCTTCGCCGGAAAACAAAGCAGAGCCCGTAAGAGCCGAGCGCAAGTACGCAGTCCGACGAGTGGTGGCGTTGGACCGAGAGCGTTCGCTTCCTCTGGAGATTTTTCAGACGAGAGAGATTTTCTTCGGGTTCTGAGCTTGACCCATGAGCGAGAAAGCGTTCTTTTCAAGAGAGACCGTGAGATCTTCGACGGCGACCGAAAGTACAGTAGGTGTGGCCGCGACGACGGAGCACGGCAGCGTGAGATGTTCGCCATGGAAGAAGGGAGCTCGTGATGAGGAGTACCAAGTCTCCGGGAAAAGAAAACTTCCAGACGATTTGCTCTTCCCAAATCTCTCCTTCTTATCTAGCGAGATTTCCTGCGTCAAATCTTTTTGAAATTTCTCATCCCCTGTTTGAATTGACATCCAAAACCCATTGCTACGAACTTCTCTCTTGTGCTGTTACGTGGGGTAAAGATCTCGATGTTGACGAGAGAGATCGAAGTCGATTGGAAAATCTTCACCTGGCCGTGCACGTCACCCAGCAATGAGAGTTCAAACCAACCTCCCTTTATAGATCAAACACGGGTTTGAAACGATTCAAAGGCGGATAGAGTTATTAGCTATGGATAACCGTCCAACCGGATAACCATTGGTGATCAAATTTCATCGACAAGGAGAGTGTGGAGTTTGAACAAGCCACGGCCGATCACATCTTTAAGGAGTCCCTCCGATTACGCGTGAGATGGTACGTGATAATATCGTGCTAGGGCCATGTGATTCACCTGTGATGCAAATATGATTTATGCAAACGGTATTTTTGTTTAGGGATCCGACCAACCCTTGATTTCCTCATGCAATAAAGTATGGTAGCCCAAAATTTAGGCTTCGACAATTATAAAGCTGGAGAACGGCACATGCACGAAAAAATATGGTATGGATTCGCTTGATGACTCCGATAGCAGTGGCAAAAGATCCATCAAACTCGCTTTCGTCCATCTCCATCTCAGAGAGTGATCTACATGAGATTTTAAATTCTTGATAGCCTGAAGCAAAGTAACGATACATTCCATCGGTATCAAATCATCCTTGTGTTTTGTCTTTTTGGTAAGGGTAAGGAATTGTATTACTTATCATAACTACCATTTACAACCTAAAACCAAGCACACCTGTCAACCCAACAAGGAAAATGTCCAAGAGGGGAGAGGGATGGCTTAGCAAGGAAAACTATATAACAAGCCAAAAGAGGCCACAAAGGTTATGAACAAAAGGCAAAAAACCCTAAGGGTTTGCTGCACTGACTTCGAAGATTGATTGAGAGAGACCCCAATTCCTTTGCATCTTCCGATTGGAAGGAATGGCAGGAACTGTACCCATGGACATGGCTTTGTCTTTTACCATCTTAATGAGGTGCTTGCGCATACCCGGAATGAAGGCAGGTTTGCTTCTGAAAATGGAGTTATTTCGTTCAATCCAAATGATGTGACATAAAGCCCCAAATGCAAATCTGGATAGTCGATGAGCAAAAGAATTGCTCCCGGAAACCCTTCATAGTCCAGGTGATAAGGTCAGGCCAAGGTCTGTTGCGCCAAGGGAGATTGCATTTCGTTGCCCAGCATGAAGCCAATCTAGACGTGGCCGAGCAAGCGAAATATAAATGGTTGATTGAGTCCGGTACAGTTCCACAAAAAGGCACAAAGCGCTAAGTCAATCCTACTATTTTGCTGGAGAAAGATCTGAGTCGGCAGCCGGTTTAAAGAAATTATCCAAAGGAGGAAAGAGTGGCGGGGAGCAATATGTTTATCCCAAACAAAAGAATGCCAAGGAACTGGCCGTCCCGTCATTCTAGTGTGCTTCCAGGCATTCATAACTGAGAAGGGAGTAAACGGAGAGGGAGCCCATGTGAGCTCATCTGAACCTTCCGTGAACATGGGTGACGGGTCCGTCCAGCTTAATATGACCTCAAGAGTAGCTGAAAAATGCCAAGTGCCATCAAAAAATTGTCGGACGGTTGTATCCCTAGGGATCCTGGACTGGTAAATATGCACATTGGAGAACAGCCGATACAGGGGGCCTTTGTTGTGCCACCAATCGAACCAAAAGGAAATGGAACGTCCGTTGCCAATCTTCCATCGAAAGAGGGTGTGAGCTAACGTTCGCATGTCCAAAATTTTCTTCTAAGTCCAAGAGCAAAAGGTTGGTTTTGAGACAATCCAAAAGTTGGATTTGTTTAAAAAGTTTGTATGAATCCATTTACACCACAAACCCTCCTTATCAGAAAAGAGTACCCATATGTGTTTCATGATCATTGCGTAGTTATATTCTAGCAACCGGCGTATCCCAAGTCCTCCTTCCTCCTTGGGTAGACAAACTGTATTCCTAGCAACTTTTGCTCCACCAATGCCTAGGTCAGGGCCCTTCCATAAGAATTGCCTCAATATTGTTTCAATGTTTTGCAACACAGATTTGGGAAGAGAAAAAATGGAGGCCCAATAAACTTGGATGGAATGCAACACTGATTTGATGAGTTGCATGCGTCCCGCAAAAGATAAGAAACGCTGAGTCCATGATCGAGCTCTGGCGGTAATAGTATCTATAAGAATTTTGCAATCCTCTTTACGAAGTCTAGAGGAGACAATAGGCACCCCTAGATAACGAAAAGGTATAGTGCCTTGTTGGAATCCAAAACAATGGGTGAGTTGGTCATGTAACAACGGAGTACCTCCCGATATAAAGATGTTACTCTTTGAAGGATTCGGTTTTAGCCCAGACCAATGCGAGAATTTATCTAGAGAATCCTTGATCAATTCACCCGATTTGATATGGCCCTCCAGGAATATGAGAACATCATCCGCGAAGAATAAATGTGCTAGGCGGGTTTTTTTGCACCGCCAGAACCAATGGAAATCCGGAGATGCATTATTAGCCTTGAAGATTCCTGATAAAACTTCCATTACAAGAATGAAAAGGTATGGCGAAATGGGATCTCCCTGTCGTATACCACGATTACTGGCAAAGTAGCCATGCAATTCCCCATTGATTGAAACCGAAAATTTAGGGGTAGTTACGCATGCCATAACCAACTTTACAAAGAAAGCCAGGAATTTGAAAGCCACTAGAGTCTCTTCAATGAATTTCCAGTCGACTGTGTCGTAAGCTTTCTGGAATTTGAAATCCTTGTGTTTTGTCCATGCCTAAAATAACAGAAGAATTCAATAGTCAAGGCTCTGTTCATTTCGCGAAAAATTTAATATTTCTTGAAAAATGTTTTACATGAAAATGATAATATTTTCCGATGTTCGGCTGAAACCCAAAAATGACATGAAAAATATTTTTTTGCTGTTCAGTATCCAAATTGATTTTCTAGGGAAAATTATCAAAAAAATTCAAAATTTTTTATTTGTAAAATATTGTAATTATTAAATTAATTTTCTTTTATTCTTCTTTTTTTTCCATTTATTTTTTTCCTTCTTCCTTGGCTGACCACAACGGCAGCCAGCAGGCAGGTGAGGTCGAGCTCGCCCAAGGCCGGTCGGGCGAGCTGGGTGAGGCTCAAGGCTTGCTCGAGGTCGCCAGACGTTGATGAGGCTCAAGGCTCGCTTGAGGTCGCCAGACGTTGATGAGGCTCTGGCAACCTCAGGCGAGGCCTCGCCTGGCTCGTCGGCCTGTGGCGAGGCTAGAGGTTGCCTGTGGCTGATTGCCCGCCGCCGCCGTGGCCGGCCAAGGAAGAAAAAAAGAAAGAAAGAAAAATAGAAAAAAAAATTGATTAAAAAAAAGAAAATTGTGCTATTTTAAAAAAAAATGAGGTGAAAGAAGAAGCGGCAAATATTTTCTGCTCTTTTGAAGGTGTTTTTTCCATTAGTGGAAAATGTTTTTCATGATTAGTTTATTTTCCGTGAAACGAATGCCGGAAAACAAAAAATTTCCCGAAAGTTGTTTTCTGTTCATTTCACTAATCTAAATGACGACTCAAAAGAACTATAGAGTGACTCCCTTGGAAGGAACAAATTACTCCTCTGCCAAGCTGAATCATCTGCTTGTGAAACATGGCTTTTGTCTTGAAAATCCACATGGTGCTTGCTAACGGTGAAATTGCTCGGTTGCAGAAACTGACAGGAAAAATTGGCTACTTTACCAAAGGTTGTACTTGGTCCTCGATTTATATCATACATTGCTCAACTCAACTTTGCTTACGCAAATTACCGCGGAGGTTGATCACCTGAGAGGTAAAGTAGACTCTTGGCAAGGCATACCCTTTCCTGCCAGTTTAGATTTTGTGTGTGGACTGTGAATTTTCGTTGAGTTATTGAGCTAAGACATGTTCTCTAGAGGCACTAAAACTGCTCATTTCAACTAAACGGAAAAAATAAAAATAAAGAAGCGATTGAACTCAAGTTAATGTGAAGCAATTTGACCAACACCGTGTGGTGGTCATGATTCTCTTTCTTTCCCTTCTCGACTCTGGCCCCCTCTATCTCTGTGGATTTTTTTGCTGTGGACCTGTGGTGGTCGCCTCGGCAGCAGCGGCAATCGCCGTTTTGAACTTTCATTTTCTTTTTTCATTATATGAAAGTTTGGCAGGCCACCACCGTTAATTACTTAAAAATTCTAAATTACCAGAGGAAGCCTTGGTTCACCATTTGTTTGAAACTTTCATCTATTCTATTATATAATCCTACTCTAAATGCACCAAACTCGTCATGGGATTGGATTTCACTGCATCCATCGTTATGTTCGGTATTTAAACGAACAGGACTTTCGATAGCTTCATACGCGAAGGATCTCATATTTTATCAAATTCTATCCTTACTCCAATCCAAGTCCAAGCGGTCCCACGCGCGGGGGCTAAGTAACCAGGCCTCCCGATCCGGGTATTCGAGTCAAATGAGGACGGGGTTAATTCTGAGTGTGTTCCAGCTCAGAAATTTTCTCGTAGCTTGACCCGTTCTTTCCTCTTCGTTTAGCTCCAATATAATTAAGAGATCAGCCCACGTTTCCATTTCCCTTCCTTCCTATTAGCTCGCGTCTGAAGGTGAACTGTCAATGGGTCGCCCGATTCCTTCTCTAGAAGTTGGCTGAACTGGTCTGGGATGTGCATGGCGGAATCAGTTCTTGTTCATGCACACGCGTAGGCACACGCAGAACCGACGGAGAAATTCTCTCTCTAGGGAGCGATTCTCTTGGCATTTTCTGCTTCTGACTGTCTCCAGATGCTGTTCACCGCTGCTATATATTCATTTCTAACACCATGCATCGGAGAGCTCGGCTCTGCTCTGTTTCTCTGGCCCTGAACGTGTGAAGTGATTTGGCTCGCCGGCCCTGATCTTCATCCTTGGCGCATTGAGGTTGAGAGTTTATAGAGTTTTTGCCGGTCAGGGTCGATCATCAATCTCAAGAGGGCGCAGAACTGAAGGAAGGAAATTATTTTTTGTTTCGATTCACGGCTGAGAGAGAGAGAGAGAGACCACGAGAGAGGAACGCTCGAACGTCAAGATTTTCTCTCGTGGAACCAAGTGCGAGAGGCCTCGAGAACACGCCGATCGATGCTGAAATCCGCCATTTAAGGTCACTAGCATTCGCCGACAATCACCTTGCACCACTCGCCACCGGAGTTATGGATTCAGAGAAAGAGGTTCGCCCACATCCGTCATAGAAGCAAGAGCCCAAAATCTCCTCGATCGAAAATTGCCTTCATCTTTAAGCTTTCTCCATTGTTTCTGAACGCTCAAAGATCGTCGCCGTCTTCAGTTTCTAAGATGCAGTCGCAATGCTCTGTATCGACTCTGTTTCGCAGCCAAAAAGCCTTGAAGTAATTGGACTTTGCTCGATCCAACTCCTGCAGCTTCAATCACCGGCGACAGCAGCCTTGAAAATTCTGGTTCTCAGTTCAATCAATGTTCCTGGTCATGCATCTACCAGGTACGAGTGTTCTTAATCTAATATGGCTAATCGAGCATATGGGATTGGGACTCTTGTGAAATTCGTCTCTGGTTAAAAGCTTTATCGATGTTCCAATTTTGCATTGATGCTGTCGTGATGACCTCATAGTGGTTCTCTGCCTGATATGTGAGTAGAAGTTCATTAATCGTAGTGCATGCCACCTATTTGAGGAAATGTCTGGGTGAAATCAGAATGCATGTTCTGTGAAGGAAACAAGTTCAATAGCCATTTCATGTACTGTATTACTTCTCGCAATATGATTGTCACATCATCATGTATGTATATGTCCTTTTTCAACATTGAACTGAGAGCCATATCTTGTGAACCCAACTATATAACCCGAATCAACAAAACCATGTTACTTCGGTCATGCATAAATCGATGCATGTTGTTTGTTGATTTAACGATTGATGAGGAAATTGTATTTTGTAGTCTTGAAATTACCATGAACAAGACGGACTAATCGAGTCGTTGCTCATGTGGTTGATTCTATTTTCATATTCGATATGTTGACCTCATATTTAATGAAAAGCAACTTGCTAAAAAAACAAGCCTCGGAATTTAGAGTGGAAGACCTAAGTGGTTCATTAAATGTCATGGATGCCGTTTGGATATCGGATATGAGGGAAGGGGAGGAAAATCTTGAGTATTTAGAAGCACCGGACCAACTACACACCAATGATGAGATTCAAGAAGCTCCGGAAGAATTGACGATGTAAGTTTGCTTTTTCTCATCCTCTTTTATAGTCACACGTTTAAATTTAACACGAGTTTCTCTTGTGGCTATACGCCCACCGATTGAGTGCCAATTGACTTACTTTGCAGGCATCAGTACATGCATACAATGATCCCGAGGTCGACGACAACGTCCAACCGAAGTCAACCGAGGACTTTGATCCTCTGTCGAAGGCCCTCCTGCCTTCAAATGTACCATCGTGACCTCCATTACCTCCGTTTTGCTCAGTCCTCTCTCTCTCTATGTATGATGTTGTGAAGCACAGAAAGACTCATGGTCGTCCATGAAGTTTGGAAATATGTCTATGCGAATCAATTTTCCATACAGTGAATTAATCTCTTGCTACTTAATATTGTTACATAAGAAGTACTAATTAAGTTATATCTTAGTCATTTCACTTTTTTTCCTAGCTTTGTTACTAATCAAAATGATAGATCTACCGCTAGAAGTCATTTTTTTAATGCATTGAAAATGAAAAAAAAACTTGATTTTGATAACAACCTTTACTTTTTTTAGCCAATCAAGTTAATTTTAGAAAAATCTCATCGCATTTATTATTTCTCATCATTTTTATCTTATAATCATATATTTGGAAAGTAAATTCAAAGAAAGAAGGAGGAACATAGGGCACATAATATTTTTGTTTATTTTTTTTTTCAATTTCTTGTGTATGTTTATTTTAATATGGTAAAATTGTGATGATATATAAGATTTTTTTTTTGGATTTTGGCAGACATAGGAGTGATGAGCGAGGTGATGCTATGCATAAAAAAGGAGCTGAAGATAACTAATGTGTAAGTTAAAGACCTAACGAGATTCTCAATGTGTTCTTGTGGGTCAATGATTGCAAGGCCAATCTCCAATTGGATCAGCCACCATTGTACGTGCTTGTCATGCTCAGTGTGTAAAAATCGTGTAAAAATCGCCTTGTGCCCACTCGTCATCGAGGTCCTCGTCATGCTGAAATCCCCCAGTGGCTCATCATGCACGGCCGCTTGGGTGACGAGAAACACTTTTTCGCCACAACCTCGTGCTCCAGCTCGCCAACATCCCTAAGAAGTGCAACTAGGATGTTGACAAGATCACCAAATGGAGCACAGGAGAGGGCAAGTAGAGGGAACTCCTCCCCTGATCCCGTCCGTCCGCCACATGCTCACCGCAGAGCGTTTGTGATGATTAAATCGACTTGAAGATATTATTTTCAATTTATAGTATATATCAATATATTGTTTTTGTAAAGTATTTTTTAATTTTCTTATCCGTCTATCGACGATTGTCATTAATATAATTCCTAAAAAATATAATATTTTCATACAAGCCGAACATGTAAAACTAGGATAGGAACACTAGTCAATACGAATCTCCTAAAAATTATAAAAGACAAAATTCATGCAAAGCATGGCTTACATGATCTAGCCTTCAAGGACTTCCTTGCGAAGCGTCTTCAAAACCTGCCCAACCGAATACACAAGATGACATGTCTGAAGTGAAATGACCGGTTTCCTTAATCTAGCTACTGGCTAGACCCCTTCACTTCAGGATGCTCTCAAATAGGGTACTGCAGGAGCACAGTCCAGTAGTGCTCCACAATCTTTCCCTTGTTCCTATGTTTTGTTTTAACTGCCTATTTATTCTGATCACAATCCCAGCACTAAAATCCTTGTCCGAGAGAACTTAACGCATCTCTCTGAAAATCTCTCGCCTGTATTCATCATTTCAATACACCTTAAAATCCAAGTGTTTAAGCCAACTTTAAAGTCAGAATTCTAAAATTCCTAGCTAAAGCAGCATATTCATTTCAACAGTATAATTTCTTTACTTCACCGGGAGTATTGGAAACTAGTAATACAAATCCAATCATAAATGGTCAATGAACCCTTAGCAGGAAATATACCTGTCTAACGTCTCTGCCAGCAAACTCGTCCTCAAGTTCCTGCAGTGCAAAAATCCACACATAAGAAAAGACAACAAACAGTAGTGACTCGGTTATTACCTCAGTTATATATAAAGAACGCAGCGCGAGCGTGAGCGCGCGGGCCATACAGTCCACAACTAGGACAATGAATTTGTTGTCTTACAACGCTAAAAACCATAGCCACACTCTAAAAGGTTACAAAGTTCTTATGCAGTTAGAGAATGGAGCATACATGAAAATATATGGTATGGATCCGTTTGAGGACTCCCATAACAATGGCAAGGGCTCCATCACTCTCGCTTTCATCCGTCTCCATCTCCGAGAGTGATTTACATGAGAATCCAAATTGTTGACAGCTTGAAGCAAAGTAATGATATCTTTCCATCAGTATCAAATTGTCCTTGTGCCTTGTCCATGCCTAAATAATAGGAAAATTCAAGGATTAAAATGATAACTCAAAATACCTATAGAGAGACTACCTCAGAAGGAACAAATACTCCTCTACCAAGCTGAATTTCATGCTACTGATTTGGCTTCAAAATGCACATGGTGTTTGGGCCATAAAAAGCCAATAAAAATGTCATTCATTGAAGCCAAAAACTAACTGAGAACCCCACGTTGAACACCCACGTTTTATTCAGGATTTAAAATTATCGATCAAATCAAAAACAGCCAATAAAGAATGAAACATGGGATTTTGACATGTTGTAGCTATGTTCTTTGATTTCTTGATATAACAAAATCACCCGAAAACATAATCATTGCTCCATTTACAGAAAACTTACAGATTCTTCATACAGCCAAATACAAGTATGCATACAAATTCAAACACCCAAAAAAAGGGAAGCAAAACAAAACCGAACAATAATTCTCATGCAACCCAGTCCAAAACATGAAAACACAAGAAAACAAAGACTAAGATCAAACTCCCAACCCAATGAACAGGAAGAAAAAACAGAACAAAACCAAACACTAATCCTGTGAAAACCCCATCCAAAAGTCATCTTGGGATCATCGCCTTCATAAAAAAAAATTGACAGCAAACCATATAGGAATCTGTTTGGGAGTTGTTTTGAATTCCATTTACCTGTTCTGTATCATCTAATATCAGTACACAATTTTCTTGGCCCAGCACCACATCAAGACCTTTTTGGTGTCTTTGGGTACCATCATCTCGGGAGATCACTCTTTCATGGAAGTACTCTCTCTTGGGGTCAAGTAGCTTAGCCATTTCCCGGGCGTAGGATCGATCACCCATTGTGTATATATACATCTCGAACATATCACTAGCTTCCTTTAAGAAGGTCCGCACAAAGGGTCTCAACTTGGTCATCGTATGCATATGCTCCAAGACGAAGAGGCTGCCTTTAGAGACGTCTGCACATTACATTTATGATTAAATCCAACAATCGACACAAGAACCAGGACTTAGAAATACGCCCTGAATATAAACAAGAAAATAAGACACGAGGAAACTTGCAATATGGCTCGTGACACCACATAAACTTAAAATTCACAGTCCGCACAGAATCTAAACTGGCAGGAAAGGGTATACCTTGCCAAGAATCTACTTTGCCTCTCAGGTGTTCCTCCTCCGGAGAAATATGCGCAAGCGAAGTTGAATTAAGCAATGTATGATCTAAGTCAAGGATCAAGTAAAGCTTTTTGTAACGTAGCAAATTTTTCAAGTCAGTATTCCGCAACCGAGCAATTTCATCGTCAGCAAGCCTTAAACCCTGCATATACAAGTATTAATACATCATTTCCAGCTAAGATAAAAATGGTAAAAAAGTTACACATTAATGGGATTTGATTTCATACCTTGTGTATATAGCCAAATGTTACACCTGATTCGTCTTCAAGGGGTTTCCCACAACGCATGCACAGTCCCCCGAAAGAACCAGGATGTGAACACGAATCCCGCTTAATGGTTGTCTCTGCACAATAAATTTTCTGGTCATCCTAGAGAAAAATAGAAGTAAAGCAGCGAAAGAGCATCAGTGACTAAAAACCGACTGCTAGCTCATAATTAAGATCATTCTGTCATTTTATAACAGGAGCTCAACATGGACTTACGGGTTTTGAAACGCAAGTAAAAAACTGGATAAATAAAATCAACACTTCCCCAGCTGCCAGTTCACCATTGTGGCATTGAGCATGTCAAAGATTCCATCACCGCATCAAAATGCTAGATGTCAAGCCAAAACAAAGCACTGGAAAAGCCAGTTAAGCCATTCATTCTCTTACTTATTTAATCGCTGTCTGAATAAGAAGGATTGTGAGACTTAGTTTCTGGCTATTCCTAACTCAAAAAATTGGACCTACAAGGGTAACACAACCATTAAGCACGATGAAGAATCTTCCACTTTTCTTCCCCGTAATTACAATGAATGCATTCTAAAGTTAACAGAAGTATAATGTTGACAGGTCATTAGGATGCAAGTACAGCAAACGACATTCTATTCATCTATATGTATGTGGTTACCTTAATTGCGCGTGAGCTCGTGTGCACAAGAGCATGTGAGCATATCTCCACAATTATTATAATTCAAATTCAAGCAAACTATTACTTAACTCTTCAGGAACTCTTATGCATGAAATTGCCAAACCACTTTTCTTATAAGTAAATGGAAGAGCCAAACCATTGAGTCGATAATAAGCTAGCATCATATAAGAGCTCCTAGTTAATATATCATGTCATGAAATCTCTAGCTCTTCAAGTGCTCCTTATGAATACCTAAGTTAAGAACAGCATCAGACACATGTCATTCAAAATTAGAAGCAATTTACTAGTATCAACCCGTGTAGAATGTCAACATTGACTAGTTTTTAAGTTAAATGACCTTGGCATAAAAAATACCCGAGCAGTTATATGAAGGAGGAAGATTAATGTGATAAAGGTTGTTCTTGCAAGAGCAGCATGCAGAGTCCATCTTTTGCCGGTTTTCTACTTTCCTAGATGAAGTTTCCTAATGTTTTCATACATTTGTCCTAGTAAACGCATCTTTCTATTGCATAAGATTGTGCATGATTAAAGTCGATAATAAGAAAGAGCTGTGCTTGATACAACCAACACACACATGTTATCCACAAAGTTAAGCCAATACACCTATGTCAAGGGCCGAAAGTGGTGAAACCTGTATGTAAATTAAAAATGAACTAGGCATGGCCTACACCTGAGACGAACCTAGGGAAAGGACATTCCTTCCTCCGGAACCAATCAAAACTTAGCATTCAAGGCAGAAACTCATTCACAAAATTCTTGGACCAGAAATCAACTAATGATCATGTGATGTACCTTAAAGTAGGTTGGGATCAAGAATTTCCTACCCTCTAGAGACCATTTTTGCAGGAATAAAAGAAACTGAAACGGATACACATTTAGTCCAGACTTTTTACCTACAATTTGTTCTGAATATTCGCCTGAAGTTGACCCCTCAGGTTCCTCTAAAATTTCCAGGTTCTCCACCTTGCGCCTCTTTATCCTGGCAATGAACTCGTTAGTTAAAACTCAAAGGAAACCAAGGGACCCACCCTGCCGATAAAATATAGGTATAACAAAAAGAAGAAAAAGATCCAACATCATTGAACTCTGACACACTTGTGCATTCAATTTAAGAGAGCTAATATTGTGTATATATAAAATCCAAAAGTTACAGATAGAAGACCAGAAAACTATTGACACCAGAATTGGACAATGCAACATAACCATTGGTATAAACTGTTCACACTGCAGACATCAACACAACACTATCATCGGACAATACCTTTCGCTTTCATCATCACTCTCATCGTCAGTTTCGTCATTGGCCGATGAACCAGAAGAACCAGAAGCTAGATGCGCGTCGAGGTAGGATGCAAAGTCATCACTGCTAGATGAATGCACTGGCGAATCCGTCACAAGACTCATCTGAAGCAGGATACATTCGATATATAAACCTTGTCAAATTTCGAATACCGAACGCCCATTTAGAGAAGATGTATATGAAAGCAATAAAATAAGGTGGAAATAACTGTTATCAAATGAAAAACAAAAGTCACCAGGTCAGGACCATTACACGCCTTTTTTTGCAAGCTAAGGATGGGAAGGGGGAAGATAAGAATGAAATAGAAGATCCTTGAGACCTCAATTAGGATACACTGCCATTAGGTCAAAGCCTTGATCTATACACACCACTCGGTCGAAATGGTGAATACAGTCAGCACTTTCAACCAACATGAAGATAGATGCCAATAAATGTGTCAGGGTAAAGGTTTGCCCTGCCACCACCCCTGCAACCCGTGCAATGCAAGGCAATCCGCCCCGCCCCAATCCCCACACTGCCCTCACAGGCAAGGAAATGCTCACCCACAAAAGATACAGATAATTCTCGAATCTCGTGTAAATGCACTTGTATGTCGACTAATATTAAATATCCAGCAACAAAAACTAGAAAAAAAAACTAATAAGCACCACGTATGAGAAGCCATCATGAAATTTTCCTAAAGTACAATAGTGCACGTCCCTCTATTAAATCCTAAAAGACAAGATTTTCCTATACCTTTGCCTTATGTGAGGAAAATCTAGTAATAACTCCTCCGGATATTCAATCTGTATCAATAGCAGTTTCCGGCCCAAAATCGACAAAAATCTCTAAGGGGACAAATGAGGCAAGACCAAGTTCAGTGTTTGCTCGACACTGTGCATGCTTAAACGGAGTCCACCACGGAAATACCATGGTGGCCGTGACCAATTGAATGCTCACCCCGATATTTGCATCATCAAATCATTCCTTTAATTGATCGAAAAATAGAACTTACGCAATGTCGCGACCCTCCCAACCGCAACACAAGATGATGTCCCGGGGGAAGGGGGTGAAAATTAAAGAAATAACTGAAGATCACGAAAAACTAAAAATCAATCGAAGTCAATCAAATTCCGCGTCTGGAATGAAAATTCAACCAACAACTCCAAGAATATGAATTTCTCTAATTAACGTACATGCATGCATGACCGAATTGGGGTAAAGATTGGATTTTGGACTTAAAGATCCGTTCTTCACGCAAGTGACCCTAATCTAACATGAATGCGGCGTAAACGTAGTCTTGCGCAAAAATGTAATCTTGCAAACAAAGGTTCAATCTTGAACGTCCAAGATATTAATCAAGGGTAAAGTCTAACCTATCTGGATTCAAAGTTATACCTTCAATGGAAGGACGCCGGAGGATTGGACGACCACGGTGGCGGCCCGCGGACCAGGGCGTCGGAGTGTCGTTGGGCGGGAATCAGGTTCGCGGATGGTATCCTTCTGTGATGGGGATGATACAGCCGGTGCCCTCGCACCAAGAGCCGCCGCCGCCGACGACGGGGGACCGAGGAACGGCAAAGGAGGCGCCGGGCACGAGATGGGGCACCGGCGATGGAGTAGCTCCGTCCGGTCGTCCAAGACTCGGCGGCAAGCCAACGACGCCTCGGTAACCCCGGAGGAATGAAAGCGCCGCGACGGAGTAAGAGTCGCGGTGGCGAGGCTCGGTCGCGATCTCGTCTCGGTAGGGCTCGGTCGCGCGGGCGCGACGCCGCGGACCGGCGGAGGAAAACGGCCCGGGTCGGAGCCGCGGTCCCGGCGGGAGCCGCGGCCGTCGGAGGAGGCGGCGGCCCGGCGGGGGCGAGAGGGAGAGAGGTAGACGCGAGCGCTAGAGAGTAATGTTGCTATAGTTGCTTGTGAAGTGGGAGAGCGCCTCTTTATATTTGCCCAGGATGTTTTTCCTTTTTCGTTCCCCCGTCGTGGCCCGAATTCTCGACATCTCTGCGTAATATTTCAATATGACTCATGAAATTTACTTATTGTGGACATGCTATTGCTAAATGAAAATCGTTCCTAATGCCCGGATGTAATGCGAGCGTCGAGGTTATGATATGTTTTGAGATATTTGGTCTAGGGGTAAAATTCGATCCCTAACTTTCTAATATAATGGTTACTAAGATTAAGAACCGAAAAATTCATTTGACACGAGAAATAAAGAGGTGAAAAATAAAAGAGCAAAGCGATGCGTGGTAAATGGACTAAAGATCGGACTTGACTAGTGGGTGGGTTATAGGTCTGTCATTGGTTGGTCAAAAAGTGGCGGTGACCCGACTTTCGAGTTGGTTCGGGTTTTGAAGAAATAATTCAATCGCTCCAACGAGATAATGACTATCGTAAGTTCATGACTATCACTTAAATACTACGGAGTAATGCCTTTACTATAAAAGCATTTTTACCACTAATCAAGTACTAAAGGATAAGACCATATATATATATGTACACACAAAATTCACATTTGTGACATGTCAAGCTCGAATCAGCCTCCCAATCACATTCAACACGCATATTTATTGCGAACTAAGACTCTTCATGAATTAACGAAGGAGGTTCGGTATCAAGTGATCCGTACCATTTTTTTTTCATGTATGCATGCTACTCTAACTGCTACGCTGAGCATGACAAGCCACCCGAGGTCGAAATGGAGCTTGGAGAAGGCATAGATGGAGAGGCAGCCAACGAGGGTGCCGACATTGATGGATGCCTGAACCACCGGAACACTTGAATTTTAGACGACACATCAAAATGAATAAACGATACCAGTCGAATTCGTTTTCAGCCCGAGTCATTCCGCGCGCCCCATGCCCAATCTCAACATTTCGGCCCATTAAGCGTGGACGAAATAAGCCCATGTTAATTCGAGGAAAGAAAAGCCCAAGTGAGCCGAGTCACTTCCCTAGAAGTCGCTGAACTGGTCTGGGACGTGCATGGCGGAATCAGTTCTTGACCATGCACACGCGTAGGCACATGCAGAACCGACGGAGAAATTCTCTCTCTATGGAGCGATTCTCTTGGCATTTTCTGCTTCTGACTGTCTCCAAATGCTGTTCACCGCTGCTATATATTCATTTCTAACACCGTGCATTGGAGAGCTCGGCTCTGCTCTGTTCCTCTGGCCCTGAACGTGTGAAGTGATTCGGCTCGCCGGCGCATTGAGGTTGAGAGTTTATAGAGTTTTAGCGGGTCAGGGTCGATCATCAATCTCAAGAGGGCGCAGAACTGAAGGAAGGAAATTATTTTTTGTTCCGATTCAAGGCTGAGAGAGAGAGAGAGAGAGAGAGAGAGAGAGAGAGAGAGAGAGAGAGAGAGAGAGAGAGAGAGAGACCACGAGAGAGGAACGCTCGAACGTCAAGATTTTCTCTCGTGGAACCAAGTCCGAGAGGCCTCGAGAACACGCCGATCGACGCTGAAATCCGCCATTTAAGGTCACTAGCATTCGCCGACAATCACCTTGCACCACTAGCCACCGGAGTTACGGATTCAGAGAAAAAGGTTCGCACACATCCGTCATAGAAGCAAGAGCCGAAAATCTCCTCGATCGAAAATTGCCTTCGTCTTTAAGCTTTCTCCATTGTTTCTGAACGCTCAAAGATCGTCGCCGTCTTCAGTTTCTAAGACGCAGTCGCAATGCTCTGTATTGGCTCTGTTTCGCAGCCAAAAAGCCTTGAGGTAATTGGACTTTGCTCGATCCGACTCCTGCAGCTTCAATCACCGGCGACAGCAGCCTTGAAAATTCTGGTTCTCAGTTCAATCAATGTTCCTGGTCATGCATCTACCAGGTACGAGTGTTCTTAATCTAATATGGCTAATCGAGCATATGGGGTTGGGACTCTTGTGAAATTCGTCTCTGGTTAAAAGCTTTATCGATGTTTCAATATTGCATTGATGCTGTCGTGATGACCTCATAGTGGTTCTCTGCCTGATATGTGAGTAGAAGTTCATTAATCGTAGTGCATGCCACCTATTTGAGGAAATGTCTTGGTGAAATCAGAATGCATGTTCTGTGAAGGAAACAAGTTCAATAGCCATTTCATCTAGTGTTTTACTTCTCGCAATATGATTGTCGCATCATTATGTATGTATATGTCCTTTTTTAAGATTGAACCGAGAGCCATGTCTTGTGAACCCAACTATATAACCCGACTCATCAAAACCATGTTACTTCGGTCATGCATAAATCGATGCATGTTGTTTGTTGATTTAACGATTGATGAGGAAATTGTATTTTGTAGTCTTGAAATTCCCATGAACAAGACGGATTAATCAAGTCGTTGCTCATGTGGTAGATTCTATTTTCATATTCGATATGTTGACCTCATATTTAATGAAAAGCAGCTTGCTAAAAAGACAAGCCTCGGAATTTGGAGTGGAAGACCTAAGTGGTTCATTAAATGTCATGGATGTCGTTTGGATATCGGATATGAGGGAAAGGGAGGAAAATCTTCAGTATTTAGAAGCGCCGGACCAACTACACATCAATGATGAGATTCAAGAAGGTCCGGAAGAATTGATGATGTAAGTTTGCTTTTTCTCATCCTCTTTTATAGTCACTTGTTTAAATTAACACAAGTTTCTCTTGTGGCTATACGCCCACCGATTGAGTGCCAATTGACTTACTTTGTAGGTATCAGTAGATACATGCAATGATCTTGAGGTCCACGGCAACGTCCAACTGAAGTCAACCGAGGACTTTGATCGTCTGGCAAAGGCCCTCTTGCCTTCAAATGCACCATCGTGACCTCCATTACCTCCGTTTTGCTCGGTTTTGGTTGGTCCTCTCGATCTCTCTCTCTTTCTCTACGTCTGATGTTGTGAAGCATAGGAAGATTCATGGTCATCTGTGAAGTTTGGAAATATGTCTATGCGAATCAATTTTCCATACATTGAATTAATCTCTTGCAACTTAATTTTGTTACAAAAGAAATAATAATTAAGTTATATCTTAGTCATTTCACTTTTTTCCCTAGTTTTGTTACTAATCAAAATGATAGATCTACCGCTAGAAGTTATTTTTTAATGCATTGAAAATGAAAAAAATAAAAAAAAACTTGATTTTGATAACAACATTTATGTTTTTTAGCCAATCAAGTTAATTTTAGAAAAAGTTCATCGCATTTATTATTTCTCATCAATTTTATCTTATAATCATATATATTTGGAAAGAAAATTCAAAGAAAGAAGGAGGAACATAGGGCACATAATATTTTCGTTTATTTTTTTTTCAATTTCTTGTGTATGTTTATTGTAATATGGCAAAATTGTGATGATATATAAGAAATTTTTTTTTGGATTTTGGCAGACATAGGAGTGATGAGCGGGGTGATGCTATGCATAAAAAAGGAGCTGACGATAACTAACGTGTAAGTTAAAAACTTGACAAGATTCTCAATGTGTTCTCGCTCCTTAGGTCAATGATTGCAAGGCGAATCTCCAATTGGATTAGCCACCATTTGTACGTGTTTGTCATGCTTAGTGTGTAAAAATCGCCTTGTGCTCACTCGTCATCGAGGTCCTCGTCATGCTAAAATCCCTAGTGGTTCGCCATGCACGGCCGCTTGGGTGACGAGAAACACTTTTTCGCCACAACCTCCGACTCCAAGGAGAAGGCCGTGCTCCGGCTCGCCAACATCCCTAAGAAGTGCAACTAGGATGTTGTCAAGATCACCAAATGGAGCACAGGAGAGGGCAAGTAGAGGGAACTCCTCCCCTGATCCCGTCAGTCCACCACATGCTCATCGCAAAAGCGTTTGTGATGATTAAATCGAATTGAAGATATTATTTTCGATTTATAGTATATATCAATATATTGTTTTTGTAAAGTATTTTTTATTTTTCTTATTTGTCTATCTCATATTTAAAATTTCACGACGATTGTCATTAATATAATTCCTAAAAAATATAATATTTTCATACAAGCCGAACATTTAAAACTAGGATAGGAACCTTAGTCAATACGAATCTCCTAAAAATTATAAAAGATAAAATTCATGCAAAGCATGGCTTACAGATCTATTCAATAAGAATGTGAAGGCACTTTTCAAAATCGATGAATTGCCATAAGGTCCTTCATTTTAAAATAGACAATGTACCATAGAATTTCTTGCATTTCAATTGGTAAGGTAAGTTTTGCATTTTCGAAAGGATATGAATCCTCTAAAGTAAAGGGATGATATGCATGACGGCCGTGAAGCCCCATGCCGGCGTTTGCTTCCCGCCATCATCGTATCCTCAGCCTCTCTCTCTCTCCCTCAACAAAAATTGGGGACGCGATCTCATGCTATCAAAAAATAAGAACAACAAATAATACGGATGCCCAATAATCGACAAATAAAGGAGTCTCACCCTTATTTGACTCACTAGAGATTACCCAACTCAAATTAAATGACCAAATTTGCTCGCTCTAGAGTTTCTTTTCTGTTCGTGAAAGAAAGAACCAGAGATTACCGTCACCGAGAGTTTCCAGCATGACGAGGACCCTGACAACGAGCAGTACTTGGGAGATTGCTCCCGCGCCGAGCATAACACAACCCGAGGTTGAAATGGAGCTTGGAGAAGGCATCGGATGTAGATTTAGCCAACGAGGGTGTTGACCTTGATGAACGCCTGAACCACCGAAACGATTATTGATGCATGAATTTTAGCCGGCACATAAAAAATAAATGATAATAAAAGAAACTGGTCCAATTCATTTCCAGCCCGACTCATTCCGCGCGCCTCATGCCCGATCTCAACATTTTGGCCCACTAAGCTTGAAGGAAATTAGCCCATGTTAATTCGAGGAACGGAAACCCCATGTGGCCCTACACGGTTCCTTCTAGAAGTTGCTGACCTGGCATTTGCATGACGGAATCAGTTTCTGATAGGCACGCTCGCGGGTGCACGCCGAACCGACGGAGAAACTCTCTCTCTTCTCTCTCTGAGTTTGCTGTTTCCGACGTCTCCAGACGCTGTTCGCCACCGCCGCCGCTATGATTCATCTCTAGCGCCGTGCATCGGAGCTCGGCTCTGCTTTGTTTGTCGGCCGGGAATCGCGTGAAGTGACTCCGCTCGCCGGCGCCGATCTTCATCGCCGGCGCACTGAGGCCAAGAGTTATGGAGTATCCGCCGGTCAGCAGGGATCATCAATGTTAAGAGGGCGCAGAACTGAAGGAAGGACAGTTATTTTTGTTCCGATTCATGGCTTGAGAGAGCACGAGAGAGGAACGCTCGAATACAGAATTGTGGTCACTAGCGTTCGCCGACGATCGGCACTGAAATCCGCTGTTTACGGTCGCTAGTATTCGCCGGCGATCGCGTTTAACCGCTCGCCACCAGAGTTACGGATTTAGAGAAAGACGGTCGTACGTACGCATCGGCCATAGAAGCGAGAGCCAAAAATCTTCTGGATGGAAAATTTGCTTCGTCTTCAAGCTGTCCGAGGCATGGATCCTTGCCGTCTTCAGTTTCTAAGATGGCGGTTGCAATGCTCTGTTTCGGCTCTGTTTCGCAGCCAAAAAGCATTGAAGTAATTGTACTTTGCTCGATCCTACTCCTGCAGCATTCAACCACCAGCGACCACGTCGTCTTATAAATTCGGGGTCTCTCTTCAGTTGGTGTTCCCGGTAATTGCATCTACCAGGTATGAATATTCTTAATCTAATATGGCTAATCAAGTCCGATAAATGTGATTGAGGCTCATGTGAAATTCTTTCAGTGTTTTCGCTTCTTGCAATATGATTGTTGCATCTTCATGTATGTATATATCCTTTTTCATGATTAAATTGAGAGCCATATATCATGTAAACTCAACCATAACCTAACTAGTTTTGAATCATGCATGAGCCGATTTGTGTTGCTTGTCAATTTAACGATTGATGTGGAAACCACATTTCGTAGCTCTCAATTACCATGAGCAAGACCCAACAATCAAGCTGTTGCTCAAGTGTTAATTCTGCCGTGTTTCCATCATTGTTGTGTTTTTTCCTTATTCATATTCGATATGTTGACTACATATTCTGGTTGTGTACACGTGGCGGGCATGATGAGGCCCCATGAATATCATCATGCTCACTGCTCAGGTGAAGTGTGTTTGCGATTTGTTGTTCAGGAAGTAAAAATTTGCATCAATGATGTGTGAGTTGAGTTCTGGTTCGGACAGTATAGTCATGAATATAAAAGAAGAGACGGGTGGAAAGTTAAAAGAGGAGAAATTCATGATCTAGAAATATATTATAGGATTGAAAAATGAAATGAAATGAATAATAAAAAAAAAGGGTTCAGCAAAGATATTAGAAATTGGGTTAGGGTTTTGACCTTGGTGTGGTTGTGATGGAAGATGGCTTTAATGTGGGCTTAAGCATGATTTGACAAAAGAATGGGCTCGAGCGAGCTTTTACTCGAAGTTGGGTTTGCGAGGTTTTAATTGAAATAGATATAACGGAGTAAGTCCATTTAAGGGCTTGGCTTGAGTTGAGTCCCTATTTTCCAGATTTTTTTTAAAAATAAATATAAAAATTCCTGAATATAAAAAAATTGAAACTTTGGTTAGAGAAATAGGCCTTGATTAGGTTATTAGATTTTAGTATTAGAATTGGCTAAAAATTAGCATAGTTTCATTTAGTTAGCGTGCAGATGGTTTAGGGTTTTAGTGGACACCATTGATTTAGTTTAATCTAAGAAGGTTAATCCTTTAGAAAATAAATTGAACTAAGTTCATTCGGGTTGTTGTCCCGGGGCTTAATGAAAAGGCCATATTATATTCTTTGCCTGACTCATTTCGGGTTATTTTACTGCATTGTATATTTTATGAGTTCTTTATTGCTATTTTTTATGTTTTGTTGTGATTACTTTTATATTATTTTTTGTGTTGCGAATCATCTTCATAGTTGAGTGGTTAGGTTTTATTGTAGGATCATAATGAACATAAAAACATTGCATGGACAGTTAGCTGACAAGAACTTTGGGACTCATAATTGGAAAAAGACTGCATAGACACGTTAGTTGACAAATAATCAAATTTAGGTACCGAAATGGCATTAGTTTAGCTAACTAGTGTAATAAAGTCCTTAGCCCTAGATCTTTTGTCGCGTGGGAATTGAGATATATTGTCATATCTCACTTGATTTCAGACCGATCCCAATAGACTTGTGACGAGTCATCATATTGGAATCTAATAGGGTTAAACAAATCTAAGTGATCCTTTTGAACTTTTCTTTACCAAAAAAAAAAACAAATCTAAGTGAAAAACCTCAACGTTGCATGAGGAAAGGGTTTTGGTGAATCTACGCCGATTGAAGACCGTTGGCCACCCTTAGCATTATCACTAAATCTGTCTTTTCCTCGACCGTGTTGCTAAAAAAGGGTCGCGACAACAATGTATAAAAAACAATTACCTTTCGAACTTTAATTTTTCGATCAACATAAGGAAGTCACAAATTGATGACAAATTAAAAAAAAATAGAAAAAGATGCTACAAAATTAAGGAAAAAAAAGAAAGACAATGAGTTAAGACCTCATGAATGAGGTCAAGAAGCCACGGAAGTAGTTAGGGGAGACATCGACATGTAGATGGGGGCAATCATGAGGGTGTAGTCAATGCTGATGTTAACGACGACGCGGCCCAATAGGAGGAAGGTATAATCACGGGTGAAGACCATGAGGAGGGGTCGAAGAAGAAAATGGCCCTCATCATCATGATCACGTTCCCATTGGACATTAGCCTTGCAATCGTCAACTCAAGAGCAAGAACATGTTGAGGATCCCCATCGGGACCTCAACTTGCTCGTTAGTTATCTTTAGCTCCTTCTTTACACATAGCATCACCCCAATCATCATTCCCATCTCTATGAAAATTAATTTTTTTTTATCACCACGTAAATAGTAACTATATACAAGAAATTGAAAAAATGAAAGAAAATATTATGTGCCGTATCTTCCTCTTTCTTTCTTTGAATTTATCTTCAAAAAGTATATGATTATAAGATAAGTTAAGTGTGATAAACTTTATCTCAAATTAACCTGATTGGCTAAAAAAAGTGGATGATGTTTTCGAAATTAAGTAATTTCTTTAACTTTTTGTATTTCCTTTGCCGTGCATTAAAGAAATGACCTTTGGCAATAGATCTATCATTTTTATCAGTAATAAAGCTAGAAAAAAATTGCAATGACTAAAATAAAACTCAATTATGATTTTTTTTTGCAACATAATTAAGTTGCAAGAGATTGATTCACTGTATGGAAAATTGATTTGCAGAGATATATTTCAAAACTTGATTAACAACCATAGGGTGAGTCTTCCCATGCTTCATGCAGAGAGAGAGAGAGAGAGAGAGAGAGAGAGAGAGAGAGAGAGAGAGAGAGAGAGAGAGAGAGAGAGAGAGAGAGAGAGAGAGAGAGAGAGAGAGAGAGAGAGCAAAATGGAGGTCATGGAGGTATTTGAAACCGTACTTTTTTGGGTGTGGTTTTGCTGGAGGATTGGAGTCCTCATTCGATTTCGATTGGACATTGCCGTCAGCCTTGGGATCACTGCAAGTGTCTTCTACTACTTGCAAAATAAGTCAATTGGCACTTAATTAGTGACGTATAGCTGCATGAGAAACTCTTGTTAAGTTTAAAAATCTGGCTATGAAAGAGGAGGAGAAAAGCAAACTCACACCCATCAATTCTTCGGGAGCTTCTTGAATCTCATTATTGGTGTTACTTTCATTTACAATGAGTGGTTGGTCCGGCACTTCTATATATTCAAGATTTTCCTCCCTTTGCCTCATAACCGATAGCCAAATGACATCCTCGTTTTGAGCAAGCTGTTTTTCTTTTGTGTACTCCTTGACGTTTAATAAGCCACTCCGTTATTCAATTCCAAATTCCAAGACTTGTTTTCTAGCAAGTTACTTTTCCAAGTTGAATTAAGGGGGATCGATTGTTTTGCATCAAACGATACTCACCCCTTTTACAAGGCATGGCTAGTGGCCAATAAATGAGAAGGGTTTCTAGACCCCAATGGCCAACAAACAAAGAGGGGTCGACAGGTCAAGAGGGATGCCTAATGGCCGACAAATAAGGAGGGTCTCTTCCCAATGATCCACAAATAATGAGAGGTCGATAAATAAGGAGGGGCTGAAATTTAAGGAGAGTCTCTCTCAATAGCTAACGAATAAGGTGGGCAACAGGTACTATGGAACCATTTTTCTAGGGTACTTAACGCCATAATCCGTAATGGTTGAAGGTTGAGGATAGTCTTCAACCCACAAACGTACTTTGTGCTTTCATCCTATCCACATGGTGTCTCTTCGCTAGTGCATGCTCAACCGACGCTACACTGGAGGAGGTGCAAATTTTGATTAAAATCCCTAAATCCCCTCCCATACAGACAAGGCATTTCCGATGTGGGCATGCAAATTGCAGTAGATATGATTTCTTCTATGCATGATTGTGACTTGTATCAACGGTGTTTATGAGTTGTAAGTACGGGGTTAATGTGCGACACAACAATTTTAATGGGTCATTTTTACTACAATTTTAACGTGCTGCCAACAATGTATCAACGGTCTTTATGAATTGTAAGTTAGGGGTTAATGTGGCAAACAGGCACCGTGTGCCACTGCATGTTTTGTCCACAAAATATCAATGGTCTGTGCTTAGGGGTTAATGTGCGATATGGGCACATGTTAGATGGTTTTGATTCAATTCATTGGGAATAGGCAGAGAAGCTCGGAGTTTCGTTTACTTGGAAACAAACTTCTCCATTCACACATCGAAAACGTCTTGTCTGTATGGGAGGGGATTTTGGAATTTTAATCAAAACTTGCGCCTCCTCTAATGTAGCGTCTAATGAGCATGCACCAGTGAAGAGACGCCATGTGGATAGGGCAAAATCACTAAGGATGTCGGATTTGTGGGGCTAAAGATCATGCTTGTTCATCACCCGTTATGGTCTACAGCTTTAAGTGCTCTGGAAATTGATTCAATGTTCCCTGTTGCCCTCCTTATTCATTTGCTATTGGGATAGACTCTCCTTATTTGTCAGCTTCTTATTTGTGGCCATTGGGCATCCCTCCTTATATGTCGATCGCTCCTCATTTTTGGAACAATGGGGAGAGACCCCATTAGGGTCGAGAGACACTCCTCATCTATTGGTCATTGGGCATCTCTTCTAAAAGGGGTGAGCAGCAGTTGATGCAAAACAATTGATCACCCTATGATTCAACTTGGAAAAGTAGCTTGCCAAAAAAAGTCTTAGAATTTGGAATGGAACAACAGAGTGGCTCGATAAAGGTTATAGATCACTTGGAGGACGAGGAAGTCATTTGGCTATTAAATATGAGGGAAAGGGAGGAAAATCTTGAGTATCTAGAAGCGCCAGACTAACCACTCATATTAATTGAAAGCAAAACCAATGATGAGATTTAAGAAGCTCCCGAAAATTGATGGATGTAAGTTTGCTTTTCTCTTACTCTTTTATAACTAGATTTTTAAATTTAACACTAGTTTCTCTTGCGGCTATACACTACAGATTGAGTGCCAATTGACTTACTTTGTAGGTATTATAATAGACATGCAGTGATCCTTAGGTGGACGGCAACATCCAACCAAAGCCAACTGAGGACTTCGATCCTCCTGCGAAGCCACACCCGAACAAGTATTTCTTTAATTGTGCTATAGCAGCTTACAAGACCTCCATTTTACTCGATTTTGGTTAGTCGCCCCCTCTCTCCAATGTTGTGAAGCATGGGAAGACTCAACCCATGATCGTCCATGAAGTTTGGAAATATATCTCTGCGAGTTAATTTTGTATACGGTGAATCAATCTCTTGCAATTTAATTTGTTGCAAAAATATAAAATAAAATTATATCTTAGTCAAAGTACTTTTTTTCTAGCTTTATTACTGAAAAATGATACATTTATTATCAAAGGACATTTTTTAATGCATATAAAATGAAAAAATAGCAAAAAGAAAAAAAAGAAGAAAAAAATTACTTAATTTCAAAAACATCCTCCACTTTGTTTTTAGCCAACAAAATTAATTTCAAATAAAGTTCATCACACTTATTATTTCTCATCATTCTTATCGTCATATATATTTGGAAAATAATTACAAAGAAAGAAGGATGAAGATAAAACACATAATATTTTCTTTTATTCTTTATTTTTTCAATATTTTGTATATGGTTACTATTTACGTGGTAACATTTTGATGATGTATAGGAATTTTTTTTAAATGTTTGTAGAGAAAGGAGTGATGAGCGGGGCATGCTATACATAAAGAGGGAGTTGAAGATAACTGACGTGTAGGCTGACGTCTTTACAGGCATCCTCAACATGTTCTCGCTCCTCGAGTCGGCGATTGCGGGTCGAATCTGTGACAGGATTGGCCGCCGTTACACGATCCTGTTGGCAAGGGCCACGATCCTGTTGGCAAGGGCTATTTTTTATTCTTCCCGCCCATCCTCATGGGCTTAGCCCGTGACTACAGCTTCCTCGTATTGGCCCTACCATCGCTAACATCGACGTTGACTACACTCTCATGGTCGCTCCTGTGTACATCGCAAAGGTCTCCTCTGCCTTCTCCCGCGGCTTCTTTACCTGCATCCCTCAAGTACTAACTCATTTTCTTTTCTTTTCTTTTTTCCTAATTTTGTAGCATCTGCTTCATTTTTTTTATTTAGCATCAACTTTTGTCTTCTTCGTGTTGAACTTTCATTGTTCTTGTTTCGTGAAAAATGAAAATTAGAAAGGTAATTGCTTTTTTATACATCATTTCGGTAGTTAAGGTATTAATCAATGTCAGCACCCTCGTTGGCTACATCTCCATCTAAGCTTTCTCCATTTCAACCTCAGGTGGCGTGTCAAGCTTAGCATGGGTGTAATCTCCTTGGTCCTGTTTGTCATTGAAGTCCTTGTCAAGTCGGAATCCCCAGTGGCTCATCGTTGAGGTCTCCTCTGCCTTCTCTCGTGGCTTCTTTACCTCATTCCCTAAGGTACCAACTCATTTTCTTTTCTTTTTTTTTTCTCCTTAATTTTGTAGCATCTTTTTCATATTTTATTTGTTATCACCTTTTGTCTTCTTCATGTTGAATTTGCATTGTTCTTGTTTCGGGAAAAATGAAAATTAGAACGGCAATTACTTTTTTATACATCGTTTCGGTGGTTCATGTGTTCATCAATGTCTGCACCACGTTGGCTATATCCCCATCTACGCCTTCTCCAAGCTACACTTCAACTTGGGGTGATGTGTCAAGCTCAACAAGGGAGCAATCTCCTTGGTCTTATTTGTCATCGAGGTCCTCGTCAAGTCTAAATACCTGGTGGCTCATCATGCAAGGCTGCCTGGGTGACGCGAAGAACTTCCTCACCAGGACCTCCGACTCCAAGGAGCTACACTTCGGCTCGCAAATATCAATAAGGCTGCCGACATCCCTAAGGAGTGCAATGAGGATGTTGTCAAGATCACCAGCAGAGTGCTGGAGAGGGCATGTGGCGAGAGGACGTGTGGCAGGATCTCCTTCTCCAACTAACCTGTCCATCCGCCCAATGCTTATCTGCATCGTTGGGATCCACTTCTTCACGTAGGCCTGTGGCATTGACACCAACCTCAAAATCGTGGTCCTCCATGTGCTCCATGACGTTTAATGAGCCACTCACTTGTTCCAATCCGTATTCCAAGGCCTTTTATTTTTAGCAAGCAACTTTTCCAAGTTGAACTAGGGGTGATTGATTGTTTTGCACCAACTAGTGCTTACCCCTTTTATAAGAGATGCCTAATGGCCGGCAAATAAGGACGGCCTCTCGATCCCAATGGCTGACAAAGATTGAGGGTCCCTCACCAATGGTCCACAAATAAGGAGAGGTCGACAAATAAGGAAGGATGCTAAAGGGCCATAAATTAGGAAGGGTTGATAAATAAGGATAGTCCATTCTAATGCTCGACGAATAAGAAGGGCAAGGGGAATGTGGAATCATTTTCTAATGTACTTAAAGCTGTAGATTGTAAGTGGTGAAAAATGAACGTGGTCTTTAACTCAAAAAATCCAGTATCCTTAGTGCTTTCACTCTATCTACATGGTGTCACCTCACTGGTACTTGGTCAATAGATGCTACATTGGAGGAGGCATAAGTTTTGATTTAAATACCGAAATCTCCTCCTATGCAGATGAGACATTTTCGATACGTGCATGAAGAAGTTTGTTTCCACATAAACGAAACGTCGAGCTTTGCTGCCTACCCCTAAGTAATCCAATCACAATCGTCCAATGTAGGTTTCACCCGTGACTACACCTTACTTGTGTTGGGCCTCATCGTCGCTAAAATTGACATTGACTACACCTTCATGATCGCCCCAGTCTACATAATTGATGTCTCCTTTACCTTCTCCTGTGGCTTCTTTACCTCCTTCCCTGATGTACTAACTCATTTTTGTTTCTATTTTTCTCCTTTAATTTTGTAGCATCTTTTTCATTTTTTTGTTTGTTATCAACTTTTATTTTCTTCTTGTTGAACTTGCATCGTTCTTGTTTGGGAAAAAATGAAAATTAGAAAGGTGATTGCTTTTTTATACATCGTTTCAGTGGTTCCGGTGTTCATCAATGTCGGCACCATGTTGGCTACATCTCCATTTACGCCTTCTCAAAGCTCCATTTCAACCTTGGGTGGCGTGTCAAGCTCAGCATGGGAGCAATCTCCTTGGTCTTGGTTGTCATTGGGACCCTTCTCAAGTCAAAATCCCTTGTGGCTCATCGTGCAAGACTGCCTAGGCGATGCGAATCACTTCCTCCCCAGGACATTAGATTCCAAGAAGGAGGCCGCACTCCAGCTTGCCAATATCAATGAGGCTAGCGACATCCCAAAGGAGTGCAACGAGGGTGTTGTTAAGATCACCAAGTAGAGCATCGGAAAGGGTATGTGGCGAGAGGATGTAGGATCCCCTTCTCCAATTGATCTGTCTGTCCACTACATGCTCAATTAGATCGTTAGGATCCACTTCTTCCATCAAGCATGTGGCATTGACACCATCCTCTAAATCGTGATCCTCCATGTATTCAACGACATTTAATGAGCCACTCAATTGTTCCATTATGTATTTCAAGACCTTTCTTTTTAGCAAGCTAGTTTTGTAAGTTGAATTAGGGGTGATTGATTGTTTTGCATCAATCGAATCTTACCCCTTTTATAAGAAATGCCGAGTGGCCGATAAATAAGGATAGTTTCTCGATCCCAATGGCTGAAAAAGACGGAGGGTCCCTTCCCAATGGTCTACTAATAAGGAGAGGTCGACAAACAAGGACGGATGTCAAAGGACCATAAATTAGGCAAGGCCGGCAAATAAGGATAGTCCATTCTAATGCTCGATGAATAAGAAAGGTAACATGAAATGTGGAATCAATTTCTAAAGTACTTAAAGCTGTAGACCGTAAGGTGTGAAGAATGAGCATGGTTTTTAACCCCAAAAATCCAGCCTCCTTAGTGATTTCGCTCTATCTACATGGCGTCTCCTCATTGGTGCATGGTCAATAGACGTTATATTGGAGGAGGCACAAGTTTTGATTAAAATCCCGAAATCTCCTCTCATGCATATGAGACATTTTCGATATGTGCATGAAGAAGTCTATTTCCACGTAAACGAAACTCCAAGCTTTGTTGCCCGCTCCCAAGGAATCCAATCACAACCGTCCAATGTGGGTTTCGCCTGTGACTACACCTTCCTCATGTTTGGTCTTGTCGTCTCTAAAATCGACGTTGACTACACCTTCATGATCACCCCTGTCTACATCATTGAGGTCTCCTTTGCCTTCTCCCATGGCTTCTTTACCTCCTTCCCTAGGTACTAACTCATTTTCTTTTCTTTTTTTTCCCTTTAATTTTGTAGCATCTTTTTCATTTGTTTATTTGTCATCAACTTTTGTCTTCTTCATGTTAAACTTGCATTGTTTTTGTTTAGGGAAAAATGAAAATTAGAAAGGCGATTGTCTTTTTATACATCGTTTCGGCGATTCAGGTTTTCATCAATGTCATCACCATATGGGCTACTTCTCCATCTACGCCTTCTCCAAGCTCCACTTCAACCTCAGGTGGCGTGTCTAGCTCAGGGTGGGAGCAATCACCTTGGTCTTGCTTGTGGTCCTCGTCAAGTCGAAATCCCCAGTGGCTCATCTTGCAAGGTTGCCTAGGCGATGGAAAGCATTTCCTCACCAGGACCTCCAACTCCAAGAAGAAGGCCACACTCCGGCTCGCCAACATCAATGAGGCTTCTGACATCCCTAAGGAGTGCAACGAGGATACTGTCAAGATCACAAAAGCAGAGTGCCGAAGAAGGCATGTGGCGAGATCTCCTTCTCCAACTAACCCATCTGTCTGCCACATGCTTATTTGCATTGATGTGATCCATTTCTTTCAACATGCCTATTGTATTGACACCATCCTCTAAATTGTGGTCCTCCATCTCCATGACATTTAATGAGTCACTTAGTTGTTCCATTTCGTACTCCAAGGCATATTTTCTAGTAAGCTACTTTACCAAGTTGATTTAGGGATGATTAATTGTTTTGCAGTAACCGATGCTTACCCCTTCTATAAGAGATGCAGAGTGGCTGACAAATAAGGACGGTCTTTTGAACCCAATGGCTGACAAAGACAGAGGGACTCTCCCTAATGGTAAATAAGGAGAGGTTGACAAATAAGGAAGGATGCCAAGTGGCCATAAATTAGGAGGCGCCCTCAAATAAGGATATTCCCTTCTAATGCTTGACGAATAAGAAGGGTAACAGGGAATGTGGAATCATTTTCTAAAGTACTTAAAGGTGTAGACCGTAAGGGGGTCAACGAGCATGGTCTTTAATCCCAAAAATCCAGCATTCTTAGTGCTTTTGCTCTATACACATTGCGTCTCCTCACTGGTGCATGGTCAATTGACGCTGCATTGGAGGAGGCATAGGTTTTGATTAAAATTCTGAAATCTTTTCCATGCAGACGAGACGTTTCGATATGTGCATGAAGAAGTTTGTTTCCACAAAAACCAAACTCCAAGCTTTGTTGCTTGCTCCCAAGGAATCCAATCACAACCATCCAACATGGGTTTCACTCGTGACTACACCTTCCTCATGTTGAACCTGGACGTTGCTAACATCGACATTAACCACACCTTCATGATCGCCCACATTTACATCGTCGAGGTCTCCTCTGTCTTCTCTCGTAGCTTCTTTACCTCCTTCCTCGAGGTACCAACTCATTTTCTTTTATTTTTCCCCTTAATTTTGTAGCATCTCTTTCATTTTTTTTTATTTGTCATTAACTTTTGTCTTCATGTTGAACTTTCATTGTTCTTGTTCGGGAAAAGTAAAAATTAGAAGGACGATTGCTTTTTTATACATCGTTTTGGTGGTTCAGGTGTTCATCAATGTCGGCACCATGTTGACTACATTTCCATCCGTGCCTTCTCCAAGCTCCACTTTAACCTTGGGTGGCTTGTCAAGCGCAGTATGGGAGCAATCTCCTTGGTCCTTTTTGTCATCGAGGTACTCCTCAAGTTGAAATCCACGACGGCTCGCGATGCAAGGCTGCCTAGGCGACACAAAACACTTCCTCACTAGGACCTTCGACTCCCAGAAGGAGTATACACTCCGACTTGCTGACATTAATGAGGTTGCTGACATCCCTAAGGAGTGCAACGAGTGTGTTGTTAAGATCACCAAGCAGAGC
Source organism: Syzygium aqueum (assembly GCA_031216185.1). Lineage (NCBI taxonomy): Eukaryota > Viridiplantae > Streptophyta > Magnoliopsida > Myrtales > Myrtaceae > Syzygium > Syzygium aqueum. The sequence continues at coordinate 28,111,688 of CM062233.1, read as the reverse complement.
ACTGGAGAGAGCACATGACGAGACGATGTGTCGCGAGATCTCCTTCTCCAACTGACCTGTTCGTCTGCCACATTCTCATTTGCATTGTTGGGATCCACTTCTTCCAATAGGCCTGTGGCAATGACACCATCCTCTACATCCTGGTCCTCCTTGTACTTTGTGACGTTTAATGAGCCACTCAGTTGTTCCATTCCATATTCTAAGGCTTGCTTTTTTAGCAAGCTATGGACGCGAATAATAACCATTCTATTCCAGAAATAGATTTTTGCCTATTCCTTAGATAAGTTTTTGAGCAAAGATACATGTTTGATAATGATGCAAAATTTCTTTTCCTATAACAAAAATTCATTTAATAACAACACAAAATTTTTCTCTCTTACGCTCTTTTCCATTCATCTACTGGTGATGGCCGGCGAGGGGTTGCGGTGGTCGGCGGTGGCAATCGTCAGGTGTCCATAGCGGTTGGTAGGGGGTGGGAGGCAGCCCGATGACAAGCGGGTGGCAGTCGTCGGCTGCAGGGGGTGTCATTGCTGGCCGGCTAGTGATGGGAGGCAAGGGCAAGCAACGAGAAGAGTTTTTATTTTTCCTTTTGTTCTAGAATTAGAAAATTGGAAAATTTTTACTTCTCATTTTTTTGCCAAACCTATTTCTGGATTAAAAGTTTGCTTCAGAAATTGAAAAATGAAATTGTATTACCAAACAGATTTTTGTTCCAAACCTATTTCGGGGAATAGAAAAATAGAGAAATAGAATGGTTATCATGCACACTCTAATTTTCCAAGTTGAATTTTGGATGATTGATTTTTTTGCATCAACTGGTGCTTACCCCTTTTATAAGAGATGCCTAGTGGCTGACAAATAAGGACAGTTTATGGCCAACAAAGACGGAGGGTCTCTTCCCAATGGTCTACAAATAAGGAGAGGTCGACAAATAAGGAAGGATACCAAATGGACATAAATTAGGAAGGGTCGACAAACAAGGAGAGTCCCTTTTAATGCTCGACGAATAAGAAGGGCAATAGGGAATCTGTAATCATTTTTTAAAGTACTTAAAGCTATAAACTGCAAGGGGTGAAGAACGAGCGTGGTCTTTAACCACAAAAAATCCAGCATCCTTAATGTTTCCGCTCTATCCATATGGCGTCTCTTCACTGGTGCATGGTCAATAGACGATACATTGGAGGAGGTACAAGTTTTGATTAAAATCCCAAAATCTCCTCTCATGCAGATGAGACGTTTTTGATATGTGCATGAAGAAGTTTGTTTCCATGTAAACGAAACTCCGAGCTTTGTTGCCTACTCTCAAGGAATCCAATCACAACTATCCAACATTGGCTTTGCCCGTGACTACACCTTCCTCGTGTTGGGCCTCACCGTCGCTAACTTCGACATTGATTACACCCGTCTACATTGCCGAGGTCTCCTTTACCTTCTCCTGCAGCTTCTTTACTCCATTCCCTGAGGTACTAACTCATTTTCTTTTCTTTTTTCCCCTTAATTTTGTAGCATCTTTTTCATTTTTTTATTTGCCACCAACTTTTGTCTTCTTCATGTTGAAGTTGCATTATTCTTGTTTCGGGAAAAATAAAAATTAGAAAGGCAATTGCTTTTTTATACATTGTTTCGGTGGTTCAGGTGGTCATTAATGTCGGTACCATGCTGGCTACATCTCTATTTACGTCTTCTCCAAGCTCTATTTCAACCTTGGGTGGCGTGTTAAGCTTAGCATGGGAGCAATCTCCTTGGTCCCGGTCGTCATAGGGGTCCTCGTTAGGTCGGAATCTTCGGTGGCTCATCATGTAAGGCTACCTAGGCAACACGAATCACTTCCTCACTAGGTAAGGAGGCCACACTTCGACTCACCAGCATCAATGAGGTTGCCAACATTCCTAAGGAGTACAACGAGGACGTTGTCAAGATCACCAAGCAGAGCGTTGGAGAGGGCATGTGGCCAGATATCTTCTCCAACTAATCTCATCTGTTCGCCACATGCTCACATGTATCATTGGGATCCACTTCTTCCAACAGGCCTATGGTTGACAAATAAGGAGAGGTTGACAAATAAGGAAGGATGCTGAATGGCCATAAATTATAAAGAGCCGACAAATAACGAGAGTCCCTCCTAATGCTCGATATGTAAGAATGGCAACATGGAATGTCGAATCATTTTATAAAGTAGTTAAAGGTGTAGATCGTAAGGGGTGAAGAACGAGTGTGGTCTTTAACCCCACAAATCTAGCATCCTTAGTGCTTTCGCTCTATCCAGATGGCATCTCCTCACTGGTGCATGGTCAACATATGCTACAATGGAGGAGTCACAAGTTTTGATCAAAATACCAAAATCTCCTTCCATGCAGATGAGACATTTTAGATATGTGCATGAAGAAATTTGTTTCTATGTAAACAAAAGTCCGAGCTTTGCTGCCTGCTCCCAAAAGAATCCAATCACGAACTATCCAACTTGTGCCCATAGCACACATCCAATATAAAGACTTTTGAGGATGCTATGCATCATCTTGAGCTGGAAGAGGACCGCCTTTTGGTGACTAAACTAGAATCCGACATCTGGTTCAAGCTCACATGGAACTTTGGGCTCCTAGTGCAAGCATCATGGTGGGTTCAAGAAGTGGAAGGGCAAGGGAGCAAATTCTTTAGGAAAGAAATTAAGGTTCAACCAACATGAGAAAGGAAAACGTCCTTTTAGAAGGAACAATTTAAAAGTGAAATAATTTCACTGTGGCAAGAATGGTCACTTTTCTCACGACTATGGTGAGCCAAAGAAAGTAAAAACTCTTTGTACACTAATGTATTAAGTTCTGTTTTGCTAACTGAATCTCATTCTTTGTGAACTGTAGACTTTGGAGCCACGGACCGTGTAGCGAAGGATAAAGATGACATTGTAGAGTTGCGACGAGTTTCACAAGGAGCAAAGTAGATATATGTGGGGAACAATTCTAGAGTGGAAGTTAAAGGGATTAGCACATGCCAATTGAACATGCGTGGTGGTCACACCTTGTTCCTACATGATGTGTTATATGCTCTAAAATTTCGTCGAAATTTAGTTTTTTGCATTGGTTTTGACTAAGCTAGGTGTTAATTTGAACCATCATAACAATTGTGTTGACTTGTAATTAGGAATGAATATGTATGGTTTTGGACATTTTCTAAATGGTTTTATTGTGTTGGATATTAACTACAGTCATGTTAATGTTTGCTATTCATTATTCACATCTTCTAACTCTTACGATAATGATGTGAATGCATGGCATGTTAGACTTGGTCATATAGGCCAACGACGAATGAATAGATTAGCCAAAGAGGGCTTAATGGACAATATTGAAAAAGTTGATTTGCCTATTTGCGAGTATTGCCTAGCGGGAAAAACAACACGAAACCATTTGAAAAAGGGACAAAGTGGCAAAAAGAGCTGAGCGCTCAAAAGGATATGTGTTTATGAGTGAACAACAGAATGGAAGTGTAACTGGATTTGAATAATGAGATGTCACAATCTTAAATAATGAATTTCCAAAAAAGGGCGAAATAAGTGAAGACTATTCTCTATTTGAAACCTTGAATCACGATAATGAAACTAAATGAACTACTAGAGTTACAATACCATTATCTCATCCAAGTGGAAGCAATGTGAAAAGTGGGGAATTAAATTCGAACAAATCTCAATTGCAACAATTTAATGAGACATTGCCACCATTATCTAATCCAAGTGGGAGCGTAATGGAGCATGGTGATTTACCAAGTATATTGTCTCCAATACGGCGAACAAGTTGTAGAAGCATTCCCCATCAACGTTTTGATATTGAAGAGGAAGCTTTCATGGTTGCTCCACAAGAAGAGGATGAGCCGAGGAATGTAAATGAGGCTCTAACATGCCTTGATAAGGAAAAGTGGATGCAAGCAATGGAAGAAGAAATGGAGTCAATGAAATCCTACTGAGTTTGGAAATTGGTTGATCTCCCAAAAGGACACAAACCCATTGGGAACAAGTGGATTCTCAAAATAAAGCGTAAAGTTGATGGCTCAATTGATTATGAAGAAACTTTTTCTTTTGTGGTGAAATTTACTTCAATTCGCTTTATTTTGGCAATAATGGCCAGTATGGATCTTGAATTACATTAAATGGATGTAAAGATTGCTTTTCTCAATGGAGAATTAGATAAATAAATCTATATGGAACAACCCGTTGGTTTCATTATAAATGGCTAAGAACAAAAGGTATGTCGACTTTTAAGATTGATATATGTGCTTAAGCAGTCTTTGAAGACTGGTATATAAGTTTTCATAATGCCATAATGACGTATGATTTTATGATGATCGATGAAGATCATTGTGTAAATATCAAAAGATCCAAAGATCAATTTGTGATTTTATCATTATATATGGATGATATACTAATTGTCAGGAGTAATATTAAGTTTGTTAATACGGTCAAGAATTTGCTATTTTCCAATTTTGAAATGAAAGATATGGGTGAAATTGCATATATTCTTGGTGTTAAGATTTCAAGAGATCGGTCAAAGAGATCATTATCTCTTTCACAAGAAACGAATATAATAAAGTTCTTGAATGATTTCATATTCAAGACTACATACCTATAGTTACTTCTATTGCAAAAGGTGAAGGATTGAGCCGTATAATGTGTCCTGAGACTCCACAAGAAAAAGAACGAATGAAACGTGTTTCATATACTAGTGTTGTTGGAAGCTTAATGTACGTTATGATGTGTACAAGATTTGACATTTATTTTGCAGTTGGAATGGTAAGTAGACACCAATCCAATCCAGGTGAAGTACATTGGACTACCATAAAAAAATCCTAAGGTATCTGAAGGGTGTTGACACCTAATTTTTAGCTGATGCGTCATTAAAAGTAGAAAACTCGAGATTATGCTTTTCAATCGCGACGGAACCCGTTTCTTGAACAAAAAGTGTCATTTTTTAATTCTATTTGTTGGCCTAGCTTCTGTAAATAATTTTCTATTCGTTTCATACAAAAACCCGAAAAGTCAAATGGTTGACTTTCGTGTTGACTTTTTGGTTAACCCTTTGACCAAAAGTCAACCTCGGGTCAAATTGGGGCTTTTCGCATAAAAAAATTCCTTTCAAGTTTAATTTCACTTTAGAAGTGGAAATTTCAGAAAAATTCAAAGATTTAATCATAAAATCAAACTTCTAGTGAAAAGTCAACTAGGGTTTGACTTTTGATCAAACCTTTGACTAAAAAATCGAAAAATGAAAAAATTCAAAAATCATCTTATTTTACATTCAATTTGACTTTGGCATTTGAAATTTTGCAAAAATTGATTAAGAACCTATTTTTCCCAATTTGCCGAAATAGGTTCGGAATCGGCTAAAAACAAAATTACTTTCATTTTGTGAATCGGCACTTTGAAATGAAAACCCCAATTTTAACCCTAATTAGGGGTTTGAATCAATCGTTCATGATTCACGAATGGTTGATATCATTTGACTCATCCGAAGATAATTTTGCAAAAATTGATTTGAGAACTCTCCAATTTTTAGATTTTGCAAAAAAGTCCCTGAATTTTGTGAAATTACAAAAATGCCCCTAATTACGTCCTTAATTGCAAAATTAATAAACACCATTGATGAGATTAAATCATAACCATTCAAATTAGCACATGTTAAATGAAGTCTTTGCTTAACCTCTAAGTAAAAGATAAGCACAAATCTAGACCGTCGGATCACACCGACGATCGAGATTGAGTCTTGAGGAGGGTATATAAGCTATTTTCCCTCCAAAACTAAAGGGGGGGTCTCATTTTTAGAAAAATCCAGAACGCTCTGGTTTTTTCCTTTTCTTTCGTGTTCTCCCATGGTCTCTTCTCCTCATCTCTCTCTTTCTCACATTCTCTCTCCCTCCTCTCGAACAGCCGCTTTCTTCTCTTCCCACGGCCACACAACGTCGTCGCCGCCCCTCCGGTCACCTCCTCTGACGTTTGCCTCCCTCTCCTCGACGTCTCGCTGGTCGGAGCATCGCCGGAAGATTCTCCAATCTTCCCATCCGGCTCCCTCATCCAATTAGGCTCAAGATCGGTGAATTGAGCTGATTTGCTCGCCGCTGCTGATTACGGCTGATTGAAGCGGTCCAACCACCGCTGATATCTTCTCAAGCATTTCCCCAACCTCGCTGTAGTCGGGACTCCATCGGAAAGCCACCAGACAAGTTCTGGTGGCTCATCTTCCTCCTGCAAATTAGATCGGTCTAACCAAACCGATCTGGTTCTTGTTCTTAACTAGTGCTATTCCGGCGACGATCCGACGTCGTCGAACCTTCCTTGGTGTCCTCTGGTGGTTGACGTCCATCCTTGGTGAGTTGAGATCCCTCGGAGCGCCTTGTACATCGATCGACACAAATTGATTGATTGTGTTTCCGCACGACAACAAAAGATAATTTCTCGGTCTCAAATCCGATGAGGCGAGGTTGGAATAGCCAACCAGGGCCAGGATTCAATCATAGGTATCCTTATATGCCTAAAATCACTGATTAGATGTTGATTAGTGAGATAGCGATGCTTTGATTGATGAATGATTGCATAAAAATGTTCTGTCAATTTCGTTGCTCTCTGAACACAGATTTTGTTAGCACTGAAACGAGGTCTTAAATGTTGAAATCATGCTTCGAGTCCTAGACATTTGATCTATACTTCCTAAGCTTCGATTCGACATATATGTGTCCAAAACGAAGTTCGTTTACTATCTCAAAATCCCTTCAAAATGTTGGCTCTCTGTTCTACAATATGGTTAAATCTGTTGTTGAATGTCTGATTGTTTTGCTGATTTTATGCCGATTTTTGTGGATTGATTTTGGTGATCTTTCCATCACAAAAATTGTTCATTAGGATTTCAATCATGACATGCTTTTTTCTCAGATTTTAGGAGTTCATTCAATAGGTGAAAATTCCTTAATTCAACCTGAGGTCTTGTCTGCCTATACTGGAATCCGAAATGAGCTTACTGAAACATCTTTCTTTGAGTTTGAAATCGACATTTTTTGGCTTAGAGTCCCCAACGAAGTTTGTAAAGCACTCAAATCAGTCTTTAAAATGCTAAAGATATCCCTGATCGGAGTTCATTTGGCACCTGAAATCGATTTTCAAAGTTGCAGCAAGAGTAAATTGGTTTTCTGCTGTAACCAAACTGAAACTACACATTTTACTATTTTTGTACAGAACAAGAAAACTTGATTTTTACCTTACCAAAAAAAAAAAAGAAAACTTGATTTTCGAGTTGCATCCTTATATGAACTTGTAAATTCAGGTCTCATGCACATCAGATATTTTTTTTAGAATTTTTAGACAATATTTGGTACCTGAAATCATCTCATATTCTCAGGTTGTTCAATCTGCCCTATACTGATCCGAATTGTATTCCTACAAAATTCATTGTGAAATTGGACTTAATTGTTCAAGTGACCTTCCTGAACATCATAGAGCATCATGTTAACTCACTAGTGACATTCTCCATGCATCAATTGCTCATCATTAGTGTGTTTAATCAACCGAAATTCCTTAACCCCTAAATCTGTCAATTAGAGATTAAGTTGTTTATGTAGCACTCTTGCCAATTTTATAGGAATTTTTCTGTTCACAATTAGAATATGAAGTCTTCTAAACTTTTGTAAAGGGCTATTCAAGCTTCGTATTGACGTATTACATGTATTATTTGCATGTCATTTGATAGGTTAAAATCATATACAAACATGCTATCACGTTCTGTCATATTGCACTTCAAGCATCATGAGCATTAATTCATGCTTAATAGTTCATGGACTTGTATTGTCATTTGCTCATGTAATTAGGATTAGATGACTATATCCTCTTTGTCATTGCATCTAGTCCTAATCCATGTTAAATTTTCATACATTTCATGTATCATTTTAGTTTATCTTTGCCATCCATAAAATGTCATTGATACTAGTTAATGCATTGGCATGTTTTCATGAAAATCAAACCTAAATTTGGACTTAATCGGGTTCATGCCCTCTTGGTAAGTTGTCAAACATGTTATGAAACTTCCATAGACACCAGGAACATGTCATTTGCTTGCCATTTAGGACATTTTTTCTACAAGTTTGCATTAGGATTAGCAACTAGCAAATTAGGAACCCCTGTTCTGTCCAAGGTAAGTCAGACCTCTTGTTGATTTTTTACTGATTTTTATACGAATAATCAGAGGTCAGACCCTTAACGAAAGTTGTAGGACACTCTTTGAACTATCTTGTGTCAAAATTTCAGAAATTTTTCACAACAAATGATAGGGTAAATGGCCTCATCTTTGCAACAAAAACTGCAGTAATCCTCTTTTCCTGACACATTTAATCATGTTCCTGAATTTTTATAAAATCATGTGAACATTTTTCGGGAAAACTTTCTCTACAAAAATTGTTCCTCATTGTATGCTTAGGCTGTCATAAATTTTCCAGAACTTTTTAATCATGGGTCTTTTTCCAGTTGAATACATCTTGTATCCCCTGTTCTGCTGTTTTTTTTTTTTTGTCTTTCTCTTAATAAATTGGTGCGTGATAAATGGAATGAAGTGACTTGACGTCGGTTCACTAAATTGAGTGATTGGATGAGAATCAATGTCTTTGTGACCTACTTGCATGCTTATTTTAAGCTTGATGCACGTGATTTTTTTAGATATGTGATAGAAATCAATGCATGCTCGAGGGGATATCCATGGCTTCACATATAACCCCAATTAGGGACTATGTCACGTTAGTCACTATAAACGAACGTGCTTGGTGGCTAATGTACATAAGTCATCATTAAAATGGAAGTGGGTAGGTCGTTAGATGAGGATGATGCATGTTTAAATCAAAGGCTGATCTCGAGGCCATTGTTGTGATTACATTTGCATCTTTGTATCTTCTTGCATATTGTGTTCTCTTGTATTAACAATTATTGTGTGTTTTGTGAACATTATGATGTTCATTTTCCTTGTATGTACCTAGTCTAGTTTAGCTTTAGAATTAGAATAGTTCCAAGAAGATGTCGGTCTTGAAGATGGCGAAGGTCGATGTCCATTCCGACCCAATTCCTTGCATATGGTGATGGTTGATGTCCTCTCCAACCATTTCAATTGTAAGAAATTCATTTATTGCCCGACATATGTCTTGGGCTTTCAATTCATGTTGTAATAAACACCCAACGAGTTGCGGGTTTTTTTTTCTTACACTTAGAATTGGCTTTGTCTTTTCAATATTTTGGTTGTTTACTTTACGCAAATTTTTTACAATTGTTTGTTTCTTTCTTTTCTAGACTAAGATTGGATTAGCTTAGAATCTTAAATAAAAACACAAAAACAAGATGTATGATCACTTAGTGGACCAAGGTTTTGACATGAAAACGATAAAAAAAATAAATGCATGACGACTTAGATAACAACCATGATATAAGTTTAGCGGTACCGAAAGGGCATTAATAAAAATATTAACGTAAGCTAGTCCCCAAACTCATGATCTCTTATTTTCGTAGAAACCGAAACGAAACTCCCGCGTTTCGGTTGGGTATTCTAGCCGACCCCCGACCTAGGCTAGTGGCGACTCCTAAAAAAGATAAAATGGATTCGCTATCACGCGAGGTATGGATTTAGGGAAAATCCACGTTCATGCTCAATGGACCGTTTCATGAACACTTACCCCTAAACCCATCTTATCGAGTTCGGCCCTCGAGAGGTAGGTTGCGACAAAGGGTACTGCCTATTATTCGCTAAGTTATTAAGGAAGAAATCTGCACCTTGAAGGCTATACTGATGTTGATTGGGCAAGAGATTTAGACATAAGGAAGTCTACTCCTGGATTTGTGTTCTTACTAAATAATGGTGCCCAATCTTGGACTAGCGAGAAGCAAACTTGTATAGCCTTGTCTACAATGGAAGCCAAATTCGTAACACTGTCAGCAGCAATACAAGAGGGTGTTTAGCTTAAGAGAGTTTTGGATCAGTTAGATGTTACTAAGAATACTGCAAATTCATTATTGGTTAATTGTGATAGCCAAGCAGCAATTACTTACACTGAGGATCCTAAATTTCATTGTAATACCAAACATACAGATACCAAGTATAATTTTGATAAAAACATGGTTGCACGAAAAGATGTGAACGTGCAGTAGATATCTATGCATAGTATCATAATAGCTAGAGATGTTTTTCTTGGTCATGTAAAATCTCTAGGACTGCGTAGAGATTAATTGTAACGACCTGGTCTGACGAGGGCGGGGAGTGGTCGCCGGGGCCAAAAGGGCTTGGACAATGAACAACTTCCGGCAGGCTTCTAGGATGGCAAGGGGGGCATATCTCTTGTCCCACATCGCCTAGGGAAGGAGCCTTGGGCTTGCTTACAAAGGCTTAGAAAACCTTAACTTGCAAGATACCTTTTCTGAGGGTAGTATAGGCTGCCGTCGAAGGAACAAAACCGTGAGGACTTAGTGTCCAAAGCGAACAATATATTGCGAGTGAGATCCAGGTCATTACATTAATGTACCAGATATTTGTATTTCCCTAAAAGTTTAGTTGATGTTTTTTTCTTACATTATAAATGTTTGAGTTTGTTTGGGATTTGACCTAAAGTTTGGGGTTTTTTATGAGACAAAAAAAATTTAGGGTAGAATTGGGACATGATTTAAAGTTGGAGATTTTTTTAGGATATTAGGCTGATTTTGAGTGGCTTTTGATCGCAATTTTGACATTTTCATTGCGATATTCTTATTTTAGCTCATTGTTATTGGCGGGGCACCTTTGACTACCTCATCACTTGATTCCATTGATGAAATGCTAGGTGGCAAAGGTAGTTGAAGTTATCTTGTACTGTTGATTAGTGAGTTGTTGCACATGCGAGTTAGATCTTTAATGAAATCAAAAGGCATGGTATTACACCGATAAGTTCTACAGTTGGGCTGAAATTGCAATTTGGGAAAAATATGGGTTCCTTGGTTTGGTCTCGTTTCTTGTAGTATTTAAAAGTATGTATATAGAGCTTTTAAGTAGTTAAGAATTTAAATTTCGAAATTAGTTGCTGAATTTTGGCAGGTTAGAGCTTTATAATCAAGTTGTAGACTTAGCTATGGTAAATAGTGAAATCGCGCACTTGTATTCAACTCGAACATCTAGTTTTTTTGTGAAACTTACCAATATTAGATTAAAATACAAGTTTGTTTACCTTGTTGTCAATATACTTTTTGTTGCTGCAGTTGATTGTTTGCCAACAATGTGGGGACAATGGCTTCGATGTTTCTTTGATCTATTTTGACCATCGTAAAAAATATGTTATTCACCGGTAAGTTTGCCCTTACATCCTCTATAATTACATCATGAAATCCTAGGCAACCACGCTTGCATATGTGCGCACAGTACTACCTGATACATGTTCGTGCCCGTATGCATGCATGTGAATGCGCATGTGTGGAGATTTATACAAGGTATTACTTCTTCCAAAAACTTGCTCTAGTTAGTTGAAAAAATCATGGTAATTTACAAGTCTATAAAATTTTTAAAATCTCTGCATGCCTTTTGGACATAAAGTTGGAGAATTGTGAGGCTTTCACTTGTAGCAATAGGTGGGAATGATGAGATTTTAAGAATTTGACAGGCTTGTAAATCACCATGATTTCCTCAACTAACTAGAGCAAATTTTGAGTTAAACTAATACCTTGTATAAATCTCCACACATGTACATTCATGTGCATGCATGCATATAGGCATGCACATCTATTAGTGACTACCGTGTGCACATTTGCGAGCGCAGTTGCCTAGGATTACGTGATATAATTGTAAAGGATGTGAGAACGAACTTACCCATGAACAATATATTTTGGTAGTCATCACAATAGATCAAAGCAACATCGAAGAGATTATCCCCACATTTTTGGTAGACAATCGCCTCTAAGAACAAAAGAATTAAGTAATACCAACAACAAGGTAAACAAACTTGCATATTACTTTAATATTGATAAGGTTCACAAAAAAAATCGGATCATCGAGCTGAATAGAATTGTGAGATTTCACTAATTACCTAGATTTCAGTCTATAACTTTATTATAAAGCTCCAAACTGCCAAAATTCAAAACTAATTCTGAAATTAGATATACATAAATTAATTTTAATTACTACAGCAAACACGATCAAACCAAGGAACTTGTATTTTGCCTAGATGGCAATTTTAGCACAAAAACTTGTATTTTGCCTAGATGGCAATTTTAGCACAACTTTAAAGCTTATCAGCACAATATTGTGCCTTTTGATTTCGCCTAATATCCGGCCTGCGTGCACAATAGCTCACTAGTTTACATTACAATATAACTTTAACTATGGCATTTCATTAATGGAATCAAGTAAAAGGCGGTCGAATGGCTCGCTAGTGAGCTAGAATCAAAATGTCACACTAATAAGGTCGAAATTTTGGGCAAAAATCACTGAAAATCAGGGCAAACTTCGACCCTTATGTTTCTTCTTTAGGCATCCAAGATATACCATCTACAGCCTCAATCACACTAATTCTAACACCGGTGAAAACAAAATCTTGATTTTTGTGAAGAATAGCAATGATGCATCCTTTACGAGAAATTAGCAACGAAAATTCAGGCCCAGAAAAAGCCATAAAGCAAAAGGAAGATAAAGGATTGGAGCTTGGCTAACCAAGGTTAGAAAAAACAAGAAAAGAGACCGTTGGAGTTTGTGTACCATTCCTTTAGCCGGAGTTGCTCCTACAAAGGGTGGTTTTCAATCCTCACTGCACCGGCCGAGATAGTCGCTACTTTTGGGGTTGTCATGTGGACAAGAGAAACCATCCTTTGGTTCTTTCTTTTAAAAATAGAAGAAAAGAAAAAAAAAGAAAAAGAAAATAAAAAAGAAAATAAAAAATTTTGAAAAATATTATTAAAAATTATCAACATCAATGTTGACCATGCCACGTAAGATGGCCAGTGTTTATGTCATCGATTTCGTATCAAAATTGTGTCTACTAACAATATAGGAAAAATGAATGCCAACAATATTACAAACCCAAGTTTTTTTAGTTAGCATCAAAACATCACCAGAAACATCAAAGTTTGTCAAAAACATGAAGTTAACTTAGAACGACAATTACAAATACAAATACAAATCAAATACAAATCACTCTATTCTTTTCTTGGAGGATGGATGTGTAATTAAGGGTTCAAGATTAGCTTTAAGTACATCATAGCACTTCATGAAACGTAGAGTATGTTTGATTCTGTTTAGGTAATTCCGAAAATCAATCCGCATGGTTTGAAGAAAATCTGCTAGCTCAATCATATGTTCAATAAGAGGTCTAGAAAGCTACCTTATGATGGTTTGATTACCCCTATTATGATGGACAAGGGTATTGAAATTCTAAAAATGTTTATAAAAGAAAAATAGATCCATATGGAAACAGGGAAGAGACCATGAGAAAGAAGTATCTAAAGGCCACTTGAAAGAATGAATAAATGCTAAGAACAAGGTTGTGGAGATTGGAGATGGGGATGATAAACTAGCTAAAAAGTTCTAGGGGAAAACTCTGAAGAAGGGAAGAACCAAAAAGGTAGGATCTAGCAAGGCAGAAAAATCTATCATGCCTACTCATAGTACTGCTAAAAGGAAGAAGAAGGCGGTTGCTTTTACTCTAAAGAAGATCAAGAAAGTAGCTGACATAGAGCATACACCAGAACCTTCATCTACTGTAGGAAAGGAAACTGAAATTCCTAGAACTCAAGATGAAGAGCTTAATGGGAAAGGGAAGAATATAAAGCGAAAGGAGGATAAAACTCAGGGGAGCTCTTCTAGACGAGGGAAAAGGCATAAAGAATCTTCTAAATTGATTGAGCTAGAAAATAATGTTAGAAGCCTTATTGAACATATGATTGAGCTAACAGATTTTCTTCAAGCCATGTAGATTAATTTTCGGAATTACCTAAACAGAATCGAACATACTCTACATTTCATGTAGTGCTATGATGTGCTTAAGGTTAATCTTGAACCCTCAATTATACATCCATGCTCTAAGAAAAGAAAAGAGTGATTTGTATTTGATTTGTGTTTGTATTTGTTACTTTCGTTCTAAGTTAACTTCATGTTTTTGACATATTTTTGGTGATGTTTTAATGCTAACTGAAAAAAACTTGGGTTTGTAATATTGTTAGCATTCAGTTTTCCTATATTTTTAGCAAACAAAATTTTTTTAATTTTGCCAATTGAGTCACAAATATTTTCACGTTTTGTTAATCGAGTCCATCTAGTCAATTTTGGCCGGAAATCGATGGCATAAACACTGGCCATCTTACGCGACATGGTCAGCATTGATGTGGATAATTTTTAATAATATTTTAATATTTTCCAAATTTTTTTAATTTTCTTTTTCCTTTTTTTTGTTTTCTTCTATGTTTAAAAGAAAGAACCAAAGGAGGGTTTCTCTTGTCCACGAGACAACCCCGAAAGTAGCGACTACCTCTGCCGGTGCGATGAGGATGGAAAACCTCCCTTTGTAGGAGCAACTCTGGCTAAAGGAATGGTACACAAACTTCAATGGTTTCTTTTCTTGCTTTTTTTCTCCTTGGTTAGCCAAGCTCCAATCCTTTATCTTCTTTTTGCTTTATGGCTTTTTCTAAGCCCGAATTTTCGCTGCTAATTTCTTGTAAATGATGCGTCATTGCTATTTTTCACAAAAATCAAGATTTTGTTTTCACCGGTGTTAGAATTAGTGTGATTGAGGCTGCAGACAGTATATCTTGATTGCCTAAAGAACAAACATAAGGGTCGAAGTTTGCCCTAATTTTAAGTGATTTTTGCCCGAAATTTCGATCCTGTCAGTGTGACATTTTGGTTCTAGCTCTTAGGTTGGCCACCTTCGACCGCCTTTTACTTGATTCCATCAATGAAATGCCATAGTTAAAGTTATATTGTAATGTAAACTAGTAAGCTGTTGTGCATGCATGCCAGATCTTAGGCGAAATCAAAAGGCATGATATTGTGCTAATAAGCTTTAAAGTTGCGCTAAAATTGCCATCTAGGAAAAATACAAGTTCCTTGGTTTGGTTGTGTTTGCTGCAGTAATTAAAATTCACCTCAAGGAGGAGCTACGGCAATGCAGGATGAGTGGAGATGAACGTGTGGTGGCCGAGAGATCAAGATTTACTGAGAACAGGGGATTAGAGAGGTGGCATGGGATGAAACACAAGGAATTACGCTACTAGGCTCCATCACCGCCATAGCAAAATGACGCGCAATTTTCGGTTTAGGGGGTCGGTTCAGGTTTTTCTTTTACCCTCCTTCCATCTATACACTATCATGCCCAATTACTCTGGAAAATAATTCCATATTCCCTGTCGCCCTCCTTATTCATTGGTCATTGAGAAGGACTCTCCTTATTTGTAGGCCTCTTCGTATTTGTGGTCATTGGGCATCCCTCCTTATTTGTCATCCTCTCCTTATTTGTGGACCATTAGGGAGAGACCTTCCTTATTTGTCAACCATTGGGCATCCCTCTTGATTTGTCGACCCCTCTTTATTTATTCGCTACTGGGGTCGAGAGACCCTCCTTATTTGTCGGCCAATGTGTTGCGACCTTTTACTACGACACAGTCATTGGGAAATGACGGGTTTTAGTGGTAATGCCAAGTTAGGGACCAATGACCCTTAATTGGCGTGAGTTTTCCCAAATGCTTACCTCACGCAACGTTGGGATTTTCATTTTAATTCAGTTAACTCTACGGGAATTCAAAATGAGGAGTTGCCACTAGCATATTGGGGTCGGCCAAAAATCAAGTGAGGTGTGGAAGTACACCTCACTTCTTACGCAACAAGAGTTTTTTTAAGTTCGGGGACTTGATTACACTAGTTTTCTAATTAATGCTTTTTCGGTACCTAAACTTGATTGTTTATCAACTAAGGTATCCACATAGTCTTCTTATTCAATTATGAGTCGTAAGGTTCTCATTTGCTAAGTATCAAAGTTTTTTGTGTTTATTATGATCCAAAAGTGTAACCTAACCATTCAACTAACACAAGTTGAAGACGACACAGAAAAAACAATATAAAATGATCACAATCAATTCATCAAAAATAGTGGTGAAAGAACGAGTAAAGAGTAAAGTGCAGTAAAGTAATCCGATAGGAGTTGAGCAAAGAATATAACACGACCTTGTTATTAAGCACCGGTAGCAATTCCCATGAACTTAGTTCAATTTGAATCCAATTTCGTAAATAAACTAATTTTCTTATATCTAAACTAGAGAAAATCACGAATTTTTCTAAAGCATGTATATTTTTCAAATGAAACTAAACTAATTCCAATACTAAAAATCTAACAACCTAATTAAGGACTATTTTTCTAATCAATTTTCCACTTTTTTATATTCAGAATTTTTTACTTTTTTATTTTTATTTCTCTATTTTGTCCATTTTATTGCTTTTCTTTCGTTCCTGTCGTCTTCCTCAAGTGAACAAGTCTAAACCCTTGAATTTTTTGGAACCTCCATCAATAATCTCTAAAGATGAACTAAACCAAAAATCTATTACTACATCCGACCAAAAATTAAATCTATTACCACAAATGTCATTTCCTACTACCGTCGCCAAACTCTAATCACTATCCTACCAAACATTGTTGCTGGACCATCAGTCGCTTGCCTCTAGTCACTTACCTGTATTAGCTGCCACCTCCGGCCAGTGGGCATGGATGCAGATTTTATCAAAGAATACAAAGTATAAACGTGGTACATGGACTGCGACAGAGAAGACAACTCGAACTTCAACAGAGATGAAAACAAAGATCATTGTCTCCAAGTCATTGCCTCATTGGTAGCCGCCACAAGAATGTCGCAGGGTCATATGCAAAAACAAAGACCGAAAAACAGCTTAAGAAAATGACATGCGGATTTGAATATGATGAAATATGACTGGAATCAGGTATAATTTCTCTAACAAATCGATTGAAAACAAGCAATCTTTATTGACATGCTTTGATCCGAAGTATCATGGATCATTTTTCAGTCCCGTCTTTAAGGCATTTCATCAAACACATCGCACGCATTGATTGAGGAATGACACAAAGGCATGATAAGCTCGGGTAGGCATCAAATCTATGTATAAAATCCTTTCATAACGTCTGCAATAAGTGATGTGAACTTGAATAGGACTGATTTAATTCTCAACGAGAATCCATCTTACTTTTCTACGTAAAAACAGGGTGTAACCAAGCAGATTCAATCCACAAACAAATTGACATGAGGATTCATATGACTCTACTAGAATTTGGCAAACTTGTTTCAATATTGGTTCAGTTTCAGTCATGACCCGACTACATCTGGCAATCAGCAAGTAAAAGACACGCTCGAGAATGAACTAAATGACTCTAATTTGACTCAAGCATCTCATCGAACAGATGGTATGCATCTCCGCTCCAAGTCCAAATGCGACAGTGAAATAGCAAATTCACAACCAAACCATCACAGCGACAATATTACAGGTTCGGGTTATCGAATTAATTTCAATAGCAATTAAATCTCACACAAAGAGAAATTAGAATTCTCGGTCACTGTTCAACACGAAAAGCATCCGAAGACTGAACATGAGTTTATGTTCAACATACCTCGAGCTTTTAGCTTCGAACGATTTGCAGATTGAAGAATAGAGTTCTCAGATGGTTCAGTGGTGAGGATCAATCTCCAACGAAAAGCAGATCGAGCAAGAATGAGGAGGCTCTTCGAGGTCTCGGATCAGCGTACAGAGTAAAACGGGTGAAACTGCACGACTCTGAGAATAGTGGACAGCGTCGGAGATGGATACGACGGCTTGAAATCAATAAAGGAGGCCGTCCCAGGTGGCTGACGCCAATGGACAAGCCTCGAACGAAGTCCAAGTCCTTCAAGCTTTCTTCGCCAGAAAACAAAGCAGAGCCCGTAAGAGCCGAGCGCAAGTACGCAGTCCGACGAGTGGTGGCGTTGGACCGAGAGCGTTCGCTTCCTCTGGAGATTTTTCAGACGAGAGAGATTTTCTTCGGGTTCTGTGCATGACCCATGAGCGAGAGAGCATTCTTTTCAAGAGAGACCGTGAGATCTTCGACGGCGACCGAAAGTACAGTAGGTGTGGCCGCGACGACGGAGCACGGCAGCGTGAGATGTTCGCCATGGAAGAAGGGAGCTCGTGATGAGGAGTACCGAGTCTCCGGGAAAAGAAGACTTCCAGACGATTTGCTCTTCCCAAATCTCTCCTTCTTATCTAGCGAGATTTCCTGCGTCAAATCTTTTTGAAATTTCTCATCCCGTTTGAATTGACATCCAAAACCCATTGCTACGAACTTCTCTCTTGTGCTGTTACGTGGGGTAAAGGTCTCGATGTTGACGAGAGAGATCGAAGTCGATTGGAAAATCTTCACCTGGCCATGCACGTCACCCATCAATGAGAGTTCAAACCAACCTCCCTTTATAGGTCAAACACGGGTTTGAAACGATTCAAAGGCGGATAGAGTTATTAGCTATGGTTAACCGTCCAACCGGATAACCATTGGTGATCAAATTTCATCGACAAGGAGAGTGCGGAGTTTGAACAAGCCACGGCCGATCACATCTTTAAGGAGTCCCTCCGATTATGCGTGAGATGGTACGTGATAATATCGTGCTTGGGCCATGTGATTCACCTGTGATGCAAATATGATTTATGCGAACGGTATTTTTGTTTAGGGATCCGACCAACCCTTGATTTCCTCATGCAATAAAGTATGGTAGCCCAAAATTTAGGCTTCGACAATTATAAAGCTGGAGAACGGCGCATGCACGAAAAAATATGGTAAGGATCCGCTTGAGGACTCCGATAGCAGTGGCAAAAGATCCATCAAACTCGCTTTCGTCCGTCTCCATCTCAGAGAGTGATCTACATGAGATTTTAAATTCTTGATAGCCTGAAGCGAAGTAACGATACATTACATCGGTATCAAATCATCCTCGTGTTTTGTCCATGCCTAAAATAACAGAAGAATTCAATAGTCAAGGCTCTGTTCATTTCGCGAAAAATGTAATATTTCCTGAAAAATGTTTTACATGAAAATGATAATATTTTCCGATGTTCGGCTGAAACCCAAAAATAACATGAAAAGTATTTTTTTGCTATTCAGTATCCAAATTGATTTTCTAGGGAAAATTATCAAAAAAATTCAAAATTTCTTATTTGTAAAATATTGTAATTATTAAATTAATTTTCTTTTATTCTTCTTTTTTTCCATTTATTTTTTTTCCTTCTTCCTTGGCTGACCACAATGGCGGCCAGCAAGGCAGGTGAGGTCGAGCTTGCCCAAGGCCGATCGGGCGAGCTGGGCGAGGCTCAACGCTCGCTCGAGGTCGCCAAACGTTGATGAGGCTCAAGGCTCGCTCGAGGTCGCCAAACGTTGATGAGGCTCTGGCAACCTCAGGCGAGGCCTCGCTTGGCTTGTCGGCCTGTGGCGAGGCTAGAGCTCGCCTATGGCTGATTGCCCGCCGCCGCTGTGGCCGGCCAAGGAAGAAAAAAAGAAAGAAAGAAAAATGTAAAAAAATAAAAAAAAAATTGATTAAAAAAAGAAAATTGTGCTATTTTAAAAAAAAAATGAGGTGAAAGAAGAAGCGGCAAATATTTTCTGCTCTTTTGAAGGTGTTTTTTCCATTAGTGGAAAATATTTTTCATGATTAGTTTATTTTCCGTGAAACGAATGCCAGAAAATCAAAAAATTTCCGGAAAGTTGTTTTCTGTTCATTTCACTAATCTAAATGATGACTCAAAAGAACTATAGAGAGACTCCCTTGGAAGGAACAAATTACTCCTCTGCCAAGCTGAATCATCTGCTTGTGAAACATGGCTTTTGTCTTGAAAATCCACATGGTGCTTGCTAACGGTGAAATTGCTCGGTTGCAAAAACTGACAGGAAAAATTGGCTACTTTACAAAAGGTTGTACTTGGTCCTCGACTTATATCATACATTGCTCAACTCAACTTTGCTTACGCATATTACCACGGAGGTTGATCACCTGAGAGGTAAAGTAGACTCTTGGCAAGGCATACCCTTTCCTGCCAGTTTAGATTTTGTGTGTGGACTGTGAATTTTCGTTGAGTTATTGAGCTAAGACATGTTCTCTAGAGGCACTAAAACTGCTCATTTCAACTAAATGGAAAAAATAAAAATAAAGAAGCGATTGAACTCAAGTTAATGTGAAGCAATTTGACCAACACCGTGTGGTGGTCATGATTCTCTTTCTTTCCCTTCTCGACTCTGGCCCCCTCTATCTCTGTGGATTTTTTTGCTGTGGACCTATGGTGGTCGCCTCGGCAGCAGCGGCAGTCGCCGTTCTGAACTTTCATTTTCTTTTTTCATTATATGAAAGTTTGCCAGGCCACCACCGTTAATTACTTAAAAATTCTAAATTACCAGAGGAAGCCTTGGTTCACCATTTATTTGAAACTTTCATCTATTCTATTATATAATCCTACTCTAAATGCACCAAACTCGTCATGGGATTGGATTTCACTGCATCCATCGTTATGTTCGGTATTTAAACGAACAGGACTTTCGATAGCTTCGTACGTGAAGGATCTCATATTTTATCAAATTCTATCCTTACTCCAATCCAAGTCCAAGCGGTCCCACGCGCGGGGGCTAAGTAACCAGGCCTCCCGATCCGGGTATTCGGGTCAAATGAGGACGGGGTTAATTCTGAGTGTGTTCCAGCTCAGAAATTTTCTCGTAGCTTGACCCGTTCTTTCCTCTTCGTTTAGCTCCAATATAATTAAGAGATCAGCCCACGTTTCCATTTCCCTTCCTTCCTATTAGCTCGCGTCTGAACGTGAACTGTCAATGGGTCGCCCGATTCCTTCTCTAGAAGTTGGCTGAACTGGTCTGGGATGTGCATGGCGGAATCAGTTCTTGTTCATGCACACGCGTAGGCACACGCAGAACCGACGCAGAAATTCTCTCTCTAGGGAGCGACTCTATTGGCATTTTATGTTCACCGCCCATGTTAATTCGAGGAAAGAAAAGCCCAAGTGAGCCGAGTCACTTCCCTAGAAGTTCTCGGAACTGGTCTGGGACGTGCATGGCGGAATCAGTTCTTGACCATGCACACGCGCAGGCACACGCAGAACCGACGGAGAAATTGTCTCTCTAGGGAGCGATTCTCTTGGCATTTTCTGCTTCTGACTGTCTCCAGATGCTGTTCACCGCTGCTATATATTCATTTCTAACGCCGTGCATCGGAGAGCTCGGCTCTGCTCTGTTTCTCTGGCCCTGAACGTGTGAAGTGATTTGGCTCGCCGGCCCTGATCTTCATCCTTGGCGCATTGAGGTTGAGAGTTTATAGAGTTTTCGCCGGTCAGGGTCGATCATCAATCTCAAGAGGGCGCAGAACTGAAGGAAGGAAATTATTTTTTGTTTCGATTCACGGCTGAGAGAGAGAGAGAGAGAGAGAGAGAGAGAGAGAGAGAGAGAGAGAGAGAGAGAGAGAGAGAGAGAGAGACCACGAGAGAGGAACGCTCGAACGTCAAGATTTTCTCTCGTGGAACCAAGTGCGAGAGGCCTCGAGAACACGCCGATCGATGCTGAAATCCGCCATTTAAGGTCACTAGCATTCGCCGACAATCACCTAGCACCACTCGCCACCGGAGTTACGGATTCAGAGAAAGAGGTTCGCACACATCCGTCATAGAAGCAAGAGCCGAAAATCTCCTCGATCGAAAATTGCCTTCATCTTTAAGCTTTCTCCATTGTTTCTGAACGCTCAAAGATCGTCGCCGTCTTCAGTTTCTAAGACGCAGTCGCAATGCTCTGTATTGACTCTGTTTCGCAGCCAAAAAGCCTTGAAGTAATTGGACTTTGCTCGATCCGACTCCTGCAGCTTCAATCACCGGCGACAGCAGCCTTGAAAATTCTGGTTCTCAGTTCAATCAATGTTCCTGGTCATGCATCTACTAGGTACGAGTGTTCTTAATCTAATATGGCTAATCGAGCATATGGGATTGGGACTCTTGTGAAATTCGTCTCTGGTTAAAAGCTTTATCGATGTTTCAATTTTGCATTGATGCTGTCGTGATGACCTCATAGTGGTTCTCTGCCTGATATGTGAGTAGAAGTTCATTAATCTAGTGCATGCCACCTATTTGAGGAAATGTCTTGGTGAAATCAGAATGCATGTTCTGTGAAGGAAACAAGTTCAATAGCCATTTCATCTAGTGTATTACTTCTCGCAATATGATTGTCACATCATCATGTATGTATATGTCCTTTTTCAAGATTGAACCGAGAGCCATATCTTGTGAACCCAACTATATAACCCAACTCATCAAAACCATGTTATTTCGGTCATGCATAAATCGATGCATGTTGTTTGATGATTTAACGATTGATGAGGAAATCGTATTTTGTAGCTTTGAAATTACCATGAACAAGACGGACTAATCGGGTCGTTGCTCATGTGGTTGATTCTATTTTCATATTTGATATGTTGACCTCATATTTAATGAAAAGCAGCTTGCTAAAAAAACAAGCCTCGGAATTTGGAGTGGAAGACCTAAGTGGTTCATTAAATGTCATGGATGCCGTTTGGATATCGGATATGAGGGAAGGGGAGGAAAATCTTGAGTATCTAGAAGCGCCGGACCAACTACACACCAATGATAAGATTCAAGAAGTTCCGGAAGAATTGACGATGTAAGTTTGCTTTTTCTCATCCTCTTTTATAGTCACGTTTAAATTTAACACGAGTTTCTCTTGTGGCTATACGCCCACCGATTGAGTGCCAATTGATGAGGAAATTGTATTTTGTAGTCTTGAAATTACCATGAACAAGACGGATTAATCAAGTCGTTGCTCAAGTGGTTTATTCTATTTTCATATTCGATATGTTGATCTCATATTTAATGAAAAGCAGCTTGCTAAAAAAACAAGCCTTGGAATTTGGAGTGGAAGACCTAAGTGGTTCATTAAATGTCATGGATGCCGTTTGGATATCAGATATGAGGGAAGGGGAGGAAAATCTTGAGTATCTAGAAGCGCCGGACCAACTACACACCAATGATAAGATTCAAGAAGTTCCGGAAGAATTGACGATGTAAGTTTGCTTTTTCTCATCCTCTTTTATAGTCACGTTTAAATTTAACACGAGTTTCTCTTGTGGCTATACGCCCACCGATTGAGTGCCAATTGATGAGGAAATTGTATTTTGTAGTCTTGAAATTACCATGAACAAGACGGATTAATCAAGTCGTTGCTCAAGTGGTTTATTCTATTTTCATATTCGATATGTTGATCTCATATTTAATGAAAAGCAGCTTGCTAAAAAAACATACCTTGGAATTTGGAGTGGAAGACCTAAGTGGTTCATTAAATGTCATGGATGTTGTTTGGATATCGGATATGAGGGAAAGGGAGGAAAATCTTGAGTATTTAGAAGCACCAGACCAACTACACACCAATGATGAGATTCAAGAAGTTCCGGAAGAATTGATGATGTAAGTTTGCTTTTTCTCATCCTCTTTTATAGTCACATGTTTAAATTTAATACGAGTTTCTCTTGTGGCTATACGCCCACCAATTGAGTGCCAATTAACTTACTTTGCAGGTATCAGTAGATACATGCAATGATCCCGAGGTCCACGGCAACGTCCAACTGAAGTCAACCGAGGACTTTGATCCTCCGGCGAAGGCCCTCCTGCCTTCAAATGCACCATCGTGACCTCCATTACCTCCGTTTTGCTTGGTTTTGGTCGGTCCTCTCTACTCATGGTCGTCCATGAAGTTTGGAAATATGTCTATGCGAATCAATTTTCCATACAGTAATCTCTTGCAACTTAATTTTGTTACAAAAGAAATAATAATTAAGTTATATCTTAGTCATTTCACTTTTTTTCCTAGTTTTGTTACTAATCAAAATGATAGATCTACCGCTAGAAGTCATTTTTTTAATGCATTGAAAATGAAAAAAAATAAAAAAAACTTGATTTTGATAACAACATTTACTTTTTTTAGCCAATCAAGTTAATTTTAGAAAAAGTTCATCGCATTTATTATTTCTCATCATTTTTATCTTATAATCATATATATTTGGAAAGTAAATTCAAATAAAGAAGGAGGAACATAGGGCACATAATATTTTCTTTTATTTTTTTTTTCAATTTCTTGTGTATGTTTATTGTAATTTGGCAAAATTGTGATGACATATAAGATTTTCTTTTTTTGGATTTTGGCAGACATGGGAGTGATAAGCGGGGTGATGCTATGCATAAAAAAGGAGCTGAAGATAACTAACGTGTAAGTTAAAGACCTGACGAGATTCTCAATGTGTTCTCGCTCCTTGGGTCAATGATTGCAGGGCGAATCTCCAATTGGATTAGCCACCATTGTACGTGCTTGTCATGCTCAGTGTGTAAAAATCGCCTTGTGCCCGCTCATCATCGAGGTCCTCGTCATGCTGAAATCCCCAGTGGTTCATCATACATGGCCGCTTGGGTGACGAGAAACACTTTTTTGCCACAACCTCCAACTCCAAGGAGGAGGCCGTGCTCCGGCTCGCCAACATCCCTACGAAGTGCAACTAGGATGTTGTCAAGATCACCAAACGGAGCACAGGAGAGGGCAAGTAGAGGGAACTCCTCCCCTGATCCCGTCCGTCCGCCACATGCTCACCACAAAGCGTTTGTGATGATTAAATCGACTTGAAGATATTATTTTCGATTTATAATATATATCAATATATTGTTTTTGTAAAGTATTTTTTATTTTTCTTATTTGTCTATCTCATATGTAAAATTTCACGATGATTGTCATTAATATAATTCCTAAAAAATATAATATTTTCATACAAGCCGAACATGTAAAACTAGGATAGGAACCTTAGTCAATACGAATCTCCTAAAAATTATAAAAGATAAAATGCATGCAAAGCATGGCTTACATGATCTATTCAATAAGAATGTGAAGGCACTTTTCATAATCAATGAATTGCCATATGGTCCTTCATTTCAAAATAGACAATGTACCATAGAATTTCTTGCATTTCAATTGGTAAGGTAAGTTTTGCATTTTCGAAAGGATATGAATCCTCTAAAGTAAAGGGATGACATGCATGACGGCCGTGAAGCCCCATGTCGGCGTTTGCTTCCCGCCATCATCATATCCTCAGCCTCTCTCTCTGCCCCCCAACAAAAATTGGGGACGCGATCTCATGCTGTCAAAAAATAAGAACAACAAATAATAGGGATGCCCGATGATTGACAAATAAAGGAGTCTCGCCCTTATTTGATTCACTAGAGATTACCCAACTCAAATCAAATGATCAAATTTGCTCGCTCTAGAGTTTCGTTTTTGTTCACGAAAGAAAGAACCAAAGATTACCGTCACCGAGAGTTTCCAGCATGACAAGGACCCTGACAACGAGTAGGACTTGGGAGGTCGCTCCCATGCTGAGCATAACACAACCTGAGGTTGAAATGGAGCTTGGAGAAGGCATCGGATGTAGATTTAGCCAACGACGGTGTTGACCTTGATGAATGCCTGAACCACCGAAACGATTATTGATGCATGAATTTTAGCCAGCACATCAAATATAAATGATAATAAAAGAAACTGGTCCAATTCGTTTCCAGCCCGACTCATTCCTCGCCCCCCATGCCCGATCTCAACATTTTGGTCCACTAAGCTTGAAGGAAATTAGCCCATGTTAATTCGAGGAACGAAAACCCCAAGTGGCCCTACACGGTTCCTTCTAGAAGTTGCTGACCTGGCATTTGCACGACGGAATCAGTTTCTGATCGGCACGCTCGCGGGCAGACGCCGAACCGACGGAGAAACTCTCTCTCTCTGAGGGAGCGAATTCTCTTGGGATTTGCTGTTTCCGACGTCTCCAGACGCTGTTCACCACCGCCGCCACTATGATTCATCTCTAACGCCGCGCATTGGAGCTCGGCTTTGCTTTGTTTGTCGGCCGGGAACCACGTGAAGTGACTCAGCTCGCCGGCGCAGTGAGGCCGAGAGTTATGGAGTATCCGCCGGTCAGCGGGGATCATCAATGTCAAGAGGGCGCAGAACTAGAGGAAGGACAGATATTTTTGTTCCGATTCATGGCTTGAGAGAGAGCACGAGAGAGGAATGCTCGAATACAGAATTGCGGTCACTAGCGTTCGCCGACGATCGGCACTAAAATCCGCTGTTTACGGTCGCTAGTATTCGCCGGCGATCACGTTTAACCGCTCGCCACCAGAGTTACGGATTTAGAGAAAGACGGTCGTACGTACGCATCGGCCATAGAAGCGAGAGCCAAAAATCTTCTGGATGGAAAATTTGCTTCGTCTTCAAGCTGTCCGAGGCATGGATCCTTGCCGTCTTCAGTTTCTAAGATGGCGGTTGCAATGCTCTGTTTCGGCTCTGTTTCGCAGCCAAAAAGCATTGAAGTAATTGTACTTTGCTCGATCCTACTCCTGCAGCATTCAACCACCAGCGACCACGTCGTCTTATAAATTCGGGGTCTCTCTTCAGTTGGTGTTCCCGGTCATTGCATCTACCAGGTACGAATATTCTTAATCTAATATGGCTAATCAAGTCCGATAAATGTGATTGAGGCTCATGTGAAATTCGTTCAGTGTTTTCTCTTCCTGCAATATGATTGTTGCATCTTCATGTATGCATATGTTCTTTTTCATGATTAAATCGAGAGCCATATATCTTGTAAATCCAACCATAGCCTAACTAGTTTTGAATCATGCATGAGTCGATTTGTGTTGCTTGTCAATTTAACGGTTGATGTGGAAACCGCATTTTGTAGCTCTCAAATTACCATGAACATGACCCAACAATCGAGCTGTTGCTCAAGTGTTAATTCTGCTGTGTTTCCATCGTTGTCGTGTTTTTTTCGTATTCATATTCGATATGTTGACTCCATATTCCGGTTGTGTACACGTGGCGGGCATGATGAGGCCCCATGAATATCATCATGCTCAGTGCTCAGGTGAAGTATGTTTGCGATTTGTTGTTCAGGAAGTAAAAATTTGCATCAATGACGTGTGAGTTGAGTTATGGTTCGGACCGTATAGTCATGAATAAAAAAGAAGAGACGGACGGAAAGTTAAAAGAGGAGAAACTCATGTTCTAGAAATATACTATAGGATTGAAAAATGAAACGAAATGAATAATAAAAAAAGGGTTCAGCAAAGATATTAGAAATTGGGTTAGGGTTTTGACCTTGGTGTGGTTGTGATGGAAGATGGCTTTAATGTGGGCTTAAGCATGATTTGACAAAAGAATGGGCTTGAGTGAGCTTTTATTCGAAGTTGTGTTTGTGAGGTTTTAATTGAAATAGATATAACGGAGTAAGTCCATTTAAGGGCTTGGCTCGAGTCCCTATTTTCCAGATTTTTTTTAAAAAATAAATATAAAAATTCATGAATATAAAAAAAATTGAAAATTTGGTTAGAGAAATCGGCCTTGATTAGGTTATTAGATTTTAGTATTAGAATTGGCTAAAAATTAGCATAGTTTCATTTAGTTAGCGTGCATATGGTTGAGGGTTTTAGTGGACACCTTTGATTTAGTTTAATCTAAGAAGGTTAATCCTTTAGAAAATAAATTGAACTAAGTTCATGCGGGTTGTCCCGGGGCTAAATGAAAAGGCCATATTATATTCTTTACCTGACTCGTATCGAGTTATTTTACCGCATTGTATATTTTACGAGTTCTTTATTGCTGTTTTTGATGTGTTTGTTATGATTATTGTTATATTATTTTTTGTGTTGCGATTCATCTTCATAGTTGAGTGGTTAGGTGTTTTATTGTAGGATCATAATGAACATAAAAACATTGCATGGACAATTAGCTGTTAAGAACTTTGGGACTCATTATTGGAAAAAGACTGCATGGACACGTTAGTTGACAAATAATCAAGTTCAGGTACCGAAATGGCATTAGTTTAGCTAACTAGTGTAATAAAGTCCCCAGCCCTAGATCTTTGTTGCGTGGGAAGTGAGATATACTGTCATATCTCACTTGGTTTCAGACGGACCCCAATAGACTTGTGACGAGTCATCATATTGGAATCTGATAGGGTTAAACAAATCTAAGTGAAAAACCTCAACGTTGTGTGAGGAAAGGGTTTTGGTAATTCTGCGCTGATTGAAGACTGTTGGCCATCCTTAGCATTATCTCTAAATCTGTCTTTTCCTCGACCGTGTTGCTAAAAAAAGGTCGCAACAACAATGTATAAAAAACAATTACCTTTTGAACTTTAATTTTTCGATCAACGTAAGGAAGTCACAAATTGATGACAAATTAAAAAAAAAAGAAAAAGATGCTACAAAATTAAGGGAAAAAAAGAAAGAAAATGAGTTAAGACCTCATGAATGAGGTCAAGAAGCCGCGGAAGTAGGTAGGGGAGACATTGACATGTAGATGGGGGCAATCATGAGAGTGTAGTCAATGCTGATGTTAATGACGACGTGGCCCAATAGGAGGAAGGTATAATCACGGGTGAAGCCCATGAGGAGGGGTCCGAAGAAGAAAATAGCCCTCGTCATCAGGATCACGATCCCATTGGACCTCCGCCTCGCAATCGTCAACTCGAGAGCAAGAACATGTTGAGGATCCCTGTCAGGACCTCAACTTGCACGTTGGTTATCTTTAGCTCCTTTACACATAGCATTGCCCCAATCATCATTCCCATCTCTATGAAAATTAATTTTTTTTTATCACCACACAAATAGTAACTATATACAAGAAATTGAAACAATAAAAGAAAATATTATGTGCCATATTTTCCTCTTTCTTTCTTTGAATTTGTCTTAAAAAAGTATATGATTATAAGATAAGTTAAGTGTGATAAACTTTATCTCAAATTGACCTGATTGGCTAAAAAAAAGTGGATGATGTTTTCGAAATTAAGTAATTTCTTTAACTTTTTGCTTTTTTTTTCCTTTGCCGTCCATTAAAGAAATGACCTTTGGCGATAGATCTATCATTTTTATCGGTAATTAAGCTAGAAAAAAAATGCAATGACTACAATAAAACTTAATTATGATTTTTTTTTGCAACATAATTAAGTTGCAAGAGATTGATTCACTATATGGAAAATTGATTTGCAGAGATATATTTCAAAACTTGATTAACAACCATGGGGTGAGTCTTCCCATGCTTCACAACATTGGACGGAGAGAGAGAGAGCAAAATGGAGGTCTTGGTGGTCGCGATGACGCATTTGAAAGCGTACTTTTTTGGGTGTGGTTTTGCTGGAGGATTGGAGTCCTCATTCGATTTCGGTTGGACATTGCCATTGGCCTCGGGATCACTGCAAGTGTCTTCTAATACTTGCAAAATAAGTCAATTGACACTTAATTAGTGACGTATAGCTGCCTAAGAAACTCTCATTAAGTTTAAAAATCTGGCTATGAAAGAGGAGGAGAAAAGCAAACTCACACCCATAAATTCTTCGGGAGCTTCTTGAATCTCATTATTGGTGTTACTTTCATTTACAATGAGTGGTTGGTCCGGCGCTTCTATATATTCAAGATTTTCCTCCCTTTGCCTCATAATCGATAGCCAAAGGACATCCTCATTTTTGAGCAAGCTGTTTTTCTTTTGTGTACTCCTTGTCGTTTAATAAGTCACTCCGTTATTCAATTCCAAATTCTGAGACTTGTTTTCTAGCAAGTTACTTTTCCAAGTTGAATCAAGGGTGATCGATTGTTTTGCATCAAACGACACTCGCCCCTTTTACAAGGGATGGCCAGTGGCCAACAAATGAGAAGGGTTTCTCGACCCCAATGGCCAAGAAACAAAGAGGGGTCGACAGGTCAGGAGGGATGCCCAATGGCCGACAAATAAGGAGGGTCTCTTCCCAGTGATCCACAAATAATGAGAGGTCGATAAATAAGGAGGGATGCCCAATGGCCACAAATAAGGAGAGGCCGAAAATTAAGGAGAGTCTCTCTGAATAGCCAACGAATAAGGTGGGCAACAGGTACTATGGAATCATTTTTCCAGGGTACTTAACGCCATAATCCGTAACGGGTGAAGGTTGAGGATGGTCTTCAACCCACAAACGTACTTTGTGCTTTCATCCTATTCACATGGTGTCTCTTCACTAGTGCATGCTCAACCGATGCTACATTGGAGGAGGTGCAAATTTTGATTAAAATCCCTAAATCCTCTCCCATGCAGACAAGGCGTTTCCGATATGGGCATGCAAATTGCAGTAGATATGATTTCTTCTATGCATGATTGTGACTTGTATCAACGGTGTTTATGAGTTGTAAGTAAGAGGTTAATGTGCGACACAACAATTTTAATGGGTCATTTTTACTACAATTTTAACGTGCTGCCAACAATGTATCAGTGGTCTTTATGAATTGTAAGTTAGGGGTTAATGTGGCAAACAGGCACAGTGTGCTACTACACGTTTTGTCCACAAAATATCAATGGTCTTTGCTTAGGTTTAATGTGCGATATGGGCACATGTTAGATGGTTTCGATTTGATTCATTGGGAACAAGCAGAGAAGCTCGGAGTTTCGTTTACTTGGAAACAAACCTCTCCATTCACATATCAAAAACGTCTTCGTCTGTATGGAAGGAGATTTTGGAATTTTAATCGAAACTTGCGCCTCCTCCAATGTAGCGTCTATTGAGCATGCACTAGTGAAGAGACGCCATGTGGATAGGGCAAAATCACTAAGGATGCTGGATTTGTGGGGTTTAAGATGATGCTTGTTCATAACCCATTATGGTCTATAGCTTTAAGTACTCTGGAAATTGATTCAATGTTCCCTGTTGACCTCTTTATTCATTTGCCATTGGGATAGACTCTCCTTATTTGTCAGCTTCTTCTTATTTGTGGCCATTGGGCATCCCTCCTTATATGTCGACCGCTCCTTATTTTTGGAACATTGGGGAGAGACCCCATTGGGGTTGAGAGACCCTCCTCATCTATCGGTCATTGGGCATCTCTTATAAAAGGGGTGAGCAACGGTTGATGCAAAACAATTGATCACCCCATGATTCAACTTGGAAAAGTAGCTTGCTAAAAAAAGCCTTAGAATTTGGAATGGATCAACAGAGTGGCTCGTTAAAGGTTATAGATCACATGGAGGACGAGGAAGTCATTTGGCTATTAAATACAAGGGAAAGGGAGGAAAATCTTGAGTATCTAGAAGCGCCGGACCAACCACTCATATTAATTGAAAGCAAAACCAATGATGAGATTAAGAAGCTCCCGAAAATTGATGGATGTAAGTTTGCTTTTCTCTTACTCTTTTATAACCAGATTTTTAAATTTAACACTAGTTTCTCTTGCGGCTATACACTACAGATTGAGTGCCAATTGACTTACTTTGTAGGTATTATAATAGACATGCGGTGCTCCTTAGGTCGACAACAACATCCAACCGAGGACTTAGATCCTCTTGCGAAGCCACACTCGAACAAATATTCCTTCAAATGTGCTATAGCAGCTTACAGGACCTCCAATGTTGTGAAGCATGGGAAGACTCAACCCATGATCGTCCATGAAGTTTGAAAATATATCCCTGCGAGTTAATTTTGTATACAGTGAATCAATCTCTTGCAATTTAATTTTGTTGCAAAATATAAATATAAAATTATATCCTAGTCATAGTACTTTTTTTTCTAGCTTTATTACTGAAAAATGATACATTTACTATCAAAAGGTCATTTTTTAATGCATATAAAATGAAAAAAAATAAAAAAAATAAAAAAAGAAGAAAAAAATTACTTAATTTAAAAAACATCCTTCACTTTTTTTTTAGCCAACAAAATTAATTTCAGATAAAGTCCATCACACTTATTATTTCTCATCATTCTTATCGTCATATATATTTGGAAAATAAATACAAAGAAAGAAGGATGAAACACATAATATTTTCTTGTATTGTTTATTTTTTCAATATTTTGTTTATGGTTACTATTTACGTGGTAACATTTTGATGATATATAGGAATTTTTTTTAAATGTTGGTAGAGAAAGGAGTGATGAGCGGGGCATGATATACGTAAAGAGGGAGTTGAAGATAACCGACGTGTAGGCTGACGTCTTTACAGGGATTCTCAACGTGTTCTCGCTCCTCGAGTCGGCGATTGCTGGTCGAATCTATGACAGGATTGGCTGCCGCTACACAATCCTGTTGGCAAGGGCCACAATCATGTTGGCAAGGGCTATTTTTTATTCTTCCCGCCCATCCTCATGGGCTTCGCCCGTGACTAGAGCTTCCTCATATTGGCCTTGCCATCGCTAACATTGAAGTTGACTGCACCCTCATGATCGCCCCTATTTACATTGCAAAGGCCTCCTCTGCCTTCTCCCGCGGCTTCTTTACCTGCATCCCTCAAGTACTAACTCATTTTCTTTTCTTTTCTTTTTTCCTAATTTTGTAGCATTTGCTTCATTTTTTTATTTATCATAAACTTTTGTCTTCTTCATGTGAATCTTTCATTGTTCTTGTTTCAGGAAAAATGAAAAATAGAAAGGCGATTGCTTTTTTATTCATCATTTCGGAAGTTAAGGTATTCATCAATGTCGGCACCCTCGCTGGCTACATCTCCATCTAAGTTTTCTCCATTTCAACCTCGGGTGGCGTGTCAAGCTTAGCATGGGAGCAATCTCCTTGGTCCTACTCGTCATTGGAGTCCTCGTCAAGTCGGAATCCCCAGTGGCTCATCGTTGAGGTCTCCTTTGCCTTCTTCTGTGGCTTCTTTACCTCATTCCCTAAGGTACCAACTCATTTTCTTTTCTTTTTTTTCCCGTTAATTTTGTAGCATCTTTTTCATATTTTATTTGTTATCACCTTTTGTCTTCTTCATGTTGAATTTGCATTGTTCTTGTTTCGGGAAAAATGAAAATTAGAATGGCAATTGCTTTTTTATACATCGTTTCAGTGGTTCAGGTGTTCATCAATGTTGGCACCACATTGGCTATATCTCCATCTATGCCTTCTCCAAGCTACACGTCAACCTGGGGTGACGTGTCAAGCTCAACAAGGGAGCAATCTCCGTGGTCTTGTTTGTCATCGGGGTCCTCGCCAAGTTTGAATCCCCAGTGGCTCATCATGCAAGACTGCCTAGGTGATGCAAAGCACTTCCTCACCAGGACCTCCAACTCCAAGGAGCTGCACTCCGGCTCACCAATATTAATAAGGCTGCCAACATCCCTAAGGAGTGCAATGAGGATGTTGTCAAGATCACCAGCAGAGTGCCGGAGAGGGCATATGGTGAGAGGACGTGTGGCGGGATCTCCTTCTTCAACTAACTTGTCCATTCGCCCAATGGTTATCTACATCGTTGGGATCCACTTCTTCACGTAGGCCTGTGGCATTGACACCAACCTCAAAATCATGGTCCTCCATGTGCTCCATGACAGTTAATGAGCCACTCAGTTGTTCCAATCCGTATTCCAAGGCCTTTTATTTTTAGCAAGCAACTTTTCCAAGTTGAACTAGGGGCGATTGATTGTTTTGCATCAACTAGTGCTTACCCCTTTTATAAGAGATGCCTAATGGCCGGCAAATAAGGATGGTCTCTCGATCCCAATGGTTGATAAAGATGGAGGGTCTCTCGCCAATGGTCCACAAATAAGGAGAGGTCAACAAATAATGAAGGATGCTAAAGGGCCATAAATTGGAAGGGTTGACAAATAAGAAGGGCAAGGGGAATGTGGAATCATTTTCTAAAGTACTTAAAGCTATAGATCGTAAGGGGTGAAAAACGAGCGTGGTCTTTAACTCAAAAAATCCAGCATCCTTAGTGCTTTCACTCTATCTATGTGGTCTCTCCTCACTAGTATATAGTCAATAGACGCTAAATTGGAGGAGGCATAAGTTTTGATTAAAATCCCAAAATCTCCTCTCATGCAGATGAGACATTTTTTATATGTGCATGAAGAAGTCTGTTTCCACGTAAACGAAACTCCGAGCTTTGCTACCTACCCCTAAGTAATCCAATCACAATCGTCCAACGTAGGTTTCACCCGTGACTACACCTTACTTGTGTTGGGCCTCATTGTCGCTAAAATTGGCGTTGACTACACCTTCATGATCGCCCCCGTCTACATAATTGATGTCTCCTCTGCCTTCTACTGTGGCTTCTTTACCTCCTTCCCTAAGGTACTAACTCATTTTTTTTCTATTTTTCTCCTTTAATTTTGTAGCATCTTTTTCATTTTTTTTATTTGTTATCAACTTTTATTTTCTTCATGTTGAGCTTGCATTGTTCTTGTTTGGGAAAAAACGAAAATTATAAAGGTGATTGCTTTTTTATACATTGTTTCAGTGGTTCAGGTGTTCATCAATGTTGGCACCATGTTGGCTACATCTCTATTTACACCTTTTCAAAGCTCCACTTCAACCTTGGGTGGCGTGTCAAGCTCAGCATGGGAGCAATCTCTTTGGTCCTGGTTGTAATTGGGATCCTCATCAAGTCAAAATCCCTGGTGGCTCATCATGCAAGGCTGCCTAGGCGATGCGAATCACTTCCTCCCTAGGAAATTTGATTCCCAGAAGGAAGCCACACTCCAGCTCGCCAATATCAATGAGCTACTAACATCTCAAAGGAGTGCAACGAGGATGTTGTCAAGATCACCAAGCAGAGCATCGGAGAGGGCATGTGGCAAGAGGATGCGGGATCCCCTTCTCCAACTGATCTGTCCGTCCACTACATGCTCAATTGATCGTTAGGATCCACTTCTTCCATCAAGCATGTGGCATTGACACCATCCTCTAAATCGTGGTCCTCCATGTACTCAATGACATTTAATGAGCCACTCAGTTGTTCCATTTTGTATTTTGAGACCTTTTTTTTAGCAAGCTAGTTTTCCAAGTTGAATTAGGGGTGATTGATTGTTTTGCATCAATCGAATCTTACCCTTTTTATAAGAAATGCCCAGTGGCCGATAAATAAGGATGGTTTCTCAATCCCAATGGCCGAAAAAAAATGGAGGGTCCCTTCCCAATGGTCTACCAATAAGGAGAGGTCAACAAACAAGGAAGGATGTCAAAGGGCCATAAAATAGGCAGGGCCGACAAATAAGGATAGTCCATTCTAATGCTCTACGATAAGAAAGGTAACAAGAAATGTGGAATCATTTTCTGAAGTACTTAAAGCTGTAAACCGTAACGTGTGAAGAACAAGCATGGTTTTTAACCCCAAAAATCCAGCCTCCTTAGTGATTTCGCTCTATCTACATGGCGTCTCCTCACTGGTGCATGGTCAATAGACGCTATATTGGAGGAGGCACAAGTTTTGATTAAAATCCCGAAATCTCCTCCCATGCAGATGAGACGTTTTCGATATGTGCATGAAGAAGTCTATTTCCACGTAAACGAAACTCTGAGCTTTGTTTCCAGCTCCCAAGGAATCCAATCACAACCGTCCAATGTGGGTTTTGCCTGTGACTACACCTTCCTCATGTTGGGTCTCGCCGTCTCTAAAATTGACGTTGACTACACCTTCATGATCACCCCTGTCTACATCATTGAGGTCTCCTGTGCCTTCTCCCGTGGCTTCTCTACCTCCTTCCCTAGGTACTAACTCATTTTCTTTCTTTTTTTCTCCTTTAATTTTGTAGCATCTTTTTCATTTGTTTATTTGTCATCAACTTTTGTCTTCTTCATGTTAAACTTGCACTGTTTTCGTTTAGGGAAAAATGAAAATTAGAAAGGCGATTGTCTTTTTATACATCGTTTCGGTGATTCAGGTGTTCATCAATGTCATCACCATATTGGCTACTTCTCCATCTACGCCTTCTCCAAGCTCCACTTCAACCTCGGGTGGAGTGTCTAGCTTAGCATGGGAGCAATCTCCTTGGTCTTGCTTGTGGTCCTCGTCAAGTCGAAATCCCCAATAGCTCATCTTGCAAGGTTGCCTAGGCGACGCAAAGGACTTCCTCGCCAGGACCTCCAACTCCAAGAAGAAGGTTGCACTCCGGCTCGCCAACATCAATGAGGCTTCTGACATCTCTAAGGAGTGCAACGAGGATATTGTCAAGATCAACAAGCAAAGTGCCGGAGAGGGCATGTGGCGAGATCTCCTTCTCCAACTGAGCTGTGTCACGCCCCGAACCCCCATCGAGCTCGCAACATCCTGCTCCGGTCGAATTATTGCGACGTCCTAGGAACGTCGTCGACCCAACCCAAATATTAGAGCCACAGGCGGAAGCGAATATAAAAAACCCCGGACAAAAAGATGACGATAACGGGATAGAACAACAGAACAGACAAATAACAATAACAGCATTTCATACAATATTACTGCACCAATATACAAACATCATATTACAAACATAATTAGCAAACTAGCATCCAAAAATGTCGTCATGACAAAATATCAGGGGTTTGGTTATCTTAATTTCACTATCGGATAACCCCCGTTAAACAACCCCTAAAATATCCTAGGGAAAACCTAATGATCGCTTTGCTTTCCATTCCTCTCCTATTTCTTTGGCTTGAACCTCCGGAAACTCACCTGTAGCTCCACTGGGCACTAAGAGCGACTCTTCGCACTTCAAAAAGAGGAGGCGGTTCCCTGGGTTTACGGCTGGGGGTCTGAAATTGGCGGTTATACAACCATGAGACGAATCTCAATAAGTGTACAACCCCAAACCCCACGTAGGCACTCACGTACCGCCAGACGACACACGCATCTCACACGACGATCAATCAAATTAACAATCACACATGAACCTACCTGGAACCCATCATGCACGTTCTTGCACGTTAGACCATAATACAACCAGCACATCACCGCAAAAAATCACAGATGCGCGCGTGCCTCAATTATAAGACAGAAATCACTTGGGCAGGTCCCATACCGTGCCTAGCAGTTTCTACCCCATAATTAAGCATCACATCACACGATACAATCACACTTGCACATTAACTCACACCATGCGTCACTTTCTCAACCCTCGCACCTCAAGCCAATTCTCGCTTATTCTCAACTCTTCCACCACAACCGTGCTCGCGTAAAACGCATTAGGCAAACGGTCTTCTGACCTCGTCAGGCATCGACACCCCGTTGGGCCGGGCATCGTCACCTCGTCAGGGACGGCATTGTCCCGTGTAAACGTACATGCCTTAGGACGGAATCCTACACACACTTTCCTTCTACCGCGCCTGCGTAAAACGCATCAGGCCAACGGTCTTCTGACCACGTCAGGCATCGTCATCCTGTCGGGCCGGGCATTGTCACCTCATCAGGGACGGCACCGTCCCGCGTAAACGTACACGCCTAAGGACAGACCCTTTCCAACCAATCCCACATTTCCGTACTCTCGTTCCACTCAAACCACACTTACACATGGCCAACGGTCGCACAACTAAACATACACACTTCACACACATTTCACAATTTCACATTCTCATCACACGAGCACACCCCACGAGCCACACACCTTTAGCATGCGAATCCAACGCACATTCACCCCGATACACCATCACACTTCACGGCCACACACACGCGGCACACTATCAATCCACAATCAGTCCAGAATACATTCCAAATCATTTCACAACACAAATCACACAACCACGTACACAATTCAATTCATAGCATAAGGGTAAATCTGGGCAGTTTACACAGTGACCGAAATCCCATCAAAATAAATAGTAAACGAACTCCAAAAATTCTAAATTTTGGATATGCCATAAAACACATCTTGATCAACATTTCTTATGAAGAACACGAAATCTGGTTCAATCTACAACCATGCCTTTTTGTCCCTCGAAATCAGACCAAAATCAGTTTGCTCTAACAGACTATTTTGTCCTCAAAATACATTTATTTCAACACTCAAATCACCTTAAAAAGTTTTGAAATTTTTATATATTATAGCCACAAATGTCCCCAACAAGTTTTGTGAAGGAAGTATTTTGAAAATAGGACTGAAAAAATTTATAAAAATTCGAACAGACCCCAAGGTCGGGTGAACAGTAAATCGGGCAGTTTTGTTTCGGCCCAAATTAAAGTATGTTATACTTCAAGATGTTGGGAGCAACTTTCATGGAGAAAACTTCCTTAAATTCGGCCCCCAAAATTCTCCACAAAAATAGTAAACCGAACGGCTACAGTAGTCACAAATCCGAAAATCACACAAAATCACACGAATTCAAACCATAATCGTTCCGTATCAAACCACAATCGATTCGCCACATCACAGCCATCATCGAGCCTCCTAAATCTCACAATTTCTTCGCCAAGTCAGTCCCCAAATCAGCCCACAACCACCCAAACAACCAGCCACTATATCAGTCCAAAATAGCCATGAAAAACACCTAAACCGAACCCTAAACGAGCCTAGAAATACCCGAGGTCCTAAGTGGCGATTGGGGAAGTCACTTACCTAAGAAAGGCGAGATGAACGGGCTGGATGGGTGGCTGGAATGGGCGAAACAGCAGCAGCAGCGGTGGGAGGGGAAAAACAAAGATGAACAAAGAGAGAGAGAGAGAGAGAGAGAGAGAGAGAGAGAGAGAGAGAGAGAGAGAGAGAGAGAGTGATGGGCTGATCGTGGGGGAGGTCTGGCCAAAATGAGAGAGGAGAGAGAGAGAGAGAGAGAGAGAGAGAGAGAAAATCTGGTCAAAGATGATGGCTAAAGGGCGCCACGTGTCGCAATCCGAGAGTTTTGACCAAAATACCTCTAATCCGACGACCCTCGTTCAATCATATCCAATAATTGAGGGGCAAAAGCGTCCAAGGTCCAATAATACAGCTAAAAACCCTTAATAATTATCCCAAATAATTTCTCAAAAATTCGGAACTGAAATGGGCCCAGGGGCAAAATGGTCATTTTTCCGGTCCCAGGGCGAAATTCCAATTTTTGTCTCTATCAACCCCAAATGAGTGTGGCCAACATAATATGGCGTCGGAATCGTGAAAATAGCTTCTTAAGCCCTCGAAAATCGACTGCAAAATCCTGGAAATAAAATAATATTATTTTTCACTTCTGAGCCAAAATTTCAATTTTTGATCGAAACAACTCTAAATGCACGTGGCCACCCCAAAATGACACTAGCCTCGAAAAATAACCTCAAACGACCTCAAAATCCAATATCGGTGTCCACAGGGGCAAAATCGTAATTTTTCTGGTCTCAAATCGAAATCCATTTTTTTGCAGAAATGGGTGGCCCCAAGGTTGGTCAAGCCAAAAACGTCATCGGCCACTCAAAATTGTCACTTTCAAAATTCTCGATTCTCGGGCCCAAATTCCAAGAAATAACTAGAATCGAACAATCGTGACTTTAGCTTATCTTTGGCTAACGGGTGGCTCATTGGGATTACGCACTCTCGACCCATGACCGACACTAAGTCAAATCACGTTTAAGTTTACTCTACCCATGACGACCTCGATTGTCATATAATTGCGAGGGTCTGTCGCTAGTTCCTTTCGGACACGATCATCATATAGATCGCTCTCTGTTGGCCCAAAACATTCCCTCGGCAATCCTTATGGTCGAAGGTTGAACCCAGGTCGAGTTCTTTGGTCGTGCGAACTCAATCTCATAATAGCCCTACCCCTAAGGTTAGCGTCCCGAGAATGCGCGGGTCCCAGGTGAGATCTCGATATAGTGCATTGATCAATGTTCATTTCCTAAATCCCGGGAAAATGATCGAAAATTCAGTCTGTTACAAGCCGTTTGCCCGCCACATGTTTATCTGCAATGTTGTGATTCATTTCTTTCAACAGGCCTGTCGTATTGACACCATCCTCTAAATTGTGGTCCTCTATCTCCATGACGTTTAATGTGTCACTCGGTTGTTCCATTTCGTACTCCAAGGCATTTTTTCTAGCAAGCTACTTTACCAAGTTGATTTAGGGATGATTAATTGTTTTGCAGTAACCAATGCTTACCCCTTCTATAAGAGATGCACAGTGGCCGACAAATAAGGACGGTCTTTTGATCCCAATGGCCGATAAAGACGGAGGGACTCTCCCTAATGGTAAATAAGGAGAGGTTGACAAATAAGGAAGGATACCGAGTGGCCATAAATTAGGAGGGGCTGACAAATAAGGATATTCCCTTCTAATGCTCGATGAATAAGAAGGGTAACAGGGAATGTGGAATCATTTTCTAAAGTACTTAAAGGTGTAGACCGTAAGGGGTTAACAATGAGCGTGGTCTTTAAACCCAAAAATCCAGCATTCTTAGTGGTTTCGCTCTATACACATTGCGTCTCCTCACTAGTCTACATTGGAGGAGGCACAAGTTTTGATTAAAATTCTGAAATCTTTTCCATGCAGACGAGACGTTTTCGATATGTGCATGAATAAGTTTGTTTCCAATAAACCAAACTCCGAGCTTTTGTTGCCTGCTCCCAAGGAATTCAATCACAACCATCCAACATGGGTTTCACTCATGACTACACCTTCATGATCGCCCCCGTTTACATCGTCGAGGTCTCCTCTGCCTTCTCCCGTAGCTTCTTTACCTCCTTCCTCGAGGTACCAACTCATTTTCTTTTATTTTTCCCCTCTAATTTTGTAGCATCTCTTTCATTTTTTTATTTGTCATTAATTTTTGTCTTCATGTTGAACTTTCATTGTTCTTGTTTCGGGAAAAGTAAAAATTAGAAAGGCGATTGCTTTTTTATACATCGTTTTGATGGTTTAGGTGTTCATCAATGTCGGCACCATGTTGACTACATTTCTATCCGTGCCTTCTCCAAGCTCTACTTCAACCTCGGGTGGCTTGTCAAGTGCAGTATGGGAGCAATCTCCTTGCTCCTTTTTGTCATTGAGGTACTCCTCAAGTTGGAATCCTCGATGGCTCGTGATGCAAGGCCGCCTAGGCGACACAAAGCACTTCCTTACTAGGACCTTCGACTCCCAGAAGGAGGCTACACTCCGACTTGCTGACATTAATGAGGCTGTTGACATCCCTAAGGAGTGCAATGAGT
Source organism: Syzygium aqueum (assembly GCA_031216185.1). Lineage (NCBI taxonomy): Eukaryota > Viridiplantae > Streptophyta > Magnoliopsida > Myrtales > Myrtaceae > Syzygium > Syzygium aqueum. Next base: position 28,070,764 of record CM062233.1, on the reverse strand, counting down.
GTGTTGTTAAGATCACCAAGCAGAGCACCGGAGAGAGCACATGACGAGAGGATGTGTCGCGAGATCTCCTTCTCCAACTGACCCGTTCGTCTGCCACATTCTCATATGCATTGTTGGGATCCACTTCTTTCAATAGGCCTGTGGCATTGACACCATCCTCTACATCCTGGCCCTCCTTGTACTCTGTGACGTTTAATGAGCCACTCAGTTGTTCCATTCCATATTCCAAGGCTTGCTTTTTTAGCAAGCTACGGGCGCGAATGATAGTCATTCTATTCGAGAAATAGATTTGCCTATTCCTTAGATAAGTTTTTGAACAAAGATATATGCTTGATAACGACACAAAATTTCTTTTTCTATAACAAAAATTCGTTTAATAACGGCACAAAATTTCTCTCTCTTATGCTTTTTTCCATTCATCTACTAGTGGTGGCCGGCGAGGGGTTGCGGTGGTCGGCGGTGGCAATTGTCGGGTGGCCACATCGGTTGGTAGGGGGTGGGAGGCAGCCCGATGACAGGCGGGTGGTAGTCGTCGGCTACGGGGGGTGTCATTGCTAGCTGGCTAGCGACAGGAGGCAAGGGCGAGCAACGAGAAGAGTTTTTATTTTTCCTTTTGTTCTAGAATTAGAAAATTAGAAAATTTTTACTTCTCATTTTTTTGCCAAACCTATTTCTGGATTAAAAGTTTGTTTCAGAAATTGAAAAAGGAAATTGCATTACCAAACATATTTTTGTTCCAAACCTATTTCAGGGAATAAAAAAATAGAAAAACAAAGAAATAGAATGGTTATCATGCACGCCCTAATTTTCCAAGTTGAATTTTGGATGATTGATTTTTTTGCATCAATCGATGCTTACCCCTTTTATAAGAGATGCCTAACGGCTGACAAATAAGGATAGTTTATGGTCGACAAAGACGGAGGGTCTCTCCCCAATGGTCTACAAATAAGGAGAGGTCGACAAATAAGGAAGGATACCAAATGGACATAAATTAGGAAGGGCCGACAAACAAGGAGAGTCCTTTTTAATGCTCGATGAATAAGAAGGGCAATAAGGAATCTGGAATCATTTTCTAAAGTACTTAAAGCTATAAACTGTAAGGGGTGAAGAACGAGCGCTATCTTTAACCCCAAAAAATCCAGCGTCCTTAGTGCTTCCGCTCTATCTAGATGCCGTCTCCTCACTGGTGCATGGTCAAGAGACGCTACATTGGAGGAGGTACAAGTTTTGATTAAAATCCCGAAATCTCCTCCCATGTAGATGAGATGTTTTCGATATGTGCATAAAGAAGTTTGTTTCCACGTAAACGAAACTCCGAGCTCTGTTGCCTGCTCTCAAGGAATCCAATCACAACTGTCCAACATTGGCTTTGCCCGTGACTACACCTTCCTCGTGTTGGGCCTCACCGTCACTAACTTCGATATTGATTACACCCGTCTACATCACTGAGGTTCCTTTGCCTTCTCCCACAGCTTCTTTACTCCATTCCCTGAGATACTAACTCATTTTCTTTTCTTTTTTTCCCTTAATTTTGTAGCATCTTTTTCATTTTTTTATTTGCCACCAACTTTTGTCTTCTTCATGTTGAAGTTGCATTATTCTTGTTTCAGGAAAAATAAAAATTAGAAAGGCAATTGCTTTTTTATACATCGTTTCGGTGATTCAGGTATCCATTAATGTTGGTACCATGCTAGCTACATCTCTATCTACGTCTTATCCAAGCTCTATTTCAACCTTGGGTGGCGTGTCAAGCTTAGCATGGGAGCAATCTCCTTAGTCCCGGTTGTCATCGGGGTCCTCATTAGGTCGGAATCTCTGGTGGCTCATTATGTAAGGCTACCTAGGCAACACAAATCACTTCCTCGCTAGGTAAGGAGGCCGTAATCTGGCTCACTAGCATCAATGAGGTTGCCGACATCCCTAAGGAGTGCAACGAGGACGTTGTTAAGATCACCAAGTAGAGCGCTGGAGAGGGCATGTGGCGGGATATCGTTCTCCAACTAATCTTATTCGTTTGCCACATGCTCACATGCATCATTGGGATCCACTTCTTCCAACAAGCCGGTGGTATTGACACCATCCTCTACATCCTGATACTCCTTGTACTCCATGACGTTTAATGAGCCACTCAGTCGTTCCATTTCATATTCTAAGGCTTATTTTTTTTAGCAAGCTACTTTTCCAAGTTAAATTTGGGATGATTGATTTGTATCAACCGGTGCTCACCCCTTTTATAAGATATGCCCAATGGCCTACAAATAAGGATGGTCGCTCGAGTCCAATGGCCAACAAAGATGGAGGGTCTCTCCCTAATGGTCGACAAATAAGGGGAGGTTGACAATTAAGGAAGGATGCTGAATGGCCATAAATTATAAAGGGCCGACAAATAACGAGAGTCCCTCCAAATGCTCAACATGTAAGAATAGTAACATGGAATGTCGAATCATTTTCTAAAGTAGTTAAAGGTGTAGACGTTAAGGGGTGAAGAACGAGCGTGGTCTTTAACCCCCAAATCTAGCGTCCTTGGTGCTTTCGCTCTATCCAGATGGCGTCTCCTCACAATGCATGGTCAACATATACTACAATGGAGGAGTCACAAGTTTTGATCAAAATACCAAAATCTCCTCCCATGCAAACGAGACATTTTAGATATATGCATGAAGAAATTTGTTTCTATGTAAACAAAAGTCCGAGCTTTGTTGCCTGCTCCCAAAAGAATCCAATCACAAACTATCCAACTTGTGCCCATAGCACACATCCAATGTAAAGACTTTTGAGGATGCTATGCGCCATCTTGAGTTGGAAGAAGACCACCTTTGTGAAATGTTGACTTAGGAGCCACGGACCATGTAGCGAAGAACAGAGATGACATCATAGAGTTGCGACGAGTTTCACAAGGAGCAAAGTGGATATATGTGGGGAACATTTCTAGAGCGGAAGTTAAAGGGATTAGCACATGCCAATTGAACATGCGTGGTGGTCACACCTTGTTCCTACATGATGTGTTAGATGCTCAAAAAATTCGTCGAAATTTAGTTTTTGCATTGGTTTTGACTAAGCTTGGTTTTAATTTGAACCTTCATAACAATTGTGTTGACTTGTAATTAGGAATGAATATGTATGGTTTTGGACATTTTATCTAAATGGTTTTATGGCATTGGATATTAACTACAGTCATGTTAATGTTTGCTATTCATTATTCACATCTCCTAACTCTTACAATAATGATGTGAATGCATGGCATGTTAGACTTGGTCATATAGGCCAACAACGAATGAATAGATCAGCCAAAGAGGGCTTAATGGACAATATTGAAAAAGTTGATTTGTCTATTTGCGAGTATTGCCTAGCGGGAAAAACAACACGAAACCATAAGCTCAGAATCAGTTCCTGGGCACAGAATGGTTACCATAAGCCTCTCAGTTGTTCCAATCCATATTCCAAGGCCTTTTATTTTTAGCAAGCAACTTTTCCAAGTTGAACTAGGGGTGATTGATTGTTTTGCATCAACCAGTGCTTTACCCTTTTACAAGAGATGCCTAATGGCAGACAAATAAGGACGGTCTCTCGATCCTAATGGTTGACAAAGACGGAGGGTCTCTCGCCAATGGTCCACAAATAAAGAGAGGTCGACAAAAAAGGAAGGATGTCAAAGGGCCATAAATTAGGAAGGGCTGATAAATAAGGATAGTCCATTCTAATGCTTGACAAATAAGAAGGGCAACGAGGAATGTGGAATCATTTTCTAAAGTACTTAAAGCTATAGATCATAAGGGATGAAGAACGAGCATGGTCTTTAACTCCAAAAATCTAGCATCCTTAGTGCTTTTGCTCTATCTACATGGTGTCTCCTCACTGGTACATGGTCAATAGACGCTACATTGGAGGAGGCACAAGTTTTAATTAAAATCCCGAAATCTCCTCCCATGCAGACAAGACATTTTCGATATGTGCATGAAGAAGTCTGTTTCCACGTAAACGAAACTCCGAGCTTTGCTACCTGCTCCTAAGTAATCCAATCACAATCGTCCAACGTAGGTTTTGCCCATGACTACACCTTCCTTGTGTTGGGCCTCGCCGTTGCTAATATTGACGTTGATTACACCTTCATGATCGCCCCCATCTACATAATTGAGGTCTCATCTGCCTTCCCCCGTGGCTTCTTTACCTCTTTCCCTGAGCTACTAACTCATTTTCTTTTCTATTTTTGCCCTTTAATTTTGTAGCATCTTTTTCATGTTTTTATTTGTAATCAACTTTTGTCTTCTTCATGTTGAACTTGTATTGCTCTTGTTTAAGGAAAAATGAAAATTGGAAAGGTGATTTCTTTTTTATACATCGTTTCGGTGATTCAGGTGTTCATCAATGTCGGCACCATGTTGGCTACATGTCCATCTACGCATTCTCAAAGCTCTACTTCAACCTCAGGTGGCGTGTCAAGCTCAGCATGGGAACAATCTCCTCTATCCTGGTCGTCATCGGATCCTCATCAAGTCGGAATCCTTGATGGCTTATCATGCAAGGCTGCCTAGGCGACGCGAATCACTTCCTCGCTAGGACCTCCGATTCCAAGAAGAAGGCCGCACTCCGGCTCGCCAATATCAATGAGGCTGCGAACATCCCAAAGGAGTGCAACGAGGATGTTGTCAAGATCACCAAGCAGATCGTCGGAGAGGGCATGTGGCGAGAGGACATGTGGCAGGATCTCCTTCTCCAATTGATCCGTCCGTTCGCCACATGCTCAATTGGATCGTTGGGATCCACTTCTTGCATCAAGCATGTGACATCGACGCCATCCTCTAAATTGTGGTCCTCCATGTACTTCATGACATTTAATGAGCCACATAGTTGTTCTATTCTGTATTCTGAGGCCTTTCTTTTTAGCAAGCTAGTTTTCCAAGTTGAATTAGGGGTGATTGATTGTTTTGTGTCAACCAATGCTTACCCCTTCTATAAGAGATGTCTAGTGGCCGACGATTAATGATGGTTTCTCGATCCCAATGGCCGACAAAGACGGAGGGTCCCACCCAATGGTCTACAAATAAGGAGAGGTCGACAATTATGGAAGGATGTCAAAGGGCCATAATTTAGGCAGGGCCGACAAATAAGGATAGTCCATTCTAATGCTCGACGAATAAGAAGGGTAACAGGAAATGTGGAATCATTTTCTAAAGTACTTAAAGCTGTAGATCATAAGGGGTGAAGAACGAGCGTGGTCTTTAACTCCAAAAATCCAGCATCCTTAGTGCTTTCGCTCAATCTACATGGTGTCTCATTAGTACATGGCCAATAGACGCTACAATGGAGGAGGCACAGGTTTTAATTAAAATCCCGAAATCTCCTCCTATGCAGACGAGACGTTTTTGATATGTGCATGAAGAAGTCTGTTTCCACGTAAACGAAACTCCGAGCTTTGCTGCCTGCTCCTAAGTAATCCAATCACAATCGTCCAACAATGGTTTTGCCCCTGACTACACCATCCTTGTGTTGGGCCTCGCCGTTGCTAATATTGACGTTGACTACACCTTCATGATCCCCCCATCTACATAATTGAGGTCTCCTCTGCCTTCTCCCGTGGCTTCTCCACCTCCTTCCCTGAGCTACTAACTCATTTTCTTTTCTATTTTTGCCCTTTAATTTTGTAGCATCTTTTTCATTTTTTTTTATTTGTAATCAACTTTTGTCTTCTTCATGTTGAACTTGCATTGTTCGTGTTTAAGGAAAATGAAAATTAGAAAGGTGATTGCTTTTTTATACATCATTTCGATGGCTCAGGTGTTCATTAATGTCGGCACCATGTTGGCTACATATCTATCTACGCCTTCTCAAATCTCCACTTCAACCTCGGGTGGCGTGTCAAGCTCAGCATAGGAACAATCTCCTCGGTCCTGGTCGTCATCGGGATCCTCGTCATGTCGGAATCCCTGGTGGCTCATCATGCAAGGCTGCTTGGGCGACGCAAATCACTTCCTCGCCAGGACCTTCGATTCCAAGAAGGAGGCCGCACTCCGGCTCATCCCAAAGGAGTGCAACGAGGATGTTGTCAAGATAACTAAGCAGATCGTCGGAGAGGGCATGTGGCAAGAGGACATGTGGTAGGATCTCCTTCTCCAATTGATCCGTCCGTCCGTCACATGCTCAATTGGATCGTTGGGATCCACTTCTTGCATCAGGCATGTGACATCGACATTGTCCTCTAAATCGTGGTCCTCCATGTACTCTATGACGTTTAATGAGCCACTCAGTTGTTACATTCCGTATTCCGAGGCCTTTCTTTTTAGCAAGCTAGTTTTCCAAGTTGAATTAGTGGTGATTGATTGTTTTGTGTCAACTAGTGCTTACCCCTTTTATAAGAGATGCCCAGTGGCCGACAAATAATGATGGTTTCTCGATCCCAATGGCCGACAAAGACGGAGTGTCCCTCCCTAGTGGTCCACAAATAAGAAGAGGTCGACAAATAAGAAGGGATATCGAAGGGCCATAAATTAGGCAGGGCCAACAAATAAGAATAGTCCATTCTAATGCTCGACGAATAAGAAGGGTAACAGGAAATGTGGAATCATTTTCTAAAGTACTTAAAGCTGTAGACTGTAAGGTGTGAAGAACGAGCATGGTTCTTAACCCCAAAAATCGAGCACCCTTAGTGCTTTTGCTCTATCTACATGGTGTCTCCTCATTGGTGCATGATCAATAGACTCTATATTGAAGGAGGCACAAGTTTTGATCAAAATCCCGAAGTCTACTCCTATGTAGTCGAGACGTTTTCGATATGTGCATAAAGAAGTCTATTTCCACGCAAACGAAACTTTGAGCTTTGCTGCCTGCTCCCAAGGAATCCAATCTCAACTGTCCAACGTGGGTTTTGCCTGTGACTACACCTTCCTCGTGTCGGGTCTCGCCATCTTAAAATGGACATTGACTACACCTTCATGATCGCCCCCATCTACATCATTGAGTTCTCCTTTGCCTTCTCCTATGGCTTCTTTATCTCCTTCCCTGGGTACTAACTCATTTTCTTTTCTTTTTTTCCCCTTTAATTTTGTAGCATCTTTTTCATTTGTTTAATTGTCATCAACTTTTGTCTTCTTCATAGTGAACTTGCTTTGTTTTTGTTTAGGGAAAACTGAAAATTAGTAAGGCGATTGTCTTTTTGTACATCATTTCGGTAGTTCAGGTATTCATCAATGTCGGCACCATGTTGGCTACTTCTCCATCTACGCCTTCTCCAAGCTCCACTTCAACCTCGGGTGGCATGTCAAGCTCAACATGGGAGCAATCTCCTTGATCTTGCTGGTAGTCCTTATCAAGTCGAAATCCCTAGTGGCTTATCTTGCAAGGTTGCTTAGGTGATGCGAAGCACTTCCTCCCCTGGACCTCCAACTCCAAGAAGGAGGCCACACTTCGGCTCGCTAACATTAATGAGGCTTCCGACATCCCTAAGGAGTGCAACAAGGATGTTGTCAAGATCACCAAGCAGAGTGATGAAGAGGGCATGTGGCGAGAGGACGTGTGGCGGGATCTCCTCCTCCAAATAACCCATCTGTCCGCCATATGCCTATCTGCATCGTTGGGATCCATTTCTTTCAACAGGCTGTCGTATTGACACCATTCTCTAAATTGTGGTCCTCCATCTCCATGACATTTAACAAGTCACTTGATTGTTCCATTCCGTACTCCAAGGCATTTTTTTAGTAAGCTACTTTTTCTAGTTGAATTAGGGACGATTAATTGTTTTTGCATTAACCGGTGCTTACCCCTTTTATAAGCAATGCACAGTGGCCGACAAAGTCGGAGGGACTCTCCCTATTGGTCCACAAATAAGGAGAGGTTGACAAATAAGGAAGGATATCGAGTGGCCATAAATGAGGAAGGGCCAACAACTAAGGATATTTCCTTCTAATACTCGACGAATAAGAAAGGTAACAGGGAATGTGGAATCATTTTCTAAAGTACTTAAAGGTGTAGACCGTAAGGGAACAACGAGAGTGGTCTTTAACCCCAAAAATCTAGCATTCTTAGTGCTTTCGCTCTATACACACTATGTCTCCTCACTGGTGCATGGTCAATTGACGCTACATTGGAGAAAGCACAAGTTTTGATTAGAATCCCGAAATCTTTTCCATGTAGACAAGACATTTTCGATATGTGCATGGAGAAGTCTATTTTTACATAAACCAAACTCCGAGATTTGTTGCCTGCCCCTAAGGAATCCAATCACAACCGTCCAACATGGGTTTCATTCATGACTACACCTTCCTCGTGTTGGGCCTCGACGTCGCTAACATCGACGTTGACTACACCTTCATGATCGCCCCTATTTACATCGCTGAGGTCTCCTCTGCCTTTTCCCATGGCTTCTTTACCTCCTTCCCTGAGGCACCAACTCATTTTCTTTTCTTTTTCCCCCTTAATTTTGTAGCATCTCTTTCAATTTTTTTATTTGTCATCAACTTTTGTCTTCTTCATGTTGAACTTTCATTGTTCTTGTTTCGGGAAAAGTGAAAATTAGAAAGGTGATTGCTTTTTCATACATTGTTTTGGTGGTTCAGGTGTCCATCAATGTCGGCACCATGTTGGCTACATCTCCATCCATGCCTTCTCCAAGCTCTACTTCAACCTTGAGTGGCGTGTCAAGCTCAGTATGGGAGCAATTTCCTTGGTCCTTTTTGTCATTGAGGTACTCGTCAACTTGGAACCTTGGTGGCTCGTCATGCAAGGCCGCCTGGGTGACACAAAGCATTTCCTCACTAGGACCTCCAACTCTCAGAAGAGGCTACACTCCGACTCGTCGACATTAATGAGGCTGCTGACCTCCCTAAGGAGTGCAACGAATGTTCTGTTAAGATCACCAAGCAGAGCGCCAGAGAGAGCATATGACGAGAGGATGTGTCGCAAGATCCCCTTCTCCAACTGACCCGTCCGACCACCACATACTCATCTGCATTGTTAGGATCCACTTCTTCCAATAAGCCTATGACATTAACACCATCCTCTATATCCTGGTCCTCCTTGTACTCTATGACGTTTAATGAGCCACACGATTGTTCCATTCCATATTCCAAGGCTTGTTTTTTTAGCAAGCTATGGGTGCAAATGATAATCATTCTATTCGAGAAATAGATTTCTGCTTATTCCCTGGATGAGTTTTTGAATAAAGATGAATGCTTGATAACGACACAAAATTTCTTTTCCTAGAACAAAAATTCGTTTGATAACAACACAAAATTTCTCTCTCTTATGCTCTTTTCCATTTATCGACTGATGGTGGCTAGCGGGGGGTGGCTGTGGCCAACAGCGGCAATTGTCAGGCGGGCACAACGGTTGGTAGAGGGTGGGAGGTGGCCAGCGGCCCGATGATGAGCGGGTGGCAATCGTCAGCTGTGGGTGGTGGCGGTGCTGACCGGCCGGCGACGGGAGGTGAGGGCGAGCAATGATAAGTGTTTTCATTTGTCCTTTTGTTTTAGAAATAGAAAATTAGATAATTTTTACTTCTCATTTCTTTTCCAAACCTATTTCTAGACTAAAAGTTTGTTTCAGAAATTGAAAAATGAAATTGCGTTACCAAACAGATTTTTGTTCCAAACCTATTCCAAGGAACAGAAAAATAGAAAAATAGAGAAATAGAATGGTTATCATACACGCCCTACTTTTCCAAGTTGAATTTTGGATGATTAATTGTTTTGGATCAATAAGTGCTTACCCCTTTTATAAGAGATGCCCAGTGGCTGACAAATAAGGATAGTCTCTCAGATCATAATGGCCAACAAAGATGGAGGGTCCCTTCCTAATGGTCTACAAATAAGGAGAGGTCGACAAATAAGGAAGGATGCCAAATGGACATAAATTAGGAAGGGTTGATAAACAAGGAGAGTCATTTCTAACGATCGACGAATAAGAAGGGCAATAGGGAATCTGCAATCATTTTCTAAAGTACTTAAAGCTATAAACCATAAGGGGTGAAAAACAAGAGTGGTCTTTAACCCCAAAAATCAAGCATGCTTCCGCTCTATCCAGATAGCGTCTCCTTACTGGTGCATGGTCAATAGATGCTACATTGGAGGAGGTACAAGTTTGATTAAAATCCCAAAATCTCCTCCAATGCAGACGAGACGTTATGCGCATGAAGAAGCTTGTTTCCACGTAAACAAAACTTCGAGCTTTGCTGCATGCTCTCAAGGAATCCAATCACAACTGTCCAACATGGGCTTTGCCCGTGACTACACCTTCCTCACCTTGGACCTCACCGTCGCTAACATCGACGTTGATTACACTTGTCTATATTGCCAAGGTCTCCTTTGCCTTCTCCCGTGGCTTCTTTACCCCATTCCCTAAGGCACTAACTCATGTCTTTTTTCTTTTTATCCCCCTAATTTTGTAGCATCTTTTTCATTTTTTTTATCTGTGAGCAACATTTGTCTTCTTCATGTTGAAGTTGCATTATTCTTGTTTCGGGAAAAATAAAAATTAGAAAGGCAATTGCTTTTTTATACATCGTTTCGGTGACTTAGGTGTTCATTAATGTTGGCACCATGCTGGCTACATCTCCATTTACGTCTTCTCCAAGCTCTATTTCAACTTTGGGTGGTGTGTCAAGCTCAGCATGGGAGCAATCTCCTTGGTCCTGGTCATCATCAAGGTTCTTGTCAGGTCGAAATCTCCGGTGGCTCATTATGCAAGGCTACCTAGGTGACGCGAATCACTTCCTCACTAGGTAAGGAGGCCGCACTCCGGCTCGCCAACATCAATGAGGCTGCTGACATCCCTAAGGAGTATATCGAGGACATTGTCAAGATCACCAAGCAAGTGCTGGAGAGGGCATGTGGCGGGATATCTTCTCCAACTCATCTCATCCTTTCGACACATGCTCACGTGCATCATTGGGATCCACTTCTTCCAACAGTCCTGTGGTATTGACACCATCCTTTACATTATGGTCCTCCATGTACTTTGTGACGTTTAATGAGCCACTTGGTTGTTCCATTCCATATTCTAAGGCTTGTTTTTTTAGCAAGCTACTTTTCCAAGTTAAGTTTGGGATGATTGATTGTTTTGTATCAACCGGTGCTCACCTCTTTTATAAGAGATGCCCAGTGACCTATAAATAAGGATGGTCACTCAAGTCTAATGGCTGACAAAGATGGAGGGTTTCTCCCTAATGGTCGACAAATAAGAAGAGGTCAACAAATAAGGAAGGATGCCGAATGGCCATAAATTAAGAAGGGCCGACAAATAGCTAGAGTCCATCCTAATGCTCGACATGTAAGAATCGTAACATGGAATGTTGAATCATTTTCTAGAGTACTTAAAGGTGTAGACTGTAAAGAGTGAAGAACGAGCGTGGCCTTTAACCCCATAAATCCGACGTCCTTAGTGCTTTCGCTCAATCCATATGACATCTCCTCACTGGTGCATGGTCAACAGATACTACAATAGAGGAGTCACAAGTTTTCATTAAAATACCAAAATCTCCTCCCATACAGACATGACATTTTCGATATGTTCATGAAGAAATTTGTTTCCATGAAAACAAAAGTCCGAGCTTTGTTGCCTGCTCCCAAAAGAATCCAATCACGAACCTTCCAACATGTACCCATAGCACACATTCCATATAAAGACTTTTGAGGATGCTATGCGCCATCTTGAGCTAGAAGAGGACCGCCTTATGGCGACTAAATCAGAATCCGGCATTTGGTTCTTGCTCACATAGAACTTTGGGCTCTAACTGTAAGCATCATGGTGGGTTCAAGAAGTGGAAGGGTGAGGAAGCAAATACTTCAGGAAAGAAACCAAGGTTTAACTAACATGAGAAAGGAAAGCGTTCTTTTAGAAGGAACATTTCAAAAGTGAAATGTTTTAATTGTGGCAAGAATGATCACTTTGCTCGCGACTATGGTGAGCCAAAGAAAGTAGAAACTCTTAGTACATTAATGTATTAAGTTCTATTTTGCTAACAGAATCTCATCCTTTGTGAACTATAGGCTTAGAAGCCACGAACCATGTAGTGAAGAATAGAGATGCCATCGTAGAGTTGCGACGAGTTTCACGAGGAGCAAAGTGGATATATGTGGGGAACAATTCCAAAGCAAAAGTTAAAGGAATTGGCACTTGCCAATTGAACATGTGTGGTGGTCACACCTTGTTCCTACATGATGTGTTATATGCTCCAAAAATTTGTCGGAATTTAGTTTCTGTATTGGTTTTGATTAAGCTTGGTTTTAATTTGAACTTTCATAACAATTGTGTTGACTTGTATTTAGGAATGAGTATGTATGGTTTTGGACATTTTCTAAATGGTTTTATTGTGTTGGATATTAACTAGAGTGATGTTAATGTTTGCTATTCCTTATTCACATCTCCTAACACTTATGATAATGATGTGAATGTATGGCATACTAGATTTAGTCATATAAGCCAACAACGAATGAATAGATTAGCTAAAGAGGGCTTAATAGATAATATTGAAAAAGTTGATTTGCCTATTTGCAAGTATTGCCTAACAAGAAAAACAACACAAAAACCATTTGCAAAAGGGACAAAGAGGCACAAAGAGCTGAGCACTCAAAAGGATACGCGTTTATGGGTGAACAACAGAGTCAGAGTGGAACTGAATTTGAATAACAAGATGTCATAATCTTAAAGAACGAATTTCCAAAAAAAGAGCGAAATAGGTGAAGACTATTCTCTATTTGAAACCTTGGATCGCGATAATGAAACTACTAGAGTTACAGTACCATCATCTCATCCAAATGGGTGCAACGTGAGAAGTGGGAAATTAAATTCAAACAAATCTCAATTGCAACCACTTAATGAGACGATGCCACCATTATTTAATCCGAGTGGGAGCATAATGAAGCACGGTGATTCACCAAGTGTACCGTCTCTAATACGGCGATTGTAGAAGCATTCCTCGTCGACGTTTAGATATTGAAGAGGAAGCTTTCATGGTTGCTCCACAAGAAGAGGAAGAGTCGAGGAATGCAAACGAGGCTCTAACATGCCCTAATAAGGAAAAGTGGATGCAAGCAATGGAAGAAGAAATGGAGTCAATGAAATCCAATTGAATTTGGGAATTGGTTGATCTCCCAAAAGGACGCAAAGCCAATGGGAACAAATGGATTCTCAAAATAAAGCGTTAAACTGATGGCTCAATTGATTATGAAGAAACTTTTTCTCTTGTGGTGAAATTTACTTCAATTTACTTTATTCTGGCAATAATGGTAAGTATGGATCTTGAATTATATTAATGGATGTAAAGATTGCTTTTCTCAATGGAGAATTAGATGAAGAAATCTATATGGAACAACCCATTGGTTTCATTACAAATGGCCAAGAATAAAAGGTATGTCGACTTTTAAGATCGATATATGGGCTTAAGCAGTCTTCGAAACACTAGTATATACGTTTTCATAATGCCATAATGGCATATGATTTTGTGATGATTGATGAAGATCATTGTATATATATCAAACAATCGAAAGATCAATTTGTGATCTTATCATTATATATGGATGATATACTAATTGCTGGGAGTAATATGGAGTTTGTTAATACGATCAAGAATTGACTATTTTCCAATTTTGAAATGAAAGATATAGGTGAAGTTGCATAAATTCTTGGTGTTAAGATTTCAAGAGATCGGTTAAAGAGATCATTATCTCTTTCACAAGAAAAGTATATAAATAAAGTTCTTAAAAGATTTCATATTCAAGACTATAAACCTATAGTTACTTCTATTGCAAAAGGTGAAGGATTAAGTCATAGAATGTGTCTTGAGACTCCACAAGAAAAAGAACAAATGAAACGTGTTCCGTATAGGGGTGAGCAACGGTCTAGGGTTGACCCTGGACCGACCCTGGACCAACCCCACCCAGCTGATCTTGGTCCGGTTCCCAAGGAGACTGGGTTGGTCCATAGTCCTGGGACCTTTGGACCCTGCATTATGCAAGTTGGTTCTCGGTCTTAAGAGTTTAGGGTTGGTCTAACTTGGACCAACCCTATATATATAAAATAGATAAATAAAAATATATTTATTTGTTTTCCAAAGAACCTAAGGCCCCTCCCTCCTCTTCTTCTGGCGTTGAAAATATAAACCCTATTGACTATTGAGCGTCGTCTCTCTTGTTCCATCGCTTCTTTGTGGCTATTCACTAGATCTGCCTCTCCTCCTTTGCTTCACGAACTAGCTTACCTCTCTTGGCCTGCCTCAATGCCTCATGAACGGCGAATGCAGGTCGCCTCACTTGGCCCTCCTCGGCGTCTCACAAACAAGATATGAAGTTATTTGTTTTGTTTTCAAGTGTTTAGAAATTGAAGCAAACTTTTGAGAATGAACAAGCTATGAAATTGTATAATTTGTCGTTTATGTTATGCATTTTGACCATTTTATTTTTTAATTTTATTTCACCTATTCGTATACTATTAAGTGGAGATTTTATTGTTGCGTTATATTAGATTTTTATTTGATTTGTACCGGGGTCTATAGTTTGGTTACTCAATATTGCATTGTCAATGGATATGTATTTTCAAAGTGTACCGTTTATCCTTTCAACGAATAAAAAAAATGAAACATAAAAAAAATCGGTTGGTCTCGGGTTGACCCTAGAACCGAACCGTTCCTAGAGGGTTGGTCTAGTCCTCAGTCCCAAGCTCAATAGGGTCGGTCCTCGATCCTAAAAATGAGGGATCAACACTATGCGGGTTGGTCCCAAGGTTAAGTGTTGGATCGGCCTAATCCGGACCATGCTCACCCCTAGTTCCATATACTAGTGCTATTGGAAGCTTAATGTCCGCTATGATGTGTACAAGATTTGACATTTGTTTTGCAGTTGGAATGGTAAGTAGATATCAATCCAATCTAGGTGACGCACATTGGATTGCCATCAAAAGAATCTTAAGGTATCTAAAGGGTATTGCCGATTATTCGCTAAGTTATTAAGGAAGAGATCTGCACCTTCAAGGCTGTACTGATGTTGACCGGGGAGGAGACTTAGATAAAAGGAAGTCTACTGATGAATTTATGTTATTACTAAATAATGGTGAGTAGCAAGAAGCAAACTTGTATAGCCTTGTCTACAATGGAAGCTGAATTTGTAGCATTGTCAGCAACAATACAAGAGGGTGTTTAGCTTAAGAGAGTTTTGGATCACTCAAATGTTACATACTGCAAATTCATTATTGATTAATTGTGATAGCCAAGCAGCAATTGCTTGCACTAAGGATCCTAAATTTCATTGTAATACAAAACATACAGATACCAAGTATAATTTTGTTAAAAACATGGTTGCACTAAAAGATGTGAACGTGCAGTACATATCTACGCATAGTATGATAATAGCTAGAGATGTTTTTCTTGGTCATGTAAAATCTCTAAGACTACGTTGAGGTTGATGTACTAGACATTTGTATTTCACTGAAAGTTCAATTAATGTTTTTTTCTTACATTATAAATGTCTATGAGTTTAATTGGGATTTGACCTAAAGTTTACGATTTTTTATGAGACAAAAAAAAATTATGGTAGAATTGGGACATGAGTTAAAGTTAGAGATTTTTTATGAGACAAAATGTAGAATTTGGACAAAAGTTAAAGTTTGAGATTTTTAGGGTATTAGACCGATTTTGAGTGGTTTTTGCTCGAAATTTCGACATTTTCATTGCGATATTCTTATTTCAGCTCACTGTTATTGGCGGGGCACCTTCGACTACCTCATCACTTGATTTCATCGATGAAATGCCGGGTGGCAAAGGTAGTTAAAGTTATCTTGTATTGTTAACTAGCGAGCTGTTGCACATGTGAGTTAGATCATTAATGAATCAAAAGGCGTGGTATTACACTGATAAGTTCTAAAGTTGGACTGAAATTGCAATTTAGGCAAAATATGGGTTCCTTGGTTTGGCCGCGTTTCTTGTAGTATTTAAAATTATGTATATAGAGCTTTTAAGTAGTTAAGAATTTAAATTTCGAAATTAGTTGCTGAATTTTGGCAGGTTAGAGCCTTATAATCAAGTTGTAGACTTAGCTATGGTAAATAGTGAACTCGTGCACTTCTATTCAACTCGAACATTCAATTTTTTTGTGAAACTTACGAATATTAAATTAAAATACAAGTCTGTTACCTTGTTGTCAATATACTTCATCCTTTTGTTGCTGCAGGTGACTATTTGCCAACAATGTAGGGACAGTGGCTTCAATGTTTCTTTGATCTATTTTAACCACCGTAAAAAATATGTTATTCACCGGTAAGTTTGCCCTTACATCCTCTATAATTACATCACGAAATCCTAGGCAACCACGCTTGCATATGTGCACACAGTACTACTGGATACATGTGCGTACCTGTATGCATCCATGTATGTGAATGCGCATGTGTGGAGATTTATACAAGGTATTACTTCTTTCGAAAACTTGCTCTAGTTAGTTGAGAAAATCATGTTAATTTACAAGTCTATAAAATTCTTAAAATTTTCCATATGCCTTTTACACATAAAGTTGGAGAATGGTGAGGCTTTCACTAGTAGCAACCGGTAGGGAATGATGAGATTTTAAGAATTTGACAGGCTTGTAAATCATTATGATTTCCTCAACTAGCTAGAGCAAATTTCAGGTTGAACTAATACTTTGTATAAATCTCCACACATGCACATTCATGTGCATGCATGCATACAGGCATGCACATCTATTAGGGACTACCGTGTGCACATCTGCAAGCGCAGTTGCCTAGGATTACGTGATATGATTGTAACATCGAAGCCATTACTTTTTGTAGACAATCGCTTATAAGAACAAAAGGATTAAGTATACCAACAACAAAGTAAATAAACTTGCACATTAATTTAATATTGGTAAGGTTCACAAAAAAAATCGGATCATCAAGCTGAATAGAAGTGTGAGATTTCACTAATTAACTAGATTTTAGTCTGCAACTTTATTATAAAGCTCCAAACTGCCAAAATTTAGAACTAGTTCTCAAATTACATATACATAAATTAATTTTAATTACTACAGCAAACATGGCCAAACTAAGGAACTTGTATTTTGCCGAGATGGCAATTTTAGCGCAACTTTAAAGCTTATCAGCACAATATCGCGCCTTTTGATTTCGCTTAAGATCTAGCTCGCATGCACAACAGCTCGCTAGTTTACATTGCAATATAACTTTAACTATGGCATTTCATTAATGGAATCAAGTAAAAGGCGGTCGAAGGTGGCCCGCTAGTGAGCTAGAATCAAAATGTCATACTGACAAGGTCGAAATTTCGAGCAAAAACCATTTAAAATCAGGGCAAACTTCGACCCTTATGTGTGTTCTTTAAGCATCCAAGATATACTGTCTGCAGCCTCAAAACATCACCAAAAACATCAAAGTTTGTCAAAACATGAAGTTAACTTAGAACAACAGTTACAAATACAAACACAAATCAAATACAAATCACTCTCTTCTTTTCTTGGAGGATGGATGTGTAATTGAGGGTTCCAGATTAGCCTTAAGCACATCATAACACTTCATGAAATGTAGAGTACGTTCGATTCTGTTTAGGTAATTCTGAAAATCAATCTGCATGGTTTGAAGAAAATTTGTTAGCTCAATCATATGTTTAATAAGGCTTCTAACATTATTTTTCAGCTCAATAAATTCGGAAGATTCTTTATACTTGTCCTCTCCTGTAGAAGAGTTCCCATGAGTTTTATCCTCCTTTTTCTTTATACTCTTTCCTTTCCCATTAAGCTCTTCACCTCGAGTTCTAGGAATTTCAGTTTCCTTTCTTACAGTAGATGAAGGTTCTGGTGTTTGCTCTATGTTAGCTACTTTCTTGGTCTTCTGTAGAGCGGAAGCAACTGCCTTCTTCTTCCTTTTGGCAATACTATGAGTAGGGCATGACAGATTTTTTTGCCTTACTAGATCTTCCTTTTTGGTTCTTCCCTTCTTCAGAGTTTCCTCTGGAACTTTCTAGCCAGTTTATCATCCCTATCTCCAATCTCCACAACCTTGTTCTCAGCATCTATCTATCCCTTCAAGTGGCCTTTTGATGCATCTTTCTCATGGTCTCTTCCCTATTTCCATATGGACCCGTTTTTCTTTTATGAACATTTATAGAATTTCAATACCCTTGTCCATCATAATAGGGGTAATCGAACCATCATAAGGAAGCTTTCTAGACCTCTTCATGTAGCACAAAGAAGAGGGAGAGTTTAATGAGAAAAAGGGAGAGTTTAAGGAGAAAGAAGAAAACAGAAAGGAGAATAAGACTAAGGGAGAATCTTCCATAGGAGGTGAAAAGTATGAGGAATCTTCTAAATTGAGTGAGTTGAAAAGTGATCTCAGAAGCCTCATTGAGCATATTACCGAGCTGACAAATTCTCATTAAACCATGCATATTGGTTTTGGGAATTACCTGGACAAAATCGAAAATACTCTACATTCCATGAAGTGCTATGATGCACTTAAGGCTCATCTTAAACCCTCAATGACACATCTATTCTCCAAGAAAAGAAGAAGAGAGTGATTTGTATTTGCTTTGTGTTTGTGCTTGTTAATGTTGTCCTAAGTTGACTTCATTTCTTTTTACAAACTTTGATGTTTTTGGTGATGATTTGATGTGGACCGACAACACTTGGGTTTGTAATATTCTTTGTAGTTATTTTGCCTATATTTGACTTTTTTTTATCATGACAAAAATGGGGAGAAAGGTATATGCATGATTGATGAAGATGATGAATTGAACAAAACATAAGTTAAGGATATTAGGCAAGAAGCAAACACCGACATGGGATTGTACATCCGTCATGCATATCATATGTTTACTTTAGAAGATTCCTATCCTTTCGAAAATGGAAAGCTTACCTTACCAACTAAAATGCTAGAACTTTGTGATACTTTATCTATTTTAAAACCAACGAACCTTACGTAATTCATGGATTATGAAAAGTGCCTTCACATTCCTATTGAATGTATCATGTAATCCATCCCTTGCATGAATTTTATCCTTATAATTTTTAGGAGGTGTTGTGGCAACAACAGAGCACGGCGGCGTAATTCCTCGTGTTTCTTCCCATGCCACCTCTCCAATACATATTCTCAGCAAATCCTGATCTCTTGGCCACCACATGTTGATCTCTACTCATCTTGCATTGTCGTAGCTCCTCCTCGAGGTGAATTTTTTCCGAATTCAGACGCTGAACCTCATTCTTTGACAACTCGTTCTCGCTTCTCAGGTGCTTGACCTCATGGTCCCACTTCCTTTGCATTGCTTCAAGAACCTTCACGATGTCCTAGATGGATACACACCTCAAGATCGATCGCATGGAAGCGATGAGCTTCGACACGGAGCAATCCTAGAAGTCCTTGACGCTTCGGGTGAGAGACGTGAAACTGTTCTTCGAGCTAGAGCTCCTCGCGAGATACAAAAAAGTACAGGAAACTTACTACGCACGATCATTTGGTTCATAGACGAGGCAACATGTGCGCTCACAAGCGATCTTCTTTTCGGAAAGAGCATACGAAAATGAAGACGAAGATGAAGAGGTAGATTTGTTATGATCAGATATGTTTAAGCGAAATGAGGGGCGAAGGAACGGGACGACCGTTTGATTTTGCAAGATAGAGGGGGGAGAGAAAGAAGAGAAGAGAGGCTAGATTTGTTAGGAGATTTTGGATGTCTATTGTTTAGGGTTGTTATCCACAGATTGTAGGAAAAACGCACCCTTAAGTCCCTACGCTTAGTTATATCGATGGAAAGAGCAAAGATCATGGAAGATTGAGAAAAAATGTGGAGTACCTCTCTTTTGAATAAAATTTGTCAATTGAAGATGATGTATGCCCATTCTATCTCTCTCCACTTCGTCCTTCCATTCTTTTCTGGGCTTCCCAGCTTCCTCCTTTCTCTCACATCCCTTTTTCTCTCTCTAGCGAGTTCCCTCTTGAAACTACACAAGAGAGTTCCCTTCCACGCAGTGCGTCCACAATAGATCTGGAGCCATGGTCACGTTCAAATGTAGAGCCATGGTCGCCAATAGATCTGGAGCATGGCCACATTTGAGCCAAATATGTAGGCACTACATATGGAACAAGGTTGAAGGAGAACTTTTGAATATAGCAAAGCCCCTTGATGGAGTCAAGCATGAAGATTGCAAATTTCTAGATTTGGAGCTCGTCTGTGGCTGCAAACCTTGATAGCAAGGTTATGGCAACTCTCCAAGCACTCGCAAACCATTAAAGAGAGAGATGAAGATAGAGAGTGTGAAGGAAGAGGAAGAGAGAATAAAACTGGAGAGAGAGATAGAGAGAGAGAGAGGAGGGGGTGAGTTAACAGTGAGAGTGAGGAGAGACGGAGAGTGCGTGCAAAGGAAAAAAGAAGAGGAAACCCTAAATCCAATCCGAATCGAACCGTCAAATCTACCTAATTTCTGTTACCCGCGGAAGGGAACTCGCCGGAGAGAACTCTAAGGGAGGATGATGGAAGGGGACTCCAGGGAGAGAGAAAAAGGGGATGTGTTAGAAAGGGGGAAGCGGGGAAGCCCAGAAAAGAATGGAAGGATGCAAAGGAAAGAGAGATAGAAATGATATACATCATCTTCAATTGACAAAGTTTATTCAAAGGAAATGGGTACTCCACATTTTTCTTGATCTTCCGTGATCTTTGCTCTTCCCATGATCTAACTAAGCGCAGGGACTTTAGGGTGCGTTTTTCCCACACTCCGTGGATAACAAACCTAAACGATATACATCCAAAATCTCCCAACAAACCTAGCCTCTCTCTCTCTCTCTCTCTCTCTCTCTCTCTCTCTCTCTCTCTCTCGCAAAATCAAACAGTAATCCCGTTCCTCCGTTTCTCCGTTCGCTTAAACATATCCGATCATAACAAACCCGACTCTTCATCTTTGTCTTTGTTTTCGTCTCCTCTTGCCGAAAAGAAGATCACTCGCGAGCGCACATATTGCCTCATCTGTGAACCGAACAATTTGTGCTTAGTAAGTTTTCTGTACTTTTTTGTATCTCGCGAGGAGCTCTAGCTCGGAGAACAGTTTTACGTCCCTCGTCCAAAGCATCAAGGACTTCCAGGATTGCTTCATGTCCAAGCTCATTGCTTCCATGTGATCAATCTTGAGGCGTGTATCTATCTAGGACGTCGTGAAAGTTCTTGAAGCAATACAGAGGAAGTGGGATCATGAGGTCGAGCACCTGAGAAGCGAGAACGAGTCATTAAAGAATGAGGTTTAGTGTTTGAATTCGCAAAAAAATTCACCTCGAGGAGGAGCTACGGTAATACAGGACAAGTAGAGATCAATATGTGGTGGCCAAGAGATCAGGATTCGCTAAGAACAAAGGATTGGAGAGGTGGCATGGGAAGAAACACGAGGAATTATGCCGCCATGCTCCGTTGTTGCCACAGAACCTCCTAAACATTATAAGGCTAAAATTCATGCAAGGGATGGGCTACATGATACATTCAATAGGAATGTGAAGGCACTTTTCAGAATCCATGAATTACCTTAAGGTTCGTTGGTTTTAAAATAGATAAAGCACCATAAATGTTCTAGCATTTTAGTTGGAAAGGTAAGCTTGGCATTTTCAAAAGGATAGGAATCTTCTAAAGTAAATAGGTGATATGCATGACGGACGTGCAGTCCCATGTCGGTGTCTGCTTCCTGCCATCACCATATCCTTAACTTCATAGCCATCCTCGTTGGTCTCTCTCGCTCTCTCTCTCTCTCTCTCTCTCTCTCTCTCTCTCTCTCTCTCTCTCAACGAAAATCGGGATATGCAGTCTCATGTTGTCTAAAAATAAAGAGGGATGCCCAATGAACAAGAAATAAGGAGGGATGCCTAATGATTTGACAAATAAGGAGTCTCACCGTTGTTAGGGAAAATGGTTGCTTGTGGACCACAAATTGCCATTCAACGAGAATGGACAATAGGAATCATGACTTGGAACAAAATTGGAAAATAAATATTGATTGAGATATCCTCAAATATTGGACTATAATTCTTTTTTCCATAAGGAAAATGAAACCATCTGGTAGGACTTCTATTTTGTTCAATTCATCATATGCATAAATCACATATATACCTTTCTCCCCATTTTTGCCATGATAAAAAAAGTCAAATATAGGCAAAATAACTGCAAAGAATATTACAAACCCAAGTATTTTTTAGTCAACATCAAATCATCACCAAAAATATCAAAATTTGTAAAAAGAAATGGAGTCAACTTAGGACAACATTAACAAGCACAATCACAAAGCAAATACAAATCACTTTCTTCTTCTGTTCTTGGAGGACAGAGGTGTCATTGAAGGC
This sequence comes from Syzygium aqueum, assembly GCA_031216185.1. Lineage (NCBI taxonomy): Eukaryota > Viridiplantae > Streptophyta > Magnoliopsida > Myrtales > Myrtaceae > Syzygium > Syzygium aqueum. The sequence continues at coordinate 28,048,468 of CM062233.1, read as the reverse complement.
TTAATATGAGCCTTAAGTGCATCATAGCACTTCATGGAATGCAGAGTATTTTCGATTCTGTACAGGTAATTCCCAAAACCAATATGCATGGTTTGAAGCAAATTTGTTAGCTTGGCAATATGCTCAATGAGGCTTTTGAGATCACTTTTCAACTTCTCAATTCAGAAGATTCTTTATACTTTTCATCTCCTCTGGAAGATTCCCCCTTAGTTTTGTTCTCCTTTCTGTTTTCTTCTTTCTCCTTAAACTCTTTTTTTCTCATTAAACTCTCCCTCTTCTTTGTGCTTCATGAAGAGGTCTAGAAAGCTACCTTATGATGGTGTGATTACCGCTATTATAATGGACAAGGGTATTGAAATTCTAGAATTGTTCATAAAAGAAAAACGGGTCCATATGGAAATAGGGAAGAGACCATGAGAAAGATGCATCTAAAGGCCACTTCACGGGATGGATAAATGCGGAGAACAAGGTTGTGGAGATTGGAGATGGGGATGACAAACTGGCTAGAAAGTTATAGAGGAAACTCTGAAGAAGGGAAGAACCAAAAAGGAAGGATCTAGTAAGGCAGAAAAATCTGTCATGCCTACTCATAGTACTGCTAAAAGGAAGAAGAAGGCAATTACTTCTACTCTAAAGAAGACCAAGAAAGTAGCTGACATAGAACAGACACCAAAATCTTCATCTACTGCAAGAAAGGAAACTGAAATTCATAGAACTCAAGATGAAGAGCTTAATTGGAAACGGAAGAGTATAAAGAGAAAGGAGGATAAAATTTGAGGGAACTCTTCTAGAAGAGGAGAAAAGCATAAAGAATCTTTTGAATTGATTGAGCTAAAAAATAATGTTGGAAGCCTTATTGAACATATGATTAAGCTAACAGATTTTCTTCAAACCATGCAGATTGATTTTTGGAATTACCTAAGTTAACTTCATGTTTTTGACAAACTTTGATATTTTTGGTGATGTTTTGATGCTGACTGAAAAAACTTGGGTTTGTAATATTGTTAGCATTCATTTTTCCTATATTATTAGCAGACATAAATTTTTTAATTGTGTCAACTGAATCATAAATATTTTCGTGTTTTGTCAATCGAGTCTATCTAGCCAATTTTGATCGAAAATCGATGGCATAAACACTGGCCGTCCTATGTGGTATAGTCGGCATTGATGTAGATAATTTTTAATAATATTTTAGTACTTTGCGAATTTTTTTATTTTCTTTTTCTTTTTTTTATTTTCTTCTATTTTTAAAAGAAAGAACCAAAGGAGGGTTTCTCTGTCCAAAGACAACCCTGAAAGCAGCGACTACCTCTGCTGGTGTGGTGAGGATGGAAAACCTCCCTTTGTAGGAGCAACTCCGACAAAAGGAATGGTACATAAACTCCGCTAGTCAAGCTCCAATCCTTTATCTTCTTTTTGCTTTATGGCTTTTTCTAAGCTCGAATTTTCCTCGCTAATTTCTCGTAAAGGATGAGTCATTGTTGTTTTCCACAAAAACCAAGATTTTGTTTTCACCAGTGTTAGGATTAGTGTGATAAGGGTCAAAGTTTGCCTTGATTTTAAGTCGTTTTTGCCTGAAATTTCAACCTTATCAGTGTGACATTTTGATTCTAGCTCATTGGCGAGTTACCTTCGACTACCTTTTAATTGATTCCAGTGATGAAATGCCATAGCTAAAGTTATATTGTAATGTAAACTAGTGAGCTATTGTGCATGCGGGCCGGATCTTAAGCGAAATCATAAGGCTCGATATTGTGTTGATAAGCTTTAAAGTTGCGCTAAAATTGCCATCTTGGCAAAATAAAAGTTCCTTGGTTTGGCCATGTTTGCTGTAGTAATTAAAATTCATCTTGAGAAGGAGCTATGGCAATGTAGGACGAGTAGAGATGAACGTGTGGTGGCCGAGAGATCAGGATTTGTTGAGAACAAGGGATTGGAGAGGTGGCATGGGAAGAAACACAAGGAATTACGCTGCCGTGCTCCATCACCGCCACAACGAAGTGACTCGAAATTTTCGGTTCAGGTCGGGCTGGGTTGGTTCGGATTTTTCTTTTACACTCCTTCCATCTATTCGCTATCGTGCCCAATTACTCTGGAAAATAATTCCATATTCCCTATCGCCCTCCTTATTCATTGGTCATTGAGAAGGACTCTCCTTATTTGTCGGCCCCTCCGTATTTGTGGTCATTGGGCATCCCTCCTTATTTGTCGGCCCCTCCGTATTTGTGGAACATTAGGGAGAGACCTTCCTTATTTGTCAACCATTGGGCATCCCTCTTGATTTGTCGACCCCTCTTTATTTGTTTGCTACTGGGGTCGAGAGACCCTCCTTATTTGTTGGCCAATGTGTTGCGACCTTTTACTACGATGCAGTCATTGGGAAATGACGGGTTTAGTGGTAATGCCAAGTTGGGGACCAATGACCCTTAATTGGCATGAGTTTTCCCAAACCCTTACCTAGCGCGACGTTGGGATTTTCATTTTAATTCAATTAACTCTACGAGAATTCTAAATGAGGAGTCGCCACTAGCATATTGGGGTCAGCTAAAAACCAAGTGAGGTATGGAAGTACACCTTACTTCTTACACAACAAGAGTTTTCTAGGTTCAGAGATTTGACTACACTAGTTTTCTAACTAGTGCCTTTTCGGTATATTAACTTGATTGTTTATCAACTAATGTATCCACACAGTCTTCTTATTCAATTATGAGACGTAAGGTTCTCGTTTGCTAAGGGTGCGCATGAGAACGGTTCTGTGCCAGGGAACCATTTCTGAACAGAAATGATTTTTTTTTATTCTGTGCCCAGAAATAATTTCTGAGTATTTTAAGGTGTTTGGTAACTGTCCAAAATTTTTATTCCTGGAATAGAAATGCGTTTGGTAACTACACAAAATTTCTTTTTATTAATAATATTTTAATAATATTTTGAATTATTTAAGGTTTTTTTTTTCAAATTATTTTTTCCCTTGGCCATGGCCGGTCGCCGGTGGCCGGCGACCGGCCACAGCCCAGGGCCAGCGAGGGCGTCACGGCCCTCGCCGGCCGTCGGCGGAGGCGAGGGTCCCCCTCGCCGGCGAGGGCGAGGGCTGGACCCTCGCCGCCTGGACCTGGCGAGGTCAGCCTCGCCCAGATCGGGCGAGGCCGAGCCTCGCCGTCGCGACCCACGGCGAAGCCGGCCTCGCCGTGGGTCGCGACGGCGAGGCTCGACCTCGCCCAGATCTGGCGAGGCCGAGCCTCGCCGTCGCGACCCACGGCGACGCCGGCTTCGCCGTGGGTCGCGACGGCGAGGCTCGGCCTCGCCCGATCTGGGCGAGGCTGACCTCGCCAGGTCCAGGCGGCGAGGTTCCAGCCCTCGCCCTCGCCGGCGAGGGCCGTGACGCCCTCGCCCTCGCCGGCGAGGGCCGTGACGCCCTCACCGGCCCTGGGCTGTGGCCGGTCGCCGGTCGCCGGCGACCGGCCACTACCCAAGAACAAAACACAAAAAGAAGAAAATAAAAAAAAGAAAAACAAGAAAAAAAACTGATTCTCAAAATTGTGCCGAGAAACAAGAAGCTACTTTTTTTTACTTCTTGTTTCTCTTCCAAAACTGTTTCTCGGCACAAATATTTGCAAAAATGTGCCCGGGCACAAAAAATTTACCAAACGCATTTCTGTTCCCAAACTATTTCTGGGAACAAAAGAACAGAAATTTTTACTATTTGGCACGTTACCAAACGGGCCCTAAGTATCAATGTTTTTTGTGTTTATTATGATCCTAAAGTGTAACCTAACAATTCAACTAACACAAACTGAACACAATACAGAAAAAACAAGATAAAATGATCACAATCAATTCATCAAAAATAGTAGGGAAAGAACGTGTAAAAAGTAAAGTGCAGTAAAGTAATCCGATAGGAGTTGAGCAAAGAATATAACACGACCTTGTTATTAAGCACCAGGTAGCAATCCCCATCAACTTAGTTCAATTTGAATCCAATTTCGTAAATAAACTAATTTTCTTACATCTAAACTAGAGAAAATCACGAATTTTTCTAGAGCATGTATATTTTTTAAATGAAACTAAACTCATTCCAATACTAAAAATCTAACAACCTAATTAAGGACTATTTTTCTAATCAATTTTCCACTTTTTTTATATTCAGAATCTTTTACTTTTTTAGTTTTATTTCTCTATTTTATCCATTTTATTGCTTTTCTTTCGTTCCTGTCGTCTTCCTCAAGTGAACAAGTCTAAACGCTTGAATTTTTTGGAACCCCCATCAATAATCTCTAAAGATGAACTAAACCAAAAAATAAATTTATTACCACAAATGTCATTTCCTACTACCGTCGCCAAACCCTAATCACTATCCTATCAAACATTGTTGCTGAACCATCAGTCACTTGCCTCTAGTCACTTACCTGTATTAGCTGCCACCTCCGGCCAGTGGGCATGGATGTAGATTTTATCAAAGAATACAAACTATAAGCGTGCTACATGTGCTGCGACAGAGAAGCCAACTCAAACTTCGATGGTGATGTAAACAAAGATCATTGCCTCCAAGTCATTGCCACATTGGTAGCCGCCAGCCGCCACAAGGACGTCGCAGGGTCATATGCAAAACAAAGACCTTGAACAGCTTGAAAAAATGCAGTGCGGATTTGAATATGATGAAATATGACTGGAATCAGGTCTAATTTCTTGAATAAATCGATTGAAAACAAGCAATCTTTATTGACATGCTTTTGGATCCAAAGTATCATAGATAATTTTTCAGTTGCGTCTTTAAGACATTTCATCAAACGCATCACATGCATTGATTGAGGAATGAAACAAAGGCATAATAAGCTCGGGTAGGGACCAAATCTATATAAAATCCTTTCAAAACGTCTGCAATAAGTCATGTAAACTTGAATAGGACTGATTTGATTCTGAACGAGAATCTGTCTTACTTTTCTTCATAAAAAACAGGGTGTAACCGAGCAGATTCAATCAACAAACAAATGGGCATGAGGATTCATATGACTCTACTCGAATTTGGAAAAATTCTTTCAACATTGGTTCAGTTTCAGCTATGGCCGGACTACATCTGGCAATCAGCAATTAAAAGACACGCTCGAGAATGAACTAAATGACTCTAACTTGACTCGAGCATTTCATCGAACAGAAGGTATGCACCTCGGCTCTAAGTCCAAATGCGACAGTGAAATAGCAAATTCACAACCAAACCACCACAGTGACAATATTACAGGTTCGGGTCAACGAATGAATTTCAATAGCAATTTAATTTCACACAAAGAGATATTAGAATTCTCGGTCACTGTTCAACATGAAAAGCATCCAAAGACTGAACATGAGTTTATGTTCAACATACCTCGAGCTTTTAGCTTCGAACGATGTGCAGATTGAAGAATGGAGTTCTCAGATGGTTCGGCCGTGAGGATCGATCTCCGACGAAAAGCAGATCGAGCAAGAATGAGGGGGCTCTTCGAGGTCTCGGATCAGTATACAGAGTAAACCAGGGGTGAAACTGCACGACTCCGAGAATAGTGGACAACGTCGGTCGGAGATGGCTACGACGGCTTGAAATCAACAAAGAAAGCCGTCCCTGGTGGTTGCCGTCAGTGGACAAGCCTCGAATCAAATCCAAGCGCTTCAAGCCCTTCTTTGCTGGAAAACAAAGCAGAGCCGGTAAGAGCTGAGCGCAAATACGCAGGCCGACGAGCGGCGGCTTCAGACTGAGAGGGTTCGCTTCCTCTGGAGATTTTTCAGACGAGAGAGATTTTCTTCGGGTTCTGAGCTTGACCCACGAGCGAGAGAGCATTCTTTTCAAGAGAGACCGTGAGATCTTCGACGGCGATCCTGCGGCAGCGACGGAGAACGGCAGCGTGAGATGGTCGCCATGGAAGAAGGGGGCTCGTGACGAGGAGGAAGTAACGAGTCTCCGAGAAAAGAAGACTTCCAGAGGATTTCCTCTTCCCAAATCTCTCCTTACGAGCGCTTAGCGAGATTTTCTGCGTCAAATCTCTTTTAAATTTCTCATCCCCTGTTTGAACTGACATCCAAAACCCACCGCTACGAACTTCCCTCTTGTGCTGTTACGTTGGGTAAAGATCTCGACGGTGACGAGAGAGATCGAAGTCGACCACAATCTCTTTCTTCGTCCACGATCTCGTTACTCTCACGGGAAAATCTTAAGCTGGCCGTGCACGTCACCAAGCAATAAGAGTTCAAACCAACCTCCCCTTTAAAGATCAACCATGGGTTGGTAACGATTCAAAGGTGGATAGAATTATTAGCTATGGATAACCGTCGAACCGAATAACCATTGGAGATCAAATTTCTTCGACAAGGAGTTGAGTGCAGAGTTTAAACGCGCCATGGCCGATCACATCTTTAAGGAGTCCTATCGATTACGCGTATGATGGGTACGTGATAACACCGCGCTAGGGCCATGTGATTCACATGGGATGCAAATATGAGTTATGCAAATAGAATTTTTGTTTAGGGATCGGACCAACACCTAATTTTCTCATGCATTAAAGTAATAGCCCAAAATTTAGGTGTCAACAATTATAAAGCCAGAGAACAATGCATGCACGAGAAAAAAAAATGGTATGGATCTGCTTGAGGACTCCAATAGCAGTGGCAAAAGCTCCATCAAACTCGCTTTCGTCCGTCTCCATCTCAGAGAGTGATCCTACATGAGATTCTAAATTCTTGACAGCCTGAAGCAAAGTAATGATACCTTCCATCAATATAAAATCATCCTTGTGTTTTGTCCATGCCTAAAATAACAGAAGAATTCAATAATTAAGGCTCCATTCATTTTGCGAAAAATGTAATATTTCTTGAAAAATATTTTACAGGAAAATAATAATATTTTCCGGTGTTCGGCTGAAATCCGAAAATGCCATGAAAAATATTTTTTTCACCGTTCGGTATCCGAATTGATTTTCTAGGGAAAATTATCAAAAAATTCAAAATTTTTAATTATTTTTTATTTGTAAATTATTGTAATTATTAAATTATTTTTCTTTTTTTCCGTTTATTTTTTTTCCTTCTTCCTTGGCTGACCACAACGGCGGCCAGCAAGGCGGGCGAGGTCAAGTTCACCCAAGGCCGGTTAGGCGAGCCGGGCGAGGCTCAAGGCTTGCCCGAGGGCGCCAAACGTTGATGAGGCTTTGGCAACCTCAGGCGAGGCTCGCCTAGCTCGCCGGCCTGTGGCAAGGCTAGAGCTCACCTATGGCAGATCGCCTCAGCCGGCCAAGGAAGAAAAAAAAGAAAGAAAGAAAAGGGAAAAAAAATTGATTAAAAAAAAAGAGAAATGTGTTATTTTAAAAAAATGAGGTGAAACAAGAAGCAGCAAATATTTTACGCTCTTTTGAAGATGTTTTTTCCATTGGTGAAAAATGTTTTTCATGATTAGTTTATTTTCCATGAAACAAATGCCAAAAAATCTAAAATTTTCCCGAAAGTTGTTTTCCGTTCGTTTCACGAATATAAATGATGACTCAAAAGAACTATAGAGAGACTCCCTTGAAGGAACAAATTACTCCTCCGCCAAGCTGAATCATTTGCTTGTAAAACATGGCTTTTGTCTTGAAAAGCCACATGGTGCTTGGAGGCATGAATGCCAATGAAATTGTCATCTATTGAAGCCAAAAACTGAGAACCCCACGTTGAACACCCACGTTCTATTCAGGAGTTAAAATTACTAATCAAATCAATACATTTTACTGAATTTTTTGTTTGTTGTTGAAATTTACGTTTTACTGATTGCCACGTCCTTTTCTGGACGAGCCCTGCTTAGGATTAGCATTCAAGAATTACTTAATTTCCATTTTCGCTAATGTGGATGCCATCTAGTAGTGATTCTTTTCCACAAGAGGAATTTAGAGAAATTGTTTTGTGTCGAGATAGCATAAGTCCAGCACCTCGGAAGCTATTTTAAATGCTAAAAATTTCTGTTTTGGCATTGTTTGACAGTGATCCAACATGGAAACGTATAAATTAATTAGAGTTGTAAAATAATCTTGAAGTGTGGATCAAGATGTTCATTTCTCTGAAAATAGCTCAGGGTGACCGTTAAATTCGTCTTTCTGCGAAATGAAATGTTTGACTTTGGTTTGTCGTCCAGCGGTACTCCATGGATCCTTGGTGGTTAGGGTATCCTCACCACAGAGCAGGTGCCGAAGAACTAATTGGGGCCACCCCACCTATCAAGGTGTATATACCTAGCAGACTGATAGGATTGCATTCCTTATTTTAATGTGCTAATACCCACACGTCTAGCTCCCATTTTTCCCCTTCTATCTTTATCTTCCCCAAAGGGAGGGAATACCCTCTTTGTACTTAACGTCTAAGGGATGCCGAGATCCGCACGAGATCCTAAATGAAGCAATTTAACCTCTTACGCAAGAGGCATATCCAGCTAAGATGAAAATGGTAAAAGCTACTCATAAACGACAAACCAAAAGTCAAACATTTCCTTTTGCAAAAAGAAGAATGTTACGGTCACCCCCAAGCTCTTTCAGAGAAATAAACATCTTGATCCACACAGTTCAAGATTATTTTACAACTCTAATGATGTATTAATATTTGTATATGCAAAGTTTAAGGCTTGCTTTTAACCAAAAAAAAAGTTTAAGGCTTACTAACGATGAAATTGCTCGGTTGCAGAAACTGACATGAAAAATTGGCTACTTTACAAATGGTTGTACTTGGTCCTCGACTTATATCATACATTGCTCAACTCAACTTTGCTTACGCAAATTACCACGGAGGATGATCACCTGAGAGGTAAAGTAGACTCTTGGCAAGGCATACCCTTTCCTGCCAGTTTAGATTTTGCGTGGACTGTGAATTTTCGTTGAGTTATTGAGCTAAGACATGTTCTCTAGAGGCACTAAAACTGTTCATTTCAACTAAATGGAAAAAATAAAAATAAAGAAGCGATTGAACTCAAGTTAATGTGAACCAATATGACCAACACCATGTGGTGGTCACGATTCTCGTTCTTTCTCTTCTCGACTCTGGCACCCTCAATCTCTGTGGATTTTTTTGCAGTGGACCTGTGGTGGTCGCCTCGGCGGCAGCGGCGGTCGTCGTTCTGAACTTTCATTTTCTTTTTTCATTACCAGGCCACCACCGTTAATTACTTAAAATTTCTAAATTATTAGAGGAAGCCTTGGTTCACCATTTATTTGAAACTTTCATCTATTCTGCTATATAATCCTACTCTACATGCACCAAACACGTCATGGGAATGGATTTCACTGCATCCATCGTTATGTTGGGTATTTAACCGAACAGGACTTTCGATAGCTTCATACGCGAAGGATCTCATATTTTATCAAATTCTATCCTTACTCCAATCCAAGTCCAAGCGGTCCCGCTCGCGGGGGCTAAGTAACCGGGCCTCCCGATCCGGGTATTCGGGTCAAACGACGAGGGGGTTGATTCTGAGGGTGTTCCAGCTCAGAAATAATTAAGAGATCAGCCCACGTTTCCATTTCCCTTCCTTCCTATTAGCTCGCGTCTGAAGGTGAACTGTCAATGGGTCGCCCGATTCCTTCTCTAGAAGCTGGCTGAACTGGTCTGGGATGTGCATGGCGGAATCAGTTCTTGTTCATGCACACGCGTAGGCACACGCAGAACCGACGGAGAAATTCTCTCTCTAGGGAGCGATTCTCTTGGCATTTTCTGTTTCTGACTGTCTCCAGATGCTGTTCACCGCTGCTATATATTCATTTCTACCGCCGTGCATCGGAGAGCTCGGCTCTGCTCTGTTTCTCTAGCCGGAAACGTGTGAAGTGACTCTGCTCGCCGGCCCTGATCTTCATCCTTGGCGCATTGAGGTTGAGAGCTTATAGAGTTTTGGCCGTCAGGGTCGATCATCAATCTCAAGAGGGCGCAGGACTGAAGGAAGAAAATTATTTTTGTTCCGGTTCCCAGCTGAGAGAGAGAGAGAGAGAGAGAGAGAGAGAGAGAGAGAGAGAGAGAGAGAGAGAGCACGTGAGAGGAACGCTCGAACGGAAAATTTCTCTCGTCGAACCAAGTGCGAGAGCCTTCGAGAACACACTTATCGATGCTGAAGTCCGCCATTTACGATCACCAGCATTCGCCGACGCCACCGGAGTTACGGATTCAGAGAACGAGGTTTGTACACATCCGTCATAGAAGTGAGAGCCGAAATTCTTCTGGATCGAAATTTCCCTTCAGTCTTTAAGCTTTCTCCATTATTTCCGAACGTTGTCTGAGGCATCGATTATCTCCGTCTTCAGTTTCTAAGACGCAATTGCAATGCTCTGTTTCCGCCCTGTTTCGCAGCCAAAAAGCTTTGAAGTAATTGGACTTTGCTCGATCCTACTCCTACAGCGTCAACCACTGGCCACGACGTCTTGGAAATTCTGGTTCTCTGTTCAATCAATGCTCCTGGTCATTGCATCTGCCAGGTACGAGTATTCTTAATCTAGCATGGCTAATCGAGTCTGAAAATGTGGCTGAGGGTAACGTGAAATTCGTCTCTGGTTAAAAGCTTTATCAATGTTTCAAATAAGACCTCATAGTGATTCTTTGCCTTATAAGTCAGTAGAAGTTCATTAATCATATTGCATGCCACCTATTTGAGGAAATGTCTTAGTGAAATCAGAATGCATGTTCTGTGAAGCAAACAAGTTCAATAGCCATTTCGTCTGGTGTTTTACATCTTGCAATATGATTGTCGCATCTTCATGCATGTATATGTCCTGATTGAACCGAGAGCCATATCTTGTAAACCCAACTATATAACCCGACTCATCAAAACCATGTTACTTCAGTCATGCAAAAATCGATTCATATTGTTTGTCGATTTAACTACTAATGTGGAAACCATATTTCGTAGCTTTGAAATTACCATGAACAAGACCGACTAATCGAGTCGTTGCTCATGTGGTTGATTCTATTTTCATATTTGATATTTTGATTACATATTTAATGAAAAGCAGCTTTCTAAAAACAACAAGCCTCGGAATTTGGAATGGAAAAGCTGAGTGGCTCATTAAACGTCATGGATGTCATTTGGCTATTGGATATGAGGGAAAGGGAAGAAAATCTTGAGTATCTAGAAGTGTTGGACCACGCACTCACAGTAAATGAAAGTAACACCAATGATGAGATTCAAGAAGCTCCGGAAGAATTGATGGACGTAAGTTTCCTTTTCTCATCCTCTTTTATAACCAGATGTTTAAATTTAACACGAGTTTCTATTGCGGCTACACACCCACTGATTAAGTCCCAATTAACTTGCTTTGCAGGTATTAGAAGACATGTACAGTGATCCTAAGGTCAACGGCAACATCCAACTGAAGTTGACCAAGACTTCAATCCTCCAGCGAAGCCCCTCTCGAACAAGTATGCCTTAAAATGCGCCGTCGTGACCTCCATTACCTCCATTTTACTCGGTTTTGGTCAGTCCTCTCTCTCTCTCTTCTCTCTCTACGTTCAATGTTGTGAAGCATGGGAAGACTCACCCCATGGTAGTCCATAAAGTTTGGAAATATGTCTGTGCAAATCAATTTTTCATACAGTGAATCAATATCTTAAAACTTAATTCTGTTGTAAAAGATATAATAATTAAGTTATATCTTAGTCATTGCACTTTCTTTTTCTAGCTTTATTATTGATAAAAATGATAGATCTACTGTAACATGTGATTTTTTTAATGCATAGAAAATAAAAAATTACCTAATTTTGAAAACATCATCCATTTTTTTGCCAAGAGAGTTAATTTCAGAAAAAGTCCACGCACTTATTATTTCTCATAATTTTTATCTTATAATCATATATATTTGGAAAATATATTCAAAGAAAGAAGGAGGAAGATATGGCACATAATATTTTCTTTTATTCTTTATTTTTAATTTCTTGTGTATGGTTGCTATTATGTGGTAACATTTTGATGATTTATAAGATTTTCTTTTTTTGTTTTTGAATTTTGGCAAAGATAGGAGTGATGAAAGGGGCGATGCTATATGTAAAGAAGGAGCTAAAGATGTGCAGGTTAAGGTCCAGACAGGGACTCGCTCCTTGGGTCAGTGATTGCAGGGTGAATCTCCAACTGGATCAACCGCCACTGTATGACCGTGTTGGCTCATCACGCTCAACGTGTGAAAATCTCCTTGGTCTTGCTTGTCATTGGGGTCCTCATCATGTTGGAATCCCCTAGTGGCTCATCATGCAGGGCCACCAAGGCGATGCGAAGCACTTTTTCGCCAAGGCCTCTGACTCCAAGGAGGAGGCCGCACTCCAACTCGCCAACATCCCTAAGAATTGCAACTAGGACATTGTCAAGATCACCAAGCAAAGCACAAGAGAGGGCAAGTGGTAGAATCTCCGCCCACCTGATCGCATATGTCCACCACATGTTCAACGGAGAGCATTTGTCAGGATTAATCAACTTAAAGATATTATTTTTAGTTTACTGTATATTTCAGTTTTATTGCTTTTGTAAGGTATTTTTTATTTTTCTTTATCATTCATCTATCTCATAATTAGAATCTCACTATGATTGTCATTAATATAATTCCTAGAAAATAAAATATTTGCATACAAGTCAAACAAGCAAAACTAGGATAGGAACCTTAGTCAATACGAATCTCCTCAAATTATAAAAGATAAAATTCATGCAAAGTATGGCTTAAATGATATATTCAATAGGAATGTGAAGCACTTTTCATAATCGATGAATTACCATAAGGTCCTTCATTTTAAACTAGATAATGTACCATAGAACTTCTTGCATTTTAGTTGGTAAGGTAAGCTTGCATTTTTTAAAGGATGTGATATCTAAAGTAAAAGAATGATATGCATGACGACCCTGTAGCCCCATGTCGACGTTTGCTTCCCGCCATCATCATATCCTCAACTTTATAGCCATCCTTGTTGGCCTCTCTCTCTCTCTCTCTCTCTCTCTCTCCAAAAATTGGGGGATGCGATATCATATTGTCAAAAAATAATGAGGGATGCTCAATGAAAGACAGATAAGGAGGCATGCCCAATAATCGACAAATAAGAGAGTCTCACCCTTATTTGATTCACCAAAGATTACCGACTCAAATCAAATGACCAAATTTGCTCGCTCTAGAGTTTATTCTATTCATGAAAGAAAGAACCAAAGGAGAGTTTCTCTTGTCAAACAAGACAACCCCGTACATGGCAACTACCTCCACCGGCGTCACGAGGATGGAGAACTTGCCTTTGTGGGAGCAACTCTGGCAAAAAGAATGATACCCAAACTCTGATGGTCTCTGTTCTTGCTTCTTTCTCCTTGGTTGGCCAAGCTCCAATCTTTTTTATTTTTATCTTTTCCTTTATGGCTTTTTCTGTGCTCAACTTTTCGCCGCTAATTTCTCTTAAAGGTTCATACATCATCTTTGCTTTCACAAAAACTGTGATTTTGTTTTCCCTACTATTAGAATTAGTGTGATCGGGGTTACAGACGGTACATCTTGGATGTCTAAAGATCGAAAATAAGGGTCGAAGTTCATTGGCAGGCCACCTTCAACCGCCTCAGCACTTGATCCATCAATGAAACGCTAGGTGGCGAAGGGTAGTTAAAGGTGTCTTGTACTGTTAATTAGTGAGCTCTTGCGCATGCAAGCTTAATCTGAAGCAAATACAAAAAGTGCAGTATTTTGCTGAAAGTTTTTAAAGCTGGGCTGAAATTGCAATTTGGGCAAAATACTGGTTCTTTGGTTTGGCCTCATTCCCTATAGTAGTTCAAATTAATTTATGTATATGTAGCTTTTAAGTAGTTAATAATTTAATTTTCGGAAATAATTACTGAATTTTGGTAGTTTGGAGTTGATTGCACTTATGGAAAATTTTAGAATTCAATTGCACTTTCGCAATAAGTTTTAGGACTTCTAGTGCACTTATCCCTATAATTTTTTTTACTTCCATTGGCTTCATTTTATTCTGCTCTTGCCCAGAATATTTCTTCTTCATTCTCCGTTGCGGTCGAATTTTCAAGATCTTTATTCCCCTCCAAGTTTTTTTCAGAAATTTACCTCCTAATTTAGAACTCTAGTCTGAACAAAAAATTAAAAGTTTCGAACTCAGGTCTGAACCAAAATTTTTTATTTTTTAGAACTCGGGGTATTCCGCCAAAGCAAGGGAAGCAATGGGCTCAGCCGAGATTAAATGGGCTTGATCTTGAAGGTTCCAATAAGTTTAGGGCCTCGCCTCTCTCTAAAGTCCAAGTTCATTAAGCACGTAGGGTTAATTTCGATATAACCCATGAAATTTACGTAATGTGGACATTGTCTTGCTAAACGAAATTTGCTCCTAATGTCTAGATGCATTGTGAATGCCAAATCATACTATATTGATATTTTGATTTAGGGTAAAATTCAATCACTAATTTTTTATACAATGGACGACAACATTGAAAACCATAAATTTTAGGTGTTACCGGACAAAATAAAAAAGCTAAAAAAATAAAAGAGCACAGCAAAGTGTGATAAATGGACTGGATCGAACTTACTTGATGATAGGTTATGAGTCTGTCATTGGTTGGTTAAAAAGTGAGGAAATTATTCAAAAAGTCCTAAACATATTGTACGACAGTCAAATTTAATTATAAACATTTCAATGATTCCAATTTAGTCTTAAATCTTTTGATAACTTGCTAATTTAGTAATAAATCTTTCAATTGTGCTAATTTAGTCCTAAAAATTTTGATATGACGATTTAGTTAACGCTAACCATTCTAGTGAGGTGGAAAATTTTTACAATTTTTTTATTTTCTGAATTTTTTTTTTCTTTTTTCCTTTTCCTTTTTCTTTTTTCTTTTTTTCCCTTTTTCCATTGCCAAACCTCGTCGATGGCCAATAGAGAATGATGGCCTCAAGTGAGGGCCGCTTGCACCTAGGCTAGCAAGGATAGTCCTCGCTAGCCTCAGGAGAGGGTGCCCTTGCTTGGGTGAGTGAGGGCCACCCTCGCCAAGGCACGCAAGGACAATCCTTACCTGGGCGAGGGTCACCCTCGCCTAAGGCTAGTGATGGTGGCAAAGGGAAAAAGAAACAAAGAAAAAAGAAAGCAAAACGAATGGAAAATAAAGAAAAAAATTGTAAAAATTAACCAAGTCAACGTCAGCCGTTTCCACGTCAGTGCTAGCCATTTCCATGATAGTCTAGTTAACACTGATCATTCTAGTGACATTGAAAGTTTTTACAATTTTTTTATTTTATGAATTTTTTTCTTTTTTTCTTTTTCCTTTTTCTTTTTACTTTTTCCATTGCCGAACCTTGTCAATGGCCAACAAAGAATGATGGCCTCAAGTGAGGACCGCCCGCAACTAGGCTAGCAAGGATAGCCCTCGCCAGGCTCAAGCGAGGGTGCCCTTGCTTGGGTGAGTGAGGGCCACCCTCACCGAGGCAGGCAAGGATAACTCTTACCTGGGCAATGGTCGCCCTCGCCTAAGGCTAGTGACAGCGGTAGAAGGAAAAAGAAAAAAAGAAAAGGAAAGGAATGGAAAATAAAGAAAATAATTTATAAAATTAAAAAAATTGTAAAAATTAACCACGTCAGCGTCAACCGTTTCCATATAAGATGGTCAACATTAACTAGACTGTCCCATCAGTGATTTTTGATTAAAATTGACAGGAATGACTAAATTGACAAATTATTAAAAGGTTTAGGACTAAATTGGCAAATCATCAAAAGTTTTAGGATTAAATGGACATAATTGAAAGGTTTATGACTAAATTGCCAAGTTGTCAAAATATTACGGACTAAATTGGCAATTTGTCAAAAAGTGTAGGACTAATTGGCACAATTGACCTCTACACTATAGATTTAAGGCTTTTTGAACAATTTTCCCATCAAAAGGTGGTGGTGACCAGCCTTTCAAACTGGTTTGGAATTGAAGAACAATTCAACCCGCTCCAATGAGATAATGACTACCATAAGTTCATGACTATCACTTAAACACTATGGAATAATACTTTTATTATAAGTTCATTTTTACCACTTATCATATACCAAAGATCACATTTTTTACATGTCCAGCAAGCATTAGCCTCCCTATCACATTCCAGACACAAGTTTATCATGAATCAAGACTCCTTATTCATTGGTGAACGAAGTCTGGGGTCATGAAGAAAACAATGATCATGTTTAATGCAAATTAATCATGGGCAAATGTATTCACTGCTTCCGAAACACGTAGATTCCTCGTGCCTAAAACTAAATTGCGATTTGAACCAAACTTGTGATTAAAGAGGGTGGTGGAGAGGTAAAAAGGAGACAAGAAAGAAAAGGGTAGGGAAGGCTGCTCTCGTGAAGCTGACTCATCAAAATCATGGCTTTAGCACAACACGCACAACACCTTTTTTTTTCCCCTTTTAACTTTATTTTACAAAAGCTGAGCATGAACACATCACGTGGATACACACATGAGATGAGAAGCTTTCTAACTGGGCCTATAAGAGGTTGATACAATTCTCAGGAGGCTTTCTTTCCCTTGGATGATTCTATTATAGTGGGCCCACAGCTGTTTTTGCGCCCCCCTCCTTGTCCCCGACACGTGTCGTCTGCGCATTCGTCGTCCGCAGGCCAATCCTCTCTCACTAGATTCTGTTGATAATATCTGAAGGCCACATACAGCATGAACACTGAAACCCAAAAGGAAAAGAAGGTGGTGAGCTCTAACTTAGAAATCATCAAAATCACAACTTCGAAATTATGCAAATCCCAGTGGCCACCATTCCCGCATAGAAATGGAGGGGTGGCGAGTTTGAAACTTCCCTTTTTCGGATAGGGGGGTTTATGGGTTTATGGGTTTTTCTAGGTGGGCCCATAAGGGGCCCATCGAAGTCCCGAGGAATTCCAAAGTCCAGGAGTACATCTAGTAAACCCGAAAAAAAGAAAGAAATTATGCAAAATTCAAAGAAACTAATTTCCTTTTTCTTTCCATGACATTGTTTTTACCTGCCCAAATTCGAGCGACGACCGAACATAAGTTCCACACGAGAGTGAAGACGCCCACCGCCACAGCTTTCTTGTGAGAACATGAGTTCCAAGCATCTCGGAAGCGCCGTATCCAAAATTTACCTTCACACCGAGGAAAAAGGAACCACCACACATTACTAGATTTACGACAAATTCATGAACTTCATATTAAAGTTTCGTCGAGCAATTCACCGGTATATCGACTCGATTAGGCCCGATTAAGTAACTCGCATGAAATTAGAAAATATGGCAAGGCAAATTGCAGCGGCAGGTGAGAGCCATAATGACCCTATAATTGCGGGGCCTTAACCCAATCCCAATGAGAGCTGCTGACACATGATCTGTCAAATGGGCCCCAATAGAAAGACCCAAAGAGAAAGGACGCAAGATGGTCCAGCAAGCACTACTAGAAGCTGTTCCTCTCCTGTCCATTTGTTTTCGGTTCTAAAACTCTGCCAGAGCAAAGCATCATCCAACAAAAGAGCCGTTGGATAACAGAGACAACATAGAACGAACCTTTCAATTCTTCCACCAAAAGGTCCAAAAGACAGGAGGGCCCATGTCCCATTAACGGCTACTATCATGACTCCCCACCCTCACTCCTTGTCCTAACCCGTTAATTGATGTTTGGGTTGAGGCAAGTACTCGAAGACCCTATACCATACCAATTAATTACCGTATTGATAGGGAATTTCCAGTTTCGAATGATGCATTGCTCAATGTTTTAAGGCATGCTTTTATTTTTCGGTCGAATGTTTTAAGGCATGTTGATGGCAAAGTTTTTGAAACCGTACGGAAGTGTGAACTGGACTTTTAAGTGGGATGCGGTTGAATAAGTTGAATTGGTCAAAAGCAGGAAAAAAAACCCAGCAAAAGAACTGCACGGGAGGCTAAACTGGCCGGCAAAAATACTATTACTAAGCTACGGTATTTGCCGGGTACTTCAAAGAGTCTCTAGTATCTTGTTTGGATAGAAAAAAAAAAAAAAAAGAAGGGAAAGGAGAAGAGAGTAAAGCTTGCCGGTTTGAGAATGCATGCATTTTACAAGCACCGACATTTTCATGCTATGACTGCACAATGTGATGATGCTCCAATGATGGAAAGAAAGAGGGCACTTGAATTCAAGGCAAGGTTGTTTACCGTATGCAGTGATGTGGCCGGAATAGGAAGAGCAGACTTTCGGTACGGTGAATACTCCAAAAAAGCCTGTTTGCCCAGTGTACATGTGTGCACTCCCAAACGTCAGTCGACAGAAAAAGATGAAAAGAAAATTTCGGACAGAATATTCAGAATTTAACAGTTCCTTGTTGTTTGTCTGCAGTTGCACTGCACACCAATAATAAAAATTAAAAGAGAAAAAGACAAATCCCACCTCGCAAAATGACTGTATGCTTAATTGTGAAAGAGTGCTTGTTTACCAAGTCAAAAAGAGATTTTTTTTTTTCACTTTCTGGATAAAATCTAATATATAATCTAAGTCTCAAAGAATTATGAAAAAATTATATTTGAATTTGTGTACCACCACTGGTATACTGTGAATATTTTAGGTATTTTTTGGGTTAAGAAAAAAAAATCAAAGTGAGTGCGTGATATGATTCAGATTAGACAAAAAAAAAGCTAAAAGTAAAAAACTCATAATAAATTTAACTGTTCCAGAAAACGAAAATCTGTTAGTGGATTTACCAAATTTTGCCATCTTCCAGATGGTGATGGAGCTCCCACACCTGGCCAAAACAAAGAGCAGCACTGCCAACTGCCATTATCAAACACCATCCGTCAAATTCGCCAGAAGTTTCCCATTTTCTCTCTCCCCTTCACTAAATTTATCTGAAAAGATAACTTGCATAAATCTAATCGAATTGACCTTCATTGTGGTTCCTGGATCTCCAGAAAACAGAGCCTTGAGCTTCAACAAGAACTCATTCAAGTAAGGGAGCACCAATTTCAGCAACCAGATCGCCTCTTCCTCTCCCAAAACACAGCTGCTACCATCTATATCTACATAACCTCTGAAATAAATTGCACAAATCCAATGAGAAGAAAGAATCGTAAATCGATTGATCAATTGCCAAGTCACGACACACACGTCGAGGAGTGAGCTGAAAAATTACCTGCAAATAATGGATCTGTACAGGAAAATTGCAGCAAGATAGAACAAACCCAGATAAGAAGTCACAGTGATGAAACTGCAGAAGGGAAAAACCAACAGAGAATTTTTAGCTTGATCCTCCTGCTCTGAGAAATGGGTGTGGGTGAAATTTCATAAATTTTGGGGACATCCTTTTACCTGAAACTTATGTCCTTTGTGTAGGAGGATGAGATCACAACAAACGTTCCCAATCCAAAGATCAACGTTGATTTCGATACATCTCTCCACATAACCAAATCCACTGAAATATAAAAAGAAACAAATTTAGACATCCCAAGAAAGGAGAATTCGAAGAACCATAAGTCAAGAGCCAGTGAGTGAAGTAAAATTGACCTAAATTCTGCAACTTATTCTGTCTCTCTGGAAAAGTCTGGTATTTATCTGAAGCTGCAGGGAGAGAAAAAGAAAGAAAGAACGAGGTCAAAAACAGAGAAAATGCAAGAAAATGGGACAAAACACAGAATTCCACCCACGAAAGTTCTCGAACAGTAGAAGGAAAAAACAAATTGAGGGACTCACATGAATTGGTCTTGGTGGCGAAATTTTGGTGAAGCGAGGAACGTCTTGTGACGGGAGGAGGCTGTTTTTGGACATTGGAGGAGGAGCAAGTGATGATCTTGGTCGGAGTTGGATTCGCAATGTTTCTGTGTACTCTCGCTGGCTTCACCACAAGAGGAGGCTGTTTCTTCGCAATTGGAGAAATGGATTTGGGTTTTTCAGAGACTTGGATAGGCTTTGTCTCTTCCTTCACAGCAACATCGCTGGTCTTTTGCTCTGTCACTACAATTTCTTTGATCTCCAAGCTCTTGTTCTCAGGCTCAGTGTCAGTACCTTCATCAAACTCTCCTTCTCCTTCCTCTTCCTCAAATTCTTCAGAAAATTCTTCTTCCTCTTCTTCTTCTTCGACCAAATCGTTGGCTGCATTATCATTGCTAACGTTATTGTCTTCACGAGATGCTTCTTTTGGATCAGACTTGACCTGACTCACGTTGCTCGAAATGACCTCCTTGCGAATTTCATCCGATTTGCTCTCGCCAACTGGGTCTTCCTCATATCCATCAGCAGACCCATCAATGGCTTCCTTCTCCTCCGCTTCCTCCTCCGCTTCCTTCTCCTCCTCCTCCTCCTCCTCCTCTTCCTCCTCGTCTTGGCACGATCCATCAAGAACACTGGTTGGCTCCAAGTTCTCCGTACTCAACCGAACTGCATTCTCTTCACTTACTGCGTTCTCTGCACTTTTACCATCATCGCCATCCCTTCTTAATGGATCCAAAATCTTGGCAGAACCAGATTTAGCTTTCGTCAATTCAACCGAACTCTTCTCAACCGACCCCCTAACAGCTTCGGATCTCGACCTTCTCATCTGAACTGGGCTTCTCGGAATCCCCTGATCAGCACCAGACACGGCGTCCCTCTTGCCCCTCTTGGCCACAGCCGAAACACTCAGCTCCTTCACCGTCTCATCACCGCTCTTGCTCAATTCACCTCTCCCTCTCCCTCTCCCACTCGGTATCTGAACAGCCGGACCCTCGCCGCCGCTCTCGGGTTTCCACGTCTTCCTCTTCCCGCCGACCGGCCCCGCTCGCTTGGCTCTGCCAGCATTGCCGCCCGCGCCACTCTCGGCGGGCTCCTCCCCCGCCGCCGCCTTCTTCTCCTCCCCGTTGAACACCTTGATGCCGCCCCTGATTTCGTCGCTCCTCATCCTGCTCTCCCACACCGACCCCGCAACGACGCCCGTCTTGACACCCGCCCTTCGCCTGCCCACGTCCATCTCCTCGATCTTTATAATGAGGATGATAATATACTGTAATGTCACCCCCCCCCCCCCTCTCTGTCTCTCTCTCTGTTTTCTTCCCTTTTCCGGTGGCCCAATGAGTACACACACACACTCTCACTGGGACATGGTGGGGGGGTTGAATTGGATAAGAAGCGTTAAGCTAAAGAAATGGGGGAGGCAGGAGTTTGGTGATGGTGGTGGTGGTGGGGGTAGGGGTAAAAGGATGACACACACACACTCACACACATGATTCCTATGGCAAAAGAATAGGAGGAGTTGTACCAGAGTGAGAGAGAGAGAGAGAGAGAGAGAGATTGTGTTGCAAGTGACCGTGTAGGTTTTTTTATTTTCTCTCCTTCCCTTTTTTTTTTTTCCACTTCCTTCTTTTCCTTCTAATAATTGGACTAATCCCATGGAAATTCGGATTATTCCCGCTCGTCCGCATGCATCTGATAAGGCTCCGGCGCTCCGTCTATGGGAATCGACGAAACAGGTCTTGAAATATTGCTCCGAACGGAACGCGTTGTAATCCCGATCGATACGCGATTTATGTCATCCAAATTCAAAGCTCAACGACTTCAATTGCTCAATGATGGGAAAGACGTGAAGTTTAACTTATGAAATCCATTTCTTATGTAATCTTAGCTAGCACAAATTATGTGAACGGCATCTCACGTCCTAGGCTCCGAGTAATCACTAATAGTTAAACCATTCATATCAATTGTGATAAACATGAAATATATAGAATTTTAATGTCACAATTTATGTACTATCGGCCGGTTTTAACGACATAATTTAATCACGAATATTTACGTACTGTCGGTCCGTTTAATCTGTGTTTTACATTTCCTTAACGTTACGCTTTCGCTTTTTTGTGTCTCTGGATTTGGGGGGAAAAGCGGGGGATAAATGATGGGGGGCGCCGAGGATGTGATACGAACCTTCGCTTTTGCTGGGCAAAGATCGGGATTAAAATTAAAATAAATTATCGCAACTTTAACTTTTGCAGCCCAAAGGGATTCCTCCGGAGGAGGAGGCACTGCGAACGAGGCAACCAAAAGTCACTCGATCTCACATGCAGACGGAGACCATGTGCTAAAAAATTACACATGGTAAGGGAATAAGGTTTTAACTGCTTTTGTCCGGAGGCAGAGGCAGAGTAAAGTGCACGTTGATGGAGAGTAAGAAAAAAAAATATAAGGAAAAAAAAAAGCAGAAAGTGCCATTTTTGGGTCGGAGTTTCTAACGTGTCTCGAGGGACGGGACGGGGACCGATCCCGTCTTAAAGATGTCGTGCCCGAATGCATGCATTTGGTTGTACCGCTTGTTGTTGTTGTTGTTGGTCATGCCGGGTTATCGAAGAAGACTAAAATTTGGGCTGAGTTTGAGGTGATTAGTGGAGTAAGTCAAAAGGGCACCACTGATTATGCTAAAATTGGCCCGTGAGACTAATAAGCACGCGACGTGATGGCTTTTGAGTGTGACATTTAATTGAGCAAGTCATGCTTAAGATCCAAAAAAAAAGGCGTAGCGCATCATGTGCAGCCCATTTGATTAGAGTAATGGAATTGCCGTGATGTAAATAATTATTAGAGCTCCAGCAATTATTTCTCGTTTGGTTTAAGTAATGTAATAATTATTACACTGTTTGATTTTATGAATGGCATACATAATAGAAGGGAATGGTATTGGAATTCTCAAAATACCCTTAAAATCAGAATTATAGGGAGCATATTAATTATAACTTTGATAGTCCATCATGAGTCATGAGCGTGTAGAGAGAGAGAGAGAGAGAGAGAGAGAGAGAGTGAGAGAGAGAGAGAGAGAGAGAGGTGGCGGGGCCAATGGCTAGCGATAGTGATCTTAGCTAGAGGTGAGCGTGGTCCGGGTAGGCGACTCTCGACATGGAACCGGGAACTGCCCACTAAGGACCGATTTCGAGAAATTGGAATCAAGAACCGCCCATTGATTCTATAGATCTATCCGGGATCCGGACCGCTGGTCCAGTCCAGTTCCCAGGTAAGTCTATGGAACCGGTCCCACCAAGTTTCATGCAAATAAAGGTGGCCGAGAATGAGAGAAGGAGGCAATGAACGGTTAAAGGTGCGACCATGAGTTAATGGGAGTTGAAAGTCGAGCCTTAGATTAGGGATTTTATTGTTTTCATTTTTCTAAAAATGTTTTCTTTTTTCTTTTGGGTTGAAATTTTTCTAAAAAATTATACATATGTATATATATTACCGGTCCAGTTCGGACGGGTGGATGGGCGATTCCACGCCTAGAACCGGAAACCAGACCAGTACTCACCGGTTCTAGTCAATTAAAATTGGGAACTGGATAGATCCTCATGAGAACCAACGGTTCAGCTGGACCGATTCGATCCAGTTCCGAGTAATTTTCGATCCCTTTGCACACCAGTCACCCTCTTAGCAATGGTGGGCACGGTGGTAAAAGGCTTTCGGCGACGACCCGTGGCCACAACCCAGCTTAGGATTCTAGCGGTTACATTTTGGGTTACTTTGGGGATTTGGGTGTGGCAAGAGGGGTGACTGGGGGTGACATTTTCGGTAAGGAAGTGACGTTCCTATTAATAAGACAAGATGTAATGATGCAAAGTAGTCTCCATACATAAAAATTCTAGATAATTGACAGTGAAATGAAATGCGAGGCTGGCTTTTAATTATTTTCCTTAGAATTTATCAAACCAATGATGCGCTCCCTAGACATAACTATAGCTCTTTCGGAGGTTATATGTCCTCGATAGAGTGGAATCTACTTCTACTTCTATCGAGGTTTTACGTGGACTGATGCTAATGCTAGTGCCAAGGAGGAGTTTCTACTTAATGTGGGCAAAAGTCTAGTCGGACAATTCATCTGACATGATTCCTCTTTTCTCCCCCTTATGGGTAACTCGACTTGGTCAAGAAAAATGTCACTTTTAACGATACCCATAACCCCTATTTTTGCAAGAAGATGTCAAAGAAATCGAACTTAAAATGAGTAAATTTTGAGATGAGATGGGAGGAAAGGCATCTCATAAGTTGCAACGACCTTGGTAAGTCCTTGAGTCTTTAGATATTAATCAAAGTCCAATCAAATGACATAATTTTTGGAAAACACTTGCCGTGGCATTTCGCCTAATAGCATACAGGGCAAATTAAATGAAACTATACTTTTTCTTGGCCAATCAAATTGCTTCCTTTAAACAAGAGCGAAATCCTTGCTTCGACACAAAAATCTATGAGAATAATCTTGGGTCACTTCTGCAAAATGTAACCTAGGTTGAACAAAGGGAGAGTGTAAAGACAAATTGGAAAAGTCTAATTTGCTTGATTGATTGTTTAGCGCAAAATCCAACCCGGTATAGACACTTGAAAATTGACATGTTTGTAGCATAATAAACAAATTTATCTTCACCAAGCATTAGTTGAAGTAGAAGATTGGTACACCACATTGATGTTTTTGGTCAATAAGAAAACGGATTTATTGACCTCTAAGGATTGAAAGTGACATCCACTGATGATTACGAGATATACAAGACAGCGGACCAATTAGAACAACCTTACTATTTAATAAGATTAGTCAAATTCTAGGGTCGTGGGGCCACAGGTGTAAACACCACCGAAAGCAGGTGAGTGCAGTGACCTTGTTGCTACAATTTTGGAAGGGGAAAATTGGTGAAAAAGTCCTAAACCTTTTTTTTAATCGAAAATCCTAAACCTTTCAATTAAGCTAATTTTATCCCAAACCTTTTTAACGATTTATCAATTTAGTTTTAAACTTTTTGATGATTTGTCAATATAGTCCTTTTGGCCAATTATCCAAATGATAGGTTTACGATTAAATTGGCAAAATTTCAAAAAGTTTAGGACTAAATTAATACAATTGAAAGCTTTATAAATAAATTGGTATAATCGAAAGCTTTAAGACTGAATTGGTTGATGTACAATAGGTTTAGGAATTTTTGGATAATTTTCCCATTTTGGAGGTGTAGCTATATTTTCATGGCCGTGTTCTTACAGATTTGTAAGGCATGACATACAAATTATTTGGAGTCATCAATAGTGTATAATGTAACTTTGTTCTTCCATCTAGCTAATATTCAACACCATGAGCTGGATTGAAGCTGAAAGTGTGAATGGATTCATCCATTTACCGTGTTACTTTGAAGATATCCCCAAAGGATTTTGATGATAACAAAAGCTTTGTCCGAGTAATTAAAGAGCTCATTGAAGTGTCCAGAGGCTCATATCTAAACCATGCAGAAACCAGGATCCGACTCTACAAGTATATGAGTCAAATTTTTCTAAGGATGCGTTTATTTCACTGAAAACTTGTCGTTTTTGGGAAATCCGGTTTTAGATAAAGGAAATCATTTTCTAGTGTTTGTTTATGCCAAAACAAGATTAAAAGAATTAAGTTTACGGTGTTTGATGATAATAAGTGAATTCACTAAAAATCATTAACAAAGTCTTATTTAAGTTAATTTAATCGAAAATAATTAGCACGAAATCTTTTAATCATGTTGGCCAACAAAGAAAGAAAGGAAACGATATTGTGCCCAAGTGGAAAGAAGAAATAAAATAAAAAGAAAAGAAAAGCATGGCTGGATTTGGTTTCCTGATCCCAGGCGTAGACTTCTTTTGTTGACCAACATGGGACTACTTTCAAGGCGGAAGTATATATATGCTTTTAACGAAGACTTATTGAAGCGCCGCTTGCTTGTGAATGCTTGGCAGTTGGTTTGGTTCATGAATTACATTCAAAAAAGAATTAGTGTTCAAGCTGATTAAATCTTGTGGTAAGATTTATGTACAATTCTTTCACGAGATTAAGAGATTATTTCGTGAGAAATTATGGGGCCAAACACTGCATGAATTATTTGGTATAATTGAGATTTGGAAAACACTTAAAATGTTTGAGTGATTCGAGTATAATTGTAATCTCCGTTGTATCGCTTAATCTATAATGAAATTTCATGCTGCTCTCCCCGTAGACATAGATCACTACGACTGAATCACGTAAATCTAGTATTCGATTTATTTTCTTATTCTGTCAATTTTATTATTACTTCTGCAATAGGAACCAACCCCAATAAAAATATTACTTCCTCGCTCAAGTGAAATGGCAATATAAGCAGTGGAAATTAATGAGTTCACGGAAAGAGAAATTTGAAAGAAGATTTATATAACCATGCCTACTCTCTTCTTGCTCTAATAGCTCAAACATGCCAAATTTCACTAGTTACACTGATATGTCGTTCATATTAAACTATGGACAGAATATGACGTGAAAATATTCGGCTTTATCATCGTGATTCGCCAACAGTAGATATGATATCATATTCTATCCGGTCTTATCCTGACTAGAAATTTTGGTGACCAAACTTAGCCTAAGATTATAAGCACCGTCCTGTTACAAATATAGAACCTTCTCCCGCACAAAAACATTATTTCTTTTTACCTCAACCTCCCTATAGATTTATTACTTTTGCGACAATTTCTCCCCAAAAAATGGTAGAAACAATCTCACTGCTGCTTCGCTGCACTCACCTGCTTTCGGTGGTGTTTACACCTGTAGCCTCACGACCCCAGAATTTGACTAATCTTGTTAAATAGTTAGGTTGTTCTAATTGGTCCGTTGTCTTGTATATCTCGTAATTATCAATGGACGTCACTTTCAATCCTTAGAGGTCAATAAATCCGTTTTCTTATTGACCAAAAACATCAATTTGGTGTGCCAATCTTCTACTTCAACTAATGCTTGGTGAAGATAAAATTGTCTATTGTGCTGCTACATACATGTCAAATTTTAAGTGTCTATAGCGGGTTGGATTTTGCACTAAACAATCAATCAAGCAAATTGGACTTTTCCAATTTGTCTTTACTCTCTCCCTTTGCTCAACCTAGGTTATATTTTTCAGGGGCGACCCAAGATTATTCTCATGGGTTTTTGTGTCGAAGCAAGGATTTCACTCTTGTTTAAAGGAAGCAATTTGATTGGCCAAGAAAAAGTATAGTTTCATCTAATTGCCCGTGTATGCTATTGATTAATATCATTTGATTGGACTTTGATTAATATCTAAAGGCTCGAGGACTTACCAAGGTCGTTGCCACTCATGAGATGCCTTTCCTCTCATCTCATCTCATCTTAAGATTTACTCATTTTAAGTTCGATTTCTTTGATCTCTTCTTGCAAAAATAGGGGTGTATTGTTAAAAGTGACATTTTCTTGACCAAGTTGAGTTTCCCGAATGGGGGAGAAAAGAGGAATCATATCAGATGAATTGTTCGACTGGACTCTTGCCCACATTAAGTAGAAACTCCTCCTTGGCACTAGCATTAGCATCACTCCACGTAAAACCTCTATAGAAGTAGAAGTAGATTCCACTCTATCGAGGACATATAACCTCCGAAAGAGCTATAATTATGTCTAGGAAGTGCATCATTGGTCTGATAAATTCTAAGGAAAATAATTAAAAACCATTTTGCGTTCGACTTTCCTGTTTCAGTGGGCAAAGACTCCGATGCATGTTCCAACGTTAATTCGGGATTTGATTTCATATATTTTCCTTTGCTAATTAACTTTCGGATATTCGTAAAATATCCAATTCAAAATATTCAAACTTCCATAAATAACATTTAATCTCGGATTGGGTTTCGTCTATCGAGCTCAAACTTGAGACATATTTTAACAGTTTCATAAAATTAGTATTTATTTCTTGAAGAGCTCAAAGAATCTAACTTAAGCATCTCATAAGTCGTAACAACATAGGAAGTCCTCGAGTCTTTAAACATTAATCAAAGTCCAACTAATGACATTAACTTTTAGGTACTGCAGTTGGGTTCTGTAGCGTCCACATTCAATTGAATGACTAGTTCTTTTTTCTCGTCCAAATGAATTACTCCTTTAAACAAAAGGGAAATTCTTGCTCTGAGACAAGAATGCGTGAGAACAATCTTAGGTCGCCCTTTGAAAAATAAACCTAGGCATATTAAACAAAGGGAGAACATAAACAAATTGGAAAAATCCAATTAGCTCGATTGATTTGTTTAGTACAAGATCCCAACCCCACTATAGACACTCTAGATTGTTCGTATATGCAGCACAATAGCCAATTTATTCTTCACCAAGCATTGGTTGAGCTAGACGATTGGTACACCACATTGATGTTGGTCGATGAGAAAACGCATCCGTTGACCTAAGGGACTTAAAAGTCACATCCAATGATTATTTTGAGATAAACAAAAAAAAAAGAAAGAAAAACGAAAGGCAAAAACAAGAGAAATTGAGCATTCTTAAGAGGTTTTTGGGTCCATCTCTTTTGTAGGCTCACAATACCAGTTTAAGCGTTATTCTTAAGAGTTAGCAAGAGCGATAAACCCATTTACAAACACGTAAGAGAAGTGGCTGTACTTAGAGAGAAGTCATTTGTGTTGGTGAGAGACAAAACGCGCACAAGATTCTTTCTAGACACTTAGACGTGTGGTTTATAGTTTGGGGAGAGGTTCTACTATGCTCTGTGTATAAGTGAGAACGACTATTGAGGGGTCCGACAGTTTCTCAGTCTATAGCGAAAATGCTGTACAAGGAAGTCAAATTCTGCGTGATTGCGGTTTCTGCATTTATAACGGTGCGTACACTCTTGGCATAACTAGTGGAGGGTAGTCTATTGGACCGTTGGAGCAGGAAGAGAGGAGTAGGCATACCCAAGGCAAACCACTATTGTTGATATCGCTAGTTCACTTTACGGGTAGAACAATATTTTTGTTGGTGTTGGTTCTACAAAATTAGCTTGTATTATCTTGAATCGATTGCTTATTTTGGTATAACCATGTGTTATGTGATTAGGTCATGTGACATATATAGTGCCAACGCTACATATAATATCGACCAGCACTTCTAATCTCGAAGAATCCAATTAAATATACTAATAAAATCTCGTCAAAAGTAGTTCACTTCAAACTTTACCCTCTTCGATTCCTCTCTCCTTGGCACCGTGATTCATGAGAAACTACATTTCGTGATTAGATAATTCATTGCCCATAATTAATTGTGATTTTGTTAATCATCAAAATGTATTTACGTAATGTAATCTATCTTTCCGTTTTCCTAACAAATCTCCCTATTATATCTATGGAAGTGGAAATGTAGCTAGTCTTAATTCAAGGACTAAACTGTCAAATTTTCTTACTTTATCAAGAGTGACAATCTTGTCTACCTTTTTCTATTGAATTTTGGCAGGGTTGAATTGAATGTACAGTCAATAATGCAATGGCGTTCCTTTGTATGTATAAACATATCCACATGACCCAAATGAGAAGATGTCAAACTTATGCCTCTCAGGGAAGGAACAAAATGAATTCTGATCCAAAAGTACAAGCACCAACATGTATGACTTGTCCTCAAATTTGCCTATCTTCTTGGATTCAGTGTTGGATCATTCCGAGGAAAATTGCCCACAAAATCCTAAACCTATTGTATGATAGTCAATTTAGTCCTAAATTCAATTGTAAAAATTTAGTCTTAAACCCTTTGACGATTTGCTAATGTGGTCATTCCAGTCAATTTTAGCAGGAAATTGCTGATGTGGATGTTGACCGTCTTACGTGACATGGCCAATATTGATGTGGACAGTTTTTCAATTTTTCAATTTATTTAATTTTCTATTAATTTATTTAATTTCTTTTAATTTTCTATTAATTTTTTAATTTCTTTTAATTTCCTATTAATTTTTTAATTTCAAGAAGAAAATAAAAGAATGAGAATTCGTAAAAAAATTTTAAAATAAATTGTAAAAATTGTCCACATCAGCGCTGACTGTATGGCCATGGTCTACATTAGCGATTTCTTGCCAAAATTAGTTAGAAGAATTACATTAGAAAATCATTAAAATGTTTAGGATTTTTTTTGGTTAAAAAAATAACACAATTGAAAGGTTTAAAATTGAATTAGTTGCCGTATAATATGTTCATGATTTTTTGGATAATTATCCAATTGTTTTGCGTTTATTTTTAGCAAGGGAAATATCGGGTGTTGCCATTTAGGTAGAGGTGGCAATTTGCGACTTAACCCTAATAAACTCGACCAACCCATCCGAAGATCGAACTCAACTCACATCCGAGTTGATTTAAAAAAGCCAATAACCCAAACTCATCCCAACCGAAATTAACAAACAACCCAACCCACAGCTTGGAAAACTCATCTATTAAGCAATTTGAAATCGATCTAATCAGGTACAAGTGTGAGTGATGTACATGTTTGTAACGACCAATCAAAGACATGGTCGGAGCCATCATCATCCCATTAGGGCTTAAGCCGGTCGATCAACATCATACGCTATTAATATCACGGCACATTATCGGAAAGAAAGATTAAAAGGGCCAATGTTATGTTCAATCATAACGATTATAATAACAACAATAATGATGGTACCAACGATAGTGCTACCTACGATAATAATTGGCATCTCAATGACCCAGTTGTCGTCCTACAACTTGATCATGATCATGTTTGAGAGAGGCACAGCATCTCAGCTGATCTTCTTTACATCGAGAGAGATCCGTGGTCCCAAAAAAAAGTGAATCGCCCGCTCCTTCAACAATTAGAAAAATCGGGTGCGAACCATGATTTGATCGCATGGCTGTGTTGTGGGGAAGAGAATGTTTGGCGGAGGACCGGCCGATGGAATCAAAAGCGTCGCTAAAGAAAAAGTGGGAGACATATACAATTGATGAGCCCTTTTGGAGGACTGACCATGTGAGGCCAAATCGTATGTTGTTAGAGCGAGACTGAGAGAGAGAGAGAGAGAGAGAGCTCTCCCCTTTGGATTCGGATGGCGACAAGCAAGCCCTTGTCTCTCTCTTTAACGCTCACCGACACGAGAGAGAGAGAGAGAGAGAGAGAGAGAGAGCTCTCCCCTTTGGATTCGGATGGCGACAAGCAAGCCCTTGTCTCTCTCTTTAACGCTCACCGACACAAGACGACGATGTAATAATGTTTCTTGGTCTTAATTTCGATGAGGAATCCCAACGTTAAAAAAAAAGAGTAGCGAATATTTCTAGAAGCTCGGATCACTTGTTAAATATACTTAATCAACAAAGCATATGTTAAATTTTGTTGACAACTCGTTAAGCGCCTAATTAAAGAAAGTCTATTATTTTTCATGTACCGGTCTCTTTCGTACCATGCCTAATCGGTGCATCGAAAATCAAAAACGATTCTACGATAAGCATAGTTAATGAGCGCCCAAACGGAGTGTCCTCAATAAGATCTCCGCACATTAAAAAAACTATTGAGAGTTTCCTTAATGAATTACTTAAATTTGTAGAAAATCCATGTCAAAATCCCTATCATTAACAACTGTTTAGTCCGCAATTGGCACACCGACCCAGAACTTCACTGGAGTCCGATAACGAAACGCAGCAGAAAAACCCCAAATTGGGGGGGGGGGGTGGTTCTTGGGAATTTGCAGCGGGTACATCGGGATCGTTCTTGGGGGAGACAATGATCAGACGCGCCACCTGTCCACCGCCAGCGACGGTGGCGATCCTCTGGTCGCAAGCTGGCCCCCACGCCCTGCGATTCCGTCGACGGCACGTGACGCGTGCGGAAGGGGAGATAACTATTTCCAAAGCAGTAGCTGCATGGCATTCAACGCCGAGGGGAAGAAGGAACGCAACATTTACGGATCTCACGTTCCTCCACGCTTTCCCTTTAGAGGTTCGATGAGTGGGTCACCTGCTGCCACCTTTTTATTTTATTTTATTTTATTTTAATGTTTTAATAAACGCAATTATACAAAATCTTGAAAGTTGGAAACTGCTGTCTGATCTCGATTGTTTTTACTTAATGCGACTCCCACGTTTTTTAACCTAAAAATGGGAAAATTCGTGTTGACCCTCCGGAGTCAAATTACGTGCGTTGTTCTTGCAAGTTGATAGGGGAAAAAAAATAAGAATGTTTTATGAGATTTTCCTCGAATTGATTGGAATAAATTAAAGACGATTCGATTCACAAACGAGTGCTCTCTTACAATGTATTCTCCTACTAACTCCAGGACTTATTGGCCAGATGCACCGTTTACTTCAATCAACATTTGCTTCAACGATTTTTTAATTAATTAATTAATTTATTCAGATCTTGTGGGAAAGCACATCGGGGTCGCCAAACCGGTCCTTGGACAGCTAATCATGTGTTGTTTTGTCATATAACATAATGTCAAATTGCACCAGAAGCCATATAAATAGGAGATGAGTAAAAAAAATTTTCTTTTTTTCTTATCATCCCTGTCAGGAGCATATGATAATTGATGATGAATCTTGGAGTTTATAAGTAAGACGTTAGTCCCTAATTCCACAATTCAATTCTCATTAAGAATGAATTCACTACAAGAGCAAGAACCGGTCAGACAGTACTCATAGTATGCGACCGACATGGTTGCTCTGCTATTCATGAGCTCGATCGACATGAACGATTGCCGTGTTTACTGCTGCAGCATTCTAGGCAAGTAATTCTTGTACCTGATATTGGAACAAGAACCAGTAGGAAGCGAACTTTCGGAAGTACCCGGGATTCTTTTTGTTACTGTCCCAAAGTAGAGTGAAGATTAAACATCATTGGGTGGACTAGCAAGTTACAATATCAAAAGACAAAATACTAAATGGGACAAGAGTGATAACGGAAAACATGATGATGTTATCCAGAAAGAAAAAGTTCCACAATAATACCTGTGCTACAACACAAGTTGATATTCTACAGAAGGTAATTATTATGTTGAAATCATTCAAATCAGGTAATTCACCACTTCTACAAAACCTTAAAAAGAGGATGCAGAGGCAGGTGCTAGAAAATTCCTATCCTGAAATTATGTCCCTAGAAATTATTCATAACTAGCTTATCTGGATCTTTTACAGTTGCCAATCAGATGATTTATTCCTTACCGGCTAACCGCCTTGCTTCGTCAAGCCAACAGTTGAGAGGTCGCATAATGGAAAAATTTCTGTGGAGAGGAACATGTGAAGGTTCCGTGTTAAATAAAAGAAGGTGTGTATCGAGGCATGCTGTTCAATTAGATGGAGAAAACTTACCAAGAAAGGTGGTTAGAGGCAAGTTGTGTCTCTATACAGCTGGACCTAATTGCGCTGCTGATCAATATGTACACACTCTATTCACTAGCCGCTAAACTATCTGATTTTCCATTGCCATCTTTGTAAGCAGAAGGTTAAGCTGAACATTTCCTTTCTTGACCTACATGGAAGCATGATCATAGAACATTACCCGTCAAAAGCGATGTCTGTAGTTGATGATCAGCCTTCTTATGAGAATCGCCTAGCTTCGCCTTGTCGGTTTCGGCTGCTTTTTTCATCTCAAGTTCTTTATGCTTGCAGTTCTCCTCATGGGCTTTGTTAAACATTCTCACAAAGTTGAGAAGAGTCGAGACAACTGCAATAGTATTTAAGAGGAAAATTAGCTTACACAATTGCTGTGGAAAGAGACCATGCATCAACAGCCCCTACACTATGTACCATGAAATACTCTTTTCCTGTGGCTGCAGCCTCTTGCCTCAACCTAAGTATCTTCTCAAACCGCATTTCAATTTCTCATAATCCATCAATATATCTTTAAAGCTGAGGGTATATCAAAATAGTCGTAACCATCCACCACTGTATGCGTATACTTCAAGAAAGTACAGGTCAAAATACCCTATTCACTAGTAGAAAAGACACTCAATTTGCTTTGTCAATCTTTTAACCTGTCTGTTCATTGTTTTGTCATTCGCTTTTTGAATAACTACTAGTGATCCGGATAACTAAATGCTACTAATTCGACTGTCAAATATCATACAGAACTTTGTCAGAAGGAGATTCTCTCAGAAGCAGATTAAATTAAGGCTGGATTTTGTCTGACGAAGTTCAGACTTCATATGAGACTATATCACATTGGCAAACATGGCTATATCTCATTTGACATGATTTTGTAAAAGTTGTATATTCACCAGCAGACATATCGTCAAGCAAAAGGAACAATGACGGCAATATCATCTTCAAAACTAAGCCAGTATACCATTCTTTCCCTAAGCAGAACCAGAATTTCAATATTGTCTAGCAACAGTACCTTGCTCAAAGGGGCAGCGAGCTGGATCTTCTCCAAAGTAGAGAATCAATGAATCCACATTTCTACCCTGAAATACATCTTCCTAGTTATTATCATTATATACCAATACAGAAAATGGTACAAGCTCAGTTCTATTGTTCATGTCAAATTATGACACATACCACCCCAGAGTAGAGTAAAGCTAAAGACCTCACTTCAGCTTCAGCAGAGCGAAGGAACTCCTTCAAGGTCTGCAGAAAAAAGCTAAAACATCGGTTTCCGCAATTCATTGTATCTAGGATCCAACAATCGCCACATTTTCATAAGCGCCATTATGAAATTCAAATCAAACAAAAGTTTAGGATATATATTCAGTCAAACCTTTCCTCAACAAAGTACAAAATAAACAATTTTCCTATTTGCCTCCCTTCTATAATAGTGGAAATGGCGGTTATTACCTCGTTAAGCTAACAATATTCTTTGAAAATTCCATTTGCAGATCCTGCTAACTAACCACTGTTATCCTCCTCTGACTTCAATAACATCTATTTACTTCCTAAACATTTAAACTCATTGAGAACTTGGGTGAAGCTGCGGGGAGCACCCCAATGTTCTCATGACCTGGCCCCTCAATCACCACCACCAATAGTAATTATCACAATAAATGGCAGTCAACAGTCATCCATTGATAGGCAGATTTGAGGATAGAATCATTGGAAATAGTATTGTCGGGCTCAGCAAACCTTGCAAAAAGTTTCTGAAACAGGACCATCATTTTCAGACACAGACAATTCCTGCATAACCTTTTCCAACCCTTTGCTTATTGCTTGCATTTCCTCTGCCAAGAATTTCACTTGTATCTGAAAAGAAATGACACATATTTGTCAGGTTGGCCAAGTAGGGTCTGCTTGGAGAGACTGTTGCCTTTTAATGCTGAACACTGGAAACATTCAAAAATACAAATGTTGACATGTAGAGTCATTTTATCTTTTTCTCACGATTTTCCAAAGCTCAAACATTTTTTTTGCAGTTGTAAATGTTGGAATGAGAGCAAGAAGTACTTCTTTCAGGACAGGACAAGCAGACCGTAAATTTCCTACTTCACGAATGGTTACAGAAAGTACCTTGGATGCTGGTTCCAAATGCACCAGGTCCTTTGAGAAATCTAGAACTTCTGGTAGTTTATCAGCTAGTACCTAAAGCTCATCAAGGAAAAAAAACCAAGCATATCAGAGAAACTTCCTCAGAGAAATGCACTTGAGTTGCTGGTAACAAATATGAAAGTATATAAACATTGTCATTTGGATGAAATGAAGAAGTCAAATATAAACCAGAATAAACGAACACGTCACATAAACTATGTCACCAAGGCAAAGGCCCAAGCAGGCTTAATAAATAGAGGGAGTGATTCATTTCCACAGCCAACTCTTATAAAACAATCATATTCATACATCTCTCATTGTATCCAGCAGTTCTTAAAAGTTCATGTCATCATCAAACTTTAGTTTTGACAACTCGGTACTAATTAGCCTCTGCAGATCATTTAATCCACATGCCACAGTGCTGTGGTACTTCAAAAGTAACCAGAGGAGGAGAACACCTTCTGTCAGTCTATTTCATTCTGATGAATAAAAGTAATAACATAAACTAAACTGACAAAAGGTTTACGTAAGTTTAGATAATAATGAGCCAATACCTGTCCCACCTAATCCATAGTATATTTTATAAATCCATAAAGATAAAGACTATTTCATGATTGATATGTACAGACCAACTTCACGACAACAATCAGGAAAGAGAACCAAATTTCATCATCAAATTTCGAAAGCAATATTAGAATTTGCAGGGACGTCTAGCCCATATTTTCCTTATTTTCTGTTTTCCTTCTCAAGCCACCATTTATTTGTCACTACTCTGCACAAATCTAAACTCTTAACATTCATATATTTAGCAGTTTTCGGTCATCAGAATGAGTTTTAAGCCTGGCAAGACCTCACTTATGTGTAATATGGAGATGATTAAGTTACTAAAGACTTGCCAAGGAGAATGAGTGCCTACTCAATCGTCAAGCTAGTTTCACATAAATAGTGCAAAAATTTTGTCGCCAGTCGCCGGCCAGAGCTAGCAATCATCACCTTACAGAGATAATGCATGAGAGTCATCTTATTGTTCCGAGCACGTGTCTCAGTTAGCTTGAGCAAGCTATCCAACCTAAAGCCAATAGCAGAGCCTGGACCCAAAAAAAAAAGGTAAAGAGAAAGAGAATTCAAGCATAGGATTTTCCGCACGACAAACAAGCGATATTGCTACCACAAAATAAAGCTTACAACATAAAGTAATCATCACCAAGCATAAGATACTTCCACAGACAAATTGATAAAGCCAAAACTGCTCTTATTTCAGATGGGTAAGTTGGCATTTATTTTTTAAAAAAATGGAAGAACTCGGTCATTGCTCGACCATTCATTCAGTTAGGCATTGCCCCTATGAGAATAATTAAGTTAGAAACAAACCGTAGTATCCCGTTCAAAGGGCATACCCTTGCTCGAACACAGGCCTTTGGAACCTACCTTGGAGTTTGACAGCACAATGACATTCTTACACTCACCATTTTGTAAACACACGGTTACCCCATCCAACCCAGATTGCATCATGATTAATCATGTAAAATTCCCAAACCAAACACAACACCCCCCCCCTCCCCCAACCCAAAAAAAAAACAATATGAAACCCTAGTGCTAGATATCCAATCATTAATGAATTAATAATGACTAAAAGGATTATCCAAGCTAACACATAACATTGGAAGATTGTCCTCTCAGTCCATTCATTTAGCTGCCGGTTTGTTTCAGCTTTTTAAAGCAAAATCTTTACCACCTTTGCTGCTATATTTCAAAGAATTATATATTTTAATTTGAGTTTTGAAAAGCATCTACATGATTTTAAATAATCTTAAATGTTTTAATTTCTCTGTCTTAAGATCCAAGAGGTTTATTATTAGAGGAAAAGAAAAAGCAAAAAGTTGAAGCAAAAGTAATTCCAATAGGGCTTAAATTATTGCTTACAGTAACTCCGACAGATTTTGAAATATTAATAAAAGTATAGAGAATAAATCGTAATCAACGAACTAGGACCCTAAAATAAACGTTTCAACAAACTCACCCCTGGCAGTCCCCTGGTTCAAGGCATTCCCAAGTGAGAGTATCGTCTGCATAATCCTCTTCAGTTTCGCAGAATTCTTGATCTGATAGGGACAGTAAAGAATAAAGTCACATAAGTTTTGAGTTAGGCTAGCCTGCAGCTGGTTGCAAAATTGATGCTGCAATCTGCTGATGTGGACTCTCTCTCTCTCTCTCTCTCTCTCTCTCTCTGGAAAAATAGCTCGACACCAGGATGATAAAAACCTTAACACAACTCATTCCTATTACCAGTTTTTCATAAATTCAAAGGGATGAATTACACCTTGATGATGTGAGCAAGTGTGTGTTGGAACAAAAACTCACAACCAGATGCCATCATCACACTTGTTACTTTGGGCATCTCCAACCCAAAACCTCAGCTCAATATTTGAAAGACCTCACCGGCCGATTCAGCACTCTCTTTCTTGTGTGACTAAAGAACATCATAAATCCCTCCCTCTCTCAAAGCTCTGGCAATTTCATGTCCTCCTCCTATAGTTCACCACTGAACATACAACTACATTCTCTATCTCTGCCTTTCTCTCTTGTCAACCTATGGCTACAATGATCTGGAGGTCTTTCAATTGATAGGGAATGTAATAATGCTGCTTGTAACAGCTTAACTAAGCTCAAAGTTTTCTCTCGCCTCTGGTGTTAATAAGCTAGTCAAAAAGGACAAATCATGTACCTCTTCAGCAGAAGAGTTCACTGTATTCAAGTTGTTTCTGAGGTCAGCAACCTGAGGGAAAAAACGAAATTAACATCGAGAATAATGCTGGACAATTTGCAAGAAAATGAAGCAGACAAGCTATTCTCACCTGGGTTGAAAACTGTATCTTAAATGAAAAAACTCTCAGTTTGGATTCAACTCGGGGCACTTGCATCAATTCTAAAAAGAACTGCAATAGATCCCAGTATATTTCATCAGATGGCATGTCAAAGGCATCGTATATAATTAAGAATCCACCATACTTCTCCAAGGTGTTCAGTACCGAAGGCTTTAAGAAGACTCCATCTAATTAGCAAGATTGGAAACTCTACTTAACTGTTTCTTTCTGTTGTATTACTTAGTACACACGTATCCTCAGTATAATCACAAGGAGATAAGTACAGAACTAAACCATGCAACGTAGGACAAGAGGTTGAGCATAGACTCCAACTCCAGAAACTGCATTTCACATCTATCACCGCAAGATATAATCACAATTCTGATTTACAAAATAACACTAATACTTTTGCACCTCTCCCTTATCTTTCACAAGCTCATAATCAGAAAACTTATAAAACCAAGCACATGGCATATGTCTGATCCAGAGGAGCCTATAATTGCCTCAACATCTTTTAACTCTTATATCGTGGGCAACTTATTAACAAGCATGTCCAGCTCGTATAAAATCTCTGTCTAGTTTAGTCGCACCAAAGCTCAAAGCACATCAACTATATATGAGTTTATGATTGTTTAAGCTTTACTACATGTGACTTCTATCACTATTAATTGACAGAAATTTAACATTTCGATTTGGTTAGACATCTAAGTACAAAAGAATGTCCATCCAGTCCAAAGCATGTACAGACTAAGCATCTAGAAAGTATAGAGTATTACTGTCAAGTAGAAAATGTGCTCAGCCCAAAAAAAAGGTATTAGGAATATGTATCTGATGTAGAATAATGGTTATTAAAAATATATATAAGAGAATGGGCTTATACAAACCTGTTCGCATCTTCCTAATTTTTCTTTCTCTCCAGTGTAGCCCTGAAATCGGAGCACTCGAGCAATAAGTCTTCAAACGAAACGTAACAGCAGTTTCTTGAGCTATAGATTTATATCTGCAGGACTTTATCAGTTCATAAGAAGTTTGCTCTACCTTAAGTAGTTCCATCTCCTCTTTTGTTGGACAAAACTTTATGAGGTTTTCCACCTGGTCAACATCCAATGCAGAATCTTCTAGAGCAAGTACCGAGTTCTGTCATATAAATCTAGATATATTAAGGTACTCAGTGAAACATTAACCACATAAACGTTTATGGAAAATTACCTTTGAACAGGGGGGCCACAAAAAAGAAAAGTTACACAGTCTAGTGTGCTTGCTCCAATAATACAAACATAACAAAGAATGATGAAAACCAAAATCGAGCAGTACAAACATCACGGATGAGAAAGAATAACAACTAGATGTAAAGTGTTGAATTGCTACTGATGGTCATTGTAGAAACATTAAGGGCTGGGAATTAATGTTTGCGGTCATAACAGTTGTATCAAGTACTGGCATTACAAATATTTGCTGATTTAAAACAAGTACATCTGTTAATCATGCCACATCTTTGTAGCATGAACCTAAACCATTTATCAAGCACATAAAAAAAATACGCTGCATAGAACATGCTTAATAAAACAGCTTTTCATATTTAAGCAGGTGAAGATTCATATAAAGATGTTTGAGAACTGTCCAAGAAGTGTCCTGATGGCAGAAATAACTAGCGAACCTGCTTAATCTGCATTTAAAAGATTTAAAGAGGGTCAACCAAGTAGAAGATGAACTTTCATTTCTACATGACAGATGGGATCACTTGTTTATTATATCATAATTTTAGCTCAACACAAGCACATATAACCAGGCGTTGAGTGACAACTGTATTTCATGTAGCGCACTGGATCGAACAAATTGATCTTTGTAGAATTAGTAACATTTTTTCACTTTTTAGTGAAGATGATCTGTTAAAGTTGATCCTTGAGCCAGTTATAAGACCTAATAGGACTAGGATTACTTGCTGATTGAATAAGTAACTAAGATCTTTTGAGATTTCAATAAATATCCCTGCAGCTCGAAGTATCATCCTAGGTTTCTTATTTCCAATCGGTCTACCATATGGTGG
This sequence comes from Syzygium aqueum, assembly GCA_031216185.1. NCBI lineage: Eukaryota > Viridiplantae > Streptophyta > Magnoliopsida > Myrtales > Myrtaceae > Syzygium > Syzygium aqueum. The sequence goes on along the minus strand of CM062233.1, from coordinate 28,008,414 downwards.
AAACGAATTGAGCAGTAAAGTTGATTCTCTTGGACCTTAAAGAATTGTTTGCTTCGAATCATGTGATGCAAGTCGCGGAGAAAAAGAAAGAATCAATATCTAGATTCCAGCCCTGTCTCTAAAGTGTGATTCTTAAAGATTAAAAAAAACACCACTTGCAATGCTTCAGAAACTTTAGGTGTGATGCCTAAAGAAATGTAATCCACTTGACTTGTCCTTTGCTGCAAGTTCCCTTCAAACATTCAATTAAAGTTAGGCTCATTCATTGTCCTCCATCATGTTATGCAATATGATTGTCACAAATTGTCAACCGTAGGAAAGTCGAAGATGCACCACTGATGTCTCTGAGGAGTCCAATGATTGATCAATCAAGGAGACATGAAAAAGGCTGTATGATGTATGAGCAGCTGTGGCCATCGTGTCGTTCACATGCTTTAAAATCCACCAAAATAGTAGATGAAAAGATTCTAGAAAAGCATCAAGATGAAAATATCAAAAAGATAAAAAACAAAGATCAGCTTGCAACTGAAGAGATCACAGAGGTCCAGCAAACCAAACATTACAAACCATAAATGCAATATGTTTTCTAGTTGAGATTAAGCGTTGGCAGTCATAAGGTCAACTGATCCAACCACGGAAGCGTTGTTGACATCCCACTTAATAAGGACAGATATGATAAACAAGAAAAGAATTATTAAGAATGTACTGAAGTGCAATTAAATTAGAGAGACCACGTTACATGAGTATGCAGCTCTTATCAACTTATCGTCCTATAAAGAGAAAGCAATACGAGAACAAGACTACAGGTTATGATGCTTAGTTAAAAAGCATATATCAGCATCACTTATATTAGAGTTTTAATGCAAAACATAGCAGCATCAAGCTTACCATTAACTCATGCAATGGCACTTTGACCTTTGAAAGCATAATCTCACAGTTGTATGCTCGCCTGTGGTCAATCTGCAAACACCAATCTGCTAAATGCAAATATAATGACAATAAAACATCGTGGAACAAATGAATAAAAGAAATGTTTAAAACACGTGACCTAATTTTACAGCCTGTACTCCATCTCCAAAATTCATTGTCATTTATTAAACCTGGAGTTCGAAAGTTCATACATTATCTTCGAAAATTTGTGTCATAGCTTCACTCTTTTTATACACCAGAGACATAATAAGATACCTCAACTTAATGATTTGTCTGACAAACCATTTACATGCAAATCAAACCCAACTATGGAAGAGGAAAACAGTAAGTTAACTTACTGACTTTGCTCCGACAATATCGAAATTATGCTACAGTAAACCTCAAGAATAATAACTATTGAAGAAAAGCATCAAGAGCAGAGGCAAAAATTCTCAGAATGACTCATTTATATGGATTTACTGTAAGAAGTTTACTGGAAAGTAACAAAGATTTTCTACCCCAAAGGTCTTGCATTAGAAAATCTTTTGCCATGAATTACAACAGATTTTACGCATAAGTAATCGTGCAAATGAACCCATGGATAGAAAGAAATCAAATTTGCCATTTCTTCAATTAAAAACACAATACTGGATAAGGTGGATAAACAAAAAATCTAAATAGCCATTCTACTTAGTAAGAGATGGCTTATTATTAGCTGTAATAGGGGTTGCAGTACTTTTTAGTATTTCCAATATAGGTCATTTTGTTTCTAGCAGAAGCCAAATACCCCAATGAATAGTTAAAGTCCTGAAACCATTAAAGTAGACAGGTTCTGATGTATATTTGAGTATTAAACAGGTAGGCTTATAACAAATGACATGTAATCCAGTGCATACAGTCAGAAATATGCATTATCACTAAATGCGACTTCCAATGGATTTGCCAATTTTTCAATGTGTCCAAGGTGGTAAATTCAAGATTGACCAATAAGCAGTCATTGAATTTTTCTCCCTTGGATCATAAATGCTAACCAGGGGCTGAAATATACCAAGTTGAGTTTGCCAACTAACAAAAGCCATCAAACTAGAATACGGCCCAAACATCTAAAGCCAAGAACATAGAGTTATCAGAACATATAATTACCAGTTGCACTTTATCTGCCTTGCGTGCATCTGAGCCACGTGCACTTTTTTTTCTATTGTGATCTGAAACCGGCACAGATGCTGAGAAAAGAGTTTCCAGCTCAGACATGTCAATTTCCGGAGCCCTACAAATTGTTGCAAGACAAAAATCATTCGCTACCATATTAACAGACTACCTTTGAAATATAATACTTAAAAAGCATACTTGGTAGCTTCTCCAGATTTTTGCGTTTCAGCCCAAATGCTTCCTTGTACAGCTCTCGATAACTTCAACCAATGTAAAGGCTTTAGCTTTTTCATGTTGCTACTCTTGGAACTTATAGTACGTGACAAGCCTCGTCCCTTTGCAGTGCTGAAAGCACTCAATGGCGGACCTGGAGGAGGTCCTCCACCAGTCTTCGGTAGACCTTTAACAGAAGGAACAGGAGGAGGAGGTGCAGAAGGAACAGGTGGGGAGTTCCTCACTGTAGCTCCAGACTGTTTGGCCATGACAGGGGCAGGAGGGGGTGCCGGTGGTGCTGTAGGGGGAACTTTAGGACCCATAGCTTGCCCAGAATGAAGAGGAGGTGGCGGGGGTGGTGGAGGTCTCACATTCGCTGGTTGAATCTCCTTCAAAGGTGGCGTCGGTGGCGGTGGCGGGGGCGGCAGCATTGGTGGTGGAGGTGGTGTTGGTGTCTTCGAAGATGGCTGTGGAGGGCTAGGAGGAGGAGGGGGAGGAGGAGGAGGAGGAGGAGGAGGTAGCTCGGCTGCAGAGCTGGCTGAATAATGCTTGTTCATATCATGCAAACGAGAAGTGACCTCTTCACCAGCCAAAGCTGTTGGTCTCAAACCTGGTGGCGGCGGCAGTGGTGGTGGTGGTGGTGGTGGTGGAGGTGGAGGAGGAGAATGTGGCACGGGATGAGCTGGAGTAGACTTCTCCTTTCCCTGTATCTGAGAATTTATCTCATCACCAAGTGAATTTTTGGTTTTTGAAGACAAGGGATAATAAGACGTAGGAGGAGAAGAGGTGGAAGCCGAAAAACCAGGTTGAAGAGGAGGAGGTGGAGGAGGTGCTGGCGGTGAAACTAAGACATTTTTGGGTCCTAGATGCTCAAGGGAAAGATTCTGAGACTTGATTTGGACCGCTTGGTCTGAGGATACTGTTGTTGGGTTTTCTGCTTTCCTCTCAGATGAGGCAAGATCGTCAATTTGACTTTCAAATGCGAGACCAAGAGGTGCAGTAGTCTCTTGTTTTGTCGTCATTAGATTTGAAGCTTGCACAGAATCGATGTAACCTTGAGAATGCTTGGTAGTCTGAGCAGCCTCCATTCTTCTCTCTGGAGATGGGTTTTCAGGAACTGATTGACCCTCTAGACTGACGGAAACAGAACCGTGCTTCTCCATCTTACTTTCTAACATCTTTTCATCACTTTCTTCTCTGATACTTTCAGGACTCTTTTTAGCTGATAAGGGGAAACTTTCCTGAACATGTAGAGAATCAGCATCCGATTTTCCTTGAATTATATTTGAAACTTTCATTTGCTGGATGACATTAATTGCAGCATCTGTGTTGGGAGCCAACCACTCTACATGGCTAAAAATTTCCTGAACTTTAGCAAATGCTTCTATTGGAAGGCCCTCCTCCTCGAAGCATGAAATATCTACGGGAACAACGGAAGCAGCGGAATCCATCTCAGAAAAGAGGATCTTCATCAACAAGATAGATAGTTTATTAAGTTCAGCATAACATGGATGCTAAGTAAAATATATCTCTGCAACGACTGCAGTTAAACAAAAGTGGCATCAGATATACCTCTGCTCTGAATTCCTTCGGAAATAGATCTTTAGCTTCCCATAAGGTATCAATTTCATCACGATTAAGCATCAAAATGTTTGACCTGATGAAAGCTGTATTGAACATGACGCGGAACATCATCTTTTCTCGTTCCAAGTCTTCAAATAAATTTATGCACTCAAGCACAACATCTCCTTGAATATGGCAGTTTATGTCAATCTTAACTAACTCACATTCTGCCTGCAGAATAGCGGAACAAAGGTTCCAGAAAAAACCTTTATCAACCTTCTCAAAGGAGGGAGAGACAATATTAACGAGAAAAGTGAAATCTCGGAAGAGAAAAATGATATGTGTCACTGCTAGCATAAACCAAAAACCAAGACCAACTGGCAGTTTAAAATCAGGTCGAATTGCCGGATTGAAGACGAACAACAATCATTTATGCTTCATTTGAATTGTTCATTCCAGACCCAGAGTACTACAACGGAATTCAATCGTTCTTCAGCTTCGAAATGTTGATCAGATTAATTTTACCTAATTGCCTTGGTATCAGAAAGCAAACCATAAATTTGAGATGCTGATAAATTTTGATGCTCCACTAAGTTTTCTAACATCTTCACTAACTGATTCTATTCATCAATTTCTGCAGGGAGAAAGCTAATTTTCAAGCATGTCTCCGTCAAAAAGAAAGAGTGTTGTTTAAACCGATGGGGGAAAATGCTAGTGAAAAATTGAATATATGGGGCATTTTAGCACCGCTTCAATGTGCTTATAGATAGCTGAGATTTCAGACGGTGTCAAACTTTTCTCTCCTACTTTAGAAGATCAGTCTCCAAAAGTAAAATCCTTACAGGTTTCATCGCACGGTATCTTTGCAAATCAGCATCAATTGATATATTGGAGAAATCTAATTTAACGTATATAAAAGATGATATATTCACTCAGAATATCATGACTAACAACTGATGAGCTGCAAATGCGTTCAACCATCTACTAAGGTATGAAACCCCAATCAATTGAGCAACCTTAAATCTAAACAAGTTTCAAGTCTTCCAAGGACAGCTTTATAGAAAATAAGAAATTAACAACACACGCTATTGAGAAAAACCCTAGACATCTTCCTAGAGGTCAAATGGGGAGAGGACATGCAATTTATAAACTCTTCAACTTCAAAGATAATTTGCAAAAGCCTGTTATGCTTTCCTTTATACACCTTCAACCATCAGTAATGAAAACGATAAGATTATTGACATAGGTAAGAGCAACCATGTATTTTAATGACGACGCAATTCAAATAAATTACTTATTTCAGGAACTGCATATTTATTATGGAGCTGTTTAACTCTGTCCAGGAAGATTTAAGAAGAACAATGTAAAACCAAAATGGATTCAATATAAGTAGGACGTGTCACCTGCTTGTAAACCCGAACTACTTTGCTTCTCTTTGAAGTTGAGAATAATGCTTTGGGGGTGCGATCATTAACGAGAAAGGGGTCCTGCCCATAAATCCTGAATATAGGGCGGCACCCACCCTCCCCATCAAAATTTGGAATGGATCTGATGATAATGCAGTCTAAAGTGAGCGCTCTGTCCAAAGGAGGCCATTCGGTGGCCACGTTCCTCCTCGAGACATACTGTAGATATCTCTGCTGAGAAGGGGCGGGATTAAGTGGCGACAACAAGTGTAAAAGCTCACGTGGAGCCTGCTTGTAAACCATGTCCAATGTCTTTTGCTCGCCACTGTATAGCTTCCTATAAATTAGAAGAGCAGCAAGCATGAAGGCCAAAACTGGCCAACCACCAAGTTCACAGTGCATTAACAGCAAATTATGATGCCCAAGAGAAAGCCAACTCTCGCATGACCTCAGAAAATGATGAATCATCTCCATTGTCAGCAAGGGGCAGCCCTCGTACTGCTTAGGGTAGTCCATGATGGTCATATCATACTCAGAGAGAATCTTATTGAGTTTGCTTCGCTCCTCTCCTTCACGAAAATTGAACACCAGAATAGAAGACTCGTGGAAGTGGTCTTGAAACTGACTAACTATTCCTCGCATATGAACCTTGTAGTCGTCCTCCGTCCACACATCAGTAGCAAAGCAGCAATCAAATACTAACAACAAAGTCACAATGAGCACTTATCAATTGCATTTCCAAGTCATCGTATTAACCAAATTAAAGGGTCTAACAAGCAGCCAATTCCATTTTTCCATACGAAGAATAATGCAGACAAAATGATTCACGTAATCAAGGCAATCTGGTTTCGTGTACAGTAAACTCCGCAACTCAGCCTCAGCGAAACAGAGGTCGCCACAGCATCTCCCTATTTTTTTCTTGACACAAGTAGTCCGAACAGATAAAAAAAGGCTCAGCATTGAGATGTCAACAGCTCTACTACTGATGAAATAATTCTCGATCGCACGTTTAACAATACAAATTACCAAACAGCTCCCCGCCCCAGTCAACTTTACAGTAATTCTAAAACACCACTCTCCTTTCTGTTCTAATTACTATATCCATCCTCATGGCATGATGTCGTGCGTCAAGCCTGCCGCTACATGCTCTACTCTTGCAGCCAAGAACTTATCCTAACCGAAAATTCCCCAGACCTTCTATATCACGTTAATTTTACCGACATATCAGCTTGACTCAAAGAGCTGATATCGATTCAATTTCCCCAGCAAAAACCAAACGGCGATTCATGCCAAAATCAAGCCAACAAACCACACGCGAATCGAAGCTCCCTCCTCCCCTTACCGTAGACCCGCTCGCAGATCTCGAGGAGGCCGTCGGGGGGCTTCCGGTAGAACAATTTGAGGAAGGACGCCATCCCGGCAACGTCCCCGAAGCGCGCGCGCGGGCGATCGCAGAGCCCTAGAGAGAGCAAAAAAGCACACGCGTCATTCAGCGCGCGCGCTCGCGGAGAAGACAACAGAGAACGCAACAGAAATCGACGGAGCAACGGAAATCGGAATCGGTGCCGGGGGAGAGTTGTGGTTTAGGGTGGGTGGGGGGGGGACCGACCTAGAAGAGGAAGTGATTGAAGGCGTGCGTTCGGTGGCGGAGCCGACACACTTGGCTTGTCATGTAAGGAAAAGAGCTCCGTCGGTCGCCGCGAATTGGAAATGCTTTGTCCGTAGCGAGCGTGCGACAGAAGAGAGAGAGAGCGAGAGAGAGAGAGGTAGAGGAAGGATGATGGCGGCGATGGCGATGGTGGCGGTGGTGATGGCGATGACACAGTGAAAGATTTCTGGATTTGGTGCTTCTCCTGTCCTTCCTTGCTTCCTTCTTCAACGACCGAATTGGCTTTTTTGGTTTTCCTTTTCTTTATTATTATTATTATTATTTTATTATTGCGGGGGTGCTGAGGCGTAGTAAGGAAAGCAGCTGAGAATCGCCTGCTGGGGGGTGGCCACGTCAGCTGACGTGGGGATCACTACGCGCCGACTCGTTGCTGCTTTCTTCTTTTTTCTGCCTTTTTTTCCTTTCTTTTGTTACGCGATTTTTGCGATAACGGTATTTCTTTTGTTCTCCGTCTTCTCGGCTCGTAACGATACGCTGTGCGTCTGCATTTGCGGCGAGACAATTCGATGCGTTTGTTAAACTTGTCGTGTTCGTGTCGTACCCATGTTTCTACACGACACGATTAATGTGCCCATCTCTAAACGACGGAAGCAGATAGATCCTTACATCTTGAGGGTCAAAAAGCATGAGCCCGTGACTAGCGATAGAGGTGTCAAAACCGAATCGGAAAATCGAATCGAGATACGAATTAAATTGAACCAAATCGAAAATTTCATGCATTTCGATTCGATTTCGATTTCGGTTCGGATCATCAAAATTAATCAATTTTTTTTTCAATTCGATTTGGATTAGTTCGGATCGAACCGAACTGAAATAAACTTTGGTTTTAGCCCTAAAAACTAAAAAGCCCTATCTGCCTCAGCGCCTCTCTCGCGCTCGCATCTCCCCCTCCAGCCCTGCCGCTCGCCACCGCCGTAGCCTCCGCTGGCCGCAGCTCCCACCGGGACAAATCCAAGGCTTCTCCGGCAGACATCACTCTCCTACACAACATCCTGAGGCTGGCCGACGAGTCGCTCCAACGAGTCGCTCCACTCCGAGTCAGGCGTGCTCAGCTACGTCCTCGACCAGGTCGATCCCGCCAAGCACTCCCTCGGCTACCTCTACATCCTGTGAGTCTTGCTTCGCTCCCTCTCTCCCTCCGCCGCCGCCGCCACCGCTTAAAACGGTCGCGATTTCGTCGAGCTTCACCGCATTAGGCTAGCTAGGGTTTCAGAGATCCTTCGACGGCCCCCTTTCGGCGTCGATGCCTTTTAATCGGCTCGTGCTTAGGATTCGGGGCGGTGTATCGATTGGGATTTGCTTACGCCGATATGTTTTATTATGTGGTTTTTTAAGTTAGCAACTACGGATCGGATGGTGATATACTCAGGAAATCAATCTCGTGTGAAATGATTTGCGGGAACTGCGAGTATTCATTTTTGTACGAGCTTAAAGTGAAATGGTGGATTTGGAAGTGCTAGAAGTAGTGGTTGCTATTGCAAAGATGGCACTTATGAATTTGAAAGTATTGTATTTCTGTGGTGGTAGTGAGGATAGGAAATGAGTAGAGATTTTGTGGCATGTGTAGTAAATTGTGCTGATTTCAGCATGCAAAATATGATTTCTCGAGACATTCTTCTTGTATTGCTTCTCACATGATTGTTTGTGTCGTATGGTTTTGAATATACAACAGAGAGGCCTTCACATCCGGTCCAGTCTTAAAAGAGCAAGCCCTTACCCTGGTTCCGATTCTCGCTAGATTTATTCATTGATGTGATGCGCAACAGATTCGTTTGGCACCCGATAAATATACACGTCTATACCTCAAAGTAAACTGTGATTCGCCTTGTATTGTTAATCATCGGATGCTAACTCACAGCATTGATTCTTCTTATTTGAGCTTGCAGTTGTCTCTGTCTGCAAAAAGGTTCAAGGATCATGTTTTGTTGATTGAATCCCCACTACATATTGTTTCTCCCGCATCTCTAGGTGCTGATCTTGTTTTGCCCTCCATGTGTTTCCTGTTTTGTGCTTTTTGCCGCCTCTCTGTTTTTCTCGCTGATGTGTACAGTTTTGCCTGCTTTTGTGCATGTGTTAAGCACTTGAACATCTGAGAAAGAAGATTGAAGCGTCGACTAAGAGAATTCGAGTTGCGTACAGTTTTGTATGCTTTTGTTTTCTTTTTTGTAGCTAGTCCATTATATGATTTTGTAGCTCTTTGTCACTATGCAGGATCAAATGCAGAAAGGAGGGAGGGATTCGTTTTACAATTGATGGCTTGGGTATCTTCATCTCAGTCTTGATTAGCAATGTGGCTGGTGCCGGAGATATAGCTGCAATAAAAATTGTTGAGATGGACAAGCATTGCATCGAGGATGTTCTTAGGATGGAATGGGCTACTCTTAATTTCAAGATCAAGAAATGGGTTAGAGCTATTAGAGTCTTTGTGTGAGTTTATCTAGTGAGTGAGAGATGGCTTAGTGATCAAATTTTCGGGGAGGTATCACTGAATTTGAGTTGCTTTATTGAGGCGTCAAAGGCTGCAATTTTGCAACTTTTGAATTTTGCAGAGGCTATATCTATGGGCTTGAAAGAACCGGAGAAGTTATTTTGCTTCCTTGAAATGTATGAAGTGATGTCTAAGCTTTTACCAGATATCAATGAGCTATATCCAGATACTGCTGGGTCCTTCATTAGAATTCAATATCATGAACTCCTGCAGAGGCTAGGCAACTGCATCAGGATGACTTTCCAATCTATACAAAGATGTGGCTTTGCAGCATCTTTTTCTGATGAACAATGTGCATTACATGGCAGAAAAGGTGAAAAATTCTGAGCTTAGACCTGTTTTCGGAGATGATTGGATTCGGAAGCACAATGGAATCAGTTTCTTCTTTATTTTAAATAATGAGTTTTTCGATTCAAATTAGTTTTTCGAACCGAAAACTGATCCGAACCGAACCAAACCAAATCAGTTTTTCGGGTCGGTTTCAATTCGGTTCGAGCAAGTTTCGGTTCGAATCAGGAGTGCTTCCTTAACTGTTCAGTTCGGTTTGGTTTTTCAAGAAAATTGAACCGAACCGAGCCGTTTACAGCCCTGACTAGTGGTGACGTGCGGTATAACTGACCAATAAAAAATGAGACACGTACACACGTGATACCAAATAGGAGAAAGATTTGCAGCACAAAAGTAATAATGATTGATAGGGCTATAACATGTTATTATTGCCACGTTGCATATTGATCTCAGATATTACTTTCATCAAAAGCACACAGTTGATCTAAATGCTCTCATTACCACTTTTAAGTCGACTCCCTTCTCATTTAAACCATAAAGTTGTAGCAATTGACTAAGTAGAAAAGCCAAGAGATTTCCAATTCAGGAACTGGAAGTCACTCAAATCCCCTCAACCGGGTGCAAACCTCACGAGCATATAATTTCTTGGCCGCGAAATAGCTCACGCAGCACCTAGTGAGCTAAGAACACCGGGTCATCCTTCTTACTATAAAATGCTCTTGAGATGGCAAATAGCATCATCGTATTGAATCGTACCACACCTAACTTAGTTCGGGCATCCACTCCCCTTAGCGAGACACGCATATCACTTTGATATGATAACTAGTTTCGGTCTACCATGGTCTTATCAGAAGAGCGACATGACTAGTTTGCGTATGGGAGACCAATCCCGCCTTTAGAGATCTTATAAGATGATAGTATTCATGCCATTCCGTGACTCCCAGCACAAACCCCATCAAGTCAGCATCACATGTGCAGGTGAAAGGCCTAAACTTAATCACTTAATGAAAATTATAGAGTGGATTGTGCTCTAGGGCTAAAAAAAGAAAAAGAAAAATGTCAACACATGCAATGGAGAAATTTGCACGGCAATTTGGTTAGATCGCCAATTTCTAGCAAGCAAAATACTAGTGTGAGATTTTGCGAGACTGCTGTCAATTGTTTTAAAAACTTAAGCTATTAGATGAAGGCATTACAATATGTAATTGATTAGGTAAATAGGCACATAGAAAGATTCAAACTCGGGACCTAGACCATGTAAAAAAGTTCAATTCAAAAGTTTAAACTATTAAGTGAATGCATGATTTAATATTCTAACAATCAGGTATCCTATATAAATGGGACGTGAAAAAAATGGATGGTATTAAATCATGTTCTTTTCACCATTTTCTGCATAGGTTGACTATGAGCAATGAACGGTTGTTCAAAGAAAAACCAGTGGATTTATCCATTCCACGCATAGGTTTTATATTTCAAAGTTTGATAAAATCAACTTATATAAATACATAGTATATTCTGGAGTTATAAGAATGACAATAGCCATGAAATTAAGTAATCGAAGAAAATATCACGCGCAAAAACTATGCATTGTTCATTAGATGATCTAAAGGTGTAGGTTCATTTGTCTTTTATATAATTTCGGTTTACACTCGTCAAACATCTCATATGTCCTATTTTATTAAACCTGAATTTATCATGACTGTTTTTCTTTTTAATTTGACACGATTGTTTGTCATTTTTAAGCGACTATCGACCTTTAATTAAGTAAAATTAACTCTAGCATTGTGTTTTAGGATATTTTGTATTGGGTTGAATCAAGGTAATTTAATGCTCTACGCTATAGTATTGATTTACGACAACAATTATCTATAATTTACGTATTACATAATACATGTTGTATAGTAGAATCAACTATTCTATTACATTAAATATAATTTCACACGACGTCGGCCTATTTTGCTACAAATTCCAATACGGGCGATTAAGTCAACTTTTCCCCTATTATCTTATAGATATTTTTGTGTGTATATATATATATATATATTTTTCTTTCACAACATAACATGTCGTGCCTAATGAAGCCAATTTTACTTAATTTTGCACAAATTAATATTTGTTCAATATCATGCAATTAATTATACCAATTATTCATACAAATACTATTAGACGCATGTGTTATATAGGACTATGCTTATATCGTGAAAATATTCTTCTCTTAAAATTTTCTTGAAAAGGAATAGACTTCTTTCTATCACACAATTAATGTACAGTCTTTACCATTACACTTTTTAAATATCACAACATCCACAAGGCTCTCAACGGCGAAATCCATGGTTCGTCAACGTCTTGATCCTCACTTTCCGGCGTGAAGACCAGCACGCAATGTTGCCTTGCTTCATCTGAGTGTGCAAAGCTCGTGTCGCTTTAGATCCTCTCCAACAGGACACAAACTTTGGAGGGAAGACGGTCAATATCTCACGCGTGGCATTCGTGGGAACAAACTCCGAATCCAAGAGGTACCTACCTAGGAAAAGGAAGAAGGAAAGTCGCCATTTATCGGCGAAAGAGGAGAGAGAAAGGACCAACCGAGGGCCTGAGGGCCGGAATGCAGTAGGGTCTTCAAGCCTCATGCTCGATTCTCGATCGAAACTTTTTATACTTCATTTAACAAAAAAATCTTTTGGTTGACATGGATGCATATGATGTTCAGAAGTCACTTTTTGTAGAAATTTGGGAGAAATTGTTCTAAGTTTTACTCTCTAGAAAGGGCTACAAAATTACATGAGGCCTCTGGCCTTTTATAGCTGTTCGTTCAGCTAATTATTTTGTGCTAACTACCGAAGCAAAAAGCCAGATATACTAGCCATAAATCTGATTAGTATATGCTAGTTTAAAAAAAAAATTATCAGCACCCTAAAACTTAGGAAACAAATTCCTAAAAACTAACAAACAAAATCCTGAAAATCTGAAAACAAAATAATCGAACTTCTACTGCTAATTAAAATATCTGGATCTGGTTTTCAACACTCCCTCTTAAGCTGGGTTATGAATGTCTATCATACCCAGCTTGCACCTTAGAGTCTCGAAACTATTTCCGGATAAATCCTTGGTCAGTATATTCGCTGTTTGATGATTGGTTGGAACATACAAGAGCTTCAATATTCCTTCATCGAGTTTTTCTTTGATGAAATGTCGATGGATCTCCACATGTTTTGTTCTATCATGATGAACTGGGTTCTTGGCAATCTCAATAGTAGCTTTGTTGTCACATAATAATAACATAGGATTGGTATTAGTGAATCCTAGTTCATTTAAGACTCTTCTCAGCCACATGCCTTCACATATTCCTTGACACATTGCTCTAAACTCCGCTTCGCCGCTGCTCCTAGCAACAACGGGTTGCTTCTTGCTTCTCCAAGTAACCATGTTGCCTCATACGAAGGTACAATACCCTATTGTCGACCTTCGGTCCATGAGAGATTCAGCCCAGTCTGCATCCGTGAAAATCTCCCCGTTTCTCTCCTCTGTTTGTTAAAGGAAAGTCCTCTTCCAGGACTTCTCTTCAAGTACTGTAAGATTCGAAAAACTGCCTGCAGGTGCTTCTCTGTTGGTTGGTTCATGTATCTACTAACCATACTTACTACGAAACCAATGCCTGGCCGAGTATGTGAGAGATAGATTAGTTTGCCAACTAATCTTTGATATCTCCCTTTGTCCGTTAATGGTCCTTCTTCTTCCATCTCGATTTTATAGGTAAAATCCATGGGGTTGTCAGCTGGTTTACACCCAAGCATACCGGTTTCCTTCAAGAGATCAAGAATATACTTGCATTGGGAAATTGCAATCCCTTTCCGTGACCGAGCTACCTCCATACCTAGGAAGTACTTAAGTTGACCTAGGCCTTTAACCTCGAATTCTTGTGCCAAGATATTCTTCAGTTTTTCAATCTCTTCCAAATTGTCACCAGTTAGGTTTATATCATCGACGTATACGATCATTATTGCTCTTCTACCTTCATCTGACTTCTTGACAAACATTGTATGATCTATTTGACATTGAGTGAAATTCAGCTTCTCAACGACCCTTGTTAACCTCTCAAACCAAGCACGAGATGATTGCTTTAGGCCGTATAGGGATTTCTTGAGTTTGCACACCTTGTTGAAGCTCTCTTTAGTGTCAATTCCAGGTGGGACCTCCATAAAGACTTCTTCCTCCAATTCCCCATTTAAGAAGGCATTCTTTATGTCTAATTGATGTAGGGGCCAGTCCAAGTTAGTTGCAAAATAGAGCAACACTCGGATAGAGTTTAGTTTGGCCACCGGAGCGAAGGTTTCTTCGTAGTCTATTCCATATGATTGTGTGAATCCCTTAGCGACCAGCCTTGCCTTGAAACGATCAACACTACCATTGGCGTTGTGCTTAACTGTAAAGACCCACTTACATCCCACCAATTTCTTCCCAGCTGGCAATTATGTATATTCCCAAGTCTTATTCTTCTCAAGTGCATGAATTTCCTCAAGAACCGCTCTTTTCCACTCAGATTGAGCAAGTCCCTCATGGATATTCTTGGGAATTTGAATGTCGCTCAATGTTGAATCAAATGCCTTGTATTTCGGAGACAACTTTTTGTAAGACACAAAGTTGTTAATGGCATGTTGAGTGCACTGTCTCTTCCCCTTCCTAAGAGCAATAGGCTGATTAAGATCATCAAGTACAGCAGAATTTTCTGAGTTTGCAAAAGCATTACCTTCATCAACTGTGGGTCTTGAACTCGGATCTGTCTCTTGAGCCGGCCTTGATGTAGTACGGTCCTCCAACTCCTTTTGAGTCTTCCACCTAGAGTAGACAATTACCTCTTTATTTTTGTCTTGTGTAGCATCTTGAATGGGTAGACACGAAAGACTTTCGGATGTTAGATGACTCTCGGATGTTGGAATGGGTAGATACGGAATACAAGGAGAATTTGTTTGTTGTGACCCGAGTGACCAAGAAGTGTCCCAAAAATAATATTCCTCACAACTCTCCCCCTGAATGATATTTTTGGAATGAAAGGGCTGGTGCTCAAAGAAGGTAACATCCATGGTGGTATAAAAACGCTTTGTCTGTGGGCAATACACTTATATCCACTTTGATTTGGAGCGTATCCTAGAAGCACACATTTGAGGGACTTAGGATCTAGCTTGCTGCGATGTTGTTGATTTATATGAACAAATGTTGTGCAGTCGAATACTTTGAGTGGAATATGTGAGGCAAAACGAATATGTGGGTAGGTATGAAGTAGCCTTTGAAATGGTGTTCGGAAATCTAGAACACGGGAAGGCATACGATTGATGAGATATGTGGCTGTTAACATTGCTTCACCCCAAAAATATCATTCAGGGGGAGAGTTGTGAGGAATATTATTTTTGGGACACTTCTCAGTCACTTGGGTCACAACAAACAAATTCTCCTTATCTTCCGTATCTACCCATTCCAACATCCGAAAGTCTTTCGTGTCTACCCATTCAAGATGCTACACAAGATAAAAATAAAGAGGTAATTGTCTACTCTAGGCGGAAGACTCAAAAGGAGTTGGAGGACCATACTACATCAAGGCCGGCTCAAGAGACAGATTCGAGTTCAAAACCTAAAATTCACAAGAGTGTGGGAAAAATTTAGTAGTGCAGCCTAAATCTTTGGTTAACTTGCTGATGGAGAGAAGATTATAGCTGAGTTTGGGAATAAATAATACTGAATTCAGTGTTATATCTTTTGAAATAATCATTGATCCAACACCGGCCACCTTTGAGCAAGAACCATCAGCAATTCGAACGCTAGTGTCATTTTGACATGGATTGTACTTGTTGAACACTGTGATATCTCCAGTCATGTGGTCGGATGCTCCTGAGTCTACAACCCAAGAGGTGATTTTCTCCTGTTTAGCACTAAAGGCATTTAGAGAATTACCTCGTTGAGCTATTGTTGTTGTACTAACCCCTTCTGAACGGGTTGCCTTCTGAATTGATTCCTGTAGCAGCTTTTTCAACATCTCCAGTTGCTCTTTGTTGAAGGGACTCAAATCTACCAAAGCGTTTGTTTCAGTTTGGACTATGTTGCTTCTGCTCTCCCGGTCTTTAGTAGGACGTGAGGCTGATGGCTTCCAATCATCTGGCCGACCATGAAGTTTCCAGCATGTGTCTTTTGTGTGACCTGTCCGTTTGCAATGATCACACCACGGACGACCACCCTTTCGTTGGTTGTTGTTGTTTGACTGAGTACCTCGACTATACGATGGTTGAGATCCTCGGGCTATTAAGGCAGAATTTTCTGGATTGGTCTGGTTTTTTGAATAACCAAGCATCACCTTTCGCCGAGTCTCTTCTCTCCTGACCTCCGAAAATACTTCTCGTACATTAGGTAGGGGTTTTATGCTCAGAACTCATCCACGTACCTCGTCAAGCTCTTGATTCAAGCCTAATAGAAATTTATAGATGTGTTCTTGATCTTGAATTTGCTTGTACCGCTTGCTATCTTCAGGACAACTCCACATCATATCTTCCAACATGTCAAGTTGCTGCCAATGACACATGAGTTGGTTAAAACAATCAGTGACTGAAGATTCCCCTTGCCTTAGATCATGAAGAATGCCCTTGATCTCGAAGATGGTTGAGGTGTTATCTTTGTTGGAATAAGTTTCATGAACAGCATCCCAAATCTCCTTCGCTGTCTAGTAATACATGAAATTCTCCCCTGTTTCATTCGTCATTGAATTCAGTAGCCAGGACATCACCATGTTATTTTCCACCTTCCATGTTCGATAGTTTGGGCTCGTCGCCTCAAGTTGTACGGCAGCTCCAGTTAGGTAATCTTCTTTACCTTTTTCGCAAACGAAAATCTTGACAGAATGGGACCATTGATTGAAGTTGTGACCAGTAAGTTTATGACCAGTGATGAGAAGAGTTCCCCCTTCGGATACATTGATAGGTTGGGTAATCAAAGGAGAGTTCTGAGCTTTAGGGTATGAGGTTTCACTCTCAACCTCGCTTGCCATGGTGGCTCTAGGGTATTTTGTCATGGTGGAAACACTCAAAGATGTGGTAGAAGAGAATGGTCCAGATCGAGCTCTAATACCATATGGAAATTTGGGAGAAATTGTTCTAAGTTTTACTCTCTAGAAAGGGCTATAAAATTACATGAGGCCTCTGGCCTTTTATAGCTGCTCATTCAGTTAATTATTTTGTGCTAATTACCGAAGCAAAAAGCCAGATGTACTAGCCATAAATCTGGTTAGTATCTGCTGGTTTAAAAAAAATTATTAGCACCCTAAAACTTAGGAAACAAATTCCTAAAAGCTAACAAATAAAATCCTGAAAATCTGAAAATAAAATAATCGAACTTCTACTGCTAACTAAAATATCCAAATCTGATTTTCAACGCTTTTACTATCAGATGTTAGACCCGTTGGACAAGTCGGCCCAAGCTACGGCCGATTTCAAGCAAAACCTAACCAGAAAAAGAGAGAAATCATTAAGGATTGTTGGGTCGACCGGCTTGGTCGGACTTCCTTGAAAATATTCGCACAAACCTTCCCGAGTGTCTATTGGGCCTAGTCAGGCCCAGCCCATGATATTATCAGGCCCATAAACTAGTCAAATAACAAATGAACTCTACTAAGTTTTTAATTTATAATTTCTAGTATAAATTAACGTCGAGGCAATGTTACATCATCTAACCATATGTCCCATGAACACGGACCGGTTTCAATTTAGGAAGCAGATTGAAATATACTTGTGCACAAACTAATTCCGTTTTTGTGCTATGTTTTGGGACACTGAAGAAATGACAGAAAATAGGAAAAGAATATTAGATTTCCCGCACATCATTACGCAAGAAATTTGAAAAGCTTCTCGTTTTTTCTAAATTTTCGTTCCACCCTCCACGTTCTCTCATTTTCCAAGGGGAACAGTAGTTTCATGATGCATTATCAAGTAGGAGTGAGCACCGGGTTCGGTTCAACTAGAGAACCAACCAAATTGGCCTACACCAGTATGTTCCAGGGAGAACCGCTTCGATTTCCAATTCCGTGGACCAAGAACCGGCCCAAGATTGGTTCGATTCCAATTCCAAGGTCGAAACCGCCCGTTCTACTTGGGTTGAATCGGTTTTAAACCGGTTTTGAAGTCCCTTTTAGAAAAAAGGAGGTATTTTTGCACCTATCAAGCATGGAATCTTCAGCATAAGCAAACAACATAACTGGTAGACTAAGAAATGCTTTAGTAGTGAAATAGCATAACTTTTATACTTTGTTATAACAATTTGATTTTGCACTCAAAACATAAAAGCAATCAGAATGAGCAATTTCAAAATTGACCAGCTCGGATTGTGGTTCCAATCTTTTGGAAGCGCACAAGGTCGATTCCCGATTCTAGATTGAGAACCAACTCACCTTCGAATCGATCATCTCTATTATAAGGCAAAGAAAATTGTCTAACACGTGTTGTTTTTGAGGATTGGTTTACAAAGAAGCACTCGGACACGCCATGGCCAATTATGCATCATTGGACCTTTTGAATTCGATCATTGAGCAAGAGCTTAGAGCATCGCCAATGATTCAATTGTTCGTCACTAAGTGGTGTTCAGCCATCGGGTTGAATTGAGTTTGGCGCCATGTACCGATCAAAATAGACTTTTCTCGTGTAGTTCCCAAGAATCACCTATTAGATTTGAGCTCGACAACACTCGGTTTTCTCGAGTTTGAGTTTAATTCACATATAAGGCATGATCAACTTGGACTCAATTGAACTTAACTTGAGTATTGAAATAATGACATAATCTAAATGTGGAAGAGAACATGGTAACAACATATGAGGAATCGGAATAGGAATTAACTTAAAAATCGCCATACATAATAAAAATCGGAATACACGTTTTATTGAATTATATGTTTCAAATTGCAATAATACCAGTACATTAGATAAGTATGCTTTCCGACCAAAAAAAAAGAGATAAATATGCTTACCATATTAATTTTTTTCCATCCAAAAGTTATAGAATGCAACGTTTAGTTAATAACCACATATCTACTTGCCTTTTCTATTAACGCATTCCCGTCGATTCTCATTCATTCGTACCTCCCCCTATGTTAGCGAAAATGCAGTAATGCATCGATTTTCATTCGTAACCAAACTAGTTGGGAAATCAACCTAAAACCTTTCAAGATCTACAAATATCAATATGTAGATTTGCATCCAACTATTTACAGTTCTCCGAAACTTAACATCTTTTTTAATTTATGTTTAAAAAAAATACATTTGTCTATTAGGCAAAACCAAAATTATGAAATTATTTGAAGTTGTTTAAATCTCGAAAGTAAACCCAAAATTTGGTGCGCCAAGGCAAAAACCCAATTTTTTTTATCTGTTTTGAGCTCCATTTAATTTCTCTAAGTAAAAATTTACATTCTTTTTATTATTTATTTATTGTCTTTCTCTATGCTTGGCACGATGAACATTGGTCAACGAAAGATATCTTCTCAGTCAATGGAACGAATTTTTTTATTTAACAATAAAGTATCCTTAAAGGTTGAAAGATACGTGTACCTCACTAAAAGATGCAAGTCATTGCGTTTCCACCTCCACCAGTAGTTATAGATAATCCAGAAAGCAAGTCAACGTAAAAAAATAATAAGATTTACTTCTACATCGTGCGAAAGAGAAAATCCATGGAGGATCGCGAAATTTTAACAACAATATTATTACCTTATAATTTACAATGTCATGTTTCTTTTAAGAAGATTCATAATGTTGTATAGATGAAAAGAGGAGTTATAACTAGGGTGATCGGTTCCCTGTCCGGTCTTGTTCCGTCCGATTCCACCTAGAAATTGGAAATCGGACCGGCCGGCCTTACAATTGGGAATCGGACAGGACAGTCAGTCCGGTCCGTTCCAATAGAGCCGGTCAATGTAGAGATTGAGTTGAAAAGGATGAAACTTAAAGAGTAGGAATTGTACAAATGAGATGTAACTTTCTAGGAAGAAATGGTCGTGATGCAGAGAATGAAGCTAACAGGACCTCACAAAACAATGGGGACATAATCTGGGAAGAAAAGAGTCACATCAACAGTATGTAGAGTTGACGAGTGTAGAAGAAGAGCTCAAAAAATATCTTTCTCAGCGGAGGAAGTGCGGTCACTCATATTGTAAATCCAAAACAATGGCAGAGAGAGGGAAAGGCAGGCGAGCCACGGGAGCGAGGGAAGGAAAATGTGGGTGGATTAGGGTTTTTCAAGAAACTAAATATATATATAGTCGATTTGGTTCGGTCGGTTCGGTCGGTCTGGTTCCCATCTTGGAACTAGCAATTGAACCAACACTCCTTGGAACTGCCTAGAACCGGTTAATCCGATCCAGTCTAGATAGTTCCCTATTCGTACAATCCGTCTTGTACACCCTTGCTTAATACCATAAAAAAATCTCAATTGGGTACTGCATATTTACTTTAAATTAGTTTTTGTCTCATATAAAGATTTTGTACTTCATATCCAAGTCCACTATCCATTTGCATTTTCTTAACTATCCAGTTAAATGCATACATGTCCACATACGTGAATTTTTCACATTAAACCAATCATTCTTCATGTTAAATTCGTCTTGTAGTCGCCTGTTACATGTGTTAGGTTCAATTTGTTTCCCGAAAAATAAATAATTTAAAAAATATTTTCCTAAAAATGATCGCTTGAAATAATTACTCAATGGAAACTATATTTATTATCAATAATAATATATGTCTAAATATTCTTGTGAACGATGAAAATATTTTTTATTCATTCAATTTTGTAAGCGATGTATACAATCGTTTCTAGAAAAATATTTTCCAAATTTTTCATTTTTTGCCCTAACATATGCATAAGCATTGTTGGACATAATGCAGTGATCTCTCTGCTGATCAGGATAAAAGATCCAAAGAGTAGATCTAGGTCTAGAACACCGGTTTTGGATTTTTCACATGACGAAAATTAACTTAGAGTAAATATGGCATTGGGTATTACTTGTTGGAGTATAGTTCATATTCCCCATCAACTAAAACACACGGGGTCCTGCTTCCCAATGAGAGAGCTGGCAAGGGTCCAAGCGTCGCCCCGGTGGGGGTCATAAGGGGGTAGCACCTTTATAGTGTGGACATGAATTTTATTAGTAGTTTGGGTTTTTGTTTATGAATAGCTACTAAATATATATAATATCTTTTTTTTTGTAATTGAGGGCTGTAACATAAAGGCTGCGTTTGGTAAACAGGATAAAAAGCCAAGATATGATATGTTTTATCCTATTCTGTGTTTGGTGGTGGTCCATGATAGGATAAGGTCGGATATAGACCGGATAAAAAAATTCGAGGAGGGGGGTGGAATAAACCCGGATAGGATTTCTAATGCCTATTTTTCTAGAAATCCTACGCTCCACTTGCCGTTATCTTCATCCCCACACCTTGTGCACTTTTACCAAAAAAATTTCTCGGCTTTTTTTCCTTTACCGACTCCTCCATACCCGTGAATAACAAAATATATATATAAATTATCCTATCTGATTTTAAATCCATAGTCCACCAAACAGTGGACAGGATATGAAGAAATCCCAGGATTTCTTATTTTATCCTATTCAGTCCTATCCTATTTAGAAATCCAGACGACCAAACGCAGAAGAATATAGCCCTAATTTAAGGGCGTACTGGGATAAAATCTTGCATCTCGATTTCTTTTTCTCACATTTATTCTCTATTTCGTTGTGTTTGTACACCTAATTCTAACGCCACTTTGGGATTATTTTTTTTTTTTGTAAAGCAATTAACAAACCACTTTGGGATTATTTTTTTTTTTTGGTAACCAATCCACTTTGGGATTATCATTGGTGTTAAATCCAAGAATGAGAGTCTTGCCGAAGTCGCAACGTTTTCCTTGCCTCCTTTTCTTCGCCGAAAGTGGATTGTTCGCTTTGACAAGTGCATATGGTGACATGGCCAAACAAAGACAATGCGTGCATGTTTAGTCGCTTTACTTAGGACGGAAGGAGCGACAGGACGAGTGAATCAACCCACGCACTCCAACAAATTGCTGGTTTCTGACTCGCAATCGCGAACGATTCAAAGGGTCCATGATTAAGTGCGGAATTCATGCGA
This sequence comes from Syzygium aqueum, assembly GCA_031216185.1. Lineage (NCBI taxonomy): Eukaryota > Viridiplantae > Streptophyta > Magnoliopsida > Myrtales > Myrtaceae > Syzygium > Syzygium aqueum. Next base: position 27,986,580 of record CM062233.1, on the reverse strand, counting down.
AACGTGCACAACGTGAATTGCCCTAATTTTATCATCAGCTGACAAGATTGAACAAGCATGACCCAAATATCTTTCTTCCTAATTAGTTTGCATGGAGACACGCCTTAGGCTCGGCGAGACGCAAACAATACTCTCCCTGATGTTGGTCTCACGTTGCGCTAGCACACCGTAGATGAAGGAAATATGTTATTTATACACATCCGATGTATGATGCGGTTGATGGAAGCGATTGACGGTTTTAGAAAATGTAATACAGGGCTTCATTACGGGTCTTGCTCTTTTCATGACATGTGGTCCCTTAGCTCTAACTTGCAGCGTCTATGAAATATCTTATCGTAATTATGAATGTGTTGTGGACACGCTCGACCACGGGCCGGATAAAGTACCATTGTGTCTTATTGTTCTTGTGCTAGAGAGAGGGGGATAAGTTAATATATGCATCCATGAAGGATTTAATCGAGCACCTCTATCTATCATAACAATAAAAGTCAAATTTCCAAGTTGGGTATTTTCTTGTCAATCTATCATATAGATGTCTTCTCAATCTATGATTTTCCCCCAAGAAATCCTAAACCCCGAAATTTTCATATTTTACCAAATCATTCATTTTGACCTTTTTAGAGGTAAAAAAGTGTTTTCCTTTTTAGATTTTGGCCAATTTCTGAAATATTATCAAGAATCTTGTTCGCATTTGTATGTTCTAAAAGTTTCAGTATTTGGCACAAAAGAAAAGTTTGCGATCGACACCTTACGGTTAAACACAAAAATACAGGCACTACTTATATGGAGTCGATCCTAAATAAGTAAAATAGCAACTCCTTTCAAGAAAGAATGGCTATTTCATTCAAAGGTATCCGATGTTTTCCGCCTATCTAGGTAGGAAAAAACCTCCTCCTTCGTCCATGTGATCGGTGTTCTCATCTAAAGCACAGAATGTCTAAATAATTTTTTTTTTTGATAACCGAAGAATGTCTAAATAATTGTTAACAACACGAACAAAAATCCTTACTAAACACATAATTCTCTCTAGGTATATAGTCGCCACGTCTCTACAACTTGCTTCGTCATCGCCGATGTTAAAATATTGTTCTCTATCGCTTAACAGTGGATTCCGTATGCTCTTTATATTCATGTGGTGTCCCTCTATCGATCAGTGTAAACTTTTGGGATGGACTTTCTAACGTGGTATTGGAGCCCGTCAAAATTCCACGCTCCTCATTTGGCTTGCACACAAGAGAGATTGTTGAGATATTGTAAAGTATCGCTCGATAATGAATACTATATGCTCTTTATAGCCGCCATATCTCTCTTCAATGCAACCAACACCGCCTTCAAATTTCGTCAACAAAGGCTTGAAACCTCAAGGTGATTACAAAGTGCTTTTCATTAAAAATGGATGAGAACGTGCCAATTCAAATCAATTTCGAGTTTAGTTGTGTGGCGATTTGTTGAGTTTGGGTTTTTGTTGGAAAATGTATATGGTAGTGGAGGCCTCAGAGGCTGGCTAGCTCGTTCCTCGCCTGCGGCCGATTGCGGCCGTCATCGTCGCCGGCCACCGGCTGAGAAAGAAGGAAAAAAAAGAAAGAAAGAAAAGAAAAGAAAAGAAAAAAGAATTAAAAATTCGAATTTTTTAGTAATTTCTAGATTTTCCTTACCAAATGGTGAAAATTATTTTCTAGTTCTTTTTTCGGCTTCAGCTAAATACTGAAAAATATTGTTATTTTTCCGAAAATTATTCTTTTAAAAACGTCACATTTTTCGCGAGATAAACGAAGTGTAAATGTCATGAACGGTGATTTTGTCGCTTTAAATGAAATGGATTTAGTCGTAGAGGGGGATGAAACAGCCCTATCATGCCGACAAATTAGTCATATTAAAGCAATGAAAAAGTGGCACAATCACTTTCTTTTTAAGTATACAAAATTACTGTTCGGAAAAAAAAGGGAAAGAAAGAAAAAAGTACCCCAAAATAAAGAAAAGGGGAAGAAAATTAGGTGAAAACAAAAGGTGGAGGATCCCTGCGAAATGCCGTCCACACTTTTGATGCCGACCACAGACGAAAGAAGATGAAGTTTGGGAGGCAACTTCCCCACGTATGAAAAACAGCCAGCAAGAAAAGCCATTTGAAGACCCTCTGCTTGGGGTTCCACCGCCTCATCCCATGTTTTGTAACCCCTCTTGTAATAACTAGAGAGAGAGAGAGGGGGTCTATCTTTTGGGTACTTGGGTTTGTGTCTGTGTTCTGGGGGTCCTCTGGAGCTGCAAGTTCTTATCTGCATTTTCTGCTTCTTCATGGCTTTCAGGCTTGCAGATTCTGTCTTCCTCCTCAAGGTGTGTCCATCTCTCTGTCTCTGTCTCTGTCTGTCTGGGTGCCCTTCAAGATTGATTCATTTTGTGAATGCGAGAGTTTCTTTGGGATATTTTGATTCTTGGTTCCAAATTCTTGGTTGAATTTGGACTTTGGTTGTGTAATTTCAATGTAACATGTCGCTGAGCATTTACTGCCCCCGCCCTCCCTGTTGACGAGTTCGTGTGGATGTTGTGTTCAGGGCCCCCATCAGACGTCAATTCGGAGCCGAAGAATTGCTACCCAGTGTTCACCTGGTATTTGATTTTCTATTATGCCTTTTCGCCTGGAGTTTAATTTTTTGCTAATCTCACGTATGAATTGAGTCACTTATACTTTTTGTCAAAACCTCCTCCGTTGGTTGTGCCCTGGTGGTGGTGCACTCCGTTTGTAGCCAAAGTAGTCGTATGTTCGGAGCTTTAAATCTGCTCTGTTAAGTTTAGAATTCGGTTGTGATGGCTGCTGTTGATTATTCATTTGATACGTTAAACTGGTTCTTAACTCTTTACTTTCAGAAAAGTGATTTGCTTTTGTGCTCAGTGGTGGGATTTAGGATTGTGACGATGCATTGCACTCAAAGCTACCATTTTTTCTTCTAAGAGAACGCATTTTGTGCCATATATGTACATTGCATTTTGTTGCATAGAACTTGGATTGCCAGTCACTGCCTTACTCTTCTGGTAAAATTCTGAAATTAACCCTTTTTGCAATTGATGACGCTCATTTGGATTGCCCGAGTCATGCAGATTATCTTGAGTTTAATAAACTTTTATGTTTTGAAATCTTCGGTTGGTTATATATCAAGATAATTGTCTTACCTAATGCAATGCTGGTTAGAGGCTTAAAGGGTCCATTTTGTTAGAGTGGCCATTCATGGATTTCTGACATTGATTGTAGTTTTGGTAAAATATGATGATAAATGTCAACAATGCACTTTCTTACCAGTGTATGGTCGCTGAGCAATAGCTTGGAGTCGGCTCCACACCCACGCCCAGGCACCAACATGGCCACACACACCCTGTCCACCCACCCATTCTTATCAAAATGATCCATTACTTAAATAAGCAGTTCGGATGTAGCCTTGTTCAGTATGCTGTTGTTTCTTTTCATCAAACTAATAATATGGCTGAAGGATAGGTCCACTTAAGTGCTAGAATCATGAAATATAGCTTCAAGTTGGAAAATCTGATCTCTGATCCCTACTAGTTGACCGAATTTATTATCTCAGTCAGCTAAAATTGCATCTTAATTAGATTTGCTTGCTCGGATTTATTTTAAATGAGACCAAGTCAACCTAATCTCAGGTATGAGCAGCAAAGGCTATGTGAACATGACCAGCTCATACCTCCGATGGCTATTCAGTTGGTTAAAAGCATGGACATCATCATATAGGCTAGAATTTATTTGAGTGCAAGCATCATTTTGATAATGGAATCTTGGGAATTGGGATGAAACCGACCAAAATGCTGGGTTTTATTTTGAACTTAAACTTTAAATGACACGAAAAAAATTGATTGGGGCAATTGGTACTATACTGCTTTTAACAATTTCTCTGGTTTTGGTGGGTTTCTCATAATACTCTGTTGGAAGACAGGCTTATATTATCTGAAATGGGAAAATCAACTCCAGAAGGGAATCAAACATAAAGGACATTCATTCTCCCCTAAAAAGATTCATATTGTAAGGGCAGTCGCAGTTCCTGTTGCACCGATTTCAGAAGACAGTGCTGAGTACCGGAAACAATTAGCCGATAATTATGGCTTCAGGCAAATTGGAGAACCTCTTCCTGAAAATGTTACCCTCAAGGATGTTATTGATTCACTTCCCAGAAAGGTATCCGCTTTACTGGCTGTGGAATGTGCTTACATGTACTCTTATCCATGAATCATTCCCATCTTGTCATTTTCCTTGTCAAGATTATTTATTTAGATTATTCTTTCAACTTGAGGATGTTGTTTTTGTGAAGGGTGAAAAAAAATCCAATGGTGTTCCTAGTTTGAATATTATGCTCCTACTGTTTGGGAACAGTCCTCAAATAAATGAACAAATGTCTCTTTTAATACTACTACATAATCTTTTCACTATGCAATATTAATATCAGCTGCATCTTGGTCATATGTAGGGCTAGATGGTCACAAGAAACTTTCTGGTGTAGCTGAAAGAGTTACACCTTGTTAGCAAGTTTTCTAACAATTATTGCCCTCAAATTTCATTGAAGGTTTTTGAGATTGATGATGGGAAAGCCTGGACTTCAGTTTTGATATCTGTTACTTCCTATGCATTGGGGTTGTTCATGATTTCAAAAGCCCCATGGTACCTACTCCCTTTGGCGTGGGCCTGGACAGGAACTGCTGTTACTGGGGTGAGCTTTGTTTGCTGTTTTTTTTCCTTTGGTAAAAAATTCCCTTGCTTGTTCCTCATATGGGTTGTCTTTTCATTCTGTACCAGATATTAGATTAACTTCCTAGACAGCTCTGTTTATCCCTTCTTGTTTTCCCTCCCATTTTTAAGTTCTTTGTTATAGGGCATGATTGTGCTCACAAGTCATTTGCGAAGAACAAATTAGTGGAAGATGTAGTGGGAACGCTGGCATTTCTACCGTTGATATATCCTTACGAGCCATGGAGGTTTAAGCACGACCGGCATCATGCAAAAACTAACATGTCTGTAAGACACTCCTTTTAGATATTTGCATTTGATAATCCATTATGAATACCTTTTCATGTGAAATAAAGGAGTGGATGGTCGTTTAGCAACAAGCAGAATGCTCTTGTGACAGTATATTCCCCCTTGTTTTTTAACAAATAGTCCATTTTAAGGCTATCTACTCTATGCATAATCTATATTCTTAAAGACCCTTGATTACACTTTGGATATAGTGAGGAAATGTACATGAAGACACTTGTTTGCACTTTGCACATGTGCCGTATGTTATTTCCTTGCCCTCTTTCATGTCTATGATGTTATGTTTTGGACACACACTCCGTGTTTTTTTCTCTTATTATTATTATTTTGTATCTTTGTGAGAAAATTCCCCTTGGTTAGCTTGCTCACATGGTTGTAGTTGTCTCCTTTTTATCCGTAAATTTATAGGTTGTCTGAAGATACAGCTTGGCATCCTGTTTGGAAAGAGGAATTTGACTCTTCTCCTCGTCTGCGCAAGGCAATTATATATGGATATGGCCCAATTCGTCCTTGGATGTCTATAGTTCATTGGTATGTATGGAACTATAAATGTGTATTATTTCCATTTAGATGCTTGTTTCCTCTCTCTCCATGCCTTCGAATTCAAAATGTCAAATTGATGGTTTTTGTTGCCTTTTCATGTACTTGCATTGATCTTAATCTGACTAAATGCCCTACTAGGTTGATCTGGCACTTTGACTTGAACAAATTCAGACCAAATGAAGTCAAGAGGGTGAAGATCAGTTTGGCTTGCGTTTTTGCTTTTATGGGGATTGGGTGGCCATTGATCATTTACAAGGCTGGCATTTTGGGGTGGCTTAAGTTCTGGTTGATGCCATGGTTGGGCTATCATTTTTGGGTAATGATCTTTTTCATCTGCATTAACGATGCTTCGTTGCCCTTCTTTACTGAAGACACCAATAATTCGTCGACGAGTAGTCCTTGCAGTCATAATAAAGATAACCTCCAAAAGAATCTAGTGGCCTCTCATCTTTTTTGTAGCTTTGGATAATTCAGGATATTTGGTCAGAAGTTGCTCATAGTCATTATTGCCAAGTACAGCTGAGGACAGTGAATGCCTCAATCTTAGGATTTGGATTGTCTGAAAATCATAAGTTGTATAATTAAGAGTTTTCACTTCAAGTTTCTTTGCTCTATTAATTTAGTTGTCCTGGTTGTTCTAGTTAAGCCGTCCACATTTGCTGAATGAGAAGAGCAATCTGTTTCTTGTTTTTAGATGAGTACTTTCACGATGGTCCATCACACGGCACCTCATATTCCTTTCAAATCTTCCAATGAGTGGAATGCTGCTCAAGCGCAGCTGAACGGAACCGTCCACTGCGATTATCCTAAATGGTAATAGATCTTTTTTTTTTCCTCAAGTTTCTTCATTACTTGCTCTCTTTTGCTCGCATCTAAGATATAAATGAACTAGCAATGGCATGATGGCTGCGGCAATTGGGTATTGTACCTTTAAACTTAACATGGCGTTGCTTCTGGGCATTGTCATGCAAAAATGTGTGTCAAGAAACTTTTGCATTTTAGAAAGTGGAAGAAGATGAAATCTATTTGATGTTGTTATAGGTGAACTAGCTATCTTAGCTGACTGCATGCTTTGGAAGAAAGTTTTGTCACTTGCTCTGTCTTAAAAGTTTATCCGATGACCTTTGGGTGCAAGGATAAGTAGAATGATAAACAAACAAACTGAGATTTTATTTTCTTGTGCAGGATTGAAATTCTATGCCATCACATAAATGTCCACATACCCCATCATATATCATCGAGGATTCCAAGTTACAACTTGCGTGCAGCTCACAAGTCTATACAAGAAAACTGGGGAAAGGTGAGCTGGTTTTCATCAAGTATGTTATTCTGGCATTCAAAAGGCCAGCTAGATTAGGATGATTTGGAACAAGTTCCATTTTTTTTTCTCTTGTCATGAGTAACAGACGCTTGGAGTGGAAGGGGGTAATTTAAAGTTGAAGCTAAATTTGGCAAACTCGAGTGGTAATTTGATTTTAGCGTTTGGTGCCTCAAATATTTGTAAATACAGAGTGATCTTAGTATTGCATAATTGCCTGGTGACCAGTTGTCTCGCTGTTGTTGAAAAATGCCTATTTGCTAGTTTGCTCATTTCGATTTACATGTCATCCACAGTACTTAAATGAAGCCACATGGAATTGGCGACTCATGAAGACGATCATGACGATGTGCCATGTGTACGATGAAGAGCACAACTATGTCGCATTTGACCAACTGGCGCCCGAGGACTCTAAGCCAATTACATTCCTAAAACAAGTGATGCCTGATTATGCTTGAGAAGATATTTCTGTCGGACTCTGGTGATCTTCAGCTCTCTCTCGCTTGTGGTCTTCTCTTCTTGAATTAACCTGACAGTAGGTTACCGATTATTAAGATGATCTTGCACTTGTTTAGTTGACACTTATCCATATTAGAGACGAAAATATACTTGTGAACTTTTTGGAAGTTCAAATTTTTGTTGTCTCTAGTATGTTTGAGCATGACGACACATCATACTTATTCTTTCATGCCAACATGATAGTTGCTCAAAAGATGCACTTACTATCTCGTATTTCTGGTCATGCTATTACGAGAGTACTTGATTATAATTAGATCAAGCTTGTTGTTTATACATTTTGGTACGAGTTTGCGCAGAGTGCATATTTCTTGAAAATCTCTTGCTCATGGATTGTGAATGCAATATGTCAACACAGTCCTTTAGTTAGGATTAGATCCCACATATTTGGCAATAAGGATAGCACTCCCTACTTCAAAGGTTGTTGTATCATATAAGGACAGTATTCCTAATTCGTGGGCAAAGCTCGAGGTCTTCCGTTGATTAATGAATTCGCACATTCGTGAAAGTTTAGTTATAGTCTAGCTACATTTTGCACATTAACGGCGTCATCTAAGTATGCTATGCATCATGATAGCATCGTTGCCTTTTCGTTTCTCTCTTGTTTTGCGGACTAAAATTGATCGATTTTGGTTTACCAAAACAATTACCAATTTCTCCTTCTTTGGAGACATTTCTGTCAAATTATATTGAATCATGGACAAATGTGGGTACGCAATAAATGAGCAAACTAAGAAGAACAAATTCATTTCAGATCAAGTCGGTTAGTTTGATTCTTATAGGATGAGCTCTTCATAATTTCTTTCTATACCAACATCGAGACATATTTCAATAGGCTAGAGAAATAATTACCATGGTTTGAGGACATAATTACTTAAATCCCATGAGCTGTGTATGGTTATACGAGAGAGAGAGAGAGAGAGAGAGAGAGAGAGAGAGAGAGAGAGAGAGAGAGAGAGAGAGAGAGATTACATAATAGATTAACATATCACTCAGCGAGAGAGAGAGATATATATTGATTACATAATAGATTAACATATCACTCAATTAGCGAATATATCTAGATAGTTTGCAAATGATTATCATTTGCAAGAAAGATAATACTTTGAAAAGAGAAAAAAAAACACAATTTTTTAGTTACTCTATGGGCGTTACTATAAAAGTTTCACACTTTTTACGAAATGGTCAGTATGAACTCTTTGTCCAATGATAAAATTTTATTTTTGAAATCGTTTTCTTGAAAAAGATACTTGTTATTTTTCCCTTGAATTTTTATTCTAATAACCGAAATATGACATATTTCACTGGATTATACATCAATGAAATTCTTTCTTTATCTTAAATTTGAAAAGATCATTCATGTACACCACGGGCAATTTGATATGGATAGATGGAGTCCTCAACCCGTTGAATAAAACAAAATGTAAATGGAAGTGCCGTCCCTAGAATAATTGGCTACTTATGTTTCATGTCCTTTTCTTTTCGTGGAAGTGTTGTCCCTTGACTTAAGGAAATAGGAAGATGGGACCTGGTAGTCTAGGGTGTGCATGGAATCCATTCTGGAATAGAAATTCTGTTCCAGAATGGATTCCGGAATAGAAATATGTTTGTTAAAAAAATTTCGGAATGCATTCCGGATCAATTTTCACATTCTGGAATAAAAATATGTTTGTTAAAAATACTTGATTCCAGAATGCATTCTTGATTTCAGAATGAGTTTTGGGTAAGAAAAAGAGAAGCTACTTTTTATAGCTTCTCTCGTCCAGAATGCATTCTCCCTATTTTATCTCTTTTTCTCACTAATTTTTTTTAGAAAATGCATAAAAATTGAAAAATTCCAGAAAAATTCATAAAAATTTCCAGAAAATAAAAAAAGTCAAGATTTCGGGAAAATAGGAAATTTGGTGATTTTTTTTAAAAAAATATAAAAAAATAAATAATTTCAAAATTTCACAGAATGGCTTAAAATACTTTTGGGTACTTACTTTGAGTGAAATTTAATTTTTTTTTGAGGTGAACAAAAAAATAAAAAAAAAATCAAAAATTTGAAAATTTCACAGAATGACTTAGAATACCTTTGAGCACCTACTTTGAGTGAAATTTAATTTTTTTAAGGTGCCCAAAAAAATAAAAAAATAAAAAATTTCAAAACTTCACAAAATGGCTTAGAATACATTTGGCTACCCACTTTGAGTGAAATTTAATTTTTTTGAGGTGCCCAAAAAAATAAAAAAAAATTTCAAAACTTCACAAAATGGCTTAGAATACCTTTGGCCACCCACTTTGAGTGAAATTTAATTTTTTTGATGTGCCCAAAAAAATTAAAAAAATTAAAAATTTCAAAACTTCACAAAATGGCTTAGAATACCTTTGGACACCTACTTTGAGTGAAATTTAATTTTTTTGAGGTGCTCAAGAAAATCAAAAAATCAAAAATTTCAAAACTTCACAAAATGGCTTAGAATACCTTTAAGCATCCACTTTGAGTGAAATTTATTTTTTTTTTGAGATGCCTAAAAAAATAAAAATAAATTTCTGTTTCAGAAATCAATTTCTGGAGCAGAATTAGTCATGTTTTACCAAACATATTTCTCCTCTAGAAATCAATTTCTGGCAAAAATTCTAGAAATCAATTTCTAGCAAGAATTTGATTTCTGGAGCAGAATGGTTATCATTCGCACCCCTAGTAGCCTTATTTTCCGCGAATCTGGCCCAAATAGCATTGAATAAAGGATTATGACTTCTTGTGTCTCTTGTCGTTGACGTTCTTGTTTGTCAATAAAAGAACGTGAAGTGAAATCAATTCAAATTATATATTTTCCTTTATGAAATGAAAGATAAATTTTCATTGTGGGAAATTTCTCGGGTCTTTCCAGAAAATTACGCAATGCTATGAAAGAGACTTCTCACGACTTAAAACGTGAAGTGGAATCCATTGATGTTACATGTTTTCTTTTTGGTGGGTATCAATTAGAATAGTTGATGTCTAGAGCATCTGTTTGTTTGTTTTCTTAGTTTGGGATCTGGTGCGTGGGTAGATATATATATACACACATACCGATGCCAAATTTGTCCCGAGCATATGTCTGTTTGTTTTCTTAGTTTGGGATATGGTGTACGGGTAGCTGAGCATCGGAGCATTGTTAGCTATAATAATCAAATAGCCTTTGTCCGGTTGTGACATGGGGAATATATGTAGGGCACTGACCAAATTACGAGAGCTTATGAATTTATTCTAAGACTATAGTTTTAATGAAACGCTGACGAGGAGGGCAAAGCATGTGTGTGACTCCACTTTCGGCGTGTGCATATATCAGACTCCCCCACCAGTTGCTGATACATACTGTTGTTTGATGAGCCCACTCGAATGCAGGTCTTGCTCTACCCGATCAAATGTGTCGGCTTTGATTTATCCGGAGGGTGAAAAAGTTATTTAGGTTAATAAATTAGCACGTGAAGTGGAATCAATTTTTCTTTTTGTCGGAAATGCATGCTTCCATTTCATTTGAAGTAGATATAGAAAAGGACCAAAATGAGCTTCAACAGACAAAACATGCAAAAGGGGTTTAGGGGCTGGAAAATCAGCACTGAGGAAGAGTGCCGCGAAGTTGAGCTTTAGGATTTTCCAAATCAGCTGCTTTATTTTGGACCGCAGGGGCGTGGGACAAACATTAAAAAAGGCATACAAGCAAGCAAGGCCCCGACAATCTTTACCTACTACTTCGACTTCGACATGCTGGTCGTCACATGTGACTGACCGAATTGTCAGACTCCACTTCTCTCTCCTCTGTTCTTTCATAAACCGCTGGCCTTCAAGCAGTGCAAGGGCTTCCGCGTAGAGAGGCGATTGAGCTCGAATCAGACAAGCGAATACTCCCGTGAGCTTCCCTGAGGCGTCTCGGCACACAACGGCGACCGCACGCGACATAGAGCCAGCAACGAAGGCCGCGTTCGCATTAAGCTTAAGAGCTCCTTTCTCCGGCGGCGTCCAGATCGCAGGTGAGATCCCTTCTTGTTCTTGTTTTTTCTTTCGATTCGCGCTGCAAGTTTTGATATTTTCGTGCAAGGCTATCGCTTCATTTATCTGTGGCTTGCGGGTCTGGTGTTTTGCCTCTAAATATCGCACTTTTTCTCGCCTTCCACCGGAACCAGAGTACTTCGGAAACGAGCTCGAGAGACGGCAAGGCTGGTAATCCACTCTTGTAGCTTAATAGCCACTGATCTCTGCTTGTGAGGCCTCGATCTTCAATTCGGATTTGTAAATTGTGGTCTGACCAAACTTTGGTTGTCCAGGGACAAAGGAGAAAGAGGTGTTGTGGCGTTTGGCGGGGGCGTCTTACACACTGGGCACAGTGGGTCGGGTAAGTTTCTTCGCTTGAACAAGTTTTCCTTTGTAGGCAAGGCATTTCGGCAAAGTTGCCAGAGGAATAGTTTGATTTTGGGTAGGGTGTTCATGTTCCGCACTTTAGACCATAGGGCTCGTGGTATTTGGTGTGAGGATGAGGCTTGTTGATTGGCTGGGCTGCCTGCTTTTTTTCTGAGATGATTGTACCCGCTTTTAACTGAGTAATTCCCTGATTTGGCTGCTGTCCATAGTAGTCTATCTTTCTCTTCCATAGATGGGATGGGGATGGCTAAGATTTCCTCCACAATACTGTCTTCAAACAAGCTATAAAGGCTTCGTTTTTTGCCTGGTCTCTATCAATCAGTTCAGATGCTAATTAGGGATCATCTTGGTCTGATGGACTTGCAATTGTGCCCGATCTTGTCCACTTGTCTTCACGAATTCTAATCGATTTTCCATTCCTTACTGACCATTGAACTGAGCCAGCTAATGCATCTCTTCCGATCAGCAAGTTGTGCCAACCCCAGAACAATCTTTGTCCTTTCCTCTCATGCCAAAAATCAGTGTTGGGGAAGTAGAGCCCTTTCAGTATTTGGCACCAAAGCGTCGAAATTAATTAGGTCAGCATTTGCTCAGCATTGCCCTATTAAATGTAATTAAGTCAGAAAACCCATTCCTCCACGGTCCTTCCTCTTTTTCATTACCTCCTAGCACTTCCAGTGTATACTGGCCTTGGAATCATTGTTTTTCCAACAGAATGAGGCAATCTTTTGTTCAATGGCTCTACAAAGGGAAAGCGGTATCTTGAAGATTGACATGGCATGTTGCGGGAGTGCCTTGACAACCGTTTTCAATAGGATCTCCATTCTAGCCTTTGACATTATCTTTTCCTTCCACCCTTCAAGTTTCATAATTACCCTGGCCAGTATCCAAGCGAACATTTGTTTCATTGATGTGCCCTAATCCAAAGGGATACCCAAGTATTTCCCTGTTTTGTCTATTTCTGGGACTCTCAATTCCTGTGCCATATTCCTGCAAAGATTCTGGGGCAGCCTGAGCTAAAGAAAACACCTGACTTGTTTAAATTGATTGCCTGGCCCGTGGCAAAACAGTATTGATTGAGAATGTTAGCCAGGTTTAGGCATTCTATAACTTTCCCTTTCGGGGAGAAAGATAGAATCGTCCGCAAACAACAAGTGGGAGAGACTTGGGCAATGTCAATTTAGCTTTATTCCTTTTACTCTACCATCTTCAACTGCTTTTTATAGTAAGGAGAGGACATTAGCCACAAGTAAGTCCTACTCAATCCTGTCGTAGGCTATTTGCATATCTAATTTCAGCACTGCTTGGAATTTTTTCTTCCTTTTGCTGATTCGTAGTTGGTTCAGTACCTCTTGAACTATTAGGATATTATCCTGAATTTGCCTTCCACTAACAAAGGCACTCTGTTATGCTTCAATCAATTGAGGTAGCCACGTTCTTAACCGGTTACCCTGCACCTTTGAAATGATCTTGTACGTGAAGTTGCAGAGGCCGATGGGTCGGCATTGTTAATTAGAACTTGATGTGAAATCAATTGATATATTTTTGGGTCTGTTTGTTTGATGGAAATTAGTGGAATTGTTTTCGTGATAGATGAGTCATTTTCTTGTGTTTGATGGTGTTGAAAATCACTTGAATGAAATTCTGGTGTTTAACAAAAAATGAAATTGATTGGAGAATCCATTACATATTTGCCTTTAAAATAGCAGTTCAGTCGTATTTAGAGTCAATTTACAAACTTCGAGCTCAAATAAGTCTTCTACTTATTGTTCCTGGTGCGAATAATAAATGAGACGAGTTTACGAAATCAGATTTGAACTTGTCCTGTTGTGGCCTGGGCGAAAGTTTTGAGTTCAGTAAATTCGATCGTGAGGTGGAATCAATTGATGAGAATGGTTTATAAAATAATATTTTACTGCAGGAAATTTCCTCAGCCCTTCCCACGATTCTTTGTCTCGTCCATAAATACTCCAGAATTGCATGCATTGGACACTACTCTCTTACATCTCTCTTCTCATTATTCAACTCGATCACTACACTCTAGCTCCCGAAGATGGCAGAGAGAAAATATTCGGATGGACCAGCGGTGTCCACCAGTAGAGGCGATGTCGAGTCGTCGCTGGGGGCTGAATACGAGGTGTTCTTGAGTTTTAGAGGGCCCGACACTCGCCGGAATTTTGCTGACTGCCTCTATCACGCCATGGATGGAGCTGGCAGTCATGTTTTCAGAGACGACGAAGAGATCAGAAAAGGCGAAGAGATCAGAGGCGAACTGAAGCGTGCGATTGAGAGCTCCTCAATCTGTGTTCCCATCTTCTCTAGAAACTATGCTGTCAGTGCGTGGTGTCTTCGCGAGCTTGCATACATGGTGTATCACAAAGCGATGATTCTGCCGGTCTTCTTTGACGTGGAACCCAGAGATGTCAAGCTTAAAACTAAGCTGTACCAGGATGCACTGCAGAAGCACGAGGAGAAGTACGGCTGCGAGGTCGTGCAGCGATGGAAGGAGGCTCTCGAGAAGGTCGCTGGTATGAGTGGATGGCATCTCAGAGATACCGGGTAAGGTTTGGGCTTTTATTTTTTTCTTTGATTAGCTATTCAATTGATATAACTATAAATAATAAGAAATATTATTGTCCTTGCATTAAAAGTTACAACTACCGTTGTTCTCTTTTTCATCAAATTGTCACTCAATCTCCACATATTTTATAACTACTCGCTACACATTCACTCGATTAAATCAATTCCTTTCAAAACTAGATGAGTTCTCTATTTAGACATGACAAATCCAATTTGAATTCATTTTTCAAAATCCATCTTTTAGATTGAATAAAAATACCTTTTTCTTAACTTCTAAATCAATGTTATGTGGATTTTATAAAACAATTAGTCCATGCAAAACTAGTAAACCGAGCACACACTATGTATAAGCAATAAAAAATGAATAAACAAATCCTTTGCATATATATAGAGGAAGAAAATCCAAAGGTTTCGATTTTTAACAATTTATGGATGAGGGAGCATCTTTTACAAAGTTTAAGATTTCATTCTTGTCTTACCGATTTACATCTTTGACCATAGTATAAAATACACAATTGCAATTCGTTTTAAGAAAATTGAGTGGACTTTGGTTGATTTTTCTGACAAAAGGAGTATGGATTGAAAGTATATGTGAGATTACCTTGTATATAATATAAATTAATATACTTTTTTGAGGAGGAGGGGCGCAATTCACTGATAGTTGATTTTTTCCTATATATTCACAGAGTATATATACAAAATTTTTTGGGAGGGGGAAGGTCGCCCCCGCTTCCTCCCCCACTCCTCTATGGTTGGTTCATCTTTAATTCATAATATTTCAGAGCTCGATTGTTTAATATTCTATTCGGATGTTTCTTACTTGACCCTTTTATCAAATATGACAGTCACGGCGAACTCATTAAAATAATCGTTGCTAAAGTTTCGATCAAGCTGAATAAAAGAGACAAAAAGCTGCCGGATCATTTGGTCGGAATTGAGGATCGTGTTAAAGATGTCATGCACCTAATAGATGAAGGTTCAGCTGATGTACGTTATCTGGTAATCCACGGAATGGGGGGCATCGGTAAGACAACTCTTGCCAAAGTTGTCTTTAACCAAATTTCCAGTCGATTTGATGGGTGCAGCTTTCTTTTGAATGTTCGAGAAGCTTCAGAGGGCGGCAATGTTGTTCAATTGCAAAAACAATTATTGTGCGAAATTCTCAATATCAAACAAGTGGAGATTTCCAACTGTGATGCAGGGATTTATCAAATTGAAAGGAGATTCCGCAATAAGAAAGTCCTCATCGTTCTTGATGATCTAGATAAGCGTGAACAATTCTCAAGACTTGTAGAAAAGCGTGATTGGTTTGGTCTAGGGAGCAGAATTATTATTACGACGAGGGACATCAATTTTTTGCCGAATGAAGAGTTTGCAATCTATCAAATGAGAGAATTGTCCTATTGGCATTCTCTTCAGCTTTTTAGTAACCATGCTTTCAGAATGGATTCTCCTCTGCATGATTATGAACATATTTCTCGCCATATTATTCAGAAAACTGGTGGACTTCCTTTGGCTCTCGAGGTGATTGGTTCCTCTCTTTGTGGCAAAAGTAAGCCAATTTGGAATGTCACGTCGAAGAAATTAGATTTAGTTCCCAATCAAGATGTATGCCACAAATTAAGGATTAGCTTTGATATGCTAGAGGATGCACAGAAAGAAATTTTTCTTGATATTGCGTGTTACTTTATCGGTGAAGAAAGAATCCATCCACATTATATGTGGAAAGCATTGGATTTTTTCCCCAAAATTGAGATCCCTGTCCTTTCCCGTATGTCTTTGATAGAGGTTGATGGTAATGACAAACTGTCGATGCATGACCTGCTTAGAGATCTTGGAAGAGAAATTGTTCGGCAAGAACACAAATTTCTTGAGAAGCGTAGTAGACTATGGTCTCCCGAGGATGCGTTGGACTTTGTGCAGCATAGAAAGGTACATTTTATTCACAGCTACTATCTTTCCAATCATGCAAACATCAGCTCAAAGCTTAGAGTATATTCCTGGATGTGTTCTTTTGTCTGTGTTGTGCATCGCATAAAACTAAATTTGTCAATTTTGAGTGAAATAAAAGTAATTTCATAACTCATATCTGTTGGTTGTTGGTCTGATACTAGTCATTGGTTTTTGGTCTGATACCAATGTCGGATTGCGGAAGCATGATTTTGATGTCACTATTTAGTTTGTGGTTTAATGTGCTAGTTTGTTTGTGTGCGGGATATATTCGGGAGAGGATGACAAGAGAACAAGGTAAGAGAACTCCAAGGAAATAGCCAATGGAATAAGAAAAAAACATAGTTTCATTATTTCAACAAGTAGTTATACTGCTCCCCACAAAATTACATGAATGATTCTAAGCTCTATTTACAGAGCAACTCCACTTACTTTCATAGGAAAAATCTCTGCCAAGTTGTGCCGAGACATATTTTTTTCTTTTAAAATTTTTCTAGACACAAGCATATGTGGACGTTTATCGAAGATATTTTGTTGCCTTTGCAGAGAAGGAGAAGTCTAGATGCTCCTTGAAAATGGATCACTGATTTTAACAATACTAGCAATAGATATTAATTGCTTACGTTTACAACCGCAAAGTAGAAGCAAACAGAATAATTTACTTACAGAACTAGTCTATGATATTTTTACTCGTGGAATGCTTTGCTCTTTTTCTTTACCGTAGAAAGTTCACTTATAACTTTCACGTTGTCAGGGAACATATAAAATCACAGCACTCAAACTAACTGGACTTCCAAAAGAGCACATATTTACAAGGGAAGAGTTTTCAAGTCTGCATAACTTAAGGTTGTTGGAATTAGAGGGGGGCAACTTGACAGGAGACTTTAAGAATCTTCTCTCGAGTTTAAAATGGCTCTCTTGGCATCGTTGCCCTTCAGACTTGCAGGCGGTCAATCTATGCTTAGGGAACTTAGTTGTGCTCAAGCTTTCTGACAGCAAAATTCCTGAGAATTGGAATGGATGGGGCCCATGCTTGGTATGGTTTCGTATCCCATGTACACGTTTGTCGCCATTTCCCTTGCCTTACTTTTCTAATTCTAATTTGTTTCATAGGTAAATGATGACTTGAAAGTTCTGCATCTCATGAGATGCCATCTCTCGAAGACTCCCGACTTCTCAACGTGCTTGAATTTGAGGATATTGGTTTTTGTTGAACATTATCCAGAGTTGACACAAATCGATAGCTCTATCGGTAAGCTAGAGCGCCTAAAGCGCTTGGAAATAATTGCAGCCAGAGTGCAGCCGACAACATTGTGTGGAAGCCCCCATTTTGACCTGTGCGCAATACCTTCTACAATATGCCGTTTGAAGAAACTGTCAAGTCTAAAGCTTGAGGGGCAGTATATCCGAGAGCTTCATCCATCTATTGGAGAGATGGCGGGCTTGAAGTGCTTGTCTTTAGCGCATTGTTATCGGCTTAGAAAGGTTCCAAACTCCATTGGGAAATTGAGTTCATTGCTTGAATTGAACTTGTTCAACACAAGAATCAGAGAGTTACCTGATTCTATTGCAAATCTTAAAAGGTTGGAGAAAATGGACCTGGGACACACTCGGATGAGGGAGCTACCAAACTCCATTGGTAGACTAGAATCGCTGCTTGACTTACACTTGCAGTGTACCGATATTATAGCACTGCCTGCTTCCATTGGATCTCTTAAAAGCCTTAGGCGCTTAATTGCGATTGACAGTAAGATAAGAGAGTTACCTGATTCTATTGGAGATCTCAAAAGGTTGGAGAGAATGGAACTGGGAAAAACTCAAATAAGGGAGTTACCAAACTCCATTGGAGGACTAGAATCATTGGTCTGCTTAGGCTTGTGGGATACAAAAATTACAGAATTGCCTGCTTCTATTGGATATCTTAAAAGGCTACACAAATTAGCTATGGATGGGACAAAGATAAGAGTGCTACCTAAGGCCATATGGACTTTGGAGAATCTTGACTTCTTGCTATGCAATGGTTATGATTCTAGAAATATAGATATCACATTGCCTCCTAAGCTTTCGATGTTACGCATATGTTGTGATGATCCTCAATCTCTCCCACGACTTCCTTTAGGTCTTCGTTGTTTGGCATTAAATGATGTCAATTTACCGATAGAACAACCCCTTCTCTCTAATTTGAGATGGTTGCCTAGTTTACAACTCTCCAGATGGGGATTGAGAGAGATCGAGTTTAAACAATTAGAGAACCTCCGTAGCTTAGAGGTTACGAACTGTAAATCGCTAGTGAGGTTATCAGGTCTATCAAGCTTAAGGAAGCTTAATGAACTGCGTATCTTTTCGTGCTCACAGCTGATCGAGATTCGAGATTTGGGAGAAATGGAATCTCTGAAGGGCTTATCCATTGGTGGATGCACCTCCATAGAAAGGTTACCCGATCTCTCAAAACTACATGGGTTGAGGAGCTTGTCTATAAGTTGTGAATCACTGCAAGGTTTGCCCGATTTACCAAAATCGTTGCAATTATTATATATTCGCAATTTGAGCTCTATAGAAAGGTTACTCGATCTATCAAAACTACATGTGTTGTCGCACTTGTCTGTAGATCATTGTGAATCACTGCAAGGTTTGCCTGATTTCCCAAAGTCGCTGGGATCATTATTTATTCACAATTTGAGCTCTATAGAAAGGTTACCCGATCTATCAAAACTATATGGGTTGAGGAGTTTGTCTGTAAGGCACTGTGAATCACTACAAGGTTTGCCTGATTTTCCAAACTCACTGGAGAAATTATCAATTGAAGGATGCAGCTCCATAGAAAGGTTACCCGATCTATCAAAACTACGAGGATTGCGTTCATTGACACTCTATCACTGTAAAGCTCTGCAAGGTTTGCCTGCTGTTCCAAACACATGTCGTCTCAATGTTCGTGCATGCCCACTGTTAGGCTAGTATGGTGACTTTTCCGATGGATGCAATTTGCGTGAGGAATCCATCTCGGGCCCACATTCAAGGAGGCCAGTCAGGTATTTGTGACACGTGGCACTCTTTCCCATTCGTTCGTACTTTGCCTTAATTTCTTCTTTTTTTTTTTTTGTCTTTTCCCTTCCCATGTCTCCTTCCGAACAATCAGCCAACGTTTTTTTTTTTTTTGTAGTTCTTCCTGTTCACTCTAAAAGATGCACATCCCCTGCTTTTCAGTCTTTCCCATTTCTGTATTTCATTGTCTAATCTTATCTAAGTTTAATTCGATAAATCCGTGATGGTGCGTACTCATAGTGCTTTATGACAGGTTGACATCGACACTCTCTCCACCTAACACATGGCGATTTTCCTTCTATTTTTCTTCTTTCTTAGGATAACTTAATTGTGGTTAACAAATGAAGAAATGCCACGAATTGTTTAACGAAAAAATAAATCAAACTTCATCACAGTAGTATTAAATGAGTAGAAAAAACCTTGTCTCCACCAGGTGACAAAATTAGAGGAAAATCGTAACAAAAGAAAGCTGCACCAAAAGAAAAATCATTAAAGTATATCAAGTCAAAGGTAAGAGAAGATCGAACTAAAGCAGAGGATTTTCAAAACTGACCTAGCATGGTCATAACAAACTGGGCGTTGAAGCTAAAAGAGGTTAAACTCAAATTATCTAACGAACAAAAAGTGACTTCATAATTAAATATTGTATTAGGATAGATATTCTTGGGTATAAAAAGAGGGATAAAGGCACGAATAGATCTCGAATTTTTGTAAAATGTTCAATTGAGTCTGTGAACTAATTTTTCTTTTTTTGCGTCAATTGAGTTCTTGAACTTCAATTTCTAGGTTCGCCAATGACTACTGCAAAAGAAAGAAAATGAATAATCGCGATTTAGTGAAATTAAATGGGCTCTTTAAGAAGTCTGAACACTCGATGCTTTGATTACATAGCCGCTCCGGCATGGCGTGACATCGTATTTCAATCCAACAATGCTCATTAGAATTTCGTTAGACACCACGGACGAGACGCCGCGGTTTCGAAGGTGTAGCAAAGTAGCACCTTCGCTGGAGCCCCCACTCAGATGTGCTCTCTCTCTCTCTCTCTCTCCCTCCCTCTCTCTCTCTCTCTCTATATCTCACGTACTTCCTAATTTTGTGTGAATGGTATAAAATTCTTGAATATTAATTTTCAGATGAGGATGAAGTTTTGCCATCCTATGCCAGTGAGGATTATTTGATGTTCTTTGCCCAGAGAAAAAAAGCAAACAAGAGCAAGATTGTTGTTCTTTCTTTACGTAAAAACTAAGAGGACGGTATAAGCTTGTTGTTGGTGACCATATCTGGATTAACGTGATAAAAGGCCATTAAGCCACCGTTAAATGCCACGATGACATCCTGTTTGGCCGTTCAAATTAGAAGAATGAAATTAGTATTTTCTGGAAATTCTAGAAAATAATGTTTGAAATGAAGCTGCGAATGAGATCCAACCTTCTCCATCATCCCGGCATGTGCTGTTGTGCTGGCAACCTCTTGGTCGAAGCGAAACTAGAGGTGCAGAAAGAGCTGGGGTCGAAGAGTCGTGGAGAATATGGTCGAGGAGGTTTCACGACGGACTTGTCGAATCGAGATCTGTTGTGGCCATGGAGGCAATGATGGGCATCTTTGCTTCCATGGCTGCTTTTATGAGACAGCCTTGTTCTTAAAACTCTGAACTTGAGCGTCTTGAGCTTTGCTCTGAAAGTGCCAAAACAAAGAAGAAGCCAAAACGAGCAAGAGTAAAAGGTAAAGAGCAAATTCTAACAAACGTAGGCCCTTGATCAGGCCCACGAATATGCTTTTGGCAGGCCCTTATGGATCGGGCTGTATATGGGCAGGCCCGTGTGCCGCCGGGCCCATTTCTAAGCCTACTGCCGATACCTCTGATTTCTCGAGTAAAATGTTTGTTTAAGATTAAGCTTACTTGATATGAAAGATTTTCTATTAATGAATTGCCTTTATGAGTTCATGATCTTTATCCTTCATAAATAAATTTACTACTAACATAGCTATTGTGGCAAATAGAACTCGTTCTCGGTAATTTTTAGTCGTTCTTGACAAATACTGGAGTTCATGGCGAATCAGAGTCTTGCCTGAACCTGTTATCAAGTACACTAGTGCAACTTGTATACCTTAATGGCCATCTCTAACGCCTCCACCTGATAACTCTTTTTTTTTTCTTTTCCTTTTTACAATCATCAACGCCCATAAAATCATCAGCCCAAATTACCAAATTGAAAAAGGGTTAACTAGAAAGGGACAGTCTTGGCAGAATTGGATGATCATGGGAGATTGGATTGTCAAACAAGAGTAGAAAAGGAAAAAGGAAATGGCCATCCGGGGAAGGGAAGAAGATCGGCAGAGAGCTGCACATTGGCCCGTACGTCCATGGAGCCAAAATTTTTAAGTCGTTCACGACAGATTCTGGTTCTGGTTCCCACCACAGATTCCAACCAATGCGCATCATTAAACGCGAACCCAACATGAGAACCCGAAGATGTTCAAAACCCAATGAAACCAGCCTGAATCACACCACCCATGCTTCGCGGATCTCGCCCAGTAGCGCCCCCCACCCCACAGAAGTGGCCAGGACATCAAGAAAACGGAGACCACAACAACCCCACCTCCCCATTGGGGACAAACTGCAACCCAGCAACGGTCTCGCGAGAAAAGAGTCAGCGGACGACACGCATTACCTGAAATCTCCAAATTTGTCCACGGTGCACACGAACTACGCCGGCTTCCGGCAGCTCCACACGAACCCAACATCAATCTCTCTCTCTCTCTCTCTCTCTCTCGGTATGGACTGGACTGGTGGTTATGGATGCCGGCGAGCTGCGGAGAGAGACATGGATCCCTCTCTCTCTGTGTCTGTCTCTGTGGGTTGAGGTCGTACAGTGTGACAGAAATCGCTGGGAGCTTTCTTTTACGTGGAGGAGATTCGAGGGAGAGTGACGAAGAAAGAGGGAGGGGGTGTTTTCATTCTCTCTTTAATTAATATCATATTTGCAAAATTCCGAAAAAAAAAATCAAAAATCTCAAATTATGTCATTCATAGAGCCAAAACTGTTTTTTTAATGATACCAAAATCAAACTTATAACGTACCGCACATTTATCCTTCATCACAGTTTCCTAAAAGATCTACATTAAAAATCTTACGCGGCGATTGACGTGGTATTGTTAATTTTTTTTCGGAATAAGTGATGCCACATCAGAAATAGATAAAAAAAAAAGAACTAAAAAGATTAAAAAAAAAGAAAGTTCGGATCAGAGGAGAACGAGATTGCAGATGGTCGAGGGTATCTAAGGGCCATTTGTCCTCCGCCCTTCGGTCACCGCACAATATGATTTCCTCATCGAGTGCGCCCCGAAATCTTCCAAAGGCTCACGAGGTTTGACGGCCCTTGCGGGCAAGTCAGAAAGGGAAATAGCCCTTAGACACCCTCGACCATTTACAATCTCACTCTCCTCTGGTCTCAAACTTTCTTCTTTTTTTTTTTGGTTTTGTTTTTCAGTTTTTCCTTTTTAATAATCTTTATTCTGATGTGACGCTGACATGGCGACAATTATTCTCGAAAAAACATTATTAATGCCACATCGGCCACTATGTAGGATTTTGAACGACAGTGTTTGACAAAATTGCAACGGAGGCTAAATGTGTCACACAAGTACAAATTTAAGGTTTTAGACGTCACAAAAAGAGAGTTAGAAATAAACGTGTCATGGTGGCCACAATTCAGGAGTTTTTATGGCTTTTTTCCTAATTTTAATTTGTTTGTTTACTTATAATAAGTTCTTGATTAATTATAGACATATACAAGACAATTTCTCTCAAATTGACTGCACAAACTAATCTTCCCTGTAGAGATAGATCCCAGTTAGGATGAGGATTCTGGGATGATCATTATCTAATAAAGGATCTTGGAATCCATCAGTTGTTCTATTCCTACAAGCTTTCCTCAGTCCCTATCTTTATTAAGAGGAACTATCTCTCAACTTTACTCACTTCCTCCTATCTTCATTATAAGTCACCCTTCCTCAGGAATGTTGCACTGGACCGACTCCTTGTGGGAGTAGAATTGGTTTGTCCAGATTGAAGAAACGTCTCCACACCAACGCCTATATATACATCTTGACCCTTCATCCACCTCAAATCTACGCTTGTGTCTTATGTAGTTTCTTCGAGATGGCTGGTGGTTTCGGCATCCAAAGCGGCGGCGTTCCCAAGCATTATCCTGGGAAAGTCACGGCTTATGTTCTCATCACATGAATCGCCGCTGCCATGGGCGGGCTGATATTCAGATACGACATCGGTATTTCAGGTAATGCTTTATATCAGCCTTTTCTCTCTTCTGTCATTCATGTTGAAACTTCATATTTTATTGTGATTAAGATTCTCTCTTGTAAATCATTTGCGTAGGTGGCATGACGTTCATGCCTCCGTTCCTGACGAGGTTCTTCCCTGCCGTGTACCGGAAGGAGGCGCCGGACAAGTCGACGAACCAATATTGCAAGTTCAATAGCTTCACGCTAACAATGTTCACATCATCGCTCTACTTGGTGGCGCTCATGGCTTCGTTGGGTGCAGCCAAGGTGATGAGGAGCTTGGGTCGAAGGTGGTCTATGCTGCTGGTCGACACCATTTTCCTCTGCGGTGCTCTCGTAAATGCCGCTGCCCAGAACATCGCCATGCTGATCATTGGCCGGATTCTGCTCGGTGTCGGAGTCGGCTTCACCATTCAAGTAAAACTCCTTGATGAATGTGCTATTTTTGTAACAAGTTTTCTTTATTCATCATATCATATCATAGGTTACATGTATATATATATACGCTTGAAGAGATTTGATGATGATACCTATAGACTATCAGTTGCATTTAATTATTTATATAGACTTTAATCAACCGTAATTGCATAATTGCAATTATGAGTTATGCTTGAGATTGCAAGGAAATTGACCTAACCAAACATGATTGTAATTGAAATTCACAATCTGTGCCGCTCTACGTGTCGGAGATGGCGCCATACAAGCACCGCGGCACGCTCAACGTGTTCTTCTAGCTGTTGTTCTTTCTTTATGTGAAAAATAAGATCACGATATAAGATTGTTGCGGTAACCAAAACTGGATTAACGTGATAAAAAGCCATGAAATCACCCATTAATGCCACGATGACATCCTATTTGGCCGTCCAAAATAGAAGAATAAGATAACTATTTTCTGAAAATTTCTCAAACAAAAAGCTTGAAATGAAAGGAAAAAACAGAAAGACAAATCAAACAAGAGCTGTTGCAATGGGGTGGGCATTTTTGCTTCCGTTGCTGCTTTAATTGAGACAAAGAAACTTTAAATTATTATAAAGTTTTATCTTTAAAAAAAAGTATATGATAGTTTTCCTTTAAATTATTACTCGAAATCTAACCTATATATAACATACTTTACTTAAGTTACTACATGAATGAAATGCTTTCTTTATCTTACATTAGAAAAGATCATTACATGCATCGGATCTTTGTGAAATCATACATTCAGGCACACCACGGGTAATTTCATATGGACAGGTGGAGTCCTCACTAATTGAATAGAAAAGAATGTAAAATGGAAGCGCTGTCCCTTGAACTAAGAAATTGCACATGTCCTAGCAAGCACCTGAACACGATGCGTCCTGACGTAGATTGATTCCTTAAAAGAGCGTGAAAGTTTCCCAAAATACTTGCTTTATACTTTCCTGTTGTTTTATTGATCAATTTATGTGATTATTCATCTTGCATTCAGTGATGGCGAATGCACATGCTACGAAAACAATGACAGTTGCGTTTGAGATGACGATGGCAACATCATTCGTTACTAACTTGCATGGTGTGCGCTCTTGTTATTAGATCATACATGAGTGAAAACTGGTCGATATTAAGCTCCAATTAAGCCTATGAAATTAAACAAAGTTTTAAGTATAGTTTTCCCAAGTTTCAAAGTTTTATTGTTATAAAGATAAAACGGGATATTCCCAATGCTATGCACGCAATTATTAGATGGGGCACACTACACATTGTGCTTTGAAAACACATAAAAATCTTATGTATCACTTGGTGAAAAAATTGCTGAGGTTTGAATTGATGCATCATGATTTCAA
Source organism: Syzygium aqueum (assembly GCA_031216185.1). Classification (NCBI taxonomy): domain Eukaryota; kingdom Viridiplantae; phylum Streptophyta; class Magnoliopsida; order Myrtales; family Myrtaceae; genus Syzygium; species Syzygium aqueum. The sequence continues at coordinate 27,961,107 of CM062233.1, read as the reverse complement.
AAGGGAAAAATGTAATGTATCTTGCGTCCATTCCTTTTCATTCAAAAAATTCATTCAAAAAAAGGGTGGGAAGGGAAGACCAGCGCTCGTGATTCCCCTTTTGGTATTATTATAAGAGTTTCGTATTTGTTATGGAATGTTTGATTTGAGTCACAGCTATTACATATTACCTGCAATCCAAAAGTCCAAGGTTGACAAGGTCTCTCAACAATCTCACCATCTGACCCAAAAAAAAAAAAACAATCTCACCAAAATGTTAGAAACCAAAAAAATTCTCCGCACGAATTATACGGCAATCAGGTAACGAAATTTCTCAAGACTGAGTCCCTAGTTTGGTCCTCCACCTCTTTTTTTCTTTAGTGAATGTCAAAGAAGAATTTTTTTTTTGGTCAAGATGTCAAAGAAGAATTTAATTGGTCACTTATGTTTGATTTCTTTTTTCCGTTGATTTATTCTTATTTTTTCCATTTTGGATTTGTCACTTGTGATTGAGTGCTTGTTGTAAGTTATTTCCAAGGAATCCACATCATGCAGACTCCTCCTTCTTTCCTAATACAAATTATATATCCATGCTTATGATGACGACCCCGCCGTCTCCAAATTTCACTCTTGCACGGCATGCTCTCTCGTTATTAGATCGTACACAGTTGAAAATCTCTCGAGGATTAAGCTCCATTCAAACCTATGAAATTAGATAGAGTTTTAGGTTTTTTTTTTTCCATCTTTCAAGTGTTATTGTTATAAAGAGAAAAAATCGCGAAATTCGCAACACTATGCATGTGGTTGTTAGATAGGGTGCAATAGATGTCGTGATTCAAAAATACATAAAATTCTTATATATCACTTACTGAAAAAATAGCTGAAAAAAGAAATGATGCGTCATGATTCCCAAAAGGAAAAGTTAAATTCGTTTTGCAACTAATCCTTTTCTTTCGGGAAAAGAGTGGGGAGGGGTGACCAGCACTATTTATCCCATTTGGGCATTCTCGTAAGGTTCCATGCTTGCTATAGAAAGTTTAGTTTGAGTCGCAACTATCCCGCACCACCCACAATCTAAAGATTCGAGATTGGCGAGGTCGACCAAAAAATGTTACCGACCAAAAAATGTTACCAACCAAAAAATCTCTTCACATGAGACACATGAGTTGTGGTGCGATTAGGTAATGGATCACGCAATGACTACAGAGTGAGGTTGAAGTTGAATGCTGGGTTTTGGTACGGTGAAGAAATGATGTTAAGACCGAGTCCCAATTTTGATGCCCACCTTCCACCTCCCATTTTTATTTACCGCTGTCGCGACCTATCCATCCCGATTGGGCTAGGCCAATAGGTATTTGTCAATGGATATGAACAACGATTAGTTCGTATGAAGGACAAACCAAATGGTTCATTAATCCAATGACCGAGGCACTCCTGATCCTCATACATCGCGCAATGAGAATTGTCTAATTTACGCATTCGATTGGAGTCGCCACTAGCCATGATCAAGGGTCGGCTAGAAATCTTGATAGAGACGCAGGAGTGTTGTCTCGATACACGCAAAAATCAGAGATTCTAAAATTCGGAGACTTGATTACACTAGCGATCTAACTAGTGCATTTTCGGTACCTAAACTTGAATTTCTGCAAATTAATGTATCGGGCAGCCTATCGAAAAAGTTAAGATTCCACCTAACCGTTCTAAAAATAGAAAATTAACAATCAATGTATTAAAAGTGCGTAATAAGATAATCATGGAGAAAATAAACAACCAGCGATCTAGCATTGTCTCTAAAAAGAAAATGCAATCAAAATCCCTAAAGTAAAGCCCTAATGGCTTATCCGATTTTTGGAAACTGTTTTAAAGGGTTTTCTCAATTTTTTAAGAGTTTTCAAACTAAGTCTAGAATAAAATTAAGACCAAAATCTAGTGAAATTAAGCCAAAAACTGATTTTTGAACACTTCCTAATTTCCTGGATTTTTTGGAATTTTTCTGGATTTTTCTAAAATTTTTAATTTTTAATGTATTTTCTAAATTTTTTAATGCTTTTTTCAGATATTTTAATATTTTTTGGGTTTTTAAAACATTTTCGAATTTTATTTGGAATTTTTTAATATTTTAATATATTTTTTGAATTTTTGAATATTTTTATTAATTAAAAAAGATTTCGGACCGGGTCCCCGATCCGACCCGGATTACGACCAGCCCGGGATCCCCCTTTTTGTCTATTTCTTTTCCAAATTTTTTTCATTCTTTTCTTTTCTATTTTTCTTTTTTCCTATTTTTCTTTTCTCTTTATTTTTTATTCCCCTTTTGTTTTCTTCTGCCAGGACGACTTCTTGGGGACGTCCTCTGCCTCTTCACCGTGAGTGTCTTTCCACGAGTCTACGCCCTCATCCTTTCTTCGCCTCCGACCGTCGGCGCGTGTCGCCACCGCCAGCCTTACATTTTCGCCGCCGGCCATCACAAATCACCGGAGCGTCGGCTAACTCCGGCCACAAAAAATGACACCAGAGACCAAACACCGATATCGACTTCGGTTTTTTTTTTTTTTTATCTTCAAATCTCGACCGAATCTAAAACTCTAAATCTATACTCACATAAAACACACGAAACAGGGATGGGAAACTGACCACGGCAGACTCTTACCGCGGGAATTGCTCCGATGAGAGGAGTGAGTCTCCGGAAGGTGCTCGTCCATGGCCGACGATGGGAATCGACAAGTATGCCATGAAATCAAACAAAAACATAGAGGCAGTCACCATTCGATAAACATGAGGATCAACCGAGCATAAAAACCGATTTCCAAGCATCGATTCAGCAAAACTCAATTCGGTTCTTCATTCAAACATTTCGTGGGCAAGTTGAGATATACGCTCTAAAGTGAGATTCAATGAGATCTTCGGTGCGGTTGTGATGTATGAAGACCTAAACCAGCATATTTCATATCAGCTCGATCTCAGTTTTGCCATATCTCACTCAAACTTTTCGCAATCAAACTCGGTGCTCTGAGCACCTAATATCTCATTCAGGCATTTCGACGAACAGTTAGCATGTGACTAAGAATGCGAGGTCTGAATCTGACCACAACGTGATTCTTGGCCTAAGCACGATATGTACAGACCCAAGTCGTCATTATACAATACGATCCAGCTTCGGTATCGCATGATTGGGTCACGACTGTTGGTTTTCTATGGAACATGCATAGTTAAATAAATATAAACGCAGCGGAAAGATATAACTATACATGTATCTCTAAAGGCGTTGTTCGTGCATTTCAATCAAAAATCGGAAAACCACAGGGGGTTAAACGGATTACCTTTCGCAGCATGCCCATAACGATTTTGGTTCGGATGTTCTTCAGTTCGAGCCCCACAAGCGTCGGACCTCTAGTTCAGACACACCACCAATCGCACGCCGAACGTAAGGAATAACTTGCGGAAAATCACCAATAGAATTGTGCTAGCAATCTTGTGGCGATAATTTTTTGCATTCTCGATATTTCAGTCACGGCGTCGAAAGAGAGAAAACGTATATGCTTTTTCTTCTTTTCACGCACTTTTTTATCATCGTTTTTTTTTACTGTTGTTGATCATCTTTTTTTTTTTTTTTAATTTTGGCGATCAGCAACCGTTGCTGATCGTCACGATCAGCAACGGTTGCTGATCATGATGCACACGATCAGCAATCGTTGCTGATTGTGCATATACGTACATGTGCACATGATCAGCAACGGTTGCTGATCATGATGCACACGGTCAGCAACCTTTTGTTGACCGTGTGCCCTTTTTTTAAAAAAAAAATAAAATTAAAACGTACACGGACAGCAACTATTGCTGTCCGTGTGCACTTTTAATTAAATAAATAAATATATATATACGTGCATGATCAGCATATGCGTATTTTGTGAGCATCATATGCACACACGCCCATGACAAAAATTGAATTAAATTAATCCCCATTTAATTTAATTTCAGTCCGACTCAATTTGATTGCAAACATATTTGCAATATCGTCTCTTCCGTACAACGTCATTCAAAATTGGTTATGGTGTGTGACATCCCTAGGTTCATCATTGAGCTGGTAGTAAGACTTGTATTAACACATTAGTACTCTCAAGAGAATTGATTGTCCCGATCAACCTCTAGGTCCTACAAGCCATGATTGACATCTAACAATATGTCATGGCTACCCAAATAGTGTGAATGCTTTAAGAACATTATGAATCTGTTAGCTTTGACTGTAGTGTAATTCAATCCCTCTGCCTTACTATGTCCCAATTGAACAAAGATCATAGAATATTTGTCAAGCCACCAATTCGATCATATGCACAAACCTAATTGACATGCATTTTATATGAGACATGAATAGTTCTTTCTCGATTACAACCCCGGCCGATGATTTTAATGCAATGTCAAGATTAGATTGCATAGAACATCATTATTGTACCTTGCGTATAACAAGGAGACAGATTCCATTTTGCGCATACGTGTAATTTCGTATGTGAATGAACTATGGCCATCAAGTACAGAGACGGATCAATGAACCATCAATATGTGCACCTGTGAACCATAGCCATCTAACACACAAGTCAACACTGTGCCTCGGGTTTAAGGATTATTTACACAAGATCAGAGCATAAACGATTAGGCATTGGCCACGCTAAAAGCTTCCATGTTGCTAATCATTATATGCGTGTCACATTCAGTGAATTTGTCTGGTATAAGCACCTGTGTTCTAACTCGAGCATCACAATACCCAATGACTTGTGACTCGTCATTCTCTTAAATATTCAATATTTAACAGTGAAACTAAGAACACACTGGTCTCAACAGAATTATTGATATCCACTCAATGATCCATCGATCAGGAACAATTTAAAGATTCAGTCTAACTGTGAACCTGTCACATATATTCTTAACGTCTTAAGAATAGGTCTAGTCATAACTGATTTTATGGAATCATTCATATATTTAAATAATTGGACAAATGAATGAATACGTCATTGCCATTAAATAAATAATGTAATTGAAAATACAACTTAAATCCCTAACATGTAACTATTACATGATGACTTTAGGGCATACATCTAACAATCTCCCACTTGCACTAAAGCCAATTAGTTTGGTACCTCAAACCCATCTTGTTAGTGTGTCTTTCAAAAGAAGATTGAGGTAAGGCCTTAGTGAATGGATCTGCCACATTTTCCGCTGAGGCAATTTTCTGCAAGGCGATATCACCTCTCCCAATAATTTCTCTAATGAGATGGAAGCGTCTCTCAATGTGCTTGGACTTCTGGTGAGACCTTGGTTCCTTCGCTTGAGCTATTGCCCCATTGTTATCACAAAACAATGTTATTGGTTGTTCAATGGAAGGAATGACTCCAAGTTAAAAAATGAACTTCTTCATCGAAGCGGCTTCCTTTGCTGCTTCTGAAGCGGCTACATACTCTGGCTCAGTGGTGGAATCAGCAGTTATGCTCTGTTTGGAACTCTTCCAACTAACTGCGCCACCATTAAGTGTAAAGACAAACCCAGATGTAGACTTATAATCATTAGGATCCGATTGAAAAACGGAATCAATATAAGCTTCAACTTTAAACTCTCCTTCTCCATAAACCAAGAATAAATCCTTAGTCCTTCGCAAGTATGAAGACCTAAACCAGCATATTTCATATCAGCTCGATCTCAGTTTGCCATATCTCACTCAAAAATTTTCGCAATCAAACTCGGTGCTCTGAGCACCTAATATCTCATTCAGGCATTTCGACGAACAGTTAGCATGTGACTAAGAATGCGAGGTCTGAATCTAACCACAACGTGATTCTTGGCCTAAACACGATACATACAGACCCAAGTCGTCATTATACATTACGATCCAGCTTCTGTATCGCATGATTGGGTCACAACACCACCGAGTGAACCCGGTATGTGAGTCCACCAAGATGCAAGAAAAAACAGGGGATACACGAGAAGCTTACATGGTTCGAAATGGCCGGAACAACGCGCGACGGCTGGCAGACTGGCTTCCGACAATAACGACCGTGGTTCAAGCCAGCCACCGGTGAACGGGAAGGATTTGTGACTCCCTCTCTCTCGATCTCCATCTTTCCCCCTTTAGAGACCTGGCCATTGAGCAGCTTCATTTTCTCCTTCCCCTCTTGATCATCAGAACCGACACTCCTCCTCAATGATACTATCTCGGACTTTTAGGCAGCGACTTCATTCTCCAACGAAACTCTGACGGATAATGCTCTCTCCCTTTCCTCTTTCACAAGGTCTGCACTTGTTCGCATGCTTTCTTGTGATTAAAGCTTTAGATCTGAATCTTGTCGAGCTGTTACTCGAGGAGCTTCGCGGCTTGTCTGAGAGCATTTCGTTTCTCTTCTAGCTTTGAGTATTTGACCTTCCACGCTCAGCAACAGACGTTCTCCGGCTCCCCCTATCAGTGAAACATTTGCTGCCATTGCAGCCACCGCAAGCGAAGAACCACCGCCAGTTCAGCCTCGGATCCACCCCAGAAGAAGCGGGTGCATTCATGGAAAACCCTAAAGCCTTGCCCTTCTCTGTTTCTTCTTTTTCCAGCCCCCACGAAACAGAAACCAAAACAAAGCCCCCGCCCACTCTCGGTCACTCTTGGCCTCTTTATCCCTGAATGCTCCTCCTTTTTCCTCGGGACCACTGGCTATACTTCTGACATTTTCGGCGTCGCGCGACGCCCTCTGCCGCTGCGCGACCTCCCCCTCTGCTCCGTCCCGTTCTGCTTCTTACTCTTTTTTGTCCTATCCCTCTGGTCCCGTCAATGCAGAGCGCGAGGGAAACAGGAAGAGATAAGAAGGGGGGCTGGGCTGGGGAAACGGAGAGAAGGGCAATTGGGCCGTGAATAGGTGTTGGGCTAGAAAAGGTAGTAAACGTAGAGGTTTTGTTTTTTTTTTTTCGAATTTTTTTTAAATTTAATTTTTAAATTAATTTTTTTAAAAACAAGGAAAAATGTGTCTAATAGCCCCCATTATTTCCAATTCGCCTAATGTCTATATGCTATGTAATTTAATGAAAATATTTTTTTTAGGGATTAAAAAAAATTAACCCTTAATTTTATATGTAATTAACCTAAAATGGATAAGTCAAAATTAAGTGTCAACAACTGCGTAAGCCAACCTCCACTGTATTTTAATTCACAAATTGATTCTTATCTTACGTCCATAAATTCTCCAAATTCACATCTATTAAACACTACTCTTACGTCTCTCCTCATTATCAAATTCGATCACTACATTTTAGCTCCTGAACATGGGAGGAGGGACTCATCAAGTGGAATAATGCCATTGACGACCGATAGAGGTGATGTTGAGTCGTTGTTGGGGCTGAATACAAGGTATTCTTGAATTTCAGAGGGCCCGACACTCACTTGAATTTTGCATACTGCCTCTATCACTCCATGGATGTAGTTGGGATTCGCGTGTTGAGAGACAACGAAGAGATCAACAAAGGCAAAGCAATCCGAGGTGAACTAGAGCAAGCAATCAAGAGCTCCACAATTTGTATGCCCATCTTCTCTAGAAACTGCGCATTCATAACTTGGTGTCTTTGCGAGCTGGAATACATAGTGGATTGCTCCAACCTTTCCAAGAAAAAATGCAACGCAACCAATAAAACTTCCCACGACTCGCTTGTTCGTCCATAACTCCTCCAAAATCATGTCTAGTAGACACTAATCTTGCATCTCTCTCCTCATTATCAAACTCTATCGGTCTTAGTCAAAGCATGCATATTGCACGTACGCATATTTCAACTCAACCCGTTCAACTCTGCCCAACTCTTGAAAACGAAAAAGAAAAAGAAAACAAATCTCGGCCTAAATAACTGAAAATCAATACATGCTCTTATCCTTTTTCTCCTTTTGAAAATCATATAACGAAATGGGAAAAAAATCACCAAAAACCTCAAACTATACCACATATGACACATTTACCCTGAATTTTTTTTATGACATCAAAAACTCCAAATTATGCTAATTGTGATACATTTACCCCATTGTACTTTAGTCAATGGGCATTTTCGTCTTTTTTGCTTTTTTTTTTTCCTTTTCTTTTCCATTTGGGCGAGGGTGACCGTGGCCAACGTCGGGCGAGGGCCACCCTCGCTAGATCTTGCGAGGGTCGCCTAGCCTGGGCGAGTGAGGGCGGCCCTTGCCCCACTCAGGCGAGGGCTGCCCTCGCTCACCCAGGCGAGGCGACCCTCGCCCGATGCCGGCGAGGGTCGCCCTCGCCCGATGCCGGCGAGGGTCGCCCTCGCCCGATGCCGGCGAGGGTCGCCCTCGCTCGCCTAGGCGAGGCGACCCTCGCTTGACTCAAGCGAGGGCGACCCTCGCCCGACTCAGGCGAGGGTGACCCTCGCTGACATTGGGCAAGGGTCGTCCTCGCCTAAGTCGGGCCAAGGCCTCCCTCGCTCGCCCAACTTGGGCAAGGGCGGCCCTCGTCGGATTTGACGAGGGCGACCCTTGCTAGCGTCGGGTGAGGGCCGCCCTCACTTGGGCGAGTGAGGGCGGCCCTGATCCGACTCAGGCGAGGGCGACCCTCGCTCGACGTTGGCGAGGGTTGCCCTCGCCCGACATCGGCAAGGGTCGCCTTTGCCTGAGTCGGGCGAGGGCCACCCTCGCTTGCCCAGGAAAGGTGATCCTCGCGTGTGCCAGCGAGGGCCGCCCTTGCCTGTTCTTCACCAAGTTTTTTGTCTTGTCTGGTTGCCATCCCCTTCTTCGTGCCTTTCCTAGAATTCCTCCGCTGTTCTTCACCAAGAGCTCTTCATCACTCCATCACTGGGACTTCATCAGGGGTGCACCATCGCTGCCCGACGGCTCAGCCCACGCCGGTGACACCGACGGCCACTGCTAGCTCCACCTCCGCCGGCGGCCAACGTGGCTACCGGACCGTTGACTAACTCCAGCCACAAAATGACATTGACGAACAAAAACTCGATATCCGGCCACCACCATTCCGGCCCCAAAGAAACGCACTATATCTAAGTAAATAAAAATACACACTAAGCAGCAGAGATAGTGGACTAATGGGAGCGGCCTCAAACCGCGGACGTTGTTCCGACGATGAGAATGGCACCTCCGGCGATGGCTTCATCGATAGCTCACTCGGATATACGACAAATATGCCACAAAAAAAAGAGCAAAACAACACAACATCAGTCACCGAACATCAACCTTAGAATAAACAAACGCGAATCTAAGATTTTTACGGGTTGATGCGGTGACTTCGATTTCGGTTTCGGTTTTCATTCAGGCATTTCATCGAACGGGTCGGATGCGCCTAAAAATAAGGGTTTCTAAGTGGATTTCAGCGGGATTTGAAGGTTTTTCTTGATGGAAATTGTTCAAGAACACATCTTGGAGGTGCAAAGAAACATTTTTCTCATCTTGTGATGCCGGCCGACCATTGAATAGACTCGGTGTGCCCGGCACCCGAGAGGCAGGGGAGGGGGAAAAGCAAAAACATGGGAGCTAAGACACCTACTTGTTCGTGACTGGTCGGCGGCGACGCGGCGGCTGGAGACTTGTCAGTGGCACCTCGGGGTCTTCTTCATGCTGATGGGGGCTCCCTACACTCAGGTTTTTCCTCAAGAACTCTCTGTTAGTGGTCTGCCCTAGGAATCAATCAAGGTTGATACTCTAATATTAGTTGTGGATTAGGTTGTGTCGGAAAATCGACCTTCACTGTACTTAGGTAGTCATAATGTCTTGCTAGAGACCACTTATGACTTGTGGGCCAAAACGAGTTTTGAGCACACTGCTAATATTTAGTGAACCTACAGGGTCGCACACAATAACGAACAGACTTAATATTTTCCGTGCGCCTTGATCTACTTAAGAAGTAGATTTTAATTTATTCTCTTATTTAAATTATCTATGCGGTCGTGCGCGTTACAAGATAACGATTAAACGTATGATTAAATGTGGATGGTTTGGCGGGCACAAATCGCCCGGCCCACTTCTTTTAATTTTGCTGGATAATGAGGCTGTATAAATAGATAAAGAATCGTTCTCTGTCTAGGGTTTTTTTGGCAAAGTATCGAAAATAAAAAGGCGTTCAAGAAAAAGAAACTTCAAAATCTTTCGTTAACACGTGGATTGTTGGAGAATTCCGTTCATGTGTGTGGATACCGGTAGAGGCGCAACATTTGGTGCACTAATCCAAACACAATCGGCTGTCGATTTATCTTTGATATGCAAAAGATACGTTTCGAAATTCCTTTTCGATTTCAATATATACATGGATCCTGTCCAGGGTTCTATATTTCGCTGCGTTGTTTTTTGTTGATGAACCAAACACTCTCGATCCCTCCTCTAACCTTCTCCTCTTTTTTCTTGATGGACCAAGGGGAAATGCGACGGCTGGAGGTGGTGGACATCCGGCGATGGGGGCTGGCTCACAGGGAGGGGGGAAGAGATTTTCCGGCGATCCTCTCCGGTGGAGGAGCCGAGCGCTCTCTTCTTAAACCCCCTTTCCCCTTTTTTTTCTCTCTCGGTTTCACCTCTCCCCCTCTATTCTCCCCACTCTTCTTCCCTTCAGATACCACCCCAGCCCTTGCTTTTTATCCTGGATCAGGACCTCCCTTTTGGGACCACTAGCCGCCTAATCTCTGCCCCCCTCGATGAGCGACGATGCCTCCTGCTGTTGCGTGAATTCCTCTGCTGTGTGTCCCCTTCTGCTCTCGTACCAGCCTCCCCTCTTGGTCCCTTCTGCCGAGAACGATGAAAGGGAAAGAAGACTGTACTGGGCCGAGCCAAAGAGGAAAGAAAACTGGGCTGGCCTGCGCAAGAAGGGAAAAGAACTGGGCCGGGCTGATCCGGCCCACTCGAACCGGGTCGGATCGGCCAGGATTTTTTTTTTTGATTTAACAAGAAAAATATGTCTAATAGACCCCATTAATGCCAATGCACCTAATGTCTATATGCCATGCAATTTAATGAATTTTTTTTACAGGTTAAGAATTAATTCCTAATTTTCTATGTAATTATACCCTACATGACTAGGTAAAATTTAGGCGTCAACACGTTGGGCTAAGACTTATGTCGTCTATAGCTAGATCAAACATGCTACTATAGCAAAAAAAAGTTGAAACTATAGTTTTTGTTGGCTCAATTTATATTTATTATTTAATGTTATCTAATACCATAATAACAAAATAAACAATGGAATTGCAACAGAACAGTATATCCATAATACATGTGGAGAGTTAGTCTTCTTCTTTTAGTTAATCACACTAGTTGTGTAAGAATAAGTGTAACAGAGATCCTAATTTTTCAATAATTGATTATATAAGTCCTCAATGTTTTACTTTTAGTGAATTGAATCCTAAATGTTTTGTCAAAGGTGCAATCTGGTACACATATCATTGCCAATAGCCTTTAGTAACTGGACAATTATACTCTTTTAGAGTATTATGAAAAGAAGCATTATTTTAACAGCAATCAGAAATATAACATGTGAATTTTGTCGATCATGGAGTGGACAACTTCATTTTGGAGAGCAATTTCAAAATAAACCTTTACCTAAACAGATAAAAAAAACCCAAAGTGTAATTTTTTCTTCATTCACATAAAGTTATGAGAAAAATTGAATTCGACTTTTCAATAAAATCTAATGATCAAGTTTGTCACTCAACTTTCAAGAAACTTATGTGTTTTATTCGTTGATTATTGTCATAACAAGGTTTAATTTTGTCAAAAACTAAAAAGACATGATTTTGCGAATGAGTAAATGTGGGAGATTAGGACTCAATTGCGCATTTTCCAAAAAGACTCAGGAATCACTTGACTAAATAGAATGTCTAAGACTCAATCAACAAACAACCGACCGAAATGGTTAGAGCTCCTATAATACATATTTCGAGAACTTTTATCGTTTTTTTTTTACTCTTTAAAATAAAAAAAAATTTAAGTTCTCAGTTACATAATAGACAAACATCTCATTCTATTAGGGATTATATTTGGATAATTTAGCAAATAATCTTATGCAAGTTAATATCATGTGATAATTTTTATTGAGACGGAAATGGATTGTCATGGGCAAGAAAAATAATACTTTGAAAAGAGAAAAAAAGGAACTTTTTAATTACCTTCTCTGAGCATTACCATAAAAGTTCCACACCCGTTATGAATGTTCTGTTCGTGCTCTTTGTCTAATGAGAAAATTTTGAAAAAAATGTATTCAGTATTTTTCCCTGAAAGTTTTATTCGAACTGTCCTATATATAACATAAGTTCCTTAAATTAAATAGAATGTAATAAATGAATGAAATGCTTTCTTTATCTTAAATTTGAAAAGATGGATTACACACATCGATCGTAGAATCATACATTCTTCTACATCACATGCAATTTATTATCCAGTCATCGAATGGAACATGTGAATGGAAGTGCCGTCCCTTGAACTTATCCAATCGAGATTAATTTTTTTTATTTTGTATTTGTCGCTAATGATTGGGTCCTTGTCGTAAGTTTGTTTACAAGGAATACACCTTGCACACTCTTTATTTTCTCTTAATGCGAATTATGTGTCAATGCCTATGATGAATGTCCCTCCATTTCCAAATTTTTTTGTTGCATGGTATGCGCTCTCGTTATTAGTGTGAGATTTTATGAGACCATTATCAAGTATTCTAAAAGCTTAAGTTCTTAGATGAATGCGCTATTTAATATTTAATTATTCTAACAATTAGATCGTACACAACACCATGAAATTGGATAGAGTTTTCGGTACTCTTTTCCATTTTTTAAGTGTTATTGCTATAAAGAGAGAAATGGGGAAATTGCCAATGCTATGCACACGGTTATTAGACAGGACGCAGTAGATGTCGTGCTTCAAAAATACATAAATTTCGGATAATCACATCGTGAAAGAATAGCTGAGGACTGAAATGATGCATTATGATTCCAAAAAAGACAAATTAAATCTATTTTGCACCCAATCCTTTTCTTTCAGATAAAGAGTGGCGAGAAGTGACGAGCACAAGCGATCCATGTTGGCTGATGTCATAACTACTGGTGTAAGCAAAAAACCAAACGCGACGGAGCATAGGTGAACTAGCTCACCGACAAGAAAGGAATTGGAAACTCCTGCACGAGCGCGCACAGAGGACAAGGGAACTTGAAGCACCTTCAACAGCTTCTTCTCACCTGAATCAAATTCAGACACCCAATCAGACAACCAACACACGAAACCCATCGCAGGTGAAATCCGCAACGCGCGATCAAGATCATGCTCTGCAACCGCGATCTCTTCCCAAGAGCGCGAATAAATCGATCAACGACGCCACACACTGCAAATGAATAGAGAAACATCGCGGAACGAACCTGATTGCCGTAAGCATCGCCGAAGGCTATGCTGATTTGGTCTTGCGTGGACGAGGGAGAAGAGTAGCTTGTGGCGATGACAACCATGTAAGAGCATCTTCCTACTTTCTTCATCGACCAAGGAGCAAGAATCAACCATTAAAATCACGAAGGAAGGAAGGATATCGAGAAACGATTCCGAAATTTCTCCATTAAAATCACCGAAATCACGGAGGATTTTACTTGGATGTAACTCAAATTGAACGACGGCAACGCGTGAGGTTGCTGCGGGAGGGCGCTCGACCGGGCTTCTAGGAGGACGAAGGAGAAGGCGAGTAGGAGGAGGGAAGGGATGGCGAGTTGTTTGTCGCCGATGGAAGAACGAAGGAGAAGATAGGGTTTCAGTGAACGTATGCAAGAATGAATCTGAGCTTGTTGTTTCGGTTAGGCTCGGGTGTGAACAAGAAGAAGATAATGTTTCCTGGTTAGTTGTTTTGGTTGGGCTCGGGTACTCGAGCCTAATTGTTTTTTCTATTACCCAAACAAATTGAGATCCAACCCAATCCAATACAAAAAATTTTGGATTGGGTTGGGTCGAATAGGATCGGATTGTGTTTGGCCAGATTCTTTTAACACCCCTAATCATAAGAGCTTTACACTTATTATGGAATATTTAGTTCGAGTCACAACTGCTCCCCACAACTAGCAAACCGATGATTCGAGGTTGGTGGGGTCATCGCGACAGCCCAACCAAAATGTTTCCAACTAAAAAAACTTTCAAAACGAGTTGCGCTGTTGTTAGGTTATACAACACCCAATGAGTGCAAAGTGAGGTTGAAGTTGAAGTTTAAGACTGAGTCCCAAGCTTGATGCGCACCTTCCACCTTCCATTTTTATTTACTGCACCGGCCAACCGCCATTTTTATGTGATTGGGTGCTTGTTGTAAGTTATTTTCAAGAAATCCACATCATTCAGAGTCCTTTATTCTTTCTAAATGCGTATTTTATGTCTATGCTTACGATGACGTCCCCACCATTTCCATAATTCTCTCACAAGGAAAGAGGAAAATGGGACCTGGTACTCAACTACCCCAATTTCCACGAATCTGGCCCAGACAACATCAATTAAAGGGTTATTATTTCTTCAGTCGCTCGTCGTTGATGTTCATTAATTAATTAGAACGTGACGTGACATCAATTAAAATTATATATTTTCTTTTTTGGAACAATAAAATAATTTTTAATTTCTCGGGCTCTTCCAAGAAAAAGCGCAACGCAACGAAGGGGACTTTCCATGACTGAGAATGGGAAGTGCAATGCAATTGCATATTTTTCTTTTTGGAGGGTAATCGATTAGAATTGTTGATAGAATAATTTTTTATTTGTGGGAAATTTCTCGGGCCTTTTCATGAAAAAATGCAATGCACCAAGAGACTTCCTATGACTCTTTGGTTCGTCCTTAAATTCTCCAAAATTATGTCAATTAGACACTACTCTTACATCTCTCTTCTTCCTATTAAACCCTGTCGGTATACTTGATAAAATGTTATTTGCTTGGAATTGTGTCAGAAGTGAATGACTGATGGTTTGAACATGCTTATTCTTTTTTTTTTTTTGGACGAAAAGGAAACGAAATTCATTGAAACTTAAGCGTTCTTGTAACTACAACCCGATAGAGGGGCATCAAAACATAACGAATCCCAAAGTGCTTGGGGGGGGGGCGTGCAAGCCAAAATAAATTCAGAGAATTTCTATGATGCGCTTTGGCAATCCAGTCTGCAGCTTGATTTGCGGATCTGTTACAATGGGCCACGGTTAAATTGCTGAATTGGGCCATCCGGAGCAGGGCTTCGTGGATAAGAGCTTCTTCTTCCCAGCTAACTTGGCTATGGTCAGACAGCAAATCAACAATCTGGAGACAGTCTGTTTCCAGAACAATTTTCTCGTTCCTCCAGTCGGCGAAGACTTGAAGCGCGTGCAGCAGTGCCTGTAATTCTGTGTGCAGCGGCGAAGACGCCGGAACTGTTTTAGCAGAGCCGTCCAGCAAGGTGCCAGTCGCGTCTCTGAGGATTGCCGCTACTGCTCCTTCTGTTGCATGTTCATGAAAAGCCCCGTCGATGTTGATCTTGAAGGAGTTCATCGCCGGTGGGTTCCAGTTCAGAGGTAATAGAGTGTTTTCAGTATGCAGACTTGAACTCTTGCTGTTCCACTTGCAGTAATTTTGAGACATCATCCTTGCCGACTCAATTAGGGCTCTTGGATTTGGGGGTTTCTTCCGAAATACAAATTCATTTCTAGTTTTCCAGATCAACCAGAAAATAATGGCAATCTCGTCTAATGTAAGCAGTTTATGTGGCTGTAACAGATAGTCTTGAATCCATACCTCAATTCTTGTTATCTCCTCACGAACTATTTTGATCTGAACTGAAGGCGCTGTCCAAATTGCTTCGGTCCAAGGGCAGAGGAGAAAGATGTGCTCCACCGTTTCAGCCTCTTGATCGCAGAAAGGACAAACCGGCCGAGGTAAGATCTTCCTCTTATAGAGATTTTCTGTCGTTGGAAGCGCGTTTTGGCACATGCTCCATAGAAATAGTCTTACCTTAGGAGGGGTGTTTAATTTCCAGATTCGGGACCACAGTTTTTTGGACGGTTGGAAGGAAGATGATGCCTGTTTTTCATTCTGTGGACTTTCTTTAGCACAAATCTTATTGTAAGCACTTTTTACTGAAAATTCTCCCGATTTTGTGGCTGTCCAGACCAATTTATCTTATGTTGTTCTGCTGCACAGAGGTATAGCTAACACTTTCTGAATGATTTGGTCTTCAAAAAACCTTGTTAGCATATCAACATCCCATGTTCTATCTTCGTGCTTAATTAGGTCTGAGACTTTTGCCGGTTCTTCAGGGGCTATTGGTCCTCCTAAAACTCCTCTTTTGAGCCACCTGTCTTCCCGGATGCTAATTTTTTCCCCCGTGCCAACCGACCATATGACTGAATTTGAGATCTCTTCCCGCCCCAATAGAATGCTCTGCCATCCCCAAGAGGGCCGAGACCCCTTCCTTGCTTGCCAGAATGATTTCGTTGGGAAGTATATTCCTTTGAAAAGTTGGCTCCATAATGATGATTGGTTTTGGGATAACCTCCAGGCTTGTTTACCGAGCAAAGCTCGATTGAACGAGATGAGGTCTCTAAAGCCCAAACCCCCGTTATCTTTTCTTGTTTTTAGAACTTCCCACCTCTTCCAGTGAAGGCCTGACTTTGATTCAGAATTTTTCCACCAAAAGGCTGCAACCCTTCTTTCTATGGATCGACAAATTGAAACTGGAATTTTGAAAATTGACATTGCATATTGAGGAATAGCTTGAACCACAGTCTTTATCAATGTTTCTTTTCTTGCCTTTGAAACAAGCCTTTCCTTCCACCTCTCCAATTTCATATTAACTTTTGCTAGTATCCAACTGAACATCTGTTTTTTTGATTCACCCCAGTCCGAAGGAATCCCTAGATATTTTCCTGTCTTCTTGATCTCTGGGACTCTAAGTTGAGCAGCCATATTATCTCTCAAACTTTGTGGACAGCACGAGCTGAAGAAAATACCAGATTTATTCAAGTTGATTTCTTGACCAGATGCATAGCAATACTGATTGAGGATTAGCGCAAGATTCTGGCATTCAATCAGCTTCCCATCTAAGAAGAAGATAGAATCATCAGCAAAGAGGAGGTGAGATAGCACTGGGCAATTCCTGTTTAATTTTATTCCAGAGATTGTGCCATCTTGAACTGCCTTTCTCATCAAGACCGAGAGTGTGTTAGCCAACAATATAAACAAATAGGGGGATATGGGGTCCCCTTGTCTTATCCCTCGTGTTGGCTTGAAATAAGGCAATGGTTCCCCGTTCAGTTTTACACTCAAAGAGACAGAAGTTACGCATTGCATTACTCTCTGAACCCACCATACACTGAAACCCATTTTCAACATACTTGCTTCAAGGAAATCCCACTCTACCCTATCATAGGCTTTTTTCATATCCAGTTTTAACACCGCCTGAAATTTTCTCTTCCTTTTTCTGATTCTCATTTGATGTAGGACTTCTTGAACAATCAGAATATTGTCTTGGATTTGCCTCTCGGCAACAAAAGCACTCTGTTCTGCTTCTATTATAACCGGCAGCCATTTTTTCAGTCTATTTGCTAGGATTTTCGAGATAATTTTGTATGCAAAATTGCATAGGCTGATTGGTCTGAATTGGTCTAAACTTTCTGGATTGGGGATTTTCGGTATTAAGGTGATATGGGTTGTGTTTAGGGTTGGGTTCAAACTTCCAGATTGGAAAAACTTCTGCACTTCATCTAAAACCCCGTTTTTTACATGGGCCCAGTTTCTTTGATAAAAATGGCCATTCAAACCATCTGGTCCCGGTGACTTCAAAGCACCCAATTGAAATACTGCTGTATGGACCTCCTCCATTGTGACTTGGGTTGATAATTCTTGGTTCATCTCAGCTGTGACTATAGACGGACATTGTGATAAGATAGGATGAAAATCTCGGGGACCCTCTGAATGGTAGAGCTGTCGAAAAAACGCCACTGTCAACTCTTTGAGTGCTTGGGGGTCACGAACCCACACATTTTCAGTATTTTTCGGCATAGAGGTTCTGTTTCTCTGCCTTCTCTGAATTGTTGTGGCGTGGAAATATTTTGTGTTCTTATCTCCCCATTTCAGCCAATTGATTCGAGACCTTATTCCCCAGTACATTTCCTCCTGTCTCCACAATGTTTCGATCTGTTCAGTTATAGCCCTCTTTCTGTTCTGGTTCTCATGCTCATTTTGATCATTGGTTAAAATCATCAATTCTTGTTTTAAAGACTTGATTTGCTTGTGGCTGTTCTTGAAATTGTCCCTGCTCCATTCGGCCAATGCAGTTGAGACTTCCTGAATTTTCTGCATTAGATTAGATTGTTGTAACCTCTCTTGATTCCATATTTGCCTGATTATCCTCCCACAATCCTCATGTTCCATCCAAAACGCTTCAAATTTGAAATTTTTTTTCCTCCTCAAAGGTTCAGCTGATAAGACCAGTAAGATAGGGCTATGATCTGATCCAATGGCTGGCAAGGCAAACGCCTCTGCAAGAGGGAACTGTAATCTCCATTCTAAGTCGCATACTGCCCTATCCAATCTTTCTTGAACATAATCCTGCCCTTCACGATTGTTAGCCCAAGTAAATGCACAACCTTTACTCTCTATATCCATTAATCCACATGTATTGAGGAAGTCTCTAAATGCATTCATTCAATGGAGCTGTGGAGGCCTCTTCCCCCTCTTTTCCCAATAATACAGGATTTCATTAAAGTCCCCAATACACACCCAGGGCAAGTTGTTCCGTAAACTGAGGGTTCTCGACTCTTCCCATAATCTCATCTTTTCTCTAAACATAGTTGGAGCATGAACAAAAGTCGCCCTGAACTGTTTTGCCGTCTCAACATCATGAAGAGTGATATCAATGAACTCACTCGTGGATAAATTAACAGACAAAGGAGTTCCATCCTTCCACAACAACGCCAAACCTCCCCCAATCTTTCTGGGATTAACAGTATAGCAATTCTGGAACCTTAAGGATCTGCTTAGTCGCTGAACTGCGTGATCTTGGTTCTTAGTCTCCATAAGAAATACCACATCGGGCCTTTCTTGGGCCAAAACGGCCCTTAATGCTTGAACTGTCAAAGGTGTGCCCAACCCTTGACAGTTCCAGCAGAACATTTTCATTTGTAACTCGGTGGCTTATTAGGGCTAGCCACCAAAGCCCATTGTTCAGGTTCTTTTGCAATTTGCACTGGAGTGTCTAAGAGTTGAGCTTCATCTAATACCTGTCCCTCCCAGCTTTTTGGATCGTACGGTTCGTACCTTCTTCCCTTCTTATAGTTCCTTGCCTTCAGTTTTCTGTTTTTGCTTTGCAGTCTTTCACTGACTTTCTGTGTTGAAACCTGGTCAATATGCAGTGGGATAGCAGGTTCAGGATGGGCATCCTCTTCAGTTTCCTGATTGCTAGTTAGGATGATAAGGTCCTTGGGGGTTAGTTTCCTTTTTCCCCTATCGGCTTGCATATTATTCAGTATGGTTTGTGAGCTGCTTACAGAATTCTGAACTAAGGTTATTTGTCCAGAGTTCTGAGGGGTTTCCGGTACCATCTCCTGTTCCAACTCCTACCCTTCTGCCCTCTCCAATATCTCCCTGTAAAAAGCATTCCAGAAGGGGCTAGTGGAATTCTCTTCCGCTTTTAACCAAGGCCCATAAAACATTTTTTCATCCATGGATGATAATTCTTCATCATACGGCACAAGTTCACAATTTTTTGCATAATGCCCTATTATTCCACATGAATAGCAGAAATGGGGAAGTCGTTCATATTTGAAATCCAGCAAATGCTCCTTACCTCTAAAGCTAGAGAGCATGCCCGATGAAAGGGGAGTGGACAATTTTAGCAGGACTCTTGCTCTCCCCACCACTATTGATGCATATCCTTTTGTTTCTATACGCACCTCTGAGACTTCCCCAATATTTTCAGCAATTTCTCGAATTGCTTCTTCAGTTGTTCCTTCAATAGGTAAGCCATGAATTTGAACCCAAATATTACATGAGTCAAATATAATGCACTGTGGAGGCATACTTGGTTCCCATTGTTTGATCACCAGCAAATGACTTGAGAAAGACCATGGCCCGGAATTCAGTATTCTATTTCTTTCCTGGATAGACTCAAACTCAAATGAAAACAACCCAGGTTGTAGATGCTTACAGATGACTGAGTTCGTTTTCCAAGCCTTCTTCATAGTAGCTTGAAAGGCTTGAAAATTTACAGAAGGACTTCCATGAAGTTTGCCAAACACTGTACGTTCACACTCTTGTAATTTTGCTTCCGTCACCACATTGTCTAATACAGCAATCTTCCTACCAGTCCAGAGGTGTCCTAGTCTTTTACATAGTGCTGCCATCCTGAGGTCCTGTTCTCTGTTGTCTTCCATTTTGCTGAATATTTGTGGTTAAGAAACCTAACTCTTATAGGACAAGCTTTTTGCTTACAACTAAGCTTCTTCCCTAGGTACCCCGCAACATTGAGTTACCAAGGGGAAGGGGACCTACCAGAAGCGATTATTGAAGACCTGAAGGACAACATTTGTTGCGGGCAAGATTCTTACCTTCAAAATTGTACAGCTGCTGTGTTGACCTACTACGAGGGGAAAAGCTGTCGCCTTGCACCTCTGGAAAAGTAGTTCACACGAGGAGGGCGCGAGTCCTCCATCTACGCAATCTGGCGTCAGACTTTGGGTTTTTGGCTGCGATAGTGCCTGACTGCGGCAAGGCGGTGACTTTGACTTTTGAAACAGCTGAATCAGAGGTTTGAGGATGATGGAAGCAAAAGGCGAAACTATAAAGCGAAAATTGTGAGAGGGGAGTAGAGATCTGGGGTTTTGGATGATTTTTGGGGTTAGGGCAAAGCTATCCAAAGATAGAGAGGAGCTCTACACGCGAGAGAGTTTTTCCTTTTTCTGGTTCTTTGAACATGCTTATTCCACGTATGAATATTTCAACCCGTTCAACTTTGCCCGACTCTGAAAAGGAAAAAAACACTGCGTGACTAACTGAAAATTGATGCATTGTCTATTGTTTTTTCTCTTTTTGAAAAATATATAAGTAAAGTAAATCTGAGACGGAATCTAGCTTTTATACCATGCTAGAAAAGTTTAATCCAAAAACTTAAGCCAAAAGGTATAGGAAGGCCACATGTATATAAAGAAAATATAAAATCTAGTAGCAATGTAGGGGATTTTAACAAAAATAATGACAAGTGCATGACACTGGACTAAGACTTATGTCATTAATACCTAAATCGAAGTATCTGCTATAGTGAAATTGAAATCTAAACTATAGTTTTGTTAGCTTAATTTATGTATATTCTGTAACTTTATCTAATAGAGTAAAAAAAAAACAAACAAACATGGGAATTTTAATAGAACAAATTACACTGTGTTGTGGAGAGTTACTCTTCTTCTTTTAGTTAATCACGCTAGTTGCAAAAGTACTAATGTCTTGATGGTTGATTAATCATGTTCATTCTAAATCTTTTATTTTCAGTCGATTGAGTCCTTAGAAACTTGACAAAGATGCAATTAACATCATTGCCTTTGACCTTTAGTAAAAGGGCAGTCGTACTCTTTTAGATTGTTATGAGATGAAGCATCATTTTAACCACAATCAGAAATAAAGCATAGGAATGTTATTGATCAGTGATCATTGAATAGATAACTTGATTATAGAAAATCTAAACAGATAGGAAAAACTCTAAGAATATGATTATGATTTATTCTTGAGTCACATAAAGTTATGAAAGAAACTTTGATTCTACTTTCAATAAATCTCATAATCAAGTTTTTCTCAGTCAATTTTCAACGAAACTTATGTGTTTTAATTCCTTGATTATTGTAAAATAATGTTTAGTTTTGTGAAAACCTAAAGGGACATGATTTTGCGATGGGTAAATGTCCCCAGCAGGGAGATTGGGACTCAATTACACATTTTCCAAAAAGGCTTAGGAGTCAATTTACTAAATAGAATGTTTAAGGCTCAATCAACAAACAATTAAAAAAGCTTAGGGCTCCAATAGCGCATATAATGTATTTTGAGAACCTTTGTTATTTAGTTGACAATTTAGAATAAAAAATACTTGGAAAATGATCTTATGCAAGTTAATAGCGTGTAATTCTTATTTAGAGGGAAATGTTATTGCCATTTACGAGAAAGATAATACTTCGAAAAAAGAAAAATATATGTTTTTTACTATTCTCTTTGAGAGTTACCATAATAGTCTCACACCCGTTACAAAATATTTGGTCCGAATTCTTTGTCCAACAATATATCTTTATCTGTGAAATCTTTATCTTGAAAAAAATTACTTTTTCTCTTGAATAAAGAACCCCTATATGACACATGTCACTTAGTTAAATAGAATGTTATACATCAATGAAATGCTTTCTTTATCTTAAATTTGAAAAGATCATTCACGTACACCACGGGCAATTTGATATAAACAGATAAAGTCCTCGCTCATTTAATAGAGCAAAATGTAAATTAAAGTGCCGTCCCTTGAAATTTATTCGCCACTTATGTTTGATGTTTTTTTTCCGTGGATTGGTACTTTTCTTATCCCGACAAGATTTATTATTTTTCCTTTTTGTATTTGTTACTTGTGATTAGGTGCTTGTTGCAAGAAGTTATTTTCAAGGAATCCATGTCATGCAGACTCGTTATTCTTTCGTAATACGAATTATATATCTATGCTTATGATGATGTCCCCACGATTTCCACAATTTCTTTTTAAAGGAAAGAGGAAGATGGGACCTGGTAGTCTAGTAGCAGCCTATTTTCCACGAATCTGGCCCAAACAACGTTGAATAAAGGATTATGATTTGTTGTATCTCTTCTCGCTGATGTTCATATTATCAATACATTGGAACGTGAAGTGGGATCAATTGAAATATATTCTCTTTTTTGGAGTGAAAGAATAACTTTTTATTGTTGGAAATTTCTACGGCCCTTCCAATAAATAATGCAACGGTATGGAAGAGAGTTGCCACAACTTAGACGTGAAGTGGAATCGATTGAAATTATATATTTTCTTTTTGGAGGGTATCAACTTGAATAGTTGATAGAATAATTTATTTTTTAACATTTTTTAATAAAGTAACAACAAAACAAACAAGGGAATTGCAATAGAACCAATAATACATAGTACATGTGGAGAGTTACTCTTCTTCTTTCAATGAATCGCGGTATTTTTGTGACACCAAGTGTAATATAAGCCGTAATGTTTTGACGATTGATTAATCAAGTCCTAAACAAATATTTTTTAAATAGAATCACAGTATTTTTGTGACACCAAGTGTAATATAAGCCGTAATTCTCACTAATTAAATAGAACAAGATGTGAATGGAAGTGCCGTCGCTTGAACTTGATTGGTCACTCATGTTTGATTTTTAATCCGTAGATTGATACTTTTTATCCTGACATGATTGGGGCTACTTGTTGTAAGTTATTTTCAAGGAATCCACATCATTCAGACTCCCCATTCTTTCTTAATACAATCTATGCTTACGTTGACGTCCCGATGTGATTGGGTGCTTGTAGCCTATTTTCCATGCTTCTGGCCCAAACAACATTAAAGAAAGGGTCATGATTTCTTGTATCTCTTTTGTCGTTGATGTTAATGTTTATCAATAAATTAGAATATGAAGTGGAATAAGTTGAAATTATATAGAATAATTTTTTATTGTGGGAAATTTCTTGAGCCCCTTCCAAGAAAAAGCGCAACGTGACAAAAGAGACTTCCGCGATGAAAGAGACTTCCACGACTTAGAAAGTGATGTGGAATCAATTGAAAGTATATAATTTCTTTTTCGGAGGAAAATCAATTGGAATAGTTGATAGAATAAGTTTTTAGAGCCAGAAATTTCTCTAGCGCTTCCAAGAAAAAACGCAACGCAATGAAGGAGACGTCCCTAGACTTTCAGGCTCATCCATAAATTCTCCAAAATCACATCGATTAGACACCACTCTTACATCTATCTCGTCATTATTAAACTCGGTCATTATACTTGATAAAATGATATTTGCATGGGATGATGCCATGAGTTAATGGCTGATGGTCCCAGCATGCGCGTAGTCCACCTACGCATATTTCAACCCTCGGCGCGTGAATATGTCATGTTCCACTCCAATGCTAGTCTGTCTGTACCCGATCAAATGCGGCTTGGATTTATGTGGTGCGTGGAAACGTTTTAAGTTTAATAAATTAGCACGCGAAGAGGAATCAATTGAAATAATGTATTTTCTGCTTGGAAGGGTAATCAAACTCAAATTATTAATTAGAACGTGATGTGAAATTAATTGATATACTTTTGGGTCCGTTTATTTGATGGAAAATATGTTCCGCGAAACTGATTTCATGAAAAATGAGTCATTTTCTTATGTTTGATTGTGTTGAAAATCACCTGAAAGAAATTCTGGTGTTTAACAAAAAAACGAAATTGATTGGTGAATCCATTACGAATTGCCTTTAAAACAACAGTTCAGTCGTATTTAAAACCAAATCAAAAACCTCAAGCTCAAATAAGTCTTCTAATTATTGTTCATGGTGCGGATGAATGGGACAGAGTTTGCGAAATCAGATTTGAACTTGAACCAACAGAACAAATCATAAATGGGAAAAATAAAGGAACTTAAAGCTATCTCCGTAAGATCGGCGGATAGGAGTTCTCTGAAAGTTCATGAATCCGTGAATAGAGAGAGATTTGTGAAGATTCGACCGACAACTGGCCGTGCATTGTTAGCTGTATGAATTAGGTAGCCTTCGTCCTGTTGTGACCTGGGGGAAGATTTTTAGTTTAATAATTAGAACATGAAGTGGAATCATTTGGAATTCTGTTTTGAAGGGTAATCAAACATATATTATTAACTTATACAGCATATAATATAATTTTCTACTGTAGGAAGTTTCCTCGGTCGTTCCAAGAAAATGCACAACGCAACGAAGGAGGCTTCCCACGACTCTTTTGCTCGTCCATAAATACTCCATAATCGCATCGATTGGACACTACTCTGTTAGATCTCTCCCCTTATTATTCAACTTGATCACTATACTTTAGCTCCAGAAGATGGCAAACAGAAAATATTCCAATGGACCAGCAGCGTCGATAGATAGCAGTGATGTCGAGTCATCAAGGGAGGCTAAATTCGAGGTGTTGTCGACCGATAGAGGTGATGACGATCCAACGCTGCGGGCTGAATACGAGGTGTTCTTGAATTTCAGAGGGCCCGACACTCGTCTAAACTTTACCGATTGCCTCTATCATGCCATGGACGGAGCTGGTATTCGAGTTTTCAGAGACAATGAAGAGATGAGAAAGGGTGAAGTGATAGAAGGAGAGCTGAAGCGTGCAATCAAGAGCTCCGTGATCTGTATTCCCATCTTCTCTAGAAACTACACTTCCAGTGCATGGTGTCTTCGCGAGCTTACATACATGGTGGATTGCAAAGCGATGATTCTACCGATTTTCTTCGATGTGGAACCCAAAGATGTCAAGCTTAAAACCAACCTGTACCAGGACGCTCTGCAGAAGCACAGGGAGAAGTTCAACTGCGAGGACGTGCAGCGATGGGAGGAGGCTCTAGTGAAGGTCGCTCACATGAAAGGATGGGATGTCAAAGATACCGGGTAAGCTTTGAGCTTTACTTTTTTTCTTTGATTAGATATTTAATTGATATAACTATAAATAATAAGAAATATTATCATCCGTATTAAAAGTTACAACTACCCATTGTTCTATTTTTCATCAAATTGTCACTCAATTCCTACTTATTTTTATAACTTCTCACTACACATCCACTCAATTAAATCGATTCCTTTCAAAAGTAGATGAATCTTCCACCCAATTAAATTAATTCCTTTCAAAACCAGATGAATTCTCTATTTAGACATAACAAATCCAATCTGAATTCATTATTCAATTTGCATCCTTTAGATTGAATAAAAATACCTTTTTATTAACTTCTAAAATAATGTTATGTAGGTTTGATTTAATAAAACAATTGTTCTAGCTATTACTATTTTACTCCATGCAAAACTAGTAAGCCGAGCACACACTATGTATGAGCAAGAAAAAGTGAATAAACAAATCCTTTGCACGCATTTGAAGGAAGAAAATCCGAAGGTTTCGATTTTTACAATTTACGGATGAGGGAGCATCTTTTACAAAGTTTAAGATTTCATTCTTGTCTTGCCAATTTACATCTTTGACCATAGTATAAAATACACAATTGCAATTCGTTTTAAGAAAATTGACTAGATTTTGGTTGATTTTTCGGAAAAAAGGAGTATGGATTGAAAGTATATGTGAGATTACTTTGTATATAATATAAATTCATATACTTTTTTGAGGAGGAGGGGGGTAATTCACTTACAGTTGATATTTACCTATATATTCACAGAGGATATATACAAAATTTTTTGCGAGGGGGGAGGTCGCCCTCCGCTTCTTCCCCCACTCCTCCTCTAGGGTTTGTTTATGTTTAATTCATAATATTTTAGAGCTTGATTATTTAATATTCTATTTGGATGTTTCTTACTAGACCCTTTTATCAAATATGACAGTCACGGCGAACTCATTAAAATAATCGTTGCTGAAGTTTCGATCAAGTTGAATAAAAGAGACAAAAAGCTACCCGATCATTTAGTCGGAATTGAGGATTGTGTTAAAGATGTCATGCGCCTAATAGATGAAGGTTCACCTGATGTACGATATTTGGTAATCCACGGAATGGGGGGCATCGGTAAGACGACTCTCGCCAAAGTTGTCTTTAACCAAATTTCCAGTCGATTTGATGGGTGCAGCTTTCTTTTGAATGTTGGAGATGCTTCAAAGGGTGGCAATGTCATTCAATTGCAAAAACAATTATTGTCCGAAATTCTCAACATCAAACAGGGGGAGATTTCGGATTGTGATGCAGGGATTTATCAAATCAAAAGGAGATTGTGCAACAAGAAAGTCCTCATCGTTCTTGATGACTTAGATAAGCGGGACCAACTCACAAAATTTGCAGAAAAGTGTGATTGGTTTGGTCTGGGGAGCAGAATTATTATTACGACGAGAGACACCAACTTTTTGCCAATCAAAGAAGAGAATCAAGAAAATAATGTCCGGACTCATCTCGAAGAGTTTAAAATCTATGAAATGAGAGAATTGTGCCATCGCTATGCTCTTCAACTTTTTAGTAAGCATGCATTTGAAATGGATTCCCCTCCACATGATTATTATCATATTTCTCGTGACATCATTTGCAAAACCGGTGGACTT
Source organism: Syzygium aqueum (assembly GCA_031216185.1). Lineage (NCBI taxonomy): Eukaryota > Viridiplantae > Streptophyta > Magnoliopsida > Myrtales > Myrtaceae > Syzygium > Syzygium aqueum. Next base: position 27,933,881 of record CM062233.1, on the reverse strand, counting down.
CCTTTGGCTCTCGAGGTCATCGGTTCCTCTCTTTGGGGCAAAAGTAAACAACTTTGGAAAGCCACGTTGAAGAAATTACATTTAGCTCCCAATCAAGATGTCCATCACAAATTAATGATAGCCTTTGAAATGCTAGAGGTTGCACAAAGAGAAATTTTTCTTGATATTGCATGTTACTTTATTGGTGAAGAAAAAATCTATCCATAAGTCTTTATTGGAAAGCGTTGGATTTTTTCCCAAAAATTGAGATCTTTTTCCTTTCCCGTAAGTCTTTAATAAAGGTTGATGGTAACGATAAACTGTCGATGCATGACCTTCTTAGAGACCTTGGAAGAGAAATTGTTCGACAAGAAGACGAAGTTCTTGGGAACCGTAGTAAAGTATGGTCTCCCAAGGATGCGTTGAACGTAGTGCAGCATAGAAAGGTAAAATTTTATTCATGGCTACTGTCTTTCTGATCATGAAAACATCAACTCGAAGTTTAAAGTATATTCCCAGATGTGTTGTTTTGCCTGTGTTGTGCATTGCAGAAAACTAAATTTGTCAATTTTGAGTGAAATGGGCAATATCATAACTTATATAGGTTGATTTTTCGTCTAATACTACTTGTTGGTTTTTGGTCTGATACGAATGTTGGATTGCGGAAGCAATATTTTGATATCACTGTTTTGTTTGTGGTTTATTGTGCAAGTATGTATGCGTGTGGGATATACTTGGAAAAGGATAACAAGAGAACAAGGTAAGAGAACTTAAAAAAATATAGGCAATGGTATAAAGAAAATATAATTTCATTATTTCACTAAAGTAGTTTTACTGCTCCCCGCACAATTGCATGAACGATTCTAAGCTCTATTTGTAGAGCAATTCCATCGACTTTGATCGGAAAAATCTGTGCCGAGTTTTGCTGAGATATATTTTTTTTCTATTTAGATTTTCTAGAAATAGGCATTCGTGGACTTATATCCAAGATATTTTGTTGCCTTTGCAGAGAAGGAGAGGTCTAGATGCTTCTTGAAGATGGATCACTTATTTTAACAATATTTAGCAAAAGATATTAACAGCTTACATTTACAGTTTGAAAGTTGAAGCAAACAGAATGATTTACTTATAGAAAAAGTCTATGCGATATTTACTCACAGAATGCACTCTTTTTCTTTACCGTAGAAAGTTCATTTATGCCTTCTCGTGTTGTCAGGGATCAGAGAACATCACAGCACTCAAACTAACTGGACTTCCAAAAGAGCATGACTTTACAAGCGAAGAGATTTCATGGTTACCTAACTTAAGGTTGTTGGAATTAGAAGGGGGGAACTTGTTAGGAGACTTTAAAAATCTTCTCTCAAATTTAAAATGGCTCTCTTGGCATCGTTGCCCTTCAGACTTGCAGGCGGCCAATTTATGTTTGCGGAACTTAGTTGTGCTCAAGCTTTCAAATAGCAAAATTCCAGAGAACTGGAATGGATGGAGCCCATGCTTGGTATGGTTTCGCATCACATATTTACATTTGTTGCCATATCCCTTGCCTTACTTTTCTAATTCTAATTTGCTTCGCAGGCAAATCGTGAATTGAAAGTTATACATCTCATGAGATGCCATCTTTTGATAGCTCCCGACTTCTCAACGTGCTTGAATTTGAGGATACTAGTTTTTGCTGAACATTGTCCAGAGTCGCCATTTATCGATGGCTCCATTGGTAAGCTAGAGCACCTTAAGCGCTTGGAAATAATTGCAGCTAATGTTCAGCTGTCAAAGTTGTCTGGAAGCCCCCATTTTGACCTGTGCGCAATGCCTTCTGCCATATGCCGTTTAAAGCACCTGTCAAGTTTAAAGTTGGAGAGGCAGTGTATACGAGAGCTTCATTCATCTATTGGAGAGATGGCGGGCTTGAAGTGCTTGTCTTTAGTGGATTGTTATCGGCTTCGAAAACTTCCCGACTCCATCGGAAAATTGACATCATTGCTCGAATTAAATTTGTTCAACACAAGAATCGGAGAGTTACTTGATTCTCTTGCAGATCTCAAAAGGTTGGAGAAAATGAACCTGGGATATACTCGGATAAGGAAGCTACCAAACTCCATTGGAGAACTAGAATCATTGCTCGAAATAGACTTGCAAAGTACTGAGATTACAGAACTGCCTGCTTCCATTGGATATCTTAAAAGACTGCGGAGCTTACTCATGATTCACAGTAAGATAAGAGAGTTACCTGATTCTATCGGAGATCTCAAAAGTTTAGAGAAAATGAACCTAGCCTCCACTCAGATAAGGGAGCTACCAAACTCCATCGGAGGACTAGAATCATTGTTCCACTTAGACTTGCGGCATACAAAGATTAAAGAACTGCCTGCTTCTTTTGGATATCTTAAAAGGATGACGCGCTTACGTACGTATGGGAGTAAGATAAGAGAGCTACCCGAGGCCATAGGGATGTTAGAGAATCTTGAAACATTGGTATACCATGGTTCTAGAAGGATAGATATCACATGGCCTCCTCAGCTTTCAGAACTTGCCATATTTTGTGATGATCCTCAATCTCTCCCAAGGTTACCTTTAGGTCTTCATTATGTAGAATTAAATGGTTTCAACTCACCGATAGAACAGCCACTCCTCTCCGAATTGAGATTTTTGCCTATGTTAATGCTCTGTAAATGGGGATTGAGAGAGATCGAGTTTCGGCAGTTAAAGAATCTCCATTGTTTACATTTGCACAACTGTAAATCGTTGGTGAGGCTGTCGGGTCTATCAAGCTTAAGGAAGCTTGAAAATTTGAGGATCTCTTTTTGCTCACAGCTAATTAAGATTCGAGATTTGGAAGAAATGAAATCACTTGAGCAATTACATATTGGGGATTGCATCTCCATAGAAAGGTTACCGGATCTATCAAAACTACATAAGTTGCGGAGTTTGAGCATATATTGCTGTAAATCACTTCAAGGTTTGCCTGATTTACCAAACACGCTAGAGGAATTATATATTTCGGTTTTGAACTCTATAGAAAGGTTACCTGAACTATCAAAACTACATAAATTGAGGAGTTTGCACATACGTCACTGTGAATTGCTACAAGATATGCCTGATGTACCAAACACATGTCATCTCGATGTTCATGCATGCCCAAAGTTAGGCGAGTCTCGTGACTTTTCGGAATGTTGCAGGCTGTGTGTGAAGTCCAACCCGCGCCTATCTGGAAGGTGGCGAGGTATGTGTGGTTTTGGTTGACACTAGGTACGCTATACCATTTCACGCGAACTTTGCGTTATTTTCTTCATTTTTCTTTTACCTTCCCATTTCTTTATATTTCATTGTCTCCTTTCAAACAATCAGCCAACCGTTTTTTGTTTCTTTCTGTTCACTCTTAACATGCATATCCACATTTTTCACGTTACAAAATGACTCAGTCGAATCTTATCTTAGTTTGATTAAAAGTGCAGACGTGCGCAGTGCTTTATGTGAAGTTGACATCAACACTTTCTCCACCCAACACCTGGCAATTTTTATTCTATTTTTTTGCTTTTTTAGGCTAACCTAATTATGATTAAGACATGAAGAAATGCCATTATTTTTATTTTTAAAAATCACATCAAGCTTCATCATAATAGTATTAAATTAGTAGAAAAGAACATGTCTCCACCAGGTGACAAAATTAGAGAAAAGCTACACCGAAGATATCACTAAAGTATATGTCGTCAGCCAACTCAATGGTAAGAGCAAATTGAACTAAAGCAGAGGATGTATATAGTTATCATAGCATGTTCATAACAAACTTGGAGTTGGAGCTAAAGAGGTTAAATTCAAATTATCTAACAAACAAAAAGTAATATTTATGTATGCTAAATTTATATACTATTTTGTTCATATTGGTCCTTTTATTAGAGAACTATGGACATGAAAGTTAAATCACCGTTAAATGCCACGGTGGCATCCTAGTTGACAATGTGGGGGGTTAAATATTAACATCTGAAGGTCATTTTTATAGCTGGGATGATATGCAACGGTGGATTTGTGGCTGTAGAGGGAAGGTCGGATTAGGAATTAGTGTTTTTGAGTGGAACTAGGTAGAATCAGGCGGGATATGATAGATAAACTAAGGTGGAAGGTGTATAAATAATGCCCCTCAAGTGCTCTTATAAAGAACATGCAACTTTGCTATCAATCTGCTTTTACTTCCTTGATTATGATCTTTCGGTTCCTTTGCTTTTCTAATCGAATAGGCGATATATATGCAGGGAACATTGAGGAGCACCAAGGAACTTTTGATACTTTATATAAGTTCGTTTGCCTGCAATGGACATATCTGGAACCACGTGTGAGTCCCTTTAAAGGTTCATAGACTTTGTAGCTCTGTTAGATGTAGAGTCAGTCTGCTGCGTAATTGATAATTTCAGGGCTTGGATTTTCCTCTGAATTTCTCTCGGTTTGTGTAATGAGCTCCTGGAACAATGTATTATTAGCTAGACATCGTAGAGGAGGGTTTGATTTCTCCTGGCTGGATGAGAAACAGAACTTTCATCCTAGATTCCTATGATTCTGATGAATTATATAGTTGGTACTATAAAACTCGTCTCCTAGTTTCTATAAATTGATGCTTCAAGTTTAGTGAATAAGTGGTTGAATTACGCTTAAGATTTAGAATTTTTGTCATGGATGAAAAGCTTGAAAACTACAACCAATGTCCGCATGCTGATATAGGGTACTCTTACATTGTGGATGGCTAAAATTGGCAATCTGAGCTATAACCAGTTCAATATACAATTAGAAAGCATTATAGTAACATTAAATGAATGTTGCTCTGACTCATAATCTCGCAACAAGAACTGGCAAAAGAAAGTTTCTATGTTATAAAGTGAGTGATGGCGGATGAATCCTTGGAGCTATATCACGATCCAAGTTATTGGATATTCTTTGTTACAGATGAATCTTAAGTAGATGAAATACCTCCGCATTGGTGGCATGATCATTAAAAGTATCTTGGACTAATGATCTGCATGATCACGATCTTAATTTGTAAGGCAATTCATGGTGAGACGAGAGGAGAAAGTCCTTGTGATTCTTAACATGATTCTTCTTGGAGAAGATCTAATTCCTTTTGATGTTTAGCTCTTGTACTCTTAATACTTTTTTTTTTAGCTCTTGTACTCTTAATACTTTATCCTCAATTAATGGAAAAAAGATATTAGAAGTGTCAAAAGTTGTGTATGGCGCTTAATTTAGTGTCAAAAGTTTTCGGCGGCCCACTTAAATGCCAAATCGGAAAAAAAATGATCACTTAAATATCAACGGCAAGAAATTCCGATCAAATTGATTACGGGACTTTTATAATTAAAATTTTAATCTGAGTTATTTTTTTTTAAAATCAGTCCACGTGTCATTTCCATGTGTATATTTCTCCCTCTTCTCAATTCTCATGCCTTTCCATCCTTGCTGACTCGCGTCCCTGTCTCCGACAAGCTGCCTTCGATCGTCACCCTTCTCAAATCCTGCAAGAACTCCGCCCACATCCGCCAGCTGCACGCCCAGATCATCGTCAAATGGCTCGGGTAGGACCAGTTCGTCGCTTCCCATTTCATTTGTCTCTCCTCTTTCCTCTCTTTTCTCTCTAACTGCTCTCGCTGCTCCACACTTCATGAGAAGGACTATTCTCACCAGCGCTCCCCATCACCACCCAAACCTACGAGTTGTGCCACAACCCCCGACAATCCCTTCGCGACCTCAGCTCATTGTCACCGTAAGTGTGTCGCGGGCCTCGGCGACCCAAGATCTAGGGTTGTCCGAAAACAAAGTTAGATTTGGGCTCAATAATGTTGAATTTGGTATCCCGAGCAACTTAGTCTTCTTTCTCGGCTCTCTTCGCATCGACTCGATCCGGCTCTCTCCACACTACTCCTAGGCGAAAGACGCTGACATTCGATGCTTACCGTCACTGTCGCTCCCTCGCCACCGAAAGACACCACCATCCGCCGTTTGCTACCCGCCATCCATCATCCCCTTCGCAGAGGAAAAACTCCCGGCCACCGCCAACCTATGCACAGCAATCGTCGTCCCACGCATGGCCACCATTAATCATCACACCACCTCAGCCATTTTCCTGAAGGCATCACCCAAACGAGCACAAGCAGAGACACGGGCGGCCAGTATTAACGCACATTGGTCGCCAATATCTCAAACTGGTTATTGTCAAAATAAAGTTTAAATTTTTGAAAAACTAAAAGGACATGATTTTGCGAGGAGTAAATGTCACCAGCAGGGAGAGTAGGATGCAATGCACATTCCAAAAAGGCTTAGGAGTAACAAACAACCAAACGCTTGGGGCTCCTATTGCAGATTTATTGTATTTTGAGAACCTTCATTATTTAGTTGACACATTAGAATACAAAGATTTTAAGTTATCAATTACAAACCAAATTAATATCTCGTTCAATTAGGCAGTATATTTGGATACTTTAGCAAATGATCTTACGCAAGTTAATAGCGTGTAATCTTTATTTAGAAGGACATGCATTATCATCGGCTAAAAATCATACTTTGAAACGAGGAAAACGAAGAATTTTTTTAGCTACCTCTCCAAACGTTATCATTAGAATCACACCTGTTACGGAATGTTCGGTTTGAATTCCTTTTTTGGTGAGAAATTTTTATCTTAGAATTTCTTATCTTTAAAAAAGAATTATTTGGTATTTTTCATTTCAGTTTTTTGTCAAAATCTAACCTATGTATAACAGATTTGACTTAATTGTATATAATGGAAATACATGAATAAATTGCTTTCTTTATCTTATATTTGAAAAGATGATTACACACATCGGACCTTCCTAGAATCATACATTCGCGTACACCGCGGACAACCTTATATGGACAGGTGGAGTCCTCACTCATCGAACAGAACAAAATGTGAGCGGAAGTGCCGTCTACTAATTCAACAGAAAAACACCATCATTTGTTTATATTATAATATAAACGAGTTTTGTCGATACATCACTCCTTTTCGTCATTTGACTCGAGACAGTGTCCGGTTTAGACTCTTCGTGCGTGGATTATTTTAGAGTACATCATCTGTTCATGCATGTGGGGCTTGACAAAATTACAAGAAAAGCTTATAAATTTATTCTGAGACTATTGTCTTATGAAACGGGGACAAGAGGGCAAAGCATGCATGTGCCTCTGCCCCCGCCATGTGAAAATTTGAGATTCCTCCGGACACTTGCTGATATAATTTTGTTTAATTAACGCCACTCGAATGCGAGTCTTGCTATACTCGATCAAAATCGTCGCATTGGATTAGAACGAGGACTCGTCGGCGCTTTATCTCGTGCTTGGAAATGTTCTTTTGGTTTCATAAATTAAGGCGTGAAGTGGAATCAATTGAGATTATGCATTTTCTAATTTGAAGGGTCATCAAACTCGTATTTCCAATTAGTAAGGCGTGAAGTGGAATCAATTGAAATGATGTATTTTTAATTTTGATGGGTAATCAAACTCATATTGTCAATTAAAACGTTTAGGTGAAATCAATTGACATATTTTTTGGTCTTTTTGTTTGATGGAAAATATCCTGATCAATAGAAATAGTTTCAAAGAAACTGTTTTCATGAAAAAGGAGTCATTTTCTTATGTTCGATTGTGTTGAAAATCACTCGAAAGAAATTCTGGTGTTCGGCAAAAAGCGAAATTGATTGGAGAATCCCTTACAAATTGCCTCTAGAACAACAGTTCAGTCGTATTTAGAACCGAATCACAAACTTCAAGCTCAAATTAAGTCTTCTAGTTATTGTTCATGATACGAATAAATGAGACAGTTTGCGAAAACAGATTTGAACTTGAACTAACAGAACAAATCATAGATGGGAAAAATGAAAGGAACGTAAATAATCTCCGTAAGATCTGAGGATAGGAGCTCTCTGAAAGTTCATGAATCCGCGAATAGAGAGAAATTTGTGGACATTCGAACGACAACTAGCCTAGCTCCCCCCTTGAAATCAGGGAGGTGTTCATGCATGCATGTGGGGCGTGGAGATTCGAGCGTCGGTGCATTGTTAGTTTTCTAAATCAAGTAGCCCTTGTCCTGCTGTGACCTCGGGGAATCAAATGAAATTATTAATCAGAATGGTTTGCAATATAATAAATTATTGCAGGAAATTTCCTCAGCCCTTCCCACGATTCTTTGGCTCATCCATAAATACTCCGGAATTGGACGGATTAGACACCCGCTCTTGCATCTCTCTTCTTGTTATTCAACTCGATCGCTACACTGTAGTTCCAGAAGATGGCGATGAGGAAATATTCGGATTCCGATGGCGGTGATGTCGAATCGTCGCTGGGGGCAGAGTCATTGTTAGGGGCTGAATTTGAGGTGTTCTTGAGTTTTAGAGGGCCCAACACTAGCCTGAATTTTGCCAACTGCCTCTATCACACCATGGACGGAGCTGGCTTTCACGTTTTTAGAGACGACGAAGAGATTAGATAAGGCAAAGTGATCGGGGGCGAACTGGAGCGTGCAATCAAGAGCTCTGCAATTTGTATTTCCATCTTCTCTAGAAATTACACGTCCAGTGCGTGGTGTCTTCGTGAGCTTGCATACATGGTGGATTGCAAAGCGATAATTCTGCCGATTTACTCGACGTGGAACCCATAGATGTCAAGCTTAAAACTAAGTTGTACCAGGATGCTCTGCAGAAACATGAGGAGATGTTCAGCTCCGAGGTCGTGCAGCGATGGAAGGAGGCTTTGGGGAAGGTCGCTCGTATGAAAGGATGGGATCTCAAAAATACTGGGTAAGGTTTGAGCTTTTCTTTTTTTCTTTAATTAGATATTTAATTGATATAACTATAAATAATAAGAAATGCTATCAACCTTGCATTAAAAGTTAAAACTACCCATTGCGCTCTTTTTCATCATATTTTCACTCAATCTCCACATATTTTATAACTACTCACAACACATTTACTCAATTAAATCAATTCCTTTCAAAACTAGGTGAGTTCTCTATTTAGACACGACAAATCCAATTTGAATTCATTATTCAATTTTCATCTTTTAGATTGAATAAAAATACCTTTTTCTTAACTTCTAAATCAATGTTATGTAGATTTTATAAAACAATTACTCCATGCAAAACTAGTGAACGAGCACACACTATGTATCAGCAATAAAAAAATGAATAAACAAATCCTTTGCATATATTTAAAGGAAGAAAATTCAAAGGTTTCAATTTTTACAATTTACGGATGAGGGAGCATCTTTTACAAAGTTTAAGATTTCATTCTTGTCTTAACAATTTACATTTTTGACCATAGTATAAAATACACAATTGCAATTCGTTTTAAGTAAATTGACTGGATTTTTGGTTGATTTTTCTGAAAAAGGAGTATGCATTGAAAGTATATGTGAGATTACTTTGTGTATAATATAAACTAATATACGAAGGGGGGGCAATTCACTTATAGTTGATTTTTTTCCTATATATCCACAGAGTACATACACAATTTCTTGGGAGAGGGGTGGTCTCCCCCGCTTTCTCCCCCACCCCTCCTCTATGGCTGGTTTATGTTTAATTAGTATTTCAGAGCTCGATAGTTTAATATTCTATTTGGATGTTTGTTACGAGACCCTTTTGTCAAATATGACAGCCACGGCGAACTTAATAAATTAATCATTGCTGAAGTTTCGATCAAGCTGAATAAAAGAGACAAAAAGCTGCCCGATCATTTAGTCGGAATTCAGGATCGTGTTCAAGATGTCATGCGCCTAATAGATGAAGATTCACTCGATGTACGTTATCTAGTAATCCACGGAATGGGGGGCATCGGTAAGACGACTCTTGCCAAAGTTGTCTTTAACCAAATTTCCAGTCAATTTGATGGGTGCAGCTTTCTTTTGAATGTTGGAGGAGCTTCAAATGGCGGCCATGTCGTTTAATTGTAAAAACAATTATTGTCCGAAATTCTCAACATCAAACAGATGGAGATTTCTAACTGTGATGCAGGGATTAATCAAATTAGAAGGAGATTCTGCGACAAGAAAGTCCTCCTCGTTCTTGATGACCTAGACAAGCAGGACCAACTCGCAAAATTTGCAGAAAAGCGTGATTGGTTTGGTCTAGGGAGCAGAATTATTATTACAACAAGGGATATCAACTGTTTGCCGATTAAAGAGGAGAACGAAGAAAATAATGTTTGGGCGCATGTCAAAGAGTTTAAAATCTTTGAAATGAGAGAATTATGCCATCGCCATGCTCTTCAGCCTTTTAGTAAGCCTGCATTTGAAATGGATTCCCCTCCACATGATTATTATCATATTTCCCGTAATATCATTTGCAAAGTCGGTGGACTTCCTTTGGCTCTCGAGGTCATCGGTCCCTCTCTTTGTGGCAAAAGTAAAGAACTTTGGAAAGCCACGTTGAAGAAATTACATTTAGTTCCCAATCAAGATGTCCATCACAAATTAATGATAGGCTTTGAAATGCTAGAGGTTGCACAAAGAGAAATTTTTCTTGATATTGCGTGTTACTTTATTGGTGAAGAAAATATCTATCCATATTATATGTGGAAAGCATTGGATTTTTCCCCAAAAATTGAGATTTTTGTCCTTTCCCGTAAGTTTTTGATAAAGGTTGATGGTAATGACAGACTGTCGATGCATGACCTCCTCAGAGGTCTCGGAAGAGAAATTGTTCGACAAGATGAGAAGTGTAGTAGACTATGGTCTCCCAAGGATGCGTTGAACGTAGTGCAGCATAGAAAGGTACATTTTATTCATGGCTATTGTCTTTCGGATCATGGAAACATGAACTCGAAATTTAAAGTATATTCCTGGATGTGTTGTTTTGTCCGTGTTGTGTATTGGGGAAAACTAAATTTGTCAATTTTGAGTGAAATGAAGGTAATATCATAACTTATATAGGTTGGTTTTTGGTCTAATACTACAAGTTGGTTTTTGGTCTGATACGAATATTGGATTGTGGAAGCAAGATTTTAAGGGGGAAGAACAGTAGAAGTGTCAAAAGCCGTGTACGAAGCTCACTTTGATGCTAAAAGTTCCATTTGGATCACTTAAGTTCCAAATCGTAGGAAAAATGATCACTTTGGTGCCAACGGCGAGAGATTCCGGCCAAATTAATATGTGGCATTTATATTAAAGAAAAATAAGTTGACGTGACAAATATTTTAAATCGCAGTCCACGTGGAATGGCATAAACGACGTCGTTCCACAAGAAACAACGTCGCTTCATTTTCCTACGTGGACTGCGTTTAAAAAATGACGTCGTTGAAGAAGGGGGACTAAAATTAGGGCTTGGATCTTGAGTTTTCACGTCACTCCCTTGCTTGTCGTAGCTCCCTCGATTGCCTTTCGTCTCTCGTCCATCGTCGCTCACCCACCGCTGCTTGGCCGTCGTCGTAGCTGCGCCATTGTTTGTTGGCCCACCGTTGCTCACCCACCGTCGGTCGGCCGTCGTCGTAGGCGCGCCATTGTTTGCTAGCCCACCGTCACTCAACCGCTTCACTACGATTTGTCATGTTCTTGCCATGGGTCAATTGGGTGGAGAATTTAGGGTTTCGACAGGCAAATTGGGGCACGAAGGGCAAAATGAGAGCTCGGATTGGATTGCTTTTATGGGGAGGGAAAAATGGTGGGGACCTCACTTTTGTTTAATCACTTTTGTGGGGAGGGCAAAATTGTGGGGACCAAATGTGACTAAATTGAAAATTAGGGCGTGGAGGGGAAAATGAGGACTCAGCGTAGAGGGAAACTGGTTGGAGTGCTGGGGACAGTGGTGGGGACCCAACTTTATTTAGTTAGTTAGTGTTTCTATAGGGACTGAATGGGGTCGAATTGAAAAATGGGTATTGGGGACCCCACATTGTTTGATGAATTGAATAAATCGGCTTCCTTTGTTTCTTTCGATAATTGTTCAATCAATTAAATGTAAAGTTGTTGATGATTCTGCTATGTGGTTCTAATGAATGACTTTTTAGTTTTATTCTTTGGGTGCAGCATCGAAATGGAGGGGAATCATATAAGCGTTATTGTTTGCTATGGTGGAAAGTTTATTATTGGTGCTGACGACTGGGAATATTGTGGTGGGAACGAAGGTGCTATATACGTAAATGTTGGGAAGCCATCATATATTGATTTTGTGAGGGATTTGGTGTATTTTGTCGATGCAAAGTGCAAAAATTGCACTATTGTGTTCTTGGAAAGGAATTGAAGGATGGTTTGAGATTTTTTAGTGACGATAATGGTATTAAGGATATCATTTACCATTATCTTCATGGCGATGAAACTAAGGTCTATGTTGAATATTATAGTGACGATGGAAATGATGATGATGGAAATGATGATCATATTCAAGCGAGTAATTAGGTTGGGGATGAGTCTACGTTAGATGGAGGGCAACATGAGAGCCAAGTGAGGGAGACAGATTTTGATAGAAATGTGGATGAAGTCTCAGTTGAAGATGTGGTTGATGAAGACTTAGTTAGATTAGGATGGGAAGTTGCTCAATATAGTGTGTTAGAAGATGAAGCTTTGCCAATTGTCAATTTCCTAAGTGATGAAGATGATGATGAACTCCAACAGTCAAGACAAAACCAAAGAAAATTTCTCAGAAAAAAACTCCCAGCTTTAGGAGAAAGGCTTGAGTTGGATGGAGTTCTAGCTGGAGGTAATAGAAGTAAAGATACAGAAAGTTGCGGCAATGAAACTGCTGGTTCGGAGAATGATAATGAAGAACCCGTTCGTCGAAGGAAAAGTAAGTGCCTTTGCTATGATCCAAATGTCGATAAACTTGTTTTGTGTGTCGGCATGAAATTTGATGATGCAAAACAATTAAAAGAAGCTATTGTGGAGAGTTCTATTGTTGAACAGAGGAGCGTAGAATTCATTAGAAAAACGAACGAATTTGTAAGAACTAAGTGCTCACAACCCAACTGTCCTTGGAAGCTGTATAGCGCTATGAGTAGGAAATGGGTCATTCTAGATTAGGTCCTTCCAGGAGAAACACATTTGTTCAATTCATTTTGATAATAAAAGGATAACAAGTGTGTGGTTGTCGAAACATTTTTTTCAATACAATCAAAGCAATGCCCGAGATCAAATGCCCTCAGTTTAAGTAGTTAGTGAATGAGCATGTAGGAGTTAATGTGTCGAGGAATCAGTGCAAGAAAGCTAAGCAGAAGGTGATGCAAATTTTGATGGGTCGGTACAAGGAAGAATATGCGCAGGTATAGGATTATGCCCGTAAATGCGTGGTTCAAAACCCATCTAGTAGGGTATATGCTGAGGTTGTAGAGATGCCACTGTCTGATTGTGGGCCTAGATTTGATAGATTTTATGTTTGTTTTTATGCATACAAACAGGGTTTTTTGGCTGGTTGTAGAAGAGTTGTAGGATTGGATGGATGTTTCCTTAAGGGTTTATGTAAAGGAGAGTTGTTGGCTGCTGTGGGGAGAGATACCAACAATCAAATGTTTCTGATAGCTTGGACAGTTGTCAAGATTGAAAACAAGGATACTTGGTCTTGGTTCCTCAAGAATTTAATGGTTGACCTTAACATAAACGATGGGGGAGGATGGGCATTCATGAGCGACCAACAGAAGTAATACCATTGTCAATTAATTCCCTTTTAATATTAATTACTTGAGTATTTTCTGACTTGTATTTGTTGATTTGAATTTTTATAGGGATTTTGTTTTCTGCATTGGCTGAGTTGATGTCATATGTTGAGCATAGAATGTGCGCGAGGCACATATATGCAAATTGGGCAAAGAACTATAAAGGAGGTATGTTACAGAAGCAGTTTTGGCAGATAGCGAAGAGTACCAACATGGCTGACTTCAGATTAGCCAAACAGGGGTTGTTGTAGCTGACAAAGGAAGGCTTTGATGCACTATTCCAGACAGAAGCTAAGCACTGGTGTCGGGCCTTCTTCAGCGAAGAATTTAAATGTGATACAATTGACAACAACCTCAGTGAAGCTTTTAATGGCAGAATTTTAGAGGCCAGTTGCAAGCCAATCATCAGCATGCTTAATGATATTCGCGTTATGGTCATGACCAGACTGCACATACAAATAGACGAGGCTACCAAGTGGAGCAGAGAATGCGGTCCTAGAATTGTAAAGAAATTGGATGCGAACGTTGCTGCTAGTAGGTTCTGCCATCCGGTTTAGAATGGAGAAAATAGATATGAGATCATTCACAATAATGATAAGTATGTAGTCAACCTAGATAGAAGAAAGTGTTCATTCTGAGCCTAGGAACTAAGTGGAATTCCTCGTCCCCATGCTATTTGTGCCATTTTGATGAAGCAAGAAAGGCTAGAGGATTGCCTATATGATTGGTACAAAAAAAGCTCATACCTTAATTCGTGCTAATTCATGATGCATCCTATCCGAAATAGCAAATTTTGGGAGCTAACAAATCGTGAAGGCCCTCTACCTTTACCACTAAAGAAGCAAATAGGAAGGCCAAAGAAAAAACGAAGAATACAGGAGGGAGAGGCATCAAGTCAGAGGATGAGAGGACCGGGATGAAGATGAAATACTCTTATTGCCACAAGGAAGGGCATAATAAGAAAGGTTATCAGTTGAAAAGGCAACATGAACAAGAAGTTATTGCAAGAGCTGATCGTGGGCCAGGAACAACACCTACTAAAGAGGTTGATGTTGGGTCTACTAAAGGGCCAACAAAAGGCCCTGTTTTAGGCCCAAGTGCAAGGACAAGTATAGGCAGGACAGCAATAACAACAACTGAGTCCACTGTTGAATAAAACGAGGAAAAAATATCAAGTAAGCTATACATTGTTGTGTTTGTCTTTTATGGGCTGAGTTTAATTTTGTTATGTGTTTCTCAGGTGAGAAGATGACCAACTGCACAAGTTGCACAAGGACAGGGAGCCCCACAGATTGCTTCCCCACAAGTTGCACAAATTGCTTCCCCACAAGTTGCTCAAAGTGATGCACCACAGCTAACAAGAGGGGTTCTTGGAAACAGAATAAGGCAATATGGTTATGGGATTTACACAGATGAACGTACTGGAATGACTATTTTCAATGTAAGATTTGTAGGACTTATGTATTTAATTTATGGTATTTCAATTCATTTGGTTGACAATATAATTATGTTCTTGTAGCCTGCAAGAAGTTTGGAGGTGCTTATCTCTCAAGGTGGGCCAACTCAAGAGTCAAGGGCGTAGCCAAAGAAGAGCACAAAGAAGAAGAAGAAGAAGACAACGAGTACAGCTTCAAAACAGCCACCAACAAATAAAGTTGCACCAGTTCCATCTCAACCAACAGAACTAGTACTAGTTCCATCTCAACCAACTGATCATGGGACCAATGTTCCTACGGAGAGGTCCCCACACATGACATGTGCTACAAAAAAAATGTTGATGCTAAGAAGAATGTCACAGAAATGCCAGTTAACGAACCTACGTGTCCACTTCGAAAGAGTGCCTGAATTATGAATCAATTCAAAAGTGCAAAAGGAAAAGGAGTCGGGGGTGTTGTGCATATTGACTAATGGGAGGGTGCTGGACATGATATCTTCACTGATGAGGATTGCTGCCATTATTTTTATGTATTCACTTTGACATATTAGGTGGAAGGGGATCGTTGACTGATTGGGGGACTGATGTTTTTTATGGACATGTTTATTTTTGTAAAGAACCAATTAATGTCAATGGCAATAATGTTTTTGTTATTTTCTTGTCTTGCATCTTGTTATGAGGCTGATGTTGTTTTTAGAAGTGGTTGGTTGATTATTGTTGCTGGTTAAAGTTGTGGGTGCTGGATGTATGTGTTGGTTGAAGTTGTGGGTGCTGCATCTTCCTGCACTAGCAAATACAAGTATTGGTGTAAGAACAAGATGCACTAGCACAACACTAGTGCAATTGTGGCTCTCGGTGTATCATGTTGCACCAACACAGCTCTCGGTGCAACTCTGGGTGCTAGTGCGTCTTCTTGCACCAACACTTGTATGAGCTGGTGCAAGAACAAGATGCACCAGCAACTCAACTGGTGCAATAACATGCACCACGACTGGTGCAAGCTAATGGAAACGTAGTTGAAACTGACTTGTTCTTATTTTTAAACTCGTGCAACACAAGTGATCACTTTTTCATCGCTATTGACACTACAATGATCACTTTCAGAAAAACTTGGCACTGAAATGATCACTATTTACAACTTATGGCACTGAAATAGTCACTCGTGAATTGTTACCACCCCTTAATTTCTTCATGGTTTGCAATAATGGTTGTAGCAAACCATTACATCTAATGCAAAAACCAAGCAAACCAATATATACAGTACAGAACCAAGCAAAAAAAAATTGAAGTGCTTACAACCAATGAATTCCAACTCCAACCTTCCATTTCCACCATAGATTGGAACAAAATCTTTTGTTCCATATAATTTGTAGCAAACCAGTAACATACTTTACTTACAAAAGACCCAATACAAGTAAATATTCCACATCTTCGATTATGGTAGACATATAAACTTCTTTTCATTGCTCACTTCAAATTTGAATATACTACACAAGAGAACAATAACACAATCAATGCTCGATAAAAGTTTCTTTTAATTTTCAGCCTTGAAACTTCCCTCTTTAAATGGTTGACTAAAGATGTTAAACCCTTCATTTGAGCTTGCATTGAGTCCACATCATCTAACCCGTCCATTAATGTAGGTGGAGGTTGATGTCGTCCTTCAAGTAGCTGCAAGATCACTTTTGTGGCTCGACCGGAGAATTTGGCATCAACCCATTTGAAATATTTGCACTTTGCGCCTTCTCTATACCTACCGTATCCATGGAATCTTCTCTCGGGATTTAACTGAGTCCAAGATGTTCTTCTCGGACTCAGTAACCTACAAAAACAGTAACACTCACCATCTAATTTGCTTTTTTTAATCGAATGTGAGCCGTTGCTGAAGCTTCCGCCCTCCATTTGCAAGCGCAAGCTGATAATTTGGGATTTAAAGTTATGATTTTCACGGTTAGGTATACCAAATGTGAGCCGCTGCTGAGCTTCGGCTCTCCATCTTTCAATTTGGCGATTAGGGTTCTTATTTTGGGGAGAAGAAGCTAAATAAAATGGTGCCATGTAGGTATCGTGAATAAAACGGCATCGTTTTATTGTTTGCACGCTGACTATACTCTCCGACGAGCTACGTTGGCTTCAAATACTAATAAAAAATTGCCACGTCAGATTTCCGATCAATCAGATCGGAGTTGGCACTTAAAAGATCGTTTTTCAAATTTTTTGGCACTTAAGTGATCCAAATGGAACTTTTGGCACCAAAGTGAGCTCCGTATACAACTTTTGGCACTTCTGCTGTTCTTCCATCAAGATTTTAATATCATGTTTAGTTTGTGGTTGAATGTGCAAGTATGTATGTGTGTGGGATATATTTGAAAAAGGATGACAAGTAAGAGAACTTCAAAAATATAGGCAATGGTATAAGGAAAATATAATTTCATTATTTCACCAAAGTAGAGCTCTATTTGTAGAGCAATTCCACCAACTTTGATGGGAAAACTCTCTGCGGAGCTATGCTGAGATATTTCTTTTTTCTTTTTAGATTTTTCTAGACATAAGCATACGTGGACTTATATCCAAGATATTTTGTTGCCTTTGCAGAGAAGGAGAGGTCTAGATGCTTCTTGAAATGGATAACTTATTTTAAAAATATCTAGCAAAAGATATCAACAGCTTACATTTACAATCAGAAAGTGGAAGCAAACAAAATGATTTACTTATAGAACAAGTCTATACGATATTTACTCACATATTAAACTCTTTTTCTTCATTGTAGAAAGTTCACTTATGCCTTTTCTTATTGTCAGGGAACAGAGAACATCATAGCACTCAAATTAACTGGACTTCCAAAAGAGCACAACTTTACAATTGAAGAGTTTTCATGGTTGCCTAACTTAAGGTTGTTGGAATTAAAGGGCGTGAACTTGGCAGGAAATTTTAAGAATCTTCTTTCAAGTTTAAAATAGCTCTCTTGGCATTGTTGCCCTTCAAACTTGCAGGTGGCCAATTTATGTTTACGGAACTTAGTCGTGCTCAAGCTTTCGGACAGCGAAATTCCTGAGAATTGGAATGGATGGAGCCCATGCTTGGTATGGCTTTGCATCACGGATATATATTTGTTGCCATTTCCCTTGCCTTACTTTTCTAATTCTAATTTGTTTCACAGGAAAATCATGAATTGAAAGTTATACATTTCATGAGATGCCATCTTTCAACAACTCCTGACTTCTCAACATGCTTGAATTTGAGGATACTGGTTTTTGCTGAATATTGTCCAGAGTCGCCACAAATCGGTAGCTTCATAAGTCAGCTAGAGCACCTTAAGCGCTTGGAAATAATTGCAGCCGGAGTTCAGCCGTCAAAGTTTTCTAGAAGCCCCCATTTTGACCTGTGTAGTGTCTTCTACAATATGCCGTCTAAAGTACCTGTCAAGTCTAAAGCTGGAAGGACAGTGTATACGAGAACTTCATCCATCTATTGAAGAGATGACAGGCTTGACGTGCTTGTCTTTAATGCATTGTTATCATCTTAGAAAGGTTCCATGCTCCATTGGGAAATTGAGATCGCTGCTCGTATTGAATTTGTTCAACACAAGAATCAAAGAGTTACCTGATTCTACTGGAGATCTCATAAGTTTGGAGAAAATGAACCTGGGATACACTTAGGTAAGGGAGCTACCAAATTCCATTGGAGGACTAGCTAATCATTGCTCGACTTAGACTTGCAGTATTCAAAGATCACAACACTACCTGCTTCTATTGGATATCTTAAAAAACTGCAGCGGTTATTTATGATTTACAGTAACATAAGAGAGTTTACCTAATTCTATTGGAGATCTCAAAAGGCTGGAGGAAATGCACTTGGGATCCGCTCAGATGAGGGAGCTACCAAACTCCATTGTAGGACTAGAATCATTGCTTAGGTTAGTCGTGCAGAATACATAGGTTATCGAACTGCCTGCTTCTGTTGGTCGTCTTAGAAGGCTGAAGATCTTGCATACATGGGGGAGTAAGATAAGAGAGCTACTGAAGGCCATAGGGATGTTGGAGAATCTTGAATCCTTGGGATACCATGGTAATAGACATATTGATACGACATGGCCACCTCAACTTTCATATCTTTTAATATCTTGTGATGATTTTCAATCTCTCACATGTCCTCCTCATCTTTCGGCACTCAACACATTTTGCTCTGATAGTCAACATCTCACAAGGCTTCCTTTAGGTCTTCGTTATTTGCGATTAGATGGTATCAAGTCCTCGATAGATCAGACACTCCTTTTTGAATTGAGATATTTATTCGAGTTTTTCCTCTCTAGATGGTGGTTGAGAGAGATCGAGATTAAATAGCTAAAGAACCTCCATTGTTTAAGGGTGTGGGGCTGTAAATCGTTGGTCAAGCTTTCGGGTCTATCGAGATTAGGGAAGCTTGAAGAGCTGGATATTCGTTATTGTTCACAGCTAATCGAGATTCGAGATTTGACGGAAATAGAATCGCCGGAGAAATTATACATTTGTAAATGCGGCTCCATAGAAACGTTAACTGATCTATCAAGACTACATAAGTTGCAACGTTTGTCCGTAAATCAATTTGAATCATTGCAAGGTTTTCTTGATTTACCAAATTCTCTGGAGGTATTATCAATTGAGAATTTGAGCTCTATAGAAATATTACCTGATTTATCAAAACTACAAAAGTTGCGGAACTTGTCCATAAGTCAATATGGATCACTGCAAGGTTTGCCTGATTTAACAAACTCGCTAGAGGAATTGTCAATTGAGAAATGGAGCTCCATAGAAACGTTACCTGAGCTATCAAAATTAGTCAAGTTGCGGAGATTGCAGCTCTCTCATTGCGAATCACTGCAAGGTTTGCTTGCTGTACCAAACATATATCATTGCGATATTCATGCTTGCCCACCATTAGGCGAGTCTGGTGACGTTTCCGCATCTTGCGGATGGTGTCGGAAAGCCAACCCGAGCCTATCTTCAAGGCGGCCATCTATGTGTTCTTAAGACGTGGTACGCTTTCCCATTTCACACGTACTTTGCCTTATTTTCTTCATTTATTTCTTTTCCCTTCCCATTTCTTTATTTCATTGTCTCCTTTTAAACAATCAGACAACTTTTTTCTGTTCTTCCCCTTCACTTCTAAAGATGCATATCCCCATTTATCACATTATAAAATAACTCAGTCTAATCTTTTCTAGTTTAATTAAATAAACGCGTGGTGTTGTTGAGTGCTTTATGAGAAGTTGGCGTTGACACTTTCTCCACCTAACACCTGGCAATTTTCTTCTATTTTTTTTTCTTTTCATAGGCTAACTTAGTTATGATTAACAAATGAAGAAATTTGATGATTTCTTTTTAAAGAAAAATCACATCAAGCTTCATCATAGGCAAAAGGACACTATAAGTGTCATAAGTTGTGTACAGAGATCACTTTGATGTCATAACTTTTTTTCGGATAACTTTGGTGCCAAATCGGAGGAAAAGAGATAACTTTAGTGACTCCGACCAAATTCCCGGCAAAAAAAAGAGCCACGTCAGATTTTCGAAGAGCCATGTCAGCATCGAATATTAATAGAAAAAGAGTCACGTCAGATTTCCGGCGACCATATCGGCATTGGCATTAAAGTAATCGTTTTTCAAAAAAGTTGACACCAAAGTGATCCGAAAAAAAGTTATGACATCAAAATGATCTCCATACACAACTTATGGTACTTATAATGTCATTTTGCCTTTCATCATAATAGTACAAAAACTTGTCACCACCAGGTGACAAAGTTAAAAGGAAATCGTAACAAAAGAAAGCTACACCAAGAATATCATTTAAGTCTATGCCATTAACCAATTTTCATAACTAACGTGGCATGGTCATAACAAACTCGGCCTTGAAGTTAAAAGAGGTTAAATTCAAATTATATAACAAACAAAAAGTGATTTTATCAGTAAATATTGTATTGAAATTGAAAGTTTATGGTATAAGAACAAAGTTATAGGCACAAACAGATCTTGAACTTTTGTAAAATGTACAATTGGCTCTCTGAACTTTTTTTTTGGGGGGGTCAATTGAGTTCTTGTACTGTGTACAATTTTGTTCATATAGGTCCTTTTAAAAAAAATGCTGACATGGTCATTAGTCATTAAATCACCGTTAAATGCGGCAATGGCGTCCAAGTTTACACAATATATTATTAGCTGGACATCATAGATTAGGGTATGATGAGAAACAGAACTTTCATCCTAGATTCCTATGATTCTGATAAATTATATAGTTCATAATATAAGTCGTCTTATAGTTTTTGAATTGATGCTTCAAGTTTTGTGATAAGTGGTTGAAGTATGCTCCAGGGTTAGCTTTTTTGTCATGGATGAAAAGCTTGAATCTCACATCTTGCGGTATTTCTGGATTCCAATGATACCGGGATTGATAATATCCCTGCAAACTACAACCCATGTACACATGCTGATATAGGGCACTCTTACATTGCGGATCGCTAAAATTGGCAAACTGAACAATGACCAGTTATTTCGACCGAAAAAATAAAAAACAAGAACAATGACCAGTTGACCATAAAATTAGAAAGAGTTTACACAACTTTTGAAATCTTGGAAAATAACTTGTATGAGAAATTATAGTAACATCAAATTAAATGTTATTCTAAACATGTAATCTCGCAACACAAATTTGCAGAAGAGACTTCCTATGTTACAAAATGAGTGATTGTGGATCAAAGTAAGTCCTTGTGATTCTTGACACGATTCTTCTTGGCGCAGAAGTAAGTCTTTTTTATGTTTAGCCTTGTACTCTTACTACTCTACCTTCAATTAAGAAAGAAGAAGAATTAAAAATAATTTTGATTTTCCCCCCTATTTGCTTGAGTCAAATGTAAAGTCTTACTGCGATTGGTTTATAGAAGTCATCTTATATGCATGGTTTTTTCCATGTCAAGAAGGATTCTGTTTCTAAAATTAATGGCATGATGTCCTCCAAATTACTTTCATTATTCATTTTTTTTGGCAAATAATATTCTAACAAAGTGTTTGCTTACTTGACATCTACGTCTCAATCCATTTTGACAGCGAAAACTGCAAGAGTTAACCATTTAGTAGGTGTAATATTCACCATCTGGGATTCATTTCTCAGTCAATCAAAGTTGTTTGAATGTTTCAGCACTTGTATTAGTTTCAACTTATGAGTCGGTCACTTATTATCTACTTCACTTTTGGGCAGGCGGTTATCTCGGACGGCGTCACTATGGCAGGTGGAGCAGGAATTTCGCTCCCTGGGATGTTTCAGTTAGCAACTGATAAAAACCGTGCGTGACTTTTTCCAAATTGCTCGGACAATCTTTGTCTTTTTGCATGATGATGTGTACATTGCACGTATATGTGCTTCTTATGGTTGTGTTTATTCAACTTCCTTCGTCAACTTGTTTCTTATCTTATGAGGTTCAATGCCATGGCTATCATTACACTAGATTTTGCTTCTGAGCTGGAATATAGTTTTCTGGCCAAACTAGAAAGCTAAATTGTCATGGGATGGTGATTGATGAACACAGATTTCATGTATGGTATAATGGCGTGGGAAGTCTTTGAACTACATGTTTGTTTGTTCAAGTTGGTCCTTCTGTCAAACAGTTGGACTGCAATGCGGACATGCCCATCCACATCAACGCCATATCATCATTCTTCTTCAGCAAATTCCTGAGGCGGAATAGAAAAAAAATACTAAAGGAATCCCTAGAGAGAGAGAAAGAGAGGATGGGGAAGGCCAGGGCAAGGGCGCTTGGCGGGGGGAAGCCAGTGGCGGCGGCCACCGCCAGGATGCAGGCGACTGGGCGCTTGCCACCATCGCCTCTGAACGCCGCACGCGACTGAGAAACAGAGGTAGTTTGAGAGAGCATTAACGTGGTGTTCGCACAACACAAAATCTTCAATAAAGAGGAATCAAATCACTGTGCCAACAAACATGAAATAGCAAAGTTCTCAAAACACGAAGCCAGAACTAACAATATCAATCAAACTCCGCATAACCCATCAACCCAAATTAAGGAAATTTAACAAAGCATCAACAAAAATAACACAAAGGAAATGCCAGTTCTTTTCTTTTTGGGCGGTTGACTATATTTGAGCCCAATGCAGAAGAATAAGAAGTAGAACCTACAATGACCACGCTTGAGCTGGGTGCTCTCTGAATCATAGCCAAATTGCTATGACCAATCAATTCGTAAGTAACCTAGCCAATACCGAACGAGTACCAGTTTATCGACTTTGGAGAATGATTCCCTTATCAATGAAAAGTGCACATTAGATGATGAAAAATTGCAAAATACATTGAGTCCATTTCTTTAGGAGCTTGCTGCTTCCGATATCAGGCAACTTCTACTAAATCTCGGGTAATGAATGTTCGCAAACATTACTGCTAACCAGCCACTTAATCATTGGCTGACAATGTATATCACCGCCAATCTGCTGCTTATCAATGCATCGGTTGGATAATGGATATGGTCGTATGGAAATCAATTTATACTGCACTATGAGAAAGACTTACCTCGGACAAATGGACAATGAAATCCCCAACGCAAAGGAAATTCCTATGCAACTCGAGTTCTTGTTTCGGGAACACTTGTCCCTTGACTGTTATTGCCTTTGAGTTTGATCAAGAGGAGTCTGAAAGTTATCTTTTGAAGCCATCACTTAGCTCTTCAATCAATTAAAATGACGAGACTTGACTTGGTCTTTACATCTCCACGAATTCTGAATTGCCCTTCAAATGCTTTTTCTGTTTCGAACTACAAACAATTTCAGCTTAAAAGCTAGGAAAGCTTGCCGTTGCAGACACATATTCTCACTAAGCACGTCTTGAACCTGTCAGAGAAGGTTCTTAGCAGATCAACTTCATCTCGACCTGCAAAAATAGGTGTGATTAAGTTCAATATGTACTTTTTCAGTCTTTGTGACAAATAACAGTAGAACAAAAAATAGAAACTAGCCATGAAATTTTCTAAAGTGGTTCAAGTCTTAGCTTTTTTATGGCAGTTGATAGGATGGGCACTCGCTTCCCACAGAAGGTTGACTCACTCAAAGACTCTGATTCTTTGGGGACTTTACTTTAGCACGTAACCTTTCTGTTGAATGGCTATCCTCGATTGATAAGTACTGCAGTGATTCCATCACACCAAGATATTGATAACCTTGTGGGAAGCTCCGGCAACTCTTGAATCTCGTGACATCTACTTAAGTCCAGTTTTTGGAGGAGAGGAACCATGTTAACTGTGCTTGGCACGGTGTCTATCCGTGTACCTGATAAATTTAGAATTCTCAACATAGACTGATCTAACGCGACTCAAATATGTCATAGAGAAAACTCAGTTATCTATATACACTAAGATGATAATTCTCTCTTGATTTGGCAATCATATCAACTGTATGTTTGTACTTCAAGTAGTATAGCCCGTAAAGTCATGTCATAGAGAAACTTTCTAATTTTAGCAACAAAAAAAAGTAAGAGAAACTTTCAAAATGATATCGTTTCGATTGGATAGATTAGTAATTGGAAATGGAGAGGCAACTGACCTTTCCATTAAACTAATGGTGAGGGTATTAAAGAATATCGAAAATAAAAGTAGCTGAGTGAAATTTCTTTAAAGTCAATGGAGACTTCTCCAAGTGCAGCGTGAGTGATGATGATGGCAGCAACGAAAACTCCATTGCAGGGAAGATGGAAGCGTCCACAGCAAATTAAGTACCGATCCTTTTCATGCCATCACATTTATCTTCTTCTCCCAAAAGAATCACGATGATTGTTTTTTTTTTTTTTGGTAAGGGAATCACGATGATTATTTATGTCAGAATATATTTAAAATTAACATTGTTAATCAGAACAGCAAGAGAGTTATTTCCAACTTGTTATCCTGTCCAACTGTGGTGCCACCTTATTTTTATAGTAATTCAGTGTCACTTAATGGCCCCACCGGTTAGAAATTCCCCATTTTGGAAAACATTGGGCGGTCCCGAACCTCCATGTCATCTATAATCCCCTCCAATAGTTGATCGCCACTTGTCCGGTGGGCCAACGTAACCGACTTTTCAGAACTCAATTTCTCAATCACACGCTCGTTTCTGTAAATACCCCCAACTTCATCTTCCTCCCCCGGACAGCATCGCCATAGCATGCGACAACCGAGCTTAAAAACTCCACAAACACCCCTGATTTTAAATATATTTTGTTATGACCCTCAAGAGTGCTTGCTCGGCGAATGCTGCCATACTCGCGTTCAGTGCGTTCACCGCCAAGAACTTCGCCGCCGCAAAATCCGGAGATTTTGACCACCTTGAACCTCCCGTGGGGCGACCGAACGACTTCCTCGCCCACCTCCTCTCACTGTTCCCGATCAGATCCTCACAGAGCGCGACCCTATCTCGGAGCTCCTCAGGTTTGAGATCGACGGAGGAGTCGACGACGTAGGCGTGGCTCCAAAGGAGCTCGAGGGCCACTTCTCCGAACCACTCCGCCCCCAGAACAGTGAGCTTCTTGCCGCCATCGCGGGCGACACGTGATGCCACGCACGGTCGCGCTGGGAGGAGGCTCCCACGGAGAGGAGAGGAAAAAGAATAAGCTGCGAGAAGGGGAGAGTTTGGTGAGTTCAATTGAGATCGTATCGGTCGCCATTTTCTCAGAGTGATGGCCATCGTTTTTCTTGCCAAGGAGATCCTTAGATTGTGGAGCTTTGAAGCTTTGGTTATTTATGGGAGCTTTTAAAAGCTATGGCGGTTCTGTCGAGGGGAGGAAGATGAAGTTGAGGGTATTTACGGAAAGGAGCGTGTGCGACTGAGGAACGGTGTCCTGAAAAGTCTGATACGTGGGCCCACCGGACACGTGGCGCTCAACTATTGGTGAGAACTATAGATGACGTGGAGGTCCGGGACCACCCAATATTTTCATCTCAAGTCCCTCTCCCCTCTCCCTTCTCTCTTCACGACTCTGCTCTGCTATCTGCCTCCCGACTCACGACCTAGCTCTGCTCTCTCTCGTCCTACGAACCATGCTGCCGCCTCTGCCTCCGCCATCGCCTCCATTTAATATTTACAAATCTCTGCTCATCTCTCCTTCTCCCTCTCTCTAAAACCTTCTTTAAGTTTGCGTTGCGGTAGGGAAACTGGTGGAGCATGGGCACCAGCTGAACAATGAACGAAGCGCCAATGGACTGGTGTTCGTCGAGAATCACTTTGCGGGGCTGCATCTCCAGTGTTGATGCAGGGAGCTGGCCGACAACTGAGCTGCTGCAAAAGGGACTCGTCGAGGGCGTCCAGAGCTCGCTAGTTGCTGGAGCGGTGCCAGGCGTGGATCATGGAGCTCGATGGAACACAGCAACGACACAGCGAGAGGCGGAGCGGCCATTAGTCCGGAGGAAGAAAGCTATCCACAAGGAGAAAGAAAGCTTTTTACTCTCCATCTGTTTCTCTTTTTTTTTTTTTACTTTTTCTTTTCTCTCTCTCACCTGCGAACTATATCTCTCTCTCTCTCTTACTTTTTCCTCTCTTTTAACACCAATTCGCCTGGGCCATTTAGTGACACGTGTCGCTCATTGAAAGAGATAGCCTAAAGTGACGTACATAATATTTGCCTAAAGTGACGTACATGATATTTTGAAATTTGTTGATCAGAGACTTCATATATTGGATAAGACGATGGTTCTTGCATAATTGTTCTTGCTCTGTATTGCCTTTTGCCAAGACGCACTCAATGTGTTCGATGATTTGCCTTTATGATTTTGGTGTCAATTTGCCTATGCTATTAATCAAATTTGGTGATACTTGCACGATCTGGATGACTTCATTCTGATGCATTGATCGTTTGAGATACTTCTTGGTTTATTCTCTCTTGAGGTCGAGAACTAGGGTTGAGGCTTGTGAGAAATTTGTCTCTAATTCTGAATTTATTAGTAATATAAACACACATTGATGTTGCTGTGACAGTTTGGAATTAGACGACATTTTGATCTTCATTTATGCCTTCTGTTCGAACTAACCTCCACGTGTTTGTTAAAATGCCCAAACGAATCAGTGTTCAAGCTTTAAAAGTGCTCTTACATTTTAGTGATTGATTGACCATTGCACGTTTAAACTGAGGGTATACGTCTTTGAAACATGTCCATTTGACCATAGCTGAGACTTATCTATGCATGTTGCTCATGAGGTTGATTGTCCAGATGTTTCAAAGTATATCTCCATTGGCAAAGAGTGATTTGACGAAGAAAACCAATGCTAGTCACCATAGAGAGCTTTGTGCGAAGTGGATCTCATGCAAATGATGTGAGATTGACGTTAAGTGGTTGTAAATCTATTAAAATTAAAGTTCAGCTCTGCCATAAGCATTTTTATGATGAGTGGGTATTAGATTAGTAGTTTGCTCCTATTTTTGAATGTAAATCAATGTAGAATGGAGGTTCTAACAGCGGCGGCAGAGCATTGAGTCAATTCATGAGCGACAATTGTAACATTTCATGCAAGCAACAGAGACGAGCAACCCTCTATACCTTGCGGATCCCAAGAAATCCTATGGGGAGACTATTTCCCCATTCAACAAGGAGTGTAAGTAATTTATAACTGCTTTATGCAGTCATTCATATAATAAGTAGAGCCATGTTTGTTAGTTATAATTTTAGCAATTTTGAACAATGTTGTATCTAAACTTGTAAAAAAGTATTACTTTGTTTTGACAGGTTGATGATTGTGGATTTTTTAAATGGATTGATCCTTATCTGACAATGCAAGAGAAATAAGTCATTCGCCAATTGATGAATGATAATGAGACATTGAAGGAGAGGCTGCAAAATGTGGAGAATCAATTGAACAATGGCTTACAGAATGATATTATGAGAATGCAAGTGAAGGAGAAGACACGTGTTAGAGTTATACTTGTATTGGTAGAAGCTTTAATTGTGTTAATGATGTGTAAGGTTGGTTGGATGGTGCAACATTGCTTGCTGTAGATGTTTATTTTCTGAGAATTTCTCTTTGCAGCTATTAGTTCACTTGAACCGTTTGTCAGCCATTGAAGAGTTGGCGTTGTGGAGGGGGAAAGGTGGGCTATTTTTGTAAACTCGTTATCTATTTTAACAAAAATTGCCATAGGTAGCTTGTTTCATTTCGGGTATTCAATTTTTGTCTTGGGAAGAAAGTATGTACTTATCAATCATCAATAATATATCTAAAACATTAGTAAGTTCTGATGATACAAAATTTGTTATGTGAAATAGAAAATATTTGACCTAAATCTTGAACCAGCTTGAAATGACTGAATATGGAACCCAAGCATTTCGAAACCATGAAATAGATGTCTGTTTTGATCGACAACATCGGCATGTGCTTGACCTGATAAGAGGTCATTGAGCGATCATTTGTTGGTGCCTCATCGAAGCCATGGTTAAGTGTAGATGTAGACCAAAATGACCCAATGTTTAGAAAGAGGAGGAATTAGCTACCTCTTAAACTAAAATTTTGCCTCATTACTAACATCATAACGTGAAAATCCCAAAGAAAAAATGAAGTAAAGAGAAGAAAGACATACACTAGTTGGCGAGTTCACTACATCAGGCACGGCTTGCCATGCCATGAGTCAAGCAACCATCGTTCTTCTCCATGCTATAACCCTTAGACAATAACGGGGTCAGCAACATGCTGGCTTGCTTGAAAGCGCTCGACCCCAAGGAATTTGCTCTATACCGCACTTCTAAAGGCTTACAACCACTATCACTAAGTTTTGCATAAATCAAAGACAAGTCAAGATACCTAACTGGAAGTTTACTCTTCAAAAAACCACTTATAATGGTCAATTCATTCATATGGAACTCAAAACAGCCAGCAAAAGGAGTTTCGTGTTATGCACGACTCAACATAGTACATTACCTTTACCAAAAAAAAAAAAAAAACATATTACATTACCCTTGACCCAAAAAAAAAAACATAGTACATTACCAAAACGTCCCTAATACAAAACCGCATTGTCAAATCCACATACAAACACCACAAAAACTGCTCTTTTCAGTCTACAACTCAACATCCTCATGTATTGGCAGCACTAATATTTTTCGAACCAACTTCACAGTCCACCAATTCCAGATTCTTGAGTGTGCGGAGGTTCTGAGATATCAATTGAAGATTGGCCCAGTGAAATTTAAACATTTCTTGCTATTGTTTGTCTATTGGAGATTGATGGACCTCCAATGTGAATAACTCTATCACTACCAGGCATCTGAAGTGGATAAAAAATCAACACGACAATTTGCATTTCTTTTCAACATACATATAAAAACATTAGACAAAAAGATATTACCCTTAAATATGAATTCCCAGAGCCTTCAGACATGAAAAGTCCATAACCTTGTCTTGCCTGAAGATACACAATGAGCATAAAAATGTTAATCACAATACACACATTCTATGAAAATAATATAAGTCTAAAAACTAACTTGTGCCATCTCCTTCCTAATGATAGCAGAGTCTCTATTAGATTGTACATTGGCCTGTGCACTGGTCTGTGCATCAATAGCTTTCTTTGGTCTTCCTCTTTTGGCCTACATAAGAAAAAACAAAAGAAATACTAATGTTATCAATCAATATAACAAAAAAAAATCTCTTTAAAAATTACACAATTTTCGAATAAGAATTACTTTGGGTGGCCTTGATGCTGTAGGATTCTTGCATGTCTTCTTGTTATGCCCATACTGAAGGCAGTTTGTACATCACATTTGGACTCAAATTTTCATCAATTTCTTACCATTGCTACTTTGCTCATCCTTATTCTTGATTATGTTTTTCTTTTCTCTCCCCCTTTTTCTTCTGTAAGGTGGGGGTTTGATTGGCTCACCACTAACTTGGGGCCACATTCTTTTTCCATTCATGGCTAGGAAGGGATATTGGTAGCATCTTTCATAAGCTTCTTTTTTGAAACAATCATCAACATAATCATTGATATCTAACTTTATGAAAGTAATACAACATATGACATGTTTACATGGTATTCCGGATATATCCCATTCCCTACAAGCACAAGTCTTCCCATCCAAGTCAACCACAAATTTATCATCATACACTTAAACCTGAAATTTATTGTCCATTGCCACTCTAGCAATACAATGCCTAGACTCCAGTTTCGTTGTCTCCAACTTCATTCTAATCCTTCGGCAAATAGGATCTATTTGATCAACCATTAACTGACTTCTCTCTGCCATCCTCTCCATCAACATCGTTCTTATTTCTTCAAGCATCTCAAGTATGGGTTTTTCTCTTGGTATGCAAATGTATCCATTGAAGGTCTCACTTAAGTTATTATAAACCACATCACACTTAGTTCCTATCTTGATGAAAGCCCTACAAAAGTGCTTAGGGCCTTGCCTCATGAAGTCTTCGTAACCTTTAGGGCACTCCATCTTCAAATCTGCCATTGCTAGGTCAAAAATTAGCTTGAAATGTACATCTCACAGCCCTACAAAAGAGATGCTTAAGAGCATCCCCTTTGTGCAATTTTTTCCAATTACAATATAGGGCACTCCATCTTCAAATCTGCCATTGCTAGGTCAAAAATTAGCTTGAAATGTACATCTCACGGCCCTACAAAAGAGATGCTTAAGAGCATCCCCTTTGTGCAATTTTTTCCAATTAGCATATATGTGTCTTGCACAATTTCGATGCTCTGCTTGTGGAGCTAGCCATAAAACTGCATTCATTAGTTCCTGTAACCAAATTAGCCAATAAAAAGCAAACAAGTGACATCAATACTTGCACTAGTGTCGTGTAACAAGCAACAAAGACAAAAGGTTAGATATTACCTTTTACTGATCACTTATGAAAGTCCAACCTTTACCTCTGCCCACCATCAGGTCAATGAATAATAGAGTGAGAAACCAAGTCCAAGATGCCTCAAATTCAACTTCGACAACTGCCCAAGCTATTGGAAACATTTGATTGTTTCCATCTCGTCCAACAGCGCATAACAACATACCCTTTAATCCAGTCTTAAGAAAGCACCCATCCAAGCTTATGACACGCTTACATCTCGCTAAAAACCCACGTTTCGACTTTACAAACCCCACATAAAACCTCTCAAATACTTTGGTTGTTGGATTAACTTCCATCTCAAATATTCCATCCTTGCTAACTCTCTTGAGCTCTGCCAAATAAGATCTCGGCATATCATATTGCTCCTCCATTGGGCCCCTTATAAGACTAAGAGCTTTTGATATGGCTTCGCAACATTTTTTTCTATCCAATGTCAAAGCAAACCTTTCTCTTGCATCTGCCCACATTTCTGCTACTGAGTAAGTGAGCCTAGACATGGCCACGGGCCTATTTTGGCCCGAAATCGGCCCGGGTCAAACCCGGGACCGGCCTGTTGACCGGGCCCGCGGTTCGGAACTGGAACCGGCCCGTGGCCTACGGGCCCGATTCCGGCTCAAAAAAAAAAACAAAAACTTGAGTCATCTTCTTATCAATCCCACATCTGAAGTTTTCCAACTGCAAGTTCACTTTGTGTGTGAAAGTGATGAAGGAGCTAAGAGAGTAGCCATGGCGGCCATGACTTCCGTTTCTCTTCCCATCCACGGGCTCCCCGACTCCCGCCTCTGGCCTCGCCACATCGAATACGGCTCCGGAGGCCCGCCTCTGCCGCGCTTCGCCAGAGCACGCCCCGTCCGACGCCAGTTCGATGCCGCCGCCTCGCCCGGGCTGCAAGCCCTGGGCGCCTGTTTCGTCACCTGCTCTTCCTCCAACAAGCCCTCCCCCTCCCCCTCCCCTTTTCTCCTCCGCCCGCCCGCCCGCCGTCTTCCCAGATCTAACCCTCGCCACCGTCACCCCTGCCCATGGCAGCAGCCACCGACGCCAATGCCCCCTCCTCCTTCCCTAGGCCCTCGCTACCCTACGCCTCCTCCCATTCTCCTCCCCCTTCGAACCGGAACCGGCCGAAATCGGAACTGGAACCGGCTCGGAACTGCCGGTTCCGATTTATACATGGCCACGAACCGGAACTGGCGATTCCTGAACCGTGGCCATAACTAAGTGAGCCTATCCCTAATCTTAGGCATGTATTCATGAGCAAGCCATGTAGCAGTGGCTTGCTTATTGGTTAGGCTTCGATTACAATTATGTGGGTCTCCAATACTTTTTATGATAAAAGTTTTCTCATTTTGAATCCAGCTACTGTACAATCTCCAGCCACAACCTTCTACACACTTCGCTATTATTCTTCTCTCTTCACTCTTTTGCCAAGAAATGTTAAATCCATTAATTATAGCATATTTCTTCACAGCATTCTTGAACTGTTCATGAGATTCAAATCTCCTGCCTAGATTAAATATTTTCTCATCATGGTCACACATAGGATTGTACCTATTAATCGTTTGCCTTGTCATGACACTGGTTTCTTCATAATTATCATCGTCAAGGCCGCTTAGAGGTTCAGTATCCAAAGCCGTGTCCTCATATGATATTCTTAATTCTTCATCACTCCATTCCGAAGAACTATCATTACCGTCTCTTTCATTCTGTTAAAAAACAGAGTCATAAATTGAAAACTAGAAACAACATCCGATTTTAGGGTTAAAATTTGAATAAACTCACCATTGCTTTTGATTCAACCTAGTAATACTTCAATTTTCAATGAGCAAATTACGAGTAAAACAAAGGCCGACCAGCAAAGGTAAATAAATAAAAAAATTCCTGAAAAATTAAAATTAATAAAGAAAGAAAAGGTAATCGGGCGTAATCAGACCTCACCTTCAAGCGCGAGATAAAGTCTATCCAAGCGCGAGATGTCCTAGCGTCTCAAGCCTGGGAGCACGAGATATGGAGGACTTGCGCTGGATGACTCCAAGCACGAGAGACAGAGGACATCGAGCGTGAGAAATGGAGGACTTGCGCTGGACGACTCCGAGCACGATAGATGGAGGACTTGCGCTGGACGACTCCGAGCACTAGAGATGGAGGACTTTGAGCGTCTTGAGCTTGGGAGCGCGAGAAATCGAAGACTCCGAGCGCGAGAGATGGAGGACTCCAAGCGCAAGAGATGGAGGACTCCGACTCCGAGCATCTCGAGCCTAGGAGCGTGAGAGATGGGGGACTCTGAGCGCTCGCGCGAGAGATGGAGGAATGAGTGTCATGGATTCAAGTGAGATGAACCAGAGAGAGGAGGTGAGATGAACGAGAGAGAAGAGATGATATGAAGACGGGAGAACAATTGAAAAGCCATACCCTAATGCTTATCCAAGAAGCGTTTTGTAAAGAACATATCCAGCCAGCTTTCCATGGTGACGTCGAAATTCCATGTAGCTAGGATCATTAACGGCCATATTGGACGGAAAGTTAATGGTGGTAAATTTGAGATAAAAATAAAAGTTTGGATTTTTTTACGAGACAAAAAAAAGTTTAGGGTATAATTAGGACAAAGTCTAAAATTTGGGGTTTTTTTGGGTATTGGGCCTTTAATATTTTCTTCATTGCTTGTCATACCAAACAAAATGTCAAAAACAAGCATTTTTTAACAGAGATAATGACAAAAACAATTCTTGAACTTTGACTCAATGTGCAATTTGATCCATAAACTTTTAATTTGCTCAATATAGTCCATGAACTTTAACCTAATGTTCAATGAAGTCCTTGAGTTTTTAATTTGTTCAATGTGATCCATGAACTTTAAGTATATGTTCAATTTAGTCATTGAACTATATGAAAATGTACAATATAGCCCCTTAACTTGAATTAATGGAAGGACTATATTGAATATTTTTATAAAGTTCATGGATTATATTGAACATGTGCTAAAAGTTCATGAATCACATTGAACAAATTGAAAGTTTAGGGACCACATTGAACATTGAGTTAAAGTTCAAGGACTATATTAAACAATTAAAAGTTCGGGGATCAAATTGCACATTGAATCAAAGTTCAAGGACTGTTTGTGTCATTTCCCTTTTGAATAATAATCATGGTAATATATATCATCATAATCTAGTAGAAAAGGTAGCGTTTAGGTTCAATTTAGTTTCATTTTTAAATAGACAATATAATCTCTCTATACTTTCGCTTGTTTTTTTTGTTTAGTTAAGAATATGATGAAATTTGCCTTCTAATATGGTGCTTTATTGAAAAGATATTTTAGCAATATAATCAGTCGAGTTTGGATGTCCGCTCAAAACTACAGTTATTTTTCGCATGGGATCCCAAATTCATCCAATTGAAATCAACAATCTAATTACGATCTATTAGGGTTTGGTTTGATCAGGTATTTGAAACACAACTTGCGTTTTTATGGAGGACATTTTTCATCAAATCCTTAGTATATATTCATTTTTCAACTCTATTTTCCATCAAAATCTAAGCCTAGGTTACGTAGAGCATAGATTGCTTCATTTATGTAGAACAAGAAGTAGGATTAGGTAACCTCCTTGTGAAAAGTGTGGTATGACAGGGGATGGATTTTCTTTGAGATAAGACACGATTTTTTGGCCACGTTGAAGATGATATGGATAATTATAACATGATCAAGACTATGCAAACTAGGTTAGAGTTTATATCACATGGCATAGTGATTGAACAATCGCAAGATCAGGTATATACAACCGATAAATGAAGTGATTTCTGTTGGATATTGTTATTTGTGCTGGTCAGTGTACTAAGACTCATAAGCATATATCAAAATAAAATATGTTTGATATTGATCAAGAAACTGAACCACTCATTGTATAGAACATTAATATATTCCAATGTCACATTTTTTGCGAACTCCTTATTTTATTTTATTCGAAATCCACAGAGAAAAGGAGGCTCTTAGGCCAGAGAAACTTGTTCTTCCAAACCATCACAATGGCAATGGATCGACGTATAGAGAAGTGACATGCTATTTTAACTTGGTTCCAGCATAACTGTAGAGATCTATCTCATCTTTATACACCACATGCATGGATCGTGTAAAATTGAGAATTCGCACGAGGAGTTTATTGAGTAGGACGGTTGGGCGGCACAGACCTTCGTTAATGTCCTTCCACACATCAGCCACCTGCTTACGTAGTTCCTCCTTAGCCTCTTCCTCCGTAACTCCGTACTGTTTCATGAAACACTCCACTGAACATGGGCAAGTACGAGTGCGAATGGTAATCATTCTGCTCCATAAATCAAATTCTTGTCAGAAATTAATTTCTGAAGGAGAAATCTGTTTGGTAAAACATGACTAATTCTGCTCCAGAAATTAATTTCTGGAACAGAAATCTATTTTTATTTTTTTTATTTTTTTGGGCACCTAAAAAAAATAAATTTCACTCAAAGTAGGTGCCCAAAGGTATTCTAAGTCATTTTGTGAAGTTTTGAAATTTCTGATTTTTTTTTATTTTTTTGGGCACCTCAAAAAAATTAAATTTCACTCAAAGTGAGTGGCCAAAGGTATTCTAAGCTATTTTGTGAAGTTTTAAAATTTTTGATTCTTTTTATTTTTTTTGGCACATCAAAAAAATTAAATTTCACTCAAAGTGGGTAGCCAAAGGTATTCTAAACCGTTTTGTGAATTTTTGAAATTTTTGATTTTTTTTTATTTTTTTGGGCACCTCAAAAAAAATTAAATTTCACTCAAAGTGGGTGGCCAAAGGTATTCTAAGCTGTTTTGTGAATTATTGAAATTTTTTATTTTTTTTTATTTTTTTGGGCACCTCAAAAAAATTAAATTTCACTCAAAGTGGGTGTCCAAAGGTATTCTAAGCCGTTTTGTGAATTTTTGAAATTTTTTATTTTTTTGGGCACCTCAAAAAAATTAAATTTCACTCAAAGTAGGTACCCAAAGGTATTCTGAGGCATTTTGTGAAATTTTGATAATTTTTATTATTTATATATTTTTTAAAAAAATTCACCAAATTTCTTATTTTCCCGAAATCTTGACGTTTTTTTATTTTCTGGAAATTTTTATGAATTTTTTTGGAATTTTTCATTTTTATGCATTTTTTGAAAAAAAAAATTAGTGAGAAAAAGAAAGAAAATAGGGAGAATGCATTCTGGAAAAGAGAAGTTATAAAAAGTAGCTTCTCTTTTTCTTGCTCAAAACTTATTCTGGAATAAAAAATGCATTCTTGAATCAAGAATGCATTCTGGAATCAAGTATTTTTAACAAACACATTTTTATTCCGGAATATGAAAATTACTCTAGAATGCATTCCGGAAATTTTTTAACAAACGCATTTCTATTCCGGAATCCATTCTGGAACAGAATTTCTATTCCAGAATGGATTCCATGCGCGCCCTACTCCTCCATTGTCGGTACGTGGTATTGGTGGAACCATTTGGCTTCGACGAAGTATGCTCTCACTTGGTTTTTCATCTGAGGATTCATTCTCAAACATAAAGTTACGTCAATATTCGAGCTTTAATGTATTTGGTGGACACTGTAAAAATCGCATTTGATTAATATAACCTCGAATGGCTTACCGCTTCTTTTGCACAGAAAAGGCGGTTTGATCGTCCTTTCCTGGTCACCTCATAGCCAATTTCATCGTACGAATCAAGAACTATCTTATAACAAGCTTGCATGTGCTCTGGCCATCCATCTTTGGATTCAACATCCCACCTGTTTTCAAGTTCAGAAAATATCACACTTGGCCCAAATTAACAGTTGATCAAATTAGAATAAGTAAGTTTAGAGTTGGTAAACTGAGAAAAGCATCGGAGTGCGAATTGTACCTTTCAATTGCGTTCATGACGAGTTCTAGTTCTTCCGATGTGCCATACACATCATAGATGTCTTCAATAATGGAAACCATGTAGAGCACTTTGGTTAGTATTGCCCGAGCGACATCATATTCCAGCTCGAAATAAACTATTGACATCCAAAGATACGTCTCCACAAGCCTATCTCTAGAAAATGGCAACTTTGTTTCTACATCTAAATGCTTCCACCGCCTATAGTATATCAACAAATCCTAGTTAAGGCAAACACGTCATTGATAGAATTATAGAAAGTATTTTAGGCCGATGAGCCAAAGAGATAAACCCTCCGGGTCACCTTTACAAATGATCTTTAGTTCCGGATAAATTGTAATTGTACGAATCAATCTATCATGGTTTGGTGGTCTTAGAACACCTAGCTACTTCAGACATGCCATCATGAAGCTAACCTTGTAAGGTTGCCGAGTTCCTTCTAGTGTTGCTCTTGCAATAAGTTGAAGTCAAGTTTAGCTAAGGATAGCAGGACTTCAATATGCGAAGGCTCCTCTTGGTAGAGGGGAATGTAACGCCTTGCCTCTAGCCTTGGTATTCCTTTGTGGATTGGTTGGTCTAGGGCATGACTCACTTGCTTTTTGAGATTAGGGCTTGCTTTTTCCTTTATCAATTGACCGAGGTGAGTTATAGTAAAAGCAAGTGCATCATTCAAAATATCATCGCCATGAAACCCCAGATGGCAAGCTTCAAATAGACCTAGTAGTCCCTGCATATCGGCGATGAGTGATTCACTGAAATTCCCTTTGCTGTCCTTGAACATGTTAAAGATTTCTGAATGACCAAACGAAAGTAGGGCAAGATGCTATCATGAGATAATGTCAAAAAAATCATGTTCAACATCTAGATCAATTTAAAACGATTGAAAAAATGACGTGTTAAACAAAGAAATTAGAAGAAAGGATTATTCACCTTTCAAAGCAAGAAAATTTGAAGAACTCAGGAAACGAGGATTGTATAGACAAAAATTTGACTAAGAAACAAATCAAAGCAGGAGTGTACTAAACATGTTAGTGATATTATGCGTTCTAATCAACCAAATGGACTATCAACTAGTATCTACAATATAATTTTGCCAACTAATCAATCAATGAGAATTAGAACATTACATACCACTTGAAATTGTGTGACTTTGTTGTCGAAACAATCGAAAGAGAAGAGCAACCGTGTGTAGGTCGTCGTCATCGCCACAATGAAATTCGAAATAGCTTCTATGGATTTTTTCCAACTGCTGATCAATCTCAATTTCAAAATGGTAGGCAATTCCTACGCGGTTGGAGTTGATCGATCAAGTTCAACTTCTGTGAAGGCTTATCCATAGCGTCTGTCAACATCTTCCTCACTTATCCTTTCAATCTCTTGATTCGATCCTCTGCTATGGCCCGAGAACTCTACAATAAATATAAAATTGAAAGTTAAAAAAATAATCAGCCAAAAATGACATGAATTTTGTAAGAATGCTAGAAATACATCAGGTTGCCTATGACCAGATTGACCACGATAAATATGAAATGAAATTTCCCAAAAAATATCCCATCATGACTAGTTTTTTTAATACTGGCGAAAGTCTTTCTACAATTGTTAACTCATAAGTGCATGCCACAAGGTTCATATAGAAATTTTGAATCATGTAAGGACCAACACATGCATGGAATTTCAAATCAACTAGAACTTCTTTTATTTTTCTCTATCAAATGATGTGGGATGGTACCCAATCTTTCAAGATAATTATGTTCTAAGCTCTAAGTTTTCAGAAAACATAACCATCGAAAACTTTTCCGAATATAATCCAAGAAAAAGAATAACTTAAAAGCAACCATCGAGTTGGAGTTAGAAGCATATTTGAGAAAATAATACCCCCATATGCCTGGATGAAAATTTGCTGATCCGCGTCGCTGAACGTGGCTTGTTTCTTTAGCAGGAGAAGAAGATGGGATTGCTGAAATCTGAAGAGACATTTCTTTCTCGCTATTTTTCTAGATTTAGGTGGCTGGACAAATACAGACGAAGAACACTAGAGGTAAGAGGCTTTTCTGTGAGTGTCGAAACCTTATTGATGGGTATTTATAGGCTATAGCATCGTATGCTGGACATGTAGATAGATCAAGGAACGGAGAAGGCAGAGCTTTATTTTCTCAAAAACACATTCTTCTCATTTAATTTGGAGGTCTGTTTGAAATACCATGCTATTCAAGGTGTACTCTACAGAAGTTGAATATCTCCATGAATGCGGCTATGGAAATAGGGACAGCTGTTCTCTCAGAATTCAACCTGACTATTGTGCAGAGCTACATTGGTAATGATGATCCGCAACACCTAAACTTTGAACTTTGAGTATCTACAATGCTTTTCTCAGCGCGTGGTCACTTTCACGGTACCGTCTCAACTTGAGGGAGCAAGCAAGTTCTATCACGGTTGCTTGGGGCACCATTTGGCCAACTAAACCATTCAAAACTCCAGAGGAGTAGTGAAGTTGCCCAAGGTCGGCTACTCGACCAATAGGATCGGAAAAGTGACTTCCACATAGAAACTCCATCATAAAAACAAGCAGAAATTTCAGTTCTGCACTAGCTCGGAAAAGTGGTCATAACTTTATTGATACAAATTCATTGACCTGATTTCAAAGCCAAAAGAATGAAGATTCCTAAATCTACAACTTTTATGTTTTGAGTTTTCTTAGATAAGCACTGTAGAGCTATCGATTTCAAAAGGAATTGAACAAACATGACTAGTTAGGATACGAAAAAAAAGATAAGAACTTCAGTGGTTGCTCTTCTAGGCCTCCAAGGAAGTTTTTTGTTGTTTTTCTTTGGTCAAAACTCCAAGGAAATTGAAATGAAATCAATTCTTCTAAATTGATGGCTGCAACTCTTCAAGGATGCAGATTTTGAAAAACTCCGACTCTTTAGGGATGAAGTGAAAATTTTTCTAGGTTTTCATAGGATTTGAACTCTTCTATGCTCAAGGAGATTGCACTAAGCAAATTTCTTTCAATCAAATTCAGTATGTTAAAATTGTTGAAATAATTTGTTAGCATAAAAGAAGTGACTCTTGGTTAAGAGAAGATATGGCTCTTGATTATGAAAAGAGGTGACTCTTTATCCTAAAAAGAAATTATCAGTGGTTATGGAAAGAAGTTATTCTTAATATAAAGAGTGGTGATGGTTGGGGATAAGGTACATATTCTGAATAGTTGTGTTGATTGGTTGTCTATAGAAACCAAATCTTACATTATTTATTACAACAACTATTCATAAGTACAATTTCTTCCGGAACTTTCTCTTCTTCTCTTTTCATAATAACACATTCAAAGTGAAATTCCAAGAGAAAAATTGAGTAATTGCTAAACTCGTTTCTCTGTGGTTTTGATGTATATCCTGGAGGTACATTTGTTCTAAACTTGGCAACAATAATAGTGGGGACAAATAATACATTAAGGACAGTGATTGTTATCATGCATCAAAGTATCGTGGATCTATTACTATTTCTCTATCTTCATCGGCAATCAAATTTCCCCAACAATCTTAAGGTATTGTTTTCATGGAGATGGAGACATCGGCTGCATCAAGTGCTCGCAATCTATCAAGATTGCGAATCGATCCCTAAAATGGAACTAATTTCATTTGTTGGAAGGACAATATGATCCTTCTTTCATCTGAATTATGTATCTTCTATATCTTAGATCCCAACTTGCCTGCTATCCCTAATCCAAAGGATGATGATTATGATGAAATCAAAGTTGCAAGGAAAAGGTGTGAGGACGATGAAAGGAGGTGCCGATGAAGGATTCTCAATGCTCTGTCGGATCATCTCTATGAAACCTTTCGATCTTGCACAAATCTCAGAGACATTTGGAATGCCTTGGAAACCAAATACAATACCGACAAATAAGGTACCGATAGATTTGCTGCAATGAAATATTCTGAATTTACCATGATTAATGGAAATTTTGTCTCTAAGGAAGTGGAGGAACTTCAAATATATGCTGCCAAACTCAAAGACCTTATGATTGAAGTTTTTGAACATTTTCATGTTGCTACAATTATTCAAAATTGCCTTCAACTTGGAATGATTATTGAAAGAAACTTCTCTATACAACCGAGAACCTATTAGTAGATAATTTGATAAAACACACTCGAATTGAAGAAGGTTCTCAAGAATGTGAGGCTAATTTCGTAAAAGAAGTTGCAAACAGTGTGCATTTTGTTGAGAATGGCAACATGAGTAGAGACAAAGAAAATAAGAAGGGAAACAAGAGGAAGTTCATTAACACCAACAACACGAAGAAGTCTAGCAACAATAGCACATTTAAGAAGGACAAGTCTTGCTTTTACTATGATAAAAAAGGTCACTACAAGGAGTGCCGCTATCGGAAAAAGCAAAAGGTTGACATAACATCAAACATTGTGGAGCAAAACACCAATGGATTAGTTGCTATGGTCTCTGAATTGCATATTGGGATGGTGACTAAATTAAACATGGCAACTATGAATTATTCAAACGATTGGTGGTTTGATTCTGGTTCAACTATGCATGTCTGCAATGAAAAGAAGTAATACAAATCTTATACACATGTGGAGAAGAAACAACAAGTGTTGATAGTGTTGACACCTGAATTTTAGCTCATAATTCAGATCTTTGTTCTTGTAAAAATAGCAACAAAAAAAGAAGAAGAGAAAAATAGATAATAAGAGAGTGAAAAAACAAAAAAGAAGACGGTCCAAATCAGCCATTTATCCAGTTGCATTGGCCCATGAAGAAAACCAAACCCATTTGCCCATAAGATTTGGCCTTTAAAGCTTCAATCAACGTGTCAGCTTAATAAACCCATAGTTCCTCAGTTCACGAATTACAGTCGTACCCCATGAGAATTGATAAAAAAAACAAAACCCCATTTTCCCATTTGATTAAAAGGAGCCCAACGTCAAATCTCTTTCTCCGGTTTT
Organism: Syzygium aqueum; assembly: GCA_031216185.1. Taxonomy (NCBI): domain Eukaryota; kingdom Viridiplantae; phylum Streptophyta; class Magnoliopsida; order Myrtales; family Myrtaceae; genus Syzygium; species Syzygium aqueum. The sequence goes on along the minus strand of CM062233.1, from coordinate 27,892,141 downwards.
CTCACGTTTCTATGCGCACGCGATGGAGGATCCGAGCAAGTGTCGTTCACACGCACTAAGCTGAGGATAACGAATTGAAGTGACCAAAGCAAAAGTGCCCGAGCGAGCTCCGAAAAGGAAATTCCAGAAGGCTGAGCTGGAATACTCCTAACAGAATCAGCTTTCTATCACGTGGGCACAACAAACGGGAAAGAGCAGAATCGGTTTTGGGCCTCTCTGGGAGAAAGATAAGAATCGGAGAGAACACAGACAGAGAGAGAAAAAATGGAGAAAAAGGCTGAGTGAGAGGGTTTTCTGCTTCCTTTCGCCGGAGTTGTCGTTAGCTTCCGTCAGAGAGTCATTCGTCGGCCTTAGTTTGCCACTGCAGGACCAAACCAGGTAGGATTTCTCTCTTAAATATGCCCTGTCTTGGCCGAGAAAAGAGGTTTGCCTCAATTGTTAAAGAGTTCGCAAAGAAATTTTGCTAGAATAAGGCATATTTGTTGTAGAACAACATGATTTAGGCACCTATACATCACTTCTTGACCGGGAATCGTATCGGAATCAAATTCGAATCTCATTTCTTAGATCGCATGTTAACTGTGCACCAGATATATCTTTTGTAAAATCAATACTTTGGAAAGATATTAAGTCTTTTGTGTCTCATGGTCGTGTTATCTTCTTCAGCATGCATTGATCTTCTTTTGTAGTGTTCAATCTCTAAACTAACCATTGGATAATCTTTAAGAGGATCAATTCAGCCGTTGAAGATAATCAATCAAATCAGTGGAGATCTAATCATCCATACAATCAAAATTTGCAGTAATTTTGTACCTTCCTCGAATACAGTAGCCTATATTGGGAAATAATCGTTTTCACCGAATGATTGATTATTCATTGGATTCTTCCTCGGATAATCTTTTAGATTCCAAACTTGTGACTAGCTATTAAATCTTTTGACCTGCAAATTAAGTCAAAGAAATATATGGGTCTTCTTATCTAGATCACATAAACATGTTATGAACATGTTCTTCACACTTGATATAAGTAGCTGCTCATATCAGCACTTCGTGAGTATATCCAAGCCACCCGCTTACAATTCATGAGCATATCCAAGCTGCTCGCTTCTATCAACTTACGAATTGCTAGCCATTGGTCTTCCTCAATATCTCATTGATCCAAGACTATATAAACTATTCACCTTGTCTAGTACATTCAAGTCTCTACAAACTTCCGATTCTTCATGACTTGTTCACCACCACAAAAGGTCTATCCGGTTATTGTCAGTCTTTCACTTCATACTTTAGATACCTTTGATATCAACAAAGTAATATCAACTTCACTCTAGCTTCTATCTTTTGGTCCCTCTAAGCATATTGGAATCATGGCTCTCACAGTTCACCTATCCATGGTATCTCCAAACTTTACTGAACTCCTCATTCTAGGCGTATTCACCTTCTATTCAGGTACCTCTAACTTGTAGCCCCCTCTATGCCTACTGCTTTGTTCACCATTGACAGAGAAATCATAACCATTGAACGTCTGGTTAGAACACCACCTACATAACGGCTTATATATCTTTCACCTGGTCTACTCCACCAATAACATATTAGTAGCTTTTGATTATCTTGTCATCTTCAAAACATCATAAGAGAATTTCCCAATAGTTAGTAGGTTTTCTAACATTATTGCCCTCAAAATTTTGATAGAAGGTTTTTGAGATTGATGATGTGAAAACCAAAACTTCAGTTTTGATATCCGTTACACTCTTGAGGTCCCAGGCCCCGCCTTGATGGATTGGATAGCAAGGCCTGGCCTCTATGGTCCCGGGCCCTAGCGTTACGTATATAGATACGGGCACTGGGGGTCCCGTGCCTAGCCTCAATGGACTAGGGCCCGATCATTAGGGATAAGTGCACAAACACCAAGGTCCTGGGCCCAGTGTCGATGGACATGGGCTCGATCTTAATGGACCCAAGCCTAGGCTCTGGGGATCCAAGCACTGGTACCAGGGACCCACGCATAGGCACTCGGGTCCCTAACGCCTGGGCTTGAGTTTGCAGAGGGTCGGGCCTAGGATTCCAGTGCCCATGCTTAGTTCCCCGCCTATTTGTGCTGAAGTCATTGATGCTCGAATAGTGCATGTCTATTAAGAAAAATAAAAGTCGGTTTTCCTTTTCAAAAGATGGAAAATAATTTCCAATTCCTTTTTCGATTTCTATTAAACACTATAAAATATTACCATCTTTATGGAAAATGACTTTTTGAAGAACATTTTTTAGAAATGTTAACTTTTTTGTGAAATAAATGGAGCCTTAATCCAATGACGGCTTGAAGAGAGATTGTAACAGTATGAATTTTCGATTCTTTTCCCGGGATTTATGAAATGAATATTTGACCAATGCACTATAGTGAGATCTCACCCGAAACCGCGCATTCTCGATATGCTAATCTTATGGGTAAGGCCATCACGGGATTGGGTTCGCACGACAAAAAAAAATCGACCTTGGTTCGACCTTCGACCATAAGAATTGACGAGGGAATGTTTTGGGCCAACAGAGAGTGATCTATTTGATTGATCGTGTCCAAAGAGAACTAGCGACAGACCCTCACAATTATATGACAACTGGGGGCATCCTGGGTAGAGTAAACTTAAACGTGATTTGACTTAGTGTCGATCACGGGTCGAGAATGTGTAATCCTAATGAGCCACTCGTTAACCAGAGATAAGCTAAAGTCACGATTGCTCGATTCTAATAATTTCTTGGAATTCGGGCCCGAGAATCGAAAATTTTGAAAGTAACAATTTTGAGTGGCCGATGATGTTTTCGGCTTGGCCAACCTTGGGGCCACCCATTTCTGCAAAAAAATGAATTTTGACTCGAAAGTGAAAATTTACGATTTTACCCTCCAGACTTCGAAGTTGATTTTCGAGGGTTTAAGAGACTATTTTTGAGAATCCGATGCCATATTATGCTGGCCACACATATTTGGGGTTGGTACGGGTAAAAAATGGAATTTCAACTCGGAACTGGAAAAATGACCATTTTGCCCCTGGGATCATGAACGAATTTTAAGGACTGGATTAAGTCGGGAGACTAAGAAATACCTTGTATGGCCAAAATTATGAAGGACGAGAATGCCCCTCACCTTTTTGGATAATTACAAGAATGCCCTTTGACTTTTTGGACAAGAACAAACGTGGGCTGTTAGATTTTGGATGAGATTGAATCGTGGCCATTAGATCGGAGGGTAGTGAAAAGGGTATTTTAGTAATTTTCGGAGACCAATTATTGGGGTTAGAATATAAAATTAGTTTCTCTCTTATTTTCTCTCTCACTCTCTCTCTCTCTCCTCACCCCCCCCACCGATCGGTCTCTCTCTCCCCCTCCCTTGCGTGAGAAGCTAGCAAGGTCGGCCACCAGCTCGTCGCCGCCCAGCCCAGCCGCCCGCCGCCGCTCCTCCTCTTTTCCGGCCAAGTCTCATCACCGTTTGTCTCTCTCTCTCTTTTCTGTTTCACTGTTCCAATCAGCTCAGCCACCGCCGAGCCACCCCTGGCTGCCCTCCCCAGCCCTGTACGTCGCCGTCGCCGCCTCCAGCCGGCCAAGAACCGCCCATCAGCCACCCACCCAAGGTAGCTCGGCCGCTCGCCCCCTAGGCCGCCGACAACGCCGCCGCCCTCTCTCTCTCTCTCTCTCTCTCATTTTCACCCCCCTCTCTTCCTCTTCCTTCCCTCTCGGCCTCACCAATTTCAGCCATTGTCCACCGCCCTCTGGCTTCTATTCTAGTTGCCGATCACCACCCCCAAGCCACCATGGCCCCTCGTCGCCGTATTCCGCCCATCCAAGTCGACTTCCACCACCGGATCGCCTCACCACATGCCAACAATCCCCATCGAAGTTGCTGCTGCTATTGTGCTATTTTCCAGCAGTCCATCATCATCTCGTGTCATTTTCGAACCAAGCCACGCATAGCCCTCGTCGATACTGTCGCATTCATGTATTTGGAATCACTAACGGGTGAGTTATCACCCTAATCCCTTGATTAGTATGTTAAACTTGATTAGCATGAATTAGTTTAAGTTAATTATGCTTAGTGCTAATTAATTAGGGATTAATCGATAAGCTATCGCAATAAGTGATAAGTGGTAGTGATAAGTTATCGAGAAATGCGATAAGCTAATGGAGTTTTAGTGATAAGCTATCACCAATATTGCGATAGGCCATCAAGGTTTTAGTGATAAGCTATCAAGGATTTGACGATAAGCTATCGGATTATTTTATAATTAATGTTTTCTTATTAAATAAATTAATTTTTGAAATTTAAATATTATTATTTTTTTGTAGTTTTTAATAATAATTTGTGATTGTTTTAGGCTTGAATTGTGATTCCTATGTTGGAAATTGCCGTATAAATTAGATGGTATAGCAAAATGAATTGTCTTGCTATTTTCAAGGATAGAATTGTGGTGATATGAACAGTAAAACTCGAGGTGTCGGGTTTATATGCCAAGTTTTATGAGTGGAATAGGGTAAGGATATTTAAATTTGGAAGGATGCCAAGTTTGATAGTTTAATTATATGTACGTTATTGTGATATCCTGAAAATTCGACCAAATTTGGTGATTTATGAAATGATGATTTCATCGACGCTCTATTAGTTAATCTCGCTCTGGCCTGATCGTCTAGGGAATACTAACCAAAGGGGAAAGGCTATCAAAGAATTTATTTCGAGAAGCCGCCCGTTAGTTCGAGATAAACTATAGTTGCGATTGATCGATTTCAACCACGAATTATGATCCAATTTTACGTGTCGAATGCTCGAGGATCTTACATCCGAACTATAGGACGTCGCCTCATAATTTTTACGATTTAGCCATCGAAGATTATTTGCTAACTTGCCCTTCTAGAAACCTCTTTGTTAGATTTGGTCTTGGCCGTTGGATGGGACTTGGAGAGCAAGGTTTGATCCTAGCCCTTGATCTTTGCTTGGGCATCAAGAACACATCCTAGCCCTTGATTTTTGCTTGGGCATCAAGAACAAATCTCAACCATTGATCTTGATTTAAATTTAAACTCTATTTCTCTCTCTCCTCACTCTCTCTTATTCTCTCTCTCTCCCTCTCTCTCTCGGCCGAATCACCCCACCACTGCCGTTCACCTACTAGCACCCTCACGCCACCATCCTTGACCCCTGTGGATCGCCGTGTGCCGTTCACCGCCGGTTGCCTTGTCAAGCTGAGGCCGCCACGAACAACTCGTGTCGTCGCCATCGTTCTCGCGTTGTCGTCATTTTTAGATGAGTAAGTTAACATCTAATCCCTTCTTTAGGATGTTTAACTCGCATTGGGTAGTTTAACTAGGTATTGTTTTAAGGTGTTTGAACTTCTAAAATGAGCGTTAGCGAGTCTTGATTACTAGACAAAGTTGAAATAGATGTTGGATGTTGATTTGAACTCTTGGTATAGTATTTTCATGGCTAAGAAGTGGTGGATCTCAAAGTTGAAGGCGTTTTTTAGAGTTTTTATCTTGATTCCAGAACTGATTTTACTGTACGTCCCTGGTTTTCCATTTTTATAGATCATTTTGTGGTTAGAATCTTGAAAAGTGTTCTTCATAAAAGTTGTTCATAAGATCTTGATTTATAACATATTTAAATTTCATATTTTTCTAAGCTCAATTGGGTTACACGAAGGTCCCATTTCTTACCGAGTCAGAACTGTTTTATACTGTGGATTCCGTGACCTTCGTTCTTTCTCAGATTTTTATAAAATTTTTCAGTTCAATTTCGAACATACTTCCTCCACAAGATTTGTAAAAGAAATCCATGTCTACAACGTATAAAAATTTCAAAGTGTTTTGAAAGGATTTGGTTTGTAAAACGAGTATTTCTTGTGGTTGAGTTCCCCTGTTCCAGCGGACCAGTTCTAGGTTGTTTCCAAGCCATCAAAAGTGATCTTTGTATAAGGATTTTGGGATTGTGTTCTGCATGGAAAATATTTGTAAAAGTCTTGTTTATAACATATTCAAATTTTATAATTTTTGGAAACCATTTGCTATGCTGTTGAAGTTGATTTCCCAAATCATGCAAATCTGTCCAGTTTTACTAGAATTCCATAATCTGCCGGTCTTTACTTGAAATCTTTAGCTTTTGATTTACGGCCTATTAGAGATAGTAACCACAATTACCTAGGTTTTCAATAATGTGCATTTGGCTGTGATCTGATGTTGAATGCTTTTATAAATTCATGTTTTAAAATGAGGTTCACAAAGTCGATTGACCGTTTGCATGTGTGACCGCTTGTTATTATTGTATGGCGTTGATATGAGCACGATTCATGCATTGGCTTAATGAAAAGATAAGAATTGGCCTGAATGCTTGTGTGCTTGTGTGGTCAAACGTTGGAACCGTCTTTCTGTAGATCGCTTGACGATGCCTGATTTATCGGGGTCTTGCTGTAAATCGCTTGACAATACTCGATTTATCGGATGCTTGGAGATTATCTGGATTACCGATACTCCGGATGCCTTGTCGCGGCCTGAGGACGAACTCGATGCTCCTTATGGGATACCATCTTACTGTAGATCGTTTGATGTTGCCGTATTGGAATGTCGTCTTACTGTAGATCGTTTGACGTAGCCGTGCCCGACGGGGCGGGACGGAGCTCGATCATGCCAGAAGGTTGCCATTTTGCTGCAGATAGCTTGATGTGTAGTGGCCCCGAGGGGGCGTAATAAATGGAATACGTGTGATGCATAGTGCTTGATTATGGGGTAAAAACTGCTAGGCATGGTATAGGACGTGCCCAAGTGGATTTTGCATTATAATCGAGACACGCACGACTGTGATGTATTGATGCATGGGAAATCTCATTAGACGTTCTGGGTATGTGATATGTTTGATGCATTGTTGTGACATATGACTATCTATGTTATGCATAATATGTGTGCCAAGGCAAGGTAAGGATGCCTGTGGTTGGTGAATGAATTGTGTCCAGTGCATGGTCGCATGATTAGGGACCCCCGAGGTGAGTTGGCCTTTTAAACGGGGCTTAGGCGTTAACTTATTGAGATTTTTATCTCATTTGTGGTTGTTAAATAATTTTCAGGCCCCTAGCATGTGATGCACCCAATATGGTTCGAGGTGCCTGAAGGCTGACTTTTGGTGAAGTAGATTGACCCCAGTCTAACATCTTTTTGTAGACTTTTATGGAAATGCCAGAAGTGGGCTTGTAAAAATATTCCCAGGGGTTAATAAAGTAAATGTTAAAATGGGGTTTTGATTTCAATGTTGTAAACTATTTTCCTATCTATCCTTATTTATTGTTATTGTCTGGGTGAATCTTTATTTAGCTTCTGCATGCGTAATCCAAAGATAAAATGTTGGGTCGGCGACGCGTCCTGGGACGTCGCATCATAATGATTATTGCAGGATGTTGCGCGCTCGCGGGGTTCGGGGCGTGACAACTATCATGTGTGATTATTCTAGTACATTTTTACTCGTAAAATTTGCAATATTTTGACGTATTGGCACGAATCATGTCTGCATTGGCTAATTGAGAAAGATAGGAATGAGACTTGAGTGATTGTTATGTGTGCATGATCACCTAAAGATTCCTTTCGTGCCTGGTTATACTGGATCATTGCCAACCTAGGATTTGGCCGTGGCCATAACAGGTTGTGCCCAATTTGGTAATTGGATGCTGTCGCAGGGGGCAAGGTGAGACGAAGTCGTCCGCGAATTGGATTTGGAACGAACCCCTTTTTGGAATGCCATCATTAAGGTTGGTGAGATAATGTCGTGTCTAACAGGGTGGGACATGCCCAGTTATGCTGGAAGACCGTCAACCTGATGTAAATATCGCGGGTTGTGCCATGCCCTGAGTGGTCGTAGTAATTGGAATACGCATGATAGAGTACGGTAGTATTGCGTTTGATTATGAGATGAAATTGTGAGGCACGATATGGGATGGGCCAAAGCGGTTTCACCTTATAATTGGAACTTGGTGGTTGTCGAATTCACCAAAAATAATTCCTACTCTCTAAATCACAAATAAATTGTACTTAGGGTGAGCAGAGTCGAATCCACAGAGACTGACAAATTGTTAATTCTTTGAAAACCAAGTAAACAATAAAAGCGAAACTAAAAAGGGGGGTTTATGCAGAAAAGACTTAAATAAAATAAGCAAACAGAAATTAAAGAAAATCAGATTATGCAACATCTAGCAAAGGTAATCTCATTCAAGTTCGGAAGTTGATCATTGAGTCAAATGAATAATCTCAAACACTGCAATAGACTGGTTATGGTTGTTGAAACGCTTTTAACAACCTAATTTTTCCTTAATATTAGATTAACCGGACACGCGCCTGTGATTAATCCCTTATTAACGAATAACCCCGACACGCGCCAAGGATTCAATTCGCTAATAGCATGAAAAACGAGAAAAAAACCCAACCCTAGCCAATAAATCACACGCGTAACTTATTCAAGTTAGATCATATATTCTCATAATACAACTTGAAAATCTGATTTTAATCAAGTCATATTATTTGCCATTATTATTAAAACACCTAAACAATTACGGGTTTGGGTATTTCAATTGGCAAACTATCACCCTGTCAATTGCACAACGAGCTCTTATTGTAACAACCAACAAAGCAATGGTAAACAATAAAACAAAGAATATATAAATACTACAGAAATTAAGAAGAAGGATTAAGTTTAGATCTCACAACTTGAATGAACTTGAACTTTGATAATCCTTTGCTAGACTAAAAAGGAGTTAGCCACACATGGCTACAAAATATGCAAAAGAGAAAATAATATGTTTCTGAATTTTCTGGAGTCCAGTCTGTCCTCCCCTCTTGCGTTCAACCTCTTAAATAAAAAGGAGAAAGTCTAGAAAAAGAAATTCTATCCAACATGGAAAGAGAATAAATTGCAAAAGCTTCTCCCTAATGTCCCTAATTAAGAGTTCTATTTAAGTACAAAAATCCTCCTCAATCAAATCTGGAAAATATGGAATCACATCTCCAAATTCTGTGCCAGCTTTACATCCGCGTGATCTTAAGCCATGAGTACGGATTTCTGGAAAATGAATCTTTTATATGCAGAATCCCAACCAACAGCTCAAAAATACATCAAAAGCGTCCAAAATCTTCGCGATTGCATCATTCACCATCACCTAATCACAATGCATAAAACCAATTAAATTCCACTTTATTTATTCGAATATTTGCCCAAGATACCACCAAATATAATTAAAATATAGGTCAAATATACGCATCATCAAACTCCCCCACACTTATCCAATGCTTGTCCTCAAGCATAAGTCAAATCTGTCAACCAACAACATCCAGCCATCACTCGCACAAATCCCTCATTAGTCCATGATTCAACATACTAAAAAAAATAATAAACTCAACATAACTAATAAGTCTCAATTTCTCAAGCAATAAATAACTTATTTTAATAGTTCTTATCATCATAAAACACAAGGCTCGAACATTTTTAGAATATTCACACAAACGAGCTTCATATAAGTTAATGCATAAAGAGTCATCCATCAACCTGCCAAGTCACAAATCTCCCACAAATTCAAGCAATAAACAAGAAATTGAGGTGCTTTTAAATTATTGCAATACTTTTAGGCTTGCTTAGGGTGTCATAGACCTTTTGACGCGAAAGTAAACCAGTTGTGGTGGTTACCCCCGGTTACTCAGCCCATCACAACCCTAAGTGGCTACTAGCACTGCTCATATTCTTCTAGCTTTTTTTTTTTGGCCTGAGTGTCAACATGGGGCGCATGAAGACCCCTGGTTACTCAAATATAGCAGAATAGCGGAGCAAACATAATCAAACATAATACTTTTCTCTTTTTTTTTTTGCAGCAACCTCATTTCCATCATACTTTCACATGTGAACAATTATGTGACTAGGCAAGTTTAGCGAAAATTCCGTATGCATATGATGTAGATTTAAATCAAGCAAGTTAAGCATATTTCACATCATTAATTCAAGCCTCATATTTTATGATAAGAAGAACGACCAAAATCAACCATTTATTTCACGAAAAATTAAGAATAAATCTGGTTATATTAAGTTTATTACATAATCTAGCATATTTTATCAATTCAAGACAAGAAGAGTTGCACAAATTCAAACTAGAAGTTAATGATTTAACTAGATAAAAGCTATGATCAGGGATAAACAAAGTGATAAGCAAGTTCCTCCCCCACACTTAATACACACATTGTCCTCGATGTGTAGGAAAAGGAAAAGCACAAATGGAAAAGAAAGAGGAGTTTAACTTCCCTGAATGGTGGAGGATATGGAATCACGACAATAATCTAAGACGGACAGCTTGCCTGGTGGGCTGCATCTTCAAATCGCAGGGTACTTTGAAGCGCTTCTGCTTGTTGAGACGAGCTTGGTGGTGGTGTTGATGGAGAAGCATGAGTAGACATGTATGAGAAGATGACAGTAAATAAAATGAACTAAAAATAAACTAGAAATAAGGCGTGAGCACGCCTTAAACTTGGGTTGCCTCCCTAAAGCGCCCTTGTTTAACGTCCTAGGCTAGACGACCTGCATTTTCATTTCCCCTCATTAACCCCGTCCAGGGTTATTTCCTTTTTCCTATGAGCCTGAAACCCTTCATAAAATGGCTTGAGACGATGTCCATTTACTTTAAAAACCTTGTTTGTCTCTAGGCTCTGTATCTCCACTGCACCATGAGAAAATACATTAGTAACAATAAAAGGACCAATCCACTTGGACCTTAGTTTTCCAGGAAATAATTTCAAACGGGAATGATAAAGTAGAACTTTTTGTCCAATTGAAAATTGTTTCCTAGAAATTATTTGGTCATGAAAATTTTTTGTCTTTTCCTTGTAAATTCTGGAGCTCTCATATGCATCAATTCTAATCTCCTCTAGCTCCTGCAATTGTAATTTCCTATGTTCACCAGCCTGATCCATCTTCATGTTGCATTGCTTGATAGCCCAATAAGCGCGGTGCTCTAACTCCATAGGGAGGTGACAAGGCTTACAAAAAACAAGACGATATGGAGACATGCCTATAGGAGTCTTGTAAGCTGTACGATAAGCCCAGAGTGCGTCATCCAACCGTAAGCTCCAGTCTTTTCTATTTGGATTGATTGTCTTTTCAAGTATGGACTTAATTTCTCTGTTTGACACTTCGGCTTGTCCATTCGTCTGTGGATGGTAGGCAGTGGAGGTGCGATGAGTTACGACATATTTGGTGAAGAGCGCTTCCATGATGCGATTGCAGAAATGAGTCCCTCTATCACTGATAATTGCCCTTGGCGTTCCAAACCTAGCAAAGATGTGAGTTTTGACAAAATTTGCTACGGTCTTAGCATTGTCGGTTCGTGTAGCCTTGGCTTCCACCCATTTAGAAACATAATCTACAGCAAGCAAAATATAAGTATGACCAAATGAAGGTGGAAAATGACCCATAAAATCAATACCTCATACATCAAATATTTCACAAACAAGTATGGGAGTGAGTGGCATTTGATCTCTGTGTCCTAAATTACCAATTCTTTGACAATTAGCACAGGACTTACAGAACATATAAGCATCACGAAATAAAGAAGGCCAATATAGCCCACACTCTAATACTTTGCGTGTTGTTCTCTTAGGTCCAAAATGACCTCCACAAGCATAAGAATGACAAAATTTCAGAATTGACTCAACCTCTACCTCAGAAACACATCTCCTAATAACTTGGTCAGAACAATGTTTCCACAAATAAGGATCATCCCATACATAATACTTACCATCCCTTTTTATCCTGTCTTTTTCAGACCTAGTTAATTCATCAGGGAAGGTACCGGCTACTAGGTAATTTACAATATCAGCATACCAGGGAGCTGTACTTTGCACAGAAAATAAATACTCATCGGGAAAGTCATCTTGCAAAGGTTGTGCTTCTTCAGCGATAGGTAATCGACTAAGATGGTCAGCAACCAGATTTTCAGACCCCTTTTTGTCTCTTATCTCCAAATCGAATTCTTGTAACAAGAGAATCCATCTGATCAGCCTCGGTTTTGCCTCCTTCTTCTTGAGTAAGAATTTCAACGCTGCATGATCAGAATAAACAATCACTTTAGTGCCCAATAAATAAGAACGGAATTTTTCTAAAGCAAATACAATAGCTAAAAGTTCTTTTTCCGTCGTGGAGTAATTGCACTGAGCACTATCCAGTGTCCTTGAGGCATAGTATATGACATGTGGCTTCTTCTCAATTCGCTGTCCTAGAACCACGCCCACGGCACTGTTGCTTGCGTCACACATGATCTCGAAAGGGTAATTCCAGTTTGGTGGCTGGATAATTGGTGTAGAAACCAACATTCCTTTAAGAGTATCAAAAGCTGTCTTGCACTCTTCATTGAACTCAAATGGGACATCTTTTTGCAATAATTGACACAAGGGTTGAGTGATCTTGGAAAAATCCTTGATGAAGCGCCTATAAAAACCTGCATGCCCAAGAAAAGAACGCACCTCCCGCATACTCGCGGGGTAAGGCAAGGATTTAATAACGTCTATTTTAGCTTTATCCACTTCAATTCCTTTAGCAGACACAATATGTCCCAAAATTAACCCTTGATCGACCATGAAGTGACATTTTTCATAATTCAACACAAGATTAGACTCCAAACACCTCTTCAAAACTTTTGTAAGGTTAGCCAGGCACTCATCAAAAGAATTACCATAAACAGTGAAATCATCCATAAATACCTCTATGATTTTTTCAATATAATCAGAAAATATGCCAACCATACACCTTTGGAAAGTCGCTGGGGCGTTACAAAGCCCAAACGGCATCCTCCGGTAAGCAAAAGTTCCAAACGGGCAGGTGAACGTTGTCTTTTCTTGATCTTCAGGTGCAACCGGAATTTGGTAGAAACCTGAATATCCATCAAGACAACAATAATGAGTTCTACCAGCCAGCCGTTCAAGCATTTGATCAATAAATGGAAGAGGAAAATGATCTTTTCTAGTTGATGCATTTAATTTTCTGTAATCTATACAAACCCGCCACCCGTTTTGAACTCAAGTGGGCACTAACTCACCATCTGTATTCTCAATCACTGTTATACCTGTTTTCTTGGGTACTACCTGAACTGGGCTTACCCATTTGCTGTCAGAAATTAGATAAATCGTACCAGCATCTAACAATTTCAGAATTTCTTTCTTTACAACTTCCATCATAGGCGGATTCAAACGCCTTTGAGCCTTCCTAATAGGCTTGCTATTTTCTTCCAATAGGATCTTATGCATGCATGTAGATGGGCTTATTCCTTTGATATCTGCAATTGTCCATCCTACAGCCCTTTTATGTTCTTTTAACACTTCAATCAACTCTTCCTCTTCTTCCTTGCTGAGTTTACTTGAGATGATCACTGGGAGAGTACCCCCTTCACCTAAAAATGCATACTTCAAATGGTTGGGCAGCGGCTTTAATTCCAATTTAGGAGGCTGCAAAACAGAAGGTAAAAGAATGGTGTGAGATGTGGGCAAGTCCTTAGAAGGACTAGATCTTACCTTAGGCTTAAGTGCCTCCAATTCGTACACTATTTCTTGCAATTCATCATCAATTAAAAACTTTCTTTCAACCTTACCAATGCTGTCCAGACTTATACTTTTGCAAAGCGCAACCATCAACTTGTCATCCTCACTTAACTCAAATGTCTTTTGAGTTAATGGGTCAATAATGTCAATGCTGAAAACACAAGATACATCATCAGGATATTTCATGGCGTCATAAACATTAAATTTAATCACATCACCATCAAATTCCATAGTTAATGTACCATTATGCACATCGATCTTTGTTCTAGCAGTACTAAGGAAAGGTCTTCCTAGCAGAATGTCAGATGAGTTTGAGGATTTGTCATCCTCCATATCTAAAATAAAGAAGTCTACAGGAAAAATCAGACCATTGACCTGAACTAACACATCCTCTAACACACCTTTAGGGTAAACAATTGACCTATCAGCAAGTTGAATTACTACCCCAGTTTTTTTTAATGGACCAGCATTTAAAGAAGAATAAATGGACCATGGCATCACATTAATTGAAGCTCCTAAATCACACATAGCCCTTTTTATTCCCACATTCCCAATAGTACAAGATATAGCAAACATACCTTGGTCTTTGCATTTGAGGGGTAGTAATTTTTTTGAAGAACAGCAGACACATTTCCCCCACACTTACCTTCTCATACCCGGTCAACTTTTTCTTATTAGTGCACAGCTCTTTAAGAAATTTTGCATACTTGGGTATTTGTTTAATTACATCAAGCAAGGGTATATTCACCTCCACCTTTCGGAATGTTTCAAGAATTTCTTCCTTCTCCTTTTCCTTCTTTGATTTGGCTAATCTTTCTGGAAAAGGAGGTTTGGTCTCCAAAATTATGGGCTTCTCAGGTACAGACTTCTCAGGCTGCTCTATCTATTTCTTAACTATCACCTCTGTTTCTTTCTCTGATTGCAAGTCGTACTCACGTCTTTTTCCAGCAATAGGTTCCAGCTCTTTTCCACTTCTCAAGGTAATTGCATTCGCATTTTCTTTTGGGTTCACTATTGTTTGAGAAGACAATTTTCCTTGAGACTCCAGCTTGCTTAGGGACGTTGCCAATTGGCTAACTTGATTCTCCAAATTTTGTATGTTCGCCCTTGTCTCCTGTTGAAATTGTTGAGTGTTAGTTGCAAGAGATTTAACTATCTCTTCAAGAGACATACCTGGTGCTGAAGAATTTTGCTGCGGTGGGGCTGATGGTCTTTGCTGAAATTGTTGGAAATTTTGCGCTCTAGATCCATAACTAAAGTTTGGGTGATCTCTCCATCCCGGATTGTATGTATTTGAGTATGGATCATACTTACTTTGTGGTAGGCTAGGAAAATTCCCAACGGCATTTGCTTGTTCAGGGGTATCATCTTGCAAAGTAGGGCACATATCCGTAGAATGACCGGTATAAGCACAAATCCCACACACTTTGGCTTATTGTGTATTCCCTACAACCAAATTTTGAACCAAAGAGGTTAGTTGATTGATTTTGCTCTCAAGGGAAGATGCATTTACCTCATTAACCCTTCTTGAGGGTTCTTGGTAAGACCCAAATTGCTGGGAATTGGCAACCATGGTAGTAATTAAATCACGGGCAGCTTGGGGTGTCTTGTTGACAATAGCTCCTCCATTTGCGGCATCCATCATCTTTCTCTCCATGGATAATAATCCTTCATAAAAATACTAAATAAGGGCCTGATCTGGAATTCCATGTTGGGGACAGCTTGCACACAATCTTTTAAATCTCTCCCAATATTCATGGAGAGTCTCTGTATCTCGTTGCTTAATCCCACAAATTCCTCTTCTTATTCCAGCGGCTCGGGAGGCAGGAAAGAACTTGTCAAGAAAAATATTTACCATGCCTGTCCATGAAGTAATAGTCCCAGGAGGCAAATAAAATAGCCATTCCTTGGCTGCATCAGCTAGAGAAAATGGAAAAGCCCTCAGCTTAATTTGCTCTTCTGTTACTCCTTGTGGTTTCATGGTAGAACAAACTATATGAAATTCTTTAAGATGTTTATGAGGATCTTCATTCTCTAATCCACGAAAAGTGGGCAGCAAGTGGATTAAACCTGATTTCAACTCAAATGGAGCCTCCATATTTGGGTAAGTGATGCACAAAGGCTGTTGATTGACTGGAGGGGCCGCTAATTCTCTCAAAGTCCTATTTTCTTCAGCCATCTTTTCTTCTTGATCAGATTCACTAGAAGAATAAGACGGTTCAGGGGGTGCTTCGTCTTTAGGCGCTGAAATCGTAGATGAAGACGCTTGTTTTCTTAATTTTGCTTCTTTTCTTAACCTCTTAGATGTCTTCTCTATCTCAGTATCGTATTGGAGTTCACCTATACAATCAGACCTGGTCATCAAAGAATAAAATCAATTAAAATAATCCCCGGCAACGGCGCCAAAATTT
This sequence comes from Syzygium aqueum, assembly GCA_031216185.1. Classification (NCBI taxonomy): domain Eukaryota; kingdom Viridiplantae; phylum Streptophyta; class Magnoliopsida; order Myrtales; family Myrtaceae; genus Syzygium; species Syzygium aqueum. The sequence continues at coordinate 27,876,153 of CM062233.1, read as the reverse complement.
GGTGGTTGTCGAATTCACCAAAAATAATTCCTACTCTCTAAATCACAAATAAATTGTACTTAGGGTGAGCAGAGTCGAATCCACAGAGACTGACAAATTGTTAATTCTTTGAAAACCAAGTAAACAATAAAAGCGAAACTATTGCTATCAAAAAAAATAATAAAAGCGAAACTAAAAAGGGGGGTTTATGCAGAAAAGACTTAAATAAAATAAGCAAACAGAAATTAAAGAAAATCAGATTTTGCAACATCTAGCAAAGGTAATCTCATTCAAGTTCGGAAGTTGATCATTGAGTCAAATGAATAATCTCAAACACTGCAATAGACTGGTTATGGTTGTTGAAACGCTTCTAACAACCTAATTTTTCCTTAATATTAGATTAACCGGACACGCGCCTGTGATTAATCCCTTATTAACGAATAACCCCGACACGCGCCAAGGATTCAATTCGCTAATAGCATGAAAAACGAGAAAAAAACCCAACCCTAGCCAATAAATCACATGCGTAACTTATTCAAGCTAGATCATATATTCTCATAATACAACTTGAAAATCTGATTTTAATCAAGTCATATTATTTGCCATTATTATTAAAACACCTAAACAATTACTGGTTTGGGTATTTCAATTGGCAAACTATCACCCTGTCAATTGCACAACGAGCTCTTATTGTAACAACCAACAAAGCAATGGTAAACAATAAAACAGAGAATATATAAATACTGCAGAAATTAAGAAGAAGGATTAAGTTTAGATCTCATAACTTGAATGAACTTGAACTTTGATAATCCTTTGCTAGACTAAAAAGGAGTTAGCCACACATGGCTACAAAATATGCAAAAGAGAAAATAATATGTTTCTGAATTTTCTGGAGTCCAGTCTGTCCTCTCCTCTTGCGTTCAACCTCTTAAATAAAAAGGAGAAAGTCTAGAAAAAGAAATTCTATCCAACATGGAAAGAGAATAAATTGCAAAAGCTTCTCCCTAATGTCCCTAATTAAGAGTTCTATTTAAGTACAAAAATCCTCCTCAATCAAATCTGGAAAATATGGAATCACATCTCCAAATTCTGTGCCAGCTTTACATCCGCGTGATCTTAAGCCATGAGTACGGATTTCTGGAAAATGAATCTTTTATATGCAGAATCCCAACCAACAGCTCAAAAATACATCAAAAGCGTCCAAAATCTTCGCGATTGCATCATTCACCATCACCTAATCACAATGCATAAAACCAATTAAATTCCACTCTATTTATTCAAATATTTGCCCAAGATACCACCAAATATAATCAAAATATAGGTCAAATATACACATCATCAGAACTCATGTGGATGCATTGTGCATGGGATAGGTGCTACGTATTCTGATTGCATTATATGCTTGTTGCATTATGATTATATATAGAGGTTTATAACGTGCAGGATGTGTGCTAAGGCATGGTAAGGTTACCTACGATTGTGTGATGGCATGTTTGTGTGCGCCGGACTGAGTTGCAAATTTTAGGTGCATTCGAGATGAGCTGACTTCCTAATCGAGACTTAGGTTGTTAACTAGCTGAGTTTTTCTCATTATTGTTTGTTAACTGTTTTTTAGACCCCCGATCATGAATCGCCCTCCAATGTGTTTTGGCGTGCCCATGAATATGAGCACGATAATAGTAGCGCTCCCGGTGGGACTGGGTAGGGTTTATGAGAAGCATATGTCAACTGTTTGGGTTGACAAGGGGTTAGCACTGTGGCAATCGCATGAATTCATAGCATGGTTCATTAGAAAAGGGGGCAAGCGGTTTGGCCCAATAAGGGGCTTTGATGGACCCCCCATGGTGGCGTTGGAGATGAGGTTTGGGACCCCTTGGATCTCAACCATCCTAATGGAGCTGTTATTGATTCGGATATCGGTCCAAATGATATAGAGTCCGAAGTAGACGAATAAGAGTCCAACCTAGAGCCTCCTCTGGGTTATGGCCAGCCGTGGTGATGAGTTTGGATATCCTATCTTTTTGACTGCCCTTTTTGGGTAGTGAAGCTAAGTTAACTTGACTACCAAATCCCTTTTTTGTTTATGTGTGGTCTTGGAGGAAGTGGCCTCGTGATAGGCTTATATGTATGTATCTTCCTAGGATTAACGCTATGTTTATAAAATGGCTTCGTTATTTTGTGTATCAAGTGTTTTTCTTATTATTCCGTTTATTCGTTTGTTGATTGGGAGATTTAAATTCGCTTTTGCATGCATTTATTCGATGTTATTCATTTGGATCGGCGACGCGTTTTAGGACGTTGCCATAACACGACCATTGGTGGAATGTTAGCGCACTCCTGGGTTTGGGAAGTGACAATAGTGATTGAACAAACGCAAGATCAGGTATATACAGCCGATAAATGAAGTGATTTCTATTGGATATTGTAATTTGTGCTGATCAGTGTACTAAGACTGTCATAAGCATGTATCAAAATAAAATATGTTTGATATTGATCAAGAAACTGAACCACTCACTGTATGGAACATTAATATATTCCAATGTCACATTTTTTGCGGACTCCTTATTTTGTTTTATTCAAAATCCACAGAGAAAAGGGGGCTCTTAGGCCAGAGAAACATTTTCTTCCAAACCATCACATTGGCAATGGATCGACGTACAGTGAAGTGACATGCTCTTTTAACTTGGTTCCAGCATTTGTGTAGAGATCTATCTCAACTTTATACACCATATGCATCGCTCGTGTAAAATTGAGAATTCGCACAAGGAGTTGATCGGGCAGGACGGTCGGACGGCACAGCCCCTCGTTAATGTCCTTCCACGCATCGGCCACCTGCTTACGGAGTTCATCCTCAGCCTCTTCCTCCATAACTCCGTACTGTTTCATGAAACACTCCACTGAAGATGCTCCATGACCTCTGTCTTGCTCATACTGTAAACAAATATCTCGTGTAAATCATTTTTTTTTCTCCTACAGATAAAATAAATTAGACAAAATTTAGATAAATTAATGTTGTTCGCTGGTATAGCTTTCATAAACCTTGTGTCCGGCGATGTCATTCATGAGCCGACCTACTACTTTCATAGCCGTCACTATCTTGGGGTCGCTGTAGAACACCAAGTCAAATGCATCTTTTGTTACAATATCTCCCATTCCAAGAAAAGACGTCACTAGTAGCACTTCAAGACCAGAGCTTGCTAATGCAATGGGCATGTACTCCTCCAACGTCGGTACGTGGTTTTGGTGGAACCATTTGGCTTCGGTGAAGTACGCTCTCACTTGGTTTTTCATCTGAGGATTCATTCTCAAACATAAAGCTACGCCAATATTCGAACTTTAATGTATTTGGTGGACATGGTAAAAATCGCATTTGAATAATATAACCTCGAATGGCTTACCGCTTCTTTTGCATAGAAAAGGCGGTTTGATCTTCCTTTTTTGGTCACCTCATAGCCAATTTCATCGTACAAATCAAGAACTATCTTATAACAAGCTTGCATGTACTCTGGCAATCCATCTTTGGATTCGACATCCCACCTGTTTTCAAGTTCAGAAAATATCACACTTGGCCCCAATTAACAGTTGATCCAATTAGAATAAGTAAGTTTAGAGTTGGTAAACTAAGAAAAGCATCTGAGTGCGAATTGTACCTTTCAATTGCTTTCATGAAGAGTTCTAGTTCTTCCAATGTGCCATAGTTATCATAGATGTCGTCGATAATGGAAACCACGCAGACCACTTTGGTTAGTATTTCCCTAGCGACATCATACTCCGGCTCGAAATAAGCTCCTGACATCTAGAGATACGTCTCCACAACCCTAGCTCTCGCAAATGGGAACTTCCTTTCTACATCTAAATCCTTCCACCACCTATAGTATATCAACAAATCCTATTTAAGGCAAACACGTCATTGACAGAATTGTAGAAAGTATTTTAGGCCGATGAGCCAAAGAGATTAACCCTCCTGGTCACTTTTACAAATGATCTTTAGTTTAGGATAAATTGTAATTGTACGTATCAATCTATGACTGTTTGGTGTTCTTAGAACACCTAGCTACTTCAGACATGCCATCATGAAGCTAACCTTGTAAGGTTGCCGAGTTCCTTCTGGTGTTGCTCTTGCAATAAGTTGAAGTCAAGTTTAGCTAAGGATAGCAGGACTTCAATATGCGAAGGCCCCTCTTGGTAGAGGGGAACTTAATGCCTTGCCTCTAGCCTTGGTATTCCCTTGTGGATTGGTTGGTTTAGGGCATGACTCACTTGCTTTTTGAGATTAGGGCTTGCTTTTCCTTTATCAATTGACTCGAGGTGAGTTATAGTAAAAGCAAGTGCATCATTCAAAATATCATCGCCATGAAACCCCAAATGGCAAGCTTCGAATAGACTTAGTAGTCCCTGCACATCGGCGATGAGTGGTTCACTGAAATTCCCTTTGCTATCCTTGAACTTGTTAAAGATTTCTGAATGACCAAACGAAAATGGGGAAAGATGTTATCATGAGATAATGTGAAAAAAAATCATGTTCAACATCTAGATCAATTTAAAACGATTAAAAAAACGACGTATTAAACAAAGAAATTAGAAGAAAGGATTATTCACCTTTCAAAGCAAGAAAATTTGAAAAACTCAGGATACGAGAATTGTGTAGAGAAAAAGTTGACTACGAAACAAATCAAAGCAGGAGTGAACTAAACACGTTAGTGATATTATGTGTTCTAATCAATCAAATGGACTATCAACTAGTATCTACAATATAATTTTGCCAACTAATCAATCAATGAGAATAAGAACATTACATAACACTTGAAATTGTGTAACCTTGTTGTCGCAATAATCGAAAGAGAAGAGCAACTGTGTGTAGGTCATTGTCATCGCCACAGTGAAATTCGAAATAGCTTCTGTGGATTTGTTCCAACTGCTGATCAATCTCAATTTCAAAATGGTAGGCAATTCCTAAGCGTTGGAGTTGATCGATCAAATTCAACTTCTGCGAAGGCTTATCCATAGCATCTGTCAACATCTTCATCACTTCTCCTTTCAATCTCTTGATTCGATCCTCTGCTATGGCTTGAGAACTCTACAGTAAATATAAAATTGAAAGTTCAAAAAATAATGAGCCGAAAATGACATGAATTTAGTAAGAATACTAGAAATACAACAGGTTGCCTATGACTAGATTGACCACGATAAATATGAACTGAAATTTGCCAAAATTATCCCATCATGACTAGTTTTATTAATACTGGCGAAATTCTTTCTACAATTGTTAAGTCATAAGTGCATGCCACAAGGTTCACATAGAAATCTTGAATCATGTAAGGACCAACACATGCATGGAATTTCAAATCAACTAGAACTTCTTTTATTTTTCTCTGTCAAATGCTGTGGGATGGTGCCCAATCTTTCAAGATAATTAGTTCTAAGCTCTAAGTTTTCAGAAAACACAACCATCGAAAACTTTTCGGAATATAATCCAAGAAAATGAATAACTTAAAAGCAACCATTGAGTTGGATTTAGAAGCATATTTGAGAAAATAATCCCCCCATATGCTTGGATGAAAATTTACTGATCGGCGTTTAGCGACGTGGCTTGTTTCTTGAGCAGGAGAAGAAGATGGGACTGCTGAAATCTGAAGAGACATTTCTTTCTAGCTAATTTTCTAGATTTAGGTGGCTGGACAAATACAGACAAAGAACACTAGAGGGAAGTGGCTTTTCTGTGAGTGTCGAAACCTTATTGATGGGTATTTATAGGCTATGGCATCGTATGCTGGACAAGTAGATAGATCAAGGAACGGAGAAGGCAGAGCTTTATTTTCTCAAAAACACATTCTCCTCGTTTAAATTGGAGGTCTGTTTGGAAATACCATGTTATTCAAGGTGTACTATACAGAAGTTGAATATCTCCATGAATGCGGCTATGGAAATAGGGACGGCTGCTCTCTCAGAATTTAACCTGACTATTGTGCAGAGCTACATTTGTAATGACGATCCGCAACACCTAAACTTTGAACTTTGGGTGTCTACGATGCTTTCCTCAGTGTGTGGTCACTTTCACGGTACAGTCTCAACTTGAGGGAGCTTGCAAGTTCAGTCATGGTTGCCTGGGGCACCATTTGGCCAACTAAACCATCCAAAACTCCAGAGGAGTAGTGATGTAGCCCAAGGTCGACTACTTGAATAATAGAATCGGGAGAGTGACTTGCACACACGGAAACTCCGTCACAAAAATGAGTAGAAATTTGAGTCCTATACTAGCTCGGAAAAGTGTAGATAACTTTGTCGATACAAATTGGATCGACCTGATTCCAAAGCCAAGAGAATGAAAGATTCCTAGATCTACAACTTGTTGACACCTAAATTTCGGCGCATCATTTAGTGTTAAATTGCATAAAAAATTAGGGATTAAATTTTAACCCCTAAACAAAAATATTAAACTTGCATAACATATAGTTTAGGTTCATTTAGTTTAATTGCATTTTTTGGCATCAAATTGGTTGTGGCGAATGAGCTTAAATTTCATTCAATGAGACTCGGCACGTTCGGAATGCAAGGGCCGGGGATTTCAAGTCAAACGGGCTCGGTCGTTTTAATTTGGGTTTAATTTGATATGTTGAGTATAATTAATCAAAAGCCCAAGTTAATTCAGCCCATTAAACCTAAGCCCAAGCCTAAGCCCATTAGGATATAAAGCCCATCTAAATTGACCTAGATTAGTACTATATAAACGTAACATTAGGTCAGAATTGGGGGCTCTCAAAATTTTCAGAAATCAGAATTTTTAGAGAAAAACTCGGAGAATTTTCGGAGAACGAAATTTTTCGGAGAGAGGGGGGCATTGTTTTCACGTATCGCGGCCACAAGAAGAAAAAAAAACAGAGGAGAGTAGAGAGATCGGTCAACAGAATTGCATTGTTTTTCACGGAGAAGGACGCCCACGAAGGCTTGCGGAGAAGAAAACGCCAAGAAAGAAGAGAGGAAAACCAAAGTAGAAAAGTCAAAAAGAGGGGGGCGTGAACAAGAAGAAGGAATCGGCATACAGAGAGATGAAGTAGAGAAAAAAGTCAAGAGAGAAAAGACAAAAGGAGTCTTCTTCTTCCCTGGTGCAACTCACGTTTCGTCCTGTTCTTGGAGCGATCCCGACACGGCTACTACAGCAACATCCAACAAATTCGCAAACATCCAGGCTAAGACGTCATCAGCAAGCCCACGATTTGCTTCTTTTTGTTTTGCAGGTCGTCCAACGAGCATCACATCGAGACTATCATCCACCGTGCCCAACCGGAGTGCCGCTCGTGTATCGCCGCGCCGCCGTTTCCGACGCGCCGGTCATTCCCGATCCGCAGTCCCGATACGCGCGATTCAAATTTGGAAAGTTATTTACACAAATCAGGTAAATATCACATCTTGATTTAATTTGAATATTTTGTTTCCTGATTTGTGCTATTGATATTTAATTCTGCATATTTGGGTAATTTGCATTATCACAATTAGGATTTTATTTCCTTTTTTGAAACTTTGGATATCTACTTGCTTAATTTGGATAGATTTCAGAATTTTCAAAATATTTTGAATATATCCGATATATTTGAGATATCTAAATCTTTCAATATGTGATCGATTAGGAAAATTTCCTAATCTGCAACCGCACACGTGGAAATAAATCTATCTATCAGGCTTTAGATATAATTATTTCCATAGCGGGAATTTCGAATTTTAGCGTCGATCTGTCAGGCTTCAGATCGAAACTTAATTCGAAAGATTTAGCGGTTTTATTTTTTTTACGTGATTTTAATTTCGAATTTTCATAAAAAAAATACCAAAAAAAGATTGTGTTAGAATAGTTTAGTTTAAAATTGCATGTTTAGATAATTCGTATTTTTAATTCCGAATTTCATCAAAAATAGGTTAGTTTAAAATTGCATGTTTAGATAATTCGTATTTTTAATTCCGAATTTCTTTTAAAAAAATACAAAAATATGCCCGTCATTAGAAATAGGTCACGTCGTCGCATGACATATAGTTTGCATGTTAGGTTGCATTAATCGCATGTCAATTTTTGCACGTCATTACATATAGGTTAGTTTTCATTTAAATAAAAGAAAATCAAAAAAGAAATTTCTGCACCATTGAACTTTAAATCAGAATTTTTTCAAAAATTGTCAAATTGAGTGTTTTTCTTGAAATTGGTACCGAAAGGGCGTTAAGGAGTTTAACGTAACCAAGTCCCAAATCCATAATTTCTGGTTCGTAGAAATAAAATAGTACTCCCGCTATTTTATTTAGGTTTCTAATCAACCTACCCTAAATGATTAGTGGCGACTCCTATTGAAAATATTTGCATGTTCACAATTGGACCTAAGTTGCGATTTGGTAGAGTTTGGGAGAACTCGGGCTAGGTTAGTTAATTTAATTAATCTAGTAATCCATTAGCCTAAGATCGAAACTGCCGATTTTTATTTTAGGTCGCGACACAACTTTATGTTTTGAGTTTTCTCAGATAAGCACTGTAGAAAGTTGAATGAATGTTTACAACCCAAAAGTTGAAGCAAACAAAATGATTTACTAATGGAACAAGTCTATACGATATTGACTCACAGAATGAACTCTTATTTTTTTTATTGTAGAAAGTTCACTTATGCCTATTCATGTTATTCGGGAACAGAGAACATCACAACACTCAAATTAATTGGACTTCCAAAGGAGCACGACTTTATAGGGATAAAGACACTAGAAGTGCCATCACTTTCGTACGGCGCTCATTTGAGTGCCATAATTTTTTTTGACTCACTTGAGTGCCAAAAATTTGAAAAAGTGATCACTTGAGTGTCATTTGCCATTTGGTAGCCGAAAAATCCGACGTGGGCGCCGATTGTCCTATGTGGCTTCATCAGAGCTAACGTGGATAATATTTTAATATTTTATTTGATTTTTCCCTTTTTTTATGCAAATTGTTTTTCAATGCCGATGGGGGTCACCGACGACCCTTGCCGCACTGCAAGGTTTGCCTGGTGTACAAAACGCATGTCATCCCTATGTTCATGGAAGGCCAAGGTTAGGTGACTCTGGTGACTATGACAAAACTTGTGGTGAATGTAGGAAATCCAATACGAATGTGATTTGCGTGTGAGGTTTATCAAGCTTAAAGACGGGAAGGAACTGGAACAATTGGAAGCATCATCAATTTCGGCACTGCGGTTCCCTTAAAGGTCTACTGATCCGCCAAACCATTGGGGTGTAAATCAAAGATTGCTTGAGAGTGTGCACCTTCTCCCTATAAATATGTCATAGCTAAATCTATTATAACATTTTCTCATAACATTGGTTTTATTTCTATTTATTTCTCTTTCGATGGTTAGAATATATATGGTTATAGCAAGTAATATGTCTATTGGGAGTCGTATATATTTTGTGGAGCATTGCTAGGATAACTGTATCGTTACTTTTTATTGGTAACGGTGCAACCATGGCCGCACATTTCATTCGTGGAAGGTGGGCCACCGGTTGGAGAGGTAGCTGCACTCAAGCAAAAAGTACAAAATCATTCGAAACCGCATAAAGAAGTTTTCAAATTTCCAGCATAAAAGAAGAGGTGGATGAGTCTCCGTCACTCTCGCAAGACTAACGGAGCGGTCATCTACTCTTTTCCCTATTTTGTGTTCTCAAAAAAGTTATCAATAGTTTGATTTTTCCTCTTTCATTACAATGGTTAATAAAGTAACTTAATGGGAAAATAGGATACTCACATTTGCTGAACCAGACAACTTCTTGGTGGTTTTAGAGAATGGATATGGGTGATATTATTGGAGTAAGTTGCAGAATGTCCGAGAGAGATCACGGCCAAAATGGCAGCTAGGATAGAAAGGCTAAGGATCCGACAGAAGATATCAACTAGTGTTAGTTTAGGGCTAAATCGGTTAATTCGGCTAAAAACCAGTGAATTTAGTTTGTGAAAATAGTCCTGTCCTTTGTTTACATTGGGAAAAAGTTACTGAAAACCCCAAATTATGCCTACCGTGATACACTTACCATAAAAATTTTTCTTTGACACTAAAAATTCTAAACTTGTACATATATGATATATTTACCTTTTGTCAAGGTTTCGTTAATGAGCATTGTTTGTAGATCCCGAAAAGTAAACTATGTTAACATGATACTCATGTGGTTTAAGTGAGATAAAAACGACATTATTTTTGCTGAAAAGTCATCTAATGGAACCTTTACGTACGATAAATATCTCACGTAGGTATCAATTTGAAGTTTTTTATGTCACAAAAAAAGATTTAAAGTGAATGTGTCATAATATGCATAGTTTAAGGTTTATGATGACTTCTTCCCTTTTACATTTGAATGCAACTATTTTTGTATACAGGCCTAACTTATCTCGCAAGAAAGTCCTACTCACAAAAGTTAGGTAGAGAGGTATTACATGAAATCCAAAAAGAGGGGACAGCTCCAGAGATGTTTTGGAGGGGCAAGGCTTCCCCTTAATCCGTCCTTGCAAAAATATCATTAGACAAAAAAAATGAGAAGTTTGAATATATTTAAGGAAAAAAGTCTCCACAAGCCTCAAATTATGTTTACTATGACATATTTACTTTAAATTTTTTTGGTGACACTAAAAATTCCAAATTTGTATCCGTGTGATATATTTACCCTACGTCAATATTCTGTTAATGAGCACCGTTAGAAATTTGTCTTAATAGACAGTAGAAGGCAAATTGTGCTGACAATGACACCTATGTGGCTTAAGTGAAACACAAATAATGTTGCTTTGGCTAAAAAATTATCTGACTAAACCTTGATAGAAAGTAAATGTGTCACACAAATAAAAGTTTAGGGTTTTTGATGTCATAAAAAAATTTAGGGTAAATATGTCTCGGTATGTATAATTTAAAGTTTTTTATATTGCAAAAAAGAGTTTAAAGCAAATGTGTCATTAATGAATAAATTTTGAATTTTTTTTTTTATAATTTTTGTCTATATTTGAGCAACCAAATACAGTCTCGTGTCGACTCTCGAAACACATTTTTGGTGAGAGAGAGAGATCGATCAGCCTCCTTTTCAGATTGCTATAGGGATAGGCCATGAAGCCAACACAAAGGACGACGCCTATGATGGGAGCCGTCCCTAAAAAAGCAGCCTGAAGACGGCTTTCACAGGTGTTTTCTTAGGCCTGATTGCTCGGCTTTCAGTTTGTTGAATAAACTAAGCTAATCTTGTAAAATTACATATTAATAATTCTTCTCAGGAAATTGGATATGCCAGACCTTTTAGTCATATTGTAGCATATGTGAGCTTATGGTTCATGATTGCGAAACTATCTGTAAGATGTATAAATACCAATATATTGAAATAAATGGAAAAAATAGACTAAAGTGAAAAAATAGAAAAAAGAAAATCGAGAAAGAATAAAAACAGAAAAAAAGGGGGAATTGAGAGAAAAGGGGGTCGAGTGGAGGTCGAGTTCTTGGAAGGATGACACAGTCCCTCCTAAGAACTCTCCTTTCATATAGAACTACAGATTAATTTCTATTAAACTATGTCAAAATTCATTTTTACTAGTCTATTTTAGGAACTCTAAGGTAGGACCTTTTAAACCTGTGTATTGAATTTCAGTTGCTACCCAAAGAAGTGTTACTTTATAGTTGGCAGGAGCGCGAAGTTACTTTAACAAGACATAATAATTTGTCCATGAATGTCGACAAAAGTGACGGTGGGCGAACTCTATACTGGTGAAGTTTTTAACGCATGTGGAGATGTAGATCTCTTTGCTCGACCCGTTGAGAGGTTGGTTCATTAGTTTGGCATGATGATCTTACTCTTAAATTATTCATTCAAAATGTGCTTGGTTTTATGAGCGGGTTATGAACACGATGTCTATAAATACCCATCAAGTATTGCAACGCAGAGAAACCCTCTCCTTTCTCTTTCGTTTGTGCATTGGTCGGACATCCACAAAGGAAACATCTAAACAAAGAGGGAATATGCCGGTTCAGGTTTAAGCAATTCCATCCTCTTCTCCGAATAAAGGTACAGGCCGCGTGATCGAATGTTGGTCAGCGGGTTATCATCCGAGCATATGGGGTGTTTACTTCCTTAAATATGCTTCTCCCTCCGACTCAGTGGTTAGTGATTCTTCTTCTGTTATCTTCTTCTTTTGTGTTCGCGCAATTGCATTTTGTAGACTTACTTCCATATTTTTTTAGTTCCGCCACATCGCTTGTATCATTTCAATGGGTCTCAAACATGTACATGGTCGCTTCTATGCACAAAAAGATGAAGTTGAAAAATATGAAAACATAAAGAAGGTTGAAGAACAACCATCCTACCTCATCAGAATTTCTTGTAGGACCTATGCGCCCACTTGCCACCACATCACTGTCAAGTGTCATTTAAAGCAACAAAAGATTAATTCAGTTGTTTAGTCATTGTGCAATCACTTAATCACAATGACTCTCATTCGAACATAATACTTGCATTTTTATTCCAAAAAACACTTCTAAAGCTTCACCGACCACAATATGTCATTTGTTATAAGCAGACCTATTAAAATGGTCATAAATCTATTTCTTAACTCATATTTAATAGATTAGGTTGTTATATGATTGGTTATATTCTGTAAATGGATCAAAGACCTAAAATAATATGATTGTTAAATACGTTCATAACTTGCTTAGACGTAACTCACCTGCATGACTCTGTCTTCGCTCTGTCTCACCCTTACTTGATCTCATGCTCGCTCACTCATTCGGTGCTCTCACCTTAGTTTGGGTATGAATTTTCCTACATTGAGTTAAATATAGAAGTATTTTAGTAATATGGATTGGTTCGAGTATTAGTTGGATCGAGTATGAGTCACTAGATTTATATTGCATGAAAATAGGCTAAAACGGGTTCAATGGGTCAATCTGGGTCATATCATCTTTTACCTGATCCAACCCACTCATTTGACGGGTCTAGCTATAAGAAGCATCTCATTGTGCCATTAACTCCCTCATCTCATATGGTCGTGGTTCTTATGGGTCCAATTTTGCATGTCACGTGAATGAGTGCAACATCGAAAGACATAAATAGGGTACACAGACAGGGCCATCAAGATTAATTTTTTTTTTTAAATATACGTATCTCATGCTTGCCTATATTTGAAATAGCATTTAATATATTTGCAAAAGTTCAAATTCCTTGGAAGAGTGGCGGGACAAATTGAGGAACTGAAAGGAGAGGTGAGGAAGATGCTGACTAATGTCGTGCATAAACCTCTACAAAAGCTTCACTTCATGGATCAAATCCAACGATTGGGAATTGAATAACATTTTGAACGTGAAATAGACGAGCAATTAGAAGAAATCCACAAAAGTTTCTCTCAACTTAATCTTGCTGATTTTAAGGGAGATGACCTTCACATTCTGGCTCTTATGTTTCAATTGCTGCGACAACAAGGTTATAATGTTTCATTGGGTATGTCTTAGATGTAGCCCACCAATTCGATAAGATATCCATAAAATTGCTTCTATTGCTTTGAATTTCAAGAGAAACAAGTAAAAGAAAATCTATAATGTTAAATAGGTGTATCACCTTCCTAATTCCTATTCGATAACATCTTTTTTCCCATGTTGGTTGGTCGCACAGGGGTCTTTAACAAATTCAAGAATAGTGAAGGGAACTTCAGGGAATCGCTCATTGTTAGAAATTAAACCAAATTTGTTAATACTTGTTTCCTTTTTGAGTCTATTCGTATTTCCATATTTTGATTTTTCATAGATATTGTGAGATGTTGTTTCTAGTTATATTTTAGGAAAGTTTCCTAAGTCAAGTAGGATTCCTAATTAGAATAGGTTTCCTAGAAAGAGGTTTCCTATTTCGAATCAAACTATGGTCTATAAATATTCTATTTATCTTGTAATTGAGGCATGTAATAGAAAGACGCGAATTACGATTATTTCACCTTCAAAAAATTTCTTCCATCAAATCAATATTGTTGCCGCGCCTCTGACGCTCAACAAATTGGTATCAGAGCTTACGGTTCATGATCATGGCCTCAACGACCAATCAACTTCCTCTTCAATATCCTCGTCTTACCAAAGAAAATTATGGTAACTGGGTTGTTAAAATGAAAGCTCTACTTGGTGCCTACGGTGTGTGGGAACTTGTTAACACTGGCTATGATGAGCTAGAGGATGAAGTCACGTTGAACCAGAACCAGAGGAATGCCTTGGAGAACGTTCGTACGAAAGATCAATATGCCATGTCGATCATCTATCAAGCGTTAGATGATTCCATGTTCGAAAAAGTTTTGAACGCCACTACCGCTAAAGAGGCATGGGAGATTCTTCAAAACACACATCAAGGAGTTCAAAAAGTTTAGAAGATTCGCCTTCAAACCTTGAGAGGCGAATTCGAGATAATTCACATGAAAGAATCTGAATCGATTGCTAATTATTTCACGAGAATTTTGGCAATTGTTAACCAGATGAAAAGAAACAGAGAAGACGTTTCCGATGTTCGTGTTGTTGAGAAAATACTTCGATCCTTAGACAAGAAGTATGATCATATTGCGGTTGCAATTGAAGAATCTAAAGACTTGGATGCCATGACAGTCGATGAACTTATGGGTTCATTACTAGCCCATGAAGAAAGATTGAGAAAGAAAAAGATTGAGTCGGTGGAGGAAGTTCTCCAAATGCAGTTAACCATTTGAGATGAGAAAGAGAAAAGAAGAGATCCCGTACAAAATCGCGGGACAAATCAAGATCGTGATCGAGGTCGTGGCCGAGGTCACTTTCGAGGAAGAGGTCGTGGACGAAGGAGAGGAGATCCTGCTCGAAGTGATGGAGGATACCAGTACCAAAGATGTGTTCGTGGAAGAGGAAAGAATTCGACAAGCCAATGGTATTATAAATCTAAAATCCGATGTTATCATTGCAATAAACTTGGCCATTATGCTTCTAACTGCTGGAACAAAGAAAGTAGCAGAGTAGAAGAAAATGCGAACTTGGTGAATGATGCTGATCAAGTTCTCTTATTGGCATTCAAAGAATATGAAGAAGGTCAAAGCGATACGTGGTATTTGGATACCGGCGCAAACAATCACATGTGCGGGAGAAAAGAGATGTTTGCCGAGTTAGATGAGACAATTAAAGGGACTGTCTCATTTGGTGATAACTCTAAAATTCTTGTTGAAGGGAAATGTACAATTTTGATTCGCTTAAAGAATGGTGCACGTCAGTTTATTACTAATGTTTCTTATGTTCCAAAAATGTCAAGCAATATCTTGAGTTTGGGACAACTTCTAGAGAAAGGTTTGTCGCGACCCTAAAAATTTTTTCATATTTTTCGGGCTAATGGATTATTAAGATTGAACTTAACTCGGGCCCTCCCAAGCCCTACCAATTCGCAACTTAGGGTTTAAGTTCTTAATATGTAAATGTTTCATGCTTGGAGTCGCCACTAATCAATTTACGGTAGGTCGATTAGAAACCTAAATAAAATATAGGGAGATATGTTTTATTTCTACGAACCAGAGATTCTAAGCCCAGGGACTTGATTACGCTAGATCTAGTCTAACGCCCTTTCGGTACCTTTTGTTTTCAAAAATATTTTGGCAGGCAGTTTGGATCCATTTTAACTTAATTACTAACATGTAAGGTGTTCATGCGGGTGTGCAAACCACCAATTTAACACCCAAGAAAGCGTTAAATAAATTGCAAATTGGAAGAATGACTTACCTCGTAGCAACGCAAGCATCTGCATTGTTAGCTAGAAAATCACATCAACACCCTAATATGATTTCTAACAAACAATCCACTCAATTTTTTTGATTTTCGCTTATTTAAATGAAAGCTAAACTATATGCAATGACGTGCAAAAATGACGTGCAATTAATACAACCTAACATGTAAACTATATGTCGTACGAAGACGTGACCTAATTCTAATGACGGGCAAATGATTTATTTTTGGTATTTTCTAATGAAATTTGGAATAAAAATATGCCTAAATTAATATGCAACCTATGATGACTTAATCTATCCTAACATGATTTATTTTTTTTGGGATTTTTGATTAAAAATTCGAAATTATTAAATGACATGAATAATCCATTGAGATTAAAACAACACCTAATTTAAACTAGGAAACATGTCATCTTAAGTCCCAATTTAAACTAGATAATTATCTCATTCTCTGTGAAATATTCAAAATTCCTAAACATGCAAAGTTCTAATTTAAATAACAAAACAGATTTTTTTTGGGTTTTCTTTTTATTTGAAAAGGAAAACAATCAAACAAATAAGAATAGCAACCACATTTAAATCAACCACGCGATCCGCCAAGTTTGTTTCAAACTCGGATTAGGCACAAAAATCGAACTATTGGTCATATCTATAGGGTTATAGATATCGACGGAAAGTCGATCATTCAAATTTGGAAAGCAGATAAAAATCATTATCGTATCCAAGTGTTTATGGATAAGATAATAATTTTCCGTATCGCCGCGTATCGTACCTTAGGAATAAAGTCGGATAGTCGTCCAGATACGTTGCTAAATTAGGAAATTTTCTTAATTTTGAATATTTTCGAATATTGCGGATATATCGAACATTATCCTAAGATATCTAAATATCCACATGATAATCACGAAATATTCAAAACATGCAAATTAGGAAACTTAATATTCTGAAAATTTGCCGGATAATGATCCTTACCTAATTTACGGATAACTTCTAAATTTGAATCGTCTCGAAATGAGCTTGCGGATCGGGATCGGGAAACCGGCGACAGGACGATTGACGACGCGGTGGCTCACGGCTTGCCGGCGAGCTGCTCCGGACGACGATGATTCACGGCTCGCCGGCGTCGGGATCGGCACGAGGTGGGGCAGCTCGGCTACGGTGTCGCAGCGGTGTTCGCGACGATGGGCTCCTCGACTCGGTGAACTCACGGTGTGCTCGACGGCGAGAGCTACTCACCGTGGTGATGGTATTCGGTTCGATGTGTACTCCATGTAGCCACGGCGGGCGTTGGTCTCCTCCTCTTGGCGTGAAACTTTCTCGTGCGGTGGCTTTGCTTGAGGGACACCTAAAAACGCCAAAGCAGCAGCATCCAAGAAGTTGACCGTGAAAATCAACTTCACGGTGATCAATATGGACGTGAGAGGGAGGTCTCTCTCTCTTCCTCTCTATTGTGGGTTCTGTGTATTGTGCATGCACAGATTACTATTCTGTGGAGTGTTGCCAGAAGAAGACCAATGTGGGATCGTCAAACGAAGGAAGAACGTAGCATGGGCATCGGTGTCGTGGGTATCGGGCAGCCGCTTGACTCCATGTCACGCATGAAGGTGCTGGAATCTTCAGGATCTGTTTCACGCGTGAAGATGCTGGGGTCTTCGGAATTTGCTTGCTGGATCACTAGCCAAGAGCAACCTGAGTGGATAAGGCTTTGCCCGAACTAGACAGAGGAGATTACGCACAGCAGGAACTCGTCGAAAAGCCTGGATTTGCTATAGGCGTTGTGAAAACCTGCAGGAATAGCTAGCTTGCTTTGCAGGCGGTGGCGGCTACTAGGACGAATTCTGCAGCCACACCAAGTTGTAGTCGCAAGTTGTCGAGCGTGCTTGCAAGGCTGGAGAAAACAGTAAGCGCAGGTTGAAGTGTTGAAGTGGAACACCCCCTCTCCGAAATTGTCTTCTCTGCAAGCTCTCTATCGGCATGACTTCCTCTCCTCTCCATGGCTTTTTTTAATTCCCTGACCTCCCCCTTTTGACTTTTCTTCTTGGGCTTTTTTCTCTTGGTGAAGCACGCGAAAATTTTTTACGTGAAGAAGCTGTGTACCCCTACGTCATGCGTGGCCTCCATTCTTCCTTTTCCCTTTTAGCTTTCTTCACGTGCAGACTTCGTTGATGTCGTCAAGGATCGAAACTGGACTGATTTGGATCAACAAGAAAGCTGTGGGACAGCCAAGTCGCTGATGGTTGTGAGGCACGGCTGCAGCAAGGCGCGGGGGCGGTGCGCACGGCGGCCGCGATGTAGCCACGCCGTTCTCTCTCTCTTTTCTCCAAAAAATTTCTGATCTCAATTCTATCGTCCCTCCAAAATCTGACCTAATGTCATGTTTATGTAGCACTAATCTAGGTCAATTTAGATGGGCTTACCAATCCTAATGGGCTTAGGCTTGGGCTTAGGTTTAATTTGATTTAAATGGACTGATTTAACTTGGGCTGAATTAAGCTCAAAGCATAATCGGCTGAATTAAGCTCAAATTAAAACGACCGAGCCCATTCGACTTGTAATTCCCGGCCCTTGCATTCCGAGCGTGCCAAGTCTCGTTCGATGAAATTTAAACTCGTTCGCCATCGCCAATCCGATGCAAAATGCAACTAAATTAAAATGAACCTAAACTATATGCTATGCAATTTAAATATTTTTGTTTAGGGGTTTAAAATTAATCCCTAATTTTCTATGCAAATTACGACTAAACGGTCGGTAAAATTTAGGTGTCAACAACTGCCCCTCTTTGAAGGTGAGCTTGCAGAGGTTGCATTCAAAGACTAAATGATACCTAAATTTCAACTATGCAAATGCAATGAATGTTGTTTTTGTCAGGATTATGAGTCCCATTTTGAAATGCCTTAAGAAATGATGCATGCTGACATGAAAGGAAAACATACCTGGAATTACTTACCTGACAGAAGCGAGATAATGCAATTCGAGGCACGACTCTGACTTTGTATGTTGTTTGGCAAATGTCTGGGCTCAGTCCTATAAGTATTGCCTGATAAACTGTTGATGAACTTCGGTGATCTGCAATTAAGTCAAAACACACGAAGAAAGCTCGACGTATCCAATCATCATCTGGATTCGCGAGAGTAGTTTTTTTTTAGAAAGAAAGAAAGAAAAAAAAATGTAAAAACGTTCCGACCTTTATAAACCACCTATACGTCTCCATAGGTATTTGTAAAGATTTGGCCGCTGTGCCTATACATCGCCATAGGTGCGTCACGGGGGAACTCAAGAGAATATTCCAACCCTTATAAGATACCTATACATCTCCATAGGGGGAAGAACAACATTGATGCCAAAACTTGTGTACGGAGACCACTTTGGTGCCAAAACTTCCATTTGGATCACTTAAGTGCCAAAAGTTTACGCCGGCGATCACTTAAGTGCCAAATCGGAGAAAAAACGATCACTTAAGTGCCAACGGCGAGAAATTCAGATCAAATTTAACACGTGGCTTTTATATTTAAATTTTAATGACACATGGCATTTCCACGTGTATAATTCAATTTTGTAAATATTTTTTTCTGATTTTTTTGTCTTTTCTTTTCTATTTTTTTCCTTTTCTTCATTTTTTCTTTTCTTTTCTTCATATTTCCGGTGGCCGGCGTCCGGCCACCGGCCACCACCTTCCTCCGGGCGAGGCCCGGCGAGGCCGCCGTGGCCTTGGCGAGGGCCGGCCTCGCCGGATCTGGTGAGGCGAGCCCTCGCCGGGGCTCCCCCTGCACAAGCGATGGACGAGGTCGCCTAGGCAAGGGAGCCCCGGCGAGGGCTCGCCTCGCCAGATCCGCCGTGGCCTCGGCGAGGGTCGGCCTCGCCGGATCTGGCGAGGCGAGCCCTCGCCGGGGCTCCCCCTGCACAGGCGACGAACGAGGTCGCCAGGGCAGGGGGAGCCCCGGCGAGGGCTCGCCGGGCCTCGCCCGGAGGAAGGCGGCGCCCGGCGAAGCCGGCCATGGTCGGTGGCTGGTGGTCGGACGCCGGCCACCGAAAATATGAAGAAAAGAAAAGAAAAGAAAAAAGAAAAGAAAGAAAAGGAAAAAAAAAAAGAAAAGAAAGGAAAAAAGAAAGAAAATAAAAGAAATGCCACGTCCGCCTTCGGCGAGCCACATCAGCTTGAAAAATTAATAAAAAAACGCCACGTTGGATTTCCGGCAAAGTGGCACTTAAGTGATCGTTTTTCACAACTTTTGGTACTTAAGTGATCCAAATGGAAGTTTTGACACCAAAGTGGCCTCCATACACAAGTTTTGTCACTAATGCTGTTCTTCCCCCCATCTCCATAGGTATTCATAAGGATTTGGCCGCCTCACTTATACATCTCCATAAGTGAATGGCGGGGGAAAACCTGGGGTTGAGGGAATATTCTGACCTTTATGAGATACCTATAGATCTCCATAGGTATTCATAAAGATTTAGTCGCTTTACCTATACATCGCCATAGGTGAGTCGCGGGGGAATATCCGGGATGGGTAGAGTATTCCGACCTTTATAAGATACCTATACATCTCCATAAGTACTTATAAAGATTTGGCCGCTGTGCCTATACATCGCCATAGGCATATCGTGGGGGAATACCTGAGATTAAAGAAGAATTCCGACCTTTACAAGACATCTATACATCTCCATAGATACTTGTAAAGATTTGGTCGCTTCACCTATACATCGCCATAGGTGAGTCACGGGGGAATCTTCTTGAGATTATACGAAAACATATGATTTTGGTGAACAGAGGGGCTAGCCCGAGTGTTCAAGGGTTCCTTGACAGAGTACCGGACATCATCAGGGGTACCTGAAAAGGCTTAATCAATAGACACTTAAACATCATTAAAGGCGTCTAGAGATCGCAACAAAAACGATCGAATATAAGACCTAACGATTGCTCGTACATGTTAGGGATACTTGGATAGAGATATACTTACCTGGTGATATCTCCAACTCTTGAAGGCGTGTCACCTACTAGACAGGATTTTAGGCAACATGTAATATGCATTCATGAATAGTTCAGAACACATATACTCATGCACTATGATTTCAACTGGTTTTTATGCACGAAGGTTTTGTCAAATCGGCATTACAAACTCCGCTGGGGAAAAATCATGACAAGACAATCCTAAACTCACAAGTGGGTGCCTTGAAAATGTTGAATGAGGGACTTCCGGTCCAAAAGGGCTTTTCTCTCATTTTCACCAAAAAGGCTAATTTATAGAGAATCTCTCTATCTCACCGTCATCCTGTCGACAAGGGTTCGAGTATTCTCGCAAGCGGTACGACCTTACCAATCCAAGAGGTCTTTGCCAGGACTGTAACGTGGGCTTGGTCAATGGCTTAGCAAAAGAGACTCTCCGAGTCGAGGCTATTGAAAGAAAATATTCTGCAATTGTCTCCGGGTTTACAAGTCAAGAACCTTGCAAAATGAGATAGAAATGGACTTGCTCGCACTTCTTCGAGCTAAGCTTATAAACATCTGAAACTCTACGTTAGTTCAAGTGCCCTAATCTAAAGAGACTTTGCAAGGGACGTAATGTAGGCTAGGCTCATGGGCTGAGAAATGAATGAATCATTAGGCTCAAAATGCGTATAATTGGGGTGAATAAGTTGGTGATCATCTTGACATTGTCACCGGTCTTCTTCTTCACCAAAGATTGTCTCCTCGGTAGATGTTCCATTGGCTTCAAGAGTTCATCACTTGATTCCTTTGAGACTTATAGGACTATTTTTCTACTGGAGATGATTTTGACATGTCATCTCCTTAAATTTTTATTGAGCATTGGCCTTGCTTTTACCAAGCACACTGCTTTTTCTTGCCCTTTCTTCTTCTTTTTTTTTGACACATGCTTCTTACAATATAAATACTAGCCAATTATATCTGACTGATTGGCTCACTGTTTGAACTCAAAAGCCTCCCGTCTTCAATTGACACTCCGGATACACTGCTTGAACAATGATGACCTTTTGCATGCCCCAGTGTGGGGGATGATCACCAACTGGGTTTATATGAAACGAATTTGCATGCTCAATTGGGCTTAGCAAAGGGTAAAATGTGTATAGGACAGAGAAAGAAATGCTCTTCGTCATCCTAAGGCACTTGAACTTCGCGTGAATTCATCTGAAAAAGCAACATTCGAAGATTGATGCAAGCGAGAGCAAGAAAATTTCTATTCATTTTTTCACCTTATGATACCGATTTGCCTCCGATTTGCCCCGATGTGGGGTGGTTCTTGACAGGGGTAATTTGAAAGAATTCCTCCAAGCATTTAGGCTCAAAGTGGCGAAATAAGGGATAACTTGTAGTGTTTAAGGTAGAGAAATGAAATTCCTCTTGTCATTTCGGTCATCGTACCTTTTGCGAGATAACTCTTTACCTTGCAAGACATGGAATTTTTTCAATTCGACTCACTGAAGATTAGTGCATGGGACTGTGTATAGGATAAGGCTTGCCTTCCATCATCCCGATGTACCTCATTCGACACATTCAATTCATTCCACATGAGTTATCAATTTGTCTAAATAGACTTCCCCTTTGAAGTCAATAATACTAATTGACAAAAACCATGCAGAAATTAAAGCCAATGCAAACATCTTGATTTGAAATTGATTGAAGCCATTTATTCATTAGTGAAATGTTTGCAATTCAAAGTATAAAACCAACACCGGAAAACTTTTGCTGCAAAATGTCAAGTTTTATCAAGGATAATACATCTTTACAGCATCAGAATTAACAGGATTGAAGAACTCACGACCATCCATTTCTGCGAGAATCAGGGCACCTCTGGGAAGCACCTTTCTAACCACATACGGACCGATGTAGTTTGGGGCAAATTTTCCTCCGGGAACAGGGAAGATTGGCAGCACCTTCCTTAGGACTAGATCATTTACCTCGAAGTGTCTTGGACGCACCTTTTGTTTAAAGGATCTAGCTATCTTCTGCTGATAGGTTTGACCATGGCAAATGGCTCTCAACCGCTTTTCATCAATCAGGTTCAATTGCTCAAGCCTTTGTCGCATCCATTCCGCTTCAGACAACTCCATCCGGGATAAAACTCGCAAGGAAGGGATCTCTACTTCAATGGGCAGGACTGCTTCCATACCATACACCAAAGAAAAAGGGGTTGCACCGACAGAGGTTCGGATGGAAGTCCGATACGCCATTAGTGCAAATGGCAATCTTTCGTGCCAGTCACGATAGTTTTCAGCCATTTTGGCCAGGATCTTCTTGATGTTCTTGTTAGCGGCTTCGACTGCTCCATTCATCTGTGGACGATAGTGAGATGAATTCAGATGCTTAATCTTGAACTCATTGAACAACTGATCCATGAACTTGTTGTTCAAATTCGTCCTATTATCAGTGACAATAGCCTCGGGGATGCCATAACGAGCGATTATGTCTCTCCTGATGAATCTTACAACATTTTTCGCAGTAACGTTGGCATAAGACGCGGCTTCGATCTACTTGGAGAAATAATCAATCGCAACCAAGATGAATCGGTGTCCATTCGACGCCTTGGGATTGATTGGGCCAATCACATCGATGCCCCCACATTGAAAAAGGCCATGGCTCGGCTAACTGATGTAACTCCGTGGGGGGAATATTTATTTTATCCCCGTGGACTTGACAGCGATGACATCTTCGAACATGCTGGATACAGTCACTTTCAAGACTGAGCCAATAATATCCCAATCTCATGATCTTCTTAGCTAACATATGACCATTCATGTGTGGACCACATATCCTTTCGTGTACTTCTTGCATGATTCTGGTAGCTTCAGCTGCATCTACACACCTTAGCAGAATCAAATCATAGGATCTTTTGTACAGCTTTTCACTACGGATAAAGAATTTTGAAGCCATTTTCATTATGTACTTCCTGTCAGCCGGAGTGCTTCCTTCAGGAAATTCTTGTCTCTGGATATAATTCATGATATCGTAATACCATGGCTTTTCGTCAAGCTCTCCGTTCACAACCATACAGTAAGCCGACTTTGTTAGGACTTCGATCTTCAAGGGTTCTACCTCTACTCCACAGGTCACTTGCAGCCTGGAAGATAAAGTAGCTAACGTATCGGCGAACTGATTGTGGGATCTTGACAAGTACTCGAAGGAAATGTCTTTGAATTCCCTTATGATTTCTTCGAGGTATTCATGATATGGCACTAGTTTGGTGTCTCTCGTCTTCCATTCTCCTACAGTTTGGAGAATAATCAAAGCGGAATCACCAAACACTTTCAACTTGGATATCCTCATTTCTACTGCGGCTTGGAGTCCGAGGATGCAAGCTTTGTACTCGGTTATGTTGTTGGTACACGGGAACACTAACTTTACTGCTACTGAATAATGTTGCCCATCTGGGGATATTAAGATTGCCCTAGTGCCAGAACCAGTCAAATTCACGGCTCCATCGAAGAACATGGTCTACGTATCTTCCTTTATTACTAGAATGCGATCTTCTGGAGAATATCTATCATCATTCGAGACTCTAGGATTTTCGGCTAACAAATCAGCAATTACTCGGCCTTTGACTGACTTCTGTGGTATCATCTGGACATCAAATTCTGAAATCAAAATTTGCCATTTGGCCAGCTTCCCTACCAAGGTCGGTTGATCAAGTAAGTACTTGATGGGATCATTCTCAATCACCAGGAAAGTCTAGTGATGCAATGTATACTGTCTCAGCCTATGCAGCACCCATACTAGTGCAGCGCAAGTCTTCTCGGCTTCGGGATAATTCAACTCCGAGACGGTAAACTTCTTGCTCAAGTAATAAATAGCTCGCTCCTTTCCATCTTCAGGACTTTTCTAGGCTAGCATCGCTCCTAGAGACTCGCTATGAATAGTGAGGTAAAGAATCAACGGCTAGCCTGGCATTGGGGGGACTAGCACCGGAGGTTTCATCAAGTACTGCTTCAGTTCATTAAACGCTTCTTGGCAATTATCATCCCATTCCACTTGAGCATTCTTCTTTACAAGTTTGAAGAACGGTTTAGCAGTTTCGAAAAGCTGGGAAATGAAACGGGCTATGTAGTTCAATCTACCCAAGAGGCTCCGTACTTCTTTCACGGTCGACGGGGGTTGCAGCTCACATATAGCCTTTACTTTGGAAGGATCGATTTCAATGCCCTTATTGCTTACTACAAACCCAAGTAGTTTGCCCGACGTTGCCCCGAATATGTACTTCGCTGGATTGAGACGGAGTTTAAACTCACGGAGTCGGTCGAACAACTTCTTCAGGGCATCAACATGACTCTCTCCGGGTCGAGACTTGGCAATCATGTCATCGACATAGATCTCAATATCCTTATGCATCATGTCATGGAAGAGAGTGACCATTGCTCGTTGATATGTTGCCCCGGCATTTTTAAGACCGAATGGCATGACTTTATAGTGGAACGTTCCCCAAGGAGTGATGAATGCTGTTTTCTCCTTATCGCTATCCTTCATTCTTATCTGATTATAGCCCGAGAAACCATCCATAAAGGAAAATAGCTCAAATCCAGCAGTATTGTCTACCAAAACGTCTATGTGCGGTAATGGGAAGTCATCTTTAGGGCTGGCCTTGTTCAAGTCGCGATAGTCAATGCAAACTCGAACTCGGCCATCTTTCTTCATGACTAGCACAATGTTGGCCACCTAGGTAGGGTATTGGGTGACTTCGATGAATCCCACTTTCAGAAGTTTCATAACTTCCTCCTCTATCTTCTTCGAAAGCTCAGGTCTGGTTCTTCGTAGCCTCTGTTTCTTGGGTGGCATGCTGGGATTAGTAGGCAAGCCGTGCTCCACAATAGACGAGTCTAAACCCGGCATATCGGCATATGACCAGACAAAGATATCATGGTAATCCTTTAGCAGTTGGACCAGGCGTTTAGCTTCACCTTCGGGAAGGGTTGCCCCAATCTTCACCTCCTTGGGTTTTTTGGAATCACTCATGTTGACGGTGATAGTTTGATCTACCGTCAGGACTTTAGGTCTTTCATGATGCTCTAGGTCACGCTGAAGGTCCGAGAAATCGTCGAGTTCGTTGGTATCACCAAGATCAGGCTCGGCGACACATAATTCATCGGATTGAACCGTTCCCGTACCCTCACGTGTCACAAGATTGCCCCTGAAACATAAAGTAATGGATTCAGAAGGACAAACAGGGCTAAACATTGCATTTTTTGTAAAAATTTTTTTTTTGGTTTTTTACTCTTTTTTTGTTTTTGAAATTCTTTTCAAAAAATTTTTAACACGAGAAAGCATGAAGAAGCCCAGGCCTCAGAATTCTCCTTGAACTATATTTTCTTTTATCGGTTGGATATCATCACCGGGCTGGTTTGATGTACCTCAACATGCCCTCAAAAAACTGAAAACAATTTGTAATTTCATTGAATATTTCGAAATGAATTACATTTATTGAATGGAAATTGCAACAATCAAAATCTAGAAACGGAAATGGAAAGCAGCACCCGAGACGGGGCAAGTCCTAAAAGAACAGTAAAGATTCCCACGCAGGGGAGTGTGCGGAAAAGTAAAAGTTGTTACTCTTATGGGCTAGTGCCCATTCCCTCTAACGGTCCTCCTTTGATAGCTCCAATGAAGACGTCATCGAACAGAATAGTGATTCCTTCGATTGCATCATCAGAATCTCCTGTCATTTGAGGCGTTGGATCATCCATACCACCCCATCCGTCAGGGACAATGTCACGGGGGTCAATATAAAAGCTCGGGGGCGCTGAGTATTTCACATAATAGTCAAACTTACCACTTGGTTACCCCAGAGTGTCGATCACTTCCTTCTTTTCGTGCATAATCCTTGCAGGACCTGGGAATGTGGTGCGGATGTGTAGAAGCAGCATACCACGCCTGAGTTCTCCATTATTTGGCTCTTCTTCATATTGCTGTCTATTCTACTCGTCTCCTTGACCTCGACCTCGACCACGTCCATGTCCACGTCGCTGATCATTCAGTACAGATGACCCCTGATACCCCAATCCAGAAGTGCGGGGTCTTTGAGAGACTTCTACCGGCTGGCGGATACCTTGACCATCCCTGCCAAGGCCTTCACCCGGAATAAAGCCATGGGACACCATTACTCTTCCGACCATGACAGCAGTATTTGACACTTCAGGAACTGGTGGTGATGATCCTCTAGACGCGTGTATGGTCGATACAAGCTTAAGCGATTGATAACTCGATTCAATTTTGCAGTCCGACTCGACATAAGGGATAGCCATGGCATGATAGATCGGGTGCTCTTCTTCACCATGTACCATGACTAACTTTCTTTCCACAACGAACTTCACCTTCTGATGTAGACTGGATGGGACAGCTCCAGCAATATGAATCCATGGACCACCCAACAGAAAGTTGAATGCAGTGGGAATGTCTATAACTTGGAATAAGACGTTGAACACTGTTGGCCCTAGCTGTATGTCAAGGTGGATTTCTCCCATCACTTCTTTTTTTGTTCCGTCAAAGGCTCGCACGGAGGTCTTTGCAGCATTTATTCTCGAAGGATCAATCTTAAGGTGGTGTAAAGTCGCCAAAGGACAGATGTTCAAGGCTGAACCGTTATCGATAAGTACCCGAGCTACATGCGAGGCCTTGTATTTGACAGAAATATATAAAGCTTTGGTATGTCCTCTGCCTTCTAGAGGGAATTCCTCATCTGAAAAGGCTATTAGGTCCTTGAGGAGTGTGAAACCCACAAATTCTTCCAGTTTCTCATGGTCGATCGTTTCTGGCACGTGGACTTCACTTAACACTTTCATTAGGGCCTTCTGGTGTTTGACAGACGTTCGGAGGAGTTCAAGTAGAGAGATTTGCGCAGGCATCTTGCGCAGTTGCTCAACTATGTTGTACTCACTAGCTTTGATGACGGCCAGGAATTCCTTAGCTTCTTCATCAGTGACAGGTTTTGCCGGTTGAGCATTTGCTTGACCATAGGTACGTCCAGATCTGGTGATTAAGTCGACATCGAGACTATAGGACCAAGGGACAGCCTTATTATCAAAGTATTCGTACGGTTGAGGTATCTCGATCACTATCCCTTCATCAGCTGCGGGCGTGTTTATTATGATCCCTTCATCATCAGTCGCGTCTTCGAGCGGAGGCATGTCTTCAGGTAAGGGATCGAGCTTGTCCTTCTCGGTACTTAGCGTAGCAAACTCCTTGTCCCAGTTAATGACGACCTCGGAAATAGTAGAGACAATGCCGGTGTAGTCAGCATAAACGATCAACCCAGCCTGTACCATCCTTGAGATTCTGTCCCTTATGATAGCCAGAGAAATGACCTCATTAGTCGGGTAACAATCAGCTTTGACCAGCTCACTATAGACCTCGGTGGTGTATACCCTGACGTTCTTGATTCGACTAGCATCGAAACAGAATATGACATTCACGTTGCCCGCGTGATCAGGGAGCGGGTTACTCTAAACATTCGGCTTAGCAGGTTGGAATGAGAAAGCCTTGGTGTCCAGGAGGTTCTGGATTCGGTGCTTGAGGATAAGGCAATCGTCGGTTGAGTGTCCCAGCTCGCCCATGTGATAATTGCATTTCTTCGACGGGTTGAAGTTATAGAACTGCTCAGGATTGGGCCGCTTTGGCTCGGTGGTGAGTAAGCCTTTCTTCCGGAGCACTGCCAATACTTGAGACAACGATCCGGGGAGGGGGTGAATTGCCTCCTGTTGCTCCTCCTCTGAAAAGGTTGACGACCCGTGTTTTGTTGCTGAGCTTCTGCTACTTGGATTGCCAGGGCTGGGTTAGTATTCCGCTGGCTCGGTTGGTTATACGTCACATTCACTTCAGCTGCCGGTTCTTTCTCCTTCCTTGCACTAAATCTTTTGGTTGACGAAGACGGCTCCACAAACCACCCATCCTTCAGCCCTATCTCGATCTGTTCGCCTATGGGGATGAGTTGGTTGAAGTTGTCAGCCGGAATGGCCACCATTCGATTACGGTATTCGAACGAGAGAGTCTTGATGAACATCCTCTTCAGCTCACTGTCAATAGGTTCTGGGACAACCTGAGCGGCTAAATTTCGCCATCTGATGGCGTAATCCTTGAAGGACTCAGTCTTTTTCATCTGAGCACGCTCGAGATCATCACGGGTAGGAGTGATGTCCGTTATAAACTTGTATTGCTTCAGGAATGCCTCACTAGCTTCCTTCCAGGTTTTGAGGCCATTTATCTTCTTCATGAGGTACCAGTTCAGAGCAGGGCCGATCAAGCTTGCTTGAAACGCATGGATCATCAGAAGCTCGTTGTCAACGTACGAGGTCATTTGTACGTGGTACAACTACAGGTGGGCTTTTGGGCACGTGGTGCCATTGTACTTGTCAAAGTCCGGCATCTTGAACTTTTTTGGGATTTTGATCTGCGAGTATAAAGATAGATCGATCGAAGGTGAATCCTGCGAACCCTCCAGCTGTTTAACTCTCTCTTCAAGCTTGTTGACACGTTCATCAGGCTTAGGTTTATTGACGACGATCTGGACGGGGTCATCTTCCAAGTCAGGAATATCGTCATCTTCCTCAAAATCAACACCTTTTCCACTTTTATGCTTCGGGGCTGATGCTTCAGGAGGTGCTGGAACAGGGATCGACCGAAGGGTCTTGATTTCAGCGGTCATTTATTGCATTGCGATGGCAAGTTGCTTGATCTGGTCTTCCATACCGACAACACGCTCTTGCAAGTCGGTTTGATCGGCCATTCTAGCTCTTGACCGTGTGCGAATAGGCAATCGTGATCGGTCCGTAGTTACCTAATTTGCATGAAACAGGCATACATAAGTGTCAAGAGAAATCACGCGCCGATCCATGACATTGGCCTAACCGCTTTGAATTGAAAAGATCTCTTTATTGAAGTGAGGCGAAATTTTTATAACGACTGATGACTGGAAATGACTTTAAACTGAATGAAAGAGCAAATGACTCGATTCCTAAACAAATTTTTTTAAAAGACTGAAATTGAAACGAAAATGAAAAACAACTTCAAGCTTTTATTTAGCTTGATCTATAGACATATGGGAGGCGACGTCCTTCTTCAGCTGCTCATAAGCTCAAGCTATTTTGGCTGCCTTTTCTTGAGCTTCTTCGACCTTCCTTTTTGAGGCGGTTGTTCTCTGAGCGATTGGCGGTCTTGAGAGGCACCTTGGGTATCTTCGGGAGTAACTCCTATTGGATTTTGTGCCGTCGAATGTACTTGTCCGTTGCAAAGTAGGACTTCTGCTCCCCCTTGAGCTGTTCTTCGGGTCGGGCTATCTTTAAAACACGGCACTTCTTCCACATCTTCGTGAGTTGAGCTACAGTCCCTTCGTGATCTTCACCCTCATAGGAGAAATCGACACAGAGGAGCTCGGGTTGTAACGCCAGAGGAAGCCCGTGGAGAATGTGGTACTGTCGGGACACTCTGGCAAGGTAGTATTCGATTACGCCAGTGAAACCCAGAAGTAGCACCGGTCCAACACCATTACACGTAAGCCGAGCTTCCTCGACATTGAACCAACTAGCATGCCATTGGAAACCTTGGGGTCTAGCGTTTTTCATGAAAATGATCCATTCGGAGTAATGATAATCGGGTGCATTCCCTTGTTTTTCTTTATAGCTTAAGATGGGATGACTGGAATCACTAAGTTTGGATATTTTGAGTAAATCGCCACATCCTTTAATGTGAGACAAAAACCAGATTTGCAATAATTCAAGGGGTGCATGAAACATTTTGTCAACGTTTTGCTTGAATTTAGTAAGAGAAATGAAAGTATCGGCTAAGACGGTGTTGACAAAATTCTTTTCAAGACAAACTTGTTGGACCAACCATGCAATTGACGGATTGCATGCATTCTTGCAGTGAGGGAGAATGACGAACCCGAAAAATGCTAGTAAAAAGATTCTGCCTTTTTGAAAAGGTGGGGCTTTTCCGAAACATTGACTCAGGAATGAAAAAGGACATGACCCACGGTTTGCTTTCAAAAGTTTTCTCAATTCATCTTTTTCGACATTCAAAAATTCTGACAACATTAGAGTGGAATTAACTCCCAAAGGTGGTGAAACTAACTCTGACTCCAAAGATTTTCCAATGAGCACACTATATTCTTCCAAAGTCGAGGTGAGCTCATGCTTACCGAATATAAAGGTGGATGTCTCGGGGCACCAGAAGTGGGCTAATGCTCGAACGAGGTCGGTACGGACTTTGACTTCTAGTAGGGGGAGCAACCTTCCGATGTGGCCCTCAACTAGCTTGCGATTGGTCGGACTGAGTAGACTCCACCAGGCACGGAGCTCGTCCTTAGGAGCATCAAGAATCCGGATGTCTGCCCCTCCCATAGTGTATAGACTAAGACTCACGACCGACCTAACGTCATGGACCGACCAAAGAAAATATGAACGGTAAATAAATTGCGAGATAAGGGTTGAAGAAAACTTACTTCACCGGGTAGGAAAATGGCAATCACATAGACATGCGCATGAAACGTGAGGTTCGATTTCTACCTAGACTCTGGCTTGTAAAATGGAGACGCGAGGATTACCGAGCTAAACCAGTCATGGTGGTGGTTAGGCTGGGATTCCCCTGACTCCGGCTTAGTCAAAAAGTCGACCCGGGTTACGTGGGGTTACAACCGTGGTGGGTACTCAATGACATCATGACAGAAAATTTCGGGACCGAGGAGGGCGACCTGTACCACATGGTTTTGGTCAGGATATCCACTATCTCAGTACCATCTTAAACCTATGCCGCCCAGGTCCGGCAACGGGTAGTGTGTGCGGTGTAGTGAAAATGTAAGGCATGCACAACAGGTTATATCAAACAGCGCTTCGTGCATAAATTAAACCATACATCCGAACACCTCCCTGCAAAATAAGGATTAACAATCACGCCTCCCTTTATACCTCCCATACTGCAAGAACATTTAATACCTTAAAATGTTAGGGACGTACCTGGGATCCTCGCTGCCAAACAAAAATTATTTTTGAAATGAAAAATTGGCCTAAGTCCACTAAGAGTTTTAACTCGAGTCCCCAACGGAGTCGCCAAGCTGTCGCGACCCTAAAAATTTTTTCATATTTTTTGGGCTAATGAATTATTAAGATTGAACTTAACTCGGGCCCTCCCAAGCCCTACCAATTCGCAACTTAGGGTTTAAGTTCTTAATATGCAAATGTTTTCATGCTTGGAGTCGCCACTAATCAATTTACGGTAGGTCGATTAGAAACCTAAATAAAACATAGGGAGATATATTTTATTCCTACGAACCATAGATTCTAAGCCCGGGGACTTGATTACGCTAGATCTAGTCTAACGTCCTTTCGATACCTTTTCTTTTCAAAAATATTTTGGCAGGCAGTTTGGATCCATTTTAACTTAATTACTAACATGTGAGGTGTTCATGCGGGTGCGCAAACCACCAATTTAACACCCAAGAAAGCGTTAAACAAATTGCAAATTGGAAGAATGACTTACCTCGTAGCAACGCAAGCATCTGCATTATTAGCTAGAAAATCACATCAACACCCTAATATGATTTCTAACAAACAATCCACTCAATTTTTTTGATTATCGCTTATTTAAATGAAAACTAAACTATATGCAATGACGTGCAAAAATGACGTGCAATTAATGCAACCTAACATGTAAATTATATGTTGTGCGACGACGTGACCTAATTCTAATGACGGGCAAATGATTTATTTTTGGTATTTTCTAATGAAATTCGGAATAAAAATATGCCTAAATTAACATGCAACCTATGATGACTTAATCTATTCTAACATGATTTATTTTTTTTGGGATTTTTGATTAAAAATTTGAAATTATTAAATGACATGAATAATCCATTGAGATTAAAACAAACACCTAATTTAAACTAGGAAACATGTCATCTTAAGTCTCAATTTAAACTAGATAATTATCTCATTCTCTAGGAGATATTCAAAATTCCTAGACATGCAAAGTTCTAATTTAAATAACAAAACAGATTTTTTTGGGTTTTCTTTTTATTTGAAAAGGAAAACAATCAAACAAATAAGAATAGCAACCACATTTAAATCAACCACGCGATCCGCCAAATTTATTTCAAACTCGGATTAGGCACAAAAATCAAACTATCAGTCATATCTATAGGGTTATAGATATCGACGGAAAGTCAATCATTCAAATTTGGAAAGCAGATAAAAATCATTATCGTAGCCAAGTGGTTATGGAAAGGATAATAATTTTCCGTATCGCCGCGTATCGTACCTTAGGGATAAGGTCGGATAGTCGTCCAGATACGTTGCTAAATTAGGAAATTTTCCTAATTTTGAATATTTTCGAATATTACGGATATATGGAACATTATCCTAAGATATCTAAATATCCACATGATAATCACGAAATATTCAAAACATGCAAATTAGGAAACTTAATATTCTGAAAATTTGCCGGATAATGATCCTTACCTAATTTACGGATAACTTCTAAATTTGAATCGTCTCGGAATGAGCTTGCGGATCGGGATCGGGAAACCGGCGACGAGACGATTGACGACGCGGTGGCTCACGGCTTGCCGGCGAGCTGCTCCAGACGACGATGATTCACGGCTCGCCGGCGTCGGGATCGGCACGAGGTGGGGCGGCTCGGCTACGGTGTCGCAGCGGTGTTCGCGACGATGGGCCCCTCGACTCGGTGAACTCACGGTGTGCTTGACGGCGAGAGCTACTCACCGTGGTGATGGTATTCGGTTCGATGTGTACTCCATGTAGCCACGGCGATGAGAAGATTGACGAGGTGAACTCCACGAACCTTTTGTGTGGGCGTTGGTCTCCTCCTCTTGGCGTGAAACTTTCTCGTGCGGTGGCTTTGCTTGAGGGACACCTAAAAATGCCAAAGCAGCAGCATCCAAGAAGTTGACCGTGAAAATCAACTTCACGGTGATCAATATGGACGTGAGAGGGAGGTCTCTCTCTCTTCCTCTCTATTGTGGGTTCTGTGTATTGTGCATGTACAGATTACTATTCTGTGGAGTGTTGCCAGAAGAAGACCAATGTGGGATCGTCAAAACGAAGGAAGAACGTAGCATGGGCATCGGTGTCGTGGGTATCGGGCAGCCGCTTGACTCCATGTCACGCATGAAGGTGCTGGAATCTTCAGGATCTGTTTCACGCGTGAAGATGCTGGGGTCTTCGGAATTTGCTTGCTGGATCACTAGCCAAGAGCAACCTGAGTCGATAAGGCTTTGCCCGAACTAGACAGAGGAGATCACGCACAGCAGGAACTCGTCGAAAAGCCTGGATTCGCTGTAGGCATTGTGAAAACCTGCAGGAATAGCTAGCTTGCTTTGCAGGCGGTGGCGGCTACTAGGACGAATTCTGCAGCCACACCAAGTTGTAGTCGCAAGTTGTCGAGCGTGCTTGCAAGGCCGGAGAAAACAGTAAGCGCAGGTTTAAGCGTTGAAGTGGAACACCCCCTCTCCGAAATTGTCTTCTCTGCAAGCTCTCTATCGGCGTGACTTCCTCTCCTCTCCGTGGCTTTTTTTAATTCCCTGACCTCCCCCTTTTGACTTTTCTTCATGGGTTTTTTTCTCTTGGTGAAGAACGCGAAAATTTTTTACGTGAAGAAGCTGTGTGCCCCTACGTCATGCATGGCCTCCGTTCTTCCTTTTCCCTTTTAGCTTTCTTCACGTGCAGACTTCGTTGATGTCGTCAAGGATCGAAACTGGACTGATCTAGATCAACAAGAAAGCTGTGGGACAGCCAAGTCGCTGATGGTTGTGAGGCACGGCTGCAGAAAGGCGCTGGGGCGGTGCGCACGGTGGGCGCGATGTAGCCACGCCGTTCTCTCTCTCTTTTTCTCCAAAAAATTTCTGATCTCAATTCTATTGTCCCTCCAAAATCGGACCTAATGTCATGTTTATATAGCACTAATCTAGGTCAATTTAGATGGGCTTACTAATCCTAATGGGCTTAGGCTTGGGCTTAGGTTTAATTTGATTTAAATGGACTGATTTAACTTGGGCTGAATTAAGCTCAAATTAAAACGACCGAGCCCATTCGACTTGTAATTCCCGGCCCTTGCATTCCGAGCGTGCCGAGTCTCGTTCGATGAAATTTAAACTCGTTCGCCATCGCCAATCCGATGCAAAATGCAACTAAATTAAAATGAACCTAAACTATATGCTATGCAATTTAAATATTTTTGTTTAGGGGTTAAAAATTAATCCCTAATTTTCTATGCAAATTACGACTAGACGGTCGGTAAAATTTAGGTGTCAACAAGGTTATACTGTTCATATGAGAGATCTTAATCTTATGTTGAGAGATCAAAATAATAAACTGATTGCAAATGTGAAGATGTCGAAGAACATGATGTTTATTCTTAATATAAAGAGTGAGATGTCTCGATGTTTAAAGGCGTGCGTAAATGATCCTTCATGGTTGTGGCATTTGAGGTTAGGCCATCTCAATTTTGGCGGACTCAATTTGCTTTCTCGCAAGAAGATGGTTTATGGCTTACCACATATTGATCATCCCGATCAATTATGTGAAAGGTGTGTTATCGACAAGCATTCCAGAACTAGCTTTCCGAAAGAGGCTACTTATCGAGCGAAGAAGCCACTTGAGTTGATTCATTCCTATTTATGTGGCCCGATCAATCCTCACTCATATAGTAATCATCAATATTTTGTTACTTTTATTGATGATTTTACTCGGAAAACTTGGGTGTATTTTTTGAAAGAAAAGACAGAAGTGTTTGATACTTTCAAACAATTCAAGAACCTGGCTGAAAAGGAAAGCGGCTATTTTATCAAGGCTTTGAGAACTGATCGTGGTGGAGAATTCACTTCAGCCATATTCAACAAATTCTGTGAAAATCATGATATTCGGCGTTTCTTGACGGCCCCGTATTCTCCTTAACAAAACGGTGTGGCTGAACGGAAAAATAGAACCGTTCTCGATATGGTTCGAAGCATGTTGAAGAGCAAAAATTTGTCCAAAGAACTTTGGGCTGAAGCTATTTCATGTGCCGTCTATCTTCAAAATAGATGTCCAACATATGGACTTGAAGGCGTAACTCCACAAGAGGCATGGACCGAGAGAATACCAAGTGTTTCGCACTTAAGAATTTTCGGGAGCATTGCCTATGCTCATATCTTGGACCAAAAAAGATCGAAACTTGAAGACAAGAGCAAAAAGCTCATCTTTATCGGGTATGACTCATCATCCAAAGCCTATCGACTATTCGATCCTAACACTTTGAAAGTGTATGTAAGTAGAGATGTCAAGTTCGATGAAGATGGAATGTGAGAAGAAAATCCAAAAGAAGAAGCGAATGTTCGTGGTGATTCCAATCAAACGGAGTTGAAAGATCAACCTTCACCTTCTTCTCCAACATCTTATTCAAGTTCATCAACACCATCCTCTTTAAATAGTGTCGATGAACCGATATTGCCAAGATCAAGAAGATTGTCTAAAATTTACGAAGATACCGAAAGGCTTCATCTTATATGTCTTCTTGCAGATTATGAACCGCTTGCTAATCTTCCGAAGGACAAGAAATCGATCGGTGTTAAATGGGTGTACAAGGCCAAGAAGAATGAGAAAGGTGAAGTGACAAGATACAAAGCTAGATTAGTTGCGAATGGTACAAGCAAAAAGCCGGAATTGACTATGATGAAGTTTTTGCCGCCGTCATCCGCATGGAAACAATTAGATTGATTATTTCCATTGCTGCTCAAAATAATTGGCGGATTTATCAAATGGATGTCAAATCAGCATTCTTGAATGGCATTCTTGAAGAAGAAATTTATGTCGAACAACCCGAGGGGTTTGTTGTGAAAGGTCATGAAGATAAAGTACTGAGGTTGAAGAAAGCTCTCTATGGGCTTAAACAAGCACTGAGAGCATGGAATTCCAGAATTGATGCATATTTCAAGGCGAATGGATTCTCTCAATGTCCATACGAGCATGCACTCTATTTGAAGCAAGAAAAAAGTGATATTCTGCTCGTCTGTTTATATGTTGATGATCTTGTTTTTACAGGAAATAATTTAGTAATGATTGATGCTTTTAAGGCATCAATGGTGAAAGAATTTTGAGATGACCGATAATGGTCTCATGAATTATTTCCTTGGTATCGAAGTGAAGCAAAGTGTCGATGGGATTTTTATTTCCCAAAAAGGATATGCAAAAAATATCCTTGAAAAATTTAACATGAAGAACTGTATGTTGGTCAATACACCAAATGGAGTGTGGAACCAAGCTTTCGAAGTTTGATGATGGTGCCGATGTTGATTCGACATACTATAGAAGCTTGATTGGGAGTTTGAGATACTTAACATGCACTAGACCGGATATTATGTATAGTGTTGGAATTGTTAGTCGATACATGGAGAAGCCGAAATCATCTCATCTTAAAGCTGCAAAGAGAATACTTCGGTACATCAAAGGTACTATTTCTTATGGTTTACACTATTATTGCTCTGAATCTTTCAAACTTAGAGCTTATTCGGATAGTGATTATGGTGGAGATATCGACGATCGAAAAAGCACCACGAGATTTGTATTTTTCTTGTGCGACACTGCTTTCACGTGGTCGTCAAAGAAACAATCAAGTGTTACTCTGTCGACATGTGAAGCTGAATATGTAGCTGCATCTTCATGTGTTTGTCATGCAATATGGTTGAGAAGACTACTCAAAGATATTTTTATGGAGCAGAAGAAAGCAACGGAGATTTTTGTTGATAATGCTTCTGCTATTGCTTTGGCGAAAAATCCAGTTTTTCATGAACGAAGTAAACATATCGATGTTCGATATCACTTCATCCGAGAACAGGTTAAAGATAATGAAGTTGAAGTATTGCATGTGAAGACCAGAGATCAAGTAGCAGATATTTTTACTAAACCTCTCAAGATCGATGCTTTTCAAAAGTTCAAGAGCCTGCTTGGAATGATCGATGGAAGAGAATTTGGTTTAAGAGGGAGTGTTAGAAATTAAACCAAATTTGTTAATACTTGTTTCCTTTTTGAGTTTGTTCGTATTTCCATATTTTGATTTTTCATAGATATTGTGAGATGTTATTTCTAGTTATATTTTAGGAAAGTTTCCTAAGTCAAATAGGTTTCCTAATTAGAATAGGTTTCCTAGAAAGAGGTTTCCTATTTCGAATCAAACTATGGTCTATAAATAGTCTATTTATCTTGTAATTGAGACATATAATAGAAAGGCGTGAATTACGATTGTTTCACCTTCAAAAAATTTCTTCCATCAAATCAATATTGTTGCCGCGCCTCTGATGCTCAACACTCATCACCGATGTACGCGGATTGCTGAGCTTATATGAAGCTTGCCATTTAAGGTCTCATGGTGATTCCATCTTGGAAGAAGCACTCCCTTTGCTATAACTCACGTTAAATCGATCGATGAAAGTAAAGTGAGCACTAGTCTAGCGAAACAAGTGAGTCATGCCCTAAAGCAGCCACTTCGCAAGGGGCTACCAAGGCTCAAGGCGAGGCGTTATATTCTACTCTATCAAGAAGAGCCTTCGCATGACAAAGTCTTGCTCACCTTGGCTAAACTAGATTTCAACTTACTGCAAGAGCAACACCAGAAGGAACTCGGCAAGATTTCAAGGTTCATTGACTTATTGTGACAGCATAATCTAAAATTAGCTTCAAGAATATGTTTTAATAACGCTCGAACTTTCGATTTTTCTTGTTCTGTTTTCCAAAGGTTTACTCATTGAGTTTCAATTTACCCTACTAAATAGTGCTTTTGAAAGTCCTTTTCAAGTGAAAAAAGGATTTTAAACCATGCAAAGCCATCAGGCTAAAATACTTTCAATAATGCTAATGTTTGTTTAATCGTTGGTGGTGGAAAGATATAGATGTTCCAAGGAAGTCCCATTCGCTAGAGACAGGATTGCGGAGATCTTCTTCTGGGCCTCAGGAGTATATTTTGAGCCGGAGTTTGACATGGCCAGGGCTATACTAGCCAAAGTGTTCGCCATGGCTTCCATTCTTGACGATATCTACAACATCAATGGCACATTGGAAGAACTCGTACTCCTCACCGAAGCAATCCAGAAGTACGTGATCCGCATTCTCTTTCTCAAACTTTTGAATTTGGTCAATTTTATATAGATTCAAGCGTGTCATTTTCCAAGACTTGGATTCAGGTGGGATGTTAATGCCATGGATGGACTACCAGAGTATATGCTAGCTTATTATGTCACGCCCCGCAACCCACGAAACACGAGCATCCCACGCTAAGGTCAAAGGTGTTGCGACATCCCAGGATCACGTCGCCGACCCAAAATCCAACGCAACGAGTTTCGAAGCACAAGCGAAAGCTACGTATATATAAATGAATATATATACACCCGTACAAAAATTTTGAGACAATCACAAATAGCAAAACATGGGAATACAATTTAATAGAGACATACACATATCACTCATATAAAAGGGTAGATACAATGTCCATTTACAAGGGGGAGTACAAACCAAACTCAAAAAGGCGAGTCACAGCCACTAAGATAAAAAAGGGTCAGTGGCCAGGGTTTACTAAGCTAAGGCGGGCTTCAGTCAAAAAGGTACGGTCCGTCCTATCCCTAACCGGGTCATCCTAGGGAACCCAGTTCGGGTCAGAATCAGAAGACTCTGACGAGGAGGAACTATCGGGTAACTCCTCAACAGAATCTAACGAGTCTAGCTCAGACTCGGCATCCTTAAACCCGTCCTCAACATCCATCTCCTCAAGCTCAAAATCCTCCTCCATAGGTTGCTCTAACTCATCATCGTCCTCTTCCATGTCCATCGACCCAGTCTCATCGGACTCGTACACCACGGGTACCCCCTCTGAACTCATACTTCCCTCGGTTGAAGAGCTAGGGTCTACCACTTGTCCGTCGGGGCACCGAGGGTCTACTCCGCTCTGCTCGTTAAACGGGACATCAAAAGTGCGAAGGGGCCCGGTCACCTCCCCGTTGTACGTCCTATAGCACCACGCCACATATTCATGGGTCGCAGACTCTAACTCCCCGATATCTACCCAGACTAAAGTATAATACCTAATGTACATGTTCCCGTCCCCCACGGGGTGTATCGACATCGTCTTCTCGATAAAATGGGGAATCCCAAAACGCACTAGCGGCTCTGCCATCGTCATAGACGGGGGTCTGAAATATCAATTTCCAACAACCGTGAGATAAATCTCAGCAAGTAAATAACCCATAATTCCAAACTAGGCTAACATGCACTTCCTGACAGGTAAATTAAACACACCAAGTAGCGTACCATTAAATCACTATAAATTCATAGGCTCGTAAGTTAGGCATTCATCGACAATATTCACATGTGAATTATTGAATACGCACACAATAGCCATTTTCATGAATAACACGATTTATACCGACTCGAAGGTCAATAGATATCCCGACCCAAAGGCCACGACCCGTAGGCCACTTTCAGCAATAAATTGACCCGCAGGCCCGACCCAAAGGCCACAGTTCATTCCAACCCTAAGGCCATAATTTATTTCGACCCGAAGGCCACAATTTATTCCGACCCGAAGGCCAACAATTTCTCTACATTAAGTGCGTGCATTATTTAGCACTCCCAATTTCCATCAATTGTAACACTAAATACAAAGTCACGAAAAATGGATATCAAGTCGATAATCAGTGTCAATGTGCCACGTACAATTATTCATAAATTTCGACTCATTCGGCGCATTATCGGCACTCACAATTCATTCCATTTTAATCCATTTAATCCGACATCTAATCCACCCATATCTTCCAATTAAATTCAAGGCATCCAAGGCCCGCCACGACCAATCAAATCTAGCCATTCAATCCTCGAACATGGCGTCACCAATAGGGTTCCAACAACTTCCGATTAGCCCCCTATAATGCCTAATTCCAAGTCCTCCATCAATGAACCATTTAATACACAACTTAGGTAATATGCACAAATTCGGTTCTGTATAAACATTACCAGGGCAGCACACCATTAGGACATTAAACCACCTCTAAATCGCCTCATTAGGCCCTAATGAAGCCCCCTAATCATCCTACACACAACCACACCTAATTAAGCCATGATTAATTTTAATTAACCCTTAATTTACCCCTAAAATACACAATTAATCTAATTCGGGTTTAAGAGTTAATACTTGCCTAAATTGACCCGAGTAGACGAGAACGGGCGGTCAATTACTGGCACGCGGTACAATCGACGGTGGCGTTTCGGGAAGCAAGCTAGCGGTTCACGGCGGCGCCGGCAACGGTCTTCTCGGCCTCGGCGAAAACGGCAACTGAGGATGGCTGAACAAGGGAGAGAGAGAGGTCGAGAGGGCTGAGGGTGATGGCTGGGGGCGACGGTGGCCCGTAGAGGCGCACGGCGGTGACGGTGAAGGCCCGGCGGTGCTCCTGCGAGAGTGAGGCCGAAAGAGAGAAAAATCACGGGAGAGAGGGAAAATGGTGAGGCTCGACTAAATAAAGGGAGGAGGAGAGAGATCTGGTCAAATGCTGGTCAAATACACCCCTAGTGCATGTCACATGTCAAAATCCTAGCATTTTTGACCAAAATGCCCCTCATCCAAAGGCCAAGAATGCTTCTTATCCAATAATTTAGGGGCAAAATGGTCTTAAGCCCTTAACCAAAGGCTGACCAGACCTGAACTAACCCTAATCAACCTTAGTTAACTCCCAAAAATGAAAGAAATTCGGAATTACCAAAAATGGATCCAAGGGCATTTTGGTAATTTTCCGATCCCGAGTCAAAATTCCAATTTTTGTCCATACCAATCCTATATATGCATGGCCAGCATAATCTGATGTCGGATTCTTAAAAATCATCCTTTAAGCCCTCAGAAATCCGTCCTAAAGTTTTGAGGGGTAAAATGGTAATTTTTCACCCTGGAGTCATAATTTTATTTTTCGACCGTACGCACTCCAGATATGCGTGGCCACTCCAAAATGACACCGGCCTCAAAAAATAATGCCATATGGCCTCGAAAATGGACATCGGGGTCTTTAGGGGCAAAATTATAAATTTTTCCAATTTCTGTTGAAATTCCAGTTTTCAATCATATTAACCCCAAACATATGTGGTCACACTAAAATGACGTCGGTTCTTCAAAACAGTCGCTAACGCCCTCAAATTTTCGACGTCGAAGTTCGGGTTCAATTTCGCGATCGAATTTGCTCGTCTTGAAGTTTTAGGGCCTCTCACTAACGGGCGGCTGTTTAGGAGTTACGCGTATCGACCTAAGATTGTCCGAGTCGTGATGGCCTCGAGTTTCGAGGAAACGCGAGGAATTATCACTAGTGTCGAGGGTCGCGATCGTTCGGATTAAATTCGGGATTCGTTCGTCAGCGTACTTTCAGTTGTGTGGAATCACCCGTGATCTGAGTGTACGTCACTTATTACATCGAATCCGTTATTTTCCTAAAATCGGCCCATATTGACCCAAAATATTCCCTCAACGTTTCTCTGAATCGGTACTCAACTCATGATCGGATTCCTGGTCCACATACCATTCCCTATTTAGCCTTTCCCATTTGGTTAGTATCCTGTGATTGATCAAGTCCGGGCGAGACTTACTAAAATCAAACGAGAATTAATATACACATTATTGGTCCCGGTAACGGATCAAAATTCGGGATATTACAATTCGCCAATTCATCTCGTGGTCAAACGGAATCACCCGTGATCTACTTATATGACAATGGCGAATCGATCCCTAACTATCTTTGGATCGGCCTACATTGACTCAAAATGTCACCTTGACAATTTCTATGGTCGAAAGTCAGCTCACGATCGAGTTTCTTTGGTCTTGCAAATTTAAATCCCTAATTAGCCTTTCCCTAACTGTTAATATCCTAGGAATGATCAGTTCCGAGCGAGATCTAACTACAAACACGTTCATAAAATAATTCATTTCATAAATCTCAAGTCGGTCAAATTTTTAGAATGTCACACTTGGTTCTGTTGCTACATCAGCTAATTATAATCTTTCGAACCCTAGCCAAAACTTCCATAGGCTCTATTTGCTCGAGGCAACACGGCCTTCTTTCAACTTTGAGGTAACCCATCAAAGATCAGCAAAATGAGGACATCTGGGTATTTGATAGCCAACTGTTGATATCCTAAACGTCGAACCCGATTTCCTCTTTAGATTGCGCTTGTTCAAAATTTATTGGGATAAAATTATCAGTACTTTGTGTTCTAAGGTCAAGCGATGATCTAGTTGCAATCTAGGGTTGCAAATTTGAGCCATTTGTGCTGGTCCTACTCTCTATTAAAAGATTCAGCTCTTAATTTTGGGAAATTGAATTAGGGTTTGTAGAATTTGGGAAAACGCTTCATTGTCCGAATTAGGGTTTGTATTTGGGGCAAAGCATATAAACGACATCGTTTAGAGGATATACACTGATTGGGCATGCTGGCAAGCTATGTAGGACAGAGAAATTCATAAAATATGGCCACGTTGGATTTTCGATGACCCAAATCGAAGTTGGCACTTAAGTGATCCGAAAAAGACATTTGGCACTAAAGTGAGCACCATACACAACTTTTAGTACTTTGAGTATTTTTCTCCCATCCAAAATTTTATTGGACCCTAAATGCAATATTAGAATGCCAAATGTAAATTTTGTAGCTATGATTTTTTTGTTTATGGATTGAGGCTTATACTATGATTGATAAATAAATGAGTCAAAGTTTAGGTGTCACAATTGTTTTCTTTGAAAGGGAGCTTGAATAGGTTTTCTTCCAAGATAAATGACATCTAAATTAAGAAGATGCATATGTAAGTTAGGAGAGACAGAAAAATTATTTGTAGTTAGATTCCCTGGGAATTCGGGAAAGCGTACTTGGGGTACAAATAAGTTCTTTAGTGACCTAAAGCTCTTGCCATATGACTTAAAAGGTTGCTTGGACAGTCCTTGCCGACTGGACTTGAATGGCACGTAAAGTTTTCCCACCAAAAGTATTTTGGTAATCTAATAATCTTAATCTAATCTAATTTTATTTATATGATCTACTTCAGTTTGATAATGTCATCTATCTCATCTAATAATCTAATAAGTACTTGGTGCTTTAAGGGGGAGTTATATGGATGGTGGAGACTTGGTACTCTCCTCATTTCACTCGTACCTTACTTTGCCTTATTTTCTTCATTTTTCTTCAGAAATCAAGCCTCACCATAATAGTATTAAGGGATAGGTGTACTGAAAGTCTTAAAACTTATCAAGAAAATGTAATTGAGCCTTACAACTCTTAAAAAGTACAATCAAGTCCAAAAATTTTCAAAAAGTACAATCAAGTCCTAAAACTTATCACGAAAGTACAATCGAGTCGTAAAATTTTCAAAAAATGTAATCAATGGAAGGACTTAATTGGATCGCTAGACTTGATTGACTTGATTGTGTTGAGGAAAACCCCAATAAATTTTGAAGTTGACAAAACTTTCCATAAATAACTTGTAATTCTAACATGAAGTTGTTTTCCAAGTTATTATAGTCTGAAAGTTCAGATGTAGAAATTTTCCAGACTCTGAAAATTTTCCAGACGCAGAAATTTTCCAGACTCTGATATTTTCCAGACGCAGAGAATTTGCAGACTTAGATTCTGAAGTTTTTTAGAATCAGAAAATTTTTCAAACTCAAACGCTGAAGTCTTTCAGCCAATGAAAATTTTCCAGACGCAGAAAATTTTCCAGACTCAAACACTAAATTTTGCAGACGCAGAACTCAACACAACAGCTAGTGATCTGGCTTGGATTTCACAAGGAATGTTTTGATTGACTCAATCTAAATCAATTTGATTGTC
The DNA here is from genome assembly GCA_031216185.1 of Syzygium aqueum. NCBI lineage: Eukaryota > Viridiplantae > Streptophyta > Magnoliopsida > Myrtales > Myrtaceae > Syzygium > Syzygium aqueum. The sequence goes on along the minus strand of CM062233.1, from coordinate 27,831,614 downwards.
AAATATTATCACAACGGACTAATCTCTACTTATGGAAACCAAGATTCTGATTGTATGGGCGACCAGAATCAGCGGGATCCAGAATCTGTTACTCAACGGCTACTCAATTCCTTTTTTACAAATCTGTCCAAGGTGAAGATTTGAAGATGATCCTCTGAAGACTGTCCAATGGCTAGTTTGGAAGTGGAGGAGTATTTAAGGAGATCAACGAGCAGCAGAAGTATATAGATTCAAGAATCATCAAGTCCAAAGCTTGAGTTGATTCCAATTCTTTTTCCTTCCTTATGTCAAACTTTAGAATCTTGAGGGATACTTTGTAAGAGTGTTTGTGTGAGATAGAGAGTCCTATCATACACAAGAGTGTTATCACTCTAGATCTGTAAAACCTCTTGATTACATAGTGAAATCAGCCGGTAGGCTGTCAGCGTGGGAGAGTGGACGTAGGCTTACTATAAGCTGAACCACTATAAACTCTGTATGCAGTTTTCTATCTCTTAATCTCTACTTTACTCACTGCACATTCAAGAGCACAGTCCTTATAGAATCTGAATATTATTCATACTCAAACTGCGTTTTATCATTTCCGCTTAAATTTGTTAAAATTGTTTAAGATCACCTATTCACCCCTTCTAGGTGATCCTTGCTAGCCACTTCAATTGGTATCAGAGCAGGTTGCTCATCTATTGAAGTATTTTACTTCTGAGCTTACGATCTATATGACTAGCTTAGATGCTCCAGGTCTCATTGAAGGTCAAAGTAACAACAGACCTCCCTATTTCGATGGCAAGGATTACAACATCTGGAAAAACAAGATGAAGGCTTTCATAAAGTCAATTGATCACATGCAATAGGACGTCATCATTAGAGGAGTCAGACCAAAACCTTCTTATTCAAAAGAGAAGATGGATGATAACATGCCAACAGATCTTCCATTATCTCAAACTGAGATATCTAAAAGAGAATCTTTAGATTCCAAAGCAATTTATTCTTTCTATTGTGCTTTAGCACCTGTTGAGTATAAAAAAATTGCTTCCTATGAATCAGCTAAGGATATCTGGGACACTCTCTACATCACCTACGAAGGAACAGATTGCGCCAAGAAAACTCAGATTAACATATTGCTTGCCCAATATGAATCCTTCAAAATGAAGCCTGAAGAATCTGTTGCCAATATGTATGATAGATTTACAGAAATTGTAAATGGTCTTGCGTATCAAAGACAACCTGTTCTAGATGTGATGAAAGTCAACAAACTTATGAGAGGATTGACAAAACAGTGGGAAAACATCAAAACTTCCATAAGAGAAACTCAAAGAATCATGCCTCTCTCCGTGACTGAGTTGATTGGAACTCTTCAATCATATGAGACAGAAAAACGGATTGAAGAAAATGAATCCAGAGGTAATAAATCAATTGCTGTAAAGATTAACATTGATTCTTATGCAGATTCTGAAAATGAAGATGTCGATGATGAAGAACTAGCTCTCTTCATTAAGAAGTACAAAAGGATGAAGATTAAAGGGAGAAACCTCAAAGGAAAGAGGCCTTTTGAAAAGAAAAAGACTTCTGATGAAGTAGATAGATCAAAGGAAATAATCTGCTTTCACTGTAGAAAGCGAGGACACATCAAACCAAACTATCCTCTTCTTAAAAAGAAGACCAAATTCGAGAAGGCAAAGAAGGCCTTGAAAGCAGAAACATGAAGCGATACAAAGTGCGAAGACAGTGATGAAGACATCTCAAACTTCTGTCTAATGGCCAACTCAGATACAGACTCAAATTCAGAATCAAATGCAAAAATTGTGATTGAGGTAAATCATTCTGAAATGCCTATTGAAGTTTCAAACTACATTGATGAATTACGTTTCGAATTCAAGGCTGCTCTTAAAAGAATCTCTTCTCTGAAAAAGGAAAATTCATCACTTAGACAACAGGAGTCTTCTCAAAAAGAAAAAATTGATTTTCTTCAAAAAGAATTTCATCAACTCAAGGAAAATCGAGATTTTCTTTCCAAAGAAAATACTGCTTTGAAAAAGGAAGTTACAGAACTTGTTTCCAAATTTTCAAAAGGCTCAGAAACCTTGAAAAATATTCTTTCCGTACAGATTCCTTATTTCAACAAATCTGGTCTCGGATTTGTAAAGGAGAATAAAAGTTTAATTGATTTTCCAAAAGTTAAGAAGAGATTAAGACAAAGACCTCCTCGACAAGCTTACAAAAATTATTACAAAAAGAATTTTGTTAAACCTGTTGGTCGAAGTGCTTTAAAGTGCTTAAAATGTGGAGATCCACAACATTTTGAGAATGAATGTCCTAAGGTCTGGAGACCTATTCGAAGAGACTTCATTAAGACAGCCTATACTAACTTTCAAGGACCCAAACAAGTTTGGGTACCAAAGAAAATATGAGTAGTTGTAACTTTTGCAGGTTACCACAAAGAGGAAAAGAAAGTGGTACCTAGACAGTGGATGTTCCAGACACATGACTGGAGATCCTAGCATTTTTGCTGAACTACAAAGTCTGAACGGTGGAAAAGTTTCCTTTGGAGGAAATAATAAAGGAAGAATAGTTGGAAAAGGAACTGTTGAGATTGGAGGACTCACAATCAATGATGTTTCATTGGTAAAAGGTCTCAACTACAATCTGATAAGCATAAGCCAACTATGTGATTTAGGATTCAAAATCAATTTTCAAGAAGATACCTGTTTAGGAACAAGCAGAGATAGTTCTCAAACTTTCACAAGGAGAAGGCATGGGAACATTTATCTTCTAGACATCAACTCTAACTCCACTCATTGTTTGATCTCTGTCAAAGAGGATGAAGATCTTTGGCACAGAAGACTGGGACATATCAGTATGAAACAGATTTCAAAAATATCAAACAAGAAACTGGTACAAGGACTACCAGATTTGAGATACAGAAAAACAGAACTATGCAATGCTTGCACTCTAGGAAAACAAGTAAGAAGCTCTTTTAAGCCTATACATCATGTTTTCACCAATCGTGCTTTGCAACTTCTTCATATGGATCTTTTTGAATCAACCAGAACACAGAGCATTGGTGGTAAGAAATACCGTCTAGTCATTGTTGACGATTTCACTAGATTTACAAGGGTGTTCTTTCTTGCTCATAAAAATGAAGCTTTCTCATATTTTTCAAAGTTTGCAAGAAAAATTCAGAATGAAAAGGGCTATACTATTTCCTGCATCAAAACTGATCATGGGGAAGAATTTGATAATCAAAGCTTCTCGAATTTTTGTGAGGAAAATGGCTTTCAACACAATTTCTCTACTCCATATACACCGGTGTTGTGGAAAGGAAAAATCGTTCTTTGCAAGAAATGGCAAGAACCATGTTGATCGAAAGCAAGATTCCTTCTCATTTTTGGGCAGAAGCAGTTTTTACAGCCTGTTATATCATCAACAGAGTCTTTCTCAGAACAAGTCTTGAGAAAACCCCCTATGAGCTTTTTAAAGGTAGAAAGCCCAACATCTCATATTTTCGTGTGTTTGGTTGTAAGTGCTTTATTCTTAAAAATCCAAATGACCGCTTCGGTAAGTTTGATAAAAAGGCAGATGAAGGTTTCTTCCTTGGATACTCAACTACAAGTAAAGCATACAGAGTCTTCAACAAAAAGCTCTCAGACTATGGAAGAAACAATGAATGTAAAGTTTGTTGAAAATATCCAGACTCAAAAGGATGAATCTGAATCATCTCCTATTGTTCAAGAATCTGAAAACTCTCCAAAGATCGTTGAGTCTGAAGAAGGAAGCAGAAAAGAAATAATTCAGACTCAAGCTGATATTTCAGAATCTAATGAAATCCAAAAGGAAAAATTCGACAGAAACTGGAAACACAAATCCAGTCATCCAAAGAATCTCATCATTGGTGATATAGAAGAAGGGATCAGAACAAGGTCAAAATACAAAGAGAACATTAGCAACCTTGCATTTATCTCAGAAATAGAACCAAAGGAAGTTGATGAAGCTTTATCATATGAAAGCTGGATAGAAGCCATGCAGGAGGAGCTACAACAATTCAAAATTAATGAAGTCTGGGAACTTGTGCCAAGACCCAAAAATCATTCAGTAATCGAAACAAAATGGGTTTTTAGAAACAAACTGGATGACAAAGGGAAAGTCACAAGAAACAAAGCAAGACTGGTTGCAAAATGCTACTCTCAAGAAGAAGGCATTGACTATGATGAAACCTATGCACCAGTTGCCAGGTTAGAAGCTATTAGGCTATTATTAGCTTATGCTTGTTTCCATGACTTTAAACTTTTTTAGATGGATGTGAAAAGTGCATTGCTAAATGGCTACATCAAAGAAGAAGTTTATGTGGAACAACCTCCTAGTTTTGAAGAACCAAAGAAGACTGACTAGGTTTACAGACTCAATAAAGCTCTTTATAATCTAAAACAAGCACCTCGTGCTTGGTATGAGAGATTGAGTAATTTCCTTTTGAAAAATGGTTTCACAAAAGGTAAAGTTGACACAACTTTTTTCATTAAGAGAAAAGGTAAGGAATTTCTATTAGTTCAGATCTATGTTGATGATATCATATTTGGATCGTCTAATGAGTTGTTGTGCAAGGAATTCTCAAAAGATATGCAGAATGAGTTTGAAATGAGCATGATGGGCGAACTGACATTCTTTCTTGGTCTACAAGTGAAACAAACCAAGAATGAAACTTTCATTTGCCAAGAGAAGTATGCCACGGAAATTGTCAAAAAGTTTGGACTGCAAAACTGCAAGAAAACAGACACTCCTATGTCTCAATCTTCCAAACTGGACAAAAATGAAAATGGTAAAAAGGTTGATTAGAAGGTTTACAGAAGCATGATAGGATCTTTATTATATCTTACTGCTTCTAGACCTGACATACTTTTTAGTGTCTGTATGTGTGCGAGATCATGTGCATAATGGTGATGTGAATATTCAATTCATTGATTCTAAGAATCAATTAGCTTATATATTCACAAAACCACTTGATAAATCTTCATTTGAACATATTAGAACCCAACTGTGCATTATTTATCCTTTTTCTTAAAGTGTTCTGTAGATAGGAATTTTTCAGACTCAGGGGTTCTCCGTCTGAATAATTCAGACTCAAAAGACAGGTACTTTCTAAACTGTTATGGCAGGAATATCTTGGCGGGAAAATTTTTGGCAAGATATTTTCATATTTGTTAATTCTGGAAAGCGAGCCAGGTAAATATTCTATATTATTTGATTGATTGTTTATGCTTAATATACATATATATACTGTTTGTTTGATTGCCTTTTACAACTCTTGTCCGTAACTCTTTTCTATATATACCGTCTCTCTCGCCGTAAAAACCCTACCAGTAGAATCACTTTCATACTTTTTCTCTCTCGATCATCTCTCAGACCGTCTCGAACCTAAAAAGATCGTATTTCTCTTCTCCTTCTCCAAAAATCCAATCTTTCATCTTCAAACTTGCTCTTCATGCCGTATAAGATCAAGTCTACTCGGATTCTCAACCGTGATTCTAAATCCACTGCTCCGCCAGAATATATGGAGTTATCAGATACGGAGTCCGAGCAGTCAAGACCCACAGAATCCACTCAACAGGAGCATCGTTCTACGTCTACACCAGCTACCACCGGTAAAACAGATTTTCGGTACAAAGATATAAATCAGGTGTGGAAGGTCTATGAACGTCTAAAAAGGAGTAATGCCTCCACCTCTCTTCTTTTCGACTGCTTAAAAGAAAACGGTTTTCATGATGAGACTAGTCTTGTTCAAGAATACACTAAGTCTCGTTCTGAACCTGCTGAGGAACAAGTTCGTTCTACTCCCAGACGGACTTCTTCTAGGAAAGGGAAAGAAAAAGTCGGCGAATCGTCTAATCCCATGTTGAGGAAACAACTCCTGTTAGCCCTAAACCACTCAGTGCTTCTAAGTTTGTTATTCCTGATGATGATGCGAAGTTCCATGAGAACTTTGTTATGCGAGTTGGTATTGCTTATGGGTTAATAGGTTATGGTGGTCTCTTTAGAAGCACAGAGCATAATGTGTTTTACAAGATGCTACTTGCTCGAGGAGTGATGAACTATCGCAACGTTGATTTTGATTATCTTGAAAGAGCTGGCATTCCTGTTTTGCATCTCTTCAATAGGCTAGGCATTGCTGAATACTATATGAAGTCTGCAAAAGTATATGCTAAATTAACTGCATACTTCTTTTCAAATCTCTCCATTCTATCATCCAATTGGATCTAATTTACTGTTGGTGATAGACGATATGATCTGAAAGTTGAAGATCTAGCCTTGATAGTAGGAGATAAACATTCTAAATTCACTCCTGTGGATGTAAGTATTGAAGATGCTTGGATGACAGCTTCTGGAGATCAGAAATTTGCTTTAGGATCAAAGAAGAATATCACCTACTCTAATTTAACCAGAACTTCAGTGATCCTGCATAAAATCATCATCAACTGCTTGAGGCCCAAAGCTGCTTCCAAAACAGATCTATCCAAATATGAAGTCAAGCTTATCTGGGCAATTTTAAAAGGAAATATTTTCTCTCTTCCTCACATTATCATTTTTCACATGTATCGTACACTTCATAAGGGCAAGGGACTACTCCCATACGGCTCTCTTATCTCTGTCATATTTTCATATCTGAATATCCCTATTCCAAATGAATTGTGCGAAACTGTGATTCCTACTATGACTGTTGGAGAGAGAATGCTACAAAAGATGAAGAATTTTGATGATATACGGGAGAAAACAGGAAAATCCAGAGGCAATGAAGCTCTACCCTCAGAAAGCAGAAATAAGGTTGAAAAGGAAACAGAGGTCAAGAAAATAAAGGACCCAGCTAAAAAACAGCCAGCTTCTTCCACTCCACTCAAGGTTTATAGAAAGAAAAGAAGAATCCTTCTCTAGAATGAAGAAGAAGAGAACCTTGAATCTGGAAGAACATCTGATCCATCTATTGCTACAAGGGTTCCAGAACCAGTTTCTGGAGAATCTAATCTGCCTGGTCAGGATGATGATCAACATGGATATGATGCTAATCCCTCTCAAGTCCATCCTGAAGAACCAGTTAATGCAGAACCTTCTGAAGTGCATGAAGAATTTCAGGGGGAGATTCCACCAGAGATAGGGGGAGGATTTAAACAGGATAATGTCCAGAATCAGACTTCTGATAATTTGTCAATTTTGACCCTTCTGCTGGAAATCAAGGACAAACAAGCTGCACTGGAGGAAGATATGAAGAATGTTCACCGGATTGTTGAGGAAAACAATCAAGCTCACCAACTTCAGGCAGAAAAAGACAAGGCAGAATTGCAGGAGGTGATTGCTTAGTGTTCGTCGAATATGGAGCAAGCCATGGGTCAATGCGCCAACAAGATTGATGAAGCTGTTTCGATTCTAGACAATTTTCAGCTCATTCGTACTCCTTCTAAAAAATGACCTATTTTTTGTTCCTTCCTTCTTCAAACATTCATCAATCTGTACTCATAACTCTTGTTTCTGATACTTTGTTTGAATGATTTTTATATATACTACTTAGTCTGCTTGTTATTCTTTTGCTGATGACAAAAAGAGGGAGAAATTATGCAGATAGTGTTATACTAACACCCCTTGATTTGCAGGTTATGCAATCATATGAGAAATACAGATATCATAAAGTTTTGGCAATACTGTATTTCATGTACTTAAAATATTTATTCTCTTCAATTTCAGTCAATATTATTTGAATCTGCATGAAAGTTTTGTCACCATAAAAAAGGGGGAGATTGTTGAGGAAAACTCCAATAAATTTTGAAGTTGACAAAACTTTCCATAAATAACTTGTAATTCTAACATGAAGTTATTTTTCAGGTTATTATAGTCTGGAAGTTTAGACGTAGAAATTTTCCAGACTTTGAAAATTTTCCAGACGCAGAAATTTTCCAGACTCTGATATTTTCCAGACACAGAATTTGCAGACTTAGATTCTGAAGTTTTTAAGAAACAGAAAATTTTCCAGACTCAGACGCTGAAGTCTTTTACATAATGAAAATTTTCCAGACGCAGAAAATTTTTCAGACTCAGACGCTGAAGCTTTTCAGACGCTAAATTTTGCAGACGCAGAACTCAACACAACAGCTAGTGATTTGGCTTGGATTTCACAAGAAAGGTTTTGATTAACTCAATCTAAATCAATTTGATTGTCAATCAAAATATTATCACAACGGACTAATCTCTACTGATGGAAACCAAGATTCTGATTGTATGGACGACCGGAATCAGCGGGATTCAGAATCTGTCACTCAACGGCTACTCAATTCCTTCTTTACAAATCTGTCTAAGGTGAAGATTAGAAGATGATCCTCTGAAGACTGTCCAACGGCTAGTTTGGAAGTGGAGGAGTATTTAAGGAGATCAACGAGCAATAGAAGTATATAGATTCAAGAATTATCAAGTCCAAAGCCTGAGTTTATTCCAATTCTTTTTCCTTCCTTGAGCCAAACTTTAGAATCTTGAGGGATACTTTGTAAGAGTGTTTGTGTGAAATAGAGAGTCCTATTATACACAAGAGTGTTATTACTCTAGATCTGTAAAACCTCTTGATTACATAGTGAAATTCAGCGTGGGGGAGTGGACGCAGGCTTACTATAAGCCGAACCACTATAAACTCTGTATGCAGTTTTTCTATCTCTTAATCTCTACTTTACTCACTGCACATTCAAGAGCACAATCCTTATAGAATCTGAATATTATTCGGATTCAAACTGCGTTTTATCATTTCCGCTTAAATTTGTTAAAATTATTTAAAATCACCTATTCAACCCCCTCTAGATGATCCTTGCTAGCCACTTCAGATTGTACGTTTTGAAAGTTTTAAGACTTAATTGCACTTTTTAAAAGTTTTAAGACTTCATTGCAATTTCATGACTAGTTTTAGGATTTGCAATGTAGTTATCCCTAGTATTAAATATAGTAAGAAAAAACTCGTCTCCACGAAGTGTCCAATTCAAAGGAAAATCAATTTATTAAGAAGAAAATCACAACACACTAAAGCTACACAAACAATATCATAAAGTATATATATCATTGACCTATTCAATGGTAAGAGGAAATTAAACTAAAGTAGAGGTTTTTGTGACTGACGCAGCATGGTCATTACAAACTCGACTTTGAAGTTAAAAAGAGTAAGTAAATATTGTATGAACGCAAAAAGTCTATGGTATAAAAGAGGAACAAAGGCACCAATACTTTTTGAACTTTTTGAAAATGATCAAAAGTTGACAATAACTAGCATTAGGATATTGCCTTAGGACGTGTGGCCTTCTTCTTCCGGGAGAATACCTGGCTCTCGCGGGAGATAGGCTTAATGGTGTGGAAATGGTTGCTGGAGGCTAAATTGAAGGTGTTCCTGAATTTCAAAAGCCCGACATAATTTTGCTGACTACTTCTAGCACTCTATGGATGGAACTAGGATTTGCATGTTCAAAGACGACAAAGAGATTGGAAAAGACGTTGCAATTAGAGGTGAATTGAAGCGTGTTATCAAGAGCTTGTGTACATGTTGGATTGCTTGAGAAACAGAGATGGCAAAGTGATGATCCTGCAAATTTTCTTCGATGTGGACTCTGATGATGTCCAGCTTAAAATAGGGATGTACTATGATGCTCAGCAGAAGTTCGGTTGTGATGTAGTGCAGCAATGGAAGGAGACTCTGAGGGAGGTTGCTCGTGTCAAATGATGGGGGATATCAAAGATAGAGGGTAATGTTTGAGAGGATATTAATATCATTTATGCTTTGTTTCCCGAAGGGCTAATGACAAAAATAGTCTCTAAACTTAGGCTCAATGTGCAATGTAGTCCTTAAACTTTTAATTTGTTCAATGTGGTGTTGGTTTTCTACGGAACATGCATAGTTAAATTAAATATAAATGCAACAGAAAGATATAACCATACATATATCTCCAAAGGCGTTATTTGTGCGTTTCAATCAAAAATTGAAAACCATAGGGGGTTAAACGGATTACCTTTCGCAGGGTGCCCAGAACGATTTCGGTTCATATGTTCTTCAGTTCGAGCCCCACAAGCGTCAGACCTCTAGTTCAAACACACCACCAATCGCACGACAAACGGAAGGGAGAACTTGCAGGTAATCACCAATAGAATTGTACTAGCAATCTTGTGGCAACAATTCTTCGCACTCTCAATATTTTAGTCACGACGTCGGAGGAGAAAAAAAACTATTTTTAACTCTCACGCAGATATATATCACTCTTACTTGCACTGTTTCTTTTCTGTATATCTTAACAATTGTTGCTGATCACAGTTTTATTTGTGCGATCAGCAATGATTGCTTATCTCCAGGCACACTTCACACGATCAGCAACCGCTGCTGATCGTATATTCACACGACCAGCAACGGTTGTTGGTCGTGGGTGATGTCCACGGTCAGCAACAGTTGCTGACCGTGGGTGATGCACATGGTTAGCAGTTGACCGTGTGCATGCACACCATTATCATTCATTTTTTTTAAAAATTTAAAACACACACGATCAGCAAGGAGCTGATCGTGTGATGTACACGGTCAACATTTATTGACCTTGTATATTTTTAATTAATTTAATTTTATAAAATTAAGAGTACAAGATCATTTGACACATTAACATGTGTCCACTTTAGGTTTGTGTGTGCATCATATGCACGCACGCTCATGCCTGAAAATAAAATGAAATTAAATCACATTTAATTTAATTGCAATCTTACTATTCGATTGCTATAATTGCAAACATATTTGCAATATTGCATCCTCCATACAATGTCATTCTAAATTGGTTATGGTGTGTGACATCCCTAAATTCATCACTAAGCTAGAAGTAAGACTTGCACTAACACATTAGTACTCCCAAGAAAATAGATTGTCCCGATCAACCTCTAGGTCTTATAAGCCATGATTGACATCTAGCAATATGTCATGGCTATCCAGACAATGTGAATGCCTTAAGAACATAATGAACCTGTCAGCTTTGACTACAGTGTAATTCAATCCCTCTGCCTTACTATGTCCCGATCGAACAAAGATCATGGAATATTTGTCAAGCCATCAATTCGATCATATGCACAAACTTAATTGACATGCATTTTATATGAGACATGAACAGTTCTTTCTCGGTTACAACCCTAGTCGAGGATTTTAATGCCGTGTCAAGCTTAGATTGCATAGGACATCATTATTGTACCTTGCGTATAACAAGGAGACAGATTCCGTTTTGTGCACACGTGTAACTTCGTATGTGAACGAATTATGGCCATCAAGTATAGAGACGGATCAACGAACCAGCAATATGTGCACCTATGAACCATAGCCATCTAACACACAAGTCAACACTATGTCTCAGGTCTAAGGATTATTTACACAGGACCAGAGCATGAATGATTAGGCATTGACCACGCTAAAAGCTTCCATGTTGCTAATCGTTAAATGCGTGTCATGTTCAGTGAACTTGTCTGGTACAAGCACCTATATTCTAACTCGAGCATCATAAAACCCAATGACTCGTGACTCGTTATTTCCTTAAATATCCAATACTTAACGGTAAAGTTAAGAACACACCAGTCTCAACAGGATTATTGATATCCACTCAATGATCCATCGACCGGGAACAATTTAAAGATTCAGTCTAACTGTGAACCTGTAAAACATTCTTAACGTCTTAAGAATAGGTCGAGTCACAACTGATCTTATGGAATCATTTATATATTTAAATAATTGGACAAAATGAATATGTCCTTGCCATTAAATAGATAATGTAATTGAAAATACAACTTAAATCCCTAACATGTAATTATTACATGATGACTTTAGGGCATACATCTAACATGTGGTCTCTAAACTTTAGTCCAATGTGCAAATTGGTCCCCAAACTTTTAATTTGATTAATGTGATCCCTAAATTTTGGTACATGTTCAGTTTAGTCCCTAAACTCTATGAAAATATTCAATATTGTCCTTTCACTAATTCAAGTTTAAGAATAATATTGAACATTTTCATATAGTCCAGGGATTAAGTTGGATATGTACCAAAAGTCTAGAGATCTCATTGAATAATTTAAAAGTTCGGGGACGACACTGTATATTAGATTAAAATTCAGGGACCACATTAAATAAATTAAAAGTTTATGGACCACATTACATATTGGGCAAAAGTTCAGGGACTATTTATATCATTTTCCCTTTCTCGAATTTTTTTTTGGGAAAATATTTTCCTCATTTTCTAGATTTCGGATCACTTAGGAGAATGAGTCAACTGACAATCTTTTCCTAGTTGACGGAGAATTTATGCTTAAACTTAGGAAAATAATTTTCTCTTTAAAAATGAAAAATCATTTTTAAAAATACGACCAAACCATGGTATTTAGACTAGAAACTCTGCACTTGGACACATGAACCCTAACGCTTGTTTCTATGTCCTTAGCAACGAGCACGGGTCTATAGGCTAGGATCGAGTCTACTAAGGCCAAATTCGGGTCCAACGAGGCTATGCTAGGGTCGAAAGAGGCCGGCCCGAGATATGGGTGCCCGTGCCTGATTTCATGACACTTGGGCTAAGTACCAAAAAAATCGGGCCTAGGACTCCAGCACCAGGGTCCATGACCTCATTGGTCGGCCACAAGATATCGGCGCCTATGCCTGGGTCCTTGGTGCTTGGACTTGGAACTTAGAAACATAGCTTAGGTCCATAGAGGCCAGGAATGGGACCCCACCACCCGAGTTTGGGTTCATAGAGGTCAAGTATAAGACACCGACGCTCGAGCTCGAGTCCATATAAAATGGGGCCGCGTCCATAGAGCTTGTGCTCATGACTCTAGTGCCCGTGTTTGGTTTCTCGATGCCCGGGCTATTGGCGCTCAATCTCGGGTCCATCAAGGTGGATTTAGAACCCTAGAGACCAAGCTTGGGTCTAGGAGGCCGAGCTAGGACCCAAATGGATATGCCTTGGTCTTCTGCTCTTGGGCTCGAGTCCAAAGTGCTCAAGCTTGAGCTTAAGATCTCGATGCCCATGGCCCAATTCTCGATGCCTTGGCCCAAGTCCATGGAGGTCAGACCTTGGCCCATGGGGGTCGGCCTAGGTCCATGAAGGCTAGGCCAAGTCTATAGAGGATAGATCCGAAACCTTAGTTCCCGTGCTTGGGACCCAGATGTTGTAGCCCAATTCCTTAAAACTTGGGCCTGGGTCATAAAGGTCAGACCCAAGACACTAGCACCCCTATTCGGATCCCTAGAACTTAGGCTGGGTCTATGTAGAATAGACTCAAGACCTTGGCGCGACCAAACCTAGGATCTAGGTGCCTATGCCCGAGTCTTTGGCACCTTGATCCAAGCCAATGGGACTGGGCCTAGGTCAAGGCTTGGTCCAGGTCTATCGAGCCCTAGTGTGGAACACTCTCGAGGTGTACTAGGCCTGGCCTTGAAGGATCGAGGACTTGAGATCCGAGCCTTGGCACTAGGGGTCTGAGCATAAGTATCGGGGTCTCGAACTTGACCATGATGGATGAGCGCTAGGCATCCATGCTGGGGCATCAGGATCCTGAGCTGAACCCGGGCCCAGTCTCAATGGTCCTGAGCCTAGGCTTGGGGATTTGGGTAAGTGTATCGGGATGTTGGGTCTAGCCTCCATAGACCTAAGGTCTTGCCTCGATGGTGGTGGCCCCAAGCGCCGGGACTTGGGTACGAGATAGGCCCCCATGAATCAGGGACACCCGGGCTTGAATCACACAAAGGGCTTGACCTAGGACCCAGTGCCCTTGTTTAGTTCCTCACTTGCCTATATCCAAGTCAGTGGTGCACAAATAATGCATGTTTGTTTAGGAAAATAAAAATAAGTTTTCCTTTTCAAATGACGGATAATAATATTCGATTTGTTTTTAGAATTTAGCCAAACACTGAAAAATACATCATTTTTCTATAAAATGAGTTTTTGAAGAACATTTTTTAAAAATATTAATTTTTCCGCAAAACAAACGAAAACTTAATTTGGTCACAACTTTAAGAGAGATGCAGTGCACAGTTTTGTCGAAATTTTGACCTTGAAGACATTTCTTTGGTGATGGGAAGAATCCTCTTGTGAAATTTTTGGTCATAGTGAACACCTTAAGTTGAACTCTTACTAGTCGACGGAAAGTGAGCATGTGAGTTCCCATATGCTACGGACCGAAAAAAAAAAAAGACTTCACATATGCCAAATTTGGTACAATGGGAAATTGGAGATAGAATTCTGGCTCGGACATGTCATAGGAAAAAACAGAACTAACTTAAAAGATGTTGACTCGAGACAAAGAAATTACAGAAGGTTTGACAGAGCCAACCATGAAATTACAGGGGCTAGACAAATTATAATTAAACCAACTGCTGGTCGTGCCAAACAGAATTGCGAGAACAGGCATTTTAGAAGGATGATCATCGTTATTTATCTTCATAATCTAGTAGAAAAGGTTGCCTGATAATATTGTGTTTTATTAAAAAGATATTTTAGCGATATAATCAGCCGAGTTTGGATGTCCACTCAAAACTATAGTTATTTCTCATCTTCTTGTGAAAAATATGGCATGATAGGGGATGGATTTTTTTTAGATAAGACGCAATTGTTTAGTTACATTGAAGATGATATGGATAATTATAATATGATCAGAACCATGCAAAGGGTTTTTTTTTTAAGGGTATAGTGATTGAATAATCGCAAGATTAGGTATATACAACCAATAAATGAAATTATTTTTTGCTGGTCACTGTCATTAGCATGTATAAAAAAATATGTGTTTGATGATAAAGAAACTGAACCACTTAGTGCATAGAACATTAATATATTCCAATGTCACATTTTTTTACAGACTCCATATTTTATTTCATTCGAAATCCACAGAAAAAAGGGGCCTCTCGGGCCAGAGAATTGTACGCAGAGAAGCAGATTCGGAAACTTTATTCTACGACATCTTGGTACTTAAAACTCATTCTTCCAAACCATCACATTGGCAATGGATCCACGTACAGAGAAGTCACCTGCTCTTTTAACTTGGTTCCAGCATGAGTGTAGAGGTCTATCTCTTCTTTATACACCACATGCATGGATCGTGCAAAATTGATAACTCGAGCGAGGAGTTGCCCGGGGAGGACGGTCGGACAGCGCAGCCCTTCGTTAATGTCCTTCCATGCATCGGCCACCTGTTTACGGAGTTCCTCCTTAGCCTCTTCCTCCGTAACTCCGTACTGTTTCATGAAACACTCCACTGAAGATGCCACATGACCTCTCTCTTGCTCAAACTGTAAACAAATATCTAGTGCAAATTATTTTTTTCTCCTACAGATAAAATCAACTAGACAAAATTTAGACAAAATTGATGTTGTTCACTGGTATCGCTTTTATAAACCTTGTGTCCGGCAATGTCATCCATGAGCCGACCGATTACTTTCATAGCCTTCACCATCTTGGAGTCGCTGTACAACACCCAGTCAAAAGCATCTTTTGTTACAACATCTCCCATTCCCACAAAAGACGTCACCAGTAACAATTCAAGAGCAGAGTTCGCTAATGCATTGGGCATGTACTCCTCCATCGTCGGTATGTAGTTTTGGTGGAACCATTTGGCTTCGGCGAAGTACGCTCTCACTTGGTTTTTCATCTGAGGACTCATTCTCAAACATAAAGCCACATCAATATTTGAACTTTAATGTGCTTGGTGGACTTACATATACGAAAGTCTCTCATCCTTATCCAAAAACCCGATATTTTGTTACTAGTGGACATAGTAAAAATTGTATTTGATTAATGTAACCTCGAATGGCTTACCGCTTCTTTTGCATAGAAAAGGCAGTCTGATCGTCCTTTTCTAGTCATCTCATAGCCAATTTCATCATACAAATCAAGAACTATCTTATAACAAGCTTGCAGGTACTCTGGCAATCCATCTTTGGCTTCGACATCCCACCTGTGTTCAAGTTCAGAAAATCAAATTATAATAAGTAAGTTTAGAATTGGTAAACTGAGAAAAGCATCCGAGTGCGAATTTTACCTTTCAATTGCGGCTGTGAAGAGTTCTAGTTCTTCCGATGTGCCATAGACATCATAGATGTCGTCGATAATGGAAACCACATAGGCCACTTTGGTTAGTATTTCCCTAGCGACATCATACTCCGGCTCGAAATAAACGCCCGACATCCAGAGATACATCTCCACAACCCTATCTCTAGCAAATGGGAACTTCCTTGCTACATCTATATCCTTCCACCACCTATAGTATATCAACAAACCCTATTTAAGGCAAACACATCACTGATAGAATTATAGAAAGTATTTTAAGCCGATGAGCTAAAGAGATTAACACTCCTGGTCACTTTTACAAATGATCTTTAGTTCCAGATAATTTTTAATTGTACGAACAATCTATGGAGATTTGGTGTTCTTAGAACATCTAGCTACTTCAGACATGCTATCATGAAGCTAACCTTGTAAGGTTGCGGAGTTCCTTTTGGTGTTGCTCTTGCAATAAGTTGAAGTCGAGTTTAGCTAAGGATAGCAGGACTTCATCATGCGAAGGCTCCTCTTGGTAGAGGGGAATGTAATGCCTCGCCTCTAGCCTTGGTATTCCCTTGTGGATTGGTTGGTTTAGGGCATGGCTCACTTGTTTTTTGAGATTAGGGCTTGCTTTTCCTTTATTAATTATTTCGAGGTGAGTTACAGTAAAAGCAAGTGCATCATTCAAAATATCATCGTCATGAAACCCCAGGTGGCAAGCTTCAAATAGACTTAGTAGTCCCTGCGCGTTGCCGACGAGTGATTGGCGAAAATCTCCTTTTCTATCCTTGAACTTGATAAAGATTTCTGAATGGCCAAACGAAACGTGGGAAAAGATGCTATCATAAGATACTACGAAAAAATTCATGTTCAACATCTAGATCAATTGAAAATGATTGGTAAAAATTACTTACTAAACCAAGGAAAGGACTATCAACTTTCAAAGCAAGAAAATTTGAAGTACCAGGGATATGAGAATCGTATAGAGAAATTTAACTAATAAACAAATCAAAAGTAGAATGAACTAAACATGTTAGTGATATCATGTGTTTGCTCTAATCAATCAAATGGACTATCAATCTGTTGTCAGCAATATAATTTGGCCAACTAATCAATAAATGAGAATTAAAACATTACATACCAGATGAAATTGTGTAACCTTGTTGCCGCAACAATCGAAAGAGAAGAGCAACCGTGTGTAGGTCGTCGTTGTTATCGTTGTTGTGCAATTCAAAATAGCTTTTGTGAATTTGTTCGAGCTGCTGATTTATCTCAATTTCAAAATGGTAGGCAATTCCTAAGCGTTGGATTTGATCAATCAAGCTCAACTTTTGCGAAGGCTTATCCATAGCATCCGTCAACATCTTCCTCACTTCTCCTTTCAATCTCTCGATTTGACCGTTTGCTTTGGCAGGGAAACTCTACAATTTATATAAAATTGAATGTTGGAAAAATAATTAAAGGACGTAAATTGTAAGAACGCAAGAAATATATTAGGTTTCCTATGACCCGATTGATCATGATATTTAATATGAATCGACATTACTGTAAAATTATTCCATCATGACTAGTTTTATTAATAGTGGAGAAATCCTTTCTACACTTGTTAAGCCATATGTGCATGACACAAGGTTCACATAAATATTTTGAATCATGTAAGGACCAACACATGCATGATGTTCCTTACCAAAAAAAAAAAAAAAACACACGCATGATGTTTCAAATCAAGTGGTGCTTCGTTCTTTTTCTTTAGCAAATGTTGTCGGATGGTGCCCAATCATTCGAGATTTATTACGTTCTATGCCCTTAGTTTTCGGACAACATGATGATCGAAAAGTTTTCCAACCTTTACAAAAAAAAAAAAAAAGTTTTCCGACTATAATCCAAGAAAAAGAAACAACTTAAGTGCTACCATCGAGTTGGAGTCAGCAGCATATTTGAGAAAATAATCTCCCCATATGCCTGGATGAAATTTGGCTGAACGACGTTCAGCGAAACGGCTTGTTTCTTGAGCAGGAGAAGAAGATGGGATTGCTAAAATCTGAAGAGACATTTTCTTTTTCGCTGTCTTCTCGATTTAGGTGACTGAGCAAATATAGGATGAAGAACGCTAGAGGGTAGAGGCTTTTCTGTGAGTGTCGAAACCTCATTGATGGGTATTTATAGGCTATAGCATAGTATGTTGGACAGGTAGCTACAATAAGGAACAGACAAGGCAAAAACGTTTATCGTCTCAAAACACGCTTTTTTCGTTTAATTTGGAGGTCTGATTGGCAAGGAAAATCTGAATTATCCTTTCCAAACTGACCAAGACTTAACTTGGTCTTTCCATCTCCACGAATTCTGAATTATCGTCCATATGCTTTTCCTATTTGGAACTTCAATCAATTTCAACTTAAAAGCAAGGAAAGCTTGCAGTTGTAGATGCATTCCAATATGCTCACTAATTATGTCTTGAACCTATCAGTAAATGCTCTTGGTGGAGCAAGTTCATCTAGACCTGCCAAAATAGGTTGTGCTTACGTTCATGTTAAGAACACGTGTGAATTGTGATAGCTAGACAAAGTCCCACTTTGGAGAGTTGGTATGGTTTGGAACAATTAATATATCCCAATTAGCCCGTAACTCATTGACTTAAGTTTTTGAGTGAAGGTGGGATATATATGTTAACGGGTTTGGAGTTGCGGTGAAGTAGGTGGTTCCAACCAAATATTGGGCTTCTACTAATTTTTCAGTCCGTGTGACATGATAACAGCAGCAAAATACTTAAAAAGTTCTGTCTTGCTCCATGGTATGATTTTGCTTTCCAGGCGAAGTCCCTTCTCTGACATTGTCAATGGGAGGCTCTTCGCTTAATTCATCATCCCAAGAACTTGCGGATGGATGGAACTGAAGCTGAAGGTCTGTGTCGGGCTCTTCAGCATCTGCTTCCATTTTATCGTCCTCCAACATGAAAAATATGATTTCTTTTAGCCAGTATTCTAAGGATGAGAAAAATCCCACCACTTGTTGGGAGCGCATAGCAGAAGCCCGATACCTTCACCCAAGGAGATCGCCAAAAGGGAGCTCAAGTTCGAGTCCGTCAATATATGCAGTTGAACTCACCTTCACAAAAAAACTTAAGCCAATGAGTGAAGAGCCAACTATGCTATATTAGTTGTTCAACACCATATCAATTATCCGATGTGGGACTTCTCTAACACAACTCACACATGTATCTCAACATGCATTATTCACAAAGATACAACAAACTCGTGGCTACTATCCGTAAGAAATCATGAGTCTATGCTTATGATGACTTAAATAAGGAAACAATATTTAATTTGCCAATATCTAATGCCCCATTACAAATACAAAGCAATACATGAGAAGAGCAATATTTTTAATTTGCTAAATATGTAGAGGAGATTTTCTATTAAGAAGGATTACAACTTATGGAAAAAATAACAATGTATATGAAGACTTACTTTTTGATGATTGGAATATAACAGTCCGAATTTTCGATCTTTTTCCCGGGATTTATGAAATGAATATTTTGGCCAACGCACTTATAGTGAGATCTCACCCAGAACTGCACATTCTCGGGATGCTAACCTTAGGAGTAAGGCCATTACGGGATTGAGTTCGCACGACCAAAGAACTCGACATTGGTTCGGCCTTCGACCATAAGGATTGTCGAGGGAATGTTTTGGGCCAACAAAGAGCGATCTATTTGATTGATCGTGTCCGAAAGGAACTAGCGACAAACCCTTGCAATTACATGACAATCGAGGTCGCTTTGGTTCGAGCAAACTTAAACGTGATTTGACTTAGTGTCGGTCACGGGTCGAGAGCGCGTAATCCTAATGAGCCATCCGTTAACCAGAGATAAGCTAAAGTCGCGATTGCTCGATTCTAGTCATTTCTTGGAATTCGGGCCCGAGAATCGAGAATTTTGAAAGTGACAATTTTGAGCAGCCGATGACGTTTTTGGCTTGGCCAACCTTGGGGCCACCCATTTCTGCAAAAAAATGGATTTCAGTTCGGGACCGGAAAAATGACCATTTTGCCTCTAGGCCTAATTTGGGGTATTCCAAATTTTGGAGATTTATTTCGGGGATATTTTATGGATAACCATCAGCCCAATAATTCAGATTAAGTTGGACAAAATTGCCCCTCAATTATTTATCTAGATTTAATCCAAGCCATTGAAGAGAAGGGCAATTTGGTCATTAAAGGAAAATTTGACCATTTAGTCAAACCTTGCCTTCTCTCTCCTCACTCTTTCTCACCTCACCTCTGGCCATCCCCTCTCCTCCACGATCAGCCCCTCCTCTCCCGTGTTCTCCCTCTCTCTCCCGAAATTCTCTCTCTCTCTCTCTCTCTCTCTCTCTCTCTCTCTCTCTCTCTCTCTCTCTCTCTCTCTCTCTCTCTCTCTCTCGTTTCCTTGCCGTGATCGTTGCCGCCGGAGGAGCAATGCCGGCTGTCGTTCGCCGCCGCTGCTGTTGTTGCTGGTCCGGCTGTTCCAGCCCCTTGTCCAGCCAGTTTGTCGCGTTTTTCTTAGGTAAGTGACTTCCCCTAACTCTCCCTAGGACCTCGTGTGATATCCTGAAAATTCGACCAAATTTGGTGATTTATGAAATGGTGATTTCATCGACGCTCTATTAGTTCATTCTCGCTCTGGCTTGATCACCTAGGGAATATTAACCAAAGGGGAAAGGCTATCGACGAATTTATTTCGAGCAGCCGTCCGTTAGTTTCAGATAAACTATAGTTGCGATTGATCGATTTCAGCCACGAATTATGATCCAATTTTATGTGTCGAATGCTCAAAGATATTACACCAGAACTATAGGACGTTGCCTCATAATTTTTACGAATCGGCCATCAAAATTATTTGCTAACTTGCCCTTCTAGAACCTCTTTGTTTATCTTGGCCGTTGGAAAGAATTATTATACATGTTTTGTCAAGGAAAACCCTCGGAAATCATGAAATTGATTATGATGCGAGTTTATGACTTAAGTGTCGATTAGTTGTTATTGTGCAAACCAATGGTGCTGAGTCATTGTAAGCTGAGCCGACATTTCTAGAAGACCGAAATAGGCTCCGTGTTTGTTTTGTTGGGAAGAAACTAGAAGATAAGGCTTTGACATGGTCAAAGCTTCTCCTTCAAGCTTCCATCATTAAGTTTCATTAATGCCATTAAATGGCCCTTGACTTAGAAGCCTTATTTCATGATGACAAGCATTAATAACCTTAGACTTTAGAGGCCACCCTCATAATGGCTTGTATTAATTAAGTTAGACTTTGGTGGCCTTTCATGATGGCTTGCATTAATGAATGAAGACTTTGAGGCCCCCGTCATGATGACAAGCCATGATGACTCTTGACTTTGAGGCACCATCATCATGACTGACATTAAAGGTATGGAGTGGTGACCAATAAAGAGCATTTATAAATAGGAAACCCTCCCTCTCTCTCTTATTCTCTCTCTCCCTCTCTCTCGGCCGAATCATCCCACCCCCGCCGTTCATCCACTAGCACCCTCACGCCACCATCCTTGAGCCCCGTAGATCGTCGTGTGCCGTCTACCGCCGGTTGCCACTTGCCGTGTCAAGCCGAGGCCGCCCCGAATAACTCGTGTCGTCACCGTCGTTCTTGCGTTGTCGTCGTTTTTAGACGAGTAAGTTAACATCTAATCCCTTGTTTAGGATGTTTAACTCGCATTGAGTAGTTTAGCTAGGTATTGTTTTAAGGTGTTTGGACTTCTAAAATGAGCATTAACGAGTCTTGATTGCTAGACAAAGTTGAAATAGATGTTGGATGTTGATTTGAACTTTTAGTGTAGTATTTTCATGGCTGAGAAGTGGTGGATCTCAAAGTTGAAGGCATTTCTTGGAGTTTTTATCTTGATTCCAGTACTGATTTTACTGTATGTCCCTGGATTTCCATTTTTATAGAGCATTTTGTGGTTAGAATCTTGAAAAGTGTTCCTCATGAAAGTTGTTCACAAGATCTTGATTTATAACATATTTAAATTTCAGATTTTTCTGAGCTCAATTGTATTACACGAAGGTCCCATTTCTTACTGCGTCAGAACTGTTTTATACTGTGGATTCTGTGACCTTCGTGCTTTCTCAGATTTTTATAAAAATTTCCAGTTCGATTTCGACCATACTTCCTTCACAAGGGGATAATCTGGAGTGCCGATACCCCGGATGCCTTGTCGCGGCCCGAGGCCGGAGCTCCTTACGGGATACCATCTTACTGTGTATCGTTTGATGTTGCCGTATTGGAATGTCGTCATCCTATGTATCGTTTGATGTAGCCATGCCCGACGGGGCAGGACGAAGCCCGGTTTTTACCGATAGACTGCCATCTTGCTGCATATCGCTTGATGTGTGGTGGCCTCGAGGGGGCATAATAAATGGAATACGTGTGATGCATAGTACTTGATTATGGGGTAAAAACTGCTAGGCACGGTATGTGACGTGCCCAAGTGGATTCTGCCTTATAATCGAGACACGCGCGACTGTGATGCATTAATGCATGAGAAATCTCATTACACATTCTGGGTATGTGATATGTTTGATGCATCGTTGTGACATATTACTATTTATGCCATGCATAATATGTGTGCCAAAGCAAGGTAAGGATGCCTATGGTTGGTTAATGATTCGTGCATGGTCGCGTGATTAGGGACCCTCGAGGTGAGTTGACCTTCTAAACGGGGCTTAGGTGTTAACTTATTGAGATTTTTATCTCATTTGTGGTTGTTAAATATTTTTCAGGCCCTTAGCGTGTTGATGCACCCAATATGGTTGGGGGTGCATGGAAGCTAACTTTTGGTGAAGTAGATTGACCCCAGCCTGACATCTTTTCGTAGACTTTTTGGAAATGCCTGAAGTGAGCTTGTAAAAAAATGTTCCCAGGGGTTCATCAGGTAAATGTTAAAATGGTGTTTTGATTTCAATGTTGGTAACCGTTTTCCTATCTATCCCTATTTATTATTATTGTCTGGGTGAACCTTTGTTTAGCTTCCGCATAGGTAATCAAAAGATAAAATGTGGGGTCGGCGACGCGTCCTGGGATGTCGCATCATAATGACCATTGCAGGATGTTGCGCACTCGCAGGGTTCGAGGCGTGACATCCTAGTTTAATTAGTATCAAAGCAAGGTCAGCTCGATCCAAGTTTGGTCGAGACCTGGAGTGATAAGGTGCGATGGGTTTTGGGATAGTGAGTTAGGAAGACACTAAGTGCATGTGCTTGATTGCTAGATTTCTCGTTTTTCTGCGGGTTGGTCATGATTTCTAATTCCTTATTGGAATTGGAACGTAGGTTTCTGTAAAGATCTTGCGAAATGAGCAATCCTGACCCGAGGGCCCTTAGGAGAAGAACTGTGCCAAATCAGACTGGTGCCAGAGGGATAGCACTAGAGGATCCTAGATTGGATCGGATTATGCAGGCTTTAGAGACTTTGGTAGGGCAGCAAGCTCAGAACCAAGCCACTGCTGCCGCTGTACCTGCACCTGCACCTGTGCCTGTAGATGTTCCGTTGGCTGGCAATGGAAATGGGAATCAGCCCATGCATAAGTTGGTGGAGCAGTTTCTAAAGCTTAAACCACCCAAGTTCACTGGTGCGGGTGATCCTGAGGCTGCAACCCTCTGGATCAGGGAGTTGGAAAAGGTTTTCGCCTTGCTGAGATATACGGATGAAGATAAGGTGACACTGGCAGTCTACCAATTGCAAGGTAATGCCAGTACTTGGTGGGAAGCTACCCAGAGGAGGGTATTTCCTGAAGGTATGGCCCGGGTGTAGGGTGCCTTTGTAGATGCTTTTTACAATAAGTACTTTTCGGATTGCGCTCTAGAGCAAAAGATGAATGAGTTTCAGCGTCTCCGGTAGAACCAGTTGTCGGTGGACTAGTACGAGGCAAAGTTTGCTGAGTTGTCCTAGTATGCTCCAAGGTTGATTGAGGCTCCAATAGATAAGGCAAAAAGGTTTAGGGATGGGCTGAAACCTGAGATTAAGGACCAACTGGTGCCCCTGAATCTGAAGAATTATGATGAGTTGTATGAGAGGGCACAACTGATTGAAAGAAACTTGGTTGAGAGGATAGCCGCGTCTGGATCGCGGTTTGTGCCAAACAAGGATAACCGTCGGTTTGGGAAGAAACCGATGGCAGGAGGTAGATTTCCCATCCCTCCTAACAAGAAAGGTGGAGTGAGAAAGCCGGTGTACAACAACAACGGCCCCTGTCGATCCTGTGGAAGGCACCATAGAT
Organism: Syzygium aqueum; assembly: GCA_031216185.1. Classification (NCBI taxonomy): domain Eukaryota; kingdom Viridiplantae; phylum Streptophyta; class Magnoliopsida; order Myrtales; family Myrtaceae; genus Syzygium; species Syzygium aqueum. The sequence goes on along the minus strand of CM062233.1, from coordinate 27,807,296 downwards.
TAGCCCCATGCCCCATGAGGACGGAAGCTTGCTTTTGATGTGGCCAGCACGGCCACCACGTGAGAGATTGTCCACGCCAAGCAGTGGGAGTGCAAAGACCAATGTAGCAGGTAGGACAACCTACAGGTAATGCGCCACCGAACCAGTTGAACCAGCCCCAAGTGCAAGGAAGGGTCTATGCTGTCACAAGGAAGGAGGCGGAGGACTCGCCTGCCGTCATTACAGGTACGGTTTCACTACATGACCATGCTGCCTATGCTTTGTTTGATCCTGGAGCTACACATTCGTTTGTGGCTAAGCAATTTGTGGAATTTGTGGGGTTAAGTCCAAAACCGTTGGGAGTACTTTATAGCATTTCTACCCCTTTAAAAGATAGCATAGTGTCTGCAGTAGGCTGTACTGGTTGCAAGTTATCTGTTGGTGGTCGTGAGGACAGCATAGATTTGATTGTTTTGACGATGTTCGACTTTGACGTGATTATTGGAATGGATTGGCTCACCAAGCAACGAGCCACGGTAAACTGCTATCGCAAGACGATGCAGTTTGAGCCAGTAGGGAGTGTTGGTTTTGAGTTTGTTGGGAATCGAGGAGGACCTTCGATTCCTTTGATCTTGTCACTGGAAGTCACTCGGTTAGTGGATGAGGGTTGCCAAGGCTATTTGGTGATTGTAGTTGACACTTTGGTAAAGGAACCAAGGATGCAAGACATTGCTGTGGTGCAAGAATTCTCGGACATTTTCCTAGAGGAATTGCCTGGATTATCCCCAGAAAGGGAGATAGAATTCGTGATTGAGTTAGCCCCTGGAACGGAATCAATTTCTAAGGCACCTTACAGAATGGTGTTGTCGAAATTGAAAGAGTTAAAAGTTCAGATGCATAAACTATTGGACAAAGGATTTATTCGTCCTAGTGCATCGCCTTGGGGAGCGCCAGTTCTATTTGTAAGAAAGAAGGATGGGTCGTTGCGCCTTTGCATCGACTACCGGCAACTCAATCAGGTAACGGTTAAAAATAAGTATCCGTTACCCAGGATAGATGATTTGTTCGACCAACTTCAAGGAGCTTCGGTATTCTCGAAGATAGACCTGAGGACAGGATATCACCAGTTGAGGATTAGAAAGGAAGATATACCGAAGACTGCATTTAAAACACGCTATGGACACTATGAGTTCACCGTGATGTCGTTTGGTCTGACAAATGCGCCTGCAGCTTTTATGGATTTGATAAACAGGGTGTTCAAGGAGTATTTGGACAAGTTCGTGATCGTGTTCATTGATGACATTCTGGTGTATTCAAAGAGCTATGAGAAACACGAATAGCATTTGAGGACAGTGCTGCAGACTCTTCGAGATCATGAGCTATATGCCAAGTTTAGTAAGCGCGAGTTTTGGTTAACTCGAGTGGCTTTTCTTGGACATGTGATTTCTGGAGAAGGGATTTCAATAGACCCAGCTAAGATTGAAGTGGTTATGAATTGGCCGAGGCCAACAACGGTAACTGAAGTTCGGAGTTTCTTGGGATTGGCTGGCTATTATAGGAGGTTTGTGGAGAAGTTTTCTGCTATAGTCATGCCCTTGACGCAATTACTGAAAAAGGACATGAAGTTCGAATGGACGGATAAGAGTGAGCGTAGTTTTCAAGAGCTTAAGCAAAAGCTGACTACTGCGCCTGTTCTAACATTACCGTCTAGTTCAGGAGGATATGAAATTTACAGCAACGCGTCATACAAAGGATTGGGATGTGTTTTAATGCAACATGGAAGAGTTGTAGCATATGCGTCTCGACAATTAAGACAGCACGAATTGAATTACCCGACACACGACTTGGAATTAGCTACTAACATATTCGCGCTTAAGATTTGGAGACATTATCTGTGCGGAGAAAGGTTTCATATCTATACAGATCATCAGAGTCTTAAGTATCTGTTTTCGCAGAAAGAATTGAATATGAGGCAGCGTAGATGGATGGAGCTGCTTAAGGACTATGATTATGACATTTTGTATCATCCTGGTAAGGCTAATAAGGTAGCCGATGCGTTGAGTCGAAAGTCCTTGATTGCGCATATGATGGTTCAAGAATGGATTTTGCTTGAAGGAATTTGAGACTCGGATTTCAGGTTCGAGGTAAGTCGCCTCTCAAGTCTAATGGCTACTCTCAGGATTGAGCCTGAAATGCAAGCCAGGATTAAAGCAACGCAACCTTTGGATCCTGAACTGCAAAAGATTCTGCAAATGGACACAACTAGGAGAAAACCTGACTTTCAAGTATCCGAGGATGGGATCTTGAAGTTTCATGGACAATTGTGTATGCCTAATGATGAAACACTTAAGGAGGACATTTTAGCGGAAGCTCATCGTAGTAACTACAGTATTCATCCGGGCAGCACAAAGATGTATTAGAATCTTTGCCAATATTATTGGTGGAATGGCATGAAAGGAGATATTGCCAAGCATGTGGCTAGATGTTTAACGTGTCAACAGGTGAAGGCTCAACATTGTAAACCTGGTGGACTACTGCAACCGCTGGAAATACCAGAATGGAAATGGGAGCATATCACGATGGATTTCGTGATGGGTCTACCGAGGAGCTAAAGAGATAATGATTATATCTGGGTTGTAGTAGACAGACTAACAAAGTCGGCTCATTTTATTTCGGTGCGAAAGGATTTTGCCATGGACAAGTATGCTGAGTTGTACATGAGGCATATAGTCCGTCTTCATGGCGTGCCTGTAACAATCACGTTGGATCGAGATCCTAAGTTCACCGCCACATTCTGGAAGAGTCTTCAAGGCGCCATGGGAACAAAGCTGCAGTACAGCACTACTTTTCATCCGCAGACAGATGGACAATCCGAGAGAACAATTCAGACTCTCGAGGATATACTGCGAGCTTTCGTTTTGGATTTCAAAGGGAGTTGGGAAGAACAGTTACATCTTGTCGAATTCGCGTACAACAATAGTTATCAGCAGAGTATCAAAATGGCATCTTTCGAAGCACTTTATGGCAGTAGGACCCCTGTTTGTTGGAATGAGGTAGGTGAATGAAAGATCACAGGACCCGAGTTGGTGCAACAGTCATCGGATGCTGTTAAAGTTATCAGGGATAGGCTAAAGACGGCCCAAAGTCGTCAAAAAAGTTATGCAGACAGGCGACGTAGACAATTGGAGTTTCAAGTAGGAGATCACGTGTTCCTTAAGGTATCACCAATTCGAGGAACTTCGTGTTTTGGCAAGAAAGGCAAGCCAAGCCCAAGATATGTAGGACCGTTCAAGATATTGGAACGAATTGGATTATTGACATATCGTCTAGCCTTGCCATCAAAGTTGGCTCAAGTACATGATGTATTCTACGTGCCTATGCTAAGGAAATATGAGCCGGATTCAACCCACGTTCTAAATTATGAAGAGATAGACGTGGACGACAGGGTATCGTACGTGGAAAGACCAATGAGAGTTAAGGATTGGAAGGAGCAGCACCTACAAAACAAGACTATTCCTCTAGTCAAGGTTGTGTGGCAATATCATGGAACCGAGGGAGCCACATGGGAAAATGAAGAGATAATGAGGCTTCAATACCCCTTTCTTTTTGAGGAATTAGATGCAAATTCAAATTTCGATGACGAAATTTTTGTAAGGAGGAAGAATTGTGATATCCTGAAAATTAGACCAAATTTGGTGATTTCATCGACGCTCTATTAGTTCATTCTCGCTCTGGCCTGATCACCTAGGGAATACTAACCAAAGGGGAAAGGCTATCGAAGAATTTATTTCGAGCAGCCACCCGTTAGTTCGAGATAAACTATAGTTGCGATTGATCGATTTCAGCCACGAATTATGATCCAATTTTATGTGTCGAATGCTCAAGGATATTACGCCAGAACTATAGGACGTTGCCTTATAATTTTTACGAATCGGCCATCGAAAATTATTTGCTAACTTGCCCTTCTAGAACCTCTTTGTTTATCTTGGCTGTTGGATAGAATTATTATACATGTTTTGTCGAGGAAGACCCTCGGAAATCATGGAATTGATTATGATGTGGGTTTACGACTTAAGTGTCGATTAGTTATTATTGTGCAAACCAATGGTGCTGAGTCGTTGTGAGCCGAACCAACATTTCTAGAAGACCGAAATAGGCTCCGTGTTTGTTTTGTTGGGAAGAAACTAGAAGATAAGGCTTTGACATGGTCAAAGCTTCTCCTTCAAGCTTCCATCATTAAGTTTCATTAATGCCATTAAATGACCCTTGACTTAGAAGCCTTATTTCATGATGACAAGCATTAATAACCTTAGACTTTGGAGGCCACCCTCATAATGGCTTGTATTAATTAAGTTAGACTTTGGTGGCCCTTCATGATGGCTTGCATTAATGAATGAAGACTTTGAGGCTCCCGTCATGATGACAAGCCATGATGACTCTTGACTTTGAGGCATCGCCATCATGACCGACATTAAAGGCATGGAGTGATGACCAAGAAAGAGCTTCTATAAATAGGAAGCCCTCCCTCTTTCTCTTATTCTCTCTCTCCCTCTCTCTCGGCCGAATCACCCCACCCCCGCCGTTCACCCACTAGCACCCTCACGCCACCATCCTTGAGCCCTGTAGATTGCCGTGTGCCGTTCACCGCCGGTTGCCGCTTGCCGTGTCAAACCGAGGCCGCCCCGAACAACTCGTGTTGTCACCGTTGTTCTTGCGTTGTCATCGTTTTTAGACGAGTAAGTTAACATCTAATCACTTGTTTAGGATGTTTAACTCGCATTGGGTAGTTTAGGAGTAAGAACAGCATTGGTGCCAAAACTTGTGTATGGAGGCCACTTTGGTGCCAAAACTTCCATTTGGATCACTTTAGTGCCAAATCGGAGGAAAAATAATCATTTTGGTGCCAACGGCGAGAGATTCCGGCAAAAAAAATACGTGGCATTTATATTAAAGAAAAATAAGTTGACGTGGCAAATATTTTAAATCGCAGTCCATGTGGAATGGCATAAACGACGTCGTTTTCCATCCTCCACAAGAAATGACATCGCTTTATTTTCCTACGTGGAATGCGTTTAACAAACGACGTCGCTGAAGAAGGGGACTAAAATTAGGGCTCAGATCTTGAGTTCTCCCTCGCTCGACCTAGCTCCCTCGATCGCCTTCCGTTGCTCACCCGCTGTTGCTCGGCCGTCGTCCACCGCCGTCGGTCTGCCGTCATCATAGCTACACCATTGTTTGCTGGCCCACCGTAGCTCAGCCGCTTCACTCAGGTTTGTCATGTTCTCGCCGTGGGTCAATTGGGTGGAGAATTTAGGGTTCCGACAGGCAAATTGGGGCACGGAGGGCAAAATGAGGGCTCGGCTTAGGCTGCCTACTTTTATGGGGAGGGAAAAATAGTGGGGACCTCACTTTTGTTTAATCACTTTTGTGAGGAGGGCAAAATTGTGGGGACCGAATGTGACTGAATTGAAAAATAGGGCGTGGAGGGGAAAATGAGGGCTCGGCGCAGAGGGAAACTAGTGGGAGTGCTGGGGACAGTGGTGGGTACCGAATGGGGTCGAATTGAAAAATGGGTTAGAGTGCTGGGGACAGTAGTTGGAGTGAAAAATGGGTTAGTGTTTCTATGGGGACTGAATGGGGTCGAATTGAAAAATAGGTGTTGGGGTCGAATTGAAAAATGGGTTGGAGTACTGGGGACAGTGGTTGGAGTGCTGGAGACAGTGATTAGTGTTTCTGTGGAGACCGAATGGGGTCAAATTGAAAAATGGGTGTTGGGGTCGAATTGAAAAATGGGTTGGAGTACTGTGGACAATGGTTGGAGTGCTGGAGACAGTGATTAGTGTTTCTGTGGGGACCGAATGGGGTCGAATTGAAAAATGGGTGTTGGGGTCGAACTGAAAAATGGGTTGGAGTGCTGGGGACAGTGGTTAGTATTTCTGTGGGGACCGAATGGGGTCGAATTGAAAAATGGGTGTTGGGGACATTACGTTATTTAATCAATTGAATAAACCGGCTTCCTTTATTTCTTTCGATAATTGTTTAATCAATTAAATGTAAAGTTGTTGATGATTATGCTATGTAGTCCCAATGAATGACTTTTTATTTTTTTTTCTTTGGGTGCAGCATTGAAATGGAGGGGAATCATGTAGGTGTCATTGTTTGCTATGGTGGAGAGTTTGTTATTGGCCCTGACGACTGGGAATATTGTGGTGGGAACGAAGGTACTATTTACGTCAATGTTGGGAAGCCATCATATATTGATTTTGTGAAGGATTTGTTGTATTTGTTTTTATGTAAAGTGCAACAATTGCACTATTGTGTTCCTGGGAAGGAATTGAAGGATGGCTTGAGATTTTTTAGTGACGATAATGGTATTAAGGATATCATTTACCATTATCTTCACGGCGATGAAGCTAAGGTCTATGTTGAATATTATAGTGATGATGAGGCTGATAAAGATGATGGAAATGATAGTAATCAGGTTGGGGATGAGTCTACGTTAGATGGAGGGCAACATGAGAGTCAAGGGAGGGAGGAGAGGGAGACAGATTTTGATAGAAATGTGGGTGAAGTCTCAGTTGAAACTGTCGCTGATGAAGACTTAGTTGGATTAGAATGAGAAGTTGCTCAATATAGTGTGTCAGAAGATGAAGCTTTGCCAATTGTCAATTTTCTAAGTGATGAAGACGATGATGAACTCCAACAATCAAGACAAAAACAAAGGGAATTTTTCAGAAAAAAAACTCCCAGCTTTAGGAGAAAGGCTTGAGCTCGATGGAGTTCCAGCTGGAGGTAATGGAAGTGAAGATACAGCAAGTTGCGGCAATGAAACTGCTGGTTCGGAGAATGATAATGAAGAACCTGCTCGTCGAAGGAAAAGTAAGTACCCTTGCTATGATCCAAATGTCGATAAACCTGTTTTGTGTGTGGGCATGAAATTTGATAATGCAAAACAATTAAAAGAAGCTATTGTGGAGAGTTCTATTGTTGACCAGAGGAGCGTACAATTCATTAGAAATACGAAGGAATTTGTGAGAGCTAAGTGCTCACAGCCCTATTGTCATTGGAAGCTATACGGCGCTATGAGTAGGAAGGGGTCATTTTAGATTAGGTCCTTCCAGGAGGAACATACTTGTTCAATTCATTTTGATAACAAAAGGGTAACAAGTGTGTAGTTGGCGAAACATTTTTTTAATATAATCAAAGCAATGCCCGAGATCAAATGCCCCCAGTTTAAGCAGTTAGTGAAGGAGGAGGTGGGAGTTAATGTGTCGAGGAATCAGTGCAAGAGAGCTAAGCAGAGGGTGATGCAAATATTGATGGGTCGATACAAGGAATAATATGCGCAGGTATGGGATTATGCCCGCGAATGCGTGGTTCAAAACCCATCTAGTAGGGTATATGCTGAGGTTAGAGAGGCCACTGCCTGATTGTGGGCCTAGATTTGATATATTTTATGTTTGTTTTGATGCATGCAAACGGGGTTTTTTGGCTGGTTGTAGAAGAGTTATAGGATTGGATGGATGTTTTCTTAAGGGTATATGCAAGGGGGAGTTATTGGCTGCTGTGGGGAGAGATGCCAACAATCAAATGTTTCCGATAGCTTGGGCAGTTGTCAAGATTGAGAACAAGGATACTTGGTCCTGGTTCCTCAAGAATTTAATGGTTGACCTTGACATAAACGATGGGGGAGGATGGGCATTCATGAGCGACCAACAGAAGGTAATACCATTGTCAATTAATTCCCTTTTAATATTAATTACTTGAGTATTTTCTGACTTGTATTTGTTGATTTGAATTTTTGTAGGGACTTGTTCCTGCATTGGCTGAGTTGATGCCATATGCTGAGCATAGAATGTGCGCAAGGCACATATATGCTAATTGGACAAAGATCTACAAAGGAGATATGTTGCAAAAGCAGCTTTGGCATATAGCAAAGAGTACCAACATGGCTGACTTCAGATTAGCCAAAGAGGGATTGTTGCAGTTGACAAAAGAAGGCTTTGATGCACTATTCCAGACAGAAGCTAAGCACTGGTGTCGGGCCTTCTTCAGCGAAGAATTTAAATATGATATAATTGACAACAATCTCAGTGAAGCTTTCAATGGCAGAATTTTAGAGGCCAGGTGCAAGCCAATCATCAGCATGCTTGAGGATATTCGTGTTATGGTCATGACCAGACTGCACATACAAAGAGATGAGGCTACCAAGTGGGGCAGAGAATGCGGTCCTAGAATTGTAAAGAAATTGGATGCGAACGTTGCTGCTAGTAGGTTCTGCCATCCGGTTTGGAATGGAGAAAATGGATATGAGATCATTCACAATAATGATAAGTATGTGGTCAACCTAGATAGAAGAAAGTGTTCATGTCGAGCCTGAGAACTAAGTGGAATTCCTTGTCCCCATGCTATTTGTGCCATTTTGATGAAGCAAGAAAGGCTAGAGGATTACCTACATGATTGGTACAAAAAAAGCTCATACCTTAATTCGTACCAATTCATGATGCAGCCTATCCGAAATAGCAAATTTTGGGAGCCAACAAATCATGAAGGCCCTCTACCTTTGCCACTAAAGAAGCAAATAGGAAGGCCAAAGAAAAAACGAAAAATACAGGAGAGAGAGGTATCAAGTCAGAGGATGAGTAAGATCGGGGTGAAGATGAAATGCTCCTATTGCCACAAGGAAGGGCACAATAAGAAAGATTGTCAGTTGAAAAGGCAACGTGCACAAGACGTTGCAAGAGCTGATCGTGGGCCAAGAACAACACCTACTGAAGAGGTTGCTCTTGGGCCTACTGAAGGGCCAACAAAAGGCCCTGTTGTAGGCCAAAGTGAAGAGACAACTACAGGCAGGACAGCAACAACAACAACTGAGTCCACTGTCGAACAAATGAGGAAAAATATCCAGTAAGCTATACATTGTTGTGTTTGTCTTTTATGGGCTGAGTTTAATTTTGTTATGTGTTTCTCAGGTGAGAAGACGACCAACTGCACAAATTGCACAAGGACGGGGAGCCCCACAGGTTGCTCCCCCACAAGTTGCTCAGAGTGATGCACCACAGCGAACAAGAGGGGTTCTTGGAAAAAGAATAAGGCAACATGATTATGGGATTTACACAGATGAACGTACTGGAATGACTATTTTCAATGTAAGATTTGTAGGACTCATGTATTTAATTTATGGTATTTCAATTCATTTGGTTAACAATATAATTATGTTCTTATAGCCTTGAAGAAATTCGGAGGTGCTTATCTCTCAAGGTGGGCCAACTCAAGAGTCAAACGCACAGCCAAAGAAGAGCGCAAAGAAGAAGAAGAAGACAGCGAGTACAGCTTCAAAACAGCCACCAACAAATAAAGTTGCACCAGTTCAATCTCAACCAACAGAACCGGTACTAGTTCCTTCTCAACCGACTGATCATGGGACCAATGTTCCTACGGAGAGGTCCCGACACATGACACGTGCTACAAAAAAAATTGTTGATGCTGAGAAGAATGTGATAGAAATGCCAGTTAATGAACCTACGCGTCCAGTTCGAAAGAGTGCCCGAATTATGAATCAATTCAAAAGTGCAAAAGGAAAAGGAGCCGGGGGTGTTGTGCATATTGACTAATGGGAGGGTACTGGATATGGTATCTTCACTGATGGGGATTGCTGCCATTGTTGTTATGTGTTCGCTTTGACATATTAGGTGGGAGGGGATCGTTGACTGATTGGGGGCTGATGTTTTTTATGGACATGTTTATTTTTGTAAAGAACCAAGCAATGTCAATGGCAACAATGTTTTTGTTATTTTATTGTCTCGCACCTTGTTATGAAGCTGATGTTGTTTTTGGAAGTTTTTGGTTGATTATTGTTGCTGGTTGAAGTTGTGGGTGCTGGATGTACGTGCTGGTTGAAGTTGTGGGTGCTGCATCTTCCTGCACTAGCAAATACAAAGTACTGGTGTAAGAACAAGATGCATTAGCACAACACTAGTGCAATTGTGGCTGTTGCTGCATCCTGTTGCACCAACACAGCTCTCGATGCAACTCTGGGTGCTGGTGTGTCTTCTTCCACGAACACTTGTATGAGCTGGTACAAGAACAAGATGCACCAGCAACTCAACTGGTGCAACAACATGCACCACGACTAGTGCAAGCCAATGGAAACATAGTTGAAACTGACTTGTTCTTTTTTTTAAACTCCTGCAACACGAGTGATCACTTTTTCATCGCGATTGACACTAAAATGATCACTTTCAGAAAAAATTGGCACTGAAACGATCACTATTTACAGCTTATGGCATTGAAATAGTTACTTGTGAATTGTCACCACCCTTTAATTTCTTCATGATTTGCAGATGTAATGGTTGCAGCAAACCATTACATCTGATGCAAAAACCAAGCAAACCAAACCAATATATACAATACAGAACCAAGCAACAAAAATTTGAAGCGCTCACAACCAATGAATTCCAACTCCAACCTTCCATTTCCACCATAGATTGGAACAAAGCCTTTTGTTCCATACAATTTGCAGCAAACCAGTAACACACTTTACTTACAAATGACCCAATACAAGTAAATATTCCACATCTTTGATTATGGTAGACATACAAACTTCTTCTCATTACTCACTTCAAATTTGAATATTCTACACAAGAGAACAACAACACAATCAATGCTCGATAAAAGTTTCTTTCAATTTTTAGCCTTGAAACTTCCCTCTTCAAATAGTCGATTAAAGATGTTAAACCCTTCATTTGAGCTTGCATTGAGTCGACATCATCTAACTCGTCCATTAATGTAGGTAGAGCTTGATGTCGTCCTTCAAGTAGCTGCAAGATCACTTCTGTGGCTCGGCCGGAAAATTTGGCATCAACCCATTTGAAATATTTGCACTTTGAGCCTTCTCTATACCCGCCGCATCCATGGAATCTTCTCCCGGGATTTAACTGAGTCCAAGATGTTCTTCTCAGACTCGGTAACCCACAAAAACAGTAACATTCACCATTTAATTCGCTTTTTTTAATCGAATGTGAGCCGCTGCTGAAGCTTCCGCCCTCCATCTGCAAGCGCGAGCTGCCACCTTCCATCTGCAAGCGCGAACTGCCGCCCTCCATCTGCAAGCGCGAGCTGAGCTTCCGCCTTCCATCTTTCAATTTGGGGATTAGGGTTCTTATTTTAGGGAGAAGAAGCTCAATAAAACGGCACCGTGTAGGTATGGTGAATAAAACGGCGTCGTTTTATTCTTTGCACGCTGACTATGCACTCCGGCGAGCCACGTCGGCTTCAAATACTAATAAAAAAATTGCCACGTTAGATTTCCGACCAACCAAATCGGAGTTGGCACTTAAAAGATCATTTTTCAAATTTTTTGGCACTAAAGTGATCCAAATGGAAGTTTTGGCACCAAAGTGGCCTCCGTACACAAGTTTTGGCACCAATGCTGTTCTTACCCCGGGTAGTTTAGCTAGGTATTGTTTTAAGGTGTTTGGACTTCTAAAATGAGCGTTAACGAGTCTTGATTACTAGACAAAGTTGAAATAGATGTTGGATATTGATTTGAACTCTTGGTGTAGTATTTTCATGGCTGAGAAGTGGTGGATCTCAAAGTTGAAGGCATTTCTTGGAGTTTTTATCATGATTCCAGAACTGATTTTACTGTATGTCCCTGGTTTTTCATTTTTATAGAGAATTTTGTGGTTAGAATCTTGAAAAGTGTTCTTCATGAAAGTTGTTCACAAGATCTTGATTTATAACATACTTAAATTTTAGATTTTTCTGAGCTCAATTGTGTTACACGAAGGTCCCATTTCTTACTGCGTTAGAACTGTTTTATACTGTGGATTCCGTGACCTTCGTGCTTTCTCAGATTTTTATAAAAATTTCTAGTTCGATTTCGACCATACTTCCTTCACAAGATTTGTAAACAAAATCCATGTTATACAACGTATAAAAATTTCAAAGTGTTTTGAAAAGATTTGGTTTGTAAAACGAGTATTTCTTGTGGTTGAGTTCCCCTGTTCCAGAGGACCAGTTCTGGGTTGTTTCCGAGCCATCAAAAGTGATCTTTGTATAAGGATTTTGGGATTGTGTTCTACATAGAAAATATTTGTGAAGGTCTCGTTTATAACATATTCGAATTTTATAATTTTTGGAAACCATTTGCTATGCCTTTGAGATTGATTTCCCAAATCATGCAAATCTATCCAGTTTTACTAGATTTCTATGATCTGCTGGTTCTTACTTGAAAGCATTGGTTTTTGATTTCTAACTTACTGGAAACAGTAACCACACTTATCTAGCCTTTTAATGATGTTTATTTGGCATTGATCTGATGTCGAATGCTTTTGTAAATTCATATTTTAAAATGAGGTTCACAAAGTCGATTGACCGTTTGCATGTGTGAGAGACGTGAGAGATACACATGAGGAGAGTGAGAGAGAGGGACAATCACCGCCGTTCCTGACCACCGCGCACCACCGCTGCGCCTGAGGTCTGCCGCCGCCGCCGCCCCTGTCTGCCGCGCCTCAGCTGCTACGCCGCCGTCCCGCTTCCACTGCCCGTGCTACCACCGCCCGTGCTGCCTCCCGTCGGTCGCCACTCTACCGCCTCAGCCTCCTCGCCGGCAAAGTCACTGCTATTGATCAAAGCTGCCTCGCCGCCGCCTTTAGCCGCCACGCCTGCCACCGTCAAAGCTTCCACCATAGCACAGCATCGCCGAACACCTCTGCCACCGTGCGACGCCACCAGCCGCCGCTCCGGAGACGCCCTGCTGCACGCCGGAGTCGCGAGACACCGCCTGCCGCCGCGCCCTCTCCCTTTTCTGTTCCGCCGCCTCGCCTGTCCCCGGAGCAGCACCGCCCCTCCGCGGCTGCATCGCCCCTTCGCAGCTACTGTTCTGCCGCTGCCGGAGTAGCCACGCCGTCAGCCACCACCTACAGCCGCCGGAGAAACTGCTGCCCCCTTTGCCGTGACGCTGCCGTTGCCGAACCCCGCCGGAGCAGCCGCCCGCCGAGCCTACTGGAGCAGCCCCGCCGGCGCTGCCGTGTCTCGCCGTCGTCATCACCGTTTGTCCCGATCCCGAGCCAATCCAATTTGGATTTTTTTTCAAATTAGGTAATTGGACATTATCCTATATGTTTTCATAATATTAAATTTCCTAATTTGAGTATTTGAATATTTCGTGAATATCATATAGAATATTAGAGATCTTAGGATAATTATCTGATATCCGCAATGTTTAAAAATATTCAAAATTAGGAAAATTTCCTAATTCGGCAACATATCTGGACGACTATCCGACCTTATCCCTAAGGAATGATACGTGGCGATACAGAAAATTATTATCGTATCCATAACCATTCAGATACAATAATGATTTTTATTTGCTTTCCAAATTTGAATGATCGACTTTCCGTCAATATCTATAACCCTGTAGATATTACCAATAGTTTGGTTTCTGTGTCTAATCCGAGTTTGAAACAAATCTGGCAGATTGCGTGGACAGTTTGAATGTGTATGTTATCTCTGTTTAAATTGTTTTTCCTTTTCAAATAAAAAAGAAAATTCAAAAAAATATCAGTTAGGATTTGAATTAGAGTTTTGCATGTCTGGGGAACCCTAAATATATCTAGAAGATAGAGTAATTATTTAATTTAAATTAGGACTTGAGATAATATATTTCCTAGTTTAAATTAAGTAATATTCTAATCTTAATAGATTATTTAGGTTATTTTTTAATTCCGAATTTTCATGAAAACCCCAAAAAAGGAATGAATTGCTTTATGGTAGATTAAGATAGATTACATTCTTAATTTAAGTAATTTATTATTTCGAATTTTCACAAAAAATCCCAAAAATAAGTCATGTTAGGATATGTTAAGTCATCATAGGTTGCATGTTAATTTAGGCATATTTTTAATTCCGAATTTCATAAAAAAAAACACCAAAAATAAATCATTTGTCTGTCATTAGAATTAGGTCACGTCGTTGCATGACATATAGCTTGCATGCTAGGTTGCACTAATTTACACGTCATTGCATATAGATTAGATTTCATTTAAATAAGTGAAAATCCAAAAAAGAGAAATTGAGTGAATTGCTTGTTAATTAGAAATCATATTAGGATTGTCAATGTGATTTTCTGGCTAACAATGCAGATGCTTGCGTTGGTTCGAGGTAAGTAATTCTTCCAATTTGCAATTTATTTAACGCTTTCTTGGATGTTAAATTGGTGGTTTGCGCACCCGCATGAACACCTCACATGTTAGTGACTAAGTTAAAATGGATCCAAACTGCTTGCTAAAATATTTTTGAAAAGAAAAGGTACCGAAAGGGCGTTAGACTAGATCTAACGTAATCAAGTCCCCGAGCTTAGAATCTCTGGTTCGTAGAAATAAAACATATCTCCCTATGTTTTATTTAGGTTTCTAATCGACCTACGTAAATTGATTAGTGGCGACTCCAAGCATGAAAACATTTGCATGTTAAAGACTTAAACCCTAAGATGCGAATTGGTAGGGCTTGGGAGAGTCCGAGTTAAGATTAGTCTTAATAATCCATTAGCCCAAAAAATGAAAATTTTTTAGGTTGCGACACGGATAGGGCCGTAATGATACGGAACGATTACGGTTTGAATTCGTGAGATTTGGTGTGATTTTCGGATTTCTGACTACTGTATCCGTCTGGTTTGCTATTTTTGTGGAGAATTTTGGGGGCTGAATTTGAGGAAGTTTTCTTCATGAAAGTTACTCCCAACATCTTGAAGTATAACATATTTTAAAATTGGAATTTTTGGAGACCATTTAGATTGTACGAAAACCCATTTTCAGACCGTATTGAAACTGCCCCGAACACTGTTCATCCCGACCTTCTTGTCTTCCGAATTTTTATGAAATTTTCCAGATCTATTTTCAATAAACTTCCTTCACGAAATTTGTTGGTGACTCTCTTTTCTATGACATATAAAAATTTCAAAGTTTTCAAGGTGATTTGGGTGTTGAAAGAAATGTATTTTTTAGGACAAAATAGTCTGTTAGAGCGAACTGATTGTGGTCTGATTTTGAGGACAAAAAGGCATGGTTGTAAATTGAACCGGATTTCATGTTCATCATAAGAAATGTTTATCGGGATATGTTTTGTGATATATCCAAAATTTAGAATTTTTGGAGTTCGTTTACTATTTATTTTGATAGGACTTCGGTCACTGTGTAGACTGCCCTAATTCTATGGATGTTCATTTTTTATGAGCGAGAAATTGTGCATGACCGCGTGCCAAGTATGTGTGGCCGTGTGGCGTGATTGTGCGATGGCAATGTGTGTTGGCGTAAGGCATGTGTGGCGTGGGATTGTGTGGCCGTGTTGTACGTGTGGAATATGTGGAACGGAGGTACGAGAATGTAAGATTGGTTGGAAAAGTGATACCCTGAGGCGTGTTCGTTTATGCGGGGTGAGTCCGTCCTGAGGAGGGTTCGTTTACGCGGGACGATGCCATCCCTGACAAGGTGACGATGCCCGGCCCGACGGGATGACGATGCCTGACGAGGTCAGAAAACCATTGGCTTGATGCGTTTTACGCGGGCACGATAGAAGGAAAGTTGAGTGTAGGATTCCGTCTTGAGGCGTGTTCGTTTATGCGAGACGATGCCGTCCCTGATGAGGTGATGATGCCCAACTCGACGGGGTGACGATGCCTGACGAGGTCAGAAGACCGTTGACCTGATGCGTTTTACGCGGGTGCGGTAGAAGGAAAGTTGAGTGTAGGATTTCGTCCTGAGGCGTGTTCGTTTACGCGGGACGATGCCGTCCCTGACGAGGTAACGATGCTCGGCCCGACGGGGTGACGATGCCTGACGAGGTCAGAAGACCATTGGCCTGATGCGTTTTACGCAGGCGTGGTAGTGGTGGAAAGTTGAGAATGAGCTGGAATTGGGTTGACGTGTGAGAATTGATGCATGGCGTGAGTTCGTGTGCGAGTGTGGTTGGTATCGGGTATTGTGGTGCTCGACTATGGGGTAAAAACTACTAGGCATGTTATGGGACATGCCTAAGTGGGTTTTGCCTTATAATCAAGGCACGCGCACGACTGTGATGTATTACTGTGGTATGTTGGCGGTGTTGTTATCTAATGTGCAGGAACGTGCATGATGGATCCCAGGTAGGATCGTATGTGTTTGTTAGTATGGTTGATTGTTGTATGCTATGCGTGTTTCGTTTGGCGGTACGTGAGAGCCTATGTGGGGTTTGGGGTTGTACACTTATTGTGATTCGTCTCATGGTTGTGTAACCACCGCTTTCAGAACCCCAATCTTAAACCAGGGAGGTCCGCCTTCTCTTTTTGGAGTTCGGGGAGCCGCCATGGTGCCCAGTGGAACTGCAGATGATCCTCCGGGGGCTTGAGCCAGAAGACGCAGCAGCAGAAGGGAAGAGGGCAACCAGTAGGTTTCCCTAGGGTAATTTAGGGGTTGCACGGAATAGGTCATCCCATAGTGAAGCTAGGTTAACCAAGCCACTTGATCCTTTTTGTTATGTCAGTGGTTGTGAATTCTTGTTTGCTAAGCTCATGTATAATATGATGTTTGCATGTATAATGCTTTGGCATTGTATATAAATGAATGTTGTTGTTATTTGACTGTCTGGTTGAGCTACCCCATCGTCGTCTTTATAGTCAGGGGTTTTATATTCGCTTCCGCATGTGTTTCTGATGTTTGGGATTGGGTTGGCGATGTTCCTGGGCGTCGCAAACATTCGACCGAAGCAGGATGTCGCGACCTCGATGGGGTTCGAGACGTGACATGGAAAGTAGTCATATTGTTTGGTCCTTATAGTATTGATTTTGCATAAAACAATGAACTTGATAGACCCGTACGATGCCATGTTTATTGTGAGATTAAATATGAATACACGTGAGATAAATATTTAATATGAGCTTAATATGGTTGTCAAGGTCATAAGCCGCGTTGGATTTTCTTAGGTGGGTTGAGAAAGAGGTATCAATTACTTGAAGATATGCCGCCCACGTGAAACCGACATGTAGCGTCAAATATGTTTAACAAAAAGAAGACCGGCTCACTTTTTCTTTCTTGATGTGACCTTGAAATTGCCATTTGAAAGAGAATTCTCTGAGAGAATTTTAGAGAGAGAGAAAAGATAGAAGGGTTGTCGTTTTGTTCTCGTTGCCA
This sequence comes from Syzygium aqueum, assembly GCA_031216185.1. Lineage (NCBI taxonomy): Eukaryota > Viridiplantae > Streptophyta > Magnoliopsida > Myrtales > Myrtaceae > Syzygium > Syzygium aqueum. The sequence continues at coordinate 27,790,149 of CM062233.1, read as the reverse complement.
AGTTGTATGCATAATTTGCCACATTAAACTTTTCCTTTTATTACAAAAATCATGTACAAACAAAAATTTTATTTAAAAAAAAACCACGTATGATGAATTATCGGAATTTGTTAGTGAAGACACTTAAGTGATCGTTTAGCCGCTGATGTAGCACTCGAGTGCTTGCTCAAAAAAATTTAAGCGCCATACGTAAATTATGACATTTTCAGTATCCTTTTCCCCGTTTAATATGAGATTAAATATGAATCTGCATGTAATACAAATTTAATATGAGATTAAATAGCAGAGAATGGTTGTCAAGTTCATAAGCTGCGCTGAATTTTCTTGTGTGGGTTGAGAAAGATAGATACCTGCTCAAAATTATGCAGCCCGCATGAAACGACATCTTGCGTCGGTTAAATTAAGCTAGTTAGATTGAGCAATGGCGACAGATAATATGCATTATCCACGAAAATAGAACAAGTATTGGGTGCTCCTACATCATTTGAGTGCAATTCACATCCATTATCATTTGAGCGCAATTCATGAATCCCAAGTTCGATGCCCATGTGACATTCTGAAATTTTAATCACTTGGGAATTATGAAATAGATGATTTTATGAACGTACTTGAAGTTATATCTCACCTAGAACTGATCACTCCTAAGATACTAACCATTAGGGAATGGCTATTTAGGGATTTAAATTCACGTGATAAAAAAAACTCGATCTTGAACTAACTTTCGACCATAGAAATTGTTGAGGTGATATTTTGAGTCAATGTAGGCCGATCTAAGGATAACTAGGAATCTATTCACTCCTGTCATACGAGTGGATCACGGGTTACTCCGTTTGATCATGAAATGAATTGACGAATGACTCTAAACCTATATCAAACGATCGCGCCCGTCGAAACTAGCGATCGATCCTCGCAATTACATGACAACCGAAGTCGTCACGATTTGAGTGAACTTAAATGTGGCTTGATTTAGTATCGATCACGAGGTCGAGTATGCGAATTTTCTGAAAGCCACCTGTTAGTTTGAGATAAGCGCAAGTTACGTTATTTAAAATTTAGTCATTAATTAGAGACCAAGTTTGGGCATCGAAAATTTAGAAAGTCACGACAGGATATTTGGACGATGTTGTTATTACCGTGATCAGCCTTAGAATTGTCCGAATCCTTTAGAAAAATCGAATTTCGGCAAGAAACAGAAAATGACCGTTTTACCCTTGAGACTTTGTTAAGGCCAAATATAATGGGAGAATGGGCATTTTTGTAATTTCACTCCTACTTTAGAAATGACAATTTTTGGATAATTTTGCCCTTTGATATTTTTGGGAAAGATTTGATCTCGGCCATTGATCGCAAGATAAGAACAAATCGTGGCCATCGGATGGAAAGTAGAGAGGAGGGTAGGATGGTCATTTTGCCAAAAGGGACACCAATTATTGGTGTTTTAAGCCTTCTCTCTCTCTCTCTCTCTCTCTCTCTCTCTCTCTCTCTCTCTCTCTCTCTCTCTCTCTCTCTCAGCAAGCTCTCTCTCCCTCTCCCTCCGGCCGATCGCCTCCCCTCTTCCCCCCTTTGCTCGCGCGGCCGTCGTCCCTAGCCACCGTACGCCTCGTCGCCGTCTCGCCGGAGTCGCACCATTACCACTCTCACGCCACCGTCTCTCTCTCCCTCTCTCTCTCTCTCTCGATCGATCTCTCTCTCTCCCTCCTCTCCTGTGGCCAACCGGCCAAAGCCGTCGGTGCCATCGCTGATTGTCGCCGTTCAGCTGCTGCCGTGTGATCCGCCGGTCCATTGCCCCTCCCTCTTACTTGAACGCGCCTAGGATTTCAAGTAAGTTATACCCTAGACCCTATTTAGGATATCAAGTACTAACGGCTTGTTTAGACACGGTTTAGTGTATTTTAGGGGCTATTTTGGATGAGGGGTCGTATGGACGAATTTGTGGCATTTTGGTGGAAAATTAGAGGCCAAATAAAGGCTGAGATTGATTGGTTTGAGTGCTGTAAATTTCTGTTTGGCACGTAGAATGGATAGTTTGATTCGGTAATTAATTGTGTGAAATTGTCATGTAGTGCCTTGATTGTTGTGCCATGGTTTTTTCGATGAAAAATAGGATGTTATATGATGGTCGTATGTTTGTTATATGGCTGAATTGTGATGGTCGAATTGGGTGCATTTGAGTGCGTGTACTTAATGTCCAAGTATGTGCACGTGTGAAATTGAGCCGTGCGATGTGCGAGTGATCACTAAAAAGTCCTGAGACGTGTTTAAGCGGAGTACAGATAAAATATGGCGTGTTGGCATGTTCGCGTGATCACTTAATCCTCGAGGCGTGTTTACGCAAGGAATTGAATCGGCCTGAGGCATGTTTACGCTAGGGGTGTGCAAAAAACCCGGTACCCGCCCAGGACCGCCCGAAACCGGACCAGGACCGGTAGGTTTTAAGGGTTTCGGTCCGGTCCCCGGTTCCGGGTGTGGAACCGCCCACCCGCCCACCCGGACCGGACCAGTATAATATATATAATATAATATTTTTAATTTTTAATTTAAAAAATTCAAAACCCTAAATCAAAATTGTGAACTTTGTGGGCGTTGTAGACCATATTGCATGTTCCCTTTGTTGACATTTGCTAGTGATTTGGTTGTGAAAATGCTGGTCTTTCTGTGAATTTCTTTGCATATTGTGGATTGCAATCTTGTTATTGAAAGTGCTCGTCCCGCTCGCGACTAGCCTTTTGCCGCTCGCCACTCGCCGCGCTCGGTTCGATCCGAACCCATCGGGTCGGTTGGTCCCGGGTTAAACTTGGTACAAAAAATGAAATAAAAAAATTATCGATTGGTCCCGGGTTGACCCTGGACCGGACCGAACCCATTGGGTTGGTCCGGTCCTCGGTCCTAGGCTCAATAGGGTCGGTCCTCGATCTCAAAAATTGAGGACCAACACTGTGCGGGTTGGTCCTAGGGTTAGGGGGTGGACCAGCCCAACCCGGACCATGCTCACCCCTAGTTTACGCGGATCGTGTTTACGCAAGAAATTGACAGACCTGTATGATGCCACATTTATTGTGAGATTAAATATGAATACACGTGAGATAAAAACTTAATATGAGCTTAATATGGTTGTCAAGGTCATAAGCCGCGTTGGATTTTCTTAGGTGGGTTGAAAAAGATGGATCAACTACTTGAAGGTATGCCGCCCACGTGAAACTGACATGTTGCGTCAAATATGTTTGACAAAAAGAAGAACAGCTCACTTTTTCTTTCTTCATGTGACCTTGAAATTGCCATTTGAAAGAGAATTCTCTGAGAGAATTTGAGAGAGAGAGAGAGAAAAAGCGCCAAGGGTTGTCGTTTTGTTCTCGTTGCCAAGTTGTATGCAGAATTTGCCACATTAAACTTTTCCTTTTATTACAAAAATCATGTACAAACAAAATTTTATTTAAAAAAAACCACGTATGATGAATTATCGGAATTTGTTAGGGGAGACACTTAAGTGATCGTTTAGCCGCCGATGTAGCACTCGAGTGCTTGCTCAAAAAACTTTAAGCGCCATATGTAAATTATGACATTTTCAGTATCCTTTTCCCCATTTAATATGAGATTAAATATGAATCTGCATGTAATACAAATTTAATATGATATTAAATAGCAGATGATGGTTGTCAAGCTCATAAGCTGCGCTGAATTTTCTTGTGTGGGTTGAGAAAGATAGATACCTACTCAAAATTATGCAGCCCATGTGAAACGACGTGTTGCTTCGATTAAATTAAGCTAGTTAAATTGAGTAGTAGCGATAGATAATATGCATTATCCACAAAAATAGAACAAGTATTGGGTGTTTCTGCATCATTTGAGCACAATTCATATCCATTATAGTTTGAGCGCAATTCATGAATCCCAAGTCGGATACTCACCTTCCACCTTGAGTCCTTCTCCACATCATGCTGTCTCCCCATTTCCTTTTGGGATGTTTTTATTTTGCGAAAAATGAATGATTTTGAAAAAAAATTTCTAGAATGATTGCGTATATCATTTATAAAAATCAATGAACGAAATTTTTTTTAACCATTCATTAAAATATTTATACAGAATATAGTGGATAATGAAAATATTTTTCTTTGAGTAACTCTTTCCAGCAGTATAAGCGATTATTTTTACGAAAATATTTTTCTAATTATATATTTTTTGTGAAACAAACAAATCATATAGTTATGCTTACAATGACGTCCCCATTCTTTTCAAAATTCTTTATTGAGGAAATAGGAAAAATGGGACATGGTAGTCTAGTAGCCTATTGTCCACGAATCTGGCCCACGCAACATCAATAAAGGGTTCCGATTTCTTCTATCTCTTGTCATTCGATGTTGATAATTATCAATAAATTAGAACGTGAAATGGAATCAACTGATATTTTTATAGTTGATAATTCTTTTGGAGGGTAATCAAACTCATCTTCACAATTAGAATAGTTGACAGAACAATTTATGATTGGAAGAAATTTATCCTGTCCTTCCAATAAAGAACACAACGCAACAAAAGGAATTTATTACTTTATTGCACTTTTTGAAAGTTGGAGCACTCAATTGCACATTCATGACAAATTTAGGACTTGATTATACTTTTTGAAAGTTTTATGACTCAATTACACTTTCGTAACAAATTTTATAGCTTCTAGTACACTTATCCCTTTACTAAAATTGATTCATTCCTCTTCATATGCAATCCAATGACAATTATGCAAGCGTTGAATGTGTGCCTCAACAACTGTAACAATAATGGCAAAAGATTTTATTAGCCAAATATAATTTGTGAACATATTGTTAATAATAAATACTATAAATCTAAAGTACGTTTGAGGATGAACTATAAATCATGATCAGTAATTTTCAATCATAGTTAATAAAAACAAATAATCTGATTAATACTAATAACTACCGTCACGCCCCAAACCTCAACGGGCTCGCGACACACTTTCAATGGTCATGTTGAAAGCAACATCCCAAGACGCATCACCGACCCATTACAGATACAGAACAATACATGAGAAGAGCAGTATTTTTAATTTGTTAAATATGTAGAGGAAATATTCTATTAAGTAGGATTTACAACTTATGGAAAAAATAACAAAGTATATGAAGACTTACTTTTTGATGATTGGAAAGTAGTCTCATTGTTTGGTCCTTATAGTACTGATTTTGCATAAAACAATGAACATGACGGACCCGTACGATGCCACATTTATTGTGAGTTTAAATATGATTACGCGTGAGATAAAAATTTAACATGAGCTTTTGTCACGTCCCGAACCCAATTGAGAGCGTGACACCCTCTACTGGTCGATTTAAGCGACATCCCAGGGTATCGCCGACCCAAATGAAACTTATCAGAGATTTATATCAACAGCGGAAACCACCAATACCTGGACAATAATAACTGGGGTAATCAGGGAGAATGCACAAATTCATTTCTCATTCAAACTTATATAATATCCACAATTTACAAAATCACATATATACAAGCACACCGCATCGCCACACTACATACCACCTATAACAAAAAGGATCGATAACCTGGGTACCCTATCACCAAAATAGTATGCTTCAAAAGCCTATTCTACAACCCCTACACTTGCCCCTACGCCCTCTACTTGGCGTTCACTCCGAGTCTGATTCTTCGTCCTCTGAATCTGAATCTGAATCCTCTTGAGACTCCTGCTCGTCTGTCGGGTACTCTACCACGTTAATGTCGATGTGCAACAGTATTGCAAAACGCTACGGCGACAACGGAAGGTTCATTGATCAGACCGGGGTTCTGAAATATTTGGTTGAAACAACCATGAGATTACAACTCAATAAGTACACCCCTAAACCCCACCTGGGCTATCACGTATCTCCAGAAAACGCATATCTCATACAAACAACCACTCATACTAACAATCACACATGAACCTACCTGGAATTCTTCATACACCTCACTGCATGCCAAATAATAATACAACCAACATGCCACAATGATGCCTCATTCATGTTGCAAAACCAAAGCATCTAATATGAATTCACATGAATCAATGCATCACAATCGCACGTGCCTCGATTATAAGGCAAAACCCACTTGGGCACATTCCATACCATGCCTAGCAGTTTTTACCCCATAATCGAGCACTACATCACACGATAAAATCCTCACATATCAAATCGAGTCTAGCTCATTCCTAACTTTTCCACCACTACCGCGCCCGTGTAAAACGCATCAGGCTAACGGTCTTCTGACCTCGTCAGGCATCGTCACCCCGTCGGGCCGAGCATCGTCATCTCGTTAGGGACGGCATCGTCCCGCATAAAGGAACACACCTCAAGACAGAATCCTACACTCAACTTTCCTTCTATCGTGCCCGCGTAAAATGCATCAGGCCAACGGTCTTCTGACCTCATCAAGCATCGTCACCCCGTCGGGCCGAGCATCGTCATCTCGTCAGGGACGGCATCGTCCCGCATAAACGTACACGCCTCAGAACGGAACCTACCCCGCTTAAACGAACACGCCTCAGGGTACCACTTTTCAGACCATTCCAATCATCTCATATCATCGTACCACACGTGCCACACGGTCACACATCACACACGGCCACTCAATCCCACGCCACACATGCCTTACGCCAACACACATTACCATCACACAATCACGCCACACGGCCACACATACTTGGCACGCGGTCACACACAATCTCTTGCTCATAAAAATGAACATCCATAGAATCAGGGTAAATCTGAGCAGTTTATACAGTGACCGAAATCCCATCAAAATAAATAGTAAACGAACTCCAAAAATTCTAAATTTTGGATATGTCATAAAAAAACCATCTTGATAAACATTTCTTATGAGAACACGAAATCTAGTTCAATCTGCAACCATGCCTTTTTGTCCCTCGAAAATCAAACCAAAATCAGTTCTCTCTAACAGACTATTTTATCCTCAAAATACATTTATTTCAACACTCAAATCACCTTAAAAAGCTTTGAAATTTTTATATATCATAGTAACAAATGTCCCCAACAAGTTTTATGAAGAAAGTATTTTGAAAATGGGTCTGGAAAAATTTATAAAAATTCGAACAGACCCAAAGGTCGGGATGAATAGTGTTCCGGGCAGTTTCCATACGGTCTGAAAATGGGTTTTCGTGCTAACCAAATAGCCTCCAAAAATTCCAAATTTAAAATATGTTATACTTTCAGATGTTGAGAAAAACTTTCATGAAGAAAACTTCATCAAATTCGGCCCACAAAATTCTCTACAAAAATAGCAAATCGGATGGGCACAGTAACCGCGAATCTAAGAATAACACCAAACCTCACGGATTCGAACCCCAATTGATTTCTACCGAATTTCAACCACCAAAACTCATTCCCAGACGTCTAATCCAATACGCAACAGCCACTAACAGCTATGATAAGCCACCAACAACCACAATCAGCCACCAACAACCACAATCAGCCACCAACAACCACGATCGACACCTCAATCAACCCCTAAACTACCCTAAACTGCGTCTAAACGAGCTCGTTAATACCCGATATCCTAGATAGGGTTTAGGGAGCAACTTACCCGAACTCTAGGCTAACTTGACTAGAGTGGAAAGGGGGATCGGCTGATCGGCAGCTCACGGCGGCACACAGCGGCGACGGCGGCGGTGGCTTGAACCGGCTTGGCTTGTCCACGGCCAAGAGAGAGAGAGAGAGAGAGAGAGAGAGTTCTCGGTTTGGGGGGGTTGCCGTGAGAAGAGAGAAAGGGAATGAGGAGAGAGAGAGGGAAGTTTGACTAAATAGTCCAAATTGCACTTAATTCCCATTTTGCCCTTTTCACAGTTGGCTAGGATTAATTCAAGACAAATAATGGAGGGGCATTTTGGTCCATCATAAATCTGAATTATTGGGGCTGATATTATCCATTTAGTATCCCCAAAATAATTTCCCAAAATTCGGAATACCAAAATAGGCCTAGGGGAAAAACAGTAATTTTCCGGTCCAGGGTCGAAATTCCATTTTTCGACCGTACCAACCCCAAATGTGTGTGGCCAACATAATATGACGTCGGATTCGCAAAAATAACCTTTTAAGCCCTCGAAAATCGATTGCAAAGTTTGGAGGGGCAAAATAGTAATTTTTCACTTCTGAACCGAAATTCCAGTTTCCGATCGTAACTAGTCTAGATATGCATGGCAACCCTAAAACGGCATCGGCCTCAAAAAATAATCTCATACGGTCTCGAAAATCTCATCGGAGTCCAAAAGGGTAAAATCATAATTTTTCCAATTTCGACCGAAATTCTAATTTTCAGCTAGACTAGTCCCAAATGTATGTAGCCACACCAAAACGATGTTGGCCTTGCAAAATAGTCGCAAACACCCATAGAATTTCGACATCGAAGTTCGAGTCCAATTTGGCGATCAAAATTGCTCAATTCAGAATTTTAGAGCCTCTTAATAATGGATGGCTGTTTAGGGGTTACGCGTATCGACCTAGGGTCACTCGAGTCGTGACGGTCTCGATTACCGGGATAAAGTAAGGAATTATTGGTTAATCTAGGGGTCACGATCATTCGGTTCAGGTTCGAGATTTATTTGCCACGTGCACTCACGGTCGAGTGGAATCACCCACGATCCGATCGTACGTCATTGGCCAAACCAGATCCGTCACCTTCCTAGAATGGGTCCACACTGACCCAAAATATTTCCCTACCGTTTCTCGGAATCGGCGCCCGATTCGCGATCGGGTCTCTAGTCCACGCACCGTTTTCCTAGTTAGCCATATCCCATTGGTTAGTATCCCGAGAGTGATCAGCTCTGGGCGAGACTTGTTAAAATGAAATGCAAAATGATGCCAATTTTATTAATCCCGAAATTACATCGAAATTCAGGCTGTTACGGCTTAATATGGTTGTCAAAGTCATAAGCCACGTTGAATTTTATTAGGTGGGTTGAGAAAGATGGATCAACTACTTGAAGATATGCCGCCCACGTGAAACCGACATGTAGCGTCAAATATGTTTAACAACAAGAAGAACGGCTCACTTTTTCTTTCTTAAGGTGACCTTGAAATTGCCATTTGAAAGAGAATTCTCTGAGAGAATTTGAGAGAGAGAGAGAGAAAAAGCATCAGGGTTGTCGTTTTGTTCTCGTTGCCAAGTTGTATGTAGAATTTGCTACATTAAACATTTCCTTTTATTACAAAAATCATGTACAAACAAAAATTTTATTTAAAAAAAACCACGTATGATGAATTATCGGAATTTGTTAGTGGAGACACTTAAGTGATCGTTTAGCCGCCGATGTAGCACTCGAGTGCTTGCTCAAAAAACATTAAGCGCCATATGTAAATTGTGGCATTTTCTGTATCCTTTTCCCCGTTTAATTTGAGATTAAATATGAATCTGCATGTAATACAAATTTAATATGAGATTAAATAGTAGAGGATGGTTGTCGAGTTCATAAGCTGCGCTGAATTTTCTTGTGTGGGTTGAGAAAGATAGATACCTACTCAAAATTCTGCAGCCCACGTGAAATGACATGTTACGTCGTTCAAATTAAGCTAGTTAAATTGAGCAGTAGCGACAGATGATATGCATTATCCACGAAAATAGAACAAGTATTGGGTGTTCCTGCATCAATTGAGCGCAATTCACATCCAATATCGGTTGAGCGCAATTCATGAGTCCCAAGTCCGATGCCCACCTTCTATCCTCAGTCCTTCTCCACATCATGTTGTCTCCTCATTTCCTTTCGGGATGTTTTTGTTTCGCGGAAAATGAATGATTTAGAAAACATTTTCCTAAAAATGATCGCTTGTATCAGTTATAAACATCAATGAACGAATTTTTTGTTAACCATTCATGAAAATGTTTAGACAGAATATAGTGGATAATGAAAATATTTTTCTTCTACTAATTATTTCCAGCGGCATAAGTGATTATTTTTACCAAAATATTTTTCGAATTATTTATTTTTTGCGAAACAAATGAATCATATAGCTATGCTTACGATGATGTCCCCATTATTTTCAAAATTCTCAATTGAGGAAATAGGACATACGGGACCGGGCAGTCTACTAGCCTATTTTCCACGAACTTGGCCCTGACAACATCAATAAAGGATTCCGATTTCTTGTATCTCCTGTCATTCGATGTTGATATTTATCATTAAATAAGAACGTGAAATGGAATCGACTGATATTTTTATAGTTGATAATTCTTTTGGAGGGTAATCAAACTCATTTTCGCAATTAGAAAAGTTGACAGAACAATTTAAGATTGTAAGATATTTCTCCTGTCCTTCCAAAAAAGAACACAACGCAACAAAAGGGATTTATTACTTTATTGCACTTGTTGAAAGTTGTAGGACTCAATTGCACATTCATGACAAATTTTAGAACTTGATTACACTTTTTGAAAGTTTTATGACTCAATTGTACTTTCGTAACAAATTTTACAGCTTCCAGTACACTTATCCCTTTAATAAAATTGATTCATTCCTCTTCATATGTAATCCAATGACAATCATGCAAGCGTTGAATGTTTGCCTCAACAACAGTAACAATAATGGAAAAAGATTTTATTAGCCAAATATAATTTGTGAACATATTGTTAATACTAAATACTGTAAATCTAAAGTACGTTTGAGGATCAACTATAAATCATGATCAGTAATTTTCAATCATAGCTAATAAAAAAAATCTAATTAATACTAATAACTATTGTCACGCCCCGAACCTAAATGGGCTCGCGACATCCTTTCGACGGTCGAATTGAAAGCGGCATCCCAAGAAGTGTCGCCGACCCATTACAGATACAGAGCAACACATGAGAAGAGCACTATTTTTAATTTGCTAAATATGAAGAGGAGATTTTCTATTAAGTAGGATTTACAACTTATGGAAAAAATAACAAAGTATATGAAGACTTACTTTTTGATGATTGGAAAGTAGTCTCATTGTTTGGTCCTTATAGTACTGATTTTGCATAAGTAACGAACTTGACGGACCCGTACGATGCCACGTTTATTGTGAGTTTAAATATGATTACACGTGAGATAAAAATTTAATGTGAGCTTCATACAGTTGGCAAGGTCATAAGCCACGTTGAATTTTCTTAGGTGGGTTGATAAAGATGGATCAACTACTTGAAGATATGCCACCCACGTGAAACCGACATGTTGCGTCAAATATGTTTAACAAAAAGAAGAACGGCTCGCTTTTTCTTTCTTGATGTGACCTTGAAATTGCCATTTGAAAAAGAATTCTCTGAGAGAATTTTAGAGAGAGACAAAAAGATAGAAGGGTTGTCGTTTTGTTCTCGTTGCCAAGTTGTATGCAGAATTTGCCACATTAAACTTTTCCTTTTGTTACAAAAATCATGTACAAACAAAAATTTTATTTAAAAAAAACCACGTATGATGAATTATCGGAATTTGTTAGTGGAGACACTTAAGTGATCGTTTAGCCGCCGATGAAGCACTCGAGTGCTTGGTCAAAAAACTTTAAGCGCCATATTAAATTATGACATTCTCTGTATCCTTTTCCCCGTTTAATTTGAGATAAAATATGAATCTGCATGTAATACAAATTTAATATGAGATTAAATAGCAGAGGATGGTTGTCGAGTTCATAAGCTGCGCTGAATTTTCTTGCGTGAGTTAAGAAAGATAGATACCTACTCAAAATGCTGCAGCCCACGTGAAATGACATGTTGCGTCGGTCAAATTAAGCTAGTTAAAATGAGCAGTAGCGACAGATGATATGCATTATCCACGAAAATAGAACAAGTATTGGGTGTTCCTGCATCATTTGAGCGCAATTCACATCCAATATCATTTAAGCGCAATTCATGAGTCCCAAGTCCGATGCCCACCTTCCACCCTCAGTCCTTCTCCACATCATGATGTCTCCTCATTTCCTTTCGGGATGTTTTTGTTTCACGGAAACTGAATGATTGAGAAAACATTTTCCTAGAAATGATAGCTTGTATAAGTTATAAAAATCTATGAACGAAATTTTTGTTAACCATTCATGAAAATGTTTAGACAGAATATAGTGGATAATGAAAATATTTTTCTTCTACAAATTATTTCCAGCGGTATAAGCGATTATTTTTACAAAAATATTTTTCGAATTATTTATTTTTTGCGTAACAAATGAATCATATAGTTATGCTTACGACGACGTCCCCATTATTTTCAAAATTCTCAATTGAGGAAATAGGAAATACGGGACAGGGTGGTCTAGTAGCCTATTTTCCACGAACTTGGCCTTGACAACATCACTAAAGGGTTCCGATTTCTTGTATCTCTTGTCATTCGATGTCGATATTTATCAATAAATAAGAACGTGAAATGGAATCAACTGATATTTTTATAGTTGATAATTCTTTTGGAGGGAAATCAAACTCATCTTCGCAATTAGAAAAGTTGACAGAACAATTTATGATTGTAAGATATTTCTCCTATCCTTCCAATAAAGAACACAACGCAACAAAAGGGACTTGTTACTTTATAGCACTTTTTGAAAGTTGTAAGACTCAATTGCACATTCATGACAAATTTTAGGACTTGATTACACTTTTTGAAAGTTTTATGACTCAATTGCACTTTTGTAACGAATTTTATAGCTTCCAGAACACTTATCCCTTTAATAAAATTGATTCATTCCTCTTCATATGTAATCCAATGACAATTATGCAAGCGTTGAATGTTTGCCTCAACAACTGTAACAATAATATCAAAAGATTTTATTAGCCACATATAATTTGTGAACATATTGTTAATACTAAATACTGTAAATCTAAAGTACGTTTGTGGATCAACTATAAATCATGATCAGTAATTTTCAATCATAGCTAATAAAAACGAAAAATATAATTAATACTAATAACTATTGTCACGCCCCGAACCTAAATGGGCTCGCGACACCCTTTCGACGGTCGAATTGAAAGCGACATCCCAAGAAGTGTCGCCGATCCACTACAGATACAGAGCAACACATGAGAAGAGCAGTATTTTTAATTTGCTAAATATGTAGAGGAGATTTTCTATTAAGTAGGATTTACAACTTATGGAAAAAATAACAAAGTATATGAAGACTTACTTTTTGATGATTGGAAAGTGGTGTCATTGTTTGGTCCTTATAGTACTGATTTTGCATAAGCAACAAACTTGACGGACCCGTACGATGCCACGTTTATTGTGAGTTTAAATATGATTACACGTGAGATAAAAATTTAATATGAGCTTCATACGGTTGTCAAGGTCATAAGCCACGTTGAATTTTATTAGGTGGGTTGAGAAAGATGGATCAACTACTTGAAGATATGCCGCCCACGTGAAACCGACATGTAGCGTCAAATATGTTTAACAAAAAGAAGAACGGCTCACTTTTTCTTTCTTGATGTGACCTTGAAATTGCCATTTGAAAGAGAATTCTCTGAGAGAATTTGAGAGAGAGAGAGAGAAAAAAAAGCATCAGGGTTGTCGTTTTGTTCTCGTTGCCAAGTTGTATGTAGAATTTGCTACATTAAACATTTCCTTTTATTACAAAAATCATGTACAAACAAAAATTTTATTTAAAAAAAACCACGTATGATGAATTATCGGAATTTGTTAGTGGAGACACTTAAGTGATCGTTTAGCCGCCGATGTAGCACTCGAGTGCTTGCTCAAAAAACATTAAGCACCATATGTAAATTGTGGCATTTTCTGTATCCTTTTCCCCGTTTAATTTGAGATTAAATATGAATCTGCATGTAATACAAATTTAATATGAGATTAAATAGTAGAGGATGGTTGTCGAGTTCATAAGCTGCGCTGAATTTTCTTATGTGGGTTGAGAAAGATACCTACTCAAAATTCTGCAGCCCACGTGAAATGACATGTTACGTCGTTCAAATTAAGCTAGTTAAATTGAGCAGTAGCGACAGATGATATGCATTATCTACGAAAATAGAACAAGTATTGGGTGTTCCTGCATCAATTGAGCGCAATTCACATCCAATATCGGTTGAGCGCAATTCATGAGTCCCAAGTCCGATGCCCACCTTCTATCCTCAGTCCTTCTCCACATCATGTTGTCTCCTCATTTCCTTTCGGGATGTTTTTGTTTCGCGGAAAATGAATGATTTAGAAAACATTTTCCTAAAAATGATCGCTTGTATCAGTTATAAACATCAATGAACGAAATTTTTGTTAACCATTCATGAAAATGTTTAGACAGAATATAGTGGATAATGAAAATATTTTTCTTCTACTAATTATTTCCAGCGGCATAAGCGATTATTTTTACGAAAATATTTTTCAAATTATTTATTTTTTGCGAAACAAATGAATCATATAGTTATGCTTACGATGACGTCCCCATTATTTTCAAAATTCTCTATTGAGGAAATAGGAAATACGGGACAGGGTAGTCTAGTAGCCTATTTTCCACGAACTTGGCCTTGACAACATCAATAAAGGGTTCCGATTTCTTGTATCTCTTGTCATTCGATGTTGATATTTATCATTAAATAAGAACGTGAAATGGAATCAACTGATATTTTTATAGTTGATAATTCTTTTGGAGGGAAATCAAACTCATCTTCGCAATTAGAAAAGTTGACAGAACAATTTATGATTGTAAGATATTTCTCCTGTCCTTCCAATAAAGAACACAACGCAACAAAAGGGACTTGTTACTTTATTGCACTTTTTGAAAGTTGTAGGACCCAATTGCACATTCATGACAAATTTTAGGACTTAATTACACTTTTTGAAAGTTGTATGACTCAATTGTACTTTCGTAACAAATTTTATAGCTTCCAGAACACTTATCCCTTTAATAAAATTGATTCATTCCTCTTCATATGTAATCCAATGACAATTATGCAAGCATTGAATGTTTGACTCAACAACTATAACAATAATATCAAAAGATTTATTAGCCACATATAATTTGTGAACATATTGTTCATACTAAAATACTGTAAATCTAAAGTACGTTTGTGGATCAACTATAAATCATGATCAGTAATTTTCAATCATAGCTGATAAAAACGAAAAATCTAATTAATACTACTACTTCATTTTTATTGTTACTATAGTATGTTGTAATTCAATATCATTTTCATATTCGTCAAAAATTCCGACAATATTAATACACTCTACTAAAAATAAATGCGTAGTAGGATAATAAACACCGGACAAAGTATAAGTTACATCATTAAAAACCTTTAAAATATCTAAATTTTTTTTGCAAATACCCCACTCTTGTGAGTATAAATTAATATGAGGTATATTATTAGAAATGAATGCACATAATAAATCTTTATACTCATAAGATTCACCAAGCAAGTAGAAAGTAGAATTCCAACGAGTTGGAACATCTCTTGAAAATCTTTTTGGCTTTTTGGCATTTTCTCTACAAAATTTACCCCATTCTTTCATTTTTTGGGGATGTTTCCATAAAAATTGAATCGCCGTTTTTATTGATTCAAGAAAAATATCAAGAGTTCTCAAACCATTTTGTACACATAAATTTAAAACATGACAAGCACATCTAACGTGAAAAAGTTTTCTGCCAAAATCGGGTTTACAAATATTTTCTAAATCAACAATTGAAGCGGTATTTGCCGCGGCATTATCAAAACCAATTGAAAAAATTTTGTTAACCAAATAATATTCTTCTAAAATTTGTCTAATAATTCTATAAATATTATTTGCCACATGCTTACCATCAAAACCTCTAAATGCAATAACTCTTTTTTGAATACTTCAATCGTCATCTATCCAATGACATGTTATGCCCATGTAAGAATACGTTGCCAATGATCACTCCAAATATTACTACCTATATGCACGCATCCATTAAATTGCATAAAAGATTTTTGTAAATCCTTTTTTCCATTTCTGTAAAGATCTTTAATTATTCGTTTAAGTGAATTTCTAGGAACACATTTTGCTTGTGGAGCACATGCTTTTTGTACAAATTGATTAAAACCAAATCTTTCTCCAAAACTAAATGATAAATGCTCAACGGAAACAAATTTACCTAATTCTTCCTTATAAGTTTTTTCATTAAAATAAAATAAAGGGGAAGTGTTAGAGGATTGACGTACCCAGAAATTTGTTGTTGCCCCATATCGATTCCCGCTTGGGTTGGATGTTTGCTCCTAAGATGTCGTTTGAATGTTCTATATCCCTGTCCACCTGTATATTTATATATTTTCCTACAATGTTTACAAATTATATCGTACCTTTTTTCACCAATATTAAACCTTTCCATTTTCGTGAAGTGATGCCAAATATCAGATGTAAGTTCCCGCTCCGCCTTCTTTGTTGTAGATATTTCGGCAGAAGGATGAAGACTTTCTTACGTCAGGACGGGCTCCACATCAGGAAAAATGTTGATTTCATCATCTTCAAAATCTGCATAATCACGAGAATCAAAAGAATGGTGGGATTATGTCATGGTATTCTTACCTTTGCCAATCGGCACTCGACTTCCACTTGCCATTTTTCGAGTGGATTGAGAGAATTGAGTGGATTGATTAGGAGAATTAAGAGAGAATTGCGCGGATTGAGAAAATTGAGAGAATTTAAGAAAATTTGAGAGAATTTAGAGTATTGAGAAAATTTGAGAGAAGAGAATTTGAGAGAATTGAGAGTATTGAGAGAATTTATAAGAAAAAAATGAGAAGAAAATTTAGGATTAAAAAAAAATCTAGATAACCGTTGCAATTGCAACGGTTATCTTTTTTTTTTTAAATCTAGATAATCGATGCAATTGCAACAGTTATCCTTTTAAATCTAGATAATCGTCTGCAGGCCCTGCTGCAGGTTTTTTTTTAAAAAAAATTTTTGGAACCGGGCCCGAAACCGCCAATTCCAAAATTTCTTGAACCGGAACCGGGCCCGTAGGCCACGGTCTGGTTCCGGTTCCGAACCGGGGGCCCGGTCAACGAGCTGGGCTCGAGTTTGACCAGGCCGGTTCAGGGCCGAAACCGGCCCGTGGCCATGACTAGTGGTAATTTTATCTCATAAAAAGCCGCAGAGCTCGATAAATGTTATCTTTATTGAACATACTCATTTATTTTGGGCCTACCTCCAAAAAAAAGAAAGCGCGAACTTTCAAGTGTCTCACAAAAAAGTCATAAATTTCACCGATCTTTCGAGTGTCTCGCAAATAATTCTTGAGTTTCACCTTAAAGACACCGTTAGACTTGCCATGAGACTTTGCTTATTTGGCATCCAATTTGCCAAACGGATGAAGACGTGGCCAACAATGACTGTCACGTCACTTGTGCTTAACATTTAACAAGGTTGTGCCCCTCCTTTTAATAAAATACACGAGAGAGAGAAAAGGAAATCGAGGTGGACATCGGCTGTATATATACATAGATAAGAAAAGGAAGAGAAAAAAAGGGGGAATTAGGATTATAATTGCATGTAAATTAAAAAGATCGATTCATAGGGCCAAGCTTGGTTAAAATTTAATCTTATTTCACTTGAAATATGCCTATCCTCATCATCTAGTCTAGGAAAGTCGGCATCCCTAGTCTACATTGATGGCGCGTTTAAACTTGTTCACTAGCTCACGGGACCTATGCTGGGGCTTGATAACAAGGCCATGTATATTCTTTACCCAACATGGCTCAGTTTTTACTTACTCCACTTTAATTGCCTTGATATAACCATACTTTTCTTGTTGCGGCGTTATCTTGCTTATTGGATTGTTAATGTTTTTAGATCCTATTGTATGAGCTTGATTATGCATGATCATTTATATGTTTGTTTAGGGATTAAAAGACAAATGATCGTGTCAAACATTTTCATTTAAAAGAGAAAAAGGTACCAAGATTGGGTGTTAGTGAAAATCTAACGTAATCAAGTCCCCGACTCCGACTCTCTAGTTCGAGGAAAGTAAAACTAACTCTTGCATTTTACTTGGCCTATCGTAGAAACCGCTACTGCTTCCTCGCGTAAAGAGGAAGTTGCAAAAATCAAGCTCAGATCAAACGAAAGCAAAGCCTCGCGCGGGTACGTAAGCAGTTTGGAGAACGTGCGGGGAACAGGGAGGGGGGCAAATGTACGTACCGAAGGAGGAGGGTGACGGGACGCGGAGGGTGACGTAGGTGTAGAGATTGATGGACGCGGCCACGGCGGCCGAGCCGTGGACCACCGCATGCTCGCCGGAGAGGATGATCTTCCCGGGCGCCCTCGCCGTCACCTCCATTTTCTCCTCACCTCCACCCACCCGCACGCGATTCACTCGGTCGCCGGCAGATGGATTGGCCTCCCCCGATCGCGAGCTCGGTTCCACCGGAAGCCAATTTGAATGGATCGATTGATTGATATCACCTGTGTTGCATCAACACGTTTCAGAGGCCACCGTGTCGGTGTCCGACACCGACAAGCGCCCCACACACAGCGGACACGCGGTCAACGCGCCGAACACGCCAGCGACACGCGAATCCGAAGCAAAAGGGAGAAAGAAGAAAGAAAAGCCTCCCTCGTCAGATCTGTCGCTTGCCAAAGCAATGAACAAGGACACATACCGCATAATCCCAATCCCTTTCGACAGCGAGTACTCGTTGATCTGGAAGTGGGGAACGAGGAGGTGAGGGATTTGGGAATCGGTCGGGATCGGGGGAGGGAGGATCTAGAAATCTAGGTCGGGAAGGGTTTTGAGAACTCATTGACGACCCCCCGATCCTCCCGAGCCAAGCGTCATGGATGAGCGAGTTGAGCGAATTGGAGCTTTCGTGGCGGCAAGAACTGCTGGAGATCTGATCGGCGAGGCCGACCTCACCGGCTTCCGCCTCTGGCCGGTCCGGCGACCGGCCAAAGGTTGAAGATGAAAAAAAAAAATTTAATAAAAATTCGAAAAAATAAAAAATAATAATATTAAAATTTTAGTTCATAGTAAAATTATCACATGTGTACCAGTTTGGGGTTTTTTATGGCATGTTCAGGGTAAAATTATCCAAGTGTATCAGTTTGGGGTTTTTTGGGGTATGTTCGGGGTAAAATTGTCACATGTGTACCAGTTTAGGGTTTTTGGTGGTCAAAAAAAAAGTTTAGGATAAAATTGTCACACATGTACCAGTTTAGGGTTTTTTGTGGTATTAATCTTTCAATGAAAGTAAACTTAATGAATATTCATTGTTCAAAACCAATTAAAGAACATCATAACACTAACAGTAATTGATACCTCATTATTGTCAAAACCCAGTTTATTTTTTTAAATTTTTTTGGACAGTTGTCGCGACCTACCTCGCATCTTGATCGGGTTTAGGCCAAGAGGTATTGTCGATGGATATGAACAACGATTGGTTCATTTGAAAGACAAACCAAATGGTTCATTAATCCAAAGACTAAGGCACTCCCGAGCCTCATACCTCGCACAACGAGAATTTTTTAATATTTACGCATTTGATTAGAGTCGCCACTAGCCATGATCAAGGATCGACTAGAAACCCTGATCGAAACGCGGGAATGTCGTCTCGATACGCACGAAAACCAAAGATTCTAAAATTCGGGGACTTCATTACACTAGCGATTTAACTAGTGCCCTTTCGGTACCTAAACTTGAATGCTCGCAAATTAACGTACCGAGCAGCTTATCGAAAATGCTAATATTCCACCTAACCGTTCTAAAAATAGACAATAATAATCAATATATTAAAAGTGTGCAACCATATAATCATGAAGAAAATAAACAACCAACGACCTAGCATCATCTCTAAAAAGAAAATGCAATCAAAAGCCCTAAGGTAAAGCCCTAATGGCTTATCCGATTTTTGAGAAATTTTTTAGAGGGTTTTTCTCATTTTTCGATTTTTTTCAGTTTTTAACCTAAAATATAGTGAAATTAAGACCAAAACTGATTTCTCAACATTTCCGAATTTTCTGATTTTTTTTTTTTGGAATTTTTCCGAATTTTTCTGAAGTTTTTGAATTTTTCTGAATTTTTTAATATTTTTTATTTAATTAATTTTTTTGGGATTTTTAAAAAATTTCGAATTTTTTTGGAATTTTTAATATTTTTCAAATATTTTTGAATCTTTAAATTTTTGAAAATTTTTATTAATAAAATAAAGATTCCGGACCAGGTCCCCTGACTCGATCAGCCCGATTGCCCGACCCGAGTTACCGACCTGCCCGAGTTTTCAAATTCTGATTTTTATTCTATTATTTCATTTTTTTTGTCCTTTTCTTTTTCTCCCTTTTCCTTTTCTTTTCTCTTTTTTTTTGTTTCTTTTTCTTTTTCTATTTTTTTTCTCTTCTTCATCCCCTCCTTCGTGCTTTTCCCCATAACTCCCGTCTTCTTCAATGGCCCTCTTCACCGAGAATGTCTTTGCCGAGGCCACATCAGGGTTTCGTCGGGGAAACCCACCGCCGGCCATCGACTCAAGCCACCAGCGACCGCTAGTGCCGGCCACCGCTCTGCCAACCACACTGGCAGCTAAAATCGGCCACAACTCCCCACCGACGAGCCAAAACTCCCTTTCCAATCAACCAACTTTAAGCCCCAAAGATAGAAACTAAGCCTAAATAAACAGGCATACACGCACAAACCAAGGCCTAGAATACTGAAACAGTGGGACTCCAAACCAAGGAAATACCGGAAGCAAATAGCGGCTCCGATTTGTACGATCATCCATGGCCGATGTGGGCAAACGACGGAGTGTGTCATGAAAATCGAAGGAAAGCACAAAGTTAGTCACTATTCAGCGTACATGGGCACCAATAGAGCATGAAAAGCCGAGTTCTAAGCATCAGTGCGGTAAAAGGCCATTTTGGTCTCCATTTAGGCATTTCGTCGAATATGTGAGGAGCGTTTGAAACGGGGTCACAGATCCAATTTTGATGAAGTTTACAATTAATTTTCGACGTATAACATCTATACCATCCTCACTGGGTGTCAAACAAATGTTTGCCTCGGTCGACGGGGCCGGGCAACCTCCGAATAGGCTCGGTGTGCTCGGCACCCGAGAGGCAGAGGAAGGGGAAGCAAAAACAGGGGAAGAAAAGGATGCAAAACCCACCTAGTTCGGGGCTGACTGAAGAGAGGCGAGACAACTGGGGACTCGGTGGCGGCTCAGGCAACGTTCCGGCGAATGGGTGAGAGTCGGATCTCTTTGATTCCCCTCAACTTTCAGTCGATCTCCTCTTTCTCCCCTTTAACTCTCTCTTTATTCTTGGCTCGCCAACACCAAACGCGATGGCCGGGGTGATGGACGTCCAGCGACGGTGACGGCTCACTAGGAGGGGGAAGAGATTTGCCGACAACCCTCTTGAGGAGGAACCGGAGCGCTCTCCTCTTAGACCCCTCCCTTTCTCTCCTCTCAAAAACTCTCTCGAACGCTCTCTAATTCCTCCCCGTTCTCTCATTTTAATGCCGAGAGAGGAGAGTATAGCCCGGGGACCACGGCTACCCCTATGGCCTTTGCTCCCCCGGCATCGCGCAACATCCCTGCTGTTGCGAGACCTCCCCTTCAGCAGTGCGTTCGTTCTGCTTTGCCCCGCCGCTCTCCTCCGCTTCATTGCAGAGGAAAAAGAAGAAAGAGACAGGAGGTGGGCCATGCCAAGCCAAAGGCGAGCAGAGTTGGGCCGGCTCGTGTGAAGAAGGAGAACAATCGGACCGGGCTGATCTGGTCCAGTCGAACCGGACCGGATCGGCTTGGATTTTTTTTATTTTTTTTATTTTTTTGATGATTTTTTTTAACTAGAAAAGCATGTCTAATGAACCCTATTAATGCAAATACACCTAATGTCTATATGCTATGCAATTTAATGAAAATATTTGTGTTTATGTATTAAAATTAACCCCCTAATTTTATATGTAAATGACTTAGAACGAATAAGCAAAAATTAGGTATCAACAGCTGCCCCTCTTTGAAGGGGAGCTCGAAGAGGTACCTTTCAAAGATAAAAGACACCTAAATTTTGCCAACGGGAAGCATGGAATGGCACAATGGTTAAGACAAGAGGGTGATCGGATTTTTTTTTTAGAAAGAAAGAAGATAATAATAAATAAATAAATAAAATAAAATAAAATAAAAAGATGCCTAGGGGCTACAACCCTATGAACGTCAATAGTTCTGCATCGGGACTAAAGCCCTATGAACAACAAAGGAGATAAAACCCTGAAAGTATGTCTAGGGGCTAAAACCCTATGAACAGCAAAGGGGATAAAACCCTGAAAGTATGTCTAGGAGTTAAAATCCTATGAACAGGAAAGGAGATAAAACCCTGAACAGCTAAGATCCCATTTAGGGGCTAAAACCCTATGAACGGCAATAAGAATAGAACCTTGAAGGAACGCCTAACGTTTGTCGCACAAGGCTTGATGGGCCTAAAGCTTTTCACTTGAGACTTGATGTTGTACAAAGCATGGTGTAAGGACATACCCATGAACCTTTTGAAATTGAGGTTTCACGTGAGGAAACCTGTCATGCAAGAATAGTCTCTGGCTGCTAATGTTCACCATGTTAGCCAAATTTTGACATTCCGAGGAGGCACCTGAACATATAATGTAACGTGTTATAACAAGTGCCTTAGTAGCGAAGGCATACCAAGCAAAATCATAGGGAACATCATTATCAGGAAAGTGTTGATTGCAATGAGTAAATCAAATTAACTTCAATTGTTTGGAAAACATTTGGCATCATTGAACATCACACAATTGCCATTGGATTTGAAAAATATCATCAATTCTCAAATTCCCTTAAGAGACAAATCTTTGTCAAAACGATCTTGACTCATGAAAAGGGCTAAATAATTATGCCAAACAAGAGCTCGTTAGTCGGAAGGGACTTCTTACATCTATTAATGTGGGAAGTAAACATGATCTCTCTATATACCTCACGCTACCAGTATCAAAGGCTTTTTGAATCATTCAGGACAAGTACACATCAACCAATCTAAGAGGTCTTTTAAAGGACTATAATATAGGTATGGTTATGGTCTCAATGATGGATGAGCATCATCGGTCAAGAAATAAAATAATTGTCGATCAGCATCTCTGTCAGGTTTACAAGTCAAGAAACCTTAAGACGAGATAAGATAACCTTGCCGCCATTTCTTTAAGCGGTAGCTTCTTCGGACATCTAAATTTCTGCTTGAACCATCCCAATCAGAAGAGACTTTGGAGAAGGTTGTAACATTAGTCTGGGTAAAGGCTTGAAAGGCTCAGAAATTCTCAAAAGGAATTTAAGAACTGGTAATTATCATGGCATCATTACCATATCGTCCGATCTTTTCGAATGTACTTGACTTTGAAATTTAATTTGTTTTAAAAGTCCACTAACTAATCCTTTCAACACAAGAGCTTCACTCTTTTCTCTAATAACTTTTGTATCTGCAATGATTTTCTTTTCTTCATGCGAGCATTTCACTTTTGACCTTCTTTTTTTGGCAATGGGTGCTGGCTTTACTTTTATCAGGCACACTGTTTTTTTCATACCCCCTAGTTTTCACTTGACTTTTGCTCTTTTGAATCCCTTTTTTTTTAGCTCTTTGGACTTTCAAGACATTCTTTACATTGTCACATAGGCACTATTTTCTTAGGTAAATCATGTGTCTTGCCCTAATGTGAGGAGATAGTCACCACTCGAGCTTTTGAAACGAATATTCAGGCTCAACTTGGCTAAACAAGGGGTATGAGTGTTTGGGTAGAGAAATGAATGCTCTTCTTCATTTCGGGATGTTTCAAGCTTCCATAAAGACTCACCTGAAGTTAGCACAAAAAGATTGATGCAAGTGAGAGCAAAAAAATCTTTCTCATCTTTTTCACCAAATAGTATCAACCAAAATCTCCAATTTGCCCCATTGCAAGGTGGTTCCTGACAAGCCTATTTTGTAGAAATTCTTCACATGTAAAGGCTTAAAGGGGCTTAACTGTGATCACTTGTAGTGTATAGAATATAATAAGGAAATGCCTCTTTTCATTTCGGTCTGTATACTATTCGTGAATGGATCCCTCTCCTTAAACAACACGAGTTTCTTTTTTTCGCTCCTCTCAAAGTGTTTACAGGGCATGTTTGGGAATGGCTTGCCTTTTCTCATCCTAAATGTTTCTCACTTGGCATGATTAACATCTCCCTTTCATTTCGTTGAGATCATCATGAATTGATCAATCTCCATAGAGAATTTTGATTCAAAATGAATGATTCATCAAGTATAAAGGCGATTTTTGGATGAAACGACGTTCCAAACATTTGTGCAAATTCTGCTCTTTCAATTTTCCACTTCAGCGCGTGTTGCTTCTCAAAAACATCAAAAACTTTTTCTTTGCAATGAAAATTCTCCATTTGACTTCCCTTTGATTTTAGGAAGAAGGGTACTTATCTGCAGTAGGGTGACTTGGTAACCCTACGAAGGACAAAGGATTAAGGATTGGGAATCATTTGAGATGTACAAAATCAGAACGATACATTACTACCCTTCCTTTGCATTTAATTTGCTGAATACTTGTCAAAACCGTTCCGTCAATCGCGGGTCAATTCATGGATCATCTGGAACCTGTAAAATGAATTTGTGTGCATGGATGCATGATATGCGCAATGTGAATGACCTATAATAACTCAGATCAGAAATGGCTCTCTGGCCTTGGATTTCATTTAAGGAAAATACTTCTTCACCGAATCGGCATTTACAAGTTTTGGCAACTCTTGGCCATCCATTTCTACAAGAATTAAGGCGCCCCCGAGTAGAACCTTTCTAATGACATACTGTCCCTCATAATTAGGGGCAAATTTCTCACCTAATTCTGGTGTGAGGGACAGCACTTTCTTTAGCATGAGATCTCCGGCTTTAAAATATCGATGCCAGACTTTACAATTGAAGGACTTTGCAATTCGCCTTTGGTAGCATTGACCATGGCATAAAGCCTTTAGTCTCTTCTCATCGATCATGTTCAACTAATCATATCTCTATTGAGTCCATTCTTCCTTAGAGAGCTCAACTTGTGAGAGTATCCTTAATGAAGGAATTTCAACTTCTACAGGCAAGACTGTCTCCATACCATAGACGAGCAAAAAGGGAGTTGCCCCTGTCAAAGTACGAATCGAGGTTCGGTACGCCATTAATGCATAAGGCAACCGCTCATGCTAGTCATGATAATTGTCGGCTATTTTGGAGAGAATCTTCTTGATGTTCTTATTAGCCGCCTCTACAGCTCCATTCATTTGTGAGCAGTAAGATGAAGAATTCAGGTGACGAATATGAAACTCATCGAGTAAGCCACCAACAATCTTGTTGTTCAGATTGGAGCCATTATTAGTAACAATCGCTTCCGGGACTCCATAGCGAGTGATAATGTCGTGACGAATGAACTTGGTCATGCTTTTGGCAGTGACATTGGCATAGGAACTCGCTTCGATCCATTTGGTGAAATAATCAATGGCCACCAAGATGAAACTGTGTCCATTGAAAGCCTTGGGATTAATTGGCCCAATCATGTCGATCCCCCACATTGAAAAGGGCCATGGCTTATTTATTTGACGCAGTTCGTTCAATGGTACATTGATTTTATCCGCATAAATCTGGCATCGATAGCAATAACGAACATGCAAAATACAATCAACCTCCATAGCCATCCAGAAATAACCCAACCTCATGATTTTTCTGGCCAAGAAATGACCGTTCATGTGTGGACCACATTCCCCTTCATGTCTTTCTCTCATCAACTGATTAGCTTCTTTAGCATCAACGCATTTCAATAAAATTGAGTCGAAAGACCTCTTATAAAGAGCATTACCACTTATAAAGAACTTTGACACTAGCTTCCGTATGTACTTCTGATCCACTAGTTCATTCCCACGAGGGTATCCACCCTTTTGAAGGTAGTTCATGATATCATAATACCATGGCTTCTCATCAGGTTCTTCTGTGATTGCCGAACAGTAAGCCGAACGTCTTAGAATTTCAATTTTCAAAGGCTCGATGTCCAATCCTCCTATAACTTGCAGCATCGATGACAACGTGGCCAAGGCATCGGCGAACTAATTTTGCTATCAAGGCAAATATTCGAAGAAGACCTCATCAAATTCCTTTATCAACTCCTTCAGTAATTCATGGTAAAAGATTAATTTGGGTTCACGGGTCCACCATTAACCCTCTGTTTGTAGAATGATGAGGGCAGAATCACCATAGACTTGTAACTTCCTAACTTTCATGTCGATGGCCAACTGCAGCCCCAGTATGCAAGCTTCGTACTCTAAGATGTTGTTTGTACAAGGGAACACCAATTTGGCGGCCACAAGATAATGTTGACCCGTCGAGGAAATGAGAACTGCCCTAGTCCCAGAACCAGTCAAATTAACAACACCATCGAAGTACATAGTCCACTTATCACTCACTATTTCTGAAATGCGCTCCTTTATGGGATCTGATTGATATGGTCTTTCGACCTTTTGAAGTTTTCTGCCAACATGTCAGCTATGGCTCTTTCCTTGACGAACTTCTGCATCATGTTGTGGATATCGAATTCAGACACTAGAATTTGCCACTTTGCTAATTTTTCGACCAACGCGGGTTTTTCCAGCAAATATTTAATGAGATCATTCTCAGTTACAAGCAGAATTCGATAATGGAATGTATATTGGCGTAAACGGTGTAACACCCACACCAAGGCCACACATGTTTTCTCAACTCCAGGGTAATTCGTTTTGGAGGAAGTGAACTTCTTACTAAGATAGTATATTGTACATTCTTTACCATCACCCGGCCTTTCTGGGCTAGCAAGGCTCCTAATGATTCGTCGTGAATAGTCAGATACAGTATTAATGGCACCTTTGAAACAAGTGGGACCAGAACCGGCGAATGAAAAAGATATTATTTTATTTACTCAAAGGCCTTTTGGCGGTCGGTATCCCACTCAACTTTGGCATTCTTCTTCAAGAGCTTGAAGAAAGGTTTAGCCGTCTCAGACAATTGAGATATGAATCTCACCACATAGTTCAATCTCCCTAACAAACTCCGAACTTCTTTGACAGTTGAAGGAGGTTTCAAATCACAAATGGCTTTAATTTTTTACGGATCAATTTCAATGCCTCGACTACTAACCATGAACCCTAATAGTTTCCCAGACTTTGCCCCAAACACACACTAGGCGGGATTAAGTCTCAGCTTGAACTTTCGGAGTCGGTCAAATAATTTATGTAACACCTTGCTGTGATCCTCTCCATGTTTGGATTTGGCAATCATGTCGTCTATGTAGACCTCCACTTTCTTATGCATCATATCATGAAATAGGGTGACCATTGCTCTTTAGTACATTGCTCCGGCGTTCTTCAAGCCTAAGGGCATTACTTTATAACAAAAGGTCCCACATTGGGTAATGAAGGAGATGTTACTTTTATCTTCTTCTTTCATCCAAATTTGATTGTAACCAGAAAACCCATCCATGAAGGAAAACAGCTTGAATCTCGCAGTACTGTCGGCCAGCACATCAATATGAGGCAACGGGAAATCATCTTTCAGATTTGTTCAATTCAAATCGCAATAGTCGATACAAACCCTAACCCAACCATCTTTCTTCATTACAGGGACGACATTAGCGATCCAATCAGAATAGTGCGACACTTCTACAAAGCCCACTCTTAACAACTTCATGACTTCTTCTTCGATTTTCTTGGATAATTCGGGCTTTATTCTTCTGAGCCTTTGTTTCTTAGGCGAGATATTCGGGTCAATTAGGAGAGCATGCTCTACGATTTCCTTATCTAATCCTGGCATATCCGCATACAACCATGCGAATACGTCTTGGTATTCCTTTAACAGCCCGATCATTCTTTTAGCCTTAATCTCAGAAATGCCAGCTCCGATTTTAACTTCTCTAACATTCTTCGAATCACCTAGGTTTATTGTGACTGTAGGCTCTGCGGTCAACGGTTTAAAATATTCATGGCGAATCCAATCTCGTTCTATGCTTCTCTGATCACAGTCCTCTTTATCATTATCGGACTTGGAGGAATTTTCGTCAAGCAAATCCGACTTACAAATGCACCTATCATGATTATGTGGAATGCTATGCCCGAGATGCCATGAAAAAGGTTAGTAATTAGATTGGCAAACGTTATTGCAATTGATGTTATGCATCTGTTTTGAAACCTTTTTGAAAGAGTTTTCAACATAGAAAATGAGAGATCCATCCTCATATCCTCAGACGTCCCTATCCACAAAGAATTTTGAAAACTAGGAAGCGTGTGGAAGTCCAGGCCTCAAAGCATCATCATCATATTGGTTTGGGTACTTCCACACATCCATAATAAAACACATTCATGATTCTATTAACAGGATAAGGTCGTTTACATGACTCGAGGTCTTGGACCGACAGCTCGCAATCCAAGATTTTGATTATAAAGAAAAGTAGCAACTAGACCTAAACCGAATTCCTATGGAAGGAATAAACATAGACTTAAACAAGATGAAATCGGAAAGAAAAGCAGCATCCTACTCATAAGGGCTGGCAGCGGCCATAGAAGGCTCGACCACTTCATTTACCATGATAGCACAAGCAAATTCCTCCTCAAACAAATCAACTAGACCAAGGATGGCCTCCTCTTCCTGCAGCAACTTGGGTGGACCTGAGAAGATCTCTTTTAACTTTGGAAGAAGCAAGCCCTTCTGACCTTCCTTTAGTCTAAATAAATTTCCACGACCTCTGCTACCTCCATGAGTAGCTAGGCCTTCATAGTCACAACGGCCCCCGTAGTTAGTATAGCCTCCACGGCCACCACGACCTCCACGATTACCTCGATTTTCGAAATCGCCCCATCTTCCATGGCTATCTCAGCCACCAAAATTGCCTCCATGATAACCTAGGCCTGCCATTTTGTGCCACTTAAAAACCTGAATGAGATCTTTAATGGCTTGTCCATGCAATCTTAGATCAGTTCTAGGGATATGATCATTTTCGAGCAACACCTTGCTCGACATCATCGAAGGTTTAGCCACTTCTGGGTTGCGCGTAATAGTTCCCACAAGCACGTGAACCACCGATACAAACTTCAAAGTCTGATAGCTTGATTCAACCTTACTCTTGGGCTCTATGTACGGGATTGCAGTGTCGTGGAAAACTTTAAAGTTAGTTTCTCCGTGAATAGTTACCAGCTATCCATCCACGATGAATTTGACCTTTTGATGCAAACTCGAGGGCACAGCTTCGGCGATGTGTTTCTAAGGTCGTCCTAGTAGAAAATTGAACGTACTAGGAATATCCAAGACCTGGAAGTTGATCAGAAAAAGAACTGAACCAATCAGCAGTTCAAGCTCGACCTCACCAATAACTTCCTTCTTCATACCGTCAAAAGTACGAACGGTAGATTTAGATGAAAAAATTTTCTTTTCACTCACTCCCAGAAGATGAAGGGTGGCGAGTGGGCAAATGTTTAATACAGACCCATTGTCAATTAGCACTCTTGCCACCATTCTATCACAACACTTAATAAGTAAGGCCTTGGTATGGTTGCGGCCTTCAGCGGGAAAGTCCTCATCAGCGAATGAGATTTGATCTTTCAGTAGAATAGACCCAACAAACTCTTCTAACTGACCATCATCGATATCCTCCGGTACATGCATTTCATTAAGGACTTTTAGTAATGCATTTTTGTGCTTCTCAAACGACTTAAAGAGATCCAAGAGATAGATTTGGGCAGGCATCTTTCTTAACTGGTTCACAATGTCAAACTCGCTTGTCTTGAAATTGCCAAGAATTGTTTCTCTTCCTCGTCTGACACGGCTTTCTTTTCAACTACCCCACCGAGTGCATAGCAATGGCCTGAACGTGTGACAGCATCAATCTCATCCGTCCTATAATTCCAAGGAACTGCCTTGGGATTGTAACTCGGGGTCTTTTTTACTATGATGTCTTCCTCATTCTCCGGCGGGAGCTCAATCACCATTGGCTTCATGACGTAATCATCGATCTCTAGGGTAGCGAACTCTTCGGCCATAAGGTCAATGACTACATGCCTGGCACCTCTCTCATCAAGCGTGCGTAAATCCTCCTCAACAGACAAGTCAATGACTACAGGGGTAATCATGCTAACCGTCTCCTCATCTGACTTGGGTAGGTCATCCATACCCCCCCATCCATCAGGAACAACATCCTTATGATTGATGAAGAAACTCGGTGAGGGTGAATATTTTACCAAATAGTCGAATTTGCCGCTACGTTAACCCGGTGTGTCAACCACCTCCCCATTCTTGCAAGCGATCTTCACGAATTTGTGATTCCAATCAACGTTGCTAGCTTGAGGTCCATAATCATCATCTAAATTCTCTCCTTCACTGTCGATTACAATTAGACTATCTGACGCGCCATCCCAGTCGACTTTCACGGTTCAAGGCTCAGAATCAATGTTTAGACAGCTCCTTTCATTGTCATTTACGGTCCGAAACATCGCTTCGCTTTTATTGGTTGCTTCTATAACTTTTAAAAGCTTAGCAGCCATCTTCTTAACTTCCTCCTCCCCAATTTCACAAACAAAGTCTTCGGAGGATAGATCAAATACGGCTGTCGGCATTGGCATATCGTTCGACTCTTCCTCTTTAACACCCCATATGACACCCATATCCACCATTCTAAATATGCACTCCAACTTCTCTTCCATTGAGATCTCATCTCCTCCTTCGAAGTGCCCAGCCAGTACGAGTAACTCATATAACTTAGGGACATCTACTTTGATAGTTTACTTAATCATGCTCATCTCTTCCCCAATCATGTTGACACCACTAGCATGGTTCGGCAAGGAATTCTGTTGGACATTAGGTGGCAGTTCCCTGAATGACAAAACACCCTTGTCTATTAAGTTTTGAACTTTATCCTTAAGCGTCGTGCAATCGTCTATATCATGGCCCCTCTCGCCCATGTGAAACTCGCAGTACTTTGACAAGTCGAATTCAGGGAATTTTGGAGGGTTATCTCGAGGAGTCTCTTTAGCTATCATCCCTCTCCCCAACAGCATGGAAAAAAGCTTTGACAAGGACCTAGGGAGAGGAGTGAATTGCCTCAGTGTCTTTTTCTTGAACTCGTAATTCTGATGCATCCCTCCTCAAAACACCGGCGGGTTTTGAGAAGATATTGAGGGGGGTCTTGTCACCACTGGAGCTTGCACATACGCCACTTCTACCTCCTTTTCTTTTTGACTTGGGAATTTTCGACTCGTTCCTTCATTTAGCCTACCACCACGCATCGCTCCTTCCACTCTATCTCCAACCTCCACTAACTGGGAGAAAGTCAGGCATCCAAAACCAGCCATCTTCAAATAAAAGTCATTGGGCAATGTTTTGAGGAAGACATCCACCAGCTCTTTCTCATCAAGAGGAGGACGGACCTGACCAGCCAAGGTATAGCACCTTTAGGCGAACACTCTAAAAGACTCACTCCTGTTCTTCTCAGTCCGAGTTAGCACTTCACGAGTCGGAGCTATTTCAATGTTGTGCTTGTATTGGAGGATAAATGCCTCAGTCAACTCCTCCCATTTTTCCATCTTCTCCGTTTCCAACAGGACATTCCACTGTAATGCTGGGCCAGCCAAACTCTCTTAGAAAGTCTGAATCATCAGGGGAACATTTTGGGCGTACCTTCCCATTCGGTTAAGATAGTATTTCAAGTGGATTCTTGGGTCTCCGGTCCCATCATACTTGCTAAAATCAGGGATCTTGAACTTCTCAGGAAAACTCATTTGCGTGTATCAAGACAAATCCTCGATCACATGCTCTTCATACCCTTGCAATACTCGTAGATTCTCCTCTATCTTCGCGAGCCTCTTGTTATGCTCCTCCTCCATACGGGCTGCAATGGCTTCTAAAATGGGATCAAGTTCTACCACTACGGATGCAGCATAAAATGTCTTCCCAACACCATTCCTCCTTATAGACCCTTCTTCAGGATCGGGAGCAGCTTGTGGCGCGACTTGATTGGCATTCGACACTGCCAACACGGCTCTAACTTCATTGGTAAACTGCGCGAGCTGAGCAGTTAGCTCATTGATTTGTTATCCAGTGCGGTGAAACGGGCATTTTGTTCCTCGATGTTCATCCTTACTACTCTCGAGTGTGTGCGAATAGGCGATCGCCACGAAGTCATAGTTTCGGGACATTTTTTTTCGTAAAATAAAACAAGAAGGCCGAAATTAGTACACAGTAAAGCGAGAGAACAGAAATTGCACACCTTTTAATTTTATATTTTCTTATGATGAAACTGAAATAAGAAACCTTTTTGCACAAGTCGCACCCCGTGTAAATAGTTTCTTATAAAAATTTCATTATAAGAAATTATACAATTAAAAGGGTGTAACATATAATGATTAATTAAAATGCTCATGTCATGTTCCATTCAACCTACAAAAGGGGGAATTTCACTAATTACATCAAAATTTGTGAAAGGAGATCCCTATACACCCGCTAAATAGTAAAAAGCATACCTAAATATTTGCTCTAAAAGTTCATGTAAGGAAAAAGCCCTATACATCAATTTTAAGACAATTAAAAGAAAATCCTAAAAAAAACTAATAGAACATGACTAATCTTGGATATAGGGCCTCTTCACAGCATGTTGCGGATGCGCTTATAAGCTTCTTGCCAATGTTCTGCCTCAGCCAGGGCTTCGTCTCTTTCTCTTATGATCCGCC
The DNA here is from genome assembly GCA_031216185.1 of Syzygium aqueum. Classification (NCBI taxonomy): domain Eukaryota; kingdom Viridiplantae; phylum Streptophyta; class Magnoliopsida; order Myrtales; family Myrtaceae; genus Syzygium; species Syzygium aqueum. The sequence goes on along the minus strand of CM062233.1, from coordinate 27,757,500 downwards.
CCATTTAAGTCTCCTTAGGGGTTGCAATCACAGGGAATTTTGGGATGGTGACGGCAAGCTCGGGCTCGACACGTCATGCAATATACTCCTTTGATGCATAATGTTCCTTCATAGATCCTTGCAACTCCGTGACCCGTTCGACGTCCTTCGATTGGCATTAGTAGAGTATGTTGATGATTCGTTTCACCTCGTTCTTCAACTTCTCAAGTTAGTCCCCCTTAACAACTCCATTGCGAAAATCGAAATAAAATAAACCCGACTTTAAAGAGGGAGGAATTTCTTGAAGCACATAGAATTGACGGGCGACTCTTAAAGGATAATAAGAAGTCGATCCCGTCAAACTTAAGAGTGGAATTGGGTCATTATGGCCGCTTGTAAGACATACCTTAGGGAAATGAACCCAAAGGGCTTGCCAAAGAATATGCTTAGGTGTAAGATTCTCGAGGAAGTTTACCCAATTACGAAAGGTCAAAGGACGAAGGAATTTTTCTATCTCTCTGAATTGGATAAGGGGGTTTATGTCCTTACTAACATGAGGAATGGCTAAGTTTCCTCCGAATTATTTCAAGTGAGACACAAACCAGACTTGAAGAATACCTAAGGGGGCTCTAGGGGCTACACGTTTGTCCTTCTTATAACGATTAAGAGAGATGAATATTTCGGCAAGGATCATGTTGGTAAAACCTTTGAGGACGAGGATCCCATCGATAACATGGATGACAGTGGGGTCCATTGTTTTTTGAGTGAATGGAAAGATGACAAACCCAAAGAAAGCTAATAGGAAAACTTTAGCGGATTCGGCTCTAGGACTTTAAAAGAAGCTATGGAATCGTTGTTCAAGGAAAGCTAGTGGGAGACCCTTGGAATTTCTATTGAGGAGTGTCCTAATTTCAGGTGGCGGGACCCCTAGGATTTAACTCGAACGAGAAACTGGATCCACGCCTAAAGAAGGATCGACGACACTAAAGGAAGGGACATCGCCTATGATGATTTGAATTTCCTCTAAAGTCGGGGTTAATTCCTGACTATCAAACACAAAGGTCGATGTTTCGGGGTTCCAAAAGTGGGCAAAGGCTTTGATTAAGGCCACTTGAGGCTCTATATGCAAAAGAGAAAGGAGGTGGCCGATCTTTTTTTCCACGTAGTTCTTCTTGCTCGCGCCGAGAGCATCCCACATGTCTAACAACGCTCGCTTCACGATCGGGAGGATCTGAAGCTCATCGAGGCCCATGATATCTAAGCCTAGGGGCATTTAAATCAATTACTATTTATTACGAATTAAATTTAAATTTGTATAGAAAAAAGGGTTGCAATTATTGAATGCGAAGAAGATATAAACCTTTACCCAAAATGGTGGATATGTCAAACACAAAAACAAGTCGTATGCCGACTCGTGAGGCTCACTAAAGGTAGGAGTTCTAAAGGCTAAAGGTTCCCATCCCAAATAGATCAAAAGAGTTTTCTCCATTCCGCACTTACGTTGGACAGTCCTCTTTATCACTATTTGAAAATGGATGGAACCAAAAGGGAATAGCCATGGGTCCTTCCCCGCATGATTTCCACACTTTTGGCACCTCCTATGGGTTTCCTAAGGCAAATCAGGGTTTTAGATCAACGGTTGTGTGTGCAAGGTATAGTGCTAAAGCAGATAAAAACATGCACAACATTTGATATCAAAACAGCACTTCAATTTTCATTCACACATACATACACCCTTTACACCAACCTGCAAAACAAACATGTTAACAATCACTCCACCCCTTGTAACTCCTTACCTGCAACAACATTTAATACAACGTTAGCAGACTTACATTGGCCTTCTCGAAACGATGCCACAAGATCACATTAGTTAACAAACAATTGCATTATATTAGGCCTAAGTCCTCAAGTCTCCAGCGGAGTCGCCAAGCTATCGCGACCTACCTTGCATCTCGATTGGGTTTAGGCCAAGAGGTATTTGTCGATGGATATAAACAACGATTGGTTCATTTGAAAGACAAACTAAATGGTTCATTAATCCAAAGACTGAGGCACTCTCGAGCTTCATACCTCGCACAATGAGAATTTTTTAATATTTACGCATTTGATTGGAGTCGCCACTAGCCATGATCAAGGGTCGACTAGAAACCCTGATCAAGACGCGGGAGTGTTGTCTCGATACGCGTGAAAACTAGAAATTTGACTAGATTACACTAGCTATTTAACTAGTGCCCTTTCGGTACCTAAACTTGAATGCTCGCAAACTAACGTACCAGGTAGCTTATCGAAAAAGCTAATATTCCACCTAACCATTATAAAAATGAAAAATAACAATCAATGTATTAAAAGTGTGCAACCAGATAATCATGAAGAAAATAAATAACTAGCGACCTAACATCGTCTCTAAAAAGAAAATGTAATCAAAAGCCCTAAGGTAAAGCCCTAATGGCTTATTCGATTTTTTAGAAATTTTTAGAGGATTTTTCTCATTTTTATTTTTTTTATTTTTTAAGGTAAAATCTAGTGAAATTAAGCCCAAAACTGATTTCTAAGCATTTCCTAATTTTCTGATTTTTTTTGGAATTTTTTGGAATTTTTCTGAATTTTTTAATATTTCTTATTTAATTATTTGTTTGGGATTTTTAAAAATTTTCGAATTTTTTTGGAATTTTTAATATTTTAAAATATTTTTGAATTTTTAAATTTTTAAAAATTTTTATTAATAAAATAAAGATTCTGGACCGGGTCCCTTGACCCGATCTGTCCGACTGCCTGACCCGGGTTACCGACCCGCCCAAGTTTTCAAATTCTGATTTTTTATTCTATTATTTCATTTTTTTTTCTTATCTTTTTTTCTCTCTTTTCCTTTTCTGTTCACTTTTTTTTTGTTTCTTTTTCTTTTTCTATTTTTTTTCTCTTCTTCATCCCCTCCTTCATGCTTTTCCCAGAACTCCCCTCTTCTTCAATGGCTCTCTTCATCAAGAATGTCTTTGCCGAGGCCACGTTGGGGTTTCGTCGGGGACACCCACCGCCAGCCATAGGCTCAGGCCACCAGCGACCGCCAATGTCGGCCAACGCTCTAGCAACCACACCGGCGGCTAAAACCGGCCACAACTCCCCGCCGGCGAGCCAAAACTCCCTTTCCAATCAACCAACTTTAAGCCCCAAAGACAGAAATTAAGCCTAAATAAACAGGCATACACGCACAGACCAAGGCCTAGAATATTGAAACAGTGGGACTCCAACCCAAGGAAATACCGGAAGCAAATAGTGGCTCCAATTTGTACGCTCATCCATGGCCGACGTGGGCAAACGACGGAGTGTGTCATGAAAATCGAAGGAAAGCACAAAGTTAGTCACTATTCAGCGTACATGGGCACTATTAGAGCATGAAAAATCGATTTCTAAGCATCAGTACGGTAAAAGGCCATTCTGGTCTCCATTTAGGCATTTCGTCCAACATGTGAGGGGCGTTTGAAAAACGGGGTCACAAATCCAATTTTGATGAAGTTTACGGTTGATTTTCGACATATAACATCTATACCATCCTCACTAGGTGTCAAACAAATGTTTGCCTCAGTCGACGGGACCGGGCGACCACCGAATAGGCTCGGTGTGCCCGGCACCCGAGAGGCAAGGGAAGGGGAAGCAAAAACAGGGGAAGAAAAGGATGCAAAACCCACCTAGTTCGGGGCTGACTAAAGAGAGGCGAGACAACTGGGGGCTCAGTGGCGGCTCAGGCGACATTCCGACAAGTGGGTGAGAGTCGGATCTCTCCGATTCCCCTCAACTCTCAGTCGATCTCCTCTTTCTCCCTCTAACTCTCTCTCTATTCTTGGCTCGCCAACACCAAACACGATGGCTGGGGCGATGGACATCTGGCGACGGTGACGGCTCACTAGGAGGGGGAAGAGATTTGCCAACGTCCCTCCTGAGGAGGAACCGAAGCGCTATCCTCTTAGACCCCTCCCTTTCTCTCCTCTCAAAAACTCTCTCAAACGCTCTGTATTCTCGCCCTCCCCTCTAATTCCTCCCCGTTCTCTCATTTTAACGCCGAGATAGGAGAGTATAGCTCGGGGACCACGGCTACCCGTCTGGCCTCTGCTCCCCCGGCATCGCGCGACGCCCCCTGCTACTGTGAGACCTCCCCTTCAACAGCGTGTTCATTCTACTCTGCCCCGCTGCTCTCCTTTGCTTCATTGCAGAGGAAAACGGAGAAAGAGACAGGAGGTGGGCCGGGCCAGGCCGAAGGTGAGCAAAGTTGGGCTGGACCGTGTGAAGAAGGAGAACGACCGGGCCGGGCTGATCTGGTTCGGTCGAACCGGGCCGGGCTAATCTGGTCCGGTCGAACCGGGCCGGATCAGACCAGATTTTTTTGATTTTTTTGATGATTTTTTCTTAAACTAGAAAAACATGTCTAATGAACCCTAATAATGCAAATGCACCTAATGTCTATATGCTATGCATTTTAATGAAAATATTTTGTGTTTATGTATTAAAATTGACCCCCTAATTTTATATGTAAATAACTTAGAACGAATAAGTAAAAAGTAGGTGTAAACAACAGTTTTTTACTTCTTGGGACTTAGCATAGCAATCAAACAAAGCCGTTGGAACTTAAATTACCGCAGTTTCCACATTGGTGCGAACTTTATAGTGTTAGAGACAAGAACATCGTATTTGAACTGAAGCCTTCTTTCTAGCAACTTCATATTAGCTCGTTACCGAGAGCTATGCTGCAATGTTGGATAGTTTTCTCATTTATGCTTCAAGATATACACTAGAACTTCAAATCATAACCCTCAAACTTTTGATCGGTTATCTGATCAAGCTGCTCAATCTTCTCTTGCGAGAGATGATTCTTCCAATCGCCCACCTCCCCTCGCCGGAAAAACCCGCTATTCTCGACCGTCGAGCCTGATTGAGTCCCCATACGATGGACCCCAGATTTGTTCACCTCCATTTGCTTCAAACTCTCTATGCTGCACAGCTTTATGATCTCTTGCACTACACCACCATCAATCTCTTCAGGAGTAAATGGACAGCCCAAGAAAGTTGCCAGCCTCTTCACATGGGGCTCTGTCTCACTCTTCAAGTCCTCATACTTCAACATTAAGACCTTGTTTGGATACTCCAAGCTTGCTTTCCAGTAGCCCAGCACATGGTCCCAAAATGGCCCTGAAAGAGATACCCCTCTACTGAATAGCTCAAATGCTTCCTCCAAAGAAATAGGTGGCCTATCACCATCTGTAACTCTTATTTTGCCAATGAAGATCCACATTGATACAAACACATCCTTCAGGTCTCTGACGATGGACACGATCCGGCACCCTGAGGTTGCAACAGATCTCGGCAGTGAGGCATAAGGGATGTGAGTGGAGAGAAGCCTAGGCGAGGGAAGTGAGTTGAGGGCCGAGATGGGGTCCTTCTCATAGGCATAGAATTCGATGTAGGGCACACATTCATGAGGGTTCTTTGTGAGCAAAGTGTGCCTTGGGAGGTCTTGGTTGTGCCTATTGGCAATAGCAAATGAGAGAGCCTTGAGCCATGTCAAGCCGGTTTTAGGGAAGGTGGCCAAGAGTGTGTCGGTGGGCCGGGCCTCGAAATGTTGCTGGGCCCAGATGACTCCTCTTAGGAAGTGATTGTCATACCAGAAGCCTTGATACTTGTAGAAATGCTCAGTCAACCACCCTTTTTCTTTGGGTAAAGATGATGAGATGGGTACTTCTCCTTCGTCTGCTTCTTGACATTCTAGGGCAATTTGTTCCTTAAGAGGCTCTTCTTGACTGGAGAGATCAGAAGCAACAGTGTTTGGCACCTGTCACAATGCAACACGTAAAGGTGAAAAAAATTTTAACATTATTTCAAAATGCACTAGCATAGAGGCACAAACAATGCATGTGAATGAAGCCACGATCGTAACACTATTTATAGATACTCTAACTTCATTTCCTTTTTTTTTCTTTTGAGAAAAAAAAAAACTCCCTTGATCCCCCTTACCAAAAAAAAAAACACTCCCTTGATCCCTCCTTACCAAAAAAAAAAAAAACTCCCTTGATCCTTTTGTCACGGTATGTGGATCGCCGCAAAGAGCCAAGTTGATCAACATATTCTTAAAAATAATGCTTCGAAGGATTCTTATGCGAGCTAAGTCATGGACACCATTCAAATTTGATTGATTCTAAAAGGTTTTGCGGTCAAAATGATCGTTCCTTGAAGTTTTAGATCTAAAATGTATACCTTACTATATATCCAACAGCTCTCGCATCCCCATCATCATACGGTACATTCCTTCATGCGAAGCCCTTCTTTCGGTGAAATTTGTTTCTCCAAATTATTCGTTGCCCGACACCCGTCATGTCTACTGCTAAAACTTCTAATAAATCATGCAACAGGCAGTACTACAAGCAATCACAAAATACAAGAACACATAGGATGAACTCGTTGTAAACAAAGGGGGATCGTTGCATACCAGTGAAACGTTCCCACGAATCGTCATCGCCGGCAACTGGCAGACACCTTCATGTATGCAAATGCGAGGTGAAGGAAGAGAGAGTGAGAGATGGGTCAAAGAGGTCATATCGGCAGTAGATGAACGGTGAAATCTTGACGATCCCCGGTAGATGATTTTCAAGTCATCATGTTCCCTTCGGACAAAATTGTTAAGACGTCTTTAAGACAAGTGCAGCTCCAAATTATTGAGGAAAGCGTTATGATCCCCTCTCTCTCTCTACAATGAAGATTATTACCATTGCATTAAGGAAGAGAGAGAGAGAGAGGGGTCAAAGAGGATATCTTAATCATACCGGTGAAAAGTAGATGAAGGGTGAAATCTTGACAATCCCTAATAGATGATTTTCAGGTCATTTTATTCCTTTCATGAGAAAATCATTAAGACGTCTTTAAGACAACTACAGCTCCACGTCACTGAGGATAGCATCTCTCTCTCTCTCTTTAATGAAGATTATTACCATTGCACTAAGGGGGAGAGGGAGAGACAGAGACAGGTCAAAGAGGAGATGTTAATCGTGTTGGATGATCTCTAGTAGATGATTTTCAGATCATTTTGTTCCCTTCAGGACATAATCATCAAGACGTCTTTAAGACAAGTGCGCGGCTCCAATTATTGAGGAAAGCGTTATGATCGTCTCTCTCTCTCGTATGAAGATTATTACCATCGCATTTCCTTGCAAACCCTTGTGGGACGTTAATTTTCTCTAGAGGAAAATGCTTAGAAGACTGCACCGTTACTTTAGGCAAAATAACTGTGCAATCTGCATTCCACAATTTCCCAAGGAAACCGGTTGAATTTTTTGCAAATAACTAAATTTTGCTAAAAGTAAGTTTAAAGGGGAAAAAACCTAAAATGATTAATGACCAAAATGCAGATAATCACAAATATTAAATGATATTTAGTTGATTAAAATCTTCTATTACATTTTAAACTGGTTTTTTCTTTTATTTTGTTTACATCAATCTTTGATCACATTTTAAAGAATTAAGCTTTCATTACTATTTTTCCTTTTATAACAGTTTAAAAGTCTAATGTTAAATATAGCTTTCTGAAATAAATATTATAAAATGTATGAACTTATAAGAGTTAAGCTCTATACTCATTTAAGATAACATAAATTCCTTGTTCCTTGTTGTCATGATATCTTCATCATTAGCATCTTTAATTAAAAAAATTTTCTCAACCAATTCTTGTAATATTTTTTCGTCGATCCAATTACTATAAAAAGGAACTCCATATAAAAAAAACAAACAAGGAAAAATGGTTTAAGCTTATCCGATTCAAGAATAATATAATATTCTGATAAATAAAAACTAAAATACAATGTTCGAGAATCCTCTTCTGTGAGCTATTAAAGCTAATAAGAGACTAGTAAACTTTCTTTTATGCAGCGAAAGACTAACTTGTTTTTCAATGTGTAGATAAAAGAGCTTAGTCGCTGCGTACATTGATCAGAAAACGTTAAAAGAATTGATAGTCTACAATTTATATCCTCCGTTAGGTATACCTGATGTATACTTTTCTCATTTATAGATTCTTAGATTTTATTATACTTTTTCTCTAAATTATGAGATCTGAAATCGAACGAGTTTGAAACTAGCGTTTGACATTTGAAGGACTTGGCCGGCATTTGATTTTGCAATTGTATCTCAACAATTTGAAACAATTTTTTCCCATTTTGAAACTAATCCTCCGGTTGCCCATCCTAAGCAAAAGATAATTTGTGGTTCTGCTGGCACTGTTACTATTTGTCTGATAATGCCCTTATGCTAGCCAATCTAAAAAAAAAAAGAAAAATTAACTAGCGAAAGAAAAAATATAGCAAAAAGGCTAACAGTGACATTTCCTACAAAGTTGAGGGGAAAGTTCTTTAATAAAAAAAAAAGATAGTGGAATGATTTAAATTTTGGACAAAAATAGAAAGGCAACTGTTATATTATTCCTTAAATAAAACTGGAAAAAACAAAACAAAATCTTCATCCCATAGTACTTTCTTGAATCCGGTTGCCCACCTCTCACAAGTTGAAACTTGTCGTCAATGTTGCACCGTCACAAATTCAACGTAACCGTACGGTCATGCTGGTTGGACCAATTTTTCATTTCGCACGGTACTCCCAAAGATATCTAAACATAAAATGCATGAGAAACAAAGACTTCTACCTAAACTTATTGCACGGAGGCTAATTCGATTTTAAATTTCTCAATTTTATTAATTAATCACGAAGTGCTTCCGGCTAATTTCGTCAAAAATCATTGACACTGTGGCGTGTCATATAGGACGGTCAACAAAGATTGAATCGCCACATCAGTAATTTCTACCGAAAATTTAACCGCAAAAACTAAATTGGAATAAAATTTAAAAAGTTTCATATCCTCAAAATAAAATAAAAATTAAAATACGGAAAATAAAGAGTAAAATGTTATTAAGACGAAAACGAAACTCAACATGCGTGGCCGTCCCCATAACGACACAACGACTACCTTATCTTTATTTCCATTCCCTTCGGGTCTCCATCGCCCGTCTCCCTCGCTTCACCAGCAGAAATATCCGAAGCTTTAGTCCACCCACCAAGTGTTCGACGAAATTCCTAAATGGAAGCCACCAAGCCCTCGCTCTCTCAACCCAAATTCCAACCCAACCTCTCTCCACTTCCGCTCCAACACACCACGGACCGCCCACGCCAACTCGTCTCCGTCACCAGAAGGCTCGCACTGTCCTCCTCACTCTCTTCCCTCGTCTTCTCTTCCTCACCCGTGCTCCTCCGTCGACCCGAGCCCGCCAAGGCCTTCGAGTTCGGGTTCGTCAAGCCGGGCCAGACGGTTGAGGACGCGGCGGGCGCAGTCCGGGGCCACGCGCGGTCGCTCCTGGCGGTGAAGCCCCTGCTGGAGTCCGGGTCGTGGGAGGAGGCGCAGCGGGAGATGCGGGAGAGCTCGGCCCTCCTGAAGCAGGACGTCTACACGATCATCCAGAGCAGGCCCGGGGGCGAGAGGCCGAGGCTGAGGAAGCTGTACGCGGACCTCTTCAATGGCGTCTTGAGGCTGGACTACGCCGCGAGGGACCGGGACGGGCATCAAGTGCGGCAGTGCTACGAGAAGATCAGCGCCGCTCTTGAGGAGATTTTGAGTTTGATATGAAGTTGGTTGACTTGCAGCAAAAGATTATCGTAACGAACTAGTAAAGTCTGCCGTACGAAATCTCTCAATGGATGTTTCTTTGCTGTTCTATGTAATGTAGCTGATCGACTTGAGGCATTACGAGTGGTGTGCATAGATAGGTCGATCAATGCCTGCTATACGAAGTGCCCCGCCCGGCCCTTCCCCGCCTCGCTCGGTCCCGGAGCTGTGGCGGGGTGGAGTTTCACCTCATGGGGCGGGGATGGGGATTGCGATCCCGGGCCTCGTCCCACCCCGTGCCCGTGCCCGTGCCCGTGCCTACGCATGTGTGCTCCATTGTACCTTTCCTAGAACTAGGCCCCGTCCATGAATTAAATGTTCTTGCTGGTAAATAAGTTCCTAATCAACATCAAATCTATCATGTATTATCTATTATCCCTCGCTGATTATTCTACGTCCCAACACAAATTTTGATTTCAGAAGGATTTACACGGGTCACGTGACATGGGCCATAATTCGATACAACTAGACTCAATCGAAATTACTATTTAATTACAACTAATAATTATATTAATTTTAGAAGGATTGTTCTATGTCTCGAATAATATATGATAAATAAATAAATATTATTTTATCGCCTATGAAAATGTTTAGATATAAAATTTCGTAATGTTTTCTATTGATTAATGAAGGCAAACGACATAATAAATTATTTTTAAAAAAATATTTTATTATTATTATTTTTTCGCGAAATAAAGAAAATCTATTGCGAATTCAATACGGAAAGATGAGTAATAAATGAGGGAAGAAAGCAGCAGCGCAGCATTTATCACATGGCACTGTGGGAGTCAGCAACAAAACAAACGGCCGCCCCCTCACGCCGTGAACGAAACGGTCAAAAGGTAAAACGGATCCGACGGCCGTCCCCGCGCCACGAGAAACGGCGACCCCCTCGGGGGGGGGGCCGGTTTTCCGTTACGCCGTTCCACACGAACCCCACCTGGGGGGGTCAATCCCCCAGTCAAAAGGACACAGATACTGCCCCGTCTCTCTCTCCTCAGTTCCCAACAGCGAAGAAGAAGAAGAAGAAGAAGAAGAAGAAGGAATCTCTCTCCTCTTTCTCTCTCATCAATCGCGAATTCGAGCGGAATCGAGGCCGGAGCGCGCCGGCAGCTCCAAGCTTCGGACCGCCGGAATCTGCGCGGTTTTCCCCTTCGAGGTGCGTTCGGTGCTGCAGTCGTCGTCGCCGGTTCGCTGCTGGCGGCGGCGGCGGTGGTCGGCGGGGGGAGGAGTCCGGTCATGGCGGGCGAGGGAGGACCTCCCGAGGCGGAGGGCGGCCGTACCGGCGAGCTCCCGAGCTCGGGTGGGGGCGGAGGAGGGGGAGCGGGAGCGGGGGAGGGAGGCCCGCCGTCGGAAACCCTAGCCGCGGCGACCCCCGCCCCGTCGCCGCGGGGCGATCGTGATCGGTGCGAAGGTGAGTTGCCGAAGCTATCTTGAATTCCAAAATTAAAAAAAAGGGGGGGGGGGGCGAAGAATTGTGTTGGGCAGTGTTTTTTGTTGTTTTCGTTTCTTTTTGCTGGTGCTCTTGGTGATTGAGGCGGTGGTGGTGGGTGAATTGGCAGGTTCGAAGGCGAGTTCCGCTGCGGTGGAAGAATCCAAGGTGATTGCGGTTCCTCACTTGTTAATATCAGTTGGCGTTCCATTTTATTACTGTTTGTGTTGGAGGAAGCTTAATTTTAGTCCTCGTGAATTTATTTGCATTAGGCTAGCTTGTCACTCTCACTCTATTCCACTTAATTTCACTTCTCCATATGGATGATGATGAATTTCGCGCTATTACTTGACTGATACTGTTGTGAAGACTATAGAGCATATGATTCCTCTTAGCTGGTTCACTGTCGTAAACTTGTCAGTGGGCTTCTCAATGGGCTACCAATTGATAGTCAATACTTGCAATTTGGGGCTCAGATGACTTGCTGGCTTATCTCAAGTAATCGACCTTTTGAACATTTGGCAGACCGCTCATGGAACCCCTGTTATCCTCAAAAATCAAAACCGTGATTTCCTGAATCAAGAATTGTTCATGGGATTGGATCTGATCAGAAAGCTTAGCACATTTACAATCCTATGCATGTTTTGCGTGGACTATTTTCAGGACGCACCTTGCCATACCAGTTTGAGTGTAGGATGAACATGAGGATTGAGGAAGAAATCTAAACCAGATGTAAGTCTGATTAAAGGATAGAAATCATTTAAAGTGTTAGCTCAATAATGGAATGCCCGTACCACAACCTGGTCAGCCACAAGGCGACTTTTGATAATATGTGTCAGGAGACGTGTTAACCAAACATCTGCGAGAAAGGTATGCTTGAGCTCCATGTAGATGAGTTGCACCCTATATATTCAGTCTACCAGATGGGGTTCTTCCTTCAATGATGGTTGATAGAGATGTTGGATAGTACTCGTACAAGTAACTTTTTCCATGTGGGTAGTGCGTGAGGTTTGTCTCATTTACGAAATTTGAATGCTAAAAGAAAGATAGGAAGGAAAATGCAGCAGTGCTCCCAGTGTGCTGGTACACAGTACCTGAAGATCTATCGATCTTGAACTTTGAAGATCTTGTGGGATTGACTTGGAATAAGGCATAGCGGTGTTATAAAGGAGATATGCAATTGATTGTGAAAGAAGCAATACTTTCTATGTCCTTGGGACATTTGCTTTCTCCACGATTGACTTGCCATATCTTGGCAGAATGTTGATCTTGAATACAGTCAAAACTCTTTTAAACCATTTCAGGATAATTTTTATTATAAGATGGCTTTCCGAAATGTCAAAAGAATATGCGGTTTCACTTTTCTCCCTTTTCAGGAAAAATGTATGTTTGAAAATGATTGTAAGTTGGAACAATTTGATTTTCTTTCCCAGACTTAAAAACTTGTGTGATGAAACAATTTTCTTTTTTTTTTAATGTGCTTCGCTGTCACTTTGAGCTTTAGAGATTTGACTTTTATTTGATTCTGGATACTTAAAATCTTAAAGAACTTAGAAACGTAACATCATGTGAAACTTTTGTATAATTACTTAGTTTTGGCAGTAGTTTTAAGAAGAACAAAGTGCCATGAAGAGGTATTTATATTATTCATCTGCATTTTCCCTGATGTATCCCGGTGAGATTCGATCTACTATGTAATTTGGTGCGGTATATGATAAATGTTGAAAATTGTGCTATGCTTGAAAGTTTGGGGGTGAGAATATCAAAATTTGCAGTCAAGAGACTAGCTTGAAATTCTTGGCAAATTTTTGAGCCATGATTTTTAAAAGACATCATCTAGAATAATCTCAATCGTGACATCGTGAGCTTAGATATAAGTACATTTCCAATGAATCATAAACTAGATAGTTTCAGGAAATATGTTTTTCTCTTACTGTCACCAGGTCATAATGCACTTGTTAATAGATTGTGTTAGCAAGACTTCATTTATTCATCTATGCTTGCAAGCCTTTGATGTGATGACAATTTTTGGCCTTCAGGAGCAAGTTCAACAGTCCCACCAGGAAGTTCTAGCAGTTGGAACAGTGGAGGCGGTTCAGAGAGAGACACAGAACCAGCTGCATTCATTATCTTGTCCAATGGCGTCATCAGAATTATCACCAACTTCTGTTACTCAATCTATTTCGTCAATTCCGAGTCCAACTCCAGTAGAACAAGGTTCCAGGATGAAGGTTACGGATTCCTGCATGCCAGATCCGGACATAAGAAGTTCTTACACGAGGAATGTCCCTAGAGCTCTAAGGACATCTAACATTGATGGTTACAACTGGAGAAAATATGGTCAAAAGCAAGTCAAAAGTCCCAAAGGTTCAAGAAGTTATTTCAGGTGCACAAACACAGAATGTTCTGCAAAAAAGATCGAGTGTTGTGATGAGCTAGGCCATATGTTAGAGATTGTTTACAGAAGTCAACATAACCATGATCCACCAAAGAAGGTCAATGGCATGTTGGAGGGTAAATTTGAAAAATCTGTTGGGCCTGCTGTCAAGAATCTTTCTAATAATCATTCAGCCAGAGTGCTTGATGATTCAGTTCCGACCTCTTCTTCCAAGGAGCTAGTCCAAGAAATTCCTGCTAGAACCAAAAGTGAGCATCAAAATTCAGGTGGCTTTGGTGGAAATGGGGAAACTACAATAAAGAACGAGCTTGTCAGTGAAATAGAGCCTAGACAAAGGCAAGTTGAAGGAAGCTGTGATTCCTCCTGTGTTCTCTCTTAAAATAATTCTAATCTCTCAATCGCCCAAGGAAGCATTATTGTTTAGATGGTGTCTTAATGATTTTTCTCCTCTTCTCTGACATGCAGTGGTAACAAGAACAAGTCGTCTCACTCGGATCCTCAACCAAAACCTGGAAAGAAACCTAAGATTGTTGTGCATGCAGCGGGTGATGTGGGGATCTCTGCTGATGGTTACAGGTGGCGAAAGTACGGGCAGAAGATGGTAAAGGGAAATCCTCACCCCAGGTGCATGCATATATGATTGCTCTGGCTTTTTTCTCTGTTATAAAAGGAAAGAGACTACTAATTCATCAGAATATATTGATGTGGCAAGGTTCTTAGGGTAAGCTTTGGCTTTGTGGAGGGAAAATGAAGGGACTGGACCTTTTATTGTCTTGAACAATCTTTTTCTCTGATTGTTTATCTCATTTCCTTTTCAAAGAAAAAAATTTTTCTCACTTCTGTCCCTTTTCTTTGGATTTCATAAGAGCTCCTTGGGCATTGCATAGAAATTAATTTTGTTTTACTTTCCTGTTTGCATCACTTGGTACTTATGTATAGATAAGAATGATTGCTTGTTTGCTTTTAAGTAAATGAAAGCACGTTCAATCATATTTGGAAATTGGATATAGGGACCAGAGAGTTAAATGAAATGAATGCGATTGTAGTATGACTATAGTGAGAGGAGGTAAAGCTGTATTTGGCTGTATATATGAATAAGCACAACATAGATGAACATAACAGGTCTCTGCAATCACAAGATTTTTCCACTAATCAATTTCAAAGTTCAAGTACTTACATAATCTGCAAGTGGATAACTGTGAATCATATTTCGAGCACAGCGTAATATGCTCTGCGATGAGGCTGTTGTAGCCTGCACGAGGTCTTCCTAGTTGTATACTCACATAAGGTAAGCACCTGTGATTGCAATAATAAGTGATCTGCATGAACCAGTATTCTGGCCTGGTAGGCAGTTAAGTTGAGGGAAAGTATACTTGTGTACTTTTCACTATAGTAGTGGATTGTTGGTGTGTGCCTGGTGTTTCCTAGCTAGTTTTAGGTACTGGTGGCTGTGGTTGTTTTTCTATAAGTAACTTCAATTTGACATTGTTCTAAGTATACATGAAGGGGACAATATCAAAAGATATGCGAGAAAGCTTTTTCGATGTGTTCCATGATCTAGCATTTCTTTTTAGATTGAAGCTTTTTGTAATCTCATTTATGATCTCTACGAATTTCAGGAATTACTACAGGTGCACTTCAGCGTGTTGCCCAGTTCGTAAACAAATTGAGACGGCCATAGATAATGCAAATGCCGTCATAATCACTTATAAGGGAATACATGACCATGACATGCCAGTTCCCAAAAAGAGGTATGGCCCACCAAGCGCTCGCCTTATTGCTGCTGCTGCTCCAGCTTCCATGAGCAGTGCACAACTTAAAAAAGTCAATGCATCCCAAAATGGAAAGGCTTCGACCCAATTGTCCGTAGATACCGGGGGTGAATTGACTGGAAAGGCCATGGAACTTGGAGGTGAGAAGGCAATGGAATCAGCAAGGACTCTTCTAAGCATCGGATTCGAAATCAAGCCCTGTTGAAAAGTGAATAGATATCTGAACTGGAGTAGAATTAATTGCCAGGTTTGAGTTTTTTCAATTTTTTTGCCCGGCAGTCTGTATTTATTTTGATATATGTCTTTCTCTGTTGTAGTCTCTTCGGGCGCCAGTATAGTTCCCCTTTAAATGCCCTGTAGAATCTGTTTAAATAGAGGAGAAGAGATAGTGTGTAGTGTACATAAAGTCATGACATTTAGCGAATGAAGAAATAGCGCATGCATGTGGCATTTATCATCCAGATGGAGGTTTTTTACTTGGCTCAATACAAGAACTCGGTGTGGTTCAAGATTTGATATGCAGTCGTAATGGTTTTTGGAGAAGCGCACACCGAATGCTACATGATCAAGACAAGCTAGGATACATTATATAGCCGGGGGCAAAGGAGGCGAAAGGTATGATCTTTGTTTGCCTTGGATTATTTCTAAATCAAATTGGAGACTAAACCCGAATTTCGCTGATGTCCCAAAAGCGAACATTTGCTAGTGCATCATAATTGACTATTCATTGTTCATTGATGAGCAAGAGGTAGGTACCTGAAGAATCATAGCGAGACTATTCTACTGCTCGAGCGTGAGATGTGAAGAGAACCATGAGGAAGTCTTGCTTGATTGATAGTTGAGGAGACTTTTTACTAGCACAATGCATGGGGCGCGCGTAGCGTGTTTGTTCTAGTTTATCGCTTATTAAACAATGAAAATCTATAATTTAAAAGTCTATGGAGTATGAATAAGAATAATTGTTTTTTTTTTGGTAAGGTGAATAAGAATAATTGTTAAATTGTTCCTATTCCAAATACGCAGAAGAATTGTGGATTTCTCCTTCACTCTAATGGACAAAGACCTACGATTACATCTCATTTATGTGGTAATAAATTCGTTTATTTTAGTAGAAAGGATAATTGAACTATAGACAATTAATGTAAAAGAAGCCAATTTTAAAAGTTGCATATACGGCGATGTTATATCTCTAAAGTCAAATTTTGTTAATTGATCAAATGCAAAAAGTAGTGGCAAAAGTCTGACAATTATTTACGAGAAAATTGTGTCGAATATCAAAGTCACATTGGCAGGTCTCCGACATTTCAATTCCTAAGTTTGCGTAGCCACCTGCTCCTATGGCGAGGAAATTGTTGCCAATATCCGAGTCCATAAACAGGGTGCAATCCCAGCTGTCGATCTTGTGCGACCCCGTAAGCGCTGCCAATGCAGAACCCACACGATCAACACGGTTATGATGGATCTAGTTCGGTGAACCCGGTTCCAGGCAAGAAATCTCCCGTCTTAGCAGCATCGACATAGGATCATCTGCTTAATATCATATTGAGATCCACCATCTTGCAAAAGCAAATCGCTGATTTCGGGGTCGAACATCCGACAACCAAATTGCAGCCAGTTCTCTCTATTCAAAATCGAGATGATCATCGAACGGGTTTTTAAAAATTGTTAACATCGTTCGTAAATTATAAAACTTTACTCGTGCATTAAAGCTCTAAAACTTGTATCTTTCGATTTGATTGAATCCTTTCATCAAGGGAAGGAAAGAATTAATGTACAAAGTTTTAGGACATAAATTAACAAAATGAAAGTTTTATTACTTAAATGCACCAACTTGACAAGTTTTAGACCTTATTCCTTGAAATCTAATTAACAATAAGCAACAAAGAGATTTGTGATGCTTTGTGTAGAAAGAATACTTAGCGATATGCTAAGGAACATCACTAGCCAAAATTAAGTGCTTCAGCTTCAGAAGCTAAACCCCAAGAACAAGATGTCACGGTATAGCCAGACGGAATTTGCGAAGTTGTCACGCAAAATCTAAATGAGTCACACCATTCAATCAACAGGAACAAAACTGGATAAGTAAATGGTCAAATATCTGCAGTACAATCCCAGGGAAAACTCCGTCAATCATATTTACCAGCAAATATTAAAAGTAAGTGATGTTCATAAGAAAGTACATGCACTTCATAACTTTTTGTTTTTTGCCTAGACATGAACTTCATCAAGTAAATGGGATATTTTGGCAACAAAAAGAGGAGACCAGAATTTGAAGGTAGGACATCCTTTTAAGCGCACCTTGCACCTTGTTAAAAAACCTCTCTGGGGGTACTTGCAGACACAGCATGTCATAAGATCCGAAAATGGCACCTGCAAGCATTCAAAGTTCGTGTTACTCCTTTGGGGAGCCAGTAACATGATACAATTTTGCAATCAAGTAAGGCGTTTCGACAATCTGCCTAGCCAACATATATACAAGTGACTTCTTTATCTTCTTTCATAGATGGAGCAAAGTGCATGCGCAATAAATCATTGGGTACACATCCCTTCCAATCACGAAGCGAGATTTGGGGGATCCGTGAACACTTTTGCAAGGCTTCATCCTTCTCCATTACAGCAGCTTAGTCGGTAAAATTGTTTCATAAGCATTCAAAAGCAAATGTAGGCAAAAAATAAGGTAAAAAAATGATAATTCCAGGAAGTAGTGCGGGTGTTTTTGGAATATCGGTGGCTGAACGCCCACAGTACTCATAACAACAGTAATGACACAGGAAAGCATCAGAGTTACAATACCAACAGCTAAGGCAGACTCCAAACAGACTTGAAAAACGTGTATCTTTCAGTCACTATAGGAAGTAATGTTTCGCAGGGAAAATTGGACATGACGTTGCACTCCAAGATGCATTCTATGAATCAAATGAAAGGACATCACTAAGAAAACCTCGTATAACTTTGTATTTTTCCTGGAATTATATGAAGCAACCTAGAAGCCATCTAAAGGAGCCATCATTTCACCTTTTATTTTAAAATTTGCTGGGCAAGCATATCATTGTGGCATTTGCTGATTTTGGGTTGTGAGCTCTGAGTTTTGCTGTTATTCCTCCTTCATTTGTTCTAACCTAGAGTGAAAAGGAAATGCAAAAGCCATGCTACCAGAACAAAAAATGATAATTAAGTCTTAATCAGATATTTCCATAAAACAAAGGACAAAATAAGACCCAACTATCACAAATGCACAAGGTCACAGTATAAGATTGGACTGAGTATCTCATGTAATGTCCAAGCTCTTTAATCAAATTTACAGCTCAAAGCCGCTTTGTGATGGTCACTTCACTTCAAAGCATCAAAGTTTGAAGCACATCCACAGCTTATTTATATCACAAATCCGTTAATTTCTTGTTAATTCTTCATAATGCTATTTTTCTCTTCAAGGGGCAAGAAACAATCTAAAGGTCACTCAGCAGAATCACTGAGCCATACGCTCTTAGCGTACCAAGAAACGACAAAAAAAATATATATTGCCACAGACTGGACTAAACAACAAGAAATGAGTTGGGAGAAAGAAAATCACATACCCCAGTAAGCCTCTGCCTTGCCATGTTCTGGGAGTCACCGTTAAGTTGATGAGTTCACCTTGCCTCATAGCGAACAAAGTTAAAGCATGGCCCTGACTTGCCTGAGCTTCAGAAGAAAGTCGTTGGAGCAAATTATCCCCAGATTCAACATTCCCAAATTTCACAATCTGATCACCCAGCTGCAAACCATCCTCTGCTGCTGGTGAACCATCAGCAATTTCATCAATTACTGCAAAGGGTCTGCTGACTATCACATCAACATCCATGTCGCTGGGAGCATCTCTTTGTATGACATTATGTGAGGATTCTGATGCTGTAACGGCATCACCTTAAAATAAAAAAGAGGACGGAAAAAAAAGCCATGTGAATTCACTGCATACCTATGCATGTTACTTAAAGTAATGCAAATTCAGTTTACAATCCCAAAATGGTGATGTCTAAGAAGGTTGGAGAAAATATATACAATAGAGTTCTTGACTTGGTTTATTTTGAATGGTAAAAGCATCAAACAACTATATGAATTATTGTTGAGCCAGTTTTTTAGAATACCTACATAGTGGGAGTCATCCCAATCAAATCTCTTGATAGTTCAAGATGTAAAAGAAGAATAAGGTGATCAAAGTGCACTGCTTTCACAATAACCTGATCAAATGCAGGGATAAATACTTTAGCAATCAGGATGCTACTGCATTTATCTATTTGATGTGGATCATCAGATATTAAGTGCACGATTGAGGGGTATGGAATGCGTGATTGAATGGGTAGGGATAGTTTCTCATCCTAGAGGCCTACATATATCCGTTTAAACGAATCTAAATAATCCTTTCATTGCAAAAGAAGTATTTCACTGTTCCTTCTATTGTACAAGTTCTTTATTTACTCAATAATTCTGTCAGCCCAGTTTAAGAGTTTGCACCCAAGGGTCTAACACTAGAATAAGCAAATGCTTAAGTAGGTAGACTTGCCAGAAACCAATGCATATGCACAAGAAGGCACAATACATGAAACAAAAGGGGAAGCGTAAACCAGGATTTTTCAGCATCATCAGCTTCCAAACACACAGCATTAGTGACCAAAATCATATTCTCGAAGAGAAAGCTAGTTTAAAGCTATTACAGGAATATATGTGACCAAATGAAAGTCACTCCAGAAGAAATTAAGGTCAGACAAACAGTAATATGTCCGACCCTGCTAGAAGATGAACAAAGTAACATCAGTGTTTGAGCAGCCTACCAGAACCCTTAGCCAGTGCAGATCTCGGAGCAAGTCTAGCTGAATGAAGGACTTGTAAATTCTCATTAAGTTTATCAGTGATCTCTTTATGGTCATTCCGAAGCTCTGCAATCAAACGAACGTCTCATCACACTATGTCAACCCCCAACACACCTCAAGAGACAGCACAACCCCCCAGGACCCCCAAACACATGCTAAAACAGACTGCCTCTTGCTTCAAGACTAAAACATCCACAGCCCTAAAAGTAATCGACCAAACTGGAGCGAACCCTCAACAGCAAGGCTCACTAGCTCATTGAAAAACCCAACCGAAAACTTCAGCACCGCTAGCCCAGTTCCCATCAACCTCATACACAAATTTCTGTGGCGAAAACGCAGTAATCTAAAAGCAAACCCAGCACAGTACCAGAGAGACGGCGACGCTCTGCTCGCACCACCGGGATGTCGATATCCGTCCGAGGAAACCCCTGCACAACAAGCAGAGCAACCCAAATTTCAGTCAGACAAAATTCGAACGCTCCGAATCGCTCGAACCCATCTCCTGTCCAGTCCTAAATTCTTCTTCATCTTTCTCGTCTGGGTACCTCGGAATCGACGAGGTTGCCGGAGAGACCGGGACCGCCGGGCTGGGCGAGGCGCTCGATGATGGCGTCCATCTCGGCCTCCACGGCGGTCCTCTTCTCCATCAGCTTCATCGTCTCCGCTTTCAGATCCGTCCCCACCATCCTCGTTCCCTGCTCTCTTCGACGCCGCACAGATTACTCTACACGGAAGACGAGTTCTTCTTCCCTTCGGCGGCGGCGGCGACCGGAGGGATTTTTGGCGCTGGCTTAGACAAGAAGTCGCTCGAATGCATTCATCATTCCGATCTTAAATGAAAAAAGAAAACAAGAAAAAAAGACTTTTAAACGCATCCCCGCCCCCCCCAACAAACTTTCAAGAATTATGCAAAAAAAAACCCAAGCGGCGCCGCTGTCTCATTTGTATCCAAAATTCATAAAAAGAAGTAAATCCTTTTATTGCGTTTTCTGCCCTTTATAGCCACGAATATTAATAATAAGAGGGGAAAATAATACAAACGATCCCCGAATTTTGATTTAATATGTAATGAGGTACCTAAACTTTTAATTTATTCAATACGGTCTTTGAAATTTAACCCAATGTACAATGTGGTCCATGAACTTTTAATTTATTTAGTGTCGTCCATAAAATTTTTGTGCATGTTCAATTTAGTCTCTGAACTATATAAAATTATTTAGTGCAATTCTTCCATTGATTCAAGTTCAGGGACTACATTGAATATGTATCAAAAGTTCAATAATCATATTGAATATTAGGTTAAAGTTCAAAGACTATATTGAGCAAATTAAAAGTTCAGGAACTACATTATACGTTGAACCAAAATTTAGGGACTAATTGCCACCATTGCTAAATTTCTTAAAAAGGACTTGCTTTCCTTTTTTTGCACTCTATTTTGAAAATCTTTAGGAAATATGCTCAATCTACCGATTAAATTTCAACGTCTAAAAACAAAGCAACAGTTATGATTATGGTTAATACCGCCATATATCCTAAATCGGTACATCCCTGGCACATTTACCTTAATATCACAAAAAAACTTGAAACCGACAAACTAGTGCCGCAATTAACTTGAATTTATTTTTGTATCACAAAAAATCCCAAGCTACTACATATGTGCCACATTTACCTCTTGAAATTGATATTCATGTCACAAAAAATCTTGAACATGACAAACCTAACAAAATCTTAGCACAAAATGTAAGCAGAATTAGAAATTTTAGCAGATTTTTGAAAGATAAGAGAGACCTTAGAGCAAAATTAGCAAATTTTATTAAATTTTCCAATCTCGGTTCATTTTTTACAAATGTGGCTTCCTTAGAATTGCATCACTTAGGAGACCTTTTATGTGAATTCCTACATCGAATCTATGCCACCCGCCAATCATTTGAGTTGTTTGTCACATGTACTTCTGCTTCAGCAATTTAAAGGAGGTATTGAACGGAAGTTAATAAATGGTAGATTTCTTACAAGTATATCAATTTGAGATTTTGTGATAAGAAAATTAGCTTCTAGTAAATGTGGCACAACCTATTAGTTTGGGATTAATTTTATTATATCTTATTATTACCCAAGTTGCATAATCCGTTTAAGTCCTTATAATTAAAAAAAAATTGAATCATGGCAAAAAAACTGGGTCAAATCATTGACAGAAAATTCATACAGGACTAGTACGTGTCTAATGGCAAGAATATTTAATTCATAGACACGTTGTAATTTCAAGAAAAATATAATGGATAGGCAAAATAAGTTTAAGGATTCTCAAGAAATAATAATAAAACATGTTGAGAAAGTTCAGAAAATTGCAATATACCACTGATAGATATTCACCATGTATATCTAAGAGGACAAATGAAGAAACACAATTTGACAGGAAGTTAGGAAATAGGGAAGTTTTGTGAACATTTTGGCTATGATAAAGTCTATTTTCCCAGTGAATCTAAAAGACCCAAAGAAAGAGATATAATAAACCAAAAGATCACCCAAAAAAACAAAAATGGTCGAGGCTAGAAACTTGTTCCTACAGAATCAATTTTAGAACAAAACAAAAGATAAATGAACTTAGAAAACAATTGCTCAAAATCATGATATATAGTGATAGTGAAGAAAAGGAGCAAATCAACAGTGATTCCAATTGGAGTGGAGACAATCAGACCGATGTATTTGGACGATAGTAACTCAGAAAAATGCTTCGAAGATTGTGAATGTGCTACTTGTGCTTTTAATATTAATGTAATAACAAAAGGAAACCATACTATTATAGATATGATAAACAAAATAGATAATAATGAGACAAAAAAAAATCATATTAAAAGACATCGAACTAAGATCACAGAATAAAGACAATAACAACAACAATAATAAAGATTTTCTTTATGAAAAGCAAACACCTTAAATTAAGTGTCATTACTTTATATGGTGCTCACTTTAATACCAAAATTTTTCAAACGATCACTCAAGTGTTACATCTATAAAAAATCGATTACTTAAATGTTTATTCCAATTATTCGTCCTACATGGCTTTTTGAATTATATTTTGACTCCGACATAGTTTTTTCTTTTCAAAAACAAAAACCAAGTCCAACATGACAATTTTCAACTAATGTGCCAAAAACGGGCAAAAACGAAGTTGTTTGGCCCTTTTGTCTCCCGATAATGGAACCCTAATCCTTGAATCTTCTCTAGGAAGCTTGACTGGAGAAGAAGAAAATCGAGGAACCATGGCTCGACCACGAAGGAAGAAGACAGAGAAATGGAGGATTCGACCTGGGGTAAGGGTTTGAAGAAGACAACTAGTTAATTCACCTTTATCTTCTATTCTCCGTCGTCTTCTTGGCCTTTATCTTCATCTTTTTCGTCTATGTCTTCATCTTCATCCGAAGCAATTCAGTTGCAACAATCGATTCGTTTAGGTAACATGCTTACTTTTCAAGAGTTTATCTGTTTCTTGAATTTTTGTTTTTTTTTGTCGAAAGAAAGATTCTCATCAATTTTTAGAATAATACTCGATAGATATATAGAAGGCTTTTAAGCCTAGCAATTCCCAAATAATTACGGAACAAAGTAAATGCTAGAATAAAATTAACAAAGCACAATCTACAACTAGAAGTACACTTTTATCTCTCAAGAACGGCTCTGCTATTGTAAACATTTGGTGACCGATCACCAAATTCAATGATGATCACACCCCAATATTTTCCATTCCATTTATAATGGCTTGCGGTGCACATGTAGGTTTAACACTCTTAACACCATCATCGTGCAGAAACAACAACATCAATATGTTGAAAGAACACATTAAATATATACAAAGAACTATCATATCTATATCTAAATCTAGTTTATGAGAGTAAAACCTTCGGACTTTAATATAAATCTAAATCGGGAGAGGAAAGCAATCTAATCTTGAAGAGGTTGTAGAGCCACATCACGAACATTCTCTTCAATGGCTATTGACTAGACGAATGGTCGAACTGGTCACTTAAGATTAATTACAGAAATTTATTCACGCACACAAACTCCTAAAACAAATCGAGAGAGGAAAGAAAAGATAATTAAAGCAGATAAAAAGAAAACCAAAGACTAACTAAAACTACGACTAAGAGCCTATAGGAAAGTTTCAAAAGAGGAAAGAGTTTTTGGGAGACGGCAGGTTTGCTGATGGGAGAGAACAAAGAACAAAACCCTATCCACTTCTTGATTGGAACATGCTTAATATGGCAATGTTCGTTCAGCCCTTCTCTCCTTTGCAAATTTCATCAGCTAATTTTTCTCCAATCTCTCGATTGAAGAGCACATCGGAAGTAGGGTCTGAAGTAGAGAAATAAGTTAACCCCAATTCACAAATTTGAGGCAAATAAGACGTATAGATGACGTCATTTACAATTCATGTTGAATCACTTTGTAGGTGAACGATGTTGGTAAAAAATAATATCAAACTATTGCGATGTTGAATTTTTCGGTAACCCAAATAGTTGATGATATTGAATGATTATTGTTTACGAAAGTGACACTCAAGTGATCGCTTAAAAAGTTTTGACAAGGCGCCATACGAAAGTTATAACACTTCTAGTAAACTTTTTTCCACCAGAATCATATAACTTTACAAATATTTTTAAAACCAAACACTACAACTTTTGTAGATTTACAACCAGATTTTTTTTGGTCGAATTACAACCAGAATTAGCATATGTAAAAAGAGAGACTTAAGGTTCAAATTGTTAAACTAGGAGATTTTTCTCAGGGGCAAAGGATGGTGCATCGGAATTAAAATTAGAAAATTTTGAAGAAATTGATGAATATGAGAAGCAAAAAAGTAAAAAAAAAATTGGAAAAATGTTGCAAAGAAAATCCGGCTTTAGAAATTATAGAGGAAGCTCAAGATAGACAAGGATCATTAAAAATTCATTCTATACAATCGGTGATTTCACAAAAATGGCATAGCAATATAACTTCAGTAGTAAATGAAGACTACCAAAGGGTTGATTCCTAGAATACATAAAGATCATACCAAGATGAGTTGTCTGATGCAAACACTAGTAGACTATATATAAGAGGAATATATCGGATTATGTCGGCGGAAAGTATGTGTTAATCAAAACTTGAACCTACAATGGGCTAGGAATTCATTGAACCTGGAAGACTATCAAAGATACAAGTGGTGCAAAGAGAAATAGAATCAAAGGAAAATATGATAGTGTGCATAAAGAAAGAAATTAGAAGGACAGAGGAAATTAAAATAAACGGAGTTGCAGAATAAAATAGAAGATTTTAGGAATATTGTAGAAAAAAGAATTTGGGCCTTTTATTGCAGATGCACTCTATAATAAGAACTAGGATCTGTTGAGAGAAATAGTCCTTTGATATGTGTCCAAAGCAATCCAAATGAATGAAGAACGAAGGGAACATTGTGAAAAAGAGATCCAAGAATTGTTAAATAAAAGACTAATTAGACCTAGCCATTCACCATGGAGTTTGTTTAGTATTTTACATCAGTAAGAAATTCAGAAATAGAAAGAGGAGTGCTTAGGTTAGTAATAAATTATGAATTCTTGTGCTCTGTTTATTTTGCGAAAATAAATATTATGAAAAATATATGTTTAAAAAATGATTATTTATATTACTTGAAATAATTAGTCAATTAAAAATAATTTTTGTATTGACAACATGTGAATGATGAAAATATTTTTAGTTCATTCATTTTTGTATGTGATACAAGCGACCTTTTTCAATAACTCATTTTTCGCGAAACAAACGGAGACCCATGATATAATGATTTTTATTTATACAAGGATAAGAAGTTGCAGAAGCTATTGCATGGTTCAGATGATGTGGCCGATACCATATTCAACATTGGTCATACGTATCATCAATAATCATATGTACCCCGCTTTAAGACCCACATAATTAATGTTTTAGATGAACTTGCAAAAAGAAAAAAAAAAAAAAAACCTTGGCCACATGATCTACAACGTAAAAATTCTTATATGGAATCCGATCATGTGAGCCCACTTTATCTTAATTACTAAATATTGTGGATTCGATACAGACTTAAATTATTTGATGGTCGAGATGAATTGAGCTAACATGTTCTTGGCACACTGTAATATTCTTCTTGGGAAGTTGGGCCTCGCACGTACGTGGGTGGTCAAAGCAAAACCCACATCGAATCTATTACCAGACATCCCGTGCGTCGCAATGATTGTCTTTTTCCGCCTGTCAGAACTCCGACTCAAGTACTGCAAGTTTCAACATCGCAACTCGCAAGCAAGGGAGAACCGAGAGGCAACGCATGAGCGGCTTCTTCGTTGCGCAGAGCTCATGTGATGCTTACTGATCGAGGGTCGATAAGCATCATGATGTAGCAATCGGGTAGTGAAAAGGGTCGAGAGAGAGAGAGATCATTGAGAGAAGATGAGCGTCTCCCTTGCGGTGATGACCTTCAATCTGCTCGATGATCAAGGTGAAGACAGCCCGAATTCATGGTTGAAGAGGAGGGATTTGTGTGTCAGTGTCATCACCAGCTACTCCCCCATCATTCTCTGCACCCAGCAAGGTCTGTGTGTGGGTGGCGTGTGCGTGTGTATCTTGGCTTCGGCTATTGATTAGCGGATCTGGGTCTCTTTGATTTTCCATTTTCTTGATGAACTTCGCCATGGGAGTTGGCAAATGGGCTACTTGACAAATGAAGAAGAAGCAGCATTTAATTTGTGGGGATTAAAACTTCACTTTGTCTAACTTCGATTTAGGAGGTTTCTTTATTCCAACAATCGAATAGCCAGCTGCTTTTTATTTGAGATCAGAATGTTGTGTCTCCCTCCTTGACTTTCTAATTTCTGTTCTTGTTATTGATCTTGCAGGTGTAAAAGCGCAGCTTGATTATCTCCAGCAGTGCTTGCCTGGTAAATTTCACATATTCTCTATTTCAAGAATATTAGACAAGTGAGCTCAAATCTTCTGCTGCTGTTACTTCCATCTGTTAAGTTGACTAACAATAAGGTTGAAAATGAGTTTTGTTGAATTTTCTCTGAAATTCTATCGATATAATTGCTCTGTTGAAGTGATGTACTTTGGGCTAGCTGCGAGTTTCACTCCGTGGTACTAGCTCAATGTCTTCCTCAACTGTGGAACTCATTGTAGCTGAAGGTAGACTTTCATGAGGTCATGTATTTTGTTCCCAAGTTACCAATTTCACTGATCTTTAATATCTGTGAACATCTGAAACCTTAATGGAGGAGAAAGCAGACTAGGAGGGTGAATAGAAAGCTTAAAGAATGTGATATTTTGATGTTTCTCCTTAGTATGGGAAGGAAGGATTTGAATGTTTGGTTGATTGAACAGATAGAGTGCGCTCTATCCAGGTGATAGTTTGATATCACACTCTGCATATTTTAGGTGATATATCCCTTAAAAGTGGTCATATGTCACCAATAGACCTGTCAGTTCCAATGTTGAGAATCATACCTCAAAGCTTTAGAAACAATTTCAGTGCATCCATATTGGAGTACATTTGTGGATGGTCTGGGTTGTTGTATAAGCTATAATCCAAGTTGCACATGGCATGCCCTCCGTATTTGGAATTTGCTGTCTATGAAATGTTAATGTGATAGTCCATCATTCAAAAAGCTTCTAGACTGCCTGTGAATCCACTGTTCACAGATATAATGGACAGGTTATGATCAGTTTGGAATCTCAAGAAAAGGTTCCCAAGACACTACAGATGAGCAGTGCACCATTTTCTACGACAAAGAGAAAGTACTATGTTCTCCCTCTTCTAATCATACCATCAGAACATAATTGTTCGGAGTGTTGTAGCTTATTATCTGTCTGTTTTTTTATCACAAAAGGTAGAGCTACTAGAAGGTGGAACTTTTTGGTTGTCAGAGTCACCTTCTGTTCCCGGAAGCATATCATGGGGTTCGGAGGTTCCTTCTATTGCGACATGGGCGATATCCTTCTCATAATGTACTTCTGTTTTGACTGTCGTTCTTCTTTCTCCTCTAAAATATGCTTGACAATTGAAAGATGAAAAGTTATTGCATGAATGAAGAAAAGGTGTTTCCTTGACGTGATGCCCCCACACATTCCAATTGAAAGGCGTTGAGCCACCGGGTTTTTCGTTTCAGATAGTAAATACAAATATGGACGAACTGAGCCCACGTGCTCGCAGGAGAGGCGCATTGCTCACTTGGCAACATATTGCGTCTTTACCTCCTAGCTTGCCAGTTGTGTATTCCGGAGGATTCAACACTCAAAAGGAATCAACTGCGGGGCGTTTTCTTCTTGGAAGATCGAGGTTTCATTGATATCTGGTGCATTGATTTAGGCAATGCCTGTCATGTGCAATTCACTTCCGTTACTAGCAAAAGCTTGATGCTATGGCTAGCACTAGCCGTATAATAATGTGTCTACAGAAATGAGAAGTGCCTTGATTGTCCTCTTCTGACTTCTTAGCTTGAGTCTCCATTAGGTTTTCAGAAGTGACTCGTCGTATTGAAAATTTCTATGCCTTATCTTATGTAATACTAATCTATTTGAAGCCTATGCTCAATACTATTAGATCCTTTATCAATAAACTATCATATTTTTTAGGTCAAAATTCCTGCACCCATCATTGTTCTGCTTTCTTTTACAAGAAAAGGATAGTTCGTGTGATATACCTTTTCTAAGTTTATGTGGATAGATGGTCATACGTCTGATGCTTGCTGCTCCATATACGAATGAACAAAATTTTCTTTGTGTAGCATTAGAGTTTGCCTCAAACTCTTATATAAATTGAACAGGTGCAATTTGGGTTCCCTTTAATGATGACGACTTCTTTTGGTGGGTTTTTTCTACTTGCTGCAGAGAGCATGGTGTAGTAGGTGATATGAGGGATGCATGGTTTAACGCACGGGTGCGGAAGAACATTTCTCTTGTTCGCACTTACCATGGATTTAGAGGTATAATTTTTGGTTCTCAAGTGAAAAAGGGGCATAGTCCATGTATACTGCAAGTGAGTTTGTGGTTGTTTTGAACTAATTTTATCTTCTCCCCTAATAGGTGACAAGCAGGGAACCCTTGAGTACATCAAATTGATTTTCAGGGCACTCTGCCTCTGCTGGGATCGCCAAACTCAGGATCTACACAGAGATTGGATTCTTTTCCGTGGTAGATCTCTCATACCAGTTTCTTGTGAAGTGGTCAGTGATAACATTGATGGATGCTATCCATCATCCCACTATCCCATATTTGCCGAGTTTATGCTGCCTCGTAATGTAAGGATGCTTGAACCTCCTGCACAAGAAGACTCATAGTCTCTATCTTCGGTGGTTGAAATCTGTTTCCACCATTTTGACTCTCTTGAGTTCCATTATTGTCGTCATTTTTTTGGGTGAGGTCAATTTCTTCGGCGGCATTGTTTATTAAGAGGGTTTCAGAACAGCCAAGTTGTCAAATTAGATGATTGTAGAACTTGTAAACTTAAATAGATGCAATGCGAGTCTTTTAACGAAAAGGGGAAGATGAACTTCACTCACTTTACTCCAGGGCACCTGTTTGGAAGTCGTCGAGTTGAGCTCACCCAAAATACACAGCCATTTCTCACTTGTTCACCTGAGAAAAAGTGCAAAAATGGAAATGTTTATGAATAGAGTGAAGGTGAAAACAAAGTGCTGTATCTAATAAGACTAGTTAGATGCAACAAGTCTTTCTGGAGAGCTGGTGAATTAGTAATTAAACTGAACTCATTTAGAATTTCCACATGTTCCTCTAATCTATTTACGGTACTTTTAGTTCTTTGAAGTAGATAGCTGGGTTGATCGAGCATGAGCTGATAATGTGTTGTCTTCTCGTTGAACTAACTAGGAAAATCTATTTTCATTAAAACATCTCCAGGTATCGTAGATACATACTTTTGCTAGAAGCTTATGTGTTGCCCATAGGCAAATAAAATTAACGGCTGCTGAAGTTACCGACGAATTGAAAAGTCGAGATGCTGTGATGGTTTTGGGACATTTGCAGCTCCTTTCATGCTTGATTTCAATTACTGGGATTAATAGCCTTGTCTACATAGGAAGCGCCTTGTGATGAGGTAAAGAACATGCAATTCTTGGCTGGGAAGATTTTCAGGTACTTGTAGTCCAAGTTAGATGCTCGTTCGCAGTGAATGTAGCATGATCTTCGGGTTCTAACTAGGGATGAGCCAGGGGAAGTGGCAAAGCCTATGAAATGTGCTTGGTTCCTGGTTCCATGTGTAGAAACCATGATTACTGGAACAAAAGCATTCTTAGTAAACATCTTCTAAAATCTCAATTTGTGAACTGCCTTAGTAGGTGACGAACCATTTCTATGTTGCTTCATTATAGAGATTGTGATTATGATGAACTCGAAACATCACTTCTGATTCGTGTACCCAAACCGCTTGATTATCTGGAGGGCGCTTACGTGCATTTTCATAACTCCTCCCTAGTGAAGGAGGAGCCTTTTGTGCATACTCATTTCCCAAAATAGAACAATTCACAGCGATGACGGCCAGAGCCGGGCCTTGAGTTTCCGTGTATTAATTATCTCAGGGCAAGGAATGCACAAAATCACCTCTCTAAAGCAGACTGGACAGATACAATGAACACTTTCATTGAGCCTCAAGTCAAAAAAGAAAAGCCCAAGATAGCCAACAAAGGCGAAATTTCTTTTTAAGTTGTTGACATTTTGCCCAAATCAAAGAAGATCCTAGCGTCCTGCACAATCACTTACACAAATATTGAGCATGAAATATACGTGATCAATTAGCTTGTCCCTCTCCCCGTTCATGGTTTTCGCTTGCTATGGTATTTCGCATGGCGTACACATCAAACTTGCGTAAGTGTCACTTCTTTTCTCGTACAGTAAGTACACAGGCCAAGGTCGATCATTTCACCAAGCTCAGGAAGTCGTGATTTCTGGTTGTTGCATCACGATCTTTAACTGGATGTTGCAACAAGCTTCCATTTTCTTTAGGCTTGACAGCAACAAAGCTCAAAACAAATACATAGCTTTGATTCGAGATAAAAAAGACAAGTGATGAAACTACGTTCAACCGGCAATCCATTAGATACAATGCCAAGCTATAACTTATGGAATCATACGTCATCCTGAGCCTTCTGAGCAAATATAATCAGATACACAATCAGCATCACGTCTCAATCAAGTGGTTATTGTACAACAAATCTAATCTGCATCTTCGGCAGTGAAGTCAGGTTCGGGAGGCTTCTGCAGTTTCACCAAGTCCCTTGCACTCTTGGCAATCCGATTCCGATGAACCCCACGGAGTGCATTTGCCGCAAATCTGGAAGCTAAGAAGGTTGCACCAATGCTATAAGAACCACCAGTACCAGCATTTTTGCGTGTCCCATCAGACCCTTCGACTTCTTCTTCCTCCTCCTTTCGGCGGAGTTCCATGCTCTTCCTCTTGGAATATCGCCGCCATGCTGCCTGAATAAAGCAAGCGGCCCAAGTCCTCCATTGCTGCGAATAGAACCGGAATGTGTGCTGAACCTGCCTGCTATGGAGCCGACGAAATTGACTAGCCACGAACTTCAGCTCCTCAGCTACTAGGGCAAAAGCCTCTACTTCAGTTATTGCCCTGACAGTTCGTGTGGAGGATGGGAGGTTGGAGCCAGACTTGGGATCTAGGGCCCATGTTAGCAACTCCTCACCGCAGAAATCCCCTTCTTTAAGCAAGCCGCGATTGAAAAAACCACTCCTGCCACCATCTGTAGTTACACTCTCAAGGCGGCCACGAATTATAAAGAGCATCTCGTCAACAGGATCCCCCTCCCGAACTATGAACGTGCTTTCGGTAAATAAGCTGGGCTTGAGACGCTCGCAAATTGCATCAAGTAGTCTTTCATCCATATTTTCAAAGAGAGGAACCTAAAAAAGTAGGCAAAGCAATAAATTGTATGGCAATATGAGACGAACCAGGATAAATTTTCATTCAATCCACCTGGATATGATGAAAATAAACACTTCTAAAAGTTTCACCACCCTATCTGATGGAATAGTTTGGCAATTGGCAGATGGGAAAAGACACGGTAAAAGATATAGTTTCCAAATGAGTATCAAAACATATATAGTTTCCAAAGATACAGTCTCTTGCACTGGCAGTAATATATGCAATGTGCTGAGATAAGACTTGGGATATCAAAGCAACACATATTTAAGATGAATTCCACTCATTTCAGGGTTCATTTTCAAATATAAACTACCCCATAAATTATGTGCGGTATGAGTAAGGTAAATAAACTGCAATTCACGATTCATAAAAACAAATTTTACCATGCAATACAGCATATTTTGAGCCCCAAATGTTCGGGTAACTGGAGACACTAGTAGCAGCAAATAATGCAACAACCATCTAAATGCATTATCGCATTAAGTATATGAATGGAATTAGCAAAATAAGTTAAAAAGATCTTACCCTCCTAACCAGAGCCAGACAAAGATGACGTTTGATATCTCTCCTGAGATCCTTTGGTAGACTTTGAACCAACGCTTCTTCGTCCACCCCTCTTGTCTCTAACCACTTATACTGGTCATAGCGTCTAACTCTTTCCTTAAGATCTGGTGGTAGCAGTCGATGATGCATCCACTGTTCTGAATCACGCCTCTTGACTCTCATCTCTTCAAGCCGGATAGTGAGAGATTGAAGATAGGTCTGTCACAATAAAAACAACTCACAATATCAGCATGTTGAAGAATTTGAAATGACACCGAAGTTCCGACTTTTCTTGAGATATGAGCATCTTCAAAACAACTGTAGGAGCGCAAGTGAGTCATGCTACTTGTGAGCAACTCGAGTTCGCCTCATTGAGTACTCAAACTTGGCTCGATTCCTTTTGAGTTCATGTAGCTCGAGTACTTAATTGAGTTGAGCTCAAAGTTAAAATACTTGACTCGAGTAGCTTGCTATCCTAATCAAGTAATTGCATTTTAGATATTTTAATTACCTAATACATTGATAAATATAAACAAATACATATAGTTTAATTTTGGAAAAATGACATAAATAGGCTCTGAACTTTAGCCCAATGTGCAATGTGGTCCATAAACTTTTAATTTATTCAATGTGGTCTCTAAACTTTTGCCACATGTTCAATTTAGTCCCTGAACTATATGAAAATGT
Source organism: Syzygium aqueum (assembly GCA_031216185.1). Lineage (NCBI taxonomy): Eukaryota > Viridiplantae > Streptophyta > Magnoliopsida > Myrtales > Myrtaceae > Syzygium > Syzygium aqueum. Next base: position 27,724,201 of record CM062233.1, on the reverse strand, counting down.
TTAATGTTGTTTCTGAACTTGAATTAATGAAACATTAAACATTATCATATAGCTCAGGGACCATTTCCGTCATTATCCCTTTAAATTTTCAAGCGAAGTGTATATTCAAAATTCAAGATCAAGCACATGCTCGAGTTTGAGTTTGAATGGAGCTTCAACTAAAACTTGTTAACTTATTGAGGAAAGTTCGGACTCATTGACAACTTACTCAAGTCTAGCTCAAGCTTGAAAAATCAAGCTTGAGTTGATTATCAAGCCTTGAATATTCAAATTGAGTTGAGCTCAAGTATTAAATTATGTTGACTTGACTCAACTTGATTACACTCCTATGCACAAGTCCAGCAACTCAGCAAGGATTTATCTTTTCTTACATGAAAAGCAAAAAAAAACTACCCTTTTCCAATTCTTTTCATGATTGACTAAGAAATATTCCTGAATGAGCAAAGTGAATACAGTGGTGGCACATAACAGGAACTAGTGGAAGGAAGACGGGTTATATTGTCGCTATGAAATAGCCCTTTCCTGGGCATTGGGCATTGCAAATTAAAGTTTGCCTTCTATAGGTAAAATACACATTGTATCTTGTGTATTCAAATCATCCCTGCATCCTGGGTTCTTAATATAACAAAAGCTTTATATCCTATGCTAGGTACCATTATGGGACATTATAACCTATTTACCACAATACCACCACGAGCTGCAAGATTCCCAATAGTGTTCTTTAATTGTTGAAACCATTTTGCCCTAAAGTAGGAAATTGTTTCAGGCAAATGAGCTGATTACTCACTCTCTCCACACTATCAGACAAAAAAAAAGTGTTATTGTTAGTGTGTATTAATGAGGTGAAGGGTTTTTGGCCCCATCTTTTGGATTATGGTTTGTGGCATAAAAGATAGAAGACTAAAAGACAGAAGCTATGTTACCCTACTTTTGACTAATTGGCTTGTGGATTTTTCATCTAAAAGTTTTGCAGTGATTTTTAAAGAATTGAAAACCATGATAGCATGACTTTAAATGCAACTAAAGTCATATCGAGCTTTGCATTTATGGTCTAACACAAGTGAAGTAGATACGTAACCAGTATACATCCAGTAATGATCTCCTTTCACCTTTTGTCAATCAGAGGGATATATTACTGTTTTATCACACCTTCTATGATATCAACAGGCAATTTACATATTTCCAGCTAATTGTGAAGCTTTTAGTGCGACAAGAAACAGAGGTATAAAGGAAACTAAAGGATATTTATAAGTTTGAGGATTTTCTATGCATATGAAAGCAGCTATGGATTAATCAACCAGAGATAGATCTTGTCAATTGTTTCACAAAAAACATCTTCATTTCTCTTTTCACTTATCCAGAATGAACAAGCACATTGCTAGTACTTTTGAGGATGCGCATAGAGCCACCGAATTGAACTGCATAACCTATAGCAGTCATTTATAAGTCCAATATACCAGCTAGTGTTGCATTGAACAAACCATTACTTATCCTTAGTAGGCAGTAGGCACGAGTAGTTGAAGTGTCCTTAATAAAACAGGATAGGGAATCTAGACTGACAGATAAGATGAACCAACCAAACCCTAAGATCAGCACCTACCACCAAAATAGATAAGTTACGGAAGGTCCACAGTTAAAACTTTTACAAAATGACTAGGAATTAAGAGTTTACCTGCATGTTACCAATCAGGAGAGCAAATAGGATGAGACCCAGAATTGCTAATGAAATCGAAAATATCACTTCCCAAGGGTAGGTACTGGTCTGAAGCCCCTGCCCTAGTGTACTGCAAGTAACAGATTATCATCAGGAGGTGATTTTATGCAAGATATACATACAATTGACCTTCAGAGAAAGGATAAATGCTTCAACTTTCTCAGATAAATCTTTTGTATAAAAGAAAGAACCTCAATTGGAAACTAAATGTCAGTACATTTGACAGAATCCAATTAACCAATGGTGATGGCTAAATGCACCAGCTTAATACATGTTGGAAAAATTGATCAGCCATACAAGATAGATCTTCTCCATCAGCTTATAACAGAATAGAAAGTGGTTCTTCGGTAAAATCCAAACTAGAAACCTGTAGCATCTATAGTTTACAATAAAAATCTCAAAAACCCTCAATTTTCTCTCCCTCTGAGAAAACCACAGGACCTATGGAGGCATAGCAGCAGGTAGAGTTATTTTTTCTTCATTATCAATAAAACGATTCAAGATGCCCAAGACTCCTCTGCACAAATACTGTGCATCAAGATATCAAGCAAAAATATTAGCTACTGACATGGTAAGTCATAATCCCTTCATTCAGAATTTGCCCGATTCATATTTATCTGCAGGATAGTGCATATTTCGAATCTTGAAAACAATGGTGCTGGCCTTTCAATGGCCAGATCTATAGTGTAGCCTATGTGCCACACCAAAGAGGTCATTTCATAATGCAAAAAGGAACAGCATCAGAGAGAGAGAGAGAGAGAGAGAGAGAGAGAGTGACAACAGTAAATTCTCCATTCTTATTGGAAGGCAAGAGGGACTAAACCACATGCTGGTGATCTCGTGCTTTGTAAAGTTGTCAATATGGTTCTTAAGTACACAAAATCCAGATATGTTAACATCATCTTACACCATAAGATGGCATTAAATATGAGGACTGCTTCCTGGAACTGAATGAAAGAGCTAGGTTTAGGAAGAAACATTCAGATCTCTTGTTCTTCTATTCGTAATTTACAACTTCAAACAGACAGGAGAATATTAATAGACTTGGAATTGACATATCACAGTTAAAAAATTTTCCTCTAAACTTGATAGTAAATGGATCCTGCTATAGTTAGGAATGTTTTTTTTCCAAAGTAAGCTTCCTCCGTCTCTTTACTCTTCAACTTCTGTTACTTTGTCTCTTTGGTTTTTCATCGATTGTCATTTTTTAATGCATACAACAGGCTAATCCCATGACTCTTTCTGACAACCACACTACTGTATAAAGATGCCTCCATTTTCTTTTTGTTGGCTAAAGACAAGATAGAAAAAGGAAACAATATCAACTTAGCAATGAAACCTATTTCATATCTTGGCATGAGCATGAAATTTCTGTGACAAGTCAAAACTACTCTTGCCTCATTTTAATGTCTTCTTATTACCTTTAATTCCATAATGAATGAGATTGCATGAAAAACACAAAGATACGTGATACATTATACATATTATAACATAAGATAACCTGAAAGTCATCTGTCACAATAATTAAATAGAATTATGTACCTTAAATTTTGCAGCCCCCACCACAAACAATAACAGTATTTTGAGATGAATTGCGTGGTCGACACTATTCCCGATGAAATTGCCGATTGGTAGATTCCATAATCAAATGGTGGGTTGTCACCATCTGCCGTACAATTAGTATTGAGCAAGCTTGCATTTGTTTTGTGCCAGTCAATATAACCAGGCATTCTTTCATTGCCACAGTAAAGAAAACCCTTCTTGCAGGTTCCAGTGCAAGCTTCCTGCCAGCATGTATCATTTCGTTCTACAGCCAACAAGTACCATAATGCCCCAACTATCTGAATAATTTTGAGAGTGAGTCATTTCGACCAACCAAAGTTTTGTTAACATATAGTAAACCAGATACATGTAAACTGAGACCAATTTCAACCGAAGGTAGAATGATGGCCCAAAAAAAAGGTAGAAATATTAAGCAAATAACATAGCAACAGTTTATCATTTCTACCAATTGAAGTTTCTTTCACATATTGTAACAAAATACATAGTAGAAATATGATAGCTACAGCCAGCACTAAGCTAAAAGTGCACCAAAGAGTCCTGACCAATCTAGAAAATAGATAAATCATAAACTCCAACAATAAGAGATAAGCCAGTCTTACTGAAGTACAGCAAGCCATATCTGTTCATAACATTGTCCAGAGAGTATCACTTAAGAAATCAATAATCCATAACTATGTTTTTTCCTCTAAATGGTAAGTTTTAGCATAATTTAAGGAAGATAGGGACGTAGGATTGGAATCTCATCCTGAAGTTTGAAAAATGAGCATGCATCCCTATTCAATGCGAGAGAGAATCCTATTGTCACCCCAGGGCGTTCCTTCAAAAGCCCCTAAAACCGACAAAAAAGGAAAACTAAAAATGATTCACGCTGCGTATTGATCCTGAAGACCTGATCATTTTCCTTTTTCACATACGAGTATACCACATTTCACTAAGATGCATGCGAACCAAATCGCTCGCCCTCCTTTTTCTCCAGCCACCTCCTTTAGATTCATCAGTAATATCATCTAGCAAATTCTCAAAACTCCACGATGAACAAAGGAACAGTTCGCAACAGAAATACATAATAATGAGCCTAAAGATACCTAAACTAGACAGAGCAGAATGCAGGATAAACCAAGATTAGATAAAAGTCATTAAAATAATCCATTAAATAAAGTAGTAGAAAACACAATTGAAAAATAAGAGCTAACTGGAATCACTCACATGACTGGCAAGCATATACAGTAGCAAATAATATGCAGCTCCAGCCCAGGCAGTCTCAGCCAAAACTCCTGCAGTCCTTTTTAGTTCTGAAGTCAACGGAAAGATGCGAAGAAATCTAAAAACATACTGCGCAAACACGATGAAAAGCAAAGCCCTCTTTGTCCCTAATACATCTGAACCATTCGATCTCAGAAGGAATCTCCAGACAACAATCTGCATTTGACAAAAGAAAACAATGTACAGTGTCCTCCATGCCCATTTCCAAAATAACAATCTGCAAAGCCTCCAATACAGTTTTTCATCCAATATAATATACTTGCAGTCTAATAACATAGATATCAGCCAAAACAAAATGAGTTTGGCCGAAAAAAAAGAAACCTGGAAGTGTACATTGGAACCAATCAAACGAAACAACTCAGCACATCGCACAAGCCTCAGTATAGAAAATTTGGAATCAAAAGGAAAGAATTGGGTGCATTTGTTTCAAGAAAAACCAATGACGTGGAAAATATTTTACTAACGATGATTGTTTGTATCGAATAGTAAACGAGTCAATGCAACAAAAAATTTAACGAACTATGCTTATGTATTTTTGTTGATGATGAAAATATTATTAATTAATTCATTTCTGTAAGCAATACAGGCCATCATTTTAAGGAAATGGTTTACAAATCATTGATTTTCAGCGAAACAAACAAGCACTATGATGAGAAAAGTTTGCAACAGGGAGAAAACACCCAGCCTTGTGGAACTTCCAAGAAAAAGAACACAGAAAGAGTTCAGTAAGAACCTGAGGCAGGGGTAGAACAGCAAGAAAATCAACGATGAAGTACCGCCGCAAGTACCGTTTAGCTATTTGGGCAGGGTCTATCACAAGTTCGCCGCGTCCAAAAACCCGGGATGATGGAGCAATATAAGCAGTTCGGAATTGGAGGAACATGTGGATGAGATAGAAAGCATCGACAACGGTTCTCAATGTGGTGACAGTGATGGCTAATTTTCTGTCTATGCCAATACAGTTACTCGAAGCATTAACGACAGGAAGATAAAAGAAAAAGGGATCCACATATATTGCCATAATACATGATATGACAGAGAGCTTATTCCAATACAGTAGGAATTTATCTTGAGGATCAAATATCTTTTTCTCCGATGATTTTAAATCTTCAGGGAACACTGCCCTAGAAACTCCAAATCTAAGAGAACGACCAATTGACTTAAGTCCTTCAGATCCCTTTCGCATTCCAGTTTTGAAGGACTTAGATTTGGCATTATTTGTGTGGCTGACACGGCTCAACCCCTCAATGTTGAATCCACACTTCTTCATTCCTGTATCAGAAGATGATGATACTCTAGAGTCCAAATCGTCCAGCCTAGAAGTTTGAAAACAGTGTTAGCATGGAAAAGGCCCAACTTTTCTTTACCATTTTATAGCAATGATCCTTCCAACTCTTTTCATGAAACAGTAAAATAAGGTAAAAAAAAATCTCAGCAGGCACCACACTTCAAAATTGCCTCAAAACGCAGAGAGCAAAAATATGAACCTAGATGAATAAGCCACACAGTCTCAATTAACTACCTCAGAATGTTGAAATCAAATTGACCCAATGTTAAGTTTTTTTCCAAATGACAATATGCTCACTTGTACATACATAAAAGAAAGTTGACAACATTGACTTTCATCATTCAAGACAAAGAATACAGCAATGTTCTCAAGAGCCCAGGCGGTTAGTATTTACAGGAACGAGAACTTAATGACAAGTGCGCAGATGGTTGCCCCATAATTTACCAAACTCTACCAAATGCCTGATTGATATGCAGGTTTTAGCCCTCAGCCTTCACAAATATGTATTTAAAATTGGCCACTTTTCTAAAAATTTTCTTATGCAAAAGCTATTAGCCATCATCCTACATAGGATCTTCACCGTACATTGCATTCAAATGGATAAAAATGGCTATTTCACATAATACCTTACAAACTTCTCTTGCTGGCCACCCATGTAGTGTGATTTCAAGCCACATTCGAACATTATGCAGACTGAAACCAGATATAAGTCAACTGCAGAACAAGAAAGCGGTTTAAGTTGCAGAAGGCCTCAAGTAGTATCACTTGCATATGACAAAATCCCCAAAAAAAACCCAAAGATTACGTAAGGTCCTTCTTCATTAATGATGAATAGATAGGCACTTCCCCATCCATACATAGAAAAATCTATACTGGCAGACATGGTCACAAATACATCCTATAACTAAATCCATTTCAAATGGACACTTTATGCATGCACGCATACCAACACACTGTGTAGCAGGACACTTGCACAGCATGCTGTAGAAGCACGTCCATAAAAACATGCAGCAAAACCCATCAATTTCGTCAACAGCAAAAGCAACAACACATAAATGTGTATTCCATTTAAAACACTTGATGCAAGAATTTACGAAGAATACTACCAAAATGTATAGAGCAAAACCAATTCTAGACTTGTTAAAAGAGTCTGATGAAGCCGATATGCTCTAACACCAGAATAATCTAGTGCAGCTAACTGATCCCTTGAATATCAAGGCGACCGCGTGTTCTTAAAAACCAGAGATAATCCTATGATACAGTCCTCTATAGCAAAAATCCAATCCTTCGAAGCCTTTCAGAAGATGTCAACCGAGAGACGCATTGACATCTCCCCCCAAATAAAGGAATAAAAACAAACAATATTCCAATGGGGAGTAAAACACGAGTAAACCGTAGCTTCGTGATCAAGCGGTCCAATTTAGTGAAACCCCATAATTTGGACCCCAATATCTCCCAAAATAGCCAAACCAATTACATTTCCCTTTCATCTATCGCGACGACATCAGTTTCATACCAGACAGCCATCCGCATAGCAACGCCCATTAATACCAGCCGGCGAACAGATCCTTCACCGACCCATCACCGCAAAACGATCGCTACGGATGAAATTTCCATCGCCGCCGCCGCCGCCGCAACAAAAACCAACCACACGAAACCCCACCCACCTCCTCCCCACGAACGAATTCGCGTTGACTGGCGGTTGCGGGCGAACTCGCGCGGTGCAGAGCACAGCAGCAAAGGGAGAGAGAGCTAAAGTCGGATTCCAATCACGGACGAGTACAAAGCGGGGCGTTGACCAGAAGGGTAAACCCCCAGTTCACAGCCTAGGCGACACGACACGACACGACGCGACGATGAGCATCGAGCCGAGAACACACCGATGAAAACTCGGGAACACGACTACACGAACGCGCGATCAGAGCAAGAAGAGCATCGCCGGAGTCGGCGAATCAAGGCGGGAACCGGGCGACGATGGACGGTGAGGGAAGAGAGAGAGAGAGAGAGAGACACGACCGGAGGACTTACAGAGCGAAACAACTGTCGCTGGTCTGAAATTCTCAGTCCATGGGATTGGAGACGGAGGAGAGAGAGAGAGAGAGAAGCAGACGTGGGGACTAGAGAGAGAGAGGAAATGAAGTCAGAAATGTCGTTTTGCTAGTACTGCTACGACGGCCAAGAAAAGAAGAAAAAACTGAGAAATTGAAATTGAAAATTGGGTTTGGTTTTTTTTTATTATTATTTCATTGGATAAATTCGGGGGGAGGGGCGTGCCGACGGTGCGAAATGACGGAATCGCCCCTGGGCTGGCGGCCGGTGAAGGGGGAGAGCGGCCGACTGCCGCCCTCCTCACGCGCTCCTCCGCCGTCGCGGTTGTCGTTTTGACAGGGGGGAAGGAAGTCACGCCGAGTCTGCTTTTGCTTTTCTTGTCGTGTCCAATTGAGAAAACAAGGACATTGTAACAAAAAAAAATACAAAATTTCTTTCGAAAGGGTAACAATAAATGGTCCGAAATTTTTAGTCCAAAATGCAATTTATAGAGCAAAGCCAATTCTAGAATTTTTTGGAATTAAACAAATTAAAATTTTTAGGAACAACGTTGCACATTGAGCAAAAGTTTAAGGACCACATTAAATGAATTAAAAGTTTAGAGACCGCATGGCACATCAGGCGAAAATTTAGGGACCAGTTGTGTTATTTGGCTATAAGAAAATGAAGGGCGAGGACAGAAACTGTGACAACAAGTAAAAAAAATTATTATTTTAATTCTAAAATATTTTTTAGAGTTAGATATAGATTTATAAGGTCTTTGATATTTTGATATTAAAAAGTGAAAACGTTTGCATCCAAAATTCAGATAAAGAATTTTTTTAAAAAAAAGTGAATCTTACAAGCTCTTTGATTTTAGGGTTAACACCACAAAAAATTTTAAACTATTCTCGCTGCGATATAAATATGCTAAAGTTTTTTTGTGTAGCTGAAAACCTTAAATTTGTCCATTGTGACACAATCATAAAAAATCTTGAACTTATATCAATGTGACAAACATACTCCAGATGGAATTGAAACGGAGGTATATATTTAACACACATGTAAGTTTGAGTTTTTCGTGACACAAAAAAAGTTTTAAGATATTATGTCACAATAGGCAAATTTATAGTTTTTGATGATAAGATATTTGTGTTACGGTAGTCATAATTTTGAATTTTTTTTATGGTATTTGTCCTTGATTTTATTGGAGTATGAGGTCAATTATATTTGACTGACGCAACTTTTGCTTAAAAAAACAGACGGAATGCTGATTAGTCAGATAATCGATTGTTGTTCCAAAAAGAGAAAAAAAAAACAAATAGAAAAATAGAAAAAGATAATTAGCTTTTGAGTTGTGATCGAGAAAAGTATGAATTGTTCACGGGATTGACAAACCCCCAAAGAGCATTATGGATAAGAGTGAATGTGAAATGATAGCGATATGCATTTGATCAACAAGGTTCGGAAAAATTATTTAAAAAATCATAAATTTATTATATATTTATCAATTTGATCATAAATTTTTTAATTTTATCAATTGAGTTCTAAATCTTTTGATAATTTACCAATTGAACCCACGGTCAATTTTCGCTGAAAATTACTAACATTGACAATTTTAAATAATATTTTAAATTTTTTTCTAATTTTTTTCTCTTTACATTTTTTTGTTTTTTGGATTGAGGGCCGGTGCCAACCCTCGCCGACATTGGGCGAGGGTTGCGACGCCTCTCTAGATCCAGGTGAGGGTGCTGCGGCCCTTACCGGCCCCGGGCAAGGGCGTTGCGGCCTTCATTGGGTCTGGGCAAGGGTCGCAACGCCCTTGCCTAGTGCCAGCAAGAGTTGCCGGTTCTCGATACACAAAACAAAATAAAAAAAGAAACTAAAAGAAAAAAAACCAAAAAAATTATTAAAATATTTTTTATTTATGTCCACGTTAGCAAGTGATCATGCCACGTACAACTGTCATCGTCCATGTTAGTAATTTCCGGTCAATTTTGTCCAAATGAATTCAATTGGCAAATTATCAAAAGATTTACAACTTAATTGAGCCAATTGAGCCTTACACATGACTTGACGAAAGTGCAATAAGATAAAGACTTTTTTGACAACTTTCTCACGAAGCTCCACGCATGTGAACATGGATTGTGCCTATAACTGTGTATGTATCTGTACATATATTCATGTATTAAGATAGTAAAGTACGGGGGTAAATGAATTACATGAAACATCGACTATTTAAACGAAATAGCTCGAAATTTGAATTTTGGCTTTAGCAAAGCAAAATCTGTATTAATTCTTTTTCAACATAGTAACTTTGTAACGCTTCACACTTTCTTCTTGGTATTCGACCCCGTGTTTATTTTATAGCGAAAATGTATAAAGACGAACGTTTGTGAATGTAGCTTGAGCCTTGAAGCAAATTCTTTGATATACACTTGGGCTTTTTTCCATTTCGGCGAAAAGCTCTAATAATTACCTTTTGATAAAAAAACAAAATCTTTCCAAGTCAGAACACTTTCGACAAATCGTGAGATATATGATCTTACCTTGGAAAATGGGCTTCCTTTTAGGCATAGCACTAAACAAACGGCTGCTTTAATTTAATTAACATAATTGCATGCTAATCATATAAAGGGGGTCTTCAACTTTTTTTTATTTTCCCCCAAATATAATTTGAAAGAAGTCCACTCAACTCGTCGAGCAAACCCCTAATTCAAATTAGTATTAGGGGTAAGACTTGATCATCTCATGAACATTGTAGATGTTATCACGGGCATCTCATCCATCAAATCCATTTTTTTCTTATCTTATCTATCAATAACAAACACACATTTAGGAAATAAAATCTTTGGTTCATTCCAAGTCCATCTTTAAGTACACCAACAACTCCTTCATAGCCCATTCAAATAAGGATCTTATTTGATTTGGTCTTGGTCGTTCAATTCCTAATTTTTTGGATAGCGATTATGTGCTGTTTGGATTAGTTTACGTGCATCCGTCCGTATTGGCCTGATGCATGCGAGATTTTACTCCTAGGATATTTTCTACAAAGCTTAAATCCCAAGATCATAAATAGAAAAGCAAACTCCTTTGCTATCTAAGCTACTATTTGGTTGGCCAATTCCTAATTTTATTTCTCTGAAAGGATGGATCAATTAGCATAATGGTCAATCAAGTCAAAATAAGACCTTTGAAGTAGCTCAATACATTCTCAAATCGAGAATAAATAGACAAATCACCAATGGCGCTCTCCCACCATGGCTCACCCACCATGGCAAATCTCTCAATTCGCCACACGACAAAGCACCGACATGTCGGTGCCGTGCCAATGTCGACCCTTGAGATGGGTTCCATGGTACAACACTGCCAACTGCAGTATAGAAATCGATTTGGCACAGCCAAACAATCTAAGGTATAAAGGACAGGTGAACTCCTTTCTTTTGGGTCCATGTCAAGTACATAAATCTGTAAATAGTTATATGATGTCCGGTCCTCAGACAGCGTATATTCGCACGACATTCACAGCTTGCAGCTTCCGTCCTTGTCTGAACGCGGGCATCGGGAATCCCGGAACATGTCCCGGATACCAAATCACTCATATAGGCAATTAAGCCCCGCATACCGGATGAATTAGGAGTTTCTTCCTTGAATAACATTAGGATAAAATAAAAATATAACTCATTTCGTTCTTGTCAAGGAAACACAATCTTGATTATGTGTTTTGCAGGACTAGTGTCCACAGAGAGAGATGAAGTGCAAGTACTTCCGGACCTCATGTCTGAACTTTGGAGAACAAGTTCCGAACACAGGAGGAAGTTAGAAGTATCATTAGGTATGAAGAGTTCCGGGGATGTGAGTCTGAAAGTTTGGTGCGACATATAGCGCAACTATAAAACGTAAGCTAGATTTAGTTGCTGCTAGGTGTACAAAAGAACTGAACGCGTTACCACTTCTCGAAAAAGAAGAAAATAACGATTACGAAATGGAAACTGTTAAATTCAATTGCTTTGGTTGGTGTAGTATTTCAGATTCTCCATCTCAGGATTTCCAGAGAATCTCCCTATCATTCACTTTCACTATGCCAAAAAAAAAAAAATTACAGTTCAGATCGCGACCTCCCATAATTCGATTCACAAGGAATGCATTCGTGTACTACACGGGCACAATCATTTGTCAACCTTGAGAAACTCCACCGTATAGACTCGGGGATGCCGGATGGTGAACGATCGGGATGAAAGCTTATATAGCAGTCGGTGAACTATTCATGACTAAATCAAACCAGCTCTCGTGGTTGTAAGGTGAACGAGTCATAACACCCCGCCAAACAGCAAGAATTTGCCTTAACAACAATTTTGCACTGCACAATATGTCCTCTGCAAATTGTATATCGCCTGCAGAAACAACGAATATGCATACATTAGTCTCTAATAAGATAGCAAAATCTAGGGCTGCATGTGGTTTTGTGTGTATAATTTCCAATAAGAAGAAATCGGATGGCAATACACACCCCAGCGCGCGGGCGTTATCCAAAATAAATTGAGGGAAATCACCAATTTAAGTCAGAAATGACAACTCCTATATATGATGTTTGGCACACATTGAAGACCAGATGTAACAAAAGAAGTTACAAAGATAAAAATGAGATTCGCCCTCATAGTTTTACCAACCATTGGTTGACCACCTACCAGAAGCCCATGGTCGGTGCTACACAACAATAAGCTGGTAGCTGGTAAACAGTTGTTTTTTTTTTTTTTGGGTCAGAAATGGTAAACGGTTGTTAACATGCACAAGGATTGGCGACCGATCCTATAAAGATGACCACCTGAGCTGCTGCAACTTGGTCTCAGATTTCATTCTGTCCTTCCTAACCCTTGGTTGCAATTGGGCTGAGCAATCCTGGCCCAATTTGGCCTAACACACGAAGTTGCGGCACATTGCAGCAACTGGATGTGAGAGAGAGAGAGCGAGAGAGAAAGCATCCAAAGTAAGGGCTTGCCTGGCCACTCACGATGCGTATGACCTACGTAGATATCACGACAGAAAAAATCAAGCTCTAATTTTCCGTGTTAACTTTCTCTTTCCATCATGAGTCTCTGTTGCTGGATAGGCTAATCCCATCCGGCCTTATTTGGCCCATCGAAGTTGGAATCCATAGACAGGCTATATCCATGCTTATCTAGCTCTCTATTCCATCGGAAGGCCACTGCCAAACACCTATCCTATCCAGAGTCAAATAGGATTTCTCCAAAGTGCAGCCTAAAATTAAGAAAGGCGATATTTAATCATATTAGAAGCAAAGGATGCGCATAACACTTAAGAAGGACAAAGATCTATGGCATTCAATGCATGATAATATCATTTGGATTTTTTTCACTTATTTTATCAAAGGCATATCATGAATAACTACAAATTTATTATGTTGAGAGACTTCCACAACAAAAATGCAGTAGGAGTGCAGTTATTCATATTTACCATCTTACATGTCCACAACAGTCAAGCCATGACATGGTAGGATCTCATCCAACTGTTATTAAGTATGACCAAGACATAGCTTCACAGGGGCCAAGATGAAAGAACAATAGTTTAAGCTTGGAATAGGTAAAAAAAGAAGAAGAAGTGCCATATGAAAAAGCTGAGAGAATAGAAATTTTACAAGAACAAGAAGAAATAATAAAATCAGTAATTATCTAAAAACAGAAACAAGTAGAAATTTGAAATCGATGTTTACCCAAAACAATCCTTGGTGCATGCACGAAGCACAATTAAAACCAGGCTTGCTCACTGTTTACCTTATCAATAGAAGTACTTTTGTGTGCACCAGCATTCAGCAAAAGCTTAACAGAAAATGATGATGAAAATCACAAGTAACTAACTAGATCAATAATTAATCTGCATCACAGTATTTGATTTCAATTGAAGATTTTATTAGAATTTCATCTAAACACCGTACGAGATCGTAGAATATTTCATTTTGGTAAGTAGATCATGGAAATAAGTAGCACTATAGTTGACTCGTACCTTTTATCTCTCCATTGTGCGAAAAAAATGGATTAAATTCTCAGATTGCAGAAGGAACTGAACTTGTCTTCGTAAGTTCCTCATCCTTGACAATTCAGAACTTTTGCTATAGTACTTTTAGCTTCATTGCACAAGGTTTCAGCATCACCGCCTTCTATTGGCTTATGTATAACCACTTTCACAGATCCTGAATTTACAATGCCCTCGTGTCCTGCCGGCATGATTTTGCCAGTTCCAATCAGGGTCATAGGTACCACAGGCACTCTGGTCTTTGCTGCAACACTAAATGCACCTTTCTACATGTCAAGATAAACAATGCATCATAAAATACTTTTCCATCTCAGTAGATGTCAAGAAGTCTACTCTTCCTTTCTCATATTAACCAGAATGTCATGATTTCTTAAACAATTTATACCAAAAATAATGACATAAATCCCGTATCCATGTTGAAGTACAAATAGAAGATCATATTACAGACTTGACAATGCTGGTCTCCATCTATGCAGATAGAAGCAAAATTCAGTTTTCTTCAACTAATCTAACAGAATTACCATTTTGAGACTATAGAAAGGCAATGGGGCATCACCTTGAAATCACCTAATTTTCCATCTCTACTCCGCGTTCCCTCCGGAAAGAAAAAGACAGATGCTCCCTTCTTAATGAGATCCATGCACCGCTTAAGACATTCCTACATGTAGGGAACCTAGAGTGTCAGTAAACTGAGAAAAAGAACAATTTTATCCATAAAACCTACATCTACACCGGGTACATTGCAACGAGCAGAAGACAAAAAAATATTCTAAAACAATGATCTACAATAAAACAAAGATGAAATTCCATGCTACAAGTCTAAAACTGTTACCTACAAACCAGATAATACAAAGGAACACTTCTTCGTCAACAAATGAAAGAAGAGAATTTACCAATTGGCTTCGGCTGTCCATTCGTTTCAAAGGAATAGTACCCAACAAATACATTGCCCAACCAATAATGGGATAGAGGAATATGCTGGTCTTGCTAATGAACTTGAAGCTTCTCCCCAGGGTGAGAAGAGTATATATGTCTAAAAAGCTCTGATGGTTGGAAACATAAACAGCAGGAGTGTCTGGTGGAGGAAGATTCTCCAATCCCTGAACTTCAATTCTAACAAATGGAGCAACGGTCAATGTAGACCAAATCTTGGCAATGAAGTGCTGAGCTTTTCTTTGATATCGGTCCAAGAGGAGCACAAAAGGATGTGCCACCAGCATTAGCTGAAAAAGAATAATTGCGGCAATTGCAGTGACAGCGTAGAAGCAAACTCCTCTCACTTTAGCAAGCACTTCATGCGCTGCGATTCAACAGGGAAAACAAAATAGGATTGAGATTAAAATTTCAAATTGGGGGGGAGCGGGTGGGGGGAACGTATAAAATAGACTTCAAACAGACCTGCCAAGGGAAGTGCTGCACCAGAATTCCCAAATTCAGCCAGTTCACATCTTCTGACAGTATACCTATAAAATTTATTCTGAGAGTACAAGTTATCATAGTAATATGGCCTGTTGAACTCGACTTTACGGCTAGGATGAGACTGTAAAGCAGGGATTTGCTTCTTTGAGTGGTGGAAAAAGCATTTTGAAGAAACTGAAACCAAAAGCAGAGAAGGCTAGGAATTAGGTGTATGCATATTTACCGCAACGCAAGTATAAAAAAGTCACGAAAAAATTCAAGGGCTTACTACAATGATGCAAGAAGAATCTAAGTCTTAAGGGGTAAACAAAACTCATGAGGAATTGAAGTGATGTCTAACAACGTGAAAATGCAAACGGTACCCACATCAACCTGAGACTCTTTATGCTACTCTCATTAGTCCCCATCACTTGACAATCAGTAGAAAAAGTAAACCTCACACCGATTCTTCAAGAAAAATGGACCTTTTCAATAAATTTAACTTTAGTAAGGAATGCATGTGATTAATCTCGTATCATGTATAGAGCCTAAATATCCCAAAAAATTTGTCTTATGTCCCTATAAAATTAAAAATCTCTTACTTCATCTTTTTTCCTTGAATAAACTCTTAAAGATCAGCAGTCAATACTCCCTTCCATCTATGTACTTTCATCATACACTGCCCTCATTGTACAACTCTACTGAGCTGTGTCGTGTCACATGCCACCACCTCTAATTCTTAAAAACCTAAATACAAGAAATGAACAGAAAAACATAAGCAGCAAATAATGCCCTAGAAATGGTTTTTCATTAAGTTCAAAACCTTCCTCTATAGTGCCCCTTTTATCCCTTAGATTTCCGCATCATCTACTATAACAAAAAGAGGCATAGGGTTGCTGTTTTCACCTTTCTCCCCCCTTAGTGTGAGTTTCCATCTGAACCAAAAAGGACCATGGGGGTGATTATTTTGTCCCGCAGAAGTTCATTGGAAAGATAGATACTTATAGCAAACAGATATTTTGAGCCATTGAATATCTTTTATGGACATGGCACCTTTTCACCATATCAGCGGCGCCATGTTCCCACAAACTACTCAAGTTCCAAAGAGTCACCAGTTGAACCATATTTTGGCATTAAAAGAATGAGAAAATATAGTTGATGGCACAGCACTCCTGAACAGCCAGTATTGCAGAAAAGCAAAGGCGATGAGACAACAATAATATCATTTTGTTCATGGCATCATGGATATCATTCTATACATTCTTACCCTACTTCTTAGCCATTCAACACTATATAAAAGAAATTAAAACAATAATCACCTAGCTGATCCTATCCAATCAATTTCATAACATTCCCTCCAAGTCCATCCACCAACTAACGGCACCCCCATGGGTTTATATATCTTCAGGAAAAGGGCTATTATCGTACCATCGACAGAAAACTGTCCCCAGCTAGTGTCATAAATCATTCTCACTTCTCATGTTTATTGTCCTTTCGGTACATCCAAAATCATCACTCACATGTGCGGTTCTTAGAACAGACCCAAACATATGCACTGGAGGTTTTCAGAAGGAATAGCCAATGATGAGTGCAAACCAGAAGGAAATCTTTGAGCTGCTCGAACAAAACAAGATTCAGAGAAGAGAGATAAATAGGTCAATAAATGTTGAGTAGTGCTTTAATTTTCTTCTCTTATACTAGTCTTGAAGCATGGATTAACCTCCCTTTATGCTACACAGCAAAAATGCAGCACTAGATACGGGCACAACACAATCAGACCAAATAATGATCCGAGATTGTAACTTTAAGCACCCTGATCGTGGCAAGTTCTACGAAACACCACTGTCTAGGTAAGGCCCAAAGAAGGTCATCTATAAAAGAGCAAACTAGAAATGAAACACCACAGTGAGCCCATTCATATCAATGCAACTCATATAATGATCTGATGATGCAGCTTATTGCTACTCTTTGTACTGTACATGCTAAACATGAATACTTACAATTACTGGAACTTCTAAGAACCGAACGTCTATAAAGAGATTGCCCACTATGAACTCCTGCTTTATACACACAAAACTGCAAAATTTCAGACAACAAGAAAATCGTCAGCACTGGTAAAGAGGAGCGGAACGTAAAGGCTATAAGAAAAAAAAAAAGTCAAGCATGGTATCATTATAAACCTCATCTAAACTGACAGGCAAAAGATGAAAAACAGAAGATGTTCAACAGTTCATCCTTTTTTCACAACTCAGTATTTGTCCTCCCACATGCACACTACCGTCATGCCTTACTGCAATTTGGCAAATCATCAACCTAATGTTCAAAGCTTCCAAAAAAATCATCTCATGCTCCAGTCAACTGACACTCCGACCCAGTCCCCAGCTTTCACCCTCCTCTTCCAAACGACGCCAAGTCCAGACGCGCTCGGACTCGATCGATAACCTCGGAAACCACACGCGTCCCGCCGACACTCCGCGAAAGGAAACACTGTTCGAGCGACCGCACCAACTAAATTCGAGATCGAACGAGGCCGAGAGGCCCAGCAAGTTCCAATCGCAAACGAACGAACGAACGGAGCGAGAGGGGGACGCGGAGATTACCGGCACGAGAGGCGGCGGCGGCGGCGGCGGCGGCGAGGAGGAGGAGAAGTTCCGCGAGTCCCTGAAACCTGAATTCCGCACTTCGCAAGGAACGCAGAACGAGAGAACGAAATCAGAAAAAAAAAAAAAGAAAAAAGAAAAAGGAAATTCCGCCATAAAAGCACCGACGACGACGACGGCATGCACGCCGAGAGAAAGAGGGGAGCGCACCGTGACAGAGCCGTATCGAATGCGGCGAAGAAGAAGCGACTTCCATGGCAGGAGCTCCGCTGTGCTGATCGGCGGCGATCGTCTCCGGCAGATCTCTCTCTCTTCTCTGTGAGAGCTCGCGTCGTTTGGCGAAGCGACGAGGGAAGGAGATGAGCAGTTGATACTTGGTTGGAGTATTGATCTTCAGAGCAGATTTTCGCCAATTTCGAGGGCATCTCTGCAAGCGCCGTCCTTTATATCCACTCCCAACTTTTTATTTTTATTATTCCGATGTTTTTAATTTTTTGAAAAACCCATTTTTTCCCCCTTCACTTTGATTTTACTTTTCCACACAAAGTATATTATAAAAATAAAAACCCAGCTGATCTGTATTGTGATTTTGATTTTTTTTTTTTTTATGTTCATATCTGGCACATAAGTATATATGTTCATAACACATGAAGACATTAACCCAACATAAATTCGGATATCATTTCTTCTTTTTTTTTTGTGTATTCTCTACATTATATATCATAAGAGCGTGAAGTATTCGAATCGATTTGTTATGTTAGTCGAAATTATGCGTGAAATAAATTCATGATTTATGGGAACGAGAAAGTATTTTTCAACAGCAAGACAATTCGATGGTATAGCTACTTCATAAAAATTGTCTTGATATGAAATTTTCTACTTCCGTGTATAGAATGTTTCCTTCTGTCACTAAAAGAAAGCATGGATGGAGTGATTTTGTTTCATTAAATTCCTTTTTATTTATCTTCAGATATTATATCTTACGTATTATACAAAATACTAAAATAAAAATTGTAAGCGAGCTTCGTACCGTGTGTATGTATAAACATTGACATAAAAAACTAGTGAAAATAGACACGAAAGAAAAAAAAAAGCAGGGTCAACGCCACAAAAAACCTCTAATCGATACATTCACGTCACATTTACTTTAAATTAATTTTCATGTCACAAAACAATCCCAAATCAGTACAACGGATTTCTCATTTGTCAAAAATTAATTTTTGTATCACAAAAAATCTCGAGTTGGTATGACCGTGACAAATCTACCCTCTAATAGTGTAAGGTTTACTCCCAATATCGAGGGGCCGGCACGGGGCCATCGACATCTAGGAGTGATCGGGCCACCAAGCATAGTTGCCAGCCACCGCACTGCCCGGTCCGGTTTCAGTGCTTTTTGCTCTTTTGCTCTTTGGCTGCATGGGCATTACTCAGTCAAGCGTGCTTTTTGCTCCTTTGCTCTTTGGCTGCATGGGCATTCCTCAGTCTAAGCGTCTGGTAGTTAGGATACAACAAGAGCTTCCTTCATTGCTGCCCTGTGGCTATTATTTTATGGGAACTCAGCATCTTCTGGTAAAGCTGATAAAGACCTACGAATTGGTAAGAGACCGCAAAACTATTTCCCCGAAAGATGATCCTAACATGCACTGTAGAAGATACCTGGTGAATGAGGCCGGTTTCTTAACTTCGAGATCAGCCAATGCAGACTCACATGACTTCTTTGCTATCTCCTCAGCCTGTAAACGTCCCAGAATGGATATCTCATTAGGAAGAACGCAGCTCACCATTCAAAGGACATGAAACTAAGCAAATGAAAATGCATACCGCATTCTTGGTCGTGAGGCTGTCCTTGAGATCTTTCGAAGGTGGTTCCAGATCACCCTACTCCAGATTTGCTTTGTGCAATACTGGAGAAGAACGTCCATGATCAATTTGTAACATCCGACTTGTTAAACGGAGAGACAGTACAATAAAAAAAAATCTGAAGCGGATTCAGAAGAAACTCTCAGGTTCTTCTCCGTCCTGATGGATTGCTGCTGTGCTATCTGAAGCAAAGTTTCACTACAAGAACCCAACAGCATGTCATCTGTACCAAGATAACAGGAAGGACTTCATCACATAATCATTGACCACTTTCCACATTTTCCTTCATTAAAGGGATTCAGTTAATAACTCAAAAAAATTGACTCTGCGCCATGAGAAGCCGGAAGGAAGCATATGAAGGCCAGAAGGATTATGAATATCTAATGACTAATGAGAATCCCAAAAGATAACTTAAGTTGCCCAAAAGAGCACCAATAAAGACTACACATACAGACATGGCAGTAAAAAGACTGATTAATAGTAGACTGCAACTGTGAGACAAATGATAGCATCATATATCGTAAATGACACAATTAAGCAGAATTGATCTGTCAAATACTCCATTGCAAGGTCTGAGAGTACACCAATGCTAAAGCTTTCACAGAAACAGAAAACAACAGATTAAAAAACAATTAGGACATATCTAAAAACCAACGCTCTTCAAAGAAAAATGTAAAGTATAGAGTATCACATTGGACAGATCGTCTTGAGGAAATGCAAAGTCTGGATTCCCCCCTTATTATGAAAAAACAATGACCTCAATGAATTAATCGCTTTCCAGCTATACTTTGTCTCTACAATGATTACAACAGTTTTATGCAAAACTATCAAATAGCTAGAGCTTGGTCATACTGGGTGTCGGACAGTTCGGCGAAAGGCAAACTCTCATCGAGCCGGACCCTTATGTAGTCTACTATCTTCTAGCGTGCTGTAAGATATTCCAACTATTGAACACACTGTAATCACCTCAGACTACCATTTCAGCTTCTCTGACATCTGAGGGAATCCCTACATCCAATCTCATGGTTGGTTTATACTGCTCTGGCACGTTTGCACCGGCCTGCACACATATCTCAACCACCACAGGTGCTTTTCCATAGAAGCTTTTCAGCTCTCGTTGTAATGGAGGGCCATCAGCATTGGGAACATGCCACACGAATCTAGGAGGTATCAAGTCATTGAGCACAGCGGACTGCCATCCGTGCTGCCCGTTCCGTTGTTGGTGCTTGTGTGCCCCGCAATTCTGTGCCTTGTGCCCTGTTGGACCCACGTGTACTTCTGGGCAGTATCCACAAACCCTGACGGGGTACATCCTCATCAGCTTCTTGGCTCCACGTCTCATCTTCTCCCACGCCTGCAATGTTTCCTCTGCAAGCAAGAGCTTTTCTTCATCATCAGATGGTGCTAGTATCTGAGAATCAGGTAGTTCAGTCAACATTGGAATTATGGGAGCTTCTGGGACAGGGTCAGGGAGCTCGCTCTCATCCGCATCAACAAATTCTTTCTTCCCAATACGAATTATAGGCTTTCTCCTCCTTTTTGTAGGTAAGTCAGGACATTCAACACCAGCTTGGATGCATAGCTCAACTATGGCAGGGATTCGAGGAATTGAAAACCTCTCATCATGAGAAATACGTTTCCCAAGTCTATCGTATAGGTGATAAGCTTCAACGGGTGGAAATATATCTTCAACGGTGGCATTTGTCCACTCATGAAGGCCCTTGCGCATAGATGAAGTTGGACCTTTGCATGATTTGAACGGATGCCCAACAGGTCCCACATGGATTTCATCACACCACCTGCATGGGTTATGGTGGAACATTCACCAATTCAAAAGTAGATAAGAAGAAATAGATATGTGAAACCATAGTGAAAATGGATGCTACGTGATAAATAACCAGGCCCATCAAGGACTAGATCTCTTTAAAGGCTTGGACAGTAAAGTGCCAAAGTCGAATGACCAAGCAGATGCAACTGTACGGCTAAGAAGTCAAATCTGCAGTCTCCTGGCAAGAAGTAAACTATTATGTGGAGCCATTTCAATTTCTACAGCAATTAAGTTATTTTAACAACTATTAAATAGTTCGATAGAGTTTCTCCCGACCAAAAACACCATATACAGCAACTGCCATTACTGAATCATCCAGAAAATTGCTGTGAGCCATAAAAGGATGTCCAACAGCTCTTAGGGGCTAAAAACAAAGAAACTAGAACATTGAAAAGTGTAAAAGAATGTAAAACTCAGTCAACATGTCATCTAATTCTTGAGTGAAAAAAAATAGTTTAATTTGTTTCAGGATTGACTTTGTGGACAAAAAGAACATTTAGTAACTATTCTACAAGCAGACATGAAACTGTTGTGACAAGCAAGTGAGGCAAGATAGTCCTTTCATGTAAAGAAGTGAAAGCTCAATTGTCTCTCGAAAAACAAATTATAGCAACAGATGCCGTGAGCTTTTGTCACCAGAAAAAGGATCTTCAAGACCATTAAATGTGCAAGAATGTTACCCACAAGCATGGACTGGTACTACTTTCAAGAGTTTCTTGAGATTGTTGATTAATGTAATCCTTGCATTGAAAACACCATAAGCCAATGGTATAAGGCTTTTAACGACCAGGCCATTTTTCGGAGCTGAAGGAGGTCTTCTGGGTTGATCTTTCCTTTTCTTGAGTCTTTCCCTTGCTGCTCGCCTCAACTCAACAATTGGTACTTTAAAGGGTTTCTTCTCTTTTCTTGAGTAGGAGCGAGGAAAATCTGCATTTTGAGGATGATCATTCCTGATGGTCACCACATACTGTTGATATGACTTATCTGATGAGACAGAAGACATTGAAGGAATTGAGAACCTCCAACGGCAATGCTGCAAAATATCAAAATGTAACCATAAAGGCAAAATTAAACGGCAGTTTTGTTTCAAGTGGAGACAAGGACCAGCGGCACAAAGGTTAAGAATAACCACATGATCAATAACTTTCAGACGACATTTCGCTAATTGGTACTTCTATCTTCTTACCAGCAGCAAATACATGTTTCTTGAAAGGTTGCACCAAAAATCGAAGTTCGGTCTGATGAAGGAACAGATGTCATCTGAGCTTAGAAGCGATTCAAGTAATGAATATGTTGTGGCGCAGACTACTCGGACCAAGTATGGATAAGATTCTAGCTGCCCAAAATTACTCAAGTAGGTAACATCCCACTAGGC
Organism: Syzygium aqueum; assembly: GCA_031216185.1. Lineage (NCBI taxonomy): Eukaryota > Viridiplantae > Streptophyta > Magnoliopsida > Myrtales > Myrtaceae > Syzygium > Syzygium aqueum. Next base: position 27,701,233 of record CM062233.1, on the reverse strand, counting down.
AACAATCAAAGCTTATTCAACATAATTGTTTCTCCTAGCTTCTAATTCCAGCAAATATTTTCATTAAACTGACGGAGTTCAAAACTCAATCAAACAAATATACCTTTAAAAGGGAGCTCAGAAAAGAAGAATCGAGAAAGTCATTCAGGTAGAAACAAATTTGCAGGAAGTCAACCGAATGGAGAAGATAATGTTTTAACATGGGCTTGTTTGTCAGTTTCATCTGTTAAAACAAAAAAAACCTTTTAAATAACTAGATTTTGATTGATCTTTGGCAAGAACATAGCTTTGTAAATGCAGCATGCTCTGGAAGCGAACAAACTCATAAATCTCACACAAACAAAGCATTATCCCAAGCATACTCTAAGATTTTGGTAGTGATTTGTACATATAAAACAAAAAACTAGAAGTCATGACCATCGACATTCAGTAGTTACTCTCATTTAGCCTTCGGCAAGTACTTTTTCACTGTTTGTAGGAACTAATGAAGACTGCTTCGAGTAGCAATGGTTATGAAAATATAGAACAAGCCAACTATAGTTATAATAGGGTCAAATGGTTGTGACGGACAAGACAAGTAACTAGCAGGTGCCAAAATTAAGAGTAACAATTAGTCATGCTTGGATAATGGTACAGGTTTGCTGAAAGGTGGATTGATGACTACAGATGGTGGATGTTGAACAATCAAATAAAGCAATAAGAAATGACAACCAGATAGAAACTACAGGACCCGGTAGGACTAACTTGGTTATATGCAAGTAAAACTTAAATTAACAAGTGATGTTCTTAAATTAACTGAATCGGTTCTCGGAACTCAGTTTGTCTCCATGAATAGGAAGCTTGATGCCCTTATAAGTGAAGATATGCGCTGGCTGCATTACCAAGAACGTATTACTTACCCTATGACTACGTCTACAATGAGTAGGTGATTTACTAAAACGAATGGCACAGAATCAGATATTAGAAAGGATAGCAACTTCATAAAGAAATGACTAAGCAGCTTCGGTGAAACATACCTTCAAAGAACCAAGTGCACCAGCACTAGAGAAACAACTTTTAAGAGAATCTGTATTGGAAGGAAAGGAGATCCTGAAACCCCTGCTTTTGGAAGATGGGGAAATCTGCACATGAAACATTGAAAAAACCAACCTTTATGGTTTTCTTTGTATTATTTACAAAACTAACATAGAGCTTTTTCAAATTAATTAGTTAATGCTAGCGAACCAAAGGTAAAACATTGCCCTACTTTTGTTATAGTTAGAATCCTTAAATCATTGATTGAGCCATCTAATCACATAGGATTCCTACAAAATTCGGACCTGATTAACGAGCCTTAAGACGCTCTTTGATCACTGGGCCACACATACAAAACCTAATTTCCTCTGTGAACCTTTGCACCGTGTACCGTTGGGAAAAAAAAAATCAGTTTTCAACTTCCATGTACCAATATAGATCCAATTTCTCCAGAAAGAAGGGCAACCAATTAAAGGATCACAAAGAATCTCGGAGTGTGGTCAACTGTGACTCACACCTATGGCTTCATCTTGGACAATTTAATCAAACTTTTTGACAATTTGAACTTAACATCCTCAGTGCAAGCATTTTAGACCAGAGCAAATCAAACCATCCGGCAGATTTCGCAAAAAACTCCGCTCCGCAGAATGGGTCGGGTCACACGGGTCCCTCTGTAATTGAACGTTAGGACCCTCACCTCATTCACACTAAGCAATTAGCAGCAAAAGATCAAATGGGTCGTTGAGCTTTGCCAAGCATCCAAATGCGGAACCGAATCGCTAACAGAGATCAACCGATGCAACAATCATCAGCTGTCCAGTCACAACAGACGGGCCCAAGAGAGAGGGAGGGAGGATTACCGCCAGAACGGAGGCCGGGGTCGCATTCCCCAGGTGATTGCAGCCGGAATTCCGCACTGCACGGAGCAAGAGAATAAGAGACCGCAACATACATACGCACACGTACACATGTAAGGGGAGAGAGAGAATACTCACGCAGACGGTAATGGACTGAGCTGAGCGGAGGAGCGACCTCCATGAAAGCAGACTCTCCTTAGCGAATACCCCCTCTCTCTCTCTCTCTCTCTCTCTCTCTGTTAGCAGAAATGGTGAGAAGCAGAACGACTACTCCTTAGCGAATACCCTCTCTCTCTCTCTCTCTCTCGCTCTCTCTCTCTCTCTCTTTCTTTGTTTTGTAATGTAGTTTATTTTTTTGATCCAATTTAAATCATATTTAAATTAAAAAAATCATATTTGAATCAAGACAGGCCACCCCAGCACCATATAGGTTAGAGAAAACAATAGAAAAAGCCACGTGGCATTTTCCGTTATCCAAGTTAAATGGAGTTAAATGGAGTTAATGCAAGGACTTAATTGCACAAATTTGATAAATTTTAGGATATAATTGTAATTTTTGAAATTTTATAGCTTAATTGTATTTTCGTGATAAATTTTAACACTTGTAATGCACTCATCCCTTTGTATAATCGAATCCTAAATCATTTACTTTTTTATTGTTTTTTATTTAAGTTCCTGGTTCCGTCAAAATATATGAGTAAAAATACTAACACGACCATTGATTAATGCTAAACATTGAAGTGCCACCTCAAGTAATATGTTACATTGCAAATTAAAGATATAAAAAATGTATTAAAAAATTTATGGAAATGAAAAATTAAATAAAGCAGAGGGTGCAAAACAAAAAAGAAAAAGAAAAATGGAGAGGCAATTGCGGCAGCAGCTCTGCCGTGGCCTGCGCACCGGCATAGGACCATTGCACTTGCCGAGCTCAAGCAAACCCAACACGAACATCGGCACCAACTCCACTATTGGGCATAAAAAATAAAGTAAGGGTACGTGTGCCGCGAGTGCTAGCAAGGGTCACAATCCTCCCGAACATATCTAGGCAAGGGTGGCCCTCACTCAAATTTGTAATGAGGGCGACCCTCGCTCAAATCTATAACGATAGTGGGACTGTCCACACATGAGGCGATGGCGATGAAATCATCGCCACGCGAGAATGGCATGGGTCGACGGTCCTGGCTATCGCGAGTTCGAGCGACCGTGTTATATTTAATTTAGGGATAAGTGCATTCAAAGTTCTAAAACTTGTTACGAATGTTCAATTGAGTCCTAAAACTTTCATAATGTGCAATTAAGTCCTTAAACTTATTAGGAAAGTACACTTGAGTCCTAAAACTTTCAAAAAGTACAAACAACTCCTAAAACTTGTCAAATTGATTCAATCAAGTTCTTCTATTGATTATACTTTTTGAAAGTTTTAAGACTTGATTGCACATTTGTAATAAGTTTTAAAATTTGATTGCACCTTTGTGATAAGTTTTAAGACTTAATTGTATTTTTTTAAAATTTTTAAGACTATTTTGTACTTTCACGAAAAATTTTAGAACTTAATCACATTTTTTAAAAATTTTAGAACTCAATTATATTTTCTTGATAAATTTTAAGACTTTTAGTTCACTGACCCCTTTAATTTAAGAACCCAAAGTCAAGGGACACGATTCAAGATATGATAATATTATGGGAAAAAGCCACCAAAAACCCCAAACTTTGCCACTTGTGACACATTTACCCCGAACTTTTTTTTTGTGTCATGAAAAACCCCAAACTATGCAATTTGTGACACATTTACCCCAATTCAATATAACCTAGGGCATTTTAGTCTTTTCCCCATTTTCTGTTTTTTTTTTCTTTTTTCTGGTCGCCGGCGAGGTCTCCGGCGACCTCGCCGGCGACGGCGAGGGCTGCCCTCGCCGGCGACGGCGAGGCTGCCTCGCCCCGCCCAGGCGAGGGCCGCCCCGCCCAGGCGAGGGCCGCCCCGCCCAGGCGAGGGCCGCCCTCGCCGGCGTCGGGCGAGGGCGGCCCTCGCCTGGGCGGGGCGAGGGTCCCTCGCCCGACGCCGGCGAGGCGAGGGCGGCCCTCGCCTGGGCGGGGCGAGGGTCCCTCGCCGGCGTCGGGCGAGGGCCGCCCTCGCCTGGGCGGGGCGAGGGCCCCTGGCCCCGGCCCGACGCCGGCGAGGCGAGGGCCGCCCTCGCCTGGGCGGGGCGAGGGTCCCTCGCCCGACGCCGGCGAGGCGAGGGCGGCCCTCGCCTCGCCGGCGTCGGGCGAGGCGAGGCCCTCGCCTCGCCGGCGTCGGGCGAGGGCCGCCCTCGCCTGGGCGGGGCGAGGGTCCCTCGCCCGACGCCGGCGAGGCGAGGGCGGCCCTCGCCTCGCCGGCGTCGGGCGAGGGCGAGGGGCCCTCGCCTCGCCGGCGTCGGGCGAGGGCCGCCCTCGCCTGGGCGGGGCGAGGGTCCCTCGCCCGACGCCGGCGAGGCGAGGGCGGCCCTCGCCTCGCCGGCGTCGGGCGAGGGCGAGGGGCCCTCGCCTCGCCGGCGTCGGGCGAGGGCGAGGGGCCCTCGCCTCGCCGGCGTCGGGCGAGGGACCCTCGCCCCGCCCAGGCGAGGGCCGCCCTCGCCCGACGCCGGCGAGGGCGGCCCTCGCCTGGGCGGGGCGGCCCTCGCCTGGGCGGGGCGAGGGCAGCCCTCGCCGTCGCCGGCGAGGTCGCCGGAGACCTCGCCGGCGACCAGAAAAATGAAAAAAAAAAAAAAAAAACAGAAAATGGGGAAAAGACTAAAATGCCCTAGGTTATATTGAATTGGGGTAAATGTGTCACAAATTGCATAGTTTGGGGTTTTTCATGACACAAAAAAAGTTCGGGGTAAATGTGTCACAAGTGGCAAAGTTTGAGGTTTTTGGTGGCTTTTTCCCTAATATTATTCAAAGATCTCTGCTATCTTTGTCCATCTAGTTTCATTGCCGGAAGGAACACCAGACCTACTTTTAGTCCGATTCCGACGGTGCGTCTAATTTCTTATTTCGGTCAAATGAATGTTTGTATTTTGGCCTTTCTGCCCCATGTATCCTTCCGTTTAACATGTATGTATCGTCCTATCAACACCATTCCATGTTTGACTAGACCAATAACGAGACCGTTGATTGAGTAAACAATAGATTTAAAGAAGCAAAACTATAATAGCATGTTTGGTGGCCCGAATAGAAGGCTAACATGAAAAAAATAATCTTGGCTGTTTCCACAACCATCATCGCACGCGCCATGTGCCTAAAACCACCGCCACGACTCTCGAGCAACCATAGTCTCGGCGGTCATGGATCCCGGAGTATACAAGTTAACAAGTTGCCTGTTATGCATCGGTCAGGGTTAAAACACGAATTCATGCAATTACTACAGCAACAGCAACAGTGCATGCACATCGGGGACTCGTGCTGTTAAATTAGGAGACTAATGGAACAATTCAAGACTGAATACAAACTAAAAGCCGCAAGCGACTGATCACCTCCCAGAAAATGTCGGACCACACAAACTACCATCAAAAGTGAAGGACAGGGCACACGCATCAAACATGTCTGAACAAAGAGGAAAGACGACAAGCGCAGATTCTCATGCAAGAAGGGTCTTGACGATCGATTTGACATTGAGTTTCTTCAAGTCCGTGTATGACTGTCCGCAACCCACGAACATGACCGGTGCTCCAGACACATAGACCATCGACAGTGCAGCTCCAACCTTTATCAAGAGTAAGTACGCAACACATATAAGAAAATGGTAAGAGACTGGATACAAGTTCATTTAAGTATCTAAATGCACCCAATGGAGTTGAGTTATTCTTTACCTTATCATCAATAGTATCAAATTTTGTGAGCAGGATTCCATCAATTAATCTGGGACTAGGAGAAGTCGACAGGTCGGCCAATTTCTGAAAAACGGAGGCAAGAGGATTCAATGCCGATCAACAAGATGTAGAATACTACTCTTCTGACATAATATGATCTACCAATTCATGAAACAAGGAAACAACCTAAAAGCTCAACTAAACTGTTGATTTGCCTTTAAAGTGATAGCTGTTTAGCCTAGGTCCTACAGTCATACCCATGTCAACACAGTGAGTATCCATAGTTAGACTAATGGGATAGTCCTTCCTCGTCATACTTCACTCATTCCATATGGCATTCAATGAGAACCATCAAAGCTTCTATAATGAACCCTACCTGATTAAACTTCGAGAGTTGATCAACAGCATCATTCCCAACCAATGCTTCACCCACGAACAAAACCAGATCTGGATTGTTGAGGTTTACAAGTTTTGAGAGAGCTCTCATTAGTGGCTCATTGTCCTGTAAATATCAAAGACATTATTAATCATTAGTGGCTCAGAAAAGTAAGATGCACCATCAAATGAATGACATAGTAAATACAAGGTCCTCTATATCATCTGGTAGGGGAAAACATCAGTCAGCTATGGCAAACAAATCGTTATTTGTCACCTAGTATTTTATTGGACAAATGATGGGTAGCAATTTTATTCTATATGCATTTCCAGTACATTCCTGAACAGCTTCTGTCCTCTTTATCTTATCCAATCAATTAGATATTTGATACTTTGACATGACAGAATAACTGCTATGGTTCTTCCCCGTCTTTCACTCAAATAAAAAACTCCTTCCTCTACACTGCTAATCAGCAATGCTTGTTTGGGACCTAAAAAGCTACACAAGCACTCCCCGACAGTGGAAAAAAAAAAACCATTTATAGATGGAGAAAGAAGGAAGGAAGCAATGCTGCGATCCAGAATGGAAAAGTGCTGACAACAATGAATTTGGGCTTTTTTGCGTGACAGTTCACTTTTAATCCATTTTGGAAAATTTCTTCAGAGATTTTTCTTTGGTGAGAAGTCTGGCGTGACTGGCAACTTGTGCACCCCTAAACACCAGTATGGACCAGCAATAAGGGAGAATGTGACAGGGAAGAACATTAAACTTAATGTCCACCAACAGTCTAGGTAATATCAATCGACCTTTTCCAAATTTATCAGCAATTATTACCTGCATTCGACCAGCAGTATCTACAAGAACAACATCAGAACCATTGCGGGCAGCTTCTTGAATTGCTTCTTTTGCAACAATTGCAGGATCTTTCTCGTATCCTTTCTCAAATATTGGGATCTAAAGCAACAGAATGATAAGACTATCACAGACCTTAGTCAAATTAATTTGTCCACAGAGAACGATAATAAACTTTGTTCCGGAAGCACAGAACTATATAATCAAGTACCTGGAGTCTACGAGCATGAGTGCGCAGCTGTTCAACAGCTCCAGATCGAAATGTATCGCATGCAGCCATCATGACACTAACTTTATGCTGCAGGAGCCAGTAGGCAACCTGCACATTCATTTCAGAGACGGGCAATCAATTTACTATGCCACCACTTAATATGTGAAAGATGTAAAAAATAGAAATTAGCTTTACCTTCGCTAGATTAGTAGATTTTCCAACACCGTTAACACCAACAAAGACGATAACATAAGGCTTATTTTGCTCTTTTGCTGCATGGACATCCCTCAATATGTCAATTGAGCGCCTGGGAGTTAAAATACGAACAAGAGCTTCTTCCATTGCTGCCTGTAGCCATTATTTTGCAAGAACTAAGCATCTTCTGGTAAAACAACTTGACCTTCTATTAAATAGCAAGAGACCACATAAATGAAAGCATGCAGTAAATGTTGAGAGATTGAGAGATGATCGTGACCTGCACTGTAGAAGAAACCCTGGTGAATGAGGCCAGTTTTTTCCCTTCAAGACTGGCCGACACAGACTCACATAACTTCTCTGCGATCTCCTCAGCCTGTAAATGTCCCAGTATGAATAACTCAACGAGAATAACACAGCTTTTGTCAACAGAAAGTAAGACATGTGACTAATCAAATGAAAAATGCATACCACATTCTTGGTCATGAGCCTGTCTTTGAGAGCTTTCAAAGCTGGTTCCAGATCAGCCTTATCCAGATTAGCCTTTCCTGCAATACTGGAGTAGAATGTCCATGATCAATGACAGTAACATCTAACTTGTCAAACTAGAAGAGAGCATGATAGAAACAAGTCTGAAACAGATTCAGAAGAAAGTCTCACTCCACCCTCGAGGATCAACATTATGCCACCAAAACAAAGTTTCAAAACAAGAATCCTGCGGTATTCTAGGAAGGACTGTTAAGACCTAGTTATTGACAGTTTTCCACATTCCCTTTCATTAAACGGATTTAGTTAATTAATTCAAAAGAGATGGCCTTGCACCTTGAGAAGCCATAAGAAAGCGTAAAGTAGGCCAAATTACACTTATGAAACGAACATCCTGAAAATAATTATGGTAGGGCAAACAGGAAGAATGAATGTTTCGGTAGACAGGTTGATTAATAGTAGGGAGGAACTAGGAGCTTAAAAAAAACAACCTGACTGACGGATAGCTTGATTAAGCAGAACTGATCTACTCGAGGAGTGGCTTATAGTCAATTTCAATATGTTCCATACTGGAATACAATATCTAAGGAGTAACCCGATGTTAAACTTTTAATGATATTAACCGGCCAAAACAAACAACACAGGTTAGTCATGACAACATGTGTTCAAAGCAACCATCCTCAGAGAGATTTACAAAGTATGCAGTATCATGTATCCAGACAGATCAAATTGAGGAAAAGAAAGCACAGTAAGTAAACAGGTATCCCATGGGAAAGTGGTTGAAAATGCCCATGGAGGATACAATAGTTTCATGGTTTCGACCTTTTGAGTCAGCTATCTCTTTCAATGAATATATACTCGAAAGAATCGGGAAAAAAGCTCACGAACAGATTCACAGGTAGGAACATAGCAAGGAAACATGAGGTAAAAGATTACGTCACGGAATGTACCTCTGAAACATTGATGAAAACCATCCTTTCTTCTTGGCATCAAGCTTGCTCTCCTTTTCCACCTCCTCATCATCTTCAGATTCACTTTCACTGCTCACAACCTCCTCAATGTCCATCATGCTTTCACCATGCACCTCTGCCACATCATGTACATTGTCATTCCCATTCCTATCCACAGTTTGTGTAAAGTCCAACTTCGTCGGGGGAGGTTTATCGTCCCAAACTCTATTTTTCTTTGTTATCTTTTTCTTGGTCTCCACCTTGGGAACCTTGTTATCAACAGTGTCAGTTTTCTTTCCACCTTTAGACCTAAGCTTCTGAAGTTTATTTACATCGAAAGCTCCATTGTTGGAGCTCGTGTTCTCTTTTCCCTTGACAACAGCAGTCATTTTGGAATCTTTGACTCCGGCATGATTGCCATTGGCATGTCCATTCTCCATTTTACGCCCTTCGCCATCACCGTCACCCCCATCATTCGCCAAGCCACCTTCACTCCTGTTCTTGCTTCCTCCATCATATCCACCCTTTTGCCCATACCCTTGCCTTTTGCCATTACTCGCAGGCTTCCCCACCGGCTTCGATTTCTTCAATTCCTCGGCTCGAGCCTCGGCCTCCATCTTCAGCTGCTTAAACGTCCCATCGAATTCACGGTACGCGGTCCTCTTCGGATCGTACATCTCCGCAAACTCGCGTTTCACCATGGCAAGCAGATCATCCACGTACAGCAAATGGAGGATCCGCTGATAAACGGCCACGAACACGAGCCCGAGCTCGTTGTGGAAGGTCCACTTGAGCGTGTAGGCCGCGCCGGGCGCGTCGTAATTGAACGACGCCGCGCCGGATCGTTCCTCCAGCAGGCAGGACCTGATGAGGGTGTCGATGGGCGATCCCTTGAGGGCATTCCCGATCTCCTTGCACGTCCAGAGGATCAGCCCTCCCCTCGTGAATATCAACAGCTGTTCCAACATCCTTAACAAAAAATCACCACCCCGCCGCCACCTGCAACCAACCGGACAGATTCAAAACCGCCATTACCACCACAAACTCCCCGATCAAACCAGAAAGCGAGCAAGGATCGAACGCCGCTCGCGACTCCGCACGAGGAAACCGCGTCGCGATCGATCCGACCGGCGACTGAAAAACCCTAGAGATTCGAGATCACGAGGAAGACGGAATCGAAGCTGATCGATGAAGGGATCGGATCGGAACCGGATCTGCAGAGGATCGAGGGAGCGAGGAGAACTGACCTGACGTGGTGATGATCGGACCTCGAGCGCGAGCGATGAGAGAAAAACACGCGACTTGCGAAGAAGAAGAGAGAAAAAAAAAATTGAAAAAAACGAAATTCGAAATCTGGGAATGTGGGAACTGTGCTCGGGGGGCGCTTTATATATGCCGCTTTCCGCGTCTCTGTCTATTTTTACTTTCTGATTTTTTTTAAAGTTTTAAAATTTCCTTTTTTTTTTGTCGGAAACTGTTCTTCAGGGGGAGGGGGCGGTCAACGTTTGACCGGGCGAGAGCCGATCGGGGGCGCGCGGTCAACGCGGGTTGGCTCCCGGTCCAGGCCGCCAGGTGCGAGAAATGGGCAACCGTTTCTTTTTTTTTTTTTTGCTTTTTTCCGTTTTTGGACAAATTTGATTGGCATGAAATTATTGATCGGTTAAAAAAGTGCGCGTCTCCCCATCTGTTAATCGGAAAGAAACAAAAACAGCATGAAAATTTGACCAGTTATTTATAGTAAAACGAGGAGCCGATGATCCCGTGACATTGCAAAGGCGAACGATGGGTTCTTCGCCTTTGATTTTTCTGATCCGACCGCTCCGCTTGTTTAACCGGCTTTCTTGGGGAAGTTGGATCTCGAAATTTTCGCTTGTTAAGATTTTCCTCAAATCCCAATAAGTGAGATTACTCGAATATAAAAACCAAAAAGCAATTTAATAGTGTCACTTAGATTTGTTACGTTTAAATAAAATAGGATGATGGATCTTATCATACTAAATTTGGTCATTATCTAGATTGAGCAGTATCCATCTGCATTTAAAAGTTGTACTTAGATTTCCTATGAATCCTTTCTATCTAGGAATATTATCACTTTTGATTTGTTTCCTTACATAAACTAGAAGGATAGGGATCCACTTTCCATTGCCCATATTTTACTAACTGAAATATGTGACCATAACAACACCCTTTGGAAAATAGGGTTAATAATAATAAAAATCCAAAACTAATATACATATGATAAATTTACTCTTCCTTAGTTTCTATTAAATTTTACCATCAAATTGTCGAATTGGATGGCACGTGACAGTAACGGATATATCAGTTTAAGGTTTTACTCTCTGTTTGTCACACGTTTACTAATTTGTGATTTTTTGTGATATTAATCTAATTTAATGAAAATTAACGGATGATAAATTTATCACAAATATACTAATTTGAAATTTTTTAAAGTAAAAAAATCAATTTGGAGTAAATTTGCTACAAACATACTGGTTTAAGATTTTTTTTTTATATTATTCCTAAAAAAAATCGTAATCATTGGGTAAGGGCAGAATGAATAGCTACTCCACTCATTTTCATATTAACTCCTTTGAATTTTGTTAAACGATAGCCATTGATTAGGTTAGATTCACCCGTTTAAGGATTGGCATTTGGCCCAGGCGTGCGTTTTTCCGAATTGAAATTTATCGATTTTCCGGTGATTGAAGAACGCAATATTTCCCACTCCGGCTCTCAAACCAGAAGTAGCTTGCATTCTACGGAGTCAGTGACCGAGATCAAAAAACGTAATCAGCAGCGTTCTTCGAACCGATTGTTTCCTCCAGACACTAATGGCCATGAGACATGGAACAAGTTTATCGGTGCAACGGCAGGTGTCACGAATTCGCTAATTCCCTTCTTCAATGAAACTGTGACCGGCGTTCGAACGGTTACAAAAATCTACAGCTACAGTACAAATCGGAACAACATGCCTTGACGGTATACAAAATTGGATCTCAATTCAGTAGCCAATCCCGGGCAGGAGAGAATCGCTATCATGGCTTGAAACCCTCGCTCATGCCCGGCGGCATTCCCAAACTCTGGGCAAGATCACTCATTCTCTCCTTCATGGCCTGAGAAAGATACACAGTCAATTCAGCTCAGAAAAATGATGATATCACCTCCCATGTGGGTGCATATGAATTTCGTTCTTCTCACCTGGACGCTCTTCTGGTGTGCATCTTTGTAAGCCTCGTTGACTAACTCCGACAGCTTCTGCATTCGAAAATGTCGGGCGTGTAAGCAAAATATAATCTTCCATCAACTTTTTTCACGTAGCAGAAGCTGGACAGGTTCAAGTTGCATACGTATCTTTCCACAAGGAAATCTGGCTTTTACTAGCATCAAACTAAATCCTTTATGGCATGATCTAAATTTCATCAGAGCATTCAAGCAGATGCACAGACAAACAGCACCAGAAGATAGGATGTATCTTTCTTCATAAGGGTATTCGCTTTGGCCAAACATACACATGCGTATGCATGCATCAGGAGGTTCCATATTTATAGCTAAATAACACTTTGCCAAGAAAATTTCTCCATCACTAGAGTAATGATAGTAACAAAAACTCCAGGCAGACAAGCGAATATTCATCATCTTAATCTCATCCCCCTTGTATCCCAAACCTCCTAACCAGAGCATAAGGATCGATATAAGGTCAAATATAAAATACACGTGGCATACAAGAAATCTAAGGCAGTTTCTGCCATACTGGTGAATTGGCCTATAGTTGCATCAGTTCAACTCGAAAGAATTTCGACCAAAAAAAAACGAAAAAAACTCAAAAGAAGGCCTTTGACCAAAAAAGAAAGTCCAAAGAAGGTCCAAAGCCCAGCAAGCAGCACAGAATCTCTATAGTAAGTAAACATCTACTCTAGCCATAGGCCCCGGCATTTCTAAAAGCAGCAAGCTGATGCCTCGGATTAAAGGTGGAAGTTAAAGGATTGAAGTTACAAGAGTTAGAAACAACTGCATGCAAGGAAATGAAGTGGGAGGCCATAAAGCATGGGGGATAAGAGCTACAGCCACCAACATCGTTTAGGAAGGTAAGCTTCCATAATGTCCATGCACAAGCAACTCATGTAAGAGACAAGACCACCCAAGTTTTGCATGGCTACAGTTTCCTTCCAGGGAGGATTTCTCAGCAGATGATTCATTCAATCAGCTGTGAAGGGAAGTATTATGTAGGCCATACTAGTGTGAGTCCACGGCATGGGAGAACATGGTTATAAGACACTATTATCCTAGAAACACAAAAAACGCCAGCATGCTCATCATGCAAAACAATTCTTAGGAAAGAAAAGTGCCTTAACACCAAATAACTCCAGAGAACTGCACGAGTAGATAGAAAAATTTTGACCTGTTTTACTATGTGAGCTATGAAAATGGAAAATTTAACCATGGGACATGGTAAAACAGTTTTGCATAGGCATATGATGAGATGGCAGAAATTGAAAGAAAAAGAGCTACCAGAAAACAAGATGACAGAAACAATCTGGCCAATAGTTCGGGACTTGATAGTACATTAGGAATTTTTTCCCAACTGATACAAACCATAGCCATATTCTTGAAGTAATGATGAGATAATGCAAAATGGAAAGGAGAGTGAATTTACTAGAATACAAACTAATCAAGATTAAAATAAAATCCTGCGGCTTCAACATTGAATCACCATCCAAGATCCATGTCTAACAATATATGAATTCTACAAAGAAGAATATTTTCTGCCTAAGTGGAGCCTGTTTGTAGGACATGAAAGGATAGATGACAAATCAATACCGAAAGATAGATGTAGAAGCAAATTTATCTGGTATTAATCAGAAAAGAGGTGAACAAAATGACATCGTCATCTCCAGGAAAAGGTGGAATGAATCACAAAAGAATCTGGACTGAGAGTCTGAGACTCTGAAGAGAAATTTGAGTTTACCCATGCTTAAGTAGATAAAGGAGGGACTCGTGTTGTGACACTTCCAACATGATGGAATTAGGAGAGGTGGGACTTGTTTACATTTGATTCCTTATCAAAATACAAGAATTCTTCTATCGACCAGAAAATGGGGTCGCAGAAATATGTCACAATTGGCAGAGCAGATGGTAGTGATAGACAATTGCCATTCTCGACCATCTACATAATTATCTAGAAAGGGAACCACGGAGACTTCATATAAATTCCCGAATACAGAATCTCGCCTAAGCAGTTCTTCAAATCTAACTATATGATAAGGATGGAAACCCAGGCAGAGTAGCTCTTGAAAAAGGAATAACTAACAAGACCCTATGGAAGCAGCCATTATATAACAAACAAGACCTCAACCTTAGCAAACTGCACATAATTCAGCCTATAAGTACTTTACCTACATAGAAAGTCTAATCAGAAATTTGCAACTCAATTAGACTAAGAGCAACCAAGTTGAAATGGCTAGTGCAATTTTCACAAAATCTTGGAGCTTGATATAGACTTAAAAAGTGAAACTAATGATTACCAAAATCTAATAGGATCATTTGAGAAAAAATATCCTTAAGAAACACATTCACCAATCTATTAAGCGAGTATCACAGCAACACAAATTGAACAGTAGCGGCAGAACATTTTGCACTCACCTCAGCTCCTAATTCCATTGCGGCCTCAGTAATCTCGATGCGCACGGGTTGCTGGTTTCCAGATAAAGTAGCCTGTCGAAAATTAATTTCATAGTCATTGTTCTTTTGTTGAGCCCTTTATATATGTCAGAGAATGGAAAGCTACAGCAATTTGAAGAACAACATGAATGAACTGAAAGAGAAAGAATCCATGCATGACCTTGCATAAAATTAAAAGAAACCAATATATTAGGCTTGCTTGAGGAATTTTCAAATAGAGTTTCACTGCTGTAGTAACAACATTACAAAATACTGTAATCCAACAACATCATCAACAATACAAGTCACAATTAGGCAAAACAAATATTACTATGAAACTCGTTACTAATCGAGCAATGTCCACCGACGAATTCAACATCTTCCCGCTTTTAGTTTGTTTACTTATTTGCCATCAGAAACCAGAAGTAACCCCAGCTGGCACTGTGGATTTCTTGTCCCAGTTTTTATTTCTTCTTATTTCAGAAAAGTCAGAACAACTTTTCTCTATACTCACACAATTGCAAGTTCTAATTTCAAAACCAAAAAATATTCTGTCTTCACTTTCCCAGCGCTATCAGAATACGATGACCTCCCTGAATTTTTTTTTGTCATGGACAGAGCAAATTACATGTACAAAACCTCAGTACAGAACAGCCAAACCACAAAAGGCATCCATAGCACCTCAACAATTTCACTGGTAAGGCAATGCATTTGTACCCAGCAACAATGTATTTCACAATATTGCATATTTTACTGTCTCTACCAAAAGTGCCTTTCACCAATTAACTGTCTCTACCAAGGCATCCATAGCACCTCAACAATTTCACTGGTAAGGCAATGCATTTGTACCCAGCAACAATGTATTTCACACTATTGCATATTTTACTGTCTCTACCAAAAGTGCCTTTCACCAATTAACTGCAATTTTCTTAACCAATAGTTTCATCCCTAGAAAGAGGGATTAATCTTCACCTTGAACTAGACAACCCATTCATTCATCCATTCTTTCTTTCTTTCTTAGCACTTACTCTTTTCCTCTCGTATGACTTCAACGCCATTTCTCTGCCTCTCTACTCCACCACCTTGATCAGGTATTCACTAAACTTCCCATGTCTTTTTTTCTACATTAAGTCTGGTTATAATGTAGTAGTCACTAGTCAGTTCCATATGACAAAATCTTAGTTAAGACCTCAAGACATCCAGGAATCCAGATTACTAATGTTGCGAGAATTTCATCATCTGGGAAATCCTTTTGTTGAATTCTGCTTGAGATTTTTGTGTGCATTTAGTAAGCAAATAATTTACTGATAAGCACAGATGAATGCTCATGGCATGTGCCTTCCTGTTCTCTTGGAGCATGGTAATACAGACCATGTATGGCCTTTGTTGGCCCTACATGTGTACACGGCAGCTTCATCTAAGATAGGCATATGCTAACACAGGACATCATAAAACCATGTGAGGAAAACAGTAGTACCTTTATTAATTCACCTTCACAGTAACCATCAAACTCCGCTCTGTATATCAGAATGGACAAATATCAAGGAGATTATAAGTTAAGACTACATGAAGGAAAAGCAAGACATCAAAGGTAATAAAATAATATAAGACACCATAAAGAGGAAATAACATAAAACCTTACGCTGCAAGTTCCTTCTGCACTCGCACAGCCTCAACTTGGACAACCATTTGTGCCTTTTTCACTGTCTCATACAAATTTTGCATATTCCCGAGAATCCCTGCCTAAAAATTGCAGGAATGTGGTCATAAATTTCACAAAAACTACACGATATATAGATGGAAAATAAAGAATGAATCAGCATCAATAAGCTCCGGATATATTGCACAAGCATAATGACCCTCACATTCCTACACTCAAAAACTGGCTCACCGAACCGAGCCTTCTAATCAGCCTATTGTTCGAAGCTGCTTAAACCTACTCAAATGTAGTCCACCAACTTGTAGTGAGCTTAACTTAATCAACTTTGACAGCAGAAAAAATCTCATATGCAAGGAAAATTTCATAGATTATATTAAGATGCAGAAAAGTTGAACAAAACTACAATCAGAGACCTACAATGTCCAATGCATCAATGATATTTCAAACTGGTTGGCAAGATAACTCAAAATGTGGTCAAAGCAACTCTGCCAAAACCATATCCATGACTGTACTAATACAAGCATATATAAGGACAGTCCTTTAAACAAGATAGTGGAAAACCTTCGAAGGAGCATCATCACTGTTATCCTTCTTTCCTCCAAATAGGCCATGAACACGAAGAGTTCTATAACCTCTGTTGACTCCTTTATGACCAGACCAGAGCAAAATTTGCCTGCCACTACCAACAATATTCACACTTGAGTTGAGATTACCTGAAAAGCAGCAGGAGGGCCATATAAATAAACAGCTGATGTGATGAAGGGAAGCCGACAACATCAATGGACAACAGCACACTCCAAACGTCGGAGAGTGAGCAGAAGCAGAAAGTAATAAAATATCTAATCTCCAAATTACTTAAGCTTAATCTTCCAGCAAATTCTATTATCACATTTGCAGCGAACTTATAGAGAAATCCATTTGCATCAAGCTCTAGAAATACCAAATTAAGCAACAATACAATAAAGAGGTGGATACTGAATAGACCATGAGTCTATTGTAAATTAACAGGTGTCAATTCGCTCAAACAAATAAAGAACGGGAAAGTTTTGAGTTTAAGTCTAATTAGAGAAATACATTTTATCTGCCAATTCTACAGAGGGAAACCAATAATCAGTGGATCAACAATATGAGCATAAATACAGAATTGATCAATGGAAAAGTTGTTTCCATTTTATGCAATTTCTGATTTGATACTAGTTTAATGGGAAAGAAAAAGTAACCTCAGAACATGAACAAAAGCCATGCACACTTGACAATATTTAATTCAAACATTTCCAATTCAATGGTAACAACTTGGCCAAGGAGTTCACTTATTCGGTACCCTCTACCCTATATCTCTCTTAATTACGTTTTCTGTACTGGAACTTCAAGCTGAAACCTACGTATCTTCCGATCCTGATCATAAGAGCACTTCAGCAAATGCGACAGCAGAAAACTGGAAGAGCTAAACAATAACTCGGGAAAATAGTAAATAGAAAAACCATTTCAACTGACCATCCCAGCAATCTTTCATCCTGACTCCTGCCGATAATTAACCAAATACCTAACCAAATTGAAAGATGCACCTCAAACACTAATCTATTTTGTAATGTCTCTCTCTTTCTCACACACAAGCATGCAACCAAGAGGAGCAGAACCTGACTTGCAGACCCAAATTTATGAAAGATGAAACCTTAATCACTTCCCCACTCCATTCTACTTCATTATCCTCTCTCTCTCTCTCTCTCTCTCTCTCTCTCTCTCTCTCTCTCTCTCTCTCATGTGCGCTTGTAAGAGACGGGTGCAGCGAACAGCAAAAAGCAAAATGCTCCGCTCACACAGTGCATTTGTTCTGATATGAAGTAGGTCAATCACCAACTGGCTGACGATGCATAACAATTAAGCATCCGCTCGTGTTGCTAGTCATCTTATTTCTGTCTCATTAAGAAAAGCAGAACGGAGTGATCTCACAACTTTACATGAATACGCAGGGCGTGTCTTTCCCACTTTAAATTCACCTCACCCGTCTAGCTTCTTCCCCGTCCAATACAACTACCCGTTTCACATCCAAACAAAGTATGAAACTCCCTTTTGCTCACCGTAAATTGAGCATTGCATTGACATGACAAACACTAACAAAGACAGAAGCCTCAAAAAGACACTAACATTGCCACTCTATGGAGATAAGATCACATGTAGACGCAACACTCGTAGCAAAATTTTTTCAATTCTAGAACTCTACACCAAACACCCACGGTCATACAGGTCCCAACCATCAAGACCCGCTCTCCCAACAAGCAGACAACGTCACAGAGGAACCAAAACTGATCAGACATTACAGCTGGCGCTGAATTGCAAACAGAAAAGGAGACAACAACTACCACACGCTCGAACAGCACCGAGTTCCAAATCAATCGTGCAGCTCACGAAAGCTGAAAGGACCCCACCCAGCGAATTGCAGTCCAAAAACCCCATCCCTCACTTCGAATATCACAGACGGTCGCCAAATCTGATCGAACCAGAGAGAGAGCCGCAGCCCTTCCTCGCCAGACCAAACGTAATCCGACTCCCTCCCTAAGTAAAACGCAATGAGCACGAGAGCGAGAGCGAGAGCACGAGAGCGAGAGAGAGAGAGTTACGGAGAGAGACTGATGAAGAAGGAGTACGGTCGCGGGGCGAGTACAGCTTCGGCAAATGACGAGCCAGAGAAATCGAAGAAGACGAAGAAGACGCAGCCATTTCAGCTTGCGCACCGAGAGAGAGAGGAGACGAGAGGGAGAGAAAGAGGGACGGGGGGGGGGGGGGGGAAAAGATAAAGGTAGGTGTACTGTACATTCGAGGTTTGCAAGCGGCGCTCCGTGACAGACCAATCGCGTCGCGCCACGGAATCCGAAAAGTGTGAACTGCCAATGGCGAACTGCCACCTCAGCTTGCCATCAGATATTTTCACTTCGATGATGGACATGGGATATCCGAGTAAAAAAAGCGTGTGGCATGTGTAAATTGATATTCCGTCGATCTAGGCACGGCCACGGGCCGGTATCAGCCCGGGTCAAACCCGGGACAGGTTAGCTGACTGGGCCCACGGTTCGGAATCGAAATCGGCTCGAAACCGCCAGTTCTGGAGCCGATTCCAAAAAAAAAATACTGTAGATAAGTGAAGAAATTCTTTTTTTCTCTAAATTTGATTACGATATACATTTTGATTATATTTTATATTGAATAATTCATTATTTCATAATTTGATAATTCATTATTTTTTTATTTTTATCGATAGATTCCAATTCCGATTCATACATGACCAGGAACCAAAACCGTCGATTCCGAACCGTGGCCATGTCTATGTCGATCCCCTCTAGCTACACCAAAGCCTGTAACATGTTCGTTTGTTTCACGAAAAATGTATCGTTTTTGAAAAATATTTTCAAAAAAATTATTTTTCAGGAAAATAAGTTGATTTTTCAGTGTTTGGCTAAAATATAAAAAAGACTTGGAAAGTATTTTCAGTTGTTTAGCGAGGAAAATCTAATGGTGAAAATTATCAAAAAAATTTATATTTTTAAAAATATTTGTTATTTTTAAATTATTTTTATTAAAAAAGAAAATGCATGAATGTTTTCCTTCTTAGAAAGAAAATAAAATAAAATAAATAAACGAAAGAAAATAAAAAAATATTAACAAATTCAAGATAAACAATTTCAGAAAGTATTTTCACCTTCTTAAACAAGGGAATTCACTTTCCTAAAAGTAAAATATGATATTTGTGTTAACCGGAAAGTATTTTCATTGACCAAATCATTTTCGAAGAATCAAACCGATGAAGCCCAGAAAACACTTTTCGGGAAAACACTTTCACCAAAACAAACACACCCTAAAATTGGTCTTCGAGTAAGCGGAGTGGATAAAAGATGTGGATATCATATATATTTTCGAGCAACCATATTCGTAATTAATTAATTTATATAGAACGATGTTTATAACTTGTAACCCATCATCAATAAAAAAAAAAAATAGTTGCGTTTAGCACGATATTGAAAAAGAATTTTGGGACTCCCAAATCCCTCAAGCCAAAATCACAGCAGATGGTAAATGTTTTATTTACCACTTTAAATTGAGATAATTGCCTAACCGGCATTCGCAAATATCAAAGCCCAAAGCAAGTCCCTCCGTATTTTGGTCCGGCATTTTCGGAAAGCCATCTCCAAGAATTGATTAATTCTTCCGGTCCCCTGAAAATTTTGTATTTTCCTCATTTACCACCTTAATTTTCATTCCTCACGTATCATGTTTCCCCCTTTCTCAATCATATCAGGAAAGTTCAGGGGTCAAGTTGTTAAATACTGAAACTTTAGGGTGCATTCTGCAATTAATCCTCCACATCCTCCGGCCTCCACCGGTTTATCATCCATTTCCCTCTCCATCCGCACTTGACCGTCGTCGTTCCTCGATCTCCGATGGACGCCCCCGAGCAACCGCCGCCGCCGCCGCCGCCGCCGCCGCCGCCCGCCGATCGCTCCGCCGGCTCGGGGTCGAACTCGGACTGGGCCGAGTTGACCCACGAGTGCCTGATCAACGTCCTCTCCCGCCTCACCACGGAGCAGCTGTGGACGGGGCCCATGCTCGTCTGCAAGTCGTGGCTCCGCGCGTCCGCCGACCCCTCCCTCCACTCCGCCTTCGACCTCGAGGCCCGCTTCGAGTCGTCCCGGGAGTCGATCCGCTGGTGGTCGCCGGAGTTCGAGCGGAGGGTCGATGCCATGCTCCGATCGGTCGTCGGCTGGAGCGGCGGCGGCCTCGCCGCGATCCGCGCTCGCCATTGCTCCGATCGCGCCCTCGACTTGGTCGCCGAGAGGTTCGCCCGATTCGATAGCGTCTTTTCGTGTTTGCGGCGTTGAAGTTGTCGTTTTTATCGCTTGAAACGGAGATGAATCGGGACATGCTTATGTTTAGACAAGGTAGCATTTGTGCGATGCTTCTCTTCCGTGCCTTAGAGGATGAAGAGCTCGCTGTAGAAGTGCACACATGGAATTGCAGTGGGGACAGAGTGGAATTTGCCGTTGCTTTGTCTTTGTTCAGGCGTGGACGTCTTTGTTTGAATGGTCTGAAATCGCAGTCTGGCTGGCTGTCGCGTCATTGAATATGGTGTGGATCGAATGGGAATGGAATAGAAAGTAGTATTCTCTCTGTTTGTGGTGAAAAGTAGACATCAGACGAGGAAGTTTACAAGCTCGCAACATTGCAATTATCCTGTCCGGTCGACTGGTTCTTTCTGTTGTATGTTTTGTTTTGCTGTATGCTAATGCATTGCGGTGATCGGCCTTGATAAGATACTTTTGTTTAGTTTGAGTCTTGTTGACAATGTCAATTATCTGCTGATTATCAAGGAATTGCCCATGAAATTTCAATTTTCAGGTGCCCGAGTCTCCAGGTTCTTTCGATCAAGAGCTGCCAAAATGTCACCGATGCGTCGATGGCCAGGATAGCGTCCCGTTGCACCAACCTCAGGGAACTCGATATCAGCTATTGCTATGAGGTGTCTCATGAATCTTTAGTTCTGATTGGGAGAAACTGTCCCAATCTTAAAGTTCTGAAGAGAAACCTGATGAACTGGTTAGATCCTTCCCAACATGAGGGTGTGGTCCCCAAAGAGTATTTGAATGCTTGCCCACAAGATGGGGATTCAGAAGCTGCGGCTATAGGCAAGTTCATGCCTCGCCTGGAGCACCTCGAGATACGTTTTTCCAAGTTAACCGCGAAAGGTCTTACGTCCATTTGTGATGGTTGTCTTGACCTCGTGCACTTGGACCTGTCAGGGTGTGCAAACTTGACTAGTCGTGACATCGTGAATGTGACGTCCAATTTGAAGAATCTGAAGCAGATAAGTAAGCCAAATTTCTACATCCCCCGGTCAGTTTTCCATACGGAGAGGTATGGCCATTGGAGGTTGTACGATGAGCGATTCCAGACGGATATTTTCCGAATCTGATCAGGCAAGCCGGAAGAGGTTCTCCAGTTTAAGCTAAGCAGAATCTGAATTAATTTGCACGGCATCTGGTCCGTGATGGTCTACAGTGTTTTTTACTTTTTCCCCTGAAATTGCATAGTAACTTCATCTTTGGTATTCATTTCAGTTTCACTTGTGGTACACTTGTCTGTCTATATATTGGTCACTTTTGTATCCTTCCCTTACTTGTTCATATGAATCACAACTGAATTTTCTATTTCTTGCTA
This sequence comes from Syzygium aqueum, assembly GCA_031216185.1. Taxonomy (NCBI): domain Eukaryota; kingdom Viridiplantae; phylum Streptophyta; class Magnoliopsida; order Myrtales; family Myrtaceae; genus Syzygium; species Syzygium aqueum. The sequence continues at coordinate 27,678,934 of CM062233.1, read as the reverse complement.
TTCTGACTCGGTTTTATGGTAAGTTTGTGTTGTGTATTGCTCTTTGGCTTCTAAGCTTCTTGTGAAATGCAACTCTTTTCCACCTCCGTCTTGTCCAGACCCGTCCCATTAACTTTTGACCATTTGCAAACCCATCATGAATCGGGATTTGGGAGTAAAGCATGCAATAATTCTTAGAAGCTGAGTTTTGTAGGAATGCAGAAAGGTATCGAGGCATGTAAATGAAGATGACAGCCATGCACGCATGTTTTGTCCGAATCGATTCACTTAGTCTACCTAGCAAAAGAATTCAATGAGTTTATTTACCCAGAAATATTCAATTGTTAGATGAAGATAACTATTTGAAAACAACTTGCTATTGATTCCGGAAATATTTAATGAGAATCCCAAAATAGTACAGAGAAACGGTAGATCCAACACTACTGGAAATATCTCCTGCAGCTACAACATTTTGGTCCCTTTTAGTTTGTCTTGAAGAACGCTATCTTATTCAGAACAATTATAAGCAGATGAAAAGAGAGTAAAATTGTAACAGAATGCAGCAAAACATTGGAACTGATGATCGAGGATGTTGCATCCATGTAATTCTGACTCGAATGCATGCGCAAACCCTTCCTCGGGTGAACGACCCAACTTCCCGAGCAGAAGGACTAAGGCAATGCTAAACCAAGGAGAAGAGAGGAAAAAAATAATAGGACTGAGCGACGGACTGAGATCTGATGGCGGAGGACGACATTGCCGTGACACTGTAAGAATCATCATTACCATGTTGAGCTAGGAACAGCGCCAGAAAGACACAGGATCGTCGATTCTGCTTCTCCTCTCTTATGCTGGTCTTTTTGTCCAACACTTTTTGCCCGCATAATTCACGTAACGGAGAGCCAAGCTCTCATGAGATTGGCACAGCAGCAGAAGAACCACGGAGGACAGAGCGAGCGCGAAGAAATAGTCGAAGCAAAGTCTTGGCGACAAGATTGGTTTTACCAGCTCCATCTTCGTTGTATTGAGAGCATCAGTAATTCTAGCAGAACAGAATACAGGATGCAACACAATGGCCCTAGACACATAGTTCAAGCTTCTGCAAGTCGGGCTCTTTATAGATCGAAACATCAGCAGACGGATAGTAGAGCAAAGGGTCGAGCATGAATGCAATCTCCACCACGGAATCGCCGATGCCGCCGGGAGTTATGGAGGAAAAAGAGATAGTGTCGATGATGTGGATAGTGATGTTATATGTACGAAGAATGCAATTGAGGAGGTCAAGGTTTTTCTGGCTCAAAAAGTCTTATCAGGTCGTGGATGATTTCGGTCATGTTCCTACGTACCCTCATCCCATATTCGCACGAATTACTTCATCTCCCCCCCCTTCAGATTTTTTTTCCTGTTTATATCCTTTTGGCTGAGTAATAGGGTTCCATCTTCACTTTACGAGGTAAAATTTTATTGTTCCGTAAAATAAATAATTTTTTTTCCGTGGCAGTAATTTTTAATTAAGCGTTAATGTGTCGGGTAACTTGGTAATAAGTAACCGATATATTTACGAAATTACCGGCTTTTTCTTAATTTGCAAAGCGACTACTGTTGTACTAACTTCCCAACTATTACTTGTAAAACTCACCAACAAATCGGATTTTTTTAACAAAGTACCAAGGTAAATTAGAGTGAATTACCAACTTTGTCATATTAAAATTACCAATGGCTTTCGAGTTACCAATTCCCATTTGAATTACTTAGCAATGTTTAATTTTTTTTAATTTACCAACTTTTCTATTGAGTTACCATCTTTTATTAGCCTTAAACGTTTACTATCTTTATTAACAACCTAAATTAGTATAACTCACTAACTTTTGTCCCACTAAATTTCACTTAGTATTGGGTTAACAAAAGTCAATTAATTTACTTACCAATATTTGTCCGTTTTCTTTTAATTTTCCATTTTTTATAGTTTACGAGATTTATTTGCAATTCTTAGTAATGCGTTAAATTAATGCACTCTATTTAGAAATTATCAACACTAATTAGAGTAATTTACCAATTTTCTCCTATTTACCAACTAGTTTAGAATTATCAACTCTCATTTAATGTTTATTTTTCTTTTGATTACTAATTTCTATTATCTTTACCAACTTTTATATTTATGTTTCTCAACTATAGATCAAATTTACCAACTCAAATATGATATTAATCAATTTAATTTAAATAATTTATTGACTTTTCTCCAATTAAGTTATCAACTTGTTCTACGTTACCAATTCTCATTTTTTCACCAACGTCTTTTGGTAAAATCTAAATAGAGTAAAATGAGTTGGTTTACTTAACAAGATGTTAAGTAAAGAATGTAAAAGTGGTACCCCAATAGGATAGTTGGTGCATTTAAAAAGAAAACAGATGAACGTTGGCTTAGTAACCAAAACTAGAGGGTAACTTAATCGAAAAAAATTTGGTAACTCACTCAAATAAATGTTAGTAATATCAACATGTTGGTGAGAAAGGTAAACAAAAGTTTACGAAAGATAAAAAAAATTATATTTTGTTAGCGATGAGGGAAGTTGATAATTTAAAACAATAAATAAACATTGCTCGGTAAGCTAGTAACTTAATCGAAGAGCAATCACTCTAATCAAGGTTTGTCATTTCTAAAAAGAGTTGGGAAATTTAACGGGTTGATAATAAGGTGACTAAAAGTTGGTAACTTAATAGAAATATCGACACGTTGGTAATCAATTCCAATGAGAGCTGGTAAATTACATTTCAGTCGTTTGGTAGGAGAAAAGACAAGTCAAACGTAGGATAGATACAAGGCGTTTAGTAGAAAGAGAAATAAAAGTTGATGGATGATGACAAAACTTAATCAAATTAAAAAAAAAACGAAAAGATACTCAAAGTTGATGACCTAGACGATCTTATCGTATTGGTATTTCACTAAAATAAAGATTGGTAAATCCATATTAAGAGTCGGCAAGTTTAAGGTGGTTGATAAGAGATAAGTTGATAATTTCATAAAAGCACCGGGAATTATCCATGAAATCGGGTGTTTTCTGTTTCAACATTTAAAAACTTTCTATCCGAAACCTAACACGACAGAAAAGTAAATTATCAAGAATGGTAGAACCATCCAACCTAAAATCGGCCTTCAAGAGCCTCATGAAAACAACCACCAAGATAGAACAAACTAGTAAAGGCCGAAATAATGCAATCCGAGCACCGAACTGATCGTCTTTCAATTTTCAACAAAAATAAATCCGACGCTACTACTACTAACCCTAACTTGTTCTTTCTTGGGGTTCTATTCAATCTAGAATCCTAACACAACCAACCAAGGAAAAGAGAGAAGAGACCAACAACTGAACTGAGCGACCGGCCAGACCCTAGGGCCGAGGACGCTGTGTTTCCGGGCATCGGCATCGGCAGTGTGATCACAGGGTTTGGGTTCAAGACAGGGACTGGTTCGGGCTCATCGATGGGTTCGGGTTCGATGATGGGGACGGGTTCCGGCTCCAGTTCGACGATGGGGACGGGTTCGGCGATGGCTCCGCTCAACCTCCTCATGTTGAGGCCGGTCCTATCTCCTTCTCTGATTCTCTGGTGTCGCCGGCCAGCAGCCAATTCGGGCCAATCTTCCGCACCTCTGTAGTTTGGGATCTCCAGGGGTCGGCACAGCGGCGGCAGCAGCAGCACGAGGATCGCGAGGGAGAGGACGAGCGCGAACTTCATGACCGCCATGAGAACTTGCGAATGCTTACGAGCTGCGTAAGACAAAGTTAAGCGGGAACTATGATCTGGAGAAGAAGAGTTGCATGCAGTGTATTTGATGGTGAATGATTTGTATCTAAAGGCGGAGGCTTTTAAGGAGAATCCGTTCTGAGGTTTTTCCGAATGCAAAGTGGAAAGTTTTGCTATCTCTATCATCACTGAAAATACGAATTATCATCTAGATCGGAGAGATTGAATTTTAGTTTCTATCCAGCAAAACAATCGCTATGAAATAAGTTCTATGGAAATATTTTTTTTATTCTTTCGGAGAAAACGTGAAGAAATTGATAATACTTGGCATTTGATGATTGGTTGATGGATGGATGAGAGCTACCCCTATTTTTAAGATATCCCAGTAATTTTTTTTCAAACGCAAATGCGTAAATTCGTATTTTTATTTTATCTCTCATCTTTTTCAATATTACATTTCAAATGTTTTAAATACGACAACGTTTTTCCAAAGGCGATTTTAAATCTCGAAATATGTTTGTCTTTCCATAAATATTTATGCGATTTTTTTTACCGTGCAGTTTTATCAACAATTTCTTTTCATCATTCATAAATATCATAGCGGAATATCTATTTCTTGCTGTTCAGACTCAGCTTTTGGTAAGTCCGTGTTATGCATTACCTTTTGGCTTCTAAGCTTCTTGTGAAGTGCAACTCCTTTTCCCACCTTGCATGCTGTTTGTTTCAATGAGGAAAACAAATAGGAATATGGCGGATGCCACCTGCTTTGGGCTTCTAGTTTTCCCAAAACTAGCATTTGGTCCAGTCCATGGAGTCTCAAAAACACTTGCCAAACACCTCATATTTTCTCTATGGGGCTTCAGAGGCTCAAAACCCTTTGGAAAAGCTGAACCAAATAGGCCTTAACTGGTTTTGCCAAAAGTTTCGCTTCACTTTGCAAATAGGGACGGCAGTTGGACGGGTTCGGGAGAGATGGTTGATATTGTCCCAAACCCGAACCCCCTGTCCCATTAAGTTTACCCATCACAAATCAGGATTGGGAGTAATGGAACTAGAGCATTCAATAATTTTTGGAAATGGGTTTTGTATGAATGCAGAAAGGTGTCGAGGAAAATCAATTCAATTAGTCTATCTAGCAAAAGAATTCAATGAATATTTATTTACCAACAAATATTCATTTATATATGAACTTTGAAAAGAAGTTGGTATTCGTTTAAGAAACATTTGCTGAGAATCCCAAACCAGTACACAGAAACTATAGATCCAACATTCCTGCAAATGTCTCCTGTAAGCCACAACCATTTTGGTCCCTTTTCCTTTTGTCTTGAGAAGACGTTATCTAAGTCAGAACAACAAGAAGCAGATGAAAAGAGAGAAAAGACGCAACAGAATGCAGCTAAACATTGGACTTGATTTGATGGTCGAGGATGTTGCTTCCATGCAAATTCCAACCCGAATGCGTACGCAAAACCCTTCTTCAAGCGAACGACCGAGCTTCCCGAGCAAAAGGACTAAAGCAATACTAAACCAAGGAAAAGAGAGGAGGAACGAATAATCGAACTGAGCAACGGACTGAGATCTTGACGGCTGAGGACGACATCGTTGTGACACTATAAAAAATCATCACCACCGTGTCGAGCCAGGAACAGCGCCAGAAAGACCCAGGATCGTCGATTCTGCTTCACCTCTCTATTGCTGGTTGTGTCGGCCAACACTTTTTGTCCTCATAATTCGTGTAACTGAGAGCCGAGCTCTCGCGAGATTGGCACAGCAGCAGAAGAACTTCAGAGGAAAGAGCGAGCGCAGACTTGATCTCCGCCATTGGAGTCGCGAAAATCTCTGGGTCACGAAGAAATAGTCGAAGCAAAGTCTTGGCGACAAGACTGGTTTTACCAGCTCCATCTTCGTTGTATTGAGAGCATCAGTAATTCTAGCAGAACAGAAGACAGGATGCAACACAATGGCCCTGGACACATAGTTCAAGCTTCTGCAAGTCGGGCTCTTTATAGATCGAAACATCAGCAGACGGATAATAGAAGAAAGGGTCGATGCATGAATGCAATCTCCACCACGGAATCGCCGACGCCGCCGGAAGTTATGGAGGAAAAAGAGTGAGTATCTATGATGTGGATAGTGATGTTATATGTACGAAGAATGCAATTGAGGAGGTCAAGGTTATTCTGGCGCAAACTAGACTTGATCGGAGAGCGAGCTGCACTCGTCGATCTTTCTTTTACTCCAAGGTTGTCCCTGACAGCATGAGTTCTCGGCTCGTGTTAGGACTCGATGTACGTGGGACAGGAGGACTACTTTATGAGATATTAGTCGGGGCTCAAAAAGTCCTATCGAGTCGAGGATTTCATTTTCCCGCCCTCATCCTATATACGGGAAAAATTACTTTTCATCTCCCTCCCTTCAGATTATTTTTCTATTTTTCTTCATTTTACGAGGCACAATTTTATTGTTCCGTAAAAGAAAATCGGATTTTCTCCGTGGCGGTAAATTTTAATTAATTGTTGATAAATGTCGGGTAACTTGGTAGTAACTTATTGATATTTCTACAAAATTACCGGCTTTTTCTTAGTTTGCAAATGATCGATTATCGTACTAACTTTTCCCAACTATTACTTGCATAACTTACAAACAATTCGAATTAATCAACCTCCTATATGAAAGTACCAATGTAAATTAGAGAGAATTACCAACTTTTGTCATATTAAATTACCAACTACTTTTGAGTTGCCAATTCCCATTCGAATTTACTTAGCAATGCTAAATTTTTTTAATTTACCTACTTTCTATTGAGTTACATCTTTTATTAGCCTTAAACATTTATCATCTTTATTACCAACCTAAATTAGTATAACTCACCAAGTTTTTTCCCATTAAATTTCACTTAGTATTCGGTTAACAAAAATCATCTAATTTACTTACCGATATTTGTCCGTTTTCTTTTAATTTGCCTTTTTTTTACAGTTTACAATACTTATTTGCATTTCTTATTAACGCCTTAAATTTACCAACACTATTTAGAAATTATCATAGTGGATAAATGATAACAAAACTCAATTAAATTTTAGAAAACAAATACTGACTTAAAGTTGATGAACCATATGATCTAATCGAATTGGTAATTTGCTCAAATAAAGATCGGTGAATCCATATTAAGAGTTGGTAAGCTTAAGGTAGTTGATAAGAGATAAAGTTGATAATTTCGTAAAAGTATAGGTAATTATCCACAAATCGGGCTTTTTTTTTTGCGTTAAAAAATTTTCTATCATAAACCTACCACTATAGGAAAAAAAAAAGTTATGGAACTCATGCGGTCAAAAAAAAGTTATAACGCTGAAGGGCCGTACGAAAGTTATGGCACTCTTTTACCCGATCCATGCAAGACTCGTTACGACTGCTAACATCATGAACATGTATTACAGAAGTTTGCACGCAATGAAATACAAAGACAGGACTGCATGGAGATAAAGGGAACCAAATAATCAAAGAGTCCAAATTAATTCAGGAGTTATAAGAAAAATAAATACGACACTACAACCGACCTTAACTTATTCTTTCATGTGGGTTCTATTCAATCTAGAATCCTAGCACACCTAACCAAGGTAAAGAGAGGAAGAAACAAAGGAACCGGGCGACGGGCGAGACCTGACGGCAGAGGTCGCTGTTCTTCACGCCAGAAATTCGGGCTCATCGACAGGTTCGGGTTCAGGTTCGGGGATGGCTCCGCCCAACCTCCTCATGTTGAAGCCGGTCCTATCTTCTTCTCCGATACTCTGGTGTCGCCGGCCAGCGGTCAATTCAGGCCAATCCTCCGCGCCTTGGTAGTTGGGGACCTCCAGGGGTTGGCACAGCGGTGGCGGCAGCAGCACGAGGATCGCGAGGGAGAGGGCGAGCGCGAACTTGATGACCGCCATGAGAGCTTTCAAAAAGCTTACGAGCTGCGAAGACAAAGTTAGATGAGAACTATGATCCGGAGAAGGAAGAGTTTGCAGTGTCTTTGACGGTGAACAATTTGCATTTAAAGGCGAAGGCTTTGAAGGAGAATCTGTTGTGAGATTTTTCCGAGAGCAAATTGGTGAGATTGAATTTCAGGGTCTATTCGGCTATAAACAATCTCCATGAAATAAGTTTTGTATATTTTTTTAGGGGATAAATACAATAAAAGTTCTAAAATTTATCGTGAAAATATAATCGAGTCCTAAAACTTTTAAAAAGTGCAACCAAATCCTAAAACTTATTACGAAAGTACAATTGAGTCTTGAAATTTTTAAAAAGGGCAATCAAGTTCTAAAACTTGTCACAAAAGTGCAATTGAGTTGTAAAATTTCAAAAAAGTGCAATCAATGTAAGGACTTGATTGGACCAATTTGATAAGTTTAAAAATTGATTGCACTTTTTGAAAGTTTCAGGACTTAATTGCACTTTCGTGATAAGTTTTATGACTTACAATGTATTTATTATTTTTTCTTGTTTTAGAAAAACCGATGAAATTAATAACACTTGGCACTTGATGATTGGTCAATGGAAGGACACGTTATCTCCTAGAAGAACCTAAAAATCTATCTTTTCATTGACGTATTCAATTTCTCTCTTTGCGAGACATTGTATAACGTCTTGTGGATGTGTATCACTTTCTGTACTATTACATACCGTAAAAAGCCCTTCCTATTTTTATGGGATTTTATTCTCTCTTTTTTTATAATTTTTAAAATACGAATGCTTGTAATTTTGAATATTTTTCATACTACTATAACTTCCCTAAAAATATTTAAAATCTCGAAATATTTTTCTCTTTTCATTAACGTTTTCACAATCTCTTTCTAATGTCTAGTGTTGTGTGTGATTTCTTTTCATTATTTAATGGTTTAAATGCTTCGTAACATGTAATTCTACTCAATCTTCCAAATGTCAATTTCTCGCACGCGAAGCGAGTGCACATTTGCTAATCCCTAAAAAGAATAATTATCACGAAAATACCACGTAGTTTTAAATGGAAAAATTACCAAAACAGCCATAAGCCTATTGCATTTATATCAATTCAGTCTTAAACCTTTTGCATTTACGCTAATTCAGTCCATTCGGCTTATTTTGGCAGGCCGGCGGCGACATGGATGCCGGCCAATGTTGACGTAGCAATTTTTTAATATTATTTTTTTTTGAATTTTTATTTTATTTTATTTTCTTTTTCCCTTTGCTTTTTCTTTTTTCCTCCATCTTCATCTTTAACCTCTAGCCGGTCGCCAGCGAGATTGGCCCTACTGGTCGCTGGCGAGGCTCAACCTCGCCAAATCTTGCAAGGGCTCATCCTCGCCGTCGCTGGCGAGGTCGGCTTCGCTCGCCCCTGCGAGGTTCGACCTCGCCGTTGCTAGATGAGGCTGACCTTGCTAGCAACAGCGAGGACAAGCCCTCGCCATATTTGGCAAGGTTTGAACTAGCCGGCAATTGGCGAGGTTGGCCTCGCCAGGGGTGAGCGAGGCTGACCTTGGTGAGGGCTTGTCCTCGCCCAACGCCGGCAAGGTCGAGCCTCGCCCGCAGCCGGCAAGGTCGACCTTGCCTACCCCCCGCTTTTGGCTGGTTGTCAAGGTTGAAGATGAAGATAACGGAAAAAAAAAAAAAAAGAAAGTGAAGAACAAAAGAAAAGAAAAAATACAAAATTCGAAAAAATAAAATTAATATTAAAAAAATTGCTATGTTAGCGTTGGCCGGCGTCTACATTAGCGCCGGCAGGCCAAAATTGGTCGGACGGACTGAATTGTCACAAATGCAAAAGGTTTAGGACTGAAAATTGACACAAAAAAGGATTTAAGACTAAATTTACACAATTACAATAAGTTTAGGACTGCTTTGGTAATTTTCCCCGTTTTAAGTCATGGAGGGAGAAAGCACCAATTCATTCGATATTCATCTATCGAGTGTGATGAGGTAAAAGTTGATCCTAAGTTAACCCTAAATCCAGACCCAGATCTTTCCTGTTATTTTTTTTTGACAGCAATATATGAAAAGGAGGTCCATAGTTTCAACTTTTAACTCCTTTTTGTAAGGCGACACACACGGGTAAATTCCTGTGCTCGGATCGTTGCTAGCGTGAGAAAACTTTCAGCCATTTACATGTGCACTCAGAAGATAATTATGCAATCGAATTATTTCCATGTCGAACGATGAATGCGTAAATTATTTTGAAATCGGGCGATAATGGACCGAATATAAAGTGGGCACGATAGGTCTCTCCCTTGATCTCTTTGAGGCATACAAAACATTTCTGTATTTATCAAGCAATTTTATTTTATTTTTCATTGGCAACATTTGTGTTCCAATAACCATATGACTTTGCAACATCATATGCCACCTACAAATGCGCGCTAACACTAAAATTAAGTCGCCAAAAACTGTCCACAAAACATAATAGACCAAGGGAAAGAGAGGAACTATCGACGGAGCCGTGCGTCGACCGGCGAGACCTGACGGCTGATGAGGACCCAAGGGTCCCGAGAACAGGCCTCGCTACACGCCCTGGCATCGGCCAGATGGGGACCTGTAGGGCCCGGCACGGCGGCGGCGGCATCACCACGAGGATCGCTAGGGAGAGGACGAGCGTGAACTTGATGACGACTGCCATGAGAATTGCAAGAAAGTTTGCGAGCTGCTGCGAAGACAAAGTTAGATGCGAACTACAACTACAATCCGGAGAAAAGAAAAACGCAGTTGCGTTTAAAGGCGAAAGGCTTTGAAGGAGTACCTGTTCTGAGATTTCTCCTATTTTATTTTATTTTTTTAATTTTTTTGTCAGATTTTTTAATTAAAAATTTTAAAAATAAAATAAAATAATTATTATATTACTAGTCCGGTCTGGATGGGCGGGTGGGCGGCTCCACATGGGGAACCGGGAACTGGACCGGTACCCATCAGTTCCAAAAAATTGAAATCGGGAATTGGACCAGTTCTCTTGGGAACCACCGGTTCCGGTCCGATTCCGAGCTGTCCTGGGCAGTTCGAGCAGATCCTGGTTCTTTTGCACACCCCTATTATCAACCAAGAAAATGATTAGGTCGTTCGTTTTCCGTCCGTGAAAGACGCTTTTCATCGATCGAGTGATTTTTCCGTCATCCAAACTCTGAAAAGTCCGAAAACTATCTTTCCAAAATAATTTTTGAAACAAATCGATCCTTCGTTCATTTTTCTTTTTGTCGGTAAGAATTATTAGCTACGTTCCTCGCCACCAAATAAATGCGAACTAATATACGAAAGGGTATAATCTTCGAAATTTTACAGCAATATATACGGATTAAATTCTCTTTTTCTGTTTTCCAGAGCTGTGTTTCCCGGCATTCAAACCAGAGTTGAAGCAGACAGCAGGCCGAGGCAAAGAGAGGAACAAGCAGCGGCGGTGGCGAGCAACGACGGCCGAGGTCCGACGGCCGAGGACCTTCGGGTCCCGTTGCTGGTCTTATGTCCACCCACATGTATTGGATAGATCATACCGCCGCCTGCATAACCGCCACCACGGCCGCCCCCACCGCCACCGCCGCGGCCGCCACCACCGCCGCCCTTCTTCACGTGGACATTAATCTCCCTCGCTTCCCTGCTGACGATCTTATCCGCAGGCTCGGCGCTTCCGCGAGCGCTAGCCGAGCTCTCGGGAGATGGAGACAGCAGCAGGAGGATGACGAAGGAGAGGGCGAGCACGAGCTTGATCCCGGCCATCGAGATCGCGGAGATCGGACTCCTCGATCGGATCGCGCGGAAGGCGATTTTCGCGTTAGGAAAAGGTTTGGAGATTCTCTGTCTTTCGATGGTGATGTTGCACCTATTTTTAAAAGGCCAATGTTAGATGAAGAAGAAGAAGAAGTTGGCGATTCTCCGGTGCAATGGATTTCAGTTGGACCGCATTACTACTTTTGGAAACAAGAACTGATCTTATAAAGAATAGTGAGTATATCATCAAGAACAGACCTCTTGTACAACATCTTCTAGAACATCGCCGGTTGTCGAAACGACGCGGTAAAACCAGGTTTCGTCGTGGATGAGAAAATATAGTCCTTTCCTCTTGAGAAAGCGCCGCGCAGACCTAACGGATATACGGGGCTCGATTCTGGTATCGTTTCCGACGGTCCAGATTCGATTTAGCACGGGACGGACCGTATCGGAAAGGACGCGAGATTGGCTCGTTATAGCATCATGGCAACACAATGGAGACCAAAATGGACAAAAGATGGAAAAGGTACATGTCTCTGTACGTAATAGTCGTTCGATAACATTGGCTACACCACACGCAATGTTGAAGAAATGCCGGAAAAGTTACCCAATCGGTTCTCAGTATATCGAGCAGATATTGATTCGGTTCTAAACTTTTAATCTTATCAGCTTAGTCATAAATTTTCACGCGGAATTCCGATATTATCCTTCCGGTTAATTTTTACCGTAAACTGCTGACGTGCCGGTCCGATCATCTCAACAGCCTTACGTGTCGCCGGGCCACGTCAGCGATTCCCAACGAAAATTGGTCGAGAGGACAATATTGAAATTTCGCATGAAGATTTAGGACTGAATCAATGAAATTAAAAAGTTTAGTTTTGAATTTGGTACGAGTATTTCAAATTTAGGATTGATTGGACGGTTTCTCCCAAAATCCCCGTCACCTATGACCGTCCAATATGAGCTGTGTCGCTTTTGAGAAGTCACTAGCTAATAAAATTAATGTGACGCGTAAATAAAAGTTACACCTTCTAATAAAGAGTTAGTTAATGAAAAATATCACTACCGATTAGTCCCCGAAGAAAATTCTTGCGGGTACAACCAAATGTTCGGCTCGCGGTCTGTCGAATCGAACACCATATGTCGACAAAATACCTCTTATTGATGCAAAAAACTTCTTTAGTTTTGTCGTGGTAGCATACTCGTGTTCCGCTTGACATAGCAATTTCACAAAAGATGTTCTCATCGATTCGAACCCGATCCCGACCTACGTTGTTGGCAACTTGGTGTACTTCTTTTTCGACCGCCTATATTGCGAGAAATTGAACTAAGAACGTCTAATGGTGAAATACTTGGTACATTTTATGCGTGGTGCATACATACATACATACATACACACACACACACACATATATATATATATATGATACATGGTTTTCACTAAAATTTGCATCTTTCACATGCTTTTCATAGTCTACTTTGTGCGTTAAATATAAACTAATTTTATTTTCATTAGTTAGTCACATTTTTATGATCGTTTTACGTTAGAAAAACTTAAGTTAGTTTTAACCTCATGTTAGATATGTTGTATTTTTTTTATAGAGTTAATACAACGAAAAATCTCAAACTGGTACATTCATGATAAATTTATTCCAAACTAATTTTTTGACTACCAAAAATCCCAAACCGGTTCACTTATGACAGATATATTTATGATAAATTTACCCTCCGTTAGTTTCCATTAAATTATATGAATACCACAAAAAAAAATCACAAATTGGTATATTTATGATAAACGGAAGGTAAAACTCTAAATTGATACACGTGTTAACTGTCACTTGTTATCCAACTCAGCAATTTGATGGTAAAATTTAACAGAAACTAACAAATGGTAAATTTATCGTAAATGTACCAGTTTAGAGTTTTCAGTGATAAAAAAAATAATACGAAATAAATTTATCATAAATATATCGATTTAAACTTTTTCGTGACATTAACTCTTTTTTTATTTTATCAATATCTATCCTTTACATTGATTTTCCTATTTGCCTACCGGATAACTCATCAATTTCCACCGATATCCCTGCCAAGATTCTCGCGATTTTAAATTTCCCCTCCTCTTCGTAGTTATAGAAATTTTAGATATATCAAAATTACAAAAAAATTATCCAAAAATATCAAAAATCTATTATATATCTGTTAATTCAGTTTTCTACTTTTCGATTTTATCAATTTGGCCGTGAATTTTTTTTATAATTTGCCAATACAATTCTTACGGATGTCCTAAACTTGTGATATCCCGATTCTACTTATATTAGCGAAGTCAATTGATGTTTACCACGTGTCCGAGAGGATATTTCATGTTGGCGGTTACACGACATGACGTTTTGATCGCAAGGTTTGGCTTCGTAGGTAAAAGGTAATGGTTTAGCGAGCTTACTAAAGGGGAACCAATATAACAACTCACCGTCACGACCCATCACTTAAACATGAGTAATTCGGGATTGGAATCGGATGCCTGGACATCGATTTTTCGAAGCCTTTCGATTGGTGTACACGCAAGCGCTAAATTTCATCAGAAACAAAAAAAAAATAAGATAAAATTTTCATCATGACATAAGCATTTCCATAATTATCAAAGCAAATTTTCCTCCTTTTTTTTTTTCTGGACGTGCGGTCATGGTCGAACGGCTACCATATGGCTATGCTATCACCGGAAACACCAGCGACGGCCAAAACTCCTGATTTTCCGGTGGCTACATTCGAATTAGGGCTGAAGCCACCAGTAGAGCAAGGGAAAGAGAGAGCAACTCACGGCGGAGCCGAGCGTCGACTGGCCAGATGTGACGGCTGACGGGCCATCGGTCCTGGTGGGAATAGGCCTCACTACACTCCCTGGTGTCCGCCCGATGGAACCGCCGCCGCGCCCGCCGCCGCCACCCCCGCGACCGCCGCCGCCGCCGCTACTGCCGCCACCGCTGCTGCCGCCGGAGAAGTTTTATTAGCCACCCCCACCGCCACCCCCGCCGCCACCCCCACCACCACCACTCAGCTTCTTCGCCACATGGGTGCCGATCCTTCTCGCTCGGGAGGAGGAGGAGACGTCGTGGCTCGACGGCTGCTGCTGCCGCCGCCGCTGTCAGTGGCTAATGGCTTGATCCGCCACGCTCCCGGCGGATCGAGACAGCAACGTGAGGATCACGAGGCAAATGGCCAGCGCGAATCTGATCGCGGCCATCGAGATCGCCCGAGTTTTTTTTTTGTGTTGATCGGATCGCCGTGGAGCTTCACGCAATGAAAGGCTGTGTGATTCTTCTTCTTCTTCTTCTTTTCGATCTCGAGCATGACGAATGCCACGTACTCATGAAGGCCAATTCAAAGAGGGGGTGGCGAAGGAAAATGAAGAGGTTGGTGAGATTCGGATACCATCAAATTCGGTTGGGCCCGGGTTCGGGGCGCCGGACCGGGGTCGCCGACCGGAACGGGGCGGTTCTTTCGCCGCGAGAAAGATTTTAAAAGGGGGAAAATTTGCGGCGAGCGGGACGGCAATTAGCCCGGGCCTGCCCCATTTATATATTTATTTTTTTTGAGTGTAGTTAATTTGTGTGGATGATGATTACAGACAATATGTTCATACATAGAGTAATATATATATTTATCGTCGTTAAATATATCGATGACAATTAATGATTGAGTATTAGAACACGGGATATGCACATTAATAATGATATCACAATTACCTATTTGAAATTATAGTTTTTTCGTAATTAAATCATATAATAATTCAACTACGTGAATAAATTTTCATGTAGACGAAGGTGAGGGCGGGCCGAATTCCCCCGGGGCTGAGATGGGGCCATCCCTAAGTTGGATCATGCGGCTAATTTTTGAAATCGATAGCCTCTTCTCATTTCTCCTTATTAAATCGAACATAATGTACGTACTAAATTGAATCTGGATCGTCGAAAACGACGGTCTTAATTCATGTGAGACCATCGGATTCCGTGGTCCAAAATTATGTTTGATTTTTGGGCAAAGTAGCTGCAGGAGAGAGCTGTGATGAGAGGAACTTCTTCCTCAGGAACTTACTACTTATTGGAGTTCTGATGCAGGATTATCGCCTTTTGCAGCAGCTGTTCAAACTAGGCTTTTACCATAATCTTCCTCCAAAAGATGACAAGACAGCTGTTGTCGCCTAGTAGGAAAGGGCCCGTCGGTTGGAAAAAGTATACTCGTTTTGAATTATCATTAATCTTCCTCTTAAATATCCCGTGCTATGGTCGAGAAAGCTCAAAACCGATGAGATATGAAAAATCTTATCTTGAAGACACGTAATAACTAGATGTTTCCTCTGATGGAGATCCCGATCTCGACGCGAATTTATAAATCCATCAATAAGCGAATGAATCTTTCAGAGTCCACGTTATTACTTTAATGAATTCAAAAGTCGAGATGTTCATCAATCACTTATATCTATATCAATCCAGTCAATATATGAAGAACGAGAGGAGCAAGCCTAACAGATCTCTTAGAGGACATCGTCTATCGTTTTTGCCGTCATTAAATGCCCGGTAGAATTCAATGAGTATGCGAGGTATTATCTCTCTCTCTGTACATTAATGTATACACTTACGTAATGTATAAAAATTTATAATGGTTGAAGAGGAGAACAAATAGGCTCATCATAGCACAATGGCGGTAGAAACAAAAGTACAAGAATCGTTCAGTGCCTGAAGACGAAATAGTTATGCGGGCGGGCATGACAGGACACATTGTCGTAGCAATAACACCGCCGATCAACAATCACGTTTCTTGATTACGGTGATCGTGTAACATACATTCGAAACGAAGAAATTCGTTGAGGTGCGTAATAACGTATCGATATATCATGTGATGTAGCATTAATTTGATATAATTAACCCAATATAGGAATAAAGTCAAAGAAACCCTAGATGCCACTAAGTCTCTCCCCCAAAAACAATCCATGATGGATCAGAAATTTGCTTTGAGAGATTGAAATCAACTTCTGCCAAAGAAGGCTTGTTCTATTCTCAGCAGTATTCGAAGCATTACAAGAGCGTTGGCCAAGCCAATGCTTTGTCCTCTTGGGACAGATCACGCGCGACATTAACGACGGATCGTGGTGGACAAAATCAAAGAAAAAACCCTAGTGAAACCACAACAGAAGTCCAACAACTAACTGCCCAACTCCTATTGTCATGACATTCAAAGTAGAGCTGAAGCAAACAGTAGACCGAGGAGAAGAGAGGAACAAACGGCGGAGGCGAGCGACGGTGACAGGCGAGATCCGACGGCCGAGGAGGACCTGTGAGTCCCCGCTGTTGGGCTTAGCTCCACTCCTGGCCAGAAACGACCTCCATAGCCACTCCCGCCCCTGTGACCCCCATCGCCCCCGGGTGACCGCCACCGCCCGCGCGACCCCCGCCGCCCGCACGACCGCCATCAAGAAGAAGAAAGTGGGGGATACGATTTGATATCAGTTGGAACGCGTGACTATTCTAGGAAACACAAGGGATAACTCTCTGTGATAGAGAGGTGATATTGTGTCCGCGCGAAAAACGTCCTCGCCTCCTCTCGAGAAAGTTTTTACCTAAGTGCGCCTACAAAACTGAATTGGGATGGCCGTGTTCAATGGAGACGCATGTAAGAAAGTGAGACCTCTAGTCTATACTAGGGTCTAGGTTCATATATACTCGGCTCTAGGCTATTAGCGACGATACGCTATGCGCACTGCGACGCCAATACCCGAATTTTTCTGTCACATCAGACCAATTCGAGTTTCAATTATTGGTGGCAAAAAAGAAAATTGGAATATACGTGTCACGGTAGGTTAAGTTTGGGATTTTTTATAGTAAGTAGCAAGTTTGAAGTTTTAGTAACACAAAACAAAAGTTGGGGGTATTGACGCTGTAGTGGACATAATTTAAGATTTTTGGTAGTATTTTCTTTACTTTCGAAAAATAATAAAGTACATGCTATGTGTAACTAAAAGTTACACTGTTTGAGTAGTTAATTAATTTTATAATTACGAATGTTCAATCCATTCGGCCCCCCCAAAGAAAATTGTTTGTAGGGTACAACCGAATGTTCGGCCTGAGATACGTGGAATTTCCATGTGATATGCTGACATAGCATTGATAATTTTCTTGATTTTCTAAATATGCGTGCAAATGCCAAAACTTCTTTAGATATGCGGTACTATGTAAATCTCCACTCGATAGAGCATTCTAACAGAAGATATTCTCATCGATTTGAAACCGAACAACATTTTTGCTTTATGATAGGAGTGTTTGGCATATTCCATCTTCGAATGCACACATATGTGAGAAATCTAATGATAGAATACTTTGGACTTTTATGCACGCGCGCGTATACACATTAAAAAGAAAAGGCAGACAGCTTTTGGGTTGGGGGAAGAGTAGTGCTATCACAAATCGTGGTTGGTTAAGTTGAGGCTAATTAACCGTGCACGTTAATAGTAGTCGAGTGACCGGAGGCTCCATGCTTACCTTGATCGATGGAAGCTCCACATCAGTCGTCGACGACAGAGAAGTATAATATGAGCAAAGCACACGCGTTGATGGTGACAACAGTATGATGCAAGATGCAGTCAGAGGAATAGGTTGCTGAGAACATCTGGATTCAGCTTGTGGTTTGACGAAATCTGACCCAATTGTCTAGCCAATTCTCCGACCACCCGATCCATGTAGAGCATGTAGAGACCACTGCTGCTTTCCAAAACTCCCAGCGCTTTCCGGGCATGGATAATTGATGTCAACCACTCTTCAAACAACACTGCGTGAATAACGCTTAACGCTTACTATATCATAGAGCTTATTATGCTTATGATATTTGTTGTGCAGAATAATGAAAGATTATGGCTTTAGTCTTGCATAGCTAAAGTGAAGTAAACAGCAGTACAAGATGCATGCAAGAAATAAAGTACACTCACATTGGTCAAAATTTTCATCCCTTGACCATGTCAGCAAGTAATCGGATACCAAGAATTCGAGAAGTTGAATTCTGCATGCACAAGAGTCAGCAATTGATTTATAAACTTGCTGAAACCAACAATATCTAGGACTCGTCAGTTGAAGCATTCTCTTTATGAGGCCACCAAAAATAAAGCATGATCTTAGCTCTAGATAGCATCATGTTTAGCCTATGAAATTCAGGAAAGACCACATGCCCAGACGCAATTATCCACTATATTATGCCAATTATCCACATGCCAAGATGTGAACTTGCGATACGTAGGTCCATATGGTTTAAAAAAAGGTTCAGAAATCTAGGTAATGACATATGGTCTGCTACAGGAGAAGTCATGGTTGATTTACTTACAAGATGAACATATACTGATGCATGTCTGGAAATTTATCATCAAAAGGATCTGAAAAGAGTATACTTTCTGCTACGATGGGAATCTTTTGAGAAACTGCAATTGATGCTCTTTGTCCTAGGTAGACCACCTTTCCTAGTTTCCGAATCAAATGCTGAACATAGAACTGCACATCATTGCCAATGTCATCCCGCCCTAAAATAAAATGATGCAGCAGAGGAATAAGTATTATGAGTCACTGACAACAAAACGGAAACACCAATGATGGACTGTAACTGTAACTGAGGAAAGTGAACAATTGCAGTACATATAAGTCACTCATCCATCATTATATATTGTCAGACAGTTTAGGGTGTCATAAAATCAAGAGGAGAAGGATTGGAATCAGAAAGACTTACCACCATCTCTTCCTGAAAGAGAGGTCATCCTTCTAACCAAACGCAATATCAAACTGTTGACAATACCTTCAATGCTTTCCATGTTCTCTTTCACTGATAATAAATTCTTCAATGACGCTTTAGGAGAGAGCACTGTTAGAAAATTAACCAGAGGGCCAAAAAAGGCATTTGGCATGAATGCCAAATTGCATAGACAATCATCTTCATAAATTTCTATTCGCAAGAAATCTGGACAAATTAACATCGAATCATTGAATTTGACCTCAAACTTACTGAAAGTCCTTGCTGCAATTCTAGGGCCATATAGATTTAACCACACATTTAACCACCTTGCTGAAAACCATGAATAGTTCACTCTAAAAAATTTTATATGTGAAAAATGATTTACACCTCCAAATTACTGCCGCTGGAAAATTACTTGTACAATGTGCACATCTCTCAACTTGTAGTAATGACATAGGTTCAGTAAATAACATTCATCCTCGCAGCAGACTTCCCAATACATAGACCACCATGTGCAGACTCTAATAAATATAGGTTCACAGAAGATAACCGATCTCTCTTTTACTTTTGATACATTATTTGACTTCGCGACTGAGTGCTTAGGTTCTCCTCTGGACTTCTCAACATATCAATGAATCAGCAACACACTATAAGGGAAAAACACCCAAAATTGAATTGGCAATTGTGGATAATAAAATTTTGAAGTGAAGCAACTTAGAGAAATTCAGAAAAAAACATGCAAGTGCTCAATACCTAGTATGAAGTCTACAGCTTGATGTGACCAGTTAGCAAAATTATCTTCCTCAACCTATGAGAAAAAATTTCTTATTCAATTAATTTATGATATATAGAATGAAATCACAGAAAGCAGAAGAGAGCTAAATCTCACAGATGAAACGGCATCACATAGCTCCACAAGAAAATCAGCAGCAGCACAAAGATGCTCCACTTCATCTATGGTTGTTAGATCTGAAATCGAAGTGTACGAGGACTCCAGAAAATCACATATAGCCACAGATAGCATATTCATACTGCTGAATTCACGGGTTAACAAGAATTATATGTTAATACAGTGAAAAGCCAACTTCGAAGGAATTTCTGGCAGTCCTTTGAGGGGAGGGTACTCGCTTTGTGAAAGAGATATTGAGATCATTTCTGCTAGAGGAAGGAAGTGCAGAACATCTTGAGCTTTTCAAAGTCAAATCATTCCACCAGTCTCTCATGTCCAAATCCCCAATTCATTCTAAGGGTCTTTCTCAGTCATTAGGATCCTAAATTAAGCAAGACCGAGACATAGCCGATGAGTACATAAAAGCATCCGGTGCATAAAATCCTCCAACGTTGCTCTCCCCCGTTCACTACCGGAAAGCTACCATGTAAAGCTGTATAGTGCAAGTCATTCAACTTTAGTTAAAAATAAACAGTGAGGATGTAATACCTCAAGAAGTCCAGTTTTGGTAATCAATGTTATAGAAACAAGCGAGGCTAGCAACACCGGAAGTTTGACAAGTAATGTAACTGCGAAAGGGCATTCTATTCCAAATCACGGAACAATATGAACTGTCAGATTCGAAATTCACTATTTCCTCCTAAGCAGTGACAAAATTAAGATATTGGTGAAAATGTACATGGATAGACATGGATGTAGGAAATGCAACACCAATAGACTAGACTAATTCAGTTCATTTCGACTCTGAGCATGCCGGAGTTATAATGATCAACCAAAAGAAGCACCTGATAGATGCCGGCGCTGATGCTGATCATCTCTTTTCCTCTTACTTTCCCGGTATCGCACTGCAGAGTAAGAGAAGCGAACAAGTCGATGGGATCATCAAAACTCGAAGCGGAGCCACGTGACGATTATTAGGATAACAGCGAAGGCGAACCTTGCCTGAGAAATCTCCGGCGAAGAACATCACAGAATCGGTGATCGGAGCCGTCTCCAGGCCGCCGGTCGGGGCTCAGCTTCCCCAAGTCGTTGAAGAAGTAGCACTTGCAGGACGCGACCTGCGGAAACGCAGCGGAGCGCGACGCTTCTGGCGCGAAACAAACGATCGGACAGAGTCTCGGATCACGAAACTCGACCGATACAAAAGCAAAGACGAAATCGGGAGCAGAGAGAGAGAGAGAGAGAGAGAGAGAGAGATTCGGAAGAACGCGAACCTTCTGCTTCCTTGAGATCCTCCCTGAGCCTCAGCAGCTCCTGCTTTCGCTCCTTCGCCTTAAAAAGCCACAGGCAACAACAGTGACGGCCGGAGACATTACTTCCGGTCAGAGAGGAGATGCTACGAAGGCGATTCGAGCGAAGTAGAAGGGAGAGAGAGAGAGAGAGACCTTTCGCTTCCATCGCAGAACGTCGGATTCAGAAGGAGGAGGAGGAGATGTGCGGTTCTTCAGGAACTTGGAGCGCAGGAGAGAGATGGCGACGGCGAGCTTCAGTCGGTCGTCGGAGTCCTGCGCCGACGCCGTCGTTGTCGGCGGCGGTTGATGTCGCCGTTCGCTCGAACCCGACATGTTCGCTCTCGACAAATGGAGCGCGAGAGCGGGAGAAGACGATCTTGAGAACATCTCGTCCCTTCTGCGCTTTTTTTGAAAGCTTTCGGTTTGTTTCCGGACCGGTTCGCCGCTACCCGGTCCGACCGTCGGGCCTCTCTCGGCCCGTATTTCAACTGGGAGGGCCGGGCCGGGCCCATAGAGGCCCACAAAGGAACGGGTTCGGATCCTTTTGCGGTCCGGTCGGAGCTCCGATTCGACCCAGGAGGAGTTCGTTGTGGATAGGGAAGACGATGATTGCGGCAGCGAGAACTTTTGCTCGCAGTCGCATCGTAGCTCTCTCGCGACGACGCCATGGCTGCTGTCACCGGCGGCTTCGCCTTCAAGCCCATCCTCGCAAGCTCCAAGGCGGCGTCGGCGGCGTCGGCGGCGTCGGGGGCGACGGCGGGGGCGGGGGGGGCGACGGCGGGGGCGGCGGCGGGGGCGGCGGCGTCTTTGCCTTTCTCCCTCTCCTCGCTCGAGTCATCGAAGCTCTTCGGAGTCCGCCTCTCCGAGGCAGGGAGCCTCACCACCAGATGCTCTCTCGTCCTCGTCCCCCGCGGCCGCTTCGTCGCCTGCCGCTACGGCGGCGGCGGCGGCGGCGGAGGATCGCGGTACTCGGGGTCCGGAGATTGGAGGCGGTCCCGGCAGAGCGATTCCGACGACGACCAGGCGCTCGACGTATCCACTATCAGGTGAGGTGCTTCGAGCTTCTCTTCTTTGGATGATTTGCTTGAGCATGTTGCTAAATTTGGAGTGAATCGGATTGAAGTTCGAAATGATGGTGTTCAACGTTCGTGTGGTGGATTGGTGCAGGTCGGCTACTGTACGCTTGATTGACCAGCAACAAAACATGGTGAGTTGTTTTCCTTCGTCCTCTTTTCTACTTTGTTTCTGCATTTTGCATTGAGTTGGAGGTAAGAATCATTGTTCTCATCAGTGTAGTTATGATAAAGAGCCTTTGAGGGGGTTTGTATTTGGAATTGAATGGCTGCAGTTGGCTTGAACTTAGTTAGGGATGCTTTTCAGGACTGTTTCAGCTCCTTTTTGTATGCATGTTCTTGTTAATGCTGTGGCTTATTGAGTTATATCTCGGTGTAGGTTGGGGTGGTGTCTAAAAGTGAGGCGATTCGGATGGCTGAGGATGCTGAGCTTGATCTGGTATGAATTATAGTTGTCAAATTCTTCAATTTTTTTCTTTTCTATATCTGAAATCCAATAGGAATATATGCTAGAATTAGGTACAAACATAGCTCCTACTTGTGTTGCTTCTCTATCTTATTGTCCTGATAGAATTTACCATGAAGTGCTGTATTTTAGATTTATTCTTGCGACAAAATGGGCGGAACACTCCAAGTTTGAAACTTGTTCTTAAGAATATATGTCTGCCTATACCTTTTTGTGTCGGGTTTGGCAAAAGATGTAAAATCTTGGGATCACATATGAGAAATATGCCTAACTGCAAGCAGCATATTGTATAATGCTCATGAGTTTGCATATTTAGTGTTTAGGAATTAGCTTTCAAAAGAATCCATTGTTTTATTTTTAATGGTCATGAATGATGTATGAGAAGTTAGTCAACTTTTAATGTGTACTCAATGACAGTATTGACACACGATGAAAGAAGAACCATTTAAAAGTTGGAATTTTTGAGTCCAGACTTGAATTAGGTTGTCGGAATTTTCCACCAATGAAACACTCATATCTTGTGGAATCTTGATACCAAAAGTACTAATTTCAATATAATGTCCATCAGTTCTTCCTTTTTGGTCAGCACCTCAGGGTTGGCACTGAGCATTGGACATGAGAACAACTTTGGTCTGTCACAGGATGCATTAATCTGCATAGCCATGATTGTTTTAATAATCCACTCTATACCTTAGGAATATCATGGTTGTAATTTTTTACTAATTAATTGGGGATTGAAGTTTTTAACTTTGCAATTTTGCATGTTTGCTCATGAGCAAATTGATGTGTCCTTCATGGTTGTAATTTTTTACTAATTAATTGGGGGTTGAAGTTTTTAACTTTGTAATTTTTCATGTTTGCTCATGAGCAAATTGACGTGTTCTTCAAAGATGCAGTTAGACCATCATAGCTTTAAATTCAAGTTTTCTTATGGAAAAGACTAGCAATGTCTTTCTTTTGGCTGCTTAAATGCAGGTCATATTGTCTCCTGATGCGGATCCCCCAGTGGTCAGAATCAGGGATTACAGGCATAGACCTCAGATATCCCTCTTCATATTCTGGAAATGCAATACACGTGCAATGTGAACTATAATCATAGCACTTGTTTATTGAAACAATTTTAAATTTTGATTGTATATTATTATATTTAATAAACTTCCTTTTTTTGCTGTTATACTGATTCTGCTATGTGCTTATTCCAGATAAAAAAATTTTGCTATCATTGCTCTTATCCTTGTTGTAGTAGGTGAAAATGCGAGCCATACTGTTCCCATAAAAGAAAATTGAAGACATTTATTTGTGTTTTTCTCTATATTCTGTTGGTACGGTTTTGGTGTGCTGACTGAGCCTTGCATTATCCATATCTTACTTATAATTTGATCATCCCATCTAAGCAGCACTAGTTTTCCTACTCCTCTGTCTTTCTTTTTGTCTGTATATTTCTTTGTTAGTGAGTTTGGAATACTTTTTTGTCTTGTCATGATAATCAAGTTTTCGGAACGTAAGCTCGCTAAGTTTCTGGTATAATCTGATGATATAGTGATGTTTCTAAGTCGATTTAATGTTTTACATGAAAATTTAACATTTGAAGATTGATTAAAGCTGTCACATGTGGCAAATTATTTTATCAATATTCCAGGAAAAGCCCTGTCTTTACGAAAAGGACTGCAAATAATTGTACTGACCTCACCTTTTGGTTTAAGAGTTTCGCCAACGTTATTTATCTTCTAAGGAAAATCTAAGGCTTCTGTTTTTCTTTGGGGACTTTGTTTATTCTACCCAGGAAATTCAAATACGAACAACAAAAGAAGAAACGGGAGCAACAGAAGAAAAGTGCTGGTGAATCTCCTCTATGCCTAACTTTTGGAGTTCTAGAGTGATCCATGTGCAGAATCTCATTAATAATAATGTGTACTTATCAAATTAACCTGGCGTTTACAGCTAGTCGCATGGATCTGAAGGAGCTGAAAATGGGGTAAGGATTTACTCTGAAATTTCAAGATACTTAACCCAACTGTATACTCTTTTCTCTTTTTGCGTCATCTCAGCCTTTGATCTCCAGTTATTATTAGTTGCCAGACTTGCTCTTCCTGTATATGTTACAGGTTATATGGTACGGTTTAAAAAGTCCGTTAAGAGGAAGTCTACTGATGATTTTATGTTACATTCGAGTGTAAGAAATGGGTCATACCCACAATCTCCAGTCTTTGCAAATCAAACTGAGGTATTAACTGATTTGGTTAATCCTCTCCACATACATGAGAATTTGGTTTTACTCTTTTCAGCTCAAAATTTTTAAAGAATTATGAACTAGAGTGCGGGTGGTACTTGTGTGTATACTGAGAGTCAGTGTGTGTTCTTTTAGATTCTGCCCATGTCTATCATCTCACTATACTGGTCTGTCTTTTAATTGTGTGGCAATTTCATGGACAGTTACAACATTGATCAACATGATTATTCTGTGCGTTTAAAAGCAGCACGGAAGTTTTTGAAAGATGGTGATAAGGTTGGTCGGATCATTCTTTATGATGTTGGCACGTGTTGCGTATTTGGATACTAATATAATGGGACCTTTATGTGTGAACCCTTACTTCTTGCAGGTTAAAGTTATAGTGAATTTAAAAGGTCGTGAAAATGACTTCAGAAATATTGCCATTGAGCTAATCAGACGTTTCCAGAATGATGTTGGAGAGGTATTCCTATTTCATGCATTTCATGAGTATATATGTTCATTAATTTTGGAAGTGAAAAAAAACTCCGTACACTTACCCACAAAGAAAAGTTCCTGTGTAATGCCCCAAATCCCGGGACAACGCCATGTGTGAATCCTGAGGGGCCTTCCAATAAGCACGCGGAAACGAAAACATATATGTTTTATTGCTTTTATTACTAATAATAATAAATGGACAGAGTCTCCCCTGTATTTTTGTCGATATATCAATTAACCTGTAAAATCAGAAACACTGAAATAAAGCAAAATCAAATTTTAACATGGCATTCAGAACACTTGTCTTGGCGATGTCATTTTTCAGAAGGTGTTTAGAGAGCCGACCATTTTACTGACAACATCGTTGTGCAATTTTTACTAAATTTATACAACTGGGTGAGTTGACATTAACACCGGGTATTTTGGTGTGTCCATATGATACTAATTTGATGTTGACTATACCAAACTTAATCTCCGTTGCTGACAATCACGTAAATTCCATAAATCTCTTAGTGGCCCTCAATAATATCCTAAATAAATCTGACATGTCTATAATATGTCGCTATGGGTGAATTTGAGGATTGTTATATCCTGACACCACGATCTAGTGAAAGATGAATATGTCCTCTTAACTGAAGCATGTAAAGAAAAGAGTGAGTTTATTTTTCTGACCATCTGGAGGTGCCACAAATTACTTATTTTTGTTGAGCTAGCTCTGGTAGCTATTGGGTTGGATAAGCGGATGTAAATAACTCATTATTTCTTGTCTTATATGGTAAATAAGCGGATGTAAATAGCTCATTATTTCTTGTCTTATATGGTAAATAGTTGGGAAACTGCAACTTCTTCGTGCCCTATCTATTCTTTTTTTTTGGTTAATCCTCAAATTCTTTCCTCTTTTCGTGTAAGAAGTGTTTGCCAAAAGGTTCGATTGTTATATTCCAAAGTTTGCCATATCTTTTTTTAAATATGTCATGGCTTTTGAGTGGTGATCATGTGCAAAATATCTCTTAAAAAGTGATTTTTCTGTTGCTGCAGATTGATATTTATCTTGGTCACAAGCTTAACATTTATTTATCATATTCTACCTTGCTATGAGTCTCCATTTTGTCTAACCCTGGACATGAACCTACAGCTTGCAACCGAGGAGAGCAAGAACTTTAGAGAGAGGAACATGTCCATTGTTTTGGTCCCAAATAAAGCTGTTCTGCAGAAAGTTCAAGACCCACCAAAGAAACAAGATAAATCATCCGCCAATGAAGTCTCAGCCAGCATCTAGGAGCCAAGCGCTGAGGTAGAAGGCTCGTGAGCCATTTTGTTTTACATAATGTCCATCTTTCTTTAGATTGGGAAATTTTTGTAACTTGTGTACAGTAATGTGTACAATGGCCTATTTGGAGAACCGGCTAACTAGGATTAAAACAAGTTAGCGAATAGCAGCACTCTGCCTGTTTTAACTGGTGCTAAGTTAAATACAAATGTACTTTCAAGAAAAATTTGTCAATGAAGTGTATCAATTTGAAAGCACAGTAATGAAGCAATCTCTTGCCAATGGAGGCTCTTGTATGTTAAAGCAAGAAGAATATGGCAGTCCATGGCATTTTGATTCGTTTTTGTCTCCCAGAAGTTCTACTATGCACTTTGACATGTTTCTTTGGCAGAAATATGAATTGATTGGGAATGAACTTGATACATTGTTGCATTTTCCTTTAACATAAGGGGAGCGGTGAACGAATAAGAACCAATGGGACTTTGTACAAAAAAAAAAGCATGTAGATGTTATCAAATTGCTATAACAATTAAATTCAAATCATAATAAGATTCATTCGAATTCCGGTGTGTCATCATACGTGGTAAATTTTAAGTTTGATTTCCATAGGCGATCTACTCAGCAAGTTGGCTACTTCCCATCATCGAGTCGGCTATTTTTTGAATCTTGAGAAAATTTGTCATATTCTAAGGTGTTCCCATGTCTAATTAAACTGCGATTGGATCCATCTTTCTGGAATCCTTACTTAAAATTGTTGTTTTCTGTCTCTACCAATCTCCATTCTACAATTGGAGGTGTACAGCACAATTTGTTGCATTTTTTCAGTCTGTGATTCCGCTCGATGTTGAAGGGCTGAATCCAACCGAACCAATTGACCAACTGAGAAGTAAGTGATTCGGCTCGGATTGTAAACTTCTTCAGTGGTCTGATTTTGGGTCCGGACTGAGATTTTCCCAAATCGCTAGGTTCAATTTTTGGTCCAACATACCTCTAAATCAAAGGCAAATCGAACCATGAACCCATAGATCACGATCGCTTACTGGAGGAAAAACCCTAAATGGTGACTCTTTCAAGTCATGGCTTCGCACCATCTGCCGACTCGTGGAGATCCGAAGCAAATTGTGTCCGGCCTGGGACAGAGCTTGCTAGAGAGCTCTTGCAATTGGGGACTCGCGATTGCAATCAGACGCAGAGCGGCTTAAGGAAAACATCATAGATTGTTATTGTCATCAAATCGCTAACTTGCTTGTGCCTCGTCAAACTACAAGCTAAGTAGCACTAACACATCATTTCTCAAAATATAGAGAACTCCGCCACATTGGGTCACGTTATATATTTAATATATATTTATATATATACATAATAAATGATCATTTTTATAATTATTTCAATCAAATTAATTTGATTCAAATCCATGAATAAATAAATAATAAAAAAAGTGTCGGTGTCCGACGCGTGTTGTGAGGGAACACGGCACGGAAGGCCCGGAGGGTGTCCTTGCTTCCTAGACTACAAGCAAAACATCTACACAAAAATCTTCACTCGCTCATTCCTACATTTTGCTCTGGACATCATTCATTTCCAATCCCTGTGCTCTCTCTCTCTCTCTCTCTCTCTCTCTCTCTCTCTGCATTGCTTTTCCTAATTATACTCAAACCGTTTTGATCAAAATTACATTGTGAAGGTGGGGCCCGATGGTGCCGCCACGGTAGAAGAGGAAAGCAGAAAAAATGAATGGAACAAAAAAAAAAAAAGAAATAGAATCGAAGGAAGAAAGCGTGATATGAATATACAAGCTTCCGACTCCCGGACAGACCCGAGTCGATCTGCGGAAAGTGTTATATGAAGGACAGTGAAGAAGGCAATCTCAACGGCCGGAATAGGGTGCTCCTTCTCTCCAGCGTCTGCTTCAATTGCAAGAGATGCGTCCTGGTGCTGCATTCCTCCACCTTCGTCAATTGACAGAAGATGAAACCGAAACATCTGAGTAAGAGAGCTCGTGCTACGAATTGATGTTAC
This sequence comes from Syzygium aqueum, assembly GCA_031216185.1. Taxonomy (NCBI): domain Eukaryota; kingdom Viridiplantae; phylum Streptophyta; class Magnoliopsida; order Myrtales; family Myrtaceae; genus Syzygium; species Syzygium aqueum. Next base: position 27,650,030 of record CM062233.1, on the reverse strand, counting down.
ACAAAGGCGATACAAACTCCTATCCGCTACAAAGAGATCTTTCACGAACTAAATGGGTTGCATCTTATGCTGAGCTAAGACTTGCTCTAAGCAGAGACATGGGGTAGACTTCATTAGCTTCAGTGAACTTCAGTGACTTTCAGATCTACCCACTCCACTCATGATTTCAATACCCTGAGGTGCCAAACTTTCAATTTTCTCTTTTGACAATTGATGCACTTTGACCAAAATCTAGTGGGCTTTCCAACAAAACAGCAAGGTGGCAACCGCATGGCAATGACGTGGCGCATTCCACAAAACAAAAAAGTTACGTACGTATCTGCCACATCAGCATCTCACTAGAAAATTGAACAGCCGTAGATATTAAAGTTTAGCGGCTGGACAAATGCCTAAACCAAAATATACTCGTTGTACCATAGCTATGAACCAAGGCTGCATTAAAGGTGGTATGCTAGTCCTCAACCTCGCAACAACACACTCAAACCAGTAAAATGTGTATGAAAATACACTTTCAGTCTGTAAGCATTATGCAGCAAACTATATCAGACTTGATGCAAACATAGAGGAAGATTCAGCATAATATTTATGTCCCGCACCTGCATAGCAGCTGTTGAAGTCAATAAAGTTTCACATTGATCAAGCATTGCCCTTTCACGAGCTGCTGCAAGAGCTAGTTCGGATACCAACTCATTCATTTCTTCAACCTGTAAATTCGGGGACAAGAAGAGGGAAATGATGTCAGGCCTTGCAAAACTATTTAATCATGTTTGCAAGTACTTATGAAGAAGCTATGAGCCTCAGACAACAATCTGAGCACCAATTATATTGAAAAAGGGGCTATAATAAACATATATATATATCATACAAATTTCGTAAACCAAAGGTATATGGCTATGGAAGACAGCACAACGGGCAAGTATCCACAAAATGCAATTTCCCTCCCTAAAGATATGATTTTTCTACAGGACATGAACTGCTAAACTTTGCATAATGACCAATGGTTTGTGTTGAACTAATAACCATTTTCCTCCCTCAAGTCATGCTTCCTCTGTAGTACAATCTGATTGTGCCATAAGTTAAACCAATTATGTTGAAGCAAACACATAAAAAACTTCTTTGCTTTCTTTAAGCTATCACAGAATGGAATTTCTTGAGGAAAGAGACCCTTCCAACAAATCCAAATCTCGAGGACTGTAGGACACTCAACAAATGAGAAATGAAAAAAATAATAATAATAACTAGGTCTTACTTTTGAGAGAAGAGGATACATAGAGGATCCTGTAGCGAGCATCACATCAACAGCAGAGCAAAGAGCACCTTTCAAAGATTCTATATCTACCTGTGAATATAATTTGCCATGATCAGATATTATGGAGATCAGCAATTATTCTTTCCAAACAACAAAATAATCTTTTGCAGACCAACATACCCTTGCCCCTCCAGTAACAGGAAGACGAAGAGTGCTAGCCTCTAAATCTTCTACAGCTCCAGCTAATGAGCTAATGTGATCTTCCTCAAGCAAAGCCCATTCATCGAGGTAGGTCATCTGAATTGGTCATTATAGATACAGGAGAGCCATTAAAAGCCAAGCATTTAAGAGTATCATCCTGGACATTGATCTATAAGAGTTCATAAATAAGAAGTTACTCTATAAGTGCAGAAATTTACAAGCTAGAACCAAAAAGCTTAATATATGTTTTAAGAGGAGTTCAAATAGATCCGTGTTTACGCTTCTTTTGCCAAGTATAAAATTTAAAATAAAAATTCATCGGACAAAAAGCACAGCAAGATTTATCAGATAACTAAGTATATGCATCAGAAGTTTTCTCCTCCTTATAATTTGATGCTAGGTATCTAAAACCAAACAGAATTTTGAAAATCAATCGAGTAGCATTGGCTTCTGTCAGTGTTTCCACATTTCTCAATACAGTGAAAAACTCAGACATAAACCTCGTCAAAATCAGGATACAATCATACCAAATACTTCTTTTGTGGTATCCTTTTTAAAACCATTAAGTCTGAACTTTTTTTTTTTTTGATAACCCAGGGAACCCCCTCACGGCCGACAGCTGAGGAGTAAACCCTGGGGGCGACACGTGCTAGCCACCACACACGTGCCACCGGTTAAGTCACCCTGTAACGCTCGGGATTCGAACACTCAACCTTTTGCGAGAGGAAGAGTGCGCGTTTCAGCAGCGCCACTCAAGCGGGTGGTAAGTCTGAACTAATTTTTTTTTTTTTGGTAAAGAAGTCTGAACTATTTTTAGTATAAACTAAAACGAAAAAAAAAATCCATAGCTCTTACCAAAAAAAAAAAAAAATCCATAGCAGCTTCTCTTCAAAAAAGTCCACGAGCATCTTTTCATGAAAACATCAGAAGTGCTCTTATCACATTTCAGCCATAAACAAGTAAAAAACATACATGCGTGAAATAGATAAGAAATGAAATCTAAATGCTAGTAAAGGGTGAAACAACGGACTCAGTCGATACTGTTCATAGCATGAAAGCTTCTTTAACAGAGAGTTCTTACTTGTTTATTCAGAATAGAGTTCAGCTTGAGCTCTAGCTGCATCTGCTGAAGAACAATACTCTTCATGATAACTGAATCCCAGAGCTCAATCATAGCGACCCAAACATTGAATAAAGTCTTCTGCAGAATTTAGTCAAGTTCTATGAAATCAGTGAAAGTAATCAAGAGACAGTAGGGAGTAAGCACTCACATGACCGTAAAGTATACCACTCACAGATGATATAGTGCAGGTACAAGTCGCCACTAAATACACACACAAGTGCATGCAAGCATGCGCACACCAATTACATATGCATATCCGATTCAAACATTTCCCTGCTTATCTGATTTTAACACTCAGTTCCATGCATCTCAGAACAGAAAGCTCGCATAGAATTTTCTTTTCTAATCTCAAGAAAAAATCTTGAGTATATATACAAAAGGAAGTAGGCTAGACAGGTATATGAAAAGAAACAAAGTCACTTTAAAGTTGCAAAGGAAATCAGGCAGAAAAAGTAATCAGACAAACCCTCTTCCTCTAAAAGCCAACTCTAATTAGTAGTTAGAGTCTACCATGTCATATCACTGTTAATGTTTTCATACGATAAAAGTAAATATTAGCTTTCCATAAAAAGAGAAGCTCCTCCATTGCAAATTCTCACTTCCATGGCTTGCATGAGCCAAAATCACTTACATGAACACAAACTAATGCTCAGAAGCATCTTCAATGCAGTAGTAGATCATCTACTAATACAGATATCTTTTTTATTAAAAGTAATTTTTCATCCCCTGAGAGCATCATAACTGCCGATACAAATGCAGCTTTAGTTTCCAGAGTCAATTCTAAGCATTTCATAGAAAGGTGAAACTTTGAGCTTTTAGAGTGAATAAACTCCCAGAGCTTTTTCATCAATTTTTTTTTCGTGCTCTTTGAAAGAACAGAGACATTGAAATAGTATAAATCCCATAAGGAACATATGTATCAAAGTTTCAACACAATTAATCATTAGCAACAAAAACTGAGTGACCATCTCACTTGGGCTGTCATGACGACTATTGGAGAGTAAACAGATCTAAGCCAGTCTTGAGTAACAATTCTGCGCGGCAGTAATTTCTACAGATAACGCTCTCATGCCAGGGATGAAAGCTAATGCATGCTTGACAGGGATATTAACAGGCTTTCCCTTAATGTGAAGCCAAAAATTCGTCTAGAGCTGATCAAGAGGCTAAATTGTTGAAAGGTAGCTATCTGAAAAAATAAAGTGTTCTACCTCTGCTAATGCTTTCTGATCACGAAGTACTGACTCTGCCCGTGCATTAGCAAATCGCCACTGCATATTTCTGTTGTGCATCAGCCTGAGCTGATGAGCATCTTCTATAAAACCAGCACTTTTCTTCCCTTTACGAAAATCGACAATAAAACTAAGAACAGATGTTGAGCAGCTGGATTGAGTAGAAACATTCACCGGTCTTGTCCGAGAGGGACTTATCCCTCTAGAAGGGGGCGTTGATGGCCTTGTCCTTGATGGACTGGCACCTCTAGAAACAGAGGATGATGTGATAGATGCCCTACTCGGTGATGGTAGACAAGATCCAGGAATAGGCAAAGACTGAGATCTAACTGCAGGAGTTGATAAAGTCATTCTGTCAGCTAAACTCGTTAAAAGAAGCCTCTTTGGGCCAACGAGCAAATCATCCTCAAATGAATTTCCATCAGCCTCTCCTCTGTCGGATTCATCAGTTGCCAGTCGTCTTTCAGCATCACTGGTAGATCTTTGCAGAGGTTTCATCGACCCATCAGGAGAAGGCATTCTCCTAATTGTTGATAACCCAGTTCCTGATATTGATGCAGAACCTCTAGTGATCTTGTCAGGAAGAACCGAGCTACTATTTAAGGCATTCAAAGACACTTTCCCACCTGCTCTACTAGGCCATCTATGTTGATCAATCAGACGAGCATTTATACCGTCAACCGGCTTAGAATTCTCCGACTGATCAGATAAATTCTTTCCTTTGAGCGGGCTTCTTTTTCTCTCCGGCGTAGGCTTTCCGACCACAGTTGGCGTTTCAGATTGCTTGTGTACTCCATTTGAAGTGGGTCTCAAGGTGCGGTCCGATGGGGTGCTACTTACAGATTTCTCCTTCTTGGCAACAGGAATGGAAATAGAATCGGACTGGAAAGAAACACTCAAACTTCGCATTGTGGAAGGCCACAGACCTTCTGGTAATCTACCAGAGCTAACTTTTCTAGGTGCCAATTGCGTATCTACAGATGACTCATGTACAGGTGTGGACGGACGTGAAGGTGCGGATGAACGTGAGGGCGCGGATGGACGCGAGGGCGAGGCTGGCGTCGATGGGCGGTTCCTCTCGGCTGACTGGGCTCTCTTTGGCGCCAATTGAGAGGGCGTACTTGCTGTCCTCGTGAGGCTCGGAGATGGGCATCGCCTAACCGAAGGGGTCGACGTAGTGGGCGACTTGAACCTTGAGCTAACTTCCCTTGCTCGGAGGCGGCGTACGGTGGCGGCGGCAGTGGCAGCCGCATTGTTCCTTTCTGCAGGAACCAGGGGTGGTCTTGGGGTCTCCACGGTTGTGTGCTTCAGTATTGCTGGACGGGATTCACATAGATCCATTCGCTCCGTCTGAACAAACCCACATTGATGAATTCACCCATATACTAATCCATATTTGACAGGCCAAGCAGTCTTGCATCCCACATGCACCAGAATCATACCATCAATGGCTCAAAAAGGAAGATCCTTTTCCTCTGCAACCAGTCAGGCAGAAAAGCACAACGAAAAAAGTAAGATACCGCAGCGGGGAAACGGCCAAGGAAAGAATAAAACCAGGAACAAAATCTGGAAACAGAGACCGTCTTCCGATTCACTATCAATTGGTTGAGATCAGTGGAATTGGGTGCTGGATCCTTGGTCACCAGTACCCCCAGTTCAAGCAGATCACCAACGGGAAGAGACTTCAGCAAGTTGGGGGGGGAGGGGAGACGACAATTCTTGAAAGCGCTTCAACAACCTGCGCCGGGAGCAATTCCCAAGATGCCGACGGGGGAGGGAGGGGAAGAGAGAGCAAGGTGAAGATGCCGGGAGGAGGGTGGGTGGGTGCGCAGGATAAGGAAGCGGGGGTGCGCAGGATGAGGGGAACGCCGTACTCTGCTGTCCCTCTCACGGGAGTCCCATGGTCTGCTGGGCTGTAAATGGGGTTTCTCTCAACAACAACAGCGCCCGCACGAAAAGCCTGTGGCTTTATTCTCAATTTTCTCACCTCCTTTCCCTTTAAAACTCCCTATCAATGGAAACAACGCCGAAAGTGAATTCAGCCAGGTCCCCAACCCCCACGCCCAACCCTCTTCCCAAAAACAAAAGAAAGAAAAAGAAAGAAAGGAACAAAGATTAGAAGTCTCTCGGTAACAAGTCTTTCCCTTCCTCAACCATGACATATGTTAGAAAGAGGGTCGCGCATGCTGAATGATGAGGTTGAGTTTTGTCCGTATCCGCGAATTATTCCATTAACCCTCGCGATTAAGAAATGGAGATTGGAGTTGTCGCGGGTGCTAATGTTCTCTCGTGGGTTATCGGAAGCGACATGGCCGCCCACGTGCCGGAGAGATCATTGTCCCATCCCCCCAGTGAAACTCAAGAGTCTTCATCTCGCGCAATGAGAAAAAAACCAAAATTGGAAACCTCAAGCCAAAACAATTCACCGGAAAAAAAAAAAAAAACGACCCGGGGGAACAACACAATAATGCGCAGTGCCCCAATATAAAAAAATGGGCGAGTAGCTCCAAAATTGGGGAACGGGAACCGACGGACCTGGGAGGAGATTATGGCTGTCGGTACGAAGATCAGACCAAACCCAAAGTTGTATTAGAGCTAATCAAGAATTTGGCTCGGTCAAGAATCCGAAGTGAAAGACAGATTCCTGCTTCTGACGGCGTCGAGGACATCGGAGACTGCGATCAAACGCAGCCGGAATCGCCCTCCGCGCGTCTCGACAGGAAACTCTCAGGCATCGCGCGGACGCAGAAAGAGAGAGAGAGAGATCGTTGGAAGTCCCGAGTTCCTAAAATTAGCAACCGAAGTGAAATCCGACGTATTCATATCACCGGTTCGATCGATCGATCGACGTCGGATCCCCAGTCGGACATCACCAGAAACGAATCCGGCAGCCAACCTCCCCGATTGATCAAGGCAAGTCCCGATCGGACAGGCGCCGCGAGTCCTTCCGCATGATCGAACGGTCAAACCGACGGCGCTCCTCGATTTCGCCGTTCCGCGAGAGCCGCCGTTGAAAGAAGAAACCGGAAATCCGCACGCGGGAAAAAAAAAGCAACTGACCTCGATCGACGGAGCGCGGGATCCCGATCTCCGGTGCGGTTACTGTGAGGCTGTCGGTACGAAGCTCAGACCAAACCCAAAGTTGTATTAGAGCTAATCAAGAATTTGGCTCGGTCAAGAATCCGAAGTGAAAGACAGATTCCTGCTTCTGACGGCGTCGAGGACATCGGAGACTGCGATCAAACGCAGCCGGAATCGCCCTCCGCGCGTCTCGACAGGAAACTCTCAGGCATCGCGCGGACGCAGAAAGAGAGAGAGAGAGATCGTTGGAAGTCCCGAGTTCCTAAAATTAGCAACCGAAGTGAAATCCGACGTATTCATATCACCGGTTCGATCGATCGATCGACGTCGGATCCCCAGTCGGACATCACCAGAAACGAATCCGGCAGCCAACCTCCCCGATTGATCAAGGCAAGTCCCGATCGGACAGGCGCCGCGAGTCCTTCCGCATGATCGAACGGTCAAACCGACGGCGCTCCTCGATTTTGCCGTTCCGCGAGAGCCGCCGTTGAAAGAAGGAACCGGAAATCCGCACGCGGGAAAAAAAAAGCAACTGACCTCGATCGACGGAGCGCGGGATCCCGATCTCCGGTGCGGTTACTGTGAGGCGACGAGGAATGGCCTCGGCAACTCCGGGAATCCACCGAACAATCTGCGGAAGAGCGGCGGGACGGTCGGCGGCGCTCGAGGTACCCGGCGAATCCGATCGCTCCAATTCCGTCGGCGAAGATGAGGCCAAAACCGAGTCGTCGGCGCTGGTGGCCGGGCGGCGAGGATCCGGCGAGAGAGCAGGGGCTCGTTCGTCTTCTTCTTCTTCTTCTTCTTCTCCGCGCGGCGAGATAGATAGAGAGAGAGAGAGAGAACGGTTCCAATTGAGAAGAACCGGATGGCGTTGTTTTCGCGCCACTTACTTTAATATCGACGTGGCTTTTGCCTATTTATTTAAATACAAAATTAATTCATCTTTTTTTTCTTCTTTTGTTTCGCCGGAAAGGTCAATGATGAATATTCTCCGACACCCCCCTCAAAAAAAAATAAAAGAAACGAAATTAATAAGAGCGGTGATTATTCTTCTGGTTGGCGTTTCTGTTTGTTTGGGTCCATGGATGAACAAGATGGACTACTCAAATCGGGATCGGATCAACTGACCGGTTTGGTTCGATTCTCGATTCCTAGAAGTGGAACCGATTTTCGAGCGGTCCAGTTCTCAGTTCTAGGATGGAAATCGGATCGAACCGAATCGATAAATATATATTTTTCTAACTTTTTCATATATATTTATTTACTTTTAAAATATATATTTAAATAACAAAAGAAGTATTTGATAGTTCATTTTTATTCCGTTCCAATGGGACCAACCCAAAAATGCTTTCATATATTGGTCTCGAAAATACTTCCCGGTTCCCTCTTGCCTTTATCAATTGGACCCATTGGAACCGGATCAGACCTGGTCCAAAGATTAGCTGGTCCGGTTTTCGGTCCTAGAAACTGGAAACCGGTCCTCCTAGTCCGATTTCTGATTCTTGAGTTGGATCGGACCGAACCAGAAACCGCTCACTCCTATTTGGGTCCCGTTGATATTGACCGGGCCCCACTAAGGGAAAATAGCATAAGAGAAAACCCCAAGTAGGTCCCACCTCTCGCGAGTGCCAACTAGACGTGGGCCCCCCACACCTTCCTTTCCAACGATGAAAACTCAAGGCCGCCAAAAGTAAGCCAGCGAAGGGCTTAACTTGCACTTTCGACGGTCTGTGTTTCTTTTGGTAACCTGCTCTTTTAGACTTCATTATGGTCACCAATATATTCTATAATAATAACGCTAAATATATTCTATAATCTATGATGTCATTTGAGATATTAGGTTAAACGGGAATTTCACAAAAGGGCACAATGATGATTCGGTGCCTGCTTTTTCTTTCTGCTACCGACTAACCACTCCGGCAGAAGATAGGAGTTTAGTCATGCTCCAATTTGAATGAAGAAACGAGCAATGAGCAATAGGCAAGAGTTAGAGCACGGGAATTTTCGATGGTTTTAGGACTATGTTTTGGACATTTTATCTCGGATGTGCGTCACTTGCGCATGAAAATTAGTGTTGCTTAATGGAAGTCGGGGAAAATTGCCAAAAGTTACGCCTCGACCTTCACCCAACGCCCAATGATCACTTATGTACTTCTATTTTTACGGATACTATTAATGTGCCTCCGAACGAAATCCCGCGTTGAAAAGACCAAATTTGCATCTCCTTGCAAACTCGTTTTAGCATCTTGCTTAGCGTTTTGGATTGGTTTGGTTTTAAATTTGCTGTTAGTGCTTTGGGTGAGTGCGATGATTTAGGATCCGGGGATAGACAATTTTGAATTGAAAATGACATTTTCGTAAATAAGGACACGGGGATAATTAATGTGAAGGTACAAAGCGGTCTCCAAAAGTAGATATATGTAAGTGGTCATTGGGTGAAAGGTGAGTTAAGTTTTTTTTTTATGTTTTCGAAAAACATTATGCATGAAGATGTGTCTAATTTTATGTTCTACATAATTACCTTTTCAAAAAAAATTGTATAGGTATCGAATTCCTTCAGGGAAATTGAAAAGTATCTTCTTTTGTTGGCAAATGGAAAAGTTCCCCTTAAGATTCTTGAGAAAGTACAAAAATTTATGAAGAATATTTAGTCATATAATTCTACACGCTTGCGCAATTACTTTTAATGTTTGTAATTTGCATTGGGATATTTTGTCCAAAAAGTCCTAAAAATATTGCACAGTAGTCAATTCAGTCCTAAACCTTTTGACAATTTGTCAATTTAGTCCTAGACCTCTCTTTGTATCAATTTAGTCATAAGCTTTTTGAAAATTTGCCAATTTAGTTTTAAACTTATTATTTGGATATTTGGCCGAAAGGACTATATTGGAAAAATCATCAAAAGGATTAGGACTAAATTTGAAAATCTTCAAAAGATTTAAGATTAAAATGACACAATTGCAAGGTTAAGGACTAAATTGGGGAATTGTCAAAAAACTTGGAACTAAATTTACATAATTAAAATGTTTTGGATTAAATTGACCTCCGTGCAATAACTTTAAAACTTTTTGGACAAATTTCTCAATTTGCATTTATTGTAAGTTTAGTCTTGACAAAATGGGTTTCCCTATAAATCGAACTGGCAATTCTCTTTCAAAAGTGAAAGATTGAGCTGCTTTAATAAAGTGTCTAATTATGATTAGACCCTTACCTTTTGACTTCCTATTATTTTATGTAAAGGTAATTAGAGGAGACTTTATAAGTGAACAAATCTCACTTTTGACTTAATAATACACTTAGATTCAAAAACTTTAATGGGTCATCTAGGAAGAACGAACGAATGATATCATTAAAATGTAGAAACCCTTCTTTATTAAAATATAGATTAGTCCACACGCACGCGATTGCTTTTGGCGTTTTTAACTCTACCAACAATTTTTTTTTTAATCTAGTTATTTTTTTATTTTTTTAATCTACTTTAAGTGCATAATATAATTAGTTTTCTAAAACCGAACAGTAATTATAGATTAAAAAAATTATGAGCTCTCTTGTTTTATCTAAATTCGGCCATGAAACTATTCTCGCACACCATAATACCAAAAAAAATCCAATAATGCATCAAAAAGGCACTCTAAATAAATGCTATAATGATAGTTAAATATGAATATTTACCCTATGATACTTTAGCTATTAGTTGCATAGATAAATGTAATCATCGCATGACTCGAAAACTACTATAGTTAATCCAATGTCCAACCGAGAACTCCAAGCTTAGAGGGGTTCGATGAAATCACGTTACGTCGACTCATTCTTTCTAATCAATAATGATGATTAAAATTTAGAAAATATTTTTCAATTCGCCGATTAATTTTTCCGTGAGGCTATCATGTCGCATCAAACCAGTAGCAAAAGCGAGAAGATGTCATCGAAAGCGCAGCATTAAATCTCATCACATGCAGCATTCAAAAGCATGGAAACCCACCATTGAATCCGATCTCTGTCTCGTCTCCTTCACACGGTGGTCCAGTACAATGGGGGCACGAACTGAAGAAGTCTCGAGCAGTTCTTGTGATGAATGGAGCAAGCCATGCACTGCATTGTATGCTTTCCTCAGACTCTGAACGATGGATGCCGGTATCGGCCGTGCCGAAACACTTTGTCGATAGATGTCAGACCTTACATTTCCATACACACGCGGGCCGCCGGCCGGCTGAGGGAATGCAGACAAAAAAGCTCACAGTTTCGTGCAGATGCATCTGTTTCATCGCTTTCTTCTGGTTCTTATCGATGCGAATGATGGAGATTCCCATCGGCGCGTCGTATGGCATGGAAAAGATGCTGGTTGCGATGCAGAACGTGACCGCGAGACTCGGTGGTAGAACAAGGAGACAAGCCAACGAACATCTTCAAGAAACCAGGTGCTGTCGGAGCGGCAGCGTTAACGTTGTAGCCGAGCACTCGTCGGCGGGTCACGTAACAATAGGCAGCGATCAACATATTCAAGAACACACACCACAGCAAACCCTAACCCGAGCTTGGATCTTTCTTCCCCTCAGCCTCCCGAGCCGTCGCCGACGCTGTCACCTCTGGTTCCATCAGGGGGGTGTCGCGACTCTAAAAGACTTCTCTGCCGAAATTACTTAATTACGCAAATGTCATTTTTACCTAACAAGAACCTAATCCGAACGATCGCGTCAATTGGAACTAGTGATTAACTCTCGTAATTACATGACAACTGAGGTCGCCATGGCTTGAGTAAGCTTAAATGTGGCTCGATATCGAATCGGCCACGAGTCAATACGTGTGACTCCTAAAAGCCACCCGTTAGTTTGAAATACACTGAAGTCGCGATTAATTGATTTTAGCCATGAATTAGAATCCGAAAAGGGATGTCGAATTTTTTTCACGAAAATTTATCAAACGTCATCTCATCAAGCGTGGCCAGCTATTACATCGCTCGGAATTATCGGAACAATGGGATTTGGACCGGGCATGGGAAAAGACCATTTTACTCCCGAAGCTATTTGAATTCATTTAAAAGATTGAATGACAAATTGGATATCAGCTCTTTTTAAATCCAATACTCTCGAAACTTTCGACTATCACATAGAAATCTTTCCATAATTTTCTCGAAACTCATCTAACATTTTAAATTCCGACGGAAAAAAAAATGAAAAATCGGTTTTATTTGCTAATTTTTCCGTTTCTCCATCAATTATTTTCACTTCAATTTTCTACGATTTTTGATCTTACACTGACGGTGACCAATGATGTCCTTCGCCACGTTTCTGGATGAGGCACAAGACGAGCGCTCGAAAACAGTGGTGACCACTTGATCGATCACGTGGGCGTCGCGTGACGTTCATTGATGCGGCCTGCGGCCTCCCCCTGCGAAATCGACGTATCCCGCAAGCCGGTGAGGGCCAGACGGGAGAAACCGACATGGTGACGAGAGCTGGTGTGAAGTCCTATTGAATGGAGTGATTTTTATCATCGTTGGTCCAAAATACGAATTGTCGGGTGTCGGACTCGTCCCTAATTTTGCACTGTTTTTCGTCCGGGATGTTGCGTGAGTAGGTAAATCTCGTGCGATCTCAATGTGTTGATATGCACGGCTTTTCGGGGGGCAGCCACCAATGGCGGTAGCCCTAGGCGCGACGGCGGTGTGGCGTTGGCCACGGGCTATACCGAGGTGGTGGGAGGAGGAGGGGGACGAAAGAATGTGGATGTTTGGGCGTGTGGGTTTTGAACCTGGATACGACCCAATTAAGCTCTATTTGTTTCACAGAAATGAAATGATCTTGAAAATATTTTTTCTAAGAATAATTGCTTCTATCTCTTGTAAAAATGAAAGAAAGAAAAATATTTTTTTGGTCTAAAAAATTAGTTTTGTGATAATGAAAACATTTTCACGCTAATTAATTACCTCAAGCAATACACGCAATCATTTTTTAGGAAAATATTTTTCAAATAATCATTTTTTGTTAAATAAGAGGAGCCTTTCAAGTTCTAAACAAGAGGTGGCGGAAATGATCGCGACCGTCTCCGATGGCAGGTGGTGGAGCAATAGGGGTCGCCGCCAACGGTGGGGTACCTAGTGGCGTGACGGCAAGATAAGCTTGTCCACCGGATCTATCGAGGTGGGAGGAGGAGGAAAGGGTAATGGATGTTTTAGGCGTCAGGTTTTGAACTTGGATACACTCCGTTCGTTTCACCGAAATCAAATGATTCAAAACATATTTTTCCTAAAAATGATCTCTTGCATCGCTCACAAACACAAACAAATGTTGAAAATATTTGGACACAAATTATTGTTGATGATGAAAACATTTCTCATTTTTACGGTGTGCTCATTTTACTGAAAAATGACCGATTTGGAAATACTTTTCCAAAAATGATTACTTATATCATTTAAAAAAATTAGTCGATGGAAAATATTTTCATCATCGATGACAATCTATACCTAATTATTTTTGTAGGCGATGACAACTTTTTTCATGTATTTATTTTTCCAAACGATATAAGTGATCATTTTTCAAAAAACATTTTTCAAATCATTCATTTTTCGCAAAATGATCGTATCTTTAAGAAAAGGGTTAATACCACGAAAAACCCTAAACTGGTACACCTGTGACAATTTTACCCCGAATTATTTTTTTAACCACAAAAAGCTCCAAACTAGTACACTTGTGACAAATTTAACCCGAAATATTTTTTTTGACCACAAAAAATTCCAAACTGGTACACTTGCGACAATTTTACCCCTAACTATTTCTTTGACCATCAAAAACCTCGCACTGATATACTTGTGATAATTTTATCCCCGAACTAATTTTTTAACCACTAAAAATCCCAAACTGGTACATTTGTAACAAATTTACCCTATGTTAATGTCCGTTAAATTATATTAATATCACAAAAAATCACAAATTGGTAAACTTGTGACAAACAGAGGGGTAAAACCCAAAATCGGTACATATATCAATTACTACGTGTCATTAAACTTAGTAATTTGATAGTAAAATTTAACGGAAACTAACGGAGGGTAAATTTATCATAGGTGTACCTGTTTAGGATTTTTGGTGGTCAAAAAATTAGTTCGGAGGTAAAATTATCACAGGTAGATCAGTGTGGGGTTTTCAATGGTAAAAAAATAGTTCGGGATAAAATTGTCATAGGTGTATCAATTTAGAATTTTTTATCGTTAAAAAAATAATTTGAGATAAATTTATCATAAATATACCAATTTAAAATTTTTTATGGTATTAATTCTTAAAAAAATAGTTCCTAAATCACTTATTTTTCTCTAAACAAGTATAGGGATGAAGTTCAAATCAAGAGGGACACGTGTCGTGATATGGGAAGAGAGTGAAGATTGAAGGGTGGGGGGGGGGAATCTTGAGCTCGCGGATCGAGGAATATGCGGTGAACGAAGGCGGCTCGTTTCGGTGCGACTTCCAAGATCCCCTTCCCCTTCTCCTTACGCAATCTTTGTCCTGTTGACCGGACCGTTGACCCGGCCGCCGCCGCCGCCGCCGATTGGCCCACGTTTCCCACGCCGGAAACGCCTCGGCCGCCGCAAGAGAAATGGCAAACGGTCTTCTCTTTTCCTTTTCCTTCGACATTTCCAAGGTTGTCGGGGGCCGGAGAGAGAGAGAGATCCGAGATTTATGTGAAATCGCGTGTGAAAAAAGACTATATGTATATATCTTGCTTTATTTTGCTCAAGCAATATTTCCATGGTTTTATATGGTCATCTCTCAAAATTCATATTCTTCGTCCGAGATTAATTGCGTGGAATTGATATGATAGTGAAAAGGAAAAAAAAAACATGCGAACCCAATAATAAATGTCCTTCGAGCTAATTAATTAATCAATAATTAGTTAATTACTCGAAATGCACCACCGAGGATACTTTCCACAAGGAAAAGGGAGCAGTGCCAGCTTAGAAAGCCCCACCTAAAAAAAAGAGAAAGAACAAGAAAGGCACTTCCAAAAATATAATTTTAATATAAAATTAACATCATTAAAAATCTCAAATTGATATCATTAAATAAAACTCAAGTTAGTTATCTTATGGCACTTTCATTTATATTAAAGTTTATCTCACGAAAAGACGCGAACCTATTCCTCATAACACACATACCTCAAACTAATTTTCATCTCACAAGAAATCTCGTCTCCTTAGAAATCCCAAAGCGGTACTCCCGACCCAAATCCACCCTCCACTAAAGCACGTGCATGTTACATGGATTTTTCCACGTTGGATCTGTCATTCTTTGTATCTGATCCGTCCTACAGGCGTTTGCCACGTGTGCCGATATGTACGCATCTTAACGAGAGGACGAAATGCTAACGAAGGTAGATTTATACCGGGGATGCCAATTTGAGGTTTTTTTTTTGTTTTTGCAAGATGAAATTTAGTTTGAGCCACCATTTTGAGATTTTTTTACGAGACGAAAACTTTTTTGAATCAAATGTGTTATGAGGTACTGATTCGAGGTTTCTTTTTAGCGGTGTTAACCTCTAATTTAACCTCACTTTTCACCGAGTTCTCCATAGAATTTCTAGAGCAATGCGAAGAATCGTGCCAAGGTCAAATGAATTTTTAATGTGTAATGACGTGCATAATACGGTGTTGCATAGTGCAATGATTAATTTGGTCACAAAGCATGGACATTTATGGCATTAAATGTGATATTCTTTCGTTTTATAGTGAATTGGTACTAGAATTAGGTAGGTACTAGAATATCATCTTCGTCTGGATGAATTCGAAGAGACGTGCGGTCCTTAATTTAGAATCTAGCCAGGCCCATCGTATCACGCGATTGGAAGCTCCGCGACGAGGAGATTATGTAATTTTATCGTGAAAAGTGAGCTCCTCGATGCTTGCTTTTCCGACATAATATGTGTGTTAATTGGATGTAAATTCTAATATAACAATTTTTTGAATCATGGGTTCGCACAAAATTGTCACAAGGCTCCTAGTTAATTTACTGTTTTGAATTTTCATGTAATTTTTTTTATATTTTTTTAATTGGGTAAAAAAAGTCAAATGGTAGAAGTTTACATTAATTGCTTTTAGAGTTGGTCACCCACCATCACCTAAACTCAGGTACGGAGTGCCATGAGCACATGCCTAGCAATATTCTATGGTGCTTTTGCTTTCAATACACTATGACTTGGCATGTCAAAATGTGTGAAATTTTGATACTTCATTCTTAATAACTTGTAATTTCTCAAATAACTGTTTTTTTGGGTTCGAGATTGATTACATACTAATAATTCCATTCTTCAAAATATGGTTTCATCATCTGGAGTACTCGCTTTACGTTCCAGTAAAATAGTTTCGGGAAAGTTATCCAATCGGTCCTAAACATATTGTACGGATGTCAATTCTTCAGTCTTGAACTTTTCGATTTTACCAATTCAATCTTGAATTTTGCGCGAAATTTCAATGTAGTCCTTCAGACCAATTTTCGCCAACCGTCCGTCGGCGCTTTTCGGTAAAAGCTGACCGGAAAGACAACATTGAAATTTCGCATAAAGGTTTAGCATCAAATTGGCAAACTTAAAGGTTTAGGATTAAATTGGGAAAAGTGCAATAAATTTAGGATTTTTTGAACGATTATCATATATATAATTTTAAATATTGGATTCAAGTGCAAGAGAATGTGAATTATTCTTGTGATATTATGTCGCCATGTGATTGGATTTGGACGGCAGCATGATACGTGACTCTCAACTTTGGGGGCAACATTAGCTTTTGTCCCATTCCTTTGGTCCCCCGACACTTGCTTTCCTTACTTATTCATTTATTTATTTAATTAATTGTTTCACATGCAAAATACCCAATAAAACCAAATTTCCATTTTCATGGCAAAAGACATTACACTCGAATTTTTCTTTATTCAGCTTTATTTGTCAATCTTTCTTGCACCCGTCGCAACGTAGTTATCATGCCAAGAGAGCAGCATAAAAACAAATCGTAAATTATTAAAGAGAAATTTGAATTTCCATTTTCGCATTTGATCGAGAGATAAACGAATTTTGTAATTTGTTGTCTCAGAAAACGTTGAGTCGAATTGAAGTTTAGCTGATTCCGACAAAAGGAGATGGCCACCTCTCACCTCGGGAAAACTGTTCAAAAAGTTATAAATTTATTTGTACTTTTGCCAATTCGGTCATATACATTTTAATTTTGCCAATTAAGTTTTAAGCATTTTCATTGTTTGTTAATTGAGTATATCCGGCCAATTTTGGCCAGAAATTGCTAGCGTAAACACCAGCCTTTCTAAGTGACACGGCCAATGCTAACATGGATAATTTTTTTATTATATTTTAATATTTCTTTTTAAAATTTTTCTTTTCTTTTTACACTTCACCAGCCACAGGTGAGGGCCATTGACCCTTGCTCTTGCTCAGTTTGGCTAAAGGGTTCGCAGCCCTTGACTGTTTGTGTTCGACATAATTTGAAGATGGACTCATCGTCTTCACAAGCGGGCAGAGAGAGAGAGAGAGAGCGAGAGAGAGAGAGAGAGAGAGAGAGAGAGAGAGAGAGAGAGAGCTCTCCCTCGCTAGATCCACGCAAGAACCACAATGCCTCACTAGCCATAGTGAGGGCCACGGTCCTCTCACCTAGATCTGGGCGTGAAGGCTCTCGACTAGACCAAGCTTATGGCTGTCGTCCTTGTGTCTAGAGGTGTAAAAGAAAAGAAGAAAAAAAAATAAATCGAAAAATTATTAAAATTTGTCCACATTAATAATGATTGTGCAACGTAGAATGTCTGGGGTCCATGTCATAAATTTCTGGCTAAAATTGACTGGATTGACTCGATTGGCAAAGCGCGAAAAGGTTTATGACTCACTTATTAAAATTAAAAGGTTTGTAACTAAATTGGCAAAAGTATAATAGATTTATGACTTTTTGGACAATTTCCCCCAAATAGTTTTAATTATTGGAATTCATTTTGAAAAGCCTTGGCTAAAACCAATTAATAAACCATCATTATCATTCTAATCAAGGTCCAAGACAAGTGCAAAGAGAATGTGAATTATTCTTGTGAAATATGTCACCATGAAATTGGATTTGGACAGCTGCATGATACGTGACTCTCATTAGCTTGTCTCATTCCTTTGGTCCCCCAACAATTGCTTTCCTTACTTATTCAATTATTTATTTAATTAATTGTTTCACATGCAAAATACCCAATAAAATCAAATTTCCACTTTCATTGCAAAAGACATCACGATCGAATTTTTCTTTATTCAGCTTTATTGGTGGATCTTTCTTGCACCCATCGCAATGCAGGAGAATTACCAAAAAAGTCCTAAATATTACAATCGTGTCAATTCAATCATAAATCATTTTTTCTTTATCAATTCAGCCTTAAACTTTTTGCATTTATTCAAATTTAGTCCATCCGGCCAATTCTGGTCGATCGGCGCTAACGTGGACTTTTTAAAATATTTTTTTGAATTTTTTTTGAATTTTCTTTTCTTTTCTTAAGTTTTTTTCTCTCCGCTTAGGGGTGGCAAAATTTTTATTAAAAAATTCAAAATATATAAAAATATTATTAAAAAAAGTTCACGTCAGCATCAGCCGGCTAAAATTAGCCAGATGGACTTAACTGGCACAAATGCAAAAGGTTTGATACCGAATTAACACAATTGCAATAATAGGTTTATGACCTTTTTGGTAATTTTTCCTCGCATCTTAGTTATCGTGCCGAGAGAGTAACAACATGATGAGAAAAATTTGGATTGCCATTTTCCGATTTAATCCAGAGATAAAACGAATCTTGTAATTTGTTGTCTCGGAAAGCATTGAGTTGAACTGAAGTCTAGCTGATCGGGCAAAAAAGGAGATGGCCCCCTCCCACCTCTCATTAGCTCGACTGAAAGTGACAATTGTTTGCAAACTTGTTTGGTTCACATTTGATGAGGTGACCAATAACTATTGAACCATAGTGTTTTGTATCATTTACAATTACAAACATGATTCCCCCAACTTCTTCTTCTTCTTCTTTTTCATTTTTTTTTTGGATCACCATGCATGCGTTCGTGATCGTGAATGCCTTTCAAATCAGCTTCGAGCACCTGAAGTTCCTTGAACATAAGTTGTAGTGTTCGGTAAATACCTTTTTAGAAGACTTCGGGCTCGGAGCTGTCTTGACATATAGCTCAAAGCTCAAGCCAAGTCCCCTCCTATCGACTAAACACGTTTCCTCTTATGCCCTTTACTTGCATTTGGGAAGGAACTACAGATAGATGCGTGGTGGCACCTGGCTGTCGGAGGCGGAGTCGTGCGACCTCCAGCCGACCACTAGTCTCGGTCGCGCGGCCCTAGGTTAAATGGACCTCCCCTAGGTCTCACCCCACCTAGGCGAGATTAGATATCTGTCGAGGTCACGCGACCTAGGTGAGATCTCGTATCGCCGGGGGTGGTCCGACCTTGGCAACGCCTTGCTCACAGTTGTGGCCCCGGTCACGCCTTTCTCTCTCTCTCTCTCTTTGCTTTCTTCGATATTTTTGCTTATTTTAAAGTTGATCTAAATAGATGTTATGTGTACTAATTATCAAACACTATCGCTTTAGCTGAAAACCCCTAGTTAAATTAAGGAAATTTGGTAGATGCAAAGTCTTAAAGCCTGCTTTGCCAAACCCACCCACTCCTCATCATCAGCTATTAGGTTTCCATAATTTCACGAAAAGTAACAACAAAAGTCTTGCATTACAATTAACTAAGGGTCCATTCGTTCGAAGCAAAACTGTTTTTGAAAAATTGTTTTCTGACTTTCAGGTATTTGGATAATGGAAAACTAATTGATCCATGGAAATTATTTTCCGTTGACTAAAAATAACAAGCTTAGATCGAGGGAAAATGATTTCTCCTTTTGGTAAAAACAAAATCGATTTTCCTATAACACAAAACAATTAAAAACTAACTATTATACTATAAATTTTCTTTAAAAGTACTTTTGTTCATGATGAATTTCAGTGAAACAAATACGCCCTAAATTAGGAAAATGTGTTTGTTTTGGGAAAAACTTCATGAAAAAGAAAAGTGCTTTCCGAGAAATTATTTTCCAAGAAAATGTTTCCCTCTTTTTAGGTTGGGTTATTCATTTTCCTAACTTTAAGCATGTTTATGTTCTTTGGTCGTAAATGATTTTCCGCCGATTGGTAATTTTTCAACAAACCAAATATGTGAATGTTCATAAAGCTAATTCTCAAACAAAAACGCCCAATCACAGGCAACGATCACCCTTATCGCCTTTTATCTTATTATGTTAGCCAAATGATTGGGCACTATGAAGGTGTTCAAGGAGCATTGAATCTCCAAACTCCACACATGATCCAATCAACCAAACGTTTCATCATTTTCCAATTTCTGTGGGCATGTGCACATGCAAATGCAATGATTAAGCAAAGCAATCATCTGGTTATGTTCCCTGGCCAATTTGGCTCCTATGGAATAGTAATGCCACTACACAGTACACATTAGACACTGCTTGAGATGTGCATTTTGGCGCCCATGAGGATCAAATACCCAATATTCAAATTGAGGTTCTTCATAACCAATTTTTTTTCTTGTTTTTTTCAAATGTTGTTTCTCTATCTTGCAGCTAAAAGTGGACCCGAGGATGGGCAGCCATATGCAAGAAAATCCAACCCCAATTATGGTGAATCAAAGGCCTTGCACCTGCCTGTGTTCTTCATCCCCCAAACAGTTCATTATCTCTTCTCATTTAAGGTTTGGAAGAGATGTTCAGATTTTATGTGATAATATATATATATATACACATATGTATATGTACATGTATTGGTTCTTTATTGAAATTTGTCACCTATTGTTAGTTCAGAGTCTCTGCCTGAGGTGTGTTGTTTTTCTCCAAAGGCATTAATTGCGGGGGACAAAGGAAATTGGATCAGAGATGGTTTTGTTCTGCACTGTTTCCGCGCCGATTCAATGTTTGTTTTTTGTCTGGGGTATGGAGGTTCAGGGCACATTGGATACCTCTAAAGATATGGTACATAGAGAAGGACCAAAAGGACTCATGGCAGGAGACGGTGAGGAGATCTGCAGGAACTGAGGATTTCTGAGTGTTTTGGCCTCTCTATACATTTGATCTTTGGCCATATGATGGCATGGTCTTTTCTATGTCCCGAGCTCGTGCACCAAATGTCCGCAAGCATTCCCTCTTTTTCGAGAAAATCTTGCTTCAAGCGGAGGTCCCAGTGGATCGGATTAATGACGACTGTCGGATTTTGTAGGTCCGTATCAAAGTTATATTTGACGGGTGCGGTTGCGCCTGGTCCATATACTCAGGTCTCTGTAAGAGTTTCTTCATATCTATGATGAAGTCGCACATATCCGGGAATATTTGGTAAAATCACCTAGTGAGGGGGGAAAAATCATTTTCACGGGCAATGTCGGATCGACAATAAGTGTTTGTTTATAGAATTTACGATAGTTCTTCGGCATGCGCGGTACATATCAAACATCGCCTGTGGATAGTGTTTCTTTCGCTCTAATGCACAAAATCCTTGGGTCAACTAGGACTTCCTAGAATCGAGTAGGCCGACTAGGGCACCAACATTATGCCCGACCCCAGCCCCGGCACCGCCCGCCGCTTAGGCTGAAGTTCAGCCGGAATGAGCTTTAGTCTATGGTGACTGCTTATCTTTTTATCCTTCTTTTGGCAATAATCCAAGGAATTTTCCCTATGCAGTTCCAAACGACCTTGAGCTGTGTTCTTGGGTTTGAATCAAAACGCCCCCAGTCAAAAAGCCTAGACAGACTAAATGTTCTTTTTTTTTTGGACAACGACAGACTAAATTGGAGTGCTAAAGAAAAGCCATTTGGATTTACCCGAGACCATCCAGCCTGAAATTCCATTAGCACTACATGAGCAGATTCGAACAATGTACAATAGTTCAAGGAGGTAACTTAATCAATTGGAAGTTCAATCTTCAAAAACATAACACTTTGTACAAAAAACTCAAGAACTGTTAGTGTCATTATTCCGTCCTCGAACCAGACATTCGACGATACGATGGCTTCAAATTCCTGAACTAAGGTGATCGAGAACAATGGTTGGTCACAGCGAGCTTCGAATTGGATATAAAAGTCTCGAGAGCATTGATCTTCAAATTCTAATGGTGATCACAAAGAACTTAAATTTGGATGTGAGAGTCTCAAGAACAAAACCAATTTTAAAACTTTGTAAGAATAGGGCTTTAACGGTATCTCTGGAAAGATTCATCATGCTTCCAGTGTAGCTTCAACTGTGATCACCACTCCAAGCATATCATACATGGAATCCCAGTTCATCTCTAATGCAAAGGTCAAAAGCATAATGATTCTTCATCGTGATCAGAAGAAGAGTTCATCATGATACAGGGCAATTACGGAATTAAGATCTGGTCGACGTACAAATTTCCCTAGGCAAGACTCAATCAGTGTACAGGGCATTTGTTGTAAAGAAGGATCTATACAACCAAATAAAAAAGGGTAAAGTTCAGTCCGATCATTGTGACGAGCCAATTAATCATAAAACGGAGATACCAACTACTGTCAACAATGGGACGGATATGAGGCTTGACAAATTGAATCCAACCCCAGCACCATGTACGAGTCTTTATGTCAAGATCCACATCCATTGTAGACATATATCGATCTTTTTCGTAGATATTTGAATGAACTTCTAATGTTTATGCTCTGACATCATCAGATTGACATTATTCATCACGCTGTCTAATATAAACTGACACAGAACAAAGCAAGAGAGCTAAGATGATTCTCATCCTCATGAAACTTAAACCTACGTAACAAAATTTTACAGGACACCTTGATATAACAGTAAGCAGGATCTCAGTCAATTTTGGTTGAACTTTCGCTCCCACCAGTCAATCTGTACTAAAATATCACGGTGTTCACTAAAGGTGAATACGAACTTGCAAACTTTTCTGGCATCTGATCCTTCAAGTTTGCCAATTATATAGCTCAGACAATTCCTCTCCCACCGGAATAAGCTTACTTGCATCCTGTGCTCCACAGAACAACATGTAATGCTGATGCTTGGTCTATATTAAGCAAGTTAGATCCAACTGTCACCGAAAATCAACAGCCCAAAAGGTCTCGTGGACTTCTTTTCCAATTGCATCCTCTGAATCTTGTCGACAACCCATAACTAAGTAAATCGCGTAGAGAAGTCCCATAAATCTGCAGTAAGTGCATTATATAGATTATAGGACGTAAAGCACAAGAAACAATCGATTATTAGATGTGGTTCTAAGCAAGAAAATTAAAAAGCATATGGTTGGAGAAAGGCCTGGTAGAGCACTGAAGCCAAAGACCAACTCATACCTTCCTTCCTCAGCTAAAATGAGCAAGAGATTGGCCAAAGTATATACAGCCTGCACTTTCTAGTTCATACACTGGTAGGGGATCTTAGTAATTAACAAATCCAGTGCCATAAGCCCTGCCCAGAATTGCTTCTATGCCGTCGGGAAGTAAATCGAAATTTTTAGCGACAGCTAAACCGGCATACATTCCATCAACGGCAGCACTAACAATTCCACCTGCATAACCTGCTCCTTCACCTATTGGATAAAGTCCTCTGAGCGACACACTCTCATAAGTATCAGAGTTACGTGGAATCTGAACAGGAGAGCTCGTTCTAGTCTGGAAAAGTAATAGAAAAGAAAAGAAGGAAAGGATTTAAAAGAAGTTCTGAAGAAACATTGCTAGCACAAAAACAGAAGCAGATCCCCCACAAGAAATAAATTTCCTGAGGTGACGGCGACAAAGATGAGAGTGATACTTGAATACTATTAAACTGGAATGTGAAAAGATTGACAGAGTAGCAGCTGTGTATTACCTCCACCCCATGAAGAAGTGCATCCTTGGTGATAAAGCCTGATAACTGGAAGTCAAGAATTTGGCAAAAAATGTTAATTTGTGACACCACATTTATTCATAATAGTCTAAAAGGAAAACTGTCAACAGATGACTAAGAAAGTACTCGACCTCCTGATCAAATGTGGCAATCGAACGCTTCAAAGCCTCTGTTATATGGATGGGGAAGAGATTGTGAAGATTTGCTGCTTTTACTCCTAACCGATAGCTCGAGGGTGGCACAGATGTTCCTAAAAAAGTTACATATTCCCAAGTTAAATGATAAATTGACTGTTTTCTTTCCGTGATTTAACTCAAATGTAATTTATATGTAGACAAGTGGGATAATGATACGAGAAACACTACCCGATAACTTATTTTCAAGAAAATCAGTCACTGTTTGCGCAGGCACAACAAAATTTCCACCTCCCATAATAGCTGCTTTCTTTTCAAGATCCCTCTGACATATTAAGAAATTAGAATCAGAACGTGGGAACAGTTCCGAAAGACTGACAAGGATTAGAAATTAAGCCCTCTCAATCAAGGTTTAATTTTTTAACTAAACTATTCCTTTTGACCTGCTTCATTCATCTATGGACGTAAGATTGAAGGATCAGTAAGCGGACAGTATAAACGCCAACGCCTTGAATGAACTTGGACTTAAATGAGCACAGGAAAAGAAATAACATAACAATGGAAGCAGAACACCAATGAAAAAACACCTGAAAATAAATCCCGGCCATGGGTCCAGAGCAATTCAATGAATTAAATTCTGTTCCAGACACAGTGACAACTAAAGCAGCATTTGCCCATTTGGATGAACGCCGAGAAAAAGACATCCCGTTGATACAAAGTTCTGATGGATCGGTACTTGTGAGAACCACCTGTAAAGTGTTCTTCAGTTACACCAACAAATAAAACCAACAAACTTTCTTCTATACTTTCAATATGCTCTTCTAGACAGATTGTTCTCAAAATGTAGACAATCCATCAAAATTCATAATCAGTCCAACAACTTTTGCATTGATTCATGGATATACCACACCAACTATCTAGTAGCTACTCTTCAATTTGCGATGCAAATCCGCTGGAAAGATTTATCGACCTATCAGGATAACTCCTCATTAAGTTAGCCATATGATCACACTGAATAATCTTACATCTGCAGAAGTCCGATGTCCCCTATACTATAATCAGGAAACATGAAGAAAGTCTAATAGACCACCATAGAGCATTTCAAACCATCCTTTCAACAAAAGTAAGATGTGTATCAGGTATACCTGTCCACCCGGACACATGCAGAAGGAGTAGCAAGCAAGGTTTGTCCCTAAACTTGTGGAAGAATCAACATCCTCACCACTGACGTGCTTGGCAACCTTGTAATCTGCCACTGGTACTTTTCCACGTCCACCACGGACTTCCGATGCCAGTTTTGAGTACTGTAAAGTATAAAACCAACTCCATGATAACCTTGAGAAAAAGAATTATTTCACTAGAAATACTGAATTATGCAAGGAATACAATTTACTCAACAAATATTGTGAAATGGAATGAAATCTACTACCACTAGCATAAGGTTAGATATGATGGGAAAATCATACTAACATTGTTTGGTGCGACAAAAGTACCGACGTGGTACGCTAGTAACTCCACACAGTTAAACCACACTCAATACTGAAACCTTTATTATTTTCAAAACTGTTGCCACCACATATAAGTCTCATTGACAGCACCATCTTCCCTGATTTGTTCCATTCACCCCACATCCGATCCACTTTCAACAACTCACATCCACAAGGAGCATCCTTCGAGAAGCACACACCATCTCCCTCATTTCTTCTCTTTGCGTATTTTTCTCCAGTTGGTTTCTGGTCTGAGCAGTCTCTAAGACATAAATCAAAGATGAAAAGATTCCTGAACATATATTTACTCTCCTATCTCTCCACTGTCACTTTCTGTACACCCATCTATTTGTGTTATGATCATCTTGCTTCATCTCCCTATCACTTAATACAGTCGAAATCTCCTTCCCACAAACAACTCTTCCTTAGGTAGAAAAAACTCCAATCTCACGATCTTCTAATGATTCAAACTCCACTCCTCATTCTTCCCACTAACTCCAGCCCAACCCTAACCAGCCCCTGCTAAAGGCAAAAGTTTAGCAGCACTGCAGCATGGGCTGGGGAAAGGCAGTGCCAAATGGACCAATTTCAGGGAAGCAGGTATGGGGAGTGGAGGGGTGGCTGGCCTAACAAATTCCAAGAGGTGACTGATTCCACAGCAGTGCTTGGAGAACAAAGAAAGGGAAGAAAGAATAAGAGAAGAGGATATCCAGATACCATTCTGTTCCAGGCATGGCACTATATTTTTTCCTGACCAAAAAAAACACATGGGATATTTTTAGGAGTCTCTCACAGATTTACTTAGAGAACCTCAATTGCAAATTTTTTACTTCGTCGAGAACCTAATTGAACTATCAAAAGTAAAGAGCTAACTCGACACTGTATAAAAAAAGATCGTATTTCTGATGCAGTTATCCCATCCAACAAATATAGAAGGTGACGGAAGATTTATTCCCATTTTCAATGGCATTAGGGATATGTTAGTCCCAAAATTTTCGATAGATTTAGGGGGAAAAGAAACGAAAATTAAAGACATCAAGAACAACCATGGGTGGTTACTCCATCCATCTTACTAATCAATTGATACACTAGCAAAGGGAAGTGCATCACCAACCTGTATGCTGTTTATTAGTTCTTGAGGATGTTCAACCCTCAAACCTACCTGCAAGACACAATAGAAGGAAAAATGACAATTAATAGTTTCATTTATATCACCAGTATCCAAACATTTGGAATGATCTAACTATGCATACAGATCAAGTTGCCAAACAAGGTGATTTCAAAGATGCCCAACATTCTAGTAACCGGACTATATATTTGAGAGGATCAAGGGTCGCAAGTTAAAACAACGTTGAGGTAGTGATCAAGATCGCAATGCAACGATATAACAATTCATAATTATGGTTATAAAGAAGATGAGAGGGTAATATTAGCACAACAGCTGAAAAATTCATTCACCAAATTGCTTCTTCTTGCACCTTGACGCAATCAATCAAATTTTCAAACCTTTGCATTCACATAGCAATTGCATATCGAAAATCACAATGTTGATGGACCAGTTTGACACAATTAATTGAATTCTCAAACCTTTACATTCCAGTGTGCATTTGCATATTGAAAGTCACAATTTTTAAGGATCAGATTGAAAATCTCTATTTGATCTAGCACTAGTTTTGATCATTCAAACTTCAAATGCTATCTTTTCAGTAAGTGTTTAGTTCTTAAGGTACAGGACTGGACTTCGGCCATCTCCTGGTTTATTCAACTTAAGTGGTCAGCATGGTACAGTACAGCTTTAAACAAAAAAAGAGAGGCTACATGTTTGTTAAACAAATATCTAATGTTCCTATATCCTATCAGGGATGAACCCATGCACAATATTGACCTAGAAGGTGATTGCTCACCACCTACAATAGCAAATTGAAAAAGTCATCCATCTACTCAGGACATCAAAGGCAGAATATATGCAAATGGGCAACCAAAACGGACATGATATTCCGGAAAAAAGCAATTCAAAAGTGATGCATTTGCTCAGGCTAATTTACTCACAGCAAAATCTTTAGGAACCAACTCCACATTATGAGAAAGAAGAATCTGGTACACATCTCGAGCAGAATGGCCGACAGCAAGGACAACTGCATCACTTGTAAGCTTTTCACTGTCAAACAATGATTTGTCACTTGACTGAGAGACTTTGACCCCCACAACCTGCCCATTCGCTACTAGCAAATCATCCATTCTCGACCCAAACATGATGTTAACCTGCGCCAAAATATTTTAAAAGATGAACAACACGCACGAAAGTAGTGATGAGCTAATAAGCAATGACCTAGTGCAATCAATTTCATTAAAGCATGCGCAAAGGATAACAAGAAAAGAAAACTGACTTACACCAAGTTGCTGGAGATGCTGCCGAAAGTTCCGAAGCAAAGGAACCAACCTATCAGTTCCCAAATGAGGCTTTCCATTGACCAAAATGCTTTTGGGAGCTCCAAAATGCACCAATGTTTTCATAACCTGAGATGGAATAATTATCAAAGTGCAGTAAAGCAAGTGAAATACCATACAAGGGCAGGGTGGCCTAAAGGATGTTGAGGCAGACACAAAATAATTGAAAAATACTAGCCAAAATTCTCTAAACTTATTTCTCCCACATTAATAATGCAATACTCAGCATAATAGAGTACACTAGAGCAATTAGCTCAAAAGAAGTGATATGAAGATTGAAGTTTTAAGTCCCACCCCAATAAAGCTTGCAAACAAAAACAAAGAAAGCCAATTGTGGTGTTATAATTACATCACTCTTATTTTGAGAAAATAGATTTTAATATTTATTATTTTATAAGTAGAAAATATACAAAACTGTTGTAAACTCTGCATCTGGGCAAACAAATATCCTTTAACTGGAAGAAAATAAAAAAAAAGAAGGAAAGATTTAAATTTTCAACACCTTCTAATAAACTATTACACAGTCAACAACCTTTTATATTGACCGATATTTCTCCGACGGGCTAAAAAAAATGTGCGAGACGCGTATTTAACTTTTAGATAAACAGAGAAAATTCTGCCGAGCTGCTCTTCCACTCCACCATTATAGAAGAATGAAATTTACCAAGGACTCTCTCTGAGTTGACCTCACTATTACCTTGCAATGAAAACAGTCACACCAACTCTAGCACTTGATTTAAGGTTTTCTTTTTAGGCTGCCTCAGCATCATACTGTCAATCATGAAGTCCTCAAGTTTCTCTTAGTGAAGGAGCAGCTTTCATCAAAATACATTATTTCGGTTCAGTGACATAGGGAGACCTAATTGAAAGATAAAGACTAAAAAGCACTGCACTAGGACTTGACTATGCAGCTGTTGCCTAAACTCATATAAGGAAAAGGCAACATCAAAATGGTATGAGAGCCTGTCATTGTGCTTCCAGAGAAGAACTATGATCTAGATAAGCAGGTACTACATTCCGGTCATTGCGGCCATCCTATTCCCCTAGCGATAAGGTAATTGGAAGGGAAAGGTTAAAGAGTCAATAAGAGGGTGAAGATGCCCCATTTAACATCCAAATTAGGGGTTTTCTGACAAAAGAAGGCCACTGGTGAATTACAAGGAAGAAGTGATGAGCTGTAACACAACGATTTATGAAAATATTGTGTATGAATGCACATGTTTCACAGAGGAAATAAGGTCATGGATCATTACCGCCAATACACTCTCACTGTTCTTTCCAATTCTAGTTACCAATTTTCCATCACTCCAGGTACCTGCACCACCCTGCCATGCATAAGTCCTCGCATAAATGACTCTAACAGCAGACAGTAGATATGGACCATAAAAACTAATATAAGAATCTCAGCAGCCAAAAACAATTTTAAAATGGTACATAGGACAAAAAGGTCATGTTCTCTGCAAAACTACACCCTATTAAGGCTGTATAAATTGATAAGTATTAAAACTTGAGCATCCCATCAAGAGAAATAAAGAAAAAAGAGTCCTCAATAAAATTTAATTTTTACACAAAATGACAATTCTTTAAGACATGTATTTTTACTTCTTTTAACAATGTTTAGATCTAGTAAATTAGGCAAACTGTCAAAACAGAGAAAAAATAATAATGAACTTCTGGACAAGAAAAAGCGATGCTGAAACAAATAACCGCTTTGCTCATAAAAATATAGCCTCATAAATCATACTATAGAACAATGTGATGGACAAAAGTTTAACCTCTCCAAAGCAAAAGTTGCTATCTAGCTGTAAAATCCGACGCACTATGAGAGCACCAATGTCACGCCCCCTTTGTTCAACAGGCTGGCCTCTTTCAATTAAAGTAACATCTGCACCAAGTTCAGCGAGCACAAGAGAAGCAAAGAGACCAGATGGCCCACTACCCACCACAGCAATTTTAGGTACTTTTACGGAATTGTATGTGCATTGTCTACTAGATCCAGCGTTAAGGTCATTATCGCTCTCTCTTGACAATGCAGCTTCATGGGTCTTCTTACAATCATGTATCATGCTGATCAAATTTCCTGAATCCTTTTTACTTAGCATGTGTTCTACTATCCCAACTTTGGGCTCCAACCGAGAAATAAAGTCCCATGTACGAGGCTCTAGGTGCAGAAGCTTATTTGCATCCATATCCACTGTATATACAAATTTGGGCTCCTTTAGCATCTGGGACCAAAAAAAAGGAGAAGTGGTCAATAAATATTAAGCAATTATAAAGTTCGGTTTTACAGCATTGCATAGTGCACGGCTCAATGCAGTCATTGATTGGTAACTCTTACTCTAAACGGCAAAAAATGCAACTTGAAAAGCTTATTCTTCAATGCAACTTGAAAAGCTTATTCTTCAATTCAGTAGTCCCAGGCTACTATCATTCAAACGATACCTAAAGCTAGAGTAACAGAACAGGACTGACCACAGAGATAGCACCGTCAATTCGATTCACCATAATGTTTTCTTTTTCCTTTTCAAGTTGGCATCTTCTGATTCTGCAGAATGATTGAACAGCTGACTCATCCATCTTTAAGAATCATTTCCTGGTCTGTTGGTGCACTTTCTTGGTATCTTACCATAATGGTATATTCATTAGCATTCTATAACTGTAATGTCTTTTCCAATAAGCAAACAATCTTCTTGTGATCCTCAAAAGAATGCGTCTTTCCAGACAGCAACTTATGAAATGCATCGAGAACGAGTTAAAAGCGGAAAATGATCCTCAAATCAGGAGAGTGGCAGGGAGATTCCAACACAAACCAGATGCCACACATACACATACATATATGTTATAAAAGACTCAGAATGCCATATTACCATATTGTACTTGACATATGTTATGGAACAATTCAAGACCAACAACTTCACTTTCACACACGTACCTTTCTCGCATCAAATGATTTCCTCACCACGCAAAATGCTTCCGTGGGCAACATTGAAGCGACCTTATAACATTAGAAAAAGTCTCAGTCACTGAAGTAAAATGGCTTCCCAACCAGTACAAGTTCGACTCTACTGAAACGAAGCATTTTCAAAATTCCGAACTTTGGATGAACACCAATCCTAAAATCGACCCATTCCCACTCGATCAACACGCCCAACAATCCAACAGAACCGAACTAAAGAACCCCAGGAAATTCCTACAAACAAGAAGAGAAAGGATCACAGTAAGTCTCACCGGAAACTCGAGGACTTTGGCGATTTCCTGGAGCAACCCATCGGAGACGCCGAGGAAATCCTTGCCGGGGTCGTCGCGGACGGGGACGGCGAGCTTCGACAGCCTCCAGGTGCCCTCGAACTTGTCCCTGACGACGCCGCCGCCGGTAGCTCGCTCCCGCCGGAGCCGGAGCTTGAGCTTCTTCTTCTCGGAAGGGTACCGCTGCTTGCCGGTCCTCTTGGCGCAGGAGATCCGGAGCGTCTGGCGACAGGGATAAGGGAAGCTTGGGGGGAGCGAGCGGTGGGCGAGGGCGAAAGGAAGGAGCTTGGGGTGAGCAAGCGCCATGGCTAGAGAGAGAGAGAGAAGGGATGGTGTTCACAGTTGCAGAGCTGAGGGGGATAAGGGAGGTTTTCTTTTGGCTCCATCTCCATGATCCATGGTTTAGTGGAAAAAGAAAAGGAAATCCATGAGTTCTTGTTTGACTAAATTTTTTTTTCTTTTGAGGTAGGATAATTTTGTAGCAAGATTTTTTAACTAAAAATTTAAGGAAATTGGGACAATTTGCCCTCAAGAAATCGAATCATTTATATTTCAACACTAAGAATAATGTCCGCGCTGAGCAAGAAATTATGCAGGAGGGCGCGAGGTTGATTAACAATCTATTTCGTGTGGTTTAAGGTTTCATTTATTTTGCGAAGAACGAAACAATTGGAAAACATTTGTCTAAAAATGATCGCTTGTATTACTTGAAATAATTAGTCAATAGAAAATATTATCATTATCGATAATAATTTATGTGTGAAAATTTTCGTGGACAATGATTTAAGATGGCTTAAGATCTAGTGCTGCAATCCGAGCGAAAGGAATCATACACTTGCGGATAGAATGAATAGATATAGCTTAAATTAAATATTTCTTAACGTGTGTGAGATCCTTATAGTAAAACCTCATAAGAGTTGGCTCATCTTTCCCCAAACTTTTACTTATCAGAAAATGCAAGTCCTAAAATTTATCAAATTTTATGCATTTAAAGTTCTAAAATTTTCATTTCGTGCATCAAGTCCTAGACCTCGCAACGTCACTACGCTTAGAGTCCTTCCTATCATTAGCTAACATACTCAATTAGAAGAAAAGTATAAGTTACAAGATTTTTTTGGTAAAGAAAGAACAAAAGTTACAAGTTATAACTCTTACCAAAAAAAAAAGTTATAAGTTATAAGATTCAATTGTACTTTCGTGACAAATTTTAAAACTTCCGGTGCATTTATCCCTTGATAAATAATTCTATGGTTTTCGTAAAATTGGTTTCTATGGAAGAAGTCTTCTGCATCATCTTTGGTTGATGTGTGTACCATGTGCAACTCTTTATATCTGATCAGCAACTCCTGAATGTCAACCATGTCAAGGCAGATTGTCCTTAATATTCGTCCAATCTCTACTGAACAAGCGAATTGAAAGAGGGAATATCTAGTTGTAGTTTGGTTCTCATGAACCAAAAATGAACAGGGTGACAAACAAGAGTGCAAGACTAGCGTTAACTCACTTGGATGTCCAAAAGGGCATTTCGCTCAAATATACAAGAGCAAACCGATAGAGCAAATAGTAGACACCGGATTTTCGAGATGTTCGAACAAAATAATCGAACAAGTCAAAAGTCTAGCCAAGCTTGATCGATAATAAATCGGCACGATGCATTTGAAAAGTTATCTGACCCGTGAGATTGAGTTCCAAAAGCAGAAATGCTTTTAATTAATATACTTTGAGCCAAAACCCTTTCTTCAAATGAGTATAGCATTCTAAGATCCTTTAGTGCAGTAAGCATTCCTCCAAATCCTCCACCATAGCCATTGAACCTTAAAACACTGTCACTTCAAGATTGACTCAGCTCTTTTCATTTTCTAACAGAGCCAACGGTTTCTTTTCCTGGCATCTAGTGAAAAAAAGGAGGTTGAGGTGAAATGATACCAATGGTGCATGCATTTCCCCAAACAGAACTCGTGCGATCCGCAACAGAAAGCAGAGTAATAAAAAACTCCAATGAACTAAAGATTATCCACCGGCGATTATCTGACATGCCGATGAGTAAATAAATGTCGAACTTTCAAACAATTCTTCACCGTCTCATGAATCCCTCGGTCTCTCAAGTGCGTGCTCCTCTTTTCAAAATAAGTTATCACAATTCCTCATATGAGTGAGGAAACTTTGATACAGCGCTTAGAGAAGAGAGCGTCCACTGTATTCACCATTTGCTTCCATCTCCGTCGAGAGATTGGCAAAAGTCGGTCGGCTGAACAATGTTCACTTCCTCAAACTCTTTGTCATCTGCCCACGAAACGATGAGTCACCAAAGTGATAACGTAAGAAAATCATTGTCTGAAATGCATCCACGGTTAAGGAAGGGAGCAAAACTCCACTGAAGCAGCCAATAATTACAGAATAACAAAGTAATTCTGGAGATTAAACTAAAATAAGCCAGGCTTCCAGCGAAGTATCAACCAGTTATACTTATACAACTACCAAGTCATGCTATGCTCGATAAAACTCGCATCCTAAGTAGTAGTGCTCATGACAACAAATCAGTAAGAAGCCTGCACACACCTCATTTGGACGTCCATTAATTACCATTCATTGACACAACAAGATTGTCACAAGTTTTCAATTGGGCTCCAGAAGGGCTTTATCGTATAAGCACTCAAATGAAACAACAGCAAATGGAACACAAATTACTTAGACAATGACATCATGAATTCAAATTAAAGGAAGGAATGAAACAAATGTGGTCAGAAAATATTTGTAATTAGATAGAGCTGAATAGTCTGAAGATGGTGACAAACCAGCGTAAGCAGCATAACCTGTGATGAACAGATAGATAAATTAAAACAATAAAAAAAAGAGGAAAAGAAAAGATTAGCCTTAATCGATGTTGTTTTTTCCAGATAATCCTAAAGAACATGTCCAGTGGTGACAAGATCGTGGCAGCCATGCAGTATGCAAAACCGCCGAGAAGTATGTCGAGATTTGAATTCTGGTTGAACTTCAATAAATTAAGAAAAAGTTTGCTAGAAATTTGCAGATTTAACATGCAGAGGGGATAAAAAAATTCAAGAAGGGTCCATGACATTTACTTATACTGTTATACACTAAGCAAATTAGGACAAAGAATTAAACTGCATAGGCTCAAATGCAGGCTTAAGCAAACTGAGACTTAACATTCAGCATTAATGACTCGTCATTTCTTATGAAGCAGAGAGATTGACTCTCCAGTTTAACTGCTTTTAAAGCCTTAAATATTCAGCTCACAGCATTTTTCCATGCTTAGCATTTGTGTCCTTTTGTTAGAGACATGTTGCGTAAATTCACAAACAAGATTATAAATCAAATGATATTGGTGCATCACCAACCATCAGAAAGGAAAACATTAACCAGTGTGATTACTTGTTTCCCTTCTTTATATACTGTACAGCACCCTCCTCAATAAATGCTGATCTAAAAGGAGCTAAAAGAAATTACAGACTACAATATCGAATAAGTAAAACTTAGGGTTGACTTCACCTCATCCCCAAAAGCTTTAAGTATGTCTCACATTACCTCCGTGCTGATTTTATGTCTGGTGAGACTATACTTGTTTAACACTCACTGAAAGAAAGAATGAACTTGGATGCAAAAACTTAACTAATTCTCCGAGCCAAAATAAAAAAGAAGCTGCTGCGCTGCAAAAATCATAAACTGCAAAATAGCAGGGCTGAGAACATACAAGTTGATATAGTAAGAGAAAATCAAGAACAAGAAACAACCTTTCCTCAAGGTCAGTGCAACCACAGCATCGTTTTCAACCTGAATAGACATCATCGAATAAGTGAGATGCCTGAAGAAAGAAACATTTCACCAGTACTACTAGCTATGAAAAACTTGGACTATCTAAGCATAAAATCAACTCGTATGATGCAATGAAGAGGGAAACAACTGACATGAAGAATTAGTACCTTTTGATCTGCTAGTGACTTTGAATCCTCCAGCACTTCCCCAGTCCCTACCAAGATCAGACGTTGATCATTAGCAGGTTGGTCTATGAGGTTTTGCAGTTTCTCCTTGATATTAAGAATTGTCTCAGTTGGTTCACACTGGATAAAGTAAGTCGTCTTACTCCGCTTAACACGAATGTACATACTCTGCATGATGGACTTCAGTGTAAGCAGATCAGAAAAAAAGGAAAGGGCAGTTAAGGTATCAAAAGTTGCAATCTAAACAGCAAAATACGTCGCAGTGGAATATAAGTATAGAGCAATTGCAATTTACTATGATTTTTGGGGAAAAAGTCTCCAAATGCCTTTTATTAGACAGTAGTCCGTGTGTGGTAAATTTTGCGTATAAAATTGACAGATCTAAAACCATTAAAAAAATTTTTACTTCCAAAGTCAGTTGGACTGATCTCATGCACGGGATAACCCTCTCTTCTCATCAATAAGGTGAAAAGCAGGAAAGGCTAATATTCTTACTCCATTGCACAAGATCCAATAATTCAAGATTTTGCTTCGAAGTTTCCTTTTACAACTTTTCAGGTCCTCCTTCGGTAACCAGGGTCCTCATCACAGAACACACTTCACCCCTGGCGCATCAAGAGGCTACCATTGAATGTGTTTATACCACCTCATATGTGAGCTTCTCTCATTTCCATTTCGGTCACAATCACATAAAGTTGCCCTGAAATATGCTAATTTCTGATCTGTCTTTTTTCCAGTGCCCAAACATCAAGCAGGCATCTCATTTTTGCAAAACTCATTTTGCATATATACTGCTGCGCACCGTGCGGCATGACAGGCCATTAAGCTTCGTTGGCAGTAGAGCTCTCCTTAAATTTATGTTCCATTTCACCGTAAAATGAAATATGCTTTTCCACTTCATTCATATTGCTTGTATCACATGGAAAACCAATATCAGTTTCTCCATTATTGCTCACTTCTTCAAATTCCACTAATATGTATTTCCACTTTATCCAAATTGCTCGCTTCTTAAGGAAAGCCAATATGAGTTTCTCCAATTATTGCTCACTTTTTCAAACTTCCCTATCTCCAAACCTTATCACTACATCGCTGAACTTTTCTACCGAACTTACAATTCACCTACTTTGTCTTTTGAGCAACTCAAATAAAAACCCTCAAATTGAAAGCTTCTCTCTGTGGTCAATGTTCCTAGCACAATATTGATACTTTGAAACATGTTCCCTGGCTCAACCTTTATGAGTTTCTCTCTTTTTTCTCAAGACATCAACACTCCAGCAATTGTTCTTTCACAAGAACAGTTTTCCTATGTTTTTGGAAGAACAAAGTTCTGTAAAACTCAACAAAAAATCCTGATATACTACTCCGATAGATAACTGCCAAATTCCAGCCATTTTGCATTGACTCTGTTCTTTCCAGGAATGCTTTTTACCTCCCTCAAGAGACTATAGAAGATAATTTGACAGACAACACCGCCAAAGTCCAGCCGGTTTGCATTGACTCTGTTGTCCTATGCATAATAAGAGAGTTTATCCTTTCAAGGATCTAATTTGACACGAGCTTACTCTGTTGTCCTACGCATAATAAGAGACAGTTTTTCCTTTCAAGGATCTAATTTGACACGATAAGCTCAACAACAAGAATCAATTCACTTGGGAATACCCATCTGGCCCAAACAGTTTTATGGACAGAACCCCGCAACTTCAACTAAATTAAATTCAGATTCATCCACAATTGCAATTCACAATGAAGTCCATATTCTCAGCTTTTGAGCCACCAAAGTCTGTCCTAACAAAAACAGCAGATGCAGCAAAAATAAATGGCGAGAGATGAAGTAAACAAACTTTAAAACAAGAAGAACTAACCATGGCTCCTGAGGGTTTTTAAGCTATTAAGGCAACCGAGGAGGCTGGAGGACATGCTCAACTATTAATGAACCGAGCACAATATTATAGGAATTCGTAATATTCTAAAAAAGGTCAAGCTAAAGCAATGCTGCTGAACTTCAATTTTCGTTGTTATTATTCAAAAAGAACTGAAATTGCAGGATCCAAGTCACATGCTAGAAGACACCAATCCCATTCAGTGCGCACGAACCCAGGCCCAGAAGCAACTCAAACATCACGGCCACAAAACAAGAAACTCTGCAATCAAAACAATTCACACGAATTCCCGACTAGGAGACATCAGAACTGGCGGCGTACCATTTTTGCACCGCCCCCACAAAAGCAATCGGCCGATCACTTTCCACGAACGCAACGTACTCTAGCCTCCGAACTTCTGCACGGTTACACGAGAAACCCAGATGCCCCGAGCGAACATCCCTGCACCAGCGAATGCACCGTATTGAATTCCACTCGTTTTTTTCTTCCTCTTCCTGGCGAAAGAAACCAAGAACGACAAAAGATCCCGAAGAACCGAAAAGGAAGCGAAATTCGAAGCCCTCGAGGCGATCTAGCAAATGGGTAAAGCATGCATTACCTAGAAGGACTTCAGATCATCGAGTGCTGCGAAAGTACGACACACTGGGTGCCCACTGAACGAGGAATTAGGAGCAGACCGGTCGGTCATGGACACGCCATTGCCGTGGACAGCTTCAAGGATTTGGGAAAAGCCAGCCGATGGGCTTTGGATGAGGGAGAAAGGCCCAAGGCCCAATCAGTGGCCCAAAATTTTGAGCCCAAAATGTAGGGGCCACGTGGCAGAAGCTGACGATAGCAGATGCTTTTCTTTTTTTTTTTTTTTGGTAACCCAGGAACTCCCCGCACGGCCGACAGCCGGAGGAGTAAACCTGGGGTGACGCTAGCGCAGGACCCACCACCACGGCGCCACACTTAAGACTCCCTAACGACTACGCTGGGGTTTGAACTCTGGTCCCTTCGTGGGGGGACCAGAGCGCAAGCCAACGCAGCCGCTGCGGGCGGTGGTTAGCAGATGCTTTTCTCCTCTTTATTTATTGCGAAAAAACTACCAAAAACCTCAAACTTTGCCACCCATGACACATTTACCCTTAACTTTTTTTGTAATACCAAAAATCCCAAACTATTTTTTTTGTGATACATTTACCCTAATGTACTTTAGTCTATGGGCAGGCGAGGGCCGCCCTCGCCCGACCCCGGCAAGGGCCCCCTCGCCCGAAAGGAAAAAAAGGGAAAAAAAGAAAAAGCAAAAAAGACGAAAATGCCCATATACTAAAATACATTGAGATAAATGTATCACAAATAGCATAATTTGGGGTTTTTGGTGTCACAAAAAAAAGTTCAGGATAAATATGTCGCAGGTGGCAAAGTTTGAAGTTTTTGGTGTTTTTTTCCTTATTTATTATTATTTTTGGTCCCATAGTACATGGTCGTTCGACCTCAACGTGGTGTATGCAGGTCAACCCGTTTCG
The DNA here is from genome assembly GCA_031216185.1 of Syzygium aqueum. NCBI lineage: Eukaryota > Viridiplantae > Streptophyta > Magnoliopsida > Myrtales > Myrtaceae > Syzygium > Syzygium aqueum. The sequence continues at coordinate 27,611,578 of CM062233.1, read as the reverse complement.
GTCCGGATCGAGTGGTCACTGATCGGGTCGAGTTTCCAACCGGTAATGTTTGCTCGGCGAGTCGAGCCAGTGCAAATGGTCATGCTCTTGAACTCAGCTGGCAGATTATTATAGATTAACTTGGATTAATTCAAAACAAATAAAATAATAACATATGCAATAACATACGGTACCATAGCTTTTCCGAAGAATCGGCATTTTAAGATTTTATCCGGAAAGATAAGTAACATTTTTACTTTAAAGAAAGATAAAATAAATAGGCCCGAATGCTTTCCCTCAAAACTTCGGTCAAAACTTTCATTACGGTTCATGTGTTTCGTTAAGCTCATTAAATAGAAATCGCGGTAAAAGAATGAACATTGAAATATCACACTTTCGTGAAATTTGAAAATAAATAAATATCGATATCAAGCTCGACAGCCAATTGATTAGATTAGTTTTTCTTTTTAATTTGTTTTGCCACCCAATTGAAAGTTGAATGTGACTCATTCGATCATTTCCATCGGCGGAAATTTTTTTTGTCAATTCTTACGGAGTCTGATTATTTCCTCGACAAGTTTCTTTAAATTTATAAAAAAAAGAGAGTATATTTGTTAATTGACAGGCCTAATTCCTTAAAATACTCATAACTTTACCTTTTATCCCAATTATATCCCAAACTTTTTTTGTCTCATAAAAAACTCCAAAATTTTACTTTTGTCCCAAATCTACCCCGTTTACTATTCATCCAATTTTTTAATATTATTTTATATTATTTTGAATTTTTTTCTTTTCTTTTTTTTGTTTTACCTTCAACCTCCCGCTGGTCGCCGGGACCGGCAACCGGCCAGAGGCGAGGCCCAACGAGGCTCGGCCCCGCCGGCTGCTGGTGAGGTCGGCCTCCCCCAGTAACGGCGGGGCCAAGCCTCGCCAAATCCAGCAAGGTCGCCCTCGCCCAGCAATAACGAGGCTCGGCCTTGCCGGCAGCCGGCGAGGTCAGCCCCGCCGACAGCCGACGAGGTCGGCACCGCTGGCTGCCGATGGGGCCAAGTCTCACCAGATCCGGTGAGGCTCGGCCTCGCTGGCGAGGCCGAACCTCGCCAGCGGCCGGCGGGGCCGACCTTGCCGGACCGTCAATCAGCCGGAAATTGAAGGTGAAACAAAAAAAAAAAGAAAAAAAAATTCGAAAAAATATAAAATAATATTAAAAAATTGGATGAATAGTAAACGGGATAGATTTAGGACAAAAGTAAAGATTTGAGATTTTTTATGAAATAAAAAAAATTTGCGATATAATTAAGATAAAGGGTAAAGTTGTGAATTTTTTAGGGAATTGGGCCTAATTTATTTTATCAACATAGCGCAGTTGACAATTTTGGCTCGTTGACCGCCGCGTCCCTCGCGCCGACTTTCTTCGGATCCACCTAGGGTCGGGTCGGCGGAAGAGGGGGGTGGGCCCCGCTCGGCACGCGGGGCGGCCCCATTAGTTGCCGTTGGAGGCGCTGTAATAATAACTGCTTTTTAAAAAGTCAGACAAAAGATGTGACCCACAAAAAAAAAATCCGGAAAAAAGAAAATGGCCAAAAAAAAAAGGGAGGAAGAGGAGGAATCAAAATGATGGATTAGAACGCTCGTCGCGGCACGCGTGGGGCCACACGTGCCCAGTGCCACAATTTTACTTATTCTCAAGGAAAAATGATGCAAATGGCAAGTGAATTTTTGCGGAACGTCCGACGTGATATTTAAATTTTTAATTTATTTAATATTATCATATTTTTTATGCATATTCAATTTAGTCTTTTGATTGTCGCTGAACTTGAATTAATGGGAAGGACGATCTTAAATATTTTTCATATGATTCAAGGATTACGTTAAAACATGTACTGAAAGTTTAGGGGCTACAATTACACATTGAATTAAAGTTCAGGGATCGTATTGAATAAATTAAAAATTCGATAATTATGTTACATATCAAGTCAAAATTCGGGAGATAATTTTGTACCGTCATCTCCTATTTCTTTAGCGGATTAATTTGCGGGGCCATCCGAAAAGATGGAAAGAGCACCAACAGAGGAGGGTCCGGGGGCGCGCCCACTGTAATTAAAATTTTGGTTGTTGTTAATCATGGGATTCAGGGGGACGCTAATTACGACAATGCCAGCGCAGATGGAAAGCTCAGATGAAAAGGACAAATGTTACAAAATTAGACCAAGAAACAGGGTTTACTCCTTTTGGATTTTATCCTCCATTTGGTATCTTGGATTTGCTCTTATCAAGCCAGGCTTGTTTCACCTGGAAATGCACAAATTAGCTTCTTCTATTTTTTTTCCCCGTAAATTACGAAATTCCCAATGCGTTTATTCTCGACATTATTGAAAAAACGCCGTCAAAAATGGAAAAATCTTCGGTTCCTCCAAAAGAATTTCGGGACAATCGTCGTCGTCGCTCGATTTAAGATCGCCTATCAAAGCGCTGGCCAATTTCCCCCGAGCAAGGGCGCTAGCATTAATTACTCGAATCGGATTGCGAGTTGATAACAATATGGAAATGAAATCTTTGAATCTCTCGGCGGTTCTTTATGAGCAAGGTATTAACCAATAGTAATGAATCTGATCGTTATTTAGGTAGGATGGCAACTTAATAAAAAACAATCAAGTTGTTTCTTTTACCGGAATCTTCAAACAATAATTAAATAAAATGGGCAAGGTATTAACTAACTATAATGAATCTGAGTATTATCCATATACGATGACAAGTTCATAAAAAGAACCAATAAGTAACAAAATTCATTTTTCGGGTGGCGATGGAGCGAGGGTATTAACTAATCGTAACGAATCCGATTATCACCCAGATTGGCTAGCAAGTTAATTAAAAAAAAAAATTATTATTTTAACCATAAAATCCATTTTTCGTGCTCTTTCTTATTTTTGTTTATTTATTTATTGGGTTTTTTTTCTTAGTTATTATTTTCCCCCGTAACTCAGCGCCAATACCGTTTCTTGAAAAGGAAAGTGAGTTGGTTTCCTGAGGAGTGCCAGAGTCGTCAGCCCCCTCCCTCCCTCCATTGACATAACCTGCTTTGCAATCAAAGCAAAGGCCTGAACTTTTCTCCATCTCCATCTCCTCCATCTCCATCTCCATCTCCATCTCCTTCTTCTTGTTCTTGTTCTTGGTCTTCTTTCTTCCTGTTCTTGTTCTTGTTCTTGTTCTTGGTCTTCTTTCTTCTTGTTCTTGACAAAAAGCAACCACTTTGGGGGGCGCGGTGCTTTAATGCGTGCGAGACTGAATCTTCCAACGTCCGAATCCATCCCTTTTCGCCGTCTCTTCTTGCAGCCTTTTGGAGCCCCGCCCCGCCATCTTTCCCCCACCTGCAGGAAGCTCTCTGCCTTTTTTCCCTTTTCCCTTTCTTGGGTGTCCTCTGCCTCTTTTTGTTCCTGTACGAGGCTTAACGGGCGGTTCTTGGCCGCGTTTCTTGGATTCCTCGGGTTCTCGGAGGAGACGAGCGTCGTGGGTGTTGCGTCTTGGTCTGCGTTCCTTTGAAAGAAAGGCGGTGTCTGCGCGGAAAACCGGTGCCAGGAGAGGGAGCTCTCCGCGAGAGGGAAACGGTATGGAATATGGTCCACCCTCGTCATTGAATTTTCTCGGCTTTGGAACTTTGCTGCGGTTGGTTGTCTTGTTTTTCACGTGATTTGGTTGAAAGTTGGTCTGAAAATTTCGGGTTCAGTCCGTCTGTAGTTCTGCCTGGATAGACATAGTTGAAAGTCTTCTTACAGGCTGGGGGATCGGTCACTGAGCCCGGGACACTGGGTGCTTGTTAGTTCGGGTAAGAAAATCTCTTGTTTTCTGTCGAATTCAGAGGCGGGTTGGCTCGATTCCAGGCTGAAAGCGCATTAAACATGGCCGAGATTGGCGCTTGTTCCGAAACGGATGGTTCTGCTCTCGGAGAAGCACTCTTTGCTCAGCAGCAACTCCTGCAGAAGCTCTACAATGAATTGGATGAAGAGAGGGAAGCATCCGCTACCGCGGCTAGCGAAGCCTTGTCGATGATACTGCGCTTGCAGGGCGAAAAGGCGGCCGTCAAGATGGAGGCCGATCAGTACAAGAGAATGGCCGAGGAGAAGATGTGTCATGCGGACCTGTCCCTGGAAGTGTTTGAGGATGTTATTTACCAGAAAGAGATGGAGATCGCTTCGCTCGAGTTCCAAGTCCAAACTTATCGGTATAAGCTTTTGGGCATGGGTTACGCTGATTTCGGACCCAGTGAAAGTAGATTACTGGATAATCTGTTTATGCAAAGAGGAGATGTCTCCAATGGTGGGAAGGGGTTGAATGGCAGTGTGAGGAGACTGAGCTCTTTGCCTCCAGGTTGCTTGAAGGATCCTATTCCAAAGAAAGGCGTCATCAAAGGACAAAAGCCTGTTTTCCCTAATCTAGATGTGGTTTCGAGAATAGTCGATGAGAATCTGGATCTGGAAGGTACAGGCAAGAGCTTGAATTTGGAGAGAAAATCTGATTATTCGTTGAATGGAGATTTCAGTCCAATTTGGGAGCAGGTCAGAAGATTAGGGGATCGCGTGAATGAAATATCGGAATGTAGGGACATTGGTCAAGATAATGATGACTATGCTATCGGCGTGTCTAGGTCCTGTGCCATTGTTTCTCGTGTGAGTGCACTGCCTTGTTATACTACGAGTGAATGGGACAATGCGAAGTCTGATCAAATTAACCATTGTGAAAATCTCTACGCAGCGGAAGCGGTTGAGAACTCTGCTTGTTCGACAAGTATTCAAGACATTTTTGAAGTACCGCAGAGTGATGAGAACTGTAAAAGTCATGATGTTCAGGTAATAGAACGGAGTAAGCAGGAATCTGAAGGCGAAAATAGGCTCGGGAAGCCGGATTTGGTCCCTGATCAAACTGACTGGATAAAGAAAATGCTGCTTTCGTTGAACCATGACAAGATGCCATCTAACTCTACACTGAGAGGGACGATGAGTGCTGACTGTGATGGGTTCCAAGAAGCCCACAAAGCCAGGGTACCCAAACATCGGTCTGAGTTTCAACAGTTGAGTGAAAGAATTGAACGGCTTGAGACAGAAGGGAATGCTAGAAGCCGAGTAATCGTCCATGATAATGAAGAGGAAATAAACTTACTGAAGGAGATACGAGAACAACTGAATTCAATACAGCGTGAGATGAGGCGTGAGAACAAAAGGAAAGACACTCAACCTTACGACATGCCCCTGCTCAGCCTAACGGAAGTACGGGCCTCTCTTACTTTTCTTTATCTGGGCATGTTTCCATTTCTAAACCTGCATCCAAAGTTAGTTTTAGCCTGCTTTAGCTTTTATTTAGTAGTAGCTTTCAGACAGATCTTCTGCTTATTATGAATCAGAATCATAAACTACATGTTTTTTTCGGCAGGCTATGTTGCACTTCTGGCTCTAATCAAGCAAGAAATTATGGTAATAGCTCCTCAAATTTGGCTTTGGAATGTACTTTTGACGGACTATCGTCTTGCCTCTCTTCTTGGGTTGGTATGAATGAAAGATTAGTCTCTTGACTTTTATTCCAATTGATGATGTACAGAATCGAGATATTCAGTTTGAAATCTGTAAATTGATACATGTGAGAGAGGTGATTCGCTTTTGTGAGGATAATGTGCTTTCCGTGCTCCTGTTTTGTGCATTGTGAATGACGGAAATGCTCCGTGCCTTCACAATTGAGATGAGACTGTATATTGATTTTTAAGTGGGTCTTCGATGGAGTTGCAAGGTTTGAGCTCGATATCATTGTTGAGGAGCCCCTTTTGGTTGCTCATCGCGCTTTAAATTCATTCCCTTTTTCTCTTTATCTTCTTCATCGGCAAGCCAAATGCTCATCCAGGATATTATTAGGGTTAGGATGTCGAAAAGCCTCACGTGAATGCTCAGCTGTGAAGTTCTGTCTGATTCTCTGGCCAGTTCTATGACATCTATTGAAAGGAACTGATTGATGATTCATAGAAGCAGGAGACCGCTGAGGCTTTAGATCATTCAAGTGACATTGAAGGTATATCTGTCCTATTAACATGAGAGTTCTGCAGACAAGGAGGATTAACATCATTTAACTACCCAAGCAAGTGTAGCAAAAAACGTATATTTATCTAGTATAAGTAGTTCATTGTTTATCAACTCAAAATTGCTGTTGTGACGCTCTTTTAAAAGCATGTTACAGGATGATGTTTTATATTGAGGGATTCATAGACCGATCAACATCACATGACTAAGTTCTGCTTAGGCCAAATAGTAGACAGATTATTATTGGGCATGGTGCATGATGCAACACTTACCTGTGCATACATCCGTAGGTATTTACACGATAAATGAAACTCCGAGGACAGCGTTAGTGAGCTAGGATTCTTGATTGGGTCTTATTTAACTTGAAAAGAATATGTTAATTGCCTAAGAATGGTTAATATTTATACGGTGGCACGGTGTTCAACCGGGCTTGCTCGGGTCTAGTGAGTGCTGAGCCTTTTGCTCCACTGTTGAAACTTGAATAACACCATTGAATGCAAAAGCCAGCGGACCTCAAGATCAAGATAAATGCAGATAACAGTTCCTCTGCTTCAAAAGAACTTCTGAAGGGTACCGGAATGCATGTACACTTTTGGCAGCTCACAGATATAAGCTCCCTCAGTGATCTTTCCGACATACTACAGCCTGCAGGTCAAGGTAGTTTTGCCATTTATTCACCTTAGCTTTTGCTGAATTTTGCAACGCAAACTGTTTTTACCGATCTATCCATCGAAAACGTGAAGGGATGGTTCTGTAAAGTATTTCTCAATATATATACACTAATTCTTAAAGAACAATAAGATCCATAAGTGAATGTAGAATACCATAAAAAAAAATAATAATACACACAGCGGAATTAAAACGTATCTGTTTGAGCCATTGTTATTCTCTAAGAAAAAAAAATAGATCAACATTCTACTGAAATGCCAATCTTCTTCTCTTTGGCCTATTTCGATATAGCAGTTTTTAATGGGATAAAGTAATCGATAGGTATAATCTACCCTTTTATAGGCTAGAGAGGGGACCTAGAAAACCCTAATCATTAGTGTGTTAACTGAGCCCCTCCCATCACGGGCTTCAGTTAAACACAATTGCCTACATTTTGCTGCTCGACTAGGTCTGTTATTTATAGATGCCGAAACCCAATTCAATAAGATCACTAAAGGGTACAACACATATATTGGAATATCCATTAACCCGAGTATTTAAAATAGAAAATCAATTAATTAATGTAAGCCCATATTATAGGAAATTTCCAACAGCTTCGACAAGGCTAATTGATGATGTGTGATTTGGCCAAGCTGGTCCCTGCGGGTCGAGTGTCTTCGGGTCGGATAGTTCTGCGCACCACAAAGAGAGGAGGTCCTTCCAGGCTTCTCTTTAGGATGATTATCCGAAACTTAAGTCAGACGATATATAGAATTAGAAATTTTGTACAATTTTCCTCCTACTTTACCATCACCTCCTTCCAAACAAATCGTAGAAGTAAGATACAAGATCAAGCAAAGTTAAGGAAAATGAGTAAATTCGCAGTAGAGTTTCAAACTTACCGTTAGCCGGTAGAAAATGAAGTCACATATAACCAGCCTTAGATATAATGACCGATCTAGGCAATCGCTGTTGTGATCTATGACCAACTCGCTCCTAATCGTGAAACCATGTGTGGCCACGTTGATGTTGACAACAATCTAGCTTCGAGCTGGATGCGCGCCTTCATATGCCGCAGCGGCACAAACTTGTCCGAGTTTGTGCATTCCTAACCCGCCACCCTCTAGAGCATACTTAGCTACGAACTGCTTGCTAGCACAATAGTTCCGCTGTTCAATTTGTTGAATGCTGGCAACCCTAACCCCAATCGCCACCTCATGTCACAAACAAAAGTTCGCCATGTGATGGCCACATCATCGATCCAAAGGGATTCCTTCCAACCATTATATCGATAAGGGACTCGATCTTTATCATCGGATTTGTAATAACGATGATGTCTTGGATGGATTCAATTTCCATGATTAATGTGATGAGGATCAATATCCTCTACAGTTAGATTAGGTGAATTTCTACCGTCTAATCGATTAGATGAGTATTCACATCATCTACCATAAAAGATCAATAATTTTAATAGAGGGACTCTTATATAAATAGAGGAGCCTTACTCCTCACTTGTACTAAATACTTTCATTTGATTAATAGAAGAGCTTCTCTTTCTAAACAATTCCCTTCAGCTATGCTGTCGAGTATGATTGAAACGAAGTGCTTCCAATTATAGAAAATTATTGATCATTATGAATCATCGGTTATGACTATTTGAAAAAAAATTATGAATTGATAGATGCTTTATCAATGAGTGCAATAATTTAGAGCTAAATTCTTATGAGAACAAGGAAATCGCTAACCATACGTTCAATCAAAATTATGACATATCTTTTTATGATAAAATATTTACTCTTTTTATAGTAAATAACTAAATTATTTCTCTCTATTGATAATTTTCCATAATACTTATATTATATTCTTAGTAATCATCCATGTGGGTACTGAATTTTTTTTTTATCTCTATCATCTATAAAACTCAAGGAGTAATTTATACATTAGAAGGAGTAAGTCCCCTTGAAAATAGTAAATTCCTTTTTAGGTAATCATGGTCCTACTTTCCTGATGGTTGTAAATTAATTCTAACAATTAGCAAATTTCCTTTAAGTAAATATATTCAGCGACAGAGGTTATTGTGCAGTAGTTTCCTTTCAATTATGGTAGGGATATTTCCATTTGTGGAAGTGAATTAGTTCTCATTCTTGGTAATTTTTTTTAGGTAGTAAATTAATCACGGCTATGATCTTGAAAAAACTTAATTTACCTTTATTGATTTTTTTTTGGGTCGGAAATTTAGCTTTATCAATTGATCGGATGTGGAAGAGGGGAATTTATCTTTGTAATTGACATATTCAGTGTTGAGTTGATTCTCGACATGATCATTATACTCATCTTTAGTAAATATGTAATGAATTGTAACCGCCACGACATATCATATTGCATTGTAAATACAAAAATGGAATTTGTGTTCGCAAAATAAATTATTTTTATATTCTATATATATAAATATGAAAGTTATTCGCAAATCAATAAATTGTGGACAAAAAAAATTCAGCTTAAATTATTTTTGGGTCCAATATTTTTCCATGCGAGACCAAAGATTTTTTTTCAAAAATATCTTTTATCTGTCCGAAGCTCATTATTATTATTATTATTATTTTTTGGGACCACAACATTTTCTGAAGGTTTAAGGGAGGTTTTCTCCTCCTCCTCCTTCCTCTTGCTGTGCGCGCGGCGCTTTCGTCCAAGAAGCCTAGCAGGTTTATCTTCCACCGCCGCCGGCCGGCGACAATGGCTTCCGCCTCCACTCCTTCCTCCTTCTCTCCGCCGTCCGCCGCAGCTCGACTCCACAGCTCGAAACCCAGAAACCCATCTCGCAAAACCCTCCATTACCTCTCCAAACGGCCCTCCATCTCTCTCTTCAGCAACTCTCGCTCCTTCCCTTTCCCATTCCCTTTCCCTTTCCCGTCCTCGCTCAACCTCAAGCCCCCACCGTCTCCGACGCACCTCCACCCGCTGAGGGACACCGTGCACGACGGCTACCTCGAGGTCCTCCACAAGCCCCCCGCCGCAGACTTCCCGGGCGGCCCGGTCGAGCAGGTCGCCGACCAGGAATCCCGCCCGAGGATATTCATCCAGGACCCGCCATGGATATACCCGATATTCTTCAAGAACGTGTACCGGAAGGCGAGGCGGGAGGCGGAGCTGGAGTTGGACCGGAGGAGGTATAATTCGTTGAGGAGACGGCAGGTTAGGGCGGAGACGGAGGCGTGGGAGAAGATGGTGGAGGAGTACAGGGAGCTGGAGAGGGAGATGAGGGACCGGAAGCTGGCACCGAACCTGCCGCGCGTGAAGGCGCTGTTCTTGGGGTGGTTCGACCCGCTGAAGGAGGCGATAGGGAGGGAGCAGAGGATGCAGCGCACGAAGAAGAACAAGGCGGCCTATGCGCCGCACATCGACTTGTTGCCCGCCGAGAAGATGGCCGTGATTGTCATGCACAAGATGATGGGATTGGTGATGGTGGGGAACACGGATGGATGCGTCGAGCTCGTGCAGGCCGCGGTTCATGTTGGGGTGGCGATTGAGCAGGAGGTGAGTTTTGGTTTTTGATGCATTTTCTCAGTATTGCTGTTGGGCTATATAGGTTGAATGGTTACAAGTATGGTCCACCACATTGAAAAGCAATGAATCTTCATTGAATCTGTTAGGCTGATGTTAGAATTCAAATCCTAACACGGCCTTTTCATTTCGTGGACGTCGTTTATTTCAAGTGTTAGAGATTTCTCGTTGTCATTTTGATCTAAGTTTGTGTTCTAGCAGCTGCACAATGTGCAGAAGGGCAATTTCGTTGAAGTCTTTAATCCTCAAAAAAATTATTTCCATGCATTAGCAATTCATAAATTGTCTGTTTGGTTGAATAAAAGATAGTTATTTGCTTCTTTAGATTGACTGCAAATGGGGCCTCTCGTAACTGAAGACTCTGTCACGAAACTGGGATGGCATTACGTGCAGAAAACTTTATCGCACAATATAAGTTTCAACCTGCATCTTATTGTCCGCAATCTTATGACTTCTGTTCCTGTATGAAGCGAAGTTCTTCCTTTTCGTTTTCATATTACCAATATTTGTTCAGAATAATTGTTTGAATCATCTTCTTCTATCCATTCATGACTCAGGTAATGGTCCAGAGTCTACTGGAGAAAGCTAAGAGCAATCGGAAGAAAATGAATTTGGTTGAACCTGAAGTGGATCTGGACAAAGATCAAGTGATGCGCCACAGACGTGTCAATGGCTTGATCAAGAGAAAAAGATTTAACGAAGTAAGAAAGCTAGTGAAGGAAGAGGAATTCGAACCTTGGGGTCGAGATACCCAGGCTAAGGTTTGTGAGGATTGGCTTTTCTCTCTTCTTTTCCCCCCTTTGTAATATGGCTGGATCGTCTTGGTTACTGAGATAGCCAAGTCTTTGACCTTTTGACTTTATATATGTGCAGCTGGGAACTCGTTTGATAGAATTATTAACTGAAACAGCTTTTGTCCAACCTCCAGTTAAGCAGTTAGTGGAAGGTCCACCTGATGTTCGACCAGCATTCAGGCACAAACTAAAAATGGTTAAGAAGGATCCTGGGTAGTACCCTTTCTTCTTTCTGGGGCTTTCACGTAAAATGATCTCATGTTATGAGTTGATGCTCCATTTATTAGTAGAAAGAGAGGAATTCTGTCTTATGCTGGTTTCAAAAATCCATTTTATTAGTTGATAGCTATCAAAATCTGTTCTAGCAATTTATCTTTGTTTGACTTCCTAGAATATTAAGTTGGTAGCTATACTTAAAAAAGAATGAATAGAAGGTTGGTCATAGCTTAATTCTAGTTTTGATCAAATCCTCTCTATTTTCTTTGTTCCTTTCTGTTGAGATATGTGCTTCGTTATCGCCATGACCTACAGATGTAAATGTTTCAGTAGATTCATAGGTCATAATCCTGTCTCCTTTGGCTTCTCCATTTAATTTTTGCTTCTCAGAATCATGCAGATTTGTTTTGTTGATGCACTACTAGGGGCTATGTAGTCGACTAATGTTTAGTCATGATCACCGTAGGCTTTTCAGAAACCTTTATGTAACGTTTTCACTTGTATCTGAGCTTTTCTAATACTGAGTCTATTATGTTCTTTGTATTGGCTCTGTGATCTTTTACAGCTCCTGTTACTCGATGATAATGTAGCTTGCTTATTCTTATAAGCAATTTTTGCTTAACCTATTAAAAACTGTCTTTCTTGTAGGAAGAAGATTTTGAAGAGATATGGTGTTATAGAATGTGATCCCTTAATTCTTGAAAAGCTGGATGTTAATGTAAGCTGAAAATCCTCTTTGAGCATGAGCTATGCAATGCACTACTGGATACCGCAAAAAGATAATTGGTGCCATGCTATGATCTGATGTCCTTTTGCCCATTTATTTCGTGATTGGTCCGGTTCATGTGAATGGACCAAATCCATATTTTAGTATCCATAAAGATGAAATGATATCAGCCATAAAAGAAATTTTATACAGAGAAAGCATCTTCACCTCTTCACGTACATTCCGCCGGAAAATGTAAATGAGTCGGACAATTGGGATGATGGGCCACTTTGGTATATTCCAAACATTGACATTTCAGATTGTGCAGCTAAACTTTGCCTGAGACTTGCATGTTGAAATTGTTAAATCTTTGAGAGTCCGTGGTACTCCTTTAGGAACCAATCTTGCGAACAAAAGAATATGGGAGCTAATATATGAGAAAACTGAGATGAGGCTTGCAGGGTTGAAGAATATCTGTCTAGTTTTTGGAGGCTTCCTCTATAAATACGCACTTAATGTAATATGCAGTTATATGTCACAATTATTTTCATATCTAAGTTTTGCAGAATTGTAAATTGGGGGAAAAGGTCATAATTCTTGTGTAGAACACAGGTGAGGAGTAGCATCTTCATAATTGGAGGAACAAATTGTACTACCAAGAAAGAATGGAATGACAACTGATGCAAAGAAAAGTAATTAGGAGACATGTATTAGGTGATATCTATGGCAGCTTCCACGTTTTCATATAGTCCCCTTTTATCAACAGTTAGGGGCCTAAGCCATATGAATATATTTGTGTACTAGCATAATGACATCCTTTCTTTCAAATGCTAAGCTACTGCGTTTTCTTTTAAAATGTAAGTAATCATTTTCCTTTGTGGAATCTTTAAGTTTACAGTCTCTACTATGATTTAACTCTCCCAAATCATAACTCTTTATCTATTCTCCTTCCTGCAGGCAAAGCATATGTTGGCTCCATATATGCCTATGCTGGTTCCTCCAAGAAAATGGAAAGGGTATAAACTATATGGAAACTAGCAAGTTCTGTTTGTAGAGAGAGAGAGAGAGAGAGAGAGAGAGAGAGAGAGAGAGAGAGAGAGAGAGAGAGAGAGAGAGAGAGAGAGAGAGAGAGAGAGAGAGAGAGAGAGAGAGAGAGAGAGAGAGAGAGAGAGAGAGAGAGAGAGAGAGAGAGAGAGAGAGAGAGAGAGAGAGAGAGAGAGAGAGAGAGAGAGAGAGAGAGAGAGAGAGAGAGAGAGAGAGAGAGAGAGAGAGAGAGAGAGAGAGAGAGAGAGAGAGAGAGGAAAGGGTATGAACTATATGGAAACTAGCAAGTTCTGTTTGTAGAGAGAGAGAGAGAGAGAGAGAGAGAGAGAGAGAGAGAGAGAGAGAGAGAGAGAGAGAGAGAGAGAGAGAGAGAGAGAGAGAGAGAGTTTGCAGTACTCTTCCAGAGGTGCCGTCTGAGATTGCGATCCTAATAGCTGTCTTCATTGTTTATAGGTATGACAAGGGTGGGTACTTCTTCCTCCCTTCTTATGCTATGCGTACTCATGGATCAAGAAAGCAGCAGGATGCTCTAAAGAATGTGTCCGAGGAACAAATGCATAAAGTATTTAAGGTAGTGATGTCAATGAATGTGAAGTCTCTTACGTTTTTAGCTTGTGTTTGCAGTATTTGCCAAGGGTAAACCATTCGAGAGTAGCTTTAAATAAGCGAGCTTTATCTGTATGCTTAACATGGTATCAGAGTTGAGGCATTGTATTCAACATCATTAAGCTGATTGCATTTGGCTACTGCCAATCTAATCCAAAAAAATGTGGACACAATTTATCTGATTAAGTGCAATAACATGATTAGCAGCGTAATGGATATACTCTCTACATATTTAATCACATCATTTCTGTGACTCTGTCTGGTAATGGGGCTAACACTTTGCTCCATAAGTTTTTGTGGTAAACGTTAATTTCATTATGGGAATAATTACAAAGTTCTTTTACCAAACTATAAGCAAATGCATAATTTGGTAAGGTACATGGGAGTATCTAGTGGTGTATTTGTTTCACGATATGTTAGCCAGTGATACATGTGTTTCTTCTGTTATGTGGAAGAATGGACTAGGCATCACTGTGTAGACATGTCATGCAGTTCCTCATTATGCATTAATCTTTATACTTGTATGCTGGCCAATTCTAAGGTTATCTGTTGCACTCTAATGCCTTGTTTGCTTTTATTTTGTTTGACCTTTTTACTTATCCGTAAGCAGGCCCTGGACACACTTGGAAGTACCAAATGGAGGATCAATCGAAGAGTACTTGCTGTAGTGGAGAGCCTCTGGGCTCAAGGTGGAAGTGTTGGAGGTTTGGTTGAGAGACATGATGTGAGCACATGCAAGACTCATGCTCATGACAAACTACGGTTCTTTGTTTGCAAATTGTGTTTAGCCAACTTGATTGCTGAAGATTCTGATCTGTAATGGCATTATTGTTGTTGCACATGACCATTATATTGTTGATGTTCTATATCTAGGTTCTTCTGTTCAGGAAAAAATTGACTTGGCTTGATGATATCCTACAGCAATGACTTCTACATTTTACATGGTTTGACTAGAGTTCTCAATCATTTTCTTTAATGATCGGATACTATGTAGAGTGACTTATATGAAACAGGAAACGAGAAAGAATCACGTCCAACTTGTGCTGTAATAATAGGTTTTGCCTATCACTGTTCATTTGTTTTAATATTGGTTGCCATGTGGAAGCTTGCTGGTTTTGGTTTGTTGTGGTCACTCTGTTGTTCTGGTCATTACTTTCGTTCTACAATTTACAGAGCTTATTCCAATCTCTTTTTATTGCAGCTTCCTTTGCCAGTTAAGGATGTTTCCGATGATGGTGAAGAGCTTGAACTGTGGAAGTGGAATGTACGGAAAGCAAAGAAGGTTAACAGAGAGAGGCATGCTCAGCGATGCGATGTTGAACTTAAACTCTCTGTAAGCTTGTTCTCTCTCTCTCTCTCTCTCTCTCTCTCTCTCTCTCTCTCCTTTGACTCAGAGGATAGTAGTTTCCTTAGACTGTTGGATACTTCTCCCCTGTTTTCCTGCTGCGCCATTCCTTGTAAAAGAATGGCAATCTCTTTTTATCCCAGTTTCAGTAACTATTATAAATATGCAAATTAGTGCTGAGACTTTGGCTTGCGTAGAAGTCTATGTCCTTGCATAAAGTTTGTCTCCATATATTTGAAGAGAGCATTATTGACGTACTCCCTTGCAAATTCTTCATGAAACAGGTGGCCCGAAAGATGAAGGAAGAGGAAGGTTTTTATTATCCTCACAATCTGGATTTCCGTGGCCGTGCATATCCAATGCATTCACATCTGAATCATTTAAGCTCTGATCTCTGTCGAGGAGTTCTTGAATTTGCTGAAGGACGGCCGCTAGGGAAGTCTGGGTTTCATTGGCTGAAGATACATCTGGCAAACCTCTATTCTGGTGGTGTTGAAAAGCTTTCACATGATGGACGCCTGGCATTTATAGAAAACCATATGGACGATATATTTGACTCAGCAGAGAAGCCTATTGAGGGGAATAGGTGGTGGTTGACAGCTGAAGACCCTTTTCAGTGCTTAGCTGCCTGTATCAATTTGTCAGAAGCGTTGAAGAGCTTGTCACCATATACTGCCATCTCCCATCTTCCAATTCATCAGGTAAATATGTCAGCTAGTCTCAAGGGTGCGAATTATTACTGTTTATTGGCTTTAATTGGTAATATGTTACCACTTACCTTGTTTGATAGATCAACTCAAGGTAGTTTATATGTACTGTCCGTTTCCAATATTTGGTAATAAAACTTCAAATCTGGTTTTTAGTTTGCTATATTGCTTCTTGGTTATTGGGATGGAGGATAGTGACTCCAAAGTCTACTTCACGTGGCCTTACCTTGCCGAGCCAAATGATTTCAAGAAAGTTAAATCTATGGTCTTGTTATGCTGTTTGAAGGAGCTGGAGAACCCACTATAGATAAGATATGTATGATGATTCCCGTGATTTTGTGTTCTCAAACTAATCTATTATACTCCCATCTAATGTTGGTAGATCTATCTAGTGGGGATTACTAGAACCAGTGGTTCAAATATCTTGCGTCTAGCAGTAAGTCTCTGATTTTCCAAAAACCAATTGGCCAGCAAAACATATGTGGGGCTTTTGTCGATGGTGTAAATGGAATGAAATCTTGCTCCTATTCCTGGAAAATTTGTATCTTCTGTACCCACACGGACATATGCAACACACATGGAAAAAAGTAGGTTAGTTACGTTGCTAGTCTATACTTAGTTATTGGAGCACTTTGTTCTATGTAGGCATGGCATATAGTATAATTTGCTTGATGCTTGCTGTTTTAAGTGATTATTCTAAAAGAGAGTATGTGCTAAGAAAAGTCCTTCATGACCTATAGAGATGTTCACTGGGTTGTTTTTCATGAAACCTGAAGAAAAGTTGCAAGACTAGCAGGGAAAATCTTTTCTGTAATGAGCGCTTTTCCTCTTCCATTTCCAGTGGAAGTTATGTGAAGAGTCTTTTTTGCTTAGTGTTGACATGGAATTTAGATCATTATACAACATATACGAATTAGGATAATTGAGAACTCTATGAGTTGCCTTCTAGGAAACTTGAATTACATTGTAATTGTATGCTCTGAATGTCATTGGTCAACTATGTAAGGTGGTTTTCACTGCTATGGCCTTGTTGATCATAAGTGAACTTTTTTTATCCTCTTATTTTTCCTTCCTGGGATGGTGGATTACTCTGCTGAGATGATTATATACTGTCTCTCTCTCTGTCACACACACACACACACACACACACACACCCCTACTCACTTGAGATTCTACCATTTGAATTAGTGAGTATGCATTATTTTCAGGATGGTTCCTGCAATGGCCTTCAGCACTATGCTGCCTTGGGAAGAGACAGTGTGGGTACTTTCTCCTTGCAAAAAGCGGTTTAGCTGACTGTTTCTTCATACTTTTAGAAATTGTGACACCCAAAGTGAATGGAATCTTACTTACCCAGTTAGTTATTCTGGCAGACAAATATGTCGGCATTTGTAAATTCAAGGTTCTTTGCCAGACCAACTAAAGGCCTCTTATTATTTGGAAAGATTGCAGCTATGTTTCATTTACATGACAGAACCGTCCCAAAAGCTGTTGTTTGGCAGAATAATACACGGAACTTTGCAACTAAATCTTTTCAGTCAAGAGATACATTTGCGGTTTATACCATCTGGGCGTTTCTTCCAATTTCACTTAAAACCTGTTTCCCTCTGCTCATTTAGAAAGTTATAGTTCTGATAAGTTGCATTCAATGAAAGAATGACCCAAAAGCTGTTGTTATGTAGAACAATTAGGTACTTAGCTGATAATAGGTGGTTAATAATCAGGAGTACATTGACCATTTGCTCAAATTTGCTTCTTGTCTTTCCCTATTTGTTTTTTCCAACATTGAACGGTATATGCTGCAAGAATTGGGGTTTTAGAAGTAAAATGTCTATCAGGACCCTTTCCAGGTGTAGTTCTTAAGTGATATCTGAATTATACAGCCTATCTGAGGTGACATTTCTCCATATTGGTTAAATCTCCTTCATGTCTGTCGTGGAAATGTAGTTCTAGTCTCTAGCTGGTCTTTGTTACTGTTCTGACAATGTCTAGATGATGAATTAGTTATCTCAACTGTTGATATGGTAATATAGATGTTAAGCAGAATCTCGCATGTCATCCGAAGTTATTTTATGAAACCATCCTCTGAAACTTTGTGTAACTTGATGTTTTAATTTCTTATGATCATTCATTTTATTATCAACACCATACTCTTTTTCCAGATGGAAGCTGCTGCAGTAAATCTAGTTGTGGCAGAGAAACCTGCTGATGTTTATTCAGAAATTGCTGCAAGGTATAGTGTATGGCCATTGTGAAACATTTTTGTTGTTGTTAGACTTGCAAAATACCATGACATTGCTTTTCTCAGTGCGAACATTAGGAGTTGTACTATTGCCTGGACAGTTACCAAGGTAGTTATATGTGTTTAATAACTTAGTACTCTGCACTTCCCAACTGCCTGGCATCTTTTTTCCAGTTAATCTATCCAAAATCTGAAAAGAAAAGAAGCAAGATATCTGATCACTCCAGTCATACACGTAGGTTAGAAAGAAAGAAGAAGTCTCTCCTGATAGTCTCTTTTGTCTTCACACAACTCTTCCTTTCCCTATATCTCCTAGAGCAAGAGAGCAGTTCTCTTAGCACCGCTGAGATATGACTCCACAGAAGAAATGGATTCGGTAATTGTAGAATTGCTATTTCAATTATGCCTATGTGCAAATTTTAGGTCGTACTACTCTTAAGAAGATTTCCTTGTTGCTGTGCAGACCCTCTCTCCTCTTTGTACATGCTCTAGGTTAACCCATACTCTAAGTTATGTGATGTGAAATATCTTGGTTACCTTCTCTTTTTGGGGTTTAGGGTACATGACATAATGAAAAGGGACAGCAAGAAGGACCCTGCTACTTATCCTAATGCTGCGTTGGCGAAGGTCTTATTGGGCCAGGTGCATTTTCTGTGGGCTTACAAAGTTTATTCTTGAATTTTCCTTCTTGGAAAGAGCTTTTCATTTATCAAATTGCTTTTGTACGGTTGTCTTTTACTGTTTAGTCACATTTTTATCTTCTGAAACCTTTCAGGTGGATAGGAAACTAGTTAAACAAACAGTGATGACCTCAGTATATGGAGTCACTTTTGTTGGGGCACGTGAGCAGATAAAAAGAAGATTAGAGGAGAAGGGTGTACTTGGTGATGAAAGACTGCTATTTACTGCTGCATGCTATGCTGCTAAAGTAAGCCTTCGCCAAATCTATTTTCAAGAAGTAGGGTGTCTGTATGGAGTCATATGGTTTCTTTTAGTAAAATGCTACAAAGCCTGTACTGTGAGGTTCCACAAGCTCCGCCGCCTACTGAGACACCTCATCAAACTCAGTCTTGTGTTTGCCCACCTTCCAGATAATAATATTTTCACTTAATACACTTGTTCAGTTGACTGCATCTTTCTGCATTTCCTTTGCCTAAGATTATTATTGTCTATATGATAAAAGAAACAAGAAAGGAAAAACTAAATTGACTTTGTACTCTTCTGTTTTTAAGCGTTTGCATGTCCTTTTGTTCGCTAGAATTGAACTTTGTGTGTAGTGGTAAGATCTCGGTGTAATAAAATTATGTACGAGTGGATTGCTGATGCCAGTCATGGTCATGCATGCGATTGAGTCTGCTTTTGTTGTACGTGGAAGATGGTTTTCTCTGCATTTGTTTCTAGAGTTATTGTATCTGAGTATATTGTTGAGTGCGTGTTTGAGTTGTTGGTTGTGCCACCGCGGGCGATCTCGTGATATTCCTGCGAAGAAGCTGAATCAAAGCCAGAAGCACAGTTCATTTTAATTGAGGAGAATGCAAGAGCTTAGTAGGAATTCATTTGAAAGTCTTTGTGTGACTTACATGTTCCCCAGTATCTTTGGTTGTATGACACTGCTGTATGGTAATGTGGCTTGAGCTGGGCATCGTACTGGCTTTCTCTGATAAGATGTCCTTTATTGGCATCTTTCTTTATTGGAAATGCCGAATCAAGCAGTGTTGCTTTTCTTCTTCTTCTTGTTCTTTTTTTTTTTTTCAATTGGACTTGTACAATTTATTTTCTGCTGTAGAATCATTCTCAGTTGTGCAATCCAAATTTCTTAGTATACCAAAAAAGACTTGCGCACTCTGCTTCAGTTTGAGAAATTTTGAGTTTTTCATGTTACAATAAGCATTGAAATTAGATAATTCTCTGCAGGTAACACTGACTGCCCTTGAAGAGATATTTGAAGCGGCGCGTGGAATAATGGGTTGGCTTGGTGATTGTGCAAAAGTACAATTTCTGTAATGCAATGAAATTTATCAATCCTCTATCATGATGGATTCTTGCAATATGTTTGTAATTTCTTCTTTTCAGATTATTGCTTCAGAAAATCAACCAGTGCGGTGGACTACTCCCCTTGGTCTTCCAGTAGTACAACCTTACTATAAGAATAAACGCCATCTTGTGAGTGTTTCGGTTGTGCTTACTGGGTTTAGACATGTCACAGTCTGAGCTTTATATACTCTACTGCTCAAAATGTGTTGTGGGGCATTGCTGTTTTCTTTATGTCTGATGTGACTTGTACATTTGATCAACAAACCAACGATTGCATGCCTTCTGGTGCCAAAAAGTGCTACAATTACTGGATGTGGATGATCTGAACACACAATAAGATGTTTGGATCTGATAATAACAACTTTATAAATGGTGAAAATAGAACTTGCAATTATTCTCGCATAAACATGTAAACAAAGAGAGCTTTTTAGCTCCTTCCATGTAATCATCACATATTCGATTGTGTCTTTCTCTTGGTTGTTACATCTAATGTGGAATCTCATTCAAGTTTAATAAATATACCAATCTTCTTGAGTTACTTTTTTTTGGTCGTGTTCTTGAGTTACTTTACTTGAAGGGTAATGTATGCTAATTTTGCAAGTGGTAATGCACTCAAGTTGGTTGTGCCATATAACGCAACTGGAGGAGTACATACTCATTTACTAATCACCATTGACTTTCTTCACAGATTCTAATTAGTTGTTTACTTTTAATGCTATGCATTGTTTCCTCGATTATACAGCACTGCCCTTCCCGAGACTATTAATTGTAAACAACTATGTCTTTAAAGTATTCTGCTTGTTTCATTAAATGCTATGCATTATGTTCTCGAGAAAGATAGTGAAGATACAAGAATGACTGGGCTTTTTAACATAGACCTCATTAGGGAGGGGATTGCAGGAAGGATGTGTGAATTTGTGTTTTGTGCTACTCTATTTGAAAATCCTGAATGAGTTTTGTAATGCAGATAGAAACAACCCTTCAGAATTTCTCTATTGCTGGATTTTCTATGTGCAAATCCTGAATAAGTTTTGTAATGCAGATAAGAACAACCCTTCAGATTTTGGCCTTGCAGCGGGAGGGTGACTTGGTAGGTTTTGTTTGGAAAACTCAGTAGGTAATATCCCGTGACACTGAATATACTGACAAAAAACTCAAATGTTGTATGAACTTCAGGTTGATGTTAGAAGACAGAGAACAGCATTTCCCCCAAATTTTG
This sequence comes from Syzygium aqueum, assembly GCA_031216185.1. Classification (NCBI taxonomy): domain Eukaryota; kingdom Viridiplantae; phylum Streptophyta; class Magnoliopsida; order Myrtales; family Myrtaceae; genus Syzygium; species Syzygium aqueum. The sequence goes on along the minus strand of CM062233.1, from coordinate 27,590,418 downwards.
TTCACTCACTTGATGGTTCACACATGATGATGACTGCCGTTTCCTGCAGCGAGGCTGGTCTATGTTTTGCAGGTTTCTCTCGAGCCACTATATTTGCAAGAACTCACTTGGATCTTGAGCCTGATACAGGCAAATACTAGATACACATTAACCTAGCAACAGAATAGGTTCTGTTAGGTTTGCATGCTGTGCGTATTGGTTCAGGTTTTGTACATTCCTATGTTTGCTAAAATCTACTAGTCTCCCAAGGACAATCGTGCTCTTATGGATCTTGCATAGATCCTAGCTAAGGAGGAGATTTGACGAATTGGTCCCAATATTGGTCTGGCTTGGTCTTCCCTGATAGGTCTACACAAATATCGTTCTTTTGGACTTTGGAAAATTCTAAGCTAAATTGCCAAAGCGAGTTTAGCGAGAAGACATAGGAAATTAGTTTTTGAAGGATGCTCAAGGGCAACTTGCTACTGTTTGGTGTGAAACTCACATACATCCTCGTATGAATAAACTGCAGGGGTGCATGACTCATTCTGGACACATGCTTGTGATGTGGACCAGATGAACTGGATTCTACGCGAGAAATTTGTCGAACTATATGATATGCCTGTCCTCGAAAATGTAAGTACCTTGATTCTTATAAACAGCTGCTAAGCCTTAATACGAACGTTTTGAATGTGTCTCCTATCAACTATTGAGAAAAAGGTTGATGAGGTGATGACTATGGTTTTGTATGCTTCAGTGTGTTTCCAGTCACTATGTTAAAAGTGCTAGGCTTATAGATAATTTAGAGATCTCATGGTTCTCAAAATAATCCTCTATTCAATTGTCAGTTGAAATGTGAATCAAAAGCCAACTTGTGGTGTAAGACTTATCATTTGTACACTGTGTTGTGTAATATCTGTACTCTTTTTAAGAGCAGAGATTCAATCGGGCTTAATTCGTCTTGTGTTAATGCAGTTGCTTGAAAGTTTCCAGACATCATATCCAGCACTGACGTTTCCTTCCCTACCTGATAGAGGCAACTTTGACTTACGGGAAGTCCTCGAATCTCCTTACTTCTTCAACTGATCTAACATATGGCTAGAGTAGGAACTTCTTCCAAGTGATCAAAAGCATCACATTCTCGGAGCAAGAATCTTGTTTTCTACCAGCTGAAAGCAGGAGCCTCAAAAGGAACCACCGAGTTGCACACGTTCAGGTTGCAAATGGCAAAGAAGAAAAATTACCAGGGTTGCAACAAAGTGGCTATTCCTTGGAAGCAAATGCGTTTTGAATATAATCGACAAGCGGAGCAGCTCGCAAGTTTTACAGGATGGCTGCGCAACCATCTTTTACTAGTACAGAGAAGTTAGGGATCTCCTCTACTACTACTGTCAAAAACTATCTCCCAACTTCTTTTGTGGAGGCAAGGGATTCTTGCGGAAACTAGAACCCTTGCAGCAATACCCGTCTGCATGCTGGAGTTGATCGGAACTCGTGCTTGTCCTGTTGTTTGATTCCCTTGAGGAGAACTGCAAGCGGCTGGTCTTATTTGAGCATGAGTTTCACATAGAAGGCAGCAACACAAAAGGAGGCCGACCACTGGCAGATTTGATGGATAAGCTGGATGGATGATACTTGCACATAGAGACCAAGTCACAATAACTGCAAAATAGAGTGTATATAACTGACATAGGACAAGAAGTAGCGATAGTCGGAACATGCTGGCAGTTGTATGTAATTTTTTGTCTGCACACAGCTGTTTACAAATCCTCCCGCTATTATGAAGCTGCATCGGCTCATTTATATTTGCCTTCTCGGTTCTCTATCTCTGTGGGTGAAAAATCCAATTTGCTGAGCTCAATTCCCCTTTTGTTATTTCTCAAAAAAGACGATGTGCGGGCAAGTCCGATCGAAGTTCCGGGGTGGGAGGAGTCTGTTAAACGAATAGTACATGAAGAATAGCCATTTGTCATCAACCTTGGCACGTGAGTTTACAGCTAAGACGCTTCCGAGTTAATTTATATTCAATGTCGAAAAATATTAGGCAAAAGCCATAAAAAACTCTTAGTTATTCTCATCACGATAAATTTACCCTAAATTTTTGTCAGCGACACAAAAAATCCTAAACTTGTACGTGTGTTACACATTTATCTTTTGTCAAAATTCTGTCAATGACAACAGTTAAAAGGTATCTATATAGACACCGAAAAGCAAGTAGTGTTGACATGACGTGCATGTAGCTGCAAAATTATTTAACGAAATCTTGATGAAGAGTAAATGTGTCACATAAATACAAGTTTGGAGATTTTTTTATGTCACAAGAAAAAAATTAGGATAAATGTGTCACAGTGGGTATAATTTAAAGTTATTGATGTCACAGAAAAAGTTCAAGGTAAATATGTCAAATGGGCATCGTTTGAAGTTTTTTGTGACTTTTTCCTAAATATATTACTAGGAAGTGGATTTTTACGTGTTTAAGCTCGAGCGAAGATAATGTTCTTAGACCGTCGGGCACCTATTGTCATGGTAACTGTCAGGTAGTGATAGCGGAACGGATATAGACATCCTGATCATTGTGGTTCCTCTGCTTGTCGTAACAGATATGGGTGCTGTAGGGTTCATCAACGAAAAACAACGCAGCGGAATATAGAACCCTTGACAGAATCCATGTGTATATTGAAATCGAAAGGGAATTTCGAAGCGTACCTTTTGCAAATCGAAGATAAATTAGCAGCTGATTGTGTCTGGATTAGCACCCCAAGTGTTGCGCCTTTACCGGTATCCACAAACACGAACGAAATTCTCCAACGATCCACGTGCTATCGAAAGATCTTGAAGTTCCTTTTCTTAAACGCCGTTTCATTTTCGATACTCTGTCGAAAAAACCCCTAGACAGAGAACGATTCTCTGTTTATTTATACAGCCTCATTATCTAGCGGAATTAACAGAAGTGGGCCAGACGATTTGGGCCCGCCAAACCATCTATATTTAATTGTACGTTTAATCGTTATCTTATAACGCGCACGACCGCATAGATAATTTAAATAAGAGGATAAATTAAAATCTACTTCTTAAGTAAATCAAGGCGCACAGAAAATATTAAGTCCGTTCGCTATTGTGTGCGACCCTGTAGGTTCATTAAACATTAGCAGTGTACTCAAAACTCTTTTTGGCCCACAAATCATAAGCGGTCTCTAGCAAGACATTATGACTATCTAAGTATAGTGAAGGTCGATTTCCAACACAACCTAATTCACAACTAATATTAAAGCATCAACCTTGATTGATTCTTAGGGCAGACCACTAACAGGTGCATCATCCTAAAGTCAAAAGAGTTCACTAATTGGTACGAGGGAAATTGTTCAGGAAAATCGACTCTTACTGAAAATTTGTAATCAACCATACTGACATGCTCAGATTCCTTCTCAAAACGATCAATGTTTTGTCACATTCCTTCTTAAAACAATCATAGTTCAATGCTCACATTTGTTTTTTTGCTACCTTTGCTTTCTACAATGATACAAGGTAACACTACTTACAACAAACATGATGGCAGGCGATGAGCCGCCGAGATATAGAACCACCTTAAAGTTTACCTATAAATCCCTAGAACTACCTCTTTCCCCTGCAGGGAAAGCACTTGAATTACTTCTACGTCTTCGACCACAATCAACAACTTTTCACCCATAAGGCACTACGGCAAGCTGAAGCCTTAAACTTTTGATTAATTTAGAGACCTAGTATGACATTTTTAACGGGATCAGACTCATTCTTTCTAAAGATTTGCCAAAGAGACTTAACCTGCAATAGAGCATCTTTGGCCAGATGCATTTGAGAGAGAGAGAGAGAGAGAGAGAGAGAGAGAGAGAGAGAGAGAGTGAGAGATTCAGTTCCCATTACTATCCCAAGCATGATCGTATTGGAGGAGGTAACAATTTTACACCTTCAATGCCGCTGCTCGGAATGCTCTCCATGCAAGAGCCCAAAAGACATGATCTTCATGCGGATCATTGCAAACACTCCTTAGTCAGATCAATCATAATAATTGCAATTCTGGCTTCCTCGCAATTCTGGCTTCCTCTCTTAAGAACCGTCTTCGAATGCTACCGCCCATTATAATTGCAATTCTGGCTTCCTCTCTTAAGAACCATCTTAAAATGCTACCACCCACAAACAAGAACAGTGCCAAAACTAAGTGAATCATATCCAAACGCTTCCAAATGCTTCTTCAATAGCCCTTTTCTTGCTTAGCTCTATGCTCCACCCTCCTGCTCTGCCTCCCCTTTCAGCTCGGAGCTTTATCATTTCTTCATCATCATATCCATGGATATCAAGACCAGTCCCAAGTGGCACTGGCTGCGGGGCCATGCCTGTTGGCCGTGGCTGCCCTCCAGCAATTGCAGGAGCGTATTGTCCCTGTGTCCCAACACTCAATCCTGTTTGAGAGTTAAGAACCTGAATGGAGGATAAAGACATGAGAAAGCGAATGATATGATCTGTAACTAATATTTAATGGCAAAACACACTTGAAATTAAAAAAAACCAAAGTACCAAAAGAAGGTAATCTAGGTTATTTAGATTATTGACTACCCAATCAATGGCGTCTGCTGTAGTTTGCTAACAAAGAAATTCTAAGAGAATAGGCCAATTATTACAAGAACTTCTCTAGCGACCACATCAAGTGCTTTCTCAAGATTTATAAATACCATGTGCCCACCATTTTTGCATCCTCTCTTCATGCCTCGATCAACCACTCAGATAGAGATGTGGATAATCACTTTTGCAGTGTAGCATTCATAGCCTCATCCTGCTCCCTATCATGTCTGAAGATCACTTCAGTCTCTGATTTGGATTAATGCCTATGTACTTGGCGATATTCTTGATCCCCAAGATTAAAATATGTATCCATGTACACATGCATATATGGGTGTACACAGAATCTCATCCTATAGAACTTCTCTTGAAAAATGGAACCAGGAGTGGATGAATAAAATGCCCAAATTATGCACTGACTATCAAGATAAATAAGAACAAGAACAAGAACAATAACAGGAAGGCAATCCCAGTACAATTCATGCTAACTCTAATGGTTCCAACACTTGGCTAAATGGAATCCTGATTAAGTGGTCATGCTTCCTCACATGATTTTGTTACACCATGATAGAGAACAAAAAGAAAATCAAAGAACATTGAAAAGGGCCATGATGATGTCATGCAAAAGTGAGATTCATATGATTGGGCCGTACTAAAAGCAAACACACTAGAGATAAGGCTTCTCCAACTTTGTAGCCTCTCTATGCCTCCAACTCGTGAGCTTGCAGATTATCATGCCAGGATCACACAACATGCGGTATTTTATGACAATATTAAGAAATTGAATTTGCAAAACTCCTGATTCATGATACTCACAAAGCATCACATCATATTTTCCCTTCAATGACTAAGGAATTATCGACTCATCTGATCATCCCTGACGACTTGGGCATTGTCATTTCTTAAACCACGGCCTCAAGGACAATATGACAAACAAAAGATGTCATCAAGGGAGACCTATTTCGAAGCACCCAGGCCACTTTTCCTTATGGACCGTGTAAATGTAAGTTTTTACACGCCACAGCAAGTGATAGAACCTTTAATTCATAGGTGAGCATAAAGATAAAGGTTGTACATGGAGCGAGTAAAAAATGATGTTGACTAACTTTGGAAAGACTCTGCAACAATAGTAGAATCCAACAATAATCAAGTGATCCATAGATTTTTCGTTTTTCTTACCCCATCTGGATCAGTTTGGGGAGGCAGCCCCTTGCTTGCAGCCAATGCCGCAGCAAACTCTTCAGCCTGTTAAACAATAGCAACGGTGAATACCAAAATGCAAAGTCACGACACTTTGACTGTTAGGACTTAAAAGCATAACTCAAAGAAAGTGTCAAAACAGCTAAATTACAATTGCACTAATGTGGCCAAAACAATATATCACATATAGAAGAGACAGCCACCTTCCTCGCACGATTAATCATAATCTGCTCAGCATTTTCTTCCTGGTACTTTGCAATCTTCACTTCAATAGTCGGCACATCCAATCCTTCAATCAGATTGATTGCTGCAAAGTATTATAGTCAGACTCAGAAATGAAACACGACGGGGAAAATCCAATTAAAAACATTCACAAGCTCACTCATTTCCTCCACTTCTTCCAAGTAGTCATTGTACTCTTTCAAGGATGGAAAATCGTCTTCTCTTTTATTGAATCTGTAAGTGAAAACAAATTAGATAGAGTGAATTCGTTTGGCCCTATGTTTAACTTGCCCAATTGCACAGACTTTTCTTTGGCCTTTTTACTTCCTAAATGGATATTTGTTTCATTTTTCTCTTCCATGACAGTCAGAAAATTTCTAACAAAAAATGCAATCAAAGTCTACGACACAAATAGCAAAGGGTATCTAAAAAACCTTGCCTACGATCAAGAAAATACCAAGGTAGTAGAAAGAATTACCGTTAGAATTTGCCTTAGCATATAAAGACACCAAAAATAGAAAAAAGAATGCCTTTGTGTAAGTGATATATGAATAATTTGTGCGATGAGTAACAACTACAAGTAAGTAGTAATACACTATGGCCTGCCTTGTAGCAGTAAAATCTTTTAACTAGTGCTTGCGGCCCGGATTTTGTGGCAGAATGTATGTTAGGGAGGTGGGAATAGAGAGTGAGAGACTTACACGCTGGCCATCCTCCTCCTAATGGCCATTTCCCTGTTGTGGGGATTAGTGCTAGAAACTACCATTGGTTTGAGTCCTCTCAACCGTCCTTAGCTGGTTCCTATCTAATGATTCACAAGAGCAATGATTTAACTACGTAAAAAGATGCATACACAGATACACGTGCTTGACTATCCACTCATACCGATGTAGCGTGACCTCAAGAAGCAGCTGTATTTTTTGTCCACGGAATCGAGAGATTACTCTTTGGAGATACCTACACAAATGACGCATCAGACAGAGTGATAGACATAAGAATAAGATGCAGAAGACACGGATAGAAAAAAATGAATCTTTTTCAGCAGAAACCACAAGAACTACCAAAAAATGGCATATCCCAGATATCAGCAATCAAATTAATGAGAGCATCTGCTATACTTTGAAGATAGTTCTAGAATGAGCCACAAAACATTCTTCAAAGCTTCCATTCAATCCGTTGCATGGAATACCAAAAACACGAATCCTAGAATTAAACTCCTGCCAAATTAATCAGATCAATATCCCATCATTATCTCAAGGAAAAGGCCGAAAAAGTAACTAGAAGAGAAACTCAAATGAATTCTCTTCTTCTTACATACGTATGGGCATATAAGTAAGAATGGGAAAACTCTTCCTTCTTTATAAAAAAAAAAAAAAACGAGAGCCTCTGCCAAAGGGGTAACGCAAGGTGCACCCGTAACTAAAAGCATCGACCTTCGGGACATATTATCAAACACCTAGAGGGCATACCCAACGTTACTAAACCACACATCTCCAAAACATCTCCAAAACCCACTACGAAACACGCAGTTCATCACGGTCGCACTTGTGGCCCCAAATGATCGAAATCAAGAACTCACCCTCGTCTTGATATCACCCAAGAAACTGAAAGGAATGAAGAGAACAACGAGAAATTGCACATTCACGATGCATCCGAACAACGTGGGAACGGAACGAGGGGCAAGGGCGAAAACGAATGCCAAATGAAGCGTGGAGATATGCGATGCGGAAACGAAACCAGGGGACAAAAACACCTAGCGAAAAACCAAGAAACGGCGCGAGGAACAGAAGTGGGTGGTGATCGCAGGAAGAAACCAGTGTCTTACCGGAGCTGAAAGTCCAAGGTGTGGGGGTGTTCGAGAGGCGCCAATAGCGTGAAATCGGCGGTTTCTTCTGCACGACGATCAACTTTTATGGGCTAAAATCGAAGAAAGAAAAGAAAAAGAAACTATTTTTACTTCCCCTATTCATTTTATCATTATGTTCTTTCGTTGAAATTCATTATATCATTTAGGAAAAAGACCACTAAAAATTCCAAACTATGTCACCTATAACATATTTACCCTGAACTTTTTTTGCGACATCAAAAACCCCAAACTATACTATTTGTGACACATTTGCCCAATTATACTTTAGTCCATGGACATTTTCATCTTTTTTGTTTTTTTTTTTCCTTTCCGGCGTTGTGCGACCCTCGCCGGCGTCGGGTGATCGTCGCTAGATCTGGCAAGGGCCGCCCTTGCTCGACGCCGGCGAGGACCGCCCTCGCCAGATCCAGCGAGGGCCGCCTCGCCTGGGCAAGCAAGGGCGACCCTCGCTCGATGTCGGTGAGGGTCGGCCTTGCTCGATGCCGACGAGGGTCGCCCTCGCCGGCATTGGGCGAGGGTCGCCTCGCCCGGGCGAGCAACTGCGACCCTCGCTTGACTCAGGCGAGGGTGACCCTCGCTCGATGCCGGCAAGGGTCGCCCTCGCCTGAGTCGGGCAAGGGTCGCCCTCGCTCGCCCAGGTGAGGCGACCCTCACCCAACGCCGACGAGGGCGGCCCTCGCCGAAAAGGAAAAAAAGAAAAGTAAAAAAAAACGAAAATGCCCATGGACTAAAGTACATTGGGATAAATGTGTCACATATAGTATAGTTTGGAATTTTTGGTGTTGCAAAAAAAAGTTTAGGGTAAATGTGTCACATGTGTCATAATTTGGGATTTTTGGTGATTTTTTCCTGATCATTTATTGAGCCAGATTTCATGCATCTCGATTGGTCCGTTTGCTAAAAATTTTGGTGCATTTAATATTTTACTCGTTCAATTCAAAATCACATGAAAAAACAAGCAAACTCTCTTACTTTCTAGGCAAACTTGATATTGGTTTAATCTTAGTAGTTATTAAACAGCCATCGCGAGAAAAGAAGGAGCAAAATAAATAATAATAATAATAATAATAATAATAATAAAGTGCAAATTCCCTTTTGCCTCCTATACGTTTGTTTCAATTTTTAATTTTATCCCAACAGTTTGTAACTTGCATCGTTTTTATGCTCTGCGGTCTGTGAGTCTAGAAAATATTTCGGTTTGAATCATTTGTGTATATAACGACAACATTCTGGAACACTTTCGCAATTGTCAATTGTTATGTTGTAGTTTGAAGGAACGTGCAGTCTTTCCGGGATGTTTAGCTTAAAAAGGGATTAAGTAGAGATCGAATCCTCTAAGTTTTAGCATTTGTGTAATTTGATCCTATTGTTTTTATGTGAAATGTGCACTGAAAATTTTAAAACTTGTCAAGAAAGTATATTTGAGTCATAAAACTTTCAAAAGTGATATCAAATTATAAAACTTGTCAAATTGATTTAATTAAATCATTTCGTTAACTCCGTCTAATTATGCTAACGAAAAATGCCAACTTGTATTATTTTGTTATTTTTATGACACGTAGTGATGAAATGATGCCCATCAAGCACCACATCAGAAAAATATTCAAATTTTTTTTAAAAATACAAACTAAATTAGCTTAAAAAATAAAAAAAATCTAAAAAAAACAAACTCAAAGCAACGGTTGTGGCCAAGCCCTCCTCAGTGCTCACCGCTACATATGCCGGGAAGGGTCGGTGGGGAGTTGCCTAGGCCTTCCTGGCAGCGGCCATCGGGGAGGGCTTGGCTTGGCTCACAACCATTGAGTTGAGTGTGGGTTTTTTTTTAAAATTTTTTTATTCTAATTTAGTTCGTATTTTTAAAATTTTTGAATATTTAATCTAATGTTGCGCTTGGTGGATGCCATATCATCGTCACGTGTCTTAAGAAAATAATAAAATAAAACATGTCAACATTTTTCGTTAGTCTAATTGGACAAGTTAACAAAAGAACTTGATTTAATTAATTTGATAAATTTTAGGACTTGATTGCACTTTATGAAAGTTTTATGATTAATTGCATATTCGCGATAAGTTTTAGAACTTCCAGTAAGCTTATCCCTACTTCTATTTTGTGCAATCAAATCCTCTGCCACTCATTTGGCTTCAAATTAGCATCGTCTATCATTTTTTGTCACATAGGTAATGCCATGTCATTAATTAGTTTGACGCTTCAGGGAGAGTGATTGATCAAAGGATTTGATTGCTGAAAAACTTAAATAATTTGATTGCACAAAATAAAACTTATAGGATTAAATTTTATAAATCCAAAAATTAGAGGACTTAATTGAACAAAATAATAATTAAAGGATCAAACATAAACAAAGAAACTTAAAGGATTACATCTATACTTTACCCTTTATAAAGTTTGAGTTCTATCACTACAAGAAATCATCGGTCCTCCTCCGCCTAGATGGAAGAATCATGACTTTGAACTCATGTTTATTGCTATATAATTCAATATTAACTATCGTCAACTATAAGAGATAAGAGATTAACGATCAAATCATCAAATTCCAATGTTGCGATATTTCTTATCATGATAATTATTCATCATTGAATGTTATATGTCAATTATTTATTGAACGTTAAATGTCAATTATGCAATTAATTTGTATTAATTACGAAATCACATCGAATGGAAAAATTATAATAATGAGTAAGCAATATAAGGTTAAATTATTTTTACATAATCAAATGAATTAATCATCAAGGTTACCGTGTGGTGGATTTGCCAACCACGGGCAAAGATAAAAAGGAGATTTGGGCTCTCGAGGGGTTTAGTGTTGCTTATATTTTACAATTTCACTTGCTTAACACATGGTATAGTAAAGCCCTCACGTAGTTGTGCTGTCAGCAACAAGGGAGCCAGTTCATCAGGCCCAGCTTCTCAACATTGCACCACAAACCGGGCAATGTTTCAAACCTCAACATTCGGCTGCTCATGTAGTTTCATTATCGAGTTGGAGATCCTTCAATGAGGCAATTCGTATTGATTTATAAGGGAATTGGCTTTGTTCACTTCTCTATATTTGTAAAATGATGAAAATGGTTTCTCACTCGAGAGACAACAATCAAAATGGAAAAACATCAAAGTGGGTCAGTGTCGCTATGTTTAACACATGGAGCAAAATTTTTTTAGCATTTGGAGGGGGGGGGGGTCGGTAGCAACGTGGTTCCTCTACTTGGTTATATTTCATTATTTTGAAGATTATTTGTTAGTTCTTAAGAATATCCATCTACAACAATATGATTGGGAATACCATAATGACTTTTAGCAATATGTTATTTAAAATATAACTAGAACAATGCTATTCCATCACATCAATTTTTTTTTATAATCAAATAAAACAATCACCATTCCTTTTACAAATTTACAATTTACCTGATAAATAAATTGGAAGCCCAATTGTCTCATTCCATTTATTTCAATAAACCACCAGACATAAACTTGAACTCCTCTACGATTTTCACAAAGAATTCAAATATTGTTTATGTGTCATTGTTTCAATATACCCTTAAAATGTTTTATACTTATTTGTGGAGATTCAAGGCAAATGTTTCGTTAGTACTTCTTTATATAAATAGGCTGATGTATTTTTCGTTAATATTAGCAGTTAAAAAAGTTCAACAAGAGATATAGTCAAGATACTTAGAGATTTTACACCCATAAAAGCTAAGAGGGTTCCAACACCAAATAGTAGAGGCAATGTTTGCAAGGGACCGACGATCCTGCCAACAACTAGTATAGTAGATACGGAAAGGTGATTGGCTTAGTTTGTGAAATGAGTCTAGGCCATATATCTTCAGAGATAACGTACCTTCTGCTAAAGCTAAATCTTTCACTTCAATTGCTGGTCGAACCATTTTCTAATTTCTCAAGCCATCTTATCATCATGCATTAACTCTTTCATTTCTATGTTCTTAGTTAAGCAGTTCTTAGCAAGGCTGAGCATATTGGACCAACCAAACCTGGAGCCGCCTGGATTGGACCAGACCGGCCAGTTCTAGGCAATTTTGGGGGGTCTCGGTCTGGTCCCAGGTTCCTATTTTTAAACCGGTGAGCAGTCCGTCCGGTTTCCAGTTCTATGGTGAGAACCGAATTGACCGCACGGACCGACTTTATTTGGCTCAAGGATGACTATAATGTTTACTTGAGGTGTTTTGTTTTTACTATTTTGCTGTTCTATTTCGTTTCAGGAGCTCCGTGTGTATTGAGTTTTTTTTTTTGCGAGATCGCGTCATTTATATTCGGATTGAGGTTTGTTTTTATTTCTGGATTTGGCTCAGGCAGTATGTGCATGAGCAAGGATTTCTTGTGACATTCCGAATTTCGACCCATTTTTGGGATTTATAAAACGTGTAATTCGTCAGTGTGCTTATACTAAAATCTCGCCCGGGAACTGATCACTCCCGGTTATTGTTTTAAAATAGAGATTTTGCTAGAATCGCATTCGATCGAATTTTGCCGTTATTTAGAGCCCGAACTTTGGTGTCGGATTTTTCGGAGTTCCGCGACTAATTTAATTGGACGGTGTCGATATTATTGTGGCCAACCTCGAAATTACCCGGGTTAGGTAGAAAGTGAAATTTTTGACCGGGTGCGAATTTGGACTGGTAGACCACCCTCGCAGTGTGTTTTTATTATTATCCTCTGGCCAAATCCTAAAATTTATTAATTAGGATTTTTCGGAGACCGTTGGATCGTTTTCGGATTTAAATCGTGGCCGTTGGATCGCAATTATTGCGATTTGACTAATTTTTCTCTCCTCTCTCTCTTTCTCTCTCCCTCTCTCTCTCTCTCTCCTCCCCCTTTTTCCCGCTGACCCCCCCTACGTCTGACCACTTCCCCCATCTAATCCCACCTAGTCTCTCTCTCTCTCCTCTTCCCTTTTTCTTTTTCTCTTCTTTTTCTTCTCTTCTTCCTTTCTTCTTCTTCTTCGTTGCTTCTTCCGCGTCCGCTTCTGGCTTTTGCTTCTGCTTGTTGCTGCCGCTTGCTGCTCTGCCCCTCGCCGGACTGACCTCCGCCGCTCGTCGCCACCGCGCGCCGTCCGGCCGTCGCGCCTCACCCCCCCGGCCGCTTCCTTTGTCCCCCTCGCCAAAACTAGCCTCGCCGTGCGCCGTTCGCCGCCGCGCTCGCTAGACGTCCACCGCTCGCCATCGCCGTCCCGAACGTCGCCGCCGCTGTCCCGGCTGCCGGGACGCCGCCACCAGCCGCCAGCTCCGCCCAGAACAGCTGGGCCGCGCCGGATCAGCCCCCACAGTGGCTGTCTCCCCTCGTTGCGCCCGTTCGCCGCTCGCCGGAGCAAATCCGAGGACATCGCGGACCGCCCTCGTCGCCGCCGTCGTCCTCGCGTCGTCGCCGGCGTTAGCCAAGTAAGTTAACCCCTAATCCCGTGTTTAGGGTGTTAAACTTGCTTAGGGTAGTTTAAATTATGTTTAGATTATGTTAATTATGGGTTAGTGTTTAGTTAATTGTGATTAGGGATTTAGTTATTAATTATTCTATTGTTATTGATTATTATATTCAATCAATTATTTTCGGAATTTAAATATTATTTTATTAGTTAATAAATAAATTCCGAATTTAATATTATTATTTTATTATTAAATAATTAATTTTCGAAAATTAAATATTATTATTTTCGGAAAATTTTTCTAGCGTCAATTGGGATGCCAATGTTGGTTTTCGCCGTATAAATTTACGTATTTAGAAAATGGTTTGAATGATTTTGATTCAAGGAAATATTTTGACATTTTGGAAAATTAAGTTATTTTCGGATATTATTAATTAATTAATTCCGAATTTAATTTATTGTTATTTCGAAAAATTTATAATTTCAAATTATGATTTCTAGCTTGAATTTTGGCGATTATGTCGTGAATTGTAGTATTAAATTGTTTACGGGACAAATTTATTTTGATCGGAGTTTTCAAGAAGGTTTACGAGATTATTGGCATTAAATTATTTAATTGTTATGCCAGGTATCGATAGTAATGATAGTGGTGCTTTGTGGTTGATACTCGGATTAATGTTGATGCTTGCGAGAATTTATTGAATGGTTGCATGTGTGACCACTTGGCATGATTGTATGATATTGGATGAGCATTATTCATGGATGCATGGGCTAATTGAGAAGATAATAATTGGCCGGAATGCTTGTGTGTTCGTGTGGTCACACGTTGGAGCCGTCTTGCTGTGTATCGCTTGACGTTGCCCGATTTATCGGATGCCTGGGGATAATCTGGAGTGCCGATACCCCGGATGCCTTGTCGCGGCCCGAGGCCGGACTTGATGCTCCTTACGGGATACCATCTTACTGTGTATCGTTTGATGTTGCCGTATTGGAATGCCGTCATCCTGTGTATCGTTTGACGTAGCCGTGCCCGACGGGGCGGGACGGAGCCCGGTTTTTACCGGTAGACCGCCATCTTGCTGTGTATCGCTTGATGTGTGGTAGCCCCGAGGGGGCGTAATAATTGGAATACGTGTGATGCATAGTGCTTGATTATGGGGTCGAAACTGCTAAGCATGGTATGGGACGTGCCCAAGTGGATTCTATCTTATAATCGAGACACGCGCGACTCTGTTGCATTAATGCATGGAAAATCTCGTTAAATGCTTCAAGTATGTGGCATATGCATTTCATCAATGTGTGTACCGAGGCGAGGTAAGGACGCCTGTGATTGGTAATAATGCTGTTGTTGAGGTTTTGCCTGTTTAGGGACCCCCGTGCGAGTTGGCCTCCTAAGCTGGGCTTAGGTCGTTAACTTATTGAGACTTTGTCTCATTTGTTGTTGTTAACCCCTTTTTCAGGACCTTAGCGTGTTGACACACCCAGCTTGGTTCAGGGTGTTTGGAAGCTGTCTTTTGGGGATCGACTTGTTAGAGGGAGTAGATTAACCCGGCTTTTGTCTTTTGCTGGCCTTTTTGTGGTAGCGCCCGGTTTGGGCTTGTAAGAATATTCCCAGGGGTTAATCAAGTAAAAATTAATATAGTTTTGTTTGACTGTTGTGATGGGTTTTCCTCTGCTATCCCTATTTGTTGTTGTTCGGGGATTGTTGTGTTCGCTTCCGCATGTGTATTAAAAGATAAAAAGAAAAGGGTCGTCGACGAGTCCTGGGTCGTCGCATCTCAACGACCGAAGCGGGGTGTTACGCATCCGTAGGGATGGGGCGTGACATCCCCGTCCGAATTGGTATCAGAGCAAGGTCAACTCGATACAAGTTTGGTCGAGACCTGGAGTGATAAGGTGCGATGGGTTTTGGGATAGTGAGTTAGGAAAACACATTGTGCATGTGTTTGTTTGTTAGCTTTCTCGTTCGTAAGCAAGTTGTTCAGGAATTCTAATTCCTTATTGGAATTGGAAAGTAGGTTTCTGTAAAGACCCTGCGAAATGGACAATCCTGAACCGAGGGCCCCTAGGAGAAGGGCCGAACCAGGTCAGGCTGGTGCCAGAAGGAGAGCACCAGGGGATCCTAGATTGGACCAGATCCTGCAGGCTTTACAGATGTTAGTAGGGCAGCAGGCCCAGAATCAAGCTGCCGTTGCTGAGCCTGCACCTGCACCTGCTCCTGCACCTGTGCCTGTAGATGTTCCGTTGGCTGGCAATGGAAATGGGAATCAACCTATGCACAAGTTGGTGGAGCAATTTCTGAAGCTCAAGCCGCCCAAGTTCACGGGCGCAGGTGATCCTGAGGCTGCAACCTTCTGGATCAAGGAGTTGGAAAAAGTTTTTGCCTTGCTGAGATGTACTGATGAAGATAAGGTGACACTGGCAGTCTACCAATTGCAAGGTAATGCCAGTACTTGGTGGGAAGCTACCCAGAGGAGGGTATTTCCTGAAGGTACGGCCCGGGTGTGGGGTGCCTTTGTGGATGCTTTTTACAATAAGTACTTTTCGGATTGTGCTCGAGAGCAGAAGATGAATGAGTTTCAGCGCCTCCGGCAGAACCAGTTGACGGTAGACCAGTATGAGGCAAGGTTTGCTGAGCTATCCCAATATGCCCCAAGGTTGATTGAGGATCCACTTGATAAGGCAAGAAGGTTTAGGGATGGGCTGAAACCTGAGATTAAAGACCAACTGGTGCCCCTGAATCTGAAGAATTATGATGAGTTATATGAGAGGGCACAGCTGATAGAAAGAAACCTGGCTGAGAGGACAGCCGCGTCTGGATCGCGGTTTGTGCCAAACAAGGATAACCGTCGGTTTGGAAAGAAGCCGATGGCAGGAAATAGGTTTTCCATCCCTCCTAACAAGAAAGGTGGTGTGAGGAAGCCGGTGTACAACAATAACAATGGCCCTTGTCGCTTATGTGGAAGGCACCATGGATCAGCCCCATGCCCTATGAGGACGGGAGCTTGCTTTGGATGTGGCCAGCATGGCCACCATATTAGAGATTGTCCACGCCAGGTAGTGGGAGTGCAAAGACCAATGCAGCAGGGAGGACAACCTGCAAGTAACGTCCCGCCGAACCAGTTGAACCGACCACAAGTGCAAGGAAGGGTCTATGCTGTCACAAGGAAGGAGGCGGAGGACTCGCCTGCCGTCATTACAGGTACGGTCTCGCTACACGACCATGCTGCCTATGCTTTGTTTGATCCTGGTGCTACGCATTCGTTTGTGGCTAAGCAATTTGTGGAATTAGTGGGGTTAAGTCCGAAACCACTGGGAGTAATTTATAGAATTTCTACCCCTTTAAAGGATAGCATAGTGTCTGCAGTAGGCTGTACTGATTGCAAATTATCTGTTGGTGGTCGTGAGGACAGCATAGATTTGATTGTTTTGACGATGTTCGACTTTGACGTGATTATTGGAATGGATTGGCTCACCAAGCAACGAGCCACGGTAAACTGCTATCGCAAGACGATACAGTTTGAGCCAGTAAGGAGTGTTGGTTTTGAGTTTGTTGGGAATCGAGGAGGACCTTCAATCCCCTTAATCTCATCATTGGAAGTCGCTCAGTTATTGGATGAGGGTTGCCAAGGTTATTTGGCGACTGTAGTTGATACTTTGGTAGAGGAACCAAGGATGCAAGACATTGCTGTGGTGCGAGAATTCTCGGACATTTTCCCTGAGGAATTGCCTGGATTACCCCCAGAAAGGGAGATAGAATTTGTGATTGAGTTAGCCCCTGGAACGGAACCGATTTCTAAGGCACCTTATAGAATGGCGTTGTCGGAATTGAAAGAGTTAAAGGTTCAGATGCAGGAATTATTGGACAAAGGATTTATTCGTCCTAGTGCATCGCCTTGGGGAGCGCCAGTTCTATTTGTAAGAAAGAAGGATGGATCGTTGCGCCTTTGCATCGACTATCGACAACTCAATCAGGTAACGGTTAAGAATAAGTATCCGTTGCCCAGGATAGATGATTTGTTCGACCAACTTCAAGGAGCTTCGGTATTCTCGAAGATAGACCTGAGGACAGGTTATCACCAATTGAGGATTAGAATGGAAGATATACCGAAGACGGCATTTAGAACACGCTATGGACACTATGAGTTTACCGTGATGCCGTTTGGTCTGACGAATGCGCCTGCAGCTTTTATGGACTTAATGAACAGGGTGTTCAAGAAGTATTTGGACAAGTTCGTGATCGTGTTTATTGACGACATTCTGGTGTATTCGAGGAGTGTAGAGGAACACCAGCAGCATTTGAAGACAGTGCTACAGACTCTTCGAGATCATAAGTTGTATGCTAAATTTAGCAAATGCGAGTTTTGGTTAACTCGAGTGGCATTTCTTGGACACGTGGTTTCTGGAGAAGGAATTTCAGTGGACCCGACTAAGATTGAGGCAGTTATGAATTGGCCTAGACCAACGACGGTAACTGAAGTTCGGAGTTTCTTGGGATTGGCTGGTTATTATAGGAGGTTCGTTGAAAAGTTTTCTGCTATAGCCATGCCCTTGACGCGATTACTGAAAAAGGACACGAAGTTCGAATGGACAGATAAGTGTGAGCGTAGTTTTCAAGAGCTTAAGCAAAAGCTAACTACTGCGCCTGTTCTAACATTACCGTCTGGTTCAGGAGGATACGAGATTTACAGCGACGCGTCACATAAAGGATTGGGATGTGTTTTAATGCAACATGGAAGAGTTGTGGCATATGCGTCCCGACAATTAAGACCACACGAATTGAATTACCCGACACACGACTTGGAATTGGCTGCTATCATATTCGCACTTAAGATTTGGAGACATTATCTGTGTGGAGAAAAGTTTCATATCTATACGGATCATCAGAGTCTTAAGTATCTGTTTTCGCAGAAAGAATTGAATATGAGACAGCGTAGATGGATGGAGCTGCTTAAGGATTATGATTGTGACATTTTGTATCATCCTGGTAAGGCTAATAAAGTAGCCGATGCGTTGAGTCGAAAGTCGTCGATTGCGCATATGATTGTTCGAGAATGGATTTTGCTTGAAGGAATTCGAGACTCGGATTTCAAGTTCGAGGTTAGTCACCTCTCGAGTTTAATGGCTACTCTCAGAATTGAGCCTGAAGTACAAATCAGGATTAAAGCAGCGCAACCTTCGGATCCTGAGCTGCAAAAGATTCTGCAAATGGGCGCAACTAAGAGAAAACCTGACTTTCAAGTATCCGAGGATGGGATCTTGAAGTTTCGTGGACGGTTGTGTGTGCCCGATGATGAGGGACTTAAGGAGGAAATTTTAGCAGAAGCTCATCGCAGTAATTACAGTATTCATCCAGGCAGCACAAAGATGTATCAGAATCTTCGTCAATACTATTGGTGGAATGGCATGAAAGGAGATATTGCCAAGTATGTGGCTAGATGTTTAACATGTCAACAGGTGAAGGCTCAACATTGTAAACCTGGCGGACTATTGCAACCATTGGAGATACCAGAATGGAAATGGGAGCATATCACGATGGATTTCGTGATGGGTCTACCGAGGAGCCAACGAGGTAATGATTCCATCTGGGTCGTGGTAGATAGACTCACAAAGTCTGCTCATTTCATCCCGGTGCGAAAGGATTTTGCCATGGACAAGTATGCTGAGTTGTACGTGAGGCATATAGTTCGTCTTCATGGTGTGCCGGTGACGATCACGTCAGATCGAGACCCCAAGTTCACTGCCACGTTCTGGAAGAGTCTTCAAGGCGCCATGGGGACCAAGCTACAGTACAGCACTGCTTTTCATCCGCAGACAGATGGACAATCCGAGAGAACGATTCAGACTCTCGAGGATATGCTGCGAGCCTGCGTTCTAGATTTCAAAGGGAGTTGGGAAGAACAGTTACATTTGGTCGAATTCGCGTACAACAACAGTTATCAGCAGAGTATCAAAATGGCACCTTTCGAAGCGCTTTATGGCAGACCCTGTAGGACTCCAGTTTGTTGGAACGAAGTTGGAGAACGAAAGATTTCGGGACCCGAGTTAGTGCAACAGTCGTCAGATGCCGTTAAAGTCATAAGGGATAGGCTAAGGACTGCTCAAAGTCGCCAGAAGAATTATGCAGATCGGAGACGTAGGCCCTTGGAGTTTCAAGTAGGGGACCATGTTTTCCTCAAGGTGTCACCGATGAGAGGATTATCACGGTTTGGCAAGAAGGGAAAGTTGAGCCCGAGGTACGTGGGTCCATTCGAGATTTTAGAAAGGATTGGCACCCTGGCCTATCGTCTCGCACTACCGCCAAATTTGTCCCAAGTTCATAATGTATTCCATGTGTCTATGTTAAGGAAATATGAACCGGACCCAACCCACGTGCTGAATTATGAGGATATAGAAGTGGACGACAGAGTGTCGTATGTGGAAAGACCAGTCAGGATTGATGATAGAATGGAGCGAGTATTGCGGAATAAGACGATTCCGATGGTCAAGGTGATTTGGGAGCACCATGGAACTGAAGGTGCGACGTGGGAAAGCGAGGAGTTAATGCGACACCAATACCCCCATTTGTTTGAGTAATTGGGTTGGATTGTAAATTTCGAGGACGAAATTTTTGTAAGGGGAGAAGAGTTGTGACATTCCGAATTTCGACCCATTTTTGGGATTTATAAAACGTGTAATTCGTCAGTGTGCTTATACTAAAATCTCGCCCGGGAACTGATCACTCCCGGTTATTGTTTTAAAATAGAGATTTTGCTAGAATCGCATTCGATCGAATTTTGCCGTTATTTAGAGCCCGAACTTTGGTGTCGGATTTTTCGGAGTTCCGCGACTAATTTAATTGGACGGTGTCGATATTATTGTGGCCAACCTCGAAATTACCCGGGTTAGGTAGAAAGTGAAATTTTTGACCGGGTGCGAATTTGGACTGGTAGACCACCCTCGCAGTGTGTTTTTATTATTATCCTCTGGCCAAATCCTAAAATTTATTAATTAGGATTTTTCGGAGACCGTTGGATCGTTTTCGGATTTAAATCGTGGCCGTTGGATCGCAATTATTGCGATTTGACTAATTTTTCTCTCCTCTCTCTCTTTCTCTCTCCCTCTCTCTCTCTCTCTCCTCCCCCTTTTTCCCGCTGACCCCCCCTACGTCTGACCACTTCCCCCATCTAATCCCACCTAGTCTCTCTCTCTCTCCTCTTCCCTTTTTCTTTTTCTCTTCTTTTTCTTCTCTTCTTCCTTTCTTCTTCTTCTTCGTTGCTTCTTCCGCGTCCGCTTCTGGCTTTTGCTTCTGCTTGTTGCTGCCGCTTGCTGCTCTGCCCCTCGCCGGACTGACCTCCGCCGCTCGTCGCCACCGCGCGCCGTCCGGCCGTCGCGCCTCACCCCCCCGGCCGCTTCCTTTGTCCCCCTCGCCAAAACTAGCCTCGCCGTGCGCCGTTCGCCGCCGCGCTCGCTAGACGTCCACCGCTCGCCATCGCCGTCCCGAACGTCGCCGCCGCTGTCCCGGCTGCCGGGACGCCGCCACCAGCCGCCAGCTCCGCCCAGAACAGCTGGGCCGCGCCGGATCAGCCCCCACAGTGGCTGTCTCCCCTCGTTGCGCCCGTTCGCCGCTCGCCGGAGCAAATCCGAGGACATCGCGGACCGCCCTCGTCGCCGCCGTCGTCCTCGCGTCGTCGCCGGCGTTAGCCAAGTAAGTTAACCCCTAATCCCGTGTTTAGGGTGTTAAACTTGCTTAGGGTAGTTTAAATTATGTTTAGATTATGTTAATTATGGGTTAGTGTTTAGTTAATTGTGATTAGGGATTTAGTTATTAATTATTCTATTGTTATTGATTATTATATTCAATCAATTATTTTCGGAATTTAAATATTATTTTATTAGTTAATAAATAAATTCCGAATTTAATATTATTATTTTATTATTAAATAATTAATTTTCGAAAATTAAATATTATTATTTTCGGAAAATTTTTCTAGCGTCAATTGGGATGCCAATGTTGGTTTTCGCCGTATAAATTTACGTATTTAGAAAATGGTTTGAATGATTTTGATTCAAGGAAATATTTTGACATTTTGGAAAATTAAGTTATTTTCGGATATTATTAATTAATTAATTCCGAATTTAATTTATTGTTATTTCGAAAAATTTATAATTTCAAATTATGATTTCTAGCTTGAATTTTGGCGATTATGTCGTGAATTGTAGTATTAAATTGTTTACGGGACAAATTTATTTTGATCGGAGTTTTCAAGAAGGTTTACGAGATTATTGGCATTAAATTATTTAATTGTTATGCCAGGTATCGATAGTAATGATAGTGGTGCTTTGTGGTTGATACTCGGATTAATGTTGATGCTTGCGAGAATTTATTGAATGGTTGCATGTGTGACCACTTGGCATGATTGTATGATATTGGATGAGCATTATTCATGGATGCATGGGCTAATTGAGAAGATAATAATTGGCCGGAATGCTTGTGTGTTCGTGTGGTCACACGTTGGAGCCGTCTTGCTGTGTATCGCTTGACGTTGCCCGATTTATCGGATGCCTGGGGATAATCTGGAGTGCCGATACCCCGGATGCCTTGTCGCGGCCCGAGGCCGGACTTGATGCTCCTTACGGGATACCATCTTACTGTGTATCGTTTGATGTTGCCGTATTGGAATGCCGTCATCCTGTGTATCGTTTGACGTAGCCGTGCCCGACGGGGCGGGACGGAGCCCGGTTTTTACCGGTAGACCGCCATCTTGCTGTGTATCGCTTGATGTGTGGTAGCCCCGAGGGGGCGTAATAATTGGAATACGTGTGATGCATAGTGCTTGATTATGGGGTCGAAACTGCTAAGCATGGTATGGGACGTGCCCAAGTGGATTCTATCTTATAATCGAGACACGCGCGACTCTGTTGCATTAATGCATGGAAAATCTCGTTAAATGCTTCAAGTATGTGGCATATGCATTTCATCAATGTGTGTACCGAGGCGAGGTAAGGACGCCTGTGATTGGTAATAATGCTGTTGTTGAGGTTTTGCCTGTTTAGGGACCCCCGTGCGAGTTGGCCTCCTAAGCTGGGCTTAGGTCGTTAACTTATTGAGACTTTGTCTCATTTGTTGTTGTTAACCCCTTTTTCAGGACCTTAGCGTGTTGACACACCCAGCTTGGTTCAGGGTGTTTGGAAGCTGTCTTTTGGGGATCGACTTGTTAGAGGGAGTAGATTAACCCGGCTTTTGTCTTTTGCTGGCCTTTTTGTGGTAGCGCCCGGTTTGGGCTTGTAAGAATATTCCCAGGGGTTAATCAAGTAAAAATTAATATAGTTTTGTTTGACTGTTGTGATGGGTTTTCCTCTGCTATCCCTATTTGTTGTTGTTCGGGGATTGTTGTGTTCGCTTCCGCATGTGTATTAAAAGATAAAAAGAAAAGGGTCGTCGACGAGTCCTGGGTCGTCGCATCTCAACGACCGAAGCGGGGTGTTACGCATCCGTAGGGATGGGGCGTGACATCCCCGTCCGAATTGGTATCAGAGCAAGGTCAACTCGATACAAGTTTGGTCGAGACCTGGAGTGATAAGGTGCGATGGGTTTTGGGATAGTGAGTTAGGAAAACACATTGTGCATGTGTTTGTTTGTTAGCTTTCTCGTTCGTAAGCAAGTTGTTCAGGAATTCTAATTCCTTATTGGAATTGGAAAGTAGGTTTCTGTAAAGACCCTGCGAAATGGACAATCCTGAACCGAGGGCCCCTAGGAGAAGGGCCGAACCAGGTCAGGCTGGTGCCAGAAGGAGAGCACCAGGGGATCCTAGATTGGACCAGATCCTGCAGGCTTTACAGATGTTAGTAGGGCAGCAGGCCCAGAATCAAGCTGCCGTTGCTGAGCCTGCACCTGCACCTGCTCCTGCACCTGTGCCTGTAGATGTTCCGTTGGCTGGCAATGGAAATGGGAATCAACCTATGCACAAGTTGGTGGAGCAATTTCTGAAGCTCAAGCCGCCCAAGTTCACGGGCGCAGGTGATCCTGAGGCTGCAACCTTCTGGATCAAGGAGTTGGAAAAAGTTTTTGCCTTGCTGAGATGTACTGATGAAGATAAGGTGACACTGGCAGTCTACCAATTGCAAGGTAATGCCAGTACTTGGTGGGAAGCTACCCAGAGGAGGGTATTTCCTGAAGGTACGGCCCGGGTGTGGGGTGCCTTTGTGGATGCTTTTTACAATAAGTACTTTTCGGATTGTGCTCGAGAGCAGAAGATGAATGAGTTTCAGCGCCTCCGGCAGAACCAGTTGACGGTAGACCAGTATGAGGCAAGGTTTGCTGAGCTATCCCAATATGCCCCAAGGTTGATTGAGGATCCACTTGATAAGGCAAGAAGGTTTAGGGATGGGCTGAAACCTGAGATTAAAGACCAACTGGTGCCCCTGAATCTGAAGAATTATGATGAGTTATATGAGAGGGCACAGCTGATAGAAAGAAACCTGGCTGAGAGGACAGCCGCGTCTGGATCGCGGTTTGTGCCAAACAAGGATAACCGTCGGTTTGGAAAGAAGCCGATGGCAGGAAATAGGTTTTCCATCCCTCCTAACAAGAAAGGTGGTGTGAGGAAGCCGGTGTACAACAATAACAATGGCCCTTGTCGCTTATGTGGAAGGCACCATGGATCAGCCCCATGCCCTATGAGGACGGGAGCTTGCTTTGGATGTGGCCAGCATGGCCACCATATTAGAGATTGTCCACGCCAGGTAGTGGGAGTGCAAAGACCAATGCAGCAGGGAGGACAACCTGCAAGTAACGTCCCGCCGAACCAGTTGAACCGACCACAAGTGCAAGGAAGGGTCTATGCTGTCACAAGGAAGGAGGCGGAGGACTCGCCTGCCGTCATTACAGGTACGGTCTCGCTACACGACCATGCTGCCTATGCTTTGTTTGATCCTGGTGCTACGCATTCGTTTGTGGCTAAGCAATTTGTGGAATTAGTGGGGTTAAGTCCGAAACCACTGGGAGTAATTTATAGAATTTCTACCCCTTTAAAGGATAGCATAGTGTCTGCAGTAGGCTGTACTGATTGCAAATTATCTGTTGGTGGTCGTGAGGACAGCATAGATTTGATTGTTTTGACGATGTTCGACTTTGACGTGATTATTGGAATGGATTGGCTCACCAAGCAACGAGCCACGGTAAACTGCTATCGCAAGACGATACAGTTTGAGCCAGTAAGGAGTGTTGGTTTTGAGTTTGTTGGGAATCGAGGAGGACCTTCAATCCCCTTAATCTCATCATTGGAAGTCGCTCAGTTATTGGATGAGGGTTGCCAAGGTTATTTGGCGACTGTAGTTGATACTTTGGTAGAGGAACCAAGGATGCAAGACATTGCTGTGGTGCGAGAATTCTCGGACATTTTCCCTGAGGAATTGCCTGGATTACCCCCAGAAAGGGAGATAGAATTTGTGATTGAGTTAGCCCCTGGAACGGAACCGATTTCTAAGGCACCTTATAGAATGGCGTTGTCGGAATTGAAAGAGTTAAAGGTTCAGATGCAGGAATTATTGGACAAAGGATTTATTCGTCCTAGTGCATCGCCTTGGGGAGCGCCAGTTCTATTTGTAAGAAAGAAGGATGGATCGTTGCGCCTTTGCATCGACTATCGACAACTCAATCAGGTAACGGTTAAGAATAAGTATCCGTTGCCCAGGATAGATGATTTGTTCGACCAACTTCAAGGAGCTTCGGTATTCTCGAAGATAGACCTGAGGACAGGTTATCACCAATTGAGGATTAGAATGGAAGATATACCGAAGACGGCATTTAGAACACGCTATGGACACTATGAGTTTACCGTGATGCCGTTTGGTCTGACGAATGCGCCTGCAGCTTTTATGGACTTAATGAACAGGGTGTTCAAGAAGTATTTGGACAAGTTCGTGATCGTGTTTATTGACGACATTCTGGTGTATTCGAGGAGTGTAGAGGAACACCAGCAGCATTTGAAGACAGTGCTACAGACTCTTCGAGATCATAAGTTGTATGCTAAATTTAGCAAATGCGAGTTTTGGTTAACTCGAGTGGCATTTCTTGGACACGTGGTTTCTGGAGAAGGAATTTCAGTGGACCCGACTAAGATTGAGGCAGTTATGAATTGGCCTAGACCAACGACGGTAACTGAAGTTCGGAGTTTCTTGGGATTGGCTGGTTATTATAGGAGGTTCGTTGAAAAGTTTTCTGCTATAGCCATGCCCTTGACGCGATTACTGAAAAAGGACACGAAGTTCGAATGGACAGATAAGTGTGAGCGTAGTTTTCAAGAGCTTAAGCAAAAGCTAACTACTGCGCCTGTTCTAACATTACCGTCTGGTTCAGGAGGATACGAGATTTACAGCGACGCGTCACATAAAGGATTGGGATGTGTTTTAATGCAACATGGAAGAGTTGTGGCATATGCGTCCCGACAATTAAGACCACACGAATTGAATTACCCGACACACGACTTGGAATTGGCTGCTATCATATTCGCACTTAAGATTTGGAGACATTATCTGTGTGGAGAAAAGTTTCATATCTATACGGATCATCAGAGTCTTAAGTATCTGTTTTCGCAGAAAGAATTGAATATGAGACAGCGTAGATGGATGGAGCTGCTTAAGGATTATGATTGTGACATTTTGTATCATCCTGGTAAGGCTAATAAAGTAGCCGATGCGTTGAGTCGAAAGTCGTCGATTGCGCATATGATTGTTCGAGAATGGATTTTGCTTGAAGGAATTCGAGACTCGGATTTCAAGTTCGAGGTTAGTCACCTCTCGAGTTTAATGGCTACTCTCAGAATTGAGCCTGAAGTACAAATCAGGATTAAAGCAGCGCAACCTTCGGATCCTGAGCTGCAAAAGATTCTGCAAATGGGCGCAACTAAGAGAAAACCTGACTTTCAAGTATCCGAGGATGGGATCTTGAAGTTTCGTGGACGGTTGTGTGTGCCCGATGATGAGGGACTTAAGGAGGAAATTTTAGCAGAAGCTCATCGCAGTAATTACAGTATTCATCCAGGCAGCACAAAGATGTATCAGAATCTTCGTCAATACTATTGGTGGAATGGCATGAAAGGAGATATTGCCAAGTATGTGGCTAGATGTTTAACATGTCAACAGGTGAAGGCTCAACATTGTAAACCTGGCGGACTATTGCAACCATTGGAGATACCAGAATGGAAATGGGAGCATATCACGATGGATTTCGTGATGGGTCTACCGAGGAGCCAACGAGGTAATGATTCCATCTGGGTCGTGGTAGATAGACTCACAAAGTCTGCTCATTTCATCCCGGTGCGAAAGGATTTTGCCATGGACAAGTATGCTGAGTTGTACGTGAGGCATATAGTTCGTCTTCATGGTGTGCCGGTGACGATCACGTCAGATCGAGACCCCAAGTTCACTGCCACGTTCTGGAAGAGTCTTCAAGGCGCCATGGGGACCAAGCTACAGTACAGCACTGCTTTTCATCCGCAGACAGATGGACAATCCGAGAGAACGATTCAGACTCTCGAGGATATGCTGCGAGCCTGCGTTCTAGATTTCAAAGGGAGTTGGGAAGAACAGTTACATTTGGTCGAATTCGCGTACAACAACAGTTATCAGCAGAGTATCAAAATGGCACCTTTCGAAGCGCTTTATGGCAGACCCTGTAGGACTCCAGTTTGTTGGAACGAAGTTGGAGAACGAAAGATTTCGGGACCCGAGTTAGTGCAACAGTCGTCAGATGCCGTTAAAGTCATAAGGGATAGGCTAAGGACTGCTCAAAGTCGCCAGAAGAATTATGCAGATCGGAGACGTAGGCCCTTGGAGTTTCAAGTAGGGGACCATGTTTTCCTCAAGGTGTCACCGATGAGAGGATTATCACGGTTTGGCAAGAAGGGAAAGTTGAGCCCGAGGTACGTGGGTCCATTCGAGATTTTAGAAAGGATTGGCACCCTGGCCTATCGTCTCGCACTACCGCCAAATTTGTCCCAAGTTCATAATGTATTCCATGTGTCTATGTTAAGGAAATATGAACCGGACCCAACCCACGTGCTGAATTATGAGGATATAGAAGTGGACGACAGAGTGTCGTATGTGGAAAGACCAGTCAGGATTGATGATAGAATGGAGCGAGTATTGCGGAATAAGACGATTCCGATGGTCAAGGTGATTTGGGAGCACCATGGAACTGAAGGTGCGACGTGGGAAAGCGAGGAGTTAATGCGACACCAATACCCCCATTTGTTTGAGTAATTGGGTTGGATTGTAAATTTCGAGGACGAAATTTTTGTAAGGGGAGAAGAGTTGTGACATTCCGAATTTCGACCCATTTTTGGGATTTATAAAACGTGTAATTCGTCAGTGTGCTTATACTAAAATCTCGCCCGGGAACTGATCACTCCCGGTTATTGTTTTAAAATAGAGATTTTGCTAGAATCGCATTCGATCGAATTTTGCCGTTATTTAGAGCCCGAACTTTGGTGTCGGATTTTTCGGAGTTCCGCGACTAATTTAATTGGACGGTGTCGATATTATTGTGGCCAACCTCGAAATTACCCGGGTTAGGTAGAAAGTGAAATTTTTGACCGGGTGCGAATTTGGACTGGTAGACCACCCTCGCAGTGTGTTTTTATTATTATCCTCTGGCCAAATCCTAAAATTTATTAATTAGGATTTTTCGGAGACCGTTGGATCGTTTTCGGATTTAAATCGTGGCCGTTGGATCGCAATTATTGCGATTTGACTAATTTTTCTCTCCTCTCTCTCTTTCTCTCTCCCTCTCTCTCTCTCTCTCCTCCCCCTTTTTCCCGCTGACCCCCCCTACGTCTGACCACTTCCCCCATCTAATCCCACCTAGTCTCTCTCTCTCTCCTCTTCCCTTTTTCTTTTTCTCTTCTTTTTCTTCTCTTCTTCCTTTCTTCTTCTTCTTCGTTGCTTCTTCCGCGTCCGCTTCTGGCTTTTGCTTCTGCTTGTTGCTGCCGCTTGCTGCTCTGCCCCTCGCCGGACTGACCTCCGCCGCTCGTCGCCACCGCGCGCCGTCCGGCCGTCGCGCCTCACCCCCCCGGCCGCTTCCTTTGTCCCCCTCGCCAAAACTAGCCTCGCCGTGCGCCGTTCGCCGCCGCGCTCGCTAGACGTCCACCGCTCGCCATCGCCGTCCCGAACGTCGCCGCCGCTGTCCCGGCTGCCGGGACGCCGCCACCAGCCGCCAGCTCCGCCCAGAACAGCTGGGCCGCGCCGGATCAGCCCCCACAGTGGCTGTCTCCCCTCGTTGCGCCCGTTCGCCGCTCGCCGGAGCAAATCCGAGGACATCGCGGACCGCCCTCGTCGCCGCCGTCGTCCTCGCGTCGTCGCCGGCGTTAGCCAAGTAAGTTAACCCCTAATCCCGTGTTTAGGGTGTTAAACTTGCTTAGGGTAGTTTAAATTATGTTTAGATTATGTTAATTATGGGTTAGTGTTTAGTTAATTGTGATTAGGGATTTAGTTATTAATTATTCTATTGTTATTGATTATTATATTCAATCAATTATTTTCGGAATTTAAATATTATTTTATTAGTTAATAAATAAATTCCGAATTTAATATTATTATTTTATTATTAAATAATTAATTTTCGAAAATTAAATATTATTATTTTCGGAAAATTTTTCTAGCGTCAATTGGGATGCCAATGTTGGTTTTCGCCGTATAAATTTACGTATTTAGAAAATGGTTTGAATGATTTTGATTCAAGGAAATATTTTGACATTTTGGAAAATTAAGTTATTTTCGGATATTATTAATTAATTAATTCCGAATTTAATTTATTGTTATTTCGAAAAATTTATAATTTCAAATTATGATTTCTAGCTTGAATTTTGGCGATTATGTCGTGAATTGTAGTATTAAATTGTTTACGGGACAAATTTATTTTGATCGGAGTTTTCAAGAAGGTTTACGAGATTATTGGCATTAAATTATTTAATTGTTATGCCAGGTATCGATAGTAATGATAGTGGTGCTTTGTGGTTGATACTCGGATTAATGTTGATGCTTGCGAGAATTTATTGAATGGTTGCATGTGTGACCACTTGGCATGATTGTATGATATTGGATGAGCATTATTCATGGATGCATGGGCTAATTGAGAAGATAATAATTGGCCGGAATGCTTGTGTGTTCGTGTGGTCACACGTTGGAGCCGTCTTGCTGTGTATCGCTTGACGTTGCCCGATTTATCGGATGCCTGGGGATAATCTGGAGTGCCGATACCCCGGATGCCTTGTCGCGGCCCGAGGCCGGACTTGATGCTCCTTACGGGATACCATCTTACTGTGTATCGTTTGATGTTGCCGTATTGGAATGCCGTCATCCTGTGTATCGTTTGACGTAGCCGTGCCCGACGGGGCGGGACGGAGCCCGGTTTTTACCGGTAGACCGCCATCTTGCTGTGTATCGCTTGATGTGTGGTAGCCCCGAGGGGGCGTAATAATTGGAATACGTGTGATGCATAGTGCTTGATTATGGGGTCGAAACTGCTAAGCATGGTATGGGACGTGCCCAAGTGGATTCTATCTTATAATCGAGACACGCGCGACTCTGTTGCATTAATGCATGGAAAATCTCGTTAAATGCTTCAAGTATGTGGCATATGCATTTCATCAATGTGTGTACCGAGGCGAGGTAAGGACGCCTGTGATTGGTAATAATGCTGTTGTTGAGGTTTTGCCTGTTTAGGGACCCCCGTGCGAGTTGGCCTCCTAAGCTGGGCTTAGGTCGTTAACTTATTGAGACTTTGTCTCATTTGTTGTTGTTAACCCCTTTTTCAGGACCTTAGCGTGTTGACACACCCAGCTTGGTTCAGGGTGTTTGGAAGCTGTCTTTTGGGGATCGACTTGTTAGAGGGAGTAGATTAACCCGGCTTTTGTCTTTTGCTGGCCTTTTTGTGGTAGCGCCCGGTTTGGGCTTGTAAGAATATTCCCAGGGGTTAATCAAGTAAAAATTAATATAGTTTTGTTTGACTGTTGTGATGGGTTTTCCTCTGCTATCCCTATTTGTTGTTGTTCGGGGATTGTTGTGTTCGCTTCCGCATGTGTATTAAAAGATAAAAAGAAAAGGGTCGTCGACGAGTCCTGGGTCGTCGCATCTCAACGACCGAAGCGGGGTGTTACGCATCCGTAGGGATGGGGCGTGACATTTCTCGCTGTTGTCGTGATTGTTATGTGCGCTCACATTTAGGCATGTTAGTGTTCTATGAGATCTTCAGTGGAAACATGTACTGCTGAATAGACCATGTCCTGCTCACTGTGTAGGAAGTCAGTGTTACATTTCACTGTGGTTTTGAAATTGTAGCATGTAAAAGGTTCAATCGCACTGTTAAAGTGATGTTGAGGATGACATGAAATTGCGCACCTATACTTTGTTTGTAAAGCTGATAAAATTTATTGTACATGTTTCTACTCATTATTGGGGTATCTCTTAGGTTGTTCATGTTGATTGTGGTAAGTTTATAGTGGAACAAAATTGAAAGGTCTTAATGTGAGAAGAAGAGCAGCCACTGCGAATTCCTCTTAATATGCATTGTATGTAAGGTGGAACGGGACCGGCTGGTTCGGTCCGGTTCCCGATCCCAAGACCAGCCAGTCCAGTCCTCGATCCCAAAAGCTGGGAACCGGTCCTCCCGGTCCAGTTCCTTTTTCCTAGGTTAGATCAGACTAGATCGGGAATTGATCACCCCTAGTTCTTTTTCATTTTCTGCCAGATCAGCACATGTTTTTCCAATAATTTCCTCTTCGGTGACAAATGAAGTTGTTATATAGGCCAGATGGTATGTGGTAATGTTCAAAGCTTGATTAAGTATAGCAATAGAAACTCCAGCAACCCTTATTGCATGTATATTGCATGTACATATTTCCCTTTGATTGTGCATATCATGATTGAGTATTATCTTAGAATATTTATCTAATAAAATATATAAATATGTTGATGTATTCTTCAAATTTCAATAAGAGACATAATCAAGACACTTACAAACTTTATACCCATAACAACCATGAGGGTTTCAGCACCAAATAGTAGAGACAATGTTTGTAAGAGACCAACAATCCCGCCAACTACAAATGTAGTAGATGTAGAAGGGTAATTGGCTTAGTTTGTGAAATGAGTCTAGGCCATATATGTTTAGAGACAACGTACCTCCTGCTGGAACTAAATCTCTTACTTCTGGTTGAACCTCTTTCTAATTTCTCGAGCATTTCACCATCATGCATCAACTCTTTCATTTCTATGTTCTTAGTTGAGCAGTTCTTAGGGTTTTCCTCTTCTGCTAGGCCATCACACGTTTCTCCAACAGTTTCCTCTTTGGTGACAAATGAAGTTATTATACAGGCCAAAGGGTATGTACAAATGTTCAAAACTTGATATAGTAATAGAAACTCCCACAGCCTATATTACACATATATTGCTCGTATATTGCACGTACATTGCACTGCACGTATATCTCCCTGTGATTGTGCATTATTTGATGGAGATATTATCTTAGAATGTTTAACTAATAAAGCCTATAAATAAGCGGATGAATCCTTCGTTAACATTAGCAGTTAATAAAGTTTAACAAGAGATATAATCATTTTATACCAATAAAAGCTAGGAGGATTTTGACACTATATAGTAGAGACAATGCTTGCAAGACACCAATGATCCCGCCAACTACTAGTGCAGTAGATGTAAAGATAACGTACTTTCTGCTAGAACTAAATTTTTTTTTATTGATTGAACCTCTTTTCAGTTTCTTCTTGCATCTCATCATCAGGCATCAACTCTTTCATTTATATGTTCTCAGTTGAGCAATTCTTTTTGTTTTCATCTTATGCCTAGTCAACACATGTTTCTTCAATAGTTTCCTCTTCGACGACAAATAAAGCTATTATATAGGGCAAAGGGTATGTGGTAAAGTTCAAAGCTTGATTAAATATAGTAATAGAAACTCCCATAGCCTATATTGCACGTACATTGTACGTACATCTCATTTTAATTGTGCATAACTTAATTGAGATATTAATAGTAGAATAGTTATATAATAAAGCCTATAAATAGGTTAATGTATTCTTCATTAACATTAATAGTTCAAAAAGTTCAATAGGAGACATAATTGAGATACTTACAGATTTTACACGCATAAAAGCCAGGAGAGTTTTAGCACCAAATAGTATAGATAATGTTTGCGAGAGACCAACAATCCCACCAGCTACTATTGCAATAGATGTGAAAGGGTGATTAGCTTAGTTTGGGAAATAAGTTCAAGCCATATATCTTCAGAGATAATGTACCTTCTGCTAGAACTAAATCATTTACTTTACAATTGCCCGTGGAACCTCTTATAATTTCTCAAGCATTTCATCGTCAAGCATCAACTCTTTCATTTCTATATTCTTAGTTGAGCAATTCTTAGCGTTTTCATTTTCTGCTAGGTCAACACATGTTTTTCCAACAGTTTCTTCTTCAGCGATAAATGAAATTGTTATATAGGCTAGAGTCTGTGGTAATGTTCAAAACTTGATTAAATATAGCAATAGAAACTCCCACAAGTTATGTGGCACGTATACTGCACGTTTATTGCTCGTATATCTCCATTTGATTGTTTATATTTTGATTGAATTATTATCTTAGAATTGTTATCTAATAAAGCCTATAAATAGGCTGATATATTCTTCATTAAGATTAGTAGTTAAAAAGTTCAACAAGAGACATAATCAAGACACTTACAAATTTTGCACAAAATAAAAGCCAGGAGAGTTTCATTATAGTACATTGGGGGAAAAAAAGGAGCAGCTACAATCAATCTGTGACATACCAACAAGATATTGCCGAAAATCGACATGCGCTGGAGTACTCGGATTTCAAGGAGAGCGATCGAGATCACTCTTCGATTCCATGCTCGAGCACAAAGTGTGTGAATGGGGCTTCGATGGAGTGCAAATTCCACTCGAAACTAAGTGCAATGGAAAGCAAATACATTGGAATTGAGATGACACGCAATTGATATACATAGAATTGAACTATATTGAAAGGAAAAAACATGATTGGAATTGAAGTTATGAAGAAGTAAATGCAAAGAATTGAAGGAGCCAATGAAAATTTAAAGTAAGTTCAACTATTATATTATGCTTTGAATGATATTTGTTGGAATTGCATGATTAGGCATAACATCAGTGATTATGTTGCTGGCCAATGCATTTTTTGCTTTGATTAGGCATCAAATGTGTGACAACAATTGTTTGATCGCACATAGGTTTAAGGAGTTTGAAGTACTTAATAATGTGAACTAAAGCTTGACTTCAAATCCTCCCCACAGTCGGAAAGATGCCTTCAAACTTCAAATGACGGCGATTAGCAACTCAACATTGAAAACACCGTTCAAAAGTTAATTAGACTCTCGAATTTTTATTAGAAAAGAGAAATGGTTGAGATAGCTACCCATTTATAATGGAACACCCTTATAAACAACCGTCAATTAATTTGCGAATTACCTATGTTTGTTTGATAAAGTAGTGCTAGATGATCATGTGTTAAGTCCACGTTTAATCTACGCCATCTATCATGTTCTCGAAAGAGGGATCACTGACTGTGTACATCGAAAACATGCTGCTTATCTTTGCAGATATAGCATGTGAATCCAAGAAAGCTGCTGAAAACAGTAATGTAGAATGATATATTGACATGTTTGTAACATTGGAGAGATCAGTATAGACAATTCATTTAAGTTGTGGCATTTAATCAAACAATTTTTGAACGATTTTAGTGACCATGTGCTCTTTATTATCGCGAGAAAGAGATTTAATACAATTTCAGAAGCTTTCAGGAAGATATTATGTGAAATAGACATGTTCATCGTAATAGCGTATGGTAAAATGGAATAGCCATGGCAAATAGCCATTTTGAAAGAATTTGAAGGATGCTCTCTCCTTTTTCTTAGGCTGACAATGGAGTGTCGAGCTCATTAAGCCCCCCAGTGACTAAACAAGTACAACTATAAACTACAAAAGTACTCCAAAAGCCTGCATACAGACGTGTGAAAACCTAGTGATTCTTTTCTGTAAAACTTCATTGGGAATTTCTCCAGAGATAGGAATCGTCCAAACTCGAATTTGAGGAGAAATTTATCTTTCTAAATCAGTGAATAGCTTTGTCAAAATCAGCACTGAGTTCCGTTTCGTCATACAAAATAGATCCATTGGGCAACGGTGACCATGTTGAGTCTATGATCTATACTGAGGACAATTTCTTATGATGGCAAAGCATAGCAAAGCTTTTCCCCTCAACTAGATGGCAACAAAGTTGATCCTCGATGCTGAGAAAAGCCATTGCACCCTATGTTGAAATCAAGGCGATAATCTTCTACTTACGGAAATAACCTGAATGTTCTTAAAACATTAAAGAGGGAAAGAAACTGGGCGACCTGAAATTCTTTTTCATTTACAGTTCGGGTCTCGTTTCAAGTCCCACATGAATGCTTTTCTCCATCATGTGAATACGTGCACAGAAATCAAATGACTTACAACCTCATAGAGAACTTCCCTCTGGAAAAGTGCACTTGCGAGTACAAGAACTTTCAAGAATCGCTAACTAGTTCGAGTGACGGCATTGAAGTTCCTGCTAAGAAGGCTTTGATGAGTGCAAGAGCTAGCTTCGGTTTATGAAGAGGGACTTCATGACCTGCTCCTCTCACGGATACAAAGGTGAGTCCCGCGTACTCCTGAGTCCATCCACCCACCTGCAAGAACAAATCATGTTTTAACACAAGATTACAGCTTTGCCATTGCTTACACAAATGCTAAATTGATCCGACATCTTCCACGAAAATTATGTTAAGTAGGCATCGCCCCGTTAGAAAGAACCTAAAATTTTGTTGCTGACAAGAAAATGCCCTATCAGTTAGCCTTGGAATGAGGAATAAGCAATTTTGAGAAGGTCAAATCATGTGCTTTATAATAAATGGGTATCTGCAATTTACAAAGCGCAACAATGTGGCTCTCTAATTTTTCCTTTCAATTAATGGCAAGCATTCTTCCTGACTTAGCAAGAACCCATACTGTGGAGAGAGAGAGAGAGAGAGAGAGAGAGAGAGAGAGAGAGAGAGAGAGAGAGAGAGAGAGAGAGAGAGCACCATAGAAATTTACCTTCCCATCATCATACCAAGCACGAAAAGGATTCACAGTTGGAAGCTTTAAAGAATCTATCGTGTACCGGGTGGAAGTGACGGGGATGACAGCATCCGTATCACCACTGTCATAGGGAAAGAGATGGATGAATTAAGAAAACAACATTGTCACTCATCTTATATAATATGCAATATGACAAAACCTGGTATCTGGATGTGACCACATTGATAGAGCAGTGTACAAAAATGTAATCTCAGAACGAACATGATCCCCAATTAACACTACACTAAAGCCATTGTCTGAACATCCTTGTACCAACGGCTCCAAGGTTACAAATTAATTTTATGAATGGTCCAACACTAAATTTTTGTACCAACAAATCTAAGGGAAGCTAGATTTTCCCTTCTGTATGGTTGTATTATAAGGTACATAATTGATCAATTCTTACATTCGCCTCATGAAATGGATCCTACACCCACATATAACTGGGAAAGCATATTCAAATGGACTGCCTCTCTTGCTATAGCCACAAAAAAGAAAAAGACTGCTGCTGTTTTAAGTTATATGCAACTCCTAGAAAACTTGAATTTTAACACTTTGTCAATTCGAAAGAAGAAATACATTCATTCTTCGAGAGATACCTGAACATCCAGATACGAAGTCCTTCATGCATAAGCTCACGGTAGATGTCCAGCACCGTACGAGGAGAATCCTTCCAATTCTCGTTTACTAAGTCACTGCAGATCACAAATTTGAATGCAGTAAAAGATTGCAATACACCATAACCTCCAAGGAAATAGAAGCAAAAGGGAGAGATGAAAGGATGGCTCCATAGTGGTGCATGTCACATGTACAAAACAAAGTTTAGAATTGACTCACGAAAGACCCGACCCTGTTTTTTTTTATTAGACTGGGCTATTATGGCGAGGGCAAGGTGGGAAAAATATCTGTGACTTCTTTGATCTCGCTCAGGGTGGACCATGACCAAGCCTTAGTTCCCATAAGAACCTACTTTAAAAGACAGTTCTGCTAGGACCTCAATCAGTACCATGGTTTCTTGTTTCAAATGAAGAACAAGATAAGAATTGCTGCAAATTATGCATCACCCCTTTGCTGAGGTAAGGAAAACACAACTTTGCAACACGAATGCTTGCGTTCAGTTACGTAAAGGAGATCATGCACAGCCGAAGATGCATCGAAATGATGCATAAAGTCACTGCATTGGAGATCTTGAACTAGTACTCTCAGCAAACCTTATTTAGAATTATGCACCTGAAGGATAGAACAACAAAAAAACCCGTATACCTAGCCCATTGTTGTACCTTCTTTTGTTCCTTATGTTTCCTTGATCACTTACAATGGGTAATGGGCTCATGGTCATAGATTCTATTTCATACCATTTTCTAACTAAGATTAATGTCAGTCCTTTAGGGGGGAGAAGATTAATTTCTTGCCATTGATTTACCAACCAGAAGCTATGAGGTTGATTATTCACTAAAGCTTATGCTTATACACATGAACGAAAATTCAATCCAGGGCACCAAGCCTGAGTATTTATGAGTTGCAGTAAATGACGTGCACCTGCAAGTGTCCCATTTAGCTGGCGCAAATGCCTTGTCAACATGAAGTGCCTTCTGAACCTCAGCATGGTTGAAGTATTTAACTGAGTGCTCCTCTGTGCAAGGATCATATTTCTCATTGACATGGCCAATGACCTGTAAGACATTATTTTTCAAGAACACCCATGAAACATATAGAAAACATAATGCTTTTTGAGAGCATGGTACTATCATTCTGTTCAACTTGCGCTATTAAGAACCATTTCAACTCCACAAGGCGATAAGATTATTGTGTGAAGCGTGAGTGTACGCTGGGCTTGAACAATCGTAAGGATTACAAGGTTGAAATGTGATCAAGCAATAAATTCCTGGAAGAATATGCCAGAAGAGTGTTTAAGTCAAACTTCAGACAAAAGCAATGGATTGCATTCTTCAAGAAAATGCAAGTGAAAATGCAATCTAAAGTTTGTTGTCCCATTGTACCCCCAATTCTTCTGTTTAAACCAAGGAAAGAAAGTGTGGAGAGCTGAAATCATGTGACAAATTCTGTGGTTAGTCAAACTTCAGATAGTCCAAAGTACTACTAAGGGCATAGACAGAGTCGAGTTATTACTGAGTAGATATCCAGGAACAAACAACCGTTTTTTAATGAACAATATTTAAAAGGAGACAATTCTAGGTAATATTAGCTTTGCATGATTGTTGCATCTAAGTAGTCAGTGGATAACAGGAGACTTGCTTTTGCCAACTAAACACATGACGCTTGATCACATGATGAATCGAACTGCTCTGGAGAATCTCAGCTAGTTCTTTCCCACTTGTACAGATAGGTGAAAATTACACAAAGAGAAATTTGTTCTTTATCTTTTGCAATTGCTAGTACAGATAATCTTCAAAAAAAGAGTTTTGGGAATCTTCCCCTGGAAGAATTATGTGGACAATCACCTGCTATAGTATCTCTTTTGGCAGCACCCTACTCTCATATTTATCAATCATCTAGTAGTTTCAACTTAAGGTAATATAGAGAAGTAGTAGGAGAGCAAGAGCTACTGCTTATATAGAGTTAGTTCCTACCGGCAAGACTGTCCGATTTTATACAGTAAATCCCTCCTGAGCCAGTAACTATTGTAAACCAACCAAGTAACTATGTTAATCCACCAAACCAATACAGAATAACCACTGTTTTAAAAACTGGCCAGGTGAGAGAACCAGACAACCGACTAGTTCAAATAAATACTACAAATACTAACATTGTTAGTATAAGAGCCATAGATTAAGGTCTGGTCTAGACTTAAATTTACAGACATATCACGAAAATTGAAAGAATAAGTAATACAGAATAACCACCGTTTTAAAAACTGGCCAGGTGAGAGAACCAGACAACCAATTAGTTCAAATAAATACTACAAATACCAACATTGTTAGCGTAAGAGCCATAGATTAAGGTCTGGTTTAGACTTAAATTTACAGACATATCACGGAAATTGAAAGAATAAGTAATGTTTGCCTTTATTAAAACAACATGAACTCACTTTCATTCTTTTGCGAAGGCGGTTTGACTGGCTACCATTAACAGGGCAAAGAGGAGTGTATATACTGTATGGATCGATATCTCCGAGTTCATCACTAGCTATGTCTAGAACTTTATCACAAGCACTTGAGGTGTGTATAAAAGACTGAAAATCACAGAGAACATTCAGCAGCTTGTATGTCTGATCAGAAATCAAACCAGTTGACCACATAAATTGGAAGACCCCAAGATGATCGTGATAATCATCAGTTAGAGCATTTCCGACCTGCATTATGGACATATATACTTAGTTAATGAGCATCAAACATGCAGTAATGTTTTCCTCCAGAAAGACAAGGTACATACCATATAGCCCTTCAGATTGATTACATTTTCACCGGATGCTTTGTTGTACTTTACAATGGCTTTGCTCAATTGAGGAACATAGTGACCTGCAATTCATGCCAGTCAATGTTTCTGCATCTTCATGACATTCCAAAGTGCATTAGTAAAGGAAAACCTCCACTTTAACGAAAAGGTGTATATCTTTGACTGGCACAACGCCTCTGAATGCAGAAACCACGACATTTAAATAATAATTAAAGGACATTCCATCCTTCTATATGGGTAGTGGAAGGTGACAAAAATCCATATGATAGTTTTTCTACTCAATAGGAAGCCAGAAGAAAGAATATTTGAAAGAGACTGGATAATAGCTGCGAGCATGGCCGAGCATGCATGTGGACATACCTATATTAAAAGGTCATATAGGACTCTCCTAGACGTGGTATACTTGGTTCAAGCAGACAGTTAGAGAATCAGATTGCTTCATTTAATACAACAAAGAGCACGGCAGAATTTTGCTAACCATGGTAATTAGCAATGCAATAAATCATGATAAAAGCCCTAGTTCATCTCATCCAGATAAAATAAGCTCCATACAAAGAAGAAAAGCTAAGCAAAAAGCTGAGTCTTTATCCAAATTATCTAAAGAAGATGTTTTTGGCTAATCTGCATCGAATTGACACAACAATAAACATAATTGGTACCTCCATAGCTTTCTCCTGTGATATAAAATTCCCTCCCTTTAAACTGCGGAAAGCGCTCAAACCACTTGAGTAGAAACGCCAGTGAATCCTCAGCTGAAAACGATGCGATATCAACACATGGAAATGTGAGGAAGTCACAGGTATGAACAAGGAGGTTGGAAAAAAATTACTGGAAAAGAGCTATTATAGTACCGGTCCTTTTGTCTCCATTGTTCAGCAAATCCGAGGACGTATTGGAGTAGGAAAAACCAACACCAACGGGTGAATCAAGAAACAACAAGTTGGCAACTGCAGGTATGGTAATGTAGTCAGACGAGGTTGCGAACTAATTTGCATTTGAGTTATACCACATCAAAATATACACTGGACATATAATGACTAGTTGGCCATTTCTTTTTTAATTTTTTTTGCCAGGCTTTTATCTAGGCAGTTTATCAATGTGATTTTTCACCCACAAAACAATCTGAGAAGAAAGGAGACGGAAGACATTAAAAAGGAGATAGAAGCAGAAAATTAAGTTCATTGATAAGTGGTCTCTTACAGAAGGAGACAGTTGATTTCTGAAGCACATAAAGAGCACTCAGAAATTCATTAATCCAAAAATGTGGACACAATTAGCCAATTGAATAACTAAAGTTCGAACACCATAACAATCAAATAATG
The DNA here is from genome assembly GCA_031216185.1 of Syzygium aqueum. Lineage (NCBI taxonomy): Eukaryota > Viridiplantae > Streptophyta > Magnoliopsida > Myrtales > Myrtaceae > Syzygium > Syzygium aqueum. The sequence goes on along the minus strand of CM062233.1, from coordinate 27,550,256 downwards.
AGACAATGAAGCAAAAAAAACAGAACTTGAGGTAGCATAGTGGGAATTCTGAACGCTGTTCATAATGGGTAAAAGAGAACAACAAAGCAACTGATAAGAAATAAACTCGTAAGTCATTACCAAACAATTTAGCATAATGACGAGATATTAGCTACCTTGATTCCAAGAGTAAGGATTGAGATAAAGGCTCAAATCTGGCCGGATATGGAAAGGGCCTATTTCCTCCGCCTCCCCATAAGCAATTGACGAGCACCCAGGCCCTGCAATAAGCCATCTGAAGCTTAGAAGAGAAAGCCTCTTTCCAAATGCCAGCTTATGAGGCCAAAAATAACAAAAGACTCAACAGTACAACAAAAAACAGCACGTCAGGTGAAAAAGAAGCTTATTTCATCACTGGTAAGATGCAAATTGTAGCCAAAAGAACAAAAGCATCGAAAGAAAAGCGGAATTAACTCATATCAACAACTAAAGCTAACATCTACGGAAAAGAGTACGGCCAAAAACTGAAAAAGAAAGGCAGGACAGTCTCAATCAGAAACAAAAAAGAAATAGTGAAAAGGAAGCAAAGCAAACATCATTTCAGATACTGTACTAAAACACCACCGAAACGGCGAAAATCCGCAGGATTAGTCAAGTCGAAAGGATCGGAATCATCGGATAACCGATTTATTAAAAACAGCTAAAGGCCAAAACAAATTCAATACTCAAAAGGCAGAATAGATGCTTAAAGCTTTGAGATGATTTTTCACCTCCATTCAGCCACAGCACGAGGGGCTTAGAATCAGGGTCCTCAGGGGCCTCAGTGAACCAATAGAACAAGGCCCTCCCCGATTCTTGGTTGACCGACACATAGCCCGAGTAGTGGGAGAAGCTGATGTTGAAGCTCTGACCCGGGAGCTCAAGAACCCTGTCCAGCTCCTGCTGGACAAGCGGGTCTTCCTCGGAGACACCCAACTGGAGATTGATGACAAAGACGAAGACCCGAACGAGGAGGAGGAAACCCCATTTGGGATTGGCCATCTTTCTCCCTCGAGAAGTTGTCGAATACGCTGAGGAATGGGGGAACAAGAAACGATTTTTAAAGAGAAACCGGCGGTGTTATTGGGTGGTTGCTTCGCTAATAGACAAACGGAAGCGACAGCAATAATGTCTGCGACGCCAATATCTCTGGCCAAGAAATCAGACAGAGACGGCGATTGCTCACGATTCGCGTGATGGTCTGTTCTTAAAGTCCCCGAGGCATGGGAAGGTGATGCTTTTCTCTCTTGTAGTTTGGTGAAAATCTGTAATTCGTGGGCAATTGTCATTCCATTTTCATGTCGCATGTAAGGGACATGACTCTTGCCAGCAAAAGAAATTTACCCTATAAAATAGAGAACTAGAAGGACGAGATCTCGTGGAGTTGACTGCGCTGCTGAACTATGGAACGTTAGTTGGGAGACAAAGGCAGGGCAGTGGCGACCACGTTACTTGGAGACGGACAAGTATGAGTTCTCCGTTACGGTACCGAGTCCCAATTCCAACACATCGGTTGCTTTCTAATCAAAACTAATGAGCACTGCTAGCTGCACTTGACCACGTGATTTGAGATGAAAATAAGGGAACTTGATTACTTTTAACCTTTCTTTGTTTTTTCTTTAAACTGAAGTCTCTCTCTCAAACTACTCACTTTCTCTGTTCCCCACAGCCATTCCATGGCGCCAAGCTTGGTCTTTCCTTTAGTAAATGCGGCTTCTTTTATTCAGGTGCATCCGAAAGCTGTGACCACTTGTCTAGCCTTTTCTTGATTTTACCATGGATCGTTGAGAACCGCGCCATGCTCAAGCATGTGATGTAGGGGGGGGTGCAAACCAAAGTTTTGAAGATGCAACCTGGAGGGGATTAAACAGGATCTCCCAATTGAGCATCAAGAACTGAATGGCAGGGACAACAGGAGTCGTGTGTGTCGATGCATGCTTCTGGGTCACAAAGTTGTGAAAGAAGAAAGCAAATCCAAGTCAAATGGTAAGATTTAGGACGTGTACTCGTTTATACAAGCTGCCATCTGTGAAGTTCATCCTCATAGGTGCATAACATGTTAAATGAGAAAGACTAAACTTCATTAGACTTGTTCTGTAATGGAACAATCAGAAAGCAGTGGTGCTTCGCATGAATGAAGCAATTACAGGAAACAAAACAAAAGCGCCTTCATCAGAAAAAAAGAAAATTCCTCTACTTTGCCAGTCTATTGACTTTCAAATACGGCAAGGCACCGATGACATTGTCATAGTCACTGCGGCTGACAGGGTGCTGCATTGAGAACAAATGAACTCTTGTAAGAGCGAATCCCAAATTATGACCACATCAAAGAAGCTCATTTCGACCAAAAAAAAAAGAAGCTCATTTCGATATGATAGCATTCACAAATTACATTGCAATCTCAATGAAGTTCTCCCATTGAGTTCATTTACCACAAATGATATCACAGAACGTTGAGAAGCTATTGCCAACATGAAAGGTAGACCTCAGGAAAAAAGACGAAGGAAAATCATGTCAAAGGACCTAGCTCAAGATGAAAGTTAGAAATTTTAAAAAAGATTATTATTCAAATAGATATTGCCATTTTCACATCAAAGAAATCAATTTATTGATCATCTGTTATTGTAATTGATTGTGCAAACAAGGGCAACAATTCAAGCTCTCATGGATGACTATATGTTTCACAATGACAATGCAAACGATGTAAGGTGCAAGAGCATGATGTTGTACTTGCATGTCGACAATTGAATAAAATTACTATCTTCAACTAAGAAACCACCAAGGAGGTCAATTAACCAATTTACAAAAGATTTTTCAGGCGCATTTTGTGTACTCGTAGATAAATATAACATGCAGTCTTAGTCAAAGGAGAAAGAGGTGCTTCGGGTAGCGGATTGCCAATGCTTTTACTTGATTGAATCTCTCTGGCATCGAGAACAACCATTTGATAGCATTATTCACTCCACAAAAGTTCCATCTATCCACATGAAACCAACTTATTCTTTTCCAAAAAGCCAGTAAATCACCACCTATGTTCCAACTGATCTAAAATTACTACTATGAGATGCACACCAACAGCCAAACAATAAAATTTGAACTTCAACCCACTACATTTTACGCCATGTGCACTGCCAAGAGTTCCTTTCGTATACATAGCTTCCCATAGGCATTTATTCAGGCTAACTTAGCAACCAATGATGAAAGAAAGAAATAGAACAGGTATCTCAAAACCGAGTCCAATTACTGCTGATGCAAATTTGCAAAGTGTGTAAGAACCTGTACTGGATATGAATCAGCATTATAAAACTTTTTAGCAGGTAACTGAACTTAGTTGAAGAAAGAAAGACCCCATTGTAGACGTTAACTATAGTCCAAACATTCAGAGTCTTCTTCAAAATAGCATGAGGCAGGACATAAGCATCTCAGTCAATCAGGCAAACAGTCCAGCACAGCAAAAAACATCACTCCGCACATAGAATGCTAAAGAAGTAAGCTCATGACTGAATCACATAAGAAGGTGGAGGATGAGAAAGAAATGAGTGCACCAGCTTGTCTATTTATTCAAAGATGATCCTGCAATTGGTAACTGGTATTCGAAGCATAGTTTCAGCAAAATTCAATAACCGTTTTATGCAACATTTCCTTATCGAAAATAATCATCAAGAAAAGTGCTCTAGTTCCAGTCAATTCTGCAACAAACATGCATTTCTGGCAGAAACTAGCAGCAAGTTAACAAATTAAACAGTAGCAGCAACAAAATCAACAACAGCAACAACGAGAGCAACAAATTCCGGGGCAACGACAGTGAATTCCACAAAAAAAAAGAAAAGTACCCACCATCTTTGACAATCGCAATTTCCTTTTGCTGTTCTTCTTCGCCAGCAGATGCTGCTTCCCAGCTCCCCTCCGCACAATCTTCCCTCTGCCCGTCACTCTGAATCGCTTCGCCGAAGCCTACCCACAAAAATTCGCCATCACACGAAGCACCAAGAGACCATTTTTCAACCAACCACTCCTCTCAGCAAGATAAACTCGAAGAAGAAGAAAGACCCATCAACAGAGAGACCGAGAGAAACTAGAAAAACCCAAAAAGCACCTTGTGGGTCTTCATCTTGTAGCCTTTCACGGAGACGACGGTGAGAGGCCTCGGGGGGCTCCGAGGCAGGGGAGCGACCGCGGCGGAGACATTGCGGGACCGGAGCGAGGGGAACCCGGAGATGCAACGGACGGAGCTGAGCTTCAGGGAGTTGGCCGCGGCATGGAGTGGCGCGAGACGGACCGACCCTCGAGAGGACGGAGGGGGCAGTCTCAGGGCGACGGAAGCCATGGTCAAGGAAGCCATTTGCTTTCTTGTTTTCTGCGTGCTTCTGTATCCTGCGATGAGGTCTTTAGAGGACGATGGAGCAGCGGTGAATATTTGGATAACAGACAGTCAGTGTGCGAGGTCGTCAATATTTGACTTTATTTTTTGGGAAAATCCCACAAAAAATACTCAAACACTCATGTTATGTTTACCATAAACTTTTTTTTAATACAAAAAATCTCAAACTATGTCATATATATATTTATATGACACATTTATTCCACAATACTTTGATCAGTAGATATTTTCTTCTTTTTCCTTTTTCTATTTTTTTCTTTTTTTCTCTCTTTCCCGGCAAGAATTGCCCTCGCCGGATCTAGCGAGAACGACTTCGCCCGACTTAGGCGAGAGCTGCCCTCGCCGGATGCCGGCAAGGTCGCCTGACGCCGGCGAAGGTCGCCCTCGCCAGATTCGGCGAAGGCAGTCCTCGCCGGGGAAGAGAGAAAAAGAAAAGGATAAAAGATAAAAATGCTTATGAGCGAAAGTATTATGGGTAAATGTGTCATAAGTGACATAATTTGAGGTTTTTCGAATCACAAAAAACGTTTATAATAAATTTATCGCAAGTGATATAATTTAGAGGTTTTTCGTGCCACAAAAAAAGTTCAGGATAAATTTGTCACAAGTGATATAGTTTGGGATATTTTGTGGTATTTTTTCTTATTTTTATTTCTCAAAGTATAGAGTTCATCTTTTAATTTGGAAAATCGAGTTGGGTTGATCTTTTTCTTTTTGGAAAAGCTAATCGAAATTCACTTGTAGCCGTTCCCATAACGTGCAGACGTTTGTCCATCACAGGTCCGATTCCCCACTTTTATTCTTGGTTTCGTAACTTTGGTTAGTCCGCGCGAAGGACGAGACTCAACTTTGGTTAATCTTCCCTACCGTGTCGTCGTCACGGCCTCATCAGATCATCGACATTTAATCTCATCCGACGGTCAGACATCGAGTCATATTGATCCGACGGTGAAGATTTTTCGGTCTGTCAAGACTTCTTGTACCCGCTGGCTTTGTGGTATTAAAGGGCTTTGTGGTGAGGGAAACGTCATTTAAAGGTCAAGTATAAGAGGCGAATGGTGATCACACAAACGAGCTTTATCTATACCAAAGTCCCTGCTCATCCGCTTCCGGGCATAAATGGCAGAAAGTCTGTGGCCATATTGGCCAAGAAGGGAGATCTCACTGACCATAGCTCGAAAACCCGGCAACGACGGGGTTTTGCGCTGAGAGTTTCGAACCCGATCCTTGCACAAGCTGCCATTGCAGTGCTTGGACTGGGCTTCGTCGATGCCGGGTAAAGCTCTTTCTCTCTTCAAATTGTGCCCTGTTCCTTTTGAAGCCATGTTCATGGGGTCTGATGCAGCAGTTGGGTGTTTCAGATACAGTGGAGACTGGTCGAGGATCGGCGCAATCTCGAAGGAGGGCGAGGACTTGCTCAAGATTGCTGCCTTTGTTGTTGTGCCTCTGTGCATCTTTGCCATTTTTTCCGTCTCCAAGGATTCAGATTCTTGAGGGAATGTTGATTTGAATTGCTCCATTATGTTGAATTTTCTCTGGCTTCAAGAAGACAATACTACCAGTGCTAGAGTGTGAGGTTGATATGGCTTTACTTTGTTACTGCTTGCAACTGTCTTGGGATGCATTGAACCAACGCTGTGAATGTTATGGAAAGAATTCGATCATGCAGTCTGTTTTGCGAGTGAAAGAAGATGAATGCCGAATCAATTTCATCTTACACCGGACAAATTCACTGTCAACTTGCAACATGGCGCATAAGCTTTGGCACTTCGATTCATGTATCAATTTAAGAACAATTTTGATAATCTTGGTCGTCATGGAGCACATGAGGTAAGACTCATCTCCACTAGTCCAAGGATCTTCTAAGTTCTGGTATGTCTGCTTTTTTTTTTGCGCCAACAAAATTCTCGAAGCGTGAACAAGCCTTTGTAGTGTTAAATCAAACATTCAAGAAGAGCCTTGGGCAAGCCATGAGCAGCAGCCTTTCTGCTAATATAGTAGTTTTCTTAATTCAAAAGTGAACAAAATCGCGTAAAAGCTCGCTTAAAACAACACGAGCGCACACCTTTTCGAGTTGCTCTCCCTCCATTTTACTCTACACAATTCCTTGCTAAGTTATCAGAGAAGCTGCAGCATTTTTTTCTCTTTTTGGGGACCAATAAGCTGCATTGCAACAGAATGGCTATCGCACCGTGGTAATTGTAAGACAATCTCACAAATCTCAGTGCTGTGTAGCTAAGCCCTATGATGCGCAAGTTGGTGTTCTTTGACGGAAATCCAAGACCACCAACGTCGCAGCACAGTGAGCCAATGCAGCCGCAACCACAAGCACGTGGAAGATTTGGTGACTATGCCCGGCGATGTCGAATGCTCCGGGTTTCCACTTCTCGGGTATCCTGGTAACATAAAAATATGCTCCAGAGGCGTACAAAATAGCCATCAGGAGCTCATAACCAAGAGCAACGAAAATGTGCGGGTGTCCCCAATAAATAACGACGGCATGAACCGCAGGAATCACTCCAGAAAAGCCCATGGCGAGAAAGAGGGAGGTCCTGAAGAGACGGAACTTTGGAGATGAGAGGCTGGGTGAGAGAAGAGTGATTATGACGAGCGTGCCAAGGACGCTTATGGTGCCGAGGTAGAAGAAGCAAGAATAGGGGTGGCAATAGAAGGCATAGTATATCGGGGCGAAGAAGGAGCACACGATCATGACGGAGATCCCGGCATAATCAAGCCGCCAGAAGAAGAAGTGGAACTTTCTGGAATGGGAGGCGAGGAGGTGGGAGAGGGAGCTACAAATTAAGCAGCACATGGCCCCGGCTAGGAAGACGAACCAAGGCCATCCGGGGATGTTCTCATGGTTGGATTCGACGGCATCGAGGAATGACGAATGCTGTATCAGTCCTAAATGCGAATCCTGCAGACAAAACAAGAGTATGTTTGTTCAGTCAGTCCCCCCCTGTGAATGATATCATAATCATTGAGGAATTAGATTTCTTCTTTTAAGTCAGAGATTTCAACAGAGATGTGTACAACCTATGCATGCTGCCCTCGCTTGAGCTCGCGTTTATACCAATCGAATGCTTTATGGTAGTACAGAACAACACTTATGTAGGCCATCACTACTTGATACATAATTCTGATTCGGTAAATGTTGCAAATTCATAATCGGCATATTTATCGACGTCCAATAGTAGTGACAAAGCAAAGGCCGAAACTAGAGCAACATTCATCTGCAGCTAATTCTGAGGCAGTGCCAACACAAAATCACGAGTACGCAGTTCCGTAACTGGAATAATATAAGCTTGTCATCTTATCAAGAACAAATCTACATTCACCATCAACTTGGAAAGACCAATCCAGATAACAGTCTCCAACAAGTAACATGTGTACAGAAGACATCCTAGAAAAAGATGGATGGATTGCTTGGCTGGTTCTGTTTCTTCTTGTTTGTAGCTACTGACGTAATTTTACTGGTGAATTATAACTTTACTACAGAATGATAATGAAGAGATAAAGATTGCTTGATTTATTATCTCATTTTCATATACGTTGGCAGCTCTGATTTGTTGGCGAACGACCAAGAAAATGGAAGTTGACCAGAAGCTGATCACTGGTTAGGCCACCGAAGAATTCAGACTGTTCATCTAGAAAAAGGGAAGCGCACGGCATCGAAAGAAGTCATAATATGACACCCAATCAAGGTTTCTAGACGAAACGTGCAAAAGAAACTAATTTATTGGAATTATATTTTATAGAGACACAATGGCGATTAATTGAGTAGGGCTCTGCTAAATTTCGCTTTTACACGGAAACCACACTCCAGATTCTCTGAGACTAAGAACGGACTAATGGAAGGTGAGAATAACAAGAGCTAACAAGTTGTGAAGGCTTTAACTATGAATTGGTCCCTCCTAATTTTCTTGAAATGGGAATAAAAAGGAGATTTTCTTTTCCAGGAGAAAGAAAACGCGGGGGGAAGAACGATGACTTGTTGACCCGGGACACAAATTCCGGAAAATAGAGAGACTAGACCTTGTCGAATGCAAAATATTACGACGGATAGTAGACCGATTTGAGTCATTTTTCCTGATAATGGTTGTGACACGACCACACCGTATGAACCTTCTTTCACATGAAACATCAAAAACTTAATTTTTTGACAACTTGTTTTCTTGTTTTCGCTAAGCAAAGGAAAAAAAATACGCTTCTAACATGGGATTTTGTTGGACTACCATCGTCATTTACATGAAACAGAACCGCTGGTTTCTAGGTTGGTGAATATGAATGAAGAAAAAGTACCTACAACCCACATGTTTGAGGATTTGCCAACATGAAAATCCTGACGCACAGTCAAAAGGGTTCAAAGCAAACTACATACCTACATACCCACTTGATTGCATTGAGAAATTGACTCGAATTGGGATCGAAAGAAACCATGAAGAATCATTACAATGGGAAACAAACTTGCTAGACAAAGGAAGACTACAAAACAGAGAGAGGGCCATCACGTGAACTGAGGATATCGAGGAATAAAGCTGGTAGCTGAGGATATCGACGAATAAAGCTGGTTTTTAATTTATTCCCACTTTATCACGGACAAGGGGGCCAAGTTTCCAAACTAAAAGAACAGGTGGCATCTTCAGATAGCATCTTGCACCACGTGAATTGAAGAATACAAAACCATGTTTTTTTCCGCGTCTGATAATTAAAGCATTTATCTCTTCCCATACTTCTGATGGGAGGATACATTGTGAACATCGCTGACTTTTAATACTAGTTGAGCTTTGCATATGGGTGCTTTCCATATTTGATAACTCACGAATCAAAATTAAGGCTAGAGAATGTTAGAATATTCGGCTATATTAATCAAAGCCTTCACCTAACAAATTAAATTTCTAAACAGTTGAAGTCGATCCACAATATCCTTTATGGTATTAGAGCAAGATGTCCCCAATTATAATCTTTCTAGACTTCATTTGCCTTCCCTATTTTGTATTTTCACGCTTTTATCATAAGTCAAAGTCCGGACTACATGTAAATGAAAGTGTTAAATCATTTACATATTTTAATAACTTAAAATTTTAGAACGGTTAATAAAAGCCTCAATAAATCTCATGGATAAATTTTCTCAAAACTCGCAATTCAACAAAAATCAGTCTCCAAAAGAGGATTTTCTTTGCATTCACGACGACAAACATATTTTATTAGAGAAGGTTAGCAATACGTTTATCCTCGGGAAAAGACTAAATTTACCATCAATCTGATTGGACTTTACTTATATAGAGGATTACTCGTAGACGAAACAATGAAATGTTCGAATTATCATTTCTCGCAGCACTCTTGTTTACGTAATCTATAATTAGCCTCTTCCGCACGCTACCTCCTCCGCCTTTCCGGATAAGTCTTTCAAATTTTGCTATCCTCTTATATAGAGACTGCTTATATTACTGATCTTATTATTTATACTCGAAAGGACGTGGAGGACGAAGACTAGTACTATTGGGACAATTAAAACATAAGGAGCCATATTTGACCAAATATATATATATTTATATAAGGGGCCCTAACAAACAATGTAGATTTGACTAGTACAGCCCTAGATGAGGCAGTCGCGAGTCCAACACCGATCAAATTCAGTGTCACTTTCTCACGTGCCTCTGCTTTTTTGTGCCCATGCTCAGCTAATGCCCATGTCTCGTTGTCTCCGTCTCTCTTTATAAAGTGGTTGGTAATCGGCAGGACTTGCTGTAACTCAACAAATTTTCGCCCTTCTTTTTTTTTGACCTTTTTTTTTTTAAGGTTTTGTTGTGTTTCAAAGTTTGAAAATCGGACAAAAGAAAACCCGCCGTCGAACAAAGGAGGGGGGATTCGACCCAAAAAAAAAACACAAAGAAGGGGGGGTTTGGATTTGAATCAAGATAAACATGCACAGGAGAGAGATTATAGTAAACCCAATGACACGCGTTGGAATTAAAGAAAAAGGGGGGTGGGGGGCGGGAGGGAGAGAGGACGTACGTTACTGACCGCATTGGCGGAGGCGCTCGCGTTCTTGATCACGATCGTCGTCGAATCCGCTGGGACGGTGGCCCTGATCACACCCAGAAAACAATAGATTCAATGGGATAAACAAAGAATATCTCCAGTTCAATCTGAATGACAACTGCACACGCGTACATTATCGTTCAACAGAAATTCCTTTACAGAAAGCTTCTTTTGCTACTACATCATCTGATGACCGACTATGGTGAAGGGTGGGGTGAGCCCACGATAGCAATACTCCTAAGGTAATCTGGTTCTAGCAAAGTTCCGGCATTGGTTTTCATCCATCGAGGTCTCTCGCACTTTCACTGTATGCAGTGGAAGAGGGCTTAGTCAACTTCTCTCCAGCTCTCTCTATTCAGGGAGTGAACTACAAAATTGCAAGAACAGGAAGCGAGCCGGCCGCTGCTGAGTTCGTGCCCCTTGGATTATCGAAAAATCGCTAAAAGACAACAAAAGGGTCATTCGAATTTCGATTACTCATGTCGGAACGCTCGGTGCGGAGCCGCGAATGTCGCGAGCTGATTGTGAATGGGATCTTTGTTGACTAGTGCCTCTGGCTCTTAGGCAGTATCTAAGTTTATTGATAATTTAGGCCGTGGCAGAAACCGTAAATAGTTCATCTTTGACAGAACCGAATCTCCTGCCAGAAGCATCGCTGAACGAACATGCATGGAGAAACTCAAAAAATGGAGAAGAGCACGCGAACCGAGAGAAGAAACGACGCGATCAATCGATCGATCATCCACGAACGCACCTGGAGAAATCGCCGAGCAAGCCTCGCGTCCCCGTCTTCTCTATCAAGCTCATCACCGTCAGCGTCACGAAGATGATGAATCCCCCCAAATGCCTGTCACACGCAATCGCGAACAAGTAAGCGATCGATCGATCGATCGAATCACCATCAGCACTTGAAAAAAACAAAAAAAAAGGAAACATCGATCCGCGGAATCGGGAGGCTCCCGCTCGAGGTTTGCGTACGCACGTCCACACGTTGAGCGTCTCGTTGTGCCAAGCGAAGGCGCTCAGGATCGCGTCCTTCAGCGGCCACTCGCACCGGTAGTGGTCCAGTATGTACTCGTTGTCCTTCATGTACTCCGGCAGCTCATCGAACTTCACGAGCCTCCTCTCGAACCTCTTCTCCCTCCTCTCCGCCGCCGCCGCCGCGCCCTCCTTCTCCCCCGCCTTGAGCCGCTCGGTTTCCATCCCGACCCCGCTCCGGCGACGGCGGTGCGTCGGCTGCTGCTGCTGCTGGTGATGCCGGCGGTCGCTCCCGCTCATTTGCCTCCCGGTCCCGAGCTCGGCGCTCGCCGCCGGAGATCGGAGCCCGGACGATCTTCCGGCGAGCGCTCCGGCGGGTGCTTCTCGGCCTTCTTCTTCCCCGACCTGTCGTCTCTTTGCCGATGATCTCTCGTCCATTTCGAGGGCTCTGATTCTACGTTATATACAGGCACAGGCCAGTAAAAAAGAGAGATCGAAAGTGACTTGGACGGTGCGATTCGCGACACGTGTCCCTTCTCGTTTGACTTTCTGTTGACCTGCCTGCTTTCCTATTGGACAGCGTCTTTTAACCGTTGGCCACGCGAGACACGCATTTCATTTTACCGCGGCTCCAGATATTTTCCACCTTTTTTTTTTTTTCTTGCACCTTCCTGGCGTGCGCAAGAATTCAAAACTGGCGGACGGACTGAAACGTAATTTCACACCCCGCGCATTTGTGGAGCGAGCCCCTCAAAAGAAAAGTGGAAATGAAATGTATTCAGTTATTCAATTTTAGAGAGAAAGGGTATTCGATCTTAATATTTTCAATTTACACCCTAAAGTGAGTGCATTTTTTTTTGCAAAATAGCCCCCTACTTGAATTTATCTCAAAAGATCAATTATACTTTATAAATGGGTTTTATTAGGCCCGGAAGCTAAATGCCGGTGAAAGATCCGGCGTGGCCGCAGTGCACGCGCATGTCGTGTGGGCATTTCATGATCAGCAGGGGCAAATTCCATCGTATGGTAAAAGAAATTGCAAAAAGAATTTGAAATTTAAAGTAAGCCTAACAACGTAGAGAGAGTCGGGGGGGGGGGGGGGGGAGGCCGATGACGGTGCCTAGAATCGGTGAGCCACCGGCAAGAATCTTACTGTTTTTGTGTCTCGCTTTAATCGGTTTGTGAGATATAAGGCCATTTAATGAGTTTTCGGATTATGAACCACTCATTTTTGAAATTTTTAGAGATTTCGATTTAATTGGTTGATGAAATTTGTGGGTTATTTAATGGGTTTTCGAATTACGGATCCCTTTATTTATGGTCTGGAAAAATGATTTTCGTCTTCCTAGAAAAGCCGAAATATATTTGGAAAAGGATAGGGCACTTTCGTTTATGGGCTTCTAGAAAAAATCCTTCAAGCCAGCCAGAAGTGGGGCCCTCTTTTATATGCTCGTGGTCGTGGGGTGGACTTTTCTTCTTGTGGTTGAGACCAAATGTTCATTCAACTTGTACGAAAAAATTCCATTCCTTAGTTTCCAAAGGTTGCTCATCAACTTGTTCCAATCCGAAGGTTCCTTTTCCTTTACTTTTTCTTTTTTGGTCGAGACCGAATGCTCTTCGTTTTCCGAGGTCTGGATCCAAATTGCACCCAAAAATTTCTAAGGCTTAGTGTTAATGTTGCGTTATTGTAACTAGATATGCATGATTCGATTGCATTTTGTCACCCATGAAAGTTTAAGTTGATGTCACAAATTATAATGTCAGAAGAGCTTAATGGGGCTTTAATGAATGGTTTTGATCATGGGATTGCTGCTAAAAAGTAGTGCAGAGAAGAGATTAGAGAGAGAGAGCTGACATCTCTAATGGCAAATGGGCGGGAATGGCAATAATGATTTGAATTTGGAGGGTATCGAACAAAAATTATTTTGAATTTTATTTTCACCGTTTTGAGCAGGTTCAATTTGGATGATTCGAGCTTGGCGTCATTTTCAAAGTTGCTCCGTTTAGCTATGGATTGGATTTGGTATTGCTTATGCTCGATTATTGGTCTGTTCGGGTTTTGGATAATTTGGGTTTAGGTTTAGATAATTAATTTTGCAGTCCCCACAGACTCGTTATCGACACTGGCTCACTCGACAAAATGCCACAAGTGAGCGCGCTTCTTATGGAATGAGACCGAGTCATTGTGCGAGTTCGTGTGGTGTAGGTCCTGCAATGTGGAGCATATGACGCGCCACGCCTGTTTTTGCAAGGAGTGATACGAGAATTTCAGCAAGGTCGCGAAAGAGAGATGGAGGACTTGGAAGCCACTATCTCCTCTTTGAGGCTTTGGTGGAGAGATCACGACCATCTCAGTGGTCGCTGCCTTGGCCCTGGGTTCGCCACGGTGATGAAATCCCGTCGATGCCGGTCTCGACTTACAGTTTTTTTCTAGTGAGCATTGCCTTTTGCTTGGTTCATTGGGTTCGTTGTTGATTTTGCTTTGATTTGAACTTTGGGTATTTCTCTACTTTACCCATCATTGAAAAACGGAGACCCCGTAAAAACCCATAGGCAAAACTTTGATATGGAGGTAGATGACCGGAGGTGGGTGACGGCAACGCTGGAAATAGGTGCGGCGGCGATGCTGATAGGAACGGAGTAAGAGAGCTCACCGATACAAGAATCGGAATAGTTGGTAACGAAGGAGAGACAGAGCGAAGAGATAAGTGAAGGAGACCTTGGGCTGAGAGTAGGTTTCTAGCAGACCTACCAACAGCCATTTTCTTTTTAGCTTATCCATCGTGACCCATTTGGCTCAATGCGGTTTGAGATATTTGATTTTCTATCCATTTTGACAGCCGTAATTGTAAGAAGTGCGTATCAACGGTGGCAAAATCTAATAAAGGTTATTGATATTCCGGTCATGTAGGGCCCTAACAATCATGGAAAAACTTGAAGTGGAAAAGGCGTTCAAAATTGATGGGCGGGCTTGGATTTTCATTGATCAAAAAACCCAATTTTGGCCCCCACTGGTGTAATTCTGGGTAGACTTCTTTTAGGCATTAGTCATTTGATTTACTCATTTTAGAGGAAGACTCACATTTGTCTCGTGAGGGTGTTTTCAGGGTTTCTTTGAGAGTCTTGAGAGGAAAACATTGATAGGATGTAATTAAGGCCTGGAATTGAGAAAGCAATAGCCCTAAGCTTGTGATCTATGTTGTTCATTGTGGATTTGTCACTACCATTCTCCCCATGAATGTGGATTTCAATTTTGGACTGAATCATATAAATCCCTATATGTTGTCTTCTCCATGTCTTATTTATTTCTCGGTAGAATGACACTATTGGTGTCGTAACTTGTGTACGGCGATCACTTTGGTGCCATAACTTTTTTTCGGATCACTTTGGTGCTAAAATCAGAAAAAATAAATCACTTTAGTAACTCCGGCCAAAAAGCTGACGTGGCATTTATATTTTTTTAAAAAATAATCTAACATGTACACGTGAAAATTATGTAGCTTTTTTTTTTTAATTTTTGAATTTTTTTTTCTTCTCCGGTGAGGGCAACCCTCGCCAGCGTTAGGCGAGATTGCCCTCACCGGCGTCAGGCGAGGGTAGCCTTCGCCTGGGCGGGCGAGGGCTGCCCTCGCCGACGTCGACAAGGGCGGCCCTCGCCCGACGCCCGCGAGGGTCGCCCTCACCTGATCTGGTGAGGGCGGCCCTTGCTCGACTCAGGCGAGGGCTTCCCTTGCCGGCCCAGGTGAGGGCTGCCCTCGCCGGATCAAGTGAGGGCGATCCTCGCCGGTGTCGGGCAAGGGCTGCCCTCACCTGGGTTGAGCGTGGGTGACCCTCGCCCGACTTTGGCGAGGGTCGCCCTCGCCCGACGCTGGCGAGGGTCGCCCTAGCCAGATTTGGCGAGGGCAGCCCTCGCCTGGGTCGGAGAGGGCTGCCCTCGCCCGCCCAGGCGAGGGCCGCCCTCGATCGACCCAAGCGAGGGCTTCCCTCGCTAGCCCAGGCTAGGGCGGCCCTCGCCAACTCCGACGAGGGCAGTCTCGCCCAACGTCGGCGAGGGTTGCCCTCGCCGGAGAAGAAAAAAAATAAAAAAGTTAAATTTTTATGTGGTATTTTCTTTTTTTTTTTATTATTATTTTAATATAATTTAAATTTTATTTTTCTAAAAAATACACGTCAGCGGACTAAATTTTATTTTTAATGCTGATTGGACCTCTCCAGCGACCCATGGACCTCTCCGGCAAGCCATGGACCTCTCCAGCGAGCCATGTTAGCACCACGTAGAATTTCCGGTAAGCCACGTCGGTATTGACACTAAAGTGATCGTTTTTCAAAAAAGTTAGCACCAAAGTAATCCGAAAAAAAAATTATGGCACCAAAGTGATCGCCGTACACAAGTTATGGCATAAATAGTGTCATTCTGCCTTTATTTCTCTATTCATGTCGCAATTGTGGTGGATCGCGTGCTATTATGTTGTGCAATAACCGATATCGGAGCAAAAGCTAAGGTTTCTCATCAATTCGTGGTCTTTTGTGCGTGGGTAATCCAATCCGACAAGAATTACTCAAATCCATATGAAGATGACTCAACTTTATTTAATGTCATCCTACGTCATAAAATACATGTGAATAAAATCTAACAAAGTGATTGATAATCCAATTGTGTGGGGTCCAGATCATGGAAAGACTTGTGCGGGAAAGGTGTTCAAATTGAGTGAGCGGGCTCATGTTGTGATTGATTGAAAGTACCCAATTCACCAAACCTCTCCTCAGGAGGATAGATGAGGCGATTGGAGTCCTTGCCTCTTGGATTAAAAGACAAATTCTAGTGATGGAAGGTCTCTCAAATAAAGATTTATTAATTCCTCTCCACTATTAATGTAGCGTTTAATTACTGGTCCTGAATTAGATTGGACAGACCCAAGTCATTGGGATTTCTCTATTGGGCCAGGTCATTTCGTGGCAAGATAACTATTTGTTACAAATGAGGAAATTTTTCTTATCGAAAATCATAAATTGTTCGTTGCCCTGCTTCTATTTGTCTAGAAGTGATCCACTTGTTACCGTTGCTCTTCAGTTTTCGGTTGAGGTCTGTCCTATAGAGGTACTCAAATTGGATCAGTGAAGTACAAAAATGACCCGCGGCTTCATCTTCAAATGAAGTAAGAATAAATTCTATATTTCATATTTTATTACTTTATTCTTTTTTATTATTTCATTTTCTTTTATTATCTTTTTTATTATATTTTCTTCATCTTAGTAGCCAAAGGAGAAGAAAGCAAAAGCGATTCCCATAGTAGAGGCGAGCAACATCAAAAGCTTTTGCCCTTCCATCCCTTGGATAGATAGAGAAGGAGGGCATAGCTTTTGATTTTTTCATGTGTCAAATTTGGTCAGTTGAAATCTAGGTTCTTCTACTTCATTTGGTCCAAAATCTTTGGGGTTACTTTTTCCAATAAATATTGGTTACATTTCTTTATCTTATTTGTACCGGTAACCAATTTATGAACGAGTGTTCTATTCTCAGCAATGTCTTTGTCATTTGATCCAATAGCGTTCCCTAGATTCAGGGGTTACTACTATAACTGAACACGACAGAGAAATGTACTTCTATATATTGATAATATCTTCTGTTTCATCCAATGTTCCAATGTAAAGACGGTTTTCGATGCTGGTTATCTAGTTATAGAAGCGACCTCATAGGCTTTTGCTTTCATAGTCCTTTTTTTAGGATAGAGGGAGTTGAACCCTCGCGATTTTTAAAAGGGTTCACTTTGACCATTAAGAGTAGGTAACCCTTTTGTTCTTATGTATCCCTTTTATATGATTTCCTATAGATATTCACACACACACACAGATATATATATGTGTATATATACACACACATTGACTTTAACCAATAAACGGATTGTTTGGGATTCAGAAGTGAAACAAAATGCTCCAAATGTTCCTGGAAATTTTTGGTCCCATTTGACCATTTGTAGAAAGGATAAACCTATGTACATACTTATACATACTGAATACTATCTTAAATGGTTAATGACAACACGAATTTCTTATATGAAAAAGGAAAGAATTGTTGTGAATCAATTCGAAGCTTGAAGATTCCTTCGTAACTCCTAGAACTTCTTTGTAGTGGCTTTGTTCCATGCCTCATTTCATAGAGAACCTCAAATTTGATTTAAATTCAATGTAGCACCTATGGGTATTGGAGTTGCGAAAACTTCTGAATAGGCACCCTACATTGGAAGTTCATATTGGTCATGATACTAGAAAATGGAATCTTCGGATGGCAACTTATATTTCTGCCAAGCGTAAAGGTATTCAGAACATTCTGTAGTCTTGGTAAGAGGGGGAAGGGTTAAGGATTTGCCTGGTGTGAGATATCATATTTGTGACATCCACGATTTTGACTATAAGAAATTGCTATAAAACTAGTGTGCCGATAGTGAGAGAAATCGGCCATGGATCTATCAATACGATTGGAAAGGTAATTAAGGGATCAGCCCTGGAATCATCAAGGGATCAGTAACGAATCAATCCAATGACCGTACAAGTAACTCGACCTATTCGACCATAGATTGACTTTTTGACCATAAGGGTTATTTGTGAGACAGTACTGTACCACCATGAATCGATGGATGATCATGGATAGATTTTACGCAGTCTTATTCGGGTTGAGGGTGGTTCCGCATGGTCATGTACCGACTGTGGACAACCATAGATTGATCCGTGCGACTGTATGCTGGTCACGAAACAATCGATCCAGCACAACTACATGACAACCAGGGGTCATCCACGAATCAAGTATGCTTGGTTATGAACCGGCCATGGACTAGCCATGAACCACTTGAACGAATCATGGACCGATCATGGATTGGTCGCGGATTGGTTCGACGACTTTGCCGAATGAGTTATGTGTCTAAGCTGTAAGCCAGGCCATGCGCCAAGCCACGAGCTGGCCACGTGTCTAACTTGGACCATTCTATAAGGCCAAATGCCAGCTCAAGCGTAGGTCATGTGCCCGTCCAACCTATGGACGTTGTGGATGGGCCACGCGCCAGGTCGTGCATTGGTCATGTGCCTAATCTATTCGGCCAGTGGCTAAGCTCTGCGCCTAGCCATGCGCCCATCCATGTTGAGAACCTGGCGGACATGCCTCGAGCTAGGCCATGCACGGACCGTGTGCTCAGTCTGCCAGGACACGCGCTCGATCAGTGCCGGCCATTATGCCCTCGACATGGGCCACCGACTTAGTCATTCAAAACAACTTTGGCCTTGGCTAGCCACTTTCTACGGTGACTAGGCTATGAACCTCGATTCAGTAGACATGGTCGATCGTGGATGGATACGAGGAAATCATACCCGATCGAATTAGTACTTCCTTTGGCCTAGTCCTCATGATTGCTTTATTCCTTGGAAATATGGACAAAATTGAATACTCTAGAAGGAGAGAGCTTGTCTTTGAGAGTAAGTAATGGATAAGATCAAATCCAAAGCCTATGATTACACCAAATCTAGACATTAAATGATGGAGAGTGAGTCATCTAGTTTAGGTGTCTTCTACATCATTACACTTCATTAACAATAAGATGATCTGCACTCTAAGTGGCCCAATATAAAGAAGACAAATGTCCATTTAAGGTTTAGGCTTGTCACATCATCTCATTAGGCTTGCCAACTCTTCTTGTTAGGCTAGCCAACTCATCAAACTAGGATTGCCACTTCAAAGATTTCTATTGGTTAAATTGGCAAAGCAATGATGAGGTTGAGGTCTATAAATAGAGGAGTCCCTTCTTGCATTTCACCCTTTGGCTCACCACTGCATCATCACCACACATACTCTCTCTCTCTCTCTCTCTCTCTCTCTCTCTCTCTCTCTCTCTCTCTCTCTCTCTCATCCTCACTCTTTCTTGGCCACGCCGTGCCCGTGCCACACCGTGTCACTTGACTCACCACTAGGCTGCTGCCGGCCACGACCTTGGAGGCTTATAAGTAGACTTACTAAACTTTGGCTAGGATGATATGTTGCGTTGTTGGGCGAGTCATGTTTTTTTTTTTTGTGCTTACGTGAATTTCGCAAATGTGAGCAGAGAGTGCGCACGTTAGACTGAGGATCCGCCAAGGGATAATAAAACCTAAATTTATTATATGGAAGTCAATTCAGTCCTAAATATTTTAATTTGGTCAATTTAATCCTAAATCTTTTGACGATCCTTCAATGTAATCCTCCCATTCATTTTTAGCTGGAAATTATTGACGTGGATGCTGGCCGTTGTAAGTGGCATGGCCAGCACTGACGTGGATAATTTCTGCAAATCTTTTATTAATTTTTTGAAATTTTTATAGATTTTTTCATTTGTTTTCTCTACCTTTATTTTTGTACCATGGGTTGGCGAGCGTTGCTGCCATGTTCTAATTGAGTTGTCGAATCTTAGCATTGTTATGCACCTACCTCCGCATCTTACAGCTAATAGCCCTCTCTTAACTGGCAACTACAAAGAAACTTCAAGTTAGTTAGGTACATGAAATCCATCCATGATGCATTAGATTCTTTTTAAATGAACTTCATTCCTGAAAAATACTTCACAATATCTGCAGGCAATCAAAATGCACATTCGATGTAGTAAATTTAATGAGTTAAAGGGGAAGAAGGATATTAAAAGTACCAAAAGTTATGTACGGCGCTCACCTTAGTGCCAAAAATTTTCGTCGGATCACTTAAGTGCCATTTAAAAAAAAAATAATCACTTAAGTGCCAACTTTGATTTGGATCGCAGAAACTCCGACGTAGCCATATTTTTAATTTCTTAGTCCTACGTGACTGGTCAGCATATAACCCCTAAATAACGTCGTCTAAAAGTTGTAAATAGTGATTATTTGAGTGCCAAATTTTCTTTAAAGTGGTCACTTTAGTACTAGTCATTGTTAAAAAGATGTCATTTTAGTGCCAATTGTTGTTAAAAAATGATCATTTCAGTGTCAAGAGCACTACGTGGAAATGCCACGCGGACAGGATTTTTTAAATAATATACCATAAAAGCCACTTATTAGTTTTGGTCGAAATTTCTGTCAGTTGGCACTTAAATGATTATTTTTTCTCTGATTTGACATTTAAGTGAATTTGCGAAAATTTTTAACACTAAAGTGAGTGCCGTATATAACTTTTGACACTTCTAGTGTTCTTCTGCCGAGTTAAAAGTATTCTTATCGATATTAATAGCATAACTACTTACTGCATTTCATGAAAATGTATGATCTCCTTTACTCTTAGTGAGCCTACGGTAAAGCTTTATTCCACCATGCTATTACAATATGTCCTTCCTTTACAGAAGTAAGGGTCCATTCCTTTTCTTAAACTGAAAAAGGAGTTCATTTGCATTTTATAGCAAGATGTGGTGGCTATATGAAATAATCATGCTAAATTGACCGTTCATTATAATTTACGTGATCAGATTATGTTTTAATGATACCCCCAAGAAGGCTAAAGCCATTCATGGTAGTCAAATATGCAAAATCTGGCATTTAATGCTATAATGTGATGACCATTTAATGTTTAGATTGGATATGCATTAGAGATAAGGATTAATGCATGAAGAAAACTTATCCGAAAACCTTCTCCAGACAAGATACATCCATAAAATAAGCAATCTCTTGACTGTTGGACTGCTTATAGTATTTCTAATTACACATTGACCTATTTGACATGTAAGTTAATTGTTAAAAAAAAGGATATTTACACTAGTTAAATTTGATTGGAATTCTGTATTTTTTTTGTTGTTGTAAAAGTAAAATTTTCTCTTACTTTCAAGTAATTATATATTGCGTAAATCAATTAACAGTCACAAAAGTGCATTTATATGCTTTTCCAATTTTCGCTCGCCCCAATTCATTTGAAAACTCCTTTATGACAAATAATATACTATATTCTAGCAGTGTTAGATTTTATTTAGTTTTCATGCGAATATGGCGGACTAAAACCAATTGTTGTACATAAGTGTTTAGTGTGTTTAGCTCGCATAACTACATGCATGAGCTAAATTGTACCAAAGTGTTTCGGTTTGAGAATGCGATTCATCATACTGTTCTTAGAAACAATCTTTAGAAGTTAGACTAGTCTGGTGTTCTCGGCTCATCGGACGCCGCACAGGCTATTCCGCGGTCCCGTGACGATAGTCTTCGTCTCTCTCTCATCTTCACTTTTCACTCAAACAATTAACATACGTACAACAGGGCCACCAACGAACTTTTATACTGCACATTTATAGCTCATACATGTCGCCCCACACACCCACAGGTCGCCTATACAACTTGCTCACCGCCAGCATAAGCTCACAACATACTTGACACAAACAAGAAGCACGCACACTCAATCGCAGTGCTCAGCCCACATTGAAATCTTTCAGCAAGCCTATTTAGCTTATATACACTTTATACGCATGCCTTGCTCGTTTGCGCACATGGCAACTAGTATCAACCTGCTAGTACCCACACTTATAGCTCTCTCACCAAACTCTCACAGCAAGATTCACAAGTTAAACCAGCGAACATGCAGCACCTCGCAAGATTCTCGTCTCGTTTTGTTGTTGTTGTTGTTGTCAAATTCCCATGGAAACTCAACTGGATTGCTTACCTTGCTCTTTAATTGCCGAGCTCGTGGGTCTTGGTCAAGGAAACCAAGAAATTACTCTTTTAATGACAGTGGAAGAAGGTCCCTTTCGCTGGAAACAAACCAACTTGCAAAGGATTTGTTATGGTGTGTTTGGTAACTATTTTGTTCTCAGAAATAATTTATGCTTAGAAATGATTTTAATTATTTTGTTCTCGGAAACGATTTTTGAACATTTAAAGGTATTTGGTAACGACCTAAAATTTCTATTCCTGGAATATGAAAAGAACATAAATGCATTTGGTAACTGTACAAAATTTCTTTTTATTAATAATATTTTAAATATTTTAATATTTTTTCGTTCTTTTCTTTTTTTCTTTTTCTCCTTCCTTGGTCCATGGCCGAGTCAACTAGGAAAGAAGAAGAACCGGCCACGGGCCAGGAATGAAAGAAGAAAAAGAAAAAAAAATTTCTCTTCTATTTCTGATTCTTATTCTTAGAATCAAGAATCAACTTTTTTTTTTAAAATTTTTTGATTTTATTCCAAAACTGATTTTCGGAATAAATTTATGATCGGGAACAAAAAACTTACCAAATGAATTTCTATTCTTTTTTTATTTTCAGGAACAAAAGAATAAAATCAGGCACTGCTTGGCCGGTTACCAAACGGGCCCTTAGACTTCTCCCAAAACCCACTGTCTTGCGATCTATCTCATCTTGAGCTATTTTAGTTTACTACCCAACTCATGGTTTGTCTCAACCTTTCCCCATTTTTCCTTAAATCTCTCCCTTTCCTTTACCCACCACCAGCTGCACCCAACCCTGAGCTTTTCTTTTTACCTGGTTCATGCCCCTGTTTTTTATGTCAATTATGGGCCACATTTGACTGCCTTGTCGACCTTTGTTTGGGACATATGATCTATGGTTGGATAGTTCTTTTCCACTTTCCCTTTTATGTTAATGGTTTTGGCTAACTTTGGCTCTAGGTTCACAAACTCCATTTTTGGATGTGGATAATTGTGGTCACTAATCTCATATATGCCCATGCCAAGACCAAATTCTTTGATGTGGGAACAGAACCATATTTGCAAAAGTGTAACCAGTGCACGTGAGCTTCATTTCTTATCTGGCTTAAAAAGTGTGAGAGAGAAAAATGTCTCGACCAAAATCATGTTGATAAAGTTCATGCCACAACACACTTATCTAAATTGATATGCAACTATTGGGTTGATTGCATTCCTAGTATGAGGAAAGATATGAATACTATGATAAATACTCTAGAGGATTGAGTGGACAAGTATTCCAATTGGATTTCGGAACCTTTCTCAT
Organism: Syzygium aqueum; assembly: GCA_031216185.1. Classification (NCBI taxonomy): domain Eukaryota; kingdom Viridiplantae; phylum Streptophyta; class Magnoliopsida; order Myrtales; family Myrtaceae; genus Syzygium; species Syzygium aqueum. The sequence goes on along the minus strand of CM062233.1, from coordinate 27,526,902 downwards.
CTTGTCGATTTCAATTTTAAAAAATTCTGATATTACAATTGTAGGTTCTAAACCGACGGGAGGCCTAAAATATATAGGGATTTTCGATGCGGCGACAACTTTTCAGTGTCCAAATCGATGTTTAATGTGTCCAAATTGACATATGATATGTCCAGTGGGCTGGTCCAGATGCTTTCATCTTCTCCATTGAAAGGGCCCACAAGAAGTACAGCGCCAGATATTTTCCTTTTTCTTTCTTACTGTTTTTTTTTATTTTTTTTCCTCTCTTTTTCTTTTTCCCCTTTTTCCCCACATGACTCCACCATCGCCATCTGCACACGCACACATCCTTAACTACACAATGTCCCACCCTGAAAGCTCGTGGTCTCTCTCTCTCTAACTCAAACTTGAGGCGGCTCTCTCTCTCTCTCTCTCTGCAACTTAAACTTGAGGCGGCACAGGCTCGATTTGAGGTGTGGGGCCTCAGACTTGAGTTGGCTATCTCAGATTTGATACCACGACAACCTCAGATGTGTAGCCGTGGTGGTAGTGTCCTCAAATCTAAGGCTGCGCTGTCTCAGCAGCCTAAGTCCTGGGGCCTATGGACACATAATTAGAGGGGTGTAATGTGTTAGATATATTGTATATATTAGATTATATTGTATATCTTAGGGTTGTATGTATTTATGCTTATACCATTCCTTGTACCTATATATTGGCCTTGTGCCTAATGAGAAAAGCATCCATTCCAATTCTCCAAACCTAACATGGTATCGGGACTAAGGTTTTTCTTCATTGTGGCCGTCTGATGCAATCTTCATCGCGCCTACTTCGCGATCTGTCCAACATCTTCATTGTGATCCGATCCCCTTTGACTTTGTCTTGATCGATCTGGTCTGCTTTGTCTTTTGCCTCGTTCTTGCAATCGACCTTGGGTTTTGTCATATTCACTCATATGTCTTCTTGCTTCCGCTTTGATTTATCAATCTTAGAATCACGGTTGATAGTAGTGATCGCATTGTTGTTAAGTTGGATGGTTCTAATTATATTATTTGGAAACCCTCTGTGATGGCTGCTCTTGTTTATTGTGATTTCTATGAGCATGTTGATGGTATTTATCCTTGTCCTACATCTTTGTCCGATACTGCTGAGCCTAGACCTAGTGCTAATCAAATTGCTCAACGTCAATTTGAAATTTAGTCTTGGTATATTGCTGATCGGAAAGCATGGGCAATTTTATTTGGTTCTATTAGCCGTGATCTTCATCCCCGATTTTCTCAAATTGTTCGTGCGAAATATTTGTGGGATCAGATTGCGAGATGTATACATAACAGGTTTTGCCCATATTTATTAGCTTATGTTGGAATTTCGTCGTGCCACAAAGGGTACACGATCTTTTCGTGATTTTTATAATTATATGACTTCTCTTTGGTCTCAACTTGATGTGTTGGCTCGTCCAACATGTCCTACGTGTGCTGGTTGCACTGCTTGTGCTGCATCTAAGCTTAAAGATCAAAACAAGTATTGTCTCTACGAATTCTTGGTGCAATTGTCACCAGATTTTGAGGAAGTTTGTAGTCAGATTATCTATTGTTATCCTGCTCCATTTCTTTTTGATGCAGTCAAGGAACTTTAGATTGAGGAAACTAGATGAGGAATTCTTGGTGCTCCTCCATCTCTAGATCCCTCTATAGTACTTGCCACCGCACAACCTTTTTTCCAGTCTAGTTCCTCTCAGCGTGGTTCCCAACGTTGCTCATCTCAGCGTACCTCTTCCTAGTGAGGCTCACAATTTTTTTTTGTAACTACTGCAAACAAAATGGACATTCTAAGGATTGATGTTTTCAAAAGTTGCGTGATCTTTCTGATGGATCCTCGTGCTCAGTTGCACCTGTCCTTTCTCTATTTGTGGACTGTGCCACTGCATCCTCATCTTTGAATGATCGTCTTGCTGCTATTGAGGCTCAGCTTTCTAGTTTAGCTTAGCTTTATCTTGGTTCTTCTGGTGCATCTTCCTCTGTTGCTATTGCAGTTGTTGCGCAATCCTCAGGTGATAATTCCTCTCAGATTCTTGGCTCTGGTGTTGCTCATCATATGATTACCTCTGCTCAGTATCTCACCTAACATGCTTTACTTAAAAATCTAGAAGGGTTCTTTACAGCCGATGGATCCTCTCTTACAGCCACTATGCATGGCCATCTTACTATCCCTGGCAGTTTTTATGTGCTTAATCTGTTGCATATACTGAATTTAGCTCTTAATCTTTTATCTGTTAGGCAACTTGCTGATATGGGTTATATTGTGACATTTACCGCTGATTCTTGTATTGTGTATGATCGTATGAGTGGTCGGACGATTGACAGGGGTAGTAGACATAGAGGATTGTCTATGATGCGGCATCTTTAGTTTCCCTCACCTCAACCTGTTCTTGCATCCTCGACCTCGACTGTTGGCACTAGTGTCTGGGTCATATATCTGCATCTCATTTGTCTTTTCTGTGTCAGTAGGGTGTACTTGGGCCTGTTCCATCATTTGTTATGTGTCCTTGTAGTAGTTGTCCTTTAGCTAAACAATTTGCACCTCTTTTTATTGTTAGCTCTTCTGTTTCTAATGCCTGTTTTGATTTAGTATATTCAGATGTTTGGGGTCTTGCCCCCCACATTTCTAGAAGTGGTTTTAAGTATTATGTATCTTTTATTGATGATTATTCTCGTTATACTTGGATTTATTTCATGCATTCTCGTGATGAATTTCTCTCTATCTATAAAAATTTTACAATCATGATTTCTATTCAATTCTCTAAAACTATTAAAGTCTTTCGTTCTGATTCAGGTGGAGAGTATCTCTCTATAGCTTTTATTTTTTTCTTAACTTCTTAGGGAACTCTACCTCGGTTGTCTTGTCTTGGTGTTCTTGCTCAAAATGGTCTTGCTGAGTGAAAACACCGTCATATTTTGGATGCTACTTGTGCTTTTCTGTTGTCTAATTCTGTTCTCCTTGAATTTTGGGCTGAAGCACTCTCTACTGTAGTCTATCTCATAAATCGACTTCCTTTTCTTGTCCTCTTTAAAGACACCCCTCACCAAAGTCTTTTCTCAAAACCACCCACTTATCACTACCTTCGTGTTTTTGGTTGTACGCGTTATGCGCTTCTTTCTTCCCATGAGCACACCAAACTCTCCACCAAGTCAGTTCGGTGTGCTTTCTTAGGCTACAACATAGAACATAAAGGCTACGGGTGTTATGATCCCTCTTCATGGCGTATTTATATCTCTCGTAGTGTTCAGTTCTTTGAGTACCTACCGTTCTTTTCCGCCTTTTCTAATTCTTCACAGTCATCTTCGTCTGTTTTTATTGATTTTCATCTTGATTCACCTTGTGATCCTTCTTTTATGTCTTCTCTGTTTGACCCAGTGTCACCACATTCTCTGTTATGCCTCCTCCTTCGTCTACTTCACCTGCCACTTTGACTCCTCTTGACGATTCTTGCCCACCGTCCCCTTGATGGGATCCTCTGCAGGATCGTTGTCCTTTGGCTAGGTATGTGGCAGCTACGAGTTATTCTAATAAGTTTGGTTCTTTTATGGCTGCTGTCTTCACTTTGCAAGAACCGTCACATTATCGTATGGTAGTACGTCATGTCGAGTGGCGTGATGCTATTTCTGAGGCGTTGTCTACTCTTGAGTGCACTGGTACATAGGACCTTGTGCCTCTTTTACTAGGGAAGTCCTTGATGTCGCTGGATCTACAAAATAAAGATTCACTTTGATGGTAGTATTGAGCAATATAAAGCACGTCTCGTCGCATGTGATTTTGATAAGGAGTATGGGATTGATAATGAGGAGACCTTTGCTCTTGTTGCTAAAATAACTTCCGTTTGCACTCTTCTTGCAGTAGCCTCTATTCGTAATTGGTCTCTATTTCAACTTGATGTGAAGAATGCTTTTCTTCATGGGGCCATTCAGGAGGAACTTTATATGCAGTCACCTCCTGGTTTTACTCATTCTCTTGGTCAAGTTTGTCGTCTTCGTCGGGCCTTTTATGGTCTCAAACAGGCTCCTCGAGCTTAGTTTGAGCATTTTGCAAATGTTGTTCGATTAGCTGGTTTTATTCAGAGTGAAAATGATCATGCTATGTTTGCTCACACTTCTCCTGCTGGTTATACTATTCTGCTTATGTATGTTGATGATATGATTATTACTGGGGATGACTCTGCTCATATTGCTTATACTAAGCAACATCTTTACCATCGGTTTGCTATGAAGGATCTAGGTTTCTTACACTATTTCTTCGGTATTGAGGTTGCTCGTAGTCGATATGATATTCTTCTCTCCTAGCAGAAGTGCATTGATGACATTCTCGCTCATGCTGAGTTATCTGATAATCGTACCACAGATACTCCCGTTGAACTTCATTTATAGCTTTGTACGGATGATGGTGAGCCTCTGATGTCACTTGCTACCGTGCTCTTGTTGGCAATCTTGTTTATCTTATGACCACTCGTCCTGATATCGCCTATGCTATTTGTCTTGCTAGTAAGTTTGTAGTGACTCCTCGCATAGTTCATTATGCTACTGCACTTCGGATTCTCTGATATCTTTGTGGTACTATGACATGCTCTGTTTTTCTCCCATCGACTTCCTCACTTGCTCTTCGTGCTTACTCTGATGTTGACTAGGCGGTGGATGTTACTGATCGCAAGTCCATCACTGGATTTTGTGTTTTTCTGGGTGATTCTCTGATTTCTTGGTGTGCCAAGAAGCAGCTATCGTGTCTCGCTCCTCTATTGAGTTTGAGTATCGTGCTATGGCCGACACCACCGTTGAGATTATTTGGTTTTGTCGTCTCCTTGCTAATCTAGGTGTTGCCTCCTCTGCTCCTATTCCTCTTCACTATGACAACAAGGGTGCTATTCACATTGCTACAAATCCGGTCTTTCATGAGCGTACCAAGCACATCGACATTGATTATCACATCACGCGTCATTAGCTTCAGACAAGCGTCATTTCTCTCCCTTTTGTAGCCTTTGCAGCTCAGCTTGCCAATTTCTTCACCAAATCTCTTACATTACGACGTTTTGCTCTTCTTCTTTCCAAACTCTCTTTGGTTGACCCACCTTGAGTTTGAGGGGGCGTATTAGATATATTTTATATATTAGGTTATATTGTATATCTTAGGGTTGTATGTGTCTATGCTTATACCCTTCATTGTATCTATATATTGGCCTTGTGCCTAATGAGAAATGCATCAAGTGGGAATGGATCTACGCGGGTTTGTGGAAATTCCTTAAAAAGGCATGTTTCCAAAGTTAAAACTCAACACATAAATTGGTCCAAGGTGTGGCAAATCTAAACATGCATGAACCATCGTAAAATTTGGGTTGAGATAATTATGGATGACTACGCCACCAAAAAACAAACTCAACTTGACCCGTTTTTAAGTTCGGATTTTGTGCAAGTGGGTTTTTGAATTAAATCACAAGAAATTATATACCTTCATCTTCTACACGTGTCATGCCCCAAACTCAGCAAAAATAAGGGCATGACACGGCCATTCTTTTCCAAAAGGACGCGGCCTAAACATAACCAAAACTCACCTAATATCATAATATATGCATCCACATATATATACATGATATAGAGTTTAACTGGTTATAATATCAGAGTTAACTACAATCCATCAAAAGGCCAAAAGCATAACCAGCAACAGGTTAAAACTTAAACTCCACATCCATGTGAACCCGTACAAAAAAGTCCCAACTATCAAAATGTCCTCCCCAACACCGGAACTCTCACGCCTACAAGCGTCTCGGTGAAGAACCTGAAAAACAAGTAATATAAGAGGAATGAGCTACCATAGCTTAGTGAGTAATATATTTTTTCTAAGTAGATCGAGCACTCACTATGCACATGGTTATAAGACCAAACGAAAGCTCAATTAACCCAACTTCAACATATCACAAACTCCAAGGTCAAAATACGTTATATACCACTTAAACATAACTTTTTCATAATAGGAAATCTCGTTTTAATTAATAATATCAAAGAAGAAACCAATGGTCAATTCCATTGGCCAATCTCGTCGAAAAGCACACACCAATGGTCCATTTCATTGGCCAATCTCATGCTAAAAAATCTAAGTATGATCACGGATAACACCTCATGAAAAGCGACCAAGATTCCCCTCTTGGTAAGGTCTCCACCTACTATAAGCCAGTGGCTCGGCTCACAAGGATATCTTAGATTAGTATGCGCATACCCACAACCTCTTATTTGGGTTCACAGAGACACCGAGTATCAAAATCCACAACAATATCATCTACCAATCTACAAAACCCATTTCAGAAATCATTTCATAAACCGATATAAAACCTTTCATAAGCCACATTCAAAAGCAAGAATTCCTCATGAGTATTCCTCAAAAGGTTTCGCAAACCTATTTGCATTCAGTAAATTCAAACTGGAATCAAAAGATAATCTTTCATTTCAAATACACAAGATGACAGTAAATGCTCGATCCAATTTTATAAAATCAAAATGCCATTTCTTATATGGTAACATGTCTAATATATATCATTTTCTAAACATAAGTTTACAAATTCAAAGAAGAAATCGTACCACTCACCTTAAAAAGCTGAAAAACTAACCTACGGCGGTTTCTCGAGCCGATGCACTCAAATACCTAACAATAAGTTGAAAAACGGTATCAAAACCAAGTAAAATGTTACTTCAACTACGACTCGGCTCAACTAGGCTTAATTACTAATATAACAACTAAAAGATGCCCCCAAATCACTCATCCAAAGCAATTATCCAAATTCGTCTATGACGCGAAACTTGAGTGCGAAACTTGATTGCGCCGTAACTTTCTCCACTAAACTCCATTCTAAGCGAACTTACAATCAAGAGAAAGCTTATTCAGAGCATTACAAGAACCCCAACTTGGCAGCCCCAAAATTGAGCAGAAAACCAACGAAAATTGGCCTAAAAGCTTCTGGTCGTGCATTGTTCACTGCACGCGTTCAACTTTAAAAATTCATATCCGGCAAACCGTAACTCCAAATCAGGTTCCGTAAAATCTGACAGCCTCGCAATATCCTAAACTATAAATTCTATAAAAATACGCAGCTCTACAACTCAAAAATCTAATTTCGCCGCTCGAATAACACATAATTCCGAATTACGAGCCCTAACCCCAAAAATGTTCCGATAAATTAAACGAGGGGTGCGAATACTTACGGAGTGTTGCGATATGAAGTCGAATCGGCTAGGTGAGGTTCGCACGGCGCAAAACCCTCCCTTTCTTCTTCTTCTCTTCCTCTCCTTTCTCCTCTTTTCCTCTCTGTTTTTCTGTTTCGTGCTCTTGGCTTCTTAAAAAGAGCCGAACATCACTGTTGCTTCTTTTGACTTGTTGACCTTTTTTTTTTGACCCATATTTTACAACACGGGTCGGGTATAAGTGGGAACCCAATCGAACAGGCTCGTCAACACCCTTAGACTAATTAAAGCAATGTGATACGTGGATTGACACACTAGTTATTGGATTTTACAAGTATCTAACTAGATGAATAAGATTGTTGTAGAAGATTACTTATTCAATCCCTAAAGAGAGGCTAAATTGTTAATCTCTTGATTTAGATATGACAATCGCGGATTTAAACCATAATGTCACCTATTTAAAGTAACGTCGGGGTTACACATGTCATCCAATTGATGGATCTTACCTGATATAAATGGATGGGTGATTGACATGCATTCGTAGTAATTTATTTGACTAAACGGTTTACATATAACATGCTATATGTTCCTCCTAGGTAGATAATTAACAGCATACCTACTTTTTAGCATTTCAAGAAACGTATATGTCTGCCCTTGCAAAAGTAAGCGTTTGGTCCTTTTCTTGCACTGAAAAAGGAGTTATTTGCATTTTATAATAAAATGTCTTGGCTAAGTGAATGATATAATTATGCTCAATAGATAGTTCAATATGGTTAATGTAGTCAGATTGTATTTAATAACGCAAAACCCATATATGGAAGTTAAATACTCAAAATCTGGCATTTAATGATATAGTGTAATGAGAATTTAATTTATGGATTGAATTTACATAAGAGATAAGGATCAATTCATGTCCTAAAACCTCCTTACATGTTAATGGATACATCCATAGAATTCTTAGTCTATTGATTGTTATCCTGCATGTATTATTCTAATCACACATCATCCTATTTGACAAGTAAGTTAAGGGATCGCGCTTTTTTCCACTCTTTATTTGACTTAGACACTTCATTTTCTTGTATTTCGATCATACTATCCCTTGCGGGGTTCAACACTTCTGATATAACTGTACAAAAGTGATCCATTTTTTTATTATTATTTAGTCAATTCTCTTTATTTTGTTTCCTTTTATTTTTACCCGCGGGTCCCACTTTCCTTCTTTCTTTTTTTCCACGCCTTTGATGTCACAGTTCTCCACTCTTAGAAATCATCTTTCTATTTTCTCTCTTGCAGGCCATTCTCTTCTTTGTAAATCCCCTACTCCTCCTCCTCCTCCTTCTTCCTCCTTAAATCCGTTGTCTCTATTTTGTATCTATGATCCCAACCCCGTTGTCCTCCACACTTTCATTGGCATGGGCATGAGACTCACTGGTGATCTCTCGAGCGAGCCATTTTTCTCTGCCACTTGCAGGCGGCTAAATAGTAGACCATGTTATTGTCAATTTCGATACAGCAGACCGCAATTGTTCTTAAAGCAAAATCCACGCATCATGGGAGGTACAATCAAGTCCACCTCATGATTGTAGCCTAATTTCAGACTCAAGAGGTGTTCTTTAGCCTCCACTCTAGATTTAAACTCAACACTTGCACCTCTAATCTTGATCAAGCGAAAGAATTTGGCATCCATTGTTGTCAAAGAAAATAGTTCACTCATTTTCCATTGAGGTCAAACAACCATATTCTCTCTCTCTCCAACTCAAACTTGAGGCGGTACAGGCTCAATCTGAGGTGTGGGGCCTCGAACATGAGTTGGCTACCTCGGATTTATTACAACGGCAACCTTAGGTATGAAGCTGCGGTGGATGCGACCTAAAATCTAGGGTTGCACTGTCCTAGTGGCCTAGGACCTGGGGCCTATGGACACATATTTTGAGGGGTGTGATGGACAATGCGGCATAGTGGGAATGGATTTATGCGGGTTTGTGGAATTTATGTAAAAAAGTCATATTTCCAAAGTTAAAACTCAGACCATAAAGTGGTCCAATTTGCTGTGAAGCTAAACATGTATTAGCCATACTAAAAATTTGGGTCGAGATAATTAAGGACAATTATGCCACCAAAAACCAAACTCAACTCAACCCATTTTTAAGTTCGGATTTTATGCGAGTGGGGTCTCAAATTAAATCACAAAAATTGTGCACCTTCATGTCCTACACGGGTTGGGTATAAGTGGGAACCCAACCGAACACAGCCGTTAACACTATTAGACTAATTAAGGCAATGCGATACATGGACCAGCACACTAGATATTGGATTTTACAAGTATCTAACTAGAAGAATAAGATTCTTGTGTAACATGTTGAAGATTATTTATTCAATCCCCAAAGAGTGGCTGGATTGTGAAGCTCTTGATTTAGATATGACAAATGGTGTATTAAATCATAACGTCACCTACTTAAAGTAACTTCAGGAGCTACACGTGTCATCCAATTGATGGAGCCTCACCTGATATACATGGACATGCGATTGGGATGCATTTGTAGTGATTTATTTGACTAAAGGGTTTACATATAACATGCTATATGTTCCTCCTAGGTAGATGTTAAAAGCATGGCTACTTATTAGCATTTCAAGAAATGTATATGTCTGCCCTTGCAAAACTAAGCATTTGGTCCTTTTTCTTGCCCCGAATAAATGAATTATTTGCATTTTATAATAAGATGTCTTGGCTAAGTGAATGAAATAATCAGGCTAACTAGATAGTTCAATACGGTTAATGTAATTTAATGATGCCCCAAAAGAAGCAAAATCCACTCATGGAAGTAAAATAGTAAAAATCTGGAATTTAATGCTATAATGTAATGAGCATTAAATTTTTGGATTGAATTTACATAAGAGATAATGATCAATTCATGCCCTAAAGCCTGCTTACATTTGAACTGATACATCCATAAGTTTGTTGGTCTCTTGATTGTTATCCTGCTTATAATATTTCCAATCAAACATCATCCTATTTAACATATGAGTTACTTATCCACCAAAATGCTATTGGAGCTAGCTTACATTCCTTAAATTCGATTGGAATTCATTATTTTCCTTTTTTGCTATAAAAGCGGTATTCTCTACTAGTCATAGATAATTTTATAGTATGTAAATCGATTAAAAGTTTTAGCGCATCATTGCTGCATCGCAACTTGATCGCTCAATATCGTGACAATATTGAGCAAATGTCCATTTATTTATTCTAGCTTTGTGACAATGGATAATGATAAGCTAAAGCATTACGTATTCAAGTTACATTTACATTAATTTTTTCTCTTTTTTTTTCGATTAATAGATTGTGGATACGTATTACTTTCAAACACATCTGAATTGAATTTGATTGACTTCATTATCAATAGAAAAAAAGGCCTAAGAGTGCATTTATTTGTTTTCCAAATTTCACTTGCCCCAACTCATTTCCACTTTCCTTAATCAATATGCCTAAGGTTCATGTACGCAATGATTTTATGGATTTTTTTTTCCATTAATGGAAAAACTATATTCTAATAGTGTTAGATTCTTTTTAGCTTTTACAGATATATGGAAGGCTAATTAGCTCTTTTGGTTACCAACTTAGGTTCTTAAAATACACGAGACTTGCAATGATATATTTCGGCCCAAGATAATAAATGGGCCAAATTGTTTGGCTTTATTTCACTATGTTGTTTCAAATATCCACCATCTGTCATCTCTTTGGATACCATCTTCTCTCTTTCAATTGGTGAACCACACATCTTTTGGCTTGTAATAAGCGTTAGCTCTCAAGGTGACCTTCGAAATGGCAAACCCTAAGATGCAAACTCTTCCTCCCTCTCCGAAAGAGAAAATAGAGGACGGATCTTCTCAACCTGTGCCGTCATCTCCTTCAACAGGTGCCGGTTCATCAAAAATGAGCGAGGTAAGTCTCGATCAACCTTCGAGCTAGGTTATTGGCCATGGATTTCATGATTCGACTACAAAGAAATGGACTTTCACTAGCATCTTTTTACAGTAGAAAAAATCAAAAGTGATGAATGGTGAAAGATGAGAATTCCGATGCTCTCTAGGGTTCTTGTTTGGTTTACATTAAGGTTAAGATTTGAGTTGCTACAACAGATCCATCATTTAGATCTGTGCGTTGATTCAACAAAGTTTACATAGATCGGAACATCTATCATGTTAAAATCTATTTTTATTGTCTAAGGCGTACAGATCTAATTGTTTATACACTTAGTGAAACTATCGAATAATTGATGGTTGAATTTTACAATGTCTGAAACATTCTCAAATCTTATGTTGATAAATAGTGAATTACAATATAGTTGTATGAATTTATATGTTTATATCTTTTTGTTTTGTCCAGATCTATTCTATGAGTATGGATATTATATATGTTTGTGTACAAAAATATGTTTTTTAAGGATGACAAAATTAAAATTGCCAGTAGGTTTTTCTAATATACGTTGAAAGAGTAGATGATATTGTTCTAGGGTTGAAGGTTTCGATGCACTACTTTTTTCATAGGTCGATGCATGAACCGTTATTCGTTGGACAATAAAACTAACGGCAGTTGTTTGAAATGGCAAAACCGCTATTAGCTTTTGTAAGTAATCAGACCGTTAATGCTATTATGGTAAACAATATCAATATATATTGAACTCATTTCCTTTAATTTGTTTTTTTACTATGCAGAGTTCACTGTTATGTTGTATGTTGATACGCAATAAATGTCATAGTGGAGAGCAAAGAACCGATTGAAAACTTGCACGTTCGTTAAGATCAATGATAAGAAAGTTGAACATCATTCGACGATAGAGAATAATGAGTAGCTAAAGTATAACTATTCCGAGAATGAACAACTTATGTATATCAATCAAAAGAAGAAGGCGGTGGCCCTTTACATATAAAGTGAAATGAGTTCCCACCATTATTTTCGATATTACATAAGCTACCAATTCATTCGCTATAGTTTGATATTTTGAAACCGTGGCTCTCTCCAAATACTTTTCCCTTTTTAGCGTCTGTTATTCCGGAGAAGTTGTTTCTCTTCACTTTATACTATTGTTGTTATTTCGTGAATTAGTTCTCTCTCTGAACTATTTCGCTTAATATTATGTCGAGATGTTATATATGCTTTCTTTTGCTAATAAGTCAATGTTCTTTCCTCACAAACCCTAGAGGTTTCATGGAATCATTTTGGACGAAATCTAGCTCTCCACATCATTTGATTTGTTATTCTTTTTCTTTCAGAATATTGCAATATGTTTTTCTACTCATCTAGTCCTTTATCATTTTTATGGCATCTCATGAGTTTGATATCTTGAGAGGAGGTGCGGGTTCTTAAACTTTCTCGAATGCGGTTGGTTTAGTTGTTTTGATTTTACTATTGATCTTCTCAAGCATGAGTCGCTTAACATCTTGATAATAGTTTCTCAAATGTTTCATTTTGTTTGATGCAATAAATATTGTTGAAGATCCCGTTTCACGGTATATATGTTTCCCCATTTTGAACCGGTAGGCAGCATATAATGATGGATAAAATTGTATATGCTTATTTATCTTCTTTACTCATGTCTTTTCCTTCTCGATCTCTCTCATCCTTGTAGGTCAATAGGTCACTCTCTAGTCCAGACAACTCTCCTCTCTCGATGGAATTGAATAAACCATGTGGTTCGAAGAAGCTAGACATTCCCAATCAAGTACAAGGACATGATCAATTGTATGTATCACTTAAGGCAGTAGTCACTGTAAGTTAACTTTCTGTTCTGTTTTTTTTAAGATATAGATAGTCGATGTGAGTTTTTTAGATTGTCCTTTGAAACTTTGTGAGGTAGTCCATGACATAAACTCTATTTTACCATTATATAGTATGGTTTACATCACTAACAATGATGGTCAATATAATGTAAATTAACTTTTTCGTAAGTGTATTTGGATACAAGTAATTGATGCAATTGTTCTGTTATAGACCATTACGTAAATGCAATTAATTATACAATTATAGAGTCTGGTTTTTTCCAATTCACTTTTATAAGGTTCAACACTTATTTCAAATGCAGATATCTTCGTGTGAAAAGATTGATAGAGCACATTAGATGAATGATCCACAAAATACATTGCAAGGCACTAAAATATTTCTTCATCTTGATTCTTGAAACATATTTGATAAGCTTGATGTAGTTATGAAGTACACACTTAAACTTCATTTGTAAGAAGTTACAGCTACAACAGCTATGTATAAACAGAATACACATATTCCCAATCCTCTGACATTGACAATAATTCGAAATAGTTGATGCTTTAACGATATGATATATTTGTATTGATAATTTGTGATTGCAGAAAGTTGTTTCTCAATTGAGAAAAAGTATTGCAGATCATGTGATTGACCCGGATCCAATATCATATCGATTACCTCAAAATGATGGGGGGATAAATGTCTCAACCATTAAGGTAATATTATTTTAATGTATTCTGGAAGATTTGAACAAACATTTCCTCTATTAAAGTGCATGGTGATTGATAGTCAACATTTCATCTTTTATTCGTATTAATGCACAATTTATATTAGTGAGAATTTGTAACCAATGCTAACAACAAATGAGAAATGATGAAATCCTAAACACAGACAAGCCCATCTTCATCAGTGGAAGTCAAAACTAGGACCAAGACCACTCTAGTAGGGGAAGAGACAGTATCCTTCTTACTCCCCCCGGATTGTCTAATTGGCATACCTTTGGACAAGGTGGCTTCTAGATTTTTTTCTTTATGTTTTTCCGTTGAATGCATATAAATATCTCAATCTGTTCATCTAATTGTTATTATTTTTATGATGTAATTTATTGATTGCAGACCATCCAACATGAATCTTCTTTTGAAGAGAGGCTTCAAGGGTGGCATATTGCATGCAGACGACGATCAAATGGAAAATTAGATATGGTAACTGTATATTAAAACAACTTGATTACTACTTTCCTTAATGAATCGATGATTAAAAAGAAGTAACGTAGATTCGACTGATTTGGTTTATGTAAACATTCCAAGGAGATGAAATGGATTATCTGGTGATGTACGTTAGCCAAAAGGATTAATAAAATGTTAGCTTTACGTTATCGCCCATTTTTTTATTTTATTATTGAGTGTACTAAAATTTTTTCACAACCTTTAATGAGTAATAGCTTTGCAAATGACTATCTTGAAATTTTCCGATGGTAATTAAGATAAGCAAAATCTATTATCTTTGCAGAGTTATCGTCATGGACACTCAAGAAGGATGTTTCGCTCAACTATCGAGGTTGTCCAATTTATAATGGAGGCTGCCGAGACACCAGAGAGTGATTCTCTACAGGTGAGTTATAAAAACCCTAAATAAGTGAAATGCAAATCAAAGTTATTTTCACTTAACGCTTAGGGTGTGACATCATTTGGGTGAGAATTCAGGAGCAAGGTCCTGCTACTGCAACGAAAGGTTCATTGAAGAAAAAGAGATCTTCTAGTAAGAAAGAAAAAATTTCTACATCCAAGTCATTGAAGATCTCTAGTGCAGAGAAAACCGATGTTGAACGGTTTTTGGAGGAAGCACACAACAACCTCCAGAATATCTGCGGTTGCAGATGGGTGGCACCAGGTATTTCCTTTTGAAGCAAATCTTACGGCTTAAAGAAAAACATAAGCTCCTTATGTCTACATATTTATTTGATTGTCTTTATAGGAAGCGAAGAATGGGAGAAATATATGAATCCAAGTAGTGAGGAAGAGGATAATGCATCTAGTGATGAAGAGACTCAGTGACTGAATTGGACAATGAGCTCAAGAATCCATAGTTGAAGAGAAGAGCCAAAAATGACATCAACGGATTCTGATATTTCTTATGGAAGATCTGATTCGATTCTGTGTGGGAAACTGGTGAAAGCAAACTGAGTTTATTTTCAGTCATTTCGTCAAACTTTTTGGGCCATATCTGTTATTGAAACTTTTGTTGTTCGAACTATGAAACATCAAGCCTTAGTTGCGAGCCGGCAGAGGAGAAAGTGGAATTGTACTCCCTTCCCTTATTTTCTTTCCCTTTGTTATTGGCGACGTTTAATAATTATTGAGAATAATTTATTAGGCATGGTCATCAACGCAGGATGAGGTGAGTCTAACTAAAGAGGAATTTATATGATTTAATTATAGTTTTATAGATGGATGAACAATTGTGATTTGAGAAGACAACAGCAGAATCAAGAATGTGACAGGGCATTTAATTATCTCCTTCTATTTGTGCTCCTTTTTTTTTTGGCAAATTTGGATGTAAAATTATTATTTCCCCCAGTTATGGTGAATTTCTACCATGTCTATAATTATAAAAACATTTAATTTCAAGTTATATCCAGATGTGGTGTAAACGTTATTTACCATCTAGATCATTATTCCTATACCTTTTGGTTTGTTCTAGTTATCTTATTTCAACAAACCATATTGAGCTTGAGTAATTTTGCATGGCTTTTGACAGTTAGACAAAACGGGGCTAACCTTAAACTCAAATTACAGTAAAATCCATTTTAAGAAGTGATTAAACTAGTATAGTCGATTATACGATCCTTTGTCTTTTCACTGTTAAGTAATAATTTTTTTTTTTTGGATAAACGAGTACTTAATCATTTATAGTTCAAGACTGGTAGCCTGTGGATGAACCATTTCCGCTACGAGTTCCATCCTACCACCATTACACTAAAAAATCAGCACGTAGTCGATCAACTCAAGCAAGTCAATGCATCAACTAACTATAATGGATACAAACAACACTGAAAAGATGACATAATAGACCTTAGCCATAGCTGTAAATAATGAGAATTCATGCTTTTACAAGCTTGAACCCCAAATTGAGCATAAAGTTCCAAGAACACTTTTAACAGCCATGTTCTTCAGGATAAAAGAAGCAATAAGCTTTAGTCTTTAGAGCAAACTTGATCCATTTAAAGCCAGAGGTGAGGGAGGAGCCACCATGTAATACCATGTTGTTGGCTCTCCAAGTATACTATATACACATGCTCCCTGCTTGTTTCAAAAGGATCTTCCCAAGTTTAGGCACAACCTACCATAGGTGGGCAGCCTGTAATAATAGCCAGCCAAGTAATGATCTGGATCTAGGAATGTTTAAATTAAGCAAAATGGTTAGTGCCATGTGTCAATCAAGTTTAGGGTTGTTATGTCTGCTAATGTTCTAAGCATATGTAGCGATCGTACTATTGACACCTAAATTTTGGCGGCCTATTTAGTCATTTATTACATAAAAAATTAGGGATCACCCTAACCCCTCAAATGAAAATATTACTAATTTGCATTTGCATATTATGAGCATTATCGTTTAGTCGTAATAAGCACACATAAACTACATTCTAATTGGACTAGAGCTGATGGGCTTAAGCAGGGAGGTTCTGAGTTTCATTTAGTTATCTGGACTAAGCCAGCGGGATTTCAAAATTTTGACAAGCCTGCTAAAGACTACAGGGGCCGAAGATCGCATGCGCAATGCGCATGAGTAATTATAAAATTGGAATGATTGCATTATCTAATACATTCAGAGGAGATAAAAAAAATATTATTATTGGAATTTTAATAATATGGAGAATTAAAAAGGGATATCTTAAGCTGAAGGGGTTATTGTATCTTTTTTTATCTAAGATAGGAAGCTGATGATTAGTCGAAACTTGAAAATTTTAAATCCCTTCCCTGTAAAAGAAACCTGTTCCCGGCCACAAGGGAGATTATCTGGGCACAAATACATGGTCAAGAGCAGAATTTAATGGAGTAAAAAAACATTCATGGTTGAATGGAAGAAAGAAAGAAACCAAAAGACACCAAGTATTTGATCACCCATAGAAGGAAAGTGAAAGCAGAGAATTCGATTCTTGTCTTGGAGTCCAATTTTCTGAACTATAAAAGGGAGACCAACGCACACAATGGGGAGGGGGCTGACCCGTCCACGAGGGAGGAACGCACGTAATATACAAGTGAAAGGAAGCATCAAGAATACGAAGAGACCGAAGCTCTTTTCCTGCGGCTTTTGGCACGCTCGTCAGCCACCTTGCACGGCTCGATCTTGAAGCCTCCACTCGGGGCAGCAAACCCTGATCTTCAACAGCACCTGCATCGCCTTTTTTTTTTTGTTTGGTGTAAAATGTAAGTATCATTTGTAAGATGATGAATAGAAACTTAGGAGCATTCCCAAACATTACGAATATAACTGAGAATGTGAAAAAATGGAGTGAGGGAGTATTCGGGAAAATTACAAAAATAGTCCTAAACCTTTTGCAATTATACCAATTCAGTTCTAAACCTTTTTTTTTTGCCAATTCGATCATAAACCTTTTGTATTTATGCCAATTTAGTCATCCGGCCATTTTTGGCCGGCTGGCGCTGAGGTGGACGCTAGCCGGCTCATGTGGCAATATTTCAATAATTTTTTTATTATTTTTTGAATTTTTTTAAAAATGTTTTCTCTTTCTATTTTTTTTGCTTTGTCTTCTTCCCTGGTCGCCGGTCCAGTGATCGGCAATTGATGAGAGGCTAAGGCCGGCGAGTTCGACCTTGCCGGCATTGGGCGAGGCTAGCCTTCGCCGGCATTGGTGAGGGCGAGCTTCGCTGTCGACGGCGAGGTCGACCTCGCCCAACGACGGCGAGGTCTTGCTAGATCTGGGTGAGGCCTCACCGTCGTTGGGCGAGCTCGACGTCGCCCGACCATGGCAAGGTCGACCTCGCCCGGTGACGGCGAGGCCGCCTAGATCTGGCGAGACCTCACCATCGCCGAGCGAGGACGAGCCTCGCCCTGGCCATGGCAATAGCTCTCCATCACCGGGCGAGCTCCACCTTGCCCAACCATGACGAGGCTCGACCTCGCCTGGCGACGGCAAGATCTCTCCAAATCTTGGTGGCCTCGCTGTCGCAGGGTGAGGCCTCGCCTAGATTTGGTGAGACCTCATCGTCGTCGGACGAGGTCAACTTCGCCATGGCTAGGGCGAGGCTCGACCTCACTCGGCGACGACGGGGTCGACCTCGCCATGGCCATGGCAAGGTCGACCTCGCCTAGCGACGATGAAGCACCCTCTCCAGTGCCGGTGAGGGCTAGCCTCACCCATGGCCATCGAGGTCGAACTCGACGGCCTTAGCCTCTTGCTGGTCACCGGTTGCCGGGCCAGCGACTGGGGAAGAAGATAGGGGAAAAAAAATAGAAAGAGAAAAAAATAAAAAAATTCGAAAAATATTAAAAAAATTATTAAAATATTGCCACGTTAGGCAGCCGGTGCCGGTTGGCGTCCATGGCAGCGCCGACCGGTCAAAAGTGGCTGGATGGATTGAATTGACACAAATACAAAATGTTTAGGATTGAATTGGCAAAAAAAAAAGGTTTAGAACTGAATTGGCACAATTGCAAAAGGTTTGTGACTTTTTTGGTAATGTTTCCGGGAGTATTCAAGCCAATATTACATTTGTCTGGAAAGTTCTAAAATGTTTGTTGTACGAGGTTAGCTCTCCGACAAGTTTGCAAACTTTAGCCAACATTATGGGGACATCATTTGACTTATTTTGGAAATTGTTAACGGCTACACTCCTTCCAAATGCAATATATGATTACTATGAAAGATACCTTGAGAAGCCTTGTCACCAAGTCTTTGCCATTGATAGCCTTGATTATCTATTGGAGTTCATAATAACCTCTTAAAGAACGTTGAATTCCGTATTATGCGAGGATATTACGCCATATGCTTCTAGTCCAAAAGCACCGAAAGAATTGATGTTCCAGGTGGACAGAAAGAATAGATGATGTCTGCGTGTAGGTTTTGAATTAGTCTTCCCTTTTCTTTCAAGTACGAGCAAGGTCATCACGAGTAGGAGTGATGCTCATGTTAAACTTGTACTATTGGATAAAAGCATCCGACAGTTTATCCTACATCTCGATTTTGTCTGTTCCGCCATCATGAACTACTGTAGAGATGGTCATGTCAAAGTTTTTTAGAAGGAGTGGATCATGAGTGACACGATGTCAGCACAAGGTGCCATCTTCATAAGATGGTGCCTAAGATGGATCTTATGGCAACGAGAGCGATCATACTCCTTGAGTCTGGCAACTTATATTTATCAGTTATTTTCAGTTTGGAGAATATCCTCTCTCTGTCTCCAACTCAAACTTGAGGCGGTACGGGCTCGATCCGAGGTGTGGGGCCTCAGACTTGAGTTGGTTGTCTCAGATTTGATATGATGGCAACTCCAGACGTGAAGCTGCGGTGGTCGCGACCTCCAATCTAGGACTTTGCTGTCTTGGCGTCCTAAGAGCTGGGCCCTGTGGACACATATTTAGAGGGGCGTGATGGACAACGCGGCATAATGGGAATGGATCTATGCGGGTTTGTGGAATGTCCTTAAAAAGGCCTATTTCCGAAGTTAAAGCTCGGCACATAAATTGGTTCAAGGTGCGGCGAAGCTAAACATGCATTAACTATGCTAAAATTTGGGTTGAGATAATTAAGGACGACTATGCCACCAAAAAACAAACTCAACTCGACCCATTTTTAAGTTCGGATTATATGCGTGGGGTCTTGAATCGAATCACAAAAAATTATGTCCTAAGTGGGAACCCAACCGATCAGATACATTAACACCCTTAGACTAATTAAGGCAATGTGATACATAGACTAGCACACTAGATATTGGATTTTACAAGTATCTAACTAGAAGAATAAGATTCTTATGTAACATGTTGAAGATTATTTTATTCAATCTGCAAAGAGTGGCTAAATTGTTAACCTCTTGATTTAGATATGACAAATCGCGCATTTAAATCATAACATCACCTATTTAAAGTAACTTTGGGGCTACACATGTCAATCAATTTATGGAGCCTTACCCGATATACATGGACATGCGATTGGGATGTATTCGTAGTGATTTATTTGACTAAAGGGTTTACATATAACGTGCTATATGTTCCTCCTAGGTAGATATTAACACCATGCCTACTTCTTAGCATTTCAAGAAATGTATATGTCTGCCCTGGCAGAAGTAAGCATCTGGTCCTTTTCTTGCACCGAATAAAGCAATTATTTGCATTTTATAATAAGATATCTTGGCTAAGTGAATGAAATAATCAAGATAACTAGATAGTTCAATATGGTTAAAAGCAAAACCCATTCGTGGAAGTAAATACTCAAAATCTGGAATTTAATGCTATAGTTTAATGAGCATTTGATTTTTGGATTGAATTTACATAAGAGATAAGAGATAAGGATCAATTCACGTCCTAAAACCTGCTTACATGTGAACTGATACATCCATAAAATTGTTAGTCTCTTGATTGTTTTCCTGCTTATAGTATTTCTAATCACACATCATCCTATTTGACATCCTATTGGTGCAAGCTTACGTTCCTTAAATTTGATTGGAATTCACTATTTTCCTTTTTTGCTATAAAAGCCGAATTCTCAACTAGTCATAGATAATTTTATAGAGCGCAAATCAATTAAAAGTTTCAGTGCATCATTTCTGCATCGCAACTTGATCGCTCAATATCGTGACGATATTGACCAAATGTCCATTATTTATTCTGGCTTTGTTACAATGGATAATGATTAGCTAAGGCATTACGTATTCAAGTTCCATTTACATTAATTTTTTTTATTAGTAGATTGTGGATACTTATTGCTTCAAACACGCCAGAATTGAATTTGATTGACTTCATTATCAATATTTTGGAAAAAAAGGCCCAAAAGTGCATTTATTTGTTTTAGATCGGAACAACTATCATGTTAAAATCTATTTTTATTGTCTAAGGCATACAGATCTAATTGTTTATACATTTAGTGAAACTAACGAATAATTGTTGGTTGAATTTTACAATGTCTAAAATATTCTCAAATCTTATGTTGACAAATAACGAATTACAATATAGTTGTATGAATATATATGTTTATATCTTTTTGTTTTGTCCAGATCTATTCTATGAGTATGGATATTATACATGTTTGTGTACAAAAATATGTTTTTTAACGATGACAAAATTAAAATTACCAGTAGTTTTTTCTAATATACGTTGAAAGAATAGATGATACTGTTCTAGGGTTGAAGGTTTCGATGTACTACTTTTTTCATAGATCGATGCATGAACCGTTATTCGTTGGACAATAAAACTAACGACAATTGTTTGAAATGGCAAAATTGCTATTAGCTTTTGTAAATAATCAAACCGTTAATGCTATTATGGTAAACAATATCAATATATATTGAACTCATTTCCTTTAATTTGTTTTTTTACTATGCAGAGTTCACTGTTATGTTGTATGTTGATACGCAATAAATGTCATAGTGGAGAGCAAAGAACCGAATGAAAACTTGCACGTTTGTTAAGATCAATGATAAGAAAGTCGAACATCATTCGACGACAGAGAATAATGAGTAGCTAAAGTATAACTATTCCAAGAATGAACAACTTATGTATATCAATCAAAAGAAGAAGGCGGTGGCCCTTTACATATAAAGTGAAATGAGTTCCCACCATTATTTTCGATATTACATAAGCTCCCAATTCATTCGCTACAGTTTGATATGTTGAAACCGTGGCTCTCTTCGTATACTTTCCCCTTTTTAGCGTCTTTTATTCCGGAGAAGTTGTTTCTCTTCACTTTATACTATTGTTGTTAATTCATGAATGAGTTCTCTCTCTGAACTATTTCGCTTTATATTATGTCAAGATGTCATATATGCTTTCTTTTGCTAATAAGTCAATGTTCTTCCTCACAAACCCTAGAGGTTGCACTGTCCTAGTGGCCTAGGACCTGGAGCCTATGGACACATATTTTGAGGGGCGTGATGGACAATGTGGCATAGTGGGAATGGATTTATGCGGGATTGTAGAATTTCCGTAAAAAAGTCATATTTCCAAAGTTAAAACTCAGACCATAAAGTGGTCCAATGTGCGGCGAAGCTAAACATGAATTAACCATACTAAAATTTGGGTCAAGATAATTAAGGACAATTATGCCACCAAAAACCAAACTTAACTCGACCCATTTTTAAGTTCAGATTTTATACGAGTGGGGTCTCAAATCGAGTCAAAAAAATTGTGCACCTTCATGCCCTGCACGGGTTGGGTATAAGTGGGAACCCAACCGAACACACCCGTTAATACCATTAGACTAATTAAGGCAATGTGATACATGGACCAGCACACTAGATATTGGATTTTACAAGTATCTAACTGGAAGAATAAGATTGTGTTTTTACCTTACCAAAAAAAAAACTAGAAGAATAAGATTCTTGTGTAACATGTTGAAGATTATTTATTCAATCCCCAAAGAGTGGCTGGATTGTTAAGCTCTTGATTTAGATATGACAAATGGCGCATTTAAATCATAACGTCACCTACTTAAAGTAACTTTGGGAGCTACACATGTTATCCAATTGATGGAGCCTCACCTGATATACATGGACATGCGATTGGGATGCATTTGTAGTGATTTATTTGACTAAAGGGTTTACATATAACATGCTATATGTTCCTCCTAGGTAGATGTTAAAAGCATGGCTACTTATTAGCATTTCAAGAAATGTATATGTTTGCTCTTGCAAAAGTAAGCATTTGGTCCTTTTTCTTGCCTGAATAAATGAATTATTTGCATTTTATAATAAGATGTCTTGGCTAAGTGAATGAAATAATCAGGCTAACTAGATAGTTCAATACGGTTAATGTAATCATATTGTATTAATGATGCCCCAAAAGAAGCAAAATCCACTCATGGAAGTAAAATACTAAACCATTAGGGGTTTACCCCAGTGGCCACCATTCTCACTTGAGAATGGGGAGGTAAGTAGTTCGAATTCCCACCTTTACAGGAGGTAGAGGTGGGGTCGCATAGTTAAGATGTGGGTTTCGGCGCCCACGCCCTGCAAGAGGCGGGGCGCAAGTCTGAGTGTGTATCGTGAGAGAGAGATAGAGTAGGATCGATAAAAAAAAAGTAAAATACTAAAATCTAGAATTTAATGCTATAATGTAATGAGCATTAAATTTTTGGATTGAATTTACATAAGAGATAATGATCAATTCATGCCCTAAAACCTGCTTACATTTGAACTGATACATCGATAAGTTTGTTAGTCACTTGATTGTTATCCTGCTTATAATCATTCCAATCAAACATCATCCTATTTAACATATGAGTTAATTATCCACCAAAATGCTATTGGAGCTAGCTTACATTCCTTAAATTCGATTGGAATTCATTATTTTCCTTTTTTGCTATAAACGCGGTATTCTCTACTAGTCATAGATAATTTTATAGTATGTAAATCGATTAAAAGTTTTAGCGCATCATTGCTGCATCGCAACTTGATCGCTCAATATCGTGACAATATTGAGCAAATGTCCATTTATTTATTCTAGCTTTGTGACAATGGATAATGATAAGCTAAAGCATTACGTATTCAAGTTACATTTACATTAATTTTTTCTCTTTTTTTTTTTCGATTAATAGATTGTGGATACGTATTACTTTCAAACACATTTGAATTGAATTTGATTGACTTCATTATCAATAGAAAAAAAGGCCTAAGAGTGCATTTATTTGTTTTCCAAATTTCACTTGCCCCAACTCATTTCCACTTTCCTTAATCAATATGCCTAAGGTTCATGTACGCAATGATTTTATGGATTTTTTTTCCATTAATGGAAAAACTATATTCTAATAGGGTTAGATTCTTTTTAGCTTTTACAGATATATGGAAGGCTAATTAGCTCTTTTGGTTACCAACTTAGGTTCTTAAAATACACAAGACTTGCAATGATGTATATGTATCGGCCCAAGATAATAAATGGGCCAAATTGTTTGGCTTTATTTCACTGTGTTGTTTCAAATATCCACCATCTGTCATCTCTTTGGATACCATCTTCTCTCTTTCAATTGGTGAACCACACATCTTTTGGCTTGTAATAAGCGTTAGCTCTCAAGGTGACCTTCGAAATGGCAAACCCTAAGATGCAAACTCTTCCTCCCTCTCCGAAAGAGAAAATAGAGGACGGATCTTCTCAACCTGTGCCGTCATCTCCTTCAACAGGTGCCGGTTCATCAAAAATGAGCGAGGTAAGTCTCGATCAACCTTCAAGCTAGGTTATTGGCCATGGATTTCATGATTCGACTACAAAGAAATGGACTTTCACTAGCATCTTTTTACAGTAGAAAAAATCAAAAGTGATGAATGGTGAAAGATGAGAATTCCGATGCTCTCTAGGGTTCTTGTTTGGTTTACATTAAGGTTAAGATTTGAGTTGCTACAACAGATCCATCATTTAGATCTGTGCGTTGATTCAACAAAGTTTACATAGATCGGAACATCTATCATGTTAAAATCTATTTTTATTGTCTAAGGCGTACAAATCTAATTGTTTATACACTTAGTGAAACTATCGAATAATTGATGGTTGAATTTTACAATGTCTGAAACATTCTCAAATCTTATGTTGACAAATAGCGAATTACAATATAGTTGTATGAATTTATATGTTTATATCTTTTTGTTTTGTCCAGATCTATTCTATGAGTATGGATATTATATATGTTTGTGTACAAAAATATGTTTTTTAAGGATGACAAAATTAAAATTGCCAGTAGGTTTTTCTAATATACGTTGAAAGAATAGATGATACTGTTCTAGGGTTGAAGGTTTCGATGTACTACTTTTTTCATAGATCGATGCATGAACCGTTATTCGTTGGACAATAAAACTAACGGCAGTTGTTTGAAATGGCAAAACTGCTATTAGCTTTTGTAAGCAATTAGACCGTTAATGCTGTTATGGTAAACATTATCAACATATATTGAACTCATTTCCTTTAATTGGTATTCTTACTATGCAAAGTTCACCGTTATATTGTATGTTGATACGCAATGAATGTCATTTCCACAATTCTTTTCAATATTACGTAAGCTACCTATTCGTTCGTGAAAATTCAATGTTTCGAAACTGTGGCTCTCTTCAAATGTTTTCCCTTTTTTTGTGTCTGTTATTCTGGAGAAGTTTCTCTTCATTTTATACTACTATTGTTATTTCAGGAATGAGTTCTCTCTCTGAACTATTTTACTTAATATTATGTCTAGATGTTATATACTTTGTTTTGCTAATAAGCCAATGTTCTTCCTCTCGAACCATAGAGGTTCCATGGAATCATTTTGGACGAAATCATGCTCTCTACATAATAGGATTTGCTATTCTATTTCTTTCAGAATATGGCACTAAGCTTTTCTACTCATCTAGCCCTTTATCATTTTTATGGCATCTCATGAGTTTGATTTCTTGAGAGGAGGAGCGGGTTCTTAAATTTTCTCGAATGTAGTTGGTTTAATTTTACTATTGATCTTCTCAAGCACGAGTTGCTTAACATCTTGATAATAGTTTCCCAAATGTTTCATTTCTTTGATATAATGAATATTGTTGAAGATCCTGTTTCACGGCATATATGTTTCCCCGTTTTGAGCCGGTTGGCAGCATATAATGATGAATATAATTGTATGCGCTTATTTATTTTCTTTACACATGTCTTGTCCTTCTCGATCTCTCTCATCCTTGTAGGTCAATAGGTCACTCTCTGGTCAAGACAACTCTCGTGTTTCGATGGAATTGGATAAACCATGCAATTCGAAGAAGCTAGACATTCCTAATCAAGTAGGAGGGCAAGATCACTTGTATACATCACTTAAGGCACTAGTCACTGTAAGTTAACTTTTTGTTATGTTTTTTTTTTAAGATATAGATTGTTAATGTGAGTTTTTTTATATTGTCCTTTGAAACTTTGTGAGGTAGTCCATGATTCAAATTCTGTTTTACCATTATATAGTATGGTTTACATCAATAACAATGATGATTGATGTAATGTAAATTAACTTTTTCTTGAGTGTATTTGGATACAAATAATAGATGTAATTGTTCTGTTATAGAACATGACGTAAATGCAATTTTACATTTGTAGAGTATAGTTTTTTCCAATTCACTTTTATGAGGATCAACACTTATTTGAAATGCCGATACCTTCATGAAAAGATTGATACGTCACAAGATGAATGATCCACAAAATACATTGCAAGGCAATCACAATTTCTTCATCTTGATTCTTTAAGCATATTTCATAAGCTTGATGTAGTTATGAAGTGCACACTTAAACTTTATTTGTAAGAAGTTACAGCTACAACACCTATGTATAAACAGAATACACATATTCCCAATTTTTTGACTTTGAAAATAATTTTGAAAAGTCCATGCTTTAACAATGAGATATACTAGCATTGATAATTTGTGATTGCAGAAAGTTGTTTCTCAATTGAGAAAAAGTATTGCAGATCATGTGATTGACCCGGATCCAATATCGTATCAATTACCTCAAAATAATGCGGGGATAAATGTCTCGACCATTAAGGTAATATTATTTCAATGCGTTCTGGAAGATCCGAAGAAACATTTCCTCAGTTAAAGTGCATGGTGATTGATTGTCAACATTTAATCTTTATTCATATTAATGCACACTTTTTAATAGTTGAATTTGTAACCAATGCTCACAACCAATGAAAAATGCTGAAACCCTAAACACAGACAAATCCATCTTCGTCAGTGGAAGTCAAAACTAGGGCCAAGACCACACTAGTAGGGGAAGAGACAGTGTCCTTCTTGCTCCCCCCAAATTGTCTGACTGGCACACATTTAGACAAGGTGCTTCTTGATTTTTTTTTCTTGACGTTTTTCCGTCGAATGCATATAAATATCTCAATTAGTTTACCTAATTTTCTAATGGTTTTTTTTAAGATGCTGTTATTATTTATTGATTGTAGAGCATCCAACATCAATCTTCTTTTGAAGAGAGGCTTCAAGGGTGGCATATTGCAGGCAGACGACGAGCAAATGGAAAATTAGATATGGTAATTGTATATTAGAAAAAAAAACTTCTTTACTGCTTTCCTTAATGAATCAACGATTTAAAAGAAATAATATTGATTCGACAAATTTGGTTTATGTAAACATTGCAAGGAGATGAAATGGATTATCTAGTTATGTACGTTAGCCAAAATGATTAATAAAATGTTAGTTTTACATTATCGCCAGTTTGATTTTATTATTGAGTGTACTGAAATTTTTTCACAACCTTTGATGAGTAATAGCTTTGCAAATGACTATCTTAAAGTTTTCTGATGGTAATTAAAATAAGCGAAATATATTATCTTTGCAGAGCTATCGTCATGGACTCTCAACAAGGATGTTTCGCTCAATTGTCGAGGTTGTCCAATTTATAATGGAGGCTATGGAGACACCGGAGAGTAATTCTCTACTGGTGAGTTATAAAAACCCTAAATAAGTAAAATGCGTATCAAAGTTATTTTCACTTAATGCTTTGGGTGTGGCTTCATTTGGGTGAGAATTTAGGAGCAAGGTCCTGCTACTGCAATGAAAGGTTCATTGAAGAAAAAGAGATCTTCTAGTAAGAAAGAAAAAATTTCTACATCCAAGTCATTGAAGATCTCTAGTGCAGAGAAAACCGATGTTGAACTGTTTTTGGAGGAATCACACAACAACCTCCAGAATATCTGCGGTTGCAGATGGGTGGCACCAGGTATTTCCTTTTGAAGCAAATCTTACGGCTTAAAGAAAAACATAAGCTCCTTATGTCTACTCATTTATTTGATTGTCTTTATAGGAAGCGAAGAATGGGAGAAATATATGAATCCAAGCAGTGAGGAAGAGGATAATGCATCTAGTGATGAAGAGACTCAGTGAAAGAATTGGATGATCAGCTCAAGAATCCATAGTTGAACCTAAAATGACATCGACAAGTTCAGATGTTTCTTCTCGAAGATCTGATTTGATTCTGAGTGGGAAACAGGTGAAAGCAAACTGAGTTTATTTTACGGTCGCTTCATCAAATTTGTTGGGCCATATCCGTTATCGAAACTCTTATTGTTTGAACTATGAAACATCAAACCTTGTTTGTGAGCCCGCAAGGGAAAAAGTGGAATGGTACTCCATCCTTTATTTTTCTTTCCCTTTTTATACTGGATGTTTATTAAGAATAATTTATCAGGCATGGTCATCAATGCAGGAGGAGGTGAGTCTAACTATACAGGAATTTATATGATTTAATTATAGTTTTATAGATGGATGAACAATTGTGATTTGAGAAGACAACAGCAGAATCAAGAATGTGACAGGGTATTTATCTCCTATTTGAGCTTCTTGTTTGGTAAGTTTTGGAGTAAAATTGCTATTTCCCCCTGTTAAGGTGAATTGTTAACGTGTCTATAATTATAAAAACATTTAATTTCAAGTTATTTCCAGATGTGTTATGAACTTTATTTACCATTTAGACCATTATTCCTATACCTTTTTGTTTTGTTCTAGTTTTCTTATTTCAACAAACCAAATTGAGCCCGAGTAATTTTGCATGGCTTTCGAAAGTTAGACAGAAAGGGGTCTCACCTTAAACTCGAATTACAGTAAAATCCATTTATGAAGTGATCAAACTAATATAGTCGATTATACGATCCTCTGTCTTTTCACCGATAAGTAAGCAATACATATATTTGTTTTCGCATGAATGAGTACTTAATCATTTATAGTTCAAGACTGGTAGAATGTGGATGAGCCATTCCCGCTACTAGTTACATCCGACTACCATTACACTAAAAAATCAGCGCGTAGTCGATCAACTCAAGCAAGTCAATGCATCAACTAACTATAATGGATACAAACATCACTGAAAAGATGACATAACAGACCTTAGCCATAGCTGTAATTAATGAGAATTCATGCTATTGCAAGCTTACACCCCAAATTGAGCATAAAGTTCCAGGAACACTTTTAACAGCCATGTTCTTCAGTAGATAAGAGGCACTCAGTTTTAGTCTATACAGTAAACTTGATCCATTTAAAGCCAGAGGTGAGGGAGGAGCCACCATGTAATACCATGTTGTTGGCTCTCCAAGTATACTATATACACATGCTCCCTGCTTGTTTCAAAAGGATCTTCCCAAGTTTAGGCACAACCTACCATAGGTGGGCAGCCTGTAATAATAGCCAGCCAAGTAATGATCTGGATCTAGGAATGTTTAAATTAAGCAAAATGGTTAGTGCCATGTGTCAATCAAGTTTAGGGTTGTTATGTCTGCTAATGTTCTAAGCATATGTAGCGATCGTACTATTGACACCTAAATTTTGGCGGCCTATTTAGTCATTTATTACATAAAAAATTAGGGATCGACCCTAACCCCTTAAATGAAAATATTACTAGTTTGCATTTGCATATTATGAGCATTATCATTTAGTGGTAATAAGCACACATAAACTACATTCTAATTGGACTGGAGCTAATGGACTTAAGCAGGGAGGTTTTAAGTTTAATTAAGTAATCTAGATTAAGCCTGCGGAATTTGAAAA
Organism: Syzygium aqueum; assembly: GCA_031216185.1. Lineage (NCBI taxonomy): Eukaryota > Viridiplantae > Streptophyta > Magnoliopsida > Myrtales > Myrtaceae > Syzygium > Syzygium aqueum. The sequence goes on along the minus strand of CM062233.1, from coordinate 27,497,242 downwards.
TTTGGACAAGTCCGTTAAAGACTATAGGGGCCAAAGATCGCATGTGTATTGCACATGAGGAATTATAAAATTGGAAAGATTGCATTATCCTATACATTCTGTGGAGACAAAAATTTTATTTTTGGAATTTTAATTATATGGAGATTATCGAAAAGTGATATCTTAAGGTGAAGGGGTTATTGTATCTTTTTTTATCCAAGATAGGAAGCTGATGATTAATCGAAACTTGAAAACATTAAATCCATTCCCTGTAAAAAAAAAAAAAAACTTGTTCACGGTCACAAGGGAGATTATCTGGGCACCAATATATGGTCAAGAACGGAAGATAATGGATTAAAAAAACATTCATGGTTGAATGGAAGAAAGAAAGAAACGAAAGGCACCAAAGTATTTGATCACGCGCAGAAGGAAAGTGAAAGTAGAGATTCGATTCTTTTCTGGGAGTCCAATCTTCTGAACTATAAAGGGGAGACCAACGCACACAATGGGGAGGGGCTGACCCGTCCACGGGGGAGGAACGCGCGTGATATACATGTGAAGGAAGTATAAAGAGTACGCGGAGAACAAAGCACTTTTCCTGCGGTTTTTCGCTCGCACATCAGTCACCTTGCATGGCGCGTTCTTCAAGACTCCTATAGCTGCAGCACAGTCTGATCTTCAACAGTACTGGCGTCGCCCTTTTTTCGGGTATAAAATGGAAGTATCATTTACAAAATGACGTACCGAACCTTAGAGGCATTCTCCAACTTCACGAATATCACTAAGAACGTGAAAAAATGAAGTTAGGAAGTATCAATGCAGTAGCCAATATTATCTTCTTTTTTTTTTTTTGGTAACCCAGGGAACCCCCGCACGGACGACAGCCGGGAGGTAAACCCTGGGGGCGACATGTGTTAGTCACTACACACGTGTCACCAATTAAGTCACCCTGCGGCGCCCGGGATTCAAACACTTAATCTTTTACGAGAGGAAGAGTGCCCGCGCCAGCAGCGCCATCCAGGCGGGTGGTCCAATATTATCATTGTTTAGGAAGGTCTAAAATTTTTGATGTACGAGGCTTGCCCTCTGACAAGTTCATGAACTTTACCCAATATGATAGGGACAATATTTGACTTGTTTTTTTTTTAATATTTATGGTTACGCTCCATCCAAATGCAATATATGTTCGATAGGAAAGATACCTTGAGAAGCCCCGCCACCAAGTCCTTGCCTTTAGTAGCCCTTATCATCCATGTCGCAAAACTAAGGCATGTAATATAAATTCACATGCATCAATGCATCACAATCGTGTGTGCCTTGATTATAAGGCAAAACCCACTTGGGCACATCCCATACCATGTCTAGCAATTTTTATCTCATAATCGAGCACTACATCACACGGTACAACCACACTCGTACACTAACTCATGCCATGCGTTAACTTTCGAAATCCTCACACGTCTTGCCAAGTCCAGCTCATTTTCAACCTTTTCACCACTACCGAGCCCGCGTAAAACGCATCAGGCCAACAGTCTTATGACCTTGTCAGGCATCGTCACCCCGTCGGGCCGGACATCGTCACCTCGTCAGGAACGGTATCGTTATGTGTAAATGTACATGCCTTAGGATGGATCCTACCTTGCGTAAACGAACACGCCTTAGGGTACCACTTTTCCGACCACTCCAATCATCTCATACCATCATACCACAATGCCACACGGTCACACATCACACACAACCACACAATCCCACGTCACACATGCCTTACGCCAACACACATTACCATCACACAATCACACCACAAGGCCACACATACATGGCATGCGGTCACACACAATCTCTAACTCATAAAAATGAACATCCATATAATCATGGTAAATCTAGGCAGTTTACATAGTAACAGAAATCCCATCAAAATAAATAGTAAAAGAACTCCAAAAATTTTAAATTTTGGATATGTCATAAAAAACATCTTGATAAAAATTTCTTATGAAGAACACAAAATCCAGTTCAATTTGCAACCATGCCTTTTTGTCCCTCGAAATCAGACCAAAATGAGTTCGCTCTAACAGACTATTTTGTCCTCAAAATACATTTATTTCAATAGCCAAATCACCTTAAAAAGCTTTGAAATTTTTATATTTCATAGAAATGAAAGTCACCAACAACTTTTGTGAAGGAAGTTTATTGAAAATAGCACTAGAAAATTTTATAAAAATTTGGCAAGACAAGAAGGTCGAGATGAACAGTGCTTCGGGCAGTTTTAATATGGTCTGAAAATGGGCTTTCGTATGACCCAAATGGTCTCCAAAAATTCCAAATTTAAAATATGTTATACTTCAAGATGGTGAGAGCAACTTTCATGAAGAAAACTTTCTCAAATTTGGCCCCCAAAATTCTCCATAAAAATAATAAACCGGACATGTATAGTAACCACGAATCAGAGATTCACCTCAAATTTCAAAGATCTCAGCCTTAGTTAATATCCACTGAAATTCAACTCACAAAACTCGTTCCCCTAAGCTCAAATGACCATACAACAGCCACAAGAATGTCCAATAACACAATAAAGGATCAAGCTCTCCTCTAATCCATTTACAATCACTTCCATCAACCCTTAAGTACCCTAAACTGCTCCTAAATGAGTCCGTTAATATCCGATGTCCTAAATACAATTTAGGACGTGACTTACCCGAATTCTAGGCTAACTCGGCTAGAGCGGGAAGGGGGAACGGTTGATCAGCGGCTCATGGCAGCACACGATAGTTTGTGCGACGATCGGCAAAATGGTGACGGCAATCCGGTCGGGCGGTGACCGGCGTGCGGCTACTCGGCGAGGGGAGGGAGCTGGTTCGGTGGGTGAGGGAGAGAGATGGAGATGGAGCCATGGATGGAGAGAGAGAAAAGGGGAGAGAGAGGATTGTCCAAACTTAATCCCCAAGTTTTTTACCAAAATCACAAAATGACCAAAATACCCCTCTTTCACCTTTTTGATCCGACGGTCCAGATTCGATCTAATCCTGAAATCAACGGCCCGGATCGAATCTTACTTTAAAATATCCAAGGGTATTGTGTCTTTTCCAACTTTGGGTGCAAAATGACCAAAATGCCCCTCCCTCATAAAACATGCCCTTTATAAATTCTTAGGGGTAAAATGGTCGCTTTCCTCATTTCTCATCGAAATAAAATTTTTCTGAAGGAATCGGGACAATCCAAAATCACACATTCCAACCACAATGTCGTCCTAACGTCCCGTTGTGACTTCCTAATTTTCTGATGTCCAATTTGGGCTCAATTAAATAATTAAATTTTATTAAACGCAACTCGAGCTTTTCTCAGACTAACAGGCAGTTTGTTGGGGAAATTCGTAGAATCGACTCGTGACTGATACTGAATCGAGTCATGTGCAAGTTCGTTCGGTACGTGACGACCTCGGTTGTCATTAAAATCGCGAATATCAATCACTAGATCTGAGGGGTACGATCGTTTGGTATAGGTTCAGGATGATTCGTCAAGTCATTTCGTGATCTAGCGGAATCACCGCGATCCACTATTATGACAGTGGCGAACTGATCTCTAATTTCCTTGGATCGGCTAACAGTGGCTTAAAATATCACTTCAACGATTTCATGGTTGAAAATCAATTCATGACCGAATTTTCTTTAGTCGTGCGAATTTAATTCCCTTATTAGCCTTTCCCTAATGGTTAACATTCCAGGAATGATCAGTTCCGAACGAGAATTTACTACGGGCATATTTCATAAAACTCAGTATTTTACAAATCCCAAATGGACTAATTTTCAGGATGTCACAAATTAAACGCCATAACTGCGCATATTCAGTCAATTCAATCATACTCAAGTCGCATGCATGGCTGAGCAACTATCCACGACCTCCTAAGTCCTTTTCACATTGCCCGCGTAAACACGCCTCAGGTCCATTCTCATGACCCGCGTAAACACGCCTCGGGTCAGCCCTCAGATCAAGCCGGACTTTGTCCCTCACTGGATATTTCACACTTTCTCATGACCCGCGTAAACATACCTGAAGTCTGACTTTTCTTTCACAAGCCACTGTTAACAGGTCTCAAGTCTGTTCTCACATGCATACATGCCACACAATTCAATCAATTTCTAACGACCGCCGTCAACAAGTCTCATGTCTAACTTGCCTTTCACGGATCACCGTCAACACGTCTCAAGTCCGTTTTCACGTGCACACATGCCACACAATTCAATCAATTTCCAATGATCGCCGTCAACACGTCCCGGGTTTAACTTGCCTTCACGGATCACCGTCAATACGTCTCAAGTCCGTTCTCGCATGCACACATACCACACAATTCAATCAATTTCTATTGATCGTCGTCAACACATCCCAGGTCTAACTTGCCTTTCAAGCACACACGCCACAACATAATTCGCCATTCTCACAAGTCGTACAATTCAAATTCAAGTCATGCTCACCACATGATCTCACCAACCTGACATTTAAGTCGGCCACAATCAAATATCAATTCCACTCACAAACGCCACGACAACCAGCTAATCCATCACTATCAGCCACTCGATATATATAACAATATAATCCACTATGAGCCACATCCAACTAGCAATTCTACCCCATGCTCAATCCCTAAACTGGTACTAATTAACCCCTAGACAAGTTTAATAATACCTAATATACTAGATAGAGTTTAGAAAGTCACTTACTTAGATTTGGCCCAGGAAAAATTCATGTGGGCCTAAAATGGCCCAGATGAACAGTGCTGGGCTTGGCATGAGCGAGGGCGCGACGAGCACTAGGCTTGGCCACGGCTCGACACACGGCCCAATGACCCACCATGGTGCTCGGCCATGGCCTAGGATGCTTAGCCATGGCCTAGGACGCTCGGCCACAGCAAGGGCAGCAGCTGGGCACGGTTGGGCGAGCGGCTAAGCACTGGCAAATGGCCGGTCGAGCGAGCGGGAGAACAACTAGGACCTCTTGGGCACGATGGGGTAGGCGACGGGGCAAGCTCGGCCATGGCCAGAGTAGTGGCTTGGGCTATCTGGCCATGGCCTAGGCGAGCTCGACATAGGTAGGGGCAGTAGCTTGGGCCACGGGTTGACTGGCTGGTGAGCTGGCTAGCAGTGAACAGCGACGAAGGTGACGCGGCGGCGATGAGCAACAGTGACGGGAGGACGACGTGCGGTAGCGAGCTAGCACGATGACGTGACGGGTTGACAGGCGAGCAATCGATGGCTATTGACGGACGACGACGGAGCTGGGCGAGTTGGCAACGGTGTCGAGCGGCTGCTGGGCGATGACGGCTACGAGCTCGGGCAAGGCGTGTGGGCGAGTTTGGTGGCTACGGGTTGCGGCGACGGTCGGGCGTGGCTAGCACCGGGCAGAGCCTTGAGACTTGCGGCAGCGAGCTGTTGGGTGCATAGGCGACGGCGGCAATGATGTGTGGAGGTCGGGAGGTGAGCTAGGTTGGCGAGGGTGGTCGTGTGGGGGCGACAATGCACGGCGGCGACGGACTGCCGCACGCAGGCGAAGGAGAGGGGGAAAGGTAGTCGGCCCAAGGGGTACGACGGCGGACAGACGGCGTGGTGGTCGGGCTGGTTGGATGAGCGGCAGCGGTCGGGGCGTGGCGAGCTTGAGTGGCTAGCAGTAGTGGTGGCCACGGGCCGATTTGGCCCGGAACCGGCCCGGTCAAACCCGGGCCCGGAACCGTTGACCGGGCCCGCGGTTCGGAACCGGAACCGGCCCATGGCCTACGGGCTCGGTTCCGGTTCCAGAAAAATATGAACCGGCCCGGAACCGCCGGTTCCGGGTCGGTTCTACGACGAAAAAAAAAAAAAAGGCTGCAGCAGTGCACTTCTATCACAAGAATAGTATTTTTAAAATTTTTTTTATTTTCATTTCTATTTTTCCTTTTATGTTTTTCTTGTTTTTCTTTTCCTTTTACTTTTCTGTTTTTCCTTTTTCTCTTTTGTCTTTTTTCCTTGTTTCTATTCTGTTTTTTAAAATTATAATTTATTATTTATTTTATAATTTATTTTTAAAATTTTTTAAATTTCGAACTGGAACCGGAACCTCTAGGGGCGGTTCCGGTTCCGGTTCAAGTGTGGCGACGAATCGGAACCGCCGGTTTCGAACCGTGGCCACCTCTAGCTAGCAGCAAACAAGAAGCAGCAACAGTCGGGGGCGGAAGAAGGGAAAACCAGCGAGGGAGAAGAAGGAACAGAAGAGAAGAAAAGAAAGGGAAGAGAGAGAGAGAGAGAGAGAGAGAGAGAGAGAGAGAGAGGACAAAAGTTAATTTTTGTCCTCGATTGCGATCCAATGGCCCACATTTGAATCTGAAAATGATCTAATGGTCTACGAAAATCCTAAATAATAATTAAGAGAAAGGGCCAAAAGAAAATAATCAAAATATACTATGAGGAAGGTCTACTAGTCCGAATCCGCATCCGATCAAAATTTCACTTTTCACATATCCTAGACAATATCGAGGTTGACCACAATAATATCGACACCCGTCCAATTAAATTTGTTCCGGAACTTCGAGAAATTCAACACTAAAGTTTTGGCTCTAAATAACGGTCAAATTCAATCAAATGCGATTCTGGCGAAATCTCAATTTTAAAAACAATAACCGAGAGTGATCAGTTCCTAGGCGAGATTTTACTATAAGCACACTGACGAATTACACATTTTATAAATCCAAAAAATGGGTCAAAATTCGGAATTTCACATTAGAAGTTTTTGTGTTGTATAAAAATGGGTGGAAATTGTGGTTCTTATTAGTTCTTCTCATTTTCTTTTTCAAAATATAGTACCGTGAATCTAAAGAGGCATGTATCGGAAATAACACATGGAAACCGTCCTTTTTTTGTGTGTACACACTAGTCGTGGAGAAGCTTGTTGCTCAAATGATTGATTGAAATGTTATATAATACTCAAGTGATTGGAAAAACAAAGTTGTAACACTCATTTGAGATCTATACATGAGTTATATCGCTCAAGTGATTGAAAAAGAAAAAGTTATGGCACTCAAATGAGCGTCATACAAAAGTTATAACATTTATGATGTCATTTTTCTTGCTAACCATAGGGAAAAGTGTCAGAAAATCCTAAACCTATTGCATTTGTGCCAATTTAATCCTAAACTTTTTTTTATATCAATTCAGTCCTAAACTTTTTTTGAGCCAATTCAGTTCTAAACCTTTTTTTTAGCCAATTCAATCATAAACCTTTTGTATTTATGCAAATTCAGTCCTTCAAACTAATTTTGATCGGATTTTGCTGACATGGACGCAAGCCAGCTTACGTGGCATCGTCAACGATGACGTGGTCAACTTTTAATAAATTTTAATACTTTTTGAATTTTTTAAAATATATTTTTCTTTTTTTCTTTTTTTTTTCTTTTCCTTTCTTCTTTCTTCAATCGGTCTAGCGAATGAATGGAGGGTAGGGCCAACGTGCCCCGCTGGCCGCTAGTGAGGCTCGCCCTCGCCAGCGATGGCGAGGCTTGCCTTGGCTATGCTAGTGGCCACGAGGTCGCGGCCTCCGGCCTCATGGCCATTCGACGAGGTCAAATGGTCGTGAGGGTGGACTCATGTTGGGTGGGCAAGGCTCGCCCTCGCCGGATCTTGTGAGGGTCGAGCCCCGCTGTCCATAGGTTGGCAAGGTCGGGCCTCACCTAGCTGCCGGTGAGGGCGAGTCCCTCGTTGGCCTTGGCCTCCAGTCAGTCGCCGAGCCAACAACTGACTGGAGGAAGAAGAAAGGAATAGAAAAAAAAGATAAAAATATTTAAAAAAATTTAAAAAATTATTCAATTATTAAAATATTATTAAAAATTGTCCACATTATCGCCGGTAGTGCCACATAAGCCGACCGGCATCCATATCAGTAAAATCATGTCAAAATTAGCTGAAATGACTAAATTGACACAAAAACGAAAGGTTTAGGACAGAATTGACATTAAAAAAAGATTTAAGATTAAATTGACACAAATACAAAAGATTTAGGATTTTTTCAACACTTTTCCCGCTGACCATATATTAACATTCTGAACATTGAGAGTGAAGAACCAACTATATGCGCTCTCTTACACAACTTAGTTTTCCACTTGTTTTTTTTAAATTCTACATGTTTTCTACACATCTTTTTAATGGCATGTCAATATGCGATTTTGGTTGGCAAGTGGTTTGTCAATGAAGCTGGAGATTATGTCGATCAGATTCGAGAATTTGCAAACTCCAAGTAATTGTACAAGTGATAAGCTTGTTTGTCATCGTTGGTCGTTTTTCCTTGACACCCGAGTTCGAGTTACAACACTCTGTATATTCTATTCAGGCTACATGAGAATCACGAATCGGCAGGTCCGATGATTCCTTGCTTTGTATTCCCAATCGTGTCGACTTATGATGCCCAATGAACTTAGATTTAGGCTTATCTTATGGTGTTCCGCACGAGGTATTGAGCTTTGTAATTCCCATCGAAACTATTGGCCCTAACAGATTAAATGAGAGTCTTGTTTGTTCTTCGCTCACATGGCATTTTTTATGATTGCTTTATAGGATTTGTATTTTTTCTTTTAAGGCTTCGTTTGTTTTGTGAAAAATGAATGATTTTGAAATTAATTTCCTAAAAAAGATTGCTTTGATCACTTGAAATAGTTAGTCAATGAAAAATATTTCCATTATCAACAATAATTCATGTCCAAATATTTTCGTGAGCCATGAAAATATTTTTCATTCGTTCATTTTTGTAAGTTATTCGAGAGATCATTTTTTGGAAAATATTCTTCGAATCATTCATATTTTATAAAACAAATGCACCCTTACAATTTGCTAAAAGTCGTTATTTACACTTGTACTTATGGTAAAAGGCAACTGTGACATTGAGCCTATTGGGTCCTGAGTCTGCTTTACGATTAAGGATCTGACTTGCGTGTGGATTGTGTACATGATACTGGTATTACCTCCACGACATCAAATGCAATCAACTCCACATTTTGTTCTACTCGTTCTGGGCTTCCGTTCGCATCTTACATGGTCCAATGGGTTAGTGGGGATAAGTCTAACATCATGAAAGAACACAGCCCTATGAACTCATGTAATTACCTACCTAAAGTGAGTTTTCTAGTTATCTAAAAAATAAAAATAATTGATCTGTTTGTATCGCGATTATTGAATAATTTGAAAAAGATTTTTGAAAAAAGCCAATTGTATCGCTTAGAAAAATTAGTAAAATGGAAAATATTTTCATTATCAACCAAAAAAAATCCATTTCTAAACATTTTGGTTGATGATGAAAAATATATATCGTTAATCTGTTTTCATCACCAATACAAAATATCATACTTATAATTTTTTTATTTTTAAATTATTTATTTTTCTTGAAACAGACCTACCCTTTCGTCTTAATTTTAGAAAAGCCAAATACTCCTTGGACCATTGGGGATTCTTAGGCATTTAAAAGGAAAAAAATTAGCCGAAAAAGATGAGAATAAAAGCCATGAAACTGGCCAATAAATTCAAAAAAAATAAAAAAATACGAAAAACAATAAATAAATAAATAAAAAGAAAGGCGATGAAACTAATATTAGTCAGTCCATGGACCCCCGCATCCATTAAGAGAGAGGCCTAATCTTTGGTCCTTGATGGACATGGCTCGGTTGTCCTGCAATTTATAACGAGATACACGGCATAATAGTACTATGTACCATGACATGATTTGAAAATGACCACTTCATTTTTTATTTTCTCCATCCACTTTCTATGGGTGAGTGATGATATCATCTGCTTCATGGGTTTATTCAATAGATTTCTATGGTGGAAGATCAGTTTCCACGCTCGGTTCTCCAATTACCTTGTATCTTTCATCTGATCCTAACATGTGGACTCCTGTCCTCTGCCATAGAAAGTCAAATCCGGCGAGGTGAGGGTATTTTACCCATACCCAAATTCTGTGGCCACTTAACGGACCATTGGATTCGCACCGCACGTCGAGCAAATATTCAAGCGACTAGTTACAACAATGTGAGACGGCCGTCACGATCGGCTCCGTCGCTCTCGTGTATGGGTACTAACCCATGCTTGGTTTACAAAACTAAACAATTCTTTTGCAGGATAATTCAAGTTAAGTCTGATAGATGTAGGATCAATTTGATAATATTAGATGCAAGATGCTCTTATAAGATAAATATTGGAATAAGCAAAGAGATAGAAGATGGTGCACGTAAATCTTATAATGGTTTAGCTTAGATCAAGCATATATGAACTCTCCTAGACTATCGGTCATCATTAAGGCAGGAATCCACTACTATTCCATTGAGTAGTTACAACAAAGCAAATGTTGTTTATACTATAAGTTAATAGATTTCACTATCAGTAAACAAACATCGCTTTATACAGTTCTTAGACCACATATTACAGTATGTAACAAAAACTCTTAATATAGTGAAATACAAGTGAGTAGAATCACGGTTGCACTAAAGAGAGAGAATGTGACAATATCGGTGTTTGTGACTTTCTTGATTTTCTGTATCTCCTCGAGCTTGTATTGAGTCTCTTATATAATATTCAATCTCCATTTTAACCATTAGAGAATCTTCAAGAGGATCAAAAACTCATTGGACATTATAGACACGATCACCGGATTTTGGTTGCCCATATAATCAGATTTTCCTAGCATTAATGAGGTTTTCCAAAATAGAGACAGCTATTTTTTTCCGTTGTCTGTTCCTAGTGACTGAAGTAGGCAAGGACTTATGACCAAAAAAAAAGTAGGCAAGAACTGATTCGATTTAGTTCAGGTTCTTCTTTCTAAAATTCTAGGCCCTGAAGCTAGTTGTTAACCCTTTTGATCTACAAATTTATTCAAAGGAATATATGGTCTTCTTATCTAGGTAGCGTAGAACACATGATAATTAAACATTTTCTTCATTGTTGATATATAGAGAGCTGCTTTTATCAGCAATCCAATGAGTTTATCCAAACTATTTGTTGATAAACGAACTACTATCCATTGATCTTCCTGAGTACATTAGTGGTCAAGACTTCACTTAAATGTTCACTTTATCACGATCTCTCTAAGTCTTCACAAACTCTCTATTTTTCTAGACTTGTTCACCCTCTATCATAGTCCATATAACTTTTAGGCTTCTTTCCAATTTGTACTTTTGGATGCCGTCAATGTCACACGATCACCGGAGATGAAGTGGACAGCCATGTGAATATCACCCGATCTTGGCATGTGATTATGAGTCATGTGCAAGACATATGTGGCAGTGATTTAAACAAATGTAATTGTTGATTTCAAGTCTTGTGAACATGAATTTGAGGGCCTGTGGACACCCATGATCGTGTCAAATGGTTTCGTGCGATACTGCCTTATTTACCATGTTAGTTACCCATAATCTTATAATCGCCATTTGATTTACTGTATGAAAACCCGGGATTCCCACAATCTTGACAAGCATATTCCCGAGCTCATTGAACTGGTTTGTGATTCTATAAAGTTGGAAATTTGATTCCGGGCTCGCCTTGCTTTCTCGAGTTCCAATTTGAGCTTCAAGAATCTTGGGATCTCTTTTTTTTTTTGGTCGAATAATGTTGGTATTTCAAATCCTGACATTTCTCTCCTTTTTGCTTGTGAGTTCTTCTCTGGGTTACTCATTGAGTTCATCTCTGGTTCCCGTAACTGGGTTAATCCTAAAATGCAATGAAATGTATCGTAGAAAGTAAATGTAATGCATATATGGATAATAGAAATGATATTATTTTTGGGGTTGGGTCAATCTCTAATTTCCTAATGCAATAAATGAGGAAGCTAAAATTTAGGTGTTAACTATGTTGGCTCATAATGTCTTGAGTGACTGATAAAAACTAGGTATAATCAGGCATATTATTCGTCTCACAATGTCTTAAGTTATAGATTAATAAAAATCAGGTATAATCAAGTATATTATCACACCACAATTTGGCTCCCTCTTAGCGATATCCCCATTACGAGACATGAGACTTCTAGTTGGGCTTCCCAACCGGCCCGATGAAGTAGTTATTACGCAAATACCCACGTTAACAAAAGTAAGATCATCAAATGAACGTTGTTAAGATGGCGAGGACACAAGGGTATGAAGGAATTGCACTCAAATGAAAACAAGAGAGAAGAGGCCAGGACAAGCCGTTTAGACGGCAACATAAAAAAAAAAGAAATTATTAAAAAAACTCACCCGTTTGCCGGCCTCTCTTCTTAATTTGCCAGCCCACAACCTTCGACGGCCCCCTCCTTTATAACCCTCCCATCATTGGAGGACCCAGTGGTTCCCTCCTATTCCTTAATTATTATTTTTGTTTCACTTTCTTCATCTTCTTCTCCTTCGTTTATGTTCTTGCTTTGTTAATAGTTCCATGGTGAAGTTATCGCAGCAAAGCCGGAGAGACGACGTCGCTGCTGCGAGTGAAACCAACAAGAGTGGTAACAACGTCCGTGCCGTGACTAGTGCTGTCAATGGTGGCGTGGCCAAGGTGAAGCGGACTCGGAGGACCGTGCCGAGAGACACTCCTCCTCAACGTAGCTCAATATACCGAGGAGTCACTAGGTCATTGTCAGCTACTGCCTTTGATCTTGCTTCTTGTGCTCGAATTCGAGTTTAGCTTCGGTGAATGAGCTGGTCTGGCTTGTTCTTGGTATTGACTTATTCAGGCACCGGTGGACCGGCCGATATGAGGCGCACCTGTGGGACAAGAACTGCTGGAACGAATCGCAGAACAAGAAGGGACGGCAAGGTTCGCGAACTGATTTAATGCATATCGATGTTGAGATATAAAAATTGTGTTATTGGTTATATATCATTTAGTTGATGATGGTTTCTTCTTCTCTTTCACCATCTGGGTATCTGCAAATGTTGGTGATTTGCTTGGGATCTTGCTAATTCACTTCAGTGTATCTTGGTAAGTGTCTTGCTTGATTGATCTCACCCTAACGTTTGATACATATTGATGATGACATTTTATCATTTAGTCCTCAATTATTTTTTTGCCTTTTTCTTGTTTCTCTCTTCTTAACATTCTCCTTCATTACTTTTGGCTCTCTAATGAAAACCATTCATTCTAACTTCTCTCGGGATTTTCTAGGCGCTTACGACGACGAAGAAGCGGCCGCGCACGCTTACGACTTGGCAGCGCTCAAGTACTGGGGGAAAGACACCATTCTCAATTTTCCGGTAACCACACCGTCGTGATTTTTTTTTTCCGGGCCACCAAAAAGGTTATACTCAACATGGTTATGGAAAAGACAACAATTTTGAAATATTATTCCTTATCTTCCAATGTAGGTATCGACGTACGATAAGGAGCTAGGAGAAATGGAGGGACAGTCAAGAGAAGAGTACATCGGATCATTAAGAAGGTGAGGGCATCACCTATCGTGCCATTCAGTCGGTTCATTAGATCTAACCTTGATCTAGAGAAATTAATTGGAGACGACGGAAATGACGTCATTATTTGAATAAATTGGTGTTGATATGTTGTGCAGGAAAAGCAGTGGGTTTTCTCGGGGAGTTTCGAAATACAGAGGTGTTGCAAGGTGCTTATGTTTTTTCCATAAATCATATGCTTTTATTTATTTAAAGTATTGATTACATTATCATAGTATAGAGTTTATGTAAAGTATGGTAGATTTGGAGCCAACCCTTGATTTAATTATTGTTTCTTCTTTATTTAACGTAGGCATCACCACAATGGAAGATGGGAAGCTCGCATTGGGAGAGTCTTCGGAAACAAATACCTTTATCTTGGGACATACGGTAAATTCCTTCTTCATTATCATCAATTTGAATAAAATACGTCCAATATCGACAAGGGTCATTCTCAATGAAAAGCAATTTACTTATAGATTGGAAGTGAAAAATATCGAAAAATATTCGCTAATCATCGTGTGGTTTGATTAATGAGAATAATACGTGGTTCATCTAATTTGTGAATAGCATGTCGTTAAATCAAATGTCATTTTCCTTCAAGACAACATTGCTTGCCAAACTCTCAACTTCAATGGATAATCTCAAGCGACTTTGCGACCTATTCTTTTCAGAATCTACAATTGAGATACCGCTTAAAAAAATTTATAGAAAAATCGCACGTAAGATAGGCGACTTAAATACACTTTTCTTAGGCTCTTCATCCATACTTTCTTTCGCACTTGTCTAAGATTTGGACGTTGATTTGGCTTTGGTTATGTCCAAGACACAAATGCCAAACATATACATTCTTTCTTTTGTGTGGAGATAATAGAAGAATTATTCCTATCCACCCATGGGTGGCGCAGTTGATTTGAGCCCTCTCACCATAGCAGGAGGTGCGCAGTTCGAAACTCTGCGTCGTCAGTGATTTCAGTGGGGGGTCCTGACGTTGGGTTGCTGGGCTAGCCTTCTTCCGGGTTTAGTACCGAATAGCCTGTTGAGCGAAAGGGAGTCTCTCGGGTCATCAAAAAAAAAATAGAAGAATTATTCCAAGCTAAATGCATGTGATTCCTAGATAGAATCTAGGGTTCCAGCCTTGGAATCGATTACCAAACCGATTCTAGATCGGTTTTAGGTTTGCGGAACAGGGAAGCAACCTGTTCCCTCTAGAACTAGCCTTGAACTGGTCGGCCGAGGCTGATTCAGTCCGTTCTCAGGTTAAATTAAATCCGGTGCTCACCCCTAGCGAATGGTATAGAAATATGGAATGATATCTTGGTAATTTTAGAAAATTAAGCCAAGCTAGCAATGTCTCATCTTTTATGTTGGAAGTCCCGCGACCATTGGCAGGACAACGTTTGTTAGGTGAGATGGTGCCTCTATTAGGTGCACTATGGTTAAAGAATTAAATGTTAAAATGCACATCGACACTTTCTCTTGCCTAAAGGACTGTATTTAGCCCAACTGAAAAAATCTCATACTACCAAAAAGAAGAACGAGAAATTAAATTAATTGATCTTAATTAATAAGAGACATAGTGAAAAGTAAGATCGAATATTTGAATTGAGACGATACCTTTTCAATGATAACCAAAGTATTCTAATCATCTTTTCTTTTTGGCTATAATTTTTCCCTTCGTTGTCGCAACTTTTTCTCCAGAGTGTATGTTGAACCATGCCTCATTGATTTTGTAGCCACGCAAGAAGAAGCTGCCGTTGCATATGATATGGCGGCCATAGAGTACCGAGGACTTAACGCCGTCACGAACTTCGACCTCAGTCGTTACATCAAGTGGCTAAAACCTAACACTGCCGCTGCCGCCGCTGCCAGCGGCATTACTCAACCGAATACCAAGAATGATAACACCGATGTCTTAACCACAAACCCTAGTGATGAGCTCAGCTTTCGCTATTTCCAGAAACCCCTAACATCAGATAGTAACCAAGAAACCATCCAAGCTCAGCCTCGGAGCGCCACCTCAGCCCTAGGGCTTCTGCTTCAGTCATCGAAATTCAGGGAGATGATGGAGATGGCGTCCCGGGCCGATGACGCAACGTCGGCGATGCCGCACGAGGAGTCCAGTGAGGCCCTGAAACGCAGCTTTCCGGCTGATGTTCAGACCTACTTCGAGTGTCATCAAGATTCCAACAACTTTGGCGGTGACGGAGATGACATGATCTTCCGTGAGCTCAACACGTATGTTCCGCCGAGTTTTCAATGTGAGTTCGACGCATAAAGGGGGAGGGATTACTCTCACCTCGCGAAGAGGCACACTCTAATCACAATACTAGGTCAATTCTTTTCTGTGCATACGAGGAAACCGAACCCCCGCCGGAGAAGTGCGCTGGAAAAGAAACTGAGTCATTCAAATTTTTATCAGGTCGATCATTGGTGAAAACAAATATCTCCACAAGCACCGGAGGGTGACCAAAGAGTCTTACCTAGGTCGAATTAGCATGCACCTCTGCATAATTATCGACGGTGCTAGTGGAAATATTTCATTCCACCTTAGTGGTCTTTAATAAGGTTCTAGGGTCTTTCAATTTAAGGAGGGAAAGGAAGGAGATTAGTGATGATCATTCGGTTTATTTTTTGTAGATGTAAAGAAGGATCATAGAGGGATTCTGTATGCCCCAATTGATTTTTGAGACATGATAAAAGATTGGATTCTTTCGTCGACATGTGGAATGAATCCGTTGGTCCTTCTTTCTCACGACTTATGAGCCAATCAAACTAAAGCCGTCTATTCATTTATGCCGTCTCTTCTTGATGCACATCAACAATAATATTTTGTATGTTATGCAACACTAATACAATAAGATTGAGTCATGTAGTCGTGCCACATGACTCAATCCCATGAGAGTGTTACGAAGATAAATGGTGCTTTGATAAAGACATTATGGAACATATCACGATTAAGACTATTTATTTCGTAAAAAATGAATGATTTAAAAACTATTTTCCTTCAAAATGATCACTTGGATCACTTAAAAATAATTAACTAATGAAAAATATTTTCATTATCGATAATAATTTGTATCTAAATACTTTCATAGACGATGAAAATATTTATCATTCGTTCATTTTTATAAGTGATGCAAGATGTCATTTTTAGGAAAATAAATCAGTCATTTTCTGTGAAACAAATGAAGCCTAAGTTTTACATTTTTCTCTATTATATACCTATAGTTTGTAACATTGGAGCACTGCTTTACTTTATATATTAGTATATGTGTATGAAATGCAGAATCACAGGAGAAATTATATGTACTAAAAACATAAAATACATGTGTGTGTGGTGGTCCAATCATTGCCGATTAGCAACCGTCTTACGTGGCGCACCACCTCATTGGTGATTTCTGGCAAAAGTTTATTGGATGGTCTACATTGGAAATTCGAGCAAATATTAAAACTAAATTGACAAAATTGAAAAGTTTATAGTTAAATTGACATTCGTACAATAAATTTAGAACTGATTGGATAATTTCTCTATTCTTTAGCATTATTACTATAAAACACATGATTATAAAGTTAGATAAAGTACAGTGCCATGCGTTGGTCTTGATAATCATAATGTGTGTTGGCCAGGCGACATCAACATAAGGTGAGATCACATAAATCAGGTACCGGGTCAAAATCTTGTTTGTAGTACATTGTATTCATAAACATGAAGTAGACATCATTTTTAGTAAATCTTTATAATTAAAAAGGAAGAATAAAATACTTATGTAGCAAAATATAGTCATTATCAGTAACTTCATCTATTTTGTTGTACATACTTACATTAAGAGTAAAAGGAACCGATTTGCCAGTAAAAATGATTTGTTCATAGTGAACTTTACTTGTTCATGGTAAATCTTCTCATTTTTTAGTAAATAATTTCAAATAATAAAGAACCATAAGTGGTAAACCTTTTCATGCATAGTAAACCATGTTTATTCTCGGTAAACTTCTTCATTTCAATTAAGCATACTTAGATAATCCTTTAATTGGATAATATGTTTATTATCAATATTAAATTATATTAATAAGTGGATAGAGGAAGAGATGTCTTGCCACTGCCCACCACTGGAAGAATTATAAAAAAAATCCTAAACTTATTGCAACTGTGCCAATTCGATTCTAGACCTTTTTTTAACCAATTGAGTATTAAGTTTTTGCATTTGTGCCAATTTAATCCATTTAATTAGTTTTGACAAAAAATCGCTGACATAGACACCAGCTTTCCTATATGGCGCGACCGGCATTGATGTTGATAATTTTTTATGATATTTTAAAATTTTTTGAATTATTTATTTATTTATTTATTTTTTCTTCCGTTCCTTCTTCTTCCAGCTGGTTGCCGAGAGGCAAGGGCTAGCTAGGTTGATCTCCCCGGCCTTTGGCAAAGCTCGTCCCTACCGGTCAATGGCAAGGGTGAGCCTCGCCCACCCTTAGCGAGGACAAGTAGGGTTTCTATGTGTATAGCATATCTAACCCTTACGGAGCAAGCAAATCCATCCATCAACCTCCCCAAGGAGTTGTGACAAACGCAGGATGATTTCAGTGGGATGCAAATGACAGGTAGTAACGAGGATAACGCGGTAATTTTAACATGGTAATACTGAGTCTCTTCACATAGTTCATGTTGGGAAAATTACCAAAAAGAAATCCTAAACATATTGCAATTATGTAAATTTAGTCCTTAACATTTTGCATTTGTACCAATTCAGTCCATCCTACCCATTTTGGTCGGCCAATGTTGATGTGGACATTGGCTATTCAGCCAAAGTTGACGTGGCAATTTTAATTTTAATTTTTTTTTCTTTTTTCTTTTTATTTTTCCTTTTCTTCCCCATAGTGGCTGGCGAGGCCAACCTCACCCGTAGTGAGCACGTACGCGTTCCCCAGACCTCGCACCCAAATAGCGAGGCGCAGCCACGGCAAGGCCGCCCTCGCGATTTGGGAGCAAGGCCTAGGGGCCGTGTACAAGGCAGTCTTGCCTAGATCTAGATGAGGCCATCGGCTGTTCTGTGAAGGTAGCCATAGCCTTGCTAGCCGCGGGCGAGGCCAACTTTGCCGCAGTCGGTAAGGCCAGGCGAGAGCCGGCCACTGTGGGGAAGAAAAGGAAAGAGAAAAAAGAAAAAATAATAAAAATATATTAAAAAGTTGTCATGTCAGCGTCGACTGGATAGCTAGAATAACCCAATGTCAACGTCAGCGCCAACCAGCCTAAATTTATTTGATGGATTGAATTGGCATAAATACAAATGATTTAGGATTGAATTGACACAAATAAATATTTATGATTGAATTTTCACAATTACAATGGGTTAAGACTTTTTTTGATAATTTCCCTATTTGAAGTTTCTTTTGCTCTTCTTGTTATTAATGTGCTAGTTCTTTTTCTTTTTTTTTTTTTTCCACCTTCCAGTTTTATGTTTTGATTAATGCATATGCTTTTCTGAGTGCCAAACTTCACTCCTTTGACACAAAAGAAATGATCATTTAAGAGTAATACTAAGGATTGTAATATTCTGGATCAGAAAGTCCTTTCGCTATCCTTTTGTAATACGATGTTTTGAACTTCCCAACGTGATGTTTGCGTAGCCTTCTCTCGTTGCCAACTGATCCACTTGCCCATATGCTCATAACCAAGCTAAGAGGTGGCCCAAGATATAGGTCAATCTAAATCTGATCTCTTTTCCGAATCTTAAGATTGTTTATTTCGCGAAAATTAAATGATAAAGATTGCTTGTATCATTTCAAATAATTAGTTAATAAAAAAATATTTTCATTATCAATAACAATTTATATTTGGATGTTTTTATGATAATTTATTTTTATAAGCGATACAAGTGATCATTTTAAAAAATATATTTTTCTAAGAATTCATTTTCCGCAAAATAAATGAACCCTAATGCAAACCAATATCGAGTACAAAGATTTGGATTCAACCAGGACAAGGCAACATGTATTTCTCGTCGTTCTACTTTGAAGATGCTGAGACAGATCTTTTTTTTTGGATATCTATTCTAGTGACAAACGAGTATAACACATATGGCCATGTTTCCCTCTGATGTTTGATGATCACCGCATGTTTAATGCAGTGCCAAACCAGATATATCGAGGAAACCCTAATTTTTCTGACGGTAATCCTCTCATTCCCAAGAAATACCCTCCCTAAAAAATTGAAACTGAGAGCCTGCTTTGGTCTACTTTTCTTTTCTAGGCCTTGATTTCCTTTTTTCTCCTGATCTAATCCGGGAGTCTCTTTTACCTTATTTGGCGTCTTTTTCGCTCATTGTTGTTCTCGCTCGTCATGATGAAATAATTTACTTGTCGCTCATTGTTGTTCTCGCTCGTCATGATGAAATAATTTACTTGTTAAAAATTTTGTAAGGATATCATCACTAATCCAGCCAGTAGGATGCCTGAGACATGATTTTAATTTAGAGCTTTTCTCTCTTGATCTAAGTTTAAATTTGTAGTGGTTTAACATGTTATTATCTCTATATGGTGATGGTATCAAAGACGTTGAACCTAGGCACGCACTACAAGCCATAGTTTTTGAAGGGGTAGATCTCGACGTGTACCTAATACTGACAATTCCAATGATCGGCTACCAATTATTTTTTAAAGTTGTGACAAATCTGGTCTTTTAGGATGAGTGCACTTACAGCTGTAAGTAGCACTTTTTTTGTTTTTTGGATTTTGTTTCATTTTGCAGTTCTTTTGGGATTTGCTTTACTTGAACACTTTCGATGTTCCTCTCATGTTTGATTATACAAATGAATGAATTTTACTTTAGACCAATAAAAATCAGATATATCCTACGAAGAAATGAAGAGAAAACCAAGGAATCCGAGGACTCCTATTTATACTAATCTATGATACGCAATGCTATTTAAAACGAGCCAAAGTATTTCCAATGCCACGGGAAAATTACTATCTCGATCATATTTTATCTCACTCATAGATGTTAATGTGTAAAGTAAAACAATGCTCCTTTTTTCGGGAAAATATTGTTCAAACTACCATTTAACTTTACATAGATTTATTAAGGTTATAGAACATAGTCACTCGAAGCATAAATATATCGTAACACCTCTCCACAATATTTTAATATCAGCACAAAGGTTTTAGAATCTCAATATAAAAATGATTATTTTCCTCCACTCCTGATTAAAGGGCATAATGTTCGTGTTTGTAAATTGTAATCCACCAATCAAAAGGCTAGTTGGAGAAAAACATAAGCCATACTCAAGATAGAACATTCATCCACAATCCGCATGTTGAACTCTAATAGATTGTTTAGATGTAATGCAAACAAAACATTCCCTGAAGTGCACCTCATTGTGCTAATGTCATGCCAACCAAAGTTGCATTTGCAAATTAACCAGGAGCATGGAAGTCCAAGTGACCAAATCTTGATGAAGAACAGAGGCAATCCTTGGAATTAAGGTTACAGAGGACCACATTCCATGGACGTAGCCTCCCCATATATGAATATATCGCATATGTCCTAATTACCAACAATTCAATCACATGAAAGATCACGGCCCAAAAAAAAAAACATGAAAGATTACTGCATGAAAGCCAATGACAAATTCCATAGAAGTTACCAAACTAAAATGGTACACTAAATATGTATTGACAGAATACTACTGCCTGGAAAATTGAGGCAGAGTGATTCCTGCAAAAAATACATGCAAAATCGAAAGAAGAGAAAGCTATGGCACAGATAATTTACCAGGACACAGTAGGAAGGATCTCTAATTAAAGAGAGTCTGAGCTAAGATGGAAATAGATGATTGTTTTCATCAAGAATGAATGCACTGGTGAGACTTGATCTGGATGAGCAATTTTTTGCACTCCGTTGAATGATTTGTAGGAGTGACTGGATTAGGAATTGAAAGCCGAGACCAACATTGCCACTTCAATTATTCACCACTTCTCTCGGAACCAACTTTATCATAAAGGCGGTATATGAGACTAGACTTTGACATCTGAGGTTCCCTTTCCAGAACAGCAATAACGTCCTTGACAGAAATTGTACGAGCAATCTTCAGTTGTGATGCAAAAGCTTGGTTCCTCCCCAATTTTCTAATGGCCCCTGTAAAGCACAAAAAAGTGGGTAAAAGGACTGATCGTGACGAGGCTTCACACATGAGAGAGTTGGAGATCACATTCCAAACTCTATGGTATTTTGCATGGTTTGTCTGATGAAACTGGTAATTTCTGTCCAGTATAAGCTTTTCACGATGAAGAATCACTTTCAGCCACTGTTTACACTGTCAAAACCAGAAGTCCAACACATCAAAATAGCAATGAGTCTATGACATACCAGATGCAGCTTGCCCCTTTTTTCCTGCTTCTTGATTGTCCTTATTGCTTCTTCCAGAAATTGAAGATTTTTGACTGTCTTTACCAACCTGAGATGCCACTTCCAATCCTCCCTCACGTTTTTGACGGGCTTGTTCAGCCATAAGCTGCCACTTGGACAACATATCATCTCCTCCCACAGCAGCTCGGGCAGCAACATTTGCAGCAGTTGTTCTCATCTTGTCGTCTTCCTCTTTGTTTACCTAAATAGAGACAAAAGACGACACGCATTTGTTCTCAGTTGCCTAGTAATATGATCGGGCTAGACCATGAGAAGCTGTGAGGTAAGCAAGCTTAGCAATTAAAGTCACTAGGTAGATGAACCAATGACTCGGGATTTAATCATCCTTTAAACAACTAGGCGAGGGGTTCAAGGGAAAGGGGTATAGCCTCTGTCTAACCAAGCCATTACACCCCAAAAGGCATCCGATAATACCTTCACGGATTTTCCACGGTTTTCATCCTTTTCTTTATCACCATCAACTCCCTGATTGCTATCAGGCTGCAATGATGGACACTAGCAGGTGTTAAACAGAGAAGCAGAAAGGGAGGTCAAAAGGAGGAGGAAAGAGAATCAACTATGGAAAAGATATTTTATATGTATAGACATATTTATTAGATCTGCAAACGTGTTCATACTTCAGCACGAGTTTCTTAGTTGTAAAGGCGAACAGAAGAATGGGGAAAGACTTGCCTCACTTTGTTTCCTTAGCTTTTCTGCTTCGGCCTGTTTCTTCTCCCATTCTTCCCTAGCCTTGCGGTTCAAAATCATAAGGTGCTGGCGGACATCTGAAGTGACAATGGTCCGGTGTCTGGGCCTCTCGACATCAACCCTCTATCAAAAATAGATTAAAAAGGAAAGTCTGATATATTTGAATCAAGTTAGCAGAAGGGTTGAAAAAGACTGACCTGCTTTGAGACTCTAATTAAATTGCACAGCAGTCCACGCAGCCTTTCCTCCACACACTGAATAATGAGTTGGTTAAGACACTAAACAGGAAAGTTTAAAGAGCAGAGAAGCTAGCATCTCACCAAAGACAGACACCGCTCCACGTCGTTGCTTATATTCTTCACACCACATCGGGCCACTGGCAGAAGCATAAAGTCAGATATCTAGAATGTACTGGGGCATAACAGAAGAGAAACATAAAATTTCAGAAATCAAGATTGAAGAAGGGAATTAACTGATCTCTGCCAACTTTTTCTGCAGGGGAACTCGCTGCAATATCAGAGCTTCTTCTTCCTCTTGGACAACTCTTCGAGATGCTTCGGAGACTCGACTGTCTTCCTTTGGCCCGGAAAACAGCTGTTCTTCTTCTTCCTAGTTCCAATACCAATTTTCATGTATAAAAAAGTTTAAATCTTAGAAATTGAATAATTAGTTAATAGGCAAAAAACATACAAAATTGAGATGTGAATTCATACCCTGAGATTGACCCCACTAACAGCAGTGACATCAATGAGTTGTTCGATGCTTTGATCTGCAAAGGACCCAGATGTCTTTTGCTTCTTACTGCACAGATTTAACAGACCACATTACGATGACAAATGTTAATATCCAAAGTAAGATTTCATACTCAACTGACCAAGATAGCATATTCATTAAAAGCCACATCACCTTGAGGGAGGTGGCGAAGAACCAAGTGCCTCAAGTGGCTTCTTCTGGCCAACAGAAGGTTTTTTAGAAGGCGTCCTTGCATTATTCCCCACTGGCGTGGATGCTGTACGGGAGCCTAGCTGATATAAGGCAAATAAAATCTTTTTAAAAGGGCATACATGCTGTCAAATCTTCTTAAAAGGGCATACATGCTGCCAAATCTTCTGATATCATCACGGAATGAATACTTATACTGATCATTCTCAGAAGAACCACTAGTTCTTGTTGCCAAACGCAGAGCAAAGTGAATGAAGAGGGCCACAAAGAAATCGCATGCACATGCATCCGTACAATGCTTCAAAAGTGAATTTTCAAAATCACTGCCCTACTAGACAGACAATGCAATGTAGCCCAATCAGTCTAAAAATTTCACAAACATCCCCTCTGTTTTGCAGCTGTAGATGCAAGACATATCCAACACATAATGTCATAGCAACCACTCCTAGCGACAATGCCACTAGACAATTCCTTTCCTAAGTGGAAGGAGCCTATTTAATTAGTAAATATGCTCTTGTACTGTATCATCCTTCTAAAGTTTTTATTTCATTTGTTAATTCTAAGTGGTAGAAGTACAGCCAGGTAGGTCTGTTAGTAGCAATCCTTGCTTCCTACTAATAAAGAGTATTTTCAGACCTGTTAAATTAAAGCAAATGAAGAGGAAAGGTTCAAGTAGTTTTAACACCTAAACATTCCAGAGTCTTCTTATTCACTCCAATAAGCAAACATCTTCTAGCCCTGGAATTTAAGAAACACAGAGATAAACCTCCCGAAAAGCGGACCATCAGGACATTATTTGCCTATGCAATCACTTGTTCAATCTAATAAATCCAAATATTGAAGGAAATTATTGCCATAAAAATAATTTAGCTGGATTAGATTGCAAGATAAAGGCATGGATGAATGTTAAAAGATCACCTGGACATTAGTATCCTGAACTGGTGTAGCAGAAAGAGAATCCTGATGCGAAGTCCCAGTACTTGTAGGAGTCAAGAATCCCACTCCTGGAGACTGCGGGTCGAAAGAACTGTCCCTTAAGGTTCCTGATATGGGAATTCTTTGTTCAATATGCCCAGCTGAAACAGAAGACGGCCCTTGAAGGGAAGATAACTGTTGTTTTTGTTGATCAATGGACTGATCAACAGGTTCATGTTTTACATAGACTGACGATGAGAAAGCACCAGAACTTTGGTCTTTAGTAGTAGACGGCTTCAAAGGAACCGAATTTTGTTGGAGTGTTATATTGCCTGCATATGGAGGGAGAGAACCAGATTGGACTCTCTTGTTATCATTGCTAGGATGCTGCCGATCAAATTTTGGTGCAGTTGCCAAGCTCATTGCCTGAGTTGACCCTCCCGGATGACTTGAACCCAAATTTTGATGAATTGTAATCTGCTTCATTTGGGTATCATTAGGTTGTGTTTTGACAGATGAAGTGGAACTAGTCATATTTGTCCCACTGAATGGATGATAACCACCAGGACTTCCATACTTGGGAAATGTCTGCATGTTCTGAAAATGCTGCTGCTGCATAAATTGAGAATCTGGTACCTCTCCGGCCTTTGGACCATTTCTGTCCATTGTGGAATGGACTTGCCCTGATGGAGATGAATCGTTGAACTTTGCAGCACTAGCAGGCTGCATTCTAGAGTGCTGCAGTACAGCTGAAGTTTGACCTTGGATATGCAACTGCGGAGGAGGCTGCAAGAGAGAGACTCATCTTAGTTAAATATTGGCATTTGTTGCGAAAACAAGCGATCAAACAATAAAACAAATTGAACAAGGAAATAAAGCGAGTATCGGATTTATGTGGTTTGGTTAATGTGACCGAGCCTATGGGTAGAGCAGTTAATGATTCTACTATAGATCAAGCAATAAAATGGAGATTTCAACCACACTCGAGTCGCTCAAACATTCTCGGTGTTTCCTAACTCCCATTTACACCCAATAACTCACATAGTGTTAAGCCTCACACAATTCCTCATAAAATATTCACTCAATCTCATAGAGAAATTTACAAATCTTACCACGAGATCTATTGGCCTCAAAAGACTCCAAAATGCCCCTAGATGTAATCACAATGAAGCCCACCTTTGGATTCACGCCAAGCACAGCACACCCATGGGTGCACTTACAGTGCCTTCAAAGCACTCACATGGCACAAAAGGCTAACTCCCAAAAGAGAATCCTTATCTCTATATATTAAAGTTCTTTATATATTAAAGTGGAGCTTAGGCCTTGCTGACTCAAACACCAAAACTAATTTCCGTGTTTTGTAGGCAACTTTTGGACTTACCCAAATCGGCAACAAAAGTACAAATATGGACTTCCCAAATTAAGGACCATCTCTATGAGTTTTCAATTTCCACATTCAGGTGTCCATTGGATAGAGGCTGGACATCCCAGATAGGAAATCTCCTATGTGAATTGAGACTTTCGCTACGGGCTCAAACTATTCATATTTTAACAAAATTTATGATTCTGTGTATGAGATCAATCACACCAATCATACCTGCGTTTGCATTTTCATAACCGCCATCTTCAGCATCTGATCTCCAACAATTCCTCGCATGATTCTCACAAATCCTTCCTTGGGAATATCATTTTTCTACAATAGTGAGACCAAACAAGAGATGACTAACAAACCTCATTGAAATTTCCTCAACAAATGAAGAATTCAAAAGAGCTTTACCAAAAACTCACCTTCAATTTGGCATAAAGAGTTTGCAGTTGCATGGCTCTATCTTTATCAAGCTGGGGGAGAATCACAGGGAGCAATAACGCAAATGGAACTTGTTTAACGCGATTTGGTTTATTTGGTGCTTGCCCAGGGGCCGTTGCCTGTTGATTGCTCATTTGCTGTAACTTTAAGTACTGAGATTCACCGTCTAGTGTATTCACTCTACCTGGCTCACTCATGGGGAGGGAATTGCTATCGGACACTGGCATCCCAGGAGACTGTTTAATCTGAAGAGCATTTTGTTCTCCCTGCCCTAGTTGATGACCATCTTGCACTTGTTTCTGCTTCAAATGCTGGTGATTGACTTCATCCAAAGTGTTATTTTGTTGGGGATCAGCAAGAGAGTCACCTTGCTGCCGTTGCATCTGTGCCAACATCTGTTCCTGATGCTCTGCATTTTTTTGTTCCTGTTGAATTTGAGAATTTGCATTTTCAGCCTGGCTAGTACGTTGCCATCCCGTATATGATTGGCTGGGCATATGGCTGTCTCCTTGAGAGACACCTGAAGTTTGATTAAGAGTAAGACCCTTTGAGGCAAAAGATATAAGATCAACAGCCACAAAAAAAAAAACGATAGAAGGAAGGGAATGATCAAGGTAACCTAGATAGATAGGGAACAACTGTTTTCACACTACCTCTAAGCTGCTCTCCACTATCCATATTGACCAAGATTATACTTTTGTTTGCATTCTTCCAATATTACACCAAAGCAATGAGCATATACCAAGCCAGCATGTCTATTCATCAGACACATATTTCATGTAGCAAACGAAGTATAGTAAACTTCTCACAGCTGACACTGCCAAACACTGCATCCACACATGAATGGCTAAAAGTATTACCCAAAACCACAGCACACCACAAGCTTTGGAACTACAAAAATTGTCTTCTTTCCTAACCTTAATTTTATTGTAACAAAATTGCTTCTCATCACTTTCAGACATTAAGAAAAAATGCCAAAAGAGAATTCACAACTGAGCTCCATTTATGGCTCAAACCTCATCACATCTACATATTTCTTTGGCGATCCAACTATAACTTCCAAGAACCAACCCAATCGCCCATCTTAAAAACTCTGATTATCCTTTTATACACTATCCTCACGAGCAAATTTTGTTATACACACCCAAAGGGTGCATTAAAATTCACTATAGAAACACCTTCTAACAGCCAAAGAAGACAATCAAATGATGCCAATACATCAACTCATTGACAACAATATAATTAAAAGCTTAAAAACCCTATTCACATAGCGTTTATCTTCTTTGGAAGGTCTAAACATGGAAGAGTAATTCTCACGGTTGAAAAGTATTCTCCACTTTCAAATGACAATTTTGTTGCTTTACTAAAAAATTTATGAACAGTAATAATATTCCTACATTTCACACTTACGATTAATCTATATGCAAATAGAACAGGCATTGGACAAAGGCTAAGGATATAGGGGACAACTTTCACTGGCAGCATCACTATTGACTCTTATAAGCTGGCTTCAGAACGGTAAAAATTATGAACAGTAATAATACCCCTACATTTCACACTTGCGATTCATCTATATGAAAATAGAAAAGGCATTGGACAAAGGCTAAGGATTCAGAGGGGACAACTTTCGCTTGGAGCATCATTATTGACTCTTATAAGCTAGCTTCTAATGGGCTTTTGATGCCAAACAGCAAGTTGGACAAAAAGTGGACAGTCTCTTAGTTTTGGTAATTAATATCAACCTACCAATCCTCCTCATCACAGAAGAACGCTCCAAGGAAAAAAAAGAAAAGAGAGAAATATTCCCCATTTTATTAGAGGCTTTGCATGTTTATGGCTTCAGCAAGGAAATCCAAAATCGCAAATAGGATAAAGAACCAAAGAAACATCTCATCATGCTCATCCTCATGCCCATCATCATGTGATAGTGTATGATAAATTCACCACTGGCAAAATTTAAGTTCAGACATACTTGAACTAATGCATTCCTGAGAAATTGGAACTAAGGATTGATATAGGCCAAACAAAGTTGGGTTCATCAAAATCTTCAACAGCCTAACTGCCCTTCAATCTCATGGCCCGTTTAGTAGGGGCATAATCTAACTTCTCTAGAGTCATATAAGATTACGATGTACCAATATTCCGCAACATGAATGAAATCCATCAGAAGCAGCCTGTTAGACTGAAAATCACTTGCTCCTGTCTTATCCTCACAATCAGCATCCGAAGAAGCCTAACTCTGGTTCCACATAAACTCAGTAGTTGTGACCAAGGACCCGATTACTCGACCTACAGGTCAAAACTATTTCCAAGGCATCAACAAAGAGACTAGGATCCACATTTCACTAGACTTCAGTTTCAAAATTTAATCAAAAGCCCCAATCTACATCAAACAAGTCACGTAAGTCCAAACATTCAGCAATAATAAGATTGACATTACTAAAATTCGAAAGCAATTTTCTTGAATGGCATGACACAATCTGCATGCTATTCCAAGCCCACAAAAACTTGACTTATTATATGTTAGATACTTTCAATGTGGCGTGACAGAGACAAAAACATTATATATCCTCCCTGAACTAACTTCGTTTCATTAAATATAATCGTCCTAATATCATTATCACATAGACCAGAAATACAACAACATCCCAATAACCTAAGAGTTCGCATCAAACACTACCCAGGAAGAGATTCCTAATCCCTAGACAGAAAAAACTTAAAGCCAACAACACGTTGATCAGATGATGATGGTTGAGAATTTGATGTATCACCTCCAATATCACGATTGAGGGCAGCCTGGAAAGCCTCCACATCGGCCCCTGAGTGCATGCTTTCATCCTGCAGGCACACAATTAACCTAATAAAAAATCCCTCTCCCCTGATTAAACCTGAAATCCAAGGAGAGAGCAAAATTGTCCAAATGAATGTGAAAACAAAAGAAGTACAAGAATGGAAACCTCATCTTCTTCCAGAAGCTTCATTATGGAAGGATCCATAGTGTCCAGTACTCCCACAGCGCAATCGTTTGCCCAATATCAATGACCGTTAAACCAAAACACCTACTTTTTCGTGGAGAAAGCTACTCAATTGAACAAGTAGTTGATCGCATATGGCCGTAACATTCGATTACTGATTCAGCAAATGGTCAGCCCTAGTCTTGTACAAGAGACGGCAATTGCCGACAGCTCAACCTTTTACACTCGAGATCGAGTCGTTAAACCTGAAATTCGGCAGAGAGAACAAGCCGAAAAAGCTATCGCCACAGATCAGTGCGATGACGATGGGTGCCCCCGAGGAAGAAACCCAGCAAAACCCGACCTCGAGCTTCTCAATGGAAACGGTGGAACTCCATTCCTTGGCGCGATCCTCAATCACAGGCAACAGCAGCTCCCAGCTCCAACTACTCTTGATTCAAAGGGCATTAAGAATAGCTTCAAACATTACAATTCAACCCGAATTGCGCTGCGCTGACACTTCAAACAAACAAACAGAAGAAAAAAAAAATCTTGCTTTAGAGGGAGACCGAGCGCAACTCCAAGAGCTCGGCCACGAAACGAAAATGGTCCAAGGTGCAAACAGAGAAAAAGAGAGAGATCAGGAGATGGGTTCATCTAGGCCTTTAAGCAATGCTTGCCCACTGCCCATATTCGTTCAAATCAGATGGAATTCGATTCAACCGAGCCTTGAAAAGGCTTCAACCTGTAACACGATCTCGGTCCAGTTTCGCTCCGGTTCGAGCCGGCATATCCATGGAAGCTCCTTCGCCTCATCGACACCTCTCTTCCCCTTTGACATTCACGACCTCTCGAAACTCAGAGAGACAAAATCACACGCACCCACCATGCCAAGCTTCGAGCTCTGCCTCAAATCCAGATGGGGGTCCCCCCAAGTTTCAGCGCGCGCCCGACGTACAGAGTGAGAGAGAATCGGCCGGTTAGGGCACGAGAAAGAGAGGTAGAGGGACCAACCGGATTGGTACCTGAGGACCGGCGACGGCGGCGGGCGGCGGCTGCGGCGGCGGAGGGGTTGCGCCGGCGCGGCGGCGCCTCCGCGGCTTGCCAGTTCGACGGCGGCGGTGGCAAGGGAAACGAGCTGCTAGCGAACGAACGAGCGAGTCTATGTTTTTGGACGGGCGTTCGTTTGAGCCTCTTTCATTTCTTATTTAATAAGGACAAAATTCCAATTAAGGTAACAAATTCTTACAGCAGTGAACTCGATCTTAGCCTGTGCTCGTCGGTTTGGCCAAATTTTCGCCGGCCGGCGAGCACTTAATTTTCCCGGCAATCGGAATAGGGCAGTTTCGTTCGAGATAAAATTTGGATGAGGATAAAAGAAAAAATAAAGGAAAACTTAAAAAGTCAAAAGAAAAGAAATTCAAACCGGACGGGAGAGGGATTGCCGGACGGTCGGTGGCGCGCCCCCATCGTCATTCCGGCTTCGCCGGCGAGTGTCGTACCTTGACGTCACGGCGGACCTTGATCGCAAATCTGGGATAGCGGAGCTTGATGCGGTACCTCACCGCACTCTTCGAGCTCGATGTCACCAAGGAGGCCGAGCTCAAATGAAAGCCATTATTTTGTAACGGCTCTATAAGAGAGTTCTGTGACGGTCATCAATTTAACGATTATTAATTGATTTGCAATGGTTTCTTTATTTCATATTTGCCCATAAAATGAATCCTTCGATATGCACACCGAAACATTTCTTTCTTTCTTGTGTTATACATATAATACTTTGTTCTTATTCTTTCTATTATTTTGTGCGGAGTAAAGAAAAAAGACCTATTCTATCTCGGAAGGATAGCCGTTGAAACTAACGCACCGAGTTTCATAATACAAGAAGGCAAATTTATCTTTACGACTGTGTTTGCACGGTTAAGACAGTTGATCTTTTTTTTTCCATCTTTGCTGACAGAATTACAACAATCTTAAGGATAATTCAGATTCCTAAAAATCAAGTCGCTTCTACTATAATTGAATTTTTTTAAAAAAATTATGTTTAGATTGTAATTCAGATTCCTAAAAATCAAGTTGCTTCTATTATAATTGAATTTTGGAATTTATTTTGTGTTTAGATTTTCTTCGATGCCTTGTTTTTTATATTTTGCTTCTGCGTGTCTTCTCGAGCAAAACTACGGGTGAGCTTTGGTTGTCGTTCACGTCCACAAACGAGGAAGCAACGGAGAGCAATTCCAGCGAAAGCGTCAATAGTGAGTGAGTTCATCGATGGGGAGGAGGAGTTGGTTGATTCATCATATAGCGATTTCACCGATTCAGGTAAGTGAATTCTGTGACAATCCAGTCGGGGAGTGGTCGCCGGGATATGAGGACCTGGACAAGGAGCCGCTTCTAGCAGGCTTCTAGGATGGCAAAAGGGGCACGTCTCTCCAGTCTCACATCGTTTAAGGGGGGAGTTCTGGATAACTTATAAAGGCTTGGGAAGCCTTAACTTGCAAGAGGCTTTTTCTAGGAGTAATATGGGCTATCCTCGGAACAAAATCACGAGAACTTAGTATCCAAAGCGGACAATATTTTGCGAGTGGACCCAGGTCGTTACAAATTCTTTCCTTCGGATGGTGGCAATTGGTCAAGTCCGCCATTAACAAACGAGGTCAAGCTTTTTCCAGTCGTTATGGCAAGTGAAGTCGATCAATGCGCGCGGAGCTCGTTCTCCTTTCGTTCCAATTTTTCTTGAAATTTGACGTCTGGTAAGCGTGTTTCCGGTGAATTCTCATCACCTGGTTCTCGTCGAATTTGAATGATTGAATCGAGCATATTCCATGATTTTGTGGTTCGACACTCTTTTGTGGAGAATGCTTGCAAATTTTCCAATTACCTATTTGGAGAAATCTTTAAATCGGCGTCGAGATTCTGTGCAGCCGCTTAGAAAGTAAAAGAAAACAAAAACTAGAAAAGCAACGGAAATATTCTTCTCTTCAACGGTTGGAATGGAGGAGGCATTTGTCCGTTGGCGTGTTAGATACTTTGTATACTGTTTTGGCATAAATTGCACTGTATTGCCTCGCAGCAATCTGGCCCTTAGATTTCAATATTTCGATCCTACTTTTCTCTTTGGTTATGAAGTTTGTTTTACCTGATTTGTGCACCTGAGATTTTTTCCTTTTAGTGTCCTCGTACATTTCATATTTCTACACGTATAATTCTAAGATCCTGCGCAGGCTGTAGCCAGGCGAATGTGATATGTAAAAGCATATGAGGAGTATACTATGTACAATGTAGCTTCTGATGTTCTCAATCCATAATCTAATGGTAAGGTGCCAGTTCTTATCTAGATACATAAGTAATTAGTCTTTTTCATTATTTCTGATCATTCTCTCTTCTTCCCAATCAGTTGACACAACGGTAGCTCAGGATGGTTAGAGCACTCAATGAGCATACTCCGATGGTTGCAACTGACAGCAAATCTCATGTTAATGGCATGCCGCACTGAACATCGAGTGCATTTGAACTTAACTGGTGGGACCTGAATTGGTATTATGGACAATGTTTACCTTATTCTCGATTGCTGAAAACAGTCGGGAGACCTTTCACTCAATTGCTGAGATAACACCAAATGTCAGGGATTTAACTGGCCGTGTCACTCTGGAGACTGTAATTTCAAACATTTCTTTGTACTGTATAATTGATTGGTAATCATAATTCAGTAGAGTCGAGGTTTGGTGCTTAAATCAGCTGCCTCCTAAGCCAGCACTTGCTATGTGATTTTCACATGCTTTGTAGAAGACAAATTCACAATACAGTGATGTAAGGGAATTGTGGATTGACCCCCGGTGCATTCTCATATTTTGTTAAATTTTGATGACGATATGTTTTGGAGTATGCCAGGAAGTGAGAGTGGTTGTAGAATTGGCAGTGTAGAGGGATCCTTGACATAAGTTTTGTAGCCTGGAGATATGAAGGTTAATGTCCAAAACCTTAATGAAATGATGATTTTGCTTTGGGTTTTCTTTAGTATTGGGAATTCGACCTCGTTCAAGTAAAATAAACAGGAATGTTAGCGAAAAATTGCATCATATGAATGTCATCATAACAGGCCAAATTAGCACAACAAGCCCTTTCTTTCTCTACTTCTACCATTGCTAAATGTATCCTGGATTAACTTAGAGAGTGTCCCTGAAGTTAGTCATACTTTGCAGAAAATTTGAAAAGGGTAATGGTATTTATACGAATTCAGAGTAGCTTCACGACAGCGAAAGCAGATTAAGAGGTAGAATCGGAGCTGCAACATCTGGGCAAAAGCAAGGCAATCTGCAAAATGATCTGGAAAGCAAGCCCCAGCAGCTCAGTTCTTACAAGACAATAGAAAGACTCAGATTAGGTATGGCTCACATCATGAAGATCATCTACATTCGTCTCTGTGTGAAGCTCCAGGTGGACCATTAGAAGGTAGGCTCCATTTTTACTTAACTCAATAATTCCAAAAGCAAATCGGTATTAAGATTTTGTTGGGTTGCTGTAGTGTGTTTGCCGCTTGCAGCCGGACTATGGACTAGATGATCAAATCCAGTGGTAAAACACTATCTGCTTGGTCTTCCGGTTTTATTCATGACCTAAGGCTCTAATACCAATCGAGAGAACATAAGAAGCACAAAACGTGAAAACTTCAACTATCTAAGAAATTAGGAAAAAGATTTAAATTAATACAACTAAGAGTATCTATAGTTAAATTAATACAGTTTCTAGAGATTCTTATCAAAATCCTTAGATTTGGAAATAGCGGGAATATCCGCGCGATACAAACTTTAAATGAGATTTTACTTGGATAGTTTGATGTGCAGCTTCCGTTTGCAGGAAAAGAAGTCGTGGAAGACTCAGCTCTCGGCCGTTGCTTGTCTCCAAAGTGGAGGAGACCCAAGTGCCTCTCCTTATTGATTTTCAAGTACGTTGCCGGAATGCGTTGCCGGAAAACGTCTGTCCTTCCGCTATTTGATAAAATGCCTCTGAGAAAAGTGTCGATTGATTTGCTTGTTGATTGACAATGTGGGTTCGGTTATTTTAGTTGCCTCATTCTTTCCATCCAGGACAGTAGCTTGGTTTTTGAGGGGGAAAACTATACAGAGGATGCCTTAGTTTTCGATCTTCATCTATTATTTTCTTTCCTCGTTGTCCCTCTTTTTGTTTTGGTCACCCGCCGAAGCCCCGTTTGGCTCTTGGACTTGCTCGCCAGTCGTGTTCATCGTCTCAGGGATCGTGTCCATCGTCTTAATAGGAGATCAAGTACAGAACACTGGATCCTTTAAAAGAAGGAATACGATGTTGTGAAGCTTCCATCGGGCACGGGTTCCTTTAGATTAGCATCAAAGAAAAAAGGGGACATCAAGGGTAAGACCGGAAGACACTGTAATAGGTAGTGTCGAAGCAAAAACAGGGATGAAAATAGTGCGACCCTTTACTTAAATCTCACTATCATAACATTTATAAATACCAAAATATAAAAGGTCAGAAAAAGATTGGTTTATCTTACGTCACTTTAAGAAAAATGGATTTGGAGGAACATACATTCCAAAGTATGGGTAATAAAGTAATTATGAAAACTTGTAAATAGTTACGATTAACAGTTTTGATCCTATCATGGGAAGTTAAGAGACTAAATAAATTTGAAAGTTCAAGGATTAGATTGTAAAATTCGCAATAGTTTAGGGACTTTGTGGTGATTTTTTATCTAAAAAATTTAATATATAATTCTTTGCATAATCTCCATCAGAGTTTAAAATTGAGTGCAAGAATCATGTGCTAGACCCTTCAAGAATTCGTCCAGCGAATAATGTAAAGTCAGAAGTCTTATGCATGGTGGGTCACTGGCAAAAGCCCAACAAAGAGAAAGAATCACAGATTAAAGTTACAAGTAATAATCAATTCTTGGCAAAAGCCCAACAAAGAGAAAGAATCGCAGATTAAAGTTACAAGTAAATAATCAATTCTCTGCTTTCTTCATCCTTCTATAGTCCCTCTTAATTTCTCCTTAGAATCGATTAAAGTAAGCTTCCTCACATGCGCTAGGAACAGAGACACAAATCAGTGTCATTTCTATTACTGGCAAGAACATAATTCGTCAGCTTCTTGGGAGTCACCCTGCTTTAGTAAGGTTTCGGTTTCTTGCCAGACTACTTTCTACCTCCTTTATTTTTCCAGAAATTTCATGATCTTGTCATTAGTTTCTTTTGTCTCTGTGAACATTTCTCTGTTCTGGCAGAGTGCCGGTAATCGGTTCAGCATAAAAAGAAATGTGGGTCGATTATCGCATATTTGATGTTTGGGAAACGCTTTTGTATACAGTTTGGTTTACATAAACACGGTCTGTGAAGTAATGCTTTAAACTGCAATTGGGTGTTTGAATACGAGTCGCTTGTTTAAATGTCATTCTGTGATCTGCCATCTCATTAAATATATCAATGTCGCGGATCAGTTTTAGCAAAACTATTAACTAGCATCGCTTATAGACTTCCGAAACTTCTCCATCTTTTTCCTTCTTTTTTAAGTGGGTTTCGCTCCTGCAGGACAGCAACACGTAATTAATCTCATTCACACTAATGAAAGATTAGACCAGTGTCAGGATCCCAAAACTTTAACTGAACATATTGAATGAATGCAACAAAAAGTTTAGAGATTTATCTTTAATTCTTTAGAACGAGTCCGAGGTGGTTTATGCATTCTCATCTTTATGAGTTTGGCTTGCGTTGTTATATCTCAGAGAACAGCAGAAGACATCACATCCCAATGAAATCAGTCAATCTGATAGCAAGTATCGTCGGTACACTATGGCCTATGTTGACAGATTTATGGGAAGATTGGGGCATCCAATTGCTGGTCGCAGCGGGCCTTGCTTGCCGGATCACCCTTGCCATCCTTGGCCGCTGCCGGAGGTACATGACCACGATCATCATCAGATACATCATCCTCGCTGCCTACTTGCTCTCTTCTTACATTGTGACCATTGCCCTTGGCAAGCTCACCGTCGTCCAGATCAATGATCCCAATCGACCGGACTACTTAACTGAGCTCAAGGGGTTGTTGGCACCATTGCTCTTGATGCAGCTCGGGAACCCTGACTCCATAAACGCGTACTCGGTCGAGGACAACCGGCTCAGTGTCAGGCAGATGCTCAATATGTTGGTCACTGTCAGTTTTGTTGTCTGGATCCTGATTCGCTGCTGGGACAGCACGTCGCGCGTCCCGTTTTTGTACTTCCCCTTGTTCGCCAGTGGGATCATTGAATCCGCAGGGTCTATTTGGGCCCTCAAGTCTGTGTACTGGGAGAGGTCAAGCATATCAGCCAAGGATATCTTCAACCCTCAAACTGTCGCCAAGTTCTTCAACGAGAAAACTGTCACGCACGCGGTGCCCAGATGGGTGACGAAGCAAAATATCATCTTGAAGGCATACTATCGATTCGATTGCTTGAAGCCCCACATTGTAAACTGGCTCTACTACCCCGATTCACTATCTAAGTCTCAGTTAGTTGTAGACCCCGATTTAGCCTTCATTACAACTGAGCTCGAACTTGGATTCATGCATGATGCACTTTACACTAAGAAACCGATTCTTTATAAACCACTTGGTCTAATTGGCCGCTTCACTAGCTTTTTCTGTCTAGTGTCAGCCTTGTGTGGATATGCTGTTATTTTCAAGAATGCCTTCTTGATCGACATGTATATCACCTACACTTATGCATTATTGATGGGAGTCACCGCCCTAGAAGGTTACCAAATTGTTCTGCAACCTTTTTCGGCATGGGCAATTGTGGCGATGAGCCAGCACCAAAGCAATCGCCTCGTGTCGACGAGGCTGTTGAAGTTCGTAGTTGAAATGTACATGAAGCGGAAAAGGTGGTCCAACTCAATTGGGCAACTCGACTTGTTGTATCCTTGCCTGTATGATGACTGGCCGCGGCCCATCGGAAGAATCCTCAAACACTGTGGCAAGAAAGAGGTGACCTTGAGAAGGTATTGGCATCACTCTCGCCTGAAAATCCACCCCTCTCTCAAGACACTGCTGGTGGAAGGTATCGAAAAGCTCGAAGAGATTAGACGCCAGAAGCCCTTCACGAAACGCGGGGAGTGGACGCTCGAACTTCACAAACTCGGCAACGATCAAGTGTTGGAAAATTGTTGGAGTATGAAGCCAAATATTGTTATTAAGGGCTTTTTTGTCTTTTCTATTATTTTTGCTTTTAGGTTAAAAGCTGCGATTATATCAGCTATTGAGATAGGTTAGCCGTCAAGCGCTGAGAAGAAAATAGAGAGAAAATAAAAGAGTGAAGAAAAAAGTGAGTTTTTTCTTTATGAGTGTTCTCAATCTCTTTTTGCCCCCATCTTGAGAGAAGATCATCATTGTATTCCTACTTTCTTCGAAGTCTAGTGGATTCACAGAGTGCCTCTGCGCGGAGACGTAGCCCAAGTTTGGGTGAACTTCGATAACAAATTTTCTGGTGTGTTCTTTTCAATTCTGCTCTTTTATTA
Source organism: Syzygium aqueum (assembly GCA_031216185.1). NCBI lineage: Eukaryota > Viridiplantae > Streptophyta > Magnoliopsida > Myrtales > Myrtaceae > Syzygium > Syzygium aqueum. Next base: position 27,459,591 of record CM062233.1, on the reverse strand, counting down.
TTATATTTTGCTAGTGAGGATCGTTTGCTTGGGTTATTTTCTGGAATCGGTGCTCGTTTCCTAACAACTGGTATCAAAGCTTGGTTGGTTAATCGAGAACATCGAGGAGTTTTTCGGTGACTTTTGATTGAAAGCAAACGATATGGCAGAAGATAAAATCAGGATCGATAAGTTCGACGGGCAGGATTTCGGATGGTGGAAACTCCAAATCGAGGATTATCTTTATCAGAAAGATCTCTATGCACCACTTGAGGGTTGGAAACCTGAAATAGCAGAAGTGGATCCAACAGCAGAATCAGGATGGAAAATTCTTGATCGAAAGGCATTAGGTGCGATCCGTCTAGGGTTGACGAAAAAGACAGGGTACCACATCGCGAAAGCAAAAACTGCAAAAGAAGCCATGGATATTCTTACGAATATATATGAGAAGCCATCCACATCAAATCGGGTATTTTTGCTGAAGAAGTTTGTTAACATGAAGTTATCTGATAGAGGTTCCATAGCAGAGCATATTAATAGTTTCACGCAAGTCACAGGTCAGTTGGAATCCGCAGGCATAAATCTGGATATAAAGCTTCAAGCTTTATTATTTTTATGTTCTCTCCCAGAAAGCTACAACACCGCAGTGCAGGGAATTTCAAGCACCATGAAGGATGATTTGACTCTGGATGATGCTGTGAGTAGTATCATGGATGAAGAGATACGAAGAAAAGTTTCAGGTGGAAATAATTTTTCGCCATCTACATCTTCCACGGCACTAGCAGTGGAGAACCGTGGGAGAAGTAAAAGCAGAGGAAAATTCAGCGGGCGCGGTAGATCACAGTCAAGGGGAAAGAGAGAGGTTGCAAAAGATGAGTGTTGGTTTTGTCACCAGACTGGACACCGGAGGTTTCAATGTGAGGCCTACAAAAAGAAGCAGTGGGATGAGAATCAAGGAGCTAATGTGGTTAGCGATGAACCTTCACTAGAGAACTTGTGTTTATCTGTAGGGTATGACTTGACGACAGACAAGTGGTTTATTGACTCCGGTGCTTCTTTCCATTGCACCTCGCAAAGAGACATATTTGCTGATTATGCCAGTGAAGATTTTGGGCAAGTGGTTGTGGGAAACGGCCATATGTGTCCAATTGTTGGAAAAGGAACTGTGATTGTGAACATCTCAAGTGGAAGACGTCTAGTTTTGCATGAAACTAGACATATCCCAGAATTAAGGAAAAATCTGATCTCAACTAGTAAACTTGATCAAGAAGGTTTAGTAACAACCTTTGGATGCGGAGAGTGGAAGATAACCTCAGGGGCAAGAGTAGTAGCAAAGGGAAAACGTACAGGTACGCTTTACCTTCTCCAGGGAGATAATATCACTGATATGGTTGCAACTACAGTGGCTACAGGTAATTTGTCTACTCTTTGGCATTATCGTTTGGGACATCTTGGTGAAAAGGGTGTAAAGCAGTTACACTCAAGGAAGTTACTTCCAGGTTTGCATAAAGTTGAATTAGATTTCTGTGAGAGTTGCATTTATGGAAAACAAAAGGTAGTTAGTTTTCAGTTGAATGGGCGACAGAATAAAGGTAAAAAATTAGAGTTGGTTCATACGGATGTATGGGGACCGGCTCAGGAACTCTCTTATGGTGGTAAGAGATATTTTGTCACATTCATTGATGATGCAACAAGGAAGACTTGGATCTATGCTCTTAGAGAAAAATCAGAAGTATTCGGAATGTTCAAAATGTGGAAGGCCATGGTAGAAAAAGAGACAGGTTATCAGATTAAAGCTTTAAAATCTGATAATGGTGGTGAATACACGAGTAAGGAATTTGCAGAATACTTGAGCCGAGAAGGTATACACGGGTTGAAGACTGTTCCTAGAACTCCTCAAGAGAATGGTGTAGCTGAGAGGATGAATAGAACCATTCTAGAACGTGCAAGATGCATGAGGCTACATGCAGGTCTTCTACTACACTTATGGGCTGCTACAGTTGATGCAGCTGTTTATCTAATTAATAGGAGTCCATCTAGTGCGCTTGATGGAGAAATACCGCAAGAGCAGTGGTCAGGTAAAAAGATTGATTATTCATATTTAAAAGTTTTTGGTTGTATTGCATATGCTCTGATTGATAGGGAGGATAGGAAGAAGCTTGATGCTAAGTCCCAGAAGTGCGTCTTCATCGGATATGGTGGTGATGAGTATGGCTATAGGCTTTGGGATTATGAAAATAACAAAGTCATCCGCAGCCGGAATGTGGTATTCCATGAAGAAAAGATGTACAAGGATCATCAAGCGGAGCATGAGAAGGCAGTAGAATCAGAATATATTGAGCTGGACACAATACCTGTGAAAATAGTTCTGGCAAATCAAAATGTACCTGAAGGGGAGGTTCAAGATGAATCTATTATCAATGAACAGGGAGTTCAAGAGGAACGCGGTGATCCAGAACATACTAACGACCCTGAAGTACCTATCTTGAGGAGGTCTACACGAGTTAGAAAGATAAAGGTAATTTTTGATCCATCAGCTAATATTGTTCTGAACCATGTCTTATATACAGATTCGGGAGAACCGGAGACTTATGATGAGGCAAAGAAAGACACATCTCACATGCAGTGGGAGCGTGCTATGAAAGACGAGATGAGCTCGTTACTTCAGAACAAAACTTGGGAGTTGACAGAGTTGCCTGTAGGTAAAAAGGCTTTATTAAATAAGTGGTTGTACAGGCTAAAAAATGAAGCAGGTGGTAGTATCAGATACAAAGCGAGACTTGTGGTCAAGGGCTTTTCTCAGAAAGAAGGAATCGACTACTCCGAAATATTTTCACCAGTAGTAAAGATGACATCAATCAGAGTTTTGCTGAGTATAGTTGCAGTGGAGGATCTTCATCTTGAGCAATTGGATGTGAAAACGGCGTTTTTGCATGGGGACCTAGATGAAGAGTTATACATGGCGCAACCTAAAGGTTTTGAGGTCAAAGGTAAAGAGCACATGGTATGTCGCTTGAAGAAAAGCTTGTATGGCCTGAAGCAAGCTCCACGGCAATGGTACTTAAAGTTTGATGGTTTCATGGAAGAAAAAGGTTTTGCACACTGTGAAGCTGATCATTGTGTTTATTTTCGCAAGTATAGCGATGGTGATATCGTATATCTCTCTTTATATGTGGATGACATGCTGGTGGCTAGTTCTAATATGAAGAGAATCGCAGAAGTGAAGAAGATGTTGGCATCGCAGTTTGCTATGAAAGACTTGGGAGAGGCCAAGAATATCTTAGGCATGAAAATCATCAGAGACAGAAAAAATAAGAAATTGTGGTTGTCGCAAGAAGACTATGTGAAGAAGGTGTTAAAGAGATTTAACATGGATAAGGCAAAATCAGTTGCCACTCCTCTAGCGAGTCACTTCAAACTTTCTAAGGATATGTGTCCGAGTACTCAGGCTTTGAAAGATGAGATGACGGCAATCCCATATGCATCAGCAGTGGGAAGTTTAATGTATGCCATGGTGAGCACGAGACCGGACATTGCACAGGCAGTGGGAGTTGTGAGTCGATATTTGCAGAACCCAGGCAAAGAGCATTGGAATGCAGTAAAATGGATATTGAGATATCTAACAGGTACATCAAATTACTCTCTTTGTTATGGAGGGACATCTCTAGAGTTGCAGGGTTATGTGGATGCAGATCATTCGGGTGATCGAGATAGTGGTAAAAGTACTACTGGATATGTCTTTACAGTTGCAGGTACAGCAGTGAGTTGGGTATCTCAACTACAGAAAGTAGTGGCTCTATCGACGACAGAAGCAGAGTACGTGGCGATCACGGAAGCCTCCAAGGAAATCATGTGGTTACAAGATTACATGGAGGAGCTACATCGAAAGCAGCCAGTGAGCACACTGTGGAGCGATAGTCAAAGTGCAGTACACTTAGCAAAGAATGCAGCTTATCACTCAAGAACTAGACATATCAAGAAGCGTTATCATTTCATCAGGTCAGCATTGAAAGATAATGAGTTAAAGTTACAGAAGATTGATGGCTTGAAGAATCCAGCTGATATGTTTACCAAGGTAGTAGACAGAGAGAAACTTATTCTCTGTACTACTACCATTGGTATTACTCCATGTTAATTGATGAGGAGTATCGCAGAGGCACAAGTTCAAGTTACTAGCTTTTGAAGTAGATGGATGCAAAGTTGCTTGGTGCATCGGATGTATTTGACTTCAAGTGGGAGATTGTTGGAGTATGAAGCCAAATATTGTTATTAAGGGCTTTTTTGTCTTTTCTATTATTTTTGCTTTTAGGTTAAAAGCTGCGCTTATATAAGCTATTGAGATAGGTTAGCCGTCAAGCGCTGAGAAGAAAATAGAGAGAAAAGAAAAGAGTGAAGAAAAAAGTGAGTTTTTTCTTTATGAGTGTTCTCAATCTCTTTTTGCCCCCATCTTGAGAGAAGATCATCATTGTATTCCTACTTTCTTCGAAGTCTAGTGGATTCGCAGAGTGCCTCTGCGCGGAGACGTAGCCCAAGTTTGGGTGAACTTCGATAACAAATTTTCTGGTGTGTTCTTTTCAATTTTGCTCTTTTATTATTATATTTTGCTAGTGAGGATCGTTTGCTTGGGTTATTTTCTGGAATCGGTGCTCGTTTCCTAACAGGTACATCTCAATAACGTTTGACAAAAGCATCATCATTTGGCACATGGCAGCGAACATCTGCCTCTTTTCAGTGCCCAATAATTCTCAGTACTGTGAAGGAAGCAAACTGCTGTCCAATTACATGATGTACCTTCTAGCACTGCGACCGTACATGTTGTCCCTAACGACTAGCGACATCACATTGGAGCATGCTTGCGCCATATTGAAGCCACTTCTCAGGTACAGAGACCGCGATGAGGCCTTGAGGACTCTGTCATTGACAGAAGAGATCGTGCTTGAACCATACCTGGATCAGAAGGAGAAGACCATAATCACCATGGAATGGGATGTGCTGCATGATGCGCGGGAATTGGCGGCCACGCTGAAGGACAAGGAGAACATGTGGCAAATCATAAGCAGCGTCTGGGTGGAGATGTTATGCTATGCTGCGTATAGTTGTCAAGTTTACCATCATGCGAAGCTGTTGCGGCGAGGCGGAGAGCTTATAACTCATGTTTGGCTGCTCTTGATGCACAAGACTGACAAGTACTCCCACACTCCCAAGATCAACCCCAACAAAGAAACCAAAGGAGAGTCCAAGAGTGAATCATGATCCTAGGATTTATCATACCCTGCACGAGATTGTGTTGTGTTTGTGTGCGCGTGTTGTCTCTTTTTCCCTAGGTAAAGAGGTGCTTTCTAAGTAAACTTACTGTAATTTGCATTCAGCCAAGAGATTTGTCAATGTAGCATAGTTATATATATATTGGACGTGAATCCTTGATATTTGAGAAGACTTGTTTTCTTTACAGTCCCTTGTCTAACTTTGCTTGTAAAGTATCTTCTATTCTCTTTGTTAACGAGTTCACTCTATGAACTTGGTAGTAACAAGGAAAGCGAGATGGGCTTGCGCGCATGAGCTCCGGCAGAATCAATTGCGATGTTGGATTTAGCCCCCCTCTCCGTCCGGGCGTGCAAAATATACATGAGGCGTGGAGGTAGGGGCAGAGGATTTACATCCAATATTAAAGAGACTTGAGGATTGCGAGTTACTCTATTATTCGAAACCAGTATTGACCAGGATTATGGTTTGGTCGTTAACTTGTCGATGGTGCGACATTCCAGCCACGAGGCATGCGATTTTGGAGGGCGGAACTCTTTTCTGAATTAGTACTCAGGCCATGTTCATAATGTTTGGAGATAAGGTTGTGCTTTTTCCACTTCTCCTATGGCTTAGCTACTCATTTTCTTTGTGTTTTGACCATACCATCCCCGATAGAGCTCACCATTTCTGATACAACTCTAGAAGAATGATTTTTTTGTAATTATTCGGTCCTTCTTTTTCCTTGCGGGTCCCACTTTCCTTTTTCTTCTTTCTTTCCATGTTACTTACGTCTCCATTCTTCGCTTTTGCAAATCGTCTCTATATTTTCTCTCTGACAAGCCATTCGCCTCCCACTCCTTCTCCTTCTTCTTCAGTAAATCTATCCTACATCTGCAATCCCCAAAAAAAGGGAAAAAGCCACCAAAAACCCCAAACTTTGCCCTCAGTGACACATTTACCCCGAACTTTTCTTTGTGACACCAAAAACCCCGAACTTTGCTTTTTGTGACACATTTACCCCAATTCATTTTGTCCATGGGCATTTTCGTCTTTTTGACTTTTTCTTTTTGTTTTTTCTTTTTTTTCCTTTCCGGCGAGGGGCTCGCCGGCGTCCGGCGAGGGCTGCCCTCGCCGGATCCGGCGAAGGGGGCCCTCGCCGGCGTCCGGCGAGGGCGGCCCTCGCCGGCGTCGGGCGAGGTTCGCCCTCGCCTGGGCGAGTGAGGGCGGCCCTCGCCCGACTCAGGCGAGGTCGACCCTCGCCGGCGTCGGGCGAGGCGGACCTCGCCTGAGTCGGGCGAGGGCCGCCCTCGCTCGCCCAGGCGAGGGCGGACCTCGCCCGACGCCGGCGAGGGCCGACCTCGCCTGAGTCGGGCGAGGGCCGCCCTCGCTCGACGCCGGCGAGGGCGGCCCTCGCCCGACTCAGGCGAGGTCGACCCTCGCCCGACGCCGGCGAGGGTCGACCTCGCCCAAGTCGGGCGAGGGCTCGCTCGCCCAGGCGAGGACGACCCTCGCCCGACTCAGGCGAGGTCGGCCCTCGCCGGCGTCGGGCAAGGTCCGCCCTCGCCTGGGCGAGCGAGGGCGGCCCTCGCCCGACTCAGGCGAGGTCGACCCTCGCCGGCGTCGGGCGAGGGTCGACCTCGCCTGAGTCGGGCGAGGGCCGCCCTCGCCGGCGTCGAGCGAGGGCGGCCCTCGCCCGACTCAGGCGAGGTCGGCCCTCGCCGGCGTCGGGCGAGGTCCGCCCTCGCCTGGGCGAGCGAGGGCGGCCCTCGCCCGACTCAGGCGAGGTCGACCCTCGCCCGACGCCGGCGAGGGTCGACCTCGCCTGAGTCGGGCGAGGGCCGCCCTCGCTCGCCCAGGCGAGGGCGAACCTCGCCCGACGCCGGCGAGGGCCGCCCTCGCCGGATCTGGCGAGGGCCCCCCTCGCCGGACGCCGGCGAGGGCCCCCTTCGCCGGATCCGGCGAGGGCAGCCCTCGCCGGACGCCGGCGAGCCCCTCGCCGGAAAGGAAAAAAAAGAAAAAACAAAAAGAAAAAGTCAAAAAGACGAAAATGCCCATGGACAAAATGAATTGGGGTAAATGTGTCACAAAAAGCAAAGTTCGGGGTTTTTGGTGTCACAAAGAAAAGTTCGGGGTAAATGTGTCACTGAGGGCAAAGTTTGGGGTTTTTGGTGGCTTTTTCCCCAAAAAAAATGCTTACTTTGGCAATCTGCACACTCCTCATTTGCTATCGGAGGTATGGTTCTGGCGAAAGCTTGTTTTTGTTTTCTTTTTAGTATTCTTGTTCTCAAATCATGCTCATCCCGATCTCTATTGAGTATTTCTTGATATCTTTTCTTTAAAGTGAATTTGACTTTTGGATCATGGAAATTCTTGATTTTGTTATTCAATTATGCGTTTAGAGCATAGTGTGCATCAAAACAGTATTTGTGAATCAATTGCACAGTCTGTAGCATACTTACGTCTTATAAACTTTTTCTTCCTCTAGGTTCAATTTCTTACTATCGTTTCCATAAGTTCTTCATCATCAGTTTTGTGATGCTCTTGTTGCTTCTTATTAGTTGACTTATTGGAAATAATGATACATGATATATTTAATCTGGTTGTTTGATCTTAGGAGAATTGAGGCAATCTATTTTCTTCGATAACAATGGAGGCCAAAGGCGATTTGCAAGAGTGAAGAATTAAGACGTCAAAGCTATGAAAAAAAGAAGAAGAAGGAAAGTGAGACCCGTAATGAAAAAAAAAAAAGAAACGATATCCAAATAAAAAAAAATCATTTTTGTAGAGTTGTACTATAAATGGTGAGCCTCGTAAGGACAATATGGTCAAAACACAAAAAAGGGGAGTGTCTAAGCCAAAGAAAGAGTGGAAAAAGTGCGGTATCTTTAAGTAATTTTGACAATAATAGAACTCAATCCAAAGTATTTGATTAGTTTATCTATGTGTTGCAGAAGCTAGAAATTCAGGTTCTACACTCAAGCGAGAGAGATCGGCTGAGTGTGGAAATTTGCAAACGCAAGCTCGGATAACCAAGCATAGGTTCTGCATTTGATCGGACGGTGCCAACTACTTTCCAAGTACAGAGGTTTTACAATCGTTGGAGTTTTGAAGTTGAATACCCAGCTCGTGGCAATTGAATAGGATATTTCTAGATTAATCTTGCAATAATTCAGGACAAATAAGCACAAGAGATTAATGAAACTCGCTATTAATAGAAGATTAGAATGATAAACTAGATTGAGAGAAATTTTTGCACTTGTTATCCAAGGAATTTGACGAAGAGCTTTTGTGGACCTCCTAATGGATATAACAATCATACGATATTCACGTACAATGCTTGTATTTGGAATCTTATAAATAGGAGAAAACTTGAACATAAGACATGAAGTTTACGAGGACTTGATTATGTAAATAAATTATCGGGACGACATAGTGCAAATTAAATCAACAACTCTTTGTGTCAATATCCCTCCTACCAATACTAGGAAGATACCTTCCATGGATAGCTTCATTTCGAGCTTGCCATATATGATCGAATGAAGCATTCCATATCAATCTAATCTGTTCTTTCCTCAAGCATTACCCCCTGAAAAACTCAAAATCCCAATTTGCGTTTGTTGGCCCACATAGAAAGCCGGATAGGATAAGAAATATCTTATTTGGAATGTGGTGACACACTTTCGGCGGGATATATCTGAATATATTCCATTAAAAGGCCGAAAAACCTCTTCTTACCCTAGGGTGAGATTAAATTACCCTATCCCTATTAAATATGAATAATTTTTGAAAAGATTAAACAAAAAAGAAAAACAAAGGAGAATAAAAACAATCGTTTTTATTCCCCCACTCAGTGGGTCACCATGGCACCGTTGTGCATAGCTGTTGACCACCATTGGGAGTAAGGGTGATCGGTTCCTGGTCCGATTCCCAAATTTGGGAACCAGGGACCGGATCGGACCCCCAGCCCGGTCCAATGGAATCGGTCACTCGGGGATTAGTTTTTTTGTTTTTGGTTAAACACTAAGAGTTTAATTCATATTTTATTAATTTTTTTGAAGAAAAAAATAAAAAAATAAAAATTATATAGTCGGTCCGGTCTGTTCAATCCGATTTCCCCTTGGAACTGTAAACCAGACTGCCCGAATATCGGTTCCATTTTTAGGAATCAGGAACCGAACCGACACTCTCGGTATCCGGACCAAACCGGCCTGTCCGGTCCAATCTGGGCAGTCCGTTTTGCACACCCCTAGTGGAAGGGTGTTGAACTTTGGCAACCACCACATGGTGGTCATAACTCTAAGGTGTCGCGACCTTTCTCGAGGTGAACCATGCAAAAAAAAAGCTAATAGATTAATAGGTGGGTACAAATAGTTACTCATTAAAGAGATAATGCTATCGCCTAGCGTGGACTCTTTAAAGCCCATACCAATTGCATCTTGCATTCTCAATTCAATAGTGTAATATAAACTTGCATTTTGGAGCTACCGCTAATTAATTATAGGTCGATTAGATACCAAAGTAAAATGCGGGAGTACATTTTACTTCTATAAACTGGAGATTCATGGATAATTTGCAGAGTTGATTACGCCATATTAATCTAATGTCTTTTTGGTACATTTTCTTTTTATTTCGAAGATATTTTGAATGCAATCTTTGTTGATTTTAATCTTAAGTCACTAATATGTGAGGGATGATCATGTGAATGCTCAATCAATATTGTAGCACCCAAAAATCATAACAGTAAATTACTTGAAAAGATAAAAGAATCTTGATACAGGGAGCGAGCAAAAAGCAAAGCTTCACCATCGCCCAATCAAACAGGAATTCTGCAAACTTCGACTAGAAAAGCAAATAATGATATGATATGCGTATGTCCTAGATATGACTTCTAAATGTAATTAGGCAGGGACGGCTAATTGCTAAGATGCAAACCCAATATGCATGTTAACCTAGTGCTATTTATTAAAAGTCTTTGTCGACATGATTTTTGTATAATTAAGCTATGCGAAATAACTTAGATTTATATTGCAATGCCAATTAATTTTTTTTGGTTTTCTTGTTTAAAATAAAATTAGCACAAACACGACTTAATTTAAATGTTATGACTATATATATATATATATATATATATCTGCAACCTACTTAAACTGCATCAACGAACTAACAAGAAACCCTAAATGACATGTGTGCTATGCTATAACAAATTAAATGCGATTTATATGCAATATTAATAATGATAAGGCATGAATGCTATGATATAAGATAGAATTAGCAATGGATTAACCCCATTATTCAAAATATGTGAGAGACTATTCTTTGAGTTTTCTTTTTAGAGAAATAAGAAACTAAACATGACCCAATGACTTTTATTTATTAGAAGAATGGTAGTTTAATGATGCAATGCTAATTCATTTTTTGTATTTTTTATGATGACTACATGCATGCGACGCACTAATTAATTTATTGCACCTACATATTTTGGTGACCGAATATCCTTTCCTATTCCATATTTTGCTGTTTCTTTGCCTTAAATCACTTAGGCTGTGTTTAGTCATCCGGATTTTTAACCAACATACGACTAATTGGATAGGATATAAAATCTAGGGATTTTGCAATATCATTATCCACTATTTGGTGAATCGCAGTGATAAAGCTGGATACTTTTATATCTTATCTTGTCCATTATTTATGGATGATGTATCAGTGTAAATGAATTTGAAAATGCACAAATGAAGATAGTAAGAATCTCTCATGATTCGCTATCAAAGAAACCACAAAGGCATAAATAAAGATAACCTCCATCAATCAATCAACAATTATTGTACGATCTAAATCTTATATGGCAAAAGGGCTCATTGCACTATTCTAGAGCCATGGGTTTGACTATGACAAGAAATGTAAGCAAGCTCCAGTAATATCGATGAGGTAGATCAATCAATAAATGCCAAATTTAGTAAAAGAGAGAAAACACAATCATTCGCCTTCGCAATTCTGAAATATCTAGTGCTTCAACTCTCGTTACTTTTGTGAGGCTTCAACGTGAACCATAGAGCTACGGTTGAGAGAGTTTCGACTCTCTTTCTGCTTTCGTGGACTTTTGACATGAACAAAAGAGCTATGAAGGAGAAGGAGCTTCGACTCTCTCGCAATTTTCGTGGAGTTTTGATGTAAATCAAAGAATTACAGAGGAGTCACGAAGTTTCGCAAGGAGTTTTCTTAGAAAACTCATTGCCCCTCATTCTTCAAGAATTAGAAAGATCATTTTCAAGTTTGAATTTGTTCATTTAAATTTTAGGTTGTTTTACTTGATTTTTATTTCATTATTTTTTTTTTTATTTTTTCCTCTTTTTTAAATTTCTTTTGTTTTTTATTCCATTCCATCATTCCTTGATAAGGTTTTTATTAAATAGCAAACTATACTAGTAAACCTAAAATATGTAATCAATATAGGCTCTCTCTCTCTCTCTCTCTCTATATATATATATGTTGTTGAATAGAAAGAAATTTGAATATATAAATAGAAATGAAAATTGTTGCTATTTTTTTATTTTGAATTTTCTTTTTTATATTAGAATTCAAATATTATTTATATTTAATTAATTTAAAAAGTTTTTATTCGAGAAAACTATCTTTTATACAATAGATATAAATCATTTCCACTTTTATCCCACTTCTCCACATTATATTTTTATTTGGGTTATAATCTTCTTATATTTGACGTTATCCTATCTTAGGTGGGAACCAAACCTATGATAGGATGAAGACTTTTATCTTAGCTACCAATAGTAACCTTACTTTCATATGATTTTTGGTCAACCAAGGGAGACAAATTTGTTGGTCCAAATTCCCAATTAAATTGGCTTGATCTTGACAATTAAAATAAGATTATGGTCTCTATCCTCAAACCCACGCAGCACTTTGGCCTAATTCCAAGACAATTTATGACTGAACCGACTTAAATGCACTTTATTTAGACCTGTTATTACTAAATGAAAAATGCTCCCAGTGCTTATAACACAAATGTGAACCAATGCCAATGATATTTTTATTTAGAGGTCGGGATCGATGTCTAATTTTCTATGTGACAAATGACTAAGTGAAATAGCAAAAATTTAGGTGCAACATTAAGCAACTGACAGTTTTCCCTATTCGATCACATGGGTTGGCCAGATCTAGCCGTCGTGGACCACCGCTGTTATCACCTTGCTTTGGAGACCACCTAATAGTGGTTGTCTTGTGGTGATTGTGACTACTACATGTCACCATCACTTGCGAGTCAAACCTGTTCTGTACGTTGACCTGTCAAAATTAATCATAAATCCATTCTTAACCGATATTTAATGGGTAAAGTTGTTATGTGGGTCAGTTATATTTAGTAAATGAGTCATAATTAGGTTTAGAATGATTATACCAAAATAATATGTGTGTTAGATGAGTTTACAACTTACTTTAACCCAACCCACCTCTATGACTTTCTCCTGCCCTCACTTAATCTCGAACTCGCTTACTCCGAGTTCTCACCTCAGTTTGGGTATAAATTTTCCTAAATTGAGTTAAATATAAAATTTTTTAGCAATATGGGTTGAGTCGGGTACATGTTGGGTCACTAGATTTATATTGCTTGGAAATGTGTTAAAATGGGTTAAATAGGTCAATTTGAGTCTAACCATTTTTTACTTGACCCAAATCCAACCCAACCCACCCATTTGATGAGTCTATTCGTATCTCAAAAGAGGTGACCACCCTGCATTGTTGGTTGCCATGGTGTTGCTTAAGTACTGTCTTGCTTAATTTCCGTAGCCCAAACACCATTGTTCTTCAAGACAACCATTTGACTAGACTTCCGAAATGAAGCCTCATTTCGATATGAGTAGATTGACCTTCATAAACACTCGGATTAATGTTGTTAGTTATAAAATATGATCATTATACTTAGAAGGAAAAAAATTCAAATAACAAGCATCGCAAGCTCAGACAACAATTGTTGAGGCTAACAATGCAACCTAAGGTAAATAAGTTGATTAAAAAAACTTCACAATCTGTCGCGGAATAACTCAAGTTAAGTTTGATAGATGCAAAAACAATTTGCAAGATGCTTCTATTTAGATACATATAAAATAGGTAAAGAGAAAAAAAAAAGCTGCACACATAGTTTATAGTGGTTCGTTTCAAGTCAAGCCTACGTTCACTGTTTTAGACTAACATTTACCAAGGCTAGAGTACACTAGTAACCTCATGAGTAGTTACAACGAACCACGTGTTGCTTCCACCTGAAGGTGATAGATCCCACTATCAATAACCAAGCACTGTTAATACACGTACACTCCGCAACCAGTAGATTAGAATGAGTAACAACAACTCTCAAAAGAGTAGAACACAAGTGAATGTAATCATGCTCACAGTACACAGAGAGAATATGACTATATCAGTGTTTGTAGCATTCTCAATTTTCCGTTACTCCTTCAATATGTGCTGGTCCTCTTTTGTTGTCTTTAATCTCCAAATTAATCATTGGATAATCTTCAAGAGGATTGAATTATTTTTGGAAATGGACACAATCACTGGAAATCTGATCGCCGATAATCAAATCTTCCTAATGATGCTAAGGTTTCCCACATAGAGACAGCTATTCTTGGTAATAGTCCATTACTCTGATTGAGTGAGTAAAATAAGTAACAATCTATTTAATTTGGCTTTAATTCTTTATTCAGAAATTCCAAGTCTTGATGCTAGCTGCTCCTTTTTACTTCCGAAATAAGTTAAAGAAAAATCAAAGTCTCCTTATCCCGATCATGAAATTACATGATGAATGTATTCATCATAGTTAATATAGAAAGCTACTTGTATTAGCAGTCCATCGAGTCTATCCAAGCAATCTGCTGGTAATTGACTTAGGAACTACTATCTGGTCTTCTTGAGTATATTAGTCTGTTCAAATTATCATGAAACTTCTAAGTTTTCAGGACAATATCGTTCTTTCCAACTTGTTTATTGTCTGTCAAGGTCAATCTAGCTTCTACATGTCTTTTCACTGCATACTCCAAATGTCGATGGTGACAAAGCGTTCCTTATATAATATGACTTGAAATAAAGATAAAATTTGCATTTAGCAAATAAAAGTGAAGAATAGATGATTCCAACAGAATCTGGGCGCCTTAATCCTAAGCACAAGGCTCGAGGTCTTGAGTCTTGCAGCCAAGGTCCTGAGATCACACACCGAACCAAGGTTTATTTGTCTCAAATGCGTTCTAAAGTTTTCCGACTACCAAACTCCGATAATGATTTCCAGCTCATTTGACAAATCCTATTAAACGCAAGAAATACAAACATTTTTCTTGAAGTCTTCCTCATCAAGACCCGAGGTTGGTGTCATTTTGTCCAATCCAAGAGCCAAAAGTCCAGGAAAGAACGAGAATCACGTGTCACCTTAAAGATGGACGCCGAATCTTCAGACAGTAACGTACCCGTTAGGCCAAACAAAAGAGAAAAGAGCCTCAGACCCAAGTTGCAAGCAAATAATCAAATTCCCATTTCTTTTTGCCCTTTTTATCCCCATGCCTTTCCTTTTCTTACTTAACAAATGGACGTTCCACAAACAGTGAATTGCTGTTGAGTGCTAAGAAACAAGTGTTCTGCTAGCTAAGAGACAACGTCACCTATTCCAGGTACTTGTTCCTTCCCATTGCTTCCTAGGACAAATATCTCTGTTGCTTTTCTCTGCTTTAGTTTCTTCGAATTTTCTGATGTCGGGTGTGCGTCTTCTAAATAATCCTCCTGGGAATCGTCAGTCCTCAGAGTTCAGGTGTGGTGGCGCTAGTCTTGCACTGCATTGAACCTCCTTTCCTGTCACTTTAGTTAGCTTGCATTTGCTTGTTGTGCTTACTAACCCATAACATTCTAAAAATGCCCGTCAGCTCTCCGCGCTTTGGATGTTTCGGCAATTAATTATTGTACTTTAATTTGTTGGTCAGTACACTCAACCATATTCTATGCAAGTTATAGCCCATGCTTAGTTTTGTTTTCGATGTTCATTTTCCGATTGATGAAAGAACTTTCAGGAGAAATTATGACCCTTTTCTGTTCCTCCACAGCCTGTCAATTTCGACATTTACAGATTGCTAAGTCTGGAAAGGTATGGCAGATATGCTATTGAATGCAATCTGTCCTTTGTGAATGGGATTTTAGAAATATGGTAGGTTACAGGAATTATTTTCGGAGGGGAAAATTGTCCAAAAAATCCCAAACCTACCGTACTTTTGCCAATTCAGTCATAAATCTTTCAATTTTGCCAATTCAGTCGTAAACCTTTTCACTTCTTGCCAATTCAGTCCATCCGACCAATTTTGATTAGTCGGCGTTGATGTGACAATTTTTTAATTTTTTTTAATATTTAATATATTTTTCCTTTTTTTTATTTTTTTTCTACCCTTCTTTCCTCTGGCCAGTTTGGTAATTGGCCAAAGGCACGGGCCGGCGAGGTTGACCTCTAGCGAAGCTCACTTGCACCAGCCACTAGTGAGGTGAGCCTTGCCCACCGCTGCTTGGGCGAGATCGAGGTCGACCTTGCCCAGCGATGACGAGGTTGGCCTCACCATGGTTGGGCGAGGCCGACCTATGATGGCGCTGGCTAGCCTCGCCTTGGTTGGGTAAGGCCGACTCACCGTTGCTAGGCAAGGTGAAAGCCAGCAACGGTGAGGTCATCCTCGATCTCGCCCAGGCAGTGGTGGGCGAGGCTCGCTGTCGTTAGCCCACACCTTTGGCCGGTCGCTAGAGGGAAGAAGGGCAAAAAAAAAAGACAGAAAAGAAAAAAAAGAAAAAAATATTAAAAAAATCAAAAAATATTAAAAAAAATTGCCACTCAACGTTGACCGAACGGCTAGCAAACACGTCAGGCCTAGTAGGCCAAAATTGATCGAATGAACTGAATTGATAAGAAGTAAAAATGTTTAGGACTGAATTAGTAAAATTGAAAGTTTAGGATTGAATTGGCAAAAGTTCAATAGATTTAGGATTTTTTGGACAATTTTCCCAAACCGCTTCTACTTAAATTTTTGAAAATTCAACCGGAGAGCAATTGTCCTAAAGTCATCTAATCCATCGCTATACGAGCATTTTGGTGGACACAGTAGAAGGCCATTGAGAAGTTGACATGTGGCCCTCTCATTGTGTGACTCATCTTTTCTATCACCGTTCCAAAGGCTTACGAGTAATAGAACTCCCAAAATTATAAACGAAGAAAGCCTTAGTCCATGAGGTCAAAGACCCAAAGTTAGGATAGGTTTCTTTTAAGACAAAATACTAGGACTGTATAGGAGAACCCATTAAATCTGCGGACCTTGCAGAACCTGCACGGTAGGATGGGTTGCACGGTAGGTTCAATTAATTTCGGAACAGTGAGTATAATGTACCCTTTCTAAGATACTCCCTTTTTACTTTCTTTAGTAAATAAATGAGTACTTAATTATTCACAACTTTCTCTTTTTCCTCATGAAATTTTTCACATTTCAATGTGCGAAAACTCTACCTGATCAGTAGTTCTCAACCTCATTTTAAAAACATCTCTCTCTCTCTCTCTCTCTCTCTCTCTCGTGTGAGTGTGTGTGACAAGCTTGGCGATGTCTACGGATGACAAAATTCTTGTTCTCATTCTCAATAGACTATGATAGGTTTTCATGTCAGCTCATGGATTTAAATGATAGGTAGAAGCTGATTTTATCTATTTTATTTTTACTTTTGATGTTTGTAATGTTTTAGGATTATGTTACTATTAGACATGTGCATGTATCTTAACATGTAATCTCTTCTTCTTCTTCTTCTTTTTTATGTTGAATGTTCAATGTCTTAATAACTAGTATCGCAACAATTTTTGGTCAAAGAGAAAAATGGGAGAACAAGATAGTATAGGGTACCTTAGAATCTGTGGAACCAACAAGTTCCAAGTTGCACGGTGATTCCAAGATCATGCAGTGTAGGGCAAATATTTTACCCACTCTGAACCTACACATTGCTACTAAATATTCCCGTAACACCTATCCTCCACCTTTTTCCTTTTCTTTTTATAAATATATTTTGAAAATAATTTGAAAAGCTAATGAATGAAAGGTAGTAGAGGCAGAATAACTTACAAGCCACCATATAAAGAATTTGTGGAGAATTCACCTTTAGAGAACTTCAATAGAATGTGGAGGCTAATAAAAAGAAAATCCCAAAACGAAATTATTCAGTTAGGCATAAATTCATCATTTTTTCAAAAGTGAAAAAGAAAACAAACTTTTGAGTACTCTCTCTACAAATGGCTAAGCTCATTTTCGCATAGCTATGTTAAAAAACGATATTTCAATTCCTTTTCTTTCCAATAAAAATTATATCGAAGAGTGATTTACCAAACATTAATTGCTTGAATATGCAGATCTTGCATAAGATTGCAATGACGATTTATAATCCTTTGAATGAACAAAAATACTCAAAATAATCACCTTTTGTATCCTATCTTTTTTAGAATAATTTATGTATGTTTAAACTGAAACAAGAAAAATTATGTGAATTGCCAAAAAGCTAGCACTGTTGATGTCTTTTGGTGCATAAACTCACGTATGTTTATGTATCCTATCTTTTTTAAAATTAAATAATTTTATGCATGATTGCCTCAAGAGGAACTGTCACATTTCCAATGAAAACTTCTCTGTTTTCCGCAAATCAGTCTCCACATTTTCTTTCTTTAGTCACCGAAAAAGTCAACATAAAAGAACCCGACAAAACTGATAAATTAGTATGTTTTGTCAATTGTGGTGCTTTCATGATTGCCTTACGAGGAATATGAGACCGGTCCATTATTGGGTTTACATTGAAAATCCAGGAAAAATTGAATAAAACTCAAACTGCGAAAAATGTACTTTTGCCGGCAAATAAAATATTTGTTTTCATTTTTAAAATCATAATTCTAATCACTGGAAAATAATAAGAAACTAAAGGTTTAACTCATAACCTTTTCAAATATACAAGAAAAATACAATTGAAATTGTAATTACCATTCCCAAACCAAGAATCTATGACAATAAAACCAAATGGAAGACCAATAATTTCGCTTCCCCTAGCCCACGGAAGGGTAGTCCATGTTTTCTAAGACTGGTCAAAACTTACTAGCTTCAAGAAAGCAAAGCTAATAATAGAAAATGATTTTATTTTTCAACTGTAATTGGGAAATTTTCTTGGAGTAGATGATTCTTTCCTTTAGATATTAGTCACCTTAGATCTTATTTGATTTAAGAAAATGCTTTAGTATTCTTAAAATGCAGACTCACAAGAAGTGTGCCACTTTCATATATAGTGAAGATCTAGATGAGCACATCACCAAAAATAAATAAATAAATAAAGTAGAAGGAGTAACAAGAAAAAAGGGTAAAATACAAGTCTTGCAAAGGAAAATACGGTCAACAACTCTAGTAAAAGAAAGAGAGATGAACATGGAGAGAGATGGCCAAGAAAGTATAATTTTTATTTATTTTTTCAAATTCAAAATGCCCGACACTTTCACAACTTTCATTGGTTGATTTGTAGATTTGCATATAATTTTTAAATATTTTTCTGAATTCTTTGTAAATTTTGACGGGAGAAAATTTTTTTTTCCTTTTGTTTTAAGTGTAAACAAATAGGCTTCGAAAAAACAGATATCTACCTGTATACTCTCTTTGCCTGGACTCTCGATGAACTAAATTAATTCTTATAATTTTCAGATAATCGGATGATTAAATTATCAAAGAGAATTTTAACTGACATTGTGAATCTTCCTTTCTAGTTCTTGGGTAATTATAACGCCTGACAGTCATTGTTAATAACAATTGAAACACGATAAGCTCAAGAAAATATTTTTCATGTGTTCATACCTTGTGCATAAAAAAGCACGCTGGGTTTGATCCGTCTGTTTCAGGACGCATATGATGCATCCAATACAGACCAAATGAAGATCCGGAGTCCTACTTATGCGTAACTTGTACGATAAACATTGCGAACATTCCTAATTCAGTTGTGCGAAATTCTAACAGATTGAGAGAATTAATGTATGCATTTATGCACTTATGTGCAAGCTCCTAGTAGTTATTCTTCAGAAGCAATGTGAAAATTTTCCTCACCCTGGCTTTTGCATTGATGTCTAGTGAGCACACCTGAACGAAGCCGCCATGAGTTTGATCAGTTGGATTTTCTCGGTAATCAACACCATGTTGCCACTGTTAAAAAGCCTGTGGGCGGCGTGGGGGATTCAGTTCTTGGTCGCTGCAAGCCTTGCCTGCGAGATTGTTCTCACAATATTAGGCAGCCGTCGGAAATTTATGACGTCGATTTATGTTAGACTCATCATTTGGGCCACCTATTTGCTCCTTTCTTATGTTGCGACAATTGCGCTGGGCAAGCTTACTGTGGTCCGCATTGATGATCCTGAAAATCCGGGTAACAATGCAGCGTTGGAAGGGCTATTGGCCCCATTGCTTCTGATGCAACTTGGGTACCCAGACAGCATAACGGCCTATGCGGTGGAAGATAACCGGCTGGGATTGAGACAGGTTCTGAACGTTGGAGCTACGGTTGTCGTTGTGGTTTGGGTTCTCATTCGCTGTTGGGACGGATCATCCCCAGTCTCAAGGCTGTACTTCCCCCTGTTCATGGTTGGCATCATGAAGTCAGCGGGGTGGGTCTGGGCTCTCCGGTCCGTGTATGATGAGAACTCGAGCGTGACCGCTGAGGACATGAAAGAAGAAGCCAGCATTCAGCGAGTGTTCGAAGCCTTCCCCCCAGAGGACGAGAAGTTCGACTCCGCAAAGGATATCTTGAAGGCCTACTTTCGGTTTGACTGTCTGAAGCCCCACCTCGTGAACTGGCTGTACCACCCTCTGTTCATATCCCACGATTGCATGTCCATTGACAGTTACACTGCCCACCGCTCTTTCACCATGACGGAGATTGAGCTGGACTTCATGTTTGACGTGCTCTACACTAAAGCGCCGATTCTGTACACCAAACTCGGCCTCATAGGCCGGTTCTGTGGCTTCTTTTGCTTGGTGTCTGCCTTGTGTGGATTCGCTGTCATCTTCAAGAATGCCTTCTTGATCGATAAGTTTATCGCCTACACCTTCGTGTTACTGATGGCTGTCACATCTCTCGAGCTTTATCAGATCATGATGCTGGCATTTTCGGATTGGGCAGTGGTGAAGATGTGTATGAACCTTGAGGTGCCGCTCGTTCGAAGACTCCTCCCATTTCTAGCCGATTGGTGCATGAAGCGGAAAAGATGGTCGAGGTCGATAGGGCAGCTCAATTTGTTAGACCGCCACCTCTTATACAAAGACTGGCGGAAGCCTGTCGGCATGGTTCTTGGTTGGTTTGGCAAAAGGGAGATCTTCAGGAGGTTTTGGTTACACTCGCGCCAGAGCATCCCCTCGGGCCTCAAGGCACTGGTGGTTCAAAAGATGACCGAGCTAGAGGAGAAACGACAACTCCTGCCCTTCACGGAAAGAGGTAAGTGGACGCTGAAGACTCACGACATCCAAGAGAATAAAACACTGAGCGATAGCATCACTACAGAATTTGATAAGAGCATCATTATCTGGCATGTCACGACGGAAATCCTGCACTTATCGGAAAGCAAAAACTCTGATGCTCATGTAGGCAGCAAACTCCTATCGGATTACATGATATACCTCCTTGCTTTGCGTCCGTACATGTTGTCCCTCACCACTGCCGACATCACGCTGGAGCACACTTGTTGCGCACTGAGGCTTTTCTTGAGGGACCGAGACCATAGCCAAGCAATTAGCGAACTGTTGTCTGCGGATGGAAATGTCAGAGACCCCGTGGACCATGATAAGGCAACAATTATCACTCGTGACTGGCACGTGCTGTTGGAAGTGCAGAAGCTCGTGGCCGACCTGAAGGCGATGGACAACAAGTGGGAGATCATCAGCAGCATCTGGGTTGAGATGCTGTGTCATGCAGCATACAAGTGTCAAGTGTATCACCATGCCAAGCTACTGAGAAGAGGAGGTGAGCTCATCACTCGTGTGGCTCCTCTTGGCTCACAAGACAGACAAATACCATTCGAGCATCCCAGAGCGATCTAAAGTTCCCACCGCCTGGACCGAATCTCCCTCCTCCGAAAAAGGTTGTTCTAGTTGCTTCCAGAGGATTTTCAGGAGGAAAGAAGCTAAAACTATATACATGCAGCATCTTCACGCGTGAATGTATTGGTCTTGTTAGAATATTTAAATATTGATCCACAGTTGCTTTGTCATGTGATATTAGAGCAGGGATTTTGAGTTCAAATCTTTCTAAATTTCTTATTGGTTTGGCTAATTATATATTTTCATCGCCTTGAATAGATTATGTGGAATCACTATCAACTGTTCTAAAAATTTAAACTATCAGATGGAGACATGATTTAATATTTTTTTCCTATGTATATAAGCAGCTTATGCATGTACATCTGTCATGTACGGTAATCTATTTGCTTTCCTCTAGTATTGCTCACAAAAATTGTTGACGGGCTCATCAAATTGATTAGATGAACTCGGTTACTCAGTGAAGTTAGTGAAATCACGCGAACATACTTGATCGCCTAATCTAGTTGGATCAAACACTAAGAAACAATATACTTTTTCCTCCTAATATTTTCATGCTTTCTTTTATTTAATCATTTTACTTTGGGATAAATGCATCAGAAGTTCTAAAGTTTGTCGCGAAAGTGAAATTGAGTTCTAAAATTTCCAAAAATACAATCAAGTAGTAAAACTTATCCGGTGTTTGGTGAGTATCTTAGTGAAGGAATTTGGTGACTAAAACGGTTTCCGGGCAAGTGGGCGTTGTGGAGTAACAACGCAGGCCTAATGGTAGACTTCATAGTTCGGTTTGGAAAAAAGACTATGGATGAAGGTGGGTGTTGGAGATTTAAGTTGAGATAACTTAGTGTAGAATGATACCTGAATGAAGGAGAAAGCAAACCTAATACCGAGCTCACATGTGAAGGGAGAATGTTAAGATGCACGTTTAAGTTATGTTAAAGAAGTCTCATATTGGAGAATTTGTGTGGTATGGAATAGTTAATATATAAGCTTTTGAGTGAAAATGGATCCAACTTTATATGTTGCCAGGCTAGACTTGGGCTTTCTCTCAATGATCTTCTCGGGTGAAGGTATCGAACTTCTGTTACGCTCACCAACCTCCTCCACGTCCATCCATCCAGTTCTACTGGTTTGGGGTTGCTTTCTCGAAAATTCAACTGGTTACGGAGGCAGAGTCCATGAAGGAGGAATCACTAGCTCAATCCACAAGCTTGGTTCATTTGTCCCGTTGTTCCCATGGGATCAGGGGCTAAAATGAAGAACAAGATGGTCAAGTATTCGAGAACTGCTCATCTTTTTGCATTAGTGAGAGACCACAGGGCTCGGGAGTCGGTCTAATCAGTTACAGGCTAAGCCAAATAGACAAGGAAAAATTAGTAAAATAATTATTATAGAGGATAAGATAATGCTGGAGGCATTCAATCATCAAAGAAATTGGAGGAGAAAATTGTTCAAAAAATCATAAATCTACTGTATAGTTGCCAATTCATTTCTAAAATTTTCAATTTGACCGATTTAGTTTTCTTGGCTAGCTGTGGTCCCAAGTTCCTTTGTGGTACCCACGAGTTTGATATCCACTAAATATTCGGATGATTGAATTCAATGTAATTCATCTGGCCAATTTTCCTTGGAAATTGCTGGCATGATAATCCAATTGGCACCGGTCTTCCTATATGGCATGGCCGGATGAACAGTGGCTGATATGGATGATTTTTATAGTTTTTTTTTTTTTAATTTTCTGAATTTTTTCCCTTCTCTTTTCTTTCTTTTATTCTTTTTCCTTGTTTTTCCTATTCGTCTTATTCTAACCACCAGTTGCTGGGGCCCTAGAGATGGCCGGTGAGGGCATTGGGCGTCGCAGCCCTTGCCTAGCCAGATCTGTGCGAGAGCTGAAACCTCCTCTCCTCCGATGGTGGCTGTCCGTACTGGGCTTGATCCCAAGGTCGTGCTCTCTGCCGGTAGTGGTGTTCAATCCCCAGGAGTTCAAGGAGGGTCTTTAATGTGCTGTTTGCCCCTCTGAGCTGGTTCAGGGAGAGAAAGCTAGGATCTTGACCAAATGTAATCACCGGTTTCATGTGAATTGCATTGACATGTGGTTCCAATCACATTCCACTTCCCCTTTTTGTAGGTAATGGGTTGGTTCTCGGTTCAGATTGTTCAAAGTCCATTGATATTGATGATGATTAGGAAGAAGAAAATGGTGACAGTCAACCTATGGAAGAGAATTTATCTGGTGGGATGCACCCCACGGAATCACCAATTCCCACGAATATGTTGTTTTGGGGTAATATAATGCAGATTAGAGTTGAAGGTAGGATTTCATTCCTTAGATTGATTGTGCAAATCTCAGATTGATAGATTGATCGATTCAGTCAATCCATAATATCAGACACTTAGTTCGCAAAATAGGAAAATATTGTTTTGTATATGATTTCCTACGTTGTACTTTCTTGTATTATATATTCCCCTATGTACATGTAAGAAAGATGCAGAAATACAATTTCAGTCTTCAAAATTTCTTCTTTATTTTATGTCATGGTATCGGAGCCATCATTTCTGGCCTAACTTCAGCACAATTCTTTGATTGCCTCCGGTTAGTATTCTAACCTGGTTAGGCTGCTAGTGAGGGGAAGGATAGGAAGAACGGTGGTGGGGTTGGTCTGGACAAGGAGAAGGTTCTCAAAGTTTCCTGGGAGATGAGTGGCGCAGACTATACCGTAGAGAGGTTGAAGGAGTTGTTTCCAGTGTTTGGTGAGGTCAAAGATGTCGTCACTAGGAAGAAGAGAGGATCTGCACTTGTCGTGATAGCATCTCAAGATGCTGCTGTATGCCATTCTATCATCACCCTTCATTTAGTATGACTTTGCTATTTTTAGCAACACCCTAATGACGAATGGCACTTTTTTAGGTTGCCACCACAAGAACCGTGTGTGGAGATCTTTTAAATCCTTTTTTCGTCATCCCTCTTCAGCCAGATGTAGCAACAGACTTCGCAAGCTTCAACAAGCCTGTGGAGAAAGATCTCCGCCGTGATCTTGTAGGGGCTGGGTATTAAGGTTTGAGAACTCTGTGATGAAGAAACTCCAAAAGGTAGGGACCTTTTCTTCAACTTTCCTTTGATTGTTGGGCGATCTTCTAGCACTTTAAACAGAATTTAGCAATAAGGAAATTTGAGGATGCTCCACATTTCCTTGAAAATTGACTTATATTCAGGAATTTTTCTTCCTATCACTGTTCCTTTGCTGTAAGTCTCTGTTTCTCCTTATTGAGAGAACTTTGGAAAGCAAATTTTTTGCAGCTCTCTCTGCAAAGTAATTGTTATGCTGGTCTACAGCCCTGTCTTTCTTTCCATCCCTAGATTCTTTTGCTCTCAACATTTACATCCCATTGCCTGCAAGTTCTTCAAATGAAACACTGATATTATGTTGACACTTTATTGAATCATATTAGATTTCCATAAGTACCTTTGTGGTTTGCAAAGAAATGACTTTACTATGATGAATAATATTTAAGCTTTGGTATCCTTCCTGTTCTCGATCAAACTCGTTCTGGGCAGGTGCTGCTGGTGCTTGACTGAGCTGACTGGTTGGGTTGCTGATGATAGTTTTGTTGTCCTTCTGGTTGAATTTGAAGCTTGCAATTATACTGGTTGTGGTTGTGGTTGCAATTTTACTGGGGATTTGCTGATACGAATTCTGCTCTGTCCTATGGTGATAGTGGGTGCTTGGTAGGTGTTTGTAGCTTTGCCCAAATGGAAGAGACGACTCTAACCACACTTCCTATCCCATCCCCTAGTTTAGAGGCGGTAACACTCCCCTCTGCTGGTAACCTTCAGGCGACTATTGGGTCTGATGTGAACATATCAGGCCAACCTAAAGGAAATTCCTCCTCCCTTTTGGAAAATGAACGTTCCCTGGCCCCTAGACCTATTCTCAAGGGCTCTTCTAGTAGAAGCCAGAGTAGGGGTCGTATGAAGTTCAGGAGTCGATCCTGTGGTAGGAAAAACAATGTTGTTGGGGCAGTTCGCTCTGAGTCTAGAGCCAATCCAGCTAGAGAATCAGTGCAGGCGGGCCTGAACTCCTCTCGGTCTCAAGATCAGTATAATGCTGCTGCTCCGGCTCCCCGATCTTGGGTAAATGTGGCCAAGGTCATGACCAAAGGCTATAACCTGACTTTTGTTCCTCCTTTGATAGAGGATGGTGAAACAATAGTGGACATAACACCGGAGGTGGTCGCTGATCAGAACCCAATATGGTCACAATGCATAGTTGGCCATTACTTAAGGAAGAAAGCTCCCTTTAAATTGACTGAGGAAGCTATCCGGAAAGCTTGGAGGGACCAAGTGACTGACATTAAGCTCCATGAGAATGGATTTTATTTCTTCCGTGTGCCTAACTCAGATTTCCGAAGGAAGCAGCTTGACTTGGGTCCGTTGTCTATCTTCAGTTGTACTATGATACTCCAGCAATGGCAACCCAAGTTGAAACTCACAAAAGGCTCGCTTGATACCATTCCCGTGTGGGTTAGACTAAGAGAAATCCCCTTCTCTCTCTGGTCTCCTGCTGGCATAGGTCGGATAGCTAGTGCAATTGGCAAACCACTATATGTGGACAACCAAACTGAACAAATGAGCAGAATTTCCTTTGCCCGAGTATGTGTGGAACTCAAGGCCAATGATCCTCGGGTGGAAGAAATCAAAGTAAGGTGAGATGGTGAGATTAACCTCATCAAGGTGGAATATGAGTGGAGGCCACTTGCATGCTCAGCTTGTGGCATCTATGGTCATAAACAGGGTACACATGGGTTTGATTGTGCCCCTCCCCGTAATGCCCTGCGGCCTGAACCTTCTAATCGCCCCCAACTAACTGGAGAATGGATTCAAGTCTCTAGGAACAAGGGTAAAACCACTCTCAAGGAGACTAATAACCCGGTGGTGAGCACAGCTGGGAATCTCACTCAGGCAGCGCCTGCTTTACGGCCATCTTCTGATACAGGAATAGGGCAACATCATCACCCGGCAAGTTGCTCCAGGCGGCAGACAGTCCAGCAGAGCAGGACTACTGAGGCAGGTCTGAACCTAGCCACAGCAGGGCCTCCCAAAGAGCACATTACTCAGCTGGATATGGACCTTACCTCTACAGAAGGCCTTCCAGTTGCTTCGGAGAAGTCTGTTGGTAAAGATCCCTCCCACACCCAACCTGTTCTGGGATTTCATATGACACCCGGTAGAGGGACGATGGGCTCCCCGACGGTTGCGACTTCCCCAGCTGAGGTACCCAATCACTCTGGCTCTGTTATGTTTGTTCAAGGCTTATCCTCAGCAAGTTGCATTAGGGAGGCTGATGACCAACACATGGTAGATCAAACTCCAACCTCCCAGTCCTCCACGAGGGAATCCTCTGGCCTACAGAAAGAGGCTGATTCTGAAGATTTGTTGGAGGAGGAACCAGCTTCGGTTTCCCTTCCCAACACCCGTTCACGCTCCTTGGCGTCTGTTAATGAAGGGACCTCCAAGCTACCTCATGGTACGGAACCTATTTTGGAACAAAATATAAAGGCTCTTAGTCTGTCTTCCTCCAAGAAATCTAAGAGGAGACAGTCGAGGAGATCTCAGTGATAACTTCTCTGTTTATATTATGTTTTTTGGAGTCTGGAACATAAGGGGGCTGGTTGCACCCCTCAGACAAGCTGAAGTGAAGGATTTCATTAGGACAAACCGGTTGTCTTGTGTTGGGTTTGTCGAAACTAAAGTCAAGGAGAACCTTTTTGCCTACATTTCTAAAGGTATTTGCTCTAATTGGAGGTGGCTTTCAAATTATGAGCACTCCCCCTAGGTCGTATATGGGTCGGTTGGGACCCTAATGAGATTGAACTTAACCTCATTTCCTCTTTCTCCCAACTGATGCATGCTGAACTTAAGCTGCTGAAGATTCACCGTTCATGTTCACTCACATTGGTATATGGTGAACATACTTTTATAAATAGGCGCCCTCTTTGGGCTGATCTTATCCTGTTTTCTTCGACTGATATTCCTTGGCTTGTATCTGGGGACTTCAATGCAATTCGTTATCCAAGTGATCGACAGGGTAGCTCAACCCCTTGGATTCCGGTTTTTGACGAATTTGGTGACTGTTTAAACCAGGCGAGCCTTGTTGATTTGCGGTTTGTGGGCCATAGGTATACTTGGTCCCACTCTTCAGGGGCCAATCGTAAACTCCGGAAGGTAGATCGAGTTCTTATAAATGACCTTTGGAATCAGCACTTTTCTTATTCGGAAGCCAACTTCTTAGCTCCAGGCATCTCCGATCATTCCCCTATGGTGGTTAGAATCTTACCACCACAAAATCCCAGGATCCCTTTCAAGTTCTTCAATTTCTAGACAACCCATCCAAACTTTTTAGATCTAGTAGGCCAAACATGGAACACTCACCTTGTGGGCTCGCTTATGTTTAAGGTATGCTGCAAATTAAAGCTCCTCAAACCAGTGTTCAGACAACTGAATAGGCATTCATTCTTAGCCATCTCCACTCGAACGGAACAAGCCAGGCTTAACCTTTGTGAGACACAGGCAGCTCTGGAACTCAGTCCCTTTGATCACAACCTGATTATTAGTGAGGTTGAACAACTCCGAGCCTTCTCTGTTCTTAAGCTGCAAGAGGAATTGCTCTTCAGGCAAAAGTCTAGAATCCGTTGGCTCCGGGAAGGGGACTTGAACACTAAGTTCTTTCATCATTATGTTAACAAACGGAGATTACAAAACCGTATCCTCTCAGTTTCTACAGAGGATGGGACCACACTAACTGATCCATTAGAGATCAGAAACCATATTATTGGACACTTCCAACATTTGCTCACTGCTAGGACTGATCCTGTTCAGGCTTCCTCTTTGGAGATAAGTCCTTTCCTTGGAAGGACATTGGATGAGAATCTTCGAACTCTCTTAACACAATCGATAACGGATGGGGAAATCCAGTCTACTCTCTTCTCCCTGGCGAAAGGTAAGGCCCCAGGACCGGATGGTTACAATGTGGATTTTTTCAGGTCCTCCTGGGAGATTATTGGCCCATCTATACTGGAGGCGGTTAGGAACTTTTTTCAGACAGGCAATTTGCTTAAGGAGCTTAATAACACCATCATCACATTGGTGCCTAAGTCCTCTAACGCTTCATCCATGAATGACTTCCGGCCAATAGCATGTTATAACACTTTATATAAGTGCATTTCCAAAATCTTGGCTAGGCGTATTGCTCAAGTACTCCCAACCTTGATTAGCCACTCTCAAACAGCTTTTGTTAAAGGGCGCAGAATAAGTGATAATATTTTGGTTGCCCAAGAGCTATTTGCTGGCTTTCATCACGAGGTCTACTTACCGAAATGTGCTATAAAAGTGGATTTCCGGAAAGCATATGATACCGTTAACTGGGATTTCATTGAAGCTACCCTAAAGGCGCTCCAATTTCCGGATTTCTTCATTAAGATGATAATGGCATGTGTCACAACTCTAAAATTTTCGATATCGATTAATGGGGAACTCCATGGCTACTTCTCTAGCAGCCGTGGCATAAGACAAGGGGATCCGTTGTCGCCTTATTTCTTCATAATGGTGATGCAAGTCCTTTCTAGAATTATTGAACAAAAAACTGATTCCCCGGACTTCCGGTGGTTTTGGAGGTGTAAAAAAACCCAGTTATCTCATCTTTTTTTCACGGATGATGTACTTATATTTTTGGAAGGCCATCTAAGATCGGCGGAGTTGATCAAGGAAGCTCTTGCAAAGTTTTCCCTTTGGTCCGGTCTCTTCCCAAATACTTTGAAAAGTAATATCTTCCTCTCTGGAGGAACGCCGAACCTACATGAGCAGCTTTTACACTGCTTTGGATTTCAGCAAGGCACACTACCATTCCGATATTTAGGTGTGCCTATCATCTCATCCAAGCTCGACAAAGAGGAATGCAAGATCCTGGTCGATGCTATCACAGCCCGAGCACGCTCATGGACACATCGCTTTTTATCCTTTGCGGGGCGCCTACAGCTCATCAAATCAGTGCTACACTCCATTCAAGTGTATTGGGCTACCATTTTTTTCGCTACCCCAGTCGGTGATTCAAGGTATTGAGAGAATTTTGAGACAATTCTTATGGAAGGGTCCTGATCTTGGTACGGGTGGTGCTAAGATTGCTTGGAACTCTATTTGTCTCCCCAAGAATGAAGGAGGCCTCGAGATTCGTCGCCTTCAAGAATACAATACAGCGATTTCTCTCAAACACATATGGCTTCTATTCACTGATAAGGAAGCTATATGGTGTAAATGGATTCATTCAAACTTCTTACACAACTCCAACTTTTGGATTGTCTCAAAACCAACTTTTTGCTCCTGGACTTGGAAGAAACTCCTTGATTTGCGCTCGGCTGCCCAAGGTTTATTTAGGTGGACAATTGGAAATGGGCGCTCGGCTTCTTTCTGGTTCGATTGGTGGCATGCTAAAGGGCCCCTCTTCTAGATTTTCTCCAATCTGAACATATATCAATCCAGGATTCCTCGTGAGTCATCGGTTCGAGATTTCTACGAAGGCATATGGCTACCTTCAGCAGCGCTTGACACCATCCTTAGCTGGACTGATCCACATCCTAGTTTTATGGATGACATCTCGGATCAAATGACATGGGCGCCGTTCCCCTCTCTCCCCTTCTCAGTCGCCCGAGCATGGAACCATATCAGAACCACAGGACAGCCAACTCTATGGCATTCTTTTGTTTGGGATAAACATATAGCCCCTCGGCACGCCTTTCTACTTTGGGTAATATCTCTTAACCGCTTACCCACTCAGACCTTACTCCTACAAAATCGTAGGATTGAAGATGCTGTATGCGTGTTTTGTCGTGAGGTCCCAGATTCCATCAACCATTTGTTCTTTGCGTGCTCAGCTACAAGAAGATTAGCTTTTTCCTGGGCGACTAAATGCAACCTTCCATGGCGTAACAGATCCTGGCTTGAACTTATTACCTGGGCAATGAAAGTCTGTAATACTTCCTCATTTGCTCATAGTCTATCCAGATTCGCTTTTGGCGCTCTCTGCCACATCATATGGACAGAAAGGAACAATTCCATTTTCAGGAACAAGAATGTGTTTATCCCAGGAATGCGTAAGCACCTTCTCAAGGTTGTGAAGGACAAAGCCTTATCCATGGGGACAATTCTTGACACACCTGCAAATCGGAGAATACAACGGAATTGGGGCCTCTCGGCCACTATCTTCACCGCTAGTCTAGCTCCTTCTTAGGCTGTTTTTTTCTCTTTGTTTATTTCATTTCATTTGGTTGGTTGTATAGTTTCTGCTAAGGCCTTTGACCCCATTTTGATAAGTTGTCCTAGTTGGGTCGATGGGTGCCTTTAGCTTTACGTTGTACTTGATGTTATGGAAAGTTATAAAATTTTACCTTACCAAAAAAAAAAATATTTAAGTTCAAGCAAGGAGGAACAGACACTGTAAACTTTGAGTGTGTGGAAAAGCATACTCGTCTCTAGAGGCCAATCAAACACCAAAAGCCATCAAATTTATTTTTCTTAGGTCTTTCCTTGAAGATGTCTAGTTGGGCCTATTCTGTAGTATAATCTTCTCACTACTCCACCAATCAAATTTACAAACATCGTTCAGAATAATTATAGTTAGCATTAATTAGGAAATAACAAAGGCAAGGAAAGATTTGAAGTGTTCAACTTTGAGAATGAATACCAGAAGGCCGGTTTAGGCATGTTTTGGGAAGCAAGGGAATTGGCTTGCTTTCAATTGAAGTAGGGAAAAGACGAGAAGTGAGGGAGCTTTGGGAGACTTATTGGGAGATCATTATTAAATTATTGATTATGACAATCAAGAGAGATGGCGCATGAGAAAAGGTTGGAAAACAAAATTGAGTTTTTCTAGGAATTGGTTAGTAAAGCCAATATTGCTAACCTTGTGAACTGGGCCAAATGGGAAGAAATTTGAAATATCAGGTTTTGAAGCTCAAAAATCTTAATTTCCGTTTTCATATTCAGTATAAATATACATGTCACCTTTGAAATATTACAGCCACCAAAAAAGTGCAGCCCACACTTTTGAGCTATCCGAGGTTCAGACAACTCTTAAGGTGTGATATATAAGAGGTTGTAGCTAGATTTTTTTTCATTTCCATTTGCTTAGGCTGAGAGTATACCATTTACTTTTGGACCGATCAATTGGATAAGAAAAACTTACCTTCGCTAAATAATTTGTTGTTCAGCGTTGCTATTTTATCGAATTCTAGTTATTTTGTCTTCAACAGTTGGAATGGAGAGGAGGCATTTTTTGGTTGGTGTGTTAGATGCTTTTGATACTGTTCTAGCATAAATTCCTCCGAATTGCCTCGCAACAATCTGGCCCCTAGATTTCAATATGGAGTTGTTGTACCTAATTACTGCACTTGAGATTTTTTCCTTTGGCTCCTTGTTCTTTTTTCATATTTGTACATGTATAATTCTGAGATCCTGAGTAGGCTGCAGCCAAGCAAAAGTGATATACAAAAACATCTGAGGAGTATTATGTACAATGTAGCTTCTGATGTCCTCAATCCATAATCTAATGGTAACGTGACATCCTGAAATTTGCCTATTTGGGATTTATGAAATGATTGGTTTTATGAACGCACTTGTAGTTAGTTCTCTCCCGGAATTGATCATTCTTGGGATACGAACTTTTAGGAAAAGGCTAATTAGGGACTTAAATTCGTGCGACTAAAGAAAATTTGAACGCGAATCGACTTTCGACCATAAAATTGTCGAGGTGACATTTTGAGCCAATGTAGGCCGATCTTAGGATAGTTATGGGCCGATTCGTCACTGTTATACGAGTGGATCGCGATTTGTCACTGTCATACAAGTGGATCGCGAGTGATTCCATTTGACCACGAAATGAATTGACGAACGATTCAGAACTTATACCGAACGATCGTGCCCGTCGGAACTAGTGGTTGATACTTGCAATTACATGACAACTGAAGTCGTTACGAATCGAATGAACTTGCACATGACTTGATTTATTATCAATCACGGGTCGAATATGTAAATTTCTCCAAAAGCCGTCCGTTAATTTGAGAAACGCTCGAGTTACGTTAAATAAAATGCAATTATTAATTAGAAACCGAATTGGGCATCAGAAAAAATTAGGAAGTCACGACGAGACGTTAAGACGACGTTGTGGTTGGAACGTACAACTTTGGATTTTCTCAAATCTTTCAGAAAAATTCAATTTTTGCGAGAAAATGGAAAAGTGACCATTTTACCCGTAGAGGTTTATAAAAGGGCAAGTGTTAGAGGGGAAGGGCATTTTGGTCATTTTGCCCTAACTTTTTGGATGGACAATTTTTCCCTTAAAATTTTATGAAATTCCCAAATTGCCTTTGGATATTTTTGGAAAAGATTCGATCTCGGCCTTCTATATCAAGATAAGATCGAATCTCGCCGTCGGTTAGATTTTAAAGTAAAGGGCAAGATGATAATTAGCCAAAAGTAGTCAAAACTTGGGCGTTAAGTCCAAGACTTTCTCTCTCTCTCTCTCTCTCTCCCTTACCTCTCGGGAACCCCCCTTCTCTCTCCCTCCTAATCGCTCTCTTCCACTTGGCCACTTGCCACCATACCGCCGCCATCGGCCACCGTCTGTCATCGCCGCACCGCCTCACGCCACCACCACCGTCCCCTCTTCCTCTTGGTTAACACACACACACACACACACACACACACACACTCTCTCTCTCTCTCTCTCTCTCTCTCTCCCTCACCTCTCGGGAACCCCCCCTTCTCTCTCCCTCCTAATCACTCTCTTCCACTTGGTCACTTGCCACCACACTGCCGCCACCGGCCACCGTCTGTCATCGCCGCACCGCCTCACGCCACCACCACCGTCCCCTCTTCCTCTAGGTTCACACACACACACACACACACACACACACACACACACACACACACACACTCTCTCTCTCTCTCTCTCTCTTGACCGTGGGTGAGCCGAACCAGCCAAGCCGAGCAAGCTGTCGCCAATGCCGCCGCGTCGATCGTCGTCGCTGTCGTACGCCGCCGTGAGACCATCGGCTTACTTCCTATTTTACTCTGGCCGAGTTAGTCTAAAGTTCGGGTAAGTTCAATCTAAATCTCGCCTAGTATATCGGGTATTATTGGACCTGTTTAGACGCGATTTAGTGGAAATTAGGAGCTGATTTGATTAGAGAGCCTTAAGATTGAAATTGGAAGGTTTTGGTGGAATTTTAGTGGCTGATTGATGGCTGAAATTTTGCTGTTTTAAGTGCTGTGAAATGATGTTCGGTGTGCAAATTGGACTATTAGATCCAGCTTGTGATTTCGTGAAAGTGTCGTGAAGGGCTGGAATCGATATGCCGTAGTTTTGGGTGTGAAAAATGGCAATTTGTGTGTTGGTTGCATATTTGTAATGTGGTTGAATTGAACGATTGATTTGGGCGCGTTTGAGTTGTGAGAATGGGATCAGACCGAGGCATGTTAAGCTCGGGTTGCGATTATATAGGCCTTTTGCATTTGCCGAGGGCTGAAGAAAGTGTGAGAATGGGATCGGGCCGAGACATTTGAAGCTTGGGTCGCGATCACGTAGGCCTATCGCATTTGGTGCGGGCTAAGGAAAGATAGTGAGAGTGGGATAGGACCAAGGCGTGTTATGCTCGGGGCGCGATCATGTAGGCCCGAGGTGTGTTTACGCGGGCCGAGGAAAGTGATGGAGTATGATATGGAACGATGTGGCAAGTGAAAGTGAAATCGGACTTGAGGCGTGTTTACGCGGGTCGCGATGGCTAATTAAATGGAAGTGATGTGGTGATGCTTGAACAAGTGTGAGATTGTGGAATTCGGAAACGTTGTGTGATCGATATATGTTTTTGATCGTGAGTTTGGAGTGGAATGTGTGTAAGGTTTGAATGTTGTGATTGCGAGCTAATGTGCAGGCTGCGTGTACCGAAAGTCCAGGTATGTGCGAATGTGCGGATGTTGTTTGTGTGATGCTTGGTTTTATGTTTAAACTTGTCTGGAATACGTGGTAGCCTAGGTAGGGTTTAGGTTGCAACTTATTGAGAAGTGTCTCATGGTTGTATCAACCAAACCATTTCAGAGCCCCCGCCCGAGCCATGAATCTGCCGTTGCTGCAGCGATTTAGGATCCTTAAGCACACCGACCACGACGTTTTAGAGTACCCGATGGACAACCATTTTACCTGGGTTAAGCATGTAACATCCCGAATTTTGACCCGTTACCGGGACCAATAATGTGTATATTAACTCTCGTTTCATTTTAGTAAGTCTCGCCCAGAGCTGATCACTCTCGGGATACTAACCAATAGGGTATGGCTAACTAGAAAGTGGTACGTGGATCAGGGACCCGATCTCGAATCGAATACCAGTCTTGAGAAGTAATGAGAAAATATTTTGAACCAATATGAATCGATCTTAGGAAAGGCAACGGGTTGGATTTAACCAAGGCCAACGACGTGCAATCGGATCGCAGGTGATTCTGCAAGACCGAAAGTACTCGTGGTTAGTCAATCCTAAGCCTGAACTGTATGATCGTGATTCTCGGGAGTAGCGATAGATTCTCATTCTCTCAAAGGACGAAATCGTCGTAATTCGGATAACCCTAAGTCGATACGCGTACACTCTAAACAGCCACCCGTTAGTGAGAGATCCTAAAATTGAAAACCGAGCGAATTTTGAGCACGAGATTGGGCCCATATTGGGATATCGATTTTCGATGGCTTAAGAGATTGATTTTGGAATTTTGACGTCATTCTATGCTGGCCACGCACATTTTGAGCGAATATGGTTAAAAATCAGATTTTTGGTCCGGGGTTAGAAAATTACGGTTTTGCCCTCGGGAAGCAGAATTGGATTTGGGGGCCATATGAGGTTATTTCTCGAGACGGACGTCATTTTGGAGTGGCCACGCATGCCAGGAGTCATTTTGGACAAAAACTGGAATTTCGACAAAAATTGGAAAATAATATTATTTTATTCCCGAAACTTTGCAGTCGATTTTCGGGGGCTTAAAAAGTGAATTTGGCGATTCCGACGCCACATTAGGTTGGCCACGCATATACGGAACGCGTAGGTGTAAAAATTGAAATTTTGACCCAGGACCGGAAAATTACCAAATTGCCCTTGGGCCCGTTTTTGATAATTCCGAATTTTGGCCATTGGGGGAAGTTAACTAAGGCTGATTAGGGCTAACTCAGGTCTGGTTAGCCCTTGGTTAAGGGCTTTTGACCCTTTTGCCCATGCATTATTGGATAAGAAGCATTTCTAGCCCTTGGATGAGGGGCAAAATGGTCATTTTGGCTAAGATTTTGACACTTGGACTCAACTCACCAGACCTTGGACCAGTTTTGACCTAATCTCTCTCCTCTCCCCCTCATTTTCTCCCGATTTCTCCTCTTCCTCTTCTTCTTCATTGTTTTTTTTCTTCTACCGTGGGCTTTCTGCTGGGTCTGGTACTGTTCACGCCGGAACAGTACCCACCGCCGGAGCTGCTGGCCACCAGCCACTACACGCCACCGCTTGGTACCACCACAGCCACCCACAGCCCCCGTTTCCAGCTTAAAACAGTGAAGAAACAGCAGCAAATCGTCGTTTCCGTTGTCGCCGTGACCGCCGGCTTGCACTCGGAACGCCGCCGTCGATCCTTACCGCGCGTCGGTGATCGACCGCCCGTTCCCGTCGTCCCAAGTCGCTAATAGGTGAGTATAAACCCCTAAACCCCTAATTAGTTTGATTGTGCATTTTTAGGGGTTAATTAGGCCTAATTGGGGTTTAATTAGGCTTAATTGTGTGTGGGATGTTTTGTATAGGTCATTGGGACCTAATGAGATGGTTTAATGGTGGATTAAAGCCTAAACAACCCTCTGTTCTGGTACTGTTCACTAAGTACCGAAAATGTGCAATTTTGTCTAAGTTTTGTACTAAGTGAATTCAATGGTTAATGACTTAGAATTGGATATTTGTATGGGCTAATTAGGCTTAATTGAAGCTTAATTATGTGTATTTAGTGGTTGGATGGTTAGGGTAAGTGATTAGGCCCCAATGAGATGGTTTAAAGGTGGTTTAGTGCCTAAATGTTAATCTGCCCTGGTACTGTTCATTGAGTACCGAATTTGTGTAATTTTGTCTAAGTGCGGCACTAATTAAGTTCAAGTGCTAATGACTTGGAATTGGACTTTTTAGGGGCTAATTTGGCTTATTTGAGGCCTAATCAAGTATATTTGGTTGTTGGGTGATTAGTAGTTGTGATTGGGGATTTATGGAATGGTTTAAATATGGTTTAAGGCTTATTTGGTGTTTAAACCTGGTACTGTTCATTCAGTACCGAAAATGCCTAATTTGTGCCCAAATTGAACATTCTAAGACTAATGGATTAATGACGAGAATTTAGGCATTTTTAGGGGTTGATTAGGGCATGTATAAATCCTATTGAATGACCCCGAAGTAGTGAGAACTATTATCGAGATTTAATTGCCCAAGGTGGGCCTTTAGCACATTGAGCTACCTCGGAATGAATGTTTTGTTTATTGAGCTAGAAGGGTAATGATTTGATGATGCCGAGGGTGCGTTAGATTCATGGGCTTGGTAAATAACTGTGTTCGGCACGTAGGCTTGAGTATTGGCATGAATTTCCAAGTGTATCATTTGTATGCCAGGCCGTGATTGAATTGAAATTAAGTGCAATGATGTGCATGCCTGAACTTTGTTCAAATGTTGGCCTTCGGGTCGGGCCTACGGGTCGATTTATCAAACTGTTGGCCTTCGGGTCTGGCCTACGGGTCGATATATTCAAACTGTGGCCTTCGGGTCGGGCCTACGGGTCGGCATATCCAATTATGGCCTTCGGGTCGATATAATTGCACATGAGTTAAGTGATATCAAATGCCTAACCTGCAGGGCTATGAGACAATATATTGGGCTGTGAGCTCGGGTGAATTAATTTGTTTTACTGGTTCATTGTTTGATGCGTTTTATTTACCCTTCTGAAGGTGCACATTAGCCTAGTTTAGGATTAGTGGTTTGTACTTGCTGAGATTTCTCACGGTTGTGGTAAAACCGACATTTCAGATCTCCGGCCATAAATTTTGGGGCCGAGGAGCAGGATCCCAAACCCGAGACAGAGTCTGGGGCTATGAGTTCAGAGGAGGAGCCAGAGCAGTCCGAGACGTCTGGATCTGACCCCGACTAGATATCCTAGGGCAGACCTCAGTTTTTAGGAGCAAGGGCCGATACCTTTTGACTGTAGCCCTCCGGTTGTTAGCCCGATCTCCTAGGCCATCGATCCCTTTTTGTTTTAGTGGCCTTTTTGTTGTATCTCTTGTTTATAGATGGATATTGTAT
The DNA here is from genome assembly GCA_031216185.1 of Syzygium aqueum. NCBI lineage: Eukaryota > Viridiplantae > Streptophyta > Magnoliopsida > Myrtales > Myrtaceae > Syzygium > Syzygium aqueum. The sequence continues at coordinate 27,421,855 of CM062233.1, read as the reverse complement.
AGAAGTCTTATAATGAATGTATATATTGTTTTAATAGTTCGTAATTTGTTATCTCTTGCTATTCATGGTTGTTTTTAAATTGTCTGGGTGTATATATATATATCTATTATATATACGACGTTTCCGCATGAGGCGTGTTTTCTCTGATGTTGGTTTTTGGGTCGGTGTCGTAACCTGGGAGCGTCACACCACATTTCGACCTGTACGCGGGATGTTAGCGCTTCGTGGGGTGCGGGGTGTGACAAAGCATACGACTGTAGTTTGGGTAGATATAGAACTACCCCACTGGTAGGGCCGCACTTACACTACTTGGATGTTTAGAGATGGGGTAGATGAGTTCGGCCTTGTCCGAGGTTTTGACGTCCCCTTTGATGGAGTTGGGGAATGAGATCCATCAGCCATACGCCCTCTCGATTGCGAGCTGACTAGCCTGGAGACTAGTCTAGCTTAGTCTGGACTTCAGCCTGCATCTGCAGCACCTGAGTCCTCAAGAGCCAAGCATGAGCCGGAACTAGAAGAATCCCATGCGGGATATGATCCGATGGACGTAGATCTCGAGGTGATCCCAGAAGAAGTACAAAAAGGAGGAGAGGAAGACCCTGAAGCATAACCGGAAGAGACCCCCGAAGTAAAGCCTGAAGAGGAACCAGAGGGCGTACCCGTATATGAATACAATCCTTACTATGTGCCAGAAGTTGAGTCAGACGAGGAGCCAGTCGAAGAGGAGTGGGATGAGGTCCCAGCGGAGTCGGGTGACATAGTCACCCGATCGAGATCGAAGCCAAGCCGGAGTCCTCAATGGAAGCGATGGTTCAAGAGGAGTCGGATTCGAGTACCGACGAGTCGGACTTAGAGTGGACACCGTCTCGTGGACACCGAGGCTAGTGGAGGAGGTTAGGAGCAGATCTTTTGAGGAGTATCATTTTTTATAGATAGGGTACCTAGGCTATCGATCCTTTTTGTATGTTGGTGGTTTGTAGATAGTAGCTTGGTGTGCATGTATGTTTTTATGGTTTAGTAAATGGTGGTATGTTACAAGTTCGTTGTAAATGGATATTGTATATGCTTATATCGAGGTATAGTTATGGTTGGTGGTTTGACAATCTATTTCTTTATGGTGTTCTCCAATTTTATTGTCTAGGTATATTTCTTGGTTTTTGCCGTGATCGAACTCTGATGGAATCATGGGGTCGGTAGCGTTTTCTGGGACGTCACATTTATCTGACCGATAAGAAGGATGCCGCGTGCTCGATGGGGTTCGGAGCGTGACAGGTAAGGTGTCAGTTCTTCACTAGATACATCAGCAAGTAGTCTCCTCATCATTTCTGATCATTCTCTCTTTCTTCCCATTTAGTTGACATGACAGTTGCTCAGGATGGTTAGAGCACTCCATGAGCATACTACGATGGTAGCAACTGACAGCAAATCTCATCTTAATGGTGTGCCACAGTGAACATCAAGTGCATCTGGACAATGTTTACCTTATTCTCATTGCTGAAAACAGTCGGGAGACCTTGCTCTTAATTGCTGAGGTAACACCATATGTCAGGGATTTACCTGGCAATGTCATTTTGGAATCTGTAATTTCAGACATTTCTTTGTATTGTATAATTGCTTGGTAATTGTAATTCAGTAGAGTCGAGGTTTGGTGCTGGAATCAGCTGGCTGCCTAAGCCAGCACTTGCTATGTGATTTCACATGCTTTGTAGAAGACAAATTCACAACAGAGTCATGTAAAGGAATTGTAGATTGACCCCCCAGTGCATTCTTATATTTTGTTAAATTTTGATGCCGATATTTTTTGGAGTATGCGAGGATGTGAGAGTGGTTCTACTATTGGCAGCGCAGAGGCATCCTTGACAGAAGTTTTGTAGCCTGTAGATACATGACCATGTCCAAAATCTTAGCGAAATAATGATTTTGCTTAAGAGTATTCTGTAGTACTGCGAATTCGATACCATGCAAGTAAAACAAACTGGAATGTTAGCGAAATATTGGATCATATGACTTGTCATTATAACGGGTTAAATTAGCACAACAAACCATTTCTTGTTCTACTTCTACTGTTGCTACATGTATCCTTGATTAACTTGGAGATTGTCCCAGAAGTTAGTCATACTTTGCAGATTAATAAAAAGGGTAATAGTATTTATACGAATTCAGAGTAGCCTCACGACAGTGGAAGCAGATTAAGAGGCCGAATTGGAGCTGCAGCATCTGCGCAATAACAATGCAATCTTGAAAAATGATCTGGCAGGCCCCAGCAGTTCAGTTCTTCCAAGATAACTGAAAGACTAAGAGATTAGGTGTGGCTCGCATCGCGAAGATCATCAACATTCATCTCCGTGGAGACCTCCAGGTCGACAATTAAAACGTGCGCTCCTTTTTACTTAATAATTCTAAAAGCAAATCGGTATTAAGATATTGTTGTGTTGTTGTAGTGTGATTGGCACTTGCAGCTGGACTATGGACTATATGATCAAAACCAGTTGTTAAACGCTTGAACTTTATCTGCTAGGTCTTCTGGGTTTTTTAATAACTAAGGAACAAAGAAAACATATGAGGCACAAAACGTGAAAACTATAACTCTCTAAGAAATTAGGAATAAGATTTAAATTAATATGACAAAGAGTATTTATAGTTAAATTAATACCGTTTTTAGAAATTCTCATGAAAATATTGACAATAAGCAGGAATATTCACTCGATACATCTTTAATTGAGATTCTACTTGGATAGGACAGCTACCGTTTGCAGGAAGAGAAGCCGTGGATGACTCGGCTCTCGGCCGTTGCTCTTCTCACTCTCTCTGCCAAAGTGGAGGAGAGACCCAACTCCTGATTGATTTCCAAGTACTTGGGAGAAAAAATCTGTCCTCCAGCTATTTGATAAAATGCCTGTGAGAAAAGTGCCGTCTTTCTTTTTTTTGCTAAAAAAAGTGTCTTTTGATTTGCTTGTTAGTTGACAATGTGGGTTCGGTTGTTTTATTTGCTTTTTTTTTTTTTCGGGTGGAGGACCGTAGCTTCGTCTTTGAGGGGAAAACTAGACAGGGAATGCCCTTGTTTTCAATCTTTATCTATTATGTTCTTTCCTCGCTGTCCCTCATTTTGTTATGGTCACCGGCGGAAGCCCTGTTTGGCTCTTGTACTTGCTGTTGCATTCGTCGTCTTGGGGATTGAGTCGATCTTCTTCGGGAAAGCCGCAAAAACCTGCGAGGATCTCCCCGGAGAACCGGTTGTTGGACTCGTATAAATTTCTTCAGTGAGAAAATTGCATCCGCAGGGTGCATGTCTAAGCATTAGTGTCAGAAAGTACCCCCTCAACTGGCGATCAAATACAGAACATTGGATGCTCCGAAAGAAGGAATATAATGTTGTGAAGCTAGCATCTGCAGCTGCCGTCGGGCACGGGTTCCTTTAGATTAGCATCACCATGAGCTGAAAGTGAGAGAACAAAGAGGAGAAAGAAGAATGTGAGACCCGCATGGAAAGAAAAGTAAGAAATCGAACCAAAAAAGGGCAGCAAGGGTAACACGGGAAAGAAACTGCAATGGGGAGTGTCGAAGGCTCGACCGCGTACTTCAATGTCACTATTGTAATATTTATAAGTACCAAAATACAAAAGGTAAAGGAAAAGGCTGATTTTTTTTTATTTTATGTCGGCTTAAGACATAGACTCGAAGGAAAATGCATTCAAAAATATGGCAATAGTGTAATTATGAAAACTTGCACATAGTTACGGTGTACTGATTAGATCCTATTATGGGACATTGAGTGACTAGATTAAACAAATTTGGGAGTTTAGGGATTAGATGGTATGATTTGTAATAATTTGGGGATTTTGTGGTGATCTTTATCCCAAAAATTTATCATGTAATTCTTTGTATAAGGTCAATCAGAGTTTAAAATTGAGTGCAAGAATCACGTGCTGTACCCCCCTCGAGAATCCATCGAAAGAATAATGTAAAGTTGGAAGTCTTATCCATGTTCGCTGGCGAAAGCCCAACAAAGAGAAAAGAGTCGCAGAGATTAAAGTAACAAGTAATTGAATTATTCTATGCTTTCTTGATCCCTTTATAATCCCTCCCGTTCTCTCTTCAGAACTGAATAAACTAAGCTTCACCACAAGTGTTAGGAGCACAGACACGCTCAGTGCCATTTCTCTTATCGGCAAGAACCTAAATCGTCAGCTTCTTGGGAGCCACCCAGCATTAGTAAGGTTTCGGTTTCTTGCCAGACTGCTTTCTACCTCCTTTATTTTACCAGAAAATTCATGATCTTGTGATTAGCTTCTTTTGTCTCTGTGAACATTTCTCTGTTCTGGCAGTGTGACGACAATAGGTTCAGCCAAAAAACAAGAAAAATGTGGGTAGATGGTTGCATATTTGATGTTTGGGAAACGTTTTGTCTACAGTTTGGTTTACATAAACGGTCTGTGAAGTAATGCTGTAAACTGTAATTGGGTGTTTGAATACGATCGAGTTGCTTCTTTCAATGTCATTCTGCGGTGTGCCATCTCATTACAAGTATCAATGTCGTAGATCAGTTTTAGCACAACTAGTAACTAGCATCGCTTATAGACTTCCGAAACTTCTCCATCTTTTTTCTTCTTTTTGAGTGTGTTTCGCTCCTGCAGGACTGCAACACGTAATCAATCTCATTGATTTCAACCAGTGTTAGTATCCCAAAACTTTAACTGATCATATTGAATGAATGTAACAAGAAGTTTAGAGATTTATGTTTAATTCTTTAGAACGAGTCCAAGGTGATTTATCCATTCTCATCTTTATGAGTTTGGCTTGCATTGTTATTTCTCAGAGAGAACAGCAGAAGACATCATACCCCCATGAAATCGGCCAATCTGATAGCATCCATAGTCAGTAGACTATGGCCAAAGTTGACAGACTTATGGAAAGATTGGGGCATCCAATGGCTGGTCACCATGAGCCTTGCTTGCCAGATCACCCTCGCCATCCTCGGCAGCCGCCGGAGGTACATGACCTCAATCATCATCAGATATGTCATCCTCACTGCCTACTTGCTCTCTTCTTACATTGTAACCATCGCCCTTGGCAAGCTCACCGTTGTCCAGATCGACAATCCTAATCGACCAGACTACATTACCGAGCTCAGGGGGTTGCTGGCACCGTTGCTCTTGATGCAGCTTGGGAACCCTGACTCCATAACTGCATATTCGGTCGAGGACAACAGGCTCAGCATCCGGGAGATGCTGAATCTGTTCATCAGGGTTGTTTTCGTCGTCTGGATCCTGATTCGCTGCTGGGACAGCTCGTCCCCTGTCCCATTTTTGTACTTCCCCTTGTTTGCTGCTGGGATCATACGATCCGTGGTGACGGTGTGGGCCCTCAAGTCCGTTTACTGGGAGAGGTCGAGCATATCAGCCGAGGATATCTTTGATGAGGAAATTGTTGGCGAGTTCTTCAACAAGCGGGACAGGCCCAGATGGTCGGAGGAGCAAAAGATCATCTTAAAGGCGTACTATCGGTTTGATTGCTTGAAGCCCCACATTGTAAACTGGCTCTATGACCCGGAATCGCTATCCATATCCCGGTTAATTGTGAATCGCGATTTAGCCTTTATCACAACTGAGGTTGAACTTGCATTCATGTATGATGTACTTTACACCAAGCAGCCGGTTCTCTATAAACCACTCGGTCTTATCGGCCGCTTCACTAGCTTTTTCTGTCTAGTCTCGGCCTTGTGCGGATTTGCCGTTATTTTCAAGAATGCCTTCTTGATAGACATGTACGTCACCTACACTTACGTATTATTGATAGGAGTCACCGCCCTAGAATGTTACCAAATTGTTCTGCAACCTTTTTCGGCATGGGTAATCGTGGTGATGAGCCATCACCAAAGAAATCGCCCCATGTTGACAAGGCTGTTGAAGTTCTTAGCTGAAAGGTATATGAAGCGGAAAAGGTGGTCAAACTCAGTCGGGCAACTCGACTTGTTGGATCATCGCCTGCACGAAGACTGGCCGTGGCCCATCGGAAGAATCCTCAAATACTTGGGCAAAAAACAGGTGACCTTGAGAAGGTATTGGATTCACTCTGGAGTGGAAATCCCCGGCTTTCTCAAGGAATTGCTGGTGGAAAATATTCAAAAGTTCAACACGATGAGATACCTAAAGCCCTTCACGGAACGCGGCAACTGGACACTTGAAGCTCACGAACGCAGTGGCGATGTGGAGTGGACGCAGGAAGACCTTCAAGTTTTGAAAAAAAACATCTGGACAACATTTGACAAAAGCATCATCATTTGGCACATGGCAACGAACATCTGCCTCCTTTCAGAGCCCGATGATGCTCCGAACTGTAAAGGAAGCAAACTGCTATCCAATTACATGATATACCTTCTAGCACTGCGGCCCTATTCGTTGTCCCTTACGACTGCTGACATCACATTGGAGCATGCTTGCGACATATTGAAGCCATTTCTCAGGTACAGAGACCGCGATGAGGCCTTGAAGACATTCTCATCAGCAGAGAAGGTGCTCGAACCCTCCCTGGATCAGATGGAAACCATAATCACCAGGGAGTGGCATGTGCTGTCGGACGCGCAGGAATTGGCTGCGACGCTGAAGGGCAAGGACAACAAGTGGCAGATCATAAGCAGCATTTGGGTGGAGATGTTGTGCTATGCTGCGTATGGTTGTCAAGTTTACCATCATGCGAAACTGTTGCGGCGAGGTGGAGAGCTTATAACTCATGTTTGGCTGCTCTTGATGCACGAGACTGATAAGTACGCCCACTCTCCCAAGACCAAGCCCACCGAAGAAACCAAAGGATAGTCAAAAAGTGTGTCATGATCCTAGGATTGGTCATGCTCTGCACCCGATTGTAGTGTGTGTGTGTTTTCTCTCTTTTTCCTTCTTGGTAAAGAGGTGCTTTCTCAGTAAAATCAACGTAATCGCATTCAGCTAGGAGACTGGTTAATGAAGCATAGTTGATTTATATATTGGATGTAGATCCAAAATATTTCGAAAGTTTCGTTTTCTTTACACTCCCTTGCTCCCTTAATGCTTGGAAAGTCGTTTGATTTTTTGAAACCATTATTGACTAGCATTGTGGTTTGGTTATTAACTCGTCTACGGTCGAACATACTAGTCATTGGGCAGGTGATTTTGGAGGGCAGAGTTTCTTCCTCTGGTAGTAGTACTAAGACCAAGTTCGAAATGTTGGAAAACAATGTTCAATGATAACTGAATCCAAAGTATTTGACAAGCATACTTACATGTTGCGGACTCTTTTAACTAAACCATGCAGGTTCTACAGTCGTACAAGGAAGATTTGCTAAGTGTAATAAATTTGCAAACACAGGGTCATAGAGACAAGCGTAAGCTCTGCATTTGACCCTGCCGTGCAAAGTTGGAGTTTCCAGGTGTATACTTTACGATCACTGGAGTTTTGAAATTGAAGATAAAGTTCATGGCGATCAAGTGTGACATTTCAAGATCATTCCTACAAAAAACCATGGACAAATGAGCACATTTGTAATAGCTTTTGACTGCTGATTCTACGCGGTAGTAAGAGGGAAACCCGTTTGTAAACCCGAGAGAGGAGTGATTGTACTTAGGTTGAGGACAAGGTGTGGAGGGCCATTTATAGAAACTTTAGATGTATCTTTCATGATGGCGTAGCTGTAGAAGGAGTTATTGGTTCTGCACGGCAGCAGATTCTATATCTGCAACGTGGCAGTGATCGCACTCTTAGCTAAACTAGTGGAGTTTAGCCTAAATGTGTCATTAGAATTGGAAGAGTGGACGATAGGTACATCAAGCTAGGATGTCACTTGTCTTTCCCCTAAACTCTTTTATTAGTGCTCTTTATATTATTGCTCAAAGTTGGTTTTGTAAAATCAGTCTGCTTTTAACAAGAATTGATTTGTTCCTTTTTGGTTGCTTATTTGGGTCTAAGACGTGATATTTCAACTTTTTAAGTAAATCTAATTTACCAGCCAAAAAAAAAGTAAATATAATTTTCCATAGTAACTCAAAAAATAGTTTCAGAGACAATATAATTCATATGGTATTCATTTGAGGACCTTTTTATTCACATTTCTCTTGTATAGCGAAAATGTTGCTGAGCAATTTATTTCCTTGAATTACAATTGAGTAATCAGCTATCTTATCCAAACAATAGTATTACACTACTTTCTGAAAATATGGATATATCCGGATAAAAGACTGGAAAGACCGTTTTGATTTAGGAGTGGGATAAAATTACCCCTGATAATATATGAAAAAGTTAGGAAAGACAAAAGACCAATAAAGACTAGAGGGAAATAAAAACATAGTTGTCGACACTTGTCGGCCGTTGACCTCGGGCGTCCACCACACAGAGTTCGCAACTCTTAGGCCACTGGTGGTCGCCTAAGAGTTTTCCTCTCTTGATCGCGTGGGTGGCCGGATCTAGACACCATGGACAAGCGTTATAGTCACCAAGGTGAGCACCTAGCAGTGGTTGGCCCGCGGCGATGGTGACCACCACACGTTACCACCAATCGCGAGTCAAACCTGTTCCCATTTCGTGGTGGTTGGCTATGACCACCTCGGAAAAGGTGACCACCTAACACTATTGATTGTCATGGTCAAGTGACCCTTGCTATGGAGTTCGTCGTTGGTAGTAAATGGTGACCACCGCGAACGGTGGTTATTTGGTGTACACGGTAAAATAAGATTTTTTTATAAGTTCTTTTATTTATTTTGTATTATGTATATTGTAAAATAAGAACCCAAATAGAAGAGAAATTGAGAAATAAAAGAGGCCCAGCCTACTTCAGTCCAAGTAAAGATTTAGAAAGACTCCTTATTCTTCTTCAAGCACCGTTCGTTAAATTGAGAAGGGAGATAGAGAGATGATCGAGAAACAAGAAAGGGGAGAGAGCTCCACTGAGAAAGACGAGATATCGTGGTGGTTGGTTGGAAAATGTCGATTGATGCCGAAATACACCTTTTTGCACGCGATTGGTAAGACTTTCTCCCCGCCTTTATCTTTTACAAGTTGCGTTCTACGAGTCAAAACTACTGCCCTACCTGGGTTGGCTTCGCCGGTGACGCTCTGGTCGAGTTTGAGCTGTCGAATAGTGTTAATTAGTGTTAGAAATTAAACCAAATTTATTGGTACTTATTTCTTTTTTTGAGTCCGTTCGTATTTCCATATTTTGATTTTTCATATATATGGTGAGATATCAAGAGATAAGATAAGATATTGTGAGATGTTGTTTCTAGTTATATTTTAGGAAAGTTTCCTAAGTCAAGTAGGTTTCCTAATTAGAATAGATTTCCTAGAAAGAGGTTTCCTATTTCGAATCAAACTATGGTCTATAAATAGTCTATTTCTCTTGTAATAGAGACATGCAATAGAAAAGCACAAGTTGTGATTGTTTCACTTTCAAAAATTTCTTCCATCAAATAAATATTGTTGCCGCGCTTCTGACGCTCAACAAATTGGTATCAGAGCTTATGGTTCGTGATCATGGCCTCAACGAACAATCAGCTTCCTCTTCAATACCCTCGTCTTACCAAAGAAAATTATGGTAACTGGGCTGTTAGAATGAAAGCTCTACTCGACGCCTACGGTGTGTGGGAACTTGTTAACACTGGCTATGATGAGCCAGAGGACGAAGCCACGTTGAATCAGAACCAGAGGAATGCCTTGGAGAAGGCTCGAACGAAAGATCAATATGCCCTGTCGATCATCTATCAAGCGTTAGATGATTCCATGTTCGAAAAAGTTTCGAACGCCACTACCACTAAAGAGGCATGGGAGATTCTTCAAAACACACATCAAGGAGTTCAGAAAGTTCAGAAGATTCGCCTTCAAACCTTAAGAGGCGAATTCGAGATAATTCACATGAAAGAATCCGAATCGATTGCTGATTATTTCACGAGAATTTTGGTAATTGTTAATCAGATGAAAAGAAACGGAGAAGATGTTTCCGATGTTCGCGTTGTCGGGAAAATACTTCGGTCCTTAGACAAGAAGTATGATCATATTGCGGTTGCAATTGAAGAATCTAAAGACTTGGATGCCATGACAGTCGATGAACTTATGGGTTCATTACAAGCCCATGAAGAAAGATTGAGAAAGAAAAAGATTGAGCCGGTGGAGGAAGTTCTCTAAACGCAGTTAACCATTCGAGATGAGAAAGAGAAAAGAAGAGATCCCGTACAAAATTGTGGGACAAATCAAGATCGTGATCGAGGTCGTGGCCGAGGTCACTTTCGAGGAAGAGGTCGTGGATGAAGCAGAGGAGATCCTGCTCGAAGTGATGGAGGATACCGGTACCAAAGAGCTGTTCGTGGAAGAGGAAAGAATTCGACCAGCCAATGGTATGATAAATCTAAAATCCGATGTTATCATTGCAATAAACTTGGCCATTATGCTTCTAACTGTTGGAACAAAGAAAGTAGCAGAGCAGAAAAAAAGGCGAACTTGGTGAATGATACTGATCAAATTCTCTTATTGGCATTCAAAGAATATGAAGAAGGTCAAAGCGATATGTGGTATTTGGATACCGGCGCAAGCAATCACATGTGCGGGAGAAAAGAGATGTTTGTCGAGTTAGATGAGACAATTAAAGGGACTGTCTCATTCGGTGATAACTCTAAAATTCTTGTTGAAGGGAAAGGTACAATTTTGATTCGTTTAAAGAATGGTGCACGTCAGTTTATTACTAATGTTTCTTATGTTCCAAAAATGTCAAGCAATATCTTGAGTTTGGGACAACTTCTAGAGAAAGGTTATACTGTTCATATGAGAGATCTTAATCTTATGTTGAGAGATCAAAATAATAAACTGATTGCAAATGTGAAGATGTCGAAGAACAGGATGTTTATTCTTAATATAAAGAGTGAGATGTCTTGATGTTTAAAGGCGTGCGTAAATGATCCTTTATGGTTGTGGCATTTGAGGTTCGGCCATCTCAATTTTGGCGGACTCAATTTGCTTTCTCGCAAGAAGATGGTTTCTGGCTTACCACATATTGATCATCTCGATCAATTATGTGAAGGGTGTGTTATCGGCAAGCATTCCAGAACTAGCTTTCCGAAAGAAGCGACTTATCGAGCGAAGAAGCCACTTGAGTTGATTCATTCCGATTTATGTGGCCCGATCAATCCTAACTCATATGGTAATCATCAATATTTTGTTACTTTTATTGATGATTTTACTTGGAAAACTTGGGTGTATTTTTTGAAAGAAAAGACAGAAGTGTTTGATGCTTTCAAACAATTCAAGAACCTGGCTGAAAAGGAAAGCGGCTATTTTATCAAGGCTTTGAGGACTGATCGTGGTGGAGAATTCACTTAAGCCATATTCAACAAATTCTGTGAAAATCATGGTATTCGGCGTTTCTTGACGGCCCCGTATTCTCCTTAACAAAACGGTGTAGCTGAACGGAAAAATAGAACCATTCTCGATATGGTTCGAAGCATGTTGAAGAGCAAAAATTTGTCCAAGGAACTTTGGGCTGAAGCTGTTTCGTGTGCCGTCTATCTTCAAAATAGATGTCCAATATATGGACTTGAAGGCGTAACTCCGCAAGAGGCATGGACCGGGAGAACACCAAGTGTTTCGCACTTGAGAATTTTCGGGAGCATTGCCTATGCTCATGTCCTGGACAAAAAAAGATCGAAACTTGAAGACAAGAGCAAAAAGCTCATCTTTATCGGGTATGACTCATCATCTAAAGCCTATTGATTATTTGATCCTAACACTTTGAAAGAGTATGTAAGTAGAGATGTCAAGTTCGATGAAGATGGAATGTGGGAAGAAAATCCAAAAGAAGAAGCGAATGTTCGTGGTGATTCCAATCAAACGGAGTTGAAAGATCAACCTTCACCAACATCTTATTCAAGTTCATCAACACCATCCTTTTCAAATAGTGTTGATGAACCGCTATTGCCAAGATCAAAAAGATTGTCTGAAATTTACGAAGCTACCGAAGAGCTTCATTTTATATGTCTTCTTGCAGATTATGAACCACTTGCTTATGATGATGCGGCCAAAGAAGAAAAGTTGAGGAAAGCCATGAATGAAGAAATTGAAGCCATCGAGAAAAATCAAACATGGGAGCTTGCTGATCTTCCGAAGGACAAGAAATCGATTGGTGTTAAATGGGTGTACAAGGCCAAAAAGAATGAGAAAGGTGAAGTGACAAGATACAAAGCTAGATTAGTTGCGAAGGGGTACAAGCAAAAAGCCGGAATTGACTATGATGAAGTTTTTGCCCCCGTCATCCGCATGGAAACGATTAGATTGATTATTTCCATTGCTGCTCAAAATAATTGGCGGATTTATCAAATGGATGTCAAATCAGCATTCTTGAATGGCATCCTCGAAGAAGAAATTTATGTCGAACAACCAGAGGGATTTGTTGTGAAAGGTCATGAAGATAAAGTACTGAGGTTGAAGAAAGCTTTATATGGGCTTAAACAAGCACCGAGAGCATGGAATTCCAGAATTGATGCATATTTCAAGGCGAATGAATTCTCTCAATGTCCATACGAGCATGCACTCTATTTGAAGCAAGAAAAAGGTGATATTCTGCTCGCTTATTTATATATTGATGATCTTGTTTTTACAGGAAATAATTTAGTGATGATTGATGCTTTTAAGGTATCGATGGTGAAAGAATTTGAGATGACCGATAATAGTCTCATGAATTATTTTCTTGGTATCGAAGTGAAGTAAAGTACCGATGGGATTTTTATTTCCCAAAAAGGATATGCAGAAAATATCCTTGAAAAATTCAACATGAAGAACTGTATATCGGTCAATACACCAATGGAGTGTGGAACCAAGCTTTTGAAGTTTGATGATGGTGCCGATGTTGGTTCGATATATTATAGAAACTTGATTAGGAGTTTGAGATACTTGACATGCACGAGACCGGATATTATGTATAGTGTTGGAATTGTTAGTCGATATATGGAGAAGCCGAAATCATCTCATTTTAAAGCTGCAAAGAGAATACTTCGGTACATCAAAGGTACTATTTCTTATGGTTTACACTATTATTGCCCTGAATCTTTCAAACTTAGAGCTTATTCGGATAGTGATTATGGTGGAGATATCGACGATCGAAAAAGCACCACCGGATTTGTATTTTTCTTGTGTGATACTGCTTTTATGTGGTCATCAAAGAAGCAATCAAGTGTTACTCTATCGACATGTGAAGCTGAATATGTAGCTGCATCTTCATGTGTTTATCATGCAATATGGTTGAGAAGACTACTCAAAGATATTTTTATGGAGCAGAAGAAAGCAACGGAGATTTTTGTTGATAATGTTTCTACTATTGCTTTGGCGAAAAATCCAATTTTTCATGAACGAAGTAAACATATCGATGTTCGATATCACTTCATCCGAGAACAGGTTAAAGAGAATGAAGTCGAAGTATTGCATGTGAAGACCGGAGATCAAGTAGCAGATATTTTTACTAAACCTCTCAAGATCGATGCTTTTCGAAAGTTTAAGAGCCTGCTTGGAATGATCGATGGAAGAGAATTTGGTTTAAGGGGGAGTGTTAGAAATTAAACCAAATTTGTTGGTACTTATTTCCTTTTTGAGTCCGTTCATATTTCCATATTTTGATTTTTCATATATATGGTGAGATATTAAGAGATAAGATAAGATATTGTGAGATGTTGTTTCTAGTTATATTTTAGGAAAGTTTCCTCAGTCAAGTAGGTTTCCTAATTAGAATAGATTTCCTAGAAAGATGTTTCCTATTTCAAATCAAACTATGGTCTATAAATAGTCTATTTCTCTTGTAATTGATACATGCAATAGAAAAGCACAAGTTGCGATTGTTTCACTTTCAAAAATTTCTTCCATCAAATCAATATTGTTGCCGCGCTTCTGACGCTCAACGATTAGGTCCCTCACATCCCTAGGAACTTTTAGATTTTTATGGATTGCGATTTGGACTTCCCATTCGAGAGAAATCGATTTTTCGGAATGCTTTGTACATGCTGAGTAGCAACTTGACCAGCAGCATTCGGTGCTGAATTTCGTCGGTTGCCAACTAATTTTTGGGTCGGCCAATCTTTGGATCTTCAAATACTTCGAAGGTACTTTCTCTTGACAGTAAGCAAACTTGAATCGGACTTCGGTAGAGAGATAAGGCATGAGAAAGTTTGTCACACGAGTAGTTTTTCATCGCATTAGTGGTTATTTGCTGCCATTGGCCGTTCTTGAGACCTTTTGTCAACCTGTAGTGAGCGTTTTGACTTTGAAATAGCGTCGCCTAGTCGAGTCTTAGTTAAAACAATTATTTACTTAAGTTTTGATATCGTTTCTCACTTTATTAATAGGATTTTGAGTTCGTTGGCTTGATTAGCTATGGTTGTTTGGTTTGAGCATTTTGGGTGAGTAGTGCTATTTCTTCTATGAATGTGTGAACTCATGTCTTGAAAGCGATATGGATTCAATACATTATGAGTTATGAACAAGCTCGTTTGTTGATTAAAAATCTAAATTGGATATTTACTACTTTTAGGTTATTTCTAAATGGTTTGAGAAATATTTTATGAAAGAGATATTGAGAGATTTTTTTTTATGAAAGACGTTGCAGAAGGTTATACATACTTATTTGTGAATCTGGTTTATGAAATGAATTCCGAAATGGTTTGAAAAATGTCTTGTGAAATATTTTCTCTTTAATGAACGAAGTTGTGAAAGCATATGTATTTTGGTTTGTAAAATGTATTCAGATAATGAGATGGATCTATTTTTGGTTTTGTGGTTTATTGGAGAATATGATGGTTTGATACTCAATATCACTATGAACTTGGTTGGGGGGTTCCAGGTATGCATACTAGAGTAAGGATATCCTTCTAGGCTGAGCCACCGATTGATAATTAGTTGAAGACTTTGCCAAAGGGAGAATCTGGGTTGCCTTGTCACCAAACATTGTGTTGTGACTATAGTTTGATATTGAGCAATAGATTGTTTGATGAAATTGACATTGACATGTGATTTGATATAAGATTGATCAATGAATTAGACCATTGATGTTTGTTATGATGTGATTGATTTAAGGAATGTTTGTGATATGTATATGATTTTGTTAAAGCGATATAATTCAAACTGATTTTATATGTGTATTATATTCAGATTTTGGGATAAGTGAGTGCTGATATTGTTTTGTAAAAGTGTATAATGGATGCTCGATCTGCTTAGAAGAGATATATGTACTATTTATTGAGATGTGGTTACTCATCCCATTCTTTCCAATATTTTCAAGTTCTTCAGCTAGTGACAAGTAATATGAGAGCGATATCGATGGGGAACTTTTGGTAGTTGAATTATGGGTATGAGTTTAAATAGTTGGATATGTCTGAAATGTTATTTGTTGATGTTTACTTTCTTAGTTTGGAAGAAAAATGTTGTTGATGGATTTTAGAACTCAAATGATGTAACCGGATTATATCTATTAGATATATAAATGGAGATATACATTATGATAACAGGTTAATGTTGGTTATGTTTAAGGTTACATCCTTCGGGTAGGAGCATGGTCGTGTCATTTCCCCTATTCTTGTAGGATTTGAGGTGTGATATATATAATCATAATCTAGGTCAATCAATGAACTACCAAACAAGACATAATAAAAAAAAACGAATCTCCTCATATTGCCTGTTTTGTATTATCTCAATCTTAATCCTTGTCACGGTGACCATCTCAAAATTTGAAATAACTTTAGGATCCAACCCCACATTTCCATGATAACTTATATACAAAAGCTACACTACACGTCCTCGGCTCAAGCAATCAATTAGGGACATTGTCCAATAAGTCATAAATCTATTAAACGAATACCAATTCAATTATAAAATTTTTCAATTTTACTAACTTTTCTAAAACTTTGCATGAAATTCTAATTTAGCTTTTCTAGCCAATTTTCGTTGGAAATCGCCAATGTGGCAATGTGCACGATAGACGACAATGACTGGACCATCATGTCAATGATTTTTGGCGAAAATTGACCGAGATGACTATATTAAAATTTTGCAAGAACATTTATGACTAAATTGGCAAAATCTGAAAGTTTATGACTTAATTAATGTCCGTACAATTTAGGACTAATTGAGTAATTTTTCCATATCGATTGCATAGCACACACTTGTCATCTATAGCACACCTCGTTCCGTCATGAGTTTTCAGGTGCCATAAAATGAAGCCAAGTTTAAGAAACCATACAAGTCTATGCGAAGACATGTTTGGCCCTTTAGGTCTAATTAGGTTTGACATATCAGCGGGCTGCCAAATTCCTTCACTAGAGCGAGAGAATAAAATGCATGCCTTCCATATCTGAGATTGTCCGACTTGTATCGGGTTTTACATGCATTTTAGCTAGTTCATTATTATCACTGCATTTTAATTGTTGCAATATGAGTGTTATATTTGATGGAATCAGATGTTTATTGTATGAACTTAATGATGTATAGCCATCTAGATATGTGTGTGCTTAGGATTAATGAAATATGGAAAAGATCACATGATTTTATCTTTCAAAAAGGAAAAAAAGTACTGAAATTGGGTGTTAGAATTCTATAGCGTAATCATGCTCTCTGGTCTAAATTTCTGGTTCGTAGAAATAAAACGGTCTCCCACATTTCATTTACTTGACCTCTAATTGGCCTTCAATAGGTTAGTGGCAGTTTCCAAAATAAAAAAATTATATATTATAATTAACCGAGTCAAATCAAGTTGTGATCAATAGGATTTAGGAGAACTAGAGCCAAGTGTAATCGCCGTCCTGCAAGAGGGACCACCCGAGCTCGCTTGGCAATTTATTCACCACCTTGAGGATCTCACCTTGGGGGTAACAACAAATGCTGACTTATTAATCTTACGATTGGCTTTTAAAGTGAAAATTTCAAGGAAAATCTCTTTATCTTAGATAGCATCTACATATATGCTTTGTATGCAGACTTAGAATAAAGGATCAACTTGCATCTTATTAATTAGCTCTTAAAATGGTAATTATTAGACAATATATTAACAAATTATTTGTGATTTTTCGTGGTATTAATTCAATTTAATGGAAACTAACGAAGGGTAAATTTGTTATAAACGTATCAGTTTGATGTTTCTATTAGTGGTCAAAACATTAATTTAGGATAAATTTGTCACAGGTGTACCAGTTTTGAGTTTTTTGTGGTTAAAAAATTAGTTTAGGGCAAATTTGTCATATGCATACCAGTTTGTGATTTTTCATGGTATTAAATCAAGATTAAATAAATGACCAAATTACTTACATTACCAAACTAATCAATGATTATGACCAAAGACCTATGAAGACGAGCAAGAAAACTTTAGAGATTGTCCCTCGAGTAAGTTATCCTTTGCGACCGTCACTCTATTCTCTCCTCTATCCTCCCTCATGTCACCCTCTTTTTGATGTGTGGATTCTCAGCATTCCTAAACATTATTAGATCTGGCGAGGGCACCCTCACCCACAATCGGCAAGGCTGCCATGGCCCTAGGTGAGGCCATTGCGGCCTCACCGCGAAGGCACTCGACCATAGCCAGCAATGGCCTCGCCTAGGGCCTTCACGGCCCCGCCGGCTGAGGGCGAGGCCTTTGCATCCGGCGCACAGAAAAAGAAAAAACATAGAAAAATAAGGAAAATAAAATATTCAAAAATATTTCAAAAATTACAAAAAATCCACGTTGGATGATTTGCCGGAAGTGGCACTCAAAAGATTGATTTTACTCCGATATGGTACTTAAGTGAGCAAAAAAAAGTTATGGCACTTGTTAATGATAAAAGAGTCACTAATTGTGTTATTTCAGAGATAATAAAGAGTATTTATAGGCTTAGGATTAAGCCTAATACATTTACACAAATACCCCAAACTTGCTAATACTCTAAAGTAATAAATCCAACACTCCCCCTCAAGTTGGAGCGTACATATCAAAAAGTCCTAACTTATGACAAATATATGAAACTCGTCCACGTCGAAGAGGCTTTGTGAAAATGTCTGCTAGTTGCTCTTTAGAACGTGTGTGTACCAACCGTATGTCTTCACAGTTCACCTTTTCTCGAACAAAATGACAATCCATCTCTATATGCTTCGTTCGCTCATGAAACACTGGATTGCTAGCAATATGAATAGTAGATTGATTATCACAGCACAGAATAGATGATCCGGTCATAGGTAGTCCAATCTCAGCTAACAACATACGATCCCATTGAAGTTCACTGGTAACATTAGCCATAGCACGATACTCGGCCTCTGCACTAGATCGGGAAATAATAGATTGTTTCTTACTTTTCCACAACACAAGATTACCACCAAGAAATATACAGTATCCTGAAGTAGACCGACGATCCATAGGGCAACCAGCCCAATCTGCATCAGAATATCCTATCACTTCCAAAGATTCAGGGTTGGAATAACCAGCTATACGAAGATGACCTTGATTATGGAACATAAGTCCTTGAACTGGAGCTTTCTTCAAATATCGAACAATTTGTAGAGCAACTTGTCAATGATTAGTACGAGGAGAGCTCATAAACTGACTCACCACACTAACAGCAAATGAAATATCCGGACGGGTAATGGTAAGATAATTTAACTTGCCTACTAACCGACGATACCTCTCTAGATCATGAAGAAGTTCTCCCTGTTCATTGTCAAGCCTCACTTCAGGATCCATAGGTGTGTCACCAGGCTTAGAATCATGTAAGCCAACCTCCTTAAGAATGTCAAGAGCATACTTTCGCTGGGAGAGAGCAATTCTACCATTGGCATAAGCAACTTCAATGCCAAGAAAATATCGCAGACGACCAAGGTCTTTAGTGTTAAACTCCTTTTGAAGAAACTGCTTGAGTCGTCGTATGCCTTCAACATCACTGCCTGTGACAATGATATCATCAACATAAACAACAAGAATAACGCATCCTTTTGAAGATGACATACTAAATACTGAGTGATCCACACTACACCGATGCATGCCAAACGTAATAACCGCATCACTGAATCGGCCAAACCAGGCACGAGGAGATTGCTTAAGCCCATAAAGAGCTTTTCGCAATCGACACATCTTCTCCCCCTGAGCAACAAACCCAGGTGGTTGCTCCATATAGACTTCCTCGTGAAGATCACCATGAAGGAAGGCATTTTTGACATCAAGCTGATGAAGAGTCCACTGAGACCGAGCAGCCAAGGAAACAATGATACGAACAGAAGGAATTTTGGCTACCGGCGAAAAAGTTTCATCATAGTCAATACCGTAAGTTTGAGTATAGCCCTTCGCCACAAGGCGCGCCTTTAAGCGCTCAACTAAACCATCTGGATGGTATTTGATAACAAAGACCTAGCGACAACCTACCAATTGTTTATGAGCTAGCAAGGGAACGAGCTCCCAAGTTTTATTATGATGTAAAGCAGCCATCTCGTCCTCCATAGCTCGAGCCCACCCTGGATGGGCTAAAGCCTCCTGGACACTACTAGGCACAGACACAGAAGCAAGAGATGACACAAAGGCAGACATCTGAGGGCTTAGGTTATGATAAGACACAAAATTAGAAAGAGGATACCGAGATCGAGTACGGTGAGCAATAGGAGAATTGTCAGGAGACGATGGAAGAGGATCGGAAGCCTGGACCGAAGTTGGTGGTGGTGGTGGAGCGCTTGCTGATGAAGATGTATTACCCCAAACGGAACGAGAACCACGTGCATAGACCTGAAGAGGGGTCGGTGCTGGTGAGCCTGAATCCAGTGGAGCAGCATCAGAAGTAACAAACGGTGGCTCCGGCTGAGATGTAGGTACAGAGGGTGGCAGAAGGTCTAGGGTTAATGGTGCTTGAGGACGATCATCACCAAAGAATGCTTTATCCTAAAAGAAAGTCACATCAGCAGAAACATACCCCCGACGATGAGTAGGATTATAACAAACATATCCCTTTTGAGTATGGGAGTAACCAACAAATATACATTTTTCAGCACGAGGTGATAATTTATCTAATCCAGGAGACAAAGAATGAACAAAACAAACACATCCAAAGATACGAGGGCGAACAGACCATAAATGACGATTAGGATGAAGAAGAGCATAAGGAATAGCTCCTTTCAGCACGGAGGACGGAAGACGATTAATAAGATGACATGCTGTAAGTAGAGCATAGCTCCAGAATGATTTAGGTATATGAGTGTGAAGAAGAAGACAACGAGCAACATCCAACAAATGACGGTTCTTACGTTCAGCAACTCCATTTTGTTGCGGAGTGTGAGCGCAAGAACTCTGATGTAAAATACCATGAGATTTGAGAAACGGTGTAACATCCCGAAATTCGACTCGATCTCTGGAATGAATAAAATGAGTAGTATTCAAGATTTCATTTTCGTAAGTCTCGCCCGGAACTAATCACTCACGGGATACTGACCAGATGGGAATGGCCAACTAGGAATAGGTACGTGGACTAACGGCCCGGTCGCGAGTCGAGCCCGACTTAGGAGAATGATGAGGAAGAATTTTGGGCCAGTATGGACCGGTCTTCGGAACTCGAGTCGGATGATCGCATCCTCGGAACTAGCGATAATTCCTCTCGTCTCTTGACAATCGAGCTCGTCGCGATTCAGGCAAACGAGGTCGATACGCGTAAATCCTAAACAGCCACCCGTTAGTAAGAGAATTAGAAAATGAGAAATCGATAAATTCAATCGTGGAATTTAGTCCGGACTTCGAGGTCAATTATCGTGAGTTACGGGATGATTTTCTCAAGGACGACGTCAAATTAAGCTAGCCATATGTATATAGAACTTGTACGGTCGAAAAATTAGCGTTTCGACCCGGTACCGGAAATTAATGTCGACCTTGCCCTCGTACCCTTTGGAATTCCGAAATTTGGCTTTCTTATGGAGTGTGACACTTGTCACATTTACTCTTCCCCTTGCATGCCATCATCTCCTTCAAACCTACACTCCACCTCTTGGCATTCCCCATGATCACCATCATCACATATCACTTCACACTTTCTCTCTCACTCACTCTCTCTCTCTCCCCCTCTCATCCGGCCACACTCTCTCTCTCACGCTCTCTCTCCCTCTCCCCTCCGGCGACCTCGCCCTCTCCCTCTCGGCCTAAAACCGCTGCCACAGCTCGCCGGATCAGCCACCACCAGCCAGCACAGCCGTCGTGCACCGCCGTCTCTCCCTCTCTCCGCCGACTCTCTCTCTCCTTCTCTCGGTGCATGCAGCTGGGTGAGCACCGGAACAGCTCCGCCGTCGCCAAGGCCAGCTTGGCCGCGCCTCCGTCGAGGCCGCCGTCGCTCCGCCAGGGCCGCCGCCGCTCCGCTAGGGCCGCCACCGCTGCACGCCGTCGCCCCTTGCCATCTCCCTCCACCTCGCCTCCGTCTCTCCTCATTCTCACCTGCATGCAAAGGAGTGACGCCGGTCAGCCAAGGGGGAAGACAGCTCGTTCGCCGCCGCCGGAACCGTCGCTGCCGCCCCCTCGCCGCCGTTCCTTCCTCCCGGTTGCATGCACGGGTGAGCACCGGCCAGCCGCGCCACCAACCTGCCGTTGCTTCCCTCTTCCTCTCCTCTCCGCCGCGGCTGCATGCAGGGGTGAACCGCCGCCAGAGCTGCCCGCCACTGCACGCCGTCGCCGGTCGCCACCGTTGTGGCCGTCCACCGTCGCCGCCTTAGCCATCCCTCTCCGTTCTTCGTCCGCCTCTCCTTGTTCCGTCCTCTTTCGCCGGAACAGACCGCCGCTCGCTGAGGCCGAGCCAACGCCGCCGCGCCGTCACCGGACTGCACGTTGTTCGCCGCCACCGCCGTGCACCGCCGTGGACAGCAGCCGCCCGGGGACCGCTCAGCCGCTCGTCCAGTCTTCCCTCGCCGTGAACAGCAGCCCCGCCAGCCGTGTACCACCGCCTGTGGTTGCTGTGAGCCGCCGGACCGCCGCTCGCCGTCGCTTCCTTGGGACTTGTGCCGCCGGTTCCACCGTTCACCGGTAATCGGCCGCCATTCCCCGTCGCCCGAGCTTGGACTTAGGTGGGTGGAAACCTCTAAACCCTTATTAGGACTATTGTGCGTTTTAAACGGGCTTAGGGTGTGTCGGATAGTCGATTGATGCCAATTAAAACGTGTACGAATTTGCATGCTATTGGTAGGTGTCGGGAAACTAGGAATGGATGACAAAACAGAATTTGGACGAGAATTAGAGGTTGAAATAACGAAGAATAGTTGCTGGTTGCGTCGGAATTTGGCGACCCAAATTAACGGTAGTTAGTGGATTGGCTTGATTTGAGTGCCGGGATGGCCAGAATGATTGAATTGTGCGTCGGTCCATCAATTATGATAAATTGAGAATACCATGCCGCATGTTCGCGTGATCGACAATGTGGAATGTGATTGGTGAATTATCAATGTACGTTATAAGTGCGGTAATCACATGTGGTGCCCGAATTAATTGATTGGGCTGACTGAGCATATGACGTGGATCTTTGATCATGATACGTTGGCATTGAATTGCTTGGACATTCTGCCGTGGTACATTGCACCAACATTCGTGTGCGGAATTGCATGGCTACGCATTATGCATGCCGAGTATGGGGCTTGTGGAAATTGTGCGGGAATGCGTGTATGCCATGGACATGTGATCACCTAATTATGCCCTGATGCGTTTACGCGGGGTTAAGATAAAACCGGTTGTGTGAATGTGTGATCACCTTCGCCCTGATGCGTTTACGCGGGGTGTGCCGTCCTCATGCACTTTGGAGCAGGACGATGCCCGGTACGTCCGGAAGACAACCATCCTGATGCGTTTACGCGGGCTCTGGTTTGTAAAGGAGATCGGTGTTGCGCCTGATGCGTAAGGACGCGGGCTAGAGACACTGGGCCTGGGGCGTCTTTACGCTGGCCACGGAGTGTTGTGATTGGTCTTCGGACCGGATCTTCGGATCGGACCTTCGGGTCGGGCCTTCGGGTCGAGTAATGGAATAAATGGTTAACGTGTGATGCATAGTATTGGATTATGTAATGGAATCCGCTGGACATGGTATGGGACGTGTCTAAGTAGATTTCATTCTATAATTCGAACACGAATGGTAGTTGTGCCGGGATGCCATGGGAATTTGATTGTGAGCATGGTAAGATAAGTGACATTTGCATGCATACGAATGCATGAGATAGTGTGCTGAATTGTGCGACTCGGTGAGCTATACTTGGGATCGTCACAAAAGGTTTTGAGCATGCGTGTGACGTACGCGTGATCGAGAGTGCCGCTTGTGAAATGTGATATTATGGAATTGTCTAACCTGCAGGGTCATGGAAATGCCGATTTGGGCCTACGGGCCTAAGTCACTTTTATATATGCGTGTTGTTTGTCTTTCCCGTCAGGAGATGCATGTTAGCCTAATTTAGGTTTAGGAGTTTGCACTCACTGAGATGTGTCTTACAGTTTTTATAACCCAACCTTTCAGACCCGCGTCCATGACAAGGCCACCTGTCCCGGTTCATTTTGGGATTCCCCTAGATTACGAGCACATCATGACTACACATCCGGTGGGGAATGGGGAGGTGTATTACAAACATTATTCTGCGATTAGTGTAGACGTGGGCACGACACATCCTCAGATTCACGAGTATGTAGCTTGGTGTTTCCGGGACCGTTTTGGAGACGAGTTTGGACCCCTACGTACGATGGATGTTCCGTTTACCGTAAAGGGCGAGTTTGACCCGCAGTGCCTGGACGGTGAGATCGTGGACTCCGAGATGGAGGAGGAGACCATAGGTCCTTTTGCTTGGTACGAGCCTGCCGAAGACGAGGAATTAGGAGGTATAGATCACGAGCCAGTCGTGGAGGACCCAGTGGTGGAGCCTATGGAGGTTGACGAGGCCGAACCGATGGACACCGAGGAGTCCGAGGAGGAGGTCCCTAGCGAGGATTCAGAGATACCAGACAGTCCGTCCGAGTCCGATGGCTCAGATTCAGATTGGGTACCCTAGACTAGGCTTGGTTATCTGTTTATGAGGGTAGGCACTTTTTGGGATTTAGAACCCTCTACCGTTGGCTGTTGTCTCTCTCTTTTGATTGCACCTTATTTCTAATGTCGTTTTCTTGGAACAATGTAAGAATGTTTCTGGTAGTTTTGGTATGGATGTGTACGTTGCCTCAGTTCTCTTTGTGCTGCTTTCCTGGTTCTCATAATTTTTATGTCAGGGTGTTTTAAATGATTTTATGCTTTTGCTTCCGCATGTGCCTTACGTTATGTATTGGGATATGGGTCGAGGACGACGCGTCCTGGGACGTCGCACCACTATATCGACCACCGAACGGGTGTCGCGTGCCGCGGAGGTCGGGGCGTGACAACCCCCTCGTTGAATTGGTATCAGAGCAAGGTCAGCTCGATCCGATTAGGTCGAAGCCTGGAGTGATAAGGAGCGATGAGACCCTGGGTAGCCAGTTAGGGTGACCGTGTGTGCTACATGTATCTCCTGACATTGTGTGATGACTTGGCATATATTATTATAATGACCCATGATGTGCAGGTGCGGCAGGACCTAAGGTGAGTATGTGAACCCTTGGGTGATGTGTTGATTAGTTCCTGTTAAGCCGCATGCTGATTGGTTAATTGCTGTGTTGAGACCCGCCTAGGATTTAGACTGGGATAGATTGGTTTAAGTCTCTAATTCCTTAATGGAATTATAGCAGGTAGTTGGGTTGTCAAGTCGTCAGGATGAGTAAGAGAAGAGGAAAGGAGTCGTAAGGAAAGTCTAGTGAGGGTGCCTGCGAGGCTAGGGACCCTAGATTTGATGAGGTCATGGAAACCCTTCGCGAGATAGGACATATCTTCGGGCTGCAGGCGCAGGAGAGAGCCGCAGCCCATGCCCAGGCTACCGAGGCTGCAGCGATCGCAGGGAATGGAGGAAATCATGCCCAGCAGGGGTAGGATCACCCAGCTGGGGCTAGACAGATGCCCCGGTTGGTAGAACAATTCTTGAGGATGAAACCGCCAAAGTTCAATGGTCGTGGTGACCCCGAGGCTGCACCAAGATAGGTTGAAGAGCTAGAAAAGACCTTTAAGGTGTTGGGGTGCAGTGATGAGGAGAAAGTGACATTGGCAGTATATCAGCTGCAGGATGGTGCCAATGATTGGTGGAGTGCTACAGAAAGGGAAGTGTTTCCCGAAGGAGCGGCCCCAATGTGGACTGTATTCGTAGAGAACTTCTATGGGAAGTATTTCTCGGAGAATGCCCAGGAAAAAAAGTTGACGGAGTTCATGAGGTTGCGCCAAGGCCAGATGACCGTGGACCAGTATGAGGCTGAATTTGCAAGACTGGCAAAGTTCGCACCGACTATGGTGGTGAATCCAAGGGACAAGGCTCGAAGGTTCCGGGATGGGCTGAAGCCGGATCTTCGGAGCCAGATTCTGTCACACGACATCAAGGAGTATGGAGAGATGTTCAGGAGAGCCCAGATAATTGAGCGAGATCAGCAAGAAAGGATGGCCGCATCTGGATCGCGGTTTGTTCGGGGAAAGGATAACCGTCGCCTGGGGAAGAGGCCTATGACAGGCAATCGGCGATTTGTTCCCCCTATCAGGCGGAATATCGGGAAGCCAGCTGCCCCGACGGGAAGGTTCGGAGCGTGCTTCAAGTGTGGGAGTACGGAGCACCAGATTCGCAGCTGTCCTCAGGCGCGTCCCCAGGAACAGCAATGGGCACCTCAGCAGTACCAGCCCCGAGCAGGGAATCAGGTCAGGAATCCCCCACCGGCGAATCAAGGACGACCGCCTGCTTAAGGAAGGGTTTATGCTGTAGCGCGTGGAGAAGCGGAGAACGCGCCGGGCGTGGTCACAGGTACGATTTCCTTATGTGGCCATGCCGCTTATGCACTGTTTGATTCAGGGGCAACCCATTCATTCATTTCGGAGCAGTTTGTTAAGTTGATTGGCTTAGTACCAGTGATGTTAGAGATTGCACTTTGTGTGACGACGCCAATGAATGATAGGGTGCTAGTTTCCTTTGAATGCCCTAGTTGTGAGGTAAATATTGGGGGTAAGGATGAGAGTATCGACTTGGCAGTGTTGGCCATGTTCGATTTCGATGTGATTATAGGAATGGACTGGTTAGTCCGACAGAAGGCCGTATTGGATTGTAGTAATAGGACGATCCGATTTAATCCAGATGGACGTCCTAGCTTTGAATTCCAGGGGAATCGAGGAGGGACCTTGACCCCATGGATATCCTCGTTAGAGGTGAATAAATTGCTGGGTGATGGATGCGAAGGCTATCTGGTGAATATTGTGGACCCGACCATAGTGGAACCTAAGTTGGATGATATACCGGTTGTGTGTAATTTCCCCGAAGTCTTTCCTCAGGAGTTACCGGGTTTGCCACCCGACCGTGAAGTGGAGTTTGTTATTGAATTGGCGCCCGGGACTG
The DNA here is from genome assembly GCA_031216185.1 of Syzygium aqueum. Lineage (NCBI taxonomy): Eukaryota > Viridiplantae > Streptophyta > Magnoliopsida > Myrtales > Myrtaceae > Syzygium > Syzygium aqueum. Next base: position 27,395,425 of record CM062233.1, on the reverse strand, counting down.
AACCGATATCGAAGGCCCCGTATCGAATGTCCTTGTCCGAACTGAAGGAATTGAAGGTCCAAATGCAGGAGTTGTTGGACAAGGGTTTCATCCGCCCCAGTGCGTCCCCTTAGGGAGCGCCAGTCCTGTTTGTGAAAAAGAAAGATGGAACCTTAAGGTTATGCATAGATTATCGGCAATTAAACCAAGTGACCGTGAAGAATAAGTACCCTCTTCCAAGGATCGACGACTTGTTCGATCAGCTACAAGGAGCCTCAATGTTCTCCAAAATCGATTTGAGGACAGGTTACCATCAGTTGAGAATTAGGAAGGAGGACATTCCCAAGACTGCCTTTAGGACGAGGTACGGGTATTATGAGTTCACGGTGATGCCTTTCGGATTGACAAATGCCCCAGCCGCTTTCATGGATTTGATGAACAGGGTGTTTAGAGAGTTTTTAGATCAGTTTGTCATAGTGTTCATCGATGATATCTTGGTGTATTCGAAGAGTCCTGTGGAGCATGAGGAACACTTGACGAAGGTGCTACGGACCCTAAGAGAACACGCATTGTACGTCAAGTTCAGCAAATGCGAGTTTTGGCTTAGCCAAGTAGGATTTCTTGGGTACATTATCTCTGGAGATGGGATTTCTGTAGACCCGACTAAAGTGGAAGCGGTGACGAAGTGGCCCAGGCCAACGTCGGTGACGGAAATAAGGAGTTTTCTCGGTCTGGCTGGCTATTACAGACGATTCGTGGAGGGATTTTCGTCGATAGCCATGCCCTTGACTAGATTGCTGAAGAAGGAGACGAAGTATGTCTGGGATGACAAGTGTGAAAGGAGTTTTCAGGAGTTGAAGCGTAAGTTGACGACCGCTCTAGTTTTGACCATTCCGTCCGGGCCAGGAGGGTTTGAGATATACAGTGATGCTTCACTAAGAGGACTCGGATGTGTGCTCATGCAACATGGAAAGGTGGTAGCGTATGCGTCACGCCAACTAAGGCCACATGAGATGAATTACCCGACGCATGATTTAGAACTGGCAGCGATTGTTTTCGCACTTAAGATCTGGAGGCACTACCTGTGCGGAGAGAAGTTCCAAATTTTCACGGACAACCAAAGCCTCAAATATCTGTTCTCGCAAAAGGAGTTGAATATGAGGCAGCGTCGATGGATGGAATTATTGAAGGACTATGACTGCGACATTCTGTATCATCCGGGTAAGGCAAACCGGGTGGCAGATGCTTTAAGCCGCAAGTCGAGTATGGCTCATTTATTGGTCAAGGAGTGGACGTTATTGGAAAAGCTGAGAGATTCAGAGTTTAAGTTCGAAGTAAGCCGGGTGTCCAGCTTGTTCGCAACATTAAGAATCGAACCAGAGGTTCAGGTTAAGATCAAGGAACTTCAACCTTCGGACCCCGAATTTCAAAAGATTACGGAAATGGATGCGGCAAAGAGAAAGCCTGATTTCCAAGTGTCCGCGGATGGAATTTTAAAGTATCGTGGCCGACTTTGCGTGCCGGATGACGAAAGACTTAAGGAGGAAATTTTGAGCGAAGCTCATCGGAGTCAGTATAGTATTTACCCGGGTAGTACCAAGATGTACCAGAATCTACGTCAACATTATTGGTGGAATGGCCTGAAGAAGGATGTGGCTAAACACGTGGCCAAGTGTCTGACGTGCCAGCAAGTGAAGGCACAGCACTGCAAGCCAGGTGGATTGTTACGACCTTTAGAAATTCCCGAGTGGAAGTGGGAGCATATTACAATGGACTTCGTGACGGGCTTACCGTGAAGCCAAAGAGGACACGACTCGATTTGGGTCATAGTGGATCGTTTGACTAAGTCTGCACACTTCCTGGCAGTACGAAAGGACTTGGAATTAGAAAAGTATGCGGAGTTGTATGTGCGACAAATAGTGCGTCTTCATGGAGTACCAGTGACGATCACCTCGGATCGTGATCCAAGGTTTACGGCCAACTTTTGGAAGAGCCTGCAAACGGCCTTAGGGACGAGGTTACAATACAGTACAGCCTACCATCCACAGACAGACGGCCAATCGGAAAGGACGATTCAAACCCTAGAGGATATGTTGAGAGCCTGTGTTCTGGATTTCCAAGGCAAGTGGGAAGAGCAATTGCATTTGATGGAATTTGCCTACAATAACAGCTTTCAGCAGAGTATACAAATGGCGCCTTTTGAAGCTTTGTATGGTAGAGCCTGTAGGACGCCACTGTGCTGGGATGAAGTTGGTGAGCGAAGTATCACAGGTCCGGAGCTTGTTCAGCAAACTGTAGAAGTGGTGGAGGTTATTCGGGATAGACTAAGGACTGCTCAAAGTCGCCAGAAGAGTTACGCCGATAGAAGGCGACGACCCTTGGAGTTTCAAGTAGGGGATCATGTGTTTCTCAAGGTGTCGCCAATGAAAGGACTATCCCGATTCGGCAAGAAAGGAAAGCTTAATCCAAGGTATGTCGGACCATTTGAGATCCTAGAAAAGATCGGAGATATGGCATACCGACTAGCCTTGCCTCCCAACCTATCCCAGGTGCACAATGTTTTCCACGTGTTAATGCTAAGGAAGTATGAACCGGACCCGACTCATGTCTTAAGGTACGAGGAAGTGGACGTGGACGACAGAGTGACATACGTGGAGAAGCCGGTCAGAATCGAGGACAGAAAGGACTGGGTACTAAGGAATAAGACGATTCCAATGGTCAAGGTGGTTTGGGAGCATCATAGAACAGAAGGCGCTACTTGGGAAAGTGAAGAGGCCATGCGACGTCAATACCCCCAGTTGTTCAAGTAGGTTAATGTGGGTTTTAAAATTCGAGGACGAAATTTTTGTAAGGGGGGAAGAATTGTAACATCTCGAAATTCGACTCGATCTCTGGAATGAATAAAATGAGTATTATCCGAGATTTCATTTTCGTAAGTCTCGCCCGGAACTAATCACTCACGGGATACTGACCAGATGGGAATGGCCAACTAGGAATAGGTACGTGGACTAAGGGCCCGGTCGCGAGTCGAGCCCGATTTAGGAGAATGATGAGGAAGAATTTTGGGCCAGTATGGACCGGTCTTCGGAACTCGAGTCGGATGATCGCATCCTCGGAACTAGCGATAATTCCTCTCGTCTCTTGACAATCGAGCTCGTCGCGATTCAGGCAACCGAGGTCGATACGTGTAAATCCTAAATGGCCACCCGTTAGTAAGAGAATTAGAAAATGAGAAATCGATAAATTCAATCGTGGAATTTAGTCCAGACTTCGAGGCCAATTATCGTGAGTTACGGGATGATTTTCTCAAGGACGACGTCAAATTAAGCTGGCCATATGTGTATAGAACTTGTACGGTCGAAAAATTAGCGTTTCGACCCGGTACCGGAAATTAATGTCGACCTTGCCCTCGTACCCTTTGGAATTCCGAAATTTGGCTTTCTTATGGAGTGTGACACTTGTCACATTTACTCTTCCCCTTGCATGCCATCATCTCCTTCAAACTTACACTCCACCTCTTGGCATTCCCCATGATCACCATAATCACATATCACTTCACACTTTCTCTCTCACTCACTCTCTCTCTCTCCCCCTCACATCCGGCTGCACTCTCTCTCTCTCACGCTATCTCTCCCTCTCCCCTCCGGCGACCTCGCCATCTCCCTCTCGGCCTCACGCCGCTGCCACAGCTCGCCGGATCAGCCACCACCAGCCAGCACAGCCGTCGTGCACCGCCGTCTCTCCCTCTCTCCGCCGACTCTCTCTCTCCTTCTCTCGGTGCATGCAGCTGGGTGAGCACCGGAACAGCTCCGCCGTCGCCAAGGCCAGCTTGGCCGCGCCTCCGCCGAGGCCGCCGCCGCTCCGCCAGGGCCGCCACCGCTGCACGCCGTCGCCCCTTGCCATCTCCCTCCACCTCGCCTCCGTCTCTCCTCATTCTCACCTGCATGCAAAGGAGTGACGCCGGTCAGCCAAGGGGGAAAGACAGCTCGTTCGCCGCCGCCGGAACCGTCGCTGCCGCCCCCTCGCCGCCGTTCCCTCCTCCCGGTTGCATGCACGGGTGAGCACCGGCCAGCCGCGCCACCAACCTGCCGTTGCTTCCCTCTTCCTCTCCTCTCCGCTGCGGCTGCATGCAGGGGTGAACCGCCGCCAGAGCTGCCCGCCACTGCACGCCGTCGCCGGTCGCCACCGTTGTGGCCGTCCACCGTCGCCGCCTTAGCCATCCCTCTCCGTTCTCCGTCCGCCTCTCCTTGTTCCGTCCCCTTTCGCCGGAACAGATCGCCGCTCGTCGAGGCCGAGCCAACGCCGCTGCGCCGTCACCGGACTGCACGCTGTTCGCCGCCACCGCCGTGCACCGCCGTGGACAGCAGCCGCCCGGGGACCGCTCAGCCGCTCGTCCAGTCCTCCCTCGCCGTGAACAGCAGCCCCGCCAGCCGTGTACCACCGCCCGTGGTTGCTGTGAACCGCCGGACCGCCGCTCGCCGTCGTTTCCTTGGGACTTGTGCCGCCGGTTCCACCGTTCACCGGTGATCGGCCGCCATTCCCCGTCGCCCGAGCTTGGACTTAGGTGGGTGGAAACCTCTAAACCCTTATTAGGACTATTGTGCGTTTTAAACGGGCTTAGGGTGTGTCGGATAGTCGATTGATGCCAATTAAGACGTGTACGAATTTGCATGCTATTGGTAGGTGTCGGGAAACTAGGAATGGATGACAAAATAGAATTGGGACGAGAATTAGAGGTTGAAATAACGAAGAATAGTTGCTGGTTGCGTCGGAATTTGGCGACCCAAATTAACGGTAGTTAGTGGATTGGCTTGATTTGAGTGCCGGGATGACCAGAATGATTGAATTGTGCGTCGGTCCATCAATTATGATAAATTGAGAATACCATGCCGCATGTTCGCGTGATCGACAATGTGGAATGTGATTGGTGAATTATCAATGTACGTCATAAGTGCGGTAATCACATGTGGTGCCTGAATTAATTGATTGGGCTGACTGAGCATATGACGTGGATCTTTGATCATGATACGTTGGCATTGAATTGCTTGGACATTCTGCCGTGGTACATTGCACCAACATTCGTGTGCGGAATTGCATGGCTACGCATTATGCATGCCGAGTATGGGGCTTGTGGAAATTGTGCGGGAATGCGTGTATGCCATGGACATGTGATTACCTAATTATGCCCTGATGCGTTTACGCGGGGTTAAGATAAAACCGGTTGTGTGAATGTGTGATCACCTTCGCCCTGATGCGTTTACGCGGAGTGTGCCGTCCTCATGCACTTTGGAGCAGGACGATGCCCAGTACGTCCAGAAGACAACCATCCTGATGCGTTTACGCGGGCTCTGGTTTGTAAAGGAGATCGGTGTTGCGCCTGATGCGTAAGGACGCGGGCTAGAGACACTGGGCCTGGGGCGTCTTTACGCTGGCCACGGAGTGTTGTGATTGGTCTTCGGACCGGATCTTCGGATCGGACCTTCGGGTCGGGCCTTCGGGTCGAGTAATGGAATAAATGGTTAACGTGTGATGCATAGTATTGGATTATGTAATGGAATCCGCTGGACATGGTATGGGACGTGTCTAAGTAGATTTCATTCTATAATTCGAACACGAATGGTAGTTGTGCCGGGATGTCATGGGAATTTGATTGTGAGCATGGTAAGATAAGTGACATTTGCATGCATACGAATGCATGAGATAGTGTGCTGAATTGTGCGACTCGGTGAGCTATACTTGGGATCGTCACAAAAGGTTTTGAGCATGCGTGTGACGTACGCGTGATCGAGAGTGCCGCTTGTGAAATGTGATATTATGGAATTATCTAACCTGCAGGGTCATGGAAATGCCGATTTGGGCCTACGGGCCTAAGTCACTTTTATATATGCGTGTTGTTTGTCTTTCCCGTCAGGAGATGCATGTTAGCCTAATTTAGGTTTAGGAGTTTGCACTCACTGAGATGTGTCTCATAGTGTTTATAACCCAACCTTTCAGACCCGCGTCCATGACAAGGCCACCTGTCTCGGTTCGTTTTGGGATTCCCCTAGATTACGAGCACATCATGACTACACATCCGGTGGGGAATGGGGAGGTGTATTACGGACATTATTCTGCGATTAGTGTATACGTGGGCACGACACATCCTCAGATTCACGAGTATGTAGCTTGGTGTTTCCGGGACCGTTTTGGAGACGAGTTTGGACCCCTACGTACGATGGATGTTCCGTTCACCGTAGAGGGCGAGCTTGACCCGCAGTGCCCGGACGGTGAGATCGTGGACTCCGAGATGGAGGAGGAGGAGACCATAGGTCCTTTTGCCTAGTACGAGCCTGCCGAAGACGAGGAATTAGGAGGTATAGATCACGAGCCAGTCGTGGAGGACCCAGTGGTGGAGCCTATGGAGGTTGACGAGGCCGAACCGATGGACACCGAGGAGTCCGAGGAGGAGGTCCCTAGCGAGGATTCAGAGATACCAGACAGTCCGTCCGAGTCCGATGGCTCAGATCCAGATTGGGTACCCTAGACTAGGCTTGGTTATCTGTTTATGAGGGTAGGCACTTTTTGGGATTTAGAACCCTCTACCGTTGGCTGTTGTCTCTCTCTTTTGATTGCACCTTATTTCTAATGTCGTTTTCTTGGAACAATGTAAGAATGTTTCTGGTAGTTTTGGTATGGATGTGTACGTTGCCTCAGTTCTCTTTGTGCTGCTTTCCTGGTTCTCATAATTTTTATGTCAGGGTGTTTTAAATGATTTTATGCTTTTGCTTCCGCATGTGCCTTACGTTATGTATTGGGATATGGGTCGAGGACGACGCGTCCTGGGACGTCGCACCACTATATCGACCACCGAACGGGTGTCGCGTGCCGCGGAGGTCGGGGCGTGACAAACGGAATAAAGGTAGATGAAGAAAAGTACTCACGAGCATTGTCAGTACGCAAACACTTAATAGAGCAATCATACTGCGTACGTACTTCATGATAAAACTGGCAGAAAGAACGAAAAACTTCAGTACGATCTTTTGTTAAATATAACTAAGTTGTACGAGTACAATCATCAATAAAAGTGACAAAATACCGAAAACCAAATGAAGACTCTCGACTAGGACCCCACACATCGGAGTGAATTAACTCGAATGGATGTGACGCACAACTCAAAACACGAGGAGAGAAAGACTCACGATGATGTTTACCTAACTGACACGTTTCACAATTAAACTGAAGACTTGAACTAGACATGAAAGGAAACTGTCGGAGTACGTTTGCTGATGGATGACCAAGACGACAATGTAATCGATAAGGATCATTCACAGCTTTATTTTGAATTGTTGTAGCAGCAGCAATGATCTCAGGTTCTAGGATGTACAATCCACCAGCTTCACGCCCACCACCTATTCGGCGTCCAGTCTTCCGATCCTGAAGAACACACGAAGACGAAGAAAAGATAATATCGCAATCAAGATCACGAGTAATAGAACTAACTGATAATAGATTGTAAGGAAAGTGTGGAATATGGTAAACAAAAGGTAAGTAGACAGAGGAACTCAATGATACACAACCTGTACCAGTAACTTTGGATTGAGAACCATCTGCTAAGGTGACAGACATAGAAGGAACAGATGAGGTGGATGTGAGAAGACGAGGATCACCAATCATATGATGAGTGGCACCCGAATCAATAACCCAAGAACGTGGAGGAGTTGTACTAGATAATAGACATGTAGGATCATTACGCTGTGCTAAAGTTGCAGTAGGACCAGAGACAACACCACTTTCACTATGTCGTGCTCTGACCAACTCATCATATTCTGCACGAGTCAACTGTACTGTACCCTGTCCAGAAGAAGATCCAAGTGAAGGAGCCCAAGGTTCAGTATCAATAGAAGCATGTAAACCCCGCAGTTCAGGATGAAGGTCATAACAATAATCAACAGTGTGCCCAGAAAGTTGGCAATGAGTACAAAAACGGTTCGCTTGACCACCACCACGTGCTCCTCTAGAAGTATTACTACCACCACCACGAACAGTACCTCGGCCTTGAAAACCACGACCACGACCACGGTAAGAACTATCAGAATTTCATTGTCCACGACCGTTCATACGACCACGAATCCCTTGACCTCCACGAGCCACCATAGCACTACTATCTGAAATTGTTGAAGCTTTGGGACTCGGAGTGTAACGAGCAGCTCGAGAATACACTTCTTCAATGGAAGGAAGAGTGCTCTGAGAGGTAATCTGTTGACGAAGAGCACTATGATCTGGACCAAGGCTACAAAGAAAGAGCACGGTTATCATGTCCGCTTCTCGTTGCTGCATCTAAGTAACTATGGTAGCAGGTGGAAAATAAGACTTGAGGCGCTGATATAAAGATGCAAAACGAGCATAATGTTCTGCCAAACTAAGATCACCAATTTTGGCTTCAAATAAAGCCTCCCACATGTCACAAACTCGACTCATGTTATTCTGGCCAGAATACAGTAAAGCACACTTTGTTCATATCTCACGAGCTGTAGTGCAATCCATGAAAAGATGACGAATAGATTTAGCCATACTTCCCCATAAAAGTGTACGCAGAGTAGCATCTACGTATTTCCATTTTTCTAAACTAGCTGAATCTTCAGGTGGCTCTTCTTCAAGCCATCTAGACTGGCGATTAGAATAAACAGAGGTCGAAAGAGCCATCGACCAAGAAGGGTAATTGTTACCGTCCAACTTGACCAAGGTATTGTGCAGATTAGTCATACTATAATATGAACCAAGAGATACTGAACTCGAAGTAGTACTGGAGGAGCCCAGCCCCGAAGTAATAGATGGCGAATTAGATGAACCAGTAGGCATCCTCACAAACCACTAATCACTGGAAACTTGACCCGCGTATGTAATAAATAACACACCTCACTTATTATATGACTTCTGCAAGTATCCGCAAATCTCAGTAACTCCACATTCAGCTACTCTAATTCAGCCAACCAAACTCAGAACTCTATCCACACAATTCAAAACACCATTTACCCTTCATAACATCATATATAAGAATCAAGTCTCATAAATCAACCGCCCAACATCCAAATATCACTTTCAGCAGCTCAATATCACTTCCACACAACCCTCGACCTCAGAAACTCCCTTGATAACATCGATTTCTAGGTTTCAATACATCAAAAACACATGAGACATCTGAGGCGAGTGAATTAATGGTCAGACAACACTGATTTCTGACCTAGATGAGTTCCAGGAGCGTTTTCAGCCCTGGGCGACGCCGGATCTGAGGTCGCCGACCCCGGGCGACGCCGGACAGAGGGTCGCCGGCCCTAGGCGACGCCGGACGGAGGGTCGTCTGGATCTACAGTGGGTCACCAGCCCTGGGTTGAGGTCGCCGGACCTAGATCTTGCCGGATCTGAGGTTGCCGGCCCTGAGCGATGCCGGACGGAGGGTCGCTGGCCCTGGGCTGAGGTCGCCGGACCTAGATCTCGCAGGATCTGAGGTCGTAGGCCCTGGGAGACGCCGGACGGAGGGTCGCCGGGATCTACAGTGGGTCGCCGGACGGTGGTGGCTAGGGTTTGTTGTGTTTAGGTTTTTTTTAATTTAGCTCTGATACCATGTTAATGATAAAAGAGTCACTAATTGTGTTATTTCAGAGATAATAAAGAGTATTTATAGGCTTAAGATTAAGCCTAATACATTTACACAAATACCCCCAACTTGCTAATACTCTAAAGTAATAAACCCATCAGCACTCAAGCGAGTGTCGTACGAAAGTTATGTCACTTTGGTTGTTCTTATCCCCGAACATGACCTTTCTTACGCTGTCATGCCTTAATTTCCAATACAGGGAATGCTTCATCCAATGTCAGCAATACCATCTTCACTTGCTGAGGCCAACAAACAACATGTTTTGTTTCGGGGGGTTTACCAGTCAATTGTCATACGCGGAGACGTATTTCCAGAGCATTTTGTGACTGTGAATCAGTATAGTTGAGGTTTGTTGCCGCAATCAGCCAAGTGCCTAGGCAAGCAGTGAGCAGTGACAACTTTACGTGCTTTGTACAATACAAATTCAAGAAAAAAAGTGATGCAAGGTCATTTTAGATTGTTGCATTCTATTAACTTTTGATGTGGATATCGTTTGGAGTGGGTGGATGCAAGATATCGGTAGTAGTGTCATAAAAACAAAGACAAATGATGATTACAGGGAATGTCAGCTGGAGAGAGGAATTGATGCCTAATTTATCTAGATCCTAAGTCTATATTGTAAAGGAGGTTAAACTATTATAGAAATCACAAGTTAAAATATACTTAAATGCCACTATTGTAATACTTATAACTACCATAAGATATGAAGTGAAAAAGATGTTATTCTATTATGGGTTGGTTCAAGAAATGAATTAAAATGAAATAATATTCCGAAATCTGGATAATAATGTAATTACAAAAACTTGTAAATAATACCAATAAATTAAATGACCCTGTTATGGGAAGTTGAGAGACTTTATTACATGAATTGCACTAGTTTAAGCCCTGGCGGTGACTTTTATACCAAGAAGTGTAAGAGTAAATTCTTTGCATACTCTCAGCAGAGTTTACAATTGAGTGCAAAAGAATAATGTAAAATTGAAAATCTTATGGTTTGTCGCTAAGCCGAACAAAGAGAGAATCGCAGATTAAAGTTACAAGCAAGTAATCAATTCTCTGCTAAGAGAGAATCGCAGATTAAAGTTACAAGCAAGTAATCAATTCTCTGCTTTCTTTGTGTTTTATAATCCCTCTTATTTTCTCTTCAATTTTGAACTAACTTAAGCTTCCCCACAAGTGTTGGGAACACAGATACACTCAGTGCCATTTCTATTATTATAATTCGTCAGCTTCTTGGCAGTCTCACGGCATAGTAAGGTTTCGGTTTCTTGCCAGACCACTTTGTACTTCCTTTATTTTTCCAGAAATTTATGATCTTGTCATTAGTTTCATTTGTCTCTGTGAACGTTTATCCTGTTTTAGCAGTGTGCCGATGATCAGTTCAGCAAGATAAAAAAATGTGTGTCGGTGATCTCGTATTTGATGTTTGGGAAACGCTTGGTGTACTGAACTGGTTTACATAATCGGTCCGTTAAGTAATCTGGTAATCGGTAATTGGGTGTTTGAATTTGAGTCAGCTTCTTTAGATGTCCTTCTGCAAACAGGCATCTCATTGAATACATCAATTTCGTAGATATGGTTTAGCAAAAGTAGCACCTAGCATTGCTTATAGACTTATGAAACTTCTCTTTCTCCTTTTTAAGTGGGTTTCTCTCATGCAGAACAGCAAGACGTAATTAATCTCATGCACTGGAATGGAAGAATTAGAGCAGTGTTAGGATCCCAAAATTTTACTGACCATATTGAATGAATGCAACAAGAGTTTAGAGATTTATCTTTAATTCTTCGGAATGAGTGCAAGGCGGTTTATCCATTTTCATCGTTGGTAATTTCGCTTGCATCGTTGCTTCTCAGTCAGAAGACATCACGTCCCCATGAAGTCATTCGATCTGATATCATCCCTAGTCAGTACACAATGGCCTTCGTCGAAAGATTTATGGGAAGCATGGGGCATCCAATGGCTGGTCACCATGAGCCTCACTTGCCAGATCACCCTAGCCATCCTTGGCAGCCGCCGGAGGTACAAGACCTCGATCGTAATCAGATACGTCATCCACACCACCTACTTGCTCTCTTCTTACTTTGCGACCATTGCCCTTGGCAAGCTCACTGATGTCCAGATCGACAATCCTGATCGACCGGACTACATTACTGAGCTCAAGGGGTTGCTGGCACCGTTGCTCTTAATGCAGCTTGGGAACCCCGACTCCATAACCGCATACTCGGTTGACGACAATCGGCTCAGCGTCCGGCAGATGCTGAATCTCTTTGTCACGGTCATTTCCGTCATCTGTATCCTGATTCGCTGCTGGGACAGCTCGTCCCCTGTCCCGCTTTTGTACTTCCCCTTGTCTGTTGCGGGAATCATTCAATCAGCACTAACGGTTTGGGCCCTCTCGTACGTGTACTGGAAGGGGTCGAGCATATCAGCCAAGGATATCTTCAACGAGAAAACTGTTGGCAGGTTCTTCGACAGGCGGGACATGCCCAAATGGTCCATGGAGCAAACGATCATCTTGAAGGCGTACCATCGGTTCGATTGCTTGAAGCCCCACATTGCAAACTGGCTCTACAACCCGGAATCGCTCAAGGAATCTTGGTTAACTGTAAAGCGCGATTTAGCCTTCGTCACAACTGAGGTTGAACTTGGATTCATGTATGACGTACTTTACACCAAGCAACCGATTCTCTATAAACCGCTAGGCCTTATCTGCCGCTTCACTAGCTTTTTCTGTCTAGTCTCAGCCTTGTGTCGATTTGCCATTATTTTCAGGAGAACCTTCTTAATCGACAAGTACATAACCTACACTTACGCCTTGTTGATAGGAGTCACCGCCCTAGAAGTTTACCAAATTGTTTTGCAACCTTTTTCGGCATGGGCCATTGTGGGGATGAGCCATCACCAAAGAAACTGCCTCGTGTCAACAAGGCTGTTGAACTTCTTAGCTGAAAGGTATATGAAGCGGAAAAGGTGGTCGAACTCAGTTGGGCAACTCGGTTTGTTGGATCATCGCTTGTACGATGATGACTGGCCGCGGCCCATCGGAAGATTCCTCAGGTACTTGGGCAAAAAACAGTTGACCTGGAGAATGTATTGGATTCACTCTCGCGTGGAAATCCCCGGCTCTCTCAAGGAATTGCTGGTGGAAAATATTCAAAAGTTCAACACGATGAGATACCTAAAGCCCTTCACGGAACGCGGCAACTGGACACTTGAAGCTCACGAACGCAGTGGCGATGTGGAGTGGACGCAGGAAGACCGTCAAGTTTTGGAAAAAAACATCTCGACAACATTTGACAAAAGCATCATCATTTGGCACATGGCAACGACCATGTGCCTCCATTCAGATTCTGACAATTCTCCGAATCGTGAAGGAAGCAAACTGCTATCCAGTTACATGATGTACCTTCTAGCACTGCGACCCTACATGTTGTCCCTAACGACTACCAATATCACATTGGAGCATGCTTGCACCATATTGAAGCCATTTCTCAAGTACAGAGACAGCAATCAGGCCTTGGGGACATTGTCGTCAGAAGACGACGTGCTCAAACCCTCCCTGGATCAGATGGAAACCATAATCACCAGGGGTTGGAATGTGCTGCTGGATGCGCAGAAATTGGCCGCGACACTGAAGGGAAGGAAAAACAAGTGGCAGATCATAAGCAGCATTTGGGTGGAGATGTTGTGCTACGCTGCGCACAGTTGTCAAGTTTACCATCACATGAAACTGTTGCGGCGTGGCGGAGAGCTTATAACTCATGTATGGCTGCTCTTGAAGCACCATACTGATAAGTACACCCACGCTGACAAGACCAAGCACACCGGAGAAACCAAAGGAAAGTCGCAAAGTGAATGGTGATCCTAGGATTGGTCATGCTCTGCACCCGATTATAGTACGTGTGTGTGTGTTCTCTCTTTTACCTTCTTGGTAAAGAGGTGCTTTCTCAATAAAATCACTGTAATTGCATTCAGCTAAGAGATTTGTTTGTTGCGGAAGCCAAGCGATCGAACAATAAAATTGACAGAATAAGAAAATAAATCAGACACCAGATTTACGTGGTTCGATCGTAGCGACCTACATCCACGGGGAGAGCAGCATGGAATTCTACTATAGATCAAGCGATACAACGGAGATTACAACCACGCTCAAGTCACTCAAACACTCTAAAGCTGCGCATGGCAACCATTCTGTGCCCGGGAACAGATTCTGGTCAGAAATGATTCTTTTTGATTCTGTGCATAGGAACTGATTCTGAGCATTTGAAGGCGTTTGGTAACGGCCCAAAATTTCTATTCCTGAAATAGTAAAAGAACAGAAATGTGTTTGGTAACGGCATAAAATTTCTTTTTATTAATAATATTTTAAATATTTTAATATTTCTTTCTTTTCTTTTTTTCTTCTCTTCCTTCTTGGCCATGGCCGGTAAAATATTTTTTAATTAATAATACTTTTATTAAAAATAATTTTTTTATTTTTTTTGGCCATGGCCAGTAAAAACTTTCTTTATTAATAATACTTTTATTAAAAATTATTTTTTATTATTTTTTACCATGGCCAGTAAAATTTTTTATTAATAATATTTTATTTATTTTTTTGGCCGTGGCCAGTAAAATATTTTTTTATAAATATCTTTTATTAATAATATTTTTTTATTAAAATATTTTAATAAAAAATATTTTTATTGAAAATATTTTTCCATGGCCTGGTCCATGGCCGGTAAAATATTTTTTTTATTAATAATATTTTTTATTAAATTATTTTTTTCTTTTTTTTCCCATGGCCTGATCGCTGGCCATGGCAGGTAAAATATTTTTTATTAACATTTTTTTTATTAATAATATTTTTCATTTTTTTATTTTTTTTGCCATGGCCTGGTCGTCAGCCATGGCCGATAAATATTTTTTTTATTAACATTTTTTATTAATAATATTTTTTATTAAAATATTTTTTTCCTTTTTTTTGCCATGGCCTGGTCGCTGGCCATGGCTGGTAAAATATTTTTTTTTATTAATAATATTTTTTATTAAAATATTTTTTTCCTTTTTTTTGCCATGGCTTGGTCGCCTGTCACGGCGGATAAAATATTTCTTTTAATAATAATATCTTTTTTTTCATGGCCTAGTCGCTAGCCATAGCTGGTAAAATAATTATTAATAATATCATTTTTTTTATTAAAACATTTTTTCTTTTTTTTTGCCATGGCCTCGTCGCTGACCGTGGCTGGTAAAATATTTTTTTTCTTTTTTTTGCATGGCCTGGTCGCCGGCTATGGCCAACAAAATATTTTTTTATTATTAATATCTTTTTTTCATGGCCTAATCGTTGGCTATGGTTGGTAAAATATTTTTTTTTGTTCATGGCCAGTAAAATATTTTATTATTAATAATATTTTATTATTAATAATATTTTTTTATTAAAATATTTTAATCTTGCTAGATACGCTGAGGGTGGCCTTCGCGCCGGATGTTAGAAGCTACGTTAAAAACCAAGAAAAAGAAGAAGAAAAAAAAATTGATTCTCATTTTTGTTCCCAGAATCAAGAAATTACTTTTTTTTATTCTTGATTCTACTCCAAAACTGATTCTAGGCACAAATTTGTAAAAAATTGTGCCCAGAATAAAAAAATTTAACAAACGGATTTCTGTTCCAAAACTGATTCTGGGAACAAAAAAACAGAAATTTTCACTATTTGGCCAATTGCCAAACAGAGCCTAAGTGTTTTCCAAGTCCTAATTACACCCATAATGCATGCAGTGTTTAGCACCACAATTCCTCGCGAAATAATTTCTCAATCTCACGAAGAAATTGACATAAATCTTACCACAAGATTTAATCACTACAAACACTTGAATTGTTGGTGTAATTCCACGACAAAATCACGAACCCACTGCCAAGCACCCAGCACCTATGGATGTCACTCGGAAATTTGGCACCCACAACACTCAGAGAAAACGGTGCTTCAAGTCTGCTCACATCAACAACTACATGCAAATCTTGCAGCAAAAGAACAGCCCTTTTATAGCCCAAGAAGTGAACGCACAGTGGCCGACTCCAGCATGGAAAGGGATTCCATGCAATCCTAATGAAATGCAGTCAACAAAGTCAACTTTCCTCTTCTTTTCTTTGACCGACTCATGAAATTTGTCATATGTCCATAATTTCCTTTCTTTCATGATCAGAAGCCCAACGTCCACACGGAAATAAAATCGACCACGACTCATAAAAGAAAGCTTCCATATTTTGCATTGCACTATTCCGAGCTCGCGCAGGAAGTCCAAATTTCAGACTTTCCTTTTCTATTTTCTTTGCATCAAAGCAAAATGAGAAATATTAAATTCAGAATA
Source organism: Syzygium aqueum (assembly GCA_031216185.1). Classification (NCBI taxonomy): domain Eukaryota; kingdom Viridiplantae; phylum Streptophyta; class Magnoliopsida; order Myrtales; family Myrtaceae; genus Syzygium; species Syzygium aqueum. The sequence continues at coordinate 27,379,463 of CM062233.1, read as the reverse complement.
TTCAAACCTCCACAAATAATAATTAATCTCGAATTGGGTTTCATTTATTGGGCTCAAACTCGAGGCATATTTTAACATTGTCAATGAAACACAGCAACATATATCTTGGATGTAGATCCTATATATTCAAAAGGCTTGTTTTCTTTACACTCCCTTGCCCCTCGTTGCTTGGAAAGTAGTTTAAGTTTTAGAAACCAGAATTGACTAGGATTGTGGTTTGGTTGTTTAACTTGTCTACGGTCCGACATACTAGTCACCGGGCAGGTGATTTTTAAAGGGCTGAGTTTTTTTCCTTTGGTAGAACTCAGACCACGTTCATTATGCTGGAAGACATCTCTCAATGTGTGACTGGGCAATAAGCTTTTTGACCCCTTCTTCGTCAAGACTAGTGCCTGCTGCTTTGACTGCTTGCATGGGACAGGAATAATATAAAATACTATTAATAATAACTCCTAAAAAAGGGCTTTTACCCAACTAAGCTCCTTACCTCTGCTTCCTCCTTTTCTTTTTTATGCCACTGATGGCATACTTCACTAAATCAGTATAAACGGTGCTTGTTGCGGCGAATCCCTTGTGTTAAATTCACAAATCCCCTCCTAACATTGATCCAGTTTAGGCAACCTGGGAAAGGAAGATAAGAGGTGAAATCCCGTTCGTAAAGTATGTCAGTTCCCTTTTTTATTCTTCCTATTTAAGATATCCAATGGCTACCTTTGCTATCTATGGATGATAGGATTAAAAAAAAGTAAAGGGCCACATCTCCTTCTTCACTTCAGGAAGAGCTTCTTCTCAAAGCCCTTCTTCCTTACCTTAGGAAGTTTCCTTTGCTTTGAATCGGAATAGCTAAAGTACCCTAAGGCACTAAGACGAATTCTGTCTATTGGCCCTATGGGTTCTAGAGAGAAGTCAATGGGGCATTCTCCCTCAAAAGCGCATTCAATAGCAATTTTCCTTTCTTATACTATTAGTGCTCATACAAAAGCAATGCCTTGAGGAATTTGTACATTATGAAATTCGACCCATTTTTGCGATTTATGAAATGATTATATCTTCGATGCACTTTAATTAAATCTCACTCGGAATTGATCACTCTCGAGAACACTAACCATTAGGGAATGACTAACTAGGAATCAAGTACATTGACCTAAGAACTTGACCATGGATCGACACTTCGACCATAAGAATTGATGAGAAGATATTTTGGGCCATTATAAACCAATCCAAGGATAGTTATGGAATGATTCGCAAATGTTGTATAATTGAATCGCGGGTGAATCTGCTTGACCATTGTATGAATTTCGAACGATCATAAACCTAATCCGAATGATCGCGCCAATTGGAACTACTGATTGACCATCACAATTACATGACAATCGAGGTCGCCATGGTTCAAGTAAACTTAGATGTGGCTCGATATTGAATCGGCCACGAGTCAATATGCGTAACTCCTAAAAGCCGCCCATTAATTTGAGACACACCAAAGTTGCATTTAATCGAATTTGACCATTACTTGGAATCTGGACTTGGGAATCGAATCTCTCGAAAGCCACGACTAATTCATTGGATGACGTCACATTTGGTGTGGCCAACTCTAGGGCCACTTGGATTTGTCGAAAAAGTGAAATTTGGATCGAGAATGGAAAATGATCATTTTACCCCTGGGATTGTTTGAGTTCATTTGAAACGTGGAAGGACATTTTGGTAAAGTTGCTGCCCCTATGCTAGCCGAAAATATTGGACCATAATGCCCCTCTCTCCTCTTGCTCATTTCCAATTTTGCCTCCAGGAATTAATGGAGTTGACCAATGTGAGCCATTGGATCTTTGATGAGATTGACTAGTTAATCCTAGCCCTTGGTTGAGTCATAGTAGGGGTAGTTGACCTACTCAAGTCACTGAACTCTTTTCTCTCTCTCTCTCTCTCTTCCTCTCCTTCCCCGCTAACCCCACGCCGCTGACTTTCCCCTTTTCTCGGCTGACTCCACCAACTCCCACACAAAACCCCATCATTTCTCTCTTCTTCCATTTTCTTTTCCTTCTTTTCCTTCTGTTTCGCTGCTGATGCTTCCTTTTCTTCATTGCTTCTGCTCCTCTACTATTGCTGCTTCTTTCGCTTCTGCTTCTGCTTCACTGCTGCTGCTTCTTTTGCTCCCGCTTCTGCTCCGTTGTTGTTGTTCTGCTGACCCTGTTACTGCCCCTTTCCCCCGAGTCATTCTTGTCTAGACTCGAGGTAAGTGGCTTTCTAACCCTTGACTAGGCCAAGGGGTTACTAATGGACATGTTAGGGGCTGATTAGAGATGGATTAGGGTTGGTTTGATAGCTAGTTGTGCTTGATTGATGATTTGTGGTTGCTGAGATGTTTCTCGGATTTGTTTGTTGAGGTGTCCTATTGTTTTGTTATTTTTGTGGAGATCAATGTGGACCCAATTTGAGAAAGTGTTCTTCATGGAAGTTGACCCTAACATCTTGAAGTATGTCATATATTAAATCTGTAATTTGTGGAGATCATTTTGGGATATTCGAAAGTCCATTTTCAAACCGTCACAACTCTGCTAGGTTTACTATTCACCTGACTGGCGTGTCTCTCTAAATTTTTATAAAATTTGCTAGACCTTTTTTCAGCAAACTTGCTTTATAAAAGCTATCAAGGACACTGGTGTCTATAACATATAAAAATTTCATGGTTTTTAAGGAGATTTGGGTACTAATTGAAATGGATTTTGAGGGCCAAGTGGTCTACCCTAGTGGGCAAATTTTTTATCTGACTTTGGGTGACAAAAAGAGCTGTTTACAGTTAGAGTTGAATTTCTTGTCCTCTTGAAAATTGTTCATCAAGATGTTTCCAATGACATATCCAAAATTTAGAATTTTTGAAGTTGAATTACTATTTATTTCAAAAGAATTTTGATTACTGTGTAAATGCCAATTTTAAGCTCGATTCTTTGCAAATTTGGTTTCTCTCTCCTGGGAACTTTTCGATGTTGTTGTTGCACATGAGGGTGTGGCTGGTTGTGAGCTGAGCATGAATTAAATGGCAATTGGCTAATCAAAAGATGAGAAATTGATTTGAGTGTTGAATGCTTATATGCTCACATAATACCCTGAGGCGTTTTACGTAGGGTTGTAATCCGTCTTGATGCATTTTACGAGAGATGATGCTTGATTTATCATATGCCCAGCGGGTGACTAGATGCTCCTCATGGAATGCCATCTTGATACGTGTGATGCGAGACGATGCCGTTGTCGACATAGCGGGACAATGCCGATTACGCCGGAAGCCCAATAGCTTGATGTGTTTTACGTGGGTTCGGGGGGCCCGAGGGGTCGCTATTGATCTGAACCTTGTGATTGTGATGTGCATTGTGGTATGCCATGTGAGATTATTGTTGGGCATGTCCGAATTATTAAGTGTGATAGGCATGTGTTTGCCCTAATTCAGGTTGTTATGTGCGATGAATGGTTGTCATGTTGTGGCTATATACCATCGTGCAGGACTTGTGCGTGTAGGCAAGGTAAGGTCGCATGTAATTGTTGTGGCATGTTGAGTGATAATCTTGCATGCTCCGAACTATCTTGTGGTACGTATTAGCCTAAGCGAGGCTTAGGTAGTGACTTATTGAGATTTATTCTCATTGTTGAATTATAAACCATTTCAAACCACTGAGCCTTATGATGATATGGAAGATATGGGGACGCTACCAGGGTACCACAATGGTTGATGATGGGTTTAGTCCCTCGTCCTTTGAGAAACCCCTTTTTTGTTAGAGGAGTTAAGCTAACCTGACTACTTGACCCTTTTTGATGGTGCGGGGTTTGTAGTGACGACCTCTAGTAAGGCATGTATGATGTAAATTTGTAAGTAACGCTTTTGTCTATAAAAATGTTTTATTGATGTGATTCTGTTGTCTCTTTACTACCCATTTAATTGTTTATTGTATGGAGAGTTCGATTTGCTTCCGCATGTGTTGCTCTTTTGTTTGTTCGTTTGGGTCAGCTACAAATCCTAGGATGTTGCATTCTTATTGACCATGTCAGGATATCGCGTGCCCGTGGAGATCGGGGCGTGACATCTCTGTTGATTTGGTATCAAAGTAAGGTTAGCTTGATCCAAGTTGGTCGGAACCTAGAGTGATAAGGAGCGTTGACCTTTGGGATAGTTACTTAGGGAGACCTTTGCAAAACGCATGTATAAGTTGTGCTAGGAATATTCAATGAGTATCTGTTTGTGATCGCTGGATGATTCTATGCTATAACATTTGAACTGCAGGTGCAGGAGGACTTGAGGTTAATGCATGAACCTTGTTAGTTGTGACGTTGTGCTGCTTGTGGATGGTTGCCTGCTTTGTGAATTGTTGTATCACTGCCTAGGACTATAGATTTGAATAGATGACCTAAGTATCTAATTCCTTGATGGAATTATAGCAAGTAGGTGAGTGGTTAGAACTTTGCAAGAATGAGCACTCGAGGAAGAGGGACAAGAGGCCGATTGGGTCTGGGAGCTAGAGTTGTAGAGGATCCTAGAGTGGATGGGATATTAAGGGCACTTGAGGAGGTTGGAATTTTAATAGGTAGACAGACCCAAGAGCGATTTGCGACTGCTATTGCTGTAGAGGCCGCTATCGCTGCCGCCAACGGGGCTAATGGAAATAACGGAAATAATGGGAACCTTGGAAACAATAGGAATAATGGAAACCGCCAGATGCATCAATTGGTGGAACATTTTTTAAAGCTAAAGCCTTCTAAGTTTGACATGAAAGGTGATCCTGAGGTTGCTTTCCTCTAGGTCGAAGAGTTGGAAAAAGTGTTTGCGCTGCCGGGGTGCACAGAAGAAGAAAAAGTGACTCTGGCGGTATGTCAACTTTAGGGGAATGCAAATGACTAGTGGAAGGCCACCCGAGGTAGAGTTTTCCCTATTGACACGGCCTGGAACTGGACTGCTTTTACTGAGGCCTTCAATAGAAAGTATTTCTCGAAAAGTGCCAGGAGCAAAAGATGGCTGAATTCTTGAGACTTCGTCAATGTCAGATGACTATGGACTAATATGAGGCAAATTTTGCAAGGTTGTCTAAATTTGCATCGAAGATGGTAGAGGACCCATTGGATAAAGCCCAGAGGTTCTGAGATAGATTGAAGCCGAACCTATACCTTCGTAGTCAACTGCTATTGTTGAATTTGAGGGATTATAACGAGATGTATGAACAGGCTCAAGTAGTGGAACGAGATATGATGGAGAGAGCTGCTGCTTCTGGATCGCGGTACGCCCCGGCTAGGGATAACTGCCATTTTGGAAAGAAACTTATGGCGGGAAATAGATGCCTTGTCCCTCCCGTCAGAAAGAATATCGAGAAGTCAGCTTACTAAAATGCTGTATGTCGGAGTTGTGGAGGTAGACACAAAAATGGACCTTGCCTGCGTAGGGGTGGAGCGTGCTTTAGATGCGGTGGACGAGGTCACCAAGTGAGGAACTGCCCTAACCGATAGGCTGGGCCGCTTGTGCAGCCGCAACCGCCCCGAAATGAAAACTAGATTGGAGCTGCTTCGCCAGCTAATCAAAATAGGCCACTGGCCCAAGGAAGAGTGTATGCTATGGCGAGAAGGGAAGCTAAGGACGCGCCTAGCGTGGTCATAAGTATGGTCTCTCTCTGCGATCATGTTGCATATGCTTTGTTTGATTCAGGAGTGTCGCACTCGTTTGTATCTGAGCAATTCGTTAGATTGCCTAGAGTTGAACCGAAACCGCTAGAAGTTATATTATGTGTTACTACTCCGTTGAAAGATAAGGTGCTAATTGGGTTAGGATGCCTAGGCTCTAAGATTGTTATTGCTGGTAGAGAGAATTTGATTGATCTGGCTGTCTTGGCTATATTTGGTTTCGATGTTATTATTGATATGTATTGGTTGGTTAGACAGAGGGCTGTGATGGATTGTGGTAGTAGGGTGATTCAATTTAATCTGATTGACCATCCTAGATATAAATTTGTGGGAAATCGAGGAGGAACCTTGATCCCTTGGATTTCGTCGTTTGAGGTGACTAAGTTGTTAGATGAAGAATACTAATGTTACTTAGCGACTATGGTTGATTCTTTGATCGAGGAGCCGAGGCTAGAGGACATAGCCGTGGTTTGCATTTTCCCTGATGTCTTTCCTTAGGAATTGCCAAGATTGCCACTTGAAAGAGAAGTGGAATTCGTAAATGAGTTGGCACTTGGGACGGAACCTATATCTAGAGCGCCCTACCGAATGGCATTGTTAGAATTGAAAGAATTGAATGTTCAAATGCAAAAAATACTGGATAAGGGGTTTATTCATCCAAGTGCATCACCATGGGGAGCACCAGTATTGTTTGTACGGAAAAAGGATGGGTTGTTGCGCTTATACATTGACTATCGGCAGTTGAATCAAGTGACCGTTAAGAATAAGTATCCATTGCCAAGTATAGATGACCTATTCGATCAGTTACAAGGGGCATCGGTGTTATCTAAGATCGACTTAAGGATTGGTTACTATCAATTGAGAATAAAAAAGGAGGATATACAGAAAACGGCATTTTGGATGAGATATGGGCATTATGAGTTTACAGTGATGTCGTTTAGATTGACTAACGCTCCTGCTACCTTTATGGATTTGATGAATAGGGTATTCAAGTATTTCTAGATCAGTTTGTCATTGTGTTCATAGACGACATTTTAGTATACTCAAAGAGCTCCACAGAGCATGAGCTACATTTGGAAACGGTTTCATAGACTTTAAGAGAAGATAAACTCTACGCTAGGTTTAGTAAGTGCGAATTTTGGCTCAATTGAGTAGCATTCCTTGGACATGTTGTCACGCCCCGAACCCTACCGCACTCGAATATCCTAACCGAGGGCGAATTGGTGCGACGTCCCAGGACGCGTCGCCGACCCCACACAGAGATCAAGACGCATGTGGCAGCAATATAAATAAACACCCGTACAAAACTACACGGGACCAAGGATAGCAAAACACAACAATAAGATAAACAAATATATACTTGCATTAGCAACAGGGAAACATATACAACATCCATATACAGAAGACACCCACTAAACCAAAAACGGATCAACGGCCTCAAACGGCAAAAAGGGGTAGGTGGCTCGGGGCGGTCATGGTTACCAAAATTAGGAGGGGCTCCGATAAAAAAGGTGTCGGCCCCATCAACTAGGGTCTAAGGTCTACTCTAAGGCTCCCAGTATGGGTCAGATCTCGACGAGTCGGAAGAACTCTCGGACGACTCCGGCTCGGACTCCATGGACTCCAACTCGGTGTCGATCCCGAATAATTCTTCGTCTGAACTGTCCTCCTCTAGTTCGGCCTCCGGCTCGAGGTCCTGCTTCATCGGCTCTGGCTTATCCTCCGAATCCATCGGCTATGGGTCTGAGTCCTAGTCCACCGGCACCTCCTCCATTGGTTCTGACTCGTCCATATCCCAAACATTCGGCCCATGCCCTAAGTCCGCACTAGAACTCTCCTCGACGGCACAGTTAGGGCTCGCCAAGTCCCCATCGGGACACTGAGGGTCAACATCCCATAGCTCGTTAAATGGGACCTCAAAAGACCAGAGAGGTCTGTAAGTCCCTGTATGGTCCCTGAAACACCAGCCTATATACATGTGGGCCTGGTCAAACTGTTCGCCTGCATCAACCAAAATTGTAGTAAGGTACCTAATATATACATCCCCGTTCCCTGCGGGGTACTCTGTCTCCTCTCGGTCTATCCGGTAAGGGATCCCAAAACGAATCGGTACCGCAGACATCTCAAGGCCGAGGGTCTAAAAAGTTGGGTTCACAACAATGAGACGAATCTCAGCGAGTAAAAACCCCCTAAACCTGAACTAGGCTAACATGCACCTCCTGACAGGCAAACAAACACCTAACTAGCATAACAATCAAATGACCTAGGCCCTCGGGCCCTGATGGAACTTTTCACGACCCTGCAGGTTAGGCATGTCACATCACAATAATAGCACATACGCGAACAAGCTTAGTCACACGTACCCCATGCACATGCTTACACACTTGCCAATACACTCTTACACACATATGCCACCAATATGTCCATGCTCATGAACAGTTCCAATAATACACACTGCCATTTTCTCAATTATTACTCAACCAGCGTAAAACGCATCAGGTCTGACCCGCGTAAAACGCATCAGATCTATAGATGTCCAACACTTCCTGGCCCGCATAAAACGCATTAGGCCTAGTGTCTGTAGCCCGCATAAAACGCATCAGGCGCAACCCCGATCTCCAATTACGGACCACACCGCCGTAAAACGCATCAGGTTGGCCGTCTTCCGGCAATCCGGGTATCGTCCCGTGTAAAACACATCAGGGTTTATAGTAATCACACGTACACATACACCGATTTTTATCTGAATCCCGCATAACATGCATCATGATGATTAGGTGATCACATGCTTATGTCAGGCACGCATACTCCCACAATTCTCGTCTCAAGCCAATGCTCAGCATGTGAAATGCGTGGCCATGCAATCCGGCACTCGGGCAATCACAAGATTCACGATGAGCAGTCCATTCCACCTATGCACATAATTCAATAAATGCCACGACATGCTCGACCAATGCCACGAGGTACTCAATAACCATTCGACATGCCCAAATTCAATCACAAGGTGCCCAAGCAACATACTAGCATGTCCAATTAAGTACTTCAATTCAATCTTGCATGGCACGTAGTTCGCACACACAACTCACGCGATTAGAACATTGTAATATCGCATACTCGGGGTTCGCCTAATCTTCCCATTCTTGGCCACACTCGGCACATAACATGGCATCACCAAAATTAATCACCAATGAGCATAAATCAGCTACCACATCAACCAAACAAGGCATGCTCAGAATATACGCGATTTAGCCCAATTTAACCGATCTTCGTCCAATTAATACCCGATAATTCCAGCCACTAAACAGCCCACTCTAGGGCACTAATCCACATTGAAATCAGCCTAATAAACTCTCGAATCACCTTATAATCCATCTCCAATAATTAGCCCACTAAATAACCCCTAAATTAACCTAATCATATCTAGAAATGCTAATTAGCCTAATTAGGGTTTAGGATTAATTACTCACTCTAATCCTAAGCTCCATCAAGGTTGATTCGGCGGGGAACGGCGGTTGGTCACTGGCGGGTGACGGAACAAGCGGCGGCATTCTGGCGTGCTCGCGGCAGCGCTTGCGGCGGCAGTGACCGGCGGTCCTCGCGGCGATCACGGTGGCGAAAGGGAGATGGTGTTGGTCGGTGATGGCGGATGGGGTGAGGGAGAGAGAGATAGGTGGTCGGGTGGTGGTTCACGGCGGCGAGACAAGCGGACGGCGGCCGGCGGTGCTTGCGCGAGTGAGGCGGCTCTCATGTGGCCGATCAAGGCAAAAAGGAGAGGGAGAGAGAGTGGTGAGACGAGATGATGGTGGTGAAACCAAGCGGGGCCGAACGGCGGCTCCGGCGAGCGGGGGCACTCCTCTGGCGTGCGGCGGCGATCACGGCCAAGAGGGAGGGAGATGGTGAGATCGGGAGAGAGAGGGAGAGAGTGTGGCCGATGGTGGTGGTGGTGAGAATGAGAGGAGAGAGAGAGACTAGAGAGTATAAGCTTGGTTGGGCTAAGTGGGGTGGTTGACCAAACCCTTAAAAATTACCATCATGTCATTGAATCAAGGGTTGAGATTAAACTAAGTCCATAATTGATCGACAACTTTGTCCAATATAATCTGAATTATTGTGGCAGAATAAGTCCATAATTGAACCCAAAATACCCCCCAATTAATCCCAAAATTCGGAATACGATTATGGGCTCCAAGGGCAAAATCGTAATTTTCTGTTCCCGGGACGAATTTCCATTTTTCAACCGTACCAATCCTAAATATGGTTGGCCACTATTATACGACTTCGTCCTCGCGAAAATAGTCGCGTATGTCCAAGAAATTGGACTCTCAAGTCCGGATCCAATTCCACGATCAAAACTGCTCAATTATAATTTTAGGGTCTCTTACTAATGGGCGACTGTTTAGGGATTATGTATATCGACCTAGGGTTACTTGAGTCGTGACGGCCTCGATTACTAAAAGAGCGTGAGGACTTATCGCTAGTACCGGAGGTTGCGATCGTTCATATTAAGTTTGGGATTTGTTTGCCACGCGTACTCTTAGTCGTGCAGAATCACCTGCGATCCAATCGTATGGCACTGGCCAAACTAAATCCGTCACCTTCCTAGGATCGGCCCAAAATATTTCCTCGTTGTTTCTCGGAATCAGAGTTCGATTCGCGATTGAGTCCCTGGTCTACGTACCGTTTTTCTAGTTAGCCATTCCCCATCGGTTAGTATCCTGAGAGTGATCAGTTCCGAACGAGACTTACTAAAATTAAATAAGAAAGAATATCTATTTCATTGATCTCGGAAATGGGTTGAAAATCAGGATGTTACAACTCTTCTTCCCTTACAAAAATTTCGTCCTCGAAATTTGCAATCTCAACCTATCTACTCAAACAAATTGGGGTGTTGACGTCGCATTATTTCTTTGCTTTCCCAGGTAGCATCTTCTATCCCATGATGCTCTCATGCAACCTTGACCATCGGGATCGTTTTATTCCGTAGTACTCGATCTTTTCTGTCCTCAATCCTAACTGGCCTCTCAACGTACAACACTTTGTCGTCCACGTCTATCTTTTCGTACTTCAGAACGTGGGTCGGATCTGGTTCGTACTTTCTTAACATCGACATGTGGAATACATTGTACACTTAGGATAAATTGGGCGGCAAGGCAAGTCGGTAAGCCATATCTCCAATCTTCTCCAATATCTCAAATGGACCGATATACCTTGGGCTTAGCTTTCCTTTCATTGGCGACACCTTGAGAAATACATGGTTTCCGACTTGGAATTCCAAGGGTCGTCGTCTCCGATCGGCGTAGCTTTTCTGGTGACTTTGCGCTGTCCTTAGTCTTTCCCGAATAATCTCGACAGCTTCAACGGTATGTTGTACCAACTTTGGGCCTGTAATACTCCGTTCACCGAATTCATCCCAACATACTAGCGTCCTGCATGCCCTGCCATACAAGACTTCAAATGGGGCCATCTAGATACTCTGTGTAACATCCCGAAATTCGACTCGATCTCTGGAAGGAATGAAATGAGTATTATTCGGTATTTCATTTTCGTAAGTCTCATCCGGAATTGATCACTCATGGGATACTGACCAGATGGGAAGGGCCAACTAGGAATAGGCACGTGGACTAAGGACCCGGTCGCGAGTTAAACCCGACTTAGGATAATGACGAGGAAGTATTTTGGGCCAGTGTGAACCGATCATCCGAAACGGACGATTGTGTCATCGGAACTAGCGATAATTCCTCTCATTCCCTCTCTCGAGCTCGCCGCGATTCGGACAACCCGAGGTTGAAGCGTTAGAGTCCTAAACGGCCGCCCGTTAGTGAGAGATTTAGAAATTTAAAATTTGACGATTTGATCGTGAAATTTAATCTGGACATTGAGAACGATTTTCGTGAATCTCGGGATAGTTTTTATAAGGACGACGTCAAATTAAGCGGGCCATTTATGTATAGGACTTGTGCGGTCGAAAAATTGACAATTCGACCCGGTACCGGAAAGTTGAGTCGGTTTTCCCTTTCTACCCATTAGAATTCCGAATTTGAATTCTGGTGGGGGTGTGACACTTGTCAACACCCCCTTCCCCATGCAAGACATGATTAGCACCAAGATCACACTCTAACTCTTCCTCTCCCCCATGCAAGACCATCATCACCTTTTCACATATCACTTCACACTTTCCCTTTTCTCTCTCTCTCTCTCCCTCACGCCCACTCTCCCTCACTCGGACACTCCCTCTCTCTCCCTCTCCCCTCCGGCGACCTCTTTCTCTTCTGCTCGGCCTCACGCCGCTCGCCGCCCGTCGGAACCACCGCCACCAGCAAGCACAGCCGCCGTGCACCAACCTCTCCTTCTCGCCTCACCGCCAGCCGGCCGTCTCTGTCCTTCCTCCCTTGTTGTCCACGGCCGACCAAGGCCTCACGCCAAGGTCAGCTTGGCCCCGCCTCAGCCGAGTCCGACGCCGCCCCGCCAAGGCCGCCGCTGTTGGCCGCCGTCACCCTTGCCGTTCTCCTCCATCTCGCCTCTGTCTCCTCCCGTTTTGGCCTGCATGCAACGAGGAATGGCGCCGGTTAGCCAAGAAGAAGCACGCTGACCGCTTGCCATCCGCCGAGGAGCACCGCCGGCCGTCGCTTGCTGTGGCCACCGCCGCTGCTCTTCCTCCACCGTCTCTCTCTCCCTCTTCCGGTTGCATGCAGTGGAGTAGCGGTCGGATCAGTCACGCCGCCGTCGCCGCCGTCTCTCTCCTTCCTCTCCGCCGCGGCTGCATGCAGGGGTGAACCACCGCCGGAGCCACTCGCCGCTGCACGCCGTCGCTGGTCACCGCCGCCGTGGCCGTCCACTGCCCTTTCCCTCACCGTCCCTCTCTGTTTTCCTCCGCCTCTTCCTGTTCTGTTCCCCCTTGCCGGAACAGCCGTGCCGTCGCCGTTCGCCGCCAAGACCGCCGTCCGCCGTGCGCCGCCGTGAGCAGCAGCTGCCCGTGCTGCTCGGCCGCTTGTCCAGCCACCCTCACCGTGAGCCAACAGTCCCGTGCCGGCCGTGAACCGCCGCCACAGCTGCTGTGAGCAGCCGGCCACCGCTCGTCGTCGCTTCCTTGGGACTTGTGCCGCCGGTTACACCGTTTACCGGTGATCGGCCGCCATCCCCCGTCGCCCAAGCTTGGATTTGGTGGGTGTAAACCTCTAAACCCTAATTAGGACGATAATGCGTTTTAACGGGCTTAGGATGTGCTTAGTATTCGATTAACATCGGTTAGGAATTATATGAATTTTTACGTCATTAGTGGACCTCGGGAATCTATTGGCATGTGACAAAACCGAAAATTTGAGTGGATTAGGGGTCGGGACAATAAGATTTAGCTGCTGTCCACAATGGGTTTTGAGGACCAATTGCATGATAGATTGAGGATCGAGATGATTGGATTGCCGGGATGGCCGGAATGATTGAGTTGTATGTCGGTTCATCAATGATGAAGTATCGAGTCTACCATGTCGTGTGCTCGTTTGACCGACTATTGTGAACGGTGATTGGTGATTTGTCAATGTATCTCATAATGCCCGGATTCGTCGTATATGCCAATTTTCGCATGTGATGCCCGTGAAGTTAGTTGGGCTAATTAGACATAATGTGTGAATGGTTGAACATGAGATTGTGGCATTGAATTGTGTGAGACATCATGCTGAGATACATTGCACCAACATTCGTGTGCGAATTGCATGGCCACGCATTATGCATGCCGGGTATGAGGCTTGTGGAAATTGTGCGAGAATGCGTGTATGCCATGGACATGTGATCACCTAATTGCCTGATGCGTTCCACGCCGGGTTCAGATAAAAATTGGCAGTGTGCCGTGTGATCACTTAAGGCCTTCGGGTCGTGGCCTTCGGGTCGTGCCGTACTTATGCACTTTGGAGCAGGACGATGCCCGGTGCGTCCGGAAGACGACCATCCTAAAGCAGGCTTTGGTTCGTGAGGAGATCGGTGTTGCGCCTGATGCGTGTACGCGGGCTAGAGACACTGGGTCTGAGAGCGTCCTTACGCTGGCCACGAAGTGTTGTGATGGATCTTCGGATCGGACGTTCGGGTCGAGCCTTCGGGTCGTGGATCTTCGGATCGGGCCTTCGGGTCGAATTGACAAGATAATCAACTACGTGTGTTGCATAGTGCCTGGTTATGCAATGGAATTTGTGGGGCATGGTATGGGACGTGTCCAGGCGAATTCCATTCTATAATCGGATCACGCGCGAAATCCTGTGCTGTTACGAATAATACATAGTGCCTGATTATGCGATAGAAATCGGCTGGGTATGGTATGAGACATATCTAAGCAGATTCTATTTTATAATCGGATCACGAATGGAATGTCGTGCCGGGAGTGCCATATGAGTTGAGTTGTGAGCATTTGCATGCATATGAATGCATGAGTTAGTATGCTGTTTTGTGTGACTCGGTGATCTATACTTGGAATTGTCACTAAAGGTTTTGAGCATGTGTGTGACGTACGCATGACCGAGAGTGCCGCTTGTGAAATGTAATATTATGAAATTGTCTAACCTGCAGGGTCATTGAAATGTCGATTTAGGCCTACGGGCCTAAGTCACCTTTGTGTGCGCATAATTGGTTTTACCCGTCAGGAGATGCATGTTAGCCTAATTTAGGTTTAGGAGTTTGCACTCACTGAGATGTGTCTCACGGTTTTTATAACCCAAACTTTCAGACCCGCGTCCATGACGAATCCACCTGTCCCAGTACGTTTTGGGATTCCCCTAGACTACGAGCATATCATGACTACACATCCGGTGGGGAACGGAGAGATGTATTTGAGGCATTACTCTGCGATTAGTGTAGACGTGGGCACGACACATCCTCAGGTTCACGAGTATGTAGCTTGGTGTTTTCGGGACCGTTTTGGAGATGAGTTTGGTCCCCTTCGCACGATGGATGTCCCGTTCACCGTAGAGGGCGAGTTTGACCCGCAGTGCTCGAATGGTGAGATTGTGGATTCCGAGATGGATGAGGAGGAGACCATAGGTCCTTTTGCCTGGTATGAGCCTGCCGAAGACGAGGAATTAGGAGGTATAGATCACGAGCCAGTCGTGGAGGACCCAGTGGTGGAGCCTATGGAGGTTGATGAGGCCGAACCGATGGACACCGAGGAGTCCGAGGAGGAGGTTCCTAGCGAGGATTCAGAGATACTAGACAGTCCATCCGAGTCCGATGGCTCAGATCCAGATTGGGTACCCTAGACTAGGCTTGGTTATCTGTTTATGAGGGTAAGCACTTTTTGGGATTTAGGACCCTCTACCGTTGGTTGTTGTCTCTCTTTTGATTGCACCTTATTTCTAATGTCGTTTTCTTGGAACAATGTAAGATTGTTTCTGGTAGTTTTGGTATGGATGTGTACATTGCCTCAGATCTCTTTGTGTTACTATCCTGGTTCTCATAATTATTATGTCAGGGTGTTTTAAATGATTTTATGCTTTTGCTTCCGCATATGCCTTATGTTCTGCTTTGGGTAACGGGTCGATTATGACGCATCCTGGGACGTCGTACCACTATATCGACCACCGATCGGGGTGTCACGTGCTGGGGAGGCTGGGGCGTGACACTCTGTTGGTTGTTGTTGTTGTAGGCAAACTCTACCAGGTGTATTTATTCTTTCCATTTGCCTTGAAAATCCAATACACAGGCACACAACATGTTCTCCAGGGTCTGAATCGTCCTTTCAAATTGGCTATCCGTCTGTGGATGATAGGCCGTACTGAACTGTAACTTTGTCCCCATGGCCACTTGCAGACTCTTCCAAAAAATTGCAGTAAACCGGGGATCACGGTCCGAAGTGATCGTTACTGGTACTCCATACAATCTGACGATCTGTCGCACGTACAACTCCGCATACCTTTCCAATTCAAAATCCTTTCGCACTGCCAGGAAGTGCGTTGACTTAGTCAGTCAATCTACTATCACCTATATGGAATCGTACCCTCTCTGGCTTCTCGGTAATCCCGTTACGAAATCCATCGTAATATGCTCTCATTTCTACTTCGAAATTTCCAATGGTTGCAGAAGTCCTCCCGGCTTACAGTGTTGTGCCTTCACTTATTGGCAGGTCAGGCACTTCGCCACATGCTTGGCTATATCGGTCTTCATGCCATTCCACCAGTAATGTTGCCTCAAATTCTGGTATATCTTTGTACTGCCTGGGTGGATGCTGTAGTTGCTGCGATATGCCTCTCTTAAAATCTCCTCTTTAAGTTCCGGGTCATCTGGCACGCATAGTCATCTATGGAACTTCAGGATTCCGTCTTTAGACACTTGGAAATCTGATTTCCTTTTTGCGGCGTCCATTCCCACGATCTTTTGAATTTCTTGGTCCGTAGATTGCAATGCCTTGATCTTGGTCTGGATCTCCGGTTCAATCCTCAATATTGCAAGTAGATTTGACATATGGCTCACTTCGAACTTAAACTCTGAATCTCTCACCCTTCCCAGTAGGGTCCACTCTCTGATTATCATGTCCGCCATACTTGACTTTCGGCTTAGCGCATCGGCCACCCGATTGGCCTTCCCAAGATGGTTCATGATGTCACAGTCATAGTCCTTGAGAAGTTTCATCCAGCGACGCTACCTCATGTTCAATTCCTTCTGCGAAAACAGGTACTTGAGGCTCTAATGATCCGTATAAATCTGGAACTTTTCTCCACACAGGTAATGTCGCCAGATCTTCAGGGAGAAGATGATTGCAGCCAATTCCAAATCATGCGTCGGGTAGTTCATCTCATGTGGTCTCAACTGATGTGATGCATACACCACTACTCTACTATGCTGCATCAGTACGCACCCTAGTCCTCTTAGCGACGCCTTGCTATAGACCTCAAAACCTCCTTATCCGAACGGGATAGTCAAAACCAAAGCAGTCATCAACCTATTTTTTAATTCTTGGAAACTCTTCTCGCATTTATCATCCCATTCGAACTTCGCTTCCTTCTTGAGCAGTCGCGTCAATGGCATGGCTAGTGACAAGAATCCTTCTACAAATCGCCTGTAATAGCCTACCAGACCTAAGATACTCCGAATTTCCATCACGGAGGTCAGTTTCGGCCACTTCGTCACTGCCTCAATCTTGGTCGGGTCCATAGAAATTCCATCTCCTGAAATGATATGTCCAAGGAATGCCACTCGACTGAGCCAGAAGTCGCACTTACTAAACTTGACGTAGAGTGCGTGTTCTCTTAAGGTCCGTAACACCTTAGTCAGATACTCCTCATGCTCCTCCGGGCTCTTCAAGTATACTAATATGTTGTCAATGAAGATTATGACGAACCGATCCAAGAATTCCTTGAATACCCGATTCATTAGGTCCATGAAAGCAGCAGGGGCATTGGTCAGTCTAAAGAGCATCACTGTAAACTCATAATGCCCGTACCTCATTCTGAAGGCGGTCTTGGGTATGTCTTCCTTTCTGATCCTCAACTGATGATACCCTGTCCTCAGGTCAATCTTAGAGAACACTGAGGCTCCTTGTAACTGATCGAATATGTCGTAAATCCTCGGTAGTAGGTATTTATTCTTAATTGTTACCTGGTTCAACTGCCGATAGTCGATACATAGCCTCAACGACCCATCCTTCTTCTTTACGAACAGGACTGACACTCCCCATGGAGATGCACTTAGGCGAATGAATCCCTTGTCCAGTAATTCCTGCATTAGGACTTTTAATTCTTTTAATTCCGACAGGGACATCCGATATGGCGCCTTTGAGATCGGCTCAATACTTTGGGCCAATTCTATAACAAACTCCACTTCTCGTTCGGGTGGTAAACCAGGCAATTCCTAAGGAAAGACCTTAAGGAAATTGCACACTATTGGTATTTCTTCCAACTTGGGTTTTGCCACTGTCGGATCAACCACATTTACCAAATATCCTTCACAACCTTCATCCAACAACTTGGTCACCTCGAGTGAGGAAATCCAAGGGATCGAGATTCCTCCTTGGTTTCCCTGAAATTTGAATCTAGGATGTCTAATCGGGTTGAACTGGATTGTCCTATTGCCGTAATCCATCACGGCTTTTTGCCTTACTAACCCATCCATTCCTATTATCATGTCAAAGTCGAACATGGCCAACACTGCCAAGTCAATATTTTCTTCTCTACCTCCAATCACTATTTTACAACCAAGACACCCCAACGAAACTAACACCTTATCATGCAGTGGGGTCATCACATAAAGCATAGTCTCAAGTACAACAGGTTTGATCCCAACAAGTCTAACAAACTGTTTTACTATAAACGAATGGGTTGCCCCCGGGTCAAATAAGGCATGCACAGCATGATCATAGAGAGAAACCGTACCTGTGACCACGCTCGGCGCGTCTTTGGCCTCTCTTCGCACCATCGCATAAACTCGTCCTTGCGCTGGCGGTCTTCCTTGAATGGCCAATGCGGGATTTTCGGCCTGATTCCCTATTTGGAGTTGTTGTTGCACTGGAGGTTCCAAGGGGCGTTGCTGGGGGCAATTTCGGATCTGGTGCTCCCGACTCCCACATTTGAAGCATGCCTCGAACCTGTTCGGTTGGTGGTTCGGCTTTCCAATGTTCTTCCTCGCCGGTGGGACGAACCTTCTATTTCTCGCCATCGGCTTCTTCCCGAATCGGCGGTTGTCCCTGTTCTGAACAAATTGCGACCCAGAAACGGCTGCCCTTTCCTATTGATCTCGCTCTATAGCTTAGGCTCGCTCATACATTTCCCCATAATCCTGGATGTTGAGTGAAATCATCTGACAACCTTCACAACCTTCATAACCTTCATCCAACAACTTGGTCACCTCGAGTGAGGAAATCCAAGGGATCGAGATTCCTCCTTGGTTTCCCTGAAATTTGAATCTAGGATGTCTAATCGGGTTGAACTGGATCGTCCTATTGCCGTAATCCATCACGGCTTTTTGCCTTACTAACCCATCCATTCCTATTATCATGTCAAAGTCGAACATGGCCAACATTGCCAAGTCAATATTTTCTTCTCTACCTCCAATCACTATTTTACAACCAAGACACCCCAACGAAACTAACACCTTATCATGCAGTGGGGTCATCACATAAAGCATAGTCTCAAGTACAACAGGTTTGATCCTAACAAGTCTAACAAACTGCTTTACTATAAACGAATGGGTTGCCCCCGGGTCAAATAAGGCATGCACAGCATGATCATAGAGAGAAACCGTACCTGTGACCACGCTCGGCGCGTCTTTGGCCTCTCTTCGCACCATCGCATAAACTCGTCCTTGCGCTGGCGGTCTTCCTTGAATGGCCAATGCGAGATTTTCGGCCTGATTCTCTATTTGGGGTTGTTGTTGCACTGGAGGTTCCAAGGGGCATTGCTGGGGGCAATTTCAGATCTGGTGCTCCCGACTCCCACATTTGAAGCATGCCTCGAACTTGTTCGGTTGGTGGTTCGGCTTTCCAATGTTCTTCCTCGCCGGTGGGACGAACCTTCTATTTCCCGCCATCGGCTTCTTCCCGAATCGGCAGTTGTCCCTGTTCTGAACAAACTGCGACCCAGAAACGGCTGCCCTTTCCTATTGATCTCGCTCTATAGCTTAGGCTCGCTCATACATTTCCCTATAATCCTGGATGTTAAGTGAAATCATCTGACTTCGAAGGTCCAGCTTCAGCCCATCTCGAAACCTTCGGACCTTGTCTGTCGGGTCCTCAACTATCCTAGACGCGAACCTCGATAGCCTTGCAAACTCCGCCTCATATTGATCCACAGTCATCGTTCCTTGGTGAAGTCTCATGAACTCCGCTAGCTTCCTTTCTCTGGCCCTCTCAGAGAAATACTTGCCATAGAAGGCCTTAGTAAACGCAGTCCAAGTCTGAGCTATGCCTAAGGGGAATACTTTTCCTCTAGTGGCCTTCCACCAGTCATTTGCGTTCTCTTGAAGTTGATACATTGCCAAAGTTACTCGTTCCTCCTCAGTGCATCCCAGGACCTTGAAGGCTTTCTCGAGTTCTTCCACCCATCGTGGCGTAGCCTCGGCGTCACCTTTCCCATCGAATTTAGGTGGCTTCAGCTTCAAGAACCGCTCCATTAATTTAGACATTGGCCTGATCACGATTGCCGATCCCAGGGCTAGATTCTCGTTATATCCCTGGTTCTCATCATTTCCATTATTCCCATTGGCCCTATTGATAGCAGCAACAACGGCCTCAGCAGCAATAGCGGCAGCAGTTGCATTTCTTTCCTGGGTCTGCTTACCCATCAGTACTCTCATTTCTTCAAGTGTCCTCAAGATGTCATCCACTCTGGGATCTGCTACAACCCTTACTCGCGGGTTCTCGCGATTATGGCTGCGGCCTCGACCTCTACCTCTTTCTTCGCTACTCATCTTCACAATTCAAACACTCGCCTACCTATTATAATCCCGACCAAGAATTAGAGACCTAAACCAAACTATGCCGGTCTAAGGTCCTAGGCAAGGAACCAACACAACAACCAAACAACCACTCAGCATGCGGCCGAACACGAGTAGCACAGGACTTCAACCAAGGAGATGCGCACACTTACCTCAGATCCTGCCGCACCTATACTTTACGGGTCAGTTCAACAGCCAGTTAATCAAAACATAGACAGTCAGGAGGCACACTTAGCACACGAGGTCACCTTATTGACTACCCATGGTCAATGGTCCTTATCACTCTAGGTTTCGACCAAATTGGACAGAGCTGACCTTCCTTTGATACCAAATCGACGGAGGATGTCACGCCCAGAACCCTACGGCACACGAACATCCCAACCGAGGTCGAATTGGTGCAACGTCCTAGGACACGTTGCTGACCTAAAACCCAACCAGAGATCAAGACGCATGCTGAAGCAATATAAATAAACACCCGTATAAAACTACACGAGACCAAAGATAACAAAACACAACAATAAGATAAACAAATATATACTTGCATTAGCAACAGGGAAACATATACAACATCCATATACAGAAGACACCCACTACACCAAAAACTGGTCAACGGCCACAAACGGCAAAAAGGGGTAGGTGGCTCGGGGCGGTCACGGTTACCAAAATTAGTAGGGGCTCCGGTCAAAAAGGTGTCGGCCCCACCAACTAGGGTCTAAGGTCTACTCTAAGGCTCCCAGTCTGGGTTAGATCCTAACGAGTCGGAAGAACTCTCGGACGGCTCCGGCTTGGACTCCATGGACTCCAACTCGGTGTCTATCTCGGACAACTCTTCGTCTGAACCGTCCTTCTCTAGTTCGGCCTCGAGCTCGAGGTCCTGCTCCATCGGCTCTGGCTCATCCTCTGAATCCATCGGCTCTGGGTCTGAGTTCCAGTCCACCGGCTCTTCCTCCATCAGTTCCGGCTCATCCATCTCCCAAACATTCGGCCCATGCCCTAAGTCCGCACTAAAACTCTCCTCGACAGCACGGTCAGGGCTCGCCAAGTCCCCATTGGGACACTGAGGGTCAACATCCCATAGCTCGTTAAATAGGACCTCAAAAGACCAGAGAGGTCTGTAAGTCCCTGTATGGTCCTGAAACACCAGCCTATGTATATGTGGGCCTGGTCAAATTGCTCGTCCGCATCAACCAAAATTGTAGTAAGGTACCTAACATATGCATCCCCATTCCCTGCGGGGTACTCTGTCTCCTCTTGGTCTATTCGGTAAGGGATCCTAAAACGAATCGGTACCTCGGATATCTCAAGACCGGGGGTCTGAAAAGTTGGGTTCACAATAATGAGACGAATCTCAGCGAGTAAAAACCCCCTAAACCTAAACTAGGCTAACATGCACCTCCTGACAGGCAAACAAACACCTAACTAGCATAACAATCAAATGACCTAAGCCCTCGGGCCTAGATCAAACTTTTCACGACCCTACAGGTTAGGCATGGCACATCACAATAATGGCACATACGCGAACAAGCTTAGTCACACGTACCCTATGCACGTGCTTACACACTTGCCAATGCACTCTTGCACACATATGCCACCAATATGTCCATACTCATGATCCGGCTCAATAATGCACACTACCATTTTCTCAATTATTACTCAACCCGCGTAAAATGCATCAGGTCTATAGATATCCAACACTTCCTAGCCAGCGTAAAACGCATCAGGCCCAGTGTCTCTAGCCCGCGTAAAACGTATTAGGCGCAACACCGATCTCCAATTACAGACCACACCCACATAAATCGCATCGGGTTGGCCGTCTTCCGGCAACCCAGGCATCGTCCCGTGTAAAACGCATCAGGACAGTTCAATACCCTGCGTAACACGCATCAGGGTTTATAGTGATCACACGTACACACACACCAGTTTTTATCTGAACCCCATGTAACATGCATCAGGATAATTAGGTGATCACATGCTTGTGTCAGGCACGCATACTCCCACAATTCTCATCTCAAGCCAACGCTCAGCATGCGAAATGCGTGGCCATGCAATTCGGCACTCGGGCAATCACATGATTCACAATGAGCAATCCATTCCACCTATGAACATAATTCAATGAATGCCACGACATGCTCGACCAATGCCACGAGGTACTCAATAACCATTCAACATGCCCAAATTCAATCACAAGGTGCCCAAGCAACATACTAGCATGTCCAATTAAGTACTTCAATTCAATCTTGCATGGTACGTAGTTCGCACACACAACTCACGCGATTAGAATGTTGTAATATCGCACACTCGGGATTCGCCTAATCTCCCCATTCTTGGCCACACTTAGCACATAACATTGCATCACCAAAATTAATCACCAATGAGCATAAATCAACCACCACATCAACCAAACAAGGCACGCTCGGAATATATGCAATTTAGCCCAATTTAACCGATCTTCATCCAATTAATACCCGATAATTCCATCCACTAAACATGTAACATTCTGAATTTTCGATCCTTTTTCCGGGATTTTATGAAATGAATATTTGACTAATGCACTATAGTGAGATCTCACCTGGAACCGCGCATTCTTGAGATGCTAACCTTAGGGGTAAGGCCATTACGAGATTGAGTTCGCACGACCAAAGAACTCAACCTTGGTTCGACCTTTGACTATAAGGATTGACGATGGAATGCTTTAGGCTAATAGAGACTGATCTATTTGATTGATCGTGTCCGAAGGGAACTAGCGATAGACTCTTGCAATTATATGACAACCGAGGTCGCCTTGGTTAAGCAAACTTAAACGTGATTTGACTTAGTGTCGGTCACAGGTTGAGAGCGCAAAATTTCAATGAGCCACCCGTTAGCCAGAGATAAGCTAAAGTCGCGATTGTTCGATTCTAGTCATTTCTTGGAATTCGGGCCCGGGAATCGAGAATTTTGAAAGTGACAATTTTGAGCGGCTGATGACGTTTTTGGTGTGGCCAACCTTGGGGCCACCTATTTCTGTAAAAAAATGAATTTCGATTCGGGATCGGAAAAATGACCATTTTGTCCTTGGGACTGCGAACGAATTTTAAGGACTGGATTAAGTCGAGAGACTAGGAATTATCCAGTATTGCCAAAAATAAGTGGATAAGAATGCCCCTCTCCCTTTTTGAGTAATTACCTTTTTGCCCTTTGACTTTGGATAAGGTTAAACATGGGCCGTCGGATTTCGGATAAGATCAAGTCTTGGCGTTTGGATCGGATGAGTAGATAGGGGGTATTTTGGTAATTTCCAGTGGGATTTTAGAGTGTAATTATTAGAGTTGACCTATAAATATTGTTTTCTCTCTCTCCCTCATAATTCACCCTCTCTTTCTCTCTCTTCACCCTCCACCGACCGGTTCTCTCTCTCCCCTCTCCCCCGTGCGTGAGCTACCTTGGCCGGCCACCAGCTCGCCGCTACCTGGTCGCCGCCCTCCCACCATTCACCGCAGCCACTCCTCCTCCTCCCTGACCAAGTATCATCACCGCCTGCCTGTCTCTCTCCCTCTGTTTTCCTATTCCGATCAGCCCAGCTCACGCCGAGCCACCCCTAGCCGTCCTCCCTTGCCCTGTACAACCTGAACACCGCCCCCAGCCGCCCGTGAGCCGCCCGCCAGCCACCCGTCCACGGTGGTGCAGCCGCTCGCCGGCTTAACTGCCGGTGCCGCTGCTGCTACTGCTGCTGGTCTGGCTGTTCCAGCCCCTTGTCCAGCCTATTTGTCACCTTTTTCAAGGTAAGTGACTTCCCCAAACGTTACCTAGGACCTCGGGTATTGTTAGGCATGTTTAGCGCTTGATTCAGGTAGTTTAGGTAGATGTTTTGGAGCATAAATCAAGGCTGGATGTTTGGTTGTTATGGACTGATTTGGTGATGAAATTTCGAGGTTTAAGAAGCATGGTTAGGGCTGTGATGTTTTGGATCGATCGGGATTAAATTGTGTGATTGATTGGAAATGTTATGGCTTGATTGGGCTTGTTGGAATATTTGTATTGTTTGTTATTGTTGGCTGGTTTTGGTTTGTGTATTGGGCTGAATATGGTGTGGTGGTGTGCCGTGTGTATGTGTGGCCATGAGGTGTGGTGGTGTGGTAGCGTGATTGTGCATTGAATTCGCGTGCCAAGCGTGTGTGGCCGTATGGAGTGTTTGTGCAACGAGAATGTGTAATTGTGAAATTTGTGTGAAGTGTGAGATTGTGTATGGCCGTGTGTACGTGTGGTACGTGTGGAGAGTGTGGAATGAAGGTACGGGAATGTAGGATTGATTGGAAAGTGATACCATGAGGCGTGTTCATTTACGCGGGGTAAGGTCCGTCCTGAGGTGTGTACGTTTACGCGGGACGATGTCATCCCTAACGAGATGACGATGCCCAGCCTAACGGGGTGACGATGCCTGACGAGGTCAGAAAATCATTGGCCTGATGCATTTTACGCGGGCGCCGTAATGAAGGAACGTGAGAGTGTAGGATTCCGTCTTGAGGCGTGTTCATTTACGCGGGACGATGCCTAGCCCGACGGGGTGACGATGCATGACGAGGTCAGAAGATTGTTGGCCTGATGTGTTTTACGCTGGCGCGATAGTGGTGAAAAGTTAAGAAGGAGCGGGACTTGGCTCGATGAGAGAGGATTGCGAGAGTTGAGGCTTGGTATGAGTTAGTGTGCGAGTGTGTTTGTATCGCGTGAGGTAGTGCTCGATTATGGGGTAAAAACTGCAAGGCACGGTATGAGACGTGCCCAAGTAGGTTTTGCTTTATAATCGAGGCACGCGCACGGCTGTGATGCTTGATTATGGGGTAAAAACTACTAGGCACGGTTTGGGATGTGCCCAAGTAGGTTTTGTCTTATAATTGAGGCACGTGCGTGACTGTGATTCATTGCTGTGATATGTTGGCTGTATTATTGTCTAACGTGCAGGAACGTGCATGATGGGTTCCAGGTAAGGTCATGTGTGATTGTTAGTAGGATTGATTGTCGTGTGATATGCATGTTTTCGTCTGGCGGTACGTGAGAGCCTATGTGGGGTTTGGGATTGTATACTTATTGAGATTCGTCTCATGGTTGTATAACTACCACTTTCAGACCCCTGCCGTAAACCCAGGGAGTTGTCTCCTCTTTTTGAAGTACGAAGAGCCGCCCACGGTGTCCAGTGGAGCTGCAGGTGATGTCCAAGAGATCTTCCGGAGGATCGAGCAAGATGAATTAGAAGCAGAATGGAAGGAAGGCGATCATTAGGTTTTCCCTAGGGTATTTTAGGGGTTGGTTAGGATAGGTCGACCTATAGTGAAGTTAAGTTAACTAGACCCCTGATCATTTTTGTTAAGTTGGTGGCTGTAGATGCTTATGTTAAATATGTCTGTATTATGATGTTTGTACATTTAGTGCAATGGTATTGTATGATATGTTGTTATTTGACTGTTCTGATGATCTACCCCGTCGTCATCTTTTTAGTCCGGGGTTTTTATTTTCGCTTCCGCATGTATCTCTGATGTTTGCATTGGGTCGGTGATGTTCCTGGGACGTTGCAATAATTCGACCCGTGAGGGTGATGCAACGACCTCGACAGGATTCGGGGCGTGACAAA
This sequence comes from Syzygium aqueum, assembly GCA_031216185.1. Classification (NCBI taxonomy): domain Eukaryota; kingdom Viridiplantae; phylum Streptophyta; class Magnoliopsida; order Myrtales; family Myrtaceae; genus Syzygium; species Syzygium aqueum. Next base: position 27,353,800 of record CM062233.1, on the reverse strand, counting down.
ACAGCCCACTTTAGGGCACTAATCCACATTGAAATCAGCCTAATAAACTCCCGAATCACCTCATAATCCATCTCCAATAATCAGCCCACTAAATAACCCCTAAATTAACCTAATCCTATCTAGAAATGGTAATTAGCCTAATTAGGGTTTATGATTAATTACTCACTCTAATCCTAAGCTCCATCAAGGTTGATTCGGCGGGGAACGGGTAGATGGTCGCCGGTGGGCGACGGAACCAATGGCGGCGTTTCGGCATGCTCGCGGCGGCACTTGCGGCAGCGGTGACCGGCAGTCCTCGCGATGATCCTGGTGGCGAAGGGGAGAGGATGCTGGTCGGTGATGGCGGACGGGGTGAGGGAGAGAGAGATAGGTGGTCGGGTGGTGGTTCATGGTGGCGAGACAGGGGGACGGCAATCGGTGGTGTTTGCACAGGCGAGGCCGCTCTTACACGGCTAATCAAGGCAAAAAGGAGAGGGAGAGAGAGTGGCGAGACGAGATGGTGGTGGTGAGATCAAGCGGGGCTGAACGGCGGCTCCGGCGAGCGGCGGCGGTCACGGCCAAGGGGGAGGGAGATGGCGAGATCGGGAGAGAGAGGGAGAGAGTGTGGCCAGTGGTGGTGGTAGTGAGATTGAGAGGAGAGAGAGAGTCTAGAGAGTATAAGCTTGGTTGGGCTAAGTGGGGTGGTTGACCAAACCCCTAAAAATTACCATCTTGTTCTTGAATCAAGGGTTGAGATTAAACTAAGTCCAATAATTAAGGGGCAACTTTGTCCAATATAATCTGAATTATTGTGGCTGAATAAGTTCATAATTGAATCCAAAATACCCCCAATTAATCCCAAAATTCGAAATGCGATTATAGGCTCCAAGGTCGTAATTTTCCATTCCCGGGTCGAATTTCCATTTTTCAACCATACCAATCCTAAATATGGTTGGCCACTATAATACGACGTCGTCCTCGCAAAAAATAGTCGTGTACATCCAAGAAATTCGACGCTCAAGTCCGAATCTAATTCCACGATCAAAACTGCTCAATTACAATTTTAGGGTCTCTCACTAACAGACGGCTATTTAGGGGTTACGCGTATCGACCTAGGATTACTCAAGTCGTGACAGCCTCGATTATGAAGAGAATGTGAGGATTTATCGCTAGTACTGGAGGTCGCGATCGTTCAGATTAAGTTTGGGATTTGTTCGCCACGCGTACTCTCGGTCGTGCAGAATCACCCGTGATCCAATCGTACGGCACTAGCCAAACTAAATTCATCACCTTCCTAAGATCAGCCCACATTAGCCCAAAATATTTCCTCGCCGTTTCTTGGAATTGGAGTTCGATTCACGATCGAGTCCCTAGTCCAGGTACCATTTTCCTAATTAGCCATTCCCCATTGGTTAGTATCCCGAGAGTGATTAGTTCCGGGCAAGACTTACTAAAATTAAATGAGAAATAATATCTATTTCATTGATCCCGAAAATAGGTTGAAAATCAGGATGTTACACATGTAATCTCCGAGGAAGGAATTTCAGTGGATTCGACAAAGATCGAAGCCGTCACGAGTTGGCCAAGACCTACAATAGTAACTGAGGTTAGAAGCTTCTTGGGTTTGGCGGGTTATTATCGGCATTTTGTGAAAGGATTCTCGGCGATAACTACTCCTTTGACATGTCTACTGAAAAAGGAAATAAGGTTCGAATGGACGGATAAGTGTGAAAGGAGTTTCCAAGAGCTTAAGCAGAGGTTGACGACCGCGCCAATGTTAACAGTACCATCAGGACCTGAAGGAGACGAGATCTATAGTGACGGATCGCTAAAGGGACTAGGATGTGTGCTAATGTAATATGAAAGAGTAGTGGCATATGCATTGCGACAACTGAGACCGCAGGAGTTGAATTATCCTACACATGACTTGGAATTGGCAATAATTATCTTCGTTCTTAAGATCTAGAGGCATTATTTGTGTGAAGAGAAATTCTAGATTTTTACGGACTATCAAAGTTTAAGGTACCTATTTTCCCAAAATAAATTGAACGTGAGATAGCGTCGTTGGATGGAACTCCTTAAGGAATATAATTGTGATATTTTATACCACCCTGAGCAAGCTAATATAGTAACGGATGCATTGAGTTGGAAGTCAAGTATCGCTCATATGTTGGTTAAAAAGTGGATCTTGTTGGAGAGAGCACGCGATTCGGAGTTTAAGTTTGAAGTGAGTAATTTCTCAAGTTTGATGGCGACATTGAGGATTGAACCGGAAATCCAGACTAAGATTAAGGCCTTAAAATCTACGGACTCAGAGATTCAGAAGATTCTGGAGATGGATGCCACCAAAAGGAAATCATACTTCCAAGTATCCGAGGATAGAATTTTGAAGTTTTGTGGATGATTATGTGTGGCAAATAATGCGGAGCTTAAGGAGGAAATCTTGGCAGAAGCTCATTGTAGTAATTATAGTATTGATCTAGGCAATACAAAGATGTATCAGAATTTGCATCAGCAATACTGGTGGAACGGAATGAAAGTGGATATAGCCAAACAAGTGGCAAAGTGCCTAACGTGTCAACAAGTAAAGGCACAGCATTGCAAGCCTGGTGGACTGTTACAATCATTGGAAATCCTAGAATGAAAATGGGAGCATATCACTATGGACTTCGTCATGGGTTTACTGAGGAGTCAAAGAGGTCACGACTCAATTTGGATTATTGTTGACAAATTAATCAAGTCGGCACATTTTTTGGCAGTGCGAAAGGACTTCGTAATGGACAGGTACATCGAGCTGTATATGCGATAAATAGTCCGTCTCTAAGGAGTGCTAGTGACAATTACGTCAAACAAAGACCCTAAGTTTATAGCCACATTTTGGAAAAGTCTTCAAACTGCTATGGGGACGAAGCTATAATATAGCATAGCCTATCATCCATAAACGAATGGTCAGTCTGAGAGGACAATTTAGATGCTCGACGATATGTTACGAGCCTGTGTGATGGATTTTAAAGGTGGCTGGGAAGAATAGTTGCATTTAGTCGAGTTTTCCTATAACAACAATTATCAACAGAGTATCAGAATGGCACTGTTTGAGGCATTATATGTCAGAGCTTGTAGAACTCCCGTTTGTTGGGATGAAGTTGGGGAACGAAGCATAATGAGTCCAAAGCTGGTACAGTAATCAGTTAAGGCAGTTAAGATAATTCGAGACAGTCTTAAGACTGCTCAAAGTCGTCAGAAGAGTTATGCGGATCGGAGGTGTAGACCTTTGGAATTTCAAGTGAGAGATCATGTCTTCCTTAAATTGTCGCCAATGCGAGGAATGTCCCGATTTGACAAGAAAGGAAAGTTAAGCCCAAGGTGCGTATATCTGTTTGAAATTTGAGAGAAGATTGGAACTTTGGCCTATTGACTCGCCTTGCCGTCGAATTTGTTTCAAATTCACATTGTCTTCCACGTGTCCATGTTGAGAAAGTACGAACCGGATCCGACCCACGTGCTGAATTATGAAGAAATAGACGTAGATGACAGGGTGTCGTACGTGGAGAGACCTATTCAGATAGAGGACAGAAAAGAACAAGTTTTATGGAACAAGACAATCCCGTTGGTTAAAGTCATTTGGCAACATCATGGTACCGAAGGAGCTACTTGGGAATGTGAAGAAATCATGAGACGTCAGTACCCCCATTCATTTGAGTAGTGTAGTTGATTGTAAATTTCGATGAAGAAATTTTTGTAAAGGGAGAAGAGTTGTGACATTTTGAAATTCGACCCATTTTCAGGTTTTATGAAATGATTATATCTTCGATGCACTTCAGTTAATTCTCAGTCAGAATTGATTACTCTCGAGAAGACTAACCATTAGGGAATGGCTAACTAGGAATCAAGTACGTGAACCTAAGAACTTGGCCATGGATCGATACTTCGACCATAAGGATTGAGGAGGAGATATTTTGGGCCATTATAGACCAATCCAAGGATGGTTATGGAACGATTCACAAATGTTGTATAGTTAGATCACGGGTGAATCTGCTTGACCATTGTATGAATTTCGAGCGATCATAAATCTAATCTGAACGATCGCGTCAATTGGAACTAGTGATTAACCCTCGCAATTACATAACAACCGAGGCGTCATGGCTCGAGTAAACTTAGATGTTGCCCGATATCAAATCGGCCACGAGTCAATATGCGTAACTCCTAAAAGCCGCTCGTTAGTTTGAGACACACTAAAGTTGCATTTATTTGAATTTGACCATTACATGGAATCCGAACTTGGGAATCGAATTCCTCGAAAGGCATGATTAATTCATTGGACGATGTCACATTTGGCATAGCCGACCTTACGGCCACTCGGATTTGTTGGAAAAGTGAAATTTGGATCGGGAATGGAAAATGACCAATTTGACCCTAGGATTATTTGAGTTCATTTGAAAAGTGGAAGGGCATTTTAGTAAAGTTGCTGCTCCTCCTTCTCTTGCTTATTTCTTCTTTTATCCCTAGGAGTTAGTGGAGTTGACCAATGTGAGCCATTGGATCTTTGATGAGATTGACTAGTTATTCCTAGCCCTTGGTTGAGTCATAGTAGGGGTAGTTGACTTACTCAAGTCACTCAACTCTTTTCTCTCTCTCTCTCTTCCTCTCCTTCGCCGCTACCCCCACGCTGCTGACTTCCCCCTTTTCTCGGTTGACTGCACCAACTCCTACACAAAACCCCATCATTTCTCTCTTCTTCCATTTTCTTTTCCTTCATTTCCTTTTGTTTTGCTGATGCTGCTTCCTTTTCTTTGTTGCTTCTTTCGCTTTTGCTTCGTCTTTCGCTCCTACTTCTGCTTCGCTGCTGTTGTTCTGCTGACCTTGTTGCTGATCCTTTCCCTTGAGTCATTCTTGTCTAGACTCGAGGTAAGTGGCTTCCTAACCCTTGACTAGGCTAAGGGGTTACTAATGGACATGTTAGGGGCTGATTAGAGATGGATTATAGTTGGTTTGATGGCTGGTTATGCTTGATTGATGATTTGTGGTTGCTGAGATGTTTCTCGGATTTGTTTGCTGAGGTGCCTTATTCTATTTGTTATTTTTGTGGAGATCAATGTGGATCGAATTTGAGAAAGTTTTCTTCATGGAAGTTGACCCTAACATCTAGAATTATGTCATTTATTAAATCTAGAATTTTTGGAGATTGTTTTGGGGTATTCGGAAGTCCATTTGTGGATCGTCATAACTCTGCTAGATTTACTGTTCACCCGAGCAGTGTGTCTCTCTAAATTTTTTATAAAATTTTTCAGGCCTCTTTTCAACAAACTTCCTTCATGAAAGCTATCAAGGACACTGATGTCTATAACATATAAGACTTTCATGGTTTTTCAAGGAGATTTGGGTACTGATTGAAATGGATTTTGAAGGCCAAGTGGTCTGCCCTGGTGGGCAAATTTTTTATCTGACTTTGGGTGACAAAAAGAGCTATTTACAGTTGGAATTGGATTTCATGTTCTCATAAATATTGTTCATCAAGATGTTTCCAATGACATATCCAAAATTTAGAATTTTTGGAGTTGAATTACTATTTATTTCAAAAGAGTTTCGATTACTATGCAATTGCCAATTTTAAGCCCGATTTTGTGCAAATTTGGTTTCTCTCTCTCGAGAACTTTTTGATGTTGCTGTTGCACATGAGGGCATAGCTGGTTGTGAGCTGAGCATGAATTGAATGGCAATTGGCTAATCAAAAGATGAGAAATTGATTTGAGTGTTGAATGCCCATATGCTCAAATAATACCCTGAGGTGTTTTATGCAGGATTGTAACCCGTCTTGATGCATTTTACGTGAGACGATGCCTGATTTATCGGATGCCCGGTGAGTGACTGGATGCTAATCGCAATGGAGGCCGGATTGATGCTCCTCATGGAATGCCGTCTTGATGCATGTGACGCGGCACGATGCCATTGTCGACATAGTGGGACGATGCCCGGTTACATAAGAAGCCCTATAGCTTGATGCGTTTTACAAGGGTTTGAGGAGCCCGAGGGGTCGTTATTAATCTAGACCTTGTGATTGTGATGTGCAATGTGGTATGCTATGTGAGATTATTATTGGGCATGTCCGGATTATTAAGTGCGCTGTGCATGTGCTTGCTCCGATTCGGATTGTTATGTGTGATGAATGGTTGTCATGTTGTGGCTAAATACTAACGTGTAGGGCTTGTGCCTGTGCTAAGGTAAGGTAAGGTCTTATGTGATTGTTGTGGCACGTTGAGTGATAATCTTGCATGCTCCAAACTGTCCTACGGTACGAGTTAGCCTAAACGAGGCTTAGGTAGTGACTTATTGAGATTTATTCTCATTGTTGAATTATAAATCATTTCAGACCCCTGAGCCTTACAATGATATGGAAGATCCGGGGATGCCGCCAAGGTACCGCAATGGTTGATGATGGGTCTAGTCCTTCATCTTTTAAGAAACCCCCTTTTTGTTAGAGGAATTAGGATAACCTGACCAGCCGATCCTTTTTGATGGTGCTAGGTTTGTAGCGACGGCCTCTAGTAAGGCATGTATGTTCTGAATTTGTAAGTAACACTTTGTCTATAAAAGTGTTTTATTGATGTGATTCCGTTGTCTCTTTACTACCCATTTAATTGTATGTTGTATGGAGAGTTCGATTTGCTTCCGCATGTGTTGCTCTTTTGTTTGTTCGTTTGGGTCGTCGACAAGTTTTGGGATGTCGCATTCTTATCGACCGTGTCGGGATGTCAGGTACCCATGGGGATCAGGGTGTGACACAATGATAATTGAATCCAAAGTATTTGATAAGCTTACTTAGGTGTTGCAGAAATTTATGACCAAACCATGCAGGTTCTACAATCACACGAGGGAGATTTGCTAAGTGTAATTTTAATATTTGCATTTCGTTTTGCTAGGTCAAAAAGTAGTGGTGGGCCAAACTTTTAAATAGAAAAAGGAAAAAGAAGCAAAATGAGATGCTTCAGCTTATAAGAGAGGAAATTGAGAGCTTATGGGGAGAGAAAAGAAAAAGAGTGAAAGAGAAAGGAAACAAAGAAAGAAGAGCAAAGGGAAAAGAGGGGTGTTTTGTGCTGCAGGAACATCACCAAGCTAATGCAACTTTGTATCGTAACTCTCGGTAAGCACTTGCGTTCCTTGTTCGTCCAACAGGAGTATTTTTCGGATTTATGGCACAATTTTGGAGTTTTGTGAACATTAAGCCTCGTAGTTTGATTTTTGAGTTGTTAAGCTATAGAATTAGTAGTTTAGAGTGCTATGAGGCCGTAAGAATTTATGGAACTCGATTTGGACTTACGGTTTATTCAATACGAATTTTTGAAGTTGCACGTATGGTGAACAGTGCGCGACCAGTGGCTTTTAGGTCGATTTTCGTTGATCTTTGGCTCGATTTTGGGATGGCCAAATTGTAGGTGTCTAGTGCTTTAAAAGATCTTCCTTTTAATTGCAAGCTTGCTTAGAATGGGGTTCGGCGGAGAAAGTTATGATGCAATCAAGTTTTGCACTTAAGCTCTGCATTGCAAACGTCTTTAAACAATCGCTTTGGAGGAGTGATGTGTGGGCTTGTGGGAGTAGTTTCCGTTTAGTGATTAAGTGTAACTTAGTTGAGTCATTGGTTAAAATAGTATTTTACTTGGTTTTGACGTCAATTCTTGTTCAATTGATAGGATTACGAGATGATTGGCGAGGTGTCACGCCCCGACCCTTGAAGATGCAACAACCAATATTTTACTTAGGTCAGTTGAATGCGATGTCCTAAGACTCATCGTCGACCTTTCATTTTATCTTTTAATTACGTATGCGGAAGCGACAACCCAGTCATAACAACAAATAGCAGGGATAGTAATAACAATCAACAACAGTCATACCAAAGTGCTATTTTATTTATTCACTTGATTAACCCCAAGGAAACACATTTACAAGCCCTTCAAGGGCACCTTTTCTCATAAACCTACCAAAAAGATACTGGGTTGGGGGTCAATCTACTCCATCCAAAAGTAGGTCATCCAAAAAGAATAGGTCCCAGGCATGTCCCTCAAGGACTATCTACATAGTGGTTTGGCAAGTCAAAATAGGGCAAGTCGAAATTATGCTCTAACGGTTCATAATCCGACGGCTAGTAGGATCAAGGTTGGTCTCAGGATCTTCTACTGACCTGTCAAGTGGGTCAATGTCCATAGGGTCCCAAACACCCTATCCAGGGCCCCTATCTAGAGGACCATTGATGTCCCACAGCCCTCGCCCTCACAGATGAACCATGCCTAGAACTAATGAGGGACCCGCATAGCTAGGCAATTAACCACCCACACAGTAGACAAGTGGCGCTAAAAAAGATACGGCTTGCTAAGAAAACAATAAGTAGTAATAGTCCTATCAATATCTTGCGGCACCCCAAACTGCATTGGGTGGTTTGCCATTCTAAGGCCTTGGAAAACAGTTAACAACAACGAATGAGATATAAATCTCAGTAAGTTAACTACCTAAGTCACGTTTACAAAGTCAACTCGCCTCGGGTGCACCTAAAATATGCAGCGATATATTGATGGCAGATCAATAGCAAAATAACCCTGGCTTTGCATTAACTACCCACAGGAGTAGGCAATTCAATCCATCATAAACAAATAACCCATCGAATAACCACATGCTTCTTTACCTTGCCTTAGCACACACCCTGCACGACACAAGCTATCACGTGTCACAAACAATGCAATAAGCATATAACATAATCAAAACACTTAGTAAGCTTCTCCATGCACATTACACTCATGCGTGTTCTAATTATTATGACCACTCAGGGTCATGGCACAACCCAAGAGTTGGCAGTCTTCCGACATGACTAGGCATCATCCCACCCCATGAGGCACGGCAACATCTAGGACGCTCGCCACATGTGGCATTCCATAAAGGAGCATCGGTCTGGCCTCAACCGCGACTCGGCATCCGGACTCCCGTTGGGCATCCGATAAAAAGAAAAATCGGGCGTCATCCTCAAACTCTCGTTGGGTGACGGGTTCCTTTATGTGACTACACGAGCACAACTACCACTCAAGCCCATTTTATTTCTCAACAATTAGCCAATGCAGATGTGGTTGTGCTCACATATCATAATACTGCAACTTTCACGCTGGTAATAAATTTACACGTGAACACATACACACAATTAAACTGTCAAACTTTGCATGCTTCCCTGTTTAAACATCCTTGCCCTATTTTATTTATAAAACTTGACATATAAACCCAACTATCGGGGTTTATTATTTATATGTACACAAAAACCCTTTTAAAAAAATTAAATAACAAGATTTTACATAGGGCAATTATTTTTCAGGGCAAAGCAGGCATTAAACAGCATGAAACGGCATAATTCAACACTTAACTCAAGCAAAAAACATCCATATAAAATTTACTTATCGCCCTAATTGCGATAACTTATCAATCAATTATTGATAACTTATCGCTCCTTGGTGACAGCTTATCATTAAATTAATCGATACCTTCTCACCTAATTGGTAAAATTATTACTGAAATATCGATAGCTTATCGTCCCTTTGACAATAGCTTATCACTCTTTTACCGATAGCTTATCGTCCTTTTAATGATAGCCTATCACATTTTCTCGACAACCTATCAAGTCCACTCATTACCTATTGTGATATCTTATCATTTCCGCTTATCACTTATTGCGATAGCTTACCAACTATTCCCTCATTAATTAGCACTAAGCATAATTAATTTAATCTAATCTAACCCTAAGCAAGTTTAACGTACTAATCAAGGGATTAGAGCGTTAACTCAATCGTTAACGATGCCGGTTGCGGGAGAACGACGGCGGCAACGTGAGCAATGAGCACTCCGCTTGGAAACGATGAGGGGTGGTGGTAGCTCACAGCGAGGAGGTTGGCGGTGGTGGCTTGGACGGGTAGCATGGGTGGTGGATGACACACGGACGGTGGTGAGGATGGCTCAAAGCGGCGGCGGTAGGAGGTGGTGGTGATGCATGGCGGTAAGGGAGCAGCAACGGTGAAAAATCAAGAGGAAAAGATGAAGAACAAGAGAGAAAATGAGAGAGAGAATGGAGAGAGGAAGGGACGGTGCAAGAGGGGGTGAGGAGAGAGAGTAAGAGAAAATGAGAGATATTCCTCTCTATAAAGGCTTCTTCTTTGGGCCAAGTTCAAGTCCCTAAAAATTCATCATTTCTCCTCATTAATATCCAAGACTTCTCACTCCTCTTTTGTCACTTCTCATCTAATGCAAGAAGGGAAAAATGTTCCTTTCAAAATATAGTATAAAATACGATATGCATATATGGACTAGAATTTTGTACGGACTCATATAAATCAAGTTTGAGCTTAAAAGGATAGAGAATTGGCTAGAATGGCTCATGGGCTTGGTTGGGCCCAAGGTAACCGAACCTTAATAGGCTTGAGGCCCATTGGGCCTTTTGTCCAGCTTGCTCCTTCGTGGGCTCCAATTCTTGGCCCATTGATCGCTTTTCCAAAAATTTCATGCGAACCGATAAGCCAGAGGATTAACGAGGTGACATCTAATAAGTTAGTCTCAAAATCCTTGAAAGTTCGATACCCGAATTCAGATTTTAATTCATGGTCAAAATTGATCAATTGCAATTTTAGCATATCTCAAACTAACGGACGACTTTTAAGAGTTACGCGTATTTGACCCGTGGTTGATTTGATATTAAACCATGTTTAAGCTTTCTCGAGTCAACGGTGACCTCAATTGTCATGTTATTGTGAGGGGTCAATCGCTAGTTCTGAAATACACGATCATTAAAAATTGACTTAGGATCGTTCGCAATCCATACAATGGTTAGGGGGAATCACCCGCGATCCAATTGTATACTCTTGGTGAATCATTCTATAACCGTTCCTTGATTAGTGCATGGTCGAGTTTTCGGGTCGTGCATACTTAATTTCTTAATAGCATTTCCCTATTGGTTAGTTCTCTCATGAGTGATCAATTCAAAGCGAGATTTAACCTCTCATGAGTGATCAATTCAGAGCGAGATTTAACTAACAGTACATCGATGAAATAATCATTTCTATATCTCGAAAAGGGTAGAATTTCAGGACATCACAGTGCGTTTAGCCACGTTATTTGGTTTTGGGGCAGTCCTAGGTGAGTGATGCTATCTCTTCTTTGAGTTTATAAACTCATGTTTTGAAAGTGATAAGGATTTCGGTATCATATGAGTTATTATAGCATTGTTATTGCATAAAAGCCTAGATTGGGCATTTACTACTCCTTGTTTATTTGAGAATGGTTTTAAGAAAGATATTACAAATGTATGTATGTGTGTATATATATATGATGTATTATGTTGTGAGCTGGTATACAGAATGAGTTCTAAGATGATTTGAAAAATGTTTTATGAAAATCATTACAAAAGGTTGTACATATCGATTTGTGAATTTTGTTTATAAAATGATATGAGAAATGCTTTACGAAAAAGTATTTCTATCGGATGATTTGAGTTACGAAATGGTATGTGATTGGCTTGGGAAACGTATTTTGATTTATGAAAAAGGTTATAAAATGGTTTATGAATTTGGTATTATGGATTATTGGAGAATGGTTGTTTGATGCTCACTATCATTGTGAGCCCATTGAGGGGCTTGGGGTATACATACTGGGTTAGGATATCCTTCTAAATCAAATCACCAGCTTTGTAGGTGGAGACCTTGCCAAGGAGGAAATCTTGGTAGCTTTAGCACAAGGCATTATGTCGTAACTATGATTTGATATTAAGCAATATATTCGTCAATGGAATGGACCATCAACGTGTGATGTAATATGAGATTTATCAATGGAATAGATCATTAATGTGTGATTTGAGATTGTTCAATAAAATAGACTATTAATGTGGTTTTGAATAGAGATTAATCAATGGACTTGATCGTTGATGTTTGATTTGAGATTGCGGTTTAAACGAGTTTTTCTTATATGCATAAAAACTTAATGAAATGAAACATCTCGTATTTGATTTGATATATATAAAATTAAAGTATTAGGTTCTGGTATTGTTATATATATAATATATATGTGCATAATGGTTACTCGATCTATTTAAAAAAGATACGCACTACTTACTGAGTTGTGG